>CM057457.1:29360000-32122500 GCA_016271365.2 Neoceratodus forsteri
GCTTCAATTGAGATAATTAAGATAAATAAAAGGCAGCAGCAGTTTAACTGAATTGAAACTGCCCTTCAATACAGTGGAGAGGGGGTGGTTAACAACAGCAGGTACAACGCTTTTCATCCAATTAGCCTTTGGTAGCAGAGCTACTTCATTTCTGTCTCGCACCTGTTTAACCATGGCACCAACTCCTATCAGAGATAACTATGGTCAAATCACTCACAATCACACACTGACGCTCCCAGATTGCCAGTTTCTACTACACTTCAGCACACACTGACACTACCCTGAGTTTTACAAGTTTGTCTTTGTTTTATATCTCCAGAAATTATCAACATTTATAGCACAACTAAAGGCACACAGTGACACTCCCCCAACACACTCCCCCGAGTTTTAAAAGTTTTTTTCCTCCAGGAAATATCAACATTAATGGCAAAACAAAAATGATACACAGTCAAAGCAGGTTTAACAGCACTAAAAGGGAAATAGCAGGGATTCCACACCTATGCCATCTCACTCTTCAGCGTATTCTCGCTTCCATTTCCTTTGTTTTGTTTGGAGCTTGTGTCATGTGGTAAAGATTGTGATTGCAAAACAAAGTATTTTTTTTAAACATCAACATTAATGGCACAACTAAAAAGATACACAATCACAGCATGTTCAACAGGCAATGTTCTCGGCAACTCGCCCATGTGGAGCAGGAAACAGGAGACGTGGAATGTAGTAGACGAGGAATTTCTTAAAGAGACAGGTGATTTAAAAGGGGATTTAACATACAAAAAAAAGTTTAGGGGCCGCAGAAAAGCACCTTGTGGGCTGCAAATTGCCCACCACTGGCCTACAGTCTCGGGGTATATCCCCAGAAAGTATTATAAAGGCAGGGTTTGTTTTTCTGCTGTCACTAATTTCTTTATTGCCTGCATTCTCAGAGTCTTTCTTCTGTCCTTAGAAAAGAATAAAGTCAGGGCTTGCCATCACTTATTTCTTTATTGCCTAAAGTCTTGGAGTATTTCTTCTGGCCCAGAAAATAATATGGGCAGGGTATGCCATAACTAATTTGGATTGCTTACTGTCTTGGGTCATATCTTCAAAAAATAATATAAAGTGAGGGTCTGTCATTTAACTTCTTTATTGTGTACATTGTCTGTCCACATTAAAATAGAGGCATTGTTTATCACCATCACCAATTGCTTCATTGTTCTGGGTGCATCATTTCTTCTGGCCTCAGAAAAAGGCAGAGTTTGCCATCATCACTAATTGCTTAATTGCTTACATTCTGGGTGTATCATTTCTTCTGGCTCAAGAAAAAGGCAGGGTTTGCCATTGTCATAATCGCTTTCAGGGTTTTAAATAATTGAATAGCAGTTTTTTTCTTGGGAGTATACTAGCTATACAGAAAGTATTTATACAGATTTTCTAGAAGTGCTGTGTGTGTTAAACACAGTGAGGCAAGAGCTAAGCATTTTCACAAAGATTTAGCACTTTTATGAGCAAAACGCTAATCAATTTTTAGAGTTAAATAAATCCCTAGCTTTACTGTCTACAGTCTCAGGTGATTTAGCCTATATATATAGGTACCGTAACCTAATGTTTTATTATTCTGCCGTGCAACTGAATTAAACTAGAAGTAAAGAACAACAAGAGACAATGAGTCGTGACATAAGGTCTGTCTTTAATTGGGGAACAGCTGGTTAAAGGCCAAGATTCAGTTCTTCATCAGCATCACATGCAGTGAATGAGATCATGTGTACAGACATAATAACTGATAGAGATGCATCTTGTAATGATCAGACAAGTGACACAGTATGCATGTGGCGAAGGCTCATTACTTGCAGCAGTAAAAACAACTGAATTAATTGAACTGTCTTCTGTCTGTACTGAATCAGACTTGTCCTAGTCCCTTCCAGTATCTTCAATTGGTGATAACCCCACTGCTGATCTTGGCAATAAAGAGAAAGGCCCCAGTCAACCTATGACTAATTTCAGTACTAAAATTTGCTGAGGTAAAAGACGAGGCTTTAGCCATCAATGGTACAAAGATTTCTGTTGGTTGGAGTATAGCTGTGAAAAACAGAGTGCATTGTGCTTTACATGTAGATGTTTCATTCATGGGCAGGGATGTGCTGATGAAGCATTTACAATTTGTGGGTTTCAAAATTGGAAAAAGGCATCGGAGATTTTTGGAACACACATATCAACTTGCACTCTTAGCAGTGCATTCACTGCCTGGTCTGCATATAAGTGCACAAATGAAACAAGTAACATCTTGATGCAGGTAGACAAGGGCAAGGTTAAGGAAATTCTAAAAGGAAGAGAATACATGGTGAGACTGGTTGAAGTAACTCTACATTTGCATCAGCTAGGGTTACCTTTTCATAGTCACAGTGAAGTTGAGCAGAGTGTTAGTAAAGGAAATTTCAGGGAGACTTTAGATTTGATTAAAAAGTTAGACAGAGTGCTTCAAGTAAATGATTACATCCTATCAGATTCAACATAATCTCAGCAGAGTCACAGAATGATATGATTCATTCTTCCACATTCTGTATTACAGATGCAATTGTGCAAGAAGCAAAATATCAATTGTCTGTGATGACCATAGAGACATTTCATGTCAGGAACAAGTGAGTGTATGTGTAAGATATACAGAATAAAGTATGGGGTGGTGTGTGTATAATGAGAAGTTTACACACACTCGAGGAGTTAGATGCTACATAAATCACTCTCAGGGTTTATTAAAGCATCTAATCCCGAGAGCAGGTATATGCCCAAATCATACTCTTGGTGAATGTGTACTGTGCAAATGCGGACTCAGCTAGAGGTAACATACCACATTGCTACCATGCTTAAAGCAGGAGGTTATTTTGAATGCTGGAGACTTCAGTGAGGCATGGGACCCATTCCTTGAAAAGCAGAGATGCTCTCCGGCCCCTCCCTCTAAAGCGTGCCAGGCTGTACACCAGCTGCCTCAGGAATTCCAGCTAGTTGACCCCTGGAGAGTCAAGAACCCTTCTGGATGAGACTTCTCCTTCCACTTAGCCCCATGCAATAACAGCAGCAGCCTAGACTTCTTCCTTATACAAACCAAACTTCTGTCTCTCTTGTTGGAAGTGCACATTGGACCCATAATAATCTTGGACCTTGCTTGTATGCACCTCACATTACAGGCTGGCAGAGAACCCCCATCCTTATGAAATTTGATAGCCCTTTGTTATCTAATCAGAAATTTCATACCTGGATGGCAGAAGAAATTGAGATATATTTCCAAATTAATGACACCCTTGTAATCTCTACCGCCACCTTGTGGGATTCATTCAAGGCCTACACACATGGAAAAATTAAGGGTTACTTGATGCATGTCAAAAAGGAAAGACACAGATAGCTGGAAAACCTGGAGCAGCAGCTAAAGCTTAAAGAAAAAGTATTCAGCTCCTCCAGAGATGACCCACCCCCAACCTCCTGCAGGAAATACAGTAAATATGATACAGAATCATTACTCTTACCTATGCTGTAACTCAGCCCAACATGCTATCCCTCAGAAGGCACTCAAATACTGAGAGTCTGGGGAGCATGCCAGCAGACCTGGCAATATAGGACCCAGGTATCCCAGCCCAACAGACACATACTGTAGGCAGTATCAGAACCTTGGGTGGCCCTGTCACATCCATGCAGTCGAGATCAAGTCAGCCTTTCTTAAAGAGCTACTAATGCCTCAAGAAGAACTTTGAAAAACATAACATTTAGGCTGTCCTGGTTGCGCTGAGGGTCGAGATGCTGAATGCCACACCGGGTTCGGAAACGAGCCTGGGTTGTTGGGGGTCGGCGGGGAAGGAGGGCATGGAGTGAAATAAGCTACCACAAGGTGGCTCTCCTCTCCCAGGGAGGGATGAAGGGTTTTCCCCGGCCCTTGGCTGCCTCCTGGTGGAGGACAGATGGCAGTTTGGGCAACGGGGAACCTAGCGATAGCCAGGGGAGGGACAGAAGGGGCCGAGCCTGTACCTGAAGTGAGGTGCACACGCACTATCATGCCTGCCTGGGTTCCGGGATCTTGGGGAGAAAATGCAAAAATTACTAATTAAAAAAAAAAAAAAAACATAACATCTGGACACAAAGCAGCTTACATTTCTCATCCAATCTGTATTTCTTATCCAAATTATCAATTAATGAGATCATATATATGAAAACAGGAGAGTTGTTCCTTGAGAGTTCATCAGCTCTTACTGCTTCTTCTCAATCTGATGTCATAATGCTCGTCTTGTGACATTGCAGTTATTCCCATGGCAACAGACTGTGATGTAATAAAGCATTATAATTTCAAGTAGGGAATAAGCTATAGAGGCAGATCAACTCTAAGAGATAAAGAAATTGTTTTTGTGGCAATTTCTTCAGTAATAAAAAATGAAATTACAGGGACACTGTCGACCCCCTTAGGTCTCAAAGTGTCCCTAGTTTAAAAAATATATGTTATGATTGCCAACATTCTGTAAAGATTGCTGATGTAGCTGGTAGCTTGATTCTGACTCTTTTTTTTCTTTAAAAAAAAAAGTGAAAAACAGACTGGCCACCATACTGGTGTTACCACACAAACACAAGTTTGTTTACATTCCATGATCAGCTCCAACTACATCTTTCCTGGACTTGGGAACACCCACAACACAGTCTACCCCCTCTTAATGCAGTGGGTATTAAGGAGGCTGCTGCCTCATGGGTGACTGCACTGTTTGAAATGCTCAGGAAGTATGCAGTAAGAACAGCTTCAGGACTGTAAACAAAACAATGTTTATAAATACACATTAGCATGCATTTCAGTTCTACTAAACAAGAAGACAGACAAAAACAGCAACATCAAAGAATTTTAGAAAAGTTAAGGAATCATAAAATGTAGGTTTTTAACTAGAAATAATATGATGAAAAACAGGTTGACAGTGTCCCTTTAAATATACAGAAATACAAGCTGAATTGTATGTTATGAATATTATGTTTTCCCAAAGGCATCAGCTGCTCTTTAAGTGCTACAGTGACCTTTACCAAACTTAGGGTAATCCTCTGCCTGATAGCCGTTCCCACTTCATGAATTTTGTTCCTCTAACCAGCCTCTTATGTCCTCACCAATTCATCATGACTTGATTGTTTTGTAGTTCATTTTTGCACTTTTTATGTTGGCACACTTGCGCAGCCAACATCTTGCGGTAGTGGAGATTTGGAAGCACGGTCGCTGTTGGGCGAATGCAGGGCACGCACCAGTAGGTGCGTCCCTCATTCCCCAATCAGCCTGAATGCCGGCTTCACACCACCTGGGTGAGCACATCTAAGGAAAGGTCCGCTGCAATGCGAGCAAAGCTGGTCACATGCAGCGGACTTTCCTATGTGCTTGCCCAGCATCAAACATGGCGGCACAGTGGCCACTAAACTGCCAACTTTGGGGGTGCCCAATCCCCTGGTCGGCTTACCTTGTCCCTCTTGTATGTGCCGATGGGGGAGCCCACTCCCCATTGGCATATCTGTCCCCCCCTCATTTTTTTGGTTGCCGGGGATGCCCAATCCCCCTTGGCTCATCGCCCCCCGCTTTCGTTGTTTGCCGGCGAGGGTGCCCAGTCCCGTCTGCATCTGTCCTCAACTCTCTATGTGCGGCGGGTGTCCAATCCGCCGCCACTGTACCCCCACAAAAAAAACCTTTAAAAAAAACCATCCGTAATGTTTTTTATAACAACTGTAAACAGAAAATGGTCCTAGTAGTCTCCTACCACCGCACCCACCACTGTGCACCCTGCCTCCCACCCCCACCCCATGCCACCTTGAGTCCGTCCAGCGTCTTTGGTGGACTGGGAACACGTCTGCACTCTTCAAAGTTGACCGTGAACTGAGAAATGCGGTAAGCTGTATAATGGAATAAATAGGGTTTTTCAACTTGATGCATATCCGGGCATTTTGTGGAATTTTGACCAAATTTTCAACATGGGGTTTTGGGACACCTCCTCATGAATACAGTCACTGTTATGGCGTTAGTCAGTCCGAAGAGTGATTCGCAGTCACTGTTTGGAATCACCTTCAGAGACAATGTCTGAGATAGTGGCAGTGTTCATGAGGGGGCTCTCAAAAAGCCTATGTTACAAATCTGAGTGGAAGAAATCCCAAAAATGGCTGTTTTACTAGCGTCGTTGCACAGATTGCTCGCATGCTCATAACCAGCCGGTCGCAATATTTTTCACGCCAGATTTTCAACATTGTCATTTTCTACACCTCCTTGTGAACAGTACAGCTGTCATTTTTCACATCCCTGGCCAAAATCGTTTCACACTTCCACACACAATAGCGCGGTCGCTGTGGGAAATCAATGTTAGGGCAGATTACGAAAGTGACAGTGACACTGTTCTAGAGCAAAGATCTAAAATGCCTATGTTGAAAATTTATTGACGATCTCCATAAAATGACTGTGTTACGAGTGTGCGTTATGCAGTTGCTTCATGCGCTCATAACCCATAAATTAGCAGTATTTTCCACGCAAATTTTCAACATTGTAATTTTTCTACACTCTTTTGTGAACAGTACAGCTGTCATTTTTCACATCCTGGCCAAAATGTGTTTCTGCACTTCTGGCACACAATAGCGCTGTTGCTGTGGGAAATCAGTGTTCAGAGCAGATTACAAAAATGACAGTGACACTGTTCATGAGCAGAGGTCCTAAAATACCTATGTTGAAAATTTGGTGACGATACTCCATAAAGTGACTGTGTTATGAGCGTGCATTGCGCAGTTTGTATGCATGCTCATAACGTGCATTAGTAATATTTTCACTCTGGATTTTCACCATTGGCATTTTTCCTCACCTCTTGATGAAAAGTACAGCTGTCATTTTACATATCCTGCCCTGAAATATGTTTTCGCACGTCCGGCGCAGAATAGCATGGTCGCTGTGCAAAATCATTTTTTGGGACAGTTTGAGGAAATGACAGTCACACTGTACATGAGCAGAGGTGCTAAAGTGCCTATGTTGAAAATTTGGTGTCGAAAATCCATAAAATGACTGTTACAAGCCGCATGCGCATTTCCCACACAGCCATAGAATTTACAATATTTACATGCCACATTTCAACACTGCCATTTTTCGCCTCCTTCTCCATGGAGGTACTGTTGTAGTCTGTAATATGTCAGAATACAGCAAGACTTCATGTTGTTTGAAGAAAAATTACTCGCCTTAGTAATTATGTTTCTTCTAATGGAGTCTTGCTGTACTCTGACCTCCTCCTCCCTCCCTCTCAGAAACTGTTTTGGGAAGTGGGTGAGCAGGTGCAGTGTTAAACCCAGGGGTTTTTTTTTTTTTTTTAACACCTCCTCCTTTTTGTTTGGGTGCTCATTTATTACTGTTATTTGTATTAGATTGTTTTTGGGTTTTTGGGTTTCCTGACTTGAGTCTTCCTTGGGAATCCAAAACTTTTTTCTGCCAGTTGGCTAGTAGGAATTTTTGCAATTTCCACATAGAATTTTTAGTTAGTTGGGCTTGTAGGAATCTGATGGTTTGAGTTTGGAACACTCCAGACAGAGACTTCGGCCGAGCTCGGGCTCAGCATTCTGTGCCCTGCATAGAAAGTTGACTCTTTGTTCTCGGGGGCAGTTCGGGGTTGGGAATCGCTGCAGTGTGTCAGAATACAGCAAGACTCCATTAGAAGAAACATAATTACTAAGGTGAGTAATTTTTTCTTTGGTCTTAGTCGGGATGCTTTCCCCGCCCATATCCAACTGGAACCACACTGCAATGATCACTTCCTCCCAGTGGCTCCCTGACCATATTTCCTGCACATGCTCCCCGTTTGTGAGCACCAGGTCAAGAATTGCCTCTGCTCTTGTTGGTTCAGTAACGCCTGGAGTCAGAAACCCACTCTGCAGTCCTTCCAGGATCATCTGACTCCTAGCACATGTCATTTATGGTGTGCTTCAGTCCATCTTGGACAGGTTGAAGTCCCTCACAATTACCACCTCTCCTTTCCCTGCAGCTTCTGAAATTTGTGAGCTCAGTTCCCTGTCGCTCTCCTCATCCTGACTGGGTGGTCTATAAACCACCCCCAACCTCACCTTTCTCCCTGTATTGGACCTTAATTGAACCAGTGATGCCTCCGCCTCCCCTTCCTCCAACTCCTCCCTTGTGCAAGTTATTTCCTCCCTGATATAAACTGCCACCCCTCCCCTCCTCCTGACTACCCTGTCCCTCCTGTATAGTTTATATCCAGGGATTGCAAGGTCCCAGTCTTGGTGTGTTGCCCTAAGTCTCAGTTACTGCAGCTATGTCCACCCTCCTGTCCATTAGTAGTGCCTGCAGGTCTTCTGTCTTGTTTCCAAGACTCCGTGCATTCAGAGACACCACCCTCCACCTAGGATCTGACCTTCCTTCTCTTCCCTCTGTTCTTCTGTTCACATTTATCCCCTCTGTGTGCACCCCTCCACGTATCCTTGTTATGTGTTCCTAACCCCATCCACCCTTTTCTGACTGTGTTCTTTTCCCTTCCACCTTCTCCTCCAGACCTCTTCCATCACAGTGTGGGCGGAGGTTCACTGACCTAATCCTCTTGGAGTCTGTGGGCCTGCACACCCACTGTTCCCCCCCTCAGTAGTTTAAATTAAGTGTAGTGGTTATGTATTCTCCCAGTTTGTCCCCTGGTACCATCAAACACTCCCTACTGAGGTGTAGCCTGTCTGGTGAAAGAGTACATTGTTTGACCAGATCTCCTCCCAGTCCCCAATACAGATGAACATCTCCTTCCTGCACCATTTCCTCAGCCATTCATTGAAATCCTCTATTCTTTTCCTGGTTCTGCTGGCCCTTGATACTGGTATCACCTCTGAGAAGGCCAGTGAACTTCCTTCCTCCCTGCAGACCTTCTCTAACTCCCTGAACCGACTTTGCACTACTGCCATCTCCTCTCCAGCTAGGTCTTTGGTTCCCAAATGTGTAACTAAATTAGGTTTTCCTCCAAACTCCCTTACTGTTTCCCTTATTCTTGGGCCCACCTTCCCCACTGTCATCTCTGGCATACAAACCACTCTCCTGCTTGCATTTGGGTCCCTTTTCCTTCCCCAGTGAATACCCCCTAATTATGGAGTCCCCTGTGATTGCCACCATTCCATCCCCTGCGTCCGTGCTCCCCGTCCTTCCTTACCTTCAGTCTGAACAAGAAAGCAGTTTGGTCAAAGGGCAAGATCAAACATCGGTTTCTAGAATTTTTGTCTGAGAAAGTCACACTAAGACAAAGTTAATTTTCAGGTGTGTTCCAGGAGCACAGAGACGCCAAATGACTTGCTCAGGGTCCTACAGTAAGCAGGTGGTGGTTGTGAGACTCAAACCCAGGTCCTTTGGGTCTTCAGATTCACAGTTCAGTGCTCTAACCTCTAGGCTATATGTATACTGTCTCCTCATATCTGTGAAGGGAGATCCCAGATTAGGCTTTAACCCACCACTATTGGCTCTCTGCTACCTTTTGTAAGTCCTGTGACCTCCCTGTGCATTATTCCACCCACTTGTCAAATTGGGTAGAAACAGGACTGCAGATGAGATGTTGCATCTCCCTTGAGCTAGGCTAACTGAATAGCTGTAAAGGAAATAAGAAACAAAGGCCTCCGCAGGGAGCATGTCACTAGAATACAAGCCAAGGTTTTCTTTTTCAAGTTGTAGTTTTGTAAACAAATGGCTCTTGGATTTTAATGAGATGTGATAAATATGTTAAATGAGAGCCTCAAAACACAACATTCATTAGTGCTGCATTTTATTGTACAAGCTAACTACATAGGTTACTATGGAAGCAAAGATAGGATAAAGAAAACTTGATTACAATGCCTAGATCAGAGACTAGTGCAGCACTGTGGGAGCATCTCCTTAATAACAATAATGGGTAACTCTGTATTCCTTGAAAGAGGTTATCTTTTCTTTTGGTTTGTTCTCATACACCTAGTCTTGTGTACTTTTGATATCTTTGGAGTGCAGCTCTTTTCTTTTGGATCCTATTATGAACAGCACATTTGCTACACAAAACTAAGGATCTGGGTTCATTAGTGAAGTGTATTTCGTGTTGAAAAGCACTGTAGTAGCCATTTTCATGCATTCTACTTCCCCTGTGTCATTACACTGTCTATACATGCAGGCAGCATTTTGTGGGTCATAATGAGGAAAAGGCTTACAACTCTTTTTTTTTTTTTTTTTATTTAGTTGTTTAACCAGGTATAGCACACTAAGCTGAGAGCTTTTTCACAGGAGCGACCTGGGAGCACAAGGAGGTTAAGTGACTTGCTCAGGGTCACACAGTATGCAAGTGGAAGCTGTGGGATTCAAACCCCCAGGTCTGGTCTGCTGGATGTCACCAGATTTGCAGCTCAGAGCCTTAGACCACTGCGCCATACTGCCTCCAACTCTTACTTCAGGACTGGCACTCTGCCTCCAAGCACTCTTCTCATCATCAGTGTGGCTGGCTGTTTGTGTTTGTCTCTGTCAGTGGTTTAGTTTTTGTGGTTTTTCATGTATTTCTACTTGGAGGAACTGGACCATTCTTGGACATAACATCTATGAACATTTCCTGGACTAAGAAACTACAAAACATCACCACCAGGTATAGGCATTCTCATCATAAATCAACTTTTTTGGAAGACATCAAAAAGCAAAAGTGAGGTCAGTAAACCTTTTATACAAGTTTCTGGGTTGTGGAGTGCTGCATTGAATCCACATTTCGTCTGACTTTCTTAAAGGATGTGTGCTTGTCTTTGAGGTCTATTCACAACTGTTTTGGAGAACAAAGGGAAGATTCTAACAAAGGATTTTTACATCCTGCATATACCCTAGGCTAATGTTCATCACCTTCAGGAATTTAACACTTCATGGGTCTTTGATCTACATAACATTCAGTTTTCTCGTCCACAGTAGCTCACCAAGAGTCACTCAGGAACACTCACCCTTGCTACAGTAAACATTTGCAGTCTCCTCTACCTCTCACACTAACCATTCAAGCTCGATACCAGCAACCTGGCAAATCCTCCCTACCCTCACTTGTGGCACCCTCCTTCAAAGGACTGGGTGCAAATGACAGCTCACGCAGCTGGAAAGTTGACAAATCAACACCTGCTCCTAGCCATTACCCTACGCTGGGACTCTAAACAACTACACTTTAATCAAACTAACAAGAAACCGAGGCGTTACATATCATACTATGAGCTGCGGCAGATGTCCCTTAAACTCCTGCTCCTCCTCCTTCTGATGTCAGGAAGTGTCCATCCAAACCCTGGCCCTGTTTCTACCAGGGTAACAAATCTAGCAAAAACAGAGGGGGCATCGCCACCTTAAATATCTGTAGCCTTCTTCCAAAACTGGCATCCCTTCAAGTCTTTGCCAGTCAACACAATCCTGACATACTAGCCATTGTTGAAACCTGGCTGACACCAAGCACTCCGGACCATGCCATCTCACTACAAGGCTACAGTATTTTCAGACTGGACAGGACTAATAAAAGGGGGTGGGGTTGTGCTATTTATATTAAGGACTACCTCTCTAGCCACCCTGTCTGCTTTTCCACCCCTAACTCCTCTGTGCAATTTCTTCCTGTCAAGCTGCTGCTTGGTGCTCAAAATAAAGTGCTTACTGTGGCCGCTGTCTATATCCCTCCTAAAGATCCAGGGTCCAGCCTCCAGACTGTTCTTGAATTTGTAAGATCGCAACCACCTAACACAGAGCTCCTTCTCCTTGGTGACTTTAATATAAATTGGCTCGCATCAGACGTTGGGTCCCTCAAGGATGCTATCCTAGCAGCTAACCTAACGCAGATGGTGAGCTCCCCCACTAGAAAAAACTACAAAACTGGAACTTGCACTCTCATTGACTGGATCCTTGCTAGCCACCCAGCCCACATAGAAAATACAGTTGTTCTCCCAGACTCTCTCAGTGACCACTCCCCTGTGATCTGTACCTGGACAAATAAGTTCCAAAAACCACCTCCAAAAACCATCTCAAGCAGAGTGCTACCCCATAGAAAACTTACTAAGCTCAAGACCTGTCTTTTACAGCAAGACTGGTCCCCAATATACAATACTCTAGATGTTGATGCAGCCCTAGATTATTTTATCACAACTTTCAACACTGCCTGTGACACCAACACACCAGTAAAAAAGCATAAAATCAAAGCGCTCTCAAATCCCTGGCTCACAGCCAAACTACTGGCCCAACTCAAAGCTCGAAACCACCTCTGGGCCATAGCCAGAGCCACAGGCTCCTTGACGGATATCCAGAAGTATAAACAGGCACGAAACCAATGTACTAAACAAATCTGACTAATGAAGAGCTCCTATTTCAAAAATGCCCTCACAAACTCCTGGGGTGACGGGAGATCATTCTGGGACAACATCAGAAATATCATGGGTAAGCAGTCCAAATCCTCTCCCACTATAATGACTGTCAATGGAACCACTACCCTAGACCCAATGGTCATGGGAAAGGCCTTAAATAAAACTTTGACTGACCTCAGTGGGGTCCTTCCGCTGGACGACTTCTCTGACATGGACTCGCCAAAACCAACATCTCCTACTGCCTCATCTGACCAACCGCTTTTCCACTTCAAAATAGTTAAGGCACATGAAGTCTACAAATATATAAAAAAGGCTATTTCTAAATCCAGAGCAAGCAGTGATACTATTGATCTTAAAATTCTGTCCCTTACCCTGGAAGAGGTGGTGCACCCACTCACCAAAATTTTCAATCTCTCCCTCTGCCTTAGTCAATTTCCCAGCAAATGGAGTCTGCTATAGTTACACCAGTGTTCAAAAGTGGCAACAAGTCCCTACAGGAAACTATCAGCCTATATCTATACTTCCACCCCTCTCCAAGGCCCTCAAACGCATTGTGGCTGACCAACTCTGACTACCTGCATAAGTATAACATACTCTGCTTGCAGCAACATGGATTTAGGAAAGGACACAGTACGTCGACCGCCCTACTGGAATTCTCAGGAGAAATTCACACTGCCTTGGACAAAGGATATCAAACCGGAGCTGTTTTCATTGACCTAACAAAGGTGTTTGATACTGTTCACCATGGCTTACTTATCACACAACTACACAGTCTTGGGCTCTTGGAAGGACCAGGTGCCTGGGTTAAAAGTTACCTGGCCCAACACTCTCAATCAGTAAAATCTCAGACGTTCTCTCAGACTCAAAACCAGTCCTCTCAGGTGTTCCACAGGGGTCAATCCTAGGCCCCCTTCTTTTCAGCCTTTTCCTAAACTCTCTCCCCAAATCCTGCCCGGAACAAATAATCCTTTATGCTGACGATGCCGTGATTCTTTCCTCTCATAAGGACCCGAAACCCTTACTCCAGAGCCTGCATCTTGCTTTCTCCAATGTTGAAAAGTGGTTCCTAGATCACAAGCTGGTCCTAAATCACAAAAAACAAAATCCATGCTTTTCTCCAGTCCACAAAACAGAAAAAGACAAATTCCACTTACTATCAAAACATACCCAGGAAATACCCTTGAACAAGTGTCAACATTTAAATACCTTGGAATCACCTTTGATCAAGGTCTTACCTTTGCGACCCACATTGATAACACAGCGAAAACAGTGAACCAGCGCATTGGTATCCTGTTCTGAAACCGGCAATTCCTTACCCAAGCTGTGCTGAGGATTGCTATCCAAAGCTCTGTCATCTCAATCATAGACTATGGCTTAATTATCTATGGCCCTGCCACTACCACCACACTAAGGCGCATCACAACCACCCTAAACAAGGCCTGTCGGCTGCTCACTGGAGCGCAAAGACATACTCATACATGTGAGCTCTACACTGAAGCAGGATGGTAGCAACTCTCAAATCGCATAAGGTACCTCACATGCTGATGGCAAAAAAATCCATCTTGGGCGCACCCCGCCATGTATCCAAGACCTACTTTGCCCGAATACCAGCATCCGTCCCACCAGAAGATCGGACACCAGCCTCTCAGGTTCCCAGATGCCGGACCACACAGGGCCAAAGATCTTTTGCCTGTCGTGCCCCCAGCTGGTACAATGCCCTGAGCTCGCTCATTACGTCCTCCACGTCACTAGGAGCTTTCAAATCTATGCTTTACTCTCACCTCTCAGCCTCTAGCTCCTGTGACTGCCTTGACTAATGATTCTTCCCTCATGGCTGTTTTTCATGCTCCTCCTCTGCCCCTTTCTTGACAAAGGCATCTGAGTACGTCTAACTACTCTTAAGTCTGCTCCCCTCCCCATATCTCCTCCTACCCTTTCCACCTTGCCCATTCCTCCAATGTTTTGTTTTTTTCCTGTGATGTTTTGTATTATACTGGCTTATTGAAACCTTTATAATTTGCTGACCATACTATGTAACATGTCTTGTTTGTTTGTACATTGATGATGTGGAACCTTTGTAAAAGAGCCATTGGCTCAAAGGTAATATTTCCTAGAACAATAAACTAAACTAAACTAAACTGTTGACAGCAGGAAGATTATTGACTACCAACCTCTTTTTCTTGAGCACAGTGTTTTGAAACAATTTTTACAGAGAACCCCTCTCATTAGTTTTCCAAACATTCTTGAACTGTTAGTGGCTGAATGAGTTTCCCCTAACCCATTTATGCATTGTTATGAGCACCCATGCTTTTGCAATACCTCCGTGCTTCCATCCATATATTTTTTTAAATATAAGTTTTTATGCTCTTGCCCTGTTCTCAGCTTGGAGGATGTACCCTGTTCGGGCAATTTACGCCGCTTTTTGGATAGCAGTTTTTTTTAGGGTTTTTTGTAATTCCCCATTTTTTTTTCTTCTTTCTTCCTCATCACCAGGTGGGGTGGTGCTCCTGTTGGCTTTGCCAGTGACAGCTTGGCCTGTGACACGAGCAAGTTTACTGTCCCAGCTGTATTGATCACTGCGAAGTAGAACCCGCTGCCAGCCCTCCCCAGTCAAGATGCACTGCCGAATGGCAGCCATCTCAGCCATGGCTTTGGCACCAACATGACTTCCCAGACTTGCTTCTGAACTCAGGTTATGAGCACCAAAGCACAGTGTGCTACTGCTGTCTCATCGGGACTGCCGATTCCCTCCATAGTTATAATTGAGACCTGGTTGTCCAGTATTATAAAATGGCAAGAAAAAATCTAGAAATCACATTGGCTCAGACAGATCAGCTGACCGTACATTAATTCCTTGTATATGCACAGTCATCCTGGTCCTAAACCACATTACACAATGAGCAGATCAGTCCTCTTACAATTTTCTGCTGGTGCTTTTGTATCTTCATATGTTTGTATAATGTGTTTGCTAGAATTACGTTTCCTCTATTTAGCAAAGTTAGTTCCAGATAAAAATGAGCTCTCTTGCATGTTGAATTTGTTCAAGGAAAGTTGAAACTGTGACTCTGCACATTCTAACAAGCATACTGTTTGTTTCATATGGCTAAAATATGTCCATGTCATTCCTGAATGTGCTTACCTGTGGCTCAGTGCCATTTTAAGCACAAAGACATGTGGGAGCACCGGCCAGCCGGCATATAGGCCTGGTCACCTAAAATGTGATTTTTATCAGTGAAATAATAAAATGTTATGTTTCTGGCCAAGCAATGGTACTTATGGATCGCTGTAAGCTCTGTACTGCGTGGCACATTCTTTATGTGATTGTAAGTTTTTTAGCCTCATTCATTGAAGTCTGATTATTTACTGTTTATTCAGTGCAGGATCTTTTTGTGCTGCATTTCGTTTTGATCTAACTCAGGTACCTGAGCTGGGCGATGGACTTTGCTGCTGGTGTACTTATGCAATTAGCAGACATGGAGGGACCACAGGGGAAATATTTACATATCATTTTGACTATGACAAAATCTGACATTACCTTTAAGTTATATCAGACATTGGTGCAGCCTGTCCATACAGCTGCTTTAGCCATTGCTTCATGCTTCCATAGATCAGCGTCCCCAACTTTCAGAGGATCCCAGAGTGCCACAGTGATTGAGTCACTGTGATGAGGTAAATGTCTACAGGGAAGCCTTTGCGCTGGCGCAGCACAAGCAGTCAGGTTTCTCCGTGCAAAATGCAACTGTGTAAACAAGGCTAAAGACAGCTGTGTGTGTGTGTGTGTGTAATCTCTCTCTCACTTCATGGATATATGGGATATGTAACAGTCTCACTGAAAATATACAGTTTTTCACCTTGTTTGACCCCCTACCCAGTCTGCTCCCTCTACCATCTTGATTAATGGTTCATCTGTATCTGACCCTTCCTCTGTTGGTGCTTACTTCAGTGAGTTCTTTACCACATGTGCCCTCTACCTTACCATCCTGCTTCCTGTTTCTCTCCCCTCATTCCACTCCACAGTCCCATTTTTCCCCCAGCACCACTCCACCATCTCCTCTTTGTTGCATGCTACTGACTCCATCCTTTCAGGAATGGACTGGAGCAATGACAGTGGCCATTTTCATCAGACTGGCCAAAGCTTTTGACTCAGTGACTGACCCACTGCTTCTGGTTAAGATGAGTTCGGCCGACCTCTCAGCTCCCACTGTTGACTGGTTCCGTTTCTATCTAACAGGCTACCTACAGTCAGTACAGGTTGAAGGCATGTTATCACCTCCCATTCCTATCCAGGCTGGGGTCCCACATGGCTTAATCCTAGGCCCTATCCTTTACTCAGTTTTTCTAAATGACCTCCCCTCAGCCTGTGTCAATTTGCATATACACATGTATGAAGATGATACAGTCATCTTTACCTCTGGTCCCTCTGGTGCTCCCATGGAAAAAAGTCCTCAAGTAGGATTTCCACGACATCCAGGGCTGGTTCCTTTTCAACCATCTGAAGGAGGAAGACAAAACCTTCTATAGATACATAAGAAAAAAAAGAAAAACTAAGGGAATAATAGTCCGACTAGCAACCAAGGAAGGTAAGATGGCAGAAAGTTAGATGGCACAGCTCCCCTATGGATGCACCCACAGAGGAGATTAAGGAGGCTGAGGACACCTGTCACAAGGGAGGCCCACAGGAAGGAGGCAGAGGACACCACAAGGAAAGGAAGCAGCTCCTGGTGGGGGACTCAATTATAAGGGGGATAGAACTGGAGGGAGCAGGGAAAACTGAAGTAAGGTGCCTGCCTGGTGCCATGGCTTGGAGGGACAGGAAGCGCATCCTCAGGATCACGAACAGCTGCAGGGAGTCTGAGCTGGACGTCATAGATCACCTAGGGACAAATGACTTGGCTCAACATGAGATTAGAGCAGTGCAGAAGGACTTTGATAGAACTGGGAGAGTGCCTAAGACAAGTAGCACATACAATATCCTTCTCAGAGGTGCTGCCTGTCAATGGCATGAGTGGGCGAGGGTACCTTGCACCATGCAGTTTAATGAATGGTTGAAAAAATGGTGTGGAACACAGGGGTTTGGCTTCATTGGCGACTGGGGTTCCACCTGGAGGGACACCAGCCTAGACTGGCAGGATGGTCTGCATCTGTCCAGGAAGGGAACAAGTCTTTTGAGCAATCGGTTTAAATGCTTCATTGGCAAGCTTTTAAACTAGTCAAGGGGGAGGCACTGATAACCAGCAGGAAAATCGCAGCCTCTCCCTACAAAACAGGGTACTAAATGAGAAAAAGACCAAGGTAGAAAGGTCAGTGGGGGATGCTGCAACTGAAGGTAAAGCCATCAAAAAATGGAAAGCAATGAGTACCAATGCCCATAGTCTGAGTAACAAGCTTCCTGAATTAGTGGCCTTGATGGAGGAGGAACATCTGGATATCGTGGCAGTCACAGAAACATGGTTCACACAAAACCAAGACTGGGACATAAACATACCAGAATACACTATCTACAGGAGGGACAGAGAGGTAATAGAGGAGGAGGTAGCTCTTTACATAGGGAAGGAATCAAAGCAACAGAAAAAAGGAAAACAGGGAGGAGAAGAAGCACTGGGGTAAATTTGGAGACCGGCAATGGCACCACAATCTGCACAGGGTTGTATACAGACCTTTCTCAGGGAGGAAATGGACAAGGAAATGAAGTAAGTATACTTAGTAAGGCAAAAAGGGAGATATTGCTGATGGGCGATCTGAATATGCCAGATGTTAACTGGAGTGCAGTTGCAGCAGCCACTTGAAGAGTGGGGTTATTCTAGATGCCCTACAGGGGGCATGCCTTAGACAACTAGTATTGGAGCCCACTCGAGAGGGAGCAATCTTAGACCTGGTTCTCTCAAATGGAGATGAAGAGAGGATCACAGAGGTAGAAGTGGGTAGCCATCTGGGAACTAGCGACCATCGAACAGTATGGTTCACAATAAACACAGCAATAGAGTCAAGCCATACAAAGGCAAAGGTACTGTACTTTAGGAGGGCTGACTTTGCCAAAATGGGTGAGTGCCTAAGGAATGCACTAGCAAATGGGCAGGAAGGAGGGGTGGAAGAACAATGGGGAATAATAAAACTGCCATCACAGAGGTAACAAGCCTTTGTGTGAAGCAAATAAACAAACTAAATGATGTAAGAAACCACTATGGTTCTCAAAGGAAGTGGCAGTGAAGGTTCAAGAGAAAAGAAAGCTTTCAGGAAGTACAAGGAATCACAGAAGGAGCAGGACAGAGAACTGTATCAGTTAAAGCAAAAGGAAGCTGAGAAGGCAGTCAGAACAGCAAAGGCCCAAACTGAGAAAAGATAGCCAACTCAGTTAAGAAGGGATAAAAACCTTTATAGGTACATCAGGGAGCGAAGGAAGACCAAGGGAGGGATAGTGAGGCTTAATAAGGGGGAGAGGTGACTGTGAAAAGGCAGAGATACTAAACAAATATTTTTGCTCTGTATTTACAAAGGAAAAGGGGGAGGTACCTAAAACAAACAGTAGAAACACTCTGGATACAGAAGTTGATACCAGCCCATTTACAGAAGAAAGGGTTCTGAAAGAACTCTTAAAACTGAAAGTGGACAAAGCAATGGGGCCTGATGGGATTCATCCCAGAATTCTAAAAGAACTAAGGGTGGAATTAGTGACACCACTGACTACCCAGGTTAACAAATCATGGGAGGATGGGGTGGTACCCGAGGACTGGAGGAGGGCAGATGTGATTCCCCTTCATAAAAGTGGGAGCAAGGCAGAAGCAGGAAACTACAGACCTGTTAGTTTAACCTCAGTGGTAGGGAAAATGATGTCTTCGGTGGACCGGGATCACTTCTGAAGGAAAGAATTGTCAGTATCTAGAGGCCAGAGGGCACAGGACCCAAGGCAGCATGGATTCACAGCAGGAAGGTCATGCCAGACAAATCTGATAGATTTCTTTGACTGGGTGACCAAAGTAGTAGATCAGGGAGGGGCTGTGGACATGGCCTACCTAGACTTTAGCAAGGCATTTGACACAGTCCCACAAAAGATTAATATACAAGTTAGCTAGCCTGGGAGTGGGTCCCAAGATGACAGCCTGGGTAAAAATTGGCTGGAGAATAGGACACAGAGTAATAGTAAATGGAGTCCACTCTGAAGAAAGGGGTTACTAGCGGGGTACCGCAGGGTTCAGTATTAGGACCGGTCCTCTTCAATGTCTTTATAAGTGACATTGCAGAGGGACTGGAAGGAAAAGTATGTCTCTTTGCAGATGACACAAAGATCTGCAACAGAGTTGATGCACAAGGTGGGGTGGAAAGGGTGAAAAGGGACTTGGCAAGGTCAGAGGAATGGTCAAATGTATGGCAGCTTAGATTCAGTGCTAAGAAGTGCAAGGTAATGCACCTGGAAACAAAAACCCAGGGGAAGAGTACAGAAAGGGGGTGAGATACTAACAACAACAAAAATGGAAAGGGACCTGGGGTAGTCATATCAGATGACCTAAAGGTGGGCAAGCAATGTGAGAGGGCAGCAAGGAGGGCTGGGGGGATACTGGGATGCATAGGGAGAGGCATCACCAGTAGAAAACAGGAAGTTATTATCCCTCTGTACAGACAGCTGGTCAGACCCCATCTGGAGTACTGTGTGCAGTTCTGGAGACCCAGTCTTCGCAAAGACATAGACAGGATGGAAGCTGTCCAAAGGAGGGCAACTAAAATGGTGCAGGGTCTGCACCGGAAGACATATGAAGAGAGACTTAAGGAGCTTAATATGTATAGCCTCGAGGAAAGGAGGGAGAGGGGGGACATGATAGAAACTTTCAAGTACCTCAAGGGAATCAACAAAGTCCAAGAGGGTAGCATCTTTCAAAAAAAGAGGTGTGCAAGAACAAGGGGGCACAATTTGAAGATGGGGGTGCAGCTCAGAGGTAATTTAAGGAATGTATTTTTCACAGAGAGGTTGTGGATGCATGGAACGGCCTTCTGGAGGAGGTTGTGAAGTCAAAAACTGGTGGAATTCAAGCATGCATGGGACAGTCATAAGGCAATTCTAGGGGTGGGGGTAGAAAGAAGTAGGCTGCTGGTTAACTAGGATCTGCCGCTTATCCAGTAGGCAGGGAAATGGGCAGACTGGGTGGGCCAAGTGGTCCTTATCTGCCGTCAAATTCTATGTATCTATGAACAGTACAGCTGTCATTTTTCACATCCTGCCCAAAATGTGTTTACGCACTGCACTACCAAAGCCAATGCCAGTGCGACAACATTCGGCATTGACAAATGCTTGTCATTAACTGTCTGACCACACTATGTGACTTGTAATTTTGTAATGTTGTTCTTCCTTTGCCCCAGGGTCAGACCTGAAACAAGTCCCAGCTCTGTGTGCCTTTACCAGTGACCAATTTTCAAATCAATAAATAAACCGTATTGAGGCGCAAAGCTTCATGTTGGAAGCTCCCATCACTCTTTAGGAAGTGCTTTCAGCTGTATTGTCATTCCCCAAAGGGAAGACACCAGGCTTTGATGGTCTCCAGGTAGAATTCTGCCAATCATTCTAGGCCCAACTTGAGGATAAACTCCTGTGCATGCACACCGTGACTCTACTGGCTGGGAGTTTCTCACCCTTAATGCTCAAAGTCCTCATACTGCTTCTCCCTAAACTGTGTAATGAAGTACAGTTGGCAACTAATTATCAGCCCATCTCCCTTCTTAATATGGATGCCAAGATACTGGCAAAGATACTAGTCACAAGATTGAATCCCCTTATACCTTTTGTTAGTGGATCAGCACTAAACAGGCTTTGTGGAAAAAACAGAAGGCCATGGACAATGTTCCTGCAGTCATAAACAATATGGGTGCTGCAGCCTACTAGAAAGACCAGGCCCTTCTGATGTGTGTCCACATTGAGAAGGCATTTGATTCAGTTACGTGGGCCTACCTATATCTAGCCCTGGACAGGACTGCCTTAGGCCCCACTTTCACCTCCCTAGTTAAGCTCTTATACTCTAACATGACTGGTACAGACAAACTGCAGTATCTCCCCCAAATCCATCCTCGATTGTGGCACAAGGCAAGGCTATTCCCTCTTGTGCTTATTATATATTATGACCATGGGCCCCCTGCTATGTAAACTGATACAGACTTAGTTATTACAGGGCAACAAACTGTTCCACTTCTCTCTCGAACCTAGCCTATGCAAATTATTCTTATTATTCTTATCTACAGCCTGACATCCTTCCTCCCACCAGCATAAGATGTCCTATCAAAATTCTCCTGCATCTCGGGGCTGAAGGTCAACTGGAGGAAAACAGAAGTCCTTCTTCTGAATAGGGCCTGCACACCTGACTCCGTGGCACACTTTAACCTGAAGTGATTCTTGGGCCACTTACAATACCTAGGGATATTTATTGCCCCACATCTTAATCACATGACTGAAAAAAAAATTCAAGCGGTGATAGGCCAACTGGAAATTGAGCTCACCTGATGGAAGATGCTTAATCCACATTTCAATCAATCAGTCAAAATCTTTATTTAGCCTGGCGAACACCATTGAGCAAGCTCATTTTCGAGATGGACCTGGGCAAGATACATGAACAATACATAAAGAGGAATACCAATTTACAGAGTCATTACATAAAATAGGGATTACACACAAGAGGTTCATAACAGCACTTGAATACATTTATAAAACAAGACAGAAAGCTAAATACCATGTGCTACAGAACTTGTGCCACAAAAGATACAGAGTAAACCTATACAACCATATATACAGAGTTTTCATGGAGCAGGCTTGGATTCAAGTACTGAGTATGTAATAGTGCAAGCAGGGGCAGAGGAGAGGAAGGGGGAGGAACTCTGGGAATGAATACACAAATGCAGGAGTGCCTGAGGAGCTTTAGAGCACCAAGGGCAGGTGGTAATGGTTACAGAGCTAGGTGCAATACACCAGGAACAGGGGCTGAGGGTGACTTACCATGAAGCCTAATATTAGTAGATGCCAGGATGACTCAGTGAGGGAGACTCCAGCTTAGATTGGGTGGAACTACCAGGTGGAGTACAAATAGGCACAAACATACTGAGTAGTGGGGCAGGAATACCAGGAATGGAATGCTCCTGACAGGGCTAGAAACTGAATCTGGCCGGGGGGGGGGTTGCTGGGAGGCTATGACATCAGGGGAACCAGTTACAGGATTTCTTGAATGAATGAGAATATAGTGCATTGAAGGCTGATAGTTTGATTGGGAATGCCAGTCGCAAGTTTTTCTGCAGGTTGTTCCATAGTGTGGGTAGAGTGTGCTTAATAACAGACCTATCAAAGCGTGACTTGAACTTGGGTACTGCAAGCAAGATGTAAGTAGAACTCCTTAGGGCATATTTACCTACCACATTTAGTGGAAGACAGTCCGAGATATATTGGGGCAATAATTTAGTAATAGCCCTGTAGGTCCAGAGGGCTGCATTTCTCTGTCTTCTGTACCCGAGGGAGGCCAACCTACTGCAGCGTAGAGGGAGCAGTGATTTGTAGAATAAGGAAGTCCAGTAATGAATTTCAGAGCTCTCTGGTATAGCATACTGAGTTTGGCCAGAGCAGTGGCAGTGCTTTGGCTATATAGAAAGTCTGCTTAATCCAATAAGGTGAAGAAAGTGGTTTGGACCAGTCTCTTTCTTGCCTCCAATGTTAGTAAGTTTTTGATCCTGTAAAAGAGGCCAAGCCTCTGCCTCAGCTTCTTTATCAGTTCATCAATGCAATCATTGACAGAAAGCTTTTGGCCTATCCAGACCCCAAGGTATTTGAATTTTGTGACATAAACCAGTGGTTCACCGAGAAGCATATGAATCTTTGGTAAGTTACCTTGAATTGCAAGGTTATTAGCATTCCCTAAGGGAGAAAAAGCATCGCCTTTGTTTTCTTTGCATTCAGGAGCAGTTTCTGTTGCTGGAGTTGTCATTGTAGCAGGTTAAATTCCTGTTGCGGATCCTTACAAGCTGCTTCCGGGGCAGACTTTTCAATGTAAAGTACCGTATCATTGGTAAAAAGGTGAATGTTGGCAACTGTGACGTCAACGTCGATTTTGTTTATGTATATTGCAAAGAGCAATGGACCCACTATCGAGCCTTGTGGTACACCCCTGAGAAGAGGTTTCAGGGATGAGAGCTCCCTTTCTGCTTTAATTTGCTGTTGCATCCTGTAAGATAGTTCGAGAGCCATCTCAGGGATAGGGAGTCCAGAAAGATGTTTTGGAGGGAGATAAGGAGAAGATCATGGTCGACAGTACCAAACGCCTTGCTTAAATCCAGACATGTGGCACAGACCAAGTTCTTAGTATCCAGGGCACACTGCCAGTCATTGGTCACTTTTGCAAGGGCTGAGATAGTACTATGATGTGGCCTACAACCAGACTGTAGGGGTTTGACAGGTTAGCAATATCAAGGTAGTTCCTGAGCTGTATACTTACTATTTTCTCCTATAATTTGGATAGTAAGGAGATTGGCCTGTAGTTGTTCAGGTCACAGGGGTCTCCAGACTTGAAGAGAGGGATTACATTGGCAGTCGCAGGGGAGGGGATAATGCGATGTGAAAGGGAGAGGTTAAAGAGATGCGTGATGGGCACTGCCAGTACACAGTGACTCAGCTTCAAGAAGAAGAGGTCTAAGAAGTCAGCCCCAGACCTCTTCCTGGTGTCCAGATGTAGGGTAAGATCTTCAACTTCCTTTAGAGTGGTAGGCTGGAGGGAGAATGCCATGCTTGTGACTGGAGCTGATGCGTCCAGTAAGCCGAGTTGTGAACGGAGGGTATTAGAAGTAGAGGTATTGAATGCAAGTCCTGCGGTTGCGAAATGGTCATTGAAAGAGTCGAGGATAGAGGATTTGTCAGACACCACAGAAACACCAGTAGTGATTTTTGTGGGCAGGGTGTTTGGAGCAGCATGATCGTCAATATCCTTGATAGTTTTCCAGAACTTGGCTGAGGAATTGGTGGAAGAGTCCAAATCTTTACAAAAATTACTAGCCTTGGCCTCTCTAACCAACCTAGTACAATGGTTTCTAGCTTTTCTAAACAAGGCCTAATCCACAGGGAGTTTTGTTTTCCAAACTTTTTTCCAAAGCCAGTCTCTGTGCAGTAGAGAGGCCTTTAACTGCAACGTAAACCATGGACATGATTTTTTCTTAGAGCGTATTTTGACCAGGGGCGCATGCATATCCAGTGCCCCTAGCACAGTCTCCTGAAAGATACTGTAAGCCGTAAGCACCAAGTTTGTCAGGTAGAAGTCCAGCCATCTCAAGGAGTCACGCAGGTCAGAGAGAAATGCACCAATATCCAGGTTATGCTGTTTCTTCCTGAGAGGGAATGTGGAAGAGGATGGTACTTTGGGGATAGATCTTACACACACTATGAAGTAGTAGTCACTAAGGTCAAAGAAAAACTCTCTGACATGGAAAGACAGATGTGGTTTGTTTACTAAAATAAGATCTAGCAGGGCGCTATTGTTTGGGCCTTTCTTATTGGGACGTGTTGCCTCCGAGATGAGTTGTGAAAGTCCATAAAGGTCTCCTAATATAATAATCTCTGACTGTGAGGATCCCAGCAAATTAGTTATATAATCTTAACAACTGTAGACCCACAGAGGGGGTCCTATAGCATCGTAGGATGTAGAATGAGATTGAAGTGGAGAGCTAGACTTTGAAGGTCAGGCTTTCAGATTCTTTGGGGATTGAGGCTGACTCTATGACAGAGGCAGATATTTTATCCTTGACGTAAATGGCAACTCCTCCTCCTCCTCTGGAAGGCCTATCGGTTCTGAATAAGGAATATGATGGAATATTCACCTCCCGATTGCACGTACCTGGTCGGAACCAAGACTCTGTGACCACAAGTACATCTGGCAGAGTATGGCTAGTCCAGGCTTGTACTGATGCAAACTTTTTTAGGAGGCTACATGCATTAATGTGCATGAAGCTCAATCCTTTGATACTGGCTAGGTCGACAGGGGATAAAATAGTTGCAGGGGGACCAGGACTGAGCTCAACATTTCCAGAGCATATCAATAGCAGCAGCAATAGTTTCTTTGTAGCTTCAAGGAGTAGTCTATGTGCTTTTGGTTTATCCTGCTTGGTCCTGCTAACATTAAGCTTTGGGGGGACCCTAGGCAGTTACTTAGGGGGCCTAATGATATGTAGAAGAGTTCCCTAGCCGTAAAAAGCAGGGAATGATGGGGGTTCATTGCAGAGGGGCACGGGATCCTATCCTCTATGTCGCGTGCAGTTGCAGTACCAACTTGCCACGGTGGTTGTAATGCAGGTTCTAAGGTAGGTATCAAGACCACCAATACAAGAGAGTCTGAGGGGTCAAGATGTTCATGGTAGTCCAGGGTGATACTGCATATGACCATGCAGAAGGGAGATTGGCGTGGAGTAACACATGAATCTATAACGCATAGCAGAGTAATAAGCAAGAAAAAAAGTAGGAAAAACCCCATTCTACTATATAACATAATGAAAAGCACAGGAGAGAACATCTTTGTATTTGAAATTAGTATCATCAGATAATAAAAAATCTTCCTTATAGACCAGCAAGATGACAGCTGCAGAGAAGGTGGAATGGAGTTTTGGATCAGGAAACAAAGACACGCAGCTACTATAAGACTAACACCGAAAAGTGTTAGGCCCTATAACTGCATTCTGTATCTTTAAGGGGCGTTACAATATTAGTGAGAGGGAGGATGAAGATTGCCTAGGGGCAGTGCCGCTGGGGCAGGGAGAGTATTTTAATAAAGGCTGGGGGTGGATGAAAAATTAAAGCTGGAAGGAGAGAAAGTGAAACAGAAATGGGATTAGTTGCAGGACATACTTTACAACTGTAACACAAATGAAACCTGGTCTAAACAGAGAAGTCTTCACAAAAAGCTGTATAACTTTAAACTTAGTTTCTGATCCAGGGTAAAATACCACAGGACCTTAAAACAAAGAGAGCTGCAATAATTTAAAATATAAAAGCATGCACTCTAAAAGATCCTGTACATTAAACTACCCTTGGAGTGCAAAATTGCTGCAAACAGGCATAGATTCACATTTAAATTGGGATTTGCAGGACAATTTGGTGAAACTTGACCAGTACCAGAATTCATAAATAACATTAGTTTACAGTCCAAAAGGATCGGCAGTAGCAAAGAATTAAAGACGTGGAGCAGCCAATCAGCAGGCAGAGCCAGTGGTTCCGTCCAGTCGCATGGAGACACCAGAAGTTTCAGTAGCGTACCTTCGGTCTGGTGATCGGCAGGCAGTACAGCGAGGAGGCAGCCAGGCGGACAGTGGGGAACCTCGGAACTGCTTGCAGCAGAAGAGGCACCCATGTAGCTGTAAGAGAGGGAGTGTTTAGAGTGGGGGGAGGAATTATTCACCTCACAACAGAAAATTTACAAGCTGGGGCTGTGGTACCAGTGGAGGAACAAAGAGAACAAAAGGGAAATGAGTGGGAGAGAGTTAACAAAGGAGTAGTGACCTTGGCCGAAACACCTCACAGCAGGAGGAAATTCCAACTAGAGGAATAGGGCCGTGGGAGAAGGTGAGACAGAAGTGGGATTAGTTGCAGGGCATAGCTTAGAGCTGTAACACAGTGAAACCTGGTCTAAACAGAGGAATGTAGAAAAAATTCAAGCTGGAAGGAAAGTGAAACAGAAATGGGATTAGTTGCAGCACATAGCTTACAACTGTAACACAGATGAAACCTGGTGTAAACAGAGAACTGTTCACAAAAAGGTATCACATCACTTTAAACTCAGTTTCTGATCCAGGGTAAAATACCACTGGACCTTAAAACAAAGAGAGCTGTAATCCTTTTAAACCTAAAAACCTGCACTCTAAAAGATCCTGCACTTGAAACTACCCTTGGAGTGCAAAATTGCTGTAAACAGGCTTAGATTCACATTTAAATTTTTGGAGAAAGATAGCCCTCAAGATGATGGGCTTCTTCAAATATTTCTCTTTGTAAACAATATACCCTTCTGCATCCCATTATCTATTTCAAGAGACGTTGTAGGTTGTTTGTCTCCTTCCTGTAGGAATTGGGGGGAGAGACAGGTTCAGCCCAAAAATGTTAAGAATGCTTGACAGACAGGGCAGATGGGACCTTACGTGTTTATGGACTTGTCCTCAAGCGGTAGGTATTAAGCAAAACTTATACTGGCTGCACACAGATTACATACACTCCCCCTTGTGGACACAGTTGGAGTGGGAGGGGTACATACTCCCACCATTGCAGAGACCACACAGAACGGTAATACGCCTTGCAAACACTGAACCTCCTGAGCATGTTTGTGCACAGATAACATGGTACCTGATGGTCAACAAACAAACCTGGAAAGAGGTTTTGGTAGTTAGGTGGGAGCTCATGTGGAATATGTGTAAGCTGTCTCTGAGGTAACCCTGGCTGCCACCCACTTGATTAATATTTCCCTAGATATTCAGGACTGCTACTTCCCATTACCACCTGGAGAGTTTGTGGTGGTTGTACTCTGTGGATTACCAAAGAACTGATCTCCCTCATGAGGGAAAGGGACCATAAGTGGTCTTCCAATAAATTGACTCCAACCCCTGCCCTGTGGAATGAATATCGACACCTTCGCAACAAATGTAAGCATCTATACCAATAGCTGAAGTGGAACTACTTCACTAATCTACAGAGAGTGAACCTCGGCAACCCCAAGAAATTCTGGGTCTCCATTAGCTCCCTTCTCTCTCCTTCTACCAAAAGCCCTACTATAAACCTAAACTCCTCTTCCGGCACCCTTACTGACCCTGCTGAGGTAGCCTCGGCCTTCAACCATAAATTCTGTGATCTGACTGCGCTCCCCCCCCCTTAGTAAGCATACTCCTGGCCATTCCTCCAGCCAGTTGCCTGACACTCCCCCACCCCTTTTCCCACCAACACCCCTCACCCCCCATTCTATTTCAAGACCATATCTTTTAACCATACCTGCAAACTATTAAGGAGTCTACCTAATCAGGGCAGCCCTGACTCAGATGGCCTTTCCCCTGTTTTCCTCAAACTTGTTTCATCAGTGATCGCTATGTCTCTTACCTTCATTTTCAGTCTTGCACTGCCCACCTCCACTGTGCCTTCCATCTGGAAATCTGCTAAGGTGGTTCCTATCTTCAAAGCTAGTGATCCTCTTTCATCTGACAACTACTCACCTGCATCTATTCTCCCCCACTTTAGCAAGCTGCTCAAAAAGGTAGTGCATCACCAGCTAGCTATCTGACTATCTCACTAAATATAACATCTTATGTAGCCAGCAGCATGGCTTCCACAAACACCCCAGCATCACCACTGCCTTGGCCCTATTCACTGACCACATTCTCTCGAACATGGACCAAGGGCGTGCTACTGGTGCAGATTTTGTGGATCTTTCTAAAGCCTTTGACTTGGTAAACCATTCTTTCCTTCTTTCCAAACAGCAATCAATTGGTTGTTCCACTGAAACTACAACTTGGGTTTCAGATCTACCTCTCTGATCACTCTCAGTCAGTATGTATAGGCTCTGCCGCTTCTCCTGCCCTGTTGATCTCTACAGGGGTACCACAGGGCTCTATTCTTGGACCCCTGCTCTTCTCGATATTTGTAAACTCCCTCCCCTCTGGCTGTCTCTCCTGCGAATCCCTCTTTTACGTTGATGACCTTGTTATATTCCACAGTGACAACTCCCTTACTCACTTATCCTCTCTTCTTGCCCAGAACTACTGCGCTGCCCATAACTGGTTTACTGACAAATTGATATTGGCTAATGCCAAGAGACCAAGGCCATGCTTTTTGGGTCTAAGTCATTCCTTGCTAGGATTCTTAACGCTAATTCCTCTCTCATTATATACACTTACCTAATGGCCCTGCCCTCTATATTGTTCCTGATTTTAAATACTTAGGGGTTACCTTGGACCCCTTCCTCTCCTTCACCAACCACATTAACCTCGTAGTCCGTACAATCATTCGGAAGCTCGGTGCTGCCTACCACATTGAATCCTACCTAACTGCTGAGGTCCGCTTGGCCATTGCCAGAGGAAACCTTTTCCCTATCTTGGATTACTGTTCCCCAATTTACTCCCGTGTCTCTCCTGCCTTCCGATCTAGACTGTCATCTGTCTACAACAGTATTTGCCACTTTGTGATATCTGCCCCTTACTCCACTAATCACTGTGACTTCTACCACTCTCCAGGCTGGATCTCATTGCAAGGTTGTTTTGATTTTATCCTGGGATGCTTCATAGATTCCATCATTAGATGTGGCCCTACTTTCCCCTCTCCATCCTCTGCAAATACTGACGCATGCCACGGTACCTTCGTCCTCAGCTGTCCCTCCCCCTTGATACTCCCAGAACCTTAACAAAGGTGGGCTGGAATGCCATATCAGTAGCTACCCCTACACTCTGGAACGCAGTGTTCCCATTAAGACTTCAGATCTAGGGGTGCACTGTGCCCACTCCAAATATTTTCAGGGTACAAACAAAATTTTTATGAGTTCACTGTGCCATTTCTACAAAATTTTTGTACGGTACATGTACTACAAACAGAATTATGGGGGTGCAGTGTACCCCCACACAAAAATGTACTTGAATTTCATAATTTGTACGTGAACCACATATAGTTATGTGTGAATGGGAACGCTGCTGGAACGGGCTTCCAGCTACACTCAGATCCTCTAGCAGCACCTCTCCTTTAAAGATCAAATGCCAGTGAGTTACAGATTTACAGTATACACAGGAATTCAAGTGCCCGCGTCATGATTAGTGTTTCCTGAAAATATCTTACTGTTTGGTTTTGTGGTTTTCTTTAAATCAGTCTGTTTATGTGCTCTGCAGTAACAGAAAACAGTGAAGATTTTCCTGCCCAATACCACCATTGGTCAATACCAGCAGGAACATCTGCCAGAACTAGACTCATAGTGGATTCCCTGCAGGGGAAGGGCCTCAAACAACTGGTACAGCAACCCACAAGAGACAGGGCTATCCTAGATCTAGTACTGACTAACAAAGAAGGGATCACAGATCTCCAGGTAGAAGGTCACCTGGGGGCCAGTGACCATCACATGGTATGGTTCAATTTGGCTACTACATCTAAATCATCCCATTCAAGGCAAAAATATGGGACTTCAGAGGAGCTGACTTTGATAAGATGGCCAACAGAGTTAAGCTAGCCTGGCAAAAGAAACACAGGTGAGGAGGTACAGGCAAAGTGGGCAAGCATTAAGGATACAATACTGAAGCAACATCCCATTGTGTTAGACAGAAAGGAAGTGCAAAGAAGAAGGAAACCACTTTGGTTCTCAAATATAGTAGCAGAAAAGGTCAGAGCCAAAAGGCTGGCCTTCAGAAAATATAAGGGAACACAGCGGGATGAAGATAGGAGGCATACCAAACTGCCCTAAGGGAAGCAGGTAAGGCAGTAAGGCAGGCAAAGTCCCAAACTGAGGAAACACTAGCACGCAACAGTAAAAGAAGGTGACAAGACTTTCTATAGATACATTAGTGAAAGGAGAAAGTCCAGAGAGGGTATTGCTAAGCTTAATGGAGAAAGGGAGCATGTGAGGAGGAGGACCCTGTAAAGGCATCTATCCTAAATAGATACTTTGCTCAGTATTTACTGAAGAGAAGGTGGGGCCAGGCCCACAGCTCAGCATCATGGACACAGGGGAGGGAGTAGGCACTACTCCTTCTGAAAGAAAGGGTCCTACAAGAGCTTCTAAGCTCAGGGTGGATAAGGCAATGGGACCTGATGGCATACATCCCAGGGTACTTAAGGAGCTAAAGGAGGAACCTAGCAGAGCCATTAGCAGAATTGTTTAGTGAGTCTCTGAGCACAGGAGAGGTCCCAGAAGACTGGAGAAGGCTCATGTGATCCCACCCACAAGAGTGGTAGCAGGAGGAGGGGGAACTACAGACCGGTCAGTCTTACCTCAGTAGTGGGCAAGATTATGGAGGCACTCCTTAGGAAAGGATAGTGCAACACCTGGAATCCATAGGGGCACAGGATCCAAGACAGCATGGGTTTACAAAGGAAGGTCCTGTCAAACTAATCTCATAGATTTCTTTGACTGGGTAACCAGAGTGGTGGACCAAGGGGAGCAGTTGATGTCGCCTACCTTGACTTCAGCAAAGCTTTTGACACTGTTCCACATAGAAGATTGATAAATAAGCTAGTAGGCTAGGTCAGGTCAGAAGTTGGTCAACTGGGTGGCAAACTGGTTGACTGGCAGAAAACAGAGAGTGGTGGTAAATGGTATACAGTCAGAAGAGATGCAAGTCACAAGTGGGTACCTTAGGGATCAGTCCTGGGGCCAGTCCTATCAACATCTTCATTAGTGACCTCTGAGATGGACTAGAGGGTAGAGCTTGTCTGTTTGCAGATGACACCAAGATCTGCAACAGAGTAGATGATCCAGATGGGGTGGGCAGAATGAGAAGAGATCTGGATAAACTAGCAGAATGGTCAGAAGAGTGGCAACTGGGATTTAATGCAAAGAAGTGCAAAATCATGCACATAGGGAAGAGAAACCCTGAAGCCACTTATAGGCTGGGAGGAGTTGCTAGCAGTCACAAAGGAAGAAAGAGACTTGGGCATCATCATCACTGATGACCTAAAATCATCAAGCAGACCTCTAAGAGCATTAGGTAAGGCTAGGGGGGTGTTGGGGTGTATTAGCCAGGGTATCACAAGTCGAAGAGGGAGGTAATAATCCCTCTGTACAAGACATTGGTTAGGCCCCATCTGAGTACTGCGTGCAGTATTGGAGGCCACCATTTCACAAGGACATTAACTAAAATTGAGGCAGTCCAGAGAAGGCAACCAAAATGGTGCAGGGACTGCATCAGAAGACATATAAGGACAGATTAACGGAGCTCAATATGTATACCTTGAGCAAAGGAGAGAGAGGTGATATGATCGAGACATTTAAACACCTTAAGGGCATAAACAAGGTGAAAGAGTCTAACATGTTTAAATATAAGAAAAATAGCAGGACAAGAGGACACAGCATGAGATTAGAGGGAGGCTCGATTAAGGGGAATGTGAGGAAATTCTTTTTCACAGAAAGGGTGGTAGATGCATGGAATGGCTTACCACAAGAAGTGGTGGCTATGAATACAGTGCAGGGCTTCAAACAGGCATGGGATAGGCATAAGGGAGCAATACAAATGACTATGAATAGATAGGTCACTGACAGAGCAAAGGCCGATGGCACATTTATAAGGTAGAAAAAGAAATGGGCAGACTGGATGGGCCTTGCGGTCCTTATCTGCCGTCAACTTCTATGTTTCTATGTTTCTATGCCCCTATTAGTGAGTGTTGACATCACTCCTGCCCAGCCTGCTGTTGCAGCAATGAAGTCCTTAATTGCCTGTAGTAGCTGGTGCACTTCCCGTTTGAAGTAATCTGTAGGGCTAATTGTCTTTACCCAAAGTGTACTACTAACCCACCTGGTTTATGTTTAGACAGATTAGGTTACAATCTATCATTCTGTTCTCATAAAGAGCTGGTCATTTGTGTTTTGATGGGTAACTGAAGTGGTATAAATGAATGTTTGTGAGAAATCTCCTGTCTGTATCACAGCCGAGTTCTGTCACATAAAAACTCTGCATTATTTGCCTAAATAAATCTAGGATTGTTTAATGGATATAAAAGAAATCTGAAGTTTAAGCCATAGAAGTAGCGTGTCCTTGATGTAGCCTCCATACATATGTTCATGTGAGAACAATATTGTTGTAATGTCAGATTGACAACCAGGTGTCTGCCACACTTTGCTCTTTCAGGAACATGTACTGTATGAACTCAGAATTCAGTTATCTGAGGGATTATGTGTAGAAATACATCATGTATGTGTGTAACTAGATATACTACAGCAAGTTGTCATTAGAGGGTATGAATCTACATGGATCATGGTTGCTAGTGGTGTACCACAGGGCTCTGTTCTGTGCCCTTTATTGTTCAATATATTGATTGCTTCTATGCATACTGTTGATGGGTATGAATAAATAAATATGCTGATGACAGCAAAATTGGCTGCATCGTAAATAACAATGAGTCAATTACAGCTTTGCAAACTAATATTGACAGATTAACTAAATGGGGCAATGAAAACAAAATGACATCCAATATCACTAAATGCAAGGTGATGCATCTAGGTGAAAATAACACACTTGCAGATTATACATTAAATGGTACTTATTTACAAACAGTCGCTACTGAAGAAGATTTGGGTGTAATTATCTTTTATGATATATTAGATATAATTATATATCTAATAACTTAAAATTGAGTGTACATACTGCTAATACTGTTAAAAAATGCCATGGGATAATTGGCTGTATCCTAAAACATACCAAGAGTCACAAACCAGAAGTTATTGTTTACTTATATACAAGTTTAGTCAGATCTCGCATAGAATACTGTTCTCCGTTTTGTGCTCCTACATCACTTAGGAGACAAAACTCTGGTAGAGAGGGTCCAGTGAGAATCACCAGGAATTTAAACTGGTCACTGGTCTTAACAAAACAGTGAAGAGAAGGAATTTTATAACTTCATTCACATATTTGGGACTGTCTAGTACAGTATGCCCTGCAAGCCCATTGGTCCACACTGGGGACCAGTGGGTTTACAGCCCGTACTGTACCTGTCATTCGGCGGGCAGTTGGGCGGTATGTGGGCAGGTTGCAGCCACCAGATGACGGGGAGAGAAAAGGGGTGGGCAAGGGGTCTGGTGGGTGGGAGTGGTGGGGTGCCACTGGATCACCATGGATTTCGCTATGGAGCTGTACCACGATCATGGCAACGGGCAGGAGGGGTTCCACTAGACCACCAGGGACGGTCTTTTCTACATGTCTCGGGGATCGGAGGAGGAGGGACCACTAGACCACCAGGGCTAGTCATTTATACATATCTCAGGGGATCGGGTGGGAGGGGGGACCACTAGACTACCAGGAGTTTGTGGGTGCTTGCTGATGGTGTTCTGGGTGGGCGGTGGCCACCCACATCTGGCAGCTGCTGTGTTGTGCCTTGCAGTACAGCAGCCCACCTGTGGGTGGCCGGAATTTGTTTCCTCTTTTCCGGGGCTCAACTTTGAGCCCCTCTATGCAGCGCACCTCAGGTTGCGCCAGCATATGTGCCGTACATCCCGGGCTGAATATTGGGATGTGCCACATATGCATGGGCACAGGGCACATCGGGAGTTGCGCTGCGCCTGGCAGCCCTTTCAATATCCCACCGGGGCACAATGCCGGGTTGCGCCAGGTGCAACCCCTTTGAATATCCGGGCCTTGGAGTAAAGACAATTAGCCCTACAGATTACTTTGACTGGAAAGTGTACCAGCTACTACAGGCAATTAAGGACTTCATTGCTGCAGCAATAGGCTGGGCAGGAGTGATGTCATCACTCACTAACGGACAGAAAATCTTCACTGTTTTTAGTTACTGCAGAACACGTTAACAAACTCTGATTTAAAGAAAACCACAAAATCAAACAGCATATTTCCAGGAAACACTGATCATGAATGACACATTGAATTCCTGTGTTTATTGTAAATCTGTAAAACATTGGCATTTGATCTTTAGGCACAACCTCAAATCCTGACCCCTCTCCTGTGACTATTGCAACTGTTTAAGTAGCCTCAATCCCCCCCCCCCGTTGCTTTGTCCCCCCATGCTACGACGTGACCCTCCGCTTCTGACCTGCTCCTCCTTGCCATTTCATTTGGATCAGGTATGCTAATAAAGTGGGGGGGGGTCATATTGTTCCTTGTTCACTGGTTTGTGTAATGTTACTTGCAAATGTTATTTTCCGAATTTGTTATAACTGCTGTCTGTCTACCTGCTTAATGTATGTACCCCTTGCTCAATGTATTGTTCATCACGCTTACATTAATGGCCCAGATCGTGCCTGAAAACGATCCCTTGGATCAGTGCACTTACCCAGCAAACAAAGTCATAAATAAATAAATAACCCACATATACAGATAAATGGAAAGCCCCAGTACTGGGAATCCTGGCAATCCAAGTGCATCCAAATGGTGCAGCACTTTCACAGTGCCAAATCTGGGGTATTGGAGATATTCCAGTTAGCCCCTGCCCCCTCAGAGCTGTTGCTCTGAAACAGGCTCCATTATGGGCACACTTAGTCTCCCTGAAACAAGTGCTAGATAGTGTATACAGATTATGACCCCTTAGCCTTACTACTGGATTATCGTGTATAACTAGTCTAATATATCTTATGATCATGTTCCCATAGTGTGGAGGATCGGGAAGAGTACCTAAGGGTTTCCAGGGAAGTCACCAGGAAGGTTAGGAAGGCAAAGGTGGAAAAGGAGCTCAGACTAGCAAGAGGGATCAGGTATGGGGAAAAGGAATTCTTTAGGTATGTGAGGGAGAGGAGGAAGGGGGAGGGTCAGATAAGTAAGCTGAGGAAGGGGAATGGATGGGCGGAGGGGGGAATGGAATAGGCTTAAGTGTTGAACGACTACTTCAGCTCGGTATTCACTAGGGAAAGGGATGGGCCATTGCCTCAGAGAGGGGGTGGAATATGGCGCACATGGAGGGGGGCGCTCTCACAGATGTAGAAATTCAGGAAGGGAGAGTGTGGAAGGCTCTTAAGTCCTTGAGGACTGATGAAGCCCCAGGGCCAGATGGCATCCACCCCAGGGTTTTGAAGGAGCTAGCAGATGTCTTGGCATCTCCACTGACGAAATTATTTAACTTCTCCCTCAGAACAGGATGTGTCCCTCAAGACTAGAGGTTGGCCATTGTTGTGCCCCTCTAAAGAGTGAACCTCAGGATGATCCAGGGAACTACAGGCTGGTCAGCCTGACATCCACAGTGGGAAAGATGATGGAGGGCATCTTGAAGGCGCAAATAGTGGAATTCCTAGAGAACAATGGTTTTCAGGATGCTAACCAACAAGGGTTTATCTGTGGGAAATTGTGTCAAACAAACCTAATCGAATTCTATGACTGGGTGACTCGGGCCACGGATGGGGAAATGATGGTTGATGTGCTGTACCTGAACTTCAGCAAGACTTTTGTTTCCGTCCCACATGGTAGGCTAATTTTGAAATTGAGGGAACTAGGGGTGGGAGCTAAGTTGGTGGAGTAGGTAGCAAATTAGCGTACTAATAGGTGACAAAGGGTGGTGGTTAGGGCCAAAGTCTCAACACCTAGGGAGGTCATCAGCGGTGTCCCACAGGGTTCTGTACTGGGACCTATCCTTTTTAATGTGTACAGCTTGGACATTTGGGAGGGCATTAGTAGTAAAATGAGTTTGTTCACTGATGATACTAAAGTGGGGGCAGTGGTCAATGGTGAGGAAGGTAGGAGGGCACTACAGGTGATCTAGACAGTCTGGAAAACTGGGCCCAGGCATAGCAATTGGGGTATAATGCACACAAATGTAGTGTTCTGCACTGGGGTGTTAGGAACCCTGGGTATGCCTACCACTTGTGAAGGCTACAGCTGACTATCATGACGGTTGCAAAGGACCTGGGCGTGATGATTGACACTAAAGGGAACCACTCAGAGCAGTGCAGGAGAGCAGCAGCTAAGGCTAACAAGATGCTTGGGTGTATTGCCAGTGGGATATTGTCTAGGAGAAGGGAAGTTATACTTCCCTTGTACACTGCATTGGTGAGGTCGTATCTGGAGTATTCTGGACAGTTCTGGTGACACGCCTAAAAAAGGACATCATACTGCTGGAGGGAGTCCAGAGAAGGGCAGTGAAGATGATTAGTGGCCTGGAGGGACTGGCATATGAGGACAGCCTTAGGGAGTTGAACATGTACTCTGTGGAGGACAGGCGGGATAGAGGGAACATGATAGAGACCTTCAAGTACTTGAAAGGGATCAACAAGGGGAAAAGGGAGGGTCTGTTCAAACTGAGGGATGAGGGGCCTAGGAGTTGCCACAGCCTGAACTTAAAGGGGGGATGGTACAGAAGGGAGGCGATGGGGCATTATTTCACAGAGAGGGTGGTGGCACCCTGGGATGTCCTGCCTGATGATCTGGTGAATATGGGAACTGTGGATGGTTTCAAGAGGGGCTGGGATAGGCTCGGGGGCAGGGAGAACAGGCTGGGGATCAAGGAGTGGGATGAATTAACATAAGGGGATGAGGCAGCCATTGTACAATAGCAGTCTGCTGTGACGGGGGGTAGACTTGATAGTCCAAAGGGCCTAATCTGCTGGCATCTATGTATGTATGCATGTATGTAAAGCATGTAGCATTTGAACAATGTCCATGTCTTAACAAGACATATCTTAGCAAAACCCTTTGTTTATTGAGTAAAAAGCTGTTGAAAATCTAATTAATTGACCTATCACTCCATTGTTGATTGATTCTTATATGGAAAATAATGAGATATTATGGTTATACTTTGTCTATATAATTTCTGAATTCTCAATAAAAATCTTTGTTTAAAAAGTGCCATTTAAGCAATAATGCATGACGGGGTGTGTTACGGTGGGATAACGGCCCACCTTGGAGTAGGTTAAAGCACGAGGCATAGCTGAGGGATTCCACCACCTGAGTAGGGCTGCTAGCCCACCATAACACATCCGCTGAAGTGCCCTATTGCGGTTATGAAATGGATAATTTGTAGTAAATTTTATGGATTTCGAAACATAATACTTTCAGCTGGGCCACTGTGCTGGAATAATGGCCCAGCTGAAAGCGGCTCTTGGCCAATCAGAATTCAGCATTCTTTCTACCCATTTCATAATTGATCTTTTAACATCCCCTTGTGCAACCACTAGAAAAGGCAGACATGACCTTCTGTTTAATGTCTCATTCACAGGATGGCTCACCCCAACAGTACTGCATCTCCCTAGTACTGCACTCGGGTGCCAGGGTTTGCAGTATTTGCCCAGTCCCAGTCTGGGATTAGAACCCATGACCTTGTGGCCTAGAGGCAGATGTGCTTCCAACATAGCCATGCTGACTGTGGGAGCTGGGTGACCTGGAGATTAAGGCTCTGGCCTTTTCTCACTGGAGGAACTGGTCTGTGCTTGGGCCACAAGTGAAATTATTTTTACAATCTTTGGTTAGTTCCTTGTACACAGTAGTTCCCATCTCATAAAAACAAACCTTACACAGTTCAGTACACTATTGACAGTATTTGTTCAAAGAGCCTCTGGATTGAGTGAGGGCAGAGACTGCTCTTCCACTTAAGGGACAAGTGTCCATATCTTATTACCTGAAAAAAGGGACTGGGACACCCTTCGCGGAATAGAAATGAGCTGGTAGTCCAAAGGCTCGTTGTGAGCAGCATCTGGGCCTGAAAAATTAGATGAATAAGCTGGATACTAAAATTGCTGTATACTCCGTGAAGATTCACTCCCCCACCCCACCTCAGATTCGTGATGACCCCACATACAACTACATATAATTATTTATGAATAAATACATTTACTTGTATTTCTCAGAAATGGCAGGACACTGGATAGTGCAGGGTATAGAATTCTAAATTGCATTTTCCAGTTAGTCATTTCAACTCCCTGAGTTGTAACAGCCTTTTTTTTTATTCACATCATGTGTAACTCGCAATATGGGTGGTGTACTTTTTGCACCACAGAGACCAAAGAGAATTTCCAAGTATATGATGCTGAAGATGGAGTTACGCTACCCTGGTGAAATCTCTGACATTTACTCATTTATGTAAACAGCTCGTTTCCAGGTGTGGCCTGTAGCTGTAAGAAGGGGACTTGGATAACATTATTTTTTTTCTATTATATTTTTCTCTGGAGTTTTCCCCAACCCCTTCAGGCACATGCGTGCCGCATGTCAGGGCACCCTCCTGACTTAATATACAGTCATGAGATACAGTTACATGAGTAGAACAGGTACTGTACATACTGTAGACTACAGTACATAGCAAAACTGCAGTAGTCAACTGTCTATCAAATGCACTCTTGCTTATCAAGGAACCAGACAAATTAACTAATAAGCCGGCACCAGCAAGCGGTGGACATGTGCCTGGGGGTGAAGAGGCCTAATATGGGGAAACAGAAGTAGAACTGGTCAGGGTGAGGAGAAGTAATTAGTGCAGGAGGGAAAACATGGCCACATGGAGTTGTAGGTGGTGTAAGAAGTAAATCCCCCTTTCATAGCACAATTCTGATGTTATGTAAACAGAGAATCATAGTATTAGTCATCAAAATAGGACAGTTACTGAAGTCTGAAACAGCAGTGTAATACTATGTCATATATAGGAGAGAAAAAAACTGATGAATGATTTTGTAATTGGGATATTTGAACCACCATTGAAGATGACAAACCAGTGCTGTCTCCATAGCGTTGGTTCTTCATATAGTGTCTGATAGCAACTCCCTGAATATGGGCTCAGAATAAATGGTCAGTGAACCCCAGGCTTGTCATTATATTGAGAATAATGAAACACCTAGTGTGCAAGGTCTTAAGCATAATGACACATCTTGTTTCTTATTGCTTCACTGCTCTTCTGACACATGCCCGGTTTATCTTCACATGATCAGCATAATATCACACCAGAACTGGTTTAATATAGAAGCATTTTCATTATGATTTTTGACATACTTGCTGATTCAGACAAAAGAAACAGAGGGCATTGTTGGTGGAATAATATTGAAATAATATTGCCAAGTAGGGAAGGTAGTGTACTGTAGCTTAGCAGTTAGAACACTAAGCTACAGACAGGGAGACTGAGGTTGAAATCCCCCTGCAGTCAGAGACTCACTATGGGACCTTGAGCAAGTCATAGAAAGAATCAGAAAACTGCCAGCTGAAGAAGGCCTCATGGTCTAGCCATGACTCTAACTATCCTTAAGTCATTTGACCCGCCTGTGCTTCAGTCCAACCAGATTTAAAACCTCCCAGAAAACAAAATGTTGAATCTCAGTTGGGCTATCCAATGTAAATAACCTATAAAAAAAAACTGTAGCATTAACATCTGAAAGGCTGCATCAGTTTGCCGTAGTGAGGAAGACTCCACCATTTTAAGTAACAGATAATCCACTATAGGGCATGGTCTGATATATGCATGCCTTGGTGTGTGTTGAGGTACAAGGCCATAGGTGGATTATCTGTCTTATAAAATGGCCACAATTGCTTTGACGGGGGATGACAAATAGACAGAAGTGCAGGCGTGCGGTCGTTGTAGGATAATGCACAGTCATGTAATGCATTTCATTCAGTCAGGAGACAGCATTTTTACTGATTTTTCTCATCCCTTTTATAAGTAAGGGATAACACATGACAATGTGTGCTGCCATGCAGGACTGATGCATGCCTTGGGTAGTTGTTCGCTCCGAGGCATATCTGAGTGACACAACCACCTGACCAGTGCATTATTCACTTTTGACTCTATACCATGGAGTGTGTTATTCTACTTATAAAGTGAGACTTTATTTATGAAAAAATATGTAGTTTAGGTGAAGTGTGCAGTTGTCAGAAAATAATCAACCGTTATGTGATGTGTTTTGACCAATGAAGTTTCAGGGTTTTCATGACCCATTGTATAATCTATTATAATCACATCTCAGAGGGTTCCAGAGTGAATACTTTTCTTGCACAGTTCCAGAAATGATTATATGTTTTGAGAGTTGCAGAGTATTGTGTGGTATCGGCTGTGATGGAACAGGATTAAGCAATAATACTTGATAGGGTGGGAGCCGTTGGCAGGATTTTTCCCCACCTCATGTGATGTAACGAGCAGGGTTCGAAATTGGTATGCGCCTGCCTGCTGAATGCAGGTGCATTTTTCTGTTGAGTGGGTATAATCGGTTATTTAAAGCACCCACAGGGCACCTTTACGTTTCCTTCCACATGGAAATGTATTTTCCATTATGAATGTAGGCAGTAGTGGGTACAGCATGAGGCAGCAGCAGAATCAGAAGGACTGGGCCAGCTTGATTGACAGTGGAGGCGAGCTAAACTGCAGGGGCAGAGCACCATTTCAGTTGAATGGAATTGTTTTACTTACCTTATGTATTAACATGTGTTATAAATGCTGTGCTAAAGTGCCCTGCCTTTTTTTAAAATAATTTAAAATCTGTTTACAGTATTGTAAAGATTTATCATGCGTTACTCAAGTCCCCCCAAGACCCTCTTGGAACTAGGTGCCTCACCTAAATCATGCTATACTGGGGTGCAGGGCTAGAAATAATTTTTTGTAGATGGCTGTCCAAGGGGCAGTTAGAATTTTTATTTTGACTGTCCCACAGACTTTGTACCTGTCCTGTTGATTTTTGTTTACATTTCTGTTCCCGAATAACAGCTAATAACAACTGTCCCTTGGCTGGTACAGTGCCCTGAAAAAGGCTTAATAGCTGATGGCACCCATTGTAAGGTGCCCTAAGAAGGGCTATTGGCTATTATCCACTGGCTGGTACATAGCCCTGAAAAGGACTTAACAAGTGTGCCCTAGTTCACTGCCCTGATGAGGGCTTTTAATTTACTTCCCCCTTCTGCTCGGCAGTAGCCCTGATAAAGGCTTTTAATTAACTCATTTCTGCTCTGCCCTGACAAGCTGATCAGCTTCCTCTGCTCCTATGTATAGCCCAGACTCTAGCCCTGATAAAGACTTTTAATTAAAGGGGCACTGTCAGCTTTGGCCCTCTTTTTTTTTTGTCTGCTTGCATCAGTGGGACTCAACGCACCTACATATGACTTATCCCACATTCACGCAGGAGCAGGATTTCGGCGCCAGTGTTTAAATGCATTTTTGGCATTACCAGCGCTCGGTTTTACTTAAAACATGGCCGCTTTAATTCAATATAGTGCAAGACATGCTGCAAGTAACTGTTTAGTGTGGGCATGTGAAAAACTGATGTTCGTGCCGGCGCTCCGTGTCACAGGCGTGCTCTGGGCATACAATCTCTTCCGGGGGACGAGGTATTTTCGACCGGGACGTTGCGATGCAGAAACATGCAAAAATTGGAAAATATAGCAAGTCATCACTGTTACGGCATACATGATGCCCTTATTTGGGGGATAAGTCATAGATAGGTGCTTGAGTCCCATTGATGCAAGCAGACAAAAAAAAAATGAGGGCCAAAGCTGACAGTGCCCCTTTAACTCCCTTCTGCTGTGCCCTGACAAGCTGATCAGCTTCCTCTGCTCCTCTGTATAGCCCAGACACTAAACATCTCCCCCTACTTAATAACCATGACAAAGGTTTTTAACCAGCCCCCCATCTTCTATCCTCTGGAGACCTTCCTGCCCTGATGGTGGGTTTAGGTGGTTGTCTCTCCTAATCTCTAAAGACCGAACCTCCTCCTCCTCTTTCTGCCAAGACTGTGTGCTCTGAAAAGAGCTTTCCATTACAGTTTTCTAGCCCTTATATAGTTTTTAATTAACCTTACCAAGACTTCCCTTAGTAGACAGTCCTGAAAGGGTCATTAATTTTCCCCCAAACTCTGCTGCCTGTGAAGAAGAGCAAGTCTTGGTCTACTACTGCAAGCATAGCACACAGAGAAATGAAATATGCAGTGCAGAAAGCAGAAGGAAGACCGACAACTGCACATGTACCATGACAAGGAACACACATGCAGTCTAGCCCTACCGCTGCACTGTTATCATTTCTGCTGCTTAACAAAACCACTGACCAAACAAAAGAGCCCATCATGGGACATTGGGTTGAATGACATACCTCAGCATGTAACACCATGATGTTGTGATGTCCACAGCCCACCCTTACAGGTGGCAGCATTTCCTGGGTCCTAGTGCCTGCTAATGCTGTTTCACTTGGTGCCAGTCCCAGGGACAGGCAGGGAAATGAAACCAGCTGTCCATGGGGAAAACTGGGTGTCTGGGACAGTCAGACAGGTGGAAATCTCGACTTCTGCTGGGGTGGGTAATTTCTAAACAAATAAACACGCAGTATGTAAGCTAATATTATAGTGAAGCATTCTTCAAAGTAATAATGAAAAATAAGTTAAATTTCTCCTTGGAAAGTTCCATGATACCTTGTAAAATTCCTTGAATGGGTTTTGAGGGTTTTTTTTGTGATTGGTTTCTTTATTCCCCATCTTGGCTGGGGGGGTGTTAACTATGGTTCCCCCCTGTCAGTTCGGATCCACTGCCCGGCACCACTCCCAGTATCCAAGCTCGACCCCTTCCTCCTTTCCTGTCAACTGTTGCATCACGGTGGGTACGTACCCCACCACCACAGAAGCTGAAGATCTGGATTTGGGAGGAGCTATCCTGAGTCGGAGTGGTGCGTCGACGGACTAGATGTCACGATGTGCACCGGAGGATATTTTTTTTTTTGCAGTTTTTGGATCCCCACCCCACGGCACGAACGTACAAGGCATCAGTGACGCTGCCGTGCACTCTGCATGTCCGATGCTGTCCGTGCCGTCCCCCTCAACGAACCGCCTGCCTGCACCGACCCCCAGTCACCACCAGAAGCCAGCACAGCCGCAGTAATCCCACCACTCCCTCCCCGGAGGAGGAGAGCAGTACCTGGGATGCTCAGTCCTCCTCCCCCCAGACAATCCTCCGACACCCGAGGTCGCTCCTGACCCCGGATTGTCGGCGTGGTGCGAGGTGTGGTGATCAGCGCCTCAATACTCAGCGTCACCGGACTGTCTAGGTTTCGTGTTTTAAGGGTTTATGTTCATTGTAAATCTCTGCTTTACAATGTGAGTAACCTTTTTAATATGCTAAAAGAGTACACAAATACAGTAAAATGGGAGAAAGAAAACATATTTCAGAACTGAGTATACATGAGATGGAATGTGCTTGCTCATTATCAGTATGTGGTGGAAGATGGTCAAGTGAAAACAATTAATTTAGTAGCAAAAATGCGTATATATGTCCTACCCATATCAGTGTGGACAGTTGTGTACATTAATATCCAATCAGTGCTGGAAATCTTAAAAATGTGACAAAAAAATTGGATTTGTTCAGAGGCCATAAAGAAAATATCTGTATATCCCGTATTGAAACTGCCAGAAAACTCCCAGAAGATAATGAACACTTTAAGATGCCTTACAGGGAACTGGAATGCAATTTCACTAGCTCTGGAAGGTCAGAAGGGCACAGGATTATGTTCAGTTTATAGTCTCAATGAAGCCATAAGACATGATCTAGATTTGAAACATCTAAACAGGTTTGTGAGAACATTACATTTCAAGATGGATAACCGGTCTGTGGTTATCAGGGGAGCAAAGCTGGTAGATTTCCTGGCTTTAGTAGATCTGAAGGATGCATATGTACACTGCCCCATGAAGACATCACACCAACGCTTTCTGTATTTCTTGGTGTGTAGACAGCTTTTTCAACATCTGGCTCTGCTATATGGCCTAGCATCAAGATTGCAGTGTATTTATGAATCCAATGATGACTCCTGGCTGTAGGCCCTTGCAAGGGTAAAAGTTATGTCTTGCCTTATTTGGGTTACTGGCTGATAAGACTGACCTACTTTCAGGATGCACAAGAGTCTGTTCACAGAGTAAAGGTATGCTTCAGCAGCATGGTTATGTTTTGAATCTGGAAAAGAGCTACGTGGTGCCCTTTCAGTCACTGGAACATAATTATGGTAAGTAAGATTCAACAAAGATTGCAGCAAGTGTATCTCACAGAGCAGATCATTTTAAAGACCTTCACAGCTTGCACAGCAGACTAGTTTCTGTCACCAGGTCATATCTGGGACGGTCTACATGTGTTGGGTCTGATGGTGACGTGTAAATCTGGTGATATGAACTACACTGCATCTAAAGAAATTCCATGTGTTTCTCAGTAGCATGACATTACAGCTAAGTTATTTCACCAAGTCAATTACAGCGACGCAAATATAACGGAAGTTATTATAGTGAGCATGTCAATTCGGCGACCAGCAATTTGCCAACTGCAACAATACAGCGATCCCCCTGAGGCAATGTGCATGCAGTGATGAGCCTACAAAATTTCAGTCTTCAAAGAATAGACTAGCAATATAGAATGCTAGCTGTAGGGCTGCGACTGACTTCCTGTCCACCTTCAAGGACTGCTTCCTCTTCAGAGGCAAGGCAAGGCAAATTTTATTTAAAAGACACCCAATCCCAGAGGTCTGGGTTCCGTACATAAAACCAACCATAAAATAATCATTGACAAATAACAATACTCATAGACACTATAGTACTAATTAAGTACAATTTAATAAATAAAAATAAAATGTATTAAAAAATTGGGACAGGTAATATAGTGAGTCAGAGCAGGGTGAAATTTACAAAACTAAGTCGGGGAAAGCCTGTGCAAATAAGAAGACCTTGAGGCATGCCTTGAATACTTCCACCGAGGGAGCCCGCCTTACAGATTGAGAAAGCGAATTCCACAGGACGGGGGCAGCGACACTAAAAGCTCTGTCGCCGGCTGTTTTTAACCTCAACCTGGGAATCTCAAGGAGGGCCCTTTAGGAGGAACGGAGGGAGCGGACTGAGGCAGCAGGCATAAGAAAGTCTGCCAGGTAACCGGGGGCCCAGGCAATGTAGGGCCTTAAAGGTGAGCAAGCCTACCGTGAAGAGGATCCTCCACTTCACTGGCAGCCAGTGCAGTTCATGCAGCACTGGGGTGATGTGGTAGTGCTTAGACTGCCCCATCAGTAGCCTGACAGCTGCATTCTGCACCAGCTGAAGTCGGCAGAGGGTACCTCCTGAGACCCCAAGGTAGAGCGCATTGCAGTAATTGAGCCTTGACATCACGAAGGCATGTACTAAGGTAGGGAGGTCCAGGGATGGAACCAGGGATCTCATCCTGGCGATATTCCTAAGATGGTAGAAGCTGGTATGGACCACAGCCGACACCTGAGCCTCAAGTTTGAGAACACTGTCCAGAATAATGCCCATGTTACGCACCCTGGAGGAGGCCTTCAAAGGCACAGAACCCAGGAGAAGTCCTGTCTCTGCACCCGCAGCCAACCTATCACGCCCTCTGTTCGACTCTACTACCAGTACCTCCGTCTTATCGAGGTTCAGTCGCAACCAGCTGGAGGCCATCCAGTCATTGATTTCAGCAAGGCAGCTGTTAAGCACATCTGCTGCATTGGATGTCCCGGGTGCAAAGGAAAGATACAGCTGGGTATCATTGGCATAACAATGAAAACCCTGGCCGTATTTCATAATGAGCCCTCCCAGGGGCAGCATGTACACGGCGAACAACACCGAAACCTGAGGTACTCCACAAGACAGGAGACTAGGAGAAGAGGAGAAATTCCCCTTCACTACCCTTTGCCTCCTGTTTGTGAGAAAGGACTCAAACCAGCAGATGACAGTGCCAGCGAGTCCACAAAATTCCCTCAGGTGGTCAAGTAACACACAATGGTCCACCGTGTCAAAAGCTGAGGAGAGATAGAGGAGAATGAGAATTGCCCCCTCCCCTCGATCTCTCACCCTGAGAATGTCATTGTGCATCTGAACCAACGCAGTTTCTGTGCTATGCCTCGCCCGAAACCCAGACTGGAGAGGCTTGTATAGATCAAAGGCCATGAGGTGCTCCTCAAGCTGAAGCACCACAGTCTTCTCCACAACCTTGCCCAAAAATGGCAGGTTGGAGATAGGGCGGTAATTTGCCTTGACGTCGGGGTCCAAAGATGGCTTCTTCAGAAGGGGTCTCACCAATGCCTCTTTCAAGGCATTGGGAAAGACCCCCTCAGACAGGGAACACCGGACAATCAAGGCAAACACTGGGCCAACGGAGTCAACTCATCCCGTCAAGAAATGCATCGGCATCGGGTACGGTTCACAATATGTGTACCTTAGCTTGGAATCAACCCCAATGATCTCAGCCACCTCCACTGGTCAGAACTCGTCCCAACTAGGCGGAGTATTCTCCAGGCACACAAGGCAATCACTGTCGGCCAAAGATAGGCTCACTGGTGAAATTCCCTGCCTGATGGCAGACACACTGTCCAAGAAGAACCAAGCAAACTCTTCACATAATGCGTTCAAAAAAGCTTTTTTCGGCTGCAGACAAGCTGGGTTTAGCAGACTTTATACAGTCCAAAAGAGCACAGTTGGTTGGTTCTTCCCAGCAGCAATTTCCCTGGACAGGAACTCTGCCTTCTTACAGTTGATTGCCTCCTGGTACTCAACATAGTGAGCACACAGGGACAGCTTGTCTGCCTCCAGGCCTGTCCTTCTCAAGCAGCGCTCCAACCTCTGACCCAAAATCTTCATCACCTTGAGCTCCCCATCAAACCATGGAGACCTCAAGTGAGAGGATTTGGGTCATACACGGACTGGTGTGAGGGAGTCAGGCACCTCATACATCACCTTATTATAGGCAGCGACTGTAACGCAAGTGCCTCCCACACAAGCGATGCCCACACTAGATAGGTCAACCACTGACAGAAGACCTTCAGAGGTCACACCCCTCAAAGGGTGGTAGCTAGCTATCTTAGCAGGGGGAGGGCTCTTGGTGGGGGTACCCTGAACAAGAACTCCGTGTCCCGATCGGTCTTGAGATTTTTAATCCCAAACCCCAACGAGAAGACCAGGTCCAACATGTGAATGCCCTGGTGAGTCACAGAGGAAACTTCCTGCGACAGGCTCAGGGATGACATAGTCTGGAGGAAGTTATAACCAAGCCTAGATGATTCATCATCAGCCCAAACATTGAAGTCCCTCAGAATTAAACATCTGGGGAACTCCAGTGTTTGGCTGACAACAAAATCGGCTCCCTCCTGCAGAAATTCTCCTGCTGCTCAAGGGGGACGGTAAATAAGGAGAACTCTGCAGCTTGCGTCCAGACCCTCATGAACGGCCACACATTCAAAAGAACCCGGTCTTCTCACTGGGTGCACAGTGAATCCCAGCTCTGATCTAAAACAGATGGCAACTCCCCGGCCCCTGCGTTCCACTCTGGTGCAGTGCACCACAGCGTACCTGGGGGGGGGGTGGGGACGGCAGCTGCAGAAACTGGGCCAGCATCATCACCCACCCAGGTCTCCATAATGCAAGCCAGATCAACCGAAGAGGCCTGCAATAATTGCAGTCTTGTTTCTTATCGATCGGGCATTGCATAGCACTGACCACAGGGGATTGGAGGACAGTGCAGCCCTTCTGGCTACCTGCCCACTCGGTCTGGTGGGAACCCTGGGGAAGGGCACCTAACACATCTGGCCTCTCCCTTGGGCCCAGTGAACCCCAGGGTGCTTTCTGGACCTAACCACCCCATCCTACCCCCTACTAACGTGCATGAGTCACCCTGCCACAATCGATCAATGTGGTTCCTCTGAATTCTGACCTCCCAACAGCAACATGCTGTAGTGGTGGTAACTGGGAGGTCAGTAAAGGGCCACAGATCATGCAGCAGGGATGCCCCATACATGATCCTAGCACACCCCAGGCCCTCATCCTTCCCCAAACACATCCTATCTGGCTATAGTGTCCCAAAATCATAAACTTCTAGACAACTAAAAAAGCTTCAAACAGCTAAAAAGTACACTCATCCATCCAACCACACACTAATACAAAATCAGCCTAATACCTTCCACACCACGCACACGTACTATAACTTAAAAGTTAACCCTACCACCCCCACACCCACATGGAGAGCAATGACAACTCCAGGATAGGATACATGAAAAATAGTAGAGCACTGTCCACAGCTCGGCAATAGGTCCTACAAGACAGGACAATTTATAACAGATAAAGTGCATAAATTTATAGCATGAGCTAAAAAAGGTTCACAGCCCGCTGCTTAGTAGCTGAGGGCTCTCTCACCACCCTCAGTCACTGCAGAGATGACCATGACCCAGCTCATCTGTCCCAGGCAAAAACACCAGCCATGCAAGATAAAGTCCAGAAAGTCCGTAGAGTTGCTCCTACCAGATCTGGGTCCCGGAAAGTGACAATGAGAAACCGGCCCCCAACCGATAATCCACTGGGGCACACCAAGGTCCTCCAAGTCTTTTATTCCCCAATACAACCACAAAATGGCACGGACAAACAACTGACAGCCAATGCAATCGAGAGCCCCAACATCAGACGACACACCGCTAATGCCCTGGGAGATAACGCGCGGAAGCACCCTCTAAATTGCGCTGTCCCAGGAATGTAGTCTGGGCAGCAAACAGGATCCACGCTATGCCATCGGCCATCTTGTGCAGAAGAAGCACCTTTGGGGTAGTCAAATGGCCCACTGCTGCTTCCGATCTGGAAAGTAGGAAGGAGTTGTAAAACTCGTGAGTCTCGAATCCTTGCCATGAAGACTTGATTCAGTTTAGTCCGTGAGTCTGACAGCGATGTGAACATCAGATGTTTGGGCATTCTGGGACACAGGAGCTGAAGCAAAGTTGTTGGGTCCAAGGTAACACTAGGTCCTGCAGGGCTGCAGAATGTAAGCAAGCTGCGGTTACAGTGAAACTAACTAGAAAAGAAGGAAACTTCCTTCCTAGACTGACTCACTCCCCTGCCCTACCTTACATTAAAAGACCCTAAACAGCCGGCCCAGTGGTGTAGAGGGTTGAGGCACTGACGCCTTACCTCAAACCACGCCGGCAACCTCTGATTCAGAACAGACTCGGGATGCGGGGAGTAGCAGGGAAGGAGAGGATTAAGCATCCGTAGGGACAGCCTCCTCTCCTCTCCTGGGGTGGGTTGTGGGTTGAAGTCGTGCTGCAGCGGCCTCTGGTGGAGACCAGGAGCTCTGCAGACACACGTAGGAGGGAACAGCAGAAAAGTGGAAAATCTGCTTTGCGACCGACCGTATGACGGCTGCCGGTCACCACTGCTGCCGATGCCCTGAAGGAGACCATTCACCTCAGCAGCACCCTGGAGCCAAGTATGTGTGTTGGGTGCCCCCCAGAGGAGGGGAACCCACCCGGTGAAGGGTTACGTCCGGGTTACCCCAGGGACGGCTGCGATTTAAGGTTGGATGGCTCAGGAAGGGACAGGTGGAGCAGATGGGACCTAGGCAGCTTGAAGGAGTGGTGGGTTGCAAGGCAAGAAGGGGAGAAAAGAAATAAGACCAAAAAAAAAAGACCCTAAACTATCACCCTGTTTAGAAAACCTGATAATTTAGAAATTGTGGTCGACAACACGGCCAGAAAACAGGCACAGCAAATTACATAACTTTCCAAAAAGAAAGTATGGCAAACAAACTTGTTTCAGGGGTGCAGGTGCTCACAAGTTGCAGCTCAGCATTGCTGCCATCTTGCTCCCTGTCCTAGAGCAGCATGTCCAAAAAGGGACTAAGTTTAATGCCATCTTTGACCTTGATCTCAGAAGTGGGGATGAGGTCATCTCCATTGTGAATGTCCAAGCATCAGTCAGAGGCAATGACCACAACTGGGTAACCTTCTCCCTGGTGGCAGGAAAGGTGATCTGGGCTAAGCTACCAGGACATGGAACTTCAGAAAGGCAGACCTGGTGTACAAGGGTCTGGAGCAACTTCACAAGGCTGGTAATGCAGAATACATGTGTGGCTCATTGAAGAAGGTACCTGAAGCAACAGTAGAGGTCTACATCCCTGTAAAGAATAAGGAAAGGGGCCAGTAAGTGCCCCCTTCTCAACAGGGACCTTATGCAACTGATCTTGAACACGAATAATGTTTTTTACTACTGGAAAGACACCGGTTGTCTTACCAGGCCAGAGAAGCATACAGAGCAGCCCTGAGGGACTGCAAGATAATAAGTAAGAATGCCAGGGAGGGGCTGAAAATATATATATAGCAGCAAGAGCTTCAGACAGTACCAGCGCCTTCTATTACTACATACTGTAATGGAGTGGGGGGGGGTGTGAAGGAGAGGATTGAGCACCTGTGGCAGAGTTAGGGGAAATGGCTGAGTTATGGCAGCAGTGTTCACCAGAGGGTCCCTGCTGGCTGATAGTCTCATTGGGAGGGCCTGTGGCATCAGAGGTTGCCATAGTGCAGCCAGCAGACAACATGCCCATCCAGGTAGCTGACTGCCTGGCTTTGATCAAGCCGGGTAAGTTCCAAGAGGTTGACTTGGGTGCACCTTGTGATTACTGTGAAGACCAAAGAGCAATAGGCAGGGCTGCTTGCAGTAGTCTTTTAAGAGTCTCTCTAGACAGGTGTGTTGCTGGAACACTGGAAAGTGGCCAGTGTGGTTCCCATTTTTAAGAAAGGGGCAAGATCACACCCAGGTAACTATGGGCCAGTCAGCCTGACATAAGTGGTAGGCAAGCCCCTGGACAGCATTATCAAGGATAGAATAATGGAGAAGTTGGTTGAGGCCAGGAGTTTTGTTCCCTCCCAGTGTGACTTTTTGAGGTGCAGATCATGCCAAACCCACGTGACCAGGAAGGTGGACAGGGGCAGAGCCATGGATGTAGTCCATCTGGACTTCTTTAAGGTTTTGGATACTGTAGCACATGACAAGTCTTAGGGCAGAAGTACATAATTGCAGCATACATGAAATATACTCAAGGTGGATTGCCAGCTGTCTTTGAAGCAGAGGGTGGTGGTCGATGGGCACTACTTCAAGTGGGCTGGTGATACTCTGTGGAGTCCCTCAGGAATCAGTGCTTGAGCCACTGCTGTTTAGTATTTTCAATAACTGTTTGAAGACTTTAATACAGCAAAGGTGGCAAACTTCATTGAGGGTGGGGATAAACTCCAGGAGGCCTGATCAAGCTGTGTGGTTGGTCAGTCTTCTGGAGCCTTTGATTCAGTGTAGAAAAATACAAGGTGCTACACCTGGTGAGGAAAAAAAAGGTAGAACGTACAGACTGTGTCCTCTTGCTGCAGTGGAAGAGGAAAAAGACCTAGAGGTCGTAATAGACAATGGGCTCCAGCAACTAGTGGTGTGCCAAACCATGGAGGTTCTGGTTCTGGTTTTGGTTTTGCTAAATCACAACTAGTTTTGGTTTAGGTTTTGGTTTTGGATTCATGGTCAATATGTATTCAATATAAAATCTGCTCTGTACCTTCATTTTGAAGAGTGAAGGGGTAGTTAAAAATCAGGGCTGGGAATAGGATTGCGGAAGAGGACAGGCAGAAGGCCTCAGTTCTGAGCAAATACTCCTGTTCAGTGTTCGCCAAAGAACACAGTGGCCCAATGCCTGACTGCTTGTTGTGGGGAGAAGTAAGAGGGTGAGTTTAACTCTGTAACTGATTTTTGTGAGTTTGCTGTTGGTTTAGGAGTAGCTCAGATCTTTCTTTAACTGGAAGACTGTTGCTTAAATCTTTCTTTAACTCTGTAACTAATTGTGAGTTTGCTGTTGGTTTGGGAGTAGCATAACTCTCTCTTTAAAGGATTTCCTGGAGGACTGTTGCTAGCTGGCTGGGGAAGGGGTGTCTTTGCCCAGAGACAGATCAGCTAATCAAGTTTATTTGGAATTCAGTTTGAATCTCTATTTAAGTGTTCACAGAGCCATTTCGTCTGCTCATTCTGCTTGCTGTAAGGAGAGGTAGGAGGGTGTGTTTAACTCTGTAACTGATTTTTTGTGAGTTTGCTTTTGGTTTGGGAGTAGCTCAAATCTTTCTTTAACTGGAGGACTGTTGCTGGCCGGAAAAGCCCTGCCACCCACCCCCTCCACCAGCCTTTCTTAAATACTGGAAAGCCACTGAGGTTGGGCTTGAGGCTGTTAGGGAGGAGCTTGGGGAGCTGCAAACTGCCCATATGAACTAACTCTTAAAGCTAATATTCAGGTGGTGAAAAGTTCAGACACTCAAGCTTTTACTAGTTGGATTTTAAAGGTTAAATGTTTTAAAGTTGCACGTTTGAAAGTCAAACTGACTAGCTTGGGTTAAGGAAGGGTAACTGCATATTTTAAAGTTGAAATTCTAAAGTTCAAACAGGCAAGGTCATTATAAATGTGATAACTAGAGATTCTGAGCTAGAGAGAATGGGGTAAAGAAGGACTTGGAAGCAAGCTAGTAGGGTCACATACAGTATCCAGCTATTGCTGTATACACTGTGTGATAAAATGTATTTATAGAGTGCAATTCAACATGTATCAAAGCACTGTACAGAATTAAAAACAAAGATAAAACATTAAAATACAACAATGAATCATTAGATGCTAATCTCCGAAAGCAAGGTTAAATAAATAGGTTTTTAATGCCTTCTTAAAACTCTCCAGGGTCAGGCACTCTCTAATCCAATGAGGTAGAGAGTTCCACAGGGTCGGAGCTGTGTAACTAAAAGCTCTCGCACCAGAAGTCCTTACTCGAACCCTGGGAACCTCTAGCAATCCCTCGTTGGCTGAGCGGAGGGGTCGGGGGAGCAGTAAGGAATCAGGAGCTCTTGCAGGTAGTCAGGACTGTGACTGTGAAGGGCCTTAAAAGTCAGTAAACTGACCTTAAATGTGAGCTGCCACTGATCTGGCAGCCAGTGCAGTTTGCGCAGCACAGGAGTAATATGACTGGTCTGGGAAACCCCTACCAGTAACCTGGCTGCAGCATTCTGCACCAACTGCAGGCGGATATCAATCCCTGGAAGCCCTAGGTATAGGGAGTTACAGTAGTCAAGGCGAGAGGTCACAAAGGCGTGGATCAATGTTGGAAGATCACGGGACGGAACAAGGAGCTTAATCCGGGCAATGTTTCTCAGATGGTAAAAAGAGGATTTGACTACGGCTGACACCTGCGATCGAAGTGTCATTCCTTTGTCAAATTTCACGCCCAGATTCCGCACCTGAACAGAGGGCAGGAGCTGACTACCCTCGAGCCAAAGCCTGGAGGCAGACCGCCCTCCCGTCCTCTCTGTCCCGCGACCTGGCTCCACAATCAACACCTCAATCTTTCCAGGGTTCAACCTTAGCCAGCTAGCCCGCATCCAGTCCTGGAGCTCCATGAGGCAGCTATTAAAGACAGAGACTGCACTATCCTGGTCGGGGCCAAACAACAGTTAGAGCTGGGTATCATCTGCATAACAGTGAAACCGCAGCCCATACCTGTCTTACAGTGTCTCCCAATGGCAGCAAATGCACCACGAACAACATAGGGAACAGCACAGAGCCCTGAGAAGCCACACATGGCAGAGAGAATGAGGCCGAGGAATAAACCTCTGACATCACTCTCTGGGTTCTGCTGGTGAGGAAAGATCTAAACCAGCTAAGAACTGTACCTGATAGGCCACAGATATCTCTCAAGCACTCAAGCAGTCCCCCATGGTCCACGGTGTCAAAAGCTGAAGAGAGATCAAGAAGGACCAAGATTGAACGACACTGCCGATCTGTAGCAATCAGGAGATCATTGAACACCCGAACCAGAGTAGTCTCCGTACTATGCCTCTTCTGAAAACCAGACTGGAGGGATTAATAGATGTCGTGGATGGTCAGGTGGCTGTCCCACTGAAGAACAACTACTTTCTCTATCAACTTCCCAATAAAGGGAAGGTTAGAGATTGGCCTGTAGTTGGCAGAACAGTCTGGGTCCAAAGAAGATTTTTTTAAGGAGCGGTATAACCACTACTTCCTTTAGGGAGTTCAGAAACTCACCTAAATCTAAGGAACACCATACTATTTCTGCCAGGACAGGACCGATGACATCTGCACACCCCAAAATGAGACGTGTAGGGCCCAGGTCAAGGCATCAGGAAGTAGGCCACATACTTTGGGCAATCCACATGACATCATTGATTGCCGGCAGGTCAAAGTGACCCCAGGAGGGTCGAGGTGTAGGGACAGTACACCGACCACTGCCAACCCCCATATAACATGCTGAGTAAATCTCAGCCCTGATGTCAGCCACCCTATTGGCAAAGAATTGTGCGAACTCATCACACTCCTCTTGTGAAAATGCTTTCCGAACCTGAAGACAGGCTGGATTGCACAGTCTGTCGATGGTTTGGAAAAGCTGAGCCAGTCGATTCTGAGCCACAGCAATCTCCCTGGACAGGAACTCTGCCTTCTTATGGGAGATTGCTGATTGATAGACTTGATAGTGTTCCATCAATCTAAGGCAGTCGGCATCAAGGGTGGATCTCCACCAGCAATGTTCTAGCCTTTGCCCCACATGCCTCAACTCGCTCAAGGCCCCATCAAACCAAGGGGGCTGAAGGCGGAGAGTGAGGTGGCAAACATGAACAGGAGTGATGGAAACCAGGGTGTCCCCCACGGCTGTATTATAGGCCTGGACTAGGCGCTCTGGACCCTCACTAGTATCTGTACAGCTCGACAGGTCAAGTACCACCAAAAGGCCAATGGAAGTTACATCCCTAAAAGGGTGGTATCTGACCATCTCCACAGGGCAGGCCTATAAGGGGGAGCTTGGAAACTGAATCTTACATCCAGCCAGGTCTCGGTGGTGCATACCAGGTCAGCTGTTCCAACAAGGTCTGCTATAATAGCCATCTTGTTCTTTATAGACCTGGCATTGCACAACACTACTCGAGATGGATGGGGTTCCAGAACTGACCGGGCTACTGGCCCTGCAGTACAGGAGCCCTTGGGAATGAGAACCAGATAAGATGGACCACAATCTGGAACCCATTTCGCCCCAGGGCGTCTCCTGGACTTAACAACCCCAATTCGGCCCCCCCGCTCACTCTTCCTCCAAGGTTCAGAGCCCTCAGCTCTCCTTCTCTTTTTGTTCACAATACCAAAAGCCCTACACCGCCCATAAACCGCAGCCAGAAGAGGAGGGCAATTAAAGGGCCAAAGGCCCCGGAGCTCGGAGGAAGAGTAGCATCTGACTGGGAGAGCTAAGTACCAGCAATTCCTAATTAGCCGGAAAACCCAGTACTAAACCACCATACAAAAACCCCCAATACCCAATAATAAAAAGGAAAAAGAAAACAGCTGAACCAGTCCTGAGGTTACGGAAGTCAGTGGAGCAAGCGAAAGTCAGGAGGAGCAACCATAAAAAATTCAGTGCAAATAAAGCCTGGAGAGCTCACACCAGTCTGGGTAAAATAGGACTTCAAATCCAGTTCCTTTCTCTCACACAGTGAAAGGGAAGAAGTCAACAGTAAAAATATGAAATGGTCATAAAATAGGGTACTCTCACCGTCCTCCAGAGACCGTTGCACTTGAAAAACAGGACAAGATGGAATGCAAAGGCACACAGCAGAATAGCACCACAATGGGAACGGGCACAATGGCAGGCAAGGCAGCAAAAGGTAAATCCAACAAATCCAGTAGAACCAAATCCATGGCCAAGCAGAAACCAAGCCCAAAAGTCCACAGTCAAAGCAGCTCTAACCATGAACAGGGAAAATTCAGTGAGGCTTAGATGTATTTCAGTGAGGCCAGAAATCTCTAGCCTCCCTACCAGGAGGCTCACTGCCCCCTGGCCCAAGACCAGAAGCTACAGATACCCGGCATGTCAGTCTTCAGGCTAAACCCCCACCAGGCAGCTTAGGACAGCACCATGCTCCCCTGCCGACTCCTTGGCGGTTGAACAACGAGCGTTCCTGCCCCAGGCCCAAGCCTAGAAGGGACAGCAGCCACCCAGCAGGCAACCAAAGGCCTCACCCTTCAAATCACCAGTGAACAGTACGGCCAAACTCCCTCAAGATAAAAAAACGAAAGTTAGACTGCCGCACCAGAATCACTGCACTCACAGGTCGAAATCCAGTCCAGTCAAAGATCAAGCTGTCGCACCAGGTCCACCGCACTCACAAATCCAGGACCAGGCGTTCATGGGACAATGAGTCAAATCCAGTCCAGCCAAGGGAAAACCACAGAACCCTGGGTTCCTCACCCCCGGCCCCAACTCCCACGAAGAGTCACCAAGCTGTGCAGCCACAACCAGCGTGCTAACCCACAAGATCAGTGCAACACAGTCAAACTAAGGTTTTTCGCTCGATTCAGCCCACTCTCACTCCTCCAAATTTTCCGCTCCCCCAGTTCTACAAGTGGTCCAGAGAGCTCCAAAACTCCAGCGCTCCGCTCAACACACGGAAAGCACAAAATACTGAAAACTAAACATGGCAAAAAAAAAAAAAAAAAAAAAAAACAAACAGAACTGGAAATATTCTTTAAAACAAATTAAAACCGAGTAAACTCCAGAGAAAAGTTTGTAACACGTGCTGACGGACGACAAACAAACTAAACAGACTGAACGGACTAAACAAATGGCATACCCAGCGTGGTCGCCATCTTCCATCCTTGTGTAAATGACATGATGATAAGGAACTGAGGTTACGTTTAAATTAAGTTGGACTAATGGAGGGAAGGAAAATGGGGCATTATGGGGGGATCGCACTGGGGGGGTATAGGGGCACAAATAAGGGTGGCGGGAGACATCGGAATAGTGGACAGAATGGTGGGCACCATGGAGTGAGGGGGGCAGGCACAGGGAGGATAGTGGGGTGCAGTGGTTGTGGGGTAGCTGTTTGGATGACTATACTATGGAAACTGGGAGGTTGTCCTATTTGTTACAGGCTAAGAAGACTGGAAGAGGAGGTACAGAGGCTCTGGAGGGAGCCTGAGAGGGTGAGGAAGGGGGGGTGCTGGGGCAGGAGGAACCCCGGAGAGGAGTAGCTGGGAGAAGCAGAGGAGGAGGAACAGCAGGGCTAAATCCCATGAGGATGTAGGGGGGGGTGGGGTGAGGAGAGCAGAGAGGCAGTAAGTGGAGGGAAGGCTCAGGGCAGGTGTGGTAGGGTCAGTGAACCCCCCCCCCGAACATTGATATGCTCACATGGATACAGAGCATATGTAATTACCTGCCTGTGTATTGGAGGTAGTTTGAGAACATTGTGGGCTAAAAAATTAAAAAAATCTGTTGCAACAGTCTCCTGCTCTTCTAATCTCTTCCTTTTACTATCACTCCTTCTCTGTTATTCCCCTACTCAAGCTTGGCCACCTTTGAGCAGTCTTTCTGTCCCTTTCCTTGATTCCAGCTCGTTTTCATTAAATATTAAAGTCCCAATGTTCAGAACGTTCTGTGCTTGCAGTACAAGCTGTACAGATGGATTTTTCCTTCTCGAATGTGCGCACGTTCGCGCAGAGCGACTGTAGCGATCGTCATATGTGCGAGATCTCTAAAAAAGAGTTTGTTATGTCGTTTTCATTATCTGGTGAAATTATGAACAAGTTAACAGTCTTTTTGCTAGTTTTTAGTATGAGAAGCTCAGAGTTGTGGTATATCTCAGAATGTTAACTGAGAATCATTTGAAAAGTGGTGTTTGTTCCTTACACTAAAAGGTTAAACTAGTACTTTTAAAAGGGAGAAGGCAATGCATGCCACATTTAAAAGGAGAGAGATAAAAATGTTTAACTTAAAAGGACCAAAGACTCCTAATGTGTTCAAGAAAAGCATAGACTAATAACTCACTTGTAAAGTGCTTCCAGCCTCCTCTCAGTCCAAACTCCTTATAGGACTGAGCGGCCCTTGTTGACCCACTTTTATGATGCAAGTTGGGGGAGGAGTTAATTAGGTCATGTGCTCCTCCACTTGTATAAAAGGAAGTGAATGTGAAATGTTGAGTCAGTGTGTGGTAGGAAGGCAAACCTACCAGATGCCTAGCCAGGTTCTAGGTGCCTTTATGGCAGGAATTTTTATTTCTTGTTAAAGATATGATTTCCTGTGCCTTATGTTTTTTTTTGAAAGTTATGTACAAATTCCGCTTTAAGTTCATTTTATTTTTTTCTGCTTCTAATAAATTTCGAAGTATTGGATCCTGACTGCTTTCTGGACTTTATTGGACACCCCCATGTGCACAGCAGGGAAAAGGAGGAGATGGGCACCACTGCGGGGGTAGCAAGTAATAGATTTGCAGTGTTGGCATCGGAGGTGGTAGTGGAGGTGTCGGAGATCATGGGGGGAGAGGAGGAGAAGGGTAGTGAAGGCTCAGGAGTCTGGCTGGGAAAGAAAGAAGGGGGGGAGTGGAAGAGCAGGGTAGAGGCAGAGGGAGAGGTGGGAATGGGGGGAATGTAGGAGTCACAAGTGGTGCGGATAGGGGTAATAAGGAGCAGGGCAGTGTGGACTCTGAAAACAGGAGGAGGGGGAACGGTACGAGAACATGGGGGTACTAGTGTTAGGGGATTCTATACTGAAAGGAGTCAGATGGGGCAGAAGGGGAAAAAGGCACAGTTGTATCTGGGTCGAGGCTGTTCCGGGGTTGACTGCGGGCAGGGCGGGGCAGGCACTTCTCAAGTGCTCATGGAGGGGGGAGGGAGAAATCTCACATAGTGATGCATGTGGGTACAAATGACTTGGCAGGGGAAACAGTAGAGGTGGTAAAGGGGTGGTTCGTGGAGTTGGGTGAGGAGGTGGAGGGGTCGGTGGCATTCTCTGAGGTACTCCTGGTACCATGTGCAAGTACAGTGAGGAAAAAAAAGGACAGAGGAGTTCAATGAGTGGCTGAGGGATTGGTGCCATACCAGGGAGTACGGACTAGTGTCAGACTGGGGCAGGACCTGGGGCAATAGTGACCTATATGCAGGGGACAGGTTACATTTGAGCAGGGAGGGGAAGGGAGTAGTAAAATGGGGAATAGATGGGTATATATCAAAAAAGGTGGATTTAAACTAGGAGGGGGCAGCAAGGGGTTGCTGATAGGAAAAGGGTCCAGAAGGGGAGCCTAGTGAGCTCACCCCCTTAGTTATGGGTAAAGACAGTGGGGAAGCAGCACAGGGAGGGATGGGGGGTAGAATAGGGGCAGGGAAGGGGAGGAGACGGACTGGAGGGTGATCTCACTGAATGCAAGAAGCCTAAGGAATAGAATAGTGGAGTTACAGGCTCTCTTGGTGGTGGAGGGGGTGGACATTGCGGCCATCACGGAAACATGGGCACCCAGTACCAGGACTGGGATATGATAATCCCAGGGTTCAGGCTATTCAGAAAAGATAAGGGAATGGGGGGCAGTGGTGATCTGTGTAAGGGAGGGGATAAAGTGCGTAAGGGAGGAGGGGAGGACAGAAGCACTATGGATGCAGTTCCAAGATGCAAAGAATATGTCACTGAGGATGGATGTGGTGTACAGGTCACCAGCTCAGGGGATTGACCTGGACAGGGAATTAGCTGAACAAATTAGGAGAGTCTGTAGGAAGGGGAGCACAGTAGTGGTGGGGGACTTCAACCTACCGAGGGTAGAGTGGGGCACCCCATCCACCACCAGTGCAAGGGAGTGGGTCCTGCTAGAAGTATTTCAAGACAGCTTTCTGACACAGCTGGTCCAGGGGCCGACTCGGTTAGGAAGGACTCTGAACCTTGTACTGGATAACGGGGAAGCTGTAAGGAATCTGGAAGTGGAGGAACCATTGGCTGGGAGTGACCACTATTCAGTGTGGTTCATGCTGTACATGGGGAGGGAAATGGGGTCACAGGTACAAGGGTGATTGAGTTTAGAGGAGTGGACTTTAAGAAGATGGGGGAAAATTTGGGCACGCACCTGGCAGGAATGCCACCACACATGGATCCAGACCAGAAATGGGACATCATAAAGGAGGGGCTGGCGGAGGCAACAGAGTCTTGCACTAAGAAGAAAAGCAAGAAGGGAAGGGCAAAGAAACCCAGTTGGCTGACACAGGAGGTTATGGAAGGGGTGAGGGCCAAGAGGGCAGCGTTTCAAAAGCACAGGAAATCAGGGAGGGGTAAAGATAAGCATATGTACATGGGGAAGTCCAGGAAGGTTACCAGATTGGTCAAGGCGGCCAAGGCATCCAGGGAGCTGAGACTATCGCAGGGAATCGAACGTAGAGAAAAAGACTTCTACCGCTACATCACAGAGAGAAGAAAGAGCAAGGATCAGCTGGTGAGTATTGAGAAGGATGAGGGGTGGGTGGAGAAAGGGGTGGAGCAGGCAGAGGCACTGAATGAATACTTCTGCTCTGTATTCACGCAGGAGATGGGGGGCAGATACCCCGGCAGAGGGGTTGACAGATGTAGGGATTATAGAGAGCAGGGTACTAGATGGGTTGAGGGCATTAAGGGTGGACAAAGCACCTGGACCTGATGGCAGTCACCCTAGGGTACTAAAGGAGTTGGCAGAGGTCCTGGCGGGGCCACTGGCTGACCTGTTCAATACCTCCATGGACACGGGATGTGTACTACAGGACTGGAGAATGGCCCATGTGGTGCCCATCTACAAAAGTGGCCCAAAGGATGAACTAGGAAACTATAGGCCAGTGAGCCTCACATCAGTTGTGAGAAGGCTCATGGAGACCATACTAAAAGAGAGGCTAATGAGTTTCTTGGAGGAAAAACGGTCTCCAGGATGGTCAACAGCACAGATCTATAGCAGGCAGATGCTGCCAGACAAACCTTTTCCGAGTACTACGACTGGGTGACGTGGGAACTGGATAAGGGCCATGCAGTGGATGTCCTATATTTGGATTTCAGCAAGGCCTTTAATTTGAGGTTGGAGGGGAAACTGGAATATGTGGGGGTGGGACCAAAAATGGTGAAATGGATCACAAACTGACTAAAGGGAAGGCAGCAAAGGGTGGTAGTGGTGGTGGGGGGGACCGCTTGTCACTGAGAGCGGTGATGAGCAGAGTACCACAGAGATCGGTGCTGGGACCGGTGCTGTTTGGGATTTTTATTGCAGATATTTCAAGCGCGGTCCGGAGCAAGATCAGTCTGTTCGCAGAGGATACCAAGATGGGAGCTGTGGTAGATGATGCAGAAGGGTGGAAGGGGTTGCAGGAGGACCTGACTAAGCTGCAGGAATGGGCGGAAACATGTCAGTTGGGGTTCAGTGCAAAGAAGTGCAAGGTTCTGCACTTCGGAGACAGGAACCAGGGGAGGGATTATCACTTGAATGGGGTACAGTTAGGGAGCTGCACAGAGGAGAAGGACCTAGGAGTGATCATTATGGGGAGCATGAATAACTCTGCTCAGTGCAGGAAGGCGGCAGCAGAAGCCAACAAAGTGCTGGGGTGTATTGCGTGAGGGATCTTCTCCAGAAGGAGGGCAGTTATCCTGCCCCTGTATAGGTCATTGGTCAGGCCCCTCCTGGAATATTGTGTGCAGTACCGACACCCATTCCAGAAGAAGGACATCAGATTGTTGGAGGGGGTGCAGCAAAGAGCTACAAAGATGATCCAGGAATTGGAGAACAAGTCCTGCAAGGACAGGCTGGAAGAGCTAAATATATATTCACTGGAGGAGAGGAGGGATAGGATCGAGACCTTTAAGTATCTGAAGGGGATAAACAAGACCAACACAGAAGGGATTTTTCAGATGAGAAGGCATGGACTGAGATTGGCGTGGGGAAGATTCAAAAGGGAGATGAGGAGACATTTTTTCACAGAAAGAGTGGCGGACAAATGGAACACCTTACCAGATGAGATAGTGTCTTGTAAGACTGTGGGTAGTTCCAAGAGGGGTTAGGACAGGGTAAGGGAATACTGGGAAGAGGGTGCGGAAGGGGTAGCTGCGAGATGAGGGGCTAGCTGCACACTCAAGCAGACTCGATAGACCATGAGGCCCGTTTCTGCTGCCAATTTTGTATGTTCATATTACAGCACATGGTAGGGGAGTGCCTAAAATGGAAACACCAAATATTACTGCAGGCAAGGTTAGAGAGGTGCTTGAGCATTTAAAGATCGACAAATCTCCTGTTCCGGATGGAGTACATACGAGGATGATTGGAGATATAACGAGTGAGTTCGCAGACCCATTAGCTCACCTGTTTAACCATTCTCTCCAGACGTGAGTCATACATAATGATTGGAAAAGAGCCAAAGTGTTGCATTTGCATAAGGGTGGTAGTAGGGAAGAGGCCAGTAACTACAGGCTGGTTAGCGTCACATCAGTGCTAGGAAGGCAAATGGAGGCCCTGATTAAACAAGACCTAGTAGACTACTTGGATAAGCATGGCCTACAGGATGACAAACAACATGGTTTCGTTACAGGCAGGTTGTACCAGACAAACCTGATAATTTCTTTGACTGGGTATCTAGGGAAGTGGATAGTGGCCATCCTATATTTTGACTTTAGCAAAGCCTTTGATTCAGTGCCACACAGACACTTGCTGAAGAAGCTAGAGGATCTGGGCATAGCAAGCTGCATTGTTAAGTGGATGGGAAACTGGTTGGACGGAAGGAGGCAAAGGGTGGTAGTCAATGGGGAGATGTCAGAAGAGGAAGAAGTGATGAGTGGGGTCCCACAAGGCTCTGCCTTAGGTTCAATCCTGTTTAATGTGTTCATCAGTGACGTAGGAGTAGGTATCCAGGGCAAGATTGCACTGTTTGCAGACACCACTAAATTAGAGGGAAGGGTGGATAGCGAAGAAGCAGTGAGAATGGTATAAAATGATTTGAAAAGGTTAGAACAATGGTCTAGTATCTGGCAGCTGAAATTTAACGCCAAGAAATGTAAAGTGATGCATATTGGAAGGAATAACCCTAGAACAACCTATTGGCTAAATGGGGTCAAACTCAGTGACTCAAGATAGGAAAGGGATCTAGTAATTATTATTAGCAACACCCTTAAACAAACCAGCCAATGCAATGCAACATATAGTACGGCCAACAAAATGCTGGGATGCACAGGGAGAGGATTTGACAGCAGGCACAGGGAGGTAATACTTCCACTGTACAGATCTATGGTGAGACCCCATTTGGAATACTGCGTACAGTTTTGGAGACCATACCTTAAGAAGGATAGGTATAGGCTAGAGACCATTCAGTGAAGGGCAACCAAAATGATACAGGGGCTGCCATATGAGGGGCGGCTGGAGGCATTAAACGTACTCACTTGAGGCTAGGAGAGAAAGGGGGGGGATATGATAGAAACCTTTAAGTATATGAGGGGTTTAAATTCAGTACCCTACACTGAACTATTCACCAAGGCTTCCAACTTAAACACGAGGGAACATAGATGGAAACTGAGGGGTGGGAATTTCAGGAGGGATCTTAGGAAACACTATTTCTTGGAAAGGATTGTGGAGCCATGGAACAAACTACCTGCGGAGGTGGTAGGAGCTAGGACTGTATCAGCATTCAAAAGGGGTTGGGATAAGGAATATGCTAGACTCAAATCTGCAAGGGAATGTACCAGCTAGGACCCAGGATCACCTAGGATCTCAAGGGCAGACTTGATGGACCTTTGGTCTCCTGCTGTCACCTTTCTATGTTTCTGTGAAGTATAATGAAAAGGAAAACCAGTAAATTCTGTAGAAAAATAGTTCAGTAGCATGGCACCTAACAAGGCCCAGCTGTTAGTAAGTTCACAGGAAATCTTGTGAAGTATTTGAGATAGTGCTATATTCACCAAAAGCTGGAATGCACATAGTTTCAGTAGATTGTAGTTTATATTTCTAGCAATAAATGACTGGAGACAAGGCATGAATGATGGGAACTAGGCTAAGGCAGTGTAATAGTGTAGCCCCTGGCTTGTTTAGTCTGTTAAGCCAGTTGTGCACTGCTAACAAAAGTAATAAACAATATTTATTTTCCTGAGCAGATATGATAGACCGATAGGTCTCCTTCTGCTGGCTGTTTTCTTATGTTCTTATGACATGGTGACTGAAGGGTAACGGGAGGACACAGTAAAAGACAGGTAATGGTCTGAGGGGAAACATAGATAGATATTTTTTTAACAAGTGTAGCAGCATGCACAGAGAGTATGTCTGGACCCTCCCACCCACCTTTTTGAACTGATGTTATTTTGTTTGATAAGTCAACTTTGTGTTGCCAACAGTGAGCCCCATAGTTTAGACTATTTTTGGTGCTCATGCACGCTGCAGTTTTTTTTTTTTTTTTTTGTTACTTTTTCACTTTTCTGACTTCCCTCCCCTTCCTCTGTTCTCACTGCATCAGGAAGTCTTGGTGGGCAGCTGAATCTTCTTCTTCCTACAAAATTGGAGAGAGATGACAACTGATGCTTGGGTCCTGGAAGTAGTTACACTAGGATATGTCCTAAAGTTCCTTTCTGTTCCTCCAGTGACCCCCCATACTTTTACTAAACTTTTCCGGGACATCTTGCCCTCCTGCTGGAGGGGGACCAAGCCCTCCTCCGCAAGAGGGCTGTAGAACTCATCCCAGTTTCAGAACAAAACCAAAGCTATTATTCCTGGTACTTCCTGGTATCAAAATGGATCAGGAATCTAATGCCCATATTAGACCTTCAAGAAATGAATCTATTAATTGAGAATGGAAAGTTTTGAGTGGGGTCTCAACAGTCCTTCCTCCTCCCTTTTACTAAAAGGGGACTGTTTGGTTGCTCTGGACATGAAGGATGCATACCTTCATGTCAAGATCCACAAGTCTCATTGAAAGTACCTGCATTTCATGCCCCAGAGATTGCACTATCAGTTTCATGTCTTGCCCTTTGGTTTGCCTTCTGCACTGCGTGTCTTTACCAAGTGCTTTGCTGCAGTGACAGCTGCCCTCCTCCAGGAGGACCACTCTGTCTTCCGTACATAGACGACTGACTTCTGAAAGCAACATCATGGGAGACCATAGTATACATGCTGTTTCTAACCAGACAGTTGTTCAACTAGTTGGATATACTGGTCCATGAACTGAAATTGGTCCTTACCCTGTGCCAGCGACTCTAGTGCATAGGGGCTGTCTCGGACATGGGGCTGGGTTGGGCATTCCTGCCCTCAGGTCTGTGCTATGGTAATGGTGGCAGAGGCTAAGGGGGTTTCCTCCAGCAACTTTGTTTCAACTAGATGCCTTTTATGGCTCATCGACCTCATGGCGGGTGCCATACTGACTGTCCCAGTAGCACATCTGCACATTAGGATACCACAGTGGTTCCTCTGGGTGCAATGGGCACAGCATTCCAATGAGCTGGAGTGTCTCATACAAGTGACTCCTCCACTCCTTTGATCCCTACTCCGGTGATTGGACCTCTCCAACCTAGAGACGGCATCCCTGTTATTCTGGCCATCACATCTCCTTTGATGAGCACTAATGCCTTGGGTTCGGGCTGCGGTGCCCATCGGGGCCCCTTCAGAACTCAAGGCCAGTGGACCACTCTGGATATGGGTCTGCACAGCAGTGCTGTGGAGATGAGGACTGTTCTGAGTGGCCTACAGACCTTTGCCACCCTCCTTCCAGGGCATCAGCTGCTGATCAGTGCAGACAGTATTTTGGTGTTGTCCTATGTTAACTGACAAGGCAAATTCCACTTGTGTCCTGTCTACAGAGAGGTGACAAGAGTTTGGCACTGGACAGTAGAATGCAATATATGTCTGTCAGCAGTGTTCCTGCCTGTATCCTGAAAACTGTCCATGCAGTACACTTACTCGCAAAAATGAAAATGTTTTTCAGTTATTGGCCATGCCCTGGATCCCTTTATGTGTCCAGTTAATCAAGTATTGGGCTACTTGTTGTCACATAGGGCAAGACACTGGCCCAGCTTGGGGCTTCCCGTAGGTTCCTCAGAGGTATCCTCTTCCTACACACCCTGGTTTGTGATCCAGTCCTAGTGTGGAACTTTAATTTCATCCTAGAGACCCTGAAACAGGTGAATATTGTTCAGGTATACTACTGGTCAAAAGTTTTAGAACACCCCCATTTTTCCAGTTTTTATTGAAATTTATGCAGGTTAATGTCTCAATGTACTCTGAAATTAAAGCATAGAACAAATAAACAATTGGAGTTAAAAAAGAAATCACAGAATCATTTTGTTTAACAAAATTTAATCTAAAGTTTTGACTCATCGAAGTAGTCACCTTTTGCAGAGATACTGTAACCACCGAACACACTCGTGGCATTCTTCCTACAATGGACATCAAATATTGTTCGGGAAGTTCTTCCCAACACTGTTGCAGAAGTTCCCACAAATGTGTTGCACTTGTAGGTTGCTTTGCTTTCACCCTTCTGTCCAGTTCATCCCAAACCAGCTCGATGGGGTTTAAGTCTGGAGACTGTGCTGGCCATTCCATGATTTGAAGCTCACCGTCCTGTTCTTTTCCTCGAAGGTAGTTCTTACATAGCCTGGAGGTATGTTTTGGGTCATTATCTTGTTGTAGGATGAACCCCTGACCAACTAGGCGTGAGACCAGAGGGTATTGCATGGTGCTGCAAAATGCTGTGGTAGTCCTTTGGTTCAGGGTGCCAGTCACTTGTGCTGTTGTCCTGTGAGCCGCCATCACACAAGCTGTTGACTCTCAGAAACTTGTCTTCTGATTCTGTTGTGGCTTTGGGTCTGCCAGACCTCTCTCTGTCAGAGTTTCCTCCAGTTTCCAAGTGCCTTTTGATGGTGTAGGAAACTATGCTCACTGACACCTTGGCTTTCTTTGCAATTTCTCTAAAGCAGTTTTTGCTAACCTAATCTTTTTTTTTAACCTCTAGCTGTTTACCGCTTATCTTTGTACCATTTCAGGTTATTCACTGGACTTGAATTGCTTAAATTTCAATAAATACTGGAAAATAGGGGTGTTCTAAAACTTTTGACCGGTAGTGTATGAACATTTATGACTTAAAATTTGGTTTGTGGAATTCTTGATTGAGATTTATTGTTCCTTAGAGCTTGGCAGTAAACCTTAGTTATCCTTAGAGTCTTAGAGAACTTCATCTAGCTGTGGGCCAAAAGGCTCATCTCCCATGGAAGGAACAATCAGAAGGTGATACTTGGAAATGTGATCCATCTACCAGTCTCATTTCGATGGATTACATGGCTGCCATGATGGCCACATAACCTCTAGCCACAAGCTGACAGAGTTGGGACCGCCTCCAAACCCCAGAAAACACTGTCATGTTAACCAAAGGGACAGAATAAATCGAGGGAATGCCCTCTACCCCCTTATCTGCTATTGCTGTCAATCATTCACATAAGGCTTGTGCCACCAATGCCAAAGCTGAGAACATTCATAAGCATGTGCCCACAGTTGAGCAAGAGTGTTTCCAAGTGGCTGCCATGTGTTTATCATTAGCATCTGTCTGGGTAGCTGCTCCTTCACTGGAATATGATGGTCTGCCTGTCCACTGAAGAGATGGCGTAAGTCTGAACCAGTAGAACCTCCCATTTCTCAATCAGTGAATCCTGAAATTGACAGCTTTTTGCCCATATCTTAATCAGTTGCCTTTCTTTGATTAAATCATCCAACTTTTTAAATGATTTCTGCAAAAATGCTAAAATTTGGTAAGGCATTTAGGCATGTTCCCTGAAGCTGAAAAAACAGGGCTTATGTTTAGCAAATTGGTAGACTGAATATTCATTACCCGAAAATTGTACACATCTCTACAACCAAAGCAAGTGTTTAGACCATCAGTGAAATGGGAATCAAGGAAGTGTGTGATTTCTCTACCCATTCCTCTTTATCTGTCCACATTCAGAATCTGCAAGATCACCTGGATTCTGAGGATTTGTAGGATTATCATTGCCCAGAGAGCCTTGCAGATTATCTGGCTGAGAATTGGTATCTTGTCCGAATTTATCTGGAAATGATTATAATTCCCTTTCATTTCTCCACTATGAGGATCTGCAAGGACACCTAGATTCCTAAGCTTTGTAAGATTATCATTGCCTTGGGAGCCTTCTAGATTATCTTATGAACATACGAAATTGCAGCAGAAATGGACCTCATGGTCTATCGAGTCTGCTCTAATGTGCAGCTAGCCCCTCTTCATGCAGCTGCCCCTCCCGCCCCCCTTCCCAGTATCCCTTCCCATTCCCTTGTCCCAACCCCTCTTGAAACTGCCCACCATCTTACAGGACACTATGTCATCTGGTAAGATGTTCCATTTGTCCACCACTCTTTCTGTGAAAAAATGTCTCTCCATCTCTCCCCTCCAATCTCAATCCATGCCCTCTTGTGTCCCTCCCCCTTCTCATCTGAAAAATTCCTTCTGTGTTGGTCTTGTTTATCCCCTTCAGATACTTAAAGGTCTCAATCATATCCCCCATCCCTCCTGTCCTCCAGTGAATACATATTCAACTCTCCCAGCCTGTCCTCATAGGGTTTGCTCTCCAATCCCTGGATCATCTTTGTGGCTCTTCGCTGCACCCCCACCAACAATCTGATGTCCTTCTTCAGGAATGGGTGCCAGTACTGCTTGGTGAAGAATGTCACCTTGCCCGGACAAATCTGGAAATGATCACTTCAGGAGGGAAATCCTTCTAGCCCAAGTCATGTAATGGATGTTCCAGTACATCTGTATGTGCCTGTCCTGACCATGACCCCCAGAGGTGGGGTTATGTGTGTGACGTAGACAGCCAGTTCTGAGTGCTGTATAATATTTTTTTTAATATAAAATGCATTAATGACTATCTCTACTGAAAAATTATAATGCTTTAGGAATGACCTCAAACCCCCCAGTTTTCAGCTGACAGATGCAGGCCAAGAGAAATGCTGACACACTCAGTTTTTAGAGACAATGTGTTACATGGAAGACTTTAAACAAGGATCCTGTTTCTCTGAGTTAATTACAGAGTTCTTTAAGTTAACTTTATTAAGAGGGAAATCAAAAAAAAAGGTTTATGACGTTGAAGAGAAAACACAGGTTATTACACAGAGGTGAGAGGTTGTAAACGCTCATATGAAGCCTGTGTGAGGAGGATGCAGCATGAATCAAAAGAGGTGTCATTGAAATTGAGTTATGCTAAGGTTGTAGAATTAATACTTTGAAATTGCATCCTATGGTTGTATAGAAATATATATTTTTTAGTTGTTTTGACAGGGAGGAGCTAGATGACCTCATGGAAAAGAGGTGGGCAAAACCAGCTTTTAAAGATTATTCTGTTTCACTACAGATGCACTTTTATCTGACACTGACCAAGAAAACATCTGAGCACTGTAAGCAGACTATTTAGAAAGAGAGTTAAATCTAAATACTGTAGGTAGGAATTGCACTTGTTTAAACCTTGTTTTGTTTAAAGATATGTATGTCTTGTGATATAAGAGTTCTGTATTGTATGTTTGACATATTTTTACATATTTTAGTAAAAACTCTAAATTTTGAGCATACCTGGTCTGTCTTTGAATTGATTTCTTTTGTAAAGAAATATTTATGGTTATAGCAGACATAAGCGTGTATGGTAGTACCAAACTGGAAAGAGAAGCGTTAAATCTGAGGTCTTTATTAAAGTTTTAAAGGGTTAATTTCTGAATACCTGGTTAGGTGCCCATAGGCCAAGATATCTGGCCCCCCCTCGAAGACAGATATATCTGAGCCTGTGCATTGGGTATGCTAGCAAGAGGTTAACAGTTTGAATCTCTCCAGGGCTTGAGACCAAAGGTTGATCCGAACTCACAAAAACAGATGAAAGGGTTACCTTGTCTTACACTGTTCACAAGATTGTGCTCAGAGGTTGGCACTTTAGGAGTAGAGGGCCTGACCTGCTTAGTGAATCTGTGACAAAATGCAACTCACATGTTTTTGCTGGGCTGCCTTTCAGTCTCTGATAAATATCTTCCCTGTAAAGAGATCCTTGAGGCTGTAGACAAGGAAACTGTTAACTCTTCGGAAACTACTAAAACTGGTGCCAGATGTATCTTCCCCTAGGCCACCAGCAGTCTGCAGACCAGAGTCCATAAAACTAGCAGATCTGACTAGTGCAGAATGGACAGAACATACCATATGGAAGCTTCCAAAACATTTATGACACACCTTTCAAAGGGACTGTTAACACCATGGTGCTATTTTGTTTCAAACCAGTAAGTACATACATACATACATACATAGTTGCCAGGAGATTAGGCCTAACGGTCTGTCTTGACTGCCCGACTAAGCTCTATGGTAGTGTATAGTAGCTACTCTGTCCCCCATTTTCCCCTCCCACCCCTTCCCTCCCTGTATACCTCTGTTATTCACCAAACCCCACCCTGTAACTTGCCCCCTGCCTGTCCCAACCCTTCTTGAAAACTCCCACTGTTATCATTTTTACCAGGTCATCTGGCAGTTCATTCCAAGGTGCCACCACCCTCTCCGTGAAATAATGTCCCCTTGTCTCTCCTCTGTACCGCCCCCCTCCAGCCATCTTTAGAGTATAGCTTCTCGTAGTCCCCTCCTCCCTTAACTTGAATAGACCCTCCTTGCTCTCTGTTGAATACCTTCAGGTATTTGAAGGTCTCTGTCATATCCCACCTATCCTTTCTGTCCTCCAGTACATGTTCAGATCTGTAAGTCTGTCCTCATATGACAACCCCTCCCCCCCGACCATTAATCATCCTTGTCACCCTCCTCTGGACTTTCTCCAGCAGTGTGATGTCCTTTTTTAGGCGGGGGAGCCAGAACTGCCCACAGTACTCCATATGTGGCCTCACCAGTGAGGTGTACAGGGGAAGTATAACCTCCCTTCTCCTAGACGTTATCTCCCTGGCTATACACCCAAGCATTTTGTTTGCCTTATCCACTGCTCTTCTGCACTGCTTCAGGTGGTTCTCTTTAGCATCAGTCATCACCCCCAGATCCTTCTCCATCATCATAACAGTCAGCTGTACCCCCCACCAGGTGGTAGTCATACGCAGGTGCAGAACGCTACATTTGCATGCATTAAACCCTAACTGCCATGCTTGGGCCCAGTTTTCTTGCCTCCCCAGGTCATCCTGTAGGGCCCTTCTACACTCCTCACCGTCTACTACCGCCCCCAATTTAGAATAATCTATGAACAAACTCATTTTACTACCAACCCCTTCCCCGATGTCCACAATGAACATATTGAACAAGATAGGGCCCAAAACTGAACCTTGTGGAACCCCGCTGATGACCTCTCTGGGTGTTGACTTCACCCCCTTTCAAGACCCTCTGCTGTGTATTCCTAAGCCAGTTAGCTACCCACCCCACCAATTTATCTCCCACCCCCATTTCCCTCAATTTCCAAATGAACCCTCCATGCGGGACCAACTCATAAGCCTTGCTGAAGTCCAGGTACAGGACATCAACCGGATTTCCTCCATCCAAGGATTTTGTCACCCAGTCGAAAAATTCGGCCAGGTTTGTTTGACACGATTTCCCCCAGACAAACCCATGCTGGTTATCATCCTGAAAATCATTTACTTCCAGGAACTCCACCAACCATCCCTTTAACATGGCCTCCAACATTTTCCCCACTATGGATGTCGGGCTGACCGTCCTGTAGTTCCCTCGTTCGTCCCGAGGTCCACTCTTGTGGAGGGGTATGACACGGGTCAACCTCCAGTCTAGTAGAAGTAGCACTTTCTGCTAAGAACAGGTCTGCTGCTGCATCAGAGAACTGCCTTAAAAGTGTTCAATCATACAAGCCTGTGTCAAAGTGTTGTGCACTTTGCGTCAGTTTGCACTCTTGCATTACTTTGTGCCCTTTTTTACTGCAACTGCGTCACTTTTGTGTACTTGCATTAAATCTTGTACAGTCTGGATCAGTTTTGAGACTTCTGTAATTTTTTGCACAGTTCACGCATTTGTGTAATGTTTTGCATCGTATTCTCACAAAAGCAGCATTTTTGTACTTTTTGCATCATATTATGAAATCACATCATTTTTTCCCTATGGTGCTATTCTTTCTCAAACCAATACATAGAAATAATACTTCCATCTAAAAGTGCCTGTGCTACTGCATCAAAGAACTGCCTTAAAAGTTTTCACCAGTCAAAAGAGCCTGCAACAAAATGTTGCACACTTTGTGTCAATTTGCACACTTGAGCATTTTGTGCACTTCTTTACTGCACTTGTCATGTTATTGCAATCTGCCACATTTTTGTGCACTTGCGTCAATTTTTGCACAATCTGTGTCATTTCTACACGTTTGTTGCACAGTTTGCTCACTTGCTTAAAGTTTTGCATCTTTTTTTCACAAACGCAGCAATTTTTTACACTTTGCTTCATATTGCAAAATTGCATACACACACTGGTATCAGTTATTGTGCAGATTGCTCCTTTTTGTGGCAAAACCACTGAAAATGATGTAGCATCTGAAAAATTATTCAATGTGTGTCAAAATACTGTGACGACAGATAAGTCAAAAAATGTTTAAAAATAACTCTTAACCACAAAAAGCATTGAGAGCTTGATGGGAAAACCCCAGTATCACTCAGGCTGAGATGAATTCTCCTTAGAACCACCTACAGTAGTTAGAGGAACAAAAATGAGCAGGCGAGGCTGAATAGGGAGAAAACCATCCTGAGAGAGAAACAAGTTTTAAAACCGCTAAAGACACCTGTCCAGCAGGCAGACCATCAGTAGTAAATATAATATACTTATCAGGCACCTGTACACATTTATAGGCAGAATGGCAGAACATCCATATGTTCAGCAGGAGCTGGGGTTAAAAAAAAGCGGGTGCCAACTGGTAAAAAAACAGTTATACCTACATTTAAAATACCTGCTTGTTGGAAATTTTATTTATTTGCTAACCAGATGGGAGTACTGGTGCCATGTGCCTTATTTCAGGCACAACCTGGGTAGTGAAACATACATAGTACAGCAACATGATACAATGTACATGTAAGCAATAATACCAAACAGGGTGGGCAGTATTGGGCAAATTCGGACCGCCCAAGGGTGTAATAAGGCCCGACGCCACAGGTGGAGGGCCTTATAGCCCCAGGAAGGTCTGGTATTGCCCAGTACCGCCCACCCTGGAGGGTATTATTGCACTTAGAAAATGGGCATCTGTGTCATGTTTAATTATGTAATAAAATAAGGGAGGAAATTAGTCTAAAATGAGTAAAAAGTGTAGAAAAAAACTGTTGCTTGTAAAATAGTCCCTCCTTTTTTATGCTGTTCCATCTTGTGTTGCTCCTCTTCAGAGAGCTATTCTGTTGCAGTCACCCCCCCACACACACACACACCTTCAGATAAAACCCAACCAGAACCCCCTCCCACCACCACCACCTGTCTTATTTGTGGCAAAAAAGTAAGACAGAAAATAAGAGATTACTCACACTTATGAATTTTTTGGTATGGATACTGAGTAGGAGAGCCAGGGCCAAGCAGGCACTACTGGCTTCTTTTTTCAGCGGGACTGACAGGTGTTGCCATAGCCTTGGGGAAAGGCACTAATGAAAGAGAGTGTGAGCATGACCAGTAGACTGAGCGCCACTGGTGAGAGAAGTACTTTTTTTTTTTTTCAGAGCACTTCTTTTGAAACTTTATGACCGAGAGCTGTTGCGGTTGCGAACTGGAGAAGAACAGATTACAAGTGTGAATGCGATCTGCACTATGTGCACGTTCCGTGAGGCTACTGTTTAATTTGGTTTGTAAGTGAGATGGGAAAAGTGATCAGGCTACAGAACCCATTTCTTTTTGTGTTTGTTCTAACTTGTAAGCAGGGAAGCCAAGACTGGTCGGGGAAAGGAAGGGTTAGCCAAATGGTTCATGTCGGGGGCTCTCGCTCACTAATCGAGACAGAAGAACATGGCAGTGTTAGCTTTTTCAACATTCTACAGGCCCATTACTATATAGAACCATATGAGGCAACAGAAACTGGGACTAGCTATTTCCTGGTCTCTGTTGTCTCATACCAGACCAGCTGGTTGGCGCCTTTAGCCAATCAAGTTCAAGAATACACTTTGCCCATTTTCTAAAGTGCAAGGTATGGTCTGCACAGTAAAAAGGTATGGAATTAGAACACAGGAAGGTGAACTAGAAGTTGTTTTGAACAATAAGATGAACCTGAGCATGCTAACTAGCTAAAGTTTTGTACAGAGAAAAAAGGCTGCACAAAACATGAGCAGACATTAAGCTTTTGCAAGTGAGAAAACTTTTATGTGAAGAAAGAAGGCAGCCTGACAGAAGATGGAATGGAGTTCCAGAGAGAAGCTGCTCGATAGCTGAATGGATTTTGCTCCATGCCTGCATGCGTGAATGGTGTTTCTAACAAGTTGTTCACTGTACAACAGGAGGATGGGTTTTTGACAAACGTAATGAACAGAATTCTCTGCTAAGAGTTACCACTGTGGGGAAAATGTAACAAAAGTGACAAAGTACACTTCATGTAAGAGAGTCCTCTGACTTTTCTGATTGTCCCTTTGAAAGCTGTCACTGTGAAGAGGGAGGAGTAAAAGTTCCATGGTTATGTCACAGCTTTAAGGGTGTGTAACTCCCTATTAGGGATGCATGATAGATTTAGAAGTAAATATATAGCCAGTGACAGTGTGGAACGACGCAAAAAGGATCAGTAAAGGGGTCTTCATGCATTTTTAAATTAAAATAATTAAAAAAAAAAAAAAAAAAAAGCATCCTCTTAATTTAAAAACCATTGAACTGATGAGTGCTCAGAATGGTCCCAACATTCTGTTTAGTTATAGCAATGCAGTTTTAATTGCTGCACTCTGGCTAATATAGGCTAATAAAGCTTACATTAATCTTTTATTAATAGCATTGTACAGCCTTATCGCACACAGTGTGATTCCTCACACCAAGCCCGTCATGGAATATTTACTCAGCACCAGCATTCCATAATAGTTCTGAGCGGCCGCCACTGTTGTGCCCACTTACCGATCTCGGAATTGCAGATCATGCAAAACAAGAGGTCAAATTGAGTTTAACTAGGCAAAGGCTATCTCTACCACAGTGTTAGAACACTGATGTAAAAACAGTTAGGCGATCGCCAGCTGCTGTCATGGTAACAGCTATTTGTTTGCTCCTCAGTTAGAAAGCGCTCTATGCTTGTAACTTTCAAAACAGATAACTCTGTCTGAATTTACAGAAAAAAGGGCACATTAAGTTTAAAAAAAATAACTCCTGACACGCTATGTCTAGTGCTGTAGTTTGAATGAGCGCTGCATGAATTAGCATGAGCGCTGTTGTCATGGTAACTGGGAGTGACAGCAGTTGGGAGCCCATGAAACAGGAACGTTTTCTGAAGTTCGTAGCATTTACTGTTCAGTCATAATGCTCAGTAGAGTTCAGCTTCTAAAATATCACTGAAAACATTCCTGTTTCACAGGCTGAAAATTACTGTCATTCCGGATTACCATGACGACAGTATTCGTGTAGTGCTCAAGATAAGGGGGAAAGGGGAAATTGTTTTAACCATGAAAGGTAAACTAAGCCAAAGCTCATTTCCAGGCGCAGCCTGTGAGCACAAGGAAGTTAAGTGACTTGCTCAGGGTCACACAGTATGTAAGTGAGGGCTGTGGGATTCAAACCCAGGTCTCCAGATTTGCAGCTCAGTGCCCCAAATCACAGTGCCATACTGCTTCCTTAATGACAGTACTAGTCACGGGGTGTCAAGAGTTCTCTCTTTTTTTTTTTAAATCAATGTTTGCATTTTCTGTGTAAATTCAGTCAAGAGTTGTCTTTTAAAGCATTCTATGTCTGCTCTGTTCTGAAACTGCATGGCTCTAGTAGCGAGTCTCGTGCACAAATGACAGAAAGGGGATCTGAACATTGTAAGCTCAAGTGTTTCATCTAAAAGCAATAAGGTACTCCCATGGGATACATATTCACCCCCTTGGGGGCATGTGGCACTCTGCGTCACCTTATGCCACAATTCACCTGCAAGAGGTGATTAACAGATGATTAATGCAACCCGTGGTCATACCTCATTGCTTAGTAGTCCGCTACCAGTGAGAAAAGGACTGCTAGTCAATCAAATGAATGGTTGCATAGCAATATATGTAATAATACAGCATTAAATGAATATACATGTACAAAAGTTGAATGCATTTATACATTTTTATTATTGCAACCAGGTACAGCATGTAAACGGTAGCCATTGAAAATGAGCTTGCAGCCCAATGGGGAACAACCATTTTCATGTACATGTTTATGTAACATTGAATAAAAGTTTACTACTACTGCAATCAGAGTGTGGGATTATACGCTATATTTCATGTGGTTTAGTATTAAAAAACAACTAAGGAGTTTTGTTTCTCATAGAAACCTTTTATCTCATTTTTGTCAAAACAGAGGGACAAGTTGGTTTATAAAGATTATATTACTTGTTGGATAAAATCGTACAATTAGGAGGACAGTACAGCTACGAGGTGTAAGGGATCCTTTATTTCTCAAAGCTCACTCTACAGAAGCTATAGCTGTCTCCTGAGCTGAAGTAGATAAGGCTGTTTTCTTGGAAATGTGAAAGGTGGGTATTTGGGTGTCACTGTGTACCTTTGCTAAACACTACCATGTGAATGTTCCAAGCTCAACTGAAAATGCTTTAAAGAGCACGTTTCTCAGTGCAGTGCCAAATCATCAGGAGACTCCCTTACCTGACTAGGAGTTCCTCAATAGTAGTTGAAAAATTTTCTTTTTATCCCCCTAAGGAAGGGAAGGGATCATATTTTGCCCCTAGTGTCACTAGCCGCTCGATCCCTTCCACTTCTTGATCGCCAACGCCATCCCCATGCTTCCTTGTTTTATGATGTAATTTTATGCCTAGTGTGGGGCATGCTCTATGCGAGTCTATGGGGCAGCATTTTAAAACTTATTTTTATGATTTTAAGCCAACTTGTAGTACAGATCGGAGTCAGTATTCATTTACGCTGACTTGTAGTACAAATCAAAATCAGGATTCAAGTAACAAGGCTCTTGTTACTTGAATATTGACTCTGATTTGTACTACGTTGGCTTAAAATCATAAAAATAAGTTTTAAAATGCCACCCCACAGACTTGCATAGAGCATGTCCCCATGCTAGGCATATAATTACAAAACAAAACAAGGAAGTGCAGGGACGGCATCGGCGATCAGGTAGTGGATGGGATCGAGCGGCTAGCCCCATCGGGGGCAAAATATGATCCCTTCCCTTCCTTAGGGGAATAAAGAGAAAAATGTTTTAACAACTATGGAGGAACTCCCAGTCATGTAAAGGAGCCTCCTGAGGATTTTGCAGACAAGGAGAACAATCCGGGAAAGGTGCTTTTTAAGCTGTGGTTATATGAGCTAGTTCATCCCTCTCTTAGTGCTTTTCTGGCACTGTTAATTGCATCCCAAGTGTCTGGACTGATATAGGGAACAATATTTAAAGAGCTACTGACGCCTCAAAGAAAACTTTGAAAAACATAATAATTAGGTACAATTCAGTTTGCATTCCATGTGTATTCTATATATTTCTCTTTCACATTATTTATTACTGAGTAAATTTGCATGAGTATGTGGTTTTTATCCTTAGATTTCCTTTAGAGTTCATCTCCCTCTGTAGCTTACTCCTTACTTCGTCATAACTGTCTGTTGTGACATCACAGTATGTTGCCATAGGAGTAACTGTGATGTCACAAGTAGGGCATTATGACCTCAGGTGGGGAGAAAGCAACAGGAATTGATGAACTTTTTAAGAGAAAAGATTCTGTTTCCATGGAAATGACCTCAGTAATAAATAATGGGAAGGGGGAATACAAAACTAATGTGAAATACAAGCTGAACTGTGTCTAAATGTTATGTTTTGTTTAAGTTCTCCTGAAGGTGTCAGCTGCTCTTTAGGGGTATTGTTGCTCACTATATAAAATAGGCGTATAGAGTTCCTTCATATCGGTCTAAACCAGCCCATCCTAAGTCATATCTCTAAATTGAAATTCACTGTCGTGTTTTAGTATACAGTGCCATTAGTAGAAGGTTTTGTGTTGTCTGGGATTTTCCTCTTGCAGATTTTACTCTGCAGGTATGATGCGGGGCAGAGGAGCAGGAATGGCGTTAAGCTAGTATGGATGCTGATGCGACTGAAAACTCTTCAAGTTTCTGTCTCCTGTCAAGTAAGATGGTGGCTTACCTATAGTAAGTGTCCAAATTATATTAGGAAACTCCTATAATCCTCCGATCCTCCAACTCTACACTTCTAGAAGTACCTATGGTGAGATCCAATATGGGGCAAAGGTCCTTTGCAGCTACTGACCCATCTTTATGGAACAACCTCCCACCCACCCTCCAGGACTGCTTCTCTCTTGGGGGCTTCAAGAAAGGACTAAAGGATGTACTACTTGAGTTGTAACCAATGTACGTGCCTTCGCTGATGTGTTTTCTCCACTCGGATGTGATTTGCTGTTGCAACAGTCTGTATTTGTATTTTGAATATTACCCTTTGTATCTGCCCTGGTCAGTCAGCTGACTGTATGATCCGCCAGTCTGTTGTACTTATCTCATCAAACCAGAATGTTCTGTATCTAACTTTGCCAGGGTGCCCTCCCCCACCCGTTTGCTCTGAGTCATGAATGTAGATAACCCGTTATAACTCAGTGTTGTCTGAAGCCTGTACTCATATATGCCTTTATGTAATTAAACCTTGGTCACCCCTGAAAAAGGGACTCTTCGTCTCAGTGGGCCTACGTGTTCAACAACCTTCAATACATGAATAATTATTTTTGCCAAAGTGGGTAAAATACCCTTGATTAACCATTGACTTACTAGTGCAAGGCCACAAAAAGTAAAAAAAAATTCCTAGTTACCTTGCACTGCCAAACTGCCTCAAGCTGTTTGTGTAGTGCTCAGTCTCAGCAGGTCTCCACCATAGGGAAGCATGTGGTGATATCTCAGCCTGCCCACTCAGCAAGCACCTCTGTGACATGCAGGATACAGCAAAAAATTAATGGTGTGTGGGTATAGGGAGAAAAATGAGAAACTTCTTAATGTGTTCACTGATGTGAAAACAGAAGTGCATTAATTTCTAAATGTCTTTTCTTCTAGTATTGACACCAATGCGGACTGTGATACAAGAAACTATTGACTACACCAGTCAGCGGAAAATCTTCAACCAGCCAGTTCTACACCACCAAGTCGTGCATTTCCGGTTGGCAGAACTAGAAACAGAAGTGGAACTTCTTCGCTCTCTGCTTTACCGAGCTGTTGGTACGTATTCCCCAAAAAAATCAATATACTAACTACATTTGTATTACAAGGTACTTGTCCCTTTATTTTTGCTCCAGAACTAGTTGCCATAATATTTTAGTTTGATGGGTGCAGTGTGCATATATTTGAGATACAGTTTTGAAGTGCAAAAGAAATGAGTGCCCTAGGTGGATCAGTATTCTGATCAGACCTAGATTCCAATCCCAGCCAGGTCACTTGTTTCTTTCTCATTGTGTTTCAAATATATGCATGTTGTACTCTTACTAAATAAGTAATTCAGATTTGTGTAGCTTCTGGTTGTGCACAGAGAAATATGAGTGTCTGTGGGACTCTCTGGTTTCCAGCTGTCCTTGCAGCTTAACTGATTAGAGCAGTGGAATGGTGTCCTAACAGACCTGGGTTCAAATCCCAGCTAGGGCACTTATTTCATTCTCACTTATAAATTGCTTTGCCATAATAACCCCATACATCTGTGAGTGTAATGGCAGCTTGTTTTGGCGTGTTTGCCAGTTGCTATCAAGGAGATTAACTACTGCACTTATTTTATTTATTTTTATTTAAAATTTTGGTGACCGGGTAGGCCCACTGAGACCATGATGGTCCCTTTTTCAGGGGTGACCCGGGGTTAATTACAGTCAACAGTACAATAAAAAAAAAAGGAACCATTCAAGGGAAAGTGTGCAAATACAGACATTACAATCAGGACATATAATCACAGGCAGGATAGGTAACGTTGAGAATAACATGGGGGGGGCAAACACTAGTTTCACAAGAATGGCAGTTTCATAAGGTTCTCTTCAGAACATATATTAGGCATTAGGAAACATTTCAACCAATGGTGCAACCCCAAGAGGATAAAATACAGTTCTATGTCAGTTGCGCGCAAAACTTTCCAGTGCGGTAAATTACAGCAAGAATATTTCAGCGTGATCATTTCATTGTTTAATATTTTCAGCACTAGTCTGTTCAGCGCATCCCAGTACTCGGAGACTTTTGCTATCTATCCAATCAATTGCTGTCGTCTGTTACCTGTTTTTCTCCCTTTCCACCAATTGTGTGCTGCCGTCTTGCCTGGTGTAACTGTATGCCAGTTAGTTAGCATAAAGCTGTCTGTGTTCTGGTCGGCACGCTCTCCACAGACTTCAGTTGCTGTCATGCCACTGCGCTTTGTCTTGAGCACTAGAGGGCAGCCTCTCCTGTCTCATGAGGGTTATTTACAACGCAAGGAGCGCACGTGTGGGTCCAAGGAATAGTGGAAGTGCCTGCAGAATGATGCGTTTAAGTGTCCTGCTCGGGTGCACACTGCACACGACAAAATAGTTAAGTATACAGGCGCACAACCATGTACCAAATCCAGCAGATGCAGAGGTTCCCAAAGTGGTAAATGACTTGAAGGAGCGAGCTGGGAGCTCACAGGAGACAAAACAGCAGGTTGTCACAAGTGCCACTAGCGACATAAGCCAATCAGTAAGTGGCAGACTTCCCTCTTTTGCAAGTTTGAAAAGAACAGCACAAAGAGCACAGCAATCAGCTGTAGCGCCCCAGTCAGCCTTTATCCCTGAATGATTTACAAATTCCACCTGAGTACTCTGAAACAGATCGTGGTGAACTGTTCCTATTGCATGATTCTGGCACAAATGACCCTGAACGTTTTGTTCTTTTTTCTGCAAGGCAAAATTTACATTACATGCGCAGTTCATCACATTGGTATGCCGACGGAACTTTCAAAGCCACACCAATACTGTTTTCACAGTTGTATACCATACATGGTGTTTGTTACTCGGCAGTTATACCATCAGTTTTTATATTAAAGGGTACCTAAACAAGCAGTTTTTTAAAACTGCAAACTCCAAAATCTGGCTTCATAGCAAGGTAAAGTAAAGGCTACTGTTTACATTGATGCTAAAACTGCACTTATGTAAATGAAAAATGTAAACGTCAGCCTTTCGCTTACAAAAAACAGCCATTCCTTCTCCCTAAGATGTCTGCCAACTGTGTTAAGTGATGTCATAATGACATCATCTGAGCCAGAGACCAATATAGATTCTTATAGGCTAACTAGTTTTTCTTTCCCTCTTTGTTTTGAATTGTTTTACCAGAATGATCAACACAACATGTTAACATGTGGGTTATTTTGATCAGTACACATGTTAGACTATGATTTTGTTCATTTTATTTACTTTAACTTGCAGAAATGTTTTGCAATCTAACTGACATTCTCTTTGGCAAACTGCAGAACAGTACAACACTTCAAATACCTGATGATCTAGTGGTTGCGAAATGCCTTGATTTTTTTTTTTTGTTAACCAAGAGAGAGACACTTTGCTGAAACCTTATTTACAGATGTGGCCTGGCAGCACAGGGAAGTTAAGTGTCTTGCTCAGGGTCACACAGTACTGGTCTGGTCCAGTTACAAAGCTCATGCATTCTTGTTAATCCACAAAAAAAGCTTCTCTTGTATTCTTTTTCCAAGTGAACCCCCTGCACCTAGCCTGCCTTCTGTTGAACACCCCACCATCCATACTGTGTCCTTAGCACTGTCTGGGGCTGCACCTGAGTTTGGGGTCTCATAAAGAGAATTCTCACACCTCAGACTGTAATCTCATACTTCAGAGAGCTGTGCATAACTACACCGATACAGATCATCATCTGGCACTGTTAATAAATACCTCCCAAATCACACTTAAATCCACCTTTTTAATGTTTGACTTCTGCTCTCAAAGTAAACACTTAGTGGATCACCACTCTTTGCACAGTGAAGGCAGTACGTACAGTTTCCCTGTTGTGTTTTTGTCCCACCTCATTAACCAGTAATTGGGTTTTCGCGGAGGGCCAAGCAATAAGCCTCAGGACTCACCAGAAAAACTGCTGTTCATGCCCTCATAAGGGCTGCACTTACTATGGATAACAATATTATTGGCAGGAGAGGCATACTAATGCCTTGAGCAAATCCACCAGACTTCCAGTGTCGGTCTACTCCTTTACCTGTCATCTGCAGAACCCCACAGGACAGTTCCCTGCAAATCTTCTCCAGTACTTTTTAGTGCCCTACTGCACAATGCGAGCTGGTTGGCTACCACCCTTCTAAATCTTGAATAATCTGTGCACAACTCCCTCAGTACTGTCCTAACAAATGTCAATACCGCCCCACTTGAGGGTAATCTCCCTGCACTGAATTCAAGTAACACTTTAAGTGCAGCTCTGCCACTCTGAGTATTTGTTATCGTTGGCTGCTCTCATTCACAGTCAGGTAGTGAGCATGGTGCTGGCAGCCCTACATTTCAGATCTCACAATGATCTGCTGAACATCCCCCTTCCTGTCTTCCCCTAACCTGACTATAGCTGTACCCTGCTGGAATAGCCTCTTCAGTCCCTCTCTGGAATTCATTTTTCTCTTCTACTTCCCACACCAAAAACTGGTGAGCTCACTACCCTTCTGCATCAAGAATGCGGTTAGTACATTCGCCCGTGTCATTTTTACATATTGATAATAAACATGATCTTCTGGTAAGCCAGGCCGATAGCAGCAGGGCACAAGGGGAAACACAGGCATTCCTACCAATATAAGATCTAATCCACCTATGATTAGGCTCTGTTAAATGACGTGCATAATGATGTGCACACCCATCATTTAATAGTGCCTAATCAAAGGTAGCCTAGATCTTTTAAGGAAAGGAAGCCCATCTTTCCCCTTGTTCCCTGCTGCTATCAGCCTAACTTACTGGAAAGATTTGTTTATTTTTGATATGTAAAAACCTGGGGACTGTACTACCTACATTCATGATGCAGAAGGGTGATGAGCTCACAAGTTTTTGGTGTGAGGAGGAGTAGTGAAGTATGAATACCAGAGGGACTGAGAAGGCCACTCCTGCAAGGTACTGCTATATCCAGGGAAGGGGGAAGACAGAGGGGGAGAAATATGAGCAGATCACTGTGAGAAAGAAGATGTGGGGCTGCCAGCACCATGATCACTACCCAACCCTATTGTCTTGGCCAACAATCCCCTTCCCATAAAACCAGTTTGTGCAATTGTCCAAAGCTCTGTGTGGATATTAATGTATGAAATGGCTGCCACTGCAAGTTCGGATCACTTCACTACCAGTCTAGTATTGCTTGTAAAGCACTTTGGGATACAATGTGTATGAAAAGCACTATATAAATACTCATTATTATTATTATTATTTCCCATGGAAAAAGAAGACAAGACAAGCATATTTTTGATTTCCAAGAAAGTATGAACTCTGGTATTTGACTACAGAAGAACTTTGCCACAAACAAGTGGTGGATCTATAGGGTGGTGAAGGGTGCGGCTGTAACCTCCCCCCCCAATTGTAAAGTACTCGCTTGCTGCTGCTGCATTTCACTTTGTTGAAGAAGTCTGATTTGTTGATTGTACAAATGTTTACATTCAAAAATATGGATTACGTTTGTAGTTTCAGTCAAAAACATACAAGAAAAGCATAATAGCAGAAACTATAAAGGTTTCATAAACATGTTAACAAGTGCATATTGAGTGTGCATGCACTCCCAGCACCTCCCCCTCCCCCCCAATTGTAGCATCCTGTATCTGCCATAACCACTAGACCACCAGGATAGTCAAGATTTGTACTGCACTGTGGTTTGCTAAAGAGAAAGGAAGTTGGATTATAACACATTTTCAGCATGTTAAAGTAAACAAAATGAACAGAATCATAGCCTAACGTGCATATTGATCTAAATAATGCACATGGTTTTGACCATTTTGGTGAAACAATTCTACGTAAAGGGAAAAAGAACTAGTTAGCACTATAGAGAGCCATATAGCTCTCTGACTTTGGCTCCGATGATGTCATCACTCAACACATTTGCTGACCATTTTAAGAAGCAGGTAAGGCAGTTGTTTTGAAATTGGAAGGCTGATTTTACGTTTTTGAAATGCGTTGGAACCACGTTTAGGTAACTTATATTAATGTAGTTTTAGCATTAACAAATTCAGCAGCCTTTCCTTTAGTCCCATTTAAGGTTAGATTTTTGAATAGTTTGTTGTCAAAATATTGTTTAAGTATCCTTTAACGGCTAACTGAAAATATGGTAGTTATGCGAGGGTGCTGGCAGAGTTAAAAAAATTTTGTCCTGAACTGGCACCACAGACAATCATGACAGATTTTGAACTAGTAGCTGCAAAAGGTTTTGCTACTGAATTCCCAACGGCAGTCACACGGGGTTTTTTTTCACCTGTGCCAAGCTGTCTGGCGCAAAGTATAGGAACATCATGACATACTAAAAAAAAATTATACTGCTGATTCCGATTTTGCACTTCATATTCGGATGCTACCCTCCCTAGCATATGTTCCTCCGGCTGATGTAATCACTGCCTTTGAACCCCTACGAGCAACAGAATTCTACACGACTCATGATGACCAACTGGCACTCCTCGTTGATTACTTTGAGGACACATGGATAGGGAGGCCAGTTGGTCATCGTGGTCTTCGTAGACCGCATTTCAGCAGTGATTTTTGGAACTGCTACGATGCAGTACAAGAAGGTTTGCCCAGAACTATAAACGCTGTTGAAGACTGGCACAGAGGCTTCAACAGTGTGTTGGGGGCTAGTCACCCCACTATATGGAAGCTCATAAAGGCACTAAATGTAGAACAAAACACAAATGAAATAAAAATGGAGCAGTACCTTGCAGGCATGGACCCACCTGCTCTCAGGAAAAAGTACAGGGACACTGCCAAATGAATCGCTGCAGTAGTGGAAACTCATGGAGCAACTGATTGCTCTGATTATCTGAGGGGATCGCACACATAATTTCCAGTTGCAGGTCTAATCCTAAAATACGGCAACTGGATGTGTTCACCCAGATGTGTACATAAATAGTCTTTATTTGCTATACAAGTTTTTAAATGAAATTTCAATTAAGTTTAAACTTTTAAAGAACATGAACTGAAGCAAAGATGAACTAAATTGAATGCTGCTCCACCCGTTACGTTTCTATGGGTGACGTCTTCTGTAATGTGATGTAATGAGGAAGCGTCCTACACTCGTTGTTCAACATGATAAAGAAATGCTTAGTGAGGTAAGAAATTAAAATTGCAATGCTACATGCTATGTTTATTGAGACAGTGCACATACAAGCATCTTTCCATGCGTTAGATTCATCTTAGCTACACGCTGATTATTGAGACAGTGCAGATAAAAGCAGCTTTCAATGTGTTACAGTCGTCTTCCCTACAGGTTTCAATGTGTTACACTTGTGCTGAATGCTGTAATTAGGAGCTCAATGTGTTGAATTGCCCTGTTAGCTGAAATGTTTTTCACTCAGTTTGATGCGCTGAATTGACGTGATACCTAAAAAACAATATATGTAAAATGTATACTGTAAGGGGTAAATGCATTCCTTAATGACACAGGAAAAATGTCAATATTTAGATACAATTAAGCTTATGTTTCATGTCTCTTTTATAGATTTGACCTCCCCATTACTTATTATTAAGGAAATTGTCAGGAACTCCGGAGCTTTATTCCTTACAGTCCATCTATTACAGCAGATCATTGCTCACGTGAAGTCATAATCCTCTGTTGTGACATCACAATTGTTGCCTTAAGAATAGGAACATAGAATTTGACAACAGATAAGGACCACTTGGCCAACCAAGTCTGGCCATTTTTCTCTACCTACAGTATCACTGCAGACCCTAATCAATCTTGGACTCTTTCTTCCTCCACCTTCCACTAAGATTCCCTTATGCCTAACTCAGCATTTTTGAACCCCACCACTATTTTCACCCTCACCACATCCGCTGGAAGTCTGTTCCAGGAATTCCTTCACAGCATGCCCCCTGCTTCTTAAGCTTTTTTTCTGAAAATACTTCTGTCTTGTACCTGATTTACCATTGAGAGGTATTTAAAGGTCTCAATCATATGCCCCCCTCTCCCTCCTCTTTTCCAGGATGTAACATAGAAACATAGACTTTTACGACAGATAAGGACCGCTTGGCCCAGCTAGTCTTCCCATTTCCCTATCTATTGGATAAGCTGCAGATCCAAGTTAACCAACAACCTACTTCTTCCTACTCCCCACCAGAATTGCCTTATGTCTGTCCCATGCATTCTAGAATTCCCCACCGTTTTTGACCCCACGACCTCCTCAAGAAGACCGTTCCATGCATCCCCCACCCTCTCCATGAAAAAATACTTCCTCACATTGTTCCTGAGCCATCCCCCGTCTATCTTCAGATTGTGCCCCTTTGTTCTTACACATCTCTTTTTCTGAACGATGCTACCCTCTTGGACTTTGTTGATTCCCTTGAGGTACTTAAAGGTTTCTATCATGCCCCGTCTTTCCTCGAGGGCATACATATTAAGCTACTTTAGTCTTTCTTCATATGGCTTCTGGTGCAGACCGTGCACCATTTTAGTTGCCCTCCTCTAGACTGCCTCCACCCTGTGTTCTTGTGGAGATGGGGTCTCCAGAACTGCACTCAGTACTCCAGATGGGATCTTACCAACTGTATGTACAGAGGGATGACAACTTCCTGTTTCTAGGAACATGGATATGTTGTTCATCCACACTGTCTGGCAGGTTCCTTGCCGCTTTATATCTTGCCGGAAGGACTTCAAGCTGGCTCCTCCCACCCACCCAGGTGGTAAAACTCTCGGCTCCGCCCCATGATGCCAGATCTTGCTTACCACTTGGAAGCTCAGGTTCCCTCCTGAACGCTTTGCATGTAGACTGGATCCTAATTCTTCGGTTCGCCCGAAACTTATTTTAAAATTTTCGAGACTTCGGTCAACTTTCTCCCTCGCGGCTGCGATGGACAAATTGACTCCCGGATTTCGGCAGTGCCCTTGTGGGCAGAAAATGTCCAGGACGGACCCGCATTCCACGTGCGTCTACTGCCTCGGCCTAGAACATGACCCGCAGGCCTGCGAGTTATGGCGTTCATTTTCAGCCAACGTCCCGGAGGACCGTGCTGCCTGGTTACAGCATGGGTGCCCGGAGAAGCGCTACCCGCCAGTGAAGTCGAAGGAGGCCCGTTGGGCGGTTACCGCGTCGGCTGGCTTCGCTGAGCAACTCGAGCAGATGATCGCCCTCGAGGAGGAGGTGGCGCAGGCCGCATCATCCTCTTCGGTCGCGGCATTTATCCCACTCTCTCTGGGTACCTTATATTCAGCTTCTTTCAAGGAGCTTTGCCAGTCCCTTTCCACGAAGGGAGAGAGGCCATCGGGACATTCCTCTCGGTCCAGAAAGAAGGACTCAAAAGGTAGGTCCCATTGTTGGCGTTCGTGGGAGCGGGAGAGGTCCCCTTCCCCGGACAGTCGACACTCGGCTTCGGTCGAGGTTGCGGCTAAGGCCGCTGGCTTCACGGCGTCCCCGTCAGGTCAGCCGGCCGAGACACTCGTCGGATGGGCTGTCGACCTGGTGAAGCTGACAACCCTTCTTCACCGGTTCCCCTGGTGGAGACCGAGGACTTGCCTGCACCTCCGATGCCGCAGTCCCCGGTTAAGGCTTCCAAGCTGAGGGAAGAGCAGGTGTCCCCGGCCCCTTCCCAGACACATCCTCGGAAACGCCAAGGATCTCAGTCTCGGTCTCTGACATCGTCTCGGTCCAGCTGATCCCACCGACATCGGCGGTCTCGGCACCGAAGTAAGCGTTGCCGCCGCTCATCCTCGTCTTCCTCCTTGGAAGAAGAGAGGCTTCGGTGCAAGTTGCGTCGACGCTACGAGGACCTGATGTGGCAGCAGTTACTTCTGTCCGGGAACAAGTCGACGCCATCACCTTCCCCAGCCATCAAGTGGTTGTCACCCGAGTGGCCGAAACAACCCCTCACTGTAGCCGAGGTGCCCAAGTCTGGGCCGGTTGTTCGGCCGAAACCAGCTGCCCCACCGATTGTGGTGGAACCTCCGCCTCCACAACTAAAATCGGGGGCACCGACCAAGGACTCTCGGTCGGGTCAGGGCCTGCCCACAGGTTGTTGGTCACCCTCACTCCCAACCATCCTCGGCAGGCGGAGGGTGGCTCAGACCCTAGGCAGCTCTTCGCGGACTCCTCGGAGTCCGACGATGACTCCTCCCTATTCTCCAGGCCCATTGACCTGGAGTCCTCCGGGGGCCAGTCGATGGAAGAAAGCCCATCGTCCTTCATGGGTTGGCTTCGGCTCATCTCGGAGTCCACCGGGATGTAGCTCGAGCCCGTATCCAAGCGAGCCAAGTATCCCCTGACGGAGATACTGGACCAAGGGGATTCACCCACGGAGGCCTTTAAGGTGGCTGAAGCCATTGTTGGCCCAGCCTTGGAGCTTCGGCAGTGGCCTCCTTCCTGTCCTGCACCTTCAGCCAGGATGGCCAGGAAGTATGCGGTCCCTACCAGCTCTTTGCCCAGTTCTTCGGAACACCCCTCTGCCAAGGGGTTGGTCACCGACAGCATTTTCCAGTGTTCTGGGAATGCTAGGGATGTGGACAAGCCCCCCAACAAGGAGTTCAAAAAGCTGGACTATGCCGGGCACAAGGTGTACGCTGCGTCCTCCCTTGGCCTCCACCAGGCCAGCTCGGCTGTGCTGATGGCACACTTCTCCCACGCCCTCATGGGCTCCCTGGATGAGGTGATTCCTCATCTCCTGGCTGACCTGCAGACCACGGTCCGGCAGGTACGAGACCAGGGTAGGGCGGTGGCTAAACAGCAGCTCCAAATGGCTCTGGACATTGGAGACTCCTGTGCCAGATCGGTTGCGGCCGTGGTGGCCATGCGCCGCAGAGCATGGCTGAGGATATCCACCTTCACGGCGGATACACAGCACAATCTGGCAGATGTCCCCTTCCTTGGGACAGACCTCTTCGGCCCCAGAGTGGAAGGTCACCTCCAGCGGATCAAAAAGTCCAATGCCACTCTGGACTCTGTCACCTCTGCCCAGAAGGACAAAGGCCACCGAAAGCAGCAGCACAAGTCCTTTCGTCCTTCTGCGCCTGCGGCACGTCCAGCCCAACAGCACCAGCACCAGCAGGCTTACGCTTGGCATCCCAAATGCAATCCCGCGACTTCCTCCAACAGGAAGCAGGGAGGTAAAGGCCCAGGAGGTCCCTCGCCCAGTCCCTCCTCTAAGCCTGCCCAGTGACTGGTTGAGGGTTGTCGCCCCCAGTCTCGTCACTCCCCTCTGGGTTCCCCCTCTGGGGGGACGGCTCCGCCACTTCCTTTCCGCTTGGTCTGTTATCACCATGGACCGTTGGGTGTAGGAGGTGGTAGGAAAGGGCCTGCCCCTGGAGTTCGAGCAGGCCCCGCCCTTCCAAGCCGTCGCCCCTCGGGGGACTACTGGGTCCGCAGCCTCTTTGTCGGCTCACCGAGCCGATATTGCCCTGCTCCTCGAAAAAGAGGTGATCAGGAAGGTGGCAGATCCTTCTCCAGACCCGGGGTTTGCGTCCTGGTACTTCCTGGTCCCAAAATGGACGGGGGGGCTAGCACCCCATTCTTGACCTGCATGACCTGAACAGGTTCCTAAGGTCTCGGACCTTCAGGATGGTCACTCTGGCTCAGATAATCCCATCCTTGGAATGAGGTGTGTGGTTCTGTTCTCTGGACCTTCAAGACGCGTTCTTTCATGTCCCAATCCGTCCGTCCCACCAGAGATTCCTCTGCTTCAGGGTGGAGGGATCCCTCTACGAGTTCCGGGCCATGCCCTTCGGCCTTTCCCTAGCTCCCAGAGTCTTCACCAAATGCATGGCAGTGGTGACAGCATTCCTGTGGCACCGAAGGGTCCGAGTGTACCCCTACCTGGACGACTGGCTGATTGCAGCCCCCTCCAGAGCGGAGGTGGAGCGGTCCAGAGATCTGGCCCTCCAGGTTTTCTCTCAGGTTGGCCTCCTCATCAATGAGGCCAAGTTGGAACTCATGCCAAAGCAGGTGATACAATTCATCGGGGCAGAGCTCGACTCTCTATGAGCCAGAGCACAGCTCCCGGTGGACAGGGCCGAGGTTCTTTCCTCCTTTGCCCAGTCATTTCAGGTTGGGCAATCGCGCCCTGCCCGGGACTTCCTGTGCCTCCTGGGCTTCATGGCGGCCTGCACCAGCGTGGTCCATTGGCCTGCTGGTACATGCGTCCCCTTCAATGGGGGCTGGCCAGCCAATGGTCACAGCGCTTCGATCCACTGGATCAGCAAGTGACAGTGACCCAGGGGATGTGGAATGCTCTCCAGTGGTGGACCATTCCAGCACATCTGCAGGAGAGCATCCCGTTTGTCCGCCCTGAGCCGATGGTCTTTCTATTGACCGATGCCTCTCTGATGGGTTGGGATGCCCATTTGGGGGAGCACAGAGCGCACGGTCTCTGGTCCCCTCGGGAGTCCCGATGCCACATCAGCCTGCTGCTCGAGTGGTTCGTCTAGCCCTCACCACCTTCGCTCCGTTTCTACAGGGTCAAGTGGTTCAGGTCCAGACGGACAATACCACGACCATGTACTACCTAAACCACCAGGGCGGGAAGCGCTCCACGCCTCTGTGCAGGGAAGCTCTCCGCATTTGGTCACTCATGCACAACCTGGATGTGGATCTCCTCGCCTTTCATGTGGCAGGAGCCTCCAACACCCTGGCCGATGCCCTAAGCCGGATAGGGGCTGTGTCCCACAAGTGGTCTCTCCTGCCGGAGGGAGTACAAGATCTGTTCTCCCACTGGGGCACGCCTCAGGTGGCCCTGTTTGCCTCAAGGGAGAATACGAAGCTGAGACTGTTTCATGCCCACCCCCCTCAGCAGGGCTCGGTGCAGGGGGATGCCTTCTCAAGGCCGTGGACCCGGGGCCTCTTCTGCGCCTTTCCCCCATTTCCTTTGATCCACAAGGTGCTTCTCAAGGTGAGGAGGGACAAGGCGCAGGTGATTCTGGTAGCCCCAGACTGGCCCCGCCAGTTCTGGTATCCAGATCTCCTCAGTCTCAGCTCCAGGCTCCTGAGGCAGCTTCCAGCCCACCCGGACTTGATCTCAGTCAATCAGGGGAAGGTATTCTATCCGGACCTTCAATCCCTGCACCTGACGGCCTGGTTCCAGAGCGGCTAGAGTTCCAGGCTTTGGGTCTTTCCAGCGGTATCCCTTAAGGAGTCGACCAGAAAATGCTACGCCTTCTCCATTTGGTGTCAGGGCAGGGGCCTGGACCCTTTCTCCTGTTCCTTGGCAAGCATTCTGGACTACCTGTGGTCCCTTTCTCAGCAAGGGCTTCAGTCGACGACCCTTAAAGTGCACCTGGCAGCCATCTCTGCTTACCGGGCGCGGGCCGGGAAGCAGTCGGTGTCGCAGGAGAAGGTGGTCGGTTGCTTTTTCAAAGGCCTTGATCACATATCCCCTCCGGTGCGAGAACCTCCACCTCCATAGGATCTACTGCTGGTATTGGCTAAGCTCATGGGGAAGCCATTCGAACCGATGCACAGGTGTGACATCTCTCACCTGTCATGGAAGACCGCCTTCTTGGTTGCTATCACGTCAGCCAGAAGGATGGGAGAGCTCCAGGCGCTTTCCATCGAGTCTCCTTATCTGGTCTTCCACAAGGGCAAGGTTGTTCTGCGGACCCACCTGAAATTCCTACTGAAGGTGGTGTCAGAGTTTCACCTTAACCAGGTGTTGACTCTGCCGGTGTTCTACCCCAGTCACACCTCGGAGGCTGAATATAGGCTCCATACTTTGGACCCTAGAAGAGCGCTCGCTTATTATAAGGAGCGGACGGCTGAAGTTCGGGGAGAGGTTCGCCAGCTGTTTGTCACCTAGGCTGAAACCACACCTGGCAGACCTGCAGCCAAGTGGACGATAGGCAGGTGGGTCACCTCCTGCATAGATCTCTGCTATAGGTTGGCGGGCATGGAGCCTCCGAGGGATAAGAGCTCATTCTACCCGCCATACCGCTGCATCGGTGGCTGCTTCCAGGGACGTCCCTATCCAGGAAATCTGCAGGGCTGCTACCTGGAAGTCAGCACACACCTTCATCACCCACTACCACATCGACCTTAAGTCACACAGGGATGCTGGTTTTGGGGCCTCAGTTCTCCAGTCTTTATTCCCTAAGTAGGGGGTGTGCGCCTTGCCTCCCTCCTCCCGGAGAACTGCTAGGAGTCTGCCGGACAGTGTGGATGAACAACATATTCATGTCCCTAGAAATACAGGTTACTCACCTGTAACAGGAGTTCTAGGAATGGTATATGTTGTTCATCCACATTACCTACCTGACCTCCCCGGCTTCAACGCACAACCTGGCTTCCAGCAGGCTAGATCTGGTGTCATGGGGTGGATTGAGAGTTTTACCACCCGGGTGGGTGGGAGGAGCCAGCTTGAGGACCTTCCAGCAAGATTTAAAGCGTCAAGGAACCTGCCAGACAGTGTGGATGAACAACATATATCATTCCTAGAACTCCTGTTACAGGTCAGTAACCTATATTTTCTGCTGGTGATGCCTCTCCCTATATATCCCAGTATCCGCTCAGCCCTCGTTACTGCCATCTCACATTGCTAGCTTACCTTTAGATCATCTGATATGACTACCCCACCATGCCAAGTCCCTTTTCATCCTTTCTAACCCCCCCCCCGTGTATCAACCCTGTTGCAGATCTTTGTGTCATCTGCAAAGAGGCATACTTTTCCTTCCAGTCCCTCTGTAATGTCAATTAAAAAGACATTAAAAAGGATAAGTCCTAGTACTGAATCCTGCAGTACCCCACTACTAAGCCCCCTTTCTTCGGAGTGGACTCTATTTACTATTACCCTCTGTGTCCTGTTGTCGAGCCAATGTTTTAACCAGGCTACCACCCTGGGACCCACTCCCAGGCTGGCTAACTTGTTTATTTAATCTTTTGTGTGGGACTGTGTCAAATGCCTAGGTAGGCCATGTCCACAGCCCCTCCCTGGTCTACTACTTTGGTCACCCAGTCAAAGAAGTCTATTAAATTCATCTGACATGACCTTCCGCTGTGAATCCATGCTGCCTTGGGTCCTGTGCCTCGCTGGCCTCTAGGTACTCAACAGTTCTTTCTTTCAGAAGTAATTCCATCATTTTCCCTACCACTGAAGTCAAACTAACAGGTCTATAGTTTCCTGCTTCTGCTTTGCTCCCACTTTTCTGAAGAGGAATCACATCCACCCTCCTCCAGTCCTCAGGTACTACACCATCCTCCCATGATTTGTTAAAAAGGGTAGTCAGTGGTGTCACTAGTTCTCTCTCCCCTTAGTTCTTTTAGAATTCTGTGGTGAATCCTGTCAGGTCACATTGCTTTATCCACCTTCAGTTTTAAGAGTTCTTTCAGAACCCTTTCTTCTGTGAATGGACTAATATCGACCCCCTTATCCAGAGTGCTTTTATTGTATGGATTAGGTACCTCCCCCTCCTGTTTTGTGAATACTGAGCAGAAGTATTCATTCAGTATCCCTGCTTTTTCACTGTTACCCTCTGTCCACCCTTCCCTTTATTGAGCCTCACTATTCCTCTCTTGGTCTTTCTTTGCTCCCTAATGTACCTATAAAAGGTTTTATACACCTTCTTAACCGAGTTGGCTAATTTTCCTCGGTTTGGGCTTTTGCTATTCTGACTGCCTAACCCACTTCCTTCTGTTTTAACTGGTACAGTTCTCTGCCCTGCTCCTTCTGTTTTTCCTTATACTTCCTGAATGCTATCTTTTTCTCGCTAACCTTCTCAGCCACCTCTTTTAAGAACCATAGTAGTTGAGGTACTGTAGTCTTTCATTGTAGGGCTTTTTGTGCAGACCCTGCACCATTTTAGTTGTGCTCCTCTGACCCACCTCCACTCTCTGTATGTCCTTCTGGAGATGTAGTCACCAGAACTGGACACAGTACTAAAGGTGGGACTTACCAGCAATCTCTACAGGGGCATCACCACTTGACTCTTACTGCAAGTGATACCCTTCCCTATGCACCCCAGCTTCCCACTAGCCCTCCCAGCTGCCTTGTTGCACTGCCTGGTCATCTTTAGGTTATACAATAGGATTACCCCAGATCTCCTTCCTGCTTGGTGGTTGTCAGTACCACTCCACCCATTTTGTACTCCACCCCTGGGGTTTAGTGCATTATTTTGCACCTTTTCACACTGAAACCCAGCTGACATACCCTTGATCACTTTTCTAGCTTTCTCAGGTTTCTGCTCATCCTTTCCAACCCCGTCCCCTGAGTGTTCACCCTATTGCAGATTTTGGTGTCATCTGCAAAGAGGCAGACCTTTCCTTCCATTCCTCTACATTGTCACTTATGAAAACAGTAAATAGTACTGGTCTCAGCACTGATCTCTGAAGCACCGCTGGTCACCCTCCCTTCCTCAGAGTGAACTCTGTTTACCATCACCTAAGCAGTTTATCACCCAGTTTACCACCTTTGGACCCACTTCTAAGGTACCCAGCTTGTTTACTAGTCCCCTATGTGGAACAGTGTCGAAAGCCTTACTGAAATCTAGGTAGGCTGCATCCACCACTCCACATTGATCTAATTCCTTTGTCACCCAGTCAAAGAAATCTAGTAGATTCACTTGACATGAGCTCCCCCCCCCCAGTGAGTCCATTGTAACCCACTGGATTCAAGATATTCCACAATCTTTTCCTTCAGCAGGGATTCCATTAACTTTCCCGCCACTGATTTCAGGCTGACTGGCCTATAACTGCCAGCCTCCTCCCTGCTTCCACTTTTGTGAAGTAGGCCTATATCTGCCCTCTTCCAGTACTACTCCTATTTCAAGTGAACTGTTGAATAGGATTGCGAGGGGTGCAGTCAGTATCTCTCTGCGGTCCTTCAGTACCCTTGAATGCACCCCATCTAGACCCATATCTTTGTCCACTGTTAGATGTCTGAGTCACTTTAGGACTCTTTCTAAAAAAAAAAAAAAAAAGGACTAGTGTCCACCCCCCAAAAAAAGCTCCTGTTACTTTTTTATGGCTCCTCCCCTTCTTCTTCCTCTAAGCAGAAGTATTTGTTTAGGAGATTAATCTTGGGACTGAGTAGATTCAGGAACCCTGTGAATCAGGGGCTGGATTCTCAAAGCGTTCGGGACCTAAGTCCCACTCCGCAACTGCAGTAGCAGACTGAAATCGCCTGCAGTGGCAGTGGTTGCGATTCACAGCCGCAGCAGTTGTGGAGGGTGTTACGGCTGCTCCCACCAGCTTTAGCAACTTTCCCTTTCCACAGTTGCGGCGATCTCCCTGGTGACACCACCCACAAGCTGCCGTAAGTCAGGGAGCCAGTCATAATGCGGCTCCACCTTTGTGAACACCTGCCGCTGTGGGACTCCTGTGGCTTTGCAAGTGGCCACCCTTTGGCGCCAGAGTTTTGCCACAGCTGCGGGACTTTCACGATCTTTGTGAATCCTGCCCCAGGTCTGTAACTGGGGGTGGAGGTGATGGAGACTTAGTGCATTCTAACAAAAGGCAGCAGATTTAAAAGGTCAAGTTAGTTGGGGTCCTGAGCTAAAAGAACATACTTTGCTGACAGAGAGGAGTGAAAGCACCTACTGTAGCTTTACCTTAAAAGTATATTTATTTATCACTCCTCATATTGTAAGTAGCAGGGTACGTGAGAGAAAAAGATACTTGTAGGCAGTGTATGGGGCACTTTAAACTTGTCTTTAAAATTGTAACAGAGGGTGTGGGGGAAACTAGCTCATGAGATTAATCTTGGGGCTTATTGGATTCAGGAAGTCCAGTGACTCAGGTGTGTAATTGGTTGTTGGAGCTGACAGAGGCTTAATGAATTCTTAGAAGACCACTATAAAAACATACTCTTATCATGTCCAGCATGTTTGTGTCCCAGTGAAGGAGCGGAACAGGTAACTGGCATCTTAGGCATCAGCAGGAAAGCAGGTGACCCTGCTGGTCGACTGAGGTAAGGCACCTGTTCAATACTATGTAACAGTCACTACTGGGAAGGGCAAAAGGTGAAAGGTAGGCCAAGACTGGGAACAAGAGCAATACACTATCTAGAGGAGGAATACAAAGAGATTTAAACAAGGCACAGGGGAACACAAATAGAAACAAACAAAAAAGGGGAAAACTAGAAACACTCTATCAGGAGTAAAGGTACAAAAGTATTTCCAGTAACACCTAGTTCTGCCCTGCAACCCAGTCTCCTTCCCCTGTTCTCAGGGTTGATGACTCTCTCATCTCCGACTCTTCTATTGTTGACTTTTTTGACTGTTTGGGATTCATTCCTAAAGTGTTGCCTAAGGGAAGATATAACCTCAAAAAAGATAGAAAATTTACGTACTTTCCATAAGAGTAGATCTTCGAGAGAATCTCTTCCTTTAGGCCAGGGGTTTTTAGCCTTATTGTGTATGGGGACCCCAGCCCGAAAGTCAGTAGTAGCAGGGACCCTCTCCTACTTTCAGTGGTGGACAGAGGGTGCAGGGGCATGGGGTGGTGGAAGTTAAGTTACTTACTGATATAAAAAAGTAACTTACCTACAGTAATATAAAAATGCATTTTATTTTAATATACTCACACCACTCATTTTAAAAGAATGAATGAATTCCAGTATAGACAGTACTGGTGATATTGAAGAGCTCCACACATCTGCCCAGCACTGCCAGGTGGCAAATCTTTAATTAGAAAACAGAACAGAAAAAATACTTCAGGTATAAGAAGTGATAGCTGACTGCAGCTATTAATTCCAGGCAGTACACTAGCTCTTTAATGAGAAACTTGATCTTGGTGAGAACACGATTTGTCAAACTCTGAGGTATTTATTTGTTTTTATCACATGAGGTTAGCAGGGAACTGATTAGGCATCTTGGGAACAAACAGAAAAAAGAATTCAGTTAAGCTCCCAGTGCAGTGGCCATGCTTACAGAACATACTGCTTCCATCCCCCTTTTTTTTTACAGTTAATATTTACATGAATGCCCAAATGCCTCAATAAATAGTTTTATTCTGATACCCAGCTGTAGAAAAGGAAGAAAAACAAAATGAAACAAGACTACAGAATTATGAAGCCGTCCGTGCTGCATGGTTAAAACACATTACAGTTGCAGACAGGTTGTGCAGTAACGCAATGCATGGTAACACAACAGGGATGAATAATGTATTTAAAACCTAATTTAAACCAATGCCTCACAAAACAGCCACACTAAATAGCTTAATTCAGGTGGTTGTGTCCCAGTGTCTGATCAGCAATAAAGCATAATGCGCTGCAGGTTAAAGAAACAGTGACTTGAGGATGTATTTAACACCTGCTGTGAAGCCATCAGTCGAGGTATTTATCAACTGTTTAATTTAGGCGACAGTTTGTATCGTAGGGTGCAATTTTACTGATTCAGCTGTAGTGGTACTTTGCAGGGTTTTGTGCCTTTGTCCTCCTTTGCCATGTGCACAACTTTCCACGGACCCCCGATGCCTTCCTTGGGGACCCCTTGGGGGGCCGCGGACCCCCGGTTGAAAACCCCTGCCTTAGGCCATGTTGGCCTTCCCCCTTTTTATCAGCTGTGGGGAAATATGTCATCCAATTCTGCCTTGGGATTTTGCATGGTCACTTTCTCCAGTGCCTTCATTTACCTAATATCAGAGACTACAGTATAAATTCCTGGTTCCCTGAGAAGAGAGTTCTCCGAGCACACTCTCCAGCTGGGAACTGAGGAGAGATGGGGCCAGCCACGTTTATGTAGACACTGATGTGTGACATTGTTATGGGTGGCCCCCTGCTTGCAAAAGTTTCTGTGTGGTCCTAACACTGATGTGGGTATAGTTCCAAATGTGTGGTCGCTATTAAAGTTCTACTCGGGGCACACAACAAAGAGCTCACCATAGCCTCTGTTTACCTACCACTAAAGATCAGGCCAATGGATTTGTGAGCAACATGGAAAACCTAGGGGGTATACACCATAGCTCTGAAATCATAATACTCAGCAACTTCAACATAAATTAGCTCTCGCAGGAGGCTGGAAACTACAAGGATGCTTTCACGGCACAGAACCTCACCCAGCTTGTTACCACCCCCACCAGATGCAACTATAGGGCAGGGTTGCACACTCTTCTGGACTGGACCCTTTCTAATCACCCTGAACTAATCTCTAAAGTCTCAGTGCACCCTGACGGTGTAAGTGACCACTCACCTGTTACCTCTACCTGGACAAACAAATTCATTAAGCCTCCTCCTAAAATAATCCACACCAGAGTGTTGAAGCAGAGGCACCTTGGGCTACTAAAAACACATCTAAGCTGCCTGGACTGGATGACAATCGACTCCTCCAAAGATGTTAACCAAGCCTTGGACCTTTTCATCAACCACTTCACAGTGGCCTGCAATATCTTTGCACATCTAAAAAAGCTGAAGGTTGGGGGAAGAGCTAACCCTTGGATAACCCCCGAACTAATCACTTTACTGAAACATAGGGACCATCTCTGGCACTGTGCCCATGCAGCTTCCAAACCTGGGGTTATCCATAAATATAAAGCTGCCAGAAAGCCAAAAGCAAATATTACAAGGAGGCTCTCTCCAACTCCTGGGGAGATTGAAAAAAGATCTGGAGTAACTTGAAAGACCTTACAGGCAAGGACCCTAAGTCGCCACCTGTACACAATCACCAGTACCTTTAACAACGCATTCTTCAACTTGGATAGTGTCCTCCCATCGGACTTCTTCGATGCCCCCTCTGGTAGTAACCCTCCTGGCACTGCTTCTCTCCTACACCCTGCCCCACAATTCTACTTCAAGGAAATCCCAGTGCATGTAGCCAGAACCTATATTTGGAAGGCCATCTGCAACACAGGCTACAGCGGCGACTCCCTCAACCTGAAGTTGTTAGTGCTTGTCCTTGAAGAAATCCTTGTACCCCTGACAAAGATCCTCAACTTATCACCAAGGATGTCCCAGTTCTGATCTTGCTAGAAGCAGACGACCATCACACCGGTACACAAAGTGCAGACATATCACTACACTCCAACTACAGACCTATCTCCTCCCTCCATTGTCTCCAGGGTGGAGCACATTGCCTCAGACCAGCTAGTCGAGTACCTGGAAAAATATGACATCCAGTGTCCCGAGCAACATAGTTTTCAAAAAGAGCACAGTACCACCACTGCACTATTAGAATTCATAGGCTTCATCCATACTACTTTCGATAAAGGAAACTGTATGGGGGCAGTATTCATCGACCTTACGAAAGCCTTTGATACTGTTAACCACCCACTCCTACTCGAGCAATTATCAAACATTGGGCTGTCCAAGGAAGCGCTGCTCTGGTTTTCAAGTTACCTTGGGGAGAGGGTCCAGCAGGTTAGGATCGCCGGTGTCACCTCGGAAGAAAAGCCGGTCCATTCGGGGGTCCCACAGGGGTCCATCCTGGGACCACTACTCTTCAGCCTCTTCCCCAACGACCTTTCCAGTGTGTGCCATTGGAAATTACTGCTCTACGTCGACGATGCAGTCATGTTCACTAACCACCAAGATGTGGAACTCCTTGAGAAACAATTACAGCTTGAATTCATGTACATTGAAGAATGGTTCAAGTCAAACAAACTGGTCATTAATTACAGCAAAACAAAGGTAATGACTTTCTACAATGCTAGGAGTAAGTACAAATCCCGTGACCTCACTATCAAAAACCAAACAGAGACCATACCTGAACACGTTTCTGAATTTAAATACCTAGGTGTTACATTGGACAGCTCCCTCTCCTACCATCGACACATTGATTCTGTTGCCAAAGCCACCAATATCCGTATAGGCCTGCTGTATAGACATAAACACTGCATGACTCCTGACACACTCCGATTGGCGATCAACAGCTCTGTCACCTTCATCATTGATTACGGGCTAGCAATCTACGGCTCTGCCTCTGCCCTCCGCAGAATTACAGTCGCACTAAACAAAGCATGGAGGCTTCTAACGGGGGCTGACTGACTCATACACACTTGTGACCTGTACGCTCGGGCAGGATGGCTTCCTCTCATCAGCTGGATCCAGCATCAAACCTGCCTCTTAGCCAAAAAAGTCCTCCTCGGGGTCATGCCCCCAGGCGTTGAAAAGTTCCTCATTGACCACCACAGCACTCAGCAAACTAGAAGCTCACAACAACAAACCTTCCTTGTCCCCAGATGCCGGACTACCATGGGCCAGAGGGCTTTTGCCCACAGAGCTCCACAGTGGTACAATGCTCTCAACAAAGAAACACTTACTGCTGGTGCTCTTGGTCCTTTTAAGAGACAACTCTGACTTCATCTTAGTCCAACTAGTCATTGTGACTGCTTCACCTAATCTGGGGCCCCACGCTTACTGCTCCCTTCTTTAGACTGGTCAGCTACCCTTCTTCACCATGTCCTCCCTCTCCCGCCTCCCCCTCCCCCACTCCCTTTCCTCACTCCCTCCCTGGCACTTACTGACATATATCCTTCCCCTTCCTCCCTCCCCTTGAGTGCCCTTACCCTTACCCTCACCCTTTACCCTCCGACAACTGCCTTCCTGCCTGCATACCCCCCACAACCCTCTCGTCAACTGCACTTATTTCTAAGGTTGCCCTTGGATGGTATGTCATTCTACTTAACATTAGCACATTTTGAGGCACTGTAATTACCTAAGCCTCAGTCTCTTGCTTCGTTTTATTGTGTAACTATGTATAATTTTGTTGACCTTTGTACGTATATTTACCCTCCATTTTTTCGACGTGGAACCTTTGTAAAAGAGCAGCTCCTGCTCAAAGGTATTTGTAATCCTAGATTTCAATAAAATAAAAAATAAATAAAATAAGGGTAGAGAGTCTCTCAAACATGTACTGTTACAAAAAGTATGTAACTGTTTCATATTTCCATAAAGGTACTGCATATCTCATGCAATGCCTTAAGGTTTTTCACTTATTTCCCCCCATTGGTACTGTGCTTGTTTTGTTTATTTTTGACCATTTCTGTTTTTGCTGTTTCTGTTTTTCAGATGATCAAGGGATGTACATGTGACACGCTGACACTGTTATATACGTCAGTGCATCAGGTCTAACAACATTTTTATTTCAGCAGGCATTTGATTTATACCTCGTATTAACCAGTTTTATTATAGATAGATGTGTTTTAAATGTAGTTGACCTCTTGTTGACTTTATATGATAGTGTGATAATATGTGTACTGTATGTTATGTGTTATTTTTATTGTTTTAATATTGTACAGTGCCCAGACTCCCCAGAATGGGGCGCTTTATAAATAAAGCATCTATCTATCTGCACCTCAGGAGGCAGCATGGAATGTAGCGGTTCAGGAGAGACAGGGAAGAGGCCTAGCGGGGTGACTGAGATGTTGGGGACATATACCCACATATGGTGAGAGGCTGCCGGCAAGACTCTTGAGAGAAAGTACTGGTTGGAGTAGCGATCGGGGTCAGGAGCGAATGATTAGAGTAGCAATGAGAGACGCATTACTGTGGGTCTTAGGAAGATGAAGTTACCTGGAAAATGTGTTTAAAATGATGTTTTATCTTTTTTTAATGATGTATCTTTTGTGAGCAGGACAGCACTGTGGGGACAGCATTTTTATTTTTTTTTAACTGACAAAGGCTGGCTGGAGGAAGCGCATGAGTCAGCTGGGAGCACGGCCGGCTCCAACCAATCAGGATCTACTGTGAGAATATTTTTGCCCGTAGGGACCTAGAGTGAGAATATTTAAAGCAGCAGTACTAGTTAACAACAAATACAATAATTAGTTGGCAGTTAGGGCAAATCAAAATATCAATATATTGAATTCCTTTTTTGCGTTATTTCATTCCTGAGGCAAGAGAGAGGATTTTGAAGATTTCAGAAGTTCTTGCTCTTGTACCAGGTCCACCATCATGGATGTAAGCAGATCAAGGTAGTGCTGTGCTTTTGGCCATCAGAATATTTTGCTGGCAACACCCTGACATATCTGCATTATGAATTCAGTGGGTGCAGGTAAAGTGTGACCTCCAGGAAGAGATTTTTAAAAGATGCTGGGGGCTGCAATCATTATTGTAGATCCACGCAAATTGCAAAATTTGTAATTAAATACCATCTTAAAAATAGCTGAAGGAATTTAAAATGCCCCACTGAAGAATCTAAGAATATCAGGAATACACTACTGCTAAAAAAAGGTAGGATGGCATTTTTCGCGACTAGCTAGTACCTGCTGCTTTAAATATTTTAACTCTTGGTCTAGAGTGAGTAAAAATATCACTTTAGATACCTCAAAATATACTCAGGTATCGTGTGTATATACAGTGTATGTATGTATGTATGTATATATATATATATATAATATATATATATATATATATATCGAGCTGACCTTTCGGCGCAGCGGTTGGATGCTGCTGGCGACTCAGGTCGCTGGTGGGCCGGCCTGGGGGAGAAGGCTTGTGCATCTGACAACTGCTCGCCTTCTCCAGGGGGCAGGGTGGGGATGTGGTTCAGTGCCTGCTGACCCCCGGTGGAGACCAGGAGTATAACAGTGCACCGTACAACTAACTAGCAGGCGTTGCAGACGTCGGTGTACACCTTGATGTCATGGCATGCTACGCCCCAGGGGAGAAAAAGGGAAAAATTCTCCTCCGCTCAACTGAAAGACAGCCATCCGGTCCCTCTGCCACCACAAGTGCCCTGGTTTGGCCCCAGAGACCACCTCAGCAGCACCCGAAGGGCTGAGTGTTGCACTGGATGGCCCTTGCTGGCGCCTTTCTTCTTGGAGGAGGAGAACCCATCCGGTGAAGGGTTACACTGGATTACCCTGAGGGTGACTGCCATTTGAGATGGAAGACAGTGGCAATGGGCAGGAGTGCGAGCACACGGTAGGGGAACAAGACCATCGATGGCCCGAAGGAGAGGCCGACGGAGGAGACATTGAGAGAATAAAGAGATAACACACACACACAAAAAAAATCTATATATATTGTACAGTATACTCAACTTAAACAGGATGTCTGCTTAATCGGGACATCCGCTTAATCAGGGCATCCCGATAGGCACCGAATTTGCATCAGTGTTAACTAATGGAAGTAGTATCCCTTTAATTGGGATGGCAAGTCCTTTTTATTGGGACAATTACTGGGTGAAGGTCATGTCCTGTCTACTAATTAGCAAATTGCCGTAACCTGTTAGCAGCAGTTAGCGCCTCATTAAGTACTCACTCCATGGGCCGGCCCGGTGGTGCTGAGGGCTGAGGCGCTGGTCACCTAACCTCGTGCTACGCTGGTGACCCATGTTCGGGAATGAACACAGGCTGCTGGGGGTCGGCAGTGATGGAGAAAGGATGGAGCATGCCAACGGACTGCTGTCCTCCGGGGAGGGTGGATCCTAGCGGTCGGTTCATGACTAGCCCCTAGTAGAGGCTGGGTGCTGGCGCACCAATGCTCAGATGGCAAGAGATGAGGCAGGCGCTTGGGATAGGGAGTACAGACGTGTGCGCACTGTCCCCTGAGGCGTCATTGCACGCCTCGTCTTGGGGCGGGGGGGGAGTACCAGGAAAAAGAAGAAAAAGGGTCAGGGCGCAGTAGAGTGAAGCCAGTCCCCGCAGGTGCTGCCCCGTGATTGGCTGGCAGCCACCTCCAGCACCGGATTCATGCATTCAGTGGGTCGAGGAGATTCCCGCCACCCTACCACAAGGGGTATAGCCATGGGGCAGCTGGTAAGGTGAGTTGCGAGCTGGGGACGGGGCTGGGGGAGCCAGCAAGATACATAGCCACCCGACCAGGGGGAGAAAAAACAAATTAACTAAAAAAAAAAAAAGTACTCACTCCATAAAAATGCAAGTGCTGTTCAATGAAGGCAGGTGTTAAACCATCACTCCAGGACTTGAAAATGGCAGGGAAGCGTATGGATTTGCCTCTGAGCCAAAAGGTTAAAGTTTTAGAAATGCTCCAGGAACCAAACACATCATTAGCAATTGCTGCCATGAAATTTGGCATCTCTAAAAGTCAAGCTGGCCGAATTTCTCAAAAAAAACCATAATCATGACCATGTGGAACGAAAATCAAAACCCTAACAGAAAACACAAACGTGACGGTAAGGACAACTTAGTTGAGGATGCCCTTCACGTTTGGTTTTCGCACACTGTAAGTACGGGGGCCAGACTATTGAGTCCAGTCTTAAAGAGAAAGGCAAATGAACTAGCAGGGCATATGGAGCATGACTTAGAAGAGACCAAGGGCTGGCTGTCTCACTGGCAAGCGACACACGATATTGTTTTTAAGAAGGATCATGGGGAAAAGATGGATGCTGATGCTTCTTCAGCTGCTGAGTGAGTAACACAGGTTCTGCCAGGTGTGTTGTAGGATTATGTCCCTACTGACATCTGGAATGCAGACGAGACTGGGCTCTTCTATCACGGCTATCCAGACTGGGGGCACACACATAAAGACAACAACCTGATCAGTGGCAAAAAGGTGAAAGATTGCATCTCTCTGCTATGCTGTTGCAACTTGCAGGGGACCGAGAAGCTGCCTTTAATGGTCATCAGTAAGAGCCACAGACCTCGCTGTCTAAAGATTTGAACTCGCTTCCAGTGACCTGCAATCAGTTTTTGCAGGCTGGCTGTCAGATTGAAACATTAAACTGAAGCGCCACTGCCAGAAAAATTATCCTGTTTTTAGACAGTTGTAATGCGCACCCTCCGGAACTAGCTGGCAGATTTATGTAACTAAAATTGATGTTCTTACCCCCCAACACAACCAACCTTATCCAACTGCTCAACATGAGGGTTATCAAAAACTTTAAAGGTCACTACCGAGCAATGTTTGCTACTCATATCATGGGAATCTTTGACAGAGGCAGCACATTTCTAGCCAATGAGATTGCTTGCTCTTTGAACTTGTACGATGGTATTCTTTTGATGCATTGCACTTGGGAAGCTGGTAAAGAATCTATGGTCAGAAATGCTGGATTGCTGGAGACTGAGACTGAGGTGGCAGCTGTTCAGAATATCCTTGGTGACGTAGAGAGACCCCCCCCGCACATGATGGCAGATGACTTTGAAGACTTTGTGGACTACGATTTAGGAGAGCTAATGGAGGGTGAAGTCTCTGTCGAACAAATCTGCATATTACTAAAACCAGAGACTGCAGAGAGAGAGAGGAGAAGAAAATGAAAACTGTGACCCAGATCTCCCACCGAGATCAGTGAGCACTAAGGAGGCACTGGTTTGCATCGCAACATTGCAAGACTGGTGCACGGAGCAAGATCAGCTTCAGGAGTAAGATATTCTGTTCGAGCTTGAAAGCTGAATCCTAGAGATTTCAGAGACTTCGTGAAAGAAATCAATCACTGACTACCTTTGCCCTACAGATAAGTGAACACTAGCTGAATTGTAAAATGATTTTAGACTTTCACAGAATGAACATAAAGTTGTTATCCACACGAAGAAACAAAGCCAATTTTTCAAAAAAGAGCGGTTATCATCACTTCAATCATCCCTATTGTTGTGTGTCACTAATGTGGTTAGTCTTTGCTGTGCTTTGTCTTATGATGTTTACTTATTTTAACTTCATTTTATTTATTTTTGGATGTCCTGTCTTGCTGAGGGTCTTTGTTTTATGTTGCTGTCCTTTGTGTTGTCCGTTTAATGGTTTTGCTAACGTTTACATAGTGTGTAAGTAACTTGGAAGCAGACCGCCATTGATTTACTAGAACTTCCATTTAATGGGACGGTCACTTAAAGGGGACGTTTTGCCGGCCATAGAGCCATCCCCTTTAAGCGGCTTCCGCACCAGTATAGTTAGGATTGAGTAGCGTGCTCAGTGTTAACACCCTAACTTTGCACCTTAATAACTTTAGTGGTGTTCGATGAAATTACTCAAAGTTTGGCATATGCTGCCTGGGAGGCAAGTTCTCAAGATGTAGGAAGTTTCCTGACAATAGCTTATGTGGTTTCTGAGATATGGTTGTGTCGTTTTTCAGTCTTTCATTACATGCTTTTTGCTCTTATCTACAGCACAGACGATACAGAATATTTTTCTGACACTTTAAGGGTAGAAGTGGCCTATGCCAAGGTAGTGCCTTTCGAGGGTTTCTTGAAAAATATTAATTTGTTCCAGAGTTAACTTTTTATTCTGAGCATACCCAGTAGGGTTTTAGGATAATTCTCTGACATGAAGAATAAATTTACTTTTTGTGGACATTTACCTTTCACAAAATTAGTGTTTTACCTTTAGTGAGAAAAAATTGTTGGGTTTTGTCGGTTGCTGTTTTAAAACCAAAACATAAAAATACATGAAAATAAGCTATTTAAAAAAAAAATCAAGCACCTTAACCAAGGTAAATAGGACCCATTTACCTAGATTCTGGTGTCTTTTTTTATTACTATATGGGCCAGAAATACATATTCTGGGCACCCCAAACTCCTGAGGAACTGTTTTCAGGGTTATGAGCCGAGAATTCCCATTGCACACAAACTGCTGCAACAGAGGAATTGTCAGCTTGCTCCCAAAATGTCCCATCCTGTCATGCTCCCTCCATTTCCCAGCTTAGCCAGCCCTCCCCCTTCATTTCTGATTCATGGTCCCTCCCAGCTCAGCCAACCCTCCCTTTTGCTTCCCGATAATAACAGAACTAAAAGCAGACTGGGGTGCCCCACTTCATACTACCCTGCCCTCCCCTCCAGATCACCCACCGCCTCCCCCAAAAATAGGTTGTGACACCGGGGTGTCCATCCCCCATGCCACCAAAAAGATTCTGCCAAAACTGGGGTGCCCAATCCCCAGTGTCAGGTCCAGTTCCCGTGAAACAAAAAAAAACTGCCCCATGTTGACATTTTAATTTCTTTTCTCATTTAAACCTCAAAAAAAAAGAAAACTGTCCCTTGTCTATCTCTGCTCCCCCACACCCCCACAATCCCACCTGGACCCCTCCAATAGGCACCTATCACCCCACACCCCCTACCCACCCTCACTTATGTAAAGAGGGTCCCACATCATAGATCCACTCTCCCATCAGAAAGATGTCCTTCTCTGGAAAGCATGTGGAAATAAAGTAAGTCTGGTTAAATTATTTAAGTGCGTTTTAAGCTTTTTCTGATAATGGCCTTCTTGGGACCTCACCTCATGAACAAGGTAGGTGAAATTTTTCAAATCCAACCCGAAAGGTGATTTTGTAGGTTCAAGAAAATCACCTTTCTGACAGGATTTGAAAATGTTCACCTATTGGGTTCATAGGGGCCATAAGAAGACTATGCTCAAAATCTGGGGTCAAAATTGATTTGATCTGGTCAATCATCCCCTTTTGTTGGCTTCTTTAGTTTATTTGGGTATGTCCATGGATGTTAGGGATTGGCTAGGAAATTACCTGGCCGATCGTACACAGGTTACGAGGGTAAGTGGTCAATTTTCTTCTCCTGCTAAGGTTTCACTGGGTGTTACTCAAGGTTCTATTTTGGGTCCCCTATTGTTAGACTTTTTCTTAACACTCTTCCTTCTGTATGCTGTAGATCTCAAATGTTCTCATATGCTGATGATGCAGTGGTCCTCACAAGTGGTTCTCTTTTGGAAAAAGTCCAGAAGGACCTGGCTGATGATTTTTTGGAGGTACAAAACTGGTTTAGAGCTCATGGTTTGGTTTTAAATGAGAAAAAAACTAAATCTGTTTTTTGCTAATGCTAAAAATAAATTTAATCTGGATCCTTCATTGTCATTATACACTGTTTCTGGTACCTTGATTGAACAAGTTAAACAATTTAAGTATTTGGGTCTGATTGATTGATGAGGGTCTTTCTTATGAACCTCATATTCTTCATATGGTCAAGGCGACCCATCAGCGACTTGGGGCCTTATATAGGTTATCTCCTTTACACACTGATTCCACACGACTTTCTTGGATCAAAGATTTTTATTGCCGCTAATTGATTTTGGAGTTTTGTTTTGTTATACTGCCAGGGAGGGGTTGTTATCCAAGGTGAAAGTGTTACTTAATTCAGTTGCTAGATTTGTAGTAAATTCCCCACAAAGGGTTCATCATTATAATAATCTTCTGCAAGTGGATTGGCTTCCTTTGGTTGGTAGATACAAACTTCAGTTGGGCTTATTGGCAAAAAAGGTGATACTTAAGAGTCCCAGACTGTTTCTCTTCAATTTTCAAACAGAACCTCAGTGTTAATACTCCGTCAACAGATAATTTTTCTCTTTGCATCCCAAGAATGCATATTTCATTAGGACAAAAGGCATCATCTTATATGTTGCCTACTTTTTTTAAATTCAATTCAGACTGTTTTTGACTGTGTGAATCTTTCCCTGTGCACTTTTAGGCATAGGTTAAAAGAGTAATAATGTATGGTAGAATGCTGTTAACTTTAGGAAATCATCATTTCCTAAAGGTTGTTATACCATCAATGTAGCGTGGTAAGGTTATTAGCGTATCGATGCTCGTCCACGCCGATGGATAACAACGGGATCGGTCCGCATGTGCACGCCTTTTTACACTCGGGAACCGATGGATGCGCAGCGGGTAAGGAAGGACTGAACAGCTGCAGTGGTGACTCGGTTTCGAAAAGTAAGGAGCCGTTTTCCCTTTATCTTGGGACCATACACTATAAAAAACAATGTATGGTCCTTCTATCGGCATCCGGTTACTGTTAACCGTTTCGAGGTTGCCATGGTGACGTAAACCTCTCGAAGCTCGCTCTTGAGGTTTACACGGTCACCCTGGCAACCTCTTGATGGTTAACAGATAGAGGACCATACATTATCCTCTATTTTATTCTCTGAGTGCAAGTGCAGTATTTGTTCTTTGAGTGCAAAATACCAACAACAGCTTAATCTGGTTCAAGGTCATTTGGCATTCATCTGTATCCCCTTCCCCTGGGTCGTGCCTGAAAAGAGACAGGCTTTGTGTAGTGCACTTACCTGGTCAACAAAAACTAACTAAATAAATAAATAAAGTGTAAATGTTTTGAATGATGATGTTGAGAGAGATCTATATATGTATTTTCTTCGTATATTCTTTTTTGTTTGTATTTGTATCATGATGTATTTTTTTTATATTGTATTTATTATTTGTACATTGATCGCCCATGAAAATGGGTCATTTTGGCTCATGGTCCTACCAGTATAAATAAATAAAACAAACAAACAAAATATTATTAAAACAACAAAGTTGTGAAGGTAAATTGAAAAGTGTCCACGCTTGTTCGTAACTTTGCTAATTTTCAATATTATGACTCCAGACTTTCAACATGGACATTTTTTCATATCCACTTACTGTATAAATGTGATAGGTGCAGCTTTTCAAATCCTGGCCAAAACGAGTTTTTGCACTTGGGCAAAATGGTGTTTCAGACAATATTCTAGAAATGCCACAGGAGGAATCATAAAATGGCTATCTTGAAAATTGGAGTTTAAAATGAAAAACAAAATAAAAATCAGAAAACGTTTACAAGGCCAGCCTTTGGCCCAGTGGTTAGTGAATGGGAAGAAAACCCCTCCCCCCTCAGCTAGTGGTCAAACAGGAGTTCAGCATGTTTGTAGTCCATTTGCATCACCAGGTAAGGAAAAGGGTCCCGCTCCCCATACGACTCACAAGGGAAACGCCAGACTTCGCCCAACAACTAACACACCGAAATCTGGCCAATGAAAAATCATGTACACGAATACTTGCAGTCTGGGAAACAAGATCCCAGACCTGCATGCAATAACGACAGAGGCTAAACTGGACATAGTAGCCATTAGTGAGACATGGTTTACCAGTAACCACACTTGGGAGACTTCAGTACCTGGCCATGTAGTGTTCAGAAGAGACCAAAGTACAGAGGGGGGTGGAGTGGCCCTTTATGTCAATGAAAATATCAAAGCTACAAAAATTCAGAATACACATACAGTAAGGAGCCAGAAGAACTATGGGTCACCCTGGAAACAGGAAATGGGACAGCCATATGAACTGGGGTTGTGTACAGGGCCCCAGATCAGGGGGAGGACATAGACACATTATTGTTAGAAGACATATAAAACATGACAGCTAAAGGGGAGGGTTCTGATAATGGGAGACTTCAACATGCCAGATACAGATTGGTCAATACCAGCAGGAACATCTGCCAGAACTAGACACATGGTGGATTCCCTGCAGGAGGAGGGCCTCAAACAACTTGTACAACAACCCACAAGAGACAGGGCTATCCTAGATCTAGTACTGACTAAGAGGGAAAGGATCATAGATCTCCAGGTAGAAGGTCACCTGGGGGCCAGTGACCATCACATGGTATGGTTCAATTTGGCCACTAGAACTAAATTATCCCATTCAAATGCAAAAATATGGGACTTCAGAGGAGCTGACTTTGATAAGATGACCAACAGAGTTAAGCTAACCCTGGCAAAAAGGAAAAGAAATACAGGTGAGGGGGTACAGGCAAAGTGGGCAAGCATTAAGGATGCAATACTTGAAGCAACATCCCATTGTGTTACAGAGAAAAGGAAGTGCAAAAGAAGAAGGAAACCACTTTGGTTCTCCAAAACAGTAGTAGAAAAGGTCAGAGGCAAAAGGCTGGCCTTCAGGAAATATAAGGGAATGCAGCAGGATGAAGATAGGGAGGCATACCAAACTTCCCTAAGGGAAGCAGGGAAGGCAGGCAGGCAAAGGCCAAAACCAAGGAAACACTAGCCTAAACAGTAAAAGAAGGTGACAAGACTTTCTATGGATACATTAGTAAAAGGATAAAATCCAGAGGGGGTATTGCTAAGATCAAAGGGCATAAGGGGGCATATGAGGAGAAGGATCATGTAAAAGCATCTATCCTAAATAAATACTTCAGCTCAGTATTTACTGAAGAGAAGGTAGGGCAGGGCCCACAGCTCAGCACCATGGACACGGGGAGGGAGGAGTGCACTAGTCCCTTCACAATAGAAAGGGTCCTACAAGAGCTCGATAAGCTCAGGGTGGACAAGGCAATGGGACCTGATGGCATACATCCCAGGGTACTAAAGGAGCTAAGGGTGGAACTAGCAGAGCCATTATCAGAACTGTTTTGTGAGTCACAGAGGACAAGAGAGGTCCTAGAAGACTGGAGAAGGGCTCATATGATCCCACTCCACAAGAGTGGTAGCAGGAAGAAGGCAGGGAACTACAGAACAGTCAGTCTTACCTCAGTAATGGGCAAGATTATGGAGGCACTCCTTAAGGAAAGGATAGTGCAACACCTGGAATCCATAGGAGCACAGGATCCAAGACAGCATGGGTTTACAAAAGGAAGGTCCTGTCAAACCAATTTCAAAGATTTCTTTGACAGGGTAACCAGGGTGGTGGACAAGGGGATGCAGTTGATGTCGCTTACCTTGACTTCAGCAAAGCTTTCGATACTGTTCCACATAGAAGATTGAGTAATAAGCTGGGCAGGCTTGGGGTGGGTCAGAAGTTGGTCAACTGGGTGGCAAACTGGTTGACGGGCAGAAAACAGAGAGTGGTAGTGAACAGTATACAGTCAGAAGAGATGCAAGTCACAAGTGGGGGTACCTCAGGGATTAGTCATGGGGCCAGTCCTCTTCAATATCTTCATCAGTTACATTGCAGATGGACTGGAGGGTAAGGTTTGTCTGTTTGCAGATGACACCCAGATCTGTAACACAGTAGGTGATCCAGGTGGGGTGGACAGAATGATAAGAGATCTGGATAAACTAGCAAAATGGTCAGAAGAGTGGCAACTGGGGTTTAACGCAAAGAAGTGCAAGATCATGCATATAGGGAAGAGAAACCCTGAAGCCACATATAGGCTGGGAGGGGAGTTGCTGGCAGTCACAAGGGAAGAAAAGACTTGGGCATCATCATCCCCGATGACCTGAAATCATCCAAGCAGACCACTTAAGCAGTAGGTAAGGCTAGGGGGATGTTGGGGTGTATTAGTAGGGGTATCACAAGTCGGAAGAGGGAAGTAATAATCCCTCTTACAACACACTGATTAGGCCTCATCTGGAGTACTGCGTGCAGTACTGGAGGCCACACCTTCACAAGGACATTAACCAAATTGAGGCAGTCCAGAGAAGGGCAACCAAAATGGTACAGGGACTGCATCAGAAAACATATGAGGACAGATTAATGGAGCTCAATATGTATACCGTGGAGCAAAGGAGGGAGAGAAGCGATGTGATCGAAGCATTCAAAGACCTTAAGGGGATTAACAAGGTGAAAGAGTATAAAATGTTTCAATATAAGGAAAATAGCAGGACAAAAGGACACAGCATGGGATTAGAGGGAGGCTGATTAAGGGGTAATGTGAGGAAGTTCTTTTTCACAGAAAGGATGGTGGATGCATGGAATGGCCTACCTCGGGAAGTGGTATATATGAATACAGTGCAGGGCTTCAAACAGGCATGGGATAGGCATAAGGGAGCAATACAGATGAGTATGAATAGATAGGCCGTTGACAGAGCAAAAGCCGTTAGCACATTCATAAGGTAGAAAAAGAAATGGGCAGACTGGGTGAGCCTTGCGGTCCTTATCTGCTGTCAACTTCTGTGTTTCTGTGTTAGTGCTTTGTGATCCTGTGCCAGTGAGTTGTGTTCAGAGGTGAGCTCAGTGAGCAAGCTGGCTTGGCTGAGGTTTGGTGGGACAGCACTGCCATGCGGCACCACTCCCCAGGCTGTATGGGAAGGTGCAGGGCTGACTGCACAGGACAAAGTACCACATAGTGAAGAGAACTTTTGGCATAGGGTCTTGAACATTTAAACCTGTGGCTACTAGAGGGCCCTGCACGTCAGCTGACAGATGGATTATTTGCCCAGTATGTCTGTATCTGTAGCTACATAGCAGTGCAGGGCCCAGATGGCCCTTCACTTCCACAGCCCACCAAATAGCCCTACACATTCTCACATGCAGGTATATAGCTGTAATTGTTTGATTAGTGCAGGTCTATACTTTTAATTGACAGATTAGTTACAGGTATGCAGGGAGATAAATGATGGCCTTTTCTATGGGGAAAAGTTCCCATTCATGTATTATATATATCAAATCTCTTTCACTTTTCCCTTTAGGTTGGTAGTTGGGTTTTATGCAGTTGTGCAGTTTATTCTCTTCCTATATTTTACTTTCCCTATCTCTTTAAGTACAACAAAGAGTCTATATGGATCACCAAGTTCACAGACGACTGTCGCATGGGGGAAGTTGTAAACAAAGAAGAGGACCATAAATCCCTCCTAAATGCTCTAAATTATATTGAGGATTGGACAAATAACTATAAGCTAAAGTTAAATGAAGAAAAGTGTATAGTCATGCATATGGGGAATAAAAATCAGGAGACACAATATACCCTAAATAAAGCAGTACTGAAAACATCAATGGAGGAGACGGAGCTGGGAGTTATAGTCAAAAATGATTTAGCATTTAGCTCACGTAGTGATCAAATTATAAGAAGAGCTAATGCAACAATGAATTGTATGTTAAGACACATTGCCAGCAGAAGTAGGGAGGTCCAGATGCCAGTGTATGGTTCATTGGTGAGATCACAGTTAGAGTAGTGCTCACAGGTTTGGGCCCCATATCAAAAGGGGAATGTGGGGAGATTGGGGAGAGTTCAGAGAAGGGTGACCAGATCAGGCCATAGTTTAGGAGGACTATGTTATGAGGACAGGTTGAAGGTGTTAAATCTGTATTCCCTAAGCTATAGGAGATGGAGAGGGGACATGGAGCTACAACTTAAACAAAATAAATGGAGGCTACAAAAACATAGATATTGGTATGGCCAAAGAGTAGTCCCTACATGGAACTCATTACCTAAGGATGTTGTAGAGAGCCCTACCATGGACATCTTTAAAGTCAAGTTAGACACCTTATATCAGCATAAGACTAGAGACATATAATATAAAAGATAGATGCAAGCACCTAGAATCGGCAAGCAAAATGGACGAAAGTCAAAAAATATGCTTTGCATTACCTATGAAACCTTCATCTGTATTGCAAGCCTAGTTTGCCTCCACTTGCCTTCCCTCCAGTCAAACAGAGATAGGCGATAAAGGTAGGCGAAGGAGCCAGCAATTGTTTTTGGTCGGCGCATGTCTCCGTGCAGTGTCATGCTGGTGCGATAGGCCACTAGTTATTACCACCCCCGGGTTCAATTTGCTCCCTCCAGGTCCTAGTGCCTCCAGCTAAGTCACAGGAGTGGTACTCCATGGAGAAGATATTCTGTTACAGTAAGTACATCATTTTCCTCTCATATCCCTTCTTAGGTGGTTGAAGTTAGTCTGCCTATGGCCTTGTGCCTTACAGTGTGCTTGAGGAGGAATGATATCCCATGATATTGTACACCTTATAGTGTACTGTTGCTTAATTATATGTTTACAGGGCAATGGGATGTTCTTATATGACTGTAAAAGTGACACCTCTTGCATCCTTCCAGTGCCAGAGCCTCTCACTTTTAGTTTGCAGTTCTTCAACATAAAAATATGAGAATCACCCTATTAACATACACAAGTGGTCCCCACAGACATGTTTTGAAAAAGTGGATAGCCTAACTTTTTCATGTGTGGGGAGAAGTCTTTTTTTATTCTTTTAAAGATTTTTTTTTTAAATAAATTTTCTATATCAGCCAAAGATGATTTAAGGTGACACCTTTGAAGAATGTAGAGGTGCCTCTGCCTGTGTTCACATATAGCAGCTATTTATACTAAACTGGGTATATTCTGTCACTATTCTGTCAGCGCAGCAGTAGGGCTGCCACTCCTGATACTAGTGACCAGAGTTTGGGAGCAGACCTTGGTCACTGGGGGCTGACCAGTGGGAGAGGAATTGAGCATCCCAGAGGATGTGCTCCTCCAGGGAGCTAGGGGGTGTGATGATGCTGCAGTGCCATCTGGGTGACCACAGGTGACGCTAGAGGCAGTGCACATCTGGGGAGGGAGGTTGCTAACCGACACCAGGCATGTTGTGTGCATGTGTGTGTTTTTTTTTTTTTAAGTTGTTTAACCAGGTATAGCACACTAAGCTGAAAGCTTTTTTACAGGAGCGACCTGGGAGCACAAGTGACTTGCTCAGGGTCACACAGTATGCAAGTGGAAGCTGTGGGATTCAAACCCAGGTCTGGCCTGCTGGATGTCACCAAATTTGCAGCTCAGAGCCTTAGACCACTGCGCTATACTGCCTCAGTGTCTGCTTAGTGCTGCTTAGCTTAGTGTCTTGGTGCCAGCAGAAGAGGATGAAAAACACAAAAATTACCTGTCTGCTTGTGGATGACTCACCCCCAGTCTCTCCAAGCCTGCACCACCATCAACCACTGCCTGACACACAATACTATTGGTGTATCCTCCATCTTGACCTCGCCTGGGGGTCTGTCCAGAGCAGAATGGAGGTGGGCGCGTGGGAGTGAGAGGCCGGGGGGGGGGGTTGTGGTATTCCTAGGTGCTCCTGTTGGAGATGGGCACCAGGACTGTGACAAAAAAATGGGGGAATGTTGATTTAAAAAAAATATGGGTATAGTTGCTGCCATGTGCAGAAGGGGCAAACAAGATGGACCATAAGTCCCTTCCGTCATCACAATATTATGTTTGGATGTCACTATATGTATGTATTCTTTGTTTTAGACCAATATGTGAAAGGCAGTGATGTGACTAAACTTGCCTCCATGGCTAAGCTGAAGGCAGGTCGCCTGGTACGTGAACTGACGGACAGCTGTCTCCAGTTTTGGGGAGGAATGGGCTTTACTGATGAAGTTCTTGTGAGCAGGTTTTACAGGTGAGTAGGCCTTCTTCTCTAGACGACACAATATACACTTTTCCCCCTCAGTAAAGGGCTAATAAGCACAGCAAAACACACAGGTTGTCTAACTTAAAAACAGAAGTGGGCAGTTACTGTATCTTCACATCCACCCTAAAATTTGAGTGGAGTGCTAATTGGACATGTAATACCTGAATGATTTGCATGACTAATCTTAATGATATTTTACATACACAAAGTACATTAGGATATCTTGGTATTGTGACTCTAGGCACAACCACAAATGAACCAGGGTGACATAAAGGGGAACAATTATGAACAGCAATAATTTGAAAAGCTCTTTTAAATGATGCTTGACTGCTGAACTGTAATGTGATTAGGTACAGATTCCCTCACACTGACATCACAAGGTTCTAAAATTGGTGGCACTGTGTAAGCAATAAGACACGACAGGTTGTTGGTACTACATTAATGCCTGCCCTGGGGCGTAGTGAGGAACAAGGCCACAGGCCTCATGCCATCACCCCTGGAAATGCATTTCCTCAGTACTGCCAACACCTTGGAGTGTCTTATTGCACTTGTAAATTGGATTTTGATAACATTTTATATAAATTACTTGATTAAATTTTATATAAATTACTGGCATTTAAAATAACAAAAGGAATTTATACTAAGGTTTTAAAAGTTATTGTAAAATAGTTCTTCCACAGTTACATGGTAAAAGGGAACACTGCATTGACCCACTAAGGGACAATAAACTGAAAAAGATTCAGTTTTAATATATATATGGTCATTCATTTTGCCATCTGACATTTTTTTTTTGATGTACCTCTGTACTGAGAGCCTTTTCTAGAAAGTCACCGGTTCATCTGTGCTAGTTGATCCGGATGCACCAGCATGCAGTACTTTTTTTCTGGTGCAGAGTAGACTGAGCATAGGTAGTGAAAACTGTCTGTATGTTCTTCTTTGTAAGACAGTTGTTAAAATTACCCCCCAAAAAAAAAAACTTTTTTTTTTTATGACCCCTCCCCGAACCAGAGTCTGTAGGGGGCTTTGTGTGTCACCAGGTAGGGGAAAGAGTGTGGATACCCATTTGACTAGAGATGCTTTTTTAAAAAACATGGGGACAGGCAAGCATTCAAGACAACAGTTCATAGAAAAGGAATAAAAAAAAAAAGGCAGAGGCAGGGATGCAGTTGTTTTGTAATCCTCGTTGTTCATCTTGTTATGTGGATGCTTATACAGAGAGGATCTGAGCCACATTGTGTCGGAGTAGAGTAATGGCAGGCAGGTGGAGGGAGTCTGCAGCTCCTGAATGAGTGAGCAGAAAAGAGTAGAGGTAACAGGTGGACAAAATGAAAGTCTTGTAGCAGCTGCCAGGAGTGCAGTACTGAATGAGTGTATAAACAGGAGTGCTGGTGAGTGGACGGATAAGTGTGCTAGTGGGGCAGGGGCCATGCTGCTGAAAATAACACAAAAACTGACCTACCAATAGGAAGCGTTGAAAAAGAAAGACTCTTGGGATCGGTATTTAAAAAAAAAAAAAAAAGTTTGTGTCATAGCCACTTTTTTGGAAAAAAAAATTTATAACATGGGAAATGTAGTTCAAACTGTTAAAGTCATGTTTCTTTTCTTTCTGTTTGGGCACACTGATATGTCTGGTAAAGAGGCAGGCTGGCACTGGCACTTTTCTTTACCCATTGGTAGTACTGACATAAATGTATGGGTGACCTGTCTTCCTCAACCAGTCAGGTTATAGGATGTTTTACAACCTATTTTATAAGCAACAGTGTAGGGCAAACTCATTCATCAGTATCTCAGGACTGCTTTCACCCCCAGTTAAGCCCAGTGCCTCATTTGAAAGAGCCTTTCATAGACCCTCAAACTATTTATTTATTGAATGGCTGATTATTTGTGTGCATTATTTATGCACTTTATGTTATTGTTTTGTAATTATCATTATCATCCTGGTTTGCATTTCTTTGCGAGTGTGATTCCTCCTTCGCTTTCCCCAGGGTTGCACCTGGAAATGAGCCTTGGCTCAGTGTGCCTCTCCCAGGCACCAGTTTTTAAAGAAATATAGATATTTAACCAGGTAAATACGGTAGGCATTTGAATGCTCTCAGGAGAGTACAGAAGAGAAATAATATGAGCATTGTTCATAAATGTTCCCCTTTTTAGGTGCATTTGTAGGGCATAAGGATATCATACAATTGAATATGATAAAGCAAGATGTTTCCCACTGATGATTATTTATCATTGTAAAACAAATATCATGATTACTGTGCAGCAGCCATGATATACAGTGATAAGCCTGACTTCCTTACCCCAGTGAGTGCAACAGAGGTTCATGATCTTCACTCTGCCCCCAGCTTTTCATTCCTTTTCCTAAAACTAGAAATGCTAATTATCACAGTAATCAGTCTATTGCGAAGGTACACAAATACTGTAATATTTAAAACCTGATACCATGACATGACATCCTTAGTACGAAGACTGCCAAACTGAAAGGGGGGAAAATACATTTTAGGACTAGTCTATTTTTGTTGTTGTATCATTGTAAGAAAGTGAATACCTAAGTTACTTTAACATTTACTTCTCAAAGCCTAAATACCATAATGATGTGGTGGTTACTGCTTTTGACAACCAACCTGAAGCTTGTGACATAAAACATTGATTACGTCTCTGGTGCAATGGATTGTTTACAGTAATACATTTTAGTATCTATAGTTATGTTTTTGAGACTTAAGTTCAAAATGGGCAGAACCATCATGTGTGATGTCACCCGTAAGGATTTGATGGAGATGGGGAAGCTTGGGGATTTTTGTGGGCAAAATGGGAGAAAAGTGATGTGAAACTTACTATTGCTGGTGAGTGATGTGTTCCGTAAATAAAGGTTTCTGGCAAACAGAATAGTACTGTATGTGTTTGTGTGAGGATTTCTGTTGACCTGACTTATTGGCTAAGAGCAAGTTGGGTTAGGAAATGTGTTACCTTACTTCGTTTTTATAAAACATGACTAAAAATCTAAAAATACATGCAGGGAGTGAAATATATTTGCTTTGTATTATCTACTGGGAAGGAGCTTGTAGATGTTACTCTGTAGCCAAATTTCTTCGGCGGATGAGGTCCAAAACATGAAGTCATGAACTGATGGAGAAACCTGTGCTGTCTGCAGTGTTTGTTTTGCATCTGACGTACACTATGCACTGAGTCTACCAAGTTAAGCAATCACGGTGGAAAAACTGGACTAAACCAGATGCTACAATAAGCGCAGCTCACCAAAGCAGACAAAAGACATCAGCAGTGGTTGCCTGGGAATGGATGTGGGAATTAGGATTACTCTGCCTACTGACTCCGTTGTTAAGACTGACTAATTTTCATCTTTCATAACATAACTGACGGCATACGTCACAGTGGTAATGGCCAGTACTGTAATAACAGAAATCAGAATGTCCTCAGTGAAAAGCATGAGACAACGATATGATTAGGTTATGCCCACTACTTTTTTCCTTTTAAACTTTCTCTCCCGCCCCCTTCTTCAGCAGTAGGTTTGGTAGAAATATTGAGTTACTTGGGGTTTAATGCCAAAATGCCTTTCTTCTTGCTCTTACAGTACTGCATGTTTTAAATAACTAAAGGGCTTTACTAAAAGTAAAACATTATAGTGCACAAGGGGAAATTAACTCAAAATAACATATATTTTCATTCATTTTATACTGTTTTTCATCCCACCCCATGCCTGAAGGACATACCAGACCACTTAAGTGATTTCACCATGATGAAATACCAGCTCATCTATCATTGTTTCATATAGCTAGCAATGCATGGGGCTGGCTCTCCATCCTGTCTTATGACCCCGTGGCACTGAGAAGCCAAACAGGACCTTCCTCTCTTCTAATACAGCTGAATGGCTATAGATCAGGGAGTAAGGACCACTTTTCTGGTCAGCATGAAACGCAGCACGTTACTTCCCACTTGGCTGCCCAATGGTTACTGTAACCAATTTGGTTAACTTAGATGGGGTCTAGTGTCTGCACTTCTGCCTGGTTTTCCCACCAGTAGGCACCATAGTTGAGCTCCTATAGCTGTATGAAGTTGGACTCTTGGAGCAAGCCCAGGTGCACTCAAAACAGCTCCCCCCCTTGGGTCACCAGGGGTCAGCCATGAGTTTAGGCACCCTCCCCAGAGAGGAGCGAACATCCCTGGGACAGCTCATCTAACCCTGTAGACATTTCTTTGGGCTTAAAGCAGCACCTTAGCAAGCCCAGTTTTATCCCAATATTTTGGGCCCTTAATGGTGTTCTCCTTAAAGAGGTCTCTCACTTCAAGTACCTCAGAGTGTGGTTAGATAGAAACCTGGACTTCTCACCCATGTTGACGCCATCTTCAAATAACTCTGCCCTAAATGTGGAGCCGTCTGCAGGAACAAGTCCTGCCTGCCTCTTCCTGTCTGCCAGGAGTGCATCCTTAAAATGATCTTAATGATGTTTAATGACAGTATGCAGATGTGCTCTACAGTTCTACCCCCTAAGACCAGCCTGGCCAGACTGGACTCCCCTTTTCTCTTTCTGCTGCTTTGCTACCAATTTCAATCCCCTTACTCGCCCTTTCTCCTTTACCAAAAACTCTCCTCTCTATCTCTAGAATCTCTGTGTCTCACAGTACTGTCCTCCTCTCATAGTACTGTTTTTCCTCCTTCCCCTAATACCTCTCTGACACACACTGTGTCTGAATGTGAGCTCTTCTAAGGTCTATTGTACAGCTTTGAAACTATTATAGGCTGGGCTACCAGCACCTTGTACTGGGAGCACGTTTTTAGCTAATTTGTAACACTTAAGAGGATTGCCGAAACCAGGAGTGCTTGTTCTAGGCACTTCTGGTTCCTGGGGTTGTATCCAGGTGCCTGCACAACTGTCTATGAGCACTGGGCAGTGGCAACACTGGTAGTGGCAGTGGTATTGTCTGTCAGTGTCAGCCAGGAAAGCCAGAAAGCCGGAAACTCTGTTATAAAGGGGGGCGGCGCTAAAATATATTTTACATTTTTTGTCTTACGTCCTGTAATAAACTTTAACCCTTATAACACTAACAGTGATTCCTCAGAAAACAAGTCAAGTATGTATTAATGGGGTTAAGCCAATACATTGAATGCAATATATGGTCCGAAATAAATGCACCAGAACAAAATTACCCATTCACTTGTTCCAGATGTCACCTTATTAAACAAGTCCATGAGGAAATTGTTACACTCAGTGAAGGCTTAGTGCTCTGTACTGAGTAACAGAACTGGAGGGCTTTTTAAATTACCAATAACTAACACTAGCAGTCACCTGACAATGACTCTGAATTTGTCACTAATATTAATCTGTTAGGGGAAAAACCCCTAAATAAGGATTCAGGCTTAGCAAGCCAAGTGACGGACAGAATAATGATAACACAGAAAATAACTGGTTTCCCATCACTGGAGGGAATACTGAAACAAGAGGCAGAAGGGCACACTTTCATGTACCAAGTGAAGAGCTAGAGAATAATGGATGGGTAGGTGGTTATAACGAGGATTTTACACACCCTCAAGGGGTGGGATGCCACATTAACCCAGAGAGCGAAGCTCAAGGGGTTTATTAAGGCATCCCTCCCCGAGGGTGGGTGTGTGTGTGTGTAAAATCTGAGTTCTGAACACCTACCCATCCTTTATTTTGTATAATTGCTGGGGATCATTTTATTGCCACAGCAATTGTATAAAATAAGTGGATTTGTCTACAGAGTTGAGCGGCGGACCATTGGAGTTTTAGCACTGTCCGTAGCGGCTCCTAAACTGGAAGCAGTGTTTTTTTCTTCAATCCAGTTAGGAAGGTTTGCTGTGCCGAGTGATATTTTTGTTTACAAAAAGAAAAAGAGGAAATTACTGCCAGCTCCTCCTGTCGGGGAAGTTTGCAGCACTGAGGGGCGGGGACGGATGGTGCAGAGAAGAGGAAGTTCGTAGTTGGTGCATGTGCTGAACTACGAAAACCAGGCACGTGTGCGTCATTAATAACCAGCTGGTTATAATGGCAGAATTATAACCTGGTTTCCTATGGGAGAAAACGCTCCCCAGTTATATTACAATGATGACTAGATTTGCATCACTCTTGGTGCATATTAGTGAATCGCAGGAGCAGCATAGTAAAGCTAGCAAAGAACTAGCACAGAAAAAAAGCTATAATGCTCAAGAATTCCATAGTGAATCGTGTTGATACCCATTTCTGCAATAACTGGAAAGAAAATAAAATGGTACTAAGCCTTTGTTGTGCCAGGGTATCCGATTTAAAAAAAACAATTATATCAACAGATTAGTAAGGGGCAGTGAGGCACTGGGAAAAATCCAGATGTAATTTTGCACATAGGAATAAACAACATAGACAGGAGATTGGATGAAGACATTAGATCTGATTTCATGGCTCTAGGTTTTGTCTTCGTAAGGAATTGAGACAGATTCAACAACAGAAAAGATTTATATAGACATTATAGCCTTCATTTAAACAAATTATGAGCAAAAGTTTAAGGAGAAAGGTTAAAATATTGAACACAATTTAAACTGGAAGGAAACAGCAAAATTTGGAACAAAATTTAAACTAACATCAGCGTCAGTTCCCTTACTGTTGGTACTACTGCTGTACCAGATTTCCAACTGTAGGCAGATCGATAGTTGCAGCTAAAGGAGGAAAGGAAAGTAAACTCAAGGATATATGCAAGGACTACTTATTAACACCTTTAGTCTTAAAAACAAAATCTTCATAGAAGCACCATTACTTACTGAGGGCACTGACCCAGTGGGAGTCACTGAAACTTGGTTGTCAGGGGATGATACCTGTGCCAAAGAAATTGAGGCATATACTGTGTTCAAAAAAAGACAGGACAGGTACGAAAGGTGGAGGTGTTGAAAAGGCAAATGTCAGGAAGCATAGGCAGACCAGGAAAGGTTTTAAACTCACAAGTAGCGCTTTATTATTACTAGTAACAGAATAAAAATTGTACAGGATAGCTCTTGCTGAAGGCAGTTCAAACAAAGTCCTACATCTGAGAGTATCTCTAAATCTCCAGCTCTCTATCCCTTAACAAAAACACGCTGTCTTTTTATAAAATGCCTTTTCCTGGCAGTCTTAAACTCTACATCCTGATGTTGTAAATTGTTTCTTTCCTTAGTCCAGCCTGCAGGTGCAACAAAATAGTACATTCTGTCTGGGGCTGATCTCCTGTGGTAATTCTGTTGACAAGCTTGTTGATGTCAAAATACATTGCAAGGTCAAACCCCCCGTATTACAGATTGTCTTTGATTGACATGAGGAAATACTACTTTACGGAAAGGGTGTTGAAACCATGGAACAGTCTTTCAGCTGAGCTGCTGGTAGTAAAAACAGCGGATTCAAGCAGGGTTGAGATTGAATGAAGGGTATGGTGGTTGCTCGGAGCAGTAGACTCAAGGAGAGTGGGGGTGGAGACAGAGAGGGTTAGTACCCTGAGGAACAACAGGTTCTAGGGCTTATAGGGAACAAACTTGATGGACCAATGCTCTTTTTCTGCTGTTTTTGTCTGTGTTTGGGTTATACACCAGTTTTTTAAACTCCAAAAGCTCAGATTGGAGAGTTTAGTCTTTGTCATACAGTTATACTTTATATAGATAATAGCATCGTCATCATCATCATTTACTGTATATCCTAATTGGTGCTACAATTATGTAAGCCTTCACGGACACCATTAGTGTTCAGTAAAAGGAAGAGGACCAGTACAGAAATTTGTAGAACACCCTTAAACACCAAATTTAAAGGGACACTATCAACCCTCTTTGCATTGTATTATTTCTATTTCTGTGATTGCTTACTGTCTCCAAAACCCGTAGGAGCTGTTGGTTGTTTTTATCTGCCTCCTTTCTTAGTAGAACTGAAGTGCACGGGAATAGTGTAAATAAACACAACTTTGTTTTGCTTCAAACCCTTACTCGACATTTATTGCGTACATCCTGAACATAATGAACACCCCCAGACAGTGCAGCCACTCATGATACAATAGTCTGTTCTCTTCCCCCAGCATCATGAGTGGCTAGATTGTTTTAGAGGTGCCCACAAGTCCGGGAAAGAAGCAGTGGAAATTGATCAAAGAATGTAACCACATTTTTCTGTGGTAACACCAATATGGTGGGCTGTCTGTTTTTAAAAGTGAAAAAAAAAAAAGGGATCGGAATCAAATTACCAGCTGCATCAGCAATCTGTGCAGAACATGAGCAAGTATAACGTGTTTTTGTTTATTAGAGACACATTGAGGCCTAAGTGGGTTGGCAGTGTCCGTTTAAACATATATTTTTTTGTAGATTCTTTTTCCTCTGGTCGCTGGCTGCCAAGGCATCTCTCAGGTGAGACCCATTCAGGCAACATTTACCACCCTGCCTGAACCCCTCCCTGACCAAGGAATTGGGTGCGGGATCCCCTCTCAACAAGGGGCCCTTGCAGAGGGAGAGGATCACGGAGGGTCAAGTTTGATCGGGGCCAGCAGTGGGCATGTGGGCCAGTCACTCAGGTCCACCGTCGCCTCACTGGCAGCCAGGGTTCTTCCTCCTTGGTAGTTTCCCCCTGAGGCACAGACATTTAATGACATAGCATGCTGAGGGTTCGCTCCCGCCCCCTTCTGCAGATGTCCGCCACCGCCTCACCCCCCTTGCACAACCTCTGCCAGTGTAGTTCTCCCAGGAACCACTACATGGCGGAAGTTCCCCAGGATCACACCCAAGGAGAGAAGAGCAGTCCTCCAGATGCTCAATCTTAGTCCTCCTGACTGACCCCCGGCGCCCCGGGTCAGCTCCCGAACATGGGTCGCCGATGTGATGCAAATTGTGGTGTCCAGTGCCTCAAACCTCAGCGCCACCGGGCCGTCCTCTTTAAACATATTTTAAATGTTAGTAAATTAAGACACCAGCATGTTTTTAAAATACAGAATTTCTGTAGCGCCGCATGTTATTAATGGGTATTAAGTACATATGGGTAGGGATGTAAGTTTGTCGTGGATGAGGTTTTAATGACTCATTGTTTGTTCATGAAATCATTAGTAAACAGTAGTAAATGTTGTGGCACTGTAATCATTGCTACATTCTGATGACACTAGTGAAAGTCATGGAAGTCCTGAATAAAGAGCAAACGTCATGGAATCAATGACGTGTATGACTGCCATGACAAACTTACATCCCTACATATGGGTAGTGTGCACCCCTACTGGGGTAGTGGTGCAGCCCAAAGCTGTTCAGCTGCACAGAACCATGTACACATGGAACATTCTAGCAAGGAATCGCCAGACTTAGCTGTACCACTCAAGGGTAAACAGCATGGAAAATTCTCTCCAAAGAAGATTTTACAAATGTTATTTTTTTTCCTCAGGATTGTGCGCTGTTAAACAGATTGGGTCTGTTCTATAAAGCCCTGCATGGGGGAAGGGGGGCAGCCTTCCTGCAAGACCTCTTGGTTCCACATCACCCATCTCAGGCTCTCTGTTCCACTGAGGGTTGCCTCCTTATGGTTCCCAGGGCCAGGTTGCGGCATTCAGGGGACCATGTGTTCTCAGTTGCCGCACTGACCGTGTGGAATGCTTTGCCAAGACATCTAAGGGAGGCACCCTCAGTGGATACCTTTAAAAAAGGATTAAAAATGTTCCTATTTAATCAGGCGTTTGCCCTAAGCTGAAGACTGAAAATTTAATTGACTGTTGTTTTATAATTGATTGTTTTAAATAATGATTGATAGAATTTATCTAGATCTCTGCATTATGTTCTGAAGCTTGTTATGAGTCATGTATGGATTTTAAATATTGCAAAGTGCCCCGAGCTTTAGGGAAGGGGTGCTATATAAATAAAGTTCTAGGATCATGGATATGTTGTTCATCCACACTTATTGGCATGTCCCTTCCCCTTTAAGAATCGCCGGAAGTCTTCAAGCTAGCTCCTCCCACCCTCCCGGGTGGTATATACCTCAGCTCCACCCCGTGACACCAGATCTACCTTTCCACTGGAAGATTCCGGTTGCCTCCCTCGTGCTCACGCATTTTGTAGGCCCTGGCTTTCAAAACTTCAGATTTACCGAAATTAAAACTCGTTCGAATTAGTGATCACGCTTTTGCGTCTTCGACCATGGAAAAAAAATCTTCACCTGGATTTTGCCAGTGTCCTTGCGGCCAGAAGATGTCGCGCACCAATCCCCATCTCACATGCGTCTACTGCCTAGGTGTGGGCCATGACACCTCGTCCTGCAGCTTTTGCTTGGCCTTCTGTCCCAACGTTCTGGACGACTGCCTGGCACGTTTAAAGTTGGGGAGACGTGAGAAAAGGAACCCTCCAGTGAAGTCCAAGGAAGCTAGGTGGGAAGTTTCTGCAGCTGCGGGCTCCGACGAACAATTGGAACGCATACAGGCGTTTGAGGAAGAGGTGGCTTGTGCCACTGACTCTCGGGGCCTCTTCGTTCCTCTTAACCTAGGCTCTACCTTTCCGGGCTCCTTCCAGGAGTTGTGCTAGTCTCTTCCCACTCAGGGAGAGGCACCTGCAGGCTCGCACTCCTCCCGATCCCGTAAGTGAGAGAAGGATCTGATTAAACCTTCGTCTTGGCGAAGGCGCTCTTGGGACCGAGAGAGGTCCCAGTCCCAAGAGCATGTGGTCTCGACTTCGCTCGAGATCGCTTCTTCGGCCTCTGGCTTTTCGGACCTTCCATCGGGCCAGATGACTGAGGATGCGGTTGACGAGGTCGAGATTGTTATCAACCCCATTGACCCACTGTCGCTGGCCCCGGCCAACGACTCCTTGGAAAGGACTCCGGTCCTTGTTTTCCCCAATGAGGAGACCCAGCCCGCTAGTGTTCCCATCTCGGACCCAGTTCCAGACCCCCGAAGGTCGCCGGTCATGCCGGTGTCTCCGGAGTGACCAAATTGGCCTGCCCAGTCTCGGTCGAGGTCTATAACCTCCTTGACCGACATGCCGAGGAAGAGTCATAAGCGCTTTAAGAAGAGGTGATGCCATCGGTCATCCTCATCCTCCTCAGATGAGGAGAGGCTCTGGCGGAAACTCGGTCGCCACTACAAGGACCTCATGTGGCAACAGCTGATCTTGTCCAGGCACAAGCCAACTCCGGCTCCTTCTCCGGCCATTACTTGGCTTTCACCTCCTAGGCCGAAGCCGGCCCCTCTGGAGCCAAAACCTTTGGTTCCCCCACCCGTGCGGCTGGCAAATCCACCTCTTCAGCCTAAACCAGTCTCTCCACCCATCGTGGTGGAACTGCTGCCTAAGCAGCCCATGGGAGGTGCTCCTTCGAACAAAGACAGACCAGACACCGGGCTTCCCTGGCGTTTGTTGGCCATGGTCACCCCTGACCACCCTCGGCGAGTCGAGGGTGATTTGGGCGGCAGGCCGCTGTATCCCACCCCTCGGATTCGGATGACACCAGGCTTCACTCTCATCCTGGGGATCATGAGTCGTCTGTTGGCCTAGGGATGGAGGAAGGTCCTTCTTCCTTCCAAGGGATCCTTCACCTCATCTCTGAGTCCACAGAGATGCCCCTGGAACCCATCCAGAAAAAGGCAGAGTACCCTCTTACAGTCACCATTAAAAGAGGGGATACCCCAATGGAGGTCTTTGTTAGTCCGGCATTCGAACCCTGGCAGTGTCCTGCCTCTTGTCCAGCATCGTCTGCCTGTATGGCCCGCAAGTACGCAGTTCCCATGGGGTCCCTTGCGGGGTTCACAGAGCACCCTTCAGCCGAGAGCCTGGAGACCGCCTCTGTATTCAGGCGTACTGGCAGTTCTGCCAGCACTGACTGACCTCCCGACAAAGAGTCCAAGCTCTTGGACCATTCGACGAGGAAGGTCTGTGCAGCTTCCTCTTTGGGCCTTCATCAGGCAAGTTCGGCCGTCATCATGGTGCACTTCTCTCATGCCCTCCTCAAATCATTAGACAAAGTCCTCCCACATCTCCCCGTGGACATGCAGACCACAGTCAAGCAGGTCCGAGACCAGGGCCAAGCTGTTGACAAACAGCAGCTCCAGACGGCCCTGGACATTAGGGATTCCTGTGCCTACTCGATGGCTGCCGCAGTTGGCCTCTCACCGCAGGGCTTGGCTGAGGCTCTCTTCCTTCCCGGCGGATACTCAGCACAAATTAGCTGACGTGCCCTTCCTTGGGACCAACTTGTTTGGCCCAGGAGTGGCCGGTCACCTTCAGCGCATAGAGCAGTCCAGTGCCACCTTGGATGCCACTTCTGCCAAAGGTTCTTCACGCATGAACCAGCAGAAGAAGAAGAAGCCTTTTCGGCACTCTTGCCGTGTGGCTCAGCAGTCCTCCTTCCAAGGGGGACAGCAGCATCAGCAGCAGGCTCAAGCTTGACACCCTCGTCCCATGCCTGGACCCCAGCAGGCCCATAAAGGAGGCCAAGGCTCAGGACGTGGATCCTCCTCCTCCTCCTCGAAGCCTGCTCAGTGATGGGGTGGGGGCTGCCACTCCTTCTCCCATCATGATAGCTCTGGGTCCTCCCGTGGGGGTCCGGCTCCGCCACTTCCTCTCCACCTGGTTCACTGTTCTTTGGACAGGTGGGTTCTCGAAGTGGTTGGTAAGGGACTGCCTCTAGAGTTCGAGCAGTACCCTCCCAGCTGAGCCCATACCCCTCGGGAGGAATGGATATCTGCTCACACACAGTCGGCTCTTCAAAACGACGTTGCTCAGCTCTCCCTTGAGGAGACAAAAGCTCCCGTGGCAGATCCTCCAGCAGACCCAGGCTTTGTCTCCAGGTATTTCCTAGTGCCCAAGCAGATGGGGGAGCTGGCGCCCCATTTTAGATCTACACGACCTGAATCAATATCTCAGGTCTCACACCTTTTAGATGGTGACTGTGTCCCAGATCATTCCATCCTTGGAGCGAAACATGTGGTTTTGTTCACTGGATCTGCAGGATGCGTTCTTTCATGTCCCAATCCATCCATCCCATCAGCAGTTCCTCCACTTCAGGGTCGAGGGGACCCAGTACAAGTTCCAAGCCATGCCATTCGGCCTGTCATCGGCCCCATGGGTCTTCACCAAATGCATTGCAGTGGTGGCGGCCCATCTACGGCATTGGGGGGGGGTGAGAATTTACCCCTACCTCGATGACTGGCTTCTAGCAAGTCACGCTCTCCAGGAGGTGGAAAGATCCAGGGATCTGGCCCTCCAGACCGGTTTCCAACTCGGTCTCCTAATCAACGAGGCCAAGTCAGAACTAGTGCCTTCTCAGATGATGGGCTTCACCGGGGCAGAGCTTGACTCTTGTCAAGCCAGAGCTCGGCTCCCGGCAGACAGGGCGGAGGTTCTTTCCTCCTTTGCCCAATCATTTCTAGTTGGGCAGTTGCACCCTGCCCGGGACTTTTTGCGCCTTCTGGGTTACATGGTGGCGTGCACCTCAGTGGTCCACTGGGCCCTGTGGCACATGCGCCCCCTTCAGTGAGAGCTGGTCACCCAGTGGACTCAGTGCCACAGTCAATTCGACCAGCTGGTCACTGTAACCCAGAAGATGTGGACCGCCCCAGACCAGTTGCAGGAAGGGATCCCATTTGTCCACCCCGAACTGACAGTTGTTCTCATAACCAATGCCTCTCTCATGGGCTGGGGAGTCCACATGGGAGACAAAAGGGCCCATGGGCTTGGGACCCCTGAGGAGTCCCGATGCCACATCAATCTGTTGGAGCTCAGAGCAGTCAGACTGGCACTGTCAGCTTTCGCTCCTCAGCTTTGGGGTCTAGTGGTTCAAGTCCAGATGGACAATACCATGACCATGTACTACCTCAACAAGCAGGGTGGCACACACTCCTGTCTGCTGTGCAAGAAGGCACTCCGCATCTGGAACCTCGTGAGCTGATTGGAGGCGGATCTCCTAGCCATCCATGTGGCAGGAGCCTCGAACCATCTGGCAGATGCTCTCAGCCGTATAGGCCAGACATCCCACAAGTGGTCTCTTCATCCAGAGGTAGCTTACAGCCTCTTCTCCCATTGGGGCAAACTGATGATGAACCTGTTTGCCTCCAGGGACAACACCAAGCTGAGGCTATTTCATGCCCACCCCCTTCAGGGTTCGCTGCAAGGGGATACCTTCTTGAGGCCGTGAACCCCAGGCCTCCTCTACGCCTTCTGTCCATTTCCCTTGATCCACAAGGTGCTCCTCAAGGTGAGGAGGGACAAGGTGAAGGTAATCCTGGTACCCCAGACTGGCTGCGCCGGTTCGGGTATCCAGATCGCCTCAGCCTCAGCTGTAGGCCCCCGGAGTGGCTTTGTACATGCCCGGACCTGATATCTCTCAGTCAGGGGAAGGTATACCATCTGGACATTCAGTCCCTGCACCTCACAGCCTGGTACCTGAGCAGCTATAGTTCCAGGCTTTGGGCCTTTCTGAAGATGTCTACACTGTGGTGGAGGCATCTAGAAAGGAATCGACCAGGAAGTGTTATGCCTTCAAATGGAATCAGTTTCCATTTGGTGTCAGGACAACATTCTCTACTACCTTGCTAATGCTACAAGTTTCGGTGGCTGAGAGGGACCTGGGGATGGTGGTGGGTGTCAAGATGAACAACTCTGAGACTTGTAGAAGGGCAGCGGCCAAGGCCAACAGGATGCTGGGATGCATTGCTAGGGGAATCACCTCCAGAAGGAGGGAAGTGATGCTCCCTCTGTATAACTGCTTGGTGAGGCTGCACCTCGAGTACTGTGTGCAGTTTTGGAGGCCGCACTTAAAGAGGGACACTGAACTCCTGGAGAGGGTCCAGAGGAGGGCAACCAAAATGATTTGGGGACAGGATCTATGGGGAGATCGAAGAGCTAAATATGTACACACTGGAAGAAAGAAGGGACCGGGGGGACATGATAGAGGTCTTCAGGTACGTGAAGGGGGTAAATAGGGGAGGAGCAGTCAGGGTGCTTCGAAGGAAGAGGGGGGCAATGAGAGGGCATGGGTGGAGGCTGGGGGGGGAGATTCAGGGAAGAAAGGAGGAGGTGCTACTTCACTGAGAGGGTGGTGGAGCCATGGAATGCGCTGCCCAGGGGGCTGGTGGAGGCAGAGACAGTGGAGGGGTTCAAGAGGGGGTGGGACAGGTACAGGGGAAGGGTTCTGGAAGCAAAATCCGGTGCAGCAAGAATATCTGCAACTGGGAAGAGAGAAGCCAGAGAGGGCAAGGGGGGCAGCAAGGTCAGCTCCCAGGGTGGGGGCTGACCAAACGAGCAGACACGAAAGACCATTAGGCCTATTCTTCTGGCATTTTAGTATGTTAGTACCTTTGGTCTTTCTCCAAAGGGGGTCTGTGGTCATTGACCCTTAGGGTGCACCTAGCAGCCATCTCTGCTTACCGGGTGTGGGCCGGTCAGTCGACGTTGGCACAGGAGGCAGTGGTAAGGTGCTTTTTCAAGGGCCTGGATCACATATCCCCTCTGCTGCATGAACTTCCATCTCCATGTGATTTACTGCTAGTACTGGCAAAGCTCATGGGCAAGCCATTCAAACCCATGCACAAGTGTAAGTTGTCTCACTTGTTGTGGAAGACAGCCTTCCTGGTGACTATCATGTCAGCCTGAAGGATAGGGGAGCTCCAGGCGCTTTCGGTGGACTCCCCTTATCTGGTCTTCCACAGGGACAAAGTTGTCCTGCTCCCCCACCCAAAATTCCTTCCAAAGGTGGTGTCAGAGTTTCACTGTAACCAGGTGCTGACTCTGCCAGTATACTACACTAATTATACCTCGGAGGCTGAATACAGGCTCCATACCTTGGACCTGAGATGTGCTCTCTCCTACTATAAGGAGAGGACGGCTGAAATTCGTGGTGAGGTTCGCCAGCTGTTTGTCACCTACGCTGAAGCCGCTTCTGACAGACCTGCAGTAAAGCAGACCATTGCAAGATGGATTACATCATGCATAGGTCTGTGTTATGAGTTGGTGGGAAAGGAGCCTCCCAGAGGAATAAGAGCTCATTCTAACCGCCATACTGCTGCATCAGTGGCTGCTTCCAGGGACATACCTATCCAGGAAATCTGCCGGGCTGCTACCTGGAAGTCAGCAAACATCTTCATCACCCACTACCACATCAACCTTGAGTCACGCCGGATGCTGGTTTTGGGGCCTCAGTTCTCCAATCTCTGTTCCCTAAGTAGGGGATGTGCGCCTTGCCTCCCTCCTCCCAGAGAACTGCTAGGAGTCTGCCAATAAGTGTGGATGAACAACATACCCATGATCCTAGAAGAACAGGTTACTCACCTGAAACAGTAGTTCTAGGAGTGGTATATGTTGTTCATCCACATGGACCCACCTGACCTCCCCGGCTGCAGACGCACAACACCTGGCTTCCAGTAGGCTAAGATCTGGTGTCGAGGCGTGAGCTGAAGTATATACCACCTGGGTGGGTGGGAGGAGGAGCCAGCTTGAATACTTCCGGTGATTCTTAAAGGGGAAAGGGACATGCCAATAAGTGTAGATGAACAACTCATACCACTCCTAGAACTACTGTTACAGGTGAGTAATCTGTTCTATCTATGTATGTATGTATCTATCTATCTCCTTTATATTTTTCTTAAATGAGCTACTGAGTACTGATGTTCCGTAGAGCATCCTCTTCACAACACCTGAACCTAAGATGGGCCTCTTAGGTTGGGGGGTGTCCCATACAGGCACGTCCAGGTGCGCCAGAGCAGGATAAACTGCTTACTCAGATCCGCAGGCAGACCCCGACCCTGACTGTATAGAAGGTCAAGATGTTGATACAGGGGATCATGAAAAAAATTCTGACACGGATGTGTTTTTTTGATGAGGACCCTTCTGAAGAAGAGGGGCAAAGTGAGTAGATGGAGCTTAAAAGGAAGATTTAGACCTCTCCCCTCTTTGATATGAAATCCCTGTCCTACCCTATATATGAGGCTTGTAGGACCTTACAGTACAAGCTATGGAGGCTCTACAACAAAATTATTGAACAGGAATGGGCAGGCACGGACCATAGAAGATTATCTACCCAGGCCACGGATGAGATGTTATCTATTGTATGGAGGGGAATCCCCAGAAGTGGGAAATCTCTGTCCAAGCAGATAAGGCTGTGCAAAATTCTATTGAGCACAAAACCATTCCTATAGATGAGTCACTGGTCCTAAAAGATATATGCGATAAGTGACTGGACGCCACCTGCAGATGTTTTTTCTTTTTTTTTTTACCTTGAATGGCATAAATCTCCACATCTCCTTTATCTTTTTATGGTTCCCAGAGCCCTAAACTCATGGATTATGGCTCTAGGTAGTTTCTTTTCCCCCCAGCCTCTGAAGAGATAAACATTTTACAGCTGCTGGCTATGGCTTCTGCCATCCCTGGGGATGTCAAAGTGGACAGTTTATGAATGGCAGCACACTCCTCTTATCACAAAGGGATTGGAAAGCTGCAATAATCACTCCCATACATAAGCAGGGCTCCCACTCACAAGTAAATAATTATCGTCCCATTAGTTTAACATCCATTCCGTGCAAACTACTTGAAAAAATTATCAAATCACTCTTGGACAAGGAGATTTTATCCTTAAATCTCACAGATATTACCCAACATGGGTTTAGACCGGGTTTGTCATGCACCACTAATTTATTGACCTTTTATAACCTTATTAGCTTAAATTTAGATTTAAACATCCCCTCTGATGTTATCTTATTGGATTATAGTAAGGCCTTTGACAAAGTGTCTCATAGCATCCTCATTTCCAAACTTACTCATTTAGGTTTTTCTGAAATTCTAGTTTCATGGATAAAAAGCTGGTTGACGAATAGATCACAGAGGGTTAGGGTAAACGGCACGTTATCAGACTCAGGATGGGTTACAAGTGGGGTGCCACAGGGCTCTGTCCTGGGGCCCACACTGTTTAACATCTTCATTAGTGACATGAAAATTCATTCTTCCAACATACTTATTAAATTCGCTGATGACACCAAATTGGGTGGTGCTGTTAATAATGCTGAAAACAAACAAATCTTACTTAATAATCTTATATCTATTGAGCATTGGGCCTTTATCAATAAAATGGAGTTTAATACAACCAAATGTGCCGTTATGCACTTTGGGAAAAACAACCCTAAACAGACATATACATTGAACAATAGCATAATTAAGGCTTCATGCCTAGAAAAAGACCTAGGGATTTTAATCAACAACAAACTTACATATTTTCGCATTGCAATAAGATAGCAAATCTAACAAATTCACTTTTTCGTAGAATCAATGGTATTTTTGTCTCCAGAATCGAGCAATGTATTATACCATTTTATAGATCATACATCCGACCATATCTTGATTATGGTTCACCATTTTGGAGTCCCTACCTTTGTGGAGATGTGGATAGGTTAGAAAGGATACAAAAAAGAGTTACCAAATCTATACCCCACCTGTCGCAGTCGGATTACAAAACCAGATTACACAAAACGGGGCTGCATTCTCTTAAACTGAGAAGACAGCGAGGGGACTTACTTCAACTTTTTAAGATTATTCAAAATCCAGCATTAATGAGGCAGTGTGGTATTTCCTTTGCTACTAGGAAAACTGGACCAAGACTAAATAACAAACAGTTAGATATAGCAAAATGTAAAACAAAAAAAAGACAAAACTTTTTTTCAATAAGAACACCGAGACTTTGGAATACACTTCCACAGGATGTTGTTGATGCCCCTTCCTTTATTAATTTTAAGCTCAAACTGGACAAATGGTTAATTAGATAGGGGCCATTACTAATGATCCACATATGTGGAGGACAATGTCTATGGGCTTTTAGCCTTCTTTTGTCCCTCTGACCAAGTAACCAAGGGTCAGCAATGTGGGGTGTATGGCTCAAACACGGGCCGCAGACCAGGCATCCAGGCAAAACTGTTTAACTTGTCCTTTGAGGGAGGACTGTTATTTGGATCCAGTTTGGATAATATCTTAACAGACAGGATAGGAAGGGACACCTTCCTGTTTCAGAACAGAAGCACAGTTGCCAGTGGCAGTTTCAAGGTATTTTTTGTCCTTCTTGGAATTTCAGAAACCAAGGAATAGGGGAGCCTATTCTGGGTTTAATGGCAACAGTAACAAAGAATCCTTTTTGCCCACAGACACAACGGGGATGCAGGACAAAGAGGAGACAACTGACAGTGCAGGTATGCTGGCCCATCTCTGCCCCCTTCCCTTGGAGGAAGACTGCAGAACTTTTATTCAAGATGGGCCTGAAATTACTTCAGATGTGTGGGTACCAGAGATACTGGCATTAGGTTATGCAATAGAATTTGCCACAGTACCCAGTAAGGAGAATTCCCTGCAGTTTCCTGTGCCAGAAAAGATCCAGTGAAGAGTTTGCAGTGACACAAACCTTAGATCACCTCATGCTGATTGGGGCATTTGCTCTGGTATCCCCACACAAGGAAGGTCAGGGGTTCTACTCTGTTTACTTTGTGGTTCCCAAGAAGTCGTGGTTTCAGACCAATTCTGGTTATGAAGCACCTAACCAAGTTTTTCAGCCATACAGCCTTCAAGATGGAGTCCCCGAGGTCGATCCCAAGGGCTGTCCAGCCAGGAGATTGTCTAGCATCTGTAGATCTGAGGGATGCATGTCTCTGCATTCCCATTTACCAGTCTCACCAGAGGTTTCTGAGGTTCCAATTCAAGGATAGCCTTTTTCGGTAGAGGATGCTGCCCCTTGGGTTGGCAACAGCACTCATGGTGTTTTCAAAGGTCCTTATAGTTCTTGTGGCACAACTGAGACAGAAGGGTCTTCAGGTATATCCCATCCTGGATGACTTACTCATTCAAGCATCATCTGCCCAAATAACAAGGAAGAAGGTGACACTGAGGCAAGAGATTCAGTGGCTGAGTAGCCAGTTGTCAGCCTTTGCGCGCAGGCTTCAACGGACTGGGGTTGATAACTGCAGTGTTAAAACTGGTGCCATGTGCCGGGTTATACATGTGTCCCCTCCAGCTCAGGATACTAGCACCCTGGAATCAGACCTCAGAGGTTTATCAAGAGCTTATCACACTGACTCAGTCCATTTGGCAGTCACTGAACTGGTGGAAGAATCCTGCAATTTTAATCGAGGGTTTCCCATTAGAACCTTGACAGAACTGATTCTGACAACTGATGCCAGTTTGTTGGGCTAGGGCACTGTCCTGGACCAAGTTCTGATCCAGGGTATTTGATGTGTGCAGGAACAACAGCTTCAGATAAATGTAGTGGAGACAAGGGCAGAATGCCTTGCCCTTCTTCATTGTCACACTCTAGTATGGTCAGAGGCAGTAAAAATAAGGTAGGACAACGCCACCTCAGCAGCGTGCATGAATAATCAAGGAGGCCAAAAACCCAAAAAGTACTAAACATTCAGGCAGATTGGCTGAGTCGAAAGACTCTTCATCCAGGAGAATGGATGTGGAATCTGGAAGTAAAATCTTCTGTGCAGAAGGTTTGGTTGTCCGCAGATCAACCTCTTCACCTCAAGTCAAAATACTCAGGTACCAAGGTTCTTCATTCAGTACCGGTGTCCACAGGTGGAAGCGGTAGATTCTCTAGCTTGGGCATGGGATTTCTTCAGAGCAAATCTGTTTCCTCCTGTGCCACTCCTTCCCAAAGTCGTTCTCAAACTAAGGCACTCAAAAGGAAATTTTCTTCTGATAGCACTTGTGTGTCCAAGCAGGCAACAGTTCTCAGACCTTGTGAATCAAACTCTGTACATGCTGTTCTGGCTCGTATTCTTGGGGGACATTCTCTCCCTAGGATCCATTCTGCATCCAGACCCAGAAGCAATGCAGCTGGCGGCCTGGTTCCTGAGAGAAGGAGATTGTGGATAGGATGGTCTCTACACCTGCAGCTCATGACCGAGTCTGGAACACCTCGGCTTGTGTTAGGGAGAGAGGTATCAGGCCTTCTAGAGCTACAGTTCTGTAGATTTTGGATTTTCTGCAGGCAGGCGTAGACAAAGGGCTTACGCTGAGTGCCCTGAGAGGTCAGGTCTCAGCACTGGGGGCAGCGCTGTAAATCTCTAGGGGTTCATTCCTGGGGACAGTCCAGGGGGTTATACGAAACTTCAGGCATTGTCCCACAAAGAGCCTTACCTTATCGTACATAAGGAAAAGGTAGTTCTGAGGACAGTTCCATCCTTGGTACCTAGAATATCTACAGCTTTTCATGTAAATCAGGAAATCTGTCTGCTGTCTTGCTGTCCGATGCCGAATTGTGCTAAGAAGCATGAACTGCCCAAGTTAGATTGGTGCAGGGCAGTAAGGACATATCTCAAACAAACTGCAGAGTTCAGAAAGTCAGAAAGCCTGTTTGTTCTTTTCTGAGCTGTGAGGAAGGTTCAAAAAGTCTCCAAGTCCACCTTGGCCAGGCGTGTGAGAGCTTGTATTACCAAGGCCTATGCTGCACAGCAGAAAAGAACGCTCTGGTGCTTATCAAACCTCACTTCATCAGGTTGTGGCCACTTCCTGGGCGAAGAGAGGGCAGGCATCTGTGTTAGAATTGTGCAAGACAGCAACAGGGTGCTCCTTCCCCCACATTCATTGGGCACTCCACTACAGAGTGGATGATTGAAGTTGTGCCGATGTGGCTTTTGGCCACAGAGTTTTGCAGGCAGTAGTTAGCAGATAATTAGTTTTGCCTGTATGGGTTATATATGGGACAATATGCTCCCCCACCCAACTGAGAAATGGGTACTGCTTTTTAGAACTCATAAGTACTAAATACCTACTGACAATGTGGAGCGCTAGAGAAAGAAGAAATTCCTTCATACTTACCATAAGTTTCTTTTCTGTTAGCTCCAACATTGTCAGTGGGGCCTCTCCTTGGAGCCTTGGATCCTTTTTGGAGAATATTGTCCAGTATGCATAGGGAATGTCTGATTTTTCAGAAATTACGAGTTGCAAATATGGGTGATATTCTATACTGAATTATCTGCCAAAAATGAAAATAGTTTGCAGTTTATTGGAGTATAGGCATGCAAGTTAGCATGTTGATATTCTGAACATGACATGATGTTTCCCTGTTGCAGGTTGGTGCTTACATTGTTTTTCAACAGACATACGGTATATTCTTACTATTGTTACGTTTGTTATACATATGTATGTCCCCAGCTTGACTGATGACATGACACTTCTGTCTAGTGATGATGTGAAGAAGCAGACAGGAAGCAACCTTAAGTCCTGTGCTCTTTGTGCATAGGATATTTTGACATCATTACCTGGTACACTTTATGGACTGTGTTTTTTTTTTTTTCTTTTTGCATCCATGCAGCTGTCTAGGTACTGCGAGGACAGAGGTGACTTGAGAGTCCTTGCTGGAGTGTTCCATGTGTATAGGGTTCTGTGCTACTGAACAGCTTTGCATTGTACCACTACCCCTAGTAGGGGTGCACATCACCCAGCTGTACTAAATACCCATTGACAGTGTTGGAGCTAACAGAAAAGGAAATTACAGTAAGAAGGAATTTCTACTGTTTCATTTAACAGCAGAAAAGTGAATGGTTGATGGATTAAAGAGTTTGTTTTTTATCTTGAAAGAGCACAACATTGAGATATCAATTGTCTGTGGCAAAATAAATGTTAATTACAACTTCTGTAAGTGTGAGCTGACCTGAAGTAGTTTGGATTAACAGTCCCCATTCCCACCACCCCCACAACAGTGGGAGACAAAAACCTATGTGGATAACAAAGAAGGGGTACGCAAAGTAATCAGTGGGAAAAAAAGAGACTTAAAAGATGAGTAATTTGCAAGGTACCAGAAAAAATAGACAGCTCTACGGGGACATGAGTGTAAACACAGAATAAGGGGTGCAAAGGAAATGGCAGTGGAAAAAATAGCACTTGATGGTAAATCCAATAATAAGATGTCCTTGAGGTGTGTAAATGAAAAATGGAATTAACAGACACCTGTGGGGTCACAGAAGGATCAGGAAATACGTGACATAGTAACTATACAGGAACAGATTGCTTAAATGAGTATTTTGCATGAGTATGCACAGAAAAAAGTGACAGAATAGTAGTGGGTGGCAAAAGGTTGTTCACAGGGGAGCAGCAGGAGGCACTACAGGACATATGTGTGACACCTAAAGGGGTAGAACTAATGCTGAAGATAGTAAACATAAAGAACACAAAGGGGCCTGTTTGAATACACCCCACAATAATGAGGGGACTAGCCAAGGAACTAGCCCTTTGGCAATAATATTCAGTGAGTCTGTAAGAACTACATGCATGTTTGATGGCAGGATGTCCCACGTTGTATCAGTATACAAAAAAGGCTTCAGGTCTGAGCTTGTGAACTATAGGCCAGATAAAAAAGCACAGAGTGAATCATAGCGAAGGTATCAGTAGGTTCCTCCCTCCAAACATGCTATTCCAGCACAACAGAAAAAAAAATACTTACCAAACCCTAGGCTGGAAAACGGACCAAAAAAAACTATTTTGGGGTATGAATTTGGTTATTTGACGTGCAGAAAGATGCAGATACATGTAAAAACAGCAATCCCCCAACTAATCTCCAAGAATAGTTAAAGCAATAGTACTAGTCTGTCAGCAAAAAAATATCCTCCTAACTTTTTCTAGCAGTAATAGATTCCTGATAATCTTAGATGCCTTACTAGCAGTGGTGTCATGCCCATAGGGCCCGAGGGCATGTGCTCCCCAAATATTGTTGTGTGAAGGCTAGTAAAAAATTTATTTTGTATTTTATTTTTTTATTGTCCCATGGGCTGAATGAAATGGTGCTTTTTCAATGAATTTTTGGTGGGGGCCGGGGGGTGGGGGTTCTGATCTGAATCAATTGGTGTGCGTGTGGAGTGAAGACCGACTGAGAGCCACCGTCGGTTTTAAAAAATTACTTGCTTCCGCTGCACTGACAGCTGGTTTCAGGGCTGAGCTGAGCCCTTGTATAAACAGAGAGAGAGAGAGAGACCGTCTCAACAGACAGTTGATTGGCTGCTGTCATCTACCACCAATCACAGCCAAGGCGCAAAGAAATTGCTCATGCGGTAAGGTTGTCATTCATCATTGTCAGTCAGTTGAGTGCCATTCTCTGACCTGACAGTCATTTGAGGTCGAGAGGAACCATCAGTCGGCAATGAGAGAGCGCGGTCGGTCGGTGACATCGGTGTATGTGTTCTCCAGATCAGAAAAGACTGACGTTCCTCCTGAGTCCTGGCTGTTTCGTAGTAGAAAAAAGGTCAGTACCACAGGGGAAGGTACTTGGAAGCAAGGTGAGGAAGTCATTTTTTAAATTTCACCCAGCATTGCCAAATGCCACACCATGCCAACCTGTCCCCACCTCCTTGTATCAGAGCAGAGGTACCTGCAAAACCTTCCTAAGTCCAGGATCTCTCACAAAAATACCCTGCTGCTTTGCTTATTTATTTTAATCCTTCCTGATTTATTATTCTATTTGAAAGTAGGTTATTATATTGACTGTCAATATAATCTCCTTTCAAATAGAATAATAAATAATTGACCTTATCGCTATTATGCCCGCCTCCCCTGTCAACAATGAGTCTGTATCTCGTTTCTTCTTCTCATTTAATATTTCAGTCCTTCCAACAATTGTCAGAAGTCAATTAATAGGTACACGGGGGCATCGGCTGGAGAGGGGAGCGTGCATACTGCTGAGTGAAACAACGCTGTGGTCCAAGCAGGCATTTTCTTTGTTTTGGTTTTTTTTACTTATCCAATTGTGATTCACTAGTGTAAGAAAAGTGAATGTAAGAATAAAAAATGCATAGAAAGAAAACAGCAAAGAGAGGTGCAATGTGGAAAAAATGCACTTGTCGCGTGGTTTGTATTGGTCAGGAAGTGGTACTACTCAGCTGATTGAAAATTGGTGGTTCATTCAGTTTTTCCATCCAGAGGTACAACTGCATTTACAATGAAAGACAAGGACATGTTTGCTTTTATTTGTATAGGTATTATATTGTTACCAAAGTGTACTGTTCTATATCAAGAATGTAATGTCATCAGAGCAGAACAGTTTAGTTATTTTCCTGTTGAAAAGCATCAAGCATTGTTGCTGTCTTGGTGTTACAAGGAGCCTCTTCCTTGCAAAGTGTGACATGTAAATTGATCAGGATGAGATACTGAGAGCTGCCACATTGGAGGGCAGTAACATGAAGTACTGCATGTGTCACTCAGAGGTAAGGTTTATCAGTGCCCTGGAATGTTGTGGAGTCTGTTTGATTGAATAACATTGTCTCTGCTGGTTATTGTGGAGGCAGGTAGTCACTCTTCCTTCTGCTCATTTGCAGAATATTGGAGACCGACATGTAAAACCCTCAGACAACCTTCCTGTTCTTCTTCTGCTGTGGTTCCCCTTCCCCCCAACCATCTCCTGATAAAGTCAAAAAAGAGTATGAAATTGGTGAAGAGTTTCTGGGAGTGAAAGTAGAAACTGAGTATTTTGTCTTGGTTTCCTCGGTATTATTTTAAACATGAGGGTACAGTGTTATCATGTGAATGTACTCATTTTTAAAAATATTTTTCAACGTTTTTCCCAGTGTGACACAGGATTATAGGGAAATTATGTGATTTACCGTGTGTTACACAGTAGACAAGTAGTAGCTGTGGTATGCAGATACACATCTGTTGTGGCCTCACAGTCCAAGCTTTGTAGTTTATTTTTTTGCTACCTGTGAATTCCTGACCACTTGTCCTGCCTTAGGGAATTTTTAAGCATTAGGAGCACATTCACTAGGGGACTGAAAATGCATGCCAGGGGTGAATAATTGGTCAAACAAAGTCTGGGCCACCAGTTCTTAGTCGTAATAGTGGAAATGGGCAAATGGGGGGTGGGGTCACACTGAATGGACCACTAGGCCATACATATAGAATATGAAACAGGCATTCGGGTGTTGGTTTTTGTAAAATAAACATTTTAATTTTAAACCAAATCCCCATTTTAAAAAGAATGCACCATGATTTATAATGTTTAAAATTATACTACCGTTCGTCTGTTTTGTTATGTGTGTTTTCTGACATGTTGGAGTGGTTCATTTCCTGGCAGCAACAGAAGAGGACAATAATCACTGCTGGTACATTTAGACCTATAGGCAACATTGTACGTGCTAGATCATCAGCTGCTGCTTCACCATTTGTAGGTACTCATAGATGTGACAGTGAATGTGTTCTAAGAGTTAAATACAATACTGCTCTCAAGGGTGAATGCATGTTGCATTTTGCCTCGGGCTCTCTGTTGTGAAGTGCCACAGGGACTGATTTGTTCCTACTTCTTTTTTGGTGTGTATTGGTTGCACAGAATGTAAAAATGCAGAGGCCAGGTGAGTAACTGGTATATAATTATCAGCTGCCACTAAAAATTATGCATATGTCATATGGCCATTTATGTTTTGGGAGCATACATTGTATAACTAAGGTAGATGACACAGTCACCATTAGAAGAGCTTTGGCTACTAAACAACGTTAGTCTCGGGATAACACAGCCACTAAACCAGACTTTTTACACCTTGCTGTTGCCTCTTGGCGATATCAGTAAAAAATGTGGGTTGATGCATCATTTCCGTGCAGATGGTACTCAGCTGTGTCCTTCCTTCCTACCTAGTTTGGACCTGCCTCTCTCATGCCTGTCTAGTTGCCTGTGTGAGTTCAATGACTGGATGACTATAAAGCAGTAGCCTGTGAGTTTGTCGACCGTGATTGGACACCTACAGAAATGATAACTCAATCTCGGCACCTTACATCACAGCGACAAGGGAGGGTGACCAGATTGGGGGGTATATGAATATGGCTAATTTGTTTGTTAATCTTTTGTGTGGGACTGTGTCAAATGCCCTGCCAAAGTCTAGGTAAGCCATGTCCACAGCCCCTCTCTGGTGTACTACTTTGGTCACATAGTCAAAGAAATTGATTAGATTTGTCAGACATGACCTTCCCGCTGTGAATCCATGCTGCCTGGGGTCCTGTGCCCCACTGGCCTCTATGTACTCAACAATTCTTCCCTTCAGAAGTGATTCCATCATTTTCCCTACCACAGAGGTCAAACAGACAGGTCTGTAGTTTCCTGCCTCTGTCTTGCTCCAACTTTTGTGAAGGGGAATCACGTCTGCCCTCCTCCAGTCCTCAGGTGCCACACCATACTCCCATGATTTGTTAAAAAGGTTAATTAGTGGTGTCACTAGTTCTCCCTTTATTCTTTTAGAATTCTGGGGTGAATCCCATCAGGCCTCATTGCTTTGTCCACCTTCAGTTTTAGGAGTTCTTTCAGAACCCTCTCTTCTGTGAAAGGACTGGTATCGACTCCTCTATCCAGAGTGCTTCTGTTAACTGGATTAGGTACCTCCTCCTCCTCCTTTTTTGTGAATACTGAGCAGAAGTATTCATTCAGTATCCCTTACTTTCGCTGCAACATCTCGAGGAGCAGATGCAGTCATCTGGATACACAGACCACTATGTGCCCATATAAATTGCTTGGCTGAACAGCTCCCTGACAACTTAGACTGACAGACACTCCTGCCAAGTCTGTCAGGGGAAACATCCAGTCTCCAGCAGCTTACCTGCTGCCGAACTCAAGATGAGCCGATGGCGAATGTCCATGGTAGTTACCATGGGGACCAGGGACACTTGAACCCACTTCAAAATGCACAAGTTCTGACTAATTCTTAAAAAAAATTTATACAAAAGCTAACACTGTAAGTAGAATGAACAAAGGACAAAAACAATTGATCATTTCTCTAACTTATTTCAATATTATGGCACTTAGCTTGTTGGGGAACATCTTTCTGGACTGCTGAAAGTCACCAAAATGCACCATTTGATTTCAAGTTTTCAAAAATGTTCCCTGGGGGGATGCTCCTGACCTCCCCCAGAGAGGTTGAGATTTTGTGCCCCTCCAGAATTTCTGACTGCATGATGCCCCTGCTTACTAGGGTATTTCAAATTCCTTTAGCTATTTTTAAAATACTGTTTAATTACAACTTTTGATATTTGTGTGGATTTACGAGATTGATGGCATCCACCAGCTGCTTTTAAAAATCTCCACCCCAGAGGTCACACTTTAGGTGTACCTACTGCACTCATAACGCAGATATGGCAAGGTGTTGCCAGCACAAATTTCTGATGGCCAACAGCACAGCGCCACCCTGATCTGCTTACATCCATGTTGGTGGACCTGGCAAAGCAGCAAGAACTTTTACAAACTTCAAAATCCAGTTCTAGGAGCGTGGATATGTTGTTCATCCACACTGTCTGACATTGTCCCTTTCCCCTTTAAATCTTGCCGGAAGTCTTCAAGCTGGCTCCTCCCACCCACCCGGGTGGTAAATACCTCGGCTGTGCCCCATGACGCCAGATCTTCCTTTCCGCTGGAAGATTCAGGTTCCCTCGTGCTTTCTGCAGTGTTGAGGCCCTGGATTTGTTTCGACGGTTTTTACCACATCTTCTCGCTCTGAAACTCGTTAGAGTTTACGACTCTGATTCGGACATGGATTCGTCCCACGGGTTTCGCCGGTGTCCTTGCGGACAGAAAATGTCGCTCCATCCCCACCTCTCGTGTGTTTACTACTCGGTTCTATTCACGATACCTCGCGGTGCTCCATTGCGCTTCCTTCACCCCAATGTCCTGGAAGATGCGTCAGGCGCCTGAAGCTGAGGTAGACGGACTCTGCAACCCACCGGTAAAATCCAAGGAGGCCAGGTGGGCGGTTTCTGCGGCTGCGGGATCCGCCGAGCAGCTCGAGGGCATGGCGGCTTTCGAGGAAGAAGCCGCCCAAGCCTCGGCTAGCCGAGGTTTCTTCGTGCCACTCAACCTGGGCTCTTCCTTCTCAGGATCCTTTCGGGATTTGTGCCAGTCTCTCCCTACCAAGGGTGAGGTGCCCTCGGGCTCGCACTCTTCCCGTTCGAAGAAAAAGGATCCTAAATCTTCTTCGAGTCGAAGAAGACGCTCCTGGGATCAGGAGTGGTCCGAGGTCTCGACTTCGGTTGAAATTGCCTCCTCGGCCGCTGGGTTTTCAGACCTTCCGTCTGTACCGGGCGTAGAAGCCGAGGAGTCAGCTGATCCAGCCGAGATCATTCTCGACCCGATCGAGCCGTTATCACCGACTCCTGTCGATGATTCTTTGGAGAGAACGCCGATTCTCTCCTTCCCGCGAGGAGACCCGCCCGCTGGTCCTCGATCGAGGAAAAGAACCGAGCCTCGGTTTTCACGAGCCCAGTCTCTCCCGATCGACAAAGCCGACACCGTCCGGTCTCGATCAGGAGCAAGTCCTCTTGATTCGTCGACCTAAAGGACACAAACACTCCCTCAAGGGCGCCGCCACGTTCCCCTTCCTCCTCGGACGAGGAGGGCTTGACAAAATTTTCGCGACGCTGTGAGGATCTCTGTGGCAGCAATTCCTGCTAGCAGGTCAGAAGCTGGCTCCCTCGGTGGTCCCGGCTATCTCTTGGCCTCAGCCTCTTCGGCCGCCTCAGACACCGATTGCTCGGTGCCGGTCTCTTCAGGGGCTCCGGTGCGTCTTCCGCCGCAACCGGTTTCAGGTTCCCCACCAATTTTGGTGGAACCTCCACCTAAGCTGCCCCTCGGGGGTTCCCTCCAAGGAGGCACGACAGTCTTCGGGTCTCCCCCACAGACTGTCAATTACGGTCACCCCTGATCGCCCTGAGGCGGTCGAGGGGACTTAGGTGGGCAGCCTTTATATCGGACTCCTCCGATTCCGATAACACTGGCCTTCACTCTCTCGATGAGCTTTCGGCGTCAGGCTTGGAAGAAGGGCCTTCCTCCTTCCAGGGCATCCTCCGGCTCATTTCCGAATCGACGGGGATGGCCCTACAGCCTATCCAGAAAAAGGCGGAATATCCCCTTACGGATATTCTTAAGAGGGGGGATACCCCTACGGAGGCATTTCCAGTCGCCGAAGCCATTATTGGTCCGGCCTTGGAACTCTGGCAGCGTCCAGCCTCCTGCCCAGCTCCTTCTGCCCGCATGGCATGCAAGTACGTGGTGCCCACAGGGTCTTTGGCGGGGTTTACTGAGCACCCCTCGTCGGAAAGCCTTGTGATTGCCTCAGTATTCAGGCGGACGGGCAGCTCAGCTGATACTGACCGCCCTCCAGACAAAGAGTCCAAACTTATGGACCACTTGGCCCGGAAGGTCTATGCTGCATCATCTTTGGGCATTCGTCAGGCAAGCTCAGCGGTGATTATGGCACACTTCTCTCATGCCCTCTTGGGGTCGCTGGATCAGTTCTCCCCACCTCCCAGCTGACATGCAGACCACGGTCAAGCAGGTCAGGGACCAGGCAGAGTTGTTTAAACAACAACTCCAGACTGCTCTGGACGTGGTGATTCCTGTGCCCTTCACTAGCTGCAGCGGTATCCACTCGCCGCGAGGGCTTGACTGAGGTTATCCTCCTTTCCCGTGGATACTCAGCACAAGCTAGCTGATGTGCCCTTCCTTGGCACCGACCTCTTCGGGCCAGGAGTGGCAGGTCACCTGCAGCGTGATCGAGCAATCTAATGCCACCTTAGATGCTACATCCGCTAAGGCTTCTTCAAGTAAGAACCAGCAGAAGCGCAGGAAGAAGCCTTTTCGTCATTCTTCCCCTGCGGTCAGACAACCACCCTTCCAGGGGGGTCAACAACAGCAGCAGGCTCAGGCTTGGCGCCCTAGGCCCAAGCAAGGTCCCCAGCAGCCCCGCAAAGGAGGCCGAGGCGCTGGTCCAGGTGCCCCCTCCTCCTCTAAGCCTGCCCAGTGACGGGCCGGGGGTGTCCTCCCCCGTACCCATCACTTCAGCTCGGGGTCCTCCCGTGGGGGGCCGGCTCCGCCACTTCATTTCCGCCTGGTCCGGTATCACCAAGGACAGATGGGTCCTAGAAGTGGTCGGGCAGGGTCTGCCCTTAGAATTCGAGCAGTACCCTCCCAGCCGAGCCCGTGCCCCACAAGAGGAGCGGATCTCAGTCGCCCAGTCTGTCCTTCGAGACGACATTGTGCTACTCCTCCTCAAAGAGGTGGTGGCCCAAGTGACGGATCCTTCTTCAGACCCAGGCTTCGTCTCCAGGTATTTCCTGGTGCCCAAACGGACGGGGGGTTGGCACCCCATTCTAGATCTGCACGACCTGAATCGGTATCTCAGGTCCCGCACCTTTCGGATGGTAACTCTAAATCAGATCATACCATCCCTGGAGTGAAACATGTGGTTTTGCACACTGGATCTTCAGGACGCTTTTTTCCACGTCCCTATCCGTCCGTCTCATCAGTGGTTCCTCCGCTTCAGGGTCGAAGGGACCCTGTACGAGTTCAGAGCCATGCCGTTCGGCCTGTCATTGGCCCCAAGGGTCTTCACCAAATGCATTGCAGTGGTGGCAGCCCATCTTCGACATCAGGGGGTTCGTATTTACCCCTGCCTGGACGATTGGCTCCTGGCGGGATCCTCCCTTCAGGAGGTGGAGAGGTCCAGGGACCTGACCCTCCGAACCTGCTCACACTTGGGCCTTCTGATCAACGAGGCCAAATCGGAACTCGTACCTTCTCAGGTGATGGGCTTCATCGGGGCAGAGCTCGACTCTCGTCAAGCCAGAGCTCGGCTCCCGGCGGACAGGGCGGAGGTTCTCTCCTCCTTTGCCCAATCATTTTTGGTTGGGCACTCATGCCCTGTCCGGGATTTCCTGCGCCTCCTGGGCTACATGGCGGCGTGCACGTCGGTGGTCCGCTGGGCCAGACTGCACATGCGCCCCCTCCAGTGGGAGCTCGCCGCCCAGTGGTCTCAGCGTCAGAGTCTTTTCGACCAGCTGGTCATGGGTCACCCAGAGGATGTGGGACGCTCTCCAATGGTGGACCGTCCCGAGTCATCTGCAGGAAGGGATCCCGTTTGTCCGCCCCAAGCCAACGGTCGTCCTTACGACCGATGCCTCTCTCATGGGCTGGGGAGCCCACATGGGGGACCACAGAGCTCATGGGCTGTGGACCCCAGAGGTGTCCCGATGCCACATCAACCTGTTGGAGCTCAGGGCAGTCAGACTGGCTCTGTCAGCTTTCGCTCCTCAGCTCCGGGGTCAAGTGGTTCAAGCCCAGACGGACAATACCATGACCATGTACTACCTCAACAAACAGGGCGGCATGCACTCCCGTCTGCTATGCAAGGAGGCGCTCCGGATCTGGACTTTCATCAGCCGGCTGGAGGCGGATCTCCTAGCCATCCATGTGGCAGGAGTCGCGAACCAACTGGCGGATGCTCTCAGCCGCTTAGGCCAGACATCCCATGAGTGGTCTCTCCATCCAGAGGTAGCCTACTACCTGTTCTCTCGTTGGGGCAAACCGTTGGTGGACCTGTTTGCCTCCAGGGAGAACACCAAGCTGAGGCTGTTCCATGCCCGCCCCCCTGTGGACCCCAGGCCTCTTTTACGCCTTTCCTCCATTTCCCTTGATCCACAAGTGTTACTCAAGGTGAGGCAGGACAAAGGCGGTGATCTAGTAGCCCCAGATTGGCCACGCCAGTTCTGGTATCCAGATCTCCTCAGCCTCAGCTGCAGGACCCCGGAGCGGCTCAGTACACGCCCGGACCCGATTTTTCTGAACCAGGGGAAGGTCCTTCATCCGGACCTTCTATCCCTGCACCTCACAGCCTGGTTCCTGAGCGGCTAGAGTTCCAGGCTTTGGGTCTTTCTGAGGATGTCTACACCGTGGTGGAGGCATCTTGAAAAGAATCGACCAGGAAATGTTATGCCTTCAAATGGAAGAGATTTTCCATTTGGTGTCAGGGTAAAGGTCTGGACCCCTTATCCTGCTCGGTGGCTAATATTCTAGACTACCTTTGGTCCCTCTCCAAAGGGGGTCTTGATCATCGACCCTTAGGGTGCACCTAGCAGCCATATCGGCTTACCGGGCGCGGGTCGGTCGGCCGGCGTTGGCTCAGGAAAAGGTGGTGGGGGCGCTTTCAAGGCCTGGACCACATATCCCCTCCAGTGCGTGAACCTCCACCTCCGTGGGATCTTTTGCTGGTTTTGGCAAAGCTCATGGCAAAGCCATTGAACCCATGCACAAGTCTGCACTTTCGCACTTGTCGTGGAAGACGGCCTTCTTGGTGGCTATCACATCAGCCAGAAGGACGGGGGAGCTCCAGGTGCTTTCAGTGGACTCCCCCTATCTGGTCTTTCACAGGGACAAAGTTGTCCTGCGCCCCAACCCGAAATTCCTTCCGAAGGTGGTGTCAGAGTTTCACCTTAACCAGGTGTTGACCCTGCCAGTATATTACCCTAATTACAGCTCGGACGCCGAGTATAGGCTCCATACTCTGGACCTCAGACGTGCTCCTTCCTATTATAAGGAGAGGACGGCGGAAATTCGGGGAGAGGTTCGCCAGCTGTTCGTCACCTACGCTGAAGCCGCTCCTGGCAGACCTGAAGCCAAGCGGACTATTGCGAGATGGATCACATCATGCATAGGTCTGTGCTATGAATTGGTGGGTAAGGAGCCTCCCAAAGGGCTAAGGGCTCATTCTACCCATCATACTGCTGCTTCGGTGGCTGCTTCCAGGGACATCCCTATCCAGGAAATCTGTCGGGCCGCTACCTGGAAGTCAGCAAGCACCTTTATTACCCATTACCACATTGACCTAGAGTCACGTCGGGATGCTGGTTTTGGGGCCTCGGTTCTCCAATCTCTATTCCCTAAGTAGGGGGTGTGTCTTGCCTCCTCCTCCCGGAGAACTGCTTGGAGTCTGCCAGACAGTGTGGATGAACAACATATCACGCTCCTAGAGAACAGGTTACTCACCTGTAACAGTAGTTCTGGTGGTATATGTTGTTCATCCTACTGCCTACTCCCGGCTTTAGGCGCACAACCTGGCTTCCAGCGGGCTAGATCTGGCGTCATGGGGCGGAGCCGAGGTATTTACCACCCGGGTGGGTGGGAGGAGCCAGCTTGAAGACTTCCGGCAAGATTTAAAGGGGAAAGGGACAATGCCAGACAGTGTGGATGAACAACATATACCACTCCTAGAACTACTGTTACAGGTGAGTAACCTGTTCTTTCTTGCCTCAGGAATAAATTAAGCAAAAAAGGAAATCAGATGTCTTGATGTTTTGGTTGGTCCTAACTGCCAGCTAAATTATTTGGATTTTTTGTTAACTAGTACTGCTGCTTTAAGTGTTCAGCTTATGTTTCATGCCCAACCCTTGTGGTGCTTCCCCAGAGCTGGATCATTCCAAGTAAGTCTGCTTTTTGTGTTCATGTGTTTTCCAGCCTAGGGTTTGGGAAGTAGATCCACTTTTCTGTTTCAGTGAACTACAGGCCAGTCAGTTTAACATCAGTACTATAAACACTGTTAAACCACTTACAGAAAAATAACTTAGACTCTCTGGCTCAATATGGATTCAGCAAAGGGAAATTGTGCCAGACAAATCTTACTGCATTTTTTGATAGAAACAGAGAAATTGTCGGCGGATAAGGACCGCCTGGCCCATCTAGTCTGTCCATGAGCCCTTGTACTGGATTACTGCTTTCGACCCAGCCACTGCTGTACCTCTATGGTTAGATATTGTCTCAGAGGAGCCTGAGGACAGAAAATCTGTTGATGCTGTATATCTAGACTTCAGGAAAGTCTTCAGCATTGTGCCACACTGGAAAGTAGGTCATAAAATGAAGAACTTAGCTATATCCAGAAGTGTAATTCAGTTGGTTAGAAACTGGTTGTAGAACAGTAAACAAAGGGTTATGCTAAACTGCAGTCAACCCACATGGAAATAAGTGAGTAATGGAGCCCCCCCCCCAGTTATGTACCAGGGCCAGTAATGTTCAGTGTATGTACAAGTGATCTAGTGGTGGGCATTAGTAGCTGGGTTTGCCAAGTTGGTTGATGACATCAAAACTAGACTGGTAGTTTGCATCTCACCAAGAAGTAACTGAAATTCAGTGGGACCTGAACAGGCTTGGGAAGTGGGCAGACAGCTGGCTGGTGGAGGGGGCATTGTGGAGCCTGAGCAGGCTGGCAGTTTATTCTTGTTGCTGTTTCCCTGTTTTAGAGTGCATTGTAATGAAAAGAAAAAAAAAAACATTGGTACTGTTTGTGGATAAAGGTCCAAATCTCAAGATGGATAAGCCACAAAGACTGCTGTTAGAGATGGAGTAAAAAGTCAGTGGTGGGTGCAGCTCCAAAATCTAGTGAAGGCCAGCAATACAAGTTGGGACTTACAACTCCGGGGGGTGCTCCAGTCTCTTGGTCTCAAGATCCAACTGTTGGTATTGTCTGCTGCTGAATTTAGCTCTAAATTAGTCTGTGTTAAAGGGGAATCCTCACCTCCCCAGCAGTAATGCTGCGGGATCTTTACATAGAACATAGAAGTTTACGGCAGATAAGGACAGCAAGGCCCATCCAGTCTGCCCATTTCTTTTTCTACCTTATAAATGTGCCATCGGCCTTTGCTCTGTCAGTGGCCTATCTATTCAAAGTCATTTGTATTGCTCCCTTTTGCCTATCCCATGCCTGTTTGAAGCCCTGCACTGTATTCATAGCCACCACTTCTTCTGTTAAGCCATTCCATGCATCCACCACCCTTTCTGTGAAAAAAATTTCCTCACATTCCCCTTAATCGGCCTCCCTCTAATCTCATGCTGTGTCCTCTTGTCCTGCTATTTTCTTATATTTAAACATGTTAGACTCTTTCACCTTGTTTATGCCTTAAGGTGTTTGAATGCCTCGATCATATCACCTCTCTCCTCCCTCCTTTGCTCAAGGGTATACATATTGAGCTCCGTTAATCTGTCCTCATATGTCTTCTGATGCAGTCCCTGCACCATTTGGTTGCCCTTCTCTGGACTGCCTCAATTTGGTTAATGTCCTTGTGAAGGTGTGGCCTCCAATACTGCACGCAGTACTCCAGATGGGGCCTAACCAGTGTCTTGTACAGAGGATTATTACCTCCTCTCGACTTGTGATACCCCTACTAATACACCCTAACACCCCCTAGCCTTACCTACTGCTTTAGAGGTCTGCTTGGATGATTTTAGGTCATCAGTGATGATGATGCCCAAGTCTCTTTCTTCCTTGTGACTGCTAGCAACTCCCTCCCAGCCTATAGGTGGCTTCAGGGTTTCTCTTCCCTATGTGCATGATTTTGCACTTCTTTGCATTAAATCCCAGTTGCCACTCTTCTGACCATTCTGCTAGTTTATCCAGATCTCTTCTCATTCTGCCCACCCCATCTGGATCATCTACTCTGTTGCAGATCTTGGTGTCATCTGCAAACAGACAAGCCTTACCCTCTAGTCCATCTGCAAGGTCACTAATGAAGATGTTGAAGAGGACTGGTCCCAGGACTGATCCCTGAGGTACCCACTTGTGACTTGCATCTCTTCTGACTGTATACCATTTACCACCACTCTCTGTTTTCTGCCCGTCCAACCAGTTTGCCGCAGTTGACCAACTTCGGACCCACCCCAGCTCACCCAGCTTATTTATCAATCTTCACGTGGAACAGTGTCAAAAGCTTTGCTGAAGTCAAGGTAGGCGACATCAACTGCTCCCCTTGGTCCACCACTCTGGTTACCCAGTCAAAGAAATCTATGAGATTAGTTTGACAGGACCTTCCTTTGTAAACCCATGCTGTCTTGGATCCTGTGCCCTATGGATTCCAGGTGTTGCACTATCCTTTCCTTAAGTGCCTCCATAATCTTGCCCACTACTGAGGTAAGACTGACCGTCTGTAGTTCCCGCCTCCTCCCTGCTACCACTTTTGTGGAGCGGGATCACATGAGCCCTTCTCCAGTCTTTTGGGACCTCTCCTGTGCTCAGAGACTCACTAAACAATTCTGCTAATGGCTCTGCTAGTTCCTCCTTTAGCTCCTTAAGTACCCTGGGATGTATGCCATCAGGTCCCTTTGCCTTATCCACCCTGAGCTTAGCAAGCTCTTGTAGGACCCTTTCTTTTGTGAAGGGAGTAGTGCTCACCTCCCTCCCCCCTGTGTCCATGATGCTGAGCTGTGGGCCCTGCCCTACCTTCTCTTCAGTAAATACTGAGCAAAAGTATCTACTTAGGATAGATGCCTTTACAGGGTCTTCCTCCTCACATGCTCCCTTTTCTCCATTAAGCTTAGCAATACCCCTCTGGACTTTCTCCTTTCACTAATGTATCTATAGAAAGTCTTGTCACCTTCTTTACTGTTCGTGCTAGTGTTTCCTCAGTTTGGGACTTTGCCTGCCTTACCTGCTTCCCTTAAGGCAGTTTGGTATGCCTCCCTATCTTCATCCCGCTGTGTTCCCTTTATATTTCCTGAAGGCCAGCCTTTTGGCTCTGACCTTTTCTGCTACTGTATTTGAGGAACCAAAGTGGTTTCCTTCTTCTTTTGCACTTCCTTTTCTGTCTAACACAATGGGATGTTGCTTCAAGTATTGCATCCTAATGCTTGCCCACTTTGCCTGTACCCCTCACCTGTGTTTCTTTTTGCCAGGGCTAGCTTAACTCTGTTGGCCATCTTATCAAAGTCAGCTCCTCTGAAGTTCCATATTTTGCCTTGGAATGGGATGATTTAGATGTAGTAGCCAAATTGAACCATACCATGTGATGGTCACTGGCCCCAGCTGACCTTCTACCTGGAGATCTGTGATCCCTTCTTTGTTAGTCAGTACTAGATCTAGGATAGCCCTGTCTCTTGTGGGTTGCTGTACCAGTTGTTTGAGGCCTCCTGCAGGGAATCCACTATGTGTCTAGTTCTGGCAGATGTTCCTGCTGGTATTGACCAATCTGTATCCGGCATGTTGAAGTCTCCCATTATCAGAACCTCCCCTTTAGCTGTCATGTTTTGTATATCTTCTAACAGTAATGTGTCTATGTCCTCCCTCTGGTCTGGGGCCTGTAGACAACCCCAGTTCTTATGGCTGTCCCATTTCCTGTTTCCAGGGTGACCCACAGTTCTCCTGGCTCCTTATGTGTATTCTGAATTTCTGTAGCTTTGATATTTTCATTAACATACAGGGCCACTCCTCCCCCCCTTTTTGCACCTCGGTCTCTTCTGAACAATACATAGCCAGGTACTGAAGTCTCCCAAGTGTGGTTACTGGTAAACCACGTCTCACTAATTGCTACTATGTCCACTTTAGCCTCTGACATTATTGCCTGCAGGTCTGGGATCTTATTTCCCAGGCTGTGAGCATTTGTTACATGATTTTCCATTGGCCAGATTTTGGTGTGTTAGTTGTTGGGTGAAGTTTGCATTACCCCTGTGCGCCGTAGGGGAGACAAACCTTTTTCTTACCTGGTGATGCAAATGAACGGCAAACATGCTGAATTCCTGTTTGACCACTAGCTGGAGGGGAGGGGTCTTCCCCATTCGACGTATGGGGTGCTGCACCTCTCCCATTTGCTAGTTTAAATATTCTGCAAAGACGCCAAACTTCTGCCCCAATGCACTGACTCTCTTTAGTCAGATGCAGTCCATCAAATTTAAAGAACTTTGCCCCAGAACTGTTGCCAGTTCCCTACAAATCTGTGTCCTTTTCCTGGCACCAGCCCTTGAGCCACGTGTTTAGCTCCCCTATCTCCCCTTCTCGACCTTCCGTCCATCTGCTCCCTCTCCCAGACTGGCAGGATCTCAGAGAAGGAGATGCCGGACGAAATAGATGATAGTTTGTCACCCAGCCTAGTCAGGTGTTCCTTGGTCTCCACAACTGACCGGCTGGCGAGATCATTAGTCCCTATGTGTACTAGGACATCAATGTTTTCTCCTGCTTTGTGAACAGTTTTAGCAATGCGGTCAGTGTCTCTCCATGCTGATGTACCTGGGAGACATCTGACCATCACCCCTGGCTAGAGATGGGTATCAACTCCCCGAATCATGGAGTCTCCTATGATCAGAAGTTTTTTGGATTTCCTTTGTGCTTGTTTTGTTTTGGTTCCTGATTTGGGTGAGTTTTGTTGTGCTAGCTCCTGTGCCGCAGTGTCCTGCTCTGCAGTGTCTTCTGCCTCTTTATTTGATTTCAGAGATAGAGGCAGATACCTGTTTGTAGTGTTTATATGGTTTTGGAGGTAATGTGTTGGAGAGCAGAGTGATGGGGCACCTGATTTGCTCCTCCTAACCACCTGCCAACCTCCTGGACCAACTACCCTCTGCGGTCGAGGTTTTTCTGTTGGATGCTGGGGAAATGGCGGGTGGTTCTTATAATGTATTTCCTCTTCAATATGAAATTTGAGGCGTGCAATCTCTGCCCATGCTGCCCGGAGCTGAGCCCTAAGATCTCAAGGCCCAGCATGTAGGACAGTGTCCTAAATCCTGTAAGACTGTCCTTCTGAAAATTGTTCCACAGTACCTGCAGTTAATGAAATCCATTCCAAATAAGTTGCTGGGTTTGTAACCTAGTCAGAGTAATTAGAAGGAGAAAAAAGGAAAAAAAATGCAAGTAAAGGTTTAATTGTGCTTTGTTTAACTTGTTATAACAAGTTAAATTACTAGTGCCCTGTAAATGAGCTCACTTTGTGGAGGCCCCACTGATCCCCTTCCTGCTCTGCCACAGGAAATGTCACAACTGTGGTACCCTATAAAGGAGGCGTGGGGTGGTTGGGGATGGGGTGGCTGGGCCCTTCCCTGCCTAAAAGAAGAACCACGGATGAAAGAACAAGGAGGTAAGAGCAGAAACAATCAGTCAACAACAAATGCAGTAACCCTGAAAGCTTATCCTAATGTTAGATAAAACTGTAAAACCTGTAAAGCACCACCTGTAATAATTTCAGAGAAGATATACGCTGTAAGAAACACTTTGCTCCAGAGAAAATAAAGCAGTAACAGAAGATATAGCTTGCAAAGACAATTTGAATCAGAAGATTACAGGAGTAATCTGTTAGCACACACCTGTAGGCACACCTTTGTAATAATGCAGAAGAAGGTATACCAGCAACAATTTGAATCAGAGAAAAAATAAAGCAATGAAATGTTAGCAACAAACAGTAGCAATCCCTGTGAGTAAAAAATAAAAACACCACCACAGTAAATCTGCTTAGCCAAACTAAGTCTTAATCCTTTTCCTTGCTCTGGTAAGTTTCTCTACTCTGCCTTTCAAGCAGTCTTAGAAGGAAAGAGCTCAGGTGAAGCTAGTGCCTTGGCCAGCAAACCAAGTCTTCTACCTCCAAGATATCAACTAACCTAACTTTTTAACCCTTCTTTCTGTTGGAAATTACTGACAGTTTGCCAGCTCCACCTCCCACATACACACCTAATCCTTTGGAAGAGCTGTGGGAGGAAAAGCAATTAGCTCCTTCAATGTGAGAAGGAGACTGAAACACCTCTGAGACAACAAACCTTTTCAACAAACAAGAATAAAAACACAGTGTCAAACAGTAATTTTGCTTAGCCCAATGATAAAAAAGTCACAAAAATGTAAGCTCCACCTGTAATACAGTAATTTCAGAGAAGATATACCCTGTAAGAAACACTTTGCTCCAGAGAAAAATAAAGCAGTAGCAGAAGATATACCTTGCAAAAGACAATTTGAATCAGAAGATTACAGGAGTAATCTGTTAGCACACACCTGTAGGCACACCTTGTAATAATGCAGAAGAAGGTATACCAGCAACAACAATTTGAATCAGAGAAAAAATAAAGCAATGAAATGTTAGCAACAAACAGTAGCAATCCCTGTGAGTAAAAAAATAAAAACACCACCACACAGTAAATCTGCATAGCCAAACTAAGTCTTAATCCTTTTCCCTTGCTCTGGTAACGATTAGAAAAATGCATTAGGAAATTATTTTTTATTTACTTACTGGCTTGTATTTCATTTATCTGGTTGATCCTCTGACCACCATGTTAATAAACAGTCTTTCCCAGTGCAGCCCTCTGATAACATGATTGATGCACTGAGCCACCCAGGATGTCTGTGTGCCAGCAGGTCACATTAGCTAGCATTAGTATGAAGGAGCACGTGATCACTCTTATTCTACTGATACCAATGGCACTATTGGTAATGCCTTCTTCATATACTCCCTGATGCTGTATCACAATGTGGAAGATATTTATGAAATATCCTTGTATTGATAGCTTGCTCCAGTGGGTGGATGTACTGTGACCCCATTGTTTTCCTCATGAAAAGTGTTAACACTTTATGGAAAATTAATAAAAAGTTTAAAAGTGTGGCAGGTGAAAAATGCAAAGTGATACATCTTAGTAAGAAGAAGATTAAAGCAACATACTACCTGAACAACATGTAGATTGCTAAAACTCAGCAAGAGAATGATCTGGGGGAAATGATCAGCAGTAGCTTTAAATTGTGGTGACCGTGTGATGCAACAGCTGCTGTAGCAAAGCAAATAAGATGATGGCATGCCATCATCAGAAACTTAATAAGCAGATCAGGAGATGTTGAAATTTCCCTGGACAGATCACTGGTCAGATCCCCATCTTGAGTATAGTGCACAGTTCTGCTCCCCACATATGAGAAAATATACTGACAGGGTTGAGAGTGTGCAGAGGGGAGTAGCCAAGGCTGTTGAAGCCTCTGAAAATGTGGGCTATAAAGGCAGACTGGCAGAACTGGAATGGTTTTCCATGGAAAAAAGGAGACTCAGGTGGCATGATTACAGTATTCAGATATCTGACAGGGATAACATTGTCAGGCCAAAAGGTATTCAGGATGCACGAGGATGAAAGGATGGGACAGCACTCAATGTCACTAAAAGGAGGAAGGTTGAAGGGAAATGTCAGAAAGAACAACTTTACAGAACGAGTAGTGGACACTTGGAACAGACTTCCAGAACAAGTGATTGTAATCAACATTTTCTATTTTCAACCTTAAACTAAGTAAGTACCTTAAAGAAAAAGGCTGACAGGGCATTCCCCCGAGTTGGTGGGGGGAAAGAACTCAATGGGCTGGTAGCCTTTTGTTCCTAAATTTGTATGTTCGTATGTTAATAAACATGATGGTGGAATGCAAAGTGGTGGCAAGGCTATCTGTTATGATATGACTGGAGGAGGGTGGATGTGATTCCCCTTCACAAAGGTGGGAGCAAAGCAGAGGCAGGAAACTACAGACCTGTTAGCTTGACCTCAGTGGTAGGAAAAATGATGGGATCACTTCTGAAAGAAAGAATTTTTGAGTACCTAGAGGCCAGCGGGGCACAGGACCCAAGGCAGCATGGATTCACAGTGGAAGGGTCATGTCAGACAAATCTAATAGATTTCTTTTGCTGCGTGTCCAAAGTAGTAGACCAGGGAGGGGCTGTGGATATGGCCTACCTAGATTTTAGCAAGGCATTTGACACAGTCCCACACGAAAGATTAATGAACAAATGAGCCAGCCTGGGAGTGGGTCCCAGGGTCATAGCCTGGGTAAAACTTTGGCTGGACAACAGGACACAGAGGGTAATAGTAAACAGACTCCACTCTGAAGAAAGGGGGGTTACTAGTGGGGTACCGCCGGGTTCAGTACTGGGTCTGGTCCTTTTTAATGTCTTTATAAGTGACATTACAGAAGGACTGGAAGAAAAAGTATGCCTCTTTGCAGATGACACAAAGATCTGCAACAGGGTTGATACACAAGTGGGGGTGGAAAGGATGAGAAGGGGCTTGGCAAGGTTGGAGGAATGGTCAAAAGTATGGCAGCTTAGATTCAATGCAAAGAAGTGCAAAGTAATGCACCTGGGAAACAAAAATCAAGGGGAAGAGTACACAGTGGGGGAGGGGAGGTATTAACAACAACACAAATGGAAAGGGACCTGGGGGTAGTCGTATCAGATGACCTAAAGGTAAGCAAGCAATATGAGAAGGCAGTCAGGATGGCTGAAGGGATACTGGAGTAACCCCATTGTTCCCAGAGGTTACTAGAATCCCAGTTAGAACCAGTGGCAGGCAGGGAAAGGCAGCTAGTGAAATGTCAGTTAAATGGATTTCACACTGTCAAGCTCTAGTGTCAGTCTCAGCTGAGCTAGAGGGTGATGTAATCTTAGAACTCTCGCAGCTGCATAAGCCACACTTGAGCTAGCAGCTGGGAAAATAGCTTTAGAATGTTGAGTCAGTCCTGAGTAGGCGTTCCAGGAGGAGGCTGTAGCTTGCTGTGCAGCTCCTCAGACAGCACTGACAGAGAGCTACCACTGTGTTTTGGGTAGGTTGTTCTCACCATAGAAGACAGTGATTGAAGTGGTGGAGACCTTGCCAAGTGGGTTTTCCTTTGCCCCATCCCAGGACGGGTGGGGCGATCTTCAGGGTTCAAGGGCAATCCCCTCACCCAGTCTGTCTAGTGAAGCTGCCTGTGACAATTTCAGAAACTGTGAGTACTTTTGTGTCAGCCCAGGAAGGGCACCTGCAATCCTTAGGTGAATTTTCTCTGACAAAAGGGACCCTGTCACCTAGACTGTTGTCTGTTTTTAAAAGTGTCTGCCTACTATGGAGTCTAGAGAGAAAGATTGTCCAAGTACAGAACTTTTAGTCATGTAGTATGTTAAGTGTGAAAAACATTGCAAGATAGCATCTACAAGTTTTCTGTGAGGGTTTTATTAACCAGATGAATGGCCGAGTATAAACTGGGAAGCAAAAGGTGGGAGACCCCCATCTGGAGTAACCAATTTACCACTCCGGGTTCAGTTTGAGCACCAGATCAATTTTCAGTCAGTGCATTTGCCAGTGCCTGATGGAAATAATTACCCAGATGTGGGTTTTGGATTCTCTGTTTTCAGTTCACCTCAGTGTAGTGGGTGCTGGAAGATTTTGAGCCTGTATGTGCTCTTTGGTGGTCATGTGTGCCACCAGCATTCCTCATGAAATATGGGAAAGTGCCCTAGTACTGGCCATGTGTGCCTAGTCGATGGGAAAGTGTCCTAGTACTGGCCGTGTGTGCCTAGTTGATGGGAAAGTGTCCTGCTGCTGGCCGTATGTGCCTAGTCGAGAGCAAATGTATCAGTAACTGGCCGTGTGAGACAATTTCCATTTCAGAACCTGAGAGTTTGCTGTGTGTGTTCAGTATTCCTATGTTAAAAGGGAAGTTCAGGAATGTCTGCACCACAGTAATCTGCATTACCAGTATGAGTAACCCTGTGGGAGTCCATCTTCTCTGTGTATATGAATAAGCCACACTCTAGAATCCCAGCCTGGTTTGGACAGCACTGTTATTGCTTCCACTGTGTCTGGATTTACTTGGGTGCCCCTGTCCAGAAGTACAAACGTAGCACAATTAGGAGCAAATGTTTTCTCCCAGAGACCTGGGTTGCTGGCCATGGTAAATGGTCCCACCAGGTGTGTGCCAGGTAGATGCCACACTTCGGTTGCCTGTCTGTAATAGCAGGCTCAGAGAAATGTGTGTACTTGTTCTGTAAACCCCATCCCTCTCTTTTGCCCCTAGACGCTAAGTGGTGAGAGAAATAGCCCCGCTAGTTAAACAAGGGGAGCCGGTGGGGGTTTACACTGGGATGTATTGGGAGAGGCATCACTAGTAGAAAACAGGAAGTTATCCCTCTGTACAGACAGTTGGTTAGACCCCATCTGGAGTACTGTGTGCAGTTCTGGAGACCCCATCAGCGCAAGGACATAGACAGAATGGAGGCAGTCCAGATGACGGCAACTAAAATGATGCAGGGTCTGCAACAGAAGCCATACGAAGAGACACTAAAGGAGCTTAATATGTATACCCTTGAGGAAAGGAGGAAGAGGGGGGACATGATAGAAACTTTCAAGTACCTCAAGGGAATCAACAAAGCCCAAGTGGGTAGCATCTTTCAGAAAAAGAGATGTGCCAGAACAAAGGGACACAATTTGAAGATAGAGAGGGGAACGGCTCGGGCAATGAGAGGATGTATTTTTTCCACAGAGAGGGTGGTGAACGCATGAAATGGCCTTCCTGAGGAGATTGTGGGGTCAAAAACAGTGGGGGAATTCAAGAATGCATGGGACAGACATAAGGCAGTTCTGGTGGGGGTAGGAAGAAGAAGTATGCTGTTGGTTATCTAGGATCTGCAGCTTATCCAGTAGGTAGGGAAATGGTTAGACTAGGTAGGCCAAGCGGTCCTTAAAGTCTATGTTTCTATAACATACAGTAAGAGAATTCCAGGAGAAAGTGTGTTTAGTAACTAAATAGAAAATGTACTGTAAAAAATTAGGTCAGATTTCTTTCCACATTTCATTTCACTGCTCGTTTAAATAGAGGAGAATATCACTGCCAACCAAACAGTGAGTCAGAAGAAATAATAAAAAAAAACAATTTTTCAGCTGTGTTTGAGATATTTCTATGGTAAACTTGCAATTGAAAGGGTATATTCTCACACACACACACACACACACACACACTCCTTTGCATGTTTTGGATTACCCTAAATATGCATAGACATGGTTATTGCTGAGTTTTGCAGTAAGTGTAGGTGGCACTTTTATAGTACAATACAGATATAGATTTTTCTGGCATCCAAAAGGCTGTTCGCAAAGCAATTACTGCTCAGTGTGGCCATGTTTATTCAGTACTTAACCTCAAAACAGAGAATGACTTTTGAACAAACAGAAGTGAAGGAAAATCTTCCATTATTGCTTTTACAGATTTGTCTTAGGTTTGCCAATTTAAACCTAAATCCAAAGGAATGAGAGCTGCATCTGAATCCGGTTGTCTCACTGGGTCATTAGTTAATGAGACAGGTATTCCCACTGATCAGAACAAGATAGAAGCACTGAAAAATCGACCAGCTGCCTCCAGTGCGTGGGAAGCAGGACGGTGGCTATATAGTCCTTTGTTCCTATTATCAGTGATTTATTGTAGCATTTGCAGACACAGCAAAGTCGTCTGATAAACTCACAGAAAACAGCAGATATTTAACTGGACTTGGGACTTTGAAGGGCATTTCCTCAGTTTAAAATGCATTACAACTTCTGCTATCTGTTTTGCACACTAGTGTTTGATCCCCCATCCTGGATATACAACAGCTGCCAGTTTTTTTTGTTGTTTTTTTTATATATATTTCCCCAGGAAATACCAGCTGAGCTGCAACATCTTGTTGACAGTGGAGTCCCATGTCAAGCCTGTTTTATGGGGGTTGTGCTGAAGTATAGACCTTCCCTTCTGGATCATCTGCAATGTCACTTACAGACATTAATGGGGACTGGTGCCAGTACTGAACCCTGTAGCACCTCGCTGGTCACCAACACTTTCCCAGAGTGAACTCCATTTACCACCACTCTGTCGTCTATCCCTTAACCAGTTTGCCACCTTTTAACCTGCCTTAGCTGCTCAGTTTCTTTATGAGCATCCTGTGTGAAGCAGTGTTTAAAACTTTAGTGAAATCCAAGTAGGTCACGTCCACCACCCCACCCTGATCTATTTCCCTTGTCACCCAACAAAGAAATGTATCAGATTTGTCTGACATAACCTTCTCCCCATGAATCCATGATCTTCTTTGAGGGAATCTCTTGCCGCAGGTAATACCCTTGGGAGTTCACCAGAGGGCGCTCTCGTCGACAATAGCTTTCACTAGCAGTGTTGACTGGGGGCTGCACACAATGATGTCATCATGTATACTAGTATAAATAGATGGGCGGCCCCAAGCGACCTCCGTTCTTTTTCCCACCACCGCTCAGCTTGCTGCATGAGTAGTTTTCTCTTCTGGTGTATCAAGCCGCCATCGATGTGGAAATTGAATCAGAATGGTTCTCTATTCATATTGCTTCTTTTCTACCATCTCTCCAGATGTCTAGTTCAGATTCTTTATTCAGAAACTGCCGTTATGAATGAAAATCTACTGATACAAAGATCATCTAGTTTGTGTTTGTTGCCTGGGGGCTGCCCGTAACGTTTTGTCCTGTGCTATCTGCCAGGACTTCAGTCAAGCAACCTGTCATCGATGCCTGCAAGAACTTGAGATGCATCTGATGGATCAGAAAATTGCTCTTCTTGAGAAGGGGGCCCATACCCGTACCCCATGGACAGCGTTGCAGACCTCCCAGTCTTCACACAAACATTCCTCAAATCATAAGAGTAGAGACAAGGACAACTCTTCCTCCTCTGAAAGTAAGAAGTCCCGCTCGTCGACAGCCTCTACTTCTGATGGCCCATCGATGGTCTCTGCTGCCTTGTACAAGGAAACATCACTCAGACGGGCCACAGCAACCCTCCCAGTCCTCTCATAGACAACCCTATCTACAGCTTTGGCTGTGGTGACCACGACTGCTCCTTCCACGTCCCTGGGTTGCCCGTCAGTGGCCACCAGGTCCTCCAGCATGAACCCTGATATCGCTTTGCCGAAATATTCATTCACACATTCAGCTTCATCTCCTTTCCAGTCTCTGTTGACGAAACATATGGCAAACTCGAGTATGTTATTCGAGAGAAGGGGTTCTCTCTCACGGTGTCCTCTAAAGTGTCACCTCCTCGCAGACAGTCACTTACCGAAGCCATGCCAATGCCTTAAGAGGTACGACCTCTCACAGACCGGGCACTTAGCTGCTTCTGCACCCAGCCCTACCCTTTCTATCTTGCTACCTCTGGCTTACACCAAGGCTGGGACAGGTGCCATGAACCCCGCTACCCCATCGATGAATTCCTCCATTGAGACGGCTACAGTGGTGCAGGTTGTTGTTCAGGTCATGCAAGGCCTGCCTCCAAAACAGCCTCCTCAGCCTCAAGCTTCTTCCTCTCCCTCGCCTGCTCCACATAAAAGACCTTACCAGGAGCCTTCCTTTGCACCTCACAGGGAGTGTTCTCCTGCTCCCTCCTACCATTCATTGGTGGATGACTTCCTTCCAGATGATAAGGAGGAGGAGGAGGAGGACTATGAGGAGGATATGGATACAGGGGATGGACTACGCCCCCCTCTTCGAGTACCTTGACAGTGTCCTCAGTTGAGGAGGATCCAGGGCTTTATATTCCCTGCTCCCCTCTGAACAACCCAACCTTTCTAGAACTGATGACCCAAATTCAACATGTAGTGGGTTTTACTGCTGCAGAACAAGACAAACCTAGACAACATACTGTATGGCCGACTACTTGCATCTCCCAGAAGATCCTGTAGAGTGATCCCGCCATTCATACAGGCCTATCAGAACACCATTCTTGCAGCCTGGCACCACCTGTCAGCGGTCCCACTGGTACCTAGAAAGGCTAGTAGACTCTATCAGGCACCAACAGATTATCCTTTCCTTGCCGCAGCACCATAGGCCAACTCTGTGGTTATCAGTGCTGCACATAACAGGACAAAACGTCCCAAACATTTGAGTTCCCTCCCGCCAGATAAGGAATTCAGACATCTTTATCTTATGGAGAAAAGGGTATATCCAGCTGCTTCTATGAATCTATACATTTTAAACTACCTCAGACATATGCTAAAATACCAGAAGACCCTCTGGATGACAGCATCAGAGGTTGCCGATAAACTCCCTCCATCGTTGGAAAGGGACCAACTCTTGCCCACTTTTGCAACCAGCACCAGCCTCTCCCATGATCTGATTTGAGCAGGCTATGATGCCGTGTGCACCTCTGCTAGAATGTTGGCTATAGGCATTACCCTTCGTCGCCACGCCTGGCTTCCGGTGTCAGGGTTTACTCCTGACATGCAACAAACAATTCTCAGTGCCCCTTTCAGTGGACAAAAGCTATTTGGCTTTGATACCCAGACCATCATGGATGATCTCCAGGCTTCAGGTTGTACCCTGCGTATGGTACATGGCATGTACCATACCTCACAGCAGGCGGACCAAAGAAAATATTTTCAAAACTTTCAGTTTTGCAGGGCCGGCCGTCAGTGTGGTAATGGAAGACCGTCCAGCTGGGACGGCAGCAATCACAGTCTTCTAACCATGCCCCTGCCTCTAAGGGCACCTGAACCACCACTCCAGCAGCGACAGGTACTCCCCAGTCCATCTGACTCACCATCCTGTCTCCTCAGCATCTTTCAGCCAGCCTCAGAGGCTGTGGGAGCCGATTTTTACTTCGCCTAGAGGCATGGCGACAAATCACAACCGACAAGTGGGTTCTACAGATTGTGCAACAAGGACATACGTTACAACTCACCTCTACCCTACTCCCACACCCTCCTCAAACTGTTACGTACCCACTGGATCACATTCCAATCCTGTTGGAGGAGCTAGCCTCCCTCATCCAGAAACACGCTGTGCAACTGGTACCCCCAGAAGAACATTTATTTATTACATTTTGTTAACCGGGTAAGCCCACTGGGCCCGAAGGTCCCTTTTTCAGGGGCGACCTGGAGTTAGTTACATACAGTTTTCACATACAGGCCAGTGATATAAAGTAGGAGATATACAGGAATTGCAATGACAGTGTACAGTTTTCATGGAGGAGGGCAATTGAACACATCACATTTACAGAGTACAACAATGTTAGATTTAGGACAGGAGCCGTATTGAGTGCATACAAATGATACAGTGTAGAATAGGGTACAGGGTTACAGTCTCCCTTTGCACAACACATTGGCACAGATCCCATGTTGTGGTCAGGTATAGTGAGTGCCTAAGTGGTGGGTGTTCCTGCCCTCAGGCAGAGAAGTGCCCCTGAGCCGTTGTGTGAATAGTGAGGTTTATTTTGTCTGAGGCAGAGCTTGTTAGGTGGGGCAAAGCCCTTGCTTGGTAGGTAACAGTCGCAGATTGCTTGCTGTCAGTATAGATATGCCGTGGGGAGCTGTGGGGGAACCTTAAGCCCTCTGTCCTTACTGTGCTGTCCAGAACATACACAAAGCAGGAGCAGGTGAGGCTGCCGTGCGATTGCGGCCTCTAGTGATGGCAGCTGATAAGCTGCAGATGGTGAAGTGAGCTGATAGGCTCAGGTGTGCACGTGACCTACCGTATATAAGTCAGTTGACCAAGTCTGGTGGTGGGGGCAGCGGAGCAGCCGATGCAGAGCATCGGCGGGGCTCCTCTGGAGCCAATGAAGTGTTCAGAGTCCTGTGTCGCGTGGCGCCTAGCCGTTGAATTCCTATACCTTTTAGAACTGTGAGGGAGGGCTCCCCTACGATAGCCCTCACGTCCTTCCGCCCGATGAGGGTGGGGTGTCTGTCTTGACTTCACTGCAGGATTCTGTGGAGGAGTACAGAGAAGGATGTTAAGTAGGGTAGGCACCTTTTGTTGTTTCTCTGGGGGGTGGGGCTGAGCAGAATTTCTGTTCCTTCTAGTTTTCTATTTCTGTCCCTTTTAGTTCACTTAAGTGGCCGCTAAAGAGCCTGCAATCAGCCGGGTTTAAAAATGCCTTGCTGTAATGCCCACTGTGGACTGAGTTTAAAAAGAAATGCCTGTGTTTCTGTCCCTTTTTTTTCCCCCTTAAGTGGTTGCTATAAAGCCTGATGTGATATTGTCCCGAGCCTATTTGCAGTTTTCAGCAGCTTTCAGGGGGAGAGGGGACAGGGTTACTGAGCCAGTTTGCAGCTTTCAGCAGCTATCAGAGGGACTACAGTTTCTTAGACTGGTTGCGATTCGGATTTAAACAACACACATTTTGTCTAAAAAATCCTTGCTTTCTCCATTTGCCCCTGAATTAGTTCCCTGGATTAAGGCACTTGATTTAGAGCAGCCACATTAGTTATAGGTCAAGTTTTTATTTTCTACCTTAAGGCAAACTTACAGGCTACTGACTGCACATATTAAAGTACACACTTACAGTTGTGGCAGAAAATATTGGTGCCCTTGCACTTTTTCAAATAACTCACAATTTCCTCTAAACATAAGTTGAAATTAACAACAGTACAGTATTTGGTCTCCACAATTCTTTATTTCTCTGTTAATATTACAGAACCTTTGTTTTTGATTCAGAATTTAATATATCCTTTTAAATCAGAAAATGAAAAGAAATGGCATTGACAAAATTATTGACACCCTAGACTTAATATTTGGTAGCACAGCCTTGGTCAAAATAACTGCAATCAACCGTCCCTATAGCCATGGATGAGCTTCCTGCACCTCTCTACTGGCAGTTTGGCCCACTTTCTTATGCAAACTGCTCCAGTTCTCCCAGATTTGAAGGGTGCCTCCCAACTGCTGTTTTCAGATCTCTCCACAGGTTTTCAATGGGATTTAATCTGGACTCATTGCTGGCCACTTCAGAACAGTCCAGTGTCTTGTCTTAAACCATTCCTGGGTGCTTTTTGAAGTGTGTTTGGGGTCATTGTCCTGCTGGAAGACCCATGACCTTCGACGGAGACCCAGCTTTCTGACACTGGGTTCAACATTGAGCTCCAAAATGGCCTGGTGATATCCAGATTTCATGATGCCATGCACACGTTCAAGGCACCCAGTGCCAGAGGCAGCACAGCAACCCCAAAACATCACTGAACCTCCTCCATGTTTGACTGTAGGTAAGGTGTTCTTTTCTTTGACGGCTTCATTTTGTTTTCTGTAAACATAGAGATGATGTGCTTTACCAAAAAGCTGTAAAGGATTTTGGCTTGTTCAGGTGTGTTTTGGCAAACCCCAGTCGGGCTTTCTTATGTCTCTCTCTCAGAAGTGGGGTCCTCCTGGGCCTTCTACCATATAACCCCCTTTCATTGAGTTGGCGACGGATGTTGCGCAGTTGAAACTGTCGCACTTGTTTCTGTAGGTCAGCTGAATCTGTTTGGCAGGAAGTTAGTCGAGGTGCTTTCTCCACCACTCGTAACAACTTGCACTGCAATCTTCATCAAGTTTCTCTTGCGCCACGCCCAGGAGGTTGGCTACAGTGCCATGTGCCTTAAACATCCTGATAACATTACGACGGTGGAAACAGGAACATCAAGGTCTCTGGAGATTGATTTGTAGCCTTGAGATTATCCATGCTTGGCTACAATCTTCTGTCTGACCTCCTCAGATAATTCTCTGGCTGTCTTTTCTTTTCTCCATGCTCACTCGCGGCACACACAGTGACACAAAACAGGAGAATGAGTCCTTTTCTATTCAAACTGGTTGAATGAGTGATTTTTATATTGCAGGCACCTACAACTCACCACAGGTGAGGTCATTTCCAAAGTGAAGGAGAATCACCTGCTTGAAATCTAATTATTTCTAACTACTTCTAAAAGGTGCCAATAATTTTGTCCGGGCCATTTAAGGATTTCTGTGTGGAATAAGCTAAGACTTAGTAAATGTTTCTGCTTTTTGTGTTTTATTCCACTGCAAACCAAAGAGATACATATGTGGATAGTAAAATATTTTTTAATTTCAACAATTTTCTGGAAAGAATGGTACATTATTAGAAAAAACTGCAAGGGCGCCAATATTTTTGGCCACGACTATAAGTTACAGATTTAGTGGCTCTGCTTGCTGTTCTAGCTTAAGGCAACTTAGGAAAGGAACAGTAAACAGGCTTTAGTGGCTAAAAGTAAACATGCAGGAGACTATCTCCACTCGTATGGTGGCAGAAAATATATGATGCAGGTCACAGTTTGAATTACAAAATGGTGCCAAAACCATCAAGAGTCCTCTGGAGCCAACAGAGTGTTCAGAGTCCTGTGCTGCGTGGCGCCTAGCCGTTGAATTCCCGTACCTTTTAGAACTGCGAGGGAAGGCTCCCCTTCAATAGCCCTCACAACCTTTTGCCCAGTGGGGAGGGGGGTCCGTGAACTTGACTTCACCGCAGGGTTCTTTTAGAACTGTGAGGGTGGGCTCCCCTACGATAGCCCTCACGACCTTCCACCCGCCGGGGGCAGTGGACTTGACGTCACCGCAGGATTCTTTTAGAACTGTGAGGGAGGGCTTCCCTACGATAGCCCTCATGACCTTCTGGCAGTGGGGCGGGGGGGGTGTCCATGGACTTGAGTTCACCGTAGGATTCTGTGGAGGAGTACAGAGAAGGTTAGAAGGGATTTTACTTCCATTTTTTTCTGGTACCAAAATGCACAGGAGATTTACGACCAGTTCTGGATCTCAGAAACTTAAATCTGTACATTCGGTACAAAAGGTTTAGGATGGTTACTCTAGCCACCATACTTCCTCTTCTCCAACGAGAAGATTGGCTTTGTGGTCTGGATATGAAGGACACCTACCTTCACATCCTCACACACCCTGCACACCATCGTTGTCTCTGATTTCAACTATTGGAATACCCCTACCAATTCAGAGCATTGCCCGTTGGCCTATCCTCGGCACCCAGGGTCTTCACAAAGTGCCTAGTGGTAGTGGTCCCTGCCCTATGGCATTAAGGACGCTTCATCTTCCGATATCTGGATGTCTGGCTCATCAAGGCCTCCTCCAGAGAGAGTTCGCTGCAGTCCCTTCATGCCACCCTCCACCTTTCCAACAAATGGAACGCCTACAGTACATATACAACATCCTGGACACACATCTTGGGTGAATATTCCTACCCAAAGACTGATGTCAAACCCTCATGACACTAACAGACCATTGCCAGTCTGCCCCACACATCACAGCCCAGCAGTATATGCGACTTCTAGGCCATATGGCTGCCACAATCTTGATGGTACCACACGCCAGGTTACTCATGCAACTGGCACAATGGGTCTTAGAACGCCAATGGCAATGGCACACGGGGGACCTCAAAGACCATTTCATCATTACCACAGCTCTCCACAGGGCCTTGACTTGGTGGACCTTGTGATCCAGTCTGATTCACGACATTCCCTTTCAGATGCCACCCGCCAGATCAGGTCTTGACCACGGGCACCTCCACCCTATGCTGGGGTGCCCATCTCTGTCCTCATCAAACCCAGAGGCTGTTGGATCAGGCCACAGCCTCCCTTCCCATAAACCTTCTAGACATGAGGGAAGTCGGCCTCACACTGCAAACCTTCCCACCGTACTTGACACTGGGTCCCTTTCTGGTAGAGATGGACAACACCTGTGTGGTATACTACATAAACAAAGAAGCACAAAATCCCAAATGCCTTTGTCAGGGAGCTGCCCGTGTTTGGCAAGAGGCTTTATGACAACAGCTGATCCTTGTGGCAGTTCACGTCCCAGGAGCACAGAATACCATGGCAGATCACCTCAGTTACCACAACCTGTGCCACGAATGGACCTTGCACACCTCAGTCCTCCAGGACATCTTCCACCTCTGGGGCACACTGGAAGTGGACCTGTTTGCCTCTCCAGACAACCACCAGCTACCTCACTATTACTCCATTATACTGGATGAAGAGGGACTCTGCCCTCTCCCTGACAAGGCGGGGACAGTTTTTATACCCCCCCCCCCAAATTCCTCTTCTCCAACGCGTCCTCATCAAACTCCAACTGGAGCCCATGAAGATAATACTAATAGCACCATTCTGGCCTCACCGGATATGGTTTCCTCTACTCCAACAACTGACGGTGGCTCATCTCGTCCAACTTCCCCTTCTCCCAGACCTGCTCACATAACATTATGGGTCTCTTCTGCACCCCTGCCTTCAGTCCCTGCACCTTCATTCCTGGCTCCTGAGGACATCTTTATAGCTAGACAAAGTATCCGCACCAGTGGAAGACATTTTGTTAGCTTCCAGGAAACTGTCCACTAGAAAGACTTATCAAGTGTCAGTGGCTCAGTGGCTCAGTGGCTCAGTAGGTAGCACACTTGCCTCTGAGGCCGGGAGATCAGAGGGCTGTGGGTTCAGTTCCCACATCTGGCACTTGAGTTAATATCCCAGTACTGACACTGTAGTGCAGCATGAGAGGGGTGCTGCACTTCTGAGGTGCCGTCTTTCGGATGAGACTTTAAACCGAGGTCCCATCTGCCTGGATTGGTGGTAGTTCAGGTGGATGTTAAAGATCCCTATGGCACTTATCGAAAAGAGTAGGGGAATTTCCCCGGTGTCCTGGCCAAATTTCCCTCATTCACTAAAAAAAAATACCACCTACAGCTTAATCTGGTTCAAGGTCAGTTGGCATTCATCTGTATCCCCCTCCCCCGGGTCGTGCCTGAAAATAGGCAGGATTTGTCTAGAGCACTTACCCGGTCAACAAAACTAAGCCAAGTGGTAGCCATTCACTAATTGGGCAGCTGCACAGGCCCTCAACCCGTTTTCCTGTCCCCTTCCCGCTATCCTGAATTATTTATCCACCATTTCCTCACAGGGATTGGGCTACTCATCCATTAAGGTGCATCTAGCATCCATTTCAGCTTTACATGAGCCAATTGAGGGCTGTCAAGTCGCCCAACAGCATCTTGCCCGTATGTTCATAAGAGGCATCTTACGCCTCCCATTCAAAGGCCTGTGCCGCCTTGGGACCTCAGTTTCATCATTTAAAAATTAACATTGGCCCCATTTGAGACTGCAGCTACTTGTGACATGTGTTTCCTGGCATGGAAAACTTTGTTTTTAACTGCTATTACCTCCGCTCGCCGCATTTCTGAGCTCCAGGCACTATATGGTCCGACCCATACCTTATCTTCCACAAGGACAGGGTTTCTCTTCGCATTAACCCGGCCTTCCTTCCAAAAGTCATGCCAGAATATACGCTGAACCAGGTGATACATTTGCCTGTCTTCTTCCCCGAACACTCTAATCAGGGTGAATACCTCCTTAATACACTGGATGTGCACTGCATCCTACACTACTACACTATACACTCTAAAGCCACATGTAAGTCCAAACAACTTTTGTGGCCTTTTATCCTGGCGAGAGGCTTACCTGTCACCAAGCAAACCTTATCAAACTGGCTTGCACATTGCATAACTTACTGGTACAGTAAACCTCTACCGGGCGCTGTGCATGCTTACTCCACCCAGGCTCTGTCTACGATCGCTGCCTGTTTCCGTGGTGTCTCTATTACTGACATATGCGATGCTGCCACCTGGTTGACTGTACACACTTTTACAAGACACTTCAGCATAGATTTGGCCTCTTGGCGCTGCACCGCTTTCTCGTGCACCATTCTTATTTATTTTATTTATTTATTTTATTTAGTTTTTGTTGACCGGGTAAGCGCACTAGACAAATCCTGCCTATTTTCAGGCACGACCCGGGGCGAGGGGATACAGATGAATGCCAACCAACCTTGAACCAGATTAAGCTGTTGGTGGTATTTTTAGTGAATGAAGGAAATTTGGCCAGGACACTGGGGAAATTCCCCTATTCTTTTTCAATAAGTGCCATGGGAATCTTTAACATCCACCTGAACTACCACCAATCCGGCAGATGGGACCTCGGTTTAACGTCTCATCCGAAAGACAGCACCTCAGAAGTGCAGCACCTCTCTCATGCTGCACTACAGTGTCAGTATTGGGATATTAACCCAAGTGCCAGATGTGGGAACTGAACCCACAGCCCTCTGATCTCCCGGCCTCAGAGGCGAGTGTTCTACCTACTGAGCCACTGACACTGCAGGGCCTCCTCTCTTAATCTTACCGACCTTCCTGCTCCACTGCTTGGGAATCATCCCAAGAATGTTCTCTGCTGCAAGAGAGTCAACGAAGACAGTACATTTTTATACTTACCGTAATGGTGAATCTTTGAGAAGCTCTTTTGCAGCAGATACTATCCCTCCCTCCATCCCCCCACCTTCTCAGCGAGAGCATTCTTCTATGTTATTATACAACATAAACATTTAAGGGTACCTCCGGCCTCCTCGGTTCCCCTCAGAGTCTTGCTCTGTGAACTGATCGCCAGCAGGGAACTGAGTTCACTTGGGGCCGCCCACCTATTTATACCAGTATACGAGATGACATCATTATGGGCGGCCCCCAGTCAACACTGCTAGTGAAAGCTATCATCGACGAGTGCACCTTCTGGTGAACTCCTCTAAGAGTATTACCTGCTGCAAGACATGCTCTCGAAGATCTACCATTACTGTAAGTATGAAACTGCTTTGCCTCGGGTCTTGTAACCCATTGGCTTCAAAATATTCTATAATCCTTTCTTTCAGCAGTGACTCCTTTAGCTTCCCCACTGCTGATGTCAGGCTGACTGGCCTATAGTTGCCTGCCTCCTCCCTGCTACCATTTTTGTGAAGCAGAACTACATCTGCCCTCCAGCAGTCTTTTGGTACTACCTCATTTCCAGTAAGTTGTCAAAAATGACTGCCAGAGGTGAAACCAGTACCTCCCTTGGATGTAACCTATGTGGCCCCGTAGCTTTGCCCACTTCATGATTTGCTAGTCTGTTCAGGATTCTCTCTCCTCTGTAAAGAGTCTTTTGTCTCCCCCCCCCCCCCAAGTGTCCATATTGATTTTATGTTGTCTGCCCCCTCTCCCTTCCACTATGAAGACTGAATAAAAAGTCTGCACAGTCCCCACTTGCTCTTCTTAACCTCACAGTTCCTCTCCTAGTCTTCCTCTTTTCACTTACTGTATGTATATAAAAAATGTCCCCCTTAGTTAACCCTTGGACTGTTCTTTCCTCTGTCTGTGCCTTTGCACTTCTTACCACTTTCCCTGCCTCCCTGTTTCTCTTGCTATACTTCCCCGCCTTCTTCCCTGTGTGTCCCTTTATAGTTCCTAAAGGCCACTCTTCTAGCCATAACATTTTCTGCCACTTCCTTTGAGAACCATGGGGGTCTCTTTTTTTTTCCTCGCTTCCTTTGTGTAGTTGCTTGTTGCCTTTATTGTGACTTCCCTTAGCTTTGTCCACTGTTCTTCCACTCACTAAGTCACCCCCTCCCCTTGTTAGGTTATCCCTGAGGCTTTCATCCATTTTTGTAAAATCTCCCTTACTGAAGTCCAGGACTCCCATGCTTGTGTTGTTCGCTTCCACCAGCGTCCTTATGCCGAACCATACTGTACAGTGGTCACTGGTCCACGCATGGCCTCCCACCTTGATGTCTGCAACACTGTCCCTGTTGGTGAGCACCAGATTCAGTGTTGCTCCTTCACAAGTGGGCTCTTTGAATAGTTGCCTGACAAACACCCCCTGGAGGGAGTCCAGGATGTCCCTTGTAGAGGAAGCTGTGACAGGGAAGCGCCAGTCTACACCCAGCAGATTAAAGTCACCCATCAACAGCACCTCCATTTTTTCCTGCTATTGTACCAGTGACTTCTACCAGTACCTTATATAAACTCTCCCCCTGTGTTGGATAATAAAATATTTTAATTAATGTTCAATTATTTAAATCCACTTTAAAATGAGAAATAGTTTGAAACCTGTTACTGAATACAAACTTCCGATTTTTTTTTTTTTTTTTCAATTTAATATATTTTAGTGAATTACAACAAAACAACAACAGGAAAAAAAAATACAAACTATTCTAAAACAAAATCCCAGCTCCCCCTTCCAGAAAGGCGGCACCTAGTACAAAACCTATCAAAAAAAAAAAAAAACAGAGATACCTGGAATAGATTCCCCCCACAGCCCAAAGCAGAAAAGAAATAAAAAATATACTCCTACAGCATTAACAGGACAGAAGGGACCTAGTGCACGTGAACTTAAAGTAGACAGGAAGCATCCTACTACTGTAATTAGTTACACAATAAAACCTGTAACAGTTCCCATCGTATTTGAAAAGTTGGATATTACCCTGTCACATTTGCAGTCATTTTTTCACAGTTCAAAGCTAGTAAGACTTCTCTATGCTTTACTCCCTAGACACAAACTTTGACTACAAAACATAGTACCTCACTATTAGAGGTGCTGCAAAGTTTTAATTTGCCCACAAAGTTAAAAGTCAACAACTTAGCCTTCGCAAAGCAATTCATGAATTTTTGCTGTTTAGGAAATTCATCTTTGGCAACTCCGCCTGTAACTTTGCCGTTAGGATACATTGTGGGTGAAGTTTTGTCAAAATGTGGCTACTAGTAAACGTGTCTCATGGTTAAATGGTACATCTCTGTACTGTGACTCTGCTGTACGTTTGCACTGTGAGTTGGTCAGTGTAGGAGACAGGAGCCTAATAACTTTTCATAGCTACATAGCAGATATAAATCCTTAATTTTCATCATTTTAAGAGCTTATCTGTGATTCTTTTATTTAATTCTTTGACTTATTAGGAACATTACACCCTCTGACTGATTCCTTCCCTCCACAGCTACTTTTTTTTTTACTGTTCTCACTTCCCAATATTTTCTCCCAAACAAGATATTATTAAATGGTGGTAGCTGCCGCTGTGTTGTCAAGCCACCCTCTTGGACAGTGGCATTAGGGCAGTTGTCAGGAGCATTCCTGAAGTAAGGCAGCCAATATTTACCAGACAAAAGGTCCAGAAGGGGCTTGAAGTCCTAAAGGCAGATAAAGCTCCAGGGCTGGATGGGATCCTCCCAAAAGTACTCAAGGAACTGGCTATAGAAGTGGCTGAACCCCTAGTAGGGCTGTTCAGTAGCTCAGTTCAGACAGGGGTAGTTCCAGAAGACTGGAGGGTAGCAGACACAGCCCTGCTACACAAGGGAGAGGGACAAGAGCAAACAGGGAAATATAAATCTGTCAGCTTTACCTCTGTGGTGGGTAAACTAGTGGAGTCACTGATCAGAGGACCTTGTGGACTACCTAGAGAGCAACAGTCTACATTGTAGTAAACAGCATGAATTTGATCAGTGTCCCGGTGGTGCTGAGGGTTGAGGCGCTAGACGCCATACCTTGCGCCACGCCAGCAACCCAGGTTCGGGAGTGAGCTTGGGTAATTGGGGAAGGAGAAGATTGAGCGTCCGGAGGACTGTTCTCCTCTCATGGGGAGGGTGGGTGGATGACTCCCCGGCTTGACCGGCTCCCAGCAGAGGCTGGGAGCGCTACAGTCCAGGGATCACGCTGACGCAAGGGGAGGAGCCTCAGCAGATGTCCGCGGGCTGGGTGCGGGAGCTGCCTGGCCGCACTGGACATCACTGCATGTCCGGGCTCCTAGGTGGAGCTCTCTAAGAACAGAGAAAACACCTGTTCACTGGGGGGTAGATGTCTCCTGCCCCCACCTCCAGCACCAGATCCTTCCCACTGTGGACCTGGTCTCGGTGTCACCTCCGCCCATGGAAGCACTGGAAGAAAGCGCCAAGGAGCAGAAGTCGTCCCCACTCCGGGGGGTGGATTCTAGAGGGATTACTCCATGAAGCGTGTCGCGGGTGTGCCGAAGACCGTGGTACAGCTGGGAGGATTTCAGGTAGGAGGGGAACAGGTAGGTCGACTGAAGGGGCTTCAGCCAGTGGTGATGGGAGAGAAATAAAGTTGAAAAAGGAAAAAAAAGCCAGCATGAGTTTGTGTCGTCAAGTTCTTGTTAGACTAAACTTATAGCTTTATTTCACTGGGTAATAAAGGTAGTAGATGAAGACTCCACTGTGGATTTGCTCTACTTTGATTTCACTAAGGCTTCTCACTCTGTGCCATACTGAAGATAGCTAAAGAAGCTGGAGGACCTGGGTGCAGCTTGAGACATATTTAGATGGGTAGAAAACTGGTTGAAGGAGAGACAGCAGAGGGTGGTAGTAAAGGGGTCACACTGGAAGAGAAGGAGGTCATGAAAAGGGTGCCATAGGGATCTGTTCTGGGTCCTGTCCTCTTCAGTTTGTTTATCAGTGACATTGGAGAGGGCATCTGTGGTACGTCGTGGCTCTTCTCAGATGACGTGAAGCTGTGCGGTAGTGTAGATAGCAATAAAGGGTTCAAGGAGATGCATAGGGATCTACAAAGGCTACAGAGGTGGTCTGAGGTTTGGCAATTGAAATTCTTTTTTTTTTTAAGCTGTTATTTTATACTCCTTGCTCTCATGACCCCTAGATTGGGAGGGAGCCCCAGCCCTATCCCCTGATGTCCACCAGCTGATGCTGACCATTACCCCCAGGGCTTACCCCCACCCCCAGGTGGGCCGGGTGGGGCACCCCGAACCCTGCTGAAGACCGGATCCAGTATGGTCAGCGCCATGGCTATTTGGGGCCGGGATCTGTGAGTCCCCTCTGTCATCTAGCCGGGAGCTCCTTTCCTCCAGTGTTTCACCCCTTCAGGGGCGGATCTTTCAGTGACATCAGCAATGGTAGCATGCACGCTCCCGTGCACATCCCGTCAGGCGTTTGTCCCGCCTCTGACCCCAAGTCTGCAGCATCGGTGTGCCACCCCCAGCCTCCGCTAGGGGCCAGGCATGCACCTACCACTGATCGCCCCCTCCCTGGAGAAGGAGAGCAGCCCCTTGGATTCAACACCAGAAGATGCAAGGATATGCATCTGTTGGGGAAAACAGGACTGAGTACTGGATGGGGGAGGTTAAACTGAGCACCGCGGCAGAGAAAAGGGACCTGGAAGTCATCATTAGTGACTCCCTCAAACAATCAATCCAGTATATGTAAGGGAAAAAAGGAAGGCAAGGGGAGGGATAGTGAGGCTAAAGAGTGAGGCCGAGAGTAGTGTTGAGGATGACAGCAGTAAAGCAGACATACTGAACAGGTATTTCTGTTCATCCTTTATAGTGGAAGGGGTGGGTAGCTGGCCAGAAGGGAGTATTGGGGGGGGGGGCACAGAAATGGATACAAGTCCCTTTCCATGGGAAAGGGTCCTAAATGAACTAGAAAGAATAGGAGTCGATAAAGATATGGGCCTGGATGGGGTGCACCTTAGGGCGCTGAGGGAGCTCAGAGAAATGGTAGCTGAACCTTTGGCGACCATGTTTAGCTGATCACTGGAAAAAGGTGAGGTGCCCAAAGACTGGAGAACAGCTGATGCAGTTCCCTTATACAAGAGTGGGAACAGAGAGGAAGTGGGAAACTACAGACTGGTCAGCTTCAGCTCAATAGTGGGGAAGATTATGGAAGCACTAGTGAAGGAAAGATTAGTGGAACACTTTGTTGCCAGTGATCTACAGGACCCAAGGCAGCATGGTATTACTGGAGGGAGGTTATGCTAGACTAACCTCATTGAGTTTTTCGACTGGGTGACAAGGGAGGTGGATTCGGGGGGTCAGTGGACCTGGCCTATCTGGATTTCAGTAAGACCTTTGACACTGTGCACCATAGGAGGCTGTTAAACAAGCTGGGCAATATGGGTGTGGGTAGTACAGTAGTGCGGTGGGTGGGGAATTGGCTGGATGGCAGGACACAGAGAGTGGTGGTAAATGGTTGTCACTCCACAGAGGGAAGGGAGATCAGTGCTGGGTCTGGTCCTCTTCAGCATCTTTATCAGTGACATTACAGATACATAGATGGGATAAGTTCCCTGTTTTCTGATGACTCAAAACTCTGCATCAGAGTGGACACGCTGGAGGGAGTGTATAGAATGAGGAGAGACCTGCAGAAACTTGAGGAATGGTCAAGGGTGTGGCCGTTGAGATTTAATGCAAAACAGTGAAGAATAATGCCCATGGAACAAAAACCCTGGAAAAATATATTAGCTGGGGGTACAGCATGCTCCAAGCAGGAAAGGGACCTAGGGGTTATCATCTCTTATGACCCAAAGCTTGAGGGTCAGTGCAGCAAGGCGGCGGGTAAAGCAAATAGGATGCTGGGATGCATAGGCAGGGGCATCACCAGCAGGAAAAGGGAGGTCATAATTCCACTGTACAAGACATTAGTTAGGCCACACCTGGAGTACAGTGTCCAGTTCTGGAGGCCTTACCTATGTAAGGATATAGACAGGGTGGAGACAGTTCAGAGGAGGGCAACCAAGATAGTACATGGTTTGCATCACAAGTCCTACAAGGACAAGCTGAAGGATTTAAATACAGTATACTCTAGATTTTATGAACGCATTCGGGGACACTAAAACTGTTCGGATAATCAAGCATTCGTATAATCGGGAGCTCCATCGGAACCAATGTTACTAAATGCTAATTGTGCTATTACTGACATTAACAGACCATGATACAGCTTTTAGTGCTTGCAAAAAATCTTTATTTCTCATCGCTACCAGCTAGGGTTTTATCCGGCAACAATTTCCAAAAAAGGCCTGTCTCATCAGCGTTGTACACTTGAGTTGCTGACAACCCCTCGAGCACCATGGTATCTGTTAGTTTAGCACAGAATGGAGCAACGGACTTGTTTGCAGATGACAGAAGCTCTCCAGCTACAGAAAGCTGTCTTATACTGTGCCTTTGCTTGAAGCGTGTCAACCATCGGTCACTGGCTGTGAACATGTCATCTTCCCGATTTAGGTTTCTATGAAACTGAAGGGCTTTCTCCTTCAATATGGGGCCTGAAATAGGTGTGCCTCTTGTCCTGTTCTGCACAAAACACAAGTACAGAGCTTTATCCAGCTGCCCATCTTGGCAGCCCTTCATCGTCTTTCGCTGCTGAGGTGTGTCACTGCAATCCAGTGTCGAGGCAAAATCACGGATTTTTTGTTTTGCTTTTTTTATATCGCAGACAGTGGAATTACCAATCCCAAATTTTCAGGCGACATCCACTGCTCGTTCGCCACTTTCTAGGGCATCCAGGATCTCTAGTTTCTGACCGATGTCAATTGCAGTACGTTTCCATTTTGCCATAGTTACAGACTGTGCAAGTATAGTATGTACAGTACTGTACTGAGTTACAGCTTCTTATAACCTTGTTTTTTACCAGCACAGCACAAGCATAAACCGGACAGTCATAAAAAAAAAAAAAAAGCGACTTATAAATTCCACCTCGGGAACAAGATCTTGGGATCAAAGAACTCCTTAACTTTGTCAGCTCACAACCCTCAGGTTCTGAACACATCCTTCTTGGTGACTTCAATATTAACTAGCTCGCATCTGATGTCTGCACTTATAAGGATGCCATTACAGCTGCCAGCCTCTCACAACTGGTTACTTCACCTGCTCGGCTTAATTACAAAACTGGCACCAGCACCCTGCTGGACTGGGTTCTCACCAACCACCCCTCCAGGATCTCCAGTCCCTCCGTTTTCCTGGACTCTCTCAGTGACCACTCCCCGATTCTATGTGAATGGTCTAATAAATTTCAAAAACCACCCCCTTTAATCATCACCAGCAGAGTCCTTCCACGAGGGAAAATTATCCATCTCAAACAGCACCTATCCCTTCAAGACTGGTTGCCTATCTACAATGCGTCTGATGTCAACACAGCCCTTGATTACTTCATTACCACCTTCAACAAGGTTCAGGACCTCTTTGTTCACTAAAAGTGGAAAGCAAAAGCCCTTTATAACCCTTGGATAACTTCGGAGCTCCTTTCACAGCTGAAATATAGGGACCACCTATGGGCAGTGGCTAAAGACACAGGCAAACAATCAGATATCCAGAGATACAAACGTGCCCGTAATGCCTGCACCAAATCTATTCGTCTCACGAAAAGTTTATACTATAAGGATGTCCTCACCAACACCTGGGGAAAAGGCAGCACTTTCTGGGACAATATCAAGCACATCACTGGAAAACAATCAGAGTCCCCCCCGGCAATGCAGATGGGTCCACCACCCATGATCCTGTGGTCATTGCAAACACCTTTAACACGGCTTTTACTGACCTCCGCTCTGTTCTTCCGCCTGATTTCTTCCTGATTAATGACACCCCCTCAGGCATCCCCTGTGCTCTGTCCAATCGGCCTCGCTTCTACTTCAGGTAGATTAAGATGAGTGAAGCCAGACGTCACGTTGGCTCGGCCATCTCTAAATCTAGAACCAGCAGTGACACCCTTGACCTCAAGCTACTATCACTCTCACTGGAAGTGATCCTTTGCCCCTCACTAAAATCCTTAACCTCTCCCTCAACAGTAGTACATTCCCTGAAATCTGGAAAACTACCACAGTGATCCCTGTCCACAAAAATGGGGATAAGACCAACCATGCAAACTACTGCCCGATCTCTATATTGCCACCTCTCTCCAAGGCCCTTCAGCGTATTGTTGCTGACCAACTCACTGACTACCTAGTCAGATACAACACTCTATGCCCCCAGCAGCATGGTTTTAGAAAAGGGCATAGTACCACCGCTGCCCTACTTGAATTTATTGGCAAAGTGCACAGCTCCCTTGATAAAGGTCTTCTCACTGGGGCTGTCTTCATTGACCTATCAAAGGCATTCGACACGGTCCATCATCAGCTACTGTTTGACCAGCTACTCACTACCGGCCTTGCACCGGACTCAGCCCTCTGGTTCAGAAGTTACCTTGAAAACCACTCTAAAAAAGTAAAAATCGCTAATGTTCTGTCCCATACATTGCCTGTACGCTCTGGAGTTCCTCAAGGATCCATACTTGGCCCACTCCTTTTCAGTTTGTTCTTAAACTCCCTACCTCAATCCAGCTCGGAACAAATCATCCTGTACGCGGATGATGCTTTGTCTTCTCCACGCATCAGGACCCTGCACCTCTCCAGCTCAGCCTTCAGCTTGGATTCAGTGCCGATGAAACTTGGTTCTCCAATCATAAACTGGTCCTAAATCACAGGAAAACCAAGACCATGCTATTCTGTGGTTCTCATAACTGTCACAGGCATCACCCCCTTGCCATCTCCACCAAACAGGGATCCGTTCTCAAACAAGTATCCTCCTTCAAATATCTAGGTATTTTGCTCGACCCCAAACTCTCCTACTCTGTTCACATCGACAGCATGACCAAAGCTGCCAATACATGCCTTGGATTGCTCTACAAGCACAGGCAACATCTCACCCCAGAGGCCCTGAAGATTGCCGTCCAGAGCTCTGTGGTGTCAATTATTGATTATGGCCTCATTATCTATGGTTCTGCCTCGACATCCACCCTCCGTTACATAACAGTTGCCCTAAACAAAGCTTGCCTACTCACAACTGGTGCCCACTGCCACACCCACACCTGCTCCCCTCTATGCACAAACCAGTTTGCTCCAACTGGATAAAGTATCTCACCTGTGCCATGGCGAGAAGAATCGACCTTGGCTTAACTCCTCCTGGTGTCTCTGCCCTACTTCATCAGACCACTAACCAGTGAAACACCAGGAGTTCAATAACTCAGAACCTACAAGTCCCTTGCTGTCATACTAGTCAGGGTCAACGCTCCTTCACCTTCAGGACCCATGTATGGCTGAATGACCTTAGTGACTCCATTACCTCAGCCGCTACACTTGGTCTGTTTAAAACCAGGCTCTGGGCACATCTCATTGCCTCTAGCTCCTGTGACTGCCTCTCCTAGCTCAAGACCTACACAGCTCCAGCCTACTGCAAAACCACTTGGCCCCCTCTCAGTCTCCTTCCTAAATACTCCTGAGGCGACAACATATATACCCAGGTCTTCTTACCGCCTTTTAGTCTATCCATGCCCTATCTTTCCGCACTTATTCTACCCCCTCACCTTCTCCATCTCTCCTTCCCACTATTTGACAAATGCCTCTGGCTCCATCTACCCTCCTCCCTCTCTCCTTTCTTCAGACTGCCTATAGCACTGCTGTACAAGAATTGCATTTCTGTTAATTCAATGTTGTAACCTTGTTGTATGTGTATCCTTGACGTGGAACCTTTGTAAAAGAGCTTTGGCTCAAAGGTATTTGTAATCCTAGATACAATAAATAAATAAAAATAAAATAAACAGTTCTCAATTGGGGGACATGAAACGAATTCGGATTAACCGGCATTTCGGTTAACCGGTATTCGTAAAATCGAGAGTATACTGTATGGGAGAGGAAGGGGGGGGGGGGCTATGAGAGAGACTTACAAGTACCTCCCGAGGAGGAACAAGGTGTAGGAAAACACTATTTTTCAGAGGAAGAGATGTTCCAGGACTAGGGGTCATGGCATGAAATGGGGGGAGGGAGAGTCAGAGGTAATGTGAGGAAGTATTTCTTCAGGGAAAGGGTGGTGTACATATGGAATGCCCTGCCAGAGGAGGTAGGGGGCTGAAACGATTACGAGATTCAAGAATACATGGGATAGGCATCGGGGCATCCTAGCAGTTGGGGGAAGGGGACAACCCAGTTCAAGAGAAGCTTGAAGAGGCACAATTACATGTGCAGTTCGGCAGACTAGGGGGCCTAAGGCCATTATCTGCCATCAGTATCTATATATCGATGTGTGACAAGGCTATATGATGCTGGGTTGTATCGGAGGAGGTATTGACAGCAGGAAAAAGGAGGCAATACCTCTACATGGGTCACTGGTGAGGCTGCACCCAGAATACTGTGCCAGGTTCTGGAGTCCTCGCCTAAGCAAGGACAGGGAGGCTGGAGATGGTTCTGGAGTCCTCACCTAAGGAAGGACGAGGACAGGCTGGAGATGGTGCAACGCAGGGTGACCAGTGCGATTCAGTGCCAACAGGGCAGATCTTATGAAGCTCATCTGAAGGCACTGAACATGCACTTACTGGAGACCAGGCAGCAGTTGGGTATGATAAAGACCTTCAAGTTCAAGAAGGGAATAAACGGGGTGAACTGCAGGGATCTGATTAGCAGGAGTACAGATTCTAGAACCTCAGGTCACTGAAAGAGTGGTAGAGTCATAAAACAGTCTGCCAGGGTACACGATCTACAGGAGGGACAGGGAGGGTAGAAGAGGAGGAGGAGTAGTAGCTCTCTATGTAAGGGAAGGGATTAAAGCAACAGAACTAAGGGTAAACAAGGAGGGGAGGAGGCACTGTGGGTCACCCTGGAGACAGGAAATGGCACCATAATCCGCACAGGGGTAGTATACAGACTCCCATCTCAGGGGAAGGAAATGGACAAGGAAATGATAGAAGGCATCCTTCGGATGGCAGAAAAAAAGGGAGGTACAGTATTGTTGATGGGGGACCTCAATATGCCAGATGTTAACTGGGGCACATTTGCTGCAGCCACATCCAAGAGCAGGGTCATTCTTGATGCCTCACAGAGCTAGTGTTGGAACCCACTTGGAAGGGAGCAATCTTAGACCTGGTACTCTCAAATGAGGACAGAGAGAGGATCTCAGATTTAGAAGCGGGTAGCCATCTGGGAACAAATGACCACCAAACAATGAGGTTCATGATAAACACAGCTATAGAGTCAAGCCATAAAAAAAAAAGTGAGAGTATTGGACTTTAGGAGGGCTGACTTTGACAAAACAGGAGTGTGTCTCAGAAAAACAATAGCAAACGGGCAAGAAGGAGGGATGGAAGAACAATGGGGAAACATCAAAATTGTCATCACAGAGGTAACAAGCCATTGTGTGAAGCAAATAAACAACTCATAATGAAGGAAAAAAACACTATGGTTCTCAAAAGAAGTGGCGGGGAAGGTTAGGGAGAAAAGGAAGCCAGAAAGGCAGTCAGAATAGCAATGGCCCAAACCGAGGAAAAGATAGCCAGCTTGGTTAAGAAGGGAGATAACAATTCATAGGTACACTGAGGGGATGAAGGAAGACCAAAGGGAGGGATAGTGTGGCTTAATAAAAGGAGAATTGGCTGGGTAAAGGGTGACAGTGGAAAAGTAGGGATACTGAGTGAATACTTCTGCTCAGTATTCACAAAAGAAGAGGAAGGGGAGGTACTTAAACCAAACAATAGCAGCACTCTGGTTAGGGGGGTTGATACCTGTTGATTCACAGAAGAAAGGGTTCTGAAAGAACTCCTAAAACTGAAGGTGGACAAAGCAATGGGACCTTACGGGATTCACCCCAGAATTCTAAAAAAACTAAGGGGAGAACTAGTGACACCACCGACAACCCTTTTTAACAAATCATGTGAGGATGGTGTGGTACCTGAGGACTGGAGATGGGCGGATGTGATTCCCTTTCACAAAAGTGGGAGCAAAGCACAGGCAGGAAACCACACTTTTAGTTTGACCTCGGTGGCAGGGAAAATGGTGGAATCACTTCTGAAAGAAAGAATTTTTGAGTACCTAGAGGCTAGCGGGGCACAGGACCCAAGGCAGCATGGATTCGCAGCGGGAAGATCATGTCTGACGAATCTAATAGATTTCATTGACTGGGTGACCAAAGTAGTAGACCAGGGAGGGGCTGTGGACATGGCCTACCTAGACTTTAGCAAGGCAGTTGACACAGTCCCACACAAAAGATTAATAAACAAATTAACCAGCCTGGGAGTGGGACCCATGGTGGTAGCCTGGGTAAAATATTGGCTGGGCAAAAGGACACACAGGATAATAGTAAATGGAGTCCACTCTGAAGAAGGGGGGGTTACTAGTGGGGTACTACAGAGTTCAGTACTGGGACCAGTCCTTTTTAATGTCTTTATAAGTGACATTGCAGAGGGACTGGAAGGAAAAGTATGCCTCTTTGCAGACGACACAAAGATCTCCAACACAGTTGATACACAAGGGTGGGTGGAAAGGATGAAAAGGGACTTGGCAAGGTTGGAGGAATGGTAAAAAATATGGCAGCTTAGATTCAGTGCAAAGTAATGCACCTGGGAAAAAAAAAAACAAGGGAGAATACACAATGGGGGTGGGGGTGGGTTACAAACAACAACAAAAATGGAAAGGGACCAGGGAGTAGTCCTATCAGATGACCTAAAGGTAAGCAAGCAATGTGAGAAGTCAGTAAGGAGGGCTGGGGTGATACTGGGATGTGTAGGGAGAGGCATTACCAGTAGAAAACAGGAAGTTGTTATCCCTCTGTACAGACAGTTGGTGAGACCCCATCTGGAGTACTGCGTGCAGTTCTGGAGACCCCATCTCCGCAAGGACATAGGATGGAGGCAGTCCAGAGGAGGGCAACTAAAATGGTGCAAAGTCTGCACTAGATGCCATATGAAGAGAAACTAAAAGAGCTTAATATGTATACCCTTGAGAAAAGGAGGGATAGGGGGGTCATGATACAAACGTTCAAGTACCTCAAGGGAATCAACAAAGTCCAAGAGGGTAGCATCTTTCAGAAAAAGAGATGTGCAAGAACAAGGGGACACAGTTTGAAGATGGGAGGGGGAGATGGCTCGGGGCAACGAGAAAAGGTTTTTTTTTCACGGTGAGGGTGATGGATGCATGGAACGGCCTTCCTGAGGAGGTCATGGGTCAAAAACAGTGGGGGAATTCAAGAATGCATGGGACAGCCATAAGGCAATTCTGGTGGGGGTTAGGAAGAAGTAGGCAGTTGGTTAACTAGGATCTGCAGCTTATCCAATAGGTTGGGAAATGGGCAGACTGGGTGGGCTAAGCAGTCCTTATCTGCCTTCAAAGTCTATGTTTCTATGCCAGTGGAGGTGGCGGGCACTAAGATTGCTAATGGTTTCAAGCATGGCTGGGATGGTGAAGGGTTGGTAGTTTCTCTGTAGCAGTAGGTCTGTAGCAGTAGGGAGGGGAGCAGGGGGTGGACCAGGAAGGATAAATCCCTGTGTGGACAGTAGGTCCCAGGGCAGATAGGGAACTCTGGGTAGACTAGATGGACCTTTGATCTTTTCCTGTCATCTTTGTTTTCGTTTCTGTGACAGTCTGTATTGTGAAGCACTTTCGTTGACTCAATTATACTTGCACAATATAAATTTCTCATGTCTTGAAATGTTCTCCTGAACAAGAAGTTGGTGGTAATGTCCTGCTGCTGCTTCTGTGTTGTTCAAGTCTCCATCTTGGACAGTCTGTATTGTGAAGCACTTCAACTGACTGACACAAGTGCCCAAGCACAGTATATAAATTTCTCACATCTTGAAGTTTTCTCCCAAACAAGAAAATATTAGATGGTTATTAAATGGTGGTAATATACTACTGCTGCTGCTGCGCTGCTCAGGTTGCATACCCCGAGAATGTTTCTCAATTAGCAGAATCCATATTTCAGGTTACTGCATTGTGCTGCGCTGTGTCAGTCCCCCCCCCCACAGTTCTTGAAATGCAATTTAGTGGAAATTGTGCAAAAGCACAATATACTTAAATTCTGAACTCTTCCAGAATTGTTCTCAACTAGCAGAATAAATATATTATGTTGCTACATGCTGCTGCCCTGTGTATCAGTCCCTACACCACAGTTCTTGTAATGGTCATGAAAAACTAATTTTAGAATATATAAAATAAATCACAAGCTGTAATTTAGTTTAAAAAAATTATTATTGTAGACCTTTCAGTACATGAAAACAATACTTTAAAACCAGTAGATACTTATTAGAAAGTTATTTGTCTCTCTATGGGGAACTGCTTAGAGCACTGGAACAGTGGACTGTATTTCTGTACCCTCTTAATTTTTGTTTAAAACAAACATTTACCATGTCTGTAGGTGTGTTTGATCTGAGCAGATTTTATTGAGGAAAATGCGCACAGTACTCCAGATAAGTCTTGACGAGGGCCTGGCAAAGCAGCAGGATTACTTCCCCCACTGTGCTGGTTACTGGTCCCCCCTTTTTTGATGCACTTCATTCTGCCCGCTCACTCACTGATTGTTCTGTTTCAGCCCCCTTGTACATTATGACCCCAGGTCCTTTTTCTCAACTCCAAACAAGACCCACACAGTATTCAAGTTCTAAGTGATCTTCTTCTGGGATATCTCTTATGGAACTGTACCCACGTCAGCGCTAGGACCACACGGAAACTTCTGTAGCAGTGTAGTAGGGGCCCCCCATGATGATGATGATGTCAGATGCCAACATCCCTGTATACATAAGCATGGGCAGCCCCGCTCCCTCCTCAGTTCTTTCCCACCGCCTACCATATTTGCACAGTCTCCTCAGAAGCGTCGCCATTCAGTAGACTGCCTTAGTTGCACTTACTTACCATTTATTTTCCTTTTTGTGTTGAATCACTTTATTTTTAAAGTGATTCTTTTCCTTTTGCATAACGAGAACAAAAGACTTGCCAAACCTTTTCCATCGCTGCCGCTGGAGAAAGGTTTATTCCAAAGACGAGCATGACATCTGTGTTGGCTGCCTCGGGCCTACCCAGGACGTCCTTGCCAGCGAGCTCTACCTGAAATTCAGTCTCGCTACCAGGGAACGTCAGAAAGTCCTGCAGTCCTTTCTTTTGCAGCAACAGGTGGCCAGAATGGAACAGAGAACTTCAGGGACCACACCAGCCCAGTCACCGACTTCCTCTTTGGGCTCTCAGGCTGTCAATGCCCAGGACAAGTCTTCAGAGAAACATTCTTACCGGGACAAGGAACATAGTAAGACCAGTTCCCCCCAGGAGGCGCTTCCAGTCCCCAGCCTCTTCTTCCTCCGGGATAGCACCGTCGATAGCTTTGTCGTTGACGCCTCCTGCCTCCTAGGCCTTAGCTGCTTCTAGGTTTGCCAGTCTTCGGCCGGCAATGGGCCAGTGACCACAGGCTCACCCAGGTTATTAATGCCAGCTCTGCTGTAGTAACGTAGGTTCCCACAAGGTCCACAGGCACTGGACTCCGCTAATGCTGCTTCAGTAGCTGGTGCATCAGTAACACAGGGATCTCTACCCTCCCCATCGCCATTAGTGTTGTCTTTGCATACCGTCAGCCTGAACACGGTGCTCTCATCCATCACGTCGGTGCTTATCCAGCAGCTTTCCCCCAGGCCTGGCCCTCTGTCGCCATCGCCGAGGAGGGCTGCCTTGATGTCGACACCACTGGGCTCCCAGCACAATGCGCCTTCCAGAGAGTTGTTGATGTCCTCAATGTCATTGCCTGCTTCAGACCAGGTTGAGGAGGAGTATCACCCAGGTCTTATCCTCCCTGAGGAAGGGGATGAGGAGTAAGATCGTGGGGCAGATTCTTTGGACAGGTCCACTGTCTCATCAGGGAGTGAGGACTCTGTGAAGTATACCCCAAGATCGCCCCCCCTCCCCAAGGGCCCCTCCTTTTACTCCCTTATGGAGCAGCTCCAAGCTACTGTGGAATTCCAGATTGAGGAGGAGGACATCACCAGAAGGAACCTGGTGGATTTTCTGATGGGCCCCTGAGTCTCCACCTAAGTTCCTACCTCCCTTGCTGCCTGCCTTGATCGATGCCACTGTAGCTTGGCACAGGCCTAACATGGTCCCCGCCATGTCCAGAAAAGCTGACAAACTTTATCAGGCCCCTCTTGTGGAACCCCTTCTATGCTGCTAAACCAGAAACAGATTTGGTGATGATTAAAGTGGCTCATGACAGGTCCAAGGTGCCCAAGCACCTTAGTTTTATCCCCCCAATAGTGAATCTAGGAGGCTTGACCTTTGGGGCAAGAGGACCTTTGCTTCTGCTACTTTGGGCCTCAGGATTGCCAATTACCTGTCTTACATGGTCAAGTCCCAGAATACCCTCTTGAAGAAGGGCAAGGCAGCAGCACAAGCCCTTTTTGAGGGTACCCAGAGGCAGGAGCTTCTTAAGGCCCCCCCAGGCTGATGTTAGTAATCCTCTCCTGAGGGCCATTTATGACATGTCTGATGCCATGGCGAGGGTGGCTGCCAGTGGTATTTGCCTTAGGAGGTACTACTGGTTGAGGGTCTCTGGTTTTGTTGCAGATGTCCAGCAGAAAATTCTGAATGCTGCTTTCAGGGCTTTTAAGCTCTTTGTCACGGATGTGCAGGACATTATCAATGACCTGCAGGGCTGTTCAGTCTGTCCATTCCTTCTACCATACCCAATCCAGGACCAGGCCATGATCCTCCTTTTGTAAACTATCCCATAAATGTAGATCAGGCGCAAGGCCTCAGCCTAAACTTTGGCCAGGATCTGCACTGCCTGCCCCTTCCTCTTCCACTGGCAACCCTGCCAAGAGCTGCAGAGGAGGTAGTGCGGCTCGAACCCCTTACTTAGCATGACATCTTGATCGACCCTCCTCCTCCAATTCCAAGCCAGGAGGTGGTGGTAGGGGGTAATTTTTCCCTCCACCTAGACCAGTGGAGAACCCTGACCACAGACCCTTGGGTCCTACAGCTCATCGAGTGGTGCCACATGCTAAAGGTTCTAGAGCAGCCTCTGGACTTTTCCCCTAGTTCCTCCTTCTTACCCCAGAGACCACCTTCAGGTGCTCAGGGAGGAAGTCCTCACCCTACTGCACAAGTGTGCTATACAACCTGTTTCCAGGCAGCAGTGGAACAAAGGGTTCTACTCCCAGTTCTTCCTTGTCCCAAAGCAAAAGGGGGCTCTGCATCCTATTCTAGACCTCAAGGAGCTAAACTGCTACATCCAGTACAAGAAGTTCCAGATGGCCACATTACAAGACATACTGCTGCTGCTCAAGCAGGGGGATTGGTGCTCCCTGGAAATGCAGGATGCATATCTTTACATCAAGATTTGCTCCCACCACAGGAGGTACCTCAGGTTCTGGTTCAAGGGGGAACATTACCAATTCGAAAGTTTGCCCTTTGGCTTGTCCTCCATGCCCTCTGGCTTACCCTTGGTCTTAACCATGTGTTTAGCAACAGTTGCGGTGGCCCTCAGGCAAAAAGACCTGTATTGTCTTCCCTTATTTGGATGACTGGTTACTGAAGGGCCAATCCGGGGATCCCCTGGTGGTAACTCTAGAGCACACCAGGCAGTTGTCCCAGACCTTGGGGATTACAGTCAATTTGCCCAAGTCGGTTCTGACGCTGTGTCAATGCTTACAGTAAATAGAGGCGGTTCTGGATTCTGCTCAGGGCAAGGCCTTTCTCCCACAGGACAGGGCGAATTGTCTTATTGCTTAGGCTCAGTTGGTTGCCCAAAGCAGATATATTACAGACAGAACATTCCTTCGCCTGCTGGGCCTGATGGCTACGGCCATCGTCACTGTACCCTTGGCCAGGCTAGATATGTGGATTCTCCAGTGGACACTGAGTCCAGTGGGATCAGCGTGCCAACAGCCTAGATGAACTGGTCCTCTTCTCCTTTCCTGCCCGCAAAGTGCTTCAGTGGTAGATGAACTCCAGCAATCTGTTGAGGGGCGTGTCCTTCCTCATCCTGTCTCTGCATCAGATTCTTACCACTTATGCTTCTGGTCTGGGTTGGGGAGTGCACCTGTGTTTCTTCAGACTCCGGGGACCTGGTCTGTAATGGAAGCTTGCCTCCAAATAAACAGTTTAAAAATGTGAACAGTTCTGTATTTCTTCCAGGCCTTCCAGAACCACTTCTCCCTGGGTCCTCTGCTGGTGCAGTCGGACAACCTCGGTGTAGTTTATTATATCAACAAACAATTAGGGACCCATTCTTATCCCCTGTGCAGAGTGGCAATGACAGTCTGATATTGAGTTCTGGAACATGGTCTAGAACTGTCAGTCATCCACATTACAGGCAACTAAAATGTCTTAGCAGACAGTCTAAGTCTTGAGCCAAGCTTCACAAGTGGGTGCTGTGGGTGTCAGTCATAGCAGACCTGTTCGACAGGTAGGGTCGGCCAGAGTTGGACCATTTTGCATCTCCACTTAACGTAAAACTGCCTCATTTCTGCTTACTAAATCCAGGGTCTAGAGATTGTGGCAAGACACGTTGTCCCTCTCCTTGAAAGGGAGGTTCCTTTATGCCTTTCCTCCCTTCCGTCTGATTCAGAGGGTTCTCGTCAAACTCCAAAGCCGCCCTAATGGTGGTGATGCCCTTTTGGCCTCATCAGGTCTGGTTTCCATTATTGCAACAATTGGAGGTGGAACTTCCTGTTCCCCTGCCCCTTTTGTTGGAATCTGTTGACTCAGGCTCAGGGAACCCTGGTCCATCTGGACCTCGGATCCCTCCATCTACCTGCCTGGCTCTAATGACATAGCCATCATGTTTGAGGTTTCCCAGAAGGTAGCAAATGTTCTGTTAGCTGCCTGGAAACCTTCAGTCAGGACTATTTACTCAATGAAGTGTAGACACTTTGCTATTTGGGCTGCTTCCCATCAATTGGACCCATGCACTTGTCCTGTGAACCAGATTCTGGAGTATTTACCATCCATGTCTGATGCAGGATTTCAGTACTCGTCTATTAAAGTGCACCTGTCTGCTGTATCAGCCTTTCATGTGCCCACTGATGGACATACTGTGGCCCAGTTGGACGTGGCCTGTACTTTTCTGCGAGTCATCTTCCTATCTGTAATCCAGTCCCAGCTTAGGACCTGAATTTTGTTTTAGAAAATCTGACACTGCCTCCTTTTGAGCCAGACACATCTTGCAAGCCACGCTTTCTGTTGTGGAAAGCATTATTTTTAGTTGGTATTACTTCTGTTCGAAGGATTTCAGAGCTACAGGCTCTCATGTGTGAGCAGCCTTATTAGATTTTCCACAAAGACGGTGTCTTTATGCACTAACCCCAAGTTTCTTCCTAAAGTGGTGTCTGAGTTTACTTTAAATCAATTTATCCACCTGCCTGTGTATTACCCAGGGCATGTTAATCCAGGAGAAGCATTGCTGCATACTTCAGATATGCATAGAATTCTGCATTGCTATACGGATCATACCAAGGACTGCAGGAAATCCTCAGTTGCTTGTTTCTTTCACCCCTGGAAAATAAGGCATCCTGGTTTCTAAACAGTGCTTGTCCAAATGGTTGGCCAACTGTATTACTTTTTGTTACAGGAAGCATGGTAAGGAACTTCCTGGGGTCATTCATGGTGACTTAAACAGGGGCATGGCCACTTTGGTGGCCTGTTTTAGCCACAGACATTTGTGCTGCTGCGACTTGGAGTACTGTCCACACTTTAGCTAAACACTACAGCCTGGACATTGCTTCTAGGAGGAGGGTAGGTTTTGGCCTAGCTGTGCTTCAATGCCTTCTTTCATAGGTCTCCGACCCCCTTTCACCCAAACTATCTCATAGTCGGTACTGCTTGGGACTCGTTCCATAGGTATGACCCAATGAAACAGATATCCCTGAAGAAGACAGGACAGTGACGTAAGAACTTACTGTAACAGTAGATCTTCAAGTTAATCTCTTTCATCAAGTCATGCCATCGCACCCTCCTTCCCCCAGTTCTCTGTTCCAGTTTGGCTTTCTTGTTGCTTCATCACTCCTTATAGCTGGGCACCTCACCTCTCTCTTTGGTTCCTTAGAGGGAGGTCTAGCAAGTGTGGTCTCTGGCGAGGAATTGAGAAGGGAACGTTCCATGCTTATGTATGCAGGAATGTCGATGTGGGCAGCCCCTACTAGACTGCTGCAGAAAACTTTCCATGTGGTCCTAACGCTGACGCAGGTATAGTTCCATAGGTGTGACCTGACGAAAGAGATTCCTACAAAGATCTACTGTTATGGTAAGTTCTTACATAACTGTCTTTTTTAGGGACATGGATATGTTGTTCTGTCCACGCATGGCAGTGTTCTTTCCCTTTAAGAGTTGCTGGAAAGTCTTCAAGCTGGCTCCTCCCATCCACCTGGGTGGTATATCCCTCGGCTTAGCCCCATGACGCCAGATCTTCCTTTCCGCTCCTGCTTTGAGTAGGCCCTGGCATTCAGTTCTTTGGATTTACTTCCTAAACTTAAAGTCGTAAGAGTTTTTTCTTCACAATGAACTTCGATCGCAACCACGATGGAGGACATGTCCTTGGCCGGGTTCCGCTGGTACCCCTGTGAGCAGAAGATGTTGCATACCGAGCCGCACCCCACGGGTATTTACTGCCTGGGTCCTGAGCATGATACCCAGGCCTGCGATATTTGTTGCTAGTTTCATCCTAATGTGCTCGACAACTGTCTCGCCCATTTGCAGCTGGGCTGCCCGGAAAAACTGAACCCGCCGGTCAAATCCAAGGAAGCTCGTTGGGTGGTCTCTGTGGCCGCAGGATCCACCGAGCAGTCGGAGCAGGTGAAGGCCTTCTAGGAGGAGGCAGCTCAGGCTGCCAAGCAGTCCTGTTCGGTATCTGCCTTTGTTCCACTGAAATTGGGCTCTACCTTTTCAGGCTCCTTCAAGGAGTTGTGCCAGTCTCTCCCGACTAAGGGAGAGGGCCCTTCTGACTTGCACACTCGCAACAAGAAGGAGGAGTCGAAAGACAAGGAGAAGACTCACCGTCACCGTTCTTGGGACCGAGAGTGGTCTCAGTCTCAGGAGACTTAAGTTTCGACCATGGTCGAAACCATGGCCTTAGCCTCTGGCTTCACAGTGCCCCCATCAGGCCAGTCTGCCAAGATGCAGGTCGATGATCCAGCCGAGATTTTTCACGACTGAGTTGACTTGCTATCTCTCGATGAGGCTGACAACTCTCTATTTAGGACTCTGTTCCTACTGACCAAGCCGATCCAGCCCATTGGGATGGACCCCAGGGTTCCAGAAGACCAGGAGGAGCCGGAGCATTCCCGGATCCCTCCAAGCGACCCTGTCTGTCCCCAGCGACCTGGTCCGGTCTCTGTCATCTTCTTCTAGTGGGTCGCACAGATCCCACTGGCACTGTTCTCGGCGTGAAAAACGGCGCCGTCACTATTCAACTTCCTCGTGCTCCACAGCTGAGGGGAGGCTTCAAAACAAGTGGCATCGGCGCTACAAGGATCTTAAGTGGTAACAGCTGGTTCTGGCCAGTCAGAAGCCTACCCTGGCTCCCACCCCGGCAATCACCTGGCTGTCACCCTCTAAGCTGTTGCCTACACCTCCGGAGTTTTTGGAACCGGTTGACACCACCCCTCTACCTGCGGACCCGGTGAAGACCGTTCTAGCTCAGCCGAAACTGGCTTCTCCACTTATTGTGGTGGAACTGACACCTCAACAGCCAACGTCCGGGGCCCTGTACAAGGAGTCTCAGATGACTAAAGGGCTTCCCCATCATATACTTTTCTTACAACTAAAAAGAAGTCAAAGACAGACCAAGTAAGTTCTAAAAAGAATTTTACTAAAATAGTTAAAAATATGTAAAACGCAAAATACAGAACTCTTGTATCCCCAGACATACAAATCTTTTAAAAGAAACAAGGTTTAAACAGTGCAAATTCCTACTTACAGTACTTAGATTTGAAATCTTTCTAAATATCTGTTTACAAGTGCTCCCAAAGATCTTTCCTCAGTCAGAGTCTAGGTAAAAGTGTGTGTAAGTAAAACAGAGTATTCCTTAAACAACTGTGTGGGACAACCCATTTTTGTGTGAGGTCAGCTAGCTCCTCCTCTGTCAGATTATGTATAAAAAAAGATATATCTTATACAAAAGTATTACATTATACAACTTCAGCATAATTCATGCCCTTCAAATGACACTTCTTTTGATCTCATAATTAAGTTTCCTCCTTCCAGGACATGACAGCATCTTTATGATTTTCGCACTTCTATGTAATAACCCTGGGTTTTCCTTCCAACGTCATAAAATGGATATGTTCTAGCAACTATGGTTGTAATTAACTCAGACAGACAGGATCCTTAATTAAGGCCTTGCATGTAACGCATGGTCTCTAAAAAACTGAGTGTGTGTGTGAACTCACATGCTGTCAGCATTTTTCTTATGGCTTTCATCTTTAAGCTAAAACCTGGGTGTTGATGAGTGAGGTCATTCTGAGAGCATCAAATTTTTTTTTAGCAGAGACAGTCAGTCATACATTTTATATTTAAAAAAAAAAAACAGCACTTAGAGCTGGCTGTCTACGTCACACCCATCAATTCCCTTTCAGGGTTCACGGAATACCCCTCGGCCAAGGGGATAGTGACCGATTCCGTGTTTAGGCACTCGGGTCATAAGGACATCGATAAACCTCCAGACAAGGAGTCCAAGAAATTGGACTACTCAGCAAAGAATTTTTATGCTGCCTCCCCGCTCAGTCTCCAGACCACAGTCAGACAGGTCCAGGATCAGGGTTGAGCTGTAGCCAAGCAGCAGCTCCAGACAACTCTGGATATTGGGGATTCTTGTGCCTGCTCGGTGGTGGCTGCAATCGCCATGCGCTGTAGGGCTTGGCTGAGGAGCTTGACCTTCACAGCAGATACTCAGCATAGACTGGCGGATGTACCCTTTCTGGGCACTGACTTGTTTGGTCACCTCCCACGCATAGAGAAGTCGAGTGCCACTCTGTCCAGTCCATCCAGAAGGACTGTAAGGGCTCCAAGCAGCAGAAGCGAAAGCCCTTTTGGCCTTCCACCCCTATAGCTAAACCAGTATCAGTCTGGGCAGCAGGCTCAGTCTTGGCACCCCCAGCCCAAGTCAGTGGCTTTGGTGTCCAGAAAGCCCGGAGGCAAAGGTCCTGGCAGTTTCTTGGACGGGTCTCCCTCCTCTGCCAGGCTTGCACAGTGACAGGATGGGGGCAGCCACCACCATACCTGTCACATCTCCTCTGGGTCCTCCTGTGGGGGTCCCTCTCCACCATTTCCTTTCTGCCTGGTCTGCTGTTACCACGGACAGGTGGGTCTGGAAGTGGTCGGTCAGAGTCTGCCTCTTGAATTAAAGCAGTACCCTACAAGCTGAGTCCATGCCCCATGGAAGAGCTTGGTATCTGTAGACACTCTGTCGGCTGTCTGAGATGACATAGCACAACTCCTCCTCCTGCACACCCAGGGTTTGTCTCCAGATACTTCCTGGTACCAAAACGGACAGGGGGTTGATGCCCCACTCTAGATCTGTATGACCTGAACAGGTTCCTCAGGTCCTGCACATTCAGCATGATAACTGTCCCAGATCATACCATCTCTCAAGCAGGACATGTGGCTCTGCTCTCTGGATCTTCAGGACACGTTCTTTCATGTACCAGTTCGTACGTCCCACAGAAGGTTTCTCCAGTTCCGGGCAGAGGGAGCCCTATACAAGTTCCAGGCCATGCCATTCGGCCTTTCCTCGGCCCCCAGGGTCTTCACCAAATGCATAGCAGTGGTGGCGGCCCACCTAAGGCATCGAGGGGTCCAGGTGTACCCCTTCCTGGATGACTGGTTGATTGCAGGTCCCTCCAGGCAGGAGGTGGAGTGATCCGGGGATCTGGCCCTTCAAACCTGCATTGACCTGGGCCTCCTTATCAATGAGGCCAAGTCAGAACTCACTCCTACGCAGGTGATCAGTTTCATTGGGGCAGAACTCGACTTTTGCTGAGCCAGGCTCCTGGCGGACATGGGGGAGGTTCTCCCCTCCTATGCCCAATCATTTCTGGTTGGGCACTACTGTGCCTACTGGGTTACATGGCGGCCTGCACCACTGTGGTCCGTTGTGCCCGGTGGCATATGCGCTCCCTGCAGTGGGAGCTGGCCAGTCAGTGGTCCCAGCACAAAGGTCACTTTCACCAGCTGCTCACAGTGACCCAGTGGAAATGGGACACTCTCCAATGGTGGACCGTCCTGGAGCATCTGCAGGAAGGGATCCCATTTGTCCGCCCAGAGCCGACAGTCATCCTGATGACCGACGCGCCTCTCATGGGCTGGGGTACCCATCTAGGGGATCACAGAGTCCATGGGCTCTGGACCCCTGAGGAGTCCCGATGCCACATCAACCTGCTGGAGCTCTGAGCAGTTTGGCTAGCGCTGACTGCATTCGCTCTGTTTGTTCGGGGTCAAGTGGTTCAAGTCCATACGGACATCACCACGACCTTGTACTACCTCAACAAGCAGGAAGGGATGCATTCTCTGCCATTGTGCAAGGAAGCTGTCCGCACTCGGACCCTAGTGCACAGCCTGGAGGCAGATCTCCTAGCCATCCAAGTGGCAGGAGCCTCCAGTCAGTTGGCTGATGCTCTCATCCGGGTGGGCGAGGCGTTTCACAAGTGGTCTCTCCACCTGGAGGTAGTTCACACTCTGTTCTCCCAGCAGGGCACCCCTCAGGTGGACCCGTTTGCCTCCAGGGAGAATGCAAAGCTGAGGCTGTATTGTGCCGCCTCTCCTCAGCAAGGCTCTCTGCAGGGAGATGCCTTCTCGAGGCCGTGGACCCCAGGCCTCTTCTGTGCCTTCCCTCCATTTCCCTTGATCCACAAAGTGCTGCTTAAGGTCAGGAGGGACAAGGAACAGGTGACCCTGGTGGCTCCAGACTGCCAGTTTTTGTACCCAGATCTCCTTAGCCTCAGCAACAGGCTCCCGAGGCATCTTCCATCACACTTGGACCTGCTTTCCATCAGCCAGGGAAAGGTACTCCACCTGGACCTTCAGTCCCTGCACCTGACAGCCTAGTTCCTGAGTGGCTAGAGTTCCAGGCTTTGGGTCTCTCCGAAGATGTCTTCACAGTCATGGAGGCCTCTTGGAAGTAGTCGGCCAGAAAATGCTACACCTTGAAATGGAAAAGATTCTCCATTTGGTGTCGAGGCAAGGGACTGGACCTTGTGTCAGAGTTTCACCTGAATCCGGTGATGATTCTGCTGGTGTTGTACCCAAATCACACCTTGGATGCCAAATACAGGCTCTATACTTTGGACCTGAGGCGAGCGCTCGCTTGTTACAAAGAGCGCATGGCTGAAGTTCGGGGAAAGGTTCGCCAGCTGTTTTTCACCTGTGCTGAAGCTGCACCTGGCAGATCTGCAGCCAAGTGGATGTTTGGCAGGTGGGTCACATCCTACATTGATCTCTGCTATAAGTTGGCGGGTAGGGAGCCCACCCACCCCCGTGGGGCTACAGGCTCATTCCACCTGCCATACTGCTGCGTCAGTGGCTGCTTCTAGGGACATCCCTGTCCAAGAAATCTGCAGGGCTGCTACCTGGAATTCAGCACACACCTTTATTTCCCATTACCACATTGGCCTCTTTTCTCCAATCTCTGTTCCCGAAGTAAGGGGTGCGTGTCTTGCCTCCCTCCTCCTGGAGAACTGCTAGGAGTCTGCCAGAACGTGTGGATAGAACAACATATCCACGTCCCTAGCAAAACAGGTTACTCACCTGTAACAGAAGATCTTCTATGGACAGGTCTCCTGCAGTAGGTTATTACTCTTGGGAGTCTGCTAGGTGGAGCTGTCACACAGTAGCTTCTTCCAGCAGTCTTCTATAGGGCCGCCCCCCATATATCACTTCCTCTGGCTGTGTATAAAAGGGGGCGGTCCCAGGTTCATGTTCATTTTCCCGATGGCTTCAACCCACACAGCAGCCACGGCAGCTAGCTCAGTCTTCTGTGTTGCAGTCTTCGACGTGAACTTGAACCCGATTTTAATTCTTTGTGCCAGGCCTGTGGCATACTCCCAGGCCCTGGCTCTTCTACTTCCACTAGGCCGGGCCTGTGAACCACTCATAGTACTCCGGCTCTCCTTGTTTCAGCGGGCCTGTGTTCATTCACAGTACCCCCGCTGCTCCTTGGCCCAGGCTCTCTTGCTGGGTCAGGGATTCCGTCCATGGCCGACAAGTCAGCCTTTCCGGGACAGACCTCGGGGACCCATGTTAAGGGTCCCTGGCCAAAGGCTCTCGTTCTCGACATCTGAGGCAGCAGGATTCACACTCCTCTGATCTGCTCCATCGACGGTGGCTCCTCCATCGTCGACAGGGCCTTCATCATCGATTCTCTTGTACCGTCGATGGGGGCTATCCTTCCCCCCATTGATAGGGTGTTCATTGTCGACAGGGCATCTCCTTCCCATCACCAGAGCCTTCGTTGCTCCCTTCATCATTGCCGGATCATCCCCCGTTGATGGAGCACTTTCCGGGATGTTTCCCTTTGATGGGTACTGTTCCCCCATCCATGGAATGTTCCTCGTCGATGGGGAGGCTTCCCCGTTGACTGAGCATATTGCTTTCTCTGTCTCATTGGTTTGGGAGCTCTTCCCCTGTCAACGGAGCATGCATTTGCTCTCTCTCTCTCATCAATGGGGGCTCTTCCCCTGTCGACAGGAAGGCTTCCCCTATTGACTGAGCATGTTTTCTCCTTCCATCGGACGGGCGCTTTCCCCATCGACTGAGCATGCTGCTCACGCTCTCTCGTCGATGGAGGCTCTTCCCCCGTCGACAGAGTACGCCTCGTCAACGACATGTTGTCTTTTGTGTTCCTTGTTGATGGGGCTGCTTCCCCTGTTGAAGGGACATCCCCATTACCATTCCTTGTTGATGGGGCTGCTTTCCCATCAACAGTATGTCCCTGCCTTCATCCCTTTCAGCGGGGCTGGTTCGTCCATCACCGGCAGGCGCTCCGCACCTCAGGCGTCCTCAGTCTGGGAGTCCCTTCCTGCCCCCCACCCATCCTGGCACCAGTGTCCTGTTCCTCGTCGCTGGGGTTACCCCTCGTCGCCATTCCTGTGCCCTTCAGGCACCTTTTGTGCCCTCGGGACGGGGTTCCTGGGTCTCACCCCTCATTCCTTATCCCACCTCTGGTGCCAGTCAGCTGGGGTCGGGATCCCCCCCCCATCTTTCTGGCATCATCCGGTTAGGGCTATCTCCACCTGGTTCCCCCTCCCTCCTCCTGTTTTGCGGGGGTCTGTGCCTGGGGGTCCAGCCCTGGGGGTTCCCAGTGGGGGGCCTTTTCTGCCCATGCCTGGGCTTTGGCGTCCCCTCCCTTCCCCTCAGTCCTGCCCTGCGTGGGTCTGTTGGTTGTGCTGCACCCTGTCGGACCTTCCCGATTTACCGCCGTTATTGCGGCTGCCTCTGGGGGCATCTTGGGGCTCCTGCCCGGCCCACATGCCCCGTCACGCCTCTTCATGTCCTCCGAATGTGATTCCCCACACCATGTTTGCTTTGGCATGCGGGTTTGCCCTCCCATGCCTTGCTGCGTTGTGGCCTTTCCTATGTGGGCCACGTGGTCCAGTACCTCCATGCCTAGTATGCTTCGACTTTGGCGCCTTTTCCCGCCACTGCCTCCCTGCCTGGGGTCAGCCCAGTCGGTGCTACCCATGTACGCCCTTTCCATGCCTTCCTGACACCGGCTTCCTGCTGGCTCCGATGCAATGGCTGCATCCGCCCGTCCACCATGGCATTCACCCTGTGGTGCCCCGCCTGGCCTTGGGTGTCGCGTTCGGCACCTGACGTCTGCCTGTCGGCTGCCATCGCCCCTTTTGTGATGCTACACTTTTGGTCATGGTCCCAAGCCTTTCTGGTTTGCTGCCCACTATCCGGTCATGCCCGGTCGGTCCGGGGACCTCTCCCTTTCCCCCCTGGTTCCCGTCGTCTTCCTCAACTGCCGGGATGTCCTGTTCCTGTCCCCCTCTCAGGGCTACTGCTCAGGTCTCCAGTGGGGCCTCCTGTGGGGCAGCTACGTCTGCCTCCCGCCCCACGCCCATCCTCTTGGTGGGGTCGGGCCTGCCCCTATCTCCTTGACCGCTCTTCAGGGCTTGCTCCCCAACTGCTTCCGCATGCCTTGGTGGCAGCCAGGTGTCCTGTTGCCCTTTTCTTTGGAGGCCTGCTTCCTCCTCCTGGACGCTTCCCTTCTCTTTGCGGTCCTTTTGGAACTCCTGCAGTTCTTCCTCCTGGAGTCCCCTCAGTTGTTCTTTGCTGTGGCCTGCTTGGTGCTCCTTGACCCTGTACTCTCCACTCCTTGCACATGCGCTGTGCGCTCTCCTAGATTTGATGTTTTCTTGCCATGACCTTTCGACCCCGCCTCGTCAGGTTGCATAACTGTGCACGGCCTCCTGCATCTATCTGTTCCGCATTGACATGTCTCCGCCAGTCTCTGATGGCACTTTGGATGCCCTGCTGGACTTGCTGTATGCCACTGCCTTTTGCACCCCTGCTTGGTAGGTTGAATCATTGGCATGGCCCTGTTCCTTCTCTCCCTTCGTGGAGTACTCTCTTCCTCAAACACCTTTGGTTTGTCCACCTGACCGCGTGTTGTTTGCGAAACTTGGCTTGGCCTTTGTGTGACACCGTCCCTTCCCGGGATTACACGGCCATCTCTTGACTTGTTCTGTGGCTCCTCCATGGCTTCCGCCTGGTTCCTGTTTGCCACCTCTTTTTCCGTTGTCACGGATGTGTCTGCTTGGTTCTGCTTGTTGCAGTGGCTTATGATCTGGCTTCATGCTCCGCCTGTCCTCCCTTTTGTACAACTACTTGGTACTCTCCCAAGAGTAATAACCTACTGCAAGAGACCTGTCCGTAGAAGATGGTTCATTACGTAAGAACTTACCGTAACAATAGATCTTCGAGGTATGGTCTCTTGCAGTAGGTACAATCCCGCCCTCCGTCCCCGTGCCTCTTATGCTCAGGGTCCTTGGATCTCAGGACGTTGGGATAGATGTTTCCTTTGGTCCTCGGCCTTTTGTGTGCTGCAGCCGGTGGGGAACAATGTGTACCTGGGGCCACCCCTTTTTATACATGGCCAGAGGAAGTGATGTATGGGGGCGGCCCTATAGAAGACTTCTGGAAGAAGCTACCATGTGACAGTTCCACTTAGCAGACTCCCAGGAGTAATAACCTACTGCAATAGACTGTACCTCTAAGATCTACTGTTATGGCAAGTTCTTACATAACGAACTTTCTAGGAGTGGTATATGTTGTTCATCCACAGGGACCCACCAGACCTCCCCAGCTTCAGCACTCTCACTCTGCTTTCCAGCGAGCAAGATCTGATGTCATGGGGTGGAGCCGAGGGATATACCACCCTGGTGGGAGGAGCCAGCTTGAAGGCTTTATGGCAACTCTTAAAGGGAAAGGACACTGCCAGAACATGTGGATGTACAACATATACCACTCCTAGAACTACTGTTAACAGGTGAGTAACCTGTTTTTTTTTCCTTATCAAATGCAGCACCTTGCAATTAGCTACATTGAATCTGAGGCACCAAGAGTCAGGTTAATCACCCAGCTTATTCAGGGGTTCTTGAAGTTTGTTTCCATCCTCAATGGAGTCCAACATCCTGGCCAACTTACTGTCCTCTACAAACTAAAGCAGCCTACTGGAGACTCCAGCTCACTGAAGAAGATGTTGAAAAGCAGTGACCCCAGCACAGATCCCTGAGGAATACCGCTGAATATTCTTCTTCACTGTTCTCCACCACTCTTTGCTTCCTGCCCCAAGCCAGTTAGCAATCCACACTGCGTATACCAAACTGGTTTACTTTTCCCAGAAGGTTGTCATGTGCTGCAGTATCAAAGGCTTTGCTGCAGTCCAGATAGACTGTATCCTTGGCCCAGCCCCTGAAAATCTCCCTGGTCATCCCCTGGCGGAATGATCAGATTGCTTTGGTATGATCTGCCCATTATAAAGCTATGCTGAGGAGGGGGGGGATGGGTGGCAAGAACCATGGCCTCAATCAAGTGCCCCATTATTCTGTCCTAGACAATGGCCTCTGGGACCTTGCCCAGCACTGATGTCATGCTGACTGACCTGTAGTTACCTGGGCTCAACCTTGCCTACCCTTGAAGATGGGGACTACAGTGGCCACTTTCCACTGCTCTGGTACCACACTTGTCCGGACACACTCGTGAAAGGTTACTGTAAGTGGCTTCACCAACAGTTCCTGTTGTGCTGGCATCTACACCAGGGACTTCCTGGTTCACAGTTCTTCAGACTTAACCATTAGGTTATACTGCCGATAGGTGTATACATTTTAACCTACTGACAGAAACCTGGAGGCATTGCCCAGGACAAATCAGAGATTAATAATCAAAATGGTGTCATCCTTTCAGAAAAGAAGTTGAGACCCATAAGGCTGTGCAAATAATTTGCATAGTGTAAAATAAACGGCAGTTTTGAAAAGTACTTTATTAGAACTTCAGTGATGGTATTACTTTATGTCCTATAAAGTTCCAGGTGTCAAGTAAGATGAGAGCTGCTTAAAGGGGTGGGTGGAATTACATTTAGGTTTAAAAATCAAGTAACTTTTCTATCAGGGACAGCTGAGAAGCATGGACTGGGAGTGGTACTGTAATAAAAAAAATTGTTACAACCAGACTCATAATATATAACTCTATTAGAAAGTCTTTCTAGCATTTATACCATTACTTGTTTGGAAAGATGTTCACTGTCAGGATTAATTAGGCGGTTTCGTAGTGACTCTTTAAAGGAACACTGGCAGCCCTTTTTCCGTCATATTATTTCACTTTGAAATCCCACATTTTATGAGTGCTCACCTTCTCTAAAATGCACTGATGTTACTGGCTCTTTCATTTGCTTCCTTTCCTAGCCAAACTGAAAGGCAAGCTAATAGTAATTATACCCAACTTTTTTTTCCAAATCCTTGGATCTACTCGTATTGCATTCTTCCTGAACACCAGCAAATACCAACAAACAGTACTGCCACTCATGGTGCAATAGTCTCACCTTCTCCCACTTCATCATGAGGGCTAGACTGTGTGTGGGTGCTCCCAAGTCCCGGAAAGATGCAGTGAAATTGATCAAAGACTGTAAACCAGCACGTTTTTGTGTGGTATCATCAGTATGGCGGGCAGTCTGTTTTCATTTCTAAAGGAAACAGTTTCTGGCTGAAGGCTTCGCTGATAGGGCTGCATGGGAGGAATTTGGGGTAACAATATTGAAGAATACCAAAGTTACAAGCCTGCGTTAGCAAAATGTAACATAGGCTCACAAATTTGTTGTTTGGTAATATTTGTACATCAAATTTTCAGCATAGCCTTGTTATGATCCTGCCTCATGAACAAGGGAAGAGCAACTGTTCAACTCCTACCCAAAATGTGATTTTCCAATAGGGTCTGCAAAAATCAACTTTCAGGCTGCAAAAACACATTTTGGGCCAGAGTTGAAAAACAACAGCTATGACATTCATGAGGCACTGTAAGAAAATGGCTATGTTGTAAATTTGGGGTAAAAATATTGAAAATTACCAAAGTTACGAGCCTGTGTTTGCAAAATTCAACATAGGCACATAACTTCTTTTTTTTTTTAAATATTTTTACACCAGATTTTCAGCATAGCCTTCTTATAACCCCACCTCATAAGCAAGGGCAGAGAAAATTTTCAACTCCTGCCTGAAAAGGTGATTTCGCTCAGGGACCACAAAATCCCCTTTCAGGATGTGAAAAAACATTTTGGCCAGGATTTGAAAATGACAACTGTCTCATTCATGAGGTGCTGTAAAGATATGGCTATGTTGTAAGTTTTGGGTAAAGATAATGAAAATTACAAAAGTTATGAACCTGCATTTGCAAAATTCAGTGTAGGCTCATAACTTTGTTGTTTTTACCTATTTTTATACCAAATTTTCAACATAGCCTTCTTATGACCCCACCTAATGAACAAGGGCAGAGAAAACTTTCAACTCCAGCCTGAAAGGTGACTTTGGGCAGGGACCGTGAAATCACCTTTTGGGACAGATTTACCTAACGTCACTTGCACTGGTCATGAGGCGATGTCCCAAAAAAGTATGTTGAACATTTGGGGCAAAAATATTGAAAAATAGCTGAGTTATGCTATTAAGTTCAAAACCCAATTGAAATACATTGAATGGCATACCTGATTTCCTTAGTTCACAGTCCAGCATTGAAGAGTGAAGACGTGTCTGCAGTCCAGAGGGAATTATGACATTGGACCCCCAATGGGTAAGTAAGGGCTTAGCAGAGGTGCAGGGTAGTGGGTGCTGAGTGGGAGGTTCAGGTGGGTGGGAGTATAACAGCCGCAAAAGACATTGATGGACTTTTATTATGTTTGCTTGCACGCATGTGCAAGAAACATAGTGCCATCATCCGAGTTTTCCAGAGGTGTGTCAGCCTCTTCCAGTTCAGTCAGTGTGTTTGCAGTCGCGGTCGCAGTGCGCCAATCACTGCTCCAGCTGTCTGACAGCTGAAAATGCAGTGGCATACAGTTGAAAGGAGAGCTCCGCTTCAGTGAGCAGAGCTCCTCAACACGCATCGCCGCATATGTGCGTGCTGACGCTGGCCCCCACGACATACTGTATAGCCGACGGGGTGCCCAGTCCCCGCCGGCTGCACACACCCCCAAAGCATCCAGGTGCCATGCTGGGAGCCCACCCCATCGTGGCAAAATGTTTTATGGCCGACGGGGTGCCCAATCCCCATCGGCTGCCGCCCCAAAGCATCCAGGTGCCACGCTGGGAGCCACCCCAGCATGGCAGAGTTGATGTTATGGCCGACAGGGATGCCCAATCCCCGTCGGCTCCAGCCCCAAGCAGCCTTCCAAGCCCACCCCAGCGTGGCAAACATCCCTCGTAGTCTTAGAAAAAAAACTGTAAATACAAAACTGTCCCTCGGCTTCTCCTGCCCCCTCCACAACCCACCACCACCCTGCGCATCCTGCCTCCCCCACCCCATACTTACCTCCGGAGCTCAGCACCGATCTTCGGTGGACCAGGAACACGTCTGCACTCTTCAAAGCTGACCGCGAACTGAGGAAATGCCGGTAAGCTGTATAATGGGATAGATAGGGTTTTTTCAACTTTGTTGCATATCTCAGGCATTTTTGGGAATATCGGGCCCAAATTTTCAACATGGGGTTTTTAGGACCCCTTCTCATGAATGCTGTCAATGTCATGGCGTTACTCGGGCCCGAAGGGTTGATTTCGCAGCCACTGCGCAAAATCACCTTTCCGGAATGATTAATGAAACGACACTGCCAGTGTTCATAAGGTGGGCTCTCATAAAGCCTATTTTGAAAATTTGGTGGAAAAATTCTTAAAAATGACTGTTTTACCAACGTGCGTTGCGCAGTTCCTACACACGCTCGTAAGTTCGCGAATTTTCAATATTTTCACTCCAGATTTTCAACATTGCCATTTTACCATACCTTCTTATGAGCAGTACAGCTGTCATTTTTCACATCTCATCCAAAATGTGTTTCTGCCCATGTAGCGCACAATGGCGCAGTCGGTGTGCGAAATCAATGTATGGGACACATTAAGAAAATCACAGTGACACTGTTCATGAGCAGCGGCTATGTTGAAAATTTGGTGAAAAAATTCCTAAAAATGACTGTTTTACGAGCGTGCGTTGCGCAGTTCCTATGCACGCTCGTAAGTTTGAGAAATTTCAATATTTTCACTCCAGATTTTCAACATTGCCATTTTACCACACCTCTTTATAAGCAGTATAGCTGCCATTTTTCACATCTCACCCAAAACGTGTTTCCGACCATGTAGTGCACAATGTCGCAGTTGGTGTGCGAAATCAATGTACGGGACACATTAAGAAAATCACAGTGACACTGTTCATGAGCAGACGTCTTAAAATGGCTATGTTGAAAATTTGGTGAAAAAATTCCTAAAAATGACTGTTTTCTGACGTGGATTGCAGAGTTCCTCTGCGCTCGTAGATTCACACATTTCAATATTTTCACTCCAGATTTTCAATATTGCCATTTTACCATACCTCCTTATAAGCAGTACAGTTGTCATTTTCACATCTCACCCTAGCGTGTTTCTGCCCATGTAGCACACAATGGGCGCGTCGGTGTTCGAAATCAATGTATGGGACGCGTTAAGAAAATCACAGTGACACTGGTCATGAGCAGAGGTGTTAAAATAGCTATGTTGAAAATTTGGTGAACAAATTCTCAAAAATAACTTTTAGGAGCGCACGTTGCGCAGTTCCTACGCACGCTGGCAAGTTTGCGAATTTGTAATATTTGCACACTAGATTTTCAACAGTGCCATTTTACTGCACTTCCTTATGAGCAGTACAGCTACCATTTTTCACATCTCGCCCAAAATGCGTTTCCGCACATGTAGCGCACAGTGGTACAGTCAGTGTGCGAAAACAATGTTTGGGACAGATTAAGAAAATCACAGTGACACTGGTCATGAGCAGAGGTCTTAAAATGGCTATGTTGAAAATTTGGTGACAAAACTCCATAAAATGACTGTGTTATGAGTGAGCATTGCGCAGTTTCCACGCTTCTCGTAAGTTCATGAATTTGTAATATTTTCAGTCCAGATTTTCACCAGTGGCATTTTTCCACACCTCCTTATGAACAGTACAGCTGTCATTTTCCACAACGTGGCCGAAATGTGTTTTCACACTTTCAGCACAGAAATGCGTGGTCACTGTGGGAAATCATTGTTCGGGACATAAAGAAAATCACACTGACACTTTTCATGATCGGAGGTCCCAAAATGCCTGTGTTAACAATCTGCTGAAAAAAAAATCCCCAAACTCATTACATTATGGGTGTGCGTTGCACAGTTTCTACGCACGCTCGTGACTTCACCAGTTTTTTAAAGATTTTCACAGCAGATTTTCAACATTGCCATTTTTTACACCTCCTCATGAACAGTACCGCTGTCATTTTTCACATCCTGTTCGAATGTGTTTTGCACCTGTGGTGCCAAATGCCATAGTCGCTGTGCAAAAGCAGTTTTAGGCTAACAAACTGATATTGCCACTGTTCATGAGGTGGGGGTCACAAAAAAATGTTGAAAATTTGGAGTGAAAATACCAACGAATGCCTGAGGCGTTAGGGTTTCCGACCATAACGCCCCACCCTATAGAGAATGACAGGCATCAGGGGTGTGACTTGGGATTCTTGCCTGTCATGCTCATACCATTCCACCCCCACCCACACCCTGCAGCCAGTGAGAGGCATCAAGGTGTGCCTCGGACTCTTCGGGCCCAAACTTCACCCCATTCTCCTATACCGCACCCCTCTCACCATATTTCCTGATGGAACGGGGTGCGCATAAGGGCCAAAGACCCCAAGGCAGACCGTGACATTTGTCAGTGCCTGCAGGGTAGGGTGTGGTGAAATGGCATGGTCGTTATGCCTGACGACCCAAAGGCACACCCCAGTGCCTGTCACTCTCTGCAGGGTGGTGGTGGGGTTGGCTTCAGTTCAGTACTTCGCTGCCATTCCTATTATGCAGCTCTGTAACTTCTATACTACCAATGCCAATGCCAGCAAACAAACATTTGGCATTGACAAATGCTTGTTTTTTTATAGGTTTAAAAAAAAAAGACAAATGTGGATTCCTGCACTAGGAGATCGGGCACCCCCCCAATGCCACTGTTACATTTTTGGGGAGGAGTGGGGTGGTGGGTGCTAAGAGGGTGGGGAGAGGAACTATATATATATATATATATATATATATTATACAATAGGGTGAGTGATAAATGAGTGTGATAAATCATGTTATTTTCACAGGCATTTGATAACTGTATGAACTGACAGTTATCACACCCCCTAACCCCGCGCAATCGCGCAAAGCAGTGCAAATGGTACATTTTACAACAGTGAGGCCCCATTGTATAAATAGGACACATGATGTGCACATCGTGGAATATGAAAAATATTTTCACTCCTGCCTTGTGAGCACTGTATATTTCACTCGTGCCTTGGCGCACAAGTGAAATATTCAGAGCTCACTCTGCAAGGTAGAAATATTTCATATTCCACTCGTGCCCATCATGTATCCCCTACATATACATATACAGTATATACATATCAAAGATAACCGTGCATGCGTGATAGTGGACCCGGGGGGGTGGCGGTAGTGGACGGGGGTCATTAGATCGGGACAGGACAAAGATTCCTGCACTGGGGATTGGGCACCCCCAGTGCCACTTATTTCTGGGGGGGTGCTGAGAAGGAGGGTCGGGTGGGGGAGGAAAAATAAATATATTTACCAAAAAGGGGGTAAAATAACCACGCACATGTGGTAGTGGGCGAGGGGTGCAGTAGATCAGGACACTATGAAGATTCTGGCACTGGGGGATTGGGCACCCCACAGTACCACTGCTACGTTTCTGGGGGGGGGGCAGAGTGGAGTAGTAGGTGCTGAGAGGGAGGCTCAGGTAGAGGAGGAACAATAAATATATTTAAAGAGCAACTTCCTAGTAGCCACTCCCCCAAACAATTATCATACCTGGCCAGGAGTTGCTGGATAGAAATATTTCTGTAAACTTCTTTCAGTTTAAAAAGTTATTTGACTCGTAATTTTATTGCCAGACCACACCGATTAAAAACTGAGCCACTTCTCTATACTGGAGCCACACCCCCATGCCAGCACACACAGCCCCATTTTGTGATGCAAGTAAACTAAGGCTGTATGGGTGCGCTCCATTGATTTGAATGGAAGCTATTTTCTTATACATATAATTACTATTTAGCTTTGGGATTTTAATTAAGCAAAGTGACTGCTCGACTAACAGGGACCCTCATTACACATCCACAGCATACATCTAGTAGTTAGTTAAAATGCATCTTTACCAAGAGATTTTTTTAAATATTGTGATAGGTGGTCCTCTTTAATGACCCTACTCATTAATTACAAAAACAGTTATACAAGTGTTTGTTTTTTTTAATAACTGAAAAAAAAGGTAGTAAAATACCCACAGTGAATATAAGGATGTTGGAAATGAAAAACAAATTCTAGGTGGTGTATTTGTGAGTCATATAAACTGCAGCATCTCAGCCCTGAGGTATTGCTCCAGTGATGGAAATTTACAGAGTAGAGAGCAGTGACCACTCACAAAATCTACACATGAAAGAATAGTGAAAAAAAACCCTGCAAATTCAGAAACTGTAAAATGCTCAAGCAAGTATTTTTTTTAAACATATGCGTTGAACGGACCTAAAGAACCCTTTTTATACACAGAAACATAGACTTTGACGGCAGATAAGGACCGCTTGGCCCACTCAGTCTGCCCATTTCCCTATCTTTCGGATAAGCTGCAGATCCTAGTTAACCAACAGCCTACTTCCTCCAACCCCCAACTAGAATTGCCTTATGTCTGTCCCATGCATTCTTGAATTCCCCCACTGTTTTTGACCCCACTACCTCCTCTGGAAGGCTGTCCCATGCATCCACCACCCTCTCTGTGAAAAAATACTTCCTCCCATTGCCCCTGAGCAGCCCCCCCCCATCTTCAAATTGTGTCCCCTTGTTCTTGCACCTCTCTTTTTTCTGAAAGATGCTACCCTCTTGGACTTTGTTGATTCCCATACAGATTCTAGAAGATGAGGACATGTATGACTTAAAAATACACTCTCTAGAAGAAACACAGTTGAGCAGTTTTCTCTTCTACCAACAATGTGATACAAATTGCAGACTCCAAGTAATACTTGGGAGGCAGGGTCATGACCTATTTCATAAAAATGTTCCGAAGCAAAAAAGTGCTAAAGCTGACATCCTTTCTAGCCTAGATGTCCAGACAACTGTGAATAGCAGAGATGCGTACTGTAGACCACGTGGCTGCCTTGCACACCTCCAGCAAGGGGATACCCCCTTAATGCTGCTGCTATGGCAGATGTAGCTCTGGTGGAATGGGCCTTTTAACCCTCTCATGACTCCTTATCAGCATTACCATACTAGAATTCAATGCATGAGCTCCAACAAGATTGTGTTTTTCACAGCACACACAAGTTTTCCTACCTAGCAGTAAGTGAAGAACAGTTGTCTGTTTCCAGTTCTTTGCATGTAGTAACATACAGCCCTTTTGACATCCAAGTTGTAAGGTTTCTCTTTTCCTACACTGGAGTAAGGTTTTGGAAGGAACACAGTCAGTGTTACAGATCGACTCGTGTGAAATGAGAAAACCACTTCAGGCAGAATTGTACGTGTGCCAAGCACCAATGTATCTCTATGGAATACCATGAAATTATGATGTGCACAAAGTACTTGAAACTCATTGCTCCTTCTTTTAGAAGTAATGTCTACTAGAAACATTGTTTCCTAGGTTAAATATCATTGTAAAAGAACCAACTTTAATTCGCATGGGGGGGGGGATGTAGATGATTTAGGCCTTTAAGAAGTATTTTAATCACTGGATTACCTGCAAGTTGTTTCTCACCTCCTACACATTTGAAAGCAGAGATGGCTGCCAAAGGCACCTTGCATATAGATGGTTTTAAGCCTCTGGACTTTAGGTGTACCAAGCAGTCCAAAACCAGTGGTATAGCCACGCTTTTTGTAGTGACATTGAAGATTCACACCAAATACTGACTGGTTTTATTTTGAAATAGAAGTTTTTCTAACTGCTGGCTTTCACAACTTCCATAACCTGATTTGAGAAGCTCAGGTTAGACTATTCTAACTCTTCAAAAACTACGTTGTCCAGTTAAGGGATCTTAGGTCTGGGTGAGACACCATGCCCTGGGACAGAGTCAATGAGACTTGTTTCACCGGCAGGTCTATAGGTATTCTCTGTGACATGGTCTGTATCGATGAGTACCAAGACTGCCTTGCCTAGTCTGGTGCCATCAGAATCATTGTACCTAACTCCCTTCTCAGTTTCACCAGCAGTGTGAATTAATGTACTTGGAGGAAATTCATATATGAACTTTTTTTCTCTTTGGAAGAGGTAGTACATCACCTGACACAGTCCCCACTGAGGGAGGCCTACAACATAATTTGAACAGCTTTCTGTTTTCTCATATCTATCTCTAGTACTGCCCATCTCTGAAATGTTGTGTTCAGAACCCCTTGGGTTCAGATACCATGCATATGTTACCTGCTCCCACCTTGCAGAGTGACACTGCTAATGTAGTCTCCTTTCCTGATAGGTGTACTGCAGAGAGGTTTGCATTTGTGCTGTAAGCCAGGTTTCAGATCCAGTTTGTCTCTGTACAGAGTTTTGATGACTTGATGTAGTGCATAGTTGTTGCGTTGCCTGTCTTTATCAGGACTGTTTAGTGCAACAGGGAGGATGAAGACTTCATGGAAAGGAGCACAGCTTTGAGTTCCAGCAGGTTTTAGTGCTCCTTTCTTTCTTGAGGGTCCCAAATATCATTTAATGTTTCCCCATCAGATGCCCACCTCATTCTAGTAGGCATGCATCTGTGGTTATGTAGGTAGACAGTGAAGGAAGGCGGTACCTTTCTGAGGTTGCTTATTTCTTTCCACCACTCTAGTGCTTGTACGAGACAGCTTGATACTGGTACTTGATGTTGCAGTGGTGCTTATCTTTGATGCCAGTTCCTTCTGAGCTGGTACTGGACATCCCTCATTTGCAATTCAGCCCACAGCTGTGGTAGGAGATAACACTCTGAGCTGGTTAAAATGTGTTTCAAAAGACTTTAGTGATTTGGAACCACTATTATTGGATTGTTTGCTGTCACATGTGTGCGGGAGAACATCACTAGACTGCCTAAAAGCCCTTGTTACTTTAGAAATGTTTAATAGAAACTTTGGTTGCATTCAAGTTAGCTTCATGCCTCTCTCTTACAGGTTCCAGATAGTGGCAGTTGGCCTGGGCTCCCTTCCCCTAAACTCCCCGATGCCAACTTGTTGGGTGTCACCTAAAAATCCACCTCCGGGTGGTTGGCGTAGTCAAATTTAATTTTTCCTCCAAAATGTAGCCAGGTGGATCTGTGCTCTGACCTGATCTGTTAAGAGTTTGGTCTGCATCAGTGGCTTCCCTCACCCACTTCACCTATAAGCTCTAGAATCTGTCTGTGTTCCAAGTGAATCTTTTCTAAGTTTAGGAGAAAACCCAATCTCTGCAGGGTGCTCCTTACAGTTTAAATTGAGCACACTGCTGTTTCTTTTGTTTTTCTACATGCTAGCCAGTCCTCAAGACAAGGAACTAACCACTGTGCACGGCCTGTGCAGGTAGGCTGCTACCACTGACAAGCACTTTGTGAATGCTCTGTCTGCTGTGGTCAGGCCAAAAAGCATTGCTTTGAAATGAAATTCAGCATGCCCTACCCTGAACTTCAAATACTGTCTGGGGCAGGGTCTTATTCGTTGTGGAAATATGCATCTCTTAAAGAGCAGCTCTGCGCTTCAGCATGGTACTATAAATATGTATGTTACTCACCTGTAACGTTAGTTCTAGTAGTATACAGTTCACATGCACACAGTTCCACTGGAACAGGCCGATTCATCAGACATCTTCAGACTAAGCTCCTCCCACCACCAGGACAATATGTCCTCTGGCTCCGCCCCGTGATGTCCGATCTTTGCATGCTGGAAGTCGGAATCCTTGTGCCACTTGCCAGGGGAGGCTGGCTGGGTTGTGTGGATGTGAACTGTATACCACTCCTAGAACTTTGGTTACTGGTGAGTTACCTGTATTTCTAAGGGTGTGGAAACAGTTTACTAGCCCCACTGTGGCAGACTCCTAGCAGTTCTCCAGGAGGAGGGGGGGTAAGGCACACACCCCTATTTGGCGAACAGAGGCTGGAGAATCGACCCAAAAGCAGCATCTCCATGGGACATAATGTTAATGCTGTAATGGGAAACAAAGGTGTGTGCCCTCCTTTGGGTAGCAGCCCTGCAGATCTCCTGACTAGGGATGTCCCTGGAGGCAGACACTAAGACAGCGGTACTTCTGGTGGAATGAGCCCTAAGCCTTCTGGGAGGCTCCCTACCAGTTAACCTGGAGCAGAGGTCATTGCAGGATGTTAACCACCTGCCAATCATCCACTTGGCTGCCAGTCAGCCAGGCGTGGCTTCAGCATATGTTACAAACAGTTGGCGAACCTCGCCTTAAACTCCAGCTGTACGCTCCTTGTGATGAGTGAGCACCCTCTGCAGGTCAAGGGTATGGAGCCTGTGGTCAGCCTCTGAAGTAGAGTTGTTGAAATGTACTGGGAAGTTTATCACATGGTTAAGGTGAAACTGATGAGGCTGGCCCAGTGGCACGGAGGGTTGAGGTGCTGGATGCCACGCTGGCGGCCTGGGTTCAGGAACGAGCCCAGGCTGTCGGGGATCGGCAGGGGGGAGAGAGAGGATTGAATGTCCAGAGGACAGCTCTCCTCTCTCTGTGGGAGGGATCCAGGGACAGCCCAGCAATGCAGTGACTCCCAGTGGAAGCCGGAGGTACTGCGTCACTTAAGGGCTGAAGTAGTGGGTACAGAACTGTGGCGGACGTCGGAGGATGTCACTGCACGTCCGGGCTCTAGGGGAGGGTGGTGGTGGGGGGGAACCTTCTCGCCATTGGTAGGTGATGATGGGGCCAGAAGTCATGATCCCACGTCACCGCCGGGCATCTGGACGCCCAATCCGGTCTCCTCCATGATTGCAGCCTGCAACACTATAGATAGAGTGCCTGAGGAGTGAGGCGGTCCCTCCCTGGAGGACTCAGATCTGAGGGGCGGGCTAGCAGTCTGTATAGTGTGTGTCCCTCACTGGAGAAGGTCGGCCAGAGCTTCAGGCAGATGGAAGAGGTCACAGCACCGCAAGCCCACACTGGAGGGGAGGCTAACGGAGGAGAGGTGAGAAAAAGAGTTAAAAAAAAAAAAGGTGAAACTGATGCCAGCTTCAGGTGGGAGTGAAAGACAACTTTGTCCTTGTGGAAGACCAGATAAGGAGACTCCACCGGACTTCCAGTGGCATCATCATTAGTAAAGCAGTAGTTTGATGGAGCTCGTTCTCACCCTCCACCTAAATCATTAAAATTTCCACCCCAAATCACAGCAGACAGGAAAAAAAAAATACAATGTAAATATTGTTTAGTGGGTAATGGTTCTCTTCTAGGTTCTTCGGCCCCCAATCTAGGCTTTCAAATTCAAGAAAAAATATGGGAAATGTTGGGGTTGGGGGGGGGCGCCTTTGAAGTAAACACTTCGCTCAAGTTATTGTTCTTCAATCTTTCTTTTTATTTCTCTTCCCCCTACGTTTCGCTCGACTTGGAGCTTGTTCACAGGGTTTATTCTTTGTTACACATCTGTAAATACCTTTATTTTATGTCATTGATCATAATTTTGTTAATATGATATTGTTACATTTTTAATTCTTTGGTGTATACACATACCATTCAATACAGATTATTGCTTGTGCACCCTTGTATATATTCTTAATTTTTCACAGGGTTAATTTATTTGTACTTATTTAGATCCTAAGTTGCATCCTAAAAAGACATACACAGTATGTTAGTGAACACAGTGCTGCTAACAACTTGGAAGAAGGTTTAACTACTGCCTGTAAGTCTTGTTCCCCATATTTCTTGGTTTGCAGCATACCATATATATACTTAAAACTTCTTGTCTTTCTTGTAAAGAATAATTTTGTGCCTGTAATACTAACATACTAAAATGCCAGCAGAATAGGCCTAACAGTCTTTCGTGACTGCTCGTTTGGTCAGCCCCCACCCTGGGAGCTGACCTTGCTGCCCCCCTCGCCTTCTCTGGCTTCTCCCTTCCCAGTTCCGGATATTCTCGCTGCACTGGATTTTGCTTCCAGAACCCTTCCCCTGTACCACCCCCTCTTGAACCCCTCCACTGTCTCTGCCTCCACCAGCCCCCGGGCAGCGCATTCCATGGTTCCACCACCCTCTCAGTGAAGTACCACCTCCTCCTTTCTCCCCTGAATCTTCCCCCCCAGCTTCCACCCATGCCCTCTAGTTGCCCCCTCCTCCTTCCTTCGAAGCACCCTGACTGCTGCTCTCCTATTTACCCCCTTCATGTACCTAAATACCTCTATCATGTTCCCCCAGTCCCTTCTCTCTTCCAATGTGTACATATTTAGCTCTTCGAGCCTCTCCCCATAGGTCCTGTCCCCCAAGCCCCAAATCATTTTGGTTGCCCTCCTCTGGACCCTCTCCAGGAGTTTAATGTCCTTCTTTAAGTATGGCCTCCAAAACTGCATGCAGTACTCGAGGTGTGGCCTCACCAAGCAGTTATACAGAGGGAGTATCACTTCCCTCCTTCTGCAGGTGATCCCCGTAGCGATGCATCCCAGCATCCTGTTGGCCTTGGCTACTGCCCTCCTACAAGTCTCAGAGTTGTTCATCTTGACATCCACCACCACCCCCAGGTCCCTCTCAGCCATCGAGACTTGTAGCATCCCCGGGTGTACACTTGGCCCGGGTTTCTGGCCCCCAGGTGCAGTACCTTGCATTTCCCTGCATTGAACCTCAGCTTCCACTTTCTAGACCATCTTTCCAGAGCCTCCAGGTCCCCCTGTAGGGCCACTCTCCTCTCCTCTCCTCCCTATCCACCACCGCCCCCAGTTTTGAGTCATCCTCAAAGAGACTCATCTCACTCCTGATACCTGTCCTTATGTCAAAGACGTAGGCGGTGAACAGGAGGAGCCCAAAGACTGATCCATGTGGGACCCCACTAATGACCCTCTTTGGGGATGAGACTATTCCGCCAACTACGACCTGGAGCCAACTGTCTATCCATCTGATCACTAGCTCCCAAACCAGAAGACAAGACAGCCAGACCCCATTCGATAGTTCTCCGATGCATTAACTATAAAACAAAAAGGCTGTCACTGAGAAAAGCTTTGGACAAGAGAGAGACACCCTTTGGAGATACAAGGTTATAGTTCGACCACGATTTCACACTGGGGGGTAACGGACAAAAAATGAAAAATCTTACATGTCTTGAAGACGCTCAGAGATAAAAACATTAACGCACACCTTTTGGCACTGGCGCAGCTACAGATTTTACAGAGACGGGCCCTAAATTCTACAAGAACCTGGAGGAAGCTAGAGATTGTCTGATGCAGCTAGGAGTCCCTCTGCCCCTCCCCCCAGTACATACTGAGCTACATATGGAACATTTACAGCAGCAGGAGTGGATACCAGCAACACTGGCAGTCTTGGGGAAGCAAAAATCGAAGGCAGCCCTGAACGAAGCATGGAGCTGCATTTCCAGTCCTGCAGAAAAGACTGCCACAAGATCTACATCGACAGCGGCCATAAGATGACATGTTGCTGCACATCGGGAGGTACTCTTGGAGCTATCTGTATTGTGTTACCCTTTGCCTCCAGGATGACACTGTCTCATTGGCACAATCAAGCATAAGCTGCATGCATTTCAGTTTATGGGACCTTTTGATAATTTAGAACTTTTGTAATAATGGGTACATTCAATAAATGCGTGGGTGATAAAGAAATGCTGATCTGCATTACTTAAATTACCTTATCATTATCTGCTGTATGAGACTTACAGTAGTCATGAATGTTTAATGGCAAACATTGCGAGTTGGAGGGTTTCTGGCGGGGTTTGAGGTGGTTCCTGAGGGGGGTCCTCCTCAAGTGGCACTATGGGCAGGGGCCGTGAGGCCCAGAGATGTGATTGACAGGTATGGCTAGTGAGCATGCAGGGGGGACTACGGCTGATGGATATCAGACTATACATGGGGGCCTGAAGTGTGTGCTTTGGAGAGAGAAAGATTGTAGAGCTCCCAGAAGACTGGCTAGCATGCCTTGAGAACTTGGTGGTGGTGGTGGTGGTGAGGCAGATATGGCGCCAATATGGCTGTTAAGAGTGGGAGCGGTGCTGGGGAGTAATTTCAAATGGTGGTTGATTCCACCTTCTTTTCTTTTTTATTTTGAGCTGTCTGTTGCTTGCCTGGACCTACTGCTACCTGGGAATGTAACAGCGGTACACTTTAGAAGAAGCAACAGTGTCTGTTCACTAGAGCACCTACTCGTCAGCCTACATGGACGAGATTCTGGTGGGTGGGTGACATGCTGCCGCCTGCCCTAAACTTGATTACCCATTGCTCATACCGTGAATGTTGGGTAAGCCACTGCCATCCATAATCATCATTATGCAGGTGATCCATTCTCCGCCACTACTTAGGAGCTAAGTAGTGTTTCTGGGTTTGAAGCTCTCTGCACAGACCTTTTCAGGTCTTGGGGATATATTTATTTCTTTATTTAAAATTTGATAACAGGAAAGGCACCAATGATCCGAGACTTGCTTCCAGGTGCGACCTGGGAGAGGGTAACAAGTGGAACAGATAAATAAAAGACAGGCACAGGACAAACTTAATGCAAGGTCAAAAAAGATCGTAATTAAGTGCAGGAGTACAGTAGTTTTAAAAAATATCTTTCATACAGAAACAAAATCAGGCCAAGTAGCAGGATTGAAATATACAAAGCAAAAATATCATATATGCCAGTAGTTAAGTGTGGAGGGGGGCTTTAGCCCAGGGGACCACTTGGATCACACGGTGTTATCTTTTCATAAGAAGAAAATTGTTTGCGATTTCCGGTGACATCACTGCTCTGATGGTCGCGTGATCCGAGAGCACTGGGGGCCGCTCAACAACATAATTGCTAACCGGCATGTTTAATGTGCCTAAACTACAAAATTATTACACTGGCGAGTGGAGGAGGATGGCCATGGGTAAATCAAAGGTAAAGCACTCGCACTCAATGAAGATTAAAGCAATGATGGAGACCGATAAAGTTTCAGCCCTACCTCACAATGTCCGTCCTGCATCCCTGGTGAACAGTATAGCAGACTCCGAAGAAAGTATGGAGCTTGGAGAGCAGCATGTTATTTTAACCAAGTTGGATGGGATTATAAAAGCCCTGCAGAGGGTTGAATCCTCCATGGCCGACTTGAAAGCGGATCTGAAATCCATCGATAAGCGCACTACAGCAATGGAACAGTCAGTGGGATCACTGGCCGATTCATCCAGCCAGCACGACCGTGCGATTCTGTACTTACTAGCCAGGGAAAGGGAACTTCAAGCAAGATAGATGACCAGGAAAACCGCGCGAGGTGGAATAATTTTCGGGTGTATGGCATCCCCGAAGACCTGGAGAAATCCTCTGCATCAGTGGAGGAGTTTACTACTCATATCTTCAGAAATGTTCTTAAAATCTCTGACAATGTCCCTCTGCCAATTAAGAGAGCCCATCGATCTCTTGGCCCAAAACCGAAGGAACAGTCAGCGAGGCCAAGGTCTTTAATTGTTCGTATGCTGAACTATCAGGACCATCAACTGATTCTGCAAATGGCTTGGAAATTGCGGGATTTAAATACTGATGGGCAGAAAATCTTTTTTGATCAGGACTTTTCTGACTAATTGAATGAAAAACTGAGAAAAGTGAGAGAAATCATCAAGCAAGCAAGAGAAGAAGATTAAGATAGTTATATTATCCAGCTAAAATCTGGATTCATACGGAGAAGGGTCCTGTGCTATTTGAATCCCTTCGAGAGGCAGCTTCCATATTAAAGCAGCTAGGCTTAGATTGCCTAGGCCTCCGCGCCGATAAGCTAGAGCAGGAGATAATGAAAACTGCGTGGTGCCAGGCAGGGAAGCCGAAGAGATCACAACCGTCATCGGTAACATGGCTCTAACCTCAGTATGGACGTGCAGGAAATCTTAGGAAGAGAGATGAAGGAAATTCTGCATAGCTAGTTCAGCAGAGAGGGTACAGCTAATTGGAGCGCTACCTGACTCACGAACCAGAAGGTACTTTGGGTCATATCTATTTGAGAGTGAGGGATTCACCCGATTCTCTCGAGTTGGGTCAGGAGGGGAGACGTCTTTGTGCAGGCTTCATGTTCCCTCCAATAACCTAACTACACATTCTGTGGGCCAAGTGAGTATACTGAAGGCTCACTGAACACTGGACTGCATTTGGGCAAAACCGGACTTGCAGGGCACTCTTTTGAAGTTAAACATTTTATTGTTTGAAATAAAAAGCAGGGCACTCTTTTGTAGGGGGATATTTTATGGCAGTATAATTTGAATCTGCTGCTCCTCGGCTCCTTTGCTTTGGGGAGAATCTTTGGGAGAGGGGGGATCGGGAATGGTTATTTGATGTCATTCAGGGTGGGTGGAAGGGCTAGACACTTGGATATGGGAATGGAGTAAGATGGGTACAGAATCTCTCTGGCATTACCCCCACACCTCTGATTCTTACCTCCTTTGCTTCTGGAAGTAGTCACTTGGTGGGGAGATGTTGAACTAAGTGGGGGGGAAGGTGAGAGTTTTCCGGTGGCCTCCCCTTCCCTCTCTCGCCAGACGGGTGCTGGTTTGACAAAGGAAGAGGGAGTTTTATATTCCCTGACATTATTAAGGGACTTTGTTTAGTGAACACAACCCCCGAGGTGGTGGACAGTGCACCCATAGTTTAGAGGGCTACTTTAAAAGACCATCTAACCTACCTCGACGAGCAGTGACATGGTAGTGTTAACTGACTCACTGGGTCAGACCTACAGATAGTAGGTGCCATAGCCTAGGCGACTAGTTCCTGCAGTGGCAGGGCAACATCAGACCTAAGAACCTAGGAAATGAACAAAGTTATTAGCTTGAAGAGATTTTTTTTTTTAATAAAAACTGACACTGTTAATAGTTACTGTTTTTGTTAATGTTAAAGTGAGAGACAAGTTCTTTATGGCTGGGACGCATGTACATGGAATGGGTCTTGGAGGGGATGAGGGAGAGGCATGGCTTGAAACACAGAGACATGAGAGAAACATGGGCAACTGTGTTTCGATGGAAAACTAAGATGTGAATGTGATGGGTACTCTATCAGTAATATCCCTGAATGTTCCGGGAATAAATTCACCCATTAAACATACTAGAATCCTGCACTATTTAAAGCAGCTGAAACCAGATATCTGTTTCCTCCAAGAGACAAAACTCAGTGAAACTAAGCATGCCAAACTACAGCGTGCCTGGGTTGGTAAGGTTCTAAGTGCTTCTCTCCCCTCGAGTAAGGGGGCAGGGACTGCCATACTCTTACGTAGGGAATTACTATTGGAAATTACTGCAGAAGAAAAGTTACCAGAGCGTAGGTGAGTGATTATTTCAGGGACAATGTTTTCACAACCAATCCACTTGATTAACATATACGCATCTAACAGTGATGACCCCCATGTTCCATAGGCTAGCAGATTGGGGGATGGTCATCCTGGAGGGAGACTTTAACTGCATCATAGACCTGCAGAGGGACCGGTCATCCAGAGTAATAACAACCAATAAGAAAATGAGTAGGGCTGTGAGAGGGGGCATGCAGGACCTAGCATTGCTAGACGTATGGAGGGAGCTGAATGGGTTAGAGAAAGATTTAACTTTTTACTCCCACCCAAATGATTCACACTCTAGAACAGATTATTTTTTGTGCAGTGGAATAGATTTACACACAATGGAAAAAATCTACCGTTTATCCTAGAGTGGTCTTGGATCACTTGGCGATACTCCTGAAGATAAGAATGGGGGATTGGAGCAAGCGGATTATGTGGAGGATGAATTCCTCTTTATTGGGGAAGGAGGAGTTTAAATCCCGTATTACCGATATTATTGAAGATTATGAAAGAAACATTGCCAGTGAGGCGCCAGACTCCAAATGCTTCTGGGATAGACTGAAAGCGGTAGTACGCGGGGAAATAATTTCCCATGCGACACACTTAAAAAAGGCACGTAGACAAAGGCAGCAGGCCCTAGGGTCAAAGTTAAAACAACTGGAGACATCCCTTAGACAAATGGAAACTAAAAATAAAAGTATACAAAATGATATTACCATAACTAGAAAGGAAGTACAGGACTTAATAGATAAACAAATTGAAGGGAATCTCCAGTATAGCAACCAGAAATATTATGAGCAGGGGAGTAGAGCAGGCCGACTGCTTGCAGTTCTCCTGCGGAAGGCCCAAACAGAGAGATATGTAAAATGTATTAAAACTGCAGATGGGGGTGGGGGTCAGGTGCCACATGTACACCAAAGGATGTTGCAAGAGCATTTAAGATTATTATGCTGCATTATATGACAATGAATGTGGCTCTCAGGTTGCCCCACAATTAATAGAGAATTTTTTGAATAGGGTCACCCTTCCAAAGCTCTCGATAGATTTGAGGGACAAGTTAGATGCTCCAATAACATCAGGGGAAGTGTCACAGACTATTCAGTACCAGAAGGGGGCAAGTCGCCAGGCCCAGATGGTTTCAGTGCAGAGTTTTTCCAAAGATTTAATGAAACCTTAAACCCACTTTTAGTTGAAATCTTTAATCAGAATAGGGAGGAGGGTGAATTTCCCTCTTCGTGGAGAGAGGCCTTCATCACGGTTCTCCCAAAGGAGGGCAAACCATCGGATATGTGGGTCATACAGGCCAATCTCACTCTTCAATGTAGACTCGGAAGATCTTTACTCGGATCCTTGCAAATAGGGTGAGTGTAGTCCTTCACGATCTGGTTCACCTGGACCAGGCTGGGTTTGTAATGCACAGGCACCTGCAAGATATTAGGCAATGCCTAAATTTACCATACAAAGTGGGGTAAAGGGAAGGAACAACAAATCGCAATAGCAGTCGATGCAGAAAAAGCCTTTGATCGGCTAAGGTGGGATTTTTTGATAAAGGTCTTGGGAGAGATTCGGGTTTATGGAGCAGTTCATAATGTGGATTAAAGGGATCTATAACAGACCTAAAGCTAGAGTCAAAGTAAATGGAACAATCTCCAAACCTTTGGACATTCATAGATGTACCAGGCAGTGGTGCCCTCTCTCACCGATTCTGTTTGCCTTGAGCATGGAACCCCTTGTGGAACTGGTTAGGACACACACAGAATTAAGTGGTATTAAAATAGGAGGAGAGGAGAATAGGATATCCCTTTATGCAGATGACACAATGCTATATGTAAAAGACCCACTTAGACATTCCGCGTTTTATATCAATTACTTACGGATTATGGGGGGGTTTAAAATAAATGAAGATCAAACGGAGGTCATTATGATCAGTGGAAGTCGGTCACCAGAGTTAATCCAAGCTATTCCATTAAATGGGTTACTTCCCAAATTAGATATTTAGGGATACATTGATTTGATTGATTTAAGGAAACTTTACCAGGCTAACTATGAGAAACTGATTAATGAGGTGTTGGCAGACCTTAAAAGATGGGAACTTCTTTCTCCATCACTATTAGGGCGGATAGAGGCGGTAAAAATGAACATACTCCCTCACTTCTTGTTCTTTTTCAGCTTGTTACCACTACATATGCCAGGGAAGGAGTGGAGGAAAATTAATAGAGTGCTGCATCACTTCGTATGGGCAGGTAGGAGGGCGAGGATAGGGTGGGAGTGGTTGCAGAGAACAAGAGAAATTGGCAGGTTGGGGCTACCTGACATGAAATTATATTACCAAATGGCACAGTGAAGCCCATGGGTAGCTTACTTAAAGAATGACAGGAACAGTGTCTGGGTTTGGCAAGAGATACAGAGTCCCCCGGGTCTCTTTCCACAATTAGACTTCCACAACCCCCCATAGCTCCTTAGGAGAAGAGAAATAACAAATCTCTGGGTTAGACGGCCCTATAGGGTGTGGGGAGAAATAAAGCAAGAGCTGAATCTGGGTAGCTCTTTATCAAACAGAATAGAAATTTCGGGTTGTGCTCAGTTCACCCCTCCCCCAAGGTGGACCAGGTGCTTTTGATTTGGAGGAGGCATGGTTTAAAATTTGTTGTTCAGTTCCACCAGCACGGCCTAGTTAAAACCTTCCAAGAGCTACAAAAGGAGTTCTCACTCCCTTCTTCACATTTTTTTACATATCTTCAGGTTGCATCATTCCTGAAAAAAGCCAATAATATAGCTGAGGTTCAGCGGGACCCTCATCCAATGGAATGTATCATTGGGGAATTAGCCGGAGAGCCAGGGGAAACCAAACTTATTTCCAGATTGAAATTAGGCTTTGTGATGTCAAGGGATTATCCTCCTCCACACTGCCAGATTACCAGGGAAAGAGAACAAGGGAAAAAAATAGGTGATGAAAGCTGGCAGAGAATTTGGAAGGGGATCATTATAACCTCATCTTCCAATAATTGGAAGGAGTTTTGTTGGAAAATAGTAACCCATTTCTTTAACACCCCCATAAGAACAAAACATTATAAGGAGGGCAACACGGACGCATACTGGAGGAACTGTGGAGACAGAGGAGACCACACGCATATTTTCTGGGGATGCCCAGTGCTATATCCTTTTTGGGTTTCAGTGGGGTTCATATCAAGGAGATGATTGGCTTAGAGGGGGACTTGGACTTTGATATTATGATTTTGGGATTACTCCCAAAGAAGAAAATAACTAACGCTCAAAAGTCCTTTATTGGGCTCTTGCTTGCAGCAGCAGGCAAAGCTATAACCAGACACTGGTAGACCCCTATGCCACCCTCTCTGGAGGAATGGGTAGAAATAGTGAAGGATATCTTCAGAGTTGAAAGAATAACAGGAGAACTTCGACTGAGGGGATAGGTTTAACCAAGCCTGGCTCCCTTTTAGGCATTTGATTGAAACCTTGGAGGGTACCTCGGTGTTATCACAACAGGCCTTTTGTCAGTAGGATGGGTAGGGGGGTGGGTCACCCTCAGGCCTCTCTGGGCCCCCTCCACATTTCTTAGCAAGAACCTCACAATCCCAGAAGGGGAAAACTATGCCTCCATCCAAGGTCCTCCATTAAGAGTAAGTAATATGAAAAATAAAATACACCCACCATACGATTGTTCTTTCACAGGTTTATTTTAAGTTGCACTATATTAAAGGTTTTGGGCTTCCTCTTTGTGTATCGTGCTCCAATAAGAAGAAAGCATAGATGGACACAAACTTAATATAATACAATACATTGGGTACTTAATTAACTAAGAAAGACTAATAATAATAGAAACTAGACATTTTAGGTATCAAGAAGCATGGATGAGCTTTATTCACCCTTGGACTATAAGGTACCTAATAGTAGTACACAGGTAGTCAGATAAAGTTTTTTTTTTTGTTAACTAAAAGTTTTACCAATGGAATGTATGATGTGACTATTTTCCTTGTATCGGAAGAGAAAGTTATATTATGGAGTAGCCTTAATGTTCAACAAATAAACTTGAAGTTTAAATAAAAATTAAAAAAAAAACTGCAATAAAGTTGGCAGGGTGGGATTGGGACATTGTAGATGTATGCTACCACTAATGATGTTATTCAAAAGTGGCTGAAGGTTGAGATGGGAGTGAGTGGTGTTCTGCATGTACCATGACAAGGTACTCCAGGGTTTTTACCCAAGACTTTAATGTATCAGGAGTACACACAGATCTGCACAGCCTAAGCCTAGCACCTTGAAGCTCAGTTCTACAGAGTTTGATGGTTTGTTTATAGTTCAGTTATGATGTCTCTCACATGTCTTTATGATGTTGGTATGCTGGGATTATGAGAGGATTGAAGGGGGGGTGCTGTTACACTTCACAGTTTTGTCATGGTGGGGCAGGTAGATCTTACAATAGTAACATGCAATATCAAAATACTTGCTAATCCAGTGAAATGGAGCAGGGTACTGCAGGAATTACAAACGGCTAGAAATGCAGCGAAGTTTAATTTTACCGGCAAAGTCAGATATTTCGCCCCGTGGAATATTTGGTGAAATTGCACATTCCGGGAAATATTCCGCAGGTGCAAAATGCAAAATTTTGCCCGCAAATGGCTGAATTTCACCTGGGAGTGGCGAAATTCCACCATTCGCGGGCGAAATTCTGCATTTCACGGACAAAATTTAACATTTCGCTGGTGGAATTTCATACTTTGCACCTGCGGAATATTTTGTAAAATGCACAAATTTTGTAAAATATATCATGGAACAAAATTTGCGGACTTCATCCATCTCTACAGACAGCAAAGGTTGTGGTGGCTCTGCTACGTATTTAACACAGGAGGAGCACAAAAAAGCTTAAGAGAGCATGGGTAAGAGTGTGTTACTCTTCCTCATATCTTCAACACGCACACTGACGAAGTATGGCAGTGTTGATCTAAAGGGAACTTCCCCTACAAATCTATAACACAGTCGAGGCTGATCTGGGGCAGTATATCTATATAGAGGAATTTTATCATGCCACCCCATTTACCTTACAAAAAGTTTATAGCCAGGCCACCAGCACAGCAATTGGATTTCCACTTGTGACACTGATGACCCCGGTTCGGGAACGGGCCCGGGAGTCTGAGGGCTGACCGGGGGAAGAAGGATCGAGCATCCTGGGAACTGCTTTTCTTTTCTGGAAGGAGAGGGGAAAGAGTGTCCGGCAGTTTACGGACCCCTGGCGGAGGCTAGGGGTCCACTGCGGCAGGTGCCGTCACCTTAGGGGGGTGGCGCAGATGCTGGACGTCATTGCACATCCCCCCCCCCCCACAGGGATCCAGCAAGCATTGAAAAGCCGGCCTTCAGCATAATGATCTGCTCTGCTGCCATCTCCACTGCCTTAGACATCCACTGAGGGGGGTCCCACTCTTGTGGCCCTGACCCGAGGCGGGGGCTTGCCTACAGTGTCTGTTGGGGGGGGGAACACTTCTAGCTGCCCTGCCGGGGGTAAGCCTGAGCATGGGGGGATGACAGGCAGGGCAGGTCTGACCTCCAAATGGAGGATTGAAGGACCCAGGACCAAAAGAAGTTTGCCCCTTATTCAGTCCCTAGAGGGCAGCTTTTTACCAAAAGTTCTTGGTGAAATTCTCTGCAGGTGCTTGGCAGTTATAACACGGTTTTACATAATCAGAAAGAAAGGCTCATGGTGGGAGATTGTCCAATATAGATAAAAGTGGTGGGGTGCTTAAACTCCTTAAGGAGCTGGGGTTGGAGGACGCAACAAACTTGGGACTGATTATATCTTTTACTCTGTGCCCTGAAAGTCCAGTTATTCTCTTCATCTCCATGGAATGGTTGTGTTCCACACAAGATGCCGCAATATGGGGCATAACACTATCTGATCATGCACCTTTCTTGGTGGACCTTATTGTAGAACACACCTGTAGAAACTCTGACTGGCATCTCAGTAACTCACTTGTCAATAACCTAGAATTTGTAACAGTGTTAAATAACAAAATGGCAGAATATCTGCAAAACATAACTGAGTGAATGGTGATGTCTTTGCTCCTGGTAAAACCTGAATCTTCAGCCAGTCAGGTTTTACTAGGAGCAAAGACCTCACTACTCATTCATTCCCACCATTACGAGACGGACACTGGGGACCATTTTCTTTATACCAGGTTGATTTTGTGGGTACTGGGGGGGGTGGGGGTCAGGGGACTAAGAGTGCTGCTTAATAAAGACAATGAGACTCGGGTAGAGGGAGGCAGGTGGAGTGTGCATGGGTGGGGAGAAGGGATGACCTTTTCTAGCACAGAGCAGCAGATGCAGCAGCATTTCAGTGGGACGGGGGGGTTGTGTCATGGTTTTATTATTTTTGAGTGGGATGTTTTTTACATCACAGTGAGTGGGAGAGGTTTTGTTAAAGTTTCAATTTACAAAAAAACAAAATACACTATGGTGAAGTTGGCGTGTCTGCCCCAGAATTCACGAATCGCTGATTTTCATAGGTTTGCACCAACTTCACCAGCAGATTAAATTTGCAACATCTCTAGTGCTAGGTAAAACTTCTCTTGGGAAGGCAAGCTGTCACATAGTGACAGAACTGTATTCCACAGAGCCTGCTGTTAATGTGCAGTGTAGGTCAGGTAAGCAATCTGCCTTAACAGCAAGGTGGGGGTAGGATGCTCCTGTTCAGCCATTAGTTCAATTTTGCTGGAATCTTTATCAGGAAGTGCTGCTGAGACTTTATTTATTTATTGAAATTGTTTCACCAGCAAAAGCACACTGAGCAAGAACTGCTTGTCTCCCGGTGCGACCTGGGGGGAGGGGTACAGTGGGGAAAAGGACAAGGGTAGTCCAGGTTCTGACATACATACATACTGTACAGTTACAATACAGTTGAAAACATTTGACAGAAATAGTTGCGCGTAGATGACAATTTACCCTTACTTACAGTATGGTAGCAATTACATGGGGAGGTCATGCTTTGTACCTTGAAAACATATAATTAGATAATACAGCTGATTAACCTTGTCTTTCTTGCAAGCAGCTGCGTGAATAACTCCTTTAAGGTCAGGATGAATGTAAATGAACTCAAGAGGCCTCCCTGCGGGGTACCACATATCTTTTCCTAGTTCTCTTGTCTATAGGTATAGCAATAATCTTTCTAATTGCATTTCAGAAAGCCTTTTGGATGGGTACAGACATTTGACGCGTCACAAAATACTGCATGGCAAAAGGGCTTATTTTCCACTAAATTTGCGCTACTCTTGCAGTACTCTGCAAGGTACTGTGTTGCACCTTAGCTTGACATCTTTGCAGAATATTTAAACTAGCCAATGGGGAGAGGGGTGCAGCACCTGATGCGTCGAATGGGAAGAACACCCCTCCCCCATCAGCTAGTGATTAAACAGGAGTTCAGCATGTTTGTAGTTCATTTGCATCACCAGGTAAGGAAAAAGGTCTGGCTCCCCATACGACGCGCAGGGGAAACTCCGTACCTCACCCAACAACTAACACAACGAAATTTGGCCAATGGAAAATCATGTACACAAATGCCTGCAGTCTGGGAAACAAGATGCCAAACCTTCAGGCAACAATGACAGAGGCTAAACTGGACATAGTAGCCATTAGTGAGGCATGGTTCACCAGTAACTACACTTGGGAGACTTCACTGCCCGGCTATGTACTGTTCAGAAGAGACCGAGGTGCAAAAAAAAAAAGGGGGGGGGTAGCCCTTTATGTCAATGAAAATATCAAAGCTACAGAAATTCAGAATACACATAAGGAGCCAGAAGAACTGTGGGTCACCCTGGAAATAGGAAGTGGGACAGCCATACAAACTGGGGTTGTCTACAGGCCTCCAGACCAGGGAGAGGACATACACATTACTGTTAGAAGATATACAAAACGTGACAGCTAAAGGGGAGGTTCTGATAATGGGAGACTTCAACATGCCAGATACAGATTGGTCAATACCAGCAGAAACATCCGCCAGAATTAGACACATAGTGAATTCTCTGCTGGGGGAGGGCCTCAAACAACTGATACAACAACCCACAAAAGCCAGGGCTATCCTAGCTCTAGTAATGACTAATGGGAAAAGGATAACAGAACTCCAGGTAGAAGGTCACCTGGGGGCCAGTGACCATCACATCGTATGGTTCAATTTGGCCACTAGAACTAAATCATCCCATTCCAATGCAAAGATATGGGACTTCAGAGGAGCTGACTTTGATAAGATGGCCAACAGAGTTAAGCTAGCCCTGGCAAAGAAAAAATACAAGTGAGGGGGTACAGGCAGAGTGGGCAAGCATTAAGGATGCAATACTTGAAGCAACATCCCATTGTGTTAGGGAGAAAAGCAAGAGCAAAAGAAGGAGAAAACCACTTTGGTTCTCAAAAACAGTAGCAGAAAAGGTCAGAGCCAAAAGACTGGCCTTCAAGAAATATAGGGAAACACAGTGGGACAAAGATAGGGAGGCATGCCAAACTTCCCTAAGGGAAGCAGGGAAGGCTGTAAGGCAGGCAAAGGCCCAAACCGAGGAAACACTAGCACGAACAGTAAAAGAAGGGGACAAGACTTTCTATAGCTAAACTAGTGAAAGGAGAGGGGGTATTACTAAGACCAAAGGGGATAAGGGGGAGTGTGTGGAAGAGGACCAAGGAAAAGCATCTGTTCTAAATAGATACTTCTGTTCAGTATTTACTGAGGAGGAGAAGAAGGTAGGGCAGGGCCCACAGCTCAGCACCACAGACACGGAGGGAGGGAGGTATGCACAAGTCCCTTCACAAAAGAAAGGGTCCTACAAGAGCTTGCTAAGCTCAGGATAGACAAGGCAATGGGACCCGGATGGCATACATCCCAGGGTACTAAAGGAGCTAAGGATGGAACTAGCAGAGCCATTATCAGAACTGTTTAGTGAGTCTCTGAGCACAGGAGAGGTCCCAGAAGACTGGAGAAGGGCTCATGTGATCCCGCTCCACAAGAGTGGTAGCAGGGAGGAGGCAGAGAACTACAGACCAGTCAGTCTTACCTCAGTAGTGGGCAAGATTACGGAGGCATTCCTTAAGGAAAGGATAGTGCAACACCTGGAATCCATTGACGCACAGGATCCAAGACAGCATGGGTTTACAACTGGAAGGTCCTGTCAAACTAATCTCATACATTTCTTTGACTGGATAATAAGAGTGGTGGACCAAGGGGGTGCAGTTGATGTTGCCTACCTTGACTTCAGCAAAGCTTTTGATACTGTTCCACACAGAAGGTTGATTAATAAGATGAGTAGCCTTGGGGTGGGTCAGAAGGTGGTCAACTGGGTAGCAAACTGGTTGGCGGGCAGAAAACAGAGTGTGGTTGTAAACGGTATACAGTCAGAAGAAATGCAAGTCACAAATGGGGTACCTCAGGGATCAGTCCTGGGGCCAGTCCTCTTCAGTATCTTCACCAGTGACATTACAGATGGACTTGAGGATAAGGTTTGTCTGTTTGCAGGTGACACCAAGATATCTGCAACAGAGTAGATAATCCAGATGGTGTGGGCAGAATGAGAAGAGATCTGGATAAACTGGCAAAATGGTCAGAAGAGTGGCAACTGAGGTTTAACACAAAGAAGTGCAAGATCATGCACATAGGGAAGAGAAACCTGAAGCCACCTATAGGTTGGGAGGGGAGTTGCTGGCAATCGCAATGGAAGAAAGAGACTTGTGCATCATCATCACAGATGACCTGAAATCATCCAAGCAGACCACTAAAGCAATAGGAAAGGCTAGGGGGATGTTGGGGTATATTAACAGGGGTATCACCAGTCATAAGAGGGAGGTAATAATCCCTCTTTACAAGACACTGGTTAGGCCCCATCTGGAGTACTGCGTGCAGTACTGGAGGCCACACCTTCACAAGGACATTAACAAAATGGAGGCAGTCCAGAGAAGGGCAACCAAAATGGTGCAGAGACTGCATCAGAAAACATATGAGGACAGATTAACAGAGTTCAACATGTATACCCTAGAGCAAAGGAGGGAGAGAGGTGATATGATCAAAACATTCAAACACCTTAAGGGCATTAACAAGTTGAAAGAGTTTAACATGTTTCAAGATGAGAAAAACAGCAGGACAAGAGGACACAGCATGAGATTATAAGGAGGCCGATTAAGGGGTAATGTGAGGAAGTTCCTTTTCACAGAAAGGGCAGTGGATGCATGGAATGGCCTACCTCAGGAAGTAGTGGATATAAATACAGTGCATGGCTTCAAACAGGCATGGAATAGGCATAAGGGAGCAATACAGATGAGTATGAATAGATAGGCCATTGACAGAGTAAAGGCCTATATCACACTGCATAATGCAGAAAAAGAAATTGGCAGACTGGATGGGCCTTGTGGTCCTTATCTGCCATCAACTTCTATGTTTCTATGACTCTGCTGTACGTAGGTTCAGAACATCAGCAATTTGTGGTGATCATAAAAAGCTATACAGGATGAATAGTCTTCATTTACCCATGAAAGGGAAATAAATTCCTCTTCATCAGTGTCCTCTGAGGAAATTGGTTCTTCCTTAAAAACCCCCTCTGGAGAGAGACCAGGGGAGCATTGGTTGCAAGTTTTTCAAAGATTTGCACTGTTTTGAACAACTGCAACAATAGCTTGATGTCTTCCAAGCAGGGCATATTTCTCTTGCACTGGCTTCTCTATTTACTTTTCAAGTAAGGGAACCTCAGGGTGCTTTTGTTTTGCTTCCTTTCCAGCTGTAGTATTTAGCTTGTTCAGGAAGCCTATTTACTTTTTATGGCTGCCCTCAGTGTTCCCAGCTAGAAGCCCTCTGCTCTTTACTGGAAGGTGGCTCAGCAATCTTTTTTGTCTCTTTCGAGTGCTTGAGATGATTGCCCTTCTACACGAGTACTTTGTGGCTTTTTCAATCTCCTTACGTGTCAGAGACCTCTGCAGAGAAGTGTCCTCTGAAGCATACTTTCTACATTTTTATACAAAAACTGTTTTACAAGAGAGCACTCGAGACTGATTACCCTTTTTTCTCTGTTTTAGGGTTAAAAAAAAATCTACACTGTTCACAATTTTCAAAATCATGATCTCAGCCCGATCAAAGCAAAGGTTGTAGTTGTCTGCTTCTGCCAGCCATTGTTTACAAGGGAAGTCCCAGGCTGCACTGCGCAGTTGAGATGCACCAGCACCAAATAATGGCATATTCAGAAGATGCGCCGTGAGATGCGATTGCGCATGTCCAGCTGAATATCCCGAACATGCATGATCACGCAGTAGGAGATGCGCGAAGCACCAGGTGACCTGAACCCAATGTGGAGCATAGGGATGTGCCTGATAGACGGCCACATGCGCGGTGCGCAAAACTGCAATATTCAGGTGGAATATGCAAATGGCCTCATTACACATTTCGAGCCCATTCTCCACATGCGCAGCTTATTACTGGAATGTATGCAGGCCATTTGCATACCCTGGGCATGCGCAGTTCCTGCTTTGTAGGGAGGCTGCACCACCCCACAAAGATGAGCAGAAGGAACTGCAGCCTAGCAGGCAGGTGTGATGGAAAGTTTGTGTGTAGACTGCATTGGCCTGAGTACAGTGCCATTACCCATAGCCATGTACAGGGTCAGACTGTGGGGTACGGGGGGCCCGCCTAGACAGTATGATCGGTATACCACATGCATGTGATACACCAGCTCTGTGTGCAGCGTGCAGTGCCCCACACACCCCATATGAAAGGAACATGATGATAACTGCAAGGAATGGTAGTGTGCAGAGGGTGACTAGGTACCCGAGTGGGTGGGTCCCACCTGTGTACACCTATGGTGTACGACCATGGGTGTGTGCCACAGGTCAGTCCCTGGCCCATGCCAGGATGCCACTCATACCACCAAGCTACCTAGGCTCCGTTGCCCCAAATGACATCCCAGGTGTATGCCACCACTGGGTGGCACCATGCAGGCTGCATGGGTGCAGGCTATGGCTCCAGGTACATGTGCTACAGTGTGGCCATCTGCTCTGCTGGGAGGGGGCATGTGGCAGCAGGGTGTTTACGTCATGGGTGCAGTGTGGTGGATGGTGCTCTGGGTTGTGCCTGTTTTGTGCTGGCACCTGTGACTTTGAGTACTTCTGTCCTGGCATGACTGCTGTGTATGGGCGCCTGGAGCACGTCCTGGTGCACCTCCAAGGGTTGTCTCAAGAAGGCCTGTCTGTAGTTCCGCGGCCTTCCTGTGGGTGGCTGGATGATTTAGGCCATCTTTTTGTCTGCCTAACTTTGCGCCACACACTTCGGGGATGCGTGACAGATTCACTGCACATTTTGGCTAAATATATGGATGCACGGCATACAGTGGTAGTTATTGAAAAGTTTCCTACCTCGAGGTACCACTGAGGTAATTTCCATTGACTGTATTGTGATCCTGCCTCAGTACTGTGAAACGTTTCTGTGACTACCACTGTATTCATGTACTCGCCCCTTTTTTTGCACCGCATACATTATTTCTGCACAATTGCACATTGGGAAATGCGTGACATCTCTCCCTTTTGAATATCGTGCTTCTGTGCATTTTCTGGGATGCTCTGTGCGTTTTCTGGGATGCACCGTGCATCTCCATTTTGGGCAGCGCATCCCCTTTGATTATGTGGGCCAAGATATACACTGCTTAAACTCTGTCAGCCCTTTTTTTCTTTCTAGGCCTTGCTGTCATGCCAATATGATGGGAAGTGGCAAAAAAATTATTTTGGGGTTGTATTTAGGTAAAAAAAATTACAACCATTGGTTCCAGAAGCCACAATGGAACTGGTAAAGAAAAAAAGATAAAATTGTATAAAACTAAGCTAAACTAATGCAGAGTATCAAATAAACTCGAAAACGTTTCAAAATTATACAACTAGTCAAAACTAAGAACACCTAGCCACAGGGACTGGAGCAGGAATTTGGAGTAACTAATCTCTTCAGTAGGGAATTAAATCTGCAGTTGGAATGGCATGGAGAGTGTGAGTTCACTACAGAATCTGAATATTAACACTCTGAAGTTCTATCTCTGAGGCATCACATCAGGCTGAGATGCTGCACTTTGTATGGCATCCCAAATGCTCTTTGCTAGAGACTTTTGATAAAATAAAAAGACCATTTTGTCAAAGAACAACTGCTGCATTAAACATTGTGACTAACAGCTACTGCAACCCTAAATCAAGACCACAGGACAGGTAACTTGGCAAACTTACAGATGTTGAGAGCTTGGCTTAGACAACAGCAAACAAAAGGAGATTAAATTGGATGGGCCATTTCTATTTGTCCCCCCCCGCCCCGCCCCCGACTAGCTTCATGTTGAATTTGGCATTTGTGAACTGACAAGTTGATTGAACTAGATACCGAAGCCCCCTACTGCACAGTAAGACTGATATGATGCATAATTACCCACACTGGGCTGCCAACCTTTCAGGTATTTGGCACCGAAATGTGGAACACTGGCCCTCATGACATGGAACATATCATCAAACATGGAGGTACAAGCATAGAACACTGTGGAAGCCAGTGTCTTTTTTTTGTGCAAACTCTGCATCTTAGAATATTATACATTTCTCATCTAATTTCTGAGTTTACAGCACATTCTTTGTGTGAACAGTGCCTTTTCCATTTTGGACAGATGTGAGACAGAGCAATTTTGAAGGGTATAATACAAGATATGGCAAAGTACAGAACAGGCTTGCACCTCTGAAGATCAGGCAGAGTGCACTTCAGGGGCAGCTCTAACCCCAACGGACACAACCAAAAGCACTGAAGGAACTGCACTCCAAAGCCGATAATGCTGATGCAGAATTAGCTGTTTAGTGTGCACACTGCAAACATAATAGACAGTGGAAGGCAAACTCCAACCAGAGTTTTGTTTTTTAAATGAGGGACACCCCTTGTAATGTGGGACAGTTGAGAGGTGTGACCTCAACCCTGATCTGTGTGGGGAACAAAGCAGCAGCCATCATGTAGTGAAAGGAATTCTTGCTCCTACCAGATCTATCTTTAGCCAAGTCTGCTAGTTGTACTGTGTAGCTTATAGTTCATAAGCATTTTGGCTAAGTCCACTGATGTGAAACCACTAAGCAAATGCCACTTACAAATGTTATCTTTAATGTTTTGTGCACCACCATGTGACAAGAAGAAAAAAATTACTCACCTTAGTAATTGTATTTCTTCTAATGGAGTCTTGCTGTATTCTGACAATCTGCAGTTAGCCCCAATCTTTAAACTGCCCCAGACAGTATAGGGTTAATTTTCTATGCAGTGCATAGAACATTGAGCTCGAGCTCAGTTGAGGTCTCTGTCTGCAGCACTTTGAAACCCAACCGCTAGATTCTTACAGGCAAACACTCACTGACTACCTATGTGGAAATTGTAAAGATTTTTAACTAGCCAACTGGCAACAAAAAAGTTTTGGATTCCCAAAGGAAGACTCAAGTCAGGAAACCCAAAAACCTATCCAAATAAAGATTATAACATAAGCACCCATGTAAAAAGGAAGGTGTGCTGAAGACACCCCTGGGGTGCAACACTGCACCTGCCCACCTACTTCCCAAAACAGGTACTGAGAGGGGAGGCAGGAAGGGAAGTCAGAATACAGCAAGACTCCATTAGAAGAAACACAATTACTAAGGTAAGTAATTTTTTCTTCAAACAACATGAAGTCTTGCTGTATTCTGACAATCTGCAGACTAACAAGCAGTACCTCCATGGAGGAGGGACAGAACCTACTTTGGGAATAGGCTCGGAAGTACTGCTGTGCCAAACCGAGCATCACTCCTAGCCTGGATATCCAAAGAATAATGCTTGGTAAAGGTATGCACTGTTTTCCAGGTGGCTGCTTGACAAATTTCTGAGAGAGGAATATCCCTGGCAGCAGCCAGGTGAGCCCTCAGACCTGAGCGTGGAATCTTTCCCAGTTTCTCATAGCAGAACTGTACACAAGAAACAATCCACCTGGCAATAGTTCTCTTGGTGGCAGGTTTGCCCTTTCCCACTTCCCCATAAGTGAGGAGCAACTGTAGGGAATCAAACCTGTGACCCTTGGTATGCTCTATGTAGTAGCCAAGGACTCTTAACATTTAAACTGTGTAGCCTCCTCTCCTCTGAGGAAGAATGATCAGTGAAGAAAACAGGGAGAGACATAGACTGATTCAAATGGAAGTCTGAAATCACTTTGGGCAAGAACCTCCTATTGGTTCTAAGTACCACTTTATCTCTATGGAATGAGATAAAATCAGGTTCCACTGACAGAGCTTGCAATTCACTGATACATCTGGCAGAGGTAATGGCTACCAAAAACATAGCTTTCCAAGTCAGGTACTTAAGCTCTGCTGAAGACGTAGGTTCAAATGGAGGTTGCATAAGTTGAGCAATGCAAACATTTAAGTCCCAGGCAGGGGCAGGATCCCTAAAGGGAGGACTGGTATGAAGCAATCCCTTGAAAAACTTGCAGAATACAGGGTGAGATGATAGTGAGGAAGGCTTTCCCACTGACAGAAAAGCAGAAACAGCTGACAAGTGTACCTTGAGAGTAGCTGGTCTGAGGCCCAGACCATTGAGATGGACCAAATAATCCAGAACTGTAGGCAATTTAGCAGTGTCTGGGGATATATGCTTCTTGGAACACCAAATGCTGAATCTTTTCCATTTGGAGTCATAAGTCTTTCTGGTGGCAGGCTTTCGAGAGGCTTTGAGAATATCCAGAACCCTTTGGGACAGATGCAAATCTACATACTCTAGCTCTTCAAGAGCCATGCCTTGAGATTGAGGGACCGAAGATTGGGGTACCAAATCCTCCCCTGGGAGGAGGTTAACAGGTTGTAGTTCCTGGGAAGAGACAGGGGAAGATGGACTGCCAGGGACAGTAAGAGGGGGTACCAGGGCTGTCTGGAGCAATCGGAATCACTTTGCAGGGTTGTGACCTCACTTTGACCAGAACCTTGAACAGTAGAGGAAAGGCATAGAAAAATTTCCCTTCCCAGTTCAACATCAGAGCATCCAGAGGGACTGAGGCCAAGGCTGGGGGTCTACAACAAAACAGAGGAAGTTGGTGATTGTCTGGGGCTGCAAAGAGATCGATCTCTGGAGTGCCCCACCTTGAAAAAATCACTTTTAATACCAGAAGGTCCAGAGTCCATTCGTGCTGGCCCTGGGAGATCCTGCTCAGTGCATCTGCTAGCACATTGTCCTTCCCTGGAAGGTGGACTGCTATCAGAAAGATCTGCAGAGAATAAGCCAGGGACCACAATTTCATGGCTTCCGTGGACCGAGTGCCTCCCTGCTTTTTGATGTACAACATGGTGGTGGTGGTGTCTGTTCCGACCTGAACCACCTTGTTCTGCATTGAGTGAGAGAAAGCTTGCAGGGTCAGAAAAACTGCCCTGAGTACTAGGAGATTGATATGAAGAAGGGATTCCTGAGGGGACCACAGTCCCTGGGCTGTGAGAGCCCCCAGATGGGCTCCCAACCCCAAAAGGGAAGCGTCCGTGGTAAGGACCACTGAATGAGACTGGGTAACAAATGGGACCCCTTGCCTTAAATTGTCCTGATCCTGCGACCATTGAAGAGCTTGGATCAGTGTCCAAGTCACTGGAATCAGTTTGGTAAGAGGATCCTTCTTTTGGGACCAAAAGGCCCTCAGATGGAACTGAATGTCCCTCATCTGGAATCTTACCCCTTGGACCACTGCTGTAGAAGCTGCCATGTGGCCCAAGAGTTGAAGAAAATGCCTTGCTGGTCGGGACACCTGAAGGAGGAAGCCAGTTCTATAAGAACTCTTGCCCTTTCCAGGGGAAGAAAGGCTCTTGCTTTGACGGTATCTTGCTCTGCCCCTATAAAGGTAAGAAGCTGCACTGGTTCGAGAACTGACTTGGGGAGGTAGAGAAGAAATCCCAGAGAAGTGAGCACTTGTTGGGTCACTTGCAGGTCTGACTTGACTTGGTCTGGAGACTGACCCACTAGGAGCCAGTCGTCTGGATATGGAAAAATGGAAATATTTTGCCGTCTTAAAAAGGCAACTACTATTGCCAGGCACTTTGTGAAAATCCTTGGAGCTGATGTTAGACCAATGGGCATTGCTTTGAACTGATAATGGCCTGAGGGCAACTTGAACCTGAGGTACTTTCTGTGGGAGCACCTGATGGGAATGTGAAAGTAGGCATCTTTGAGGTCCAGGGAGGCTAGCCAATCCCCTGGCCTTAGAGAGGGAAGTTTTATTCCCAGAGTCACCATCCTGAACCTTGGTTTTAAAAGATGTTTGTTCAGGTATCTTAGATCTAGGATGGGTCGCCACTCCCCTGTCTTTTTTGGGGTAAGTACCTGGAGTACAGACCTTTGCCCTGGTGTAGGGTAGAAACTCTCTCTATGGCTCTTAAGGCCAGAAGAGAAGAAACCTCTGCCTCTAGGGCAAGGGTTTCGGAGAGACCTGGCAGGTGAAAAAGATCTGGCTCTCATCTTCGGAAATTTTATGAAGCTGAGAACCAGTCCCTGGCTTACTACTTCCAGGACCCACTTGTCTGAAGTAACAGACATCCAGTCCTGGATGAAGTAAGCCAGCCTGCCTCCTACAGGGTAGGAGATTAGGCCAGAGCAGACCCATCAGGGTGTCTGCTTGGCAGGGGCCTTAGGCTGAGGAGTGGATGTAGCCCTGATCATCCCCCTTCTGCCTCTCCCTCTGAAGAACCCCCCTCTGTGAAAAGGGAGAAGCCTGTGCTTGGTAGAAAGGCCTATGAAAAGGCCTGCCCCTAGGTTGCTGCCTTTGAGGAGTTGCCTGCCTCTCCTTGGCCTAAGCACTCCTGTAAGTAGTCCTGTACGCATCCATTTTCTTAATGTAATTCTCTGTCTGCTCCCCAAACAGAGAATTACCCACCACAGGAAAATCCATGGCCTTAGCCTGGGTGTCCTGTGAGAGGCTAGTACATCTGAGCCAAGCCATCCTCCGAAGAGCCACAGATGTAGCCATGACTCTTGGTGACACATTACTGGAGTCCACAGCAGCATGAAATTGTGCCTTTGATGCCTCAATCCCATCAGCAGCCACCTCCTCCAGCTCCTTGGCCAGCTGGGAGGAGGTCTATTTAGCCAGTGCCAGTACAGTGTCCCACCTGGACTTCTGGTACCTGGCTGTATAGACCATATAGTTAGCCTGCCTGAGTCCCAAGGAGGATGCCGTGTACTGTTTCTTAGCCATGGCATCCATCTTCCTGGGAGTCTTTGTCTGGGGGGTATGAAGCCAAGGGAATATTTGCCTTGTCACAGGCTGCAGCCTGCACTACCCAAACATGGCTGCATTGCTGGTATAAAAAAACTCTGTATCCGAGCCTGATAAGGTGTACCTCTTATCCATCCTTCTGTCAACAGGAGGTACAGAATTAGGAGACTATGATTTTTTGTGTCTGCTTCCCAAAGGACTTACGAAGGGCAGGGACCCTGGTTTTCCATTTTTACCGGTAACAATCACGGAATCCTGCTTGGTTTGCGGATTTTGAATTCTTGTACCGGTGCCTCACGGAAATTGCATGTCACTGCACAGAATCTCTAAGATTTCAGCATCTTTTTAAATTTTTTTTTATTTTCTCTTTCTATGTCCCCTTCTCACAGCACCAGTCTCGACTTTTCAGAGATCCCTAGGCTGGGTATCCCCTAGCTTCACCCCAAGTAATGCTCAGGAACTCCTGTGGGCCTGCCCCTATCCTGCCGGGATTGTACCCCCCCAGGTGGGAAGGGAGGGAACCACAGTTCACCCCTCCACATTCCGTTAATGTGTGTCGGGCAGCTCAGTGGGTCCCTCATGGAGCCTGGTTATGAAGTCTGGGGCACCTGGGTCCCTTCTGCCAGTGACCGGTGTACGGTGATTGTTCCTGGTTTTCTGGTCTCTGTCCCTGAGGGCATCTGCACTAGAGGAGTTCCAAGGAGGTAGGTCACATAGAGACATGCCACTGCTCCAGATCCTGGCTAGCTTCCTCACCTCCTGTTCACTCTGCAGTACCATTGCACCACCACCCATGGTCACACAGGTGGTGGGAAAGCAGCAGGACCTGAAGCCCACCCTTCCTGGAGGAGGAGAGCAGTCCCCCAGGTGCTTGATCCTACTCCCCTGGCCAGACCTCCAGCAACCCGAGTTCACTTCTGACCCTGGGTTACTGGCATTGTAAGCAATAGTGCTACCGCAGCACCAGTGGGCCGACCCAGATTTCAGCATCTTAAAATGAATGCTGATGTGCTTTGCATTCTTTCTGCTTTGCTGCATATGGAGTCAGTAAGGAAATCGCCTGCACTGCTTTGTTGTAATCAGCCATTCAGTTTAATCACCTATGCCTAGTGGTTAGAGTAACAAACAGTGATTGAACAGGGTACATCCAGCAGACTTGGGTTTGATTCCCACAACCTCCACTTGCATACTGTGTGACTCCAAGCAAGTCACTTAACCTCCCCAGTGCTTCTAGATCACTCCTGAAAACAGAAAGTTCTGCCTAGTGGGCCTTACCTGCTTTACAAAGAATATAAAAAAATATCAATATATGATTACTACATCATAGAATAGTAGTCAGGGTACCATGCAATTTGCCTGCGTTTTACTTGGGCTGCAATGATTTTGTATAGGTAAAGATAAATGTTCAGATACATTTTATGTGCTTTATAAGCTTGTTGTTAGATTTGTCAGGTTTTTATTGTGTTCTTTGCATATGAGCATCTAGGCTGTAGATTGCTAAACACAGGATCACTATTACCAACTAGCTTATTCAAGTTTATACTGTAATCAGTAGGGCCATCCAAAATCCTCAGTTGTTTGAATGAAAACTAGTCTGAATGAAAGTATGTTCACAAAGGAGAAACTGCCTTACTACTTATGAAAAGACTTCACAGTTAACACCCCATGTAGGTGAATTGGATGATTTGCACCTTTTCTCCCACCTGCTGTTTCAGTCTCTGTGACAACAAAAAGTTTTCTGATGACTGCTTCAACAAAAAGCAAAAGTTGAGTGTTTAAGTGTACTTATGTTTGGCCAGTGGATTTTGAAAGCACAGTCAATGACATACAGAAGGTAAGACTCCAGGGGCTGTGTGATGCTGGTGGGCAGAGTGGTGCTCAATACACATCTGAACAAAGACATGAAAACTGGGAGACACCCTTTTCATGGACACCAAGTTAAAAAAAAAAAAAAAAAAGCATCCACATGTCTGGGAGATGCATGAATCCATTTGAAGGTCCTCCACTAATCACTTGTGGATTTTTTAGGTGAATACACTTTATTTCAAAGAAGCAAATTCAAGCCGTGATTTTTTTCTCCTCCTACCCCCTGGCCATCCACTCCTTCAGGCCTGCCAAGGCCCCCCTACCACTGCTGCTGAGTCCCGACCACCATCCACTGCCCCTTACTGCTGTGCTGCCAGGTAACCCAAAGTAACCCTTCATTGAGGACCCCTAGCCCTGTTGGAGGCTACCAGGGGGGGAGGAGAATTACCCAAAGAGCTTCCTGTGTATCCTGAGCATGGCAGGGGTCAGAACGGACACATGTCTGGGGCTTCCAGCTTATGGAGGGACCAACAGCTGTCCTTCGGTTGGCCAGCGGGTGTTTTCCCATTTTCTTGACAGGCCACATGATGTCAAGGCACAAGCCGACGTCCGTCACGCTCCCTCCTGCAGTGAGGGCTGACATATTGTTGTGCCTCTAGCCTCCACCAGGGGCCAACAAATGCTGAGCCGTGAACCCACCCTCCCTCACAGGATAAAGTGCGTGGTCGTTGCACAATCAAGCCTTCACCCACCAGTTGGCCCTCCTACACCCAAGTCTGTTCCCTAACACTGGCCAGCGGTGTCCCAGGCAGAAATCCAATTCAGGCAGTTAAATTATAGATAGGAAAAAACAAAGGTAGTCCACCTTAGTGGTGATGGTTCAGATTAATTCACATCTGTGTTCTAACAAGCAAATAGACCAAGTCATTTGTAACTTGTGCATGTGGGGTGTGGGCATTGAAGAAAGGGGATCATAGTGCTGTCACTACTGCCATCACCCCTGAGGGATGTGGACTGCATTGTTGCTCCTGCCATCACACTGAAGGGGTGGAGGCTGTAGTGATTCTGCCATCACCACTGGTGGATGGGGAATGTAGTACTGCTGCCATCACACCTAAGGGATGGGGGCCACGGTGCTACTGCTTCTGTCACACCTGAGGGAGGGAGGCCATAGTGATGTTGCTGCTGCCATCACACCAGAGGGATGGGGGCTGTAGTGCTGTTGGTGCTGCCATCGCACCTGAGGGATGGGGCCGTAGTGCTGCTTCCATCACACCTTAGGGATGGGGCTGTAGTGCTGCTGCTGCCATCACATCTTGTACATAAAATAACTTTAAATTGGTACAAGGATGGAAGGATGTGCAACAGTGGAGGTCAAAATTGCTAAAATGCATGTTAGCAGAGTTAAAAATTGTTAAATAAAGTACAGAGAACCAAATACCGGTAAAACCGGATTTTGGCTTAGCAAACACTGGTGACAGTACCGTTTTTTACAATGTGCAAAATGGAATATGCCCTTTCTCAATCCCAGTAAACCAGTGTCCCTGATGAAGGGGAATAGACAGTCTCCTGGACTCAGGGATGTCCATCATTTCCACAAAATCAGGCTCTTCCTGATCCTCCACAGCCTCCTCCATAGGAAGCTGGAGGGTTTCAGCCACTTTTCTGTAAAACAGATAGTGGGAAGGGGACTCAGATAGCCTAGGAGGGGAAACACCAGAAGGTCTGTCTGGGGAGATGTCCGGTTCCACAGGCACATCCAGACTTTCACCAATATCCTTAAAATCCCCCTCCTCCTCAAACTCCGGTTCATAAAATTCTTCAGGGGTATAGTCTTGAACCGGGGGAACTGACCAAACCGAACCCCTGCCAAAAGGCACCGGATCGGTCGTAACTGGGCAAAGTGATTCAACAATCCGAATCGCTCTGGCTATTTTCTTGGCAATCGGAACATGAACCTCTGGATCCGAACTGGTCGATTTCTCTTTGCGTTTTATTTTTGTAGGAACCGATCCCTCAGGATCGGTTCTCCTCTTGCTTGAAGAAGTATCGCCCTGGTCAGAGGGCACTCATTCTGGTTCGGTCGGAACCTAACCAGGCTGGCCGATACAGGTCAGCGGACTTCTCGGCTTCCTTTTGCCTAAGTCTGACTAATCTTTTTTCCAGGGTAGACTTAAGAAAGTTTTTACAAATTTGGCAGTCTGTATCGAGGTGGTCAAACTCCAGACAATAAACACAGGTGGCGTGGGGATCGGCCTTAGCAAAGACCTCCCCACACTCACTGCAGTGTTGAAACCCAGAGGGCCCGTTTTTTTTCTTGGGTTTCTCAGACATGGCCAACCTAACCAAACTTACCCTTTTTCCGGCAACCGCTAGGCAAGACTCCTTTATTGGTTTCTAACCGTGTTACGGGTATTGGAAAAAAACATTGAAACACGTTTTTTTAAAACCGATATGGACAGGTAACCACACACTAAGAAAATAAACAAGAATTCAATCTAAGGGATCGGTTCAGCCGAACCGATCGAAACAGAAGTTTACAATGTCCACAATAATCAGAGAAACTATCTAAGTATTCACGGTACCACAGACAGAGCCTGAACCGACAATGCAGAATAAATTTCAGAATAAAACCGACAACTTTAACCGACTTTGAACCTAGGAGGAGAAATCTCCGGAGCGACTGCTCAGTGAGGCGAAGTAAAGAATCTGGTGGTTGGGTTTCAAAGTGCTGCAGACAAAGACCTCAACCAAGCTCAAACGCAACATTCTATGCACTGCATAGAAAATTAACCCTATACTCTCTGGGGCAGTTTAAAGGCTGGGGCTAACTGCAGATTGTCAGAATACAGCAAGACTTCATGTTGTTTGAACTGTTAGTGCAGTATTGGACAATCACAGAAACACAAGCAGAGACCACTCAAGTAAATTAGATAGCTTTTTGTAGTTTTTACAAGCATACAGAATTTCTGACTTGACATGTTAAACCTAATCTCCATTCCTCAGCTAGTTTGGAGTTTGAGGTGCTGTAAAAGGCAGCCAATCTTCTGTATTAATTACACCCCAAATATAGAATTCTATGTCGCTTTATGTTTACATTTTGGCTCAATTACTCATTTTATTCCAGTGTTAACATAGAATTTGACGGCTTGGCCCACCTAGTCTGCCCATTTTTCTACCCAACAGATAAGCTGCAGGTCCTAGTTAACCAACAGCTTACTTCCTCCTACCCCCAACTAGGACTGCCTTATTTCTGTCCCATGCATTCTTGAATTCCCCCACTGTTCTTGTCTCCACGACCTCCTCAGGGAGGCTGTTCCATGCATCCACAACCCTCTCCGTGAAAAAATACTTCCTCACATTACCTCTGAGCTGTCTCCCCCCATCTTCAACTTGTGCCCCCTTGTTCTTGCACATCTCTTTTTCTGAAAGATGCTACCCTCTTGGACTTTGTTGATTCCCTTGAGGTACTTGAAAGTTTCTATCATGTCCCCTCTCTCCTTTCTTTCTTCAAGGGTATACATATTAAGCTCCTTTAGTCTTTCTTCGTATGTCTTCTGGTGCAGATCCTGCACGATTTTGGTTGCCCTCCTCTGGACAGCCTCCACTCTGTCTATGTCTTTGCAGAGATGGGGTCTCCAGAACTGCACACAGTACTCCAGATGAGGTCTCACCAACTGTCTGTACAGAGGGATAACAACTTCCTGTTTTCTACTGTTGATGCCTCTCCCTATGCATCCCAGTATCCCCCCAGCCTTCCTTACTGCCTTCTCACATTGCTTGCCCACCTTTAGGTCATCTGATATAATAACCCCCAGGTCCCTTTCCATTTTACTGTTGTCAGTATCTCACCCCAATTGTGTACTCTTCCCCTGGGTTTTTGTTTCCCATGTGCATTACCTTGCACTTCTTTGCATTGAATCTGAGCTGCCATACATTTGACCATTCCTCCAACCTTGCCAAGTCCTTCTCATCCTTTCCACTCCATCTTGTGTATCAACCCTGTTGCAGACCTTTGTGTAGTCTGCCAAAGACATATTTTTCCTTCAGTTCCTCTGCAATGTCACTTATAAAGACATTAAAAGGACGGTCCCAGTACTGAACCCTCGCGGTACCCTGCTGGTAACCCTCCTTTCTTCACTGTGTACTCCATTTACTACTACCCTTTGCATCCTGTTGTCTAGCCAATTTTTATCCAGGCTACCACCTTGGGGCCCACTCCAAGGCTGGCTAACTTATATTAATCTTTGTGTGGGCTGTATCAAATGCCTTGCTAAAATCCAGGTAGGCCATGTCCACAGCCCCTCCCTGGTCTACTACTTTGGTCACCCAGTCAAAGAAATCTATTAGATTCGTCTGACATGACCTTCCAATCATGAATCCATGCTGCCTTGGGTCCTGTGCCCCACTGGCCTCTAGGTACTCAACAGTTCTTTCCTTCAGAAGTGATTCCATCATTTTCCCTACCACTGAGGTCAAACTAACTGGTCTGTAGTTTTCTGCCTCTGTCCTGCTCCCACTTTTGTGAAGAGGAATCACATCTGCCCTCCTCCAGTCCTCAGGTACCACCCCATCCTCCCATGATTTGTTAAAGAGAGTAGTCAGGTGTCACTAGTTCTACCCTTAGTTCTTTTAGAATTCTTGGGTGAATCCCATCAGGCCCCATTGCTTTGTCCACCTTCAATTTTATTAGTTCTTTCAGAACCCTTTCTTCTGTAAATGGACTGGTATCGACCCCGTCTTCAGAGTGTTTCTCTTGTTTGGTTTAGGTACCTCCCCCTCCTCTTCCTTTGTGAATACTGAGCAGAAATATTCGTTCAGTATCCCTGCTTTTTCACTGTCCCCTTCTACCCACATTCCCTCCCCTTTATTAAGCGTCAGTATCCCTCCTTTGGTCTTTCTTCGCTCCCTAATGTACCTATAAAAGGTCTTATCCCCCTTCTTAACAGAATTGGCTATCCTTTCCTCGGTTTGGGCCTTTGCTATTCTGACTGCCTTCCCAGCCTCTTTCTGCTTTAACTGATAAAGTTCTCTGTCCTGCTCCTTCTGTGTTTCCTTATATTTCCTGGTTAAATGGTTAAAGAGCAACTGACGCCTTTGAGATAACTTTGGTAAACATAATATTTAAATACAATTCAGCTTGCATGTTATATACACTACCGGTCAAAAGTTTTAGAACACCCCCATTTTTCCAGCTTTTATTGAAATTTAAGCAATTCCAGTCCACTGAATAACCTGAAATGGTACAAAGGTAAGCGGTAAACTGCTAGAGGTTAAAAAAAGTTTACATTAGCAAAAACTGCTTTAGAGAAATTGCAAAGAAAGCCAAGGTGTCAGTGAGTACAGTTTCCTACACCATCAAAAGGCACTTGGAAACTGGAGGAAACGCTGACAGGAAGAGGTCTGGCAGACCCAAAGCCACAACAGAATCAGAAGAGAAGTTTCTGAGGTCAACAGCTTGCGTGATAGGCGGCTCACAGGACAACAGCACAGAGTGACTGGCACCCTGAACCAAAAGGGCTACCACAGCATTTTGCAGTGCCATGCAATACCCTCTGGTCTCGCCTAGTTGGTCAGGGGTTCATCCTACAGCAAGATAATGACCCAAAACATACCTCCAGGCTATGTCAGAACTACCTTCGAGAAAAGAACAAGACGGTAGGCTTCAAATCATGGAATGCCAGCACAGTCTCCAGACTTAAACCCCATCGAGCTGGTTTGGGATGAACTGGACAGAAGGGTGAAAGCAAAGCAACCTACAAGTGCAACACATTTGTGGGAACTTCTGCAACAGTGTTGGAAGAACTTCCGAACAATATTTGATGTCCATTGTAGGAAGAATGCCACGGGTGTGTTCGGCGGTTACAGTATATCTGCAAAAGGTGGCTACTTTGATGAGTCAAAAATTTAGATTAAATTTTTTTAAAATGATTCTATGATTTCTTTTTTATCTCCAATTGTTTATTTGTTTTATGCTTTAATTTCAGAGTACATTGAGACATTAACCTGCGTAAAATTTCAATAGAAACTGGTAAAATGGGGGTGTTCTAAAACTTTTGACCGGTAGTGTATCTTCTATAGATTTCTCCTATTATTTATTACTGAAGAAAGTCCAATAAAACTGAGGTCTTTATCCATTAAAGTTCATCTGCCTCTATAGCTTATTCACTGTTTCAAATCATAATGTTCTGTTGTGACAACACAGTCTGTTGCCATGGGAATAACTGTGATGTCACAATCAGAAAATTGTGACACAGGTTGGGAAGAAGTAATGGTAGCTGATGAACTCTCAAGGAATAACTCTCTTGTTTTCATGCATATGACCTCAGTAATAAATAACTAAGATAAGAAACAAGTGTTAATGAGAAATATAAGCTACTTTGTGTCCAAATATTATGTTTTCCGAAGTTGTTCTTGAGGCGTCGATGGCTCTTTAACTGAAAGGGAAGCTCGTTCACGAGTTTACACTTTACAGACTGCTTGAAGGGCATAAATTGAAAAGTATATTGTGATTATATACAGTAAAACTTATTAGCATTTTACTATGCGTTTGTTTAGTTATATATTGTTAATGCAGATTTGATGTAGTGTAATTCCTGTTCCGTATGTGAAATTTAAATATGCGCAATGTACATATTGGCTATGAAGAAGTCATTGCAAATGGGCTTCGGCTCAAGTGGCTGTTCAATCATCCTTATTGCATTTGCAAATAAATAAGATTTTGAAATTAATTTAGCAATCAAAAGTACAGTTATGGCCGGACCAGTGGGCGTGTAGGGCTAAGGCAGTGCTGTATTACCTCCTGCCACACCAGCGACCCGTGTTCGTGGTCAAGTGGCTTCTGGGGGGGGGGGGCAGCCGATGTGGGAGAGGATTGAGCATCTGGAGGATTGCTCTTCTCTCATGGGGAGGGTGCGGAACAGCAACCGATGTTTGCCTAACACCTAGTGGAGGCTAGGTGTTGGCACGCCTGGCCAATACAGTGGGGCACAGAGGCAGAGCAGCCGGTGGGCATGCTATGTGTGGCATGCCCATGTCGGCATTGCACGCTCCGCCCCCAAAAGGAAACCATGAAAAATTGGCAGCCAGATCAAGTGGCTTGATGACCATCCGCTTGTACACACTGTCTCCAGGCGCCACCTATACTGGATCGAGTCCTGATGGGGAGTTGGGGGCTCCCGGCCATAGGGGTAAGCTGTGGGGGTAGCAAGGTGGTGGCCCGATGGGAGACTGGTGCGGACAAACGGCAGTCAGAGATCCCTGCAATTTCAGGAGCCAACTGGGGCCACAGGGAGAAAAAGGTAAAAAAAAAAAAGTACAATCGTGGGTTTTTTCGTTATGTCTGTCTCCTGACTACCGTGTGGACCCCATCTGACACTGGCAGCCCTATATTAAAGTATTTAGCTTAGTCTCCTTTGTTCCTACATGGCAGGGTCCCCAGGGAGCACAACTTTGCTGACTGAGTCAGGATTTGGTCCAGGATGCAGATGTCTGGTTACATGCAAGTCTGCAGCATGTCAGTCATCATCCTGCTGTCAGTTTTTGTTCCCCACTACTTTTGTCCCTTAGAGATTGCTAGCATGTAATGAAACAACATGCATTGCAGTGGCACATAAGAACATATTGGCGTCCGGCGGCAGCCACCCCACCGTCAACCTCTGCTTGTGCTACCATCCAGTTAGCTGACAGCCAGCTTCAAAGAACAGGATCCCCCATAGGAGGAGGGTCATCCAGTGGGACATTAAGTGCTCCCCCTGTAACTCATCCATTTCCAAACCAAGGTTGCCATAGTTACCAAGTTTATTCATGATTTTAAGATGGACGTAGCATACACATTTATCTGGTGCATTTGTAGAGCTGGAGATCTGCTAGTCATGTTGGTGCTCACTGGTTAGATGCAACACTTCTCATTCACCATGAAGCTACTAAAGGCGATTTCCAATTCTTTTTACATTGGTATTTGCGGAATAGAAATATATTCTGGATATTGGAGTAGAGCAGATAGGAACTAAATTGCTTGAGACATTATGTCTCCACTATATTTGTTGCTTCATGTTAACAATGTTAGGGATCTTCGTTCTAGTGAAATGATTAGATTTGTAGTGCCAAGAACCAAAACAAAAATGGGAAACTGATCATTCTTATTTAGTGATGCCTTAAATTGGAACGAGCTTCCTAGGTTATTTTCTGGTAACACAAGTCATCTAACTTTTAAAGTTAATTTAAGGAAACATCTGTTGGATCAACTATGCTATAACTGTTTTTGCTCTGTGTTATCTGTATTTATCCATATGTAACATCTTGACTGTATTTGTATGGTCCTGGGTTATGCATGAAAACGGGCCTTTGGCTCTTTGCGTTTATCTGGTAAACAAAAGAAAAATAAAATGTCGAGAAATAATTATTGTTCTTGACTCTCCTACAGGGATTCAAGACTGATGTCAATAGGAGCTGGTGCTGATGAAGTGATGTTATCCATTATTTGCAAATACATGGGAATTTTACCAGGCAAAATCTGATCTCCTTTGAAGATTCAAAGAAACTTCATCAAAAAGTTCAGGAAGAAAACATGACAAACTACAGTAAACTATTTGTCATTAAAACGTGTATCATTGTAAAAATGAATATGGCATTAAGGCAGCTTAATGTCAGTAAAATGCTAACCTGCATTAATATTCAAAGTGGGTTGCTATACTGTCTCCATATATTAAAAATCCTTGACGTGGTGTATTGCTGTGCCCTGAAGCATTTGTTTATAGCTGTGATTCCTCAAGTGTGATAAATGTTTGTTACCCAAAAGGTATATTTTAATGTTATGTGCTGTAACTAAGAATTGTTACATGGATATACTGAATTTCTAATAATTTTAAATCTAACATTTTTAAATTCACATTCATTTTTTTTCCCTCAAATACATTGTACTCACACTGCAAGTAAACATTATTGAATCCAGATAATTTACACATTCGTCTATGATTTTACATTTCATCACATACCAAGACATGTTTTTTTTGTGCAGTTAAAAAAAATACTTTTTTTAAATGATCAGTTTATTTTTTTTAGTTCTTGATGTATGTACATTACAGGAACAGAAAAGGCGGGCATGGTGAAAACTCTCTCCATACTGTCCAGCCAACCTGTCTCACCCTTAGTATAGTGGGACAATCTCTGATGGGGTAGTTTAGATTTCATGTGCAGTCCTGACAGTACTTTCTGTAAATGATGTGCACAGATCAACTGGAAGTGCAACTGCAGTCCCCCCCCCAAATAGATATGCCAGTTTCATACTTAATTAGTTTTGCAGCACATGACCCAAAAAAAGTGTCAAGACCTCATTTGACTAAGGTTGTTGTTGTCCATTATTAGTACCATTCACATATGGTCTGTGTGGTTGTGCAGTAGAAGAGTTAAACCATCCTCAACTCTCATCGGGCCTGCTTCACCACTAGAGTAAATAGTTTGTTTTTTTAACTTTTTGAAAGGCACTTGTATTTTTGAGATGCTCCTCACCCTTTGCATCCCATTCCTTCAGGTCTCCTTGTGCTCCCTTGTTGCCTGCTGGACCTGCCCTCTGCTGCTGTCCTCCACCACCAAAGAAAAACTGGAGGAAGCTCTTGCCATGGCTGAGAGCCAACTTGGGGGTTTGCCATCAGTGCACTATGCAGTAGAGAGGTATTTTGGCATACATGCTGCAGCGTCCTGGGGGTGTGTGGCCACATACTGCCTTACGCACCATTATCAAGCCCCAAGTAAAACATTACCCTTGGTCTCACTGGGGAGCACCACTGCCACAAATACTCTCATTTTCTCTACTTCTACCATCCTGAGGTTGGAGCATGAACCCAGGTCGACAGCATGCAGAGTGGTGTCCTATCGCTTTGTGCTTAGGAGCTGGCTTAATGGACCGTATGCAGTGGGTTAGCAGTACTGCAAGTACATCTGCGCAGTGGGGACCACTGGTACTGATGATGTATGCACAATACCTCCCCTGCATCCACCACCCACCTGATCTTAGCAGTCCACGTACAGCTGTGATCGGGGAGTGGTCACACAACACTGCATTCATAAAAGACAACTGTGTGCGGCAAGGGGGCTGTGTTGCCTACACTGGGTGATACCAGCCATAAGTGCCTCCGCACCCCACCACCTACCCTCCTTGGGATGGGACAGCCCTGACCAGACTGTACCTTGCCCATGCCCAACAATCTCCTAATCCATGGGGGTGCACGGTAACAGGCTATTCCCCATTGTGTAGGGAATATGGTAGTCATTGTTTTGGGCTGGTGAAGGGAGACAGAGCTGTAGATTGGGCACAGTCTGCAGTAATAGTGTACTTAGGGAGAAATGGGCAGACTGGACTGACCAAGTGGTCCTTATCTGCCAACAAATTCTATGTTTCTACCTCATCTCATAATCGCTGAACACTCAGATTTTCAAATAAATTCCAGAAACATGAGGTTAAATGCCAAAACTGCCTTTGAGGGAGAGTGCACAAAGAAAGAAAAGCATGGACTAGACACCCTGTTTTTGCTGGGAACTCCAACTTTGTCAAGCAGGAGTGCAGCATGGGGATCCACTTGATGGCTGAGCCAGGCTTCTGATCAGAAGCCTGATGCCCAGCCAAGCTCCATGCTGGCAGGTGGGACACCCTGGATTTTAGCATGCCACTCGCACACTAAGCATATTATGACAACATCCTGGTGTAGACCACTGTAGGCTGGCAATACACAGATCATATGTCTGCCGGCCACGCACGTTCATAGGGACAATAAATGTAACATTAGTCAAACAAGAGGTGTAGGATTAAATTTTGTGTCTGGTGATAACGGCATAGTCAAATCCATTTATGGGATTTGTATTCCCAACCTCACTGTTTTCTTATCTGCCAACTTGTTCTAATGTTGTCCTACAGTTTTGTTCTGTAACCTCCCGGGACATGCCTGAAAATAGGCAATGTAAGTGTCTACTGCACTTACCCAGTCAACAAAAACTAAATAAATAGTATTGTTTTCAGCATGTTCTTATTTGAGTCAAAACTTTCGATGCTCCTGATCCATTTGGGTACATAGTTCTTTCATGTACAGTGGGATTTTTATGAATATGAAGCAAATCTGTGACCCATCAGAGTTGTTAAAGGTGACAACTGCCAAGGAGGATTTTTCTCTTATGACAGTAACCTAATTACTAGTACCAAAACTGTGTCTACTTGCACTTTTTTCCCTCAATAAATGACATTCTGTATCACTGCATCATTATCAAGATTTTCAAGCAGACCATACAATGTAGCATATGTTTTATTATAGCCCAAAAAATATGCAACTGAGCCAAATATCAGTTTCCATTCTGTTCTAAATTTATCCTAGGGCGGCACCTTCGGTGTTTTTTCATTTTTATTTTACAGTTCATATTTTAAGTAGAAACAAATGGCATTACATTTATGACCAATCAAAAGCAAACCTGGCCAGGGGGTTACCCCTTGGAAATACAAGTCTAGTTGGGTTACAGTGACATCTAGATCATGTTCAACACACAAAGCAGTCAACTGAAGAACAAGTTTCATTAGTGAGAAACATACAGTTATATTAGTCCATTTTAAATGTAGCAGTTAACACAACTAAAGTATGAACCAGTGAGTACTGGTTGTTGGGAGACCAGCCTTGACAGTCTCTGCAAGTACGGCCAGGCATGTGAGAGGGCAAAGGAAGGAGAATTGCAAACCTGTAGCCGTGGTAGGCTTGCATTTTATGTGTGCCCTGCCAGTTACTGAGGCATGTAGCAGCGATGTGGAATGTTGTAGAAGGCCAAGTTCAGGTAGGGACCCAACTATTTTGGTGTAGTATACGTTTGTGGCAGCATGGAGACGCCTCTCGTAGCTGTCCAGTTTTCTAATTTCTGCTGCCTATTCTGACACCAGGGGTGGGAAGGTGTCCCTCCAGAGGTGAAGGATGAACCTTTCCACAATAACCAAGGCTCCTTGCAGCCATCTCTTGATGGCCAGGGAGGGGCTCAGGGTAGCCTGGTCTGTGTCATGTATTATGCCCAACATGATCATGCTACCGGTGAAGCCGAGATTGGGGCAGAATATAGATCAAGAGGCCTGTAGGACCTCATCCCAATATGTACTCAACTTAGCACAGGTACAGAGTAGGTGGGTGTTTCCAGACTCTGAGTGGCAGTGCCAGCGCCAGCACAGGTCAGTGGGTGCTAGGTCCCACCTGTGAAGCTTCTAGGGAGTTCTGTGGAGAATTTAAAACTGGGTGAGCCAGTTTCTGGTGTCCTTGACCGCTTTCCCCAGGTTCATCCAGCACCTCCACCAAACCAGCATGGATCGTCCATGATTCTCTGAGGCAGTCTGTAGTGTCGCCTTCCAGTGCCATCAGGTTTTATATATATGGCTAGCCTTAAGGAGAAAAAGAACTCTGGATTGCGACAAATAATTCATCCGTGGCATTTGGACTACCAGGTTTGTATTGTGGCTCCAAAATGTGGGTGAGTGCATACCTGAGCTGTAAGAACTGCCAAGGTTGGTGCTTCCAAGTTCAAACTCCAGTTAGAGCTGCCCAAAGGCTTTGAGATGTCCCGATGGCTGATATATGAGATGGACTAGTGTGGATCTCCCTCTAGATACACATTGAAGCCAGATTATTGGGCATCTGCCAGTCTTCGGGGCCAGGTTATTCCAAAGGGGAAACCTTCCATGAAGTGCACCTATTCATTGAAGTGAAAGCAGTTTACTCTGTGGGCTGCTTCCAAACAAACGGATCTCTTTACCTGCCCAGTCAACACAGTGCTGGAATACTTGCTCTCCCTGTCCGACTCTGGTATACAGTATTTCTCACTCAAGGTACATCTGGCTGCTATTTCCATCTTCTGTGCACCTGTGGACGGGCATATGGTTGTCAGCTTGTGGTGTCCCGTACCCTTCTAGGAGGTATTTTGCATCTAAAGCCTCCCATCAGAAATTTGGTCCCAGCCTACAACTTTAATTTATGCGTTGGAAAGGCTTATATTGGCTCCATTTGAACCAGTCACGATTTGTGGCTTATGCTGTCTTCCATGGAAAGTGTTATTTTTAGTTGCATCACTTCTGCTCTAATTTCAGAGCTGCAGGCTCTCATGTGTGAGCCTCCTTATTTGGGTTTCTATAAAGACGGTGTCTTTGCATAATAATCCTAAGTTTTTATCAAAGGTGGCGTCTGAGTTTATTTTAAAACAAGCCATCCACCTTTCCGTGTATTTCCCAAAGCCTGATAATCCAGGGGAGGCATTGCGCCACACTTTAGATGTACACAGAGCTCTCAGGTACACTCTTTCATGCGTCAAGGACTGCAGGAAGTCCTCTCAGCTGTTTGTTTCATTAACCCCAGGAAAAGAGGGCACTCCAGTGTCAAAACAGTGCTTCTCCAAATGGCTGGACGACTATATTACTTTTTGTTACAGAAACTATGATACAGCACTTCCTGGAGTAGTACGTAGTCACTCCCCCAGTGGGATGGCCACCTCAATTGCTTGTTTCCACTGCCGATATCTGTGCAGTGGCCAGCTGGAGTACTGTCCACACTTTCCCTAAGCATTATAGACTAGAGATTGCCACTCATAGAAGAGTAGGGTTTGGTCTGGCTGTCCTACGGGGCCTGCTCTCCTGAGCATGTTGCTTCCTTTCACCCAGACCGTTCCCTTTTGGTACTGCTTCGGACTTGTTCCAAAGGTGTGGTCTGATGAAAAAGACAGAACAGTTACATACTTACTGTAACAGTACATCTTCGAGAATCTCTTTCTTCAGGCTATGCTGTCCTACCTTCCGTCCCCCTTGGGGGGGGGGTGAAGGCTTTGGCCTTGCTGCTCTACTGTGTCCCATAGTTGTGTTACGCAGCACCCTTTGTCACCTGGTCAGTCAGGTGCTGGTATGATCTGGTTCTCCAGAGGAAGGCCTTACAAGCACAATCTCTGGCAGAGAACTGAGGAGAGAGGGAGCCATTCACACCTTATATAGATGGTAGACACTTGACGTGGGCAGCCCCAGCTGGCAGTTTCCATGTGGTCCTAGTGCTGACATGGTATTATTTCAATGGTGTGACCTCATGAGAGATTCACTCAAATATCTACTGTTACTGTAAGTACAGTGGTAGCTATATAAAAGTTGACCGCAGCAACCATGGAAAAAATACCATAGATTTACTGCTACCACGGAAAAAAAAAATGCATGTTATTCAGTGTGTTTTTTTTTTTTACCATGGTAGCAGCAAACTGCAGTATTTTTTCAGCTACTGAGGCAAATACCGCGGTGCCGATCAGCTTTTATTTAACTACTGCTGTGCATATCCCTTTTTTTTTTTTTCAGCAGATGATTCCATTTTCATACAAAATATTAATTACCGGTATGTCCTACGTTTGTTACATCACTGTTAACTGACCCGATTGCATAAGACCATAACATAAAGACGTAAACATGTTTATTTTGTAAGGACAAAATTGTAACCCAGAAACAAGGCTACATTAACTAATGAATTGTGCTATTGTACTGCCTGGAATTAACAGTGACTTTAAGAAGCAGTCAGCTGTCAATTCATATAACTGATCCAGAAACAGTTGGTTTGATACCTTTCATTGGACCAACATAGATGTTACAAAAAGAATAAAGTGCTTAATCTTCTTTTTGTAACATCTGTGTTGGTCCAATAGAAGGTATCAAACCAACTGCTTCTGGAGCTGTTCTTACAAGGACCAATATGGCAACTAAACAATTTGTCTGTCTTCATATATCTGAACAATTTGTTTTTACCATTTCTGTTAATTAGAATATTTGCTACTGTACCTCACAGTACTAAATGACATTGAAACAGCACTCTACCTGGAGGTTGACATCTTTACCTCCTTATGCATCATCAGAACTGAGACATAACCAGTAACTAAGATGAGACAATTTCCTGCTGCCTTATTGGTAAACTGTGACAAGTTATCAATCAGGCAGTAAATCAACAATGAGAGGTACCACGTTGTTGATGCAGTGAAGAGGAACAGAACTAGATATGTCTACTTCCAGGTAAAGCAGTGCTTTCCACATCACACTTAAAAAGCACCTTTTCTGGCATATCCAAGGCAAGTCAGAACCCTTACCTCCCCCGGAGTCCATCCATACATAAATTATAATTTTTAGAGCTATGGTTTTTGGATGGGAAGGGACTGTATTTTGGCACTGTTGAGCACAGTCACCAATCCCTTCTTCCTTGTCCTGAGCACTGCTCCCCACGCTATCACGTTTTGTGACATAATTATATGGAGAATGTGGGGGTGCACTCCATAGACTACTATAGGGGCTGGATTTAAGTATTTGTTTAACTTGTTTAGGGATCTGATTTGGATAAATCTAGGCCATGGCTTAACCAACAAGGGTCTTGTTAGTTGAGCATTGGCCCTGATTTATCTGAATCAGTACCCTGAACTGTTAAAAAAAAATTACTTTAAATCCAGCCCCTATAGCAGTCTATGGAGCGCACCCCTGAATCACTTAACATGTTAACATGGGGGCAGCGCTCAGGACAAGGAAGTGGAAGGGATCAGCAGTTTGGCTCCATAAAGTCAAAATACGATTGCTTCCCTTCCCAAAACCGTGGCTCTCAAAATTATAATTTTATGTATGGATGAACTCTGAGGAAAGTAAGGGTTCTTACTGTGTTCTAAAGGTCTTTTCTGAATATGCCAGGAGAGGTGCCCTTTAATACTACAGTATAAGGAGGAAAAACATATAATGGGCACACAGGAAGACTTCAAAATAAAAAGTAATAAAGTAATACTTTTATAGATTACCAAAATCACCTGAATGCTGTTTTGGCACTGCTAGCTCTTTAAACTTTGAAGATTTTTTTGTGCTGAAACATACAGCAGAATTTGCAGCAGCTGTACAGTTAGCATGGTATGGAAACCAGCATCCAATTCAACATTCACATTTTTATCCATAATAAAAATGGCACATTTATCAAACTGAGAATGCAGGTAAGTGCATTACATTTTCCAGGTGAAAGTCACAGTTTGTATGGCAATTTTATTTTTAAGTAGTCTCTTTCTTTCAAGGAAACCATGTACACTAATGGAATAATGTTTAGAAAATAGAAAGACTTTGATGACAGATAAGGACCGGCTTGCCCATCCAGTATGCCCACTTTCCTTGCCTCTCTTATAATTAAAAAAATAAGGTATTAATATTGTGCTACAAACTGGGAAGGATACAGCCGGTATTAAGAAACAGTAGAAGCACTATAGATTCTACCGTCATTCTGATCTGTCCACAAATGAGGGAAATTTGATACAATCTGGCATTCCTCTATCCACATTCTCAAGATTTCAGGATCTTGGTTCAAATTATTCCCACCATAAAGGAATTTTTCTATGCGGACCGTCCCAAGATGCTGAAGCTGACGAATAAATGGAAGTACAGTAACTTTGCTTCACCTCAGTTTAATAACCCAGTAAAGTACAAAAAACACAAATAATGCAAAGAGCATCATGTGGCATATCACTTTTGAATGGCTCCCACGAGAGAGGATTTTGAGTCTGCCCATTGTTGCGCCTAGCAGTCCACCTGTCGAGTCAAAACCGGAATCCTGCAAATGGGATAGGACAGGCCATTAGTACATGAGAACGCTGCCTCAAATACCTGACTGTACACACTGCTTAAAACTATCACAGCATTCTATCTTATTGCACAAACTAAATCTGTTAAAAAATAGAACAAATTACATTACAGAAACCCATCATCATCAAACAGCTTTAGATTCTGTACCGAAAGAAATGTCAGCGTGTATAAACAGTACACAAACTCATGATATTGTGGGATTTATACAAGGTCCAGTAAACTGTAATTAAAAGATTTGCTCTTGGACTGATATACAATAAATGAGGTCGACTCCCACATATTTGGCTTCCAAATTTGAGTTGGGGTAACATACACCAGGTCGTAATGCTCACAGTGGGTGGGATCCAAACTGTTATGATTGCTATTTATGGCATAAATTTTGACAGTCCAAAATGTGTTCATAAAATGGCAGTTCAGCTGGAAAATCTTTCTTGCACTCTGGTTATAGGTGGGGATGTCAACGCACTCTTAAGATATCACATTAGATAGATCAGCCCCTTCCCCACCCCATAGCTCAAAAGCCCTTTTGAACAATAGCAAGGGAAAACACTCTAGTTGATGCCTGGAGGGTTCTGAATCCCACTGCTAAGGAGTGTGCAGTCTTCTCTCGTGCATATTATCTTTAAACCAGAACTGACCTCTTTATCATAATCCCTTACAAATCTGGTGGGGAGGGTGCAGTATGGGCCAGTCATATACTCTGAGTATGCCCAACTAAAAAAAAAAATATCACACTTTTGGGGGCAACCACCAGTAAATCCATACATTTACATCCATGACTTTTACAACAAAGTGGGAGACACCGTGGTAGGGACTAGATGGGATATGCTGAGGGCTCTGGTCAGGGACAGGGCCATAGTCTATGCAGCTCACACTAAGAAATAAGAGGCTGGTAAGGAGGGACACGATAGCAGAGATAGAGAAGGAGCACACACAGGCAGCAGATCCAGTGATGCTCAAGAACCAGTACAAGCTCAAAATAGAGCCGGTGGTGCTGAGTGGTGAGGCATCCCCTCAGCACGCTGGGGACCCAGGTTCGTGGCCCGCACCCAGGTAGGCAGGAGCAGAGACCAGCAGGGAGGGCTAAAAGCATCCATGTATATGCTCTCTTCTCTGGGAGGAGGAGGAGAGTTCGGCTTGCACTGCTGTTCAAGCGGCTCCTGGTGGTGGTGTGGGTTACCACCGTGCGTCCTTCCCAGGATGTCATGAGCATGCAGCAGTCACATGGGAAGGGGGGAGACGAAGAGAGAAAACAGAAAATGGCCCATCGTGGAGCACCAAATGATGGTCCTCCATGGAGTAACCAATATCACCATCCTTGGCGCCCCCCCCCCCCGAAAAACTGTCACCCCTGATGACACAGGCACATCTCCCCTGGTGACAGTAGGAGGCCCCCAGGCAGGGAGAAGCCAGAACATTGGGGGTGTCAGCAAACCTTGAGAAGGCAAGAGACAGCAGCAGGGTAGAGGATGGTCAGTTAAGGGGCCAGAGCTTGCAGGAGTGGTGCTCCAGGGGGCAAGGTGGCACAAAAAAAAGGCTAAAAATACAACTTAACCAGGTTACCTATACTGAAATACAGCATGACCTGTAGCTAACTTGTGACACAGCTTATTAAGAGGGGGTCGCTTCCTAGCATGACAACTTAAAATTAAAGTGGGTGAAAGGGCCATCTGCTCTGCAACCATCCAAGAGGCAGTGCACCATGTGAAATATGTAGGACTAGGCTCGAAATTTTGCAAGCTTTTATGATTAAGCAATAAGGCATGACAGGGTGTTGGTTGTACTAGGTTTACCCCATGGTCAGGGGCGTTGTAAGGGTGAATGCATTCAGCCTGACCAAGGGGTAAACCTGGTACAACCAATGTCTCTGAAGTGCCTTATTGCATATATAAATGTATATATATATACACACACACACACACAATGGGCCCATAGGCAAAGTTTAAAAAATGAACACAAAGTTTTCAAAGCCACAAAAAAATATTAAATTGTTGCTAAATTATGTAAAATAGTCACTCCGCAGACGTGTTTTATCTGTCTTTTTTCACATTCAATACATTGTGTGATTGTTTACCATGGAACAGAAAAATTCAAAGCTCTGCATTATTCCAGTCGTAGAATATGCCCTCGGCACACACTCGGAATGGTAACATGGAATACATGAATTCAGAATTCTTCAGCGTTCCACTGGCATACACACACAGGCCTCAGGTGGAACTAGAACCTCAATTTCATCTGTTGCCAGGTAAGGAGCAGGGAGTTATCTGGCAAACTGGTGGGGACAGCAGGGGGATTTTTCATGGTCATCAGTGAAACACTAGCAATGGAAACTCTGAATAGTACTTGATTTTTTTAAATTTGTGTATGGGTGTAAGGAGGGGCTCTTGACTGAAAATAACATTACATTATTTACTTACTTTAGTTTAATGGACTTTTATTTTTAGGGCCTAGTTGAAGGTTTTTACATAAGAGTAAAGGCTGCAGCCATGTTTGTGATAGAAATCAGGAAGTAAGTGGCTTATGAGTTCTGTATGTCTCTTGTGAGTTGCCCTGGTTGGCAGGGACTTGTTTTTAGCCATTGGTAGTGCTCTCTGAAGGCAGTGGCTAGAACAAAGTCTCAGCCAATCAGGACACAGGGATTTTCTTGCCTCATTTTATATTAATATGTATACAACTGAAATCAGACTAACATCCCTCCGAGAAACTTTTAAATGCACTCACATTCCTACAGCTGTCCCCCAGAGAAATGAAGGGAGAAGTACTCAGCTGAACAAAAAACAAAACAGTGTCCTCCTTATCAAGGGGGAAGTCCCCGGAACCAGACAGAATCCCGGGAGAGTATTATAAAATGTTCTGGGACCTTCTGGGTCAGCCACTCTTCAACATGGTGTCTGTCAGGGCGTGTGCTCTCATCCTGACTACCATCACAGTTTTGCCCAAACTGGGTAAAGATCCCCTACTCTGCCCTTCATTATTGGTCTGTATTACTACTCACAGCAGACTAACATTTTATAAAAATAGGGTGTTAAAAAAAAAAAAAATGACCAAACTGGACTGGTTAAAACACATCACCTAACGGTTGATTAGTTATATAGAAACTGCATAGTTTGTAACTAACATACTCTAATCTACCTAGCAACAACCTAACTAAATAAAAATAAAACCTTTTTCCATTAAAATTACATTTTATTTCTACCTTTTAAACACAGACACCCACAACTGGGCATACATCTCTTCAAAATAACTGCGTTTTCCCACGTTCATTCAAAGGCACACAGTTTTTGTTACCAAACTCACCTATTCCAGCTAGCAGCAATTTAACTAAAGGAAAATCAAACCTTTTTTCCATTGGAAAAAAAAATCCATTTTATAAACACAATAACCAACTCCAGGGCATGGATTTCTTCAGAATTAATTTGCTTCTTGGGTGCATTGAAAATTACATGACCTCTGGACTAGTGCCTTCTATGTCACCCCAGAAAAGGCCCTTCCCAATATCATACATAAAGACCAATTGGGCTTTATTGGCGGAGGGTGGGGGAGAGAGAGAGGCACTAGCTCAAGAACAACATCCACCACACCTTAATTATTACATATAATTGGTCACAAGCTAAACACTCGCAACCAGGGCTACTGATGCTCTAAAGACGCAGGGATCGTAGGCCTGGATGTACAACCTGACCCCTGAACTGGGTCGGGAGGTCCATCCTCAGGTGTAAGATACATGGCTGTTGTATCACCAACTGGTGCAGTAACGGGTACCAGATCAGTCTCTGCCAGCATGGAGTTATCAAGATCATCTTGCCCTGCAGGCCTCCAGCTTGAGGAGCACCCTCTTGATGGGGGGAAGGGACGGCATTAAAAAGGCACAAAGAAAACAACCTTTCCAACGCATCCTGAATACATGCTGACAAAAAACACCATGCTCTTGATTTCTGGAGCAGAAGCATGGCTTTTTTGCATTGTGGCAGACGGCAAAATGGTTTGGCCCAATAGTCAAAAAGGAACCAAACTAATCCACCACTATTCAACTGGGACAGTGTGCCAGGACATTTTCTACTCCAGGGAGATGTGTGGCCTGAGAAGGATCTTGTGCTCTTAGCACCACACCCAAACTCTCATCACCTCTCTGCAGTGAATGCAGGAATGTCTCCATTCTTGCCTGTTGAGGTAGAATGGCATACTGTCCATCTGGAGGTAAACTACCTTGCTGCAAATTAGATTCAATAGGACCTGCAGCCGTACAAAACATCTCTCATCTCTAACATACAGTATTTATGTGACGATGCTGCTCAGTGTCTGAACAAGTCCTTTGAGTCTGGAGACCTTAGCAGTGATCACCCTATCCCACTGGGGAGGCATCCATGATCATTGTTACCTGTGCCTTGGAAGAAAGAAGGGAAACTCTTGCAGAAGGTTCTCCTATGAGGACCACCACAGGAGGGAGCAAGCCAGAGGCTTCATCACCCATATCAGATGATCCAGTGGTGAGATGCCTGAGACAACTGTACTGATCATTGAATAGGGATAGCAACCTATTAGAGGGTGGCACTTGAAGTCTTCACCCTCTGTTTCTGCTCCTGCTGGAAGAACGCAGGCTTGAACTGCTGGTGGGAGTCTCGCTTGTGATGCAATAGCTGCTGTGTAGAAGAAGCTATATCCACTACCTCTCAGAGATGACTAAGTGGATTTCTCCACAAGTTGTCCTAAGAGATATGTACCATTAAATAGAATATTGGTGATCTTCTGTTGGACATCAGAGGTGAACCCTGCCATTCTCAGCCTGGAGATCCTCTACACAAATCCCAGCAGTGGCTGTGTGGGCCACTACATCAAAAGTATCCAGAGCAGCCCACTGTTGGCTGTTATATTCAATCCTTTGTGTAATAACTGCTAAAAGGTCCTGCTTCAGGGAAGACTCTGGAAGACACTCCTTGAGATCTCTGATCCTGTTCCACAGGGAGTATTCAAAATATGGGATAGGCAGCTCGCAAATCTAAGATCCAGAGTAGCTGAGGCAAACACCAGTTTTCCCATTATATCAATCTTGTGAGACTCCTTGGCAGAAGGCTGTGTAGCAAATTCCTTTGGGGGTGATCTACTCCTCATCAGTAGCAATGACGAGCCTGCTGTAGGCTCGATGTACACCAGTTTGGTCTAAGTGCCATACACTTTTTATCCAGGAGCCAGGGAACTGCTGAAAGAGAAACCAGATTGTTCCAGGCTGCCTTTGTAATGATTTTTGGAGCAAGATGGATAGGTTTTACCAGAGCTACAAGGTGTGAGGGTATATGAAGGTACCGCATTTGTATCTTCTTAGTCTCATCTACAGCTACCGTCTCGAAGTTCAGAGCCTTGTGCATAATCTTCAGTAGTGCGTGGAAAGAGAGAGATCCTGCTGAAGAGGGTTACCTTCTAAGGATACTCTTCATAATCCTCTGTCTTGTTATTAATGAGATGTAGTTTATATTCTTGTTCCATCAAGTAAACAGGATGAGGTAAGGGGGTCTGAGAAACAGTCCCTGGCTCATGCCAAGACATGCTCCAGTGTTAACAGCAATACTGGAAAAGGAAATCACATCAGTACAGAAGATGGCCCCAGCACTGCAGATGGCACAGACTCCATCAGTGGTGCCAGCACTGAAGACAGCATCAACTCTGAGACAGCAGAACCCAGAGACACAATGATAAGGTACACAAAAGTCACTGTTCATGAGAGATGTCCATCAACCAAACTGCACATCTGAAACATCCCCAAAGGCAAAGCATGTCTGAGATGGAGAAACTGGCTATGAAGGTACGAAAAAGTCATGTGCATTACCATCCCTCGTCAATGGCAACGAAGGAAAGCACACTCAAGGGAGACGGCTGCCTCAGGGCAAAATGACGAGAACTTGTCCAGGACTTATTTTATCACTTTGTGTGCGTCTGTGTGCATGCGCAAGAACAAGGTTGAGTGGTCTCTGGAAACTAGAGTGTAAGTGGGCTGGGACAGTTTCTTTTTACAACTATGAGAGGACTGCCTATTACAGATTGAGAAATTATTTGGTACTATACTGAAAGGGGAACTGTTATCTTCAGGATTTCTTAATGTCTGAAAGCCCATAAAAAGCTAAGTTGAGTGAGCCATTGTGTTTCTCTGCGAGTCTTTGCAGTCCAGAGTTATTCATATGCAAATCAGCCTGTAATTAGAGTGGGGGCCAGCCATGTGTTTTAGGCTTCTGAATGGCCCAGCTTTGACTGCAGATAATAAAACAGACAATTTTCTATTTAACTTGTTGGATTAAGTGTATTTTAAGGTGTTATTACGGCAGTTTCTAAATTTATAATAACTGTTTTTAATGTGCATTGAAGCTAGTGAGTTATCACCTTTACATTTCAAACTGTTAATAAAAAATAATCCATGTTCAATATTGCTTTAACCTGTAGGCTATACTGCCAGCTGATCATCAAAAACCACACATCTCAAGGCTGGCTCTGTGGTGCCAACAGGTACTGGGGGCCCCCATATCAGGATTTCTAAACCCTGGCTGTGTTCATCATGTAGGTACAGATTTCTGGGGCTGCTACAGCACCAACTTCTGTCCTTTTCAGTTCCTTCTCTAACAGCCTTTTCTTTTACAATTTCAGGTGTGAACTAAGGTCTACAAGATGCAAATGTAGCTACATACCTACTGGCCTGGCATAATGTGGCCAGACTTGAAATGTGGACTTTTTGATTATCAGCTGTCAGTACAGCCTAGAGGTTAAATAAAAAAGCGGTGAACAAGCTTCGTTCATCCAACAGAATGGGTTTTGATTTCAACATGCTCTACTTGTATATTGTGTGACCAGAGCAAGTCACTTAACCTCCTTGTGCTCCCAAAACACACCTGGGAGCAAGATGTAGTTCAGTGTGCCTTTCCTGGACAAAGACAGTAAAAACAATCTGAGCATGTGTTAATGATTCTGAAAATAGTATGCTCTTTCTATCCAGATCTGACTTGAAAAAACTTGTACACAGTTACTTGTTCAATTGCAAAAACACATAGTAGACTGACAACATTGTTAAAACATGCATAACCTGTAATGCATTATTGCTGAAATATAAAGGTGATAACTGTTTTGTATGTGCACTGAAACTAGTGAGTTGTTATAAATGTAGAAAGTGTTGTAATATAGAGAATAATGTATGGGGAGGTGGTTATTACAAGAATTTTACACACATCCGAGGTGTGGGATGCCACATAAACCCCGAGGGGTTTATTAAGACATCCCACACCGAGGGTGTGTAAAAATTCGAGCACAACCACCTCCCCATTCTTTATTTTTATAATTACTGGCTTCCATTTTTTCTGTGCCGCGCCTGATTGTAAAAGCTGTGATTAACAGAACTGTAGTATGGTAATTTATTAAGGTTTTTATTGCAATAAAGAGATAGCGTAGTGGTTTTAATACTTTGTGTTTTAAACAATAAAATTGTTTTCTAAAGAAACACTTTCAGTAGATGTCTTATTTAAAGCCTGGATATATTGAAACTTACAGTCGTTTAAGGAGTAACGTTGTGGCGGTTGCCATTTTTTTCCCCAGTTCTGAAATGTTTTGCTGAAATGTTAAATGTGAAACGAATGTTTAAGTAAGAACATTTTTAACTTTTTTAGCAATACTTTTTAAAAGTTTTAAGTATAAAGTCCGGTTTTCAGTTCAGTCTGGAGGGTTCCGGTTGGTCTGGGTTTGCTAGGGAGTGCTCCGGTTTCTATGGTGTTGCCAGGTAGTTCGCCATTGATCTCGCATTGCGTGAGGATTGAAGGAGATTAGGATAGTGTGGCTTAGGGTTCATGTTAACATTTTCTGCAGTGTTTTTTGTCACCTTTAGTCGTCTTCCTGTGAATGGTCGAGAAGGAGGGTTTTTTTTTTTTTTGCTACTTCCTTGCTGGACAGGTATAGATTTTTATGGAGACTGCCTCACTATTTCAGTTTTGAACTAAACCACTGAGAGGAGGGATGGAGGTGACAGAGCAGGAGTGAATGACTAAAGCAGCTTCTTTTGCAGGTGTTTGTGGCTCCTGCTTCTGATAGAGAAAGCTGGTGCGTGTTTGCCGTTATAACCAGCCCAGCTGGTTATAACGGCAAATTATAACCGGCTTTCTCTATGGAAAAAAATGGTAGCCAGTAATTATAACACCTTAAAACAGACAATTTCCCATTTAACCTGTTCGATTATCTACAGCCAAGGCAGGGGTAAGACCTTTGGTGGCATCATTGCCTGTCAGGAGTCTAAAGCACATGACTGCCCCAGCACTTAACAGGCAGATTTTCATATGAATAACGCTGGACTGCTAAGACTCGCAGTTAAGCATAACAGCTCACTCAAATTAGCTTTTTATGGGCTTTCAGACACTAAGAAATCCTGAAGATGACAGTTCCCCTTTAACCAGAGGAGAGTGGTGGTCATAAACACATCATTGTTGGAGCCCCTACCTGCCATAACTGTTTTTGAATTTTGTCAAATGTGATAGGGCTGTGAGAAACCTTGATGTAAGATTACAAAAACAGTAAATACAGAGATGGTGACATGACAAACTAGACAAGAACGCTTATCTGTACACAAACTGAGGTTTTGGTTCCCCAGCCAGGAAAGCACTGCACTTCAGTAGTGAAAAAAAACAGAACTGAGGTTGTTAGGGCAGTGCCACATTATACCCTGTGGGTGTGCAGAAGACCAAGGAGTTCATTCGCCTTCACCTCAAAGACCAATGAATGAGACCCTATGGAGGATATGGAATCTTGATGATGGAGTATGTACGGTTGGGTGGAGTGGGATAATGATTACATTAGAATGGGTGCCAGGTAGGATAACCAAAAATGAAAATCTAACATTTTACCACTCCTCAGTGGTCTTTAAAGTGAATAAGGACTGCTTGGGCTAACCCACTTCCAGGGGCTACAGGCTGAGCGTGCCTCACTACATCCCAGAGTGTGCAGTTACTCAACCACAACCATGTTGTGTCTTATTGCTTTCTCATCACAGGGTGGGATTAAGGGGAGAAAAAATGTACAATGTCCCTGGGACCCTAGTTCAAATGGCAGCCCTGAAGGCACTTTTTTTTAGGCAAAGACAAATTAAGTTTATAAGCCTTTCCCTTGAGAAGACACCCTAGCTAAAAATCAATACATTTTGCTACTGTAGTTAGCTGGATAGTCACTGACTGAACATTACATGTATGAACTAGTGCTGTGTGAAAAGCAGAATTCAGGCTAAATTACGATACCACTCGTGTAAAAAGTAGCAGAAGGGAGAAGTTCCTTTATACTTACCATAAATTACTTTTCTGTTAGCGCCAACATTCCAGAGGGAGAGTACATTAACCCATATGTATTAACCACCTTCCCCACTAACAACGTGGAGCGATACACAAATTTCATTATTTTTTCAGTTACTGTATTTCCATCTATTTTAAAACCACTCATCCAGATCTCAGCAAACAGCAAGTTTGCAGTTCATTATTACCCCCCATATATAGGTATGCCGAGTTTCTGAACACTAAAGGGGATACATTATAAGCAGCCAAATATTCAGAATCTTAAATTGTGCAAGTATATAACTGCAAAATTCTAAGCTCCTGTAACTTTGAAACTGGAGAAAACAATATCAATGAAGAAATAAACTGCAAAAAGATGGCACAGTATCAGCAAGCTAAGCAGGGTCATAGACCCTAAAATGGATGCTGTGTGTGCTGACTTTTCAGTTTCTTGCTTAAAACATGTCCATGTTATAAGTAGCCAAAAACTGCAAAATAACATTAGTACGTAAGGTGGAAATTTCATGAGTTTTTGTGAAAACTGTGGAATTTTATGAAAGCTATATCCATGAATTTTGCCCAGCCATTCAGTATACTTGATCTGCCACAGAGGAGAAAGAAAAATACTGAAACAGTGGTAATAAAGTCTGATTCATAGACGACTCCATTGTAAAAGTAGCAGGAGAGTTGTTAGATCTTGCAGAATCGTAATACTAGTGCAGGTACCTGTAAGGTGATTTGCCTGCCTACTATGCAGGACAAAAGAATGCGATACACAAGCCAAGCACTGCAACTCGTGAGAGGAGCAGACTTGTCCACACTGTGATACCGAATTCAAGTTCTGATAACATGAGGATGTCATTATTTACTGAATTAGAAATGAAGTTGAAAGATAGCAAAAAGGGACCTTCTCCAAGGTACTCATGATCCTGGGGCCTATGAAGAAAGATAGTGCTAGAAATCAGACAACCTAACTTTGTATGTTAGTAAGATTCTGCTGAATGATGGAGCGTCTTTTTTTTCTTATGCCGTCACTACAGCCACAATTTTACTGCAACCAACACTACAGCAACAACAGTGCCAGGTCAATGTAGTGTTAGAGAGGGACCTTGGTACTGGTTTCTGGGGGTACTGCACCCTCTCCCCGAAGCAACTCCAACTCGAAGTTGATTAATTTGGTAGCAGGGGGCAGAGTCCCCCAAAGAAAACACAGTCTGAAGTGACTCCCTTTATGCCGACCGCAAATGTGGTCGACCTAAAGGAGTCGCTGTAATGTCAGTCGACAACGAAATTGTCGACCAACTGTCACAGATCTTTTTTTTTTTTTAATATTGCCAGCTAAAATGCATTTAGGGCAAGAACTGCCTGAAAGCTCAAGATGGGCTGCAGTTGTGCTAAGAGGAAGGGGGACAGCTCATGTCAAAGAACAGGGTAGTCGGGGATTTAAACTAGCAGATAGGGGTTGGCAGGCTGGTAGTGCAGAAAGTCCTCATTAGCAGGAGTTTGATGCATGAGTTCACTTAGGGAATGACAAATGAGCTGGGCAGCACAAGAACAGCAGACCCCAAGTTGGAGCAGGGAAGCACACAGCAACAATAATTCTTACTTGTTAATAGTCCAAATTAAGAATCACATCCATTAAATAATCTCCCAAGTTCCTGCCAAGAATACATTTTACTGTACGCAGACAGCGCTGTAACAACTCAGACCCCACTGCCCTGGAAAACAATCTGCAATGCAGATTTGCTAGTGTGGAGAACTGGTTCAAAGAGCATAAATTAATACTAAACTATAAGAAAACCAAGGTGATGACCTTCAGTAGCACCCACAACGAACACTGCTGCCTGACCATCAGGAACCGCTCTAGAACAGGTACCCCACTTTAAATACCTAGGAGTCACCATTGACAGCACCGTACCCTACAGAGTTCACATCGACAACATTGCTAAAGCTGTGAATATCCACATTGGACTATGCTACAGACATAAGAACTGCTTGACCCAGGAAGCTCTGAAATTGGCTATACTATGCTCGGTAATTACCATCATAGACTATGGGCTGGTCATATATAGCTCGGCCACTGATACGGCTCTCCAGTGCATCTCAACTGCCCTCAATAAAGCATGTTAACTCATATCTGGGGCACCACATCTTACTCATACGTGCGACCTGTATGCACAAACCAGCTGGCTTTAACTAAAGGGGCGTATAAAATATCAAGCCTGTCTGATGGCCAAGAAGAAAAAAGTACTCATCATAGTAATGTTGTTTCTTCTAATGGAGTCTTGCTGTATTCTGACAGTATGCAGTTAGCCCCAGCAATCTTGAATAGCAAAAAGGTTTCGGGCACATACAAAACTCATAAGAGAAACACGTATAATGTAAAACATTTATTTAAAAAAATCACTGACTACGTGAGTATGTGCCCGAAACCTTTTTGCTATTCAAGATTTCTAGTTTGTTTTGGAGCACTACCGCCCAGTGCGCACTCATTTGGAATAGTTAGCCCCAGCACTTGAACTGCCCTGGAGAGGAAAGAGTTGACTCTATGCAGGAGCATAGAACATTGAGCGTGAGGTTAGTTTTCGAACCTCTGTCTCTGGTACTTACCAGTGTAACCATCAGATTCTTACGAGCAAAGTAAGTACTAATTATGGAAATTGTTTAATATATGGCCAAAAGGCAACAATTTGGGTCCCAAAAAGACTCAAGTTGAGAACCCAAGAAAAAAGGTAGTGACAATATAAAATATGTATATTAAACATAACAATAGCAGCCACAATAGCTACCCTCCCCTTAAGAGGGAGGGTAAAAGGTACACCTCTGAGGTGCAACACTGTACCTGCCAGCCCACTTCCCAAAAACTAGGTTCTGAGAGGGGAGGCAGGGAGGGAGATCAGAATACAGCAAGACTCCATTAGAAGAAACAACATTACTATGGTGAGTATTTTTTTTCTTAAAACAACATGAAGTCTTGCTGTATTCTGACAATATGTAGACTACCAAGCAGTTCCCCCAGGAGGAGGGAATATAGAACCTACTTTGGGAATAGGCTCTGCAGTACTGCTGTGCCAAACCTAGCATCACTCCTAGCCTGGATGTCCAGAGAGTAATGCTTGGTGAATGTATGGACTGTTTTCCAGGTGGCTGATTTACAGATTTCTAGCAAGGGTATATCTCTGGCTGCAGCCAGAGTAGCAGCTGTACCCCTAATCGAGTGAGCCCTCAGGCCTGGAGGGTGTGTTTTGCCCAATTTGTCATAGCAGAATTGTATACAAGAGACAATCCACCTGGCAGTAGTCATTTTAGTAGCAGGTTTACCTTTTCCCCCTTCACCATAAGTGAGAAACAGTTGAAGAGAATCATTTCTGTGTGCCTTAGTATGCTTTATAGAAACATAGAATTTGACGGCAGATAAGGACCGCTTCGCCCACCCAGTCTGCCCATTTCCCTACCTACTGGATAAGCTGCAGATCCTAGTTAACCAGCAGCCTACTTCTTACCCCCACCCACCAGAATTGCCTTATGACTGTCCCATGCATGCTTGAATTCCACCACTGATTTTGACTCCACAACCTCCTCCGGAAGGCCGTTCCATGCATCCACAACCCTCTGTGAAAAATACTTCCTTAAATTACCTCTGAGCTGCCCCCATCTTCAAATTGTGCCCTCTTGTTCTTGCACACCTCTTGTTTTGAAAGATGCTACCCTCTTGAACTTTGTTGATTCCCTTGAGGTACTTGAAAGTTTCTATCACCTCTCCCTCCTTTCCTCGAGGCTATACATATTAAGCTCCTTAAGTCTCTCTTCATATGTCTTCTGATGCAGACCCTGCACCATTTTAGTTGCCCTCCTCTGGACAGCTTCCATCCTGTCTATGTCTTTGTGGAGATTAGGTCTCCAGAACTGCACACAGTACTCCAGATGGGGTCTCACCAGCTGTCTGTACAGAGGGATAATAACTTCCTGTTTTCTACTGGTGATGCCTCTCCCTATGCATCCCAGTATCCCCCCAGCCCTCCTTGCTGCCCTCTCACATTGCTTGCCCACCTTTAGGTCATCTGATGACTACCCCCAGGTCCCTTTCCATTTTTGTTGTTGTTAGTATTTCACCCCCATTGTGTACTCTTCCCTGGTTTTGTTTCCCAGGTGCATTACCTTGCACTTCTTAGCATTGAATCTAAGCTGCCATACATTTGACCATTCCTCTAACCTTCCCAAGTCCCTTCTCATCCTTTCCACCCCACCCTGTGCATCAACTCTGTGGCAGATCTTAGTGTCATCTGCAGAGAGACATACTTTTCCTTCCATTCCTTCTGCAATGTCACTTATAAAGACATTGAAGAGGACCGGTCCTAATACTGAACCCTGCGGTACCCCACTAGTAACCCTCCTTTCTTCTGAGTGGACTCCATTTCCTATTACTCTCTGTGTCCTATTCTCCAACCAATTCTTTACCCAGGCTGTCATCTTGGGACCCACTCCCAGGCTGGCTAACTTGTATATTAATCTTTTGTGTGGGACTGTGTCAAATGCCTTGCTAAAGTCTAGGTAGGCCATGTCCACAGCCCTTCCCTGATCTACTATCATATGTAGTGATCTTATGTAGTAACTAAGAGCCCTTTTAACATCCAAACTGTGTAGTCTTCTCCCCTGAAGAAGAATTGTCAGTGAAAAACACAGGAAGAGACATTGGTTCAGATGAAAATCTGATACCACTTTGGGTAAGAACCTCCTACTGGTTCTTAGGACCACCTTATCTCTATGGAAGGAGATGAAGTCAGGTTCGACTGACAGGGCCTGTACTTCACTAATCCGTCTGGCAGAAGTAATAGCTACCAGGAATGCAGTCTTCCAGGTCAAGTACTTCAGCTCGGCTGAAGCCAGAGGTTCAAAGGGTGGCTGCATAAGCTGGGCAATGCAGACATTAAGATCCCAAGCTGGAGTAGGTTCTCGAAAGGGAGGGTTAATATGAACAGGGCCTTTGAAAAACTTAGTGAAAACAGGATGGGATGCCAGGGAAGAGCCCTTCCCTGCTGAAAGGAATGCAGAAACAACTGCTAAGTGAACCTTCAGAGTCGCAGGCCTAAGGCAGAGACCATTAAAATGAACCAGATAATCTAAGGCTGTAGCAATGCTTGCAGAGTCAGGCAGAGTGCTCCTTTGAGCACACCAGATGCTGAATCTTTTCCATTTGGAATTATAAGTTTTTCTAGTAGAAAGTTTCCTGGAATCCTTCAAGACATCCAGGACTCCCTGAGAAAGATGCAGGCCTGCATATTCTAGCTCTTCGAGAGCTAGAAGATTGGGGTACCAGATCCTCCCCTGAGAGAACGTTAAGACATTGTATCTCTTGGGGAGAGAGAGGGCATGACACTGCCAGAGACAGCAGCAGAGGATACCAAGGCTGCCTGGCCCAATCTGGAGCTACCACTATCACTGTGCAGGGCTGAGATCTGATTTTGATCAGGACTCTGAACAACAGAGGGAAGGCATAGAGAAACCTGCCCTTCCAGTCCAGAATGAGAGCATCCAGAGGAACAGTCCCCAGTACTGAAGGTCTGCAACAAAACAGAGGAAGTTGGTGATTGTCCAGAGCTGCAAAGAGATCCATCTCTGGAGTGCCTCATCTGGAGAAAATGACCTGTAGTATTTGGGGGTACATCACTGGAGTCCACAGCAGCATGAAATTGCACTTTGGATGCCTCAATTCCATCAGGAGCCACCTCCTCCAGCTCTTTGGCTAGCTGGGGAGAGGCCTGTTTAGCCAGTTCCAGAACCGTATTCCACCTGGACTTCTGGTACCTGACTGTGTAGGCCATATAATTTGCCTGCCTGAGTCCCAAAGAGGATGCCAAATATTGTTTCTTGGCCATGGCATCAACTTTCCTGGAGTCCTTGTCCGGGGGTTGTGAAGCCAAAGGTATGTTAGCCCTGTCACAGGCTGCAGCCTGCATTACCCCAACATGGCTGCAATGAGTGTATAAGAACTCTGTACCTGAGCCTGATAACATATACCTCCTGACCATTCTCTTATCCACAGGAGGTAAGGAGTTAGGTGTTTGTAAAAATTTTAGCGTCTGTTTCCCCAAAGACTTGTGAAGAGGGATAGACAACCTTTTGGATTCTGGGATGTCCATTTCTACAAAATCAGGCTCTTCCTCCTCCTCAGCAGCTTCAACCATAGGGAGCTGGAGGGTTTCAGCCACCTTCTTGTAAAATAAGTGTGAAGGGGACTCAGAAAGCCTGGGAGGGGAGACACTGGAGGGCCTGTCTGGGGAGATGTCCGGTTCAATGGGCACATCCAGACCATCAAAGTCATTACCTTTGTCCTCATTGTCAGGATATTCTTCGTCTCCCTCCCACTCCTCATAGAAAGCATCTAGATCGTAATCTGATGGAGTCAGATCTGACCGAACCAACCGCCTAACCGGCAGTACCGGTTCAGACGGCACCGGACGAAGCAACTGAACTATGCTAATCGCTTTGGCAATCTCGTCAGCGATTGGAGTATGTGGTCGGGATCGAACACATAACTTCTTTCTTTTTGACGAACCGACCCTCAAGGTTGGACCTCCTTTTGCCCGAAGAGGTATCACCTAGGTCAGTAGGCACCTCCTCAGGTTTGGCCATAACCGAACCGGGTTGGCCATCCGGATCTACAGACTTATCAGCCTCCCTTTCCTTCAGCCCACTCAACCTTTTTTCAAGAGTGGCTTTAGGGAAGTTTTTGAAAATGTGGCAGTCTGTTTTGAGGTGGTCAAACCCCAGACAATAAACAGAGATGAGGTGGGGGGGCAGCCTTGGCAAAGGCTTCCCCACACTCAGTACAGTGTTAAAACCCAGTGGGACCATTGTTTTCCTTGGGTTACTCAGACATGGCCAACCTAACCAATTACCCTTAAAAACTTTCAAGCCAGGTAATAAACAACCAATCGGTTACGAAACGTGTCACGGGTTCTGTAAAAAAAACTAGAAAAAGTCTGGTTCTTTTGATAACCAATCGGCACTGGAACACCACACTAATTCCCAGAAAATAATAAAATAATCACAATCAGACCGGTCGGTTCCTAACCGGACCGACCGATGAAGAACCGAGACAAAAAACAATTTCCACAATTTTAAAACACACACTAGTCACCACCTATCTACCACACTACCTGTACCGTAGACAGAGGCTGGAAATCCGAAAAATAATAAACAGATCGGTTTAAACCGAATGCTTTTTTAAAACTTTACCGAACCGAAGCAGAGGAAATCTCCGGAGCGACTTCACTGTTAGGCGTAGTAAAGACTCTAACGGTTACACTGGTAAGTACCAGAGACGGAGGTTTGAAAACGGACCTGGAGCTCAACGTTCTATGCTCCTGCACAGAGTTAATTCTTTTCTCTCTGGGGCAGTTCAAGTGCTGGGGCTAACTGCATATTGTCAGAATACAGCAAGACTTCATGTTGTTGTAACCCTCGGTCTCCTCCCTCCAAGAGTGCAAGACCTGCTAAGCTCCTCCCGCAATCTACATCGAACCCGTGGATCAGAACTTCAACTGCTACAGGTGCCTCACTGCCATACATCTCAGGGGCAGAGAGCACTTGCCTACCGAGTGCCTCTTTGGGTTAATGCCTTCCCTTACAATATCACTTCTAAAATCAAGCCTGGCCCATTCAAATACAAGCTCCATCAACACTTTATAGCTGACAGCAGCTGTGACTGTTTCCACTAACTTCTCCATCACACTCTGATGTAAATTCTCCAGCACTAGACCCCCTTCTGCAGTTACTCACCTTCGGCCGTCACTGTCCCCTGCCCTCAACCCCTCCATTACCTTCCACCCTTTCCCTCACCATCCCCTTCCGACCTCCACTTCCACCTCTTCCTCCCCCTACCCTCTCCTCCTAGCCCTACCTTCCACCCTTTCCCTAACCATGCTCTCCTGACCTCCACTTCCACCTCTTCCTCTCTCTCCCCTGCATTCCTCCCTTTCCCTCCCCTCTGCGTCTTACCTACCCCTTCTACACCCCAATAATGTTGACAAGGCATGCCTTGGCTGATTCCCCTAGCAGTGGATTTTTTCCTTAACTTTCTTGACCAACATGTTGCCTAGTTACGTATCTTTTTTTTTTGGATGTGTCAAATGCTGCATAGTTATGTTTCTACTGTCCTGAGTTAAACTGAACCATATTCAATGCATACTCCGAATTTTCGCTTTCTTAACCTGTTTAGTACATCTCTTACGTGGCTGTATATTTTTTTTTTTTTGTCTTCTGTCTTGACGTGGAACCTTGTAAAAGAGCTCTGTACTCAAGTAGTATTTGTAATCCGAAGCTTTTTAAGTGCTTAGACAAGGTCATCCTACTGACTGCTCTTTAGCATTGCTATACCTACCTCGAATAGTGTTACCCACGCCATTCCTACTTGCTCTGACTACGAATCCCCTACCTTGAGGTCTAAGACAAGGTCACCCCACTAGCCGCTCTCACCTAGTGTATAACTTAGCTGGCAACCTGTAAATCAAAAACTCCACCTGCAATTACAATGTATCTTAATGTAAATTTTTATACCTGAATTTGTATTTTTCTTTCTTTTGTAATTAGTCCTCCATACCATGTATGTGTCCCCTTGCTCCTTTGTTGACATGGTACCTTTATAAAAGAGCCCTGGGCTCAAAGATATTTGTAAATCTGAGACTTTAATAATTAAAAATAAACATCCAGCAAAACAGGAGAATCTGATGGACTTGGAAGTCCAGGACTTAGAGGCTCTCCTAATGAAGGAAGAAAATGGCTGAGGCACCAAGAAGGAGGAATTCCAGCTATTCCAATAGAATAAGTCTGACCTAATGAGGGAAGAAAATGACTTGAGCACCAAGAAGAAGGAATGCCAGCTACTCTAACAGGGAATCAGTGGCTATCTTTTTAAGGAAATTTGACACTGTAATAAACAGGGAAGCTTTGGTAACAAGCAGTTCACCTGGTCATGCTAAGAAAAGGTCTCTGTGTCAGGCGGGGGAGTCAAAATATTCACCCAGGACTGTGAACAGCTGTGCTCATCGGATGCCAAAGTGGTATGTGCTCTGCAAAATTTCAAATTCCACAAGTGAAATTCTGGAGTCAGTACCTACTGCACTACCATGAACATTAGAGAAAACTGTGACAGTTAGTCCTTTGTTCTATTTCCACTGTAAATTTAAAACTACTGAACTACATTTCTTCAGTTTTGTTAGATTCCAGGATCTTCCGATGCTAAGTGTGCATGCTAAATTCTAGATCTGTATCTGCACTATCAGGCAAGTTACGAACACCCACATTTTAGAAGTTTTTCACAATGGTTTAAACAAGTTATGTAGTGAAATTAAGAACCAGCTACTTAAAAATTACTAAATCAAATCTCTCCATATTTAGTAGCTTTTATGGCCCTTCCAATGATATATGTATGCTAATGTGCAGCTAGCAAGCTCCACAGGTTGCTGAGTAATAAACAGAGAAATATTTTCATAAAATTTCACAAAGATTTAAATGTCAAGCACTGAGCCCCTCTAAATTCAAAACTGCAAATTCAAATATCATGACATTTGACACTGCCTTAAGACACAGGCATGCCAGCCGGCCCGGTGGCGCTGGATGCCACACCTCGTGCCGGCAACCCGGGTTTGGGAATGAGCTTGGGCCGCTGGGGGCTGGCAGGGAAAGGACAGGATCGAGCGTCTGGAGGACTGCTCTCCTGTCCTGAGAGGGAGGGGGGACTCATCCCGGAGAGCGGGGGACTCCTAGCATTGGCTGGGAGCACAGCAACCTGAGACCAGGAAGTACAAGTGATTGGCAGCGACCCTGTAGGCATGCACGGGAGCATGCACCAAGGTAAGGATACCTTTGCACATCCGGAAACAATGGGTGAGACCTACAGATACCCCCCGCCTGGCCCCTGGGGATAGGCGACGGCACCACCTTCTTCAGTCACACTCCACCGACTGGACCGCTCCTCTCCTGGGCCCAGCCCATCCTGAACTGAAAGACAGAGCACCCTACCTTGGGGGATAGCCGGGCTGGTGCCAGGAGACGGAAGGGTTTCAGGTCTGGAGGTAGAGCTGCAAGGATCAGTGAATGCTGACAGAGTTCCTCGGGTGCCGGTGCAAAAAACAGTGTTTGAAAAAGATAAAAAGACACAGGCATGCCAACTCTGATATTTAGCTCAAATGATGGCTGCATGACTAAATAAACAAATTTATAAAATTCCACAAAATCTCATAAAACTTTGCAAAATGTTGCTGAAATTCCACTAAACTCTGTCAATCTGATTTTGCCCAGCCCGAGTGACAACTGCTACACATTTGCCCTATCAGGCCAGTGAATGTAAAGGTGTTATGCCCTATGAAGAGCATTCAACACTACATTCAGCTCCCATGGTGGTACAAGAGATCTAAACAACAGTCTGCTTCTGCTAACCGCCCTAAGAAAATGAATAATATCCCAACTGGTCCTTGTGGAAGTTCCCAGGGCTGCCCCTAGTGCAGACACCTGGCCTTTCAGGGTGTTCAACACAAGACCCTTGTCTACCCCCCACCTGCAAAACATCCAATATCTGTGGCACTGTAGCTTTGGATGGTCTGATGCCCTTCTTTCTCGCCCAAGTAGAGAAGGTATTCCACACACAGACACCCTCCTGGAGGCCATTAAGGTATCCATCACCTTCTTGGAGAAACTGTCTTTATTTCAAGCCTAGGACTACAACACCTTTGAGCCAGAACCTCTTTTACAAAGGTTTTGAGTCAAATAATACAATACAGACATATTGAAAACAACAGAAAGACATGAATAAGTGCATCAGTGTAGTTTACACAGTCTCATATATGGGACTAGAGGGCCCAGTATGGTACAAGGATTCAACACTGTTAACATAGTGAATAGTAGGGATACACAATATTCTGTATAATACATGCCAGTCATTTTAAGCAGGCAATCAGTAGGGGGAAACAATACAGCAAGCTTCGACTATACGATACATGTCAATTGTATTAATCAGACAAATAAGAGAATCAGCTGAGAGAGTCTCGTCTATCAAAGGAATATAACAGGAAAATGAGTACAAGGAAAGGGCAGGTCACGGCTGGGTGGGGTAGAAATAAGGTAAAAAAAAGGGTGAAACGGAGATGAGGAGTGGGGTTAGAAGAAATTAAGGTTTGACCAGCAGCCCATAAACGCCAACAGGGGTAAAAGGAGGTTTACTGGAGGGGTGTGGCAGCCTTGACTGTGGGGCTGCTGTACCCTGATGCCCCCCATGTCCTGCCCCACAATCAAGGCTTCTGCACCATGCTATATTCTGTCCCGTGCCACCATAGTCAGAGCTGCTGCACCCTGTTCCTGTCTACACAGTCAGGGCTGCTGTACCCTACAGCACCACACTTCCACTGCCCAGTGACTCAACAGCTAGGGTTGCTGTACCATGCTGCTCCTGCCACCAAAGTCAGATTTTGTGCTACACTGCCCAAAAGGAAAAATACTTTCATCTTGTGTTATGGGGGTGAAGGACAGAAGGCAGTAAGGTGCAGAAGTCCCAACTGTTCGGCCAGTAGGCATTAGGGTACAGCAGCCCAAACTGTGGGACAAGATGCAGCACCCACTCCAGGGTGGAACTGACACAACTATGGGGGCAGATGACAAGGTGCAACAAATGCCATAACTCTTGTGGCAAGTGGCAGCATGGTGCAGCAGCCCTAACTGTGGAGGCAAGAGGCTCTAGGGCACAGCAGCATTGTCAGAGTAGGCAGAAGCAGGATGCAGCAGCCCTGGCTGGGGACTGTGGACAAGATGGTGCAGAAGCCTTGACTGTGGGGCAGGACATGGGGAAGGGGGAATCGGCCTCAGGGTACAGCAACCCTGTCTGTGGGATGGGGAGTGCATGATACCACAGCAGCCCTTACTGTTCAGGTAGATGATGGGGGCAACAGGGTGCAGTAACCCCAACTCTGTAGGAGAAGACAGTGGGCAGCAAGGTGCAGCAGCCTTGAATGTGGGGCAAGAGGCAGCAGAGTGCAGCTGTCTCAGCTATGGTGCAGGAGATAGTGGGCATCAGGATGCTCTATACTGTTTCTAGTTATGCATTTTCACACAGAACCCATCAATGAACTGAAACTTGTGAGTTCATATAGTACATGTGCCTGAAATAATAGTGTGTGGCAGACACCTGTTTGTCAATCTAAGAGGAAAAGAATTGTTCTTACATGGACCTATTTATTGAGGCTACATCGAAGACAAACTACTTGTATGAATTACAAACTTTAGATTTATTTTATATCCATTAAAGTCAAGCAGGAACTTACACTGCTGAAGCAGTAGCTTACTCCAAAATGATGTCATCACTCTCCAAGGCTCAGTCAGAGGGACAGAAGCAGCCTGTTTCTAATTAGTGCAGAACAAGTTAACAAGTGCTGATTTAAGGAAAACCACAACACTAAATAGCAGGAAATTTTCAGGAAACACTACTCATGACACAGGGACTTGAATTCAGTCTTTTTTTTTAAATAATGTGTAAAATGGTTGCCATTGATCTTTAAGACCAACACAGGGGTAGAGAGGGCGATGGGTACCAGGTGGGGGAGCTGAGAGAAAGGGGTCAGGGGTGAGAAAAATAGGGTATGTTTGACACAACAGGGCATGAGAAGGGGGTGGAGATTGGGGGGGGGGGTCCTAATCTTCTCTTATAAGCCAGGCTGCCAGCTGCATCATTTCTGGATTTGGATGCAGGAAGGGACCTTGGACAAGAAGGTCCACCAAAGCGGGAGTCAAAATGGGGCCTGCTGAGCTAGATTGACCAGGTCGGAAAACCATAGCCTTCTTGGCCACTCTGGGGCTATCAGAAGGAAGCTGCCGCTTGACTGCCTTATCTTGAGAAGCAGCGGAACAGAAGAAAACAAGTAAGCTCTGTGATAATTCCATGCCTGAGGGCACCAATACCAGCTGAAGAACCTCAATACCCAAGCATTTTCCTCTGATGTGAAAAGGTCAATCTGAGGCTGACTGAACTTTCTGGACAGAAGCTCGAACACCTCTGGGTTCACCTTCTATTCCCCTGAATGGACAGTCTCTCAACTCAGCCAATTGGCCTGGATATTCAGCCCCCCTGCTAGATGAACTGCCAAAAGTGTCAGAAGGTTTTTCCTTTACCCACCCACAGAAGCACCTTGGTTGCTTCTGCTAGCATTCTCTGGCTTCTTGTGCCTCCTTAACTGTTTATGTACAGCATGGTGGCAGCATTTTCAGACCTTACCTTCATGGCCCTGGACTGTGCCAGATTGTGAAAATGAAGAAGGGCAAGAAACACTGCCCTTATCTCCAACACATCTGTATACAGATGCTGCTTCTGGGAGGTTAAAACCCCTGGACCAGAACCTTGTCCAGTACCATGCCCCAGTCCCACAGGCTGGCATCAGTCATCAAAATCAGTTCTGTTCGGGCTTCCTAAAGGGACCCCTTGCTGCAGTTCTTAAGGTTCTCCCACCAAGCTAGAGACTGCTGGACCAACCATGGTAGCGAAATCAGAACTTGGCAGTCTTCTAAGGCTGGACTCTAAGCCTCCAACATTCTGTTTTGAAGGGGCCACATGTGCAATCGGGCCCACGGAACTAGCTCTATTACTGCAGTCATCAGACCTAGAATCTGGAGAAGCCTGTTGAAGAAAGGAACACTCTCCCCTCGTCCAGCTGGAACACTGCCCCCAAGTATTCCAACCTCTGAGACGAAACCAGGAAGCTCTTCTTCCAATTGATAATCCAACCATGTGTCTCCAAAAGCACCAGGGTTCTTGACACCGACCTTTTCTCCACGAGCAGTCAGCACTCAGATGAGCAAGTCCTGTTAGAGATATACATGATGTCCCTCCTGCCTTAGGTGGGGCACTGTCACTAGCTCAAATGGAAGCACCAGGTACTGGAAATGCTGTCCCTGGATCGCAAACCTCAGAAACGTCTAGTGCGACTGGCAAATCGGGATGTGAAGCCAGGCATCCTCTTTAGATCTATATATACTAAATAATCCCCTGGTTGGACAGCCCAAATGATTGATTCAAATGATTCCATCTTGAAGGCTGGGAGGCAGATCAACTTTTTTTAAGTGCTTCAGCTCCAGACACAGTCGGAACCCCCCACCCCACTTTTTGGGAAGCACAAAATATATTGAGTAGAATTCCAGATCCTCTTCGCTGAGGGTAACTGCAACAATTGCCCCTAACTATATAAAGTGATCTAAGGTTTGAGTCACTGCCTGCCTTTTCCCCGAGTTTTGGGCATATGGTGCGGCCCATAGCTAGGATTTCCAGTACCCATGCATCTGACGATATCTGGGCCCATCGGTGTTAAAAATCCTGCTGTCTTCCACCAAGAGAAGGGGGCAGAGATGGGCCCGCGTACCTTCACTGTAAGTTACCTCATCTTTGTCTGGCATATTCTTTACATCTGTGGGTGAAGGATCCTAGGTTACTGTTGCCCTTAACACCGGAATAGGCTCCCCTATTCCAGTGGTTCCAGAAAATCCGAAAGGGACAAAACCCACCTCCAAGCTTGTAGCATGCACCCCCTTGTCCTTTTGGTGTTGACATTCTTCAAGATATTGTTCAGGCCAAAGCTGAATAACAGCCCTCCTTCTGATTCTGACGCCTGGTCCACGACCCAGTGCCTAAGCCAGACACACCACATAGCTGCCATAATATGATAAGCGGAGTGGCTGACACCTATAACTTGTCCACTGTGGCACCCCCCAGAATGGCAGAGGCCATGGACAAGCTGCTATACTGTATGTTCACCCCTTCATAGTCTGGAGGGACAAAAGGGCCGTAACCCCAGAGCTCAAGGCTCTCAATACAATAAATGATGCATATGAGGTGCCAAGATTTAGTCCATTTGAGACAAAAGTCCTTCTGCATGAGGTATCCACCCACTTTTTGTGCGTGTGTTATGGCCAGCAAACCTTCAATTGGTATGGTTGTGTGCTTAACAGAAATATGCGCAGCCTTATCTGCCAAAGGAGGGGCCACCCACTTCCGGCAGCTCTCCTCCATGAACGGATAACATCTCACCCTCATCCTAGGGAGCTGTTTATGCTTATCCATCCTGGCCCATTCCTGTTCAGTAATCTGGTCGCAGTACACAAAGTTTAGAAAACACTGGTGCAGAGGAAGAAGCAGACAGAATGGGGTTTAAGTCAAGACACTCTATGACTTGCACCTCCTTCAGCTGCTGTGCCTGACAAGCTTCTGTTATAAGACAGATTAGAGACTCACTATCAAACAGGGAAGGAATCAGAATCTTTTTCTTGGTCTCTCCCCCTCCTACTCTTTTGAGGGATATCCTTCCTCATCTGAAAGTGTCAAAGGGTCAGGATTTTCCGTGTCCCCTGTATCCTCATCTTGACCTTCCATGTTGTCATGATTGGGAGGTGACCTGCAAATCTAGGTGAGCAGAATAACTCTGCTGTGACGCACCTGGACGTGCCTGTAAGGGCTCCCCCTGACCTGGGTGGCCCACCTTGGGTTCGGGTGTGTTGGTACAGCAGCTCATTTAAGAGCAGTAAAAAGGAACCATGTAACTCAGCCTTGCCACTGCCAGTCAGTACCCCAGGTGCATCCCCTCCAGCTCAGAGATCCGGCTGGTGGGACTGAAATAGATATATGAACATATGAAAGAGCCAGCAGAAGAAGGCCAAATTGGTCTATCGAGTCTGCCCATTATTAATGCAGTGTCCTTGGATTATGCCATTGACCCTGCATGTCCCCCTCCCACAATCTCGCCCCAACCACCACCCCCACGGTCCCCCAGGTTGCCCCTATGCCTGTTCCAGGCCCTTTTAAAGCCACCCACCATCTTCTGTGAGACTGCCTCCTCTGGCAATGCATTCCATGTGTCTACCACTTTCTCTGTGAATAAAATCTTCCTAACATCCCTCCTAAAGCTCCCCCACCAACTTCATACTGTGCCCCCTTGTGGTTCTAGTGTCACTTAGCCTGAAGAGGAACTCCCTATCTACTCTGTTCATTCCCTTTAGATATTTAAAGTCTCATCATACCCCACCTCTCTCTCCTCTCTACCAGGGAGTACATTCTCAGGGTTCCCAGCTTCTCGTCATAAGATTTCTCTTGCTGTCCCCTGATCACATTGGTTGCCCTCCTTTGTACTGTATCAATTCAATGTCCCTCTTACGATATAGGCTCCAGAACCTTACCCCATATTCTAAATGCAGTCTCACCAGTGACCTGTACAAGGGCAGTATGACCTCACTTCTTGCCCTCATCCACCACCCCAGTGACCCAGTCAAAAAAGTAAATCGGGTTCATCTGACAGGACCTTCCTCCCACAAACCCATGCTGTCTCTCATCCTGGACACCATCCTCCTCTAAGTACCTCACTAATCTCTCTCGGAGTATGGTCTCCAGGAGTTTGCACATGACCGATGTCAGACTGACCAGCCTATAGTTCCCCAGATGACCTCTGGGTCCGCTCTTCTGGAGAAGCACCACATGTGCCATTCTCCTGTCGTGCGGCACCACTCATAACTCCAGGGATCGATTGAAGAAGTCCACCAGTGGTCCCATAAGTTCCTCAGCTAGTTCTTTCTGTAGATTTGGGTGTATGCCATCTGGTCCTGGAGACTTGTCTGCTTTCAGTGCAAGTAGACCCTCCCTCACTCTATCCACCTCTATTATCATGTCTGTTGTCATTTCCCCCCTCGTCCCTTCTCCCCCTAGATGGTACCAGAAGCATTCATTGAGTACCTCCTACCTTGCTCACTTCTTTCTCCATCCATCCATCCTCCTTCCTCAGCTTAAGTATCCAATTCTTTCTGTCCTTCTCGCTTATATGGTGGTAGAAGCCTTTTCTCCCCATCTTAATTCCTTCTGCTATCTGCAGTTCCTTCTGAGCCTTTGCTTGCTGCACCACCTTGCCTGCCGCTTTAGCTATTCTCAGGTATTCCTCCTTATCCGCTTCACTTGCAGTCCTCCTGTATCTTTCGTAGGCCACTCTCTTATCTCTCACCTCCCTGGCAACCTCAGAGTTGAACCAGATGGGTGATTTGGCCTTCCCGATTTCTTCCCCTGAACTTAACACAGTCCACTGTGGCTGCTAGCATGGCATCCCTGATAACAGCCCTTCGATGCCATAAAGTTGCTTCCCTGGTACCTCCCGCATCTTCCTGAAATCCGCTCTCCTGAAGTCCTGGGTTTTAGTCTTGGCAGTGAAGCTTTCCCTTCCCATTTCCAAAGTGAACCACACAGAGCTGTGGTCACTACCGCTCAGGGGTTCCTTGACCGTTATCTCATGCACATGCACCCCATTAGTGAGCACTAGATCAAAGAGAGCCCCCTCCATGGTGGGCTCTGTAACTCCCTGGGTCATGAAGCCTCCCTGTACTGCATCCAGGAACACCTGACTCCTGGCACAGGATGTGGCTGGAGTACTCCAGTCCACCTTAGGCAGATTAAAGTCCCCCACCACTACCATCTCCACTTTACCTGCTGCTTCCAGCAATTCCTTACATAGTTCTTTGTCCCATTCTTCATCTTGGTTGAGTGGTCTGTAGACCACCCCCAACCTTACCTTCCACCCCCTGTTGGTCTGGAGCTGAATCAATAACGATTCCACTTTCCTCCTGATCATTTTCCTCCCTAGTGCATATTATTCCCCTCCCTGATGTATGCCGGCACCGCCCCTCCTTTTGCCGACACTTTGTCTCTTCTGTACAGCTTCTACCCAGAGATCGAGAGGTCCCAATCATGGTGTGCTGTAACCCAGATCTCGGTAACTGCCACGTCTTACCCCTTTCCTCTCAGCATGCATGTCTACCATGTTGTTACCAAGACTGTGAGCACCGAGTGACACCACTCTCCACCATGACTCTACGCCCCCCTGCCTAGTTCCTCTATCTTTCTTGATCTGCCGATTATACTCCCTCCTCTTGCCTCATGTCCATAAATGGTCTCCCTTGCCCCTATGCCCTCCCTCCGGATTGCTACTTCCTGTGTAGTGGGGAGGTCCACAGACCTGCCCGATTTGAGGTATCTGTGCCCTCTGGCCCACCTCTCTCCCCTCAACAGTTTAAACTCAGATCTTTTTCCATGTATTCCTATAGCTTGTCCCCAAGTACTTCTGAACCCATGTAATTAAGGTGCAGCCTGTCTGCGGAATATAACCTTTATCCAACCACCTGTCACACCAACCTCCATTACAACTGAACCCTTCCACCAGTTCCTTAACTACTCATTAAACTCCTCAATTTTCAGCTTTCTAACTGTGCCAGCTCTGGGGACAGGAATTACTCCTGGAAAGGCCATAGAGCTCTCTGAATCCTTGCAGTTCTTAGATAACTCTATGAACCTGCTCTGAACCTCCTCTACCTCCTACCCCGCCAAGTCATTGATTCCTAGGTGGATGACCAAGTGAAGCTTTCCATCTACCCCCCTTACCCCTCCCTAATCCTAGGTTCCGCACTCCCTGACTCAATCCCCAGTATGCAAACAACCACCCTTCTATTCCTTGGGCCCCCCCTCTTCCTCCCCCAGTAGATACCTTTAATTATAGAATCCCCAGTGATAACTACCCTTTCATCTCACCATCTGTGCTCTCTTGATGGACCAGCCTTTTCCCTGTCTGTTTTGGAAGAATTCCCATCTGTACCATCACTGTTCCCTCCTACAGCTTCTCCAATCCTCCTTGCTCCCGTCACCTTTGCTATCTACCACACTAGTCTTCCTGTCTCCTCCCCTAACTCTACCTGCCCCATCCTGACTACTTTTCTCTCTTTGCCTGCTCACACTATTCTCCCCTTCTACCCTCTTGCCTTCATCCTTTGACTCTTGTGTTTTCTTGATCCTCTGCCCCACCTTCTGTTTCCCATTCCTCTAAACTGACCAATATTACATACCTGTTCGATGAGGCCCCCCCATTCTCAGAATGCTCCTCTGTCCCTCCCACCCCGTTTCCTTCCCCCTCCTCTTGGCGCTGAACCTCATGCCCACCTACCTTTTCCCCTTATCACCTGCCAATCCCCCACCCCAGCTCCGCAGTGTCCTTGATGAGGAGACATCTCTGGACATTTTAGCAACCCCTCTGCATCCATCCTGTGCCTGTCATCCAGATGCACCTGGGCAGTCCTTACCTGCTCCTTCCGCTACGGTTCTTCTCCCCAAACTCTCCCCCCTTCCACTTCAGCCATCTTATCTCTGCCCTGAGTTGGCCCACAATGTTCCCAGAAAGACTACCGCCCCACATCCACTGCAGCTGACCACCCTCCTATCCCTATCCTTCCCACTATATATTCCCGCTTACCTACTCCTCTACCACACCCAGCTATCCTGCTGTCTGTGCCAGCTTCTAGGCTCCCACATCCTCCCCAGGTAGTTTACACCAGCCCACCTATGCTTCTCTGATGTCCCATTTTTATTTTACAAATAGGTTGACCCTAGACAGGGTTTTGCTGCAATCCCCTTTTTCCTTCTGGTCAGTGAATATTTGGTTTACCTTGGCCCAGCCTGAAAAACAAACTACCCCTCCCTCAGTCTTTCCTCTGCAGCTACCTTCCCCCCTCCACTCACCCCCACACAACAGTGTTTAAACATGTTAGACTGTGTTACATAATTAGGGCACTAAGACCCCAATGGGTGAGTCTCATCATCCTCCTGCAGGTCTTGTGTTGTTTAAACACAATAGGTCTCCCATAAGCCGTGGTGCCACTGCCTGATAGCCTGTATTCCCCAAACAAAAAAAGAAAACAAAAACACACCAAGGTATAAACTGCATATGCAAGGTTCTATATTTCTTTCAACCACAAGCAGGGGGGAGGTTACTTCACCTTTGCCACTTTATCCCCCCACCCCAAAGCTGAGCAGAGTAAACAAAATAAAGGCACATATTTTACTCTGGAAACTGCCTGATGGACCAGTGCTGACAGGCTTGAACAAGGGAATCAAGAAGGAAAAAAGCAAAATTGCACTCTGAAGCAGTGCTCCACCTCAGCGATTGTGCTGAGCAAGCCAGGAGTGTGCATGAACACACAGACAAACTGTAGCACTCAGCAGAGCCAAATGACGCACTGAGAAGCATTGCTAGCATGCAGGAGGCTCATCAAGGGGAAGGACAGACAACAGCACTTAAGCGTACTGACTGCCCAGAAAAAGTGCAAACACGCAGGGAGGAATTACAAGCAGCCCAGACTTCCAAAACAACCCCATACTGCTCAGGAGAGGTAGAGAAAAACTCCACTGCTATGCAAACCCACAGAAGTGATAGGAAGGAGGGTCTGTTGTCAGAAGAATGTAGGGGGAGAAAAGAAAGACAGATTAGTAATGATCTCCAAAGACTGTCTAACTGATCCCCTCCCCCCAAAAAAATACAATTCATTTACCTGAGGCACCAGGCTAAGGGAGCCAGAGAGCTGTAGTGCACTCAGAAACGGCAGTGGCACCTATACCTCAATTTATTCACAAGAAGCACTGAATAGGATAGAAATAGCAGGTTGGTTAATTTGAAAGCCGTAGCTTAACAGGCACGATTTCTAAATTTGAGGGAGCACTCTGTCACAAGGCAGCCACAACCTGCTTCACAGTTGCACAATCCTATCAGAAAAATAATAAAATTGTAGACAGACGCTTCTTCAGAGAAAGCTCTCCTACGCTGTCCAGCCCAAGAGTGGCATAACAAAGAATGGCAAAACTGTGATCTTGGACTGCTCATGTGCCCAAGGTTCTATGCTGACTGACAGCTTTGGGCTGTACCACTACCCCAGTAGAGGTGTTCATTACTCATATGTATTAACTCCCACTGACAATGTGGAGAGATACAGAAATAAATGTTTTACCTCTAGCTTAAACCTAATAAGCATCAGCTACAAGGGTATCATCTCATGCTGTAGCAGGCCCACTTGTCTTTTGATCACCACTTTGCTATAAACACCAAGTAACCACAAAAATATTCAGGACTTCACAGGGATGTATTTTTGCCCTCCCTTTTGGGTCTGTTACTTTACAAATATACGAAATTTGCCAGCAGATAAAGGCCTAGAGGTCTATCAAGTCTGCTCAAATGTGCAGCTAGCACCCCTTATTCTGCAACTGCCCCTCCCTTCCACCCTTCCCCTTCATTGACCCTCCCCCTTGTCCTGTCCCATCCTCTTTTGAAGCAGTCCACTGTTCTACTGGATACCATTCTGCAGGTAACCATTCCACCCAGCCACCACCCTCTCTGTAAAAGTGTCTCCTCATCTCCTTCCTGAACCTTCCTCCTCCAGTCTCATATCATGGCCCCTGGTGTCCCTCCACTCCTTATTCTGAACAGCCCTCTGTACCTGTCTTGTTTATTCCTTTCATGTACTTAAGGTTTCAATCATGTCCCGACCCTCCTCTCCTCCAGCAGTACATGTTCAACTCCCTCAGCCTCCTCTCGTATGATAAGTCCCCCAGCCCCTTGATCATCTTTGTCGCCCTGCGCTGCACCCCCTCCAGTAATTTAATGTCTCTCTTCGGATACGGGCGACAGTACTGCATGCAGTACTCCAGGTGCGGTCTAACTAATGACCTATACAGTGGCAGAATCACCTCCTCCCTCCTCGAGGATATACCCCTTGTAATACAACCCAGCATTTTGTTGGCCTTTGCAGCTGCCTTCCTACATTGTGCAGAGTTGTTCATTGACCCTGTAATAAGCACCCCCAGATCCTTCTCCACCTCTGTCTGGGCTAGCTGCACTCCCCCCAGCTGGTAACTCCTCCTTGAGTTCTTCATCCCAAAAATACAGGACCTTGCACTTTTTGGTATTAAACCCCAGTTGCCAGGTGTCTGACCAGGTTTCAAGCTTTGCCTGATCATCCTACAACCCCTGCCATCCTCCTAAGTCATCCACCACCGCTACTACCTTGGTATCAGCAAACAGACTGATCTTGCTCCTGATGTCCAATGATATGTCTGCAATGAATATCCCAAACAACATTGGTCCCAACACTGAGCCCTGTGAAACACCACTCGTCACTTCCCTTGGGTGTGAGAGCTCCCCACCCACCACCACCACCACCACCCTCTGTTGCCTTCCCTGAAGCCAGTTCCCTACCCATCTCACCAGCTTTGCACCCGCCCCTGTGCCTTCTAACTTACTTCCCAGCCTTCCATGCGGCACTGAGTCAAATGCCTTACTGAAGTCCAGATACAGGACATCCACTGCATGGCCCGTGTCCAGTTATCTAGTTACCCAATCATAGAACTACACCAGGTTGGTTTGGCAGGATCTGTCACATATGCAGCCATGCTGTCTGCTGTCCTGTAGTCCTTTGGCCTCTAGGAGGGCCACCAGCCTCTCCTTCAGGATAGTCTCCATTAGCTTACCCACGATGGAAGTGAGGCTCACTGGTCTGTAGTTTCCCGGATCATCCTTGGGGCCACTCTTGTGGAGGGGCACCACATGAGCCATCCTCCAGTCCTGAGGTACACACCCCGAATGTAGTGAGGCATTAAATAGGTCTGCCAAAGGTCCTGCAAGGACCTCTGCAAGCTCCTTCAGTACCTTGGGGTGGATGCCATCTGGGCCTGGCACCTTGTCCACCCTCAGTGTCTTCAAACTCTGCCCTCCATGATTTCCCCATCTGTCACCCCCCCCGTTTCTACTATTCATCCCCCCTTGGGTGTCACCCCCCCTCTTCTCCTTAGTAAATACCAAGCAGAAGTAATCATTTAGTGCTTCTGCCTTATCGCACCCTGCTTCTACCCAACCCCCCTCCTTCCTAATCCTTACTATGTGGTCCTTACAGCTCTTTTTCTCCCTGATGTACCTAAATAAGTCCTCCTCCCCTTCTTAATGCCTTGTGCTAGCCTGAGTTACGTAGATGCCTTGGCTCCCCTTTTGCATTTCCCATGTACTTTCTTAATAACCTCTCTTTATATCCTCATAGGCTCTTCCATTTTCTGATTGGACTGTACATAACTCTTAAAACATTGGCTTAGTCCTTGCTGTTAATCCCTTTGCTTTTTTTTCTTATTTATTTATGGACCACCATCACTACCCCCACCATCAGGCCAATTCTGGCAACCTCTCAGTCCCCACACTACACAACTCCACCTGCAGCCCCACAGTTTGTCCCTGAAGTGGCATATCTGAGGCTGTCACTCCTTAGATCTGGTGCAGTAAGGTTCATGATATGGGGCATGAAACTACCAGGTCATCATCTGATGGCATAGGGGGTATTTTTTCCCCTGTATACTCACATCACAGTGGTTATGTCAACATGCTGTGTGCCCAGTCTTCCCTCCGACTAGGAACACTATGCACAGCCTAGTGGTAGCCTAATATGCACACACTGCATCCCCTGTGGGGAACTGAGCTCCAGCTCCCCAGTCCATCACAGGGGTCCATGCAGCAGCTAGTCCCACTGCTGTTAGCCCCACTTCCAGCCCTGGCTGCCCAAGCATGAACGGCCCAGCCTTACTCCCGAACTCGAGTCAACTGCTTAGTAGTCCGAGCTGGAACAACACTGGGCCCCATTTTCTTTGCTTTAAAGAAGCTACATTCTTCAGTTTTTTTTCTTTTCTTCCAAGAAACTTTTGCATTCCCTATCACTGAATTCCTTTATTAAAGGGGAACAGTCAGCACCATGAGCCCACACTCAAGTGTGGGGCTGGTCCTAAGGTGCACTTGGTGTGCAAAAAACATGTTGGTTTACATACTGCTTCCTGTAGTATAGCAGATTGTATCAGATTAATTTTGTTTACTTATAGGCTGACATCTTCTGTTACTGCAAATCCCCAAACACTCTATAGCTAACTTCAAAGCGGTAAGCAGCAGTGGAAGATTCAATAGCCTGCAGTGCCTGTTATTGCTTATCAATCAATCAATCAAAATCTTTATTTATTCAGGCGAACATCATTGAGCATAGCTCATTTACAAGATGGACCTGATTGGTCATAAACAACAAAATGGTTTAAGCTCACAAATATACAAATATAGAACGAGTACAGTAACAAAGACTTTTTAAGAATAAACAACAAAGAATGAGCAAATGCAATAATATACACATATATACAAGATAAGTAAACAGTGGTATTGGGCACCAGAGCAAATATAGAAAAAAAGTAATGAGTAGGGGTTTAGGAGGTAGATAATATAGAAGTTAATGGATGAATGCATGAACAGATAAGGAGGGAATCTAATGGGGCAGGGGTGAAAAGGGGTCTGAAGAGGCTAGGAATTGTGGAAGCAGTTGCATATCTCTGGGAAAAGATTTAGGTACAGCTTTTGAAGGAGACTACAGGAATGAAAGTGTTCAGCTTCAGGGTCTTCTGTAGAGAGTTCAGATGTATGCTAGAAAGTAGTTGATTGCAGCCCTTCCATGTCGGGTACATGCCCTTACGAGATTCAGCAAGATGAGGTTATTGCTTCTTAGGGCATATGGCCTTGGAGTAACAAGAGAGAAGCAATCAGAAATGTAGGATGGTAGTTTATTTGTCAGAGCTTTGTATATCCAAAGAGCAGCATTTTGTTCCTTCTGTGATGTAGGGATGTCCAGCCAACTGCAGCATAGAGAGAACAGTGGTGGGTACTGAAAGGAAGGTCAGTGATGAACCTTAGAGCTCTATGGTACAGGGTATCCAGTTTATTTAGGTAGGACAGGAGCAGTGGCCATATAGGAAGTCTGCGTAATCAAGGAGGGATATAAATGAAGCCTGGATTAATCTCTGCTTAGATTCTCTGTTTAGAAAATGTTTGATCCTGAAGAATAGGCCAAGCCTTTGCCTTAGTTTTTCAGGAGCTCTTCAATGTGCTGGGTGAAATCAAGCCTGTTGTCAATCCAAACCCCAGATATTTGAATTTATCTACATAATCAAGGCTCTCACCAAGGGACGGTAGAAAGTTGGGGAAGAATGTTCGGTAGTAGGTATTGGTGGAGATGAGCATAGCTTTAGTCTTCTTGGCATTTAATCGAAGCTTCTTTTCAAGTAATTTGTGTTGCAGTAAGGAGAAGTCAGCATTGTAAGATCATAGGCCTTTTTGGTGATGGATTGCTTACATAAAGGACAGTGTCATCTGCAAAAGGTGAACATTAGGAATGGAGGCCTGAGTCAATGTTATTGATGTAGATGGCAAAGAGGATAGGGCCCAAGATGGAGCCTTGAGGAACTCCTCTTAAGAGTGGTTTTGAGGGAGAAAGGTTGCCTTCACTTTTTACCTGCTGCACCCTACCAGAGAGATAGCAATTGAACCATTTAAGAGAGATAGGGTCTAGGCCTAGGGAGTGCAGTGAGGAGATTAGAAGATCATGATCCACAGTATCGAATGCTTTACTTAAATCCAGAAATACAGCACAGATATTTTTTTTATTTAGTTCAGTCTGCCAGTCATTTGTAACTTTTGCTAAGGCAGAAATGGTGCTGTGCATAGCTCTGAACCCAGATTGAGCAGGGTTAAGGAGGTTGTTAGCATTGAGGTAGTCATTTAGTTGGATGCTTACCAGTTTCTCTAACATCTTGGACAGCACTGGAAGGATGGAAATAGGCCTGTAGTTGTTGAGATCCATGGGGTCCCCTGCTTTAGGAGGGAAACACTTGTGCTGTCTTCACAAAGAAGGAATAGAGCCAGTAGATAAGGACATGTTGAAGAGGTGAGTTAGGGGGGCTGCGATGGCATGCAGTGCAATTTTAAAAAGAAAGGGTCCAGAGAGTCTTCACCAGCGCTTTTAGTTGTATCCAGGCGGAGCAGTAGGTCTTCTACTTGTTTTAATAAAATTGGCTTGAAAGAAAATGTAGAGGTAGCCTTCTGAGCTTCAATGGAATGGAGAGTAAGTTGACAGCGCAGCAAGTTTGCTGGAGATGAGTCAAAAGCTAGGCCTGCTGTAGTAAAATGATTATTGAAAGCATCTAAAATTTCATACTTGTCAGTAATGATCACATTGTTGAGGTTCACTTGAGATGGTAAAGAGGTGCTAGAGTCTTGCCTAAGATTCCTTGATAGTGCCCCAGAATTTGGCTGGGTTGTGGTAGGTGTCCAGCTCTGCTGTATAAAGCGGCCTTAGCATCTCTCACTTTTTAGTGCAGCTGTTCCTGGCTTGTCTGAATTGTACCCAGTCGTTTGGATCTTTGGTCTTCCTTGCCTTTTCCAGAGCTTGTCTCTAGCAAGCAGTGCAGATTTAAGTTCAGCAGAGAACCAGGGACAAGATTTGCGTTTAATTCTGACACTGGTGACTGGTGCATATGTATTGAGAGCCCCTAAGATTATGTCATTTAGCACCTGCAGTGCTGACTCACAGAAGCTGAGAGGTAGAATTCTTTGCCAGTGTTTGAGTGACACAGATTTTGGAGATACTCTGCAATGTTAAAGTTCTTTTAGACCTTCTTGGGAGGAATTTTGCAGGGTTAGCAGCTTGATTGAAGATCTTATACCAGCTATGAGGCAGTGATCACTTATATCACTGAATAGCACTCCAGCGTGTGAATATAGATGGGGCTTATTAACTAACATAACATCAAGTAAGGTGCTGTTACTTTTGTTTTTTAGGTTAATCCTTGTTGGTTCATTTATTAGTTGAGTAAAGCCATGGGAGTCATAGAAAGATACTAGGGGTGCAGAAACATTGGATAGCCAGTTAAAATTCAAATCGCCTAGAATAATGGTATCCTCAGGACCCAGTTTAGTTATAGTCCCCAGGTGGGTAAGGAGTTTAAGTCCGGCAGAGGGGGGCCTGTAGCAGCCAACCAGTTGAAAGGCTGACATGTTGGGAAGGGATATTTTAAGGGATAGGCACTCGAATTCTTTAGGCTGAGATGAAATATTGAGGCAGGAAGCAGAGATATTTGAGTTAACATAAATGGCCACACCACCACCCCTGGATGGACGGTCTGCTCTGAAAAGCTGGTTATTAGGTATACTTATTTCACTGTCATTTGTTGCTGGTTTAAGCCACGTTTCAGAGAATACAAGAAAGTCTGGCACGGTATGGGCAACCCAGGCTTGTATTAGTGAGAACTTTTTAAAAGGCTGCATACATTGATGTGGGAAAGCTTAGGCCTTCATACAGACTAGATCTGTTGGTGAGGTAAGCCTTCTAGGGGTCCAGGACTGAGTTCAATAGTGCCAGCACAGATAAGCAGAAAGAACAATAGTTTGGTAAGTGCTTCAAGTGATAGGAGGAAGGAACAGACAGAGGGCTTTCTCTTCTTACTCCGGGTCCAGTGATCAGAGAATAACGGGCCTGCCTTATGGCTTATTATAATATCATAAAGTACCAGCTTGATGGACAGAATATACTTGGACTTATATAAGCTCTGATCTCTTGTTTGCTGGTCCCACTGTCCTCTGTGTGCAAAGTACAGTCACAGAGAACTGTACTTAGCCCCTAGAGAAAAACAGAACCGGAAAACATCTGAGTGAAGATTATAAAAGCTGTAACATACACTGCAGGGTACTGAATCTCCCATTGCTGCCTACTACTCTGATGTCAACTGCAGGGAATTCTGCGATTTGGGCTCCGTGCGTTAATATCACGGTGCAAAATATCGCAATCAAAACACTGTGGAAAAAAATAAAGTGTGGTAAAAACATTGCAGAACAGGACAGTGCAGGGAGCAGCCAGTACAAGCCACAAGGCGGCAGAAGAGCACAGGACACTGAAGGGTTCATTGGGGCTAACTTGCCAGCTGCCCTCAGCCACTTCCTTCTGTGCTGCAGAGTCTTTCCATTGGGGTGGCCTTACTTCATAAAGTCCGTGCAGTTAACCCCCCAGTGCAGTACTGTGATGCATGGCACAGTGAAGTGGCCAATGGGTGGCTGTGCTAAGTCAGGCACCCTCCCGTGTTCTGTGCTCTTTTGTCGCCTTACGACTTGTACTCCTTGCTTCCTGCACTGTTCTGTCCTGCGATGTTTTTATCACACTTGATTTTTTCCTGAAAGGTTTTGACCCTGATATTTTGTCCTGCAAAATTTTTTCTTTGATATTAACACCTGGAACCTGTGATTTGTAGTAACATAGATACATAGAAGGTGTTGGCAGAAAAAGACCCCTTGGTCCATCCAGTCTGCCCTGGTTACTTTGTATTTATTTCCTCACTACAGATCCTGTTAGATCTGTGTTCTTTCACCTGTTCCTGACTCCACAAGTCCTCTGTACCTATCCCATGTATGTCTGAATGCTTCCTCTGGTAGCTTGTTCCAAGGTTCTACCACTCTATCTGTGAATAAATATTTCCTCACATTACCTGTGAGTCTCCACCCTTCCAGTCTCATATCATGTCATCTTGTCCTTGTGCTTTTCCTTTTCTGTAGACAGCTACCCTCCTGTACTCTGTTTATTCCCTTGACATATTTGAGTCCCTCTATCAATTCCCCCCTCTCCCTTCTAACCCCCAGTGAGTACATATCTGACTCCCTCAGCCTCTCCTCATAGTTTTTCTGTTGCATGCCCTGGACCATCTTGGTAGCCCTCCTCTGCACTCTCATCTGTTCAATGTCCTTCCCGAGACAGGGCCTCCAAAACTGGACACAGTACTTGAAGTGAGGCCTCACCAGCGATCTATACAAGGGTAATATTACCTCTCTCTTTTTCTACTTGTAATACCCTTCTGTAACCCCTCTACAAATGGGGGTTCCTAAAAGCCTTCTCAGAGCTTGCTTAAATGCTCCATGCCTGGCTGGTGTTCGGCATAAGGCCGCTCAATGTGGGGGGTGTGAGCGCTTTTAAAGCCTCCATGTACTGTCTCTTTAAGGGCTGCCTGCTTGCAGTCATAACTAGTTGAAATGGGGGGGGGGCTGTGTGGTTCTATGCCAGAGTCCCGCCCGGGCTGCTGAGTAATCGCTCCATTCTGCCATCGCTAGTTGTGTAGAGGGAGTTCTCTGGAAAGATGCAACTGTTTACTGATAATTATTTGGAGTGAGAAAGATATTGTTGTTTGTTCTAACCTGTCTTAATTGCAGCAAGGACTGTTCTGATCAGTTACCCCATTTTGGTCCTGGACTGCTGAATTGGGCCAATCAATAAGTGAGGACTCAAAAAGGGAGCCTCTGACCAATGAAGACATGGCTAGTGATTCTAGGAAGTGGAGTCTGGACCCTGGCGCCTTTTCGCACCAATAGAGAGAAATTTAAGTGCCTGGTGCCTGCAGTCCACCATTGGGCTCCAGTGGTGCCCGAACTGAGAGTTCTGCTCCAACTGCCAAGGGGCAGAGACGTTGTGGCTGTAGAAGAGGAAGGAGCTCCGGGCTCCTGTAGCGTTGAGTGTTCGCACGGGAAGCGCGTGAGAGGCCTGAGGCGGCCGTTGCATAGCCGGCTAGAATTGGACTGAATCCGTGAGGTGGCGAGCAGAGAAGGCAGTGTAAAGAGCACAGCTACCTACCAGGCTAACCCTGTAGAGGCCTAGAGAATCTGCTTTAATCGCGCTCGGTCTGTCAGGACGAACAAAGCTGCGTCGTTGGGCCCGGTGTGTGCAGTGTCAGAAATCGGGAAAGTGCACCGCAGCTGCCTGGTATGGTACCCCTCTGTTAATTTTCCATATAAATGTGTGGAGAAGTGTTTGGGGCCCAGGCCCAGCCCTGTGAGTGGTGTAAGAGCGCTCTCTGTTCTGGAGTTGTGAGTACTGAATCAGGGTAGCTCCCTGTTTATTGTGCCTAGTGAGGACACGACCTTCTGGTTACTTTGCTGGCTAAACATACTGAGCCTGCTGGCTCAAGTTGATCTTCTTAGGAATCAAGTGCTCGTTGTGTGTCAGGGCCCCTACCAGCTGCATCAAGGAACTAGCCATTAGGGCTTGGGTACCCATAGACAGTAATTAATAGGTTAGGCCTGTGCACAGAGCCCTAGGTAGACAAACGTATATTATAGTGGTAAGCCAATCGCCTTGATTTCCCCGGTCCTTGTTACTCCCCCCCCCCTTGAATAAATCAGATTGTTTGTTTTGCAAAAGTACACTGGCTGGTTTGTGTTTCACTGGCAATATACTGCACTGTGAATATTTAATAACTGTATCTTACTTTCTAGGAGTCCCGGAGTGAGCTGAGTGGTTGGAGCAGGAAGTAGTGTCAGGTTAAGGACATTGTAATTAAACTGGATGAGCCACTGGAGGGAACTAAAGGGGGTCACGGTGTCCTGAAGGGCTGTGACCAAGCTAATGTAACCACTACAAACCCTGACCTCCGGGTGGAGGCACCCGCCACTGGACCTAGGCCCCTCAACCTGTTAGTCGCCAAGCAGGCAGGGGTAGTAGCCCTTGGGATAGCGCCACCTAGGGGTTACAAATTGGAGGCACCGCTGGGATTAGCGTCCCCTAGTGGCCAAGTGAGTAAAGTGCATAAAGATGGAAAAGCTGACGGGGAAACTGGAAGGGGATATTATGGCAAAAATTAAGTTGGATCCTATTAAGACAATGGTACACAAACTGATGGGGTGGGGCGAAGCCGAAGAGCTGGACTCCCAGAGAATTGTGTTACTATTAGATGTGTCTCTGGGCACACCAACAGCAGACATTATTTCTACTGCAGAGTGTGTTAAATGTTTGGGCAAGGTGGAGGTGAAGGGGCGTATGGCTGACCTGCTTGATCAGACCCTGCAGGTGTTACTTTTGTGCAGTGTGGCCATCGACCCCGAGAGGGTACCTCCAGTGATTTACCCGGAGGGTGCCCCACAGGGGTGGAGGCTTGTTCACATTCGGAGTGGGTCAGTCACTCCTGGGGGTTCCCCCCAGACTAATAGTTTCAAAGATAAACTGCTCAAATTGCTGGCTGTGGAAGGGAGGACTACCCAGGAGTTGCTGCAAGCATTGGACCTCTCTAGTGACGCCAACCCCCAGGCTTCCCAGGCACCTTTCCCTGTCCCCCCAAGAGTTCTATTTTGGCTCCACTGCCCTTAGTGGTCCCCCCTATACAGCTTGATTCTTACCGAAGGCTGAAACTTTTTTTCTGGCACAGTGCCGGTGCCTTTAGGGGAGGATGACTTGGAGGCGTGGATGGATTACGCCACCCTTTAGTTCAGGAGTGGCAATGCTCTGAGGGGGACAAAAGAAAGTGATTGATGGAGAGTCTGCGGGGCCCCGCTTTAGAAGCCATTAGGTTCTTGCGGGCCACTAACCCGGAAGCCACCGCAGCAGAGTATCTTTCTGCTTTGGAGGGAGTGTTTGGGAGTACAGAGACTGGGGAAGACTTGTTATGAAAATTCAAGTCTGCTAAGCAATGAAGAAATGAGAAACTGTCCGCCTTTGTTACTAGGGTGGAGCGGGTCTTGCAGAAGGCCTATCGAAAAGGGGGGATCACAGCCACGGCCTTGAACCAGGTAAGGTTGGAACATGTTTTGAAGTCTGCTAGATTTTCTAGTGTGATACTGTTAAAACTTAAGTTACATGATAGACGGGCTGCCCCGCCTGAATACTGTCAATTGATGAGGGAGATTAGAGAAGTGGAGACTGATGAGGAGGGGTGGGAACCTTATGTGGGAGCTGTGAACCCAAGCCGAACCCTTGAGTTTAGTGCCCCTGAGGAGACCCACCTCTCAGGGAGGCCTGATGCGTCCCCAGAATTTCAAGGTGATGTGGGGGTGCGTGCCATTTCCTCTGACCCCCAAGTAGAAAGCGAGTTGAGGGCCGAGGTTAGAAACTTACGAGAATTGGTGAGGGATTTGAGGCGGTCCACTACCCATCCTGTTAGGCCTGGGGAACCCGAGTCGTTTAGAAGCCAATGTTCTAGCTCGGGGAACCCTCACCCGAGAGCCCCCAACAGACAAAGTACCCCTCCCAATAGAGACCCCCGGGACCCCAAGTTTTGTTACCATTGTGAGGAGGATGGACACTTTCAGCCTGAGTGCCAGCTGCCGGAGAATTTAAGGAAGGTCAACAGCAGACTGATCACTTGACATCGCAGGGCCCACGTCCGACCCCCCAGGAAAGGTTTTGTGACCCGGGCCAATGCCCAAGCAACTGTCAAGGCTGTGCCTCCTGAATGGTCTGATGTGGTTGGGCCCTCAATGGAGGCCCCAGTGTGAGTAAATGGGATTCCCACCCGAGCTGTATTAGACAGTGGCTCTCAGGTTACCATCATGTTTCAGGACTGGTATCAGACACACCTACCTGAGGTACCGCTACAACCCTTGGATGGCCTACATGTATGGGGGCTAAGTGATAAGGCTTATCCGTATTTGGGGTATATCCGGATCTGGTTGTCATTTCCTACTTCTGTGGCTGGAGTGGACGAACAGGTGGAAACCTTGGCTTTAGTCTGCCCCCGCTGGACTGTATGATGGGTACCCTGTTGATTGGGACAAATGCTCATATGTTTGGTCGATTAGCCCAATTGTGTTCAGAAAAGCAAGTGTTTAGGACCCGGCGAGCCTAAGAAATACCCGCTGTGTCCAGGTCTCTTGAAATTCAGAAGAAGGTTAGCCAGGAGGAACCTGAAGGCCTGGTGGGTGGTATGGAAGAAGGATCTGCGGTGATACTTGCCCGAATGCCCAGTATGTTTTGCAGGAAGTCCGACTGAGAACAGAAGTTAAGAATAAGTTATTGATGTTGGATGCACCTGGGGAGGGAAGATTGCCTGAGGGACTGCTGGTCAAACCCAGTATCTTGCCCGCTAGGGCCCATGCTTATGTCAAGAGGGTGATGGTTCAAGTTCATAATGTGTCCAAGGAGATTCGAATAAAAAGAGGGTGCACCCTGGCAAGCGTACATTGTGCAGATACTGCAGTGCTGCCCAATAGCAAGGGTCCAAGGAAAGATGACAGAGTAACTCCTGACTTGTTTGATTTTGGTGACTCCCCATTGCCTGCTGAATGGAAAGTGAGGATCAGTGAGAAGCTAGCCACCAGAGACCAGGTATTTTCCTTAAAAGAATGGGACGTGGGATGTGTGCACGGGGCTGAGCACCACATCCAGCTGCATGATGACAGGCCTTTTAGAGAGAGATCTCGGCGTCTGGCCCCGGCTGACATAGATGATGTGAGGTGGCATTTGCAAGAGATGCTCGCTGCTGGTGTGATACAAGAGTCCAGGAGCCCCTATGCTTCCTCCATTGTAGTAGTGAGAAAAAAGAATGGGGTGGTTCGGATGTGTGTAGATTACCATACCTTGAATCGGCGGACCATTCCCGATCAGTATACCATGTCACGCATACAGGACGCCTTGGATTGTTTAAATGGCAGCAAGTGGTTCTCTGTGTTAGACCTCCGCAGTGGGTACTATCAGATCCCGATGGCCCCAGAGGACCGAGAGAAGACTGCATTCATTTGCCCTCTAGGTTTCTATGAGTTCATCTGGATGCCTCAAGGGATTTCAGGTGCTCCAGCTACTTTTCAGCGCCTGATGGAACGTGCTGTGGGGGACATGAATTTGTTCGAGTGTTTGGTCTACTTAGATGATGTCATAGTGTATGGCCGCTCATTGGAACAGCATGAACGCCAATTGTTCAAGGTCCTGGATCAGCTGGAGGACTTTGGTCTCAAGTTATCTATAGACAAGTGCCAATTCTTCCAAACTTTGGTGAAGTATGTGGGCCACATAGTATCCAGAGGGCATAGAGACTGACCCCAGCAAAGTGGAGGCTTTGACTACTTGGCCTCAGCCAAAGAATTTAAAAGAGTTGCAATGGTTCCTGGGGTTTTGTGGATATTACAGGCGGTTTGTCAAAGATTATTCTCGTGTGATCCGCCCCCTCCTCAACCTTACTCAGAGGTACCCTCCCACGCACAAAAAGTATAAGAAAGTTGTGCACTCTGAGACAGAGAAGAAGTATTTTCGGCCAAATGATGTGTTTGGAAACTGGTGGACTACTGAGTGTGAGGAAGCTTTTTTATGACATCATATATCAACTTACCCATGCCTCAGTACTGGCCTATGCTGACCCGGCCAAGCCGTACGTTCTCCATACTGATGCCAGTCTACAAGGATTGGGGTCTGTGTTATATCAGGAGGACTCAAACAGGCTGAGACCTGTAGCTTTTGCCAGCAGAAGTCTGACTCCTTTAGAAAGAAATTATCCAGTGCACAAACTAGAGTTCCTGGCTCTGAAGTGGGCCATCCATTGTTGATCAATTTCATGACTATTTGTACGGTGCCAAAATACTGGTAAAGACTGATAACAATCCTCTGACCTATGTGTAGACCTCAGCCAAGTTGGATGCCACTGGCCATAGGTGGCTCTCTGCATTGGCCACCTACGACTATGCTGTTGAGTACAGAGCAGGCCAAAACCATATAGATGCGGATGCTCTCTCTCGAAGGCCTATGCCACAAACTGACTGGGTCAGGTTGTCAGGACCTGACATAAGGGCCCTTTGCCAAAAGTTTGACAAGGAGGAACAGGTGTCTCCTGATGCTGTAGACTGCATGGTGGATTGCTTGGAGCCATCTGAGAACTGCATACCTGCTGCTTACTGTCATTTTTCTGCATTAGACACTAGTTCGCTGCCCCAATTTAACAATGATAGTCTCCAACGGGCTCAATCCCGAGACGCCATGATAAAAACGGTTGTGGAGGCTTTGCAGGCCGGGAGGGACGTGTCCAAATTGCGTTCCACTGACCTGAGAACTGCCTTGTTATACAAAGAAGGGCCAAAGTTAAAGCTGATTAACCAACTACTATACAGAGAAACTGTGGATAAGGAGGGCCGGGCAGACAAACAACAACTGGTGCTGCCCTCAGCTTTTAGAGAATTGGTCCTGAGGTCCCTGCATAATCACATGGGGCATCTTGGCATAGACCGAACTCTTGACCTGGTATGGACTCGATTCTACTGGCCAAAAATGAGTGCAGATGTAGAGCAGTATGTCAAGACCTGTGGCCGCTGTTTGCAAAGAAAAGCCCTACCTCAGAGAGCTGCCCCCATGGTCAATATCACCACTAGTGCCCCTATGGAACTGGTCTGCATTGATTTCCTGAGTTTAGAACCAGATCTAAAAAACATCAGTAACATATTGGTAGTCACTGATCATTTTACCCGGTATGCACAGGCTTTTCCTACTAAAGATCAGAAAGCAACCACGGTGGTTAAAGTACTTGTTGAGAACTTCTTTGTCCACTATGGGGCCCCACAGAGGATCCATTCTGACCAGGGGAGGGACTTTGAGAGCTGCCTGATTAAAGAAATGTTATCTTTGTGGGGAGTACGAAAATCAAGAACCACCCCATACCATTCCCAGGGAGATCCCCAACCTGAAAGATTTAACCGCACATTGCTTGATATGTTGGGCACACTGCAACCCAAAGACAAGCCTAGATGGAGCCAGCAGATTAGCACCCTGGTTCATGCTTATAACTGCACCAAAAGTGATGCCACTGGATTTTCCCCGTACAGGCTGATGTTTGGGAGAGAGGCTAGACTGCTGGTGGATGTGTGTTTCGGGGTTTCCCCTGATGGGGTGCAAGCAGAAAATCATTTACAGTATGTACAGAAGTTGAAGGTCCAACTGAACCATGCCTACCAACTGGCCCAGACTATGGCTGCTAAACGAAACCTGGCCAACAAGGAGAGTTATGATAAGAAGGTGAAAACAATGGAACTGAGAGAAGGGGGATAGAGTGCTATTGAGGAATCTGGGACTGCATGGCAAACATAAGATTGCTGACAGATGGCATCACCTCCCTCATTATTGTTGTGGGAAAACTGGCAGATTTACCTGTATATAAAGTGCGACCTGAAAACAATTCAAAAGCTGTGAAAACTATACACAGAAATTACCTGCTGCCAATCGGGCAAATCCTGATTGAAGCTGAACCTCTCAGTACCCCCGCTCCAGGCCTATGACTAGATCTGCTGCCAAGGAAAAAAACCCAGACCACTTGATTCTTCAGCAAGCCAAATAAGGGAGCATTGTCTAAACTCCTCTGAAGAAGATGATAGTCAATCTGTGTCTGAAGACAATGAGAATAATATTGAATACTATCCCTCTTATGAACTGAGCCAACTGTTTCGGGGCAATCCCCTCGTTAACTCTGGAGATGAGGTTGGGCTTTCTGGACTGTCTGAGCCCCCAACTTTGTCACCGGAACCAATGCTCCCAGGAGATGCAGTGAGTGGCCCCCAAGCTGAAGGGATGGAGTCCTTGAGCCTGGCTGAACTGTCTGGCCTGGCTGAACTATCTGACTTTTCAGACGAAGGAAGTGATGTGGGGGAACAAGCTAGTGATATGCCAGAACCTGAAGAATATTTTGAGTGCCCTGATGGTTCCTTACTAGTGCCTGAACAGTTCCCAGCTGAGCCAAGTAGTGTGGGTCCTGATGTAGAGGGTCTTGTCCCCGAAAGTACTATGAGCACTGGGTCCCCTTCCCCTATGGAGGTTCCCCCCCCACTAATCCCAATGAGGCTGAATCGGAATCGGGGCCTGTAGCAGGGTTTTCCGAGACCCCTAGACACTCTAGCCAAGAAGTACGGTCTGTAGTCAAGTTGAGTTATGAATCTCTGGGTCAGCCTGTGGACCTGCCCTTAAACGTGGTCCATAAAGGGTGTATGTGTCCCCGAGCTCCTTGCCTAAGCTAGCCTTGGGGGATAACTCCAGCCTGTTAGTATTGCCCTTCGAGTGTGGTGCCCCTGCTTTAGATAACCCACCAGTAGCTGATAGGGAGGGGTCCCTTTTTTCCAGGTGTCATGGGCAGGAACTAATAACCTGATTTAAAAAAGGGCAAAGAGTTGCGTGTGTGGATAATACTGCATAAACTGTAGTAAACTGTAAATACAGTAGCAATGCATGTAATATAAAGTGTGATATAATATTAATTGAACTGTGTGCCTTAAAGTGGTTTAAGGGTAACTACTTGACGCGGACACCAAGTTCTTTCCAGGCCAGGAAGGGTGTAACCCCCCCCTATAAATGGGGGTTCCTAAAAGCCTTCCCAGAGCTTGCTTAAATGCTCCATGCCTGGCTGGTGTTCGGCATAAGGCAGCTCAATGTGGGGGTTGTGAGCGCTTTTAAAGCCTCCATGTACTGTCTCTTTAAGGGCTGCCTGCTTGCAGTCATAACTAGTTGAAATGGGGGGGCTGTGTGGTTCTATGCCCGAGTCCCACCCGGGCTGCTGAGTAATCGCTCCATTCTGCCATCGCTAGTTGTGCAGAGAGTTGTCTGGAAAGATGTAACTGTTTACTGATAATTATTTGGAGTGAGAAAGATATTGTTGTTTGTTCTAACCTGTCTTAATTGCAGCAAGGACTATTCTGATCAATTACCCCATTTTGGTCCTGGACTGCTGAATTGGGCCAATCAATAAAGTGAGGACTCAAAAAGGGAGCCTCTGACCAATGAAGACACGGCTAGTGATTCTGGGAAGTGGAGTCTGGACCCTGGCGCCTTTTCGCACCAATGGAGAGAGATTTAAGTGCCTGGCACCTGCAGCCCACCAATGGGCTCGGGTGGCACCCGAACTGAGAGTTCTGCTCCAACTGCCAAGGGGCAGAGACGTTGTGGCTGTAGAAGAGGAAGGAGCTCCAGGCTCCTGCAGCGTTGAGTGTTCACGAGGGAAGCGCGTGAGAGGCCTGAATAGCCAGCTAGAATCGGACTGAATCAGTGAGGTGGCGAGCAGAGGAGGCTGTGTAAAGAGCACAGCTACCTACCAGGCTAACCCTGTAGAGGACTGGAGAATCTGCTTTAATCGCGCTTGGTCTGTCAGGACGAACAAAGCTGCATCCTTGGGCCCGGTGTGTGCAGTGTCAGAAATCGGGAAAGTGCACCGCAGCTGCCTGGTATGGTACCCCTCTGTTAATTTTCCATATAAATGTGTGGAGAAGTGTTTGGAGCCCAGGCCCAGCCCTGCGAGTGGTGTGAGAGCGCTCTCTGTTCTGGAGTTGTGAGTACTGAATCAGGGTAGCTCCCTGTTTGTGTGCCTAGTGAGGACAGACCTTCTGGTTACTTTGCTGGCTACACATACTGAGCCTGCTGGCTTGAGTTGATCTCTTTAGGAATCAAGTGTCATAGTGTCAGGGGTCTCCAACCGCTGCCTCGAGAACTAGCCATTAGGGCTTGGGTACTCACAGACAGTAATTAATAGGTTAGGCCTATGCACAGAGCCCTAGGTAGACAAACGTATATTATAATGGTAAGCCAATCGCCCTCATTTCCCCCGGTCCTTGTTACTCCCCCCCTTGAATAAATCAGATTGTTTGTTTTGCAAAAGTACACTGGCTGGTTTGTGTTTCAACTGGCGATATACTGCACTGTGAATATTTAATAACTGTACCTTACTTTCTAGGGAGTCCCCGGAGTGAGCTGAGTGGTTCGAGCCGGGGGGGGTAAGTGTTCAGGTTAAGGACATTGTAATTAAACTGGGTGAGCCACGGGAGGGAACTAAAGGGGGTCACGGTGTCCTGGAGGGCTGTGACCAAGCTAGTCTAACCACTACAAACCCTGACCTCCGGGTGGAGGCACCCGCCATTGGACCTAGACCCCTCAACCTGTTAGTCGCCAAGCAGGCAGGGGTAGTAGCCCTTGGGATAGCACCACCTAGGGGTTACACTTCCCTATGCAACCCAGCATCCTATTTGCTTTTCCTACTGCCCTTCCACACTGACTTACCACCTTAAGGTCATGAGTTACGATGACCCCCAGATCCCTTTCCTGATTAGATGTTGTGACCTTCTCTCCTCCCAAATTCTGCTTTTGGGTTCTTGCGCCCCACATGCATAATTTTACACTTTTTGGCACTAAATCCCAGCTGCCATGCCATTGACCATTCCTCTTGTCTTTTTAGGTCCTTTTTCATTTTATCTACCCCCTCTGGTGCGTCAACCTTGTTGCAGATCTTTGTGTCATCTGCAAACAGGCATACCTTCCCTTCTAGCCCCTCTGCTATGTTGCTGATGAATACTTTGAACAGTAAAGGCCCCAGAACTGATCTCTATGGCATCCTACTTGTCACCCTCCCTACTTCCATTCCTACCCCATCTACCACTACCCTCTGACTCCTGTCCCCTAGCCAGTTTCCCACCCATGTTATCACTCTTGCCCCAACCCCGACTTTGCTCAGTTTGTTAATAAATTTCCTTTGTGGAACAGTGTCAAAGACCTTCCTGAAGTCCAGGTAGGCCACGTCCACTGCCCCTTCCCCCCCGATCTACTACCCTTGTCACCCAATCGAAGATCTCAATCAGGTTTGTTTGGCATGATCTCCCCCCTGTGAAACCATATTGCCTTGGATCCTGTAACCCATTTTTGGACAGGTACTCTACCATTCTTTCCTTTATCAATTTCTCCAACATCCTCCCCACCACTGACGTCAGGCTTACTGGTCTGTAGTTCCCTGCCTCCTTTCTAGTCCTACTCTTGTGAATTGGCACCACATCTGCCTTCCTCCGGTCCCTCAGTACCACTCCTGTTTGCAATGAGTGACTGAACAGAGCTGCCAGGGGAGCAGATAGTTCCCCCCTCAGTCCTTTTAATATCCTTGGGTGCACCCCATCTGGCCCCATTGCTATATTTAGATTTAATTTTTCAAGTTCTTTGCATATGCTCTCCTCTGGAAGGGGCTTGTATCTATACCACCGGGTATTTTCCCTTACTTTAACTGAGGTACAGTTTCCACTCCTTCCTGTGTGAATACTGAACAAAAGTACTTGTTCAGTATGTCTGCCTTCTTCTGGTCCTCCTCCACACTTACCCTTCCCTCTTAAGTCTAACTACCGCTGCTTTGTTTTTTCTCCTCTCGCTAATGTATCTGTAGAATGTTTTGTCCCCTAGCTGCACTGTCTTTATGTTTTCCTCAATATGTGCCTTCGCCCTTCTAATAGCCTTTGCTACCCTACTTAGATTGTCCCAATATTCTTCCATGTCCTTTTCCATCTGCGTTGCTTTGTATTTCTCAAAGGCCAACCTTTTAGCCCTAACCTTTGCTACAACTTCTCTGGAAAACCAAAGTGGTCTCCTCCTTCTATTCTCTGTCACCTGCCTTATGCATAGGGTTCTCTCTTCCTCTATGATCTTTCTTATCCTTACCCAGTTTTCCTCTACTCCTTCCTCTTCACCCATCTGTACCAGTGCTCTGCTAACCCCCTCCCCCATGTTTTCGAAATCCACCTTTCTGAAATCCAGGACCCTTGTTTTAGTGTAGTATGCTTCTGGTTCTGTTCTAACCCCAAACCTCACCATGTTATGATCACTTGTCTCTAGGTGACCCTCCACTGTGCTGCTGGTGACACTGTCTCTGTTAGAGCGGCCCCCCCCCCATGACTGGGGAAAGCGCTCGCTCCAACCGGCTCCCATAGCCCAGCGTGGGCCGGGTGATTTCATAGCCGCCGACCAAGCAGCCTAGCCCGGATTCCACTCCTTCCAGCGACTCCCCTGTGACTGGGGAAAGCGCTCGCCCAACCGGCTCCCATAGCCCAGTGGTCAGGTGGCGATTTCATAGCTGCCAACCGAGCCCAGCCCAGATTCCACTCCTTCAAGCGCCCCGTGACCCGGAAGCGCCTCCAACTGCCCTATAGCCCAGCGGTCGACGGTGATTTCACAGCCACCAAGCAGCCCAGCCTGATTCTACCTTCAAGCGGCCCCTCAGACTGGGGAAATGCTCGCCCAACCAGCTCCCATAGCCTCAGCGTGTCGGGTGGCGATTTCATAGCCACCCCACCAAGCAGCCCAGCCCGGATTCCACTCTTCAAGCGCTCAATGAGACTGGGGAATACTGCCTCCAACCGCCCTATAGCTCAGTGGTCGGGCGGCGATTTCATAGCCGCCACCAAGCAGCCCAGCCCGGATTCCACCCTTCAAGGTACAGCACAGGCTTTTCGCTGAGCGGCCCAATTGGTCAGGAGACAAGGGCTTCCAATCTGAACTCTCTCCTACTAAAGGACTCTGCTTTCCCCTCTGGGATTGATTTTAAAACTTTTGAACAACTGCCTTGCTGAATCATTTGTGTTTGTTATAGAAAATACAGCTATTTTTTTGCTAAGTTACTGTTTGCAAGTGATTACAGCCCAGTTAAGCTAGAGTAGACTGTTAAACCGCCCCCTCCTTTCTGGCACCCACTCTAAGTGCTTCCTTTGTCTTGCAAATCTTCTGCTCCTGTGCTACGTGACCTTGCTACACCCCAGCTGCCTACAAATCCTGCTTTTCTCTCCTTTTTCTCCAGCGGCCCCCCTGTGACTGGGGAAAAGTGCTCGCTCCAACCGGCTCCCATAGCCCAGCGGTCGGGCGGCGATTACATAGCCGCCGACCAAGCAGCTCAGCTCGTATTCCACTCCCTTCTGGGTACAGCACCTCTTAGAGCCTCATCGAAGCTAGCCGCTTTTCACTGAGTGGCCCCATTGGTCAGGAGACAAGGGCTTCAATTTGAACTCCTCCGCCTAAAGGACTCTGCTTTCCTCTGGGTTTTCTCCCACCCCCTCCCGCCTAAGCCCCATTAAATACACGCTAGCCCCACCTCAATTAGAACCTCTCTCTCCCATTGGGCAATATTTGGACCTATCCCTAGCTCCTCCTTCTTCCCATTGGATAATATTTGACCTATCCCTAGGACTCCTCCCTCGCCTCTGGAAAGGCTCTCTCTTGTAGACATTCTTACTCGTTACCCCCCCTTGTTCTTTTTTTTCTTTACCCAAACTATGGCTTACTACACCCTTAGCTTTCTACTGCTCTGTTGCTGTGTACCTCCTACTCTGTACACCATCGAGGAGCCATTCTCCGAAATGATACCTGACCTGCTATATTCTGCCACTCAAGACACTTGCTGTTGCACCTTTCCTCACCCAGCACCCCCCGGTCTTCTCACCAATATCCCCAAATCTGCTGCTCCTATCGCCACTACGGCTTCTGCACTCCTTTGCTTTCATATGCAAAATCACTTCTCACTAAAGCCCTCTGGCAACATCACGCGTACATCTCTAGATCCCAACAAACATCGCTTAAGGAATAAAGAGCTTAGGTGCTTCACTTATACACTTAAAAAATTACTCCTCCTGCTCCTGCTCTGCTCAGGCAATGTCGAGGTAAATCCTGGCCCTTGCTCATCGTTTAGCTCACCAACAGAGTACGCAGCAGCCTCAGGCCTTAAAATAATGTTAGTCAATATACTAAGCCTTAAAAAATAAATAAATAAAATTGACCAACTGCAAGTTTGGGCCCGTCACACAAAGTTCGATCTCACTGTCGTCACGGAATCCTGGTTAAAAAAATCAATTCTGGACCAACAAGTCTCTCTCCTGGGTTACAATCTGTACAGAGCAGATAGAGTATCCAGAGGAGGGGGAGTAGCTATATATGTAAAAACTAAATTCCCAGTTAGTGAAATCCTTTGCAGCACTAAGCACAAGGAATATGAATTAATCTCCTTAAAACTACACCTACCATCTAAGGAATGTATTACAATCTTAGGTGGTTATAGGCCCCAATGGTGGTACAGACATTTTGAGTCCTTGAAACTTTAACTGCCTCACGATCAAGTTTTAATCCTTGGAGACTTTAACCTTAACTGGCTCCACACAAATCTCAAACCCTTAAATCGCTATGCGATGAATTGGGACTTACCCAAGTAGTGACAGAGCCAACTAGGACAAATAAGGTTAGCGCTGAGAATAGCTCCATTCTTGACCTTATTCTTACTACCCACCCTAACAAACTCCTCTGTACAGCAGTATTTCACAACGACATGAGCGACCATGGAATAGCAGTATGTACTAGGTCTCAAGCAAAAGCACAAAATCAGACCAAGTTCATGACCAAACGGTCATTCAGAAAATTTCTACCAGCAAATTTCTTAAGCGACCTTAGTAAGATTAGGTGGTAGAGCCTATACCTCGCCACAACTTCAGACGAGGCGTTCACAGTCCTAAATGAGAATCTCATCTGTATAGTAAATAAACATGCTCCGATTATTAAAGTCAGGACGCGGAAGTTCTCGCACCCCTGGTTCTCCCCAGAGCTCAAGTCTGCCCTCTCTGAGCGTGACAAGCTATGGGCAAAGGCGAGGATACCAAAGCATGATAGTCTGGCAGGCTTTTTAACCTCGAGGAATGCTTATGCAAGCTTATCCGTTTGTCAAAGCCAATTACTATGTGTCCACGCTAGAACAGGCCAAGGGGGGCGCACAGAAAATTTGGAAGATCTTGAAGTCAATCAAAGTTAAACAGGTGGCCTCACCCTTACCTTCTAAAATCATTAAAAGCAATGTGACCATTGAAGATAGTAGCCAAATCTTAGAATAATTTAACTCTCACTTTGCCACCACTGGACTGGCATTTGATTCATCCCCCTATGCGGCACGAGTGAAAAGACAGGCTAACTCAGACCCCGACATATCAACGTCAAGCTGCCCTTTACAGCTCCACCCTATCAGCTTTAAAGAAGTGGAAGATGCCCTTATCAAGCTAGACACCAAAAAAAGTGCAGGAAATGATGGTATCAAACCTCTCTTCTTAAAACTCTGATTCCCCCCACCTCACTGCCCCCCATCCTCCATATTTTTAATCTTTCTATTTCTTCCTCTGTTGTCCCGTCATGCTGGAAACTAGCCCACATCCTTCCACTATTTAAATCAGGGGACCCTTGTGATCTAAATAACTACAGACCCATTTCGATCCTTCCAGTCCTCTCCAAAGTCTTCAAAAACTGATCTTTGTGCAACTAAAGCAACATATGGAAACCTTCTTGCTCCTGAACTCAGTTCAGTCTGGTTTCCGTTCCAGCCACAGTACTGTTACTGCCCTCGCCAAAGTGACCGATGACTGGATCACTGCAATGGATTCTAAGAAGATCAAGGGGGTTGTCTTCTTAGACCTAAGCAAGGTATTCGACACAGTAGACCACTCCATAATCAAATACAGTCTTGCCAATATAGGTGCTACTCCAACCACCATACAGTGGTTCAGCAGTTATCTTTCAGGAGGACGAAAAATTAAAGCCGATGGTACGTTCTCCTTCCCTCTACCAATCACTAGAGGAGTCCCACAAGTTCTATATTAGGTCCTATCCTCTTCTCCATATACATTAATGATCTTGACCGCCATATATCCCAATCGAAACTTCACTTCTTTGCTGATGACACAGTTCTCTATACTTCTGAAGCATCTCTATCCAAGGTCAGGGAGATCCTTCAAGCGGACTTTGCCAAACTCGAAACTAACCTCATCAATGCCAGACTTCTCCTTAATGCTAAAAAAAACAAAGTTATGATATTCTCTCCTAATATGGTGCCCTCACTCACTTTCACCATGTCGAATGAATTTCTAGTTACATCTCTAGGCGAACCACTCAAAGTCACACCGAAGTTCAAATATCTCGGGTTCTGGATTGACAATAAGCTCACTTTGTCAGAACATATAGATGACCTTGCCAGAAGGTTAAAAATACGACTTGGCTTTCTGTTCCAAAACAGAACACTCTTCCCGCTAGACATTAGAACCAGTCTTGTACAAGCCACGTTCCTCCCCCTACTTGACTATGGGGACATAATTTACACATCATCTACAACTTCTAATCTAAGGACATTGGACATCCTTTACCACCGGGCATTGTGTTTCATTATGAATTCCCTGTTTCAGATGTATCAATGTAACTTATATTCAGCTGTAGGCTGGACATCGCTCACTGCCAGACGTATGCTCCACGCTGGCACCTGGACCATAAAACTCCTTCTCCACAAACTACCTAGTTACCTAACCTCCCTTATTCAGACTGCCCACAGCGTCTACTTGCTTAGGAATTTAGACTACTTAGTGTTAAATGTCCCATATACCCGCACCAGTCTGGGCAAACGTGCCTTCTCAGTCACCCTCCCCACCATCTGGAACCAGTTGCAAATATCATTGAAGCTTCCCACGCTAGTCTAAGCCTAGCCTCTTCAAATTGCTATCCAATGCAAAAATAAAGACGGTGTAGCTGCCGCAAGGCCTGAGGTATCTTGACCCATCTGTGTACAATGGTCCTAATTACAGGGACTAGCAAACTTGTTAGGCGATTGGTTGCACTGTTTCCTGTTGAAGCACTTTAAGCATGCACTATGAAATTAATGTTGTATGTAGTTTCTGCCTCGTCTGTATATATGTATCAGGACCTCCTTGTGAATGAGCTTGCTCAATTGAGTTTTTTTCCTGCAATAAACTTGAAAAACTTGAACTTGAAGACAGCACCAGGTCAAGTATGACCCTTTATAAAATGGCAGGGTAAAATCATGTAATCTGATTGGCTCTTATTTATGCATAAAATATGGTTTCTACGTAATTAAAAAAAGGATTGCTCAGCAGTGAAGAGTCTAGAACCCTGATCAATGGGCATTTGGAACACAGGCATTTCAGTTAGCCCCCTACAGCCAGAACTGATCTTCCACCACAAGCATGGCTGCTACCTTTACACTGTTAAAAAAAAAAAAAAACATCAACTGGGCCCTAAAAATAAAACTACCTTAAATAAAAAATGAAACAAATTAATTAAAAACCGGTTAACCATTGATATACCATACATTATATTTTACAGTGTATGGTACCATTTGTTTTTTAAAAAAAAAAAAGAAAGCAATTCCTTACTGCAGTTTTTTTTTTTTTAATGTCACCACCGCTCTGCTATCACCGCCGCGGCGGCAGTTTCAAAGCCATCTGATCCAGTTGCGCGCATGCCCAGACTGTTCCCGGTTGTTAACCTATCAATGTGACGTACCATCTATGGGTTAACATCGTGATGTCGCATTGATGGTAAAACATTGTTATAAAAAGGTAGATTTCTACCTATAACAATGTTCTACCATACATTATAACTGTTTCTTTGCTGGCAATGAAAATTCCCCCTTCTATCTTTACCTACTCATCAGGGAACTCTCTTCTTCTTGCCCTGACATTGAGATAATTGAGTCTCTGGCTGTAACAAAGACCTCTGTTGTCTGTGTGTTATGAGAGAAATATTCTGCTACTGGAACTGAGCAGATTTTGAATCCATGTATTCCATGACAAACATTCCATATCTTGAATGTGGGGAAAAACAAGAGATAAAAAAAACAGGAAGACGAAAGTAGGCAACATTACAATATCATCATCATCATCATTGATGTCATTTGTAGTGGGCGGAAGGACTGTTTTATCATAAATGCACACAAGTAAATCTATTGTTTCTACACATAAACATGCTTTTCACAAGTGTATAAAGTCTTAAAAAAGGAGCCCATTTTATAAGCGCAATAAGGCATTCCGGGATGTGCATGGAACACATATTACCGCAAGACCAGCGGCTAAACTCACTTGGCCTCATGCTGTAGTACACCCCTGGCCGTGCAGTAAAATATGTTCCACACACACTCCATCATGCCTTATTACTTACTTCTCGTGTGGGTTTGCTGATGAGTTGCTTTAGAAATGTCCCCTGTAGTGCATCCAGGACTTTCCTACTCCTGTTTTCTGCTGCTGCTGAGATCATCCAGTCCACATCAGGCATAATAAAATCCCCCATCAGTATTACTATTAGACATGTCCCCGATTTTCCTCATCATTTCCCTATCTACTTCTTCTGTCTGTGTAGGTGGTCTGTAGATTACCCCTGCTCTAAGTATGCCCCCACTTTGCCTCCAGTGCCACCCACAGCATCTCCGCCTCCCCTCCTTCCCTTGGTATCTCAGTGGCTTTAATATTCTTCTACACAAAAAGTGCTATCCCTTCTCCTCTCTTGTCCACCCTATCTCTCCTGAACAACACATCCCCCAGAAGATGTAAGCCTAGAAGTAAACTAAATTAGTCTGATACAACCTATTACACTGCAAGAAACAGTAAGTAAAGCAAAATGTTTTTGTACACAAAGTGTACACTGGAAACAGCCCCACACTTGAGTATGGGGCCCTTTGTGCTGGCTGTTCTCTTTAATATAACTGTCCAGACAATTTTCCTGAACTCTTACCAAGTCACTTACCACTGTTTTATTGATTTTTGCACTCTGTCTCTGACTAAAATGTCAAATTTTGAAATGTCATGATCACTTTTATAGATGCTCTTTCCAACATCAACGTTTTCTATCATCATAGGGTTGTTACTGTTTTTGGCATCATTGTGGAATGTTTTAAGGCCATTTTACAAACTGTCTCTCTCAGCATCGGAGACACTAAAACATCCTAGCGGAACTATTTGTGTGCTTAGCACAGGCAGTCTTGTACTAGCTATCAATGCGTATTTTCTCCTAAAGTTGAAACCTATGATGGCTCCTAACTCAAATCTTCAGTATTCCTTATAAAGAGCACCTTTTCTGGTGCTCACCCCAGAAATATATAAAAACCCTTACCTGCCCGTGAGTTAATTTCTGCTTAAATTGGAATTTTCCTCTGCCTCTAATTAGAAAGGGATTGCATTTGGCTCCATGGACCGAGATGCCAATTCCTTCCACTTCCCAGTACTGAGCACCATCCCACGCTTGCATATTTTGTGATGTAATAATGTGGAGCATGCAAGGGTGTGCATAATACAAAGTAATGTTGACTTTTTTTTTTCGTTCACATGTCAACAGTTCAGATGGCCAATGCAACCAAATCAATGCCACCGCTCAGCCAATAAGGCCCTTGTTAACTGAGCAGTGACTTTGATTTGCTTGTATTGGCCATTTAAACTACCGAAATATGAACTTCAAATAATCTCCCCAACACTTTCTGCTGAGCACGCCCCTGCGTGTTCTATATTAGTGCATCACAAAACATATTAACGCTGGGGTGGCCATCAGGACCCGGAAGTGGAAGGGATTGGCAGCTCAGCTCCAGGGAGCCAAAATACAATCCCTTCCCTTCCTAATTAGAGGCAGAAGAAAATTCCAGTCTAACCAGAAATCAACTCAGGCAGGTAAGGGTCCTTATATGTTTCTGGGGGGTAGGAGCAACTGGTGAAAGAGCAGAAATGGGCTCTTTAATATATGTTGTTTTCTGTTTGTTAATGAGGTTTTTACCATCTGCACTAATGCTGAGATGCTGATGTACAGCAGATGATACAGTTATTTACAGTTCAGGATCAAGGGGCCCCTGGGTGGAAGTGACCATTGTACAGTGTAGTCCCGGTTGGCTATGGGCATGAAAAAGGTCCCCACTAAGATTCAAATCCTTTATTTTAGGAGGGCGGACTTCAGAAAGATAGGTGAATTACTCAGGAGTCACCTGGCAAGCATCACGGTGGATATGGGGGTGGTCTATCAGTGAGAAGGGAATAATGATTGCCAGAGAGGGGTGAATTAGGCTCAAGGGGAAAAACACAAGGGCCAAAGCACCCAGCTAGTTTAATATTGAGGTCACTCAGGCAGTAAGGGACAAGAGGTTAGCCTACAGGAAATTCAGGAGGACCAAAAGAGAGAAGAACAGGGAGGATTACCTGAAGAAGATGGACAGCAAGGCAGGTAAGGTTGTCCAGCGAGCTAAGACTTGGAAGGAACAGAAGATAGCTCAGAGAATTAAGACCACCAGCACCCAACCCACTCTTTCCACCCTCTTTGCCACACTTAAGTGTGGACTGAGCAGATGTAACATTTTGTTCTTACTTTGCCAAGGCAGCAAGCAGCACACGCAAACTGAGGTCACATTATCGTGTCTGGCCCTGCCCTCAAGTCTTTCCAGACTATTCTCCACAATCAGAGACCCATGTAGAGCATACTGCCAACAATCAGGTGACTCCTGATACTGAGACTCCCCTCTCCCCCAAACTCACTCACACAGCTGCGTAGTTGGACACTTTCAGTCCATCCCACAGGGAGCCTGCAACTGTGACCAGTGCCTCCCACTCTCGCCTTCTCAGCTCCAAACACAATTACTGTACAATGTGGAGCAAGAGAGGTGACAGTGACACTTGAATCGTCGGCGGCTGTAGAGGTGAGAGAAGGGTTGTGCTGGTGCCGGCTCAGGTTCGGGACTGGGGGGAGCAGGGTGGTAGGCACCACCTGCTGGGGTGGAGGATAGGGGGGCCACTAAACCACCAGGGAAGAGGCCATTAATATATATTATAACAAGGGGTCACATTGGGGATCAGAGGGGCTAACAAACCACCAGGGATGGGGGCATATATAGATATATTATGAAAAGTAGGTCGCATCAGGGAGGTGGGCCACTATACCCATCACAGCAGGGGGCACTACAATTATTTCTTATTAGTGGCAACATCAGGGATCTAGTCCACCAGGGTCTAGAGCAGCACACGGTTGCCCTGCGGCTTTTGGTGAACCCTCCCAGTGCGACATCTGTTTGGCGGTCAGCAACAGCTGCCACATGCTGCAGGACTTTGCCGAGTCCCTGCCTGATAGAGAATCGGGTGCAGGGTCCCTGGCGTACTGGGCTTGACACAAGCTGCCTTGGTGGCAGGCTTTCAACGATCTTAGGGGATCTTGAGACCAAGCCTTGTTTCACTCAGAACACAGAATTTGCCAGCAGATGAGGACTGTCAGCCCACTTAGTCTGCCCATTTTTCCTTGCCTAGAGTATCACCACAGATCCTACTTCATCTCTGGACCATTCACACACCCCCTAACCCCTTTCCATTCCTATTCCCTAAGATTCCCATATGCCTATCCCATGCATTCCTGAACCTCACCACTGTTTTTGCCGCCACCACATCTGCTGGAAGACTGTTCTAGGAATCCATCACTCTTTCTGTGAAGAAGTACTTTCTCACATTTCTCCCGAATCTACACCCCTCCAGCTTCTCATCATGCCCCCTTATCCTTAAGCACTGTTTTTTCTGGAAAATGCTTCCCTCCTGTACCTTATTTACCCAGTGAGGTATTTAAAGGTCTCTATCACCCCCCCCACCGGGCTGTACATATTTAGGTCCTTAAGTCTCTCCTCGTAGGGCTTCCAATGCAAACCCTGCACCATTTTAGCTGCCCTTCTCTGGACTGCCTCCACTTTATGTCCTTTCGGAGAGGTGGTCTCCAGCACTGGACACAATACTCTAGGTGGGGTCTTAGTGTCCACTTCCCTCCAATGCTCTTGTTCACTTTTTTGTGGCCCCATCCCTTCTGCTTCCTCTGTGAATACTGAGCAAAAGTATCTGTACAGGATGTCTGCCTTTTCCTGGTCACCCTCTGCACAGTTCCCCCGTTTCCTTTTTAATCTTATGATCCCACCCCTGGATTTCCTTCTTTCACTTACATATCTCAATAATGTCTTGTCCTTCTTTTATCACTGCCTAGGCTATTCTCTTTTCAGTTTGGAGCCCTGTGCTCCTTACTGCTCTCCCTGCTTCCCTCCATTTCCCCTGCTACACCTCCCTGTCCTTCTCCCTCTGAATCTCCTATACCGTTTTAGCCTTTAACTTTTCTGCCACCTCTTTCAAGAACCATATTGGTTTATTTTTCCTTTTGCCTTTGCTCACTTGCTTGACGCACAGGTTTGCTGCCTTCCCTATGGCCCTTTTTAGTTTTGCCCACTGTTCCTCCACCCCACCCAGGCCCCAGCCCCCAGGTCAACCATGAGGCATTTACCCATCTTTTTAAAATTTACCCTCCTGAAGTCCAGTACCCTCGCCCTTGTGTGGTTCAATTCCAGAAATGTCCTTATACTGAACCACACTGTATGGTGATCACAGTTACCCAGGTGGCCTCCTAACTTGAAGTCTGTCAACACTGTCCTTGTTAGTGAATGCTGGGTCCACCCCATCACGAGTGAGTTCACTGACTATTGTCTGAGGAATGCCCCCTTCAGGGAATCCAGGATGTCCCTGCTTCCAGATTAAGCCACAACTGGGAGGTTCCAGTCTACATCCGGCAAACTGAAGTCCCTCACCAGCAACACCTCCCCCTTTACTGCCATCATGCCAACAGCTTCCACCAATACTTTCAATCCTCCCCCTGTGCTAGAGGTCTGTAAATCATGCTAGTGCGAACAGAGGCTCCATTTCCCATCTCTAGGGTGACCAACAGTACCTCTGTTCCCCCTTATATTCCATGCATTTCTGTTGTTTTTATGCTTTCCCTCACATAAAGCACAACAACCCCTCCTTTCCTTCCCACCCAGTCCCTCCTAAACAAGGCATAGCTTGGTATGGACATGTCCTAGTCATGGCCTTCACTGCACCATGACTTGGTAATGGCCACAATATCCAAGTCAGCCTCTGCTGTTGTGGCCTCTAGGTCTGGAATCATATTTCTCAGTCTTCTAGTATTCACACACATGGCCTTCCAGATTTGTGTTACCAGTCTGCTTGTCTCCCCTTGCTTTCCTTTTGCCCCCATTAATGCTTCCATTCCCATCCCCCTTAATTTTTACTGCCCTGCTTCCTTTAATAATTGCCACACTGGGGGATTCACTGTCTCAGGGAAGTAGGCTCAACTTTATGTTTTCTCTCAGTCAGACACACTCAGATTTAAAGAACTGCTTGCAAGACAGTAGCTTCTGCTGTTATATTTGGACAGGTCATACCCTAGTCCCCTCACAATTTCTCAGTCTTAAACTAGTGTCTCCCAATCTCAAGATGCAAACTGTATGCTGCTGGAGTGAAGAATAGAGTGGTGCTGCAATCTGTTTGCCTCCTTCATTTCCACCAATGGACCCAGCCCCCCTGAACATGGTCACTGAGCTGCTGCTGCTGCTGTGCTGGTGTTGGGCTGGGTGTGAACCGGAGGTGTGGGGAAACGGAGTGAGCGGATGTAAGATTTTGTTCTCACTTGTGGCTGCTCATGATCAGCAGGGCCTAGATGGTCTGCAGTCCTCTGACCTCCAGGCTTTTCACAGTAAACACTGACACTCAACATTACTGTTAACCTAACGTGCAGCTGCCAGAAATCTTACTCCTGGGCAAGCAACTCATGCCCAAAGAGCTGCTTGCGTGAGGAGCCCAATCGGCCCATTTTTTTTTTTTATCATGGATTATTATGTCATTTACCTTACAGTAATCATGACTGCACCTCCTAGTGTATTGAGAGTCACTTGTGAGTGTGACAGCCCTACCCCATAATCAGTGCCCTGATAACGCAAAGTAGGGAACATGGCTACAATGAACTATATACAGTGCCAGTGCAATGAGAACCCTACCTCAGGCACCTGATTTTACATTCTGTTTTTAGGGCTGCAGTGGGCGTAGCTCTGCAGACCTCTTGCTATGAAAAACGGATGCAGCGCATTCCTTCTGACCAAACAACATGTTGGTTGCCTCCGCATCCCTGAAGCACTCCGCTTGTTGTCTCAGTTGGAAGTAGCACTGCACTATTTGTTGTGTGTTGGCAGTTAAGGCGGAACACAGCACACTCCACAGTGTCCAAGATGGCTGCTGAACTGTACTGCACATGCACGACTACTAACACGTGCGCAGTACAATGCAGCAGCCATATTGGTCACAGCAGACTGCGCTGTGCTGCGCCATGACGGTCAATTTCTTTTTCTTTAAAATTATACATATCCCCACCACCTAACCCTCCTTCAATGTTCAGGCACATTAGGGTAGGAAAGCAGGCCTTGTTCCTGTACAGGAAGCCAATCTTTTAGATTTTTTTTTTTTTAATTAGCTTCTCAGTGTGCAGGTTCCATCTGAGATGGGGGTCCAGCCACATGGACATTAGGGCGTGAGCTGAGAAATGCAGATTTGCTTTAACATAGGGAAGTGCAAGGTACTATACCTAGAGGCAGTGAATCTGGGCCGCACGTACACGCTATGTGATGCAGTGGTGGTGGATAGCACAATGAAAAGAAAAGATCTAAGGGTAGCTAGGGATCATAAGCTGAAGCCAAACAGCAGTGCGCTGCTGCAGTCAAGAAATCTAATTCACTGCTGGGATATTTTATGAGGGGATGGTGCAGGTCAAGGAAGGTGATCCTCTCCTGAACAAAGTTTGATTCGACCATACCTGGGATTCAATCAGTGGTTGAAAAACTGGTGCAGAGTTCAGGGATTTGGCTTCACTGGGGACTGGGGGTCCAGCTGGAGTGATGCAGGCCTATACTGGCATGATGGGCTGCATCTGTCTAGGAGGGGAACCAGGATCCTAGGTGATAGGTTTAAATGCTTCATTGGCAAGCATTTAAACTAGCCAAGGGGGGGAGGCACTGGAAAGGAACAGGGAAATCCTAGCCCCCACAAAAAAGTCAGGGTAGTAAGTAAGGTAAACACCAAGATAGAGATGTCGATACAGAGAAGGGCAGGGGTAACTGGAGAAAGTGACAAAGGCAATAAGGACAGGGATGGGGCAAAAAGGAGTAAGGCCATCAGGAAATGGAGGGTAATGAGTACCAATGCCCGTAGTCTGGGCAACAAGCTCCCTGAACTGGTGGCCTTGATGAAAGAGGGATGCCTGGATATCGTAGCAGTCACAGAAACATGGTACACAGAGAACCATGACTGGGATGTTAACATACCAGGGTACATAACCTACATGAGAGACAGGGAGGGGAGAAGAGGGGGAGGAGCAGTTCTCTGTGTAAAGGAAGGGATAAAAGCAACTGAACAAAAGAGTAAACGGAGGAGAGGAGGCACTGTGGGTCACCTTAGAGACTGGAAATGGCACCACAATCCGCACAGGGGTTGTATGCAGACCCCCAATGTCAGGTGGAGGGAATGGACAAGGATATGATATAAGGCATTCTTAGGATGGCAGAGAAAGGGGAGATACTGTTGATGGGAGACCTGAATATGCCAGATGTTAACTGGAGCATATTTTCTGCAGCCACATCCAAGAGCATGTCCATTCTCAATGCGCTACAGGTGGCATGCCTCAGACAGCTAGTTTTGGAACCCACTCGTGAGGGAGCAATCTTAGACCTCCTACTCTCAAATGGGGACAGTGAGAGGATCTCAGATATAGAAGTGGGTTGCCATCTGGGAACAAGTGACCATCAAACAGTGTGGTTCACGATAAACTCAGCTACATAGTCAAGCCATACAAAAGTGAGGGTACTGGACTTCAGGAGGGCTGACTTTGGCCAGATGGGAGAGTGCCTTAGAAAAGCACTAGCAAACAGGCTAGAAGGAGGGGTGGAGCAACAATAGAGAAACATCAAAACTGCCATCACAGAGGCAACAAGCCTTTGTGTGAAGCAAATAAATCAAAACGAAAGAAAAAGCCACTATGGTTCTTAAAAGAAGTGGCGGGGAAAGTCAAGGAGAAAAAGATAGCATTCAGGAAGTATAAGGAAACACAGAAACATAGACTTTGACGGCAGATAAGGACCGCTTGGCCCATCTAGTCTGCCCATTTTCCTACCTACAGGATAGGCCGCAGAACCTAGTTAACCAACAGCCTATTTCTTCCTACCCCCCACAAGAATTACCTTATGTCTGTCCCATGCATTCTTGAATTCTCCCACAGTTTTAGACCCCACAACCTCCTCAGAAAGGCTGTTCCATGCATCCACTACCCTCTCTGTGAAAAAATACTTCCTCACATTGCCCCTGAACCATCCCCTCTATCTTTAAATTGTGTCCCCTTGTTCTTGCAGTCTCTTTTTCTGAAAGATGCTACCCTCTTGGACTTTGTTGTTTCCACTGAGGTACTTAAAAGTTTCTATCATGTCCCCCCTCCTTCTTTCCTCAAGGGTATACATATTAAGCTCCTTTAGTCTCTCCTCATACGGCTTCTCTTGCAGACCCTGCACCATTTAGGTGCCTCCTCTGGACTGCCTCTATCCTGTCTATGTCCTTGCAGAGATGGGGTCTCCAGAACTGGACACAGTACTCAGATGGGGTCTCACCAACTGTCTGTACAGAGGATAACAACTTCCTGTTTTCTGCTGATGATGCCTCTCCCTATGCATCCCAGTATACCCCCAGCCCTCCCTACTGCCTTCTCACATTGCTTACTCACCTTAAGGTCATCTGATATGATTACCCCCAGGTCCCTTTCCTTTTTTGTTGTTGTTATTACCTCCCCCCATTGTGTATTCTTCCCATGGGTTCTTGTTTCCCAGGTGCATTATTTTGCACTTCTTTGCATTGAATCTAGCTGCCATCATTGACCATTCCTCCAACCTTGCCAAGTCCCTTCTCATCCTTTCCACGCCTTGTGCATCAACCCTGTTGCAGATCTTTGTGTCATCTGCAAAGAGGCATACTTTTCCTTGCAGTCCCTCTGCAATGTCACTTATGAAGACATTAAAAAGGACTGGACCCAATACTGAACCCTGCGGTACCCCACTAGTAACCCCTCTTTCTTCAGAGTGGACTCCATTTACAATTACCTTCTGTGTCCTGTTGTCCAGCCAATGTTTTACCTAGGCTACCACCCTGAGACCCACTCCCAGGCTGGTTAATTTGACTGTTAATCTTTTGTGTGGAACTGTGTCAAATGCCTTGCTAAAGTCTAGGTAGGCCATGTCCACAGCCCCTCCCTGGTCTATTACTTTGGTCACCGAGTCAAAGAAATCTATTAGATTCATCTGACATGACCTTCCCGCTGTGAACCCATGCTGCCTTGGGTCCTGTGCCCCACTGGCCTCTAGGTACTCAACTATTCTTTCCTTCAGAAGTGACTCCATCACTTTCCCTACCACAGAGGTCAGACTAACAGGTCTGTAGTTTCCTGCCTCTGTCTTGTTCCCACTTTTGTGAAGGGGAATCACATCCGCCTTCTTCCAGTCCTCGGGTACCACACCATCCTCCCATGATTTATTATTTATTAAAAAGAGTAGCCAGTGGTTTCACTAGTTCCCCCCCTTAATTCTTTTAGAATTCTGGGGTGAATTCCATCAGGCCCCATTGCTTTGTCCACTTTCAGTTTTAGGAGTTCTTGCAGAACCCTTTCTTCTGTGAAAGGACTGGGATCGACCCCCCTATCAAAAGTGCTTCTGTTAATTGGATTAGGCACTTCCCCTAATGGGTTAAGGAAGAAGGAGCAGGACAGAGAGCTGTACCAGTTAAGGCAGAAGGAAGCAGGGAGGAAAGTCAGAATAGCAAAGGCCCAAACTGAGGAAAAGATAGCCAACTCAGCTAAGAAGGGGGATAAAACATTTTATAGGTACATCAGGGATTGCAGAAAGAGAAAAGGAGGGATAGTGAGGCTAAACAGAATGGACAGTGGGTAGGCAGGCAGGGACAGTGAAAAGGCAGGGATACTGAATAAATATTTCTGCTCAGTATTCACAAAAGAGGAGGGGGAGGTGCCTAATCCAATTAACAGAAGCACTCTTGATTGGGGGCAATCCAGTCCTTTCACAGAAGAAAGGGTTCTGAAAGAACTCCTAAAACTGAAGGTGGACAAAGCAATGGGCCTGATGGAATTCACCCCAGAATTCTAAGAGAATTAAGGGAGAGCTAGTGAAACCACTGACTGCCCTTTTAACAAATCATGGAGGATGGTGGTACCCGAGGACTGAAGGAAGGCAGATGTGATTCCCCTTCACAAAAGTGGGACCAAGACAGAGGCAGGAAACTACAGACCTGTCAGTTTGACCTCTGTGGTAGGGAAAGTGATGGAATCACTTCTGAAGTAAAGAACTGTTGTGTACCTAGAGGCCAGTGGGGCACAGGACCCAAGGCAGCATAGGTTCACAGCAGGAAGGTCATGTCAGACGAATCTAATTGATTTCTTTGACTGGGTAACCAAAGTAGTAGACCAGGGAGGGGCTGTGGACATGGCCTACTTAGACTTTAGCAAGGCATCTGACACAGTCCCACACAAAAGATTAATAATCAAATTAACCAGCCTGGGAGTGGGTTCCAGGGTGGTAGCCTGGGTAAAACATTGGCTGGACAACAGGACACAGAAGGTAATTGTAAATGGAGTCCACTCTGAAGAAAGAGGGGTTACTAGTGGGCACCGTAGGTTCTAGCATTGGGTCCAGTCCTTTTAATGTCTTTATAAGTGACATTGCAGAGGACTGGAAGGAAAAGTATCGCCTTGCAGATGACACAAAGATCTACAACAGGATTGATACACAAGGAGCGTGGAAAGGATGAGAAGGAACTTGGCAAGGCTGGAGGAATGGTCAGAAGTATGGTAGCTTGGATTCAATGCTAAGAAGTGCAAAATAATGCACCTGGAAAACAAAAACCCAGGGATGATTACACAATTTGGGGGATAGTAACAACAACAAAATGGAAAGGGACCTGGAGTAATCATATCTGATGATCTTAAGGTTAGCAAGCAATGTGAGAAGACAGTAGGGAGGGCTGGGGGTATACTGGGTTGTATAGGGAGAGGCATCACCAGCAGAAAACAGGAAGTTGTTATCCCTCTGTACAGACAGTTGGCGAGACCCCATCTGGAGTACTGCATCCAGTTCTGGAGACCCCATCTCCACAAGGACAGAGGCACTCCAGAGGAGGGCAACTAAAATGGTGCAGGGTCTGCAAGAGAAGCCATACGAGGAGCGACTAAAGGAGCTTAATATATATATACCCTTGAGGAAAGGGGGGGGGACACGATAGAAACTTTTAAGTACCTCAGTGGAATCAACAAAGTCCAAGAGGGTAGTAGTATCTTTCAGAAAATAGATGTGCAAGAACAAGAAGACAATTTAACGATGTGGAAATAGGCAATGGAGGAAGCATTTTTCAGAGAGAGGTGGTGGACGATGGAACAGCCTTCTTGAGGAGGTTGTGGGGTCAAAAACTGTGGGAGAATTCAAGAATACATGGGACAAGAAGAAATAGGCTGTTGGTTAACTAGGATCTGCAGCTTACCCTGTAGGTAGGGAAATGGGCAGACTAGGTGGGCCAAGCGGTCCTTATCTGCCGTCAAAGCCTATGTTTCTATGATTTTAATTTTAACTGGTGTAGAACTGATTTTTTTTTTTTTTTTACATTCAATCTTTTTGTTTGATATACGAGTTCAACAACTCTACAGGCAGCATTACATCACAAAATAATTCCAGTTAATTACATCACAGTGCATTACATAGTAGTTTTGGCAGATAAAATGGGGTAAAAAAAATAAATAAATAAGTTAACAGCTTATTACATCAGTTTGCAAGGGGTCATCATTACATAGTTTAACACTCTGCTTCTGCGTTATTCAAACTGAACCCTGCATGGCTCAGTGGGTGTCCAAGGGCATATATCTCCCTAGGTAAAATGAGGCAGGCTTCTTTGGTGGGAGTTTTACTTGTAAACCACAGTCTGGTAATAATTTTGTGGGCTGCTATTATACATTTTGAAATCTGTTTTAAGAATTTCTTATCAATATGAAGTCCGTCTGGTTTAATAAAGGTTAATACATAAGTAGGGGTGAACAGATCAGGCGTATCGTAGATTGCCTTCAGCTCCTCGAGGATCTCCATTCAAAACTTGGATATCTTTGGGCATGACCAAAGGACATGACTCTGATTTGCTCTATCATCCCCACAATCCCTCCAACACTTTCCCTCCCCCAATTCTCCCATATTAGCCAACAGGGCTGGGGTACGAAAGAAACAGGTTCGGAGTTTCCATGTGTATTCACGCCAGTATGGCGAGGGGAAAATTTTAAATGCTGGAAGTGCAGAATCCTTCCAGGCCTGCTCTATTATCGTTACTTGCAGTTCCTGTTCCCATCTAAGCCTGATCGAGTTAGTTGAATCTCCTCGTCTCTCATTTTAGGCCTTACATATTTTACTAATTAAATGACCTGACGCTGTTCCTCTGATGTGGGCTTGTAGGAGCTGTATTATTTTTTGAGGGGGGGGGGGTTCTCAATCAATACCACCAGTGTCTGTTTGTATGGCAGAAGATGTGATTTAAGACGTAAATAAGAAATAAAGTATTTATGGGGCAGTTGGTATTCCCACTGTAAAGAAACAAAGGGAAGAAGCCATGTCCTGCCTACTAGCTGAAAAATGGAGGAAATTCCATATCTCTGCCATTGAGCTAGGTATGGGCCTGAGGGGGCCTACTGTAAGGTCTGCATTATACTTCAATGCTCCCAGGAAAAATTTTTTCTGGAAATGTTAAATAATCACTACTGACCTTGAGCCATGTCCTTAAGGGTTCCCTAGTGAATTCTGGGTAGTTTGTTACTCTTTGACACTTGGGGGGAATCCCAAAAAGAAGCTCCTAAGTGTTACAGTATATAGGTCTCCCCATGGTAATTCTAGTTGTTTCCAATACGCATCATATTGTTTGTTAATCCAATTTAAAACCCACTCTTAGCTGTGCCGCCATCGCATATTTTCTGAGGTCAGTAAGGTTAAGCCCACCACCTTCTCTAGCCAACTACAGAACAGAATATCTAATTCTTGGAGGTTTTCCACTCCAAACAAAGCGAGATATCATTCTGCCCTACGCCTGAAAATATGTTTTAGTCGGAGTAAAAGGTAGTGTCTGAAGAAAAAACAGTATGCGGGGAAACACATTCTTCTTGATTGTATCAATCTTATTTGAAAAACTTAAAGGCAGAGATGACCAGCGGGACAGGTCTTCCACCAATTTTAAGGTCAGCAGTTCCAAATTTAATAATTCTGCATAAATGGGGTTTCTTGTAAGCTTTATTCCTAGGTATCTCATCTCTTGTCTATGCCACTTAAAGGGGAATTGTTTTTTAAAATGGGTGGGGTGGGGAATAATTATATGTTAATACCTCGGTTTTTGTTTTATTAATTTCATACCCTGCTAAATTACCAAACTTTTGTAACTGTTTCCAGACCTCTGGGATGGATTTTTCAGGTTCTGTAAGTGCCAGTAGGAGGTCATCTGCAAAGAGTGATATCTTCTGCCGACGACCCCCCAGAGGGAGACCCTCTATTCCCTGAGAGGATCTAATAGCCTCCTTCCAAAACTGGCATCCCTTCAAGTCTCTGCCAGTCAACACAATCCCGACATACTAGCCATTGTTGAAACCTGGCTGACACCAAGCACTCCAGACCATGCCATCTCACTACAAGGCTACAATATTTTCAGACTGGATAGGACTATTTGGGGGTGTGCTATTTGCATTAAGGTCAACCTCTCTAGCCACCCTGTCTGCTTTCCACCACTAACTCCTCTGTGCAATTTCTCCTGTCAAGCTACTACTTGGTGCCCAAAATAAAGTGCTTACTGTGGCGCTGTCTATATCCCTCCTAAAGATCCAGGGTCCAACCTCCAGACTGTTCTTGAATTTGTAAGATCAAAACCACCTAACACCGAGCTCCTTCTCCTTGGTGACTTTAATATAAACTGGCTCGCATCAGACGTTGGGTCCCTCAAGGATGCTATCCTAGCAGCTAACCTAACGCAGATGGTGAGCTCCCCCACTAGAAAAAACTACAAAACTAGAACTTGAACTCTCATTGACTGGATCCTTGCTAGCCACCCAGCCCGCATAAAAAAACACAGTTGTTCTCCCTGACTCTATCAGTGACCACACCCCTGTGATCTGTACCTGGACAAATAAGTTCCAAAAACCATCTCAAGCAGAGTGCTACCCCATGGAAACCTTACTAAGCTCAAGACCTGTCTTTTACAGCAAGACTGGTCCCCAATATTCAATACTCTAGATGTTGACGCAACCCTAGATTATTTTATCACAACTTTCAACACTGCCTGTGACACCTACGCACCAGCAAAAAAAGTGTAAAATCAAAACGCTCTCAAATCCCTGGCTCATGGCCAAACTACTGGCCCAACTCAAAGCTCGGACCACCTTCTGGCTATAGCCAGAGCCACAGGCTCCTTGACGGATATCTAGAAGTATAAACAGGTATGAAATCAATGTACCAAACAAATCCGACTAACGAAGAGCTCTATTTCAAAAATGCCCTCGCAAACTCCTGGGGTGACGGGAGATCATTCTGGGACAACATCAGAAATATCACGGGTAAGCAATCCAAATCCTCTCCCACTATAATGACTGTCGATGGAACCACTACCCTAGACCCAATGGTCATAGCAAAGGCCTTAAATAAAACTTTCACTGACCTCAGTAGGGCCCTCCCGCCAGACTTCTTCTCTGACACGGACTTGCCAAAACCAACATCTCCTACTGCCTCACCCGACCAACCGCTTTTCCACTTCAAAATAGTTAAGGCACATGAAGTCTACAAATATATAAAAAAGGCTATCTCTAAATCCAGAGCAAGCAGTGATACTGTTGATGTTAAAATTCTGTCCCTTACCCTGGAAGGGGTGGTGCACCCACTCACCAAAATTTTCAATCTCTCCCTCTGCCTTAGTCGATTTCCCAGCAAATGGAAGTCTGCTACAGTCAAACCAGTGTTCAAAAGTGGCGACAAGTCCCTACCAGGAAACTATCAGCCTATATCTATACTTCCACCCCTCTCTAAGGCCCTCGAATGCATTGTGGCTGACCAACTCTCAGACTACCTGCATAAGTATAACATGGAGCATGCAGCAACATGGATTTAGGAAAGGACACAGTACGTCGACCGCCCTACTGGAATTCTCAGGAGAAATTCACACTGCCTTGGACAAAGGATATCAAACCGGAGCTGTTTTCATTGACCTAACAAAGGTGTTTGATACTGTTCACCATGGCTTACTTATCACACAACTACACAGTTTTGGGCTCTCGGAAGGACCAGGTGCCTGGTAAAAGTTACCTGGCCCAACGCCTCAATCAGTAAAAACTTGAAGTTCTCTTCAGACTCAAAACCGTCCTCTCAGGTGTTCTACAGGTCAATCCTAGGCCCCCTCCTTTTCAGCCTTTTCCTAAACTCTCTCCCCAAATCCTGCCCGGAACAATTAATCCTTTATGCTGATGATGCCGTGATTCTCTCCTTTCATAAGGACCTGAAACCCTTACTCCAGAGCCTGCAACTTGCTTTCTCCAATGTTGAAAAGTGGTTCCTAGATCACAAGCTGGTCCTAAATCACAAAAAAACAAAATCCATGCTTTTCTCCAGTCCACAAAAAAGAAAAAGACAAATTGCACTTACTATCAAATCATACCCGGAAATACCCTTGAACAAGTGTCAACATTTAAATACCTTGAATCACCTTTGATCAAGGTCTTACCTTGCAACCCACATTGATAACACAGCGAAAACGGTGAACCAGCGCATTGGTATCCTGTTCCGAAACCGGCAATTCCTTACCCAAGCTGCGCTGAGGATTGGTATCCAGAGCTCTGTCATCTCAATCATAGACTATGGCTTAATTATCTATGGTTCTGCCACTACCACCGCACTAAGGCGCATCACAACCACCCTAAACAAGGCCTGTCGGCTGCTCACTGGAGTGCAAAGATGTACTCATACATGTGAGCTCTACACTGAAACAGGATGGTTGCAACTCTCAAATTGCATAAGGTACCTCACATGCCTGATGGCAAAAAAATCCATCTTGGACCGCACTCCGCTGTGTATCCAAGGCCTACTTTGCCCGAATACCAGCATCCGTCCCACCAGAAGATCGGAACACCAGCCTCTCCAGGTCCCCAGATGCCAGACCACACAGGGCCAAAGATCTTTTGCCTATTGTGCCCCCAGCTGGTACAATGCCCTGAGCTCGCTCATTACATCCTCCACATCACTAGGAGCTTTCAAATCTATGCTTTACTCTCACCTCTCAGCCTCTAGCTCCTATGACTGCCTTGACTAATGATTCTTCCTCATGGCTGTTTTTACTGTTTTCATCCTCCTCCTCCTCTGCTCCTTTCTTGACAAAGGCATCCGAGTACCCCTAACTACTCTAAGTCTGCTCCCTTCCCCATATCTCCTCCTACCCTTCCCACTTTGACCATTCCTCCAATGTTTTGTTTTTTTCCTGTGATGTACTGTATTATACTGGCTTACTGAAACCTTTATAATTTGCTGACCATTCTATGTAACATCTCTTGCTTGTTTGTACCCTGATGACGTGGAACCTTTGTAAAAGAGCCATTGGCTCAAAGGTAATAATTCCTAGAACAATAAACTAAATGGCGATGGCCAGGGGTTCGAGATATAAAGCAAATAACATTGGGCATCCCTGACGGGTGCCCCTGGAGACTTGAAATATATCCGAGAGGGCCCCATCCACCTTAACATTTGCTTTAGGGAAGGCATATATATTTTGTAATTGTTATTACAAATTGTTCTGGGAATCCAAAGTGCTCCAGGGTCTGCCATAAAAATGGCCAGCTGACCTGGTCGAACGCCTTTTCAGCATCTAGGCCCAGTAGCACTAGAGGGATTTGTCTTTCTATGGCATAATCTACCAGAAGTGTGTGCGTCTTATAGCATCATGGGTCTGTCTACCCTTGATGAAGCCCACTTGATCTGGGTCAATTATAGCTGAAAGTAAATGATCTATTCTAGAGACCATAGCCGACATAAACATCTTGTAATTATAGTTGAGCACTGAAATGGGACAGTATGAGAAGGGGTATTTTAAGATCTTTCTGAGGTTTAGTTATGGCAGATATGGTAGCATATTGCCATGTTGGGGGGAGGCTCTCCCTCCTGTACAGCATGTAAGACCAGGAGTAGTATGAGAAACAGAAGCTTCTTAAATTTGTTATAAAATTCAGAGGGATATCCGTCTGGGCCTGGTGCCTTGAGGGTCTACACTATTGCAAGTACCTGGAGTAATTCTCCCTCTCTAATTGGTACCAGCAAGGCTTCAGCCTGTTGTGGGCTGATTCGTGGTATTGGTAAGCTCTGTAAATAAGTTTTGATGGTGTTCATGGGGATTTCCTCTTCTTTGGTGTACAACTCATGATAAAACTGCTGTAAGATAAGTCTAATTTCCTGGAATCTTTTTGCTAATCTCCCTGTTTTAAGGTCTACCATACTCAAGATGTTCACTCTAGATCTCAGCTCTCTCAGTTTTCTTGCTACATTTCTTGAAGCCTTGGGCCTTCCCTCGTGGTATCTTAATTTTAGGTAAAACAATTTTTGTTCGGTGGACTGGTCTATTATTTTTTGTAGCTTTTGTTTTACAATTCTTAAGTGTTGTATCATGCTATCATTCTGGTCTGGCCAATGCTGTAAATGTATTAGCTCCTCCTGCAAGTCTTTATCTGCTTTCTCCCTCTGTCACTTTTTTTGGCAGAAAATCTTATAATTTCCCCCCTTAATACTACTTTTAAAGTGTCCCACAGGATTGTGAGAGCAACTTCTTCTTGTGTGTTATCTTGTTTAATTCTGGGTACAGCCTCCTGGACAGCTCAAGGAACTCTGGGTCCCTAAGGTTGGCAAGGTTCAGGCACCAGTTGGTTTGCTTATAGTGTGCCCCCAGGTAAACCTTAAGATAAAGGGGAGCATGGTCCGATAGGATGGTGGCCCCATGCCACACATCGCAGACAGAGTCTAGATGCTCCATTGTAGTAATAAAGTAATCCAGTCGGGCTCCACTCCCTGCGTGTGGGGCATGGTGGGTATACTCTCTTGTCTTAGGGAAGAAATGCCTCCAGATATCCACAAGACCCAGAGAGATGATGCTTTGCTTTGTATATTTTTGGAGTGCATTTGTTCTGTGAGCCAGAGGAGTCGCTGCATCCAATGAGGGATTTAAAGTAATGTTCAGGTCTCCCCCCAGTAACAGCTGTCCCTCCATTAGGGGCAATGAATCCTCAAAGAAGTTTACTGCTAGCAGCTTCCTTGACCAAGGCGGGAAGTAGACTGATGCCAGGGTAACGGGTCTTGAGTACAGCGCACCCCTCACTATGGCATAGCGTCCTTCACAGTCACTAATCTCCTTTTGTTTTTCAAAGGGCACTTCCTGAGAAAACAATATCATCACCCCTCTCCTTTTCCCACCCCTGTTAGCTGATTCCCCTACCACTGAATATCCATACCACTGAAATTTTTATGTTCATCCAAGGACATATGTGTTTCCTGTTGTAAAATAATCCCTGTTCTCTCCTTTCTAAAAAATTGAAACAGGCAGGAGCACTTTATCGGGTTACCAATCCCATTTACATTTAGGGATAAAATCAGTGATGACCTAGCCATATTTGCTACTGGTCAAGCCTTGGATATGAATTATCTGTTTATAAATGATATAATACATCCCCCTCCCACCGTGCTCATGCCATATCACCCCTGTATTCAATATTGTTATATTATTAACTGTCTTGTATGTAATCACTAACCTAAACAATTTATAATGGCTGCCTGTTTTGCTATATAAAAACCATAAACCAGTCCGAGTGTCTATAACCACACAAGGACCTAATAAACTCAGCACTAGGCCAAAAACAAATCAACCATGTGAAGGTCTGCTGTAAGTTAACTCTAGTCATGTCTCCTAATTGTTCTGGACCTGCTAAAATAACCAGATGCCAACAGAGCATCAACTGTTTTATACCAACAGATTGTACCTGGTACAACAGGTCTCTAAACCTGTGAAGACATTTAAGTAGCTCCCAAGCTAGGGAGAGGAAATATACCTCTCCTATAGAGGGGCAGATGAATTTGCCCAGTGGGGGAGTGTCAAGGCAACGCCGAGGGCCCCCAGCACCACTGTTTCCCTGGAGCCGAGTGGCACGGTAGGCCACACTGGAAATAAAAATGAGGAGCAGAGACCCCCAGGAAATGGTCCCCAAATACCTCTTCTCCAGTAGGGCCTTGGAAATACATCAACCACATAGGGAAGGAGTTCTAATCCAGCAATGGTCAAGTGGGCATGTAGCACTTTAATGATTGCATTAATTCATGCCTCCTTTCCTGGGCTATATTTTATTAGGATTGTGACAGTGGGAGGATTGTAAGACTGGGAATATTAAGATTCTCTATTCCCCATGTACCCCCACCTCATACAGGCTTCTCCGAAAAACACTGCATACTCCCAATACGCAGAGTCGCCTCCGCATCTAAATACCATATTTAAAGTCTTTGCAGGATTCCTCTCACAAATCATTCTGGTGCAGGTCATTGGAATCTTTGTAAAAGTTTTTTTCACATCCTCTAAAGTAGCTTGGCTCTGTCTTTTCCTAGAGTTAGAGTCTCGGGCAGTGTCCCAAACAGCATTGCGAAGGCTTTGCTGGGTTTTCCTGAGCGATGGGTCCTCCTGGATAGATTGAGCAAGTCCCTTAAGTTGGAGCATTTCCATAGCTTCTCCTGGCGACTTGAAAGTCTGAAGACCATCTGGAAACATGATGGTTAAGCGACCTAGAGATGGGGTGGTAAATCTGAGTTGCTGTTGCTTTAAGAGGCAAAGTATTGGAGTGTAGGCCCTGCGTTTTGCTGAGACAGATGGGGAATAGTCATTGTTACAGTAAATATGTTTCTTTTTACATTTGGTGTCCTGCATTCTCCATGCTCTGGTGATGATTGTTTGTTTAGTTGCATAATTCAGAAACTTAATTATAATGGAGCGGGGCCATCTGTCTGGCTGGGCTGGTTTTGGCAAGAGGGCCCTATGTACTCACTCTATGTCAAATTTAAAAGCAGGATTTAACTGGAGTGAATCATGGAGGAACTCCTCCACGAATTTTAGATGATCTCTCCCCTGTTCATCCTCAGGAACCCCATGTATCCTCATATTATTCCGGCACGATCTGTTTTCCAGATCCTCACATTTCTCCCTTAAGGTATGTTGTTCGTCTAACAAGTGCATGACCATGCGTTCAAGCCTATCGGTTCGTTCATCAATTTCTGTATGCTGCGCTTCAACTTCTGTAACTCGGGCTGAAAGCCTACCGATTTCTGTAGTTAATTCTGTCCGGAACATTCGAACCTCAGTCCTGAACTCCTGCAACTCCGTTAGGATAGTAGTGTTACTGGGTTGTTGAGACGAGACCCCGTTTGAAGACACCACGTCTAGTGGGATCACTGCAGGGCTTGGTGGAGGTCGAGGGAATCCTGCTGAATCCTTGGTTCTGGTGGTATGTATAGTCCATTTTTTGCCTCCCATTCAATGCTGTGACTCTCCCTGATGTTCTTTTGTTGATTATTTTAGGGTTTTAGTTGAGGGAGAATCTGTTTTCAGCCCAGGGTCCGTGGAGCTAGATTTTACCCTCGCATCCTGGTCGGTGACGTCACCGGAAGTCTGGTATAGAACTGACGTTTTGATTCCATATTTTGTAATTTATAAGTATTTTTGTATTTTATAAGTTTACTGTATTATCCTGCATCAATTTTAAATGCTTGTACCTGGGATCTCATTGTAAATTAGCCCTGTCTCTATCAAGTACCTCCCTATCCATATCTTAATATGAATACAAATTTACCCATCTACCTACCTACTATGTCCAGTTCTGGTCCCTGTACTATAAACAGGACAATGAAGAGATCAAGAGCATTCTGCACAGAATCACCAAGATGACTACCGGTTTAGGAGGCTAGAGCTCAGAAGACAGAGACTGGGCATACTCAAAATATTTACCACAGAGAGAAGGCTATGAGGGGAAATTATCACAGTTTTCTTAATAGTGAAGGGGACAGACAGTATGGAGTACGCAAAGATGTTTAAACTGATGACTATGAGCAGAGCTAGAGGGTATCGTATATACCCACATATAAGTCGGGGGTATTATCTGAGTGAATTAACTGGCTGACTTATCATGGACCCACGTATAAGTCGGTATGCTAAATTCTGCTTCTGTCACTAACAAAAAAAGTCCCAACACATTTATGACCTCATTTAATTTTTTTTTTTTTTTTTTTAAATCAAATGTAAAACAACATTTTTTTTTAAAGTAAGCAACAGTATCCGGCCCGGTGGTGCAGAGAGTTGAGGCGCTGGACGTCTCGCCTTGCGGCACGCCAGTGACCGGGTTCGGGAGCGAGCCTGGTCATCAGAAGTCAGCACGGGGGCGCGCGGTGGAGTAGAATGGAGCAGCCATAAGGCAGCTTCCTCTCCGGGGAGGTGGGGTGGCATCCCTCGCTCACGTTTACCCCTGGTGGAGGCTGTGGGGTTGCCTGGCGAGGGTGCCGCGATAGCCAATTGGGCGCGCTGAGTAGGTCGCTACTGGGTTGTAAGGTGCATGCATACCCACATGCATGCATCCTTCTCCTGGAATCCCGGAAAAATAAGGAAAAATGGAAAAGCCAGCTGACAGCAGGATGGCGACTGACTCTCTGCAGGCACTGCTCCCGGACCAGGCGTAAGGTAAGCCCCAGTAATTCCAGGGCACGGATCTGGGGGAGTTGGTCAGATGGGGGCCACATGGAGCAAGGAGAAAACAAAGTAGTGGAAAAAAAAAAAAGTAAGCAACAGTATCAGGACTTCTGTGCTTCATGGATATAGGGCACTTCAGGAATGCAGATCTGGTTAGGTCGCTGTTTGGAGCTGCGGAACTGTAGAGAAAAAAATAAATACTATAAAACCCAGTTACGTATACCACTTCATTCAAACCCAAAAAATCTCGTCATCAGCTTCATCTTCTGCGTTAAACAAGGTATGTAGCGGAAGCTTAGACAGAGGCATGTTGTCATATATGTCTTCTAGCTCATTTGATGCATGTCCTCTTCTTCCAAATTGTTATCTGTACTTATTTCTGGTGGCCCCTCAGTGTCAGCGATGAGGTCATCATAAAAAAGGTGGCCCTCTATACCGTCCATGGCATTTGAAATGCTGCAATTTTTGAAAGACTTAATTACTGCCTCGGACGATATGGAGTGGCAGGCATCTTTCACCCACTGACAAACAAGACTGAGACATGGCTTTTTGAAGTTCCCACCGACTGTGAACTCCTTCTCCCCCATTATCATCCATGTCCTCCACAGCTCTCTCATTTTTTACTTGAATGGCTTATTCAAACAAATAGAGTGGCTGCAGTAATCCTGTACATCCACCAGGTATCACCGTTTGGTAAGTCTTTTGTCTCTGCAAGTTAGCTTTTACTGAGTCCACCAGGTGCCCTCTGAACATATCCCACACCAAAGGAGTTTTTTTTATGAATGAGAGCCCCAGGCATTTTAGCCCATATTTCAGTTAACCAAGCACTTCGTCCATCCATCCTTTCGGGTGCACTTCCACCATAACACTAGACGGCATCTTTTCTTTGGGGTAGGTCTTTCATTTGAAAACAAACTTGGGTTTTAAATTTGTCTCATCTGCAAGGCATGCTAAAACAACAGTAGAATGCAATTTTTCTGCCCCACATGTGCATTGTTACTGTTTTCTCCCTCTTCAAATGAACCGTCTGGTTGGATGGGAGATCAAAGCTCACGGTGGTCTCATCCATATTTCCGATAGCCGACAGTGGGAAATCATGCTGTTTGCGCTCCTTCAATACAAAGTTAAGGAAACTATCCACCTTGACATTAACATCTGCTGGCTGTTTCTGGACAATATGTGCGTGCTGTCCAAGTGGAAGTCCGTGCCATCTCATAAATCGAGTACACCACCCAGACGAAGCATGAAAGTTTATACCAGTCAGCAAGCCTTCTTTCTTGGCCGGGGTTAGTGCTTGCAGGCGTATGGCAGTGCGATTAACAATGTATCCCTGTAGCCTCAGATCGATAACCCAGTTGCTTAGTTGTTCTTCTGTTGCAGACACAAGGGATGAGTTAAGCTTTATTCTCTCTTAACCGACTTCTCAACTGCCTTTAGCTCAGCTTTTTTGGATCGCCAGTCCCAGACCAACTTCTCATTTATGTCGTAATGTCTTTCGGCGGCCGCAATCGATTGGGACTCAGCAAATGCAATAACCCAAGTTTAAACACAGCATTGTACGCACTTCTCTTTCTCTTGTGTGAGGACATGTTTCAAAAGTGGCAAATAGGACAAGTTAACATAAATACTATGCAAGTAAGTAATGGATTGAGAACAGTTACTGCAGGGCTGAAAGGGATCAATTAGGTACAAGGAGTCAGTGCTACAAAAACAAGTTAATAGTGCAGCCACAATTACAGCTATTAAGAGGTGTTACAAGTGGGGAATTCAGTGTGAACTGCTGAAAGCAGGGAATGAGGTGCAAACTGTCATGCAGTGGGGAATTAGGTTTGAACTGTCAGATGTGCAGCTACTATGAATGCCAATTTTTTTTACTTCCATGCTGATGACTCGCATATAAGTCGGAACTGATGTCTGAACACTGATATCAGTTCCCAAAAATCCGACTTATACACGAGTATATACGGTATGTCCTCAAACTTGTGGAAAGGGGGTGGTAGAGTAAAGTGAAACATTAAGAAGCATGATTTCATGCATAGGATGGTTAACATGTGGAACAGCCTACCCAGTGAGGTTGTGGAAACTTAGCACTGTTCAGGCTTTCAAAGTAGGACTAGACACATTCCTGAGGGAGAATAGCACTGCAGGTTACACAGCATTACCAAGGCAAAAACTGTTTAAGCCTAGTTGTGTGTCAATACTCCAACTGGGTATAGTCACTGCCATGCGGTAGGAGGGATAGAGAAGATGGACCCAAAGTCCCTTCCATCAACACAAGACTATGTTACAACTAAACATCTTGTGAAGATACTTACCATTTCAGACAAGAATGCATTCTGCTGTTTAACTTCAGTCCCAATGTCTATGCTTAGCTATAAAGAGAAAAACAGATTAACATGTTATAAGCTCAGCCAACAGGATTCACTATCCATTAGTGGACATTTATCAGTTTCATACAATGACCCATTCATACCGCTGACATCAGCATTACTAATAATAGTTCTCCACTGAGGCTGCTCACCTCTTGTATTACAAATAACTGCTTATAGCATATAGTGGTTATACTTCCATACAAGTCTAATTTCTGGTGATAAAAATAGTCCCCTTAAAAGAGAAACTTGATTCGTCTATGACATTTAAAAAGGCTAACCATATTTGCAACCCCAAACTAGATTGTGTGCCCACTGTTAACCACAACAACATATTTCATGCTCACTACTGGCCACAAATCCAGGGCTGCCCCAATGGCCCTGCAGCAGCACAACTGGCAAGTTTGGGTGTAAACTCTGGACGTTAGGGTAGGAGGCAGGCTGGGCAGAGGCAGCTGCTGTTCAGCAGTGTACCTAAGAAAAGGGGGTGCTAGTGGTGGGTTCTAGGGATACAATGGCCCCTGCAGTCAGGCCAGGGAGCTTGCCCCTCCCGCAGTGGCATGCTGTGCATGCTTAATGCCGACGTGCTGCATCCGTGCGAAGGGGAGAAGGCAGAGTTCTAGGAAAAAAGCTGAGCGAAAACTCATGGCCTCCATGAGGGCAAATGAAATGGTTACTCACTGTAGGAACAGTGTTGCTTTGAATGGATTTAAGACTATGTCATTCACACCAATGCAACATGTCCACACCAGTGCAATGTTCTGGAACTGGCATTTTTCAAAGGCTGCCCTCTGCATTGTGCTGGTGATAAGCCTCTCAGTAATGCAACTGTAGATCTCTGGGCTGAAGAGACCAGGCTAATTTCACAGCTGTTGAAAAATGGTTCCCCAGTTTAAAACTACTTTTAAACTACAAGAAGACGAAAACAATGCAATTTGCCGTAGCCAAAAACAGACACAGATCCTACCTTCAAATCCGAAACTACTTAAATACCACCCTTGAAATGGTTAATGACTTCAAATACTCGGGTATTACTCTTGACAGCTCATTATCTTACTCTCACCATATTGACTTGGTAGCCAGAACAGCAAATACTAGGCTGGGTCTGCTTTACAAGAACGAACAAACTGCCTTACTAATGAAGCAATGGGAACTGCGGTCACAAGCTCAGTGCTATCTGTCGTTGACTACAGCCTGGCACTTTATGGGGCTGCAACACCATCAGCCCTCAAACGCATAAAAACTACGCTTAATAAGGCTTGTAGGATGGTCCTAGGTGGCGACAGACTCATACCTGTGAGCTATATGCTCAGTCTGGCTGGCTTAACCTAGAGTGCAGATTATAATATCAAGCCTGTCTTCTTGCCAGGAAATCTACACTAGGACTTGCCCCTCCCAGTATGTTAAACCTCCTCAACCCTCAATCCTCTTCCAGATCTACAAGGAGCGCAAAAAATCATTCACTAAAAGTCCTATTCATAGTTACTCTCTGGGTAACGTTCCTTCGAATACCGTGCACCACTCTGGCTCAATGACCTCAGGGAAGAGGCAGTTATGGAACTCAAACTGGGGCTATTTAAAACTAAACTTTGAATGTTGCTGGCATCCTCCAATGTCTGCGACTGTGGCACCTAGTCCTGCTCAGTCACCAACTATGGTCCTCAAGAACTCTACCCTGCTCCCCATCTCTCATCTCTGCCCCCTTTCTATGAGACCCCACCACTTCTTTTCTTATAATATGCTTTATTTCTCCCACTCCTCCCCATAACCTACCTTTTGCCATGCTACAATCCCACCTCCAGGTACTCCCCCCACCCTATTCCACCACCCCTTTCTGCTCTCACTCCTTGACGATATTCCCCCCTCTCCAACTCTCCACTTCCACCCCATCTGCTCTCACCTCTTGACACACTCCCCCCTCTTCTGCTCTAGCCCTTAACCTTCCCTTCTCCCTACCCTACATTCTCTTGCCCCTCTAACTTTTCCCCTCTAGTCTACATAAAAAGTAAAAAAATAAAAAGCCTTTCATTCTAACTATTTGTTGTTGCACTTAGACAACAGATCTGCATATAATTTATGGATCTTGTCTGTGTTTCATTCGACTGTTCTAACTCCCTCTTGTAAAATGTATCCAACTGTCCTCCCACAAATGACTGTATTCTCTTCTCTTCTCTGATGACTCTGTATTAACTGTTTGAACCTATTATAACTATGTCATTTGACAATGATTGACGTGAAACCTCTGTAAATGAGCCCTTGGCTCAAAGGTACTTTCGAAATATAAATAAAGATACTTGTGACCCAATTCTGAAAAATGTTCATATTATATAGACTCTGAAGGCTTCTGATAAATCAGTTTATCAGAGCAACTATACTAATAAATTGGTTACCGTGGATTTATCTGTATAGTACTGTCATCATGACTGATTTATTAGTACTGTCATCATCAAGCCCCCCCACTTACTCATTTACTCATACACTGTACTATATTACAACTCTCCCACTCCATTCCAGTACATAAAAAGTTTACTTTTTTTTTTTTTTTTTTTTAAAACTCAGACCGTCGAACTCAAGTCTCCATCTGTCCCCTTTCAGAGCCACTTACTTTTACCACAGTCGCATGGTCATGTCCCCACTACTAGTCTCACTCTTCTCTGTCTGCTCTTCCAGCATCGCTCACCCCAACCACAAGACAATGTACCCACTCCTTCTCTTTAAACAAAACTTCTCCTCAGAACATATCTGTACATAAAAATTAAACTAACGTCATAGCAACTGTGCCAGCAACTTAATTTCATGCCGAGACATCTCGCCGGCAATCACTGCACTCTCTCCTGCTAAGACCAGCTGCCATTTTTTTTTTTTTTACCTTTTCTGTTGAAAGATTCACTCCACGAATAAACTAGCACACTGAAAAATCCATGGAACCCCTAGAGACCACTGGGTCCAGCATAGATGCACACTACCTCACCACTGAAAGTCCTCTATATTTTCATTTAAAAAAAAGTTCTACTATTGTTCTACTGTGGTGCTTCATGATAAACGTGTCATATTTGTTGAGACAGTATAGCGCAGTGGTTTAAGGCTCTGAGCTGCAAATCTGGAGACCTGGGTTTGAATCCCACTGCCCCCACTTGCATACTGTGTGACCTTGAGCAAGTCACTTAACTTCCCTGTGCTGCCAGGTCACACCTGTAAACAAGCTTTCAGCTTAGTGTGTCACTCTTGGTTAAACAATTGAAGAAAAAAAAAAGATTAATGGCAATTAATCATTACTTTATCATGGTGGCCCTAACCTATCCTTATTGCATAAATGAAATACACAATGTGGGACAGTTAGATACACAGTTTATCTATATTTGTGCAATTTGTCCTCAACCATCTCACTCATGGTTTACGCCACTCGTGAGAGGCTACATAAGGTCAAACTGCACCCATACAGATGAACCACATTATCTAACTGTCCCCCCATCACATATCCCTTATTTATGCAGTGGGTGTGCACAATACATGTGATAAATCATGTTATCAGAGCAACTGAAATGTATAAATGTAAAATCTTACATTTGTACAGTTACAACAGCATGACCAAATTTATACACCTCTTTACTTCATCATCCACAATGCCCACTGCCATCCCTTCTACATGCAGTTTCATTTATGAGCTCCTGTAGTGCATTTTCCTCACCTAATATGCATCTGTACTAAGTACTGTAGTGCACTTCCTCCTGCCAGTCTGCTGCTGTTACTATATTACCCAAATATTGGCACTGTCTTGTTATGCAAAATACATGACACAGCAATGTTTGCTCAGATTCCACTTAACACAGTACACTTTTCTTTTGGAGGGTTTCCTAGCCACTTTCAGGACTTTAAACATATGATAAAAATCCCAACTGTAAGAATTCTCGCTCTTCAGGAACTGTGCTTACAGGTGTAGAGATACCCAGTTAGGATGCATCACCCTGGTCCTGGAAACTTAACAAGACTCAAGTTAGTGGATGACTATGTGGGGTCTTACAAAATGTCTCTAGCAGAAAAGAACACCATGGCTGGCTGGGACAATCTAGAGCTATTAGAATCATGACTGCATGATCTCTCATTTTCAGAAGGACCTTCTAAAACGGAGGAAAAGCAAGGAGGAACCATGTTATGCTGAAAGAATCTTTTGGGACTATGCCAGAAGTTGAGGTCCGCAACAGAAAAGAAGTATCTTTCTGTTCCCCCAAGAAGCAAAACCAATGTTCTAAAAATGGAGATTTGTTTTATTCTTTTGGTAACTGGGTAAGGCCCACTAAGCACAAGTGCCTGTTTTCAGGGGCGACCCGGGAGCACTGGGATGGTTAACTGACTTGTCAGAGTCGCACAGTATAGACGTGGAGGTTGTAGGAATCAAACCCAGGTCTGCTGGATGTACCAAGCTCATTCACAGCTCATTACTCTAACCTTTAGGTTATACTGCCAGTTCACTGTTACCCATTCCAGAGATCACTGGTGAGTCACATGACCCATCTTATTTACTGAATTTGCCAGTACACTGTCCTTTCCTGCCAACTGTACTGGTGCTGAGTATTCAATCTGTAAGTTAGGTCCCACATTTTTAGTCCTTCTTTGCACAGCTCTAAGGACCTTGCACCTTCCTGTTTGTTGACATAATACATTGTAATCCATTATTAGAATATCTAGATTTAAACACTGGCATCCAGGTGCAGTACAAGTGGGGTGTTGTACTTCTGCAGTATGCCATCCTTCGGATGAGATGTTCAACCAAGGTCCCTTCTGCCATGTCTAGTGTTGTCCTAGTGGGTGTCACAGTGGAGGTCAAAGAACCCAAGGCACGTTCTACAGCAGATTGGGATTTTCTCCAGTGTCATGGCCAACATTCCCCTTCACAGGCGATTTTCCATGGCTATACATCGGTACTGGTATATAAACCAGCTGCCACTACACAATTTAGTCACTTCACTACCAGTCTCCTTCTTTGGTTGTAAAGCGATTCACCATACAATGTGTATGAAAAACGCAATATCAATTATTATATTGTGTCCTTATTTTAATTACCTAGTTCTGTTCAGTTTACAGAAGGACTTCAAGAATACATAAACAGTGGTTGTGGTAAACATCCCTTTGACTAACATTAGGTTTTTTACCACGGCAGCAGTATTTTGTTACCGCATGTGCAGTAAGAAAAAATTACTCACCTTAGTAATTGTGTTTCTTCTAATGGAGTCTTGTAGTATTCTGACATATGCAGTTAGCCCCAGCACTTGAACTGCCCCAGACAGGAAAGAGTTAATTCTATGCCAGAGCATAGAACGTTGAGCTTGAGCTCGGTTCAAACCTCTGTCTGCAGCTCTTCAAAGTGTAACCGTCAGATTATTTTTATGAGCTAATACTAACCATCTACACCTCCTAAGTAGAAATTGTAAATTGAGTAGCCAACAGGCAACACATTTTTGGATCCCCGAAAGACTCAAGTCGAGAACCCCAAAAAATAACCAGGTAGTAGACCAAAATATAACTACAAAAACAACTTAACTAAAAACCCACTCCCCCTTCCAAAAGGGAGAAGTGCCAAGAACACCCCTGAGGTGCAACACTGTACCTGCGAGCCCACTTCCCAAAAACAGGTTCTGAGAGGGGAGGCAGGTCAGAATACAGCAAGACTCCATTAGAAGAAACACAATTACTAAGGTGAGTAATTTTTTCTTCAAACAACATGAAGTCTTGCTGTATTCTGACATATGCAGACTACCAAGCAGTACCTCCCAGGAGGAGGGTACCGAACCTATTTTGGGAATAGGCTCTTCAGTACTGCTGTACCAAACCTAGCATCACGCCTAGCCTGGAAATCCAGAAGGTAATGCTTGGTAAATGTATGGACTGTTTTCCAGGTGGCTGCTTTGCATATTTCTAATAAAGGTACATTTCTGGCAGCAGCTAGAGAAGCAACTGTACCCTTAGTCGAATGAGCCCTCAGGTCTGAGGAGGGTATTTTGCCTAGCTTTTCACAGCAGAATTGTATACAAGAGACAATCCACCTGGCAATAGTTCTCTTAGTAGCAGGTTTACCCTTTCCCACTTCCCCATAAGTGAGAAACAGCTGAGAACAGTCAAACCTAAATGGCTCAATGTAGTAGCTAAGTGCCCTCTTAACATCCAAACTGTGTAACCTTCTTTCTCCTGAAGAAGAGTGGTCAGTGAAGAACACAGGAAGAGACATGGACTGGTTCAGATGAAAATCTGAAGCCACCTTGGGCAAGAACCTCCTACTGGTTCTAAGGACCACCGTATCCTCTATGGAATGAGATAAAATCTGGCTCCACTGACAGAGCTTGTAACTCTCTAATACACCTGGCGGATGTGATAGCTACCAGAACACAGTTTTCCAAGTCAAGTACTTAAGTTCTGCTGAAGCTAACAGCTCAAAAGGGGGTTGCATAAACTGAGCAATGCAAACATTAAGATCCCAAGCAGGGGTAGGGTCCTTAAAGGGAGTATTGGTGTGAAGCAAACCTTTAAAGAACTTACAGAAAACAGGGTGAGATGCCAGGCAGGAAGCCTTCCCCACTGACAGAAAATAGGAGACAACTGCTAAGTGCACTTTCAGAGTGGCTGGCCTGAGACCCAGGCCATTGAGATGAACCATGTAATCCAGAACTGTAGCCAGATCAGCAGTGTCTGGTAAGACATCCTTATTGGAGCACCAGATGCTGAATCTCTTCCACTTAGAATTATAGGTTTTTTCTGGTGGCAGGTTTTTGAGAGGTTTTAAGAATATCCAGAACCCCCTGAGACAGGTGCAGACTTGCATACTCTTAACTCTTCAAGAGCCAAGCCTTAAGGTTGAGAGACTGAAGATTGGGGTACCAGATTCTCCCGAGAGGAGGTTAACAGGTTGTGCCTCTTGGGAAGAGGCAGGGGAAGATGGACTGCTAGGGACATCAACAGGGGACACCAAGGCTGTCTGGCCCAGTCTGGTGCAATCAGGATCACCTTGCATGGTTGTGACCTGATCTTGACCAGGACCTTGAATAACAGGGGAAAGGGAGGAAAGGCATAAAGGAATTTGCACCCCCCCAATCCAGAACCAGAGCATCCAGGGGAATTGTGCCCATGACTGGAGGTCTATAACAGAAGAGAGGAAGTTGATGATTGTCTGGGGCTGCAAAGAGATCTCTCTCTGGAATGCCCCACCTTAAGAAGACTACATTCAAAATGAAGGGGTCCAGGGCCCATTTGTGATGGCGCTGAGAGATTCTGCTCAGGGCATCTGCTCGCACATTGTCCTTCCCTGGTAGATGGACTGCTACCAGAGATGCCTGCAGGGCATAAGTCAGAGACCAAATTTTCATGGCTTCCGTGCACAAGGCTATAGACCGAGTGCCTCCCTGCTTGTTGATGTACCACATGGTGGTGGTATTGTCTGTCCTGACCTGAACCACCTTGTTCCTTACTGAGTTCAAGAAAGCTTGGAGAGCCAGGAACACTGCCCTGAGCTCCAGAAGATTGATATAAGGAAGAGACTCCTGAGGGGACCACACTCCTTGTGCTGTGAGGGTACCTAAGTGAGCCCCACAGCCCAGGAGAGAAGCATCTGTAGTTAGCACCACTGAATGAGTCTGACTGATGAATGGGACTCCTTGCCTGAGATTGTCCTGATCCAACCACCAATGGAGAGCTTGGATCAGAGTCTGAGTCACTGGAATCAATTTGGTTACAGAATCTTTTTTCTGGGACCAAAAGGACCTCAGATGAAACTGACCGTCCCTCATCTGAAATCTGGCTCCCTGTACCACCGCAGTGGAAGCTGCCATGTGACCCAGGAGCTGAAGAAAATGTCTTGCTGGTCGAGACACCAGAACAGGCTTAAGGAAGAAGCCAGGTCTGTAAGGGCCTTTGCCCTTGCCAGAGGAAGAAAAGCCTTTACTTGGACAGTATCTAACTCTATCCTTATGAAGGTCCGGAGTTGTACTGGTTCAAGAACTGATTTTGGTAGATTGAGGAGAAATCCAAGGGAAGTGAGCAATTGTTGTGTCACTTGCAGGTCTGACTTGACTTGGTCTGGGGACTGTCCCACAATAAGCCAGTCATCCAGTTATGGAAAAATGGAGATGTTCTGTCTCCTGAGAAAGGCCACTACTACTGCTAGACATTTTGTGAACACCATTGGAGCTGATGTTAGCCCGAAGGACATTGCTCTGAACTGATAGTGGCCTGAAGGCAATTCGAACCTGAGGTACTTTCTGTGGGAGCACGTGATGGGAATGTGAAAATAGGCATCCTTGAGGTCCAGGGAGGCTAACCAATCCCCTGGCCTCAGAGAGGAAAGAATTACTTCCAGAGTCACCATTTTGAATCTTGGTTTGATGAGGTGCTTGTTTAGGTGTCTTAGGTCTAGGATGGGCTGCCACTCCCCTATCTTTTTTGGAGTAAGGAAGCATCTGGAGTACAGACCCTTGCCCCTGTATGGAGCAGGAACTCTCTCTATGGCTCTGAGAGCCAGCAGAGAGGAAACCTCTGCCTCTAGGACAATGGTTTCGGAGATGTTTGCAGGTGGAAAAGATCTGACCCTCGGTTTTGGACATTTTTTGAAGCTGAGGGCCAGTCCCTGGCTTACTACCTCCAGGACCCACTTGCCTGAGGTAACAGACTTCCAGGCCTGGAAGTAGTAAGCCAGCCTGCCTTCTACTAGAATAGAGGAATCGACCCGGGCTGACACATCAGGGCGTCTGCTTAGCAGAAGCCTTAAACTGGGAAGAGAATGCAGCCCTGGTCATCCCTCTTCTGCCTCTCCTTCTGAAGAACCCCCTCTGAGGAAAAGGAGAGGAGGCCTGTGCCTGGTAAAAAGGCATGTGAAAAGGCCTGCCCCTAGACTGCTGCTTTTGAGGAGTTGCCTGCCTTTCCTTGGCCTGTGCACTTCTGTAGGTGGTCCTGTATTCAACCATCTTTTTCATGTAATTCCCTGTCTGCTCCCCAAACAGAGAATTACCCACCACAGGGAAATCCATGGCCTTAGCTGGAGTGTCCTGTGAGAGGCTAGTGCATCTGAGCCAAGCAAATCTCCAAAGAGACACAGATGTAGCCATGACTCGTGATGACACATCATTTGAGTCCACAGCAGCATAAAATTATTTATTTATTTATTGAAAATGTTTCACCAGGAAAGGCACACTGAACAAAAAGATGCTCATCTCACGGTGCGAAATTGGATCTTAGATGCCTCAATCCCATCAGCAGCCACCTCCACCAGCTCCTTGGCTAGCTGGGGGGAAGCCTGTTTAGCCAGTTCCAGAATAGTATCCCATCTGGACATCTGGTATCTGGCTGTGTAGGCCATATAGTTTGCCTGCCTGAGTCCCATGGAGGATGCCAAGTACTGTTTTTTGGCCATAGCATCCACCTTCCCGGAGTCTTTATCTGTGGTGTGTGAAGCCAAAGGTATATTAGCCTTGTCACAGGTTGCAGCCTGCACAACCCCTACATGGCTGCATTGTTCAAACAAGAACTCGGTACCTGAGCCTGACAGCATATACTTCCTGTCCATTCTCTTGTTCACAGGAAGTAAAGAATTTGGTGTTTGGAGAATTTTTTGTGTCCGTTTCCCCAAGAGATTTATGGAGGGGAACAGACAGTCTTTTGGACTCTGGGATGTGCATAATTTCTACAAAGTCAGACTCCTCTTGTTCCTCAACAGCTTCAACCAGAGGGAGCTGGAGGGTTTCTGCCACTTTTTTGTAAAACAATAGTGGGATGGGGACTCAGAAAGCCTGGGAGGGGACACATCAGAAAGCCTGTCTGGGGAGATGTCCGGTTCAATGGGCTCATCCAGACCATCAACACCATCATCTTCATCGTCATACCTTCCCCCCTCAAATCCAGTTCATAATACTCATCCGGACAATATTCCAGAACCACAGGAACTGACCGAACCGAGCGCCTACCAAGAGGCGCCGGATCGGATGGAACCGGAAGGAGCGATTCTACAATACTTATCGCTCTGGCTATCTCTTTGGCGGTTGGACGTTGTGGTTCTGGATCCGAACCGGCTGATTTTCTCTTTTTCTTTGACGGAACCGAGCCCTCAGGATCAGCTCTCCTTTTGCCCGAGGAAGTATCGCCCAGGTCAGTGGGCACTCCCTCAGGTTCAGTTGGAACCGAACCGGGCTGGCCATCTAGATCAGCGGACTTCTCGGCCTCCTTTTCCCTAAGCCTACCCAATCTCTTATCCAGGGTGGCCTTCGGAAAATTCTTGCAGATTTGGAAGTCTGAATCGAGGTGGTTGAACTCCAGATAATAAACACAGGTGGTGTGAGGGTCTTCCTTAACAAAGGCATCCCCACACTCACTACAGTGCTGAAATCCAGTGGGCCCGTTTTTTCTCTTGGGTTTCTTAAACGTAGCCATACTAACCAGAAGACCCCCTATTGGTTACCAACCGTGTTACGGGTTGTGGAAAAACACGTCTAAAATTAAGGTTTTTGAAACCAATAGGGATTGGTACCGCACACTAAAAAAATGTAAGAATAAAATAAACTAACACAATCGGTTCCTAACCGGACCGATTGACAGATTTTACAATTTCCACACAGAAATAAACAGTAATTAAACTAAAGTCCACTACCTACAACATTTACTGTACCACAGACAGGGATCTGAACCGAAAAATAAAAGACAAAAACGGTATAAAACCGATGTGTTACTTGGACTGAACCGACAAGTGAAGGAGCAATCTCCAGAGCGACTGTTCAAGTTAAGCGGAGTAAAGAATCTGACGGTTACACTTTGAAGTGCTGCAGACAGAGGTTTGAACCGAGCTCGAGCTCAACGTTTTTTTTTTTTCTTCCGCTCCAGTGCCAGTTATCAGCCCGGTCACAGCCCCTGTCACCCCCCACTCTCAAATCAGCTGTCCTCCCTGCCCCCTGGCTTGCCCCCTAAGGTGGGGCCGTGCCACAGCCAAGGTGTCACGGACACGGGTCTGGAACAGGAGTCAGCCTGAAAGCGACAGACGGACAGCGAGGCGGCTTCATGGAGGTGCTGCGGTGGGGTTTTTCTATTTAGGCTCCCTCTGCAGCCGGATGCAATGACGCCGCCATGGGGCTCATGGCGTGTTCTAGGGGTCTGCTGCACCAGACTCCCCCATGTACGCCAAGACGCACACCCTGCTCCCCAGCCTCTGCTAGGGGGCACCAGGTACCAGTGCTGTGATCCCTCTCCCAGGGAAGGAGAGCAGTCCTCTGGATGCTCTATCCTTCCCTGCCCCTGCCGATCCCCAGCGGCCCATGTTCGTTCCCGAACACGGGTTGCTGGTGTGGCATCCAGCACCTCAACCCTCAGCGCCACCGGGCCGGGCTCGAGCTCAACGTTCTATGCTCTGGCATAGAGTTAACTCTTTCCTCTCTGGGGCAGTTCAAGTGTTGGGGCTAACTGCATATGTCAGAATACAGCAAGACTTCATGTTGTTTGAATACCATGGTAGCGGGAAACTTTACTATAACAACCACTGTACAGCTGAGCTCCAAAAGGGTGATAAGTTGCAATATCTTCATTGAGTTCAACATCCCCCCCTTCACTGTCCTTTTCCCCTAAAAGGACAGTTACATAAAAACTTACCATAACAGTAGATCTTTGAGGGGATCTCAGGCAACAACCACAATAATTGGAAAGGGACCTGGGGTAGTCATATCAGATGACCTAAAGGTGGGTAAGCAATGTGACAGGGCAGTAAGGAGGGCTGGGGGGATACTGGGATGCATAGGGAGAGGCATCAGCAGTAGAAAACAGGAAGCTGTTATCCCTCTGTACAGACAGCTGGTGAGACACCATCTGGAGTACTGCGTGCAGTTCTGGAGACCCAATCTCCGCAAAGACATAGACAGGATGGAGGCAGTCCAGAGGAGGGCAACTAAAATGGTGCAGGGTCTGCACCAGAAGACATATGAACAGAGACTTAAGGAGCTTAATATGTATAGCCTTGAGGAAAGGAAGGAGAGGGAGACATGACAGAAACTTTCAAGTACCTCAAGGGAATCAATAAAGTCCAAGAGGGTAGCATCTTTCAGAAAAAGAGGTGTGCAAGAACAAGGGGGCACAATTTGAAGATTATGGGGGGACAGCTCAGAGGTAATGTGAGGAAGTATTTTTTGATGGAGAGGGTTGTGGATGCATGGAACAGCCTTCCTGAGGAGGTTGTGGAGTCAAAAACAGTGGTGGATTTCAAGAATGCATGGGACAGTCATAGGGCAATTCTAGGAGGTGGGGGGGTAGGAAGAAGTAGTCTGTTGGTTAACTAGGATCTGCAGCTTATCTATTAGGTAGGGAAACGGGCAGACTGGGTGGGCCACGCGGTCCTTATCTGCCGTGAAATTCTGTTCTAGGTCACACCATAGGAACTTCACCATCGATAAAGCAGGATCCACACAAAAGATTTTCCGCAGTACAACTGGGGCCGTCCATGCTGTCAACATCCACTGACATCAACAACCTTATAAAGGCGTAAGCAACCCTGCTCCTGCCTCAATTCTTTCCCCCAGAGGCAAAGGGAGCAGAGCTCTAGCCATGGGGGACTGAGGAGAGAGAGAGGTGCCCAGGCCTATATGAAAGGCTGGATACACCACACAGGCAGTTCCAAGACAAGAGTTCCAAGAAGAGGAATGGTGGGAGGGAAAGCAGACAAGATGACAGAGTTCCCCTCAAAGATCTACTGTTACAGTAAGTTCTTATGTAACTGTTCTATCTTCATCAGGGGTACCTCAATCATCAGGTCACACCATAGGAATAAGTTCCAAGCAGTTACAGGTGTAAACAGACAGTCTGGGAGGAAGACCAGCCATAAACTAAAGACAAGAGGCTCTGCAGCATAGCCTTACCAAAACCTGCACAGGCTCTTGAGGCAATGTCCAGACTGTAGTGCTTAGTGAAAGTATGGAGTGTACTCCAGGTGGCAGCTGCACAGATGTCAGCGGCTGAGAGACCTTGGAAACAAGCCACAAAAGTAGCCATGTCATAGCAGAACACAATGCAATTTACCAGTCATTTGGATAAACACTGCTTAGAAATGGAAATGCCCTCTCTACCAGGGGTGAAAGAAACAAAAAACTGCTCTGACAGTCTACATTCCGTGGTGCAAAGAAGGTAATATTTCAAAGTTGTGTGCACATCTAACGTATGGAGCAGTGCTTCCCCTGGATTGGCATGCTCAGGAAAATAAACCGAAAGGTGGATAGACTGGTTGAGTGCAAACTCAAGAGACCACCTTAGGGAGAAACTTAGGATTTGTGCACAGACACCCTGTCTTTGTGAAAAATCAAATAAGGCTCCTTGCATCAGAGGGCCTGAAGTTCTGAAATTCTTCAAGCAGAAGTAATAGCAACTAAAAATAACACTTTACAAGTGAGAACGCGTAGTTCACAAGTTTTGATTGGCTCAAAAGCAGACAGAGTCAGCTTCTCCAAAACAAAATTCAAATCCCAGGCCAGGACAGGATAACGGATTAGGGGTTTCAGATGCAGGATGCCCCTGAGAAAGGTACAGGAGACATCCAGCTGAGCAACTGTGCGGTCACCCACGGGCTCATGAAAAGCAGAAAATAGCCTAATGGTGTACCTTGAGGGAGGAGCACTGGAGACCTGAGTTAGAAAGAGAGATCAGATAGTTCAAGATCTGACCCACTGGACAGGTGAAAGGGTCCAGATTATGTTTGACAGCCCAGATGGCAAACCACTTGCACTTCATGGCATATGTGGCTAGGGTGGAAGGCTTCTGGGTGACCACCAGGACATCCGCCACTCTGTTGGAGATCCTAAACCTGGCAATGGCTATGTCCTCAAGAGCCAAGCATGCAGATGGAGGGACCTGAAGTTGGGATGGACCAGGGTCCCCTAAGCCTCGGTGAGCAGATTCCTGCAGAGGTGAAGAGGAACTGGAGGTTCCTCCACCAGCTGCTGAAGTAATGGAAACCATATCTGCCGAGGCCAGAATGGAACTACCAGAATCATGCTGACCCCCTCCATCTGCAGTTTGATTAGCACCTTCTGAATCAGAAGAAATGGGAGGAAGGTGTAGAAGAACCTCCCACTCCAGGAGAGGCACAATGCATCTTGCCAGAAAAGTCCAAGCCTTGGATCTAGCAAGCAAAAATTTAGCAGTTTTGCGTTGAGTGGGGACACAAAAAGGTCCAACTCTTGATGACCCCATCTGTCCAACATCTCTTCTGCAATGGATAAGAGAAGCTCCCACTCGTGCATGCTGGACTGAGTCCGGCTGAGGCTGTCAGCCAGAGTGTTTAGCACGTCTGGTACGTGGACTGCCAAGAATGTCATACCGTGATCTAATGCCCAGTACCACACTATCATGACCTCCCTGCATAGGGGGTACAAATGAGTTTCCCTCAGTTTGGTGCTGTAGTACACTACGTGGAGACTGTCTGACTGCACCAGCAGCTGACCCATAGTGAGGTCATTTTGAAAGGCCTGCATGGCGTACAGCATAGTCCTTATCTCCAGGATGTTGATATGCAGGGAGGTTTCTATCTGGGATCAAGGACCCTGGGTTTGGAAGGGCCCCAGGTGCACCCCAAGCCCAGATCGGAGGCATCCTTGGTGAGGATCTGCTGTGGGGAGGAGATCTGGAATGGGATGCCTTGTAGCAAATTCAGGGGGTCCATCCACACTGCAGCACCTTGCAGACTGGGTAAGAGACCAGGACTAGATGATCTAACTCGTCTGTGTGCTGGTCCCACTGTACCCTGAGGGTCCACTGGAGGATGCACATATGGAGCCTGGCTAGTGAAATAGTGGGTATGGCAGCCACCATAAGACGCAGCATTTTCAGGTACACCCTGGCATGAATATAGTGGCTTTCAGCTATTTCCTGAACTTGGGCTATAAAGCACTCTGACCTGTTCCAGGGCAGGAAGGCCTTCCCCTGCGCCAAGTCTAGAACCGCTCATATGTACTGCAGCCTTTGGGACAGCACTAGATCTGACTTGGACAGACTAACAGTAAAGTCAAGGAAGAGAAATAGCTGGAGAGTTCTCTCCAGAGTCAGCAGCAGCTGTTCCTTGGACAGGGCCTTTAGGAGCCAATCGTCCTGATAAGGGAAAACATACAATCCCTCCCTTCTGACAGCTGCTGATACTGCTGCTGCTAAGTACTTGGTAAAGACCCATGGTGCAGAGGAGAAGCCAAAGGGCAGCACTTTAACTGATGATGATGCTCGCCCTAGATCGCAAAGCGGAGAAACATCCTGTGAGGTAGAAAGACCAATATGTGCAGCTAAGCATCCTGCATGTCCAGCTAACATAGCCAATAGCCTGTCTTGAGGAAAGGCATCAAGCCTGCCAAAGTTACCATCCAGAACTTTTTGTACTGGACATACAGATTGAGGTCCTTTAGATCTAGAATGGGCCTCAAATCTCTGGTCTTTTTGGGGACCAGGAAAAACCTGGAATAAAACCCCGTTTCTCTGGTGCCTGGGTACTGGCTCGATGGCCTGCTTGTGCAGCAGGGACTGTACCTCCTCCCGGAGCACAAACATGTAAGCCGTGGGGTAACTGGATGCCGGGGGCGGGGTAGGGGTGTCTGGAGGTTGCTTGGTGAGCTCCAGTGTGTGACCCCTTTCTATGATCTGCAAAATCCAGGCATCCAAAGTTATGGTTCTCCATTGATTTCGATGGAGGGAGAACCGACCTCCAACCACCACCTCTTGGTCAGGGACCAAAAGGGGGAGGGTCTAGCAAGGAGTCAAGCAGAGGCGGATCCAGCCGCGGGGGCTGGTCCTTCACTTCTGGGATGGTTGGCCGCAGCTTCAGCACTGGAGGAGGTGGGCAAGGAAGTGAAGGCTCTGCGTTTCCCTTGGGGATGAGAAGCTACAGGTCTACTTGTTTGCCTCATGTAAAGGGAGGGCCCTGTCTACCTCGCTGAGTATGGTGGTATAGAGAAGGAGTGGACAGACTTACAGCTCCTGCCAGACGCCTGTGGTTCGTTGGATATCCTGGACATCAGGAACAAACAGCTTAGTGCCATTGAAAGAGGCATTAAGCACTGCTGAACATCAGCAGCAAAATTAGAGACCCTCAAACAGGAGTGCCTATATAGGCATATGCTCTTGGCAGCTGCCCTGACAATAGTGTCAGCCATGTCATAGAAGGCCCTGAGGAGCTGCTTGCTGACATCCTCAGCCATCTGCAGGCACTTAAAATGCTCCTGCTTCTGTGTGCCATCTTGGAGGGCCTCGGTGGCAGCCTTGCCCTTCTTCCAGTTAGAATTCTGTTACTTCACCTAATGAGACAGGTAGTTTGCAATCCTCAACCCAAAGGTGGAAGAGGCATAAACCCTCTTACCCCAAAGGTCAATTCTGCAGACTATTTATCTGGTGGGAAGGGGCTAAGGTGTCTTAGACCTGTCTTGGGCTGCCTTGATGACCACTGAGTCTGTTTCGGGCTGTGCAGCATAGCACGTGAACCCCTTGGGGGGGAGCATGGTAAAGTTTATCTACCCTGCGGAGCATAGCTGGCACCATGTCTGGTCTATGCCAGGCAGCTGTGGTCACTTTCCTCAAGGCAGACAAGATTTGAGGAATGATTCTGAAAGCAGGCTCTTCGATCTATTGGAAGTCCACCAGCTCTTTCTTGAAGACATCCTCCTTCTCAGTGTGGAAGCCCATGGTTGAGGACAATTGCTTCATCACACTGAAAAATTTGGGGTCCTCAGCAGGAGACCTAGGAGTATGCTTAAGAGAATACTCACTGACAGAGGAAGCTGTGGACCTGTTAAAAACCAGGATATCATCATCATCATCATCATCATCATCATCATCATCATCATCATCATCATCATCATCATCAATCATGAATGGAGGTCTAGATGGTACTCCTCCTCGACAATGACCTCTTCCAAATTCAAGTCCAATGTCAGACGCACCACCGACAGCCCGTGGGGAGCCTCCCATGGCCAATGAGTAGGGGTTGACGAAGCTGCCATCGATGGTGCCGGTGATGTGGGCCGGTATGTGCCCAGCTGCTGCACAGTCACCCAAGTGAATTTAGTTAAGATTTTGTTTAGGTTGAAGACTGCATCGATGAGGCGGGGGGGAATCGATGGTACAGGGATTGACAACACACCTGAAGGGCACTGTGAACCTGAAGAGCCTGCAGCCCTGGAAGAAGAGGGGTCAGACCTCAACAGGAGGGCTGTTGACGATAAGCCCATCACCGACGAAGTAGGGGCCGATGACCGTCCGCCCTGGGAATTAGGCAGGTGCCCTGTCAGTATGGGTCTGGAGGGCACAGAGACCTGGATAGTGACTTTGTGCTCTGGTGCAGTTGCATCCAATGAGGATCTCCTGGGCAAAGGGGCAGAGGCCATCAAGAAGCGAGATCACCTCCAGGGGAAGCAGCTGCAATCTCTGTCTTTTATATGACTTTTCCCCCACAGACCTGTCTCAGGCCTTAGAGGCCTGGGAGCTTGATGACCCTGTCAGTGATTGAGAGGCTGAGACCTCAGAGGACCCCTGCCCAGAAATGGCTACCCATTGATCCATCAGAAAATTCTTAAGTGCCTTTTTGTGTCACCTGAGAATTGTCTGGTTAAACTTCTGGCATAGCTCACTGTCAGAGACTTCGTGGTCAGGTCCAAGACAGCAGACACGGAGGGAGCATTCATCTGTGGAGGCAATCTTCTTTCCGCAGAGGCAGTGACAGAAGAGAGAGGTCAAAGGATCAGCTCTCGACATAAACAAAATAAAGGAATCTCTTTAATAAAAGAGTTTCTGAAAAAGTACAGAGAAAAAGCCATAGGCAAAAAATGGTGCAAGTACTGCATTGGAGCTTCCGTGGAGACCCATGCAATTGAGGTGACGGCAGGAAAGAACTGAGGAGGGAGAGGGGCCACTCACACCTTCACAGGGTTGATGACGTCAATGGATGTCAATGGGCTGTGCTTGTACTGCTGAAAATCTTCCATGTGGATCCTGCTTCACTGACGGTGAAGTTCCTGCGGTGTGACCTGATCACTGGGATACCCCCCCCCAAAGATCTGTATGACCTCCCCAGCCTACTAAGGAGGCATCCATGGTTAGCACCATGGTTTACTGCAGTTGAAGGATGGGAATGATTTTATTTCAGATTTTGCATTTCCTGTCATGGCTTCATGGAATATACCAGGCTGAAGTGCACTGGTACTAACTGTGTTAGTGGGGCCTTTCTTTGGCACCACTCACCACTGAGGTAGCACAGAATATGTTGCATGTGTAGTCTGGCCCACAAGACCACTGATGTTGTGGATGGCATGAGGCATGAAAGCCATCAGAACTCTAATGTTCTTTTTGTGCTCTCCTAAAAAGAAACTGAATACTGAATTAGAATCTGCTCTCTCCTGAGGAAGCTCAGACCTTCCCTCTATTATGTTCAGCTCTGTTCCTATGTACTGAAGGATCTGTGTGGGTTCTAACTGGGACTTTTCTATATTAAGGAGGAAAGTCACTCTTTTCCTCGTCATTGTCTGAGTCATGGCTATTGGAGCTAGACTTGGTTTTCCACACACTAACCAGTCCTCTACTACAGACAGACTGTGGCTCCTTGCCTGTGAAGTGCTGCTCCTGCTACAGACAGGCACTCTGTGATCACCCTTGGTACGGATGTTAACCAAAGGGGCATTGCTCTGAACTGATGATGTATCTGACCTACTCTGAACCTTAGCCGTTTTCTGTGATTTGGTCTGATTGGCATGTGAAAGTAAGCATTCCTCAGATTCAGTGAACACAGTCAATCTCCATGCTGAATTTATGGAATTAGTCAAGAGTGCTACCATTTTTAATTTTTCCTGATTTATATGCTTGTTAAAGGCAAATGAGATCCAGAATTGGTCCCCACTCTCCAGTTTTCTTTGCTGTGAGAAAATATCTGGATAAATGTGCTTGAACTGAGATAGTGGAACTTTATCTACAGTTTTTATTACTAGCAGCTTTTACATCTCCTTTCCCTGCTTCTCTTTCCATAGAACTTATAGTACCCTCTTGATTCTTTTTCTACTGGATTCCTCAAAAGTATTTTTATTCTTATCCACTTTGTTCATACAAGACTCTAGTCACCAAAATGGGAGGTTCAAGTTAAAAATGATTGCAGGAGAAACTCCATTGAGTGAGCTCATTCACAAGTCAGTCCTGAAATATACAGGCAGATTGAGACATACATAACATACCAGCAGGAGTAACAAAGCAGAAAATCACATTACGGTAGCTACGAACAAGGGAATATCTTGGTACAGGGTAACAATATATTAAACATACAACGGACCTGTTGAGTCATATGCAGAAGGGATACAGGCCGTAGCACACCACGTGGTAATGCTAACATCAGCAGTGTACTGCTAGTGCAAAGAAGCAAAGTGCAGAAGGTACATAAATCTATAACACAAGGCACTGGCGTATATACAGTAAGAGACAACTATAGGCAAAGGCATACATTGTTGCACTGTATTTATTCGTGACATGGATAGGGATGTAGCCATCAGGCACTTAAGGCGAGGGAGGAAGGGAGTTCGGGGGAGGAAGAAACAATTGGCTGTCGAGTAGGCTGGGTGGGATGAGGTAAGGGGAAGGAGGGTCAGGATAGATGGTGAAGGACAGATGAGTGGGATAGGCGGGGGAAGGGGTCAGAATAGTTGGTAGCTAGGGGAAGGATGGGTACACTTGGAGGTTAAGGGTAAAGGGACAGGGTAGCTGGTGGACTGATGTGTTTCGTGTGGAAGGTGGTTAGCTCTTGGGGCAATGGCATGCTATGTTAAATGCTTTCCTGGCCAGAGCCTTAAAACAGTTCACAGAGACAAGCTCGGTGAGTCTAAGATTAGATTGCATTTTATTCCAGACTGATGGAATACGAAGGTAACAACACCTCTGCCATGATTAGTCGCACTCTGGGCATCAACAGAATAGCTCAATTCCGTGGTAGTATCTGCTGTGCGACTCGTTCATAAGTGACTAGATAGACCGTGGCAATTTGTCCCACAGTATTTTCATCGTCCAGAAGCCAATGTGAAGCATCCATCTTGTGGCTAAGGATGTCCAGCCTACTGCTTGATAGAGGTCACTATGGTGTGTCCTATGCGGTGCGATTGTTATAAAGTGCAGTGCACGATGATAAAGAGTGTCGAGGTTGTGCGTGTGAGTTGCAGAATTACAGTTATGTATGATATCTCTGCAATCTATCAGGGGAGGAAGGTGGCTTGTACCAGTCTTTGTCTGATGTCCATTGTGAATAGGGATTTGTTCCTATAAAGGAACCCCAGACTCGCTTTCAGCTTTTTAACAAAGCACTCAATATGAAGGACAATTTACTGTCCATCCAGACTCCCAGATACTTAAACTGGTTGACGAACTCAAGGTGTCCCCAAAGATGGTTGTGATGGGTAGGGAGTGTGCTGTATGAGTGAGTATGTAGCCGGATTGACAGAAGTAAAGAACATTATCTTGCTTTTCTTTGATTTCAGTAACAGCTTGGAATGAGCAAGATCGAGCTGCAGTTGATTGAAGTCAGACTGCAGCTCAGCACATGCTTCACGCAATGAGAGCTTAGAGAAATACAGCACCGTGTTGTCCGCAAAGAAGTTTGGGCTTGTGGATATCTGTACCCATGGGGTTAATGTAAATGGTAAACAACAGCGGCCCGAGTATGGAACCTTGCAGGACTCCTCTCGTAATTGGCACTGGATCTGATAGGACTCCATCCACTCTGATCCTTTGCTGCCTACCTATAAGATAGCTAGAGAACCAGTTTAGAGAGGGACCATTCATGCCCAGAGATCTGAGGAAGAAAAGAAGGTATCCCCCAAATGGAAAATCTGCTGCCATGCATATCTTTTTACTGATAATGTATTGGCAAGGAACCTAGTTGTTGTATCACTGATGCCCACTGACATCTGGAGCAGATTCTTGGGTGCATGTAGTCCTACTTTCACATGTTAGAACATCTGTACCTTCTCTTCAGGGCACAAGCTGTCACAAAAAGGCAAGACAACCTTCCACTATGCTTCAAGGCAATGGGCTGTATAACACAGAAAGCAGCTTCTTGCATCAGTAACCTGAAAGATGAACAGCTTTTTTTTACCTAATGCATCAATTGTAATTCTTTCTCTGGTGGTGCTGATAAAATAAATGCCCTGGCTCTTTTCCATAGGCGTGTGCATGTATTAGGCGTTCTGTGTTGGGGTGAATATAAAAGTACTCAGAACCTTGCCTAGTCACCATATACCTTTTCCTATTTATTTTTTTAATCAATTGCTGTGGCAAGGGCTGACAACTGAAAAATCTTTTTATTCATTTTCTTAAATGCATCCTGTATGTGAATACTGGTTCTTATAGTTGAAGTTGATCCTAATATTTTAAGAACCTCAGATTCCTCTACATCTGCTCCTGTCAAAGAGGCCTAGGATGAACAAGCATCTGTCAATGCCGAATGCTGTCTTGCTGGCATTTTCATTGGTAGTGCAGGAGTTAGAGAGATGCATAACAGGAATGGCAGTGAAGTACTGAACTGACGCCACCCCCCACCCTGTACAGACCGACAGGCATTGGGGTGTGCCTTTGGGTCACTGGGCATGCGCTCAGGCCACTACTCCCCTACCCGCAAGACACCGACAAGTGTGGGAGTGCATGTGAGTCTTCGAGACATTATGCTCACCCATTCCGTGGAAATAGGCTAAGATAGGTACAGTATGGAGGAATGGGGTGAACTCTGGGGGCGAAGAGTACAAGGGGCACCTCGATGCCTGTCACTGGCTGCAGGGTGGTGGTGGAATGGCGTGAGCACTACAGCCGACAATCCCAAGTCACACCCCAGACGCCGGTTAGTCTCTACTGTGTGCGGCGTTACAGTTGGAAACCCTAATGCCCTGGGAATTTGTTGGTATTTTCACTCCAAATTTTCAGCATGGGCTTTTTATGACCCCTCCTCATGGTACTATCAGTTCTTTAGCCGAAAAGTGATTTTGCACAGCGAATGGGCTATTTGGCACCTAGGTGTGAAAACACATTTGGGGCAGGATGTGAAAAATGACACCTGTACTGTTCATGAGGCAGTGTAAAAAAATGGTAATGTTGAAAATCTGGAGTGAAAATATGAAACACTGGTGAAGTCACAAGCGTGCATAGAAACTGCACAACGCACGCCTGTAATGCAATCATTTTGGGGATTTTTTTAACCAACTTTTCAATATAGGCATTTTGGGACCTCCACTCATAAACAGTGCCACTGTGATTTTGTTACTCTATCTCAAACGTTGATATCCCACAGTGCCCACGCCATTGTGCGCCAGATATGCGAAAACCCATTTTGGGCGGGATGTGAAAAATGACAGCTGTACTGTTCATAAGGAGGTGTGAAAAAAATGGCAATGCTGAAAATCTGGAGTGAACATATTAAAAATTGTCTAAGTTACAAGCGTGCGTGGAAACTGCGCGATGCACACCGGTAACAGTCATTTTTGGAATTTTTTTCACCAAATTTGCAACATGGGCTTTTGGGGAGCCCACTTCATGAACAGTGGCACTGTCATTTCGTTAATTGGTCCCAAAAGGTGATTCCGTGCAGTGACTGTTAAATGACCTTTTGAGACCAAATAACAAAATGACAGTGACTGTGTTCATGAGGTGGGGTCCCAAGAACCCCATGTTGAAAATCTGGGACCAAAACTCCCAAAAATGGCTGCGATATCAACCTAAATTGAAAACCCCCCATTCAGTGCCATTATAGGACTCACCGTCATTTCTTCAGTTTGCAGTCAGCTTTGTAAGAGTGTAGACGTGTTCCCGGTCCACTGAAGATTGCTGCTCCCAACCTCTGGAGGGAAGTATGGGTGAGGGGGAGTGTGAGGAGGTGGGGTGTGCAGAAGGAGGGTGTGGGAAGGGGGGCTGGTGGCAACGACAAGGGACAGTTTTCTTTTTTTTCAGGTTTAAAAACAAAAAAAGATGATGTGGGTCTGTTTTCTTTTTTACAAGGAAACTATGGATTTCGGCACACTGGGGTGGGCTTCCAGTGTGCCAGAGTACTGGGGAAATCAAGGGGGGATCAATGCCGACCCGGGAATGGGCACCCTGAGATCAGAGGATATGTGTGTGGGGGGGTGCATCCGACACCAGGAGTGGCATCCTGGTGTGGAGGCATCACAACTGGTTTTGGCACACTGGGGTGGGCTCCCGTGTGCCACATTAAAGGATGTGGGGATACAGGCTGACAAGGAGATTAAGCACCCTGATGTCAGTATGCGGGGGGGAGGGGGATCCACCAGCGTGATGAATCGCACTTAGAGTGAAAGCACCTCCGGGCACTGAATACTCCCAGCCCGTACAGAGCTTAGGCTGTGGCCTGCTCCACATGGGTGGGAGAAACCTTCAAGCCAGAGACAGCGGGACATGGAGGAGGCAGGTGAGGAAAGCGCCTCTTCCCACCTTTCAGGCAGGGACAGGTGGGGTGGCAAGGCAGAAATGTCACAAAGCAAGCTGTTTGCTCTCCTGCGCCATCATGTTTATTGAAATGTTTCACCAGGAAAGGCATGTATGGGAGGCATGTCATCTGTGCCGCTGCATGTTGAGCTTGTCTCTGATTGCAGCGGAACATTTCTTTCAAGTTGGTGTCACGTTACATAATACTTGTGTCAACGCTAGCATGCTAGCTAATTGGGGAATGAGGGACACACCTACTAAAGCGTACCCCGCATTCGCCAACACTTACACACCTCTGCATTTCTCATACTATCACAAGATGTTGCTTGCGCACGCACAAGACAACATAAAAATCATTCAGTGGTCTGGGGGAATGAGCCTACTTCCTCATCCCCAGTCACATCTGGAGTGATGCATTCCTCTCATTCTCAAAATAGTCTTCACTCTCGGGTGCACTGGGAAAGGTTCTGTTGGGTGGTTTTCTGCCTGCGTTTTCATCACCAGGAAGAACTGCCACATTTGTTTACAGTCGTCCATCATGGACATTTGTTCATCTGGGCTTGGCTGGACAACTGTCTCAGAGTCCATTTACTTTTCTGGCTGTAACATTTTTTTTCTGTTTAGTCTTTTAACTGCCAGACTGTGGCATATAGCTGGATGTTACCTCAGTATGTCTCTCCTTTGCTTCATTTTTGTCTCAGCTTACCTCAGCAAAGGATTTATGCCCTTTGCACAACTTCTTGGACATCTCTGGTTAAAGTGCTAGTGTACTGCTTGCAATTAATATTGATTTTCAGATGCAGTCAGCTATCACTTCTAGTATCTGAAGAATTTTTTTTTTTTATTTTCTGTTTGCTGGTGTAACCCCCCTGCAAATGGGGGTTCCCAAAAGTCTTCCAGGAGCTTGCCTGAATGCTCCAAGTCTGGGCGTATTCAGCGTCTGAGCTGTTTAAATGTGGTTCCAAGTGAGTGCTATTTGAGGCTCTGCATTACTGTTTCTTTAAGAGCTGTCTGCTTGCAGAATTAATTAGTTTGTATGGGGGACTGTGTATTTAATGATCGAATCCCGCCCGAGCTGCGGAGAAATCGCTCCATTTCAGCAGTCGCTAAGAGTGCAGAGGGAGCCTAAATGAAAGATGTAACTGTTTGCCTGAAACCAGTTAGTGTGTTAAGTAAAATGCAGTTTGTCTAACCTGCCTTTCTCGCAGCTGGGACTCTGTGTGTGAACAAAGAAGGGATCACAGATCTCCAGGTAGAAGGTCACCTGGGGGCCAATGACCATCACATGGTATGGTTCAATTTGGCTACTACATCTAAATCATCCCATTCCAAGGCAAAAATATGGGACTTCAGAGGAGCTGACTTTGATAAGATGGCCAACAGAGTTGAGCTAGCCCTGGCAAAAAGAAACACAGGTGAGGGGGTACAGGCAAAGTGGGCAAGCATTAAGGATGCAATACTTGAAGCAACATCCCATTGTGTTAGACAGAAAAGGAAGTGCAAAAGAAGAAGGAAACCACTTTGGTTCTCAAATACAGTAGCAGAAAAGGTCACAGCCAAAAGGCTGGCCTTCAGGAAATATAAGGGAACACAGCGGGATGAAGATAGAGGAGGCATACCAAACTGCCTAAGGAAGCAGGTAAGGCAGTAAGGCAGGCAAGTCCCAAACTGAGGAAACACTAGCACGAACAGTAAAGAAGGTGACAAGACTTTCTATAGATACATTAGTGAAAGGAGAAAGTCCAGAGGGTATTGCTAAGCTTAATGGAGAAAAGGGAGCATGTGAGGAGGAGGACCTGTAAAGGCATCTATCCTAAATAGATACTTTTGCTCAGTATTTACTGAAGAGAAGGTAGGGCAGGGCCCACAGCTCAGCATCATGGACACAGGGGAGGAGGTGAGCACTACTCCCTTCACAAAAGAAAGGTCCTACAAGAGCCTAAGCTCAGGGTGGATAAGGCAATGGGACCTGATGGCATACATCCCAGGGTACTTAAGGAGCTAAAGGAGGAACTAGCAGAGCCATTAGCAGAATTGTTTAGTGAGTCTCTGAGCACAGGAGAGGTCCCAGAAGACTGGAGAAGGGCTCATGTGATCCCGCTCCACAAGAGTGGTAGCAGGGAGGAGGCGGGGAACTACAGACCGGTCAGTCTTACCTCAGTAGTGGGCAAGATTATGGAGGCACTCCTTAAGGAAAGGATAGTGCAACATCTGGAATCCATAGGGGCACAGGATCCAAGACAGCATGGGTTTACAAAAGGAAGGTCCTGTCAAACTAATCTCATAGATTTCTTTGACTGGGTAACCAGAGTGGTGGACCAAGGGGGAGCAGTTGATGTCGCCTACCTTGACTTCAGCAAAGCTTTTGACACTGTTCCACATAGAAGATTGATAAATAAGCTGGGTAGGCTCGGGGTGGGTCAGAAGTTGGTCAACTGGGTGGCAAACTGGTTGACGGGCAGAAAACAGAGTGGTGATAAATGGTATACAGTCAGAAGAGATGCAAGTCACAAGTGGGGTACCTCAGGGATCAGTCCTGGGGCCAGTCCTCTTCAACATCTTCATTAGTGACCTTGCAGATTGACTAGAGGGTAAGGCTTGTCTGTTTGCAGATGACACCAAGATCTGCAACAGAGTAGATGATCCAGATGGGGTGGGCAGAATGAGAAGAGATCTGGATAAACTAGCAGAATGGTCAGAAGAGTGGCAACTGGGATTTAATGCAAAGTGCAAAATCATGCACATAGGAAGAAAACCTGAAGCCACCTATAGGCTGGGAGGGAGTTGCTAGCAGTCACAAAGGAAGAAAGAGACTTGGGCATCATCATCACTGATGACCTAAAATCATCAAGCAGACCTCTAAAGCAGTAGGTAAGGCTAGGGGGTGTTAGGGTGTATTAGTAGGGGTATCACAAGTCGTAGAGAGGTAATAACCCTCTGTACAAGACACTGGTTAGGCCCCATCTGGAGTACTGCGTGCAGTATTGGAGGCCACACCTTCACAAGGACATTAACCAAATTGAGGCAGTCCAGAGAAGGGCAGCAAAATGGTGCAGGGACTGCATCAGAAGACATATGAGGACAGATTAACAGAGCTCAATATGTAACCCTTGAGCAAAGGAGGGAGAGAGGTGATATGATCGAGGCATTCAAACACCTTAAGGGCATAAACAAGGTGAAAGAGTTTAACATGTTTAAATATAAGAAAAATAGCAGGACAAGAGGACACAGCATGAGATTAGAGGAGGCCGATTAAGGGGGAATGTGAGGAAATTCTTTTTCACAGAAAGGGTGGTGGATGCATGGAATGGCTTACCACAAGAAGTGGTGGCTATGAATACAGTGCAGGGCTTCAAACAGGCATGGGATAGGCATAAGGGAGCAATACAAATGACTATGAATAGATAGGCCACTGACAGAGCAAAGGCCAATGGCACATTTATAAGGTAGAAAAAGAAATGGGCAGACTGGATGGGCCTTGCGGTCCTTATCTGCCGTCAACTTCTATGTTTCTATGTTACCCCTCCACTTTGGACCTAAACTGCTGTGCTGGGCCAAATGAGTTAAGGGTTCCCTAAAATGGAGCCTGTGGATGAATCAGAACTTGGACTCTTAATTTTGAGCCAGCCACAAGTGGATTGTATGGGCAGTGACTCTGGGAAATGTAGTTTTGACCTTGGCGCCTTTTTCTACCAACAGAGAGAGTCTTATTGTGAGTGACAGCTGAACCAGCCAACAGAATAGTTTGGAGCTAAAGGAAATGCCCTGCTCTGTGACTGGAAAGATCAGATCAGATCAGCTGTGGCAGTGAAGAGAGAAGGAGCTGTGTGCTTCTGCGGTGTATAGTTTCGCGTGGGAAGCGCGTATGAGGCCCTGAGTTTCAGTCTGCAGCCTTTGTGGGTGCCAGTTTGGACTGAATCCGAGTTGTGAGGAGAAAGAAGCACTAGAAGTGTGGAAACCAGGCTCACCCTGTAGAAGACTGGAGAAACTGCTGAATCGCGCTCGGTCTGTCAGGAACTGAAGCTGCTGTGTGTGCTCCCGGGTATTTTGCAGTAATTGCGATCGGGATCGAGGAGCAGCCTGCCTGGTATAGTACTTTCCTTTTACATATGAATGTGCGTAGTGCTTGTGGGGAATCACTATTTCCAATCCCCAGTACTGTGTGCTGTGCGTTGAAGCTGGAAGCAAACTCCAGCTTGTCTCGGACTAAATCCATTTGCTATCAACTGCAGTGGGGTCCAGTCACAAGGACTTTGTCTCCATGCCTTGTTGTTCTGGCAATCCAGAAGAACATCCACCATCCGGTTCTCAGCCTGGGTATTGTGAGTACAAGTCAGGGTATTCCCCTGCAGCCTCTTTTCAATCACAAGTGTGTAATCTAATTCTTGTGGTTTCACTGCTTCATGGACTGAGCCATCCAGCTCCAGATTACAATTGGGTGTTGTGCATATATTTTCTTCTACAGGGCCCTATCCATCTGCACCTGCCGGCCAACCCCGGGCAACGGACCTGGCTAGCCCCCCTCCCCCAACCTGGGTACCCAGAGTGTGACTTTTCAGACCCTGTATGTGTGCATAGTACTGTGATTTAATGCCACCAATTAACCTGATTGCCCCCTCCCATGTTACTGTCCCCTAAATAAATCAGATTTTTTGTTGTTATACTATACACTGTACTGTGGTGTTGGTACTTATGGAAACAGTATTGTATTTTGCTGTGTATGTTGTTTAACCTTATTTTACAGGGGGTCCTCAGAGACATGCTGCAGAATCAGTCTCAAGGGTAAGTGGTACTTTATGAGTGAACAGTGTGTATACGTGAGGTATTGGGGCTGTAACTCCTGTGTACTGTGTGAGCCACTAGAAGGAATAAAAGAGGGTCTCAGTGTCCCAGAAGGCTGTGACCAAGCTAGTCTAACCACTACAAACCCTGACCTATGGGTGGAGGCACCCGCCATAGAACCTAGGCAGCTCAACCTGTCAGCAGTCAAGCAGACAGGGGTAGTAGCCCTTGGGACAGTGCCACCTGGGGGTTATGCTAATTAGAAGCTTTTCCACCTGGCAATACTGGCTGATGTGTGGAGCAGCACTCTGTCTGGAGGGAAAAAAAAAGTGTCTGTTCTGTTCCTCTTGCTACATCGTCAGAAATGAGACCAAACGCCTTGAGGCACCGCAGTCCTTGCAGCCTGAGCAGTGACTTTCACAAGCTAAAAATCAAAATACAGGAAATTGTGACATCACTAGTAACCAGGGAGAGCCAGTCCCTGCTGCTTCATGTGAAAGGTAAACCTGGCAATGAGAAATGGTTCTCATTTGTTACTAGTGATGCCAGTGTCAGTGTGGTTTTAGTTTTTTTTTTTCCCCCATTTCTTTTTATCTCTCTCCTTACCTGAACACTCTCCAGAGAGGCCACTCAGTGCTGGCCTTTATCCCACCCACCTGAAGCTATCTTCATCTTGCTCCTCCTGGGCCTTGGCTCTCCGACCCATTACCCAGCCACCCAGCCCTGAGTCCCCCAAGGTGGGGCCGCCAGATTGCTCCTCCTGGTTCTCTATCTAGAATCCAGATGGGTGACCAGGCATGGAGGAGAGCGGAGGAGACGAGATGAGAGCCCAACATTGGGCGTGGTTGACCAACCCCTCTAGACCTTTCTTCGTCTATCAGGAGGCAAGGGGTATTTGCACATGGGTTTCTCCCCGCCCACCACCCTCCCACGGAGCCCAGACATGCAATAACGACCAGCATCCACCGAGCTCCGCAACCCAGTACTGTAGCATCGCAGGTTCCAGGCCACCTCCAACTGATGCCAGAGATCGCTCAAGAGTGACGCGGATCCCTACTCCCCTCCCAGGGAAGGGAGATCCATCCATCAAATGCTCGATCCCTTTCCACCCCTGCCGACCTGGGCTCATTCCCAAACCCGGGTCGCCGGCGTGGAGCAAGGTGAGGCCAATGGTTTCACTGTTGATGTAGTGGAAGGAACAGAACTGACTTTTTTTTCCCCCCTCCAGACAGAGTGTTGCTCCACACATCACCCCAGTACTGCCAGGTGGAAAATCTTCTAATTAGCAAACAGAAAAGACTAAATACCTGAGAAATAAGCTGACTACATCTGAAAGTTACAATTAATCTCAGACAGTTTCCAGGCAGTGCACTAGCTCTCTAATAAGACTTCTTAGCAGAAGGAGTCCATGGTCATTTTTAGAAAGAGATTCTCAGCCTGTTTAATAGGGGAACTCTCTTTTGAGTTTATTAAAGATGCTGGAGCAGATGAAAACTGTCTTTTTTTTTTTTCTTCTTTGTGTCTTTGCACAAAAAATCTTGCATGAGCTGGCCCGGTAGCACTATTGCTAGCTATGCTGGTGACCCAGGTTCAGAAACAGAGTCGGTTATCTGAGGGCTGGCTGGGGACGGAAGACTGAGGGACAATCCCTGGATCCCTGCTCCCTTCAGGAGAGGTGTTACCCATGTCCCACCGGCTGGTTGCATCCTGGAAGAATCTGGATGGCAGTGCCGCAAGACCACAAGGGAAGGGATCCCACACCTAGATGCCGGCATCATCTCCACCTTGGCAGAGCATGTACACTGCATCAATGAACGCAAGTAAGCCCTAGGGGAAGAACACTAGAAGGAAAAAAACTGATTTTTTTTTTTTTATTTTACTTTTTGTTGACTGGGTAAGTGCACTAGACAAATTCTGCCTCTTTTTAGGCACGACCCGGGGGAGGGTGATACAGGAGAATGCCAACTGACCCTGAACCAGATTAAGCTGTTGGTAGTATTTTTAGTGAATGGTTGAACAGTGAATGATTGCAGTTGGATGGTGGCCCAGTCCCCTGCAAGCCTCATACTGGCAAATGGGTATCTCCAACAGATCCTGTTGCAGGAACTGGAATAAGGTAAGACCCAGGGATGTCAGCTGATGAAATTGTGAGGACCAATCTAGATGGGGGCAGATAGGCAGCAGAAAGTACTAATACAAACAACTCCCGTGTGAATCAAGCTTTGGAAATTATTAGGGCCTAGAAACAAATAATTAGTCTGCCTCACTACCATCTGCATTCAGCACCCACAAGTCTGACCTAGAGGAAAGTGGGGCACAGGGCCCAAGGCAGCATGGGTTCACAGCAGGAAGGTCATGTCAGACAAATCTAATTGATTTCTTTGACTGGGTAGCCAAAGTAGTAGACCAAGGAGGGGCTGTAGACATGGCCTACCTAGACTTTAGGAAGGCATTTGACACAGTCCCACACAAAAGATTACTAGTCAAATTAACCAGCCTGGGAGTGGGTCCCAGAGTGGTAGCCTGGGTAAAACATTGGCTGGACAACAGGACACAAGGTAATTGTAAATGGAGTCCACTCTGAAGAAAGAGGGGTTACTAGTGGAGTACTGCAGGGTTCAGTACTGGGTCCAGTCCTTTATAATGTCTTTATAAGTGACATTGCAGAGGGACTTGAAGGAAAATTATGCCTCTTTGCAGATGACACAAAGATCTGCAACAGGGTGACACACAAGGAGGCATGGAAAGGATGAGAAGGGACTTGGCAAGGTTGGAGGCAGGGTATGAAATTCGTGAAAAAAAGTACATGCCCACTTGGGCATGTAAGAAGAAAATGTACATGCCAAACAAACTATTTACATGCCGCCCCTTACTTTACATCATTTTAAATGTCATCTTCACTGGACCAAGCACTTTCGTTTTCATCACCACTAAGGCTGGCAGAAGCAGCTTGCAGTGACAGTGTTCTGGAGCCATAAGCTTTTGTAGTGTGTCTTCTTTTGCCATTTTTCCACCACAGTGATATGGCACCTTCAGGGTTATAGTCACTAAGCTGGGGTCCATTCAGAGATATAGACATTAGGTCGTGTCGGGTGTCTGGGCGTAATCCAACCCTCCAGTCATTTTTTGTTCTTCCCATTAGAGAGAAGCCTCGTTCTGCAGCAGCAGTGTGAACAGGAATCAGGAGAATGATTCTGACAATGGCCAGCACATTTCGAAATTGTTGATCCTGCACATCCACAAGAATCACTTTCTGCCACAATTTCAGAGACTTACAACTTTCAACAGGCAGCAAGTGGAGTACATGCTTTTTCAAGTCTAGCCACTCCAGCAGTACCAAAGTAACATCAACTCCACGAGACTCTAGGACCAGTTTATAGTGATCAACAATTGTTTGAATTGCTTGATCTCCATATGTTTTAAGTGCCTCTGTAGATGTTGGCCAGGATTGAAAATTTAAAGCTCTTGCAGCCAATAGCACTTTATTGGTCGTGAAGGACTGAAAGAGAGATTCAATGTGCTGTGATGTTTTTTGAAGGATTTTTCTGATGTCTGAAATTGTGGCTTCTACAATGTCTGAAGGAGAACCTGATCTGTGCCTGCTAGTTTCATTAAGTTAAAACTGTTGGACTGAGTTAGGGTCTCATTTACAGATGTAAGTGTTGTGCAGTGAAGAGCTTCTTGATTCAAGAGACCATTTAGTTTCTGAATTGTGCTTTCTACTCTGCTGTGAACTTTTTCAACAGTGGCATCCTCTTGCTGAAAGCACAGACTAAGAGCAGATAAATAACCAAAAAACACTTTCAGAAAGTTCATGTATATGACACATTTTAAAATCTTAAGCACTTTAAGTATTTCTAGTGCTTTTTGGCCATGATCCTGCTTGTTTGTCAGTGACACATGTTCGAGGTGAGGCACTAATGCAGCCCAGTTCCTTTCAAGGGCAGAAATGGCCCGTTCTGTGTGTGCAAGCCACCTAGTGCTGCCAGTGTTAACTAGTTTGACCACATTAATATTTAAAAGGGATCCCGTTTCCTGTAGGCCTTTCCAACTTTTTGGTGACCTGTAGTAAAATGAGTAAATGTTCAGCAGTTGTTGTTCTAATGACTTGTAAAAGGGTCAGTCTCTGAAAGAATCCTTTACAGCAAGCTCTAAACTGTGTGCACAGCAGTGTATGTCAATGAGGTGTGGGCACTGGAAATCTTGCTTTATTCGACTAAGGACACCTGAAGTGCTCCCCAACATTACGGCAGCACCATCAGATGCTGCACTTATCAGCTTATGTTTCCAACCACCATCCTTTAAACCACCTTCACCCTCTAAAGCATTAATCACAGTATTTAAAATGCTTTCTGAATTAGGGACACTGACTGGTTTCGATGCAAGAAATTTTGTTACAGGTAGGCCAATTTCAAAAACACGTACATAAATGCCCTCCTCCTCAGGTCACACTTTTATCTGTGTAGGAATCAACAAGAAAAGAAAAGAAGTCATTGTTTTGTAGTAGACTAGCAGTAGTGCTTTGAATACCTTGGCAATACAGTGAATGAAGACACGGCATTGCTTGTCACTACTGTAACTGTGACCCATAGCATCATCCCCATGATTTCTTCTTTGTAAATCTATCAACCCAGGAAAATCCCTGAAAGGCCTTTCGGTCCTAGCAACGTAATATGCAGTACAGAACAATTTACAAATTTGATCCATTTCTTTTTTGTTCCATAAACTGTATGGATTTCTCTGTTGGTCTTTCTCCAACTTTTGTTTTATTTGCAATGTATGCCCTCTCAGCATTTTTGTGTGCTACGGAAACTTCATGTGCTGAAATAATGTGTACTCTAAAAGTACTGCATCCAGTTCTGAAATTATTTTTGCTTTGGCTTTTATCATAACTCTGACACCATGTACAGAACATGGCACATTTATCTGTGTCATACGTAAGCCACTTCCTGCCCTTTTTCCAGGATTCCTGAAATTTTCTAACTTTCGGGGCCTTAACCTGGCTCTCAGTACAAGCAGTAGCACTTGAGGAAATTTCAGTGGTCACAACAGTTTCACTGTCTGGGCAAGGAGATGGTGGGGTTATAGCTGTGCCTGTAGTAGTACTAGCACTTGGTGTTAGGGAATCGGAGTCAGCTCCCGCAGTCTCATCAAAACGCTTTCTCTTAAATCCAAATTTAAAAAGACTCATGGTGTCTGCCTGGCTGTTCGGAGTTGAACTTGTGAATACTGATTTTAAGAATTTTTTATTTGTGTTACTCAGTATTAATAAATGCAACAAGGAAAAAGTGTCTCTTGTCTTTTTTTTTTTTTATAATAAACTTAACAAGAAAACCTGACTGTGTGTTGTCTAATTATTTGTTATAACAGGTGACAATGAAGACAGTATTCAGATTTTAGATAGTCCACAGACAGTGTAGCCTGTAAAAAGCGAGATTTTTTATAACAGTATTCAGATTTTAGATAGTCCAAAAACCACAGCGTAGAGCTTATGAAACGCTTAACAGATTTTTTTATAACAGTATACAGATTGTAGATAGTCCACAACGAAAGATTTTTTTAATAACAGTATTTAGATTTGAGATAGTCAACTCCACATACAGTAGCTTTATTAGCTAGTAGAATAATAGTGGATTCCCCTAAGTTTTAGGTGTTCCAAGTTCACGTAGCTTTTACAAAAGCTTTTAGAACTTTAATAAACAATTACTTTTAATTAGATTTTCTTAGTCTGCAGAGTAGGTTTTTTTTTTTTTTTTTAAACAGATCCCTTTGTATTTAGAGTTTAGGTAATCCACCACAGATTATTATTTTAGGTGGTCAAAGTAGCTTTTAAAAAAGCTTTTAGAATCCAACAATTCCTTATAATTAGATTTTATACAATACACAGCATACTAGCTTGTTAAAGCTTTTTAAGAGATTCTTTTAACACATCCACTAAGTTTGTAAAACTATAATGAGCTTTTTTTATATGGTTTAGTTAGGTAGAGTTTTTTTTTTCTTTGTCTTAATTCAGTTCCCTTCCCAGCCAGTAACTGTGTGAATATAGACACACTAGTGATGATGAGTTGACTACTGACTTGCTGCTAGAACTCACAGTATTTAGTATCTAGCCTTTTTTTTTTTTTAATTGGTACTCAGAGAACTGTCTACAGTATCAGTATAGGCTGCTAATCTTTATTTTTTAGTTAGTCTCAGTTAGAGATAGTTTACTATAGGTTTTAAATTCAGTTCCCTGCAACTTAGCAAGTTTAGCTGACAGCAACTGTGGCCAGAAAAAAAAACGTGCTGCAGAGATCAGAGAATAGGTCCTCCTCCTCTTTGCTGCAGTTGGCTGGTTTTTTACTGCTATCTGCCTCTCCTGCTGTAATTTTACAGTGCTGTGCCAAACATAGAGAATTAATATCAGGCACAAGCTGGATGGCTTTATCTAATTTGAATGGCTGGGTTGGTATTTATGAACTCCCCACCGGTTCAAATCAGTCTGCAATGCTTCCCAACAAGTCTGTCTCACTCTCACCCCCCCCCCCCAGTACCAGAGTATCAGTGTGTTGCTTTCTGCTGTCACTGAAAATTAAGCACTGTCTGCAGACTTTAAAAAGTCCTGTTCTTTATTGCTTCTATTCTTTTGTCTCCCCTCTCTAATCCTACTATTAAATTTATGTTCTTCTATGATTCCTGATTTCCTCCCTCCGAGTCCTTACAGACACCTTCACGGTCTGACGCTCACCCTCTGCCTCCTCTCTCACTCCCAAGTCCCTGCTTATAAACGCTCCACTTCTCTGACTTTGCTAAAGAGAGCTCTTAAAAGAGCTTTTGGGTCTTTTTTTTTTTTCTTATACAAATACAAAGTTAGATCGCAAACAGAGCAGCACTCTCGCAGTCTAGAGCTACTGCACGGACCTCTCTCTCCCAAATCGTTGACAGAATGGCGCACTGAGCTGCGTTCTCGCGTAACGGCGAGTTAAGGGGGCGGGTGAACGGTCCCAAAACTCACACCAATTGGTTCCCACCTCATGCAGTGAGCGACCGACGCGACAGACCTAAGCAGGTGGCTGGCTGATGACTGTGCCAGTCAAATTAGGGGAATTTCAGTACTGTACTGTCAGCTGACAGTTAAAACGGCACACTTGTGATTGACAGACTCCAAGAGTTGGCTTTGTGCCTTCACTCCTCCAAAGGCTCCCCCCGCCCTTCTGAAAGGAAAAAAGAAAAAAAAAAAAAACACAAAGAAAACAAAACAAAAAAACGGAGCCCTGCACAAATACCTTAGGTGCCCCAGTGGGCAGGCACAAAACAGCAGTAGGTGTCCAGAGGTAAAAGTGCCTGCCCTGGTGTACCTAAGGTATAGGAATTTCACACCCTGGTTGGAGGAATGGTCAGAAGTATGGCAGCTTGGATTCAAATCAAAGAAGTGCAAAATAATGTACCTGGGAAACAAAAACCCAGGGGAAGATTACACAATGGGGGGGGTAGTAACAACAAAAAAAATGGAAAGGGACCTCAGGGTAATCATATCAGATGACCTTAAGGTTAGCAAGCAACGTGAGAAGGCAGTAGGGAGGGCTGGGGGGGATACTGGGATGTATAGGGAGAGGTATCACCAGCAGAAAACAGGAAGTTGTCTTCCCTCTGTACAGACAGTTGGTGAGACCCCATCTGGAGTACTGCATCCAGTTCTGGAGACCCCATCTCCGCAAGGACATAGACAGGATGGAGGCAGTCCAGAGGAGGGCAACTAAAATGGTGCAGGGTCTGCAAGAAAAGCCACATTAGGGGAGAGACTAAAGGAGCTTAATATGTATACCCTCGAGGAAAGGAGGGAGAGGGGGGACATGATAGAAACTTTTAAGTACCTCAGTGGAATCAACAAAGTCCAAGAGGGTAGTATCTTTCAGAAAAAGAGATGTGCAAGAACAAGAGAACAATTTGAAGATAGAGGGGGTATGGCTCAGGGGCAATGTGAGGAAGTATTTTTTCACAGAGAGGGTGGTGGACACATAGAACAGCCTTCCTGAGGAGGTTATGGGGTCTAAAACTGTGGGAGAATTCAAGAATGCATGGGACAGACATAAGGCAATTCTTGTGGGGGTAGGAAGAAATAGGTTGTTGGTTAACTAGGATCTGCAGCTTATCCTGTAGGTAGGGAAATGGGCAGACTAGGTGTGCCAAGCGGTCCTTATCTGCTGTCAAAGTCTAAGTTTCTATGTTATTTTTTAAAACATGTGGGCCCGGTTTTCTTTCTAGGCTTTAGTTTTTGTTCAGTCTCAGACATGAGACCTAAAACTGGAACCCACTTCTTCATTTTTAAATTGACCTCAGTCATTGAGAGGCAATAATTAGTTAGACTGCTGCACTTAAAAAACAATAAAAAAGTACATAAATTCAATAATTTCAGTCCCAGTCACTGGGAACGAATGACACACTTCAAATACAAATTACCACAAACTCGACCACAGCCTTTTGTGAGCAGAGGTTAAAAAGCGGTAAATTGATGGTTCCCAAAACTGCATAAGAATGAGAAAAAGAGTGCAAAAACTTACAAAAGAAGAAATAACAGTGCAGGAACTTACAGCAACCCGTAGTAACTTATATACCCTGTTATGATAAAAAAAAGAAACAAATAATGAACTTCACCAAAATTTTCAGTGGAGTAAAGATCTGGAGCAAACACTCTCAAGTAGAAACTAAAGTTGGACTGTTAGAATGCTTGTAGGCTCATGATCAGTGCAGTGCATCAGGGCAAACTGGCATCCTTTACAAAAATGTCAACATTCTGTGGCATAGCGCAGTCACGGAAATGATGCACTACTTAGAAGGGGAACACATTTATGTTTTAAAAGATGTATGCATCCCACCACCTGCCAACCAGATCCACAGCTGAACTGGGGACAGCCCTTCACCGGAACCCCCTGTCATGGAGGGCATGCAGTGGGGGAAGTGCAGATGTCACAGGGTTACTGATCCACGGGGATAGGTGGCTGCCAGCTACAGCTTGAAGGCAAGACATAAGCATCAAAGGGATGAAAACCCTCTATGGAAAAAATACTGGCCACAAAAATGGATTGTGGCAAACAATTTAGGCCACGAAGTTCAGATAGTAATTACTCTAAAACTGACAAGTTAAAGAAGGTTTATTTAGAGACTAACACAATTGCAAGTGCATATGGCAGCTATTGTTATGAAATCCTGAGGAACTGTGCATTTTGTTGACACTTCTAACAGGTCAGAAATACTTCATTATGGGGTTTTATTTGGGATGCCCTCTATCAATGTGGACAATACAATTCAAATTTGCAGTTAGTGCTGAGCACATACTTATACTCAGTTTATTAATCTGGAAAACATCCTTAGCAATTCCAGATGCACTTCCCTGCAACATTAGAATCAAAACTCCCATGATTTCATTTGTCAAACAGGACATTGTTTATTCGGTAACCTTTTTTCACGTTTACTGAAAGATCATCCAACACTTCATCTTCTAATGACGCTCTCATTAATCTGTCATTATGGGAATTTATTTGCACTTCATTTTTCGGTCTCCCCATCTGCCCTACATTTTCCACGAGAAGCATTAAGTTAATGTTCTTTTTTTATTTATATGTATTATATTGCGCTACACAGCAAAGTTAGAGCAACACAGGCAAATCAGAAAAGATGCCTCAAAATATGAACTGCAAAATGAAAGCTTTCTGTAGAAAACCCTAATATTTTAGTACTTCAACACATAACTGCACACCTGAAAGAAGACAAATATAATGGCTTCTTTTAACAGAAGCAATAGCTTCTGATTCACAATTGTTACGAAAAAAAAAAAGTCCTGATGCCAGTAGTCAACATACTGTATACATCAGATCCAATACCAATATGGTATGTAACAGATTCAAAATAATTTTACAAATAAAGACATCAACTTGAATAGTAGGATTTTGTTACTCAAGCACTGTACACATGTCTGTTTACTACAGTCCACATAAGCACAGACTGCCTTTGGGAGTGATCTCCAGAGAAAAGCTTAGAGAGTCACTGCTGCTGAGCGATATTCTCGAAGACAGCTGAAGACTACATTGGAAAACATTTCCTCAGCATGTTCTCTTACTCCCTGCTGTAATAAAAGGACACGATTAAGCCCCACCCACAGGACAATTCTGTCCCTTTTAAACTAATGTGGGGAGCAGACAGTGTCTTAAAGCGCAAGCTACCACTCAAAGAACATTTACCCTGCCAGAAGAGGATTTCAAAAATGGCATTACATAATTTAATATTACATTACTGTCTTTAATGGCTTATGTGGGAATTTTAATGTTTAAAGCAATACTCTCAGCAACTGGGGTCTAAAAGTTGCTATATTAGTGCAAACATTTAAATTCCCACCTAAGTTATTGTAAGCGTTCCATTAATAACCATGCACTGCTGTCTCAGTTACAGCGGTGGTGGGATCCACACACTGATTCAGGGAGTCTTCCCCGAAACCTTGCTGCTGCACTGTCAGCTACTACAGGGAAGCAGTCTGCATTCTCCAAAAAACTGCAGTATAGCTGTGAAACAAGACATGTACTAAAATTATAATAAAGCCATTTTTACGGCTGCATAGCAAAGCTGTGACATATTGCTATTACTTAGTAGAAAGAGGGGACTTTGGAAGCACATGACCGGATGCCCGCACTGTGCCTTTCCACAGCGGAGCTGAAGCACATGTGGTCCTCTCAACTGAGTACAGCGCTGTCCTCCCTGCCCCACACTTGCTGGCTGCATTATTTTTCTGTTCTGTGCTCACTTCCGGTTCACTTCCAGTTTGGAGCTAGGTGGCACCCCCACCCTATAATTCTTCCCTGGTGCCCAGTGGCACTCACCCATCCTCCAATCACCGGACCCATATTTACATGTTTCCCTGGTGTCTAGTGGTACTCCCCTTCCACTTGCTGTCCCCGAACTGCCATGTTTCCCTGGTGTCTAGTGGCACCCCCACCCTCCAATCCCTTATCCCCCTATCTATGTAATACTTCCCTAGTGTCTAGTGGCATCCCCCCAGCCCTCCGATCGCTGGCCCCTACCTATGCAATATTCCCTAGGTAGCTAGTGGCACCCCCCTGTCCCCTGACTGCCATTTCCATGTTTCCCTAATGTCTTTCTGGTGTCCAGTGGCACCACCGCCCTCCAGTCGCCCTTCTCTGTGTTTCCCTGTTTCTGTGGTGTCTAATGATGCCACCTACCTTCCAATCGCCATCTCCGTGTTTCCCTAATGCTTCCCTGGTCTCTAGTGGCCCCTCTGCCCTCTGATTACCTTACACATGTTTCCCAGGTGTATAGTGGCACTCCCCCACCCTCCAATCACCAACCCCGTGTTTCGGTAATGTTTCCCTGGTGTCTAGTGGCACCCCTCCAATCACCATCCCCATGTTTACCTAATGTTTTCCTGGTGTCTAGTGGCACCCCACCCTCCAATCACTGGCCCAATGTTTCACTAGTGTCTAGTGGCACCCCGACCTCCACTCGCAGACCCATATTAATTTCTTAAATGTGACATGTAAGAAAGAAAAACATTCCTCAATTTTTTTTTCTTTAAACCTGTAAAAAAGAAAATGGTCCATCGCTGATCTCACCTCTGCACCCCAACCTCCCACTCAGCAGTCACCACCTAACACACCACACCACCACCACACACCCTCACTCACCTGAACATGTCCCAGGATGAAGATCCACTCTCCAATCTAAGACACGTCTTACTGCTGGAAGTGGCGACTGCAACATGAGAAACTAAGGTAAATGCAGTTCAATGTATTTCAATGAGGGTTTGAACTTTGAGGCATAACTTTGTCATTCTTGCATATTTTCACCCCAGATTTTCAACATGGCCTCTTTGGGACCCCCACCTCATAAACAATTTATTTATTTATTTAAACATCAGTTTACAACCTTTGAGCCAGAGGCTCATTTGCAAAGGTACCTCATCACAGAGAGGACAAAACAGTACTAACAAGCATAAACAAAATAACAGTGCACAGGATTTGGAAGAACATGATGACATCAAAATGGTTACGATACAGGTTACAAGTACAAAAAAAAATTTGTGCCTCAGGCAAACAGGGGAGGTCTATACAGCAATATGTCTAGATGAGACAGACGGGGCGGTAGATAGGACAATATATAGAGGAGGTAGTGAGTTGGGTGCAGCCACTCAGGGAGCTTTGTCAGCTTGATAGAGCAGGGGTAGGGTTAGAGGCAGCAACAGCTGCACGTAGTAAACAGGTGATTACGCAGGGAGGTTTTGAAGCGGGAGATCGTGGGGGCGTCAGCGATACTGATGGGGAGGGTGTTGTACCAGGATGGGGCCCGGTAGTGGAAGGTCCTTTGGCCTAGTGTGGTCCTTGCCCTAGGTACTACCAGTGTGGATTTACAGGAGGATCGAGTTTGTACTAGAGGTTTTGCATAGTGGATAGAGGCAGTCAACCCGGGTGGGGATACACCAAGGAGAGTTTTCTTAGTTAGGAGGCTGGTTGGATACCTAAGCCATTCGTCAAGATCAAGTAGATTAACAATGACAGTGGAATTATGCAAATCAGGCCTGAAAGGCGATTTTGTGGTCACGTAGCAAAATCATCTTTCAGGCAGAATCTGAAAATTTTCACCACAACTGCTCACGAGGTGGGGTCATAAGAAGGCTATGTTGAAAATCTGGGGTCAAAATATGCACTGTAAAAATGACAAAGTTATAAGTGTACATTGAAATTTTTCTACGCTTGCTCATAACTTCAGTCATTTCAAATATTCTAATCCCACATTTTCAACATAACCATTTTTCACACCACCTCATGAGCTGTCATTTTTCAAATCCTCACCAAAATGTGTTTTCACACCTGTGGCACGGAATGGCATTTTGGTGCCGCACAATCACATTTCAGCAGGGATTTGAACACTTTCACCTACGTCATCTATGAGATGGGATAATAATAAGAAGGCTATGCTGCAAATTCATCATTTTGCAGCCATATTGGCTCTGACCAGATTTTGTTGAGAACCTCTGTCACTAGGATAAGTGTTGATTGGCATCCTGCTCTAATATACCCTTGTCTTGTCACTTGTAAGGTAATTCTCTGTTTAAGACCTCTAAAGAGACCCAGTTAAAAAAAAAAGGTAAAAAAGGGGCATGATATTGGTGTGGTAACATCAAAGAAAAAATTACTCACCTAAGTAATTGTGTTTCTTCTATTGGAGTCTTGCTCTATTCTGACATATGCAGTGATCTCCAACCCTTGAACTGCCCCAGAGAACAAAGAGTTAACTTTCTATGCAGAGCATAGAATGCCGAGCTTGAGCTCAGTTGCAGTCTCTGTCTGGAGTGTTTCAAACTCAAACCATCAGATTTTTACGAGCCCACTAACTAAACATTCTATGTGGAAACTGTAAAATTCCTACTAGCCAACTGGCATTAAAAAGTTTTGGGTTCCCAAAGGAACACTCAAGTCAGGAAACCCAAAAACCAAAACCCAATTTAATACAAATAACAGTAATAAATCAACACCCAAACAAAAGGAAGAGGGTATAAACAAGGAGCACCCCTGGGGTGCAATACTGCACCTGCCCACCCACTTCCCATAAACAGGTTCTGAGAGGGGAGGCAGGGAGGGAGGTCAGAATACAGCAAGACTCCAATAGAAGAAACACAATTACTAAGGTGAGTAATTTTTTTCTTCAAACAACATGAAGTCTTGCTGTATTCTGACTACTAAGCAGTACCTCCATGGAGGAGGGACAGAACCTACTTTGGGAATAGGCTCTGAAGTACTGCTGTGCCAAACCGAGCATCACTCCTAGCCTGGATATCCAGGGAGTAATGCTTGGTAAAGGTATGGACTGTTTTCCAGGTGGCTGCTTGACAAATAAGAGAGGAATATCCCTGGCAGCAGCCAGGGAAGCAGCTGTACCTCTGGAGGAGTGATCCCTCGGGCCTGAGGGAGGAATCTTTCCCAGTTTTTCATAGCAGAATTGTATACAAGATACAATCCACCTAGCAATAGTTCTCTTAGTGGCAGGTTTGCCCTTTCCCACTTCTCCATAAGTGAGGAACAACTGGAGGGAGTCAAACCTGTGACCCTTAGTACGCTCTATGTAGTAACTAAGGGCTCTTTTAACATCTAAACTGTGTAGCCTCCTCTCACCCGAGGAAGAATGATCAGTGAAGAAAACAAGGAGAGACATAGACAGATTCAAATGGAAGTCTGAAACCACTTTGGGCAAGAACCTTCTATCGGTTCCAAGGACCACTTGATCCCTGTGAAAGGAGATAAAATCAGGTTCCACTGACAGGGCCTACAGTTCACTGATACGCCTGGCAGAGGTAATGGCTACCAAGAACACAGTTTTCCAGGTCAAGTACTTAAGCTCTGCTGAGGACATAGGCTCAAAAGGAGGTTGCATAAGCTGAGCAATGCAAACATTCAAATCCCAGGCAGGGGCAGGGTCTCTAAAGGGAAGATTGGTGTGAAGCAATCCTTTAAAAAATTTACAGAATATAGGATGAGATGATAGTGAGGAAGACTTTCCCACTGACAGAAAAGCAGAAACAGCTGACAAGTGTACCTTGAGAGTAGCTGGTCTGAGGCCAAGGCTATTAAGATGGACCATATAATCCAGAACCGTAGGCAATTCAGCAGTGTCTGGAGAAATATGCCTCTTGGAACACCAAATGCTGAATCTTTTCCATTTGGAGTTATGTCTTTCTGGTGGAGGGCTTTCGAGCAGCTTTGACAATATCCAGAACACCCTGAGAAAGATGCAAGCCTGCAAACTCTAACTCTTCAAGAGCCATGCCTTGAGATTGAGAGACTGAAGATTGGGGTACCAAATCCTCCCCCGAGAGGATGTTAACAGGTTGTAATTCCTGGGAAGAGACAGGGGAAGATGGACTGCTAGGGACAACAACAGCGGGTACCAAGGCTGTCTGGCCCAATCTGGAACAATTAGAATCACTTTGCAAGGTTGAGACCTTATCTTGACTAGAACCTTGAACAGGAGTGGGAAGGCATACAGAAATTTTAATTCCCAATTGAGAATCAGAGCATCCAGAGGGACTGAGCCCAAGATTTGGGGTCTGCAACAAAAGAAAGGAAGCTGGTGATTGTCTGGGGCTGCAAAGAGATCTATCTGTGGAGTGCCCCACCCTGATAAAATCACTTTTAGTACCTGAGGATCCAGGGACCATTCGTGATGGCCCTGAGAGATCCTGCTCAGTGCATCTGCTAATATATTGTCCTTCCCTGGTAGGTGAACTGCTATCAGAGAGGCCTGCAGGGAACAAGCCAGAGACCACAACTTCATGGCTTCTGTGCACAAGGCTGTAGACCGAGTGCCTCCCTGCTTGTTGATGTACCACATGGTGGTGGTGGTGTCTGTTCTGACTTGAACCACCTTGTTCTGTACTGACTGAGAGAAAGCTTTCAGGGCCAGAAAAACTGCCCTGAGTTCTAGGAGATTGATATGGAGAAGGGATTCCTGAGGGGACCACAGTCCCTGGGCAGTGAGGGCCCCCAGATGGGCTGCCCAGCCCAGAAGAGAAGCATCCGTGGTAAGGACCACTGAATGAGACTGAGTGGCAAATGGAATCCCTTGCCTTAAGTTGTCCTGATCCTGTCACCATTGAAGGGCTTGAATCAGGGTCCAAGTCACAGGAATCAGCTTTGGTAAGGGAATCCTTGCTTTGTGACCAAAAGACCCTCAGATGGAACTGAATATCCCTCATCTGGAATCTTACCCCTTGGACCACTGCTGTGGAAGCTGCCACGTGGCCCAAGAGCTGGAGGAAATGCCTGCTGGTTGAGACACCTGAAGGCTGAAGGAAGAAGCCAGTTCTATAAGAACTCTTGCCCTTTCCAGGGGAAGAAAAGCTCTTGCTTTGACAGTATCCAGCTCTGCCCCTATAAAAGGTAAGGAGCTGCACTGGCTCGAGAACTGACTTGGGAAGGTTGAGAAGAAATCCCAGAGAAGTGAGCACTTGCTGGGTCACTTGCAGGTCTGACTTGACTTGGTCTGGAGACTGGCCCACTATGAGCCAGTCGTCCAGGTATGGAAAAATGGAAATCTTTTGCCTTCTTAGAAAGGCAACGACTACTGCCAAGCACTTTGTGAAAACCCTTGGGGCTGATGTTAGACCAAAGGGCATTGCCTTGAACTGATAATGGCCTGAGGGCAACTCGAACCTGAGGTACTTTCTGTGGGAGCACCTGATGGGAATGTAAAATAGGCATCTTTGAGGTCCAGGGAGGCTAGCCAGTCCCCTGGCCTTAGAAAGGGAAGAATTATTCCCAGAGTTACCATCTTGAACCTTGGTTTTAAAAGATGTTTGTTCAGGTATCTTACAGTGCCTTCATAAAGTATTCACCCCCCTTGGATTTTGTCACATTTTGTTGTGTTACTACCAGAATTTTTAATGCATTGAAATGACTTTTTCCCCTTGATTCACACAGCATACTCAACAGTTTAAAGGGCCAAAAATATTTTTATTGTGTAACAAAAATTTATGAAACGTTAAAAACTGAAATATCTTGTTTACTTAAGTATTCACCCCCCGAGTCAATACTTTGTAGAAGCACCTTTGGCAGCAATTACAGCTTTGAGTCTTCTTGGGTATGTCTGTATCAGCTTTGCACATCTGGATTTGGGGATTTTTGCCCATTCTTCCTTGCAGATTTGCTCACGCTCTGTCAAGTTGGATGGGGAGCGTCGGTGAACCGCAATCTTTAAGACTTTCCACAGATTCTCAATGGGATTCAAGTCTGAGCTTTGGCTGGACCACTCAAGGACATTCACCTTCTTGTTCTGAAGCCACTCCAGTGTTGCTTTGGCTGTATGCTTGGGGTCGTTGTCCTGTTGGAACGTAAATCTTCGCCCCAGTCCAAGGTCTATTGCAGACTGATGCAGGTTCTCCTCAAGGATGTGCCTGTATTTGGCTCCATTCATTGTTCCCTCTATCCTGACAAGTGCCCCAGTCCCTGCCGCTGAAAAGCATCCCCATAACATGATGCTGCCACCACGCTTCATGGTCGGGATGGTGTTACACGGGTGCTGAGCTGTGTTCGGTTTGTGCCAGGCATTGCGCTTTGCAATCAGGCCAAAGAGTTCAATTTTTGTTTCATTAGACCAGAGAATCTTTTGCCACATGGTCTCAGAATCTGCCACGTGCCTTCCTGCAAACTCCAGGCATGCTATTATGTGGCCTTTTCTCAGGAGTGGCTTCCGGCTCAGCCACTCCCATAGAGGCTACATCTGTGAAGTGCTGCAGAGATTGTTGTCCTCTGGACAGGTTCTCCCATCTCAGCCATGGAACTCTGTAGTTCTGTCAGGGTGGTCACTGGGTTCTTGGTCACTTCCTGACCAAGGTCCTTCTTGCCCGGTTGCTCAGTTTGGGAGGACGGCCTGCTCTAGGAAGAGTCTGGGTGGTTCAGTAATCTTTCCATTTCTAATGATGGACTTGACTGTGCTCCTGGAACTTTCAACACCCTAGAAATGTTTTATACCCTCTCCAGATCTATGCCTCCTCACAATTCTATCACGGAGTTCTCTGGACAGCTCCTTGGTCTTCATGGTAGAGTTTCTGCTCTGACATGCACTGTCAACAGTGGGACCTTATATAGACAGGTGTGTTTCCTCTGAAATCATGTCAACCATTTGAACTGACTACAGGTGGACTCCATTCAAGTTTTAGAGTGATCTTACAAGGAAATTAGATGCACCTGAGCTCAATTTGGAGTGTCATAGCAAAGGGGGTGAATACTTATCAAATCAAGACATTTCAGGTTTTTATTTTAAATTACATGTACAAAAAATTCCAGAAGTTTCATTCCACTTTGACATTATAGAGTAATTTGTGTAGATACGTGACAAAAAAATCCCATATAAATGTATTTTAACTTGAGTTTGCAACATCACAAAATGCGACAAAATCCAAGGGAGGTAAATACTTTCTGAAGGCACTGTAGGTCTAGGATGGGTTGCCACTCCCCTGTCTTCTTTGGGGTAAGGAAGTACCTGGAGTACAGACCTTTTCCCCTGTGTAAGGTAGGAACTCTCTCTATGGCCCTTAAGGCCAGAAGAGATGAAACTTCTGCCTCTAGGGCAAGGGTTTCTGAGAGACCTGCAGGTGGAAAAGATCTGGCTCTCATCTTCGGAAATTTTTTGAAGCCGATAACCAGTCCCTGGCTTACTACTTCCAGGACCCATTTGTCTGATGTAATAGACCTCCAGTCCTGGACAAAGTAAGCCAGCCTGCCCCCTACTGGAATAGGAGAGTCGACCCTGGCTGACACATCAGGGTGTCTGCTTGGCAGGGGCATTAGGCTGAGGAGTGCATGCAGCCCTGCTCATCCCCCTTCTGCCTCTCCCTCTGAAGAACCCCCTCTGCGAAAAAGGAGAAGAGGCCTGTGCTTGGTAAAAAGGCCTATGAAAAGGCCTGCCCCTAGACTGCTGCCTTTGAGGAGTTGCCTGCCTTTCCTTGGCCTGAGCACTCCTGTAAGTGGTCCTGTACTCGTCCATTTTCTTCATGTAATTCTCTGTCTGCTCCCCAAACAGGGAATTACCCACTACAGAAAAATCCATGGCCTTAACCTGAGTATCCTGTGAGAGGCTAGTACACCTGAGCCAAGCCATTCTCCGAAGAGCCACAGATTTAGCCATGACTCTTGATGATACATCATTGGAGTCCACAGCGGCATGAAACTGTACTTTCGATGCCTCAAGCCCATCTGCAGCCACCTGCTCCAGCTCCTTGGCTAGCTGGGGGGAGGCCTGTTTAGCTAGTGCCAGTACAGTGTCCCACCTGGACTTCTGGTACCTGGCTGTATAGGCCACATAATTCGCCTGCCTGAGTCCCAAAGAAGATGCCATGTACTGTTTCTTTGCAATGGCATCAATCTTCCTGGAGTCCTTGTCTGGGGGAATGTGAAGCCAAGGGAATATTTGCCTTGTCACAGGCAGCAGCCTGCACTACCCCAACATGGCTGCATTGCTGGTATAACAACTCCATGTCCGAGCCTGAAAGTATATACCTCTTGTCCATTCTTCTATCCACAGGAGGTATAGTGTTAGCAGACTTTAGAATTTTTTGTGTCTGTTTCCCAAAAGATTTGTGGAGGGGAATAGACAGTCTCCTGGACTCTGGGATGTCCATCATTTCTACATAATCAGGCTCCTCTTGATCCTCCAATGCCTCCTCCATAGGAAGCTGGAGGGTTTCAGCCACCTTTCTGTAGAACATAAAGTGGGAAGGGGACTCAGAAAGCCTAGGAGGGGAAACGCCTGAGGGTCTATCTGGGGAGATGTCCAGTTCCACAGGCACATCCAGACCCTCACTTTCACCATCATCATCCTCAAATTCCCCTTCCTCTTCAAAATCCAGTTCATAAAACTCTTCAAGGGTATAATCTTGAACCGGGGGAACCAACCGAACCGAACCCCTGCCAGAAGGTGCCGATTGGAAGGACATGGATGAAGCGATTCCACAATCCGAATCACTTTGGCTATCTCTTCGGTGGCCGGAACATGAACCTCTGGATGCGAACCGGCCGATTTTTCTTTGTGCTTTTTTTCTGTTGGAACCAATCCCTCGGAATCGGCTCTCCTTTTGCCCGAAGTATCGCCTTGGTCAGAGGGCACTCCTTCTGGTTCAGTCGGAACCGAACCAGGCTGGCCATCCGGGTCTGCGGACTTCTCTGCCTCCTTTTCCCTCAGTCTACCTAATCTCTTCTCAAGGGTAGATTTGGGAACATTTTTACATATTTGGCAGTCTGAATTGAGGTGTTCAAACCCCAGACAATAAACACAGGTGGTATGGGGATTGGCCTTAGCAAAGACCTCCCCACACTCACTGCAGTGTTGAAACCCAGTGGGCCCGGTTTTTTTCTTGGGTTTCTCAGACATGGCCAACCTAACCAACTTACCCTTTTTATGGCAACCACTAGGCAAGACACCTTTATCGGTATTGGAAAAAAACATAGTAAAACACGTTTTTTATTAGAACCGATAAGAACCGGTAACCACACTCTAAGTAAAACACTAAATTTCACTATCAAATGGTCGGTTCAGCCGAACCAACCTGCACTTTTACAAGTTCCACACAGAAACAGAACAATTCCTATCTAGTACTCATGGCACCGCAGACAGAGACTGAACTGAGTATTCGGAAAACTTTTTCAGTTTAAAAACCGACGAAAACTGAGACTTTAACCAACTTTCGAACCGAGCTGAAGGAGAAATCTCCGGAGCGACTGTTCAGTGAGGCAGAGTAAGGAATCTGACGGTTTGAGTTTGAAACACTCCAGACAGAGACTCCAACCGAGCTCGAGCTCAGCATTCTACGCTCTGCACAGAAAGTTAACTCTTTGTTCTACGGGGCAGTTCAAGGGTTGGAGATCACTGCATATGTCAGAATACAGCAAGACTTCAAGTTGTTTGAAACATAGGTTTCCAGTTTCAGTTGCACTAAGCACTCTCCCAGCATGTACACAATGCTGATAACGTGCAGTAGCACTAGGGTGCTAAAGATCATCAATGGAGTTTTAAATGCAAAATTAAATAGAAAGCCTCAAATGACATCATGATTTCTAGTAGTAAGTGTCTGCTTTCTGTTTTATTGATTTGAAAAAAAAAATGCAGTGTTTATTTCAATTTCTTTCAGAAAGCTTCCAACTGGCCCTAAATGACCTTATAATTGCTCTGGTGATTTTGACATCCTAGTCTACTGCAACGCTATCTTGTTATCAGGGACATGGTGAGGTCAGCTGGGGTTAGTCCAATGCTTCTTATACAACCTTCTTGTATATAGGCTGCCAAGATGTATTCTAAATCCTGGAAATTAAAAAAATATACTCGCTAGTAAATCGTAACGGCTGAAACACTAGGTTTATTAAAGCACATACTAAAGTGGATACCTACTGTTTAAGGAATATAAAATGTACTAACATACTACTTGCCAGCAGATTAGGCCTTATGGTCTATTGAGTCTGCTCGGACCTCAGATCCCTTGTTGGGAACTATGGCCCTCTCCCCTCCTTGTGTACCGATACATCCTCCTTTCTGTATCTGTCCCACCCTCTCTTGAAGCCCTCCACCGTGGAAATCTGGACTAGAGCGTTCCAAGGATCCACCACCCTCTCAGTGAAAAAAAAACATCTCTCCCCCCCCATCCTTCCACCTTCCAACTTCAAACCATGCCCTCTGGTGATACTTCCCTCCTTTAGTCTAAAGAGATCCTCTCAGTGTTTACCCTATTTATTCCCTTGAGGTACCTGAAGACCCCGATCATGTCCCCCCCCTTTCTCTTCTCTCCTCCAATGAAAACAGGCCGAGCTCAGGTCTTGTCCTCATATGTCAACTCCCCCAGTCCTCGAATCATCCTGGCAGCCCTCCTCTGTACCCTCTCCAGGAGCTGTATGTCCCTCTTCAAGTGCGGTCTCCAGTACTGTACACAGTACTCGAGGTGTGGTCTAACCAGTCCATTGTACAGCAGCAGAATCACTTCCCTGCTCCTAGAGGTGATCCCCCTTACAATGCATCCCAACATCCTGTTTGCTTTGCTAGCCGCTCTCCTGCACTGCTCAGAGTTATTCATACATGCATCCACCTTGACCCCTAGGTCTTTTTCCCCAGTCGAGGCCTCCAGAGCTTCCCTTCCAAGGGTGTACCTGTGTTTAGGGTTTCCCAGCCCAAGATGTAACACCATGCATTTGGTGGTATTGAAATTTAATTTCCATGTGTGAGTCCACCTTTCCAGGGTGTCCAGGTCCCCTTGCAGAGCCAACCTCCCCTCTTCCCCCTCAACTACTGCTCCCATCTTGGAGTCGTCAACGAAGAGACTCATCTCACAACCTATACCCACCCTGATGTCAGATATGTATGCATTAAACAGGATCGGAGCCAGGACCGAGCCCTGCGGTACCCCACTACCGACTTCTCTATGGTTCGAGAGCTCCCCACTGACCACTACTCTCTGTGTGCGTCCAGTTAGCCAGTTTCCTATCTATCTGACCATCAATGGGCCAACTCCCAACCCTGTCAGTTTCTCCACCAGTCTATTGTGGGTGACAGAGTCAAACGCCTTGCTGAAATCCAAGAATAGTACATCCACAGGCTTCCCCCTGTCCAGTTCCATGGTACCTATTCATAGAACTCCACAAGGTTGGTTTGACATGATCTACCTGGCACAAACCCATGTTGTCGACTATCTAGCCCTCCCTCCTCCTCCAAGAACACCCCCAGTCGTTCCTTCAGTATACTCTCCATAAGTTTTCCCACCACTGAGGTCAAACTGATGGGTCTATAGTTACCTGTTACTTCCCTCGACCCCCCCCACCCCTTTATGGACTGGCACCACATGCGCCTCATGCCAATCCCTAGGTACCCTCCCAGTCTCAAGTGTCAAACGTTCACCCCAAAAGTTTTCCCCTTAGCATCAACATCCCTATCTAGGGGTCCTCTATCCCTAATATCCCCTCTCCTACTTGTTGTAACATGACCTCCTCTAATTTTTGGGCATTGCCCCAGCCTCCCCTCCACCCTACCCCTCTGCTGCCCATACCCCCACCCCTTATCCTTGGTAGATTGTTTTATTTTAACTACTAAGGTGTATTTGCAATAAAAATATTTTTATATTTAAAAATAATGTTGAAATGCAGCACTTTATTATGGGTTTGTCAATGCTGTCTTTGCCCTGTATTCTTTCTTTTTTAAAACATATTTTGTTTTAAAACATATTCTATTGAACAAAGCAGTTGATATAGTGTCTTACCATATACAGTTGATTACAGAGTTCATACAGTGGTGTGCAATTACTAATCAAAATAGATTAAGTAATATCTGAGGAAATTATACATTCTTGTTCATCCACAGAAGTACACAGTACACGTCCATTACATGCCTTATATTGAGCCACAACATTCTGTGCGAAACAGCGTGATGTCTTTTAGTCACAGCAGTTTTCCTTCTGCCAAAGACAGGCATAGTAAATTCCAAGCTTTATAGCAAATGTATTCTGTCACTGTAAATTTATACTGATACTTTAAAGAAACACATTTTGCACAGGGCTAGGGTACTAAAATGACATCAAAAGAATAGTGTGGACATGAGAGATCAGGAAAGGAGCAGCAGTGGAAAATGTTCAGTCAGTGGTGTGACCCCACGATAAATCTGAGCAAAACTGTCATTATGTGCACAGTGTGATTACTGCTGCATGCGAACAGTAAAGGTGAAACCAGGAGCTCAATATAGCATTGCAATGAGGGGCAAAATGGAGGAGGGGAAAGATTACGGTCATCCCATAGCATCATTGCCAATTTATTCTATACCCCTGCAACTGTGCTACAGTGCAAATGAGGGCTCTAGATATTAATATCACAACTAGGGCACGCCGCCACTAGCATGCTTATTAGTGACAGCCACCAAGTAACAGCATGGCGCAGTGCTAGTCAGATAGTTCTAAAACATGCTCAAAACTGGATCAAACAGGACTGCCATTTAAAGTCTCCTCTCCCTAGACATCCCCTCACTTTCAGGGCCCCAGTGAGTCATTTAGTTCCTTCATCCATGGCCCAATGACCATAGGTCCAGGTGATCCAGCAACCCCCTCCCACTCCCCATGGTGATTTTCTACCCGGTAGTCCAGATGTACCACCTCCATAGCCCCCCCGGGAGGGCGTTTCCTCAAACGATTCTCCTCCTCCTCCTCCTGCTGGCCTGTAGTTTTCAGTCACAGCACTGCAACCTAGCTTGCCTCTAACAGGTGTTATAGGATGCTGTGATCAGTTTTGTGAGGGCTGCCAGCATCTGTAAATGATGCAGGCTATGTGTTTGATAGTTCCCACTCCCATTCTCACATGATTCCAAACACTTCTCCAACAGTGCAAGGAAGGGTGGTGATCCCTCTTGAGCATAGCTCCATGGGGTCGCAGAGTAGTCAGAGGCACTAAGTGGCTGTTGCGATCACTTAAAGAGCAGCCAACACCTCGAGGAGAAATATGAAAAATAATATTTTGGCACAATTTTTAGGTTTCACATTATGTCTCTATTCTCCCCATTATTTATTACTGAGGTCATTTGCATGAAAACAGGATTGTTTTCCCCCAAGAGGGTTCATCAGCTCTTATTAATAAGTCCCCACCCTATATCGAAGTATTCTGCTTGTAACATCAGTTATTCCCATGGCAACAGACTGTAACATTACTACAGCAGATTATGACTTCAACTGGTGAATAAGCTGTAGGACCAGATGAACTCTAAGGGATAAAGATTCTATTTTCATGCAAATATCCTTAGCTATTAAAAAGGGAAAAGATAAATCCTCTTCACAGTGGCATATGTAGCTCTAGTGGAATACACCCTCAGGCCTTTTGGTGGCTGCTTGCCAGCTTTCTCCTAGCAGAACAGTATAAAAAAAGAGACTATGCCATAAGAAATAGTCTTTAGCTGTTACCTTGTCTTGACCTACCTCTCCATAAGAAAAAATTACTTACCATAGTAATCTTGTTTCTTCCAAGGGAATCCTGCTGTATTCTGACAAATACAGTATGGCCACACCATAGGACTGCCCCGGAGCCAAAATGGTTAATAGAACCTATGCAAATGGTGGAATGCTAGGCTCGAGCTCAGTTTTCAAACCACTGTCCCTGGTTGTACTTCCTGCAACCATAAATTCTTATAGAGTATGCAAAAGAACAAGCTAACTAAACTATTTAAAAAATAACTAATTCACCCCTAAAAACAGCCCCCTACTTAAACAATGTGGGCACCTCTAAGACTCAAGTCACAGATGCCCATGAAAACAATCAACAGCAACACCAACAGGTTTGCAATAAAATATGGACAGCTGAAGTGCAGTGCCCATTAGGTTCCAGTAGGGAAGGTAGGGTGGGAGCTCAGAATACAGTAAGATTCCCTTGGAAGAAACAAGATTACTATGGGAAGTCATTTTCCCTCAAACCTCAGGAGATCTTACTGTATTCTGACAAATGCAGACTACCCAAGCAGTACCTTTGGATGTGGACAAAGGACCTATTTAGGAAACAGGCTCTGCGGTACTGCTGTGCCAAACCTGGCATCATTTCTGGCCTGGACATCCAAGCAATAATGCTTAGTAAATGTGTGGAGAGTCTTCCAGGTAGCTGCTTTGCAGATTTCCAATAGGGGAATATCCCTGGCAGCTGCCAAGGAAGCAGCTGTTCCCCTGGTAGAGTGGTCCCTGAGACCCGAAGGGGGCTCTTTAACCACTTTACTGTAGCAAAACTGGATACAGGCAACAATCCAGTGTGCAGTGGATCTTTTTGTAGCTGGTTTTCCTTTCCCCACTTCCCCGTAAGTCAGGAAGAGCTGAGTATTGCCCTACCTATGGTCCTTTGTGTGGTCCAGATAGTAACAGATAGCCCTCCTAGCACCAAGGCTATGCAGTCTACGCTCCTCTGAAGTGGAATGGTCAGGCAAACAGACAAGCAATATAATGGGCTGATTCAGGCTGAAGTCAGATACCACCTTGGGGAGAAACTTCCTACTGGCCCTGAGAACTACTTTGTCCCTATGGACTAAGATGTAGTTAGGCTCTGTGAACAAGGCCTGGAGCTCACTGATCCTTCTAGCTGAGGTGATTGCTACCAGGAACACTGTTTTCCAAGTCACATACTTGAGCTCTGTTGAAGGCATGGGCTCAAAAGGTGACTGCATGAGCTGGGCAATGCATACGTTGAGATCGCCGGCTGGAGATGGCTCCCTATGTGGGGGATGCAAGTGCAACAGCCCTTTGAAAAAAATTCTGAATACCACATTTGAAGCCAGAGATGAGCCCTCACCTGCTGAGAGGTAAGCAGAGACAGCTGCCAGGTGCACCTTAAGGGTAGATGGTCTGAGGCCAAAGAAATGGAGGTGTGTCAGATAGTCTAGGACGACTGGCAGACCCGACTGGTTGTAGTCTATACTCCTTCTGACACCAGATGGAAAACCTTTTCCACTTAGATGTGTACGTCTTCCTGGTAGAGGGTTTTCTAGAGACCCTGAGAACTGTCAAAACCTTTTTGGAAAGATGTAAGTCGGCATACTCTAAGTCCTCAAGAGTCAGGCCTTGAGCCTGAGGGACTGGAGATGGAGGTAAATGATCCTGCCCAGATTGATCTGGCTACTGACAGGGACAGGAGGCGCGAGTACCAAGGCTGCCTGGCCCAGTCTGGGGCAATGAGAATCATTGTTGCTGGCTGAGTCCTGATCTTGTTCAACACTCTCAGTAACAGAGGGAACTGGAGTGGGGGAGGCATATAGAAACTTCCCTGTCCAGTCCAGCAGTAGTGCATCCAATGGCACTGTGCCCACCAAAGGAGGCCTGCAGCAAGACTGTGGCAATTGGTGGTTGTCTGGAGCTGCAAAGAGGTCCACTTCTGGTTTTCCCCACCTCCTGAAAACAACCTGTAGGACCTGCCTGTTGAGTGACCATGCATGATTCTGATTGATCCTGCTAGGACATTGTCCTTTGCTGGTAGTTGGACTGCTGAGAGAGACATCCTGAGACAGTAAGCCAACTACAGATTCTCATGGCCTCTGTGCATAGTGGGGTTGACCTTGTGCCCCCTTGTTTGTTTATATAGTACATGGTGGTTGTGTTGTCCGTCCTGACCTGTACCACTTTTCCCTGCAGCATCGTGGCAAAGGACTGCATGCTCAACAAGACTGCCCTGAGTTCCAACAGGTTTATGTGCAACAGTGATTCTTGTTTGAGCCATATACCATGTGCAGTGTGTTCCCCCAAGTGGGCGCCCCACCAAAGTAGGGAGGCATCTGTCGTTAGAATTAGTGAAGGGAGCTACTGCAAGAATAGCACATCTTGTCTTAGGTTGTCCCGTTCCTGCCACCACTGTAGTGCTTGAAGGAAAGTTCCTGTAACTGGCACTAATTTTAACAGAGTCCCTTTTCTGAGACCAATGAGATCAGAGGTGAAATCAGTGACAGCGCTGGGGGTGGGGTGTTTAAAACATTGGTCAAATTGGACCCACTGGCCCGGTGGCGCTAGGGTTATGGCACTGGATGCCACACCTCGCTCCACGCCAGCGACCCGAGTTTGGGAGCGAGCTCGGGCACCGAGGGTCGGCAGGGGAGGGACTGGATTGAGTGCCTAAGGGCTGCTCTCCGATCCCGGGAGGAGGGAATTGGGGTGCCCGGTGCTCCAGCGGCCCCTGGTGGAGATCGGGGGCATCGCAGGAGCTAGAGCGGCACGTAACAGCATGCCCGATGCTGGCAGGGTTGCCTTGCACCAAGTGCTGGGGGGTTGGGCAGAACAAGGAAAAAACCCGGCTCAAGGGATAGGCGATAGCACCTATCCTCCATACCCAGCGCCAGGTTTGTCTCGTCCGGCCCCATCGATCCTCCACCCGGGCCCCACCTGCACGCCAGAGTCTGCTTCACAAGGAGCCCAAGGTAAGGAGTCGGGCTATCCTGCCCGGGCGGGTCAAACCGGGGGTGCTGGCTGCGGGGAGAGAGGGGGTACAGGCTGCAGAGATCCTCAGGCAGGGCAGCACAGGGATAGGCTGCCTGAGAGAGTTCCCCCGAGCCGTGAAGGAGTGAAAGAGAGTTGAAAATAAATAAATAAATAAATATTGGACCCACTGGTGTAAGAAACGTGAGTCTAAAGAGGAACCTACTGGGTCAAAACAATCAGTGACAGATTTTAAACAGTTCACATTCCCTTCCTTGGTACCAGGTCAACAGCACGCGAGAAAGACAGTACGGCATTAACCGTGCTGTGTACAAAACACCTGGAATTACAGCAATGGGTAGCACAGTGGTAGGGAATTACTGCTAACCCTGTCGCTGTACACTGAAAATGCAGAAGTATCAGGTTGCCGTGTGTTGGGGTGCTGGTCGAGCCACTTCCATGTTGGTATGGCTAAGGCACCAGCACACAGCAGAAAGAGAGACCTGAGGCCGTGGTTCAGTTCCTACCAGGTCTCCCTGTGCTGCAACTTTCTGTGGCTTTTTTATTTTTTTTTAAAAGACGTTCCCCCACAGTTATTCCCCATCCCCAAAGTCCAAATCCCCACAGCTTGTTATAATAATTCCAGGAAATGTGGGGGCAAAGCCCCATGTCGGGTTGTGCAGCGGGCAAAGTCCCCTACAAAAACACAAAGAGCCCATCATTTTAAAGGGCATGTGCTGTTTCAGTACGGTGTTTTACCCGATGATATTTCAGCTTATTCCTTGCTTGTGGCATTGGTTGCCACACAATTTTTGCTTTCGGCAGAATTACCCCATGCCCCCTTCTTTTAGATATTGTCATGAAGTAGGTACATCCAACTTGGACCCACTGCCAAAGGAAAGAAGGGTCAATTTTGGAAAGGATGCCATTTTTGCCCTTTTGGTACATGTTAGCGCTGTTACTGGGTGAAACTGAATGTCTCTCATTTGGAACCTGGACCCTGACACAGTTTCTGTTGATGCCATATGCTCCAGCAGCCATAAGAAGTGCCTTGCTGTCCTAGGAACATGCAGCTGGAAGGAATTGGCTAGCTGTACCAGGCTGTCCGCTCTTCCCTGAGGAAGGAATGCCTTTCCCTGTGAGGTATCCAATTCTGCTCCTATAAACTCCAGGAGCTGGACTGGTTCCAGCACTGACTTTTTTTGATTTAACAGGAACCCTAGTGACTGCAGAGTATCCTGTGTGACTACCAGAGCACCCCTGACCTGCTGAGGTGACTGACCTAAGACTAGCCAGTCATCCAGGTAGGAAAATACTGTTACCCCTTTTCTTAGGTGTGCTGCAACCACTGCCAAGCACTTGGTGAACACCCTTGGGGCAGAAGTCAAGCCGAAGGGCAGAGCACTTAACTGATAACGGCCCGATGGCAATCTGAACCCGAGGTATTTTCTGTGGGACTGCCTGATGGGGATGTGAAAGTAAGCATCCTTTAGGTCCAGAGATGCCAACCAGTCTCCTTGCCTTAATGTTGGTAAAATGGTTGCCAGGGTCACCATCTTGAACTCTGGCTTTGTCAAATGCCTGTTTAAGTGTCTGAGATCCAATATGGGTTGCCACTCCCCAGTTTTCTTTATTGTGAGGAAGTATCTTGAGTACAGGTCTTTTCCCCTTTGTGCCACAGGAACAGGTTCTATTGCCTTTTGCAACAGAAGGTTGGTTACTTCTTCTTCCAGCAGAGCTGTTTCTGATAAGGTGGCAGGTCTGAAAAACCTTGCCCTCAGCCTGGGTATAACCTTGAAGCGGAAAGCAAGACCCTGGTCCACCACCTCCAGGATCCACTTGTCTGTGGTCATGATTTGCAAGCCTGTAGGTAGTCGGCGTGTCTGCCCCCTACTGGAGATGGGGAGATGACCCTGACAGGCATATCAGGGGTTATGGTTTGCCTGTGGAGCTGGCTGTGGGCTGGGGCCAGTATGACCATTGCCCCTCCTGCCCTGCCTCTGACATACCTTCTCTATTGCTGATAGGTTGGGAAGCCTGAAGCTGGAAAACGGGTCTGTATTGGGTTCTACCCCTACCACCTCTACTCTGGTGTGGACGCCTTCTTTAGACACTAGACTCCCCTGCATGATATGGACCTAATACCAAGCAGTATCTTTTCATATTTCAACGCTCTCAAGCCGCTCACCTCTGATTGGCTGCCTTCTCGCTCTGGTGCCTACTGATTGGTGTGCCTACAAGCCCAGGTCTCGGAGCACTGAACTGCAGTTTTTTACTCACTCTGATCCCGAGAACGTTTTGCTTAAACTAACGCTAAAGCCTTATCAACTTTTCATCCCACCTGCTCACCCCAGGCCTATGGCCCCATTAAAAGCACACAAACTCCGCCCTGTACCACTCCACCCTCTTCCCTATTGGCTATATTAGCCTCAAGCCACACTAGTAGCTGCTTAACCCCTTCACTCACTTTTATTACCTCCTGCTATCCTTACTCTTCTCTAGCTCAGAGGAGTACAAATGCAGCCCTTCTTACTCGTCCTGCTGCTATTCATCTCATCCTGTAACAATACTCTCTATCCAAACCACTCCCCTTACCCTCTTCATGCTATCTCTTATCCTCCTGTCCCTCCCATCCCCTCACTTGTTCAACAACTCCACGCCCCACTTGTCCCCTGCTTACCCCACTGTATCTCTTACCCCCTGCTACGCTCTAGCGATAACTCCTACACCCCACTACTTCAATTGGACCCAATGCTCTTCCCAGCCTTCTGCCCCCCTCCTAGCTCTGTGCCATGCACACACTCTTTTGTGCCTCTTTAAATTCCAACTCACTATTTTCAGCCACCCACCCAGCTCCCCCGAAATATCTAGTCAAACTTGGTTTAGGAGTACCAAGCTACACTTCATCATTATCTTGCTCCTTCTGCTCTCCTCAGGCGACATCAATCCGAACCCTGGCCCATCTCTCATTAAAACTACCTGCTCTCCCATTCTCCCCGCCCTGCTTTCCTCCTCAACCCCTACCACTCTATCCCGAGGCTTAAAGATCCTCCACGCTAATATTCGGAGTCTTCTACCCAAACTAGACCTGCTGCGCCCTCTCATTGCTTCTACCCACCCCAATATATTAATAGTTACTGAGACATGGCTAACAAAAGAGGTCCCAGATGGCTCCATCACAATACCTGAGTATTTTGTCACCGACAGGACTGTGCTAGCAGGGGCGGGGGTGTCGCTATCTACTTCTCTGTCTCCCTCCAAATCACAACTGTTCTAGCTACCTCTGTCCCCAAGACCTATGAAGCCCTAGTCTTAAGGTTATCACTACCATTCTCAATCCCTATTTTCATTGCAGGTGTATACTGCCGCCCCGACCAACACTGCACTGTTACCACTGAGCTAATCACCTCCACTGGGTCCGTCACCTCCTCACATGAGCTCTACCTCCTAGGGGACCTTAACCTTGACTGGTTGTCTCCCTCCCTAGGCAAAACTCGCACAGACACTGCTGCCCTCAACCTGTCCCAGCTAATAAAGGAACCTACTCGTCTTAATCACAAAACCCCAAACCACTCGCTCCTAGACTGGCCCTTTACCTCTCATCCACACAGGGTAATACAGTCTGGCCTGCTGTCTGATGCTCTTAGTGATCATCACCTGATCTACTTAGTCAAGAAAGTTCATAGACCTAAGGCCCCTCCCAAACTCCTAACCACCCACTCCTACAAAACCCTTGACCTTACCTCTTTACATCAGGACCTAACCCCTGTTGATTGGGCCCCTATAGCTTCGGCCAAAACTATTGATCTTGCTCTTGGATATTTCAACAACAATTTTCTCTCTATCTGGAACAAACACGCCCCCCTGAAGCAAATCAGAGTGCACGGTTACCACCATCCCTGGATCACCCCTGAGCTCCTGGCCGTTCAGCAAGCGTGAGACATAGCCTGGAAAACACACAAATACACCAGACTCCCATCCGACCTCTCTAACTATCGCTATCTCAGAAATGCCTGCACAAAAGCCATCCAACAGGCCAAATCTGAGTATTTTCGATCCACCTTTAATAAGAATATAAATAATCCGTCAAAGTTCTGGAAAGTCGTGCACTCACTTTTCTCACCCCAAGCTAAACCTCCTCCTCCTCTGCTTAATATTAACAAACAGCTCACTGCCGACCATCCCTTGGTAGATGCAGAATTCAATACCTACTTTTCTTCCTGCGTTTCCACCCTGCTTGCCTCCCTCCCAACCCCTCCTACTGTCAACCCCCCATGCGCCCCCCCCACCACCACCATTTAACTAAAAGCTTTACCTTTTCATCTATCACTCCAAGTGACACCTTAAATGCCCTCCTCTTTCTCAATCCTACTAAGGACATCTAGCCCGATGGCCTCAACCCTAAGTTGCTCTACTTATCTGCTCACGCTGTTTCCTATCCGCTAGCTGACCTGCTCAACCTGTCTTTCCACACTGCTACTATACCTACTGCCTGGAAACATGCAACTGTCCTCCCCTACCTAAAGGCGGCGATCTCTCCTCCCCAGGTAACTACTACCCAATTTCCCTTCTTCCCACCTTGGCAAAGCTCCAATAACACCTTGTTCTCTCTCATCTCTCTTCCTTTCTTGATGACGGCGACTTCTTCACTCCCTTCTAGTCTGGTTTCCAGAAGAACCACTCCACAACCACCTCCTTACTCAGACTCATGGAATATATCCACTCTGTCATGGAAAAATGGCACATTATGTCTGCCATCTCTGTCGAACTTGCCAAGGCTTTCGACACTGTCTCCCACTCCCTCCTCCTTGAAACACTCTTAACTGCTGGCCTGTCATAATCGGCCTGCGACTGGTTCAGCTCCTACCTGGTAGGAAGAACTCAGTCTATCAGAATAGTTAACTCTACGTCCCCACCTCTCCAAATCTCAACAGGTGTGCCTCAAGGCTCTGTACTTGGCCCTCTTTTATTCTCAATTTTCCTAAATGACCTGCCATCTGCATGCCCCTCTCCCTTATCCGTATGTATGCAGGTGACACTGTCCTGTTCACCTCTGGCCCTTCTCCCTCTGATGTGACTATCAGACTACAGCTTGACTTCAATAATGTTCAATGTTGGCTAAGCTCTGATCAACTCTTTCTCAATGCCAAGAAGACAGTCTCCATGACCTCTGGCACTAGGCAGAGATTCTCCCGGCTGCCCTCACTCCCCTCCTTCCACACCCTTGACGGAACTACTTTAGAGGACTCTACCTCTTTTAAATACCTAGGTGTCTGGATTGACCACCACCTTAACATTTCTGAACATATTGACGCTATCCTGATAAAGCTGCGCCCCCAGCTCAGCACCCTTTACAGGAACCAGAGTGCATTACCACTACCGGTGAGGTGTGATATTGTACAAAAAATTATTCTCCCCATTTTCGACTATGGAGACATAGACTACAGTGCTGCTCCTAAGTCTTCCCTTGCCAACCTGGATACATTCTTCAATGTTTTCTGTCATTTTTCCCTTGATTCCCCCTCTCGCACTCACCACTGCTCCCTTTATCACTCTCTTGCTCTTCCTTCCCTCGAGTGTAGGCGCCTCTCCCACTGCACTAAGTTAACTTCCACATTCTGGTTTGGGTCCCTTCCCTCCTACCTCTCCTCCATGCTCTCTTCTCCTGCTCTCAGCTCTCGCCCTCTTAGATCCTCGGACTCCCACTCTCTAGTTATTCCTCATCGCCGCACTTCTATTGGTCAGAAGTTTTCTCCTATCGCTTCCCTAAAATCTGGAACTCTGGTTTTCAGCCCTGGGTGGCACCATGTAACTTATCCTGGAGGTTACTCAACTAGGTCCACTACTCTATTATGAAAAATATTTTCCTGAATTGTGTCACTTGTAATTATGTATTAAGTTTATATTATGCTACGTTTAATTGCTCTCCCAGCCTTTGTACTCCCTTCCCTCCAGGACTCTTCTGGAAACTAGCTGTTCCTCGGCTCATGTTGTCTTTCCTGGTGAAACATTTTGTAAATACATAAAATAAAAACAATTAGCGCCAGCACTCTTGTAAGCTGCCTTGTACTCGCTCATTTTTTTTCATGTAAGCCTATGTTTGCTCCCCAAACAGAGATGTGGGCTCACAAGGAAAATCCAAGGCTTTTGTCTGAGGAGGTTTGCTTGGCTTAGGACTACTAATCTGACCCAGGATACTCAGAGAGACTGAAGTTGCCATCTGCCTAGCTGCAGTGTCACTGGCATCCACTGCCATCCGAAACGGATACTTGAAAGCTTCTATGCCCCGTTTGGCAGCCTCTGTCAGATCAGATGCCATGGGGGGCAGGAACAGCCTTAGCAATCTCCACTACGGTGTGCCAGAGATTTTTCTGGTATATAGAAACATAGGCCATACTACATACGAAGCCTGCCTAATAGCCAGGGAAGATCCCAGATAAACCTTCTTGGCCATAGAATCCATCTTCCTGGAGTCCTTCTCAGGAGGATGTGATGCCAGTGGTATGCCAGCTTTGTCACATGCAGCAGCCTGCACCACCCCTTCATGACTTGGATGTCCAAAAAGGAATTCTGCTCCTCCTTGGCCACCCAGTACTTCTTTTCAAGCTTCTCCCCGGTAGGGACAGAAGTGAGGGTTTGCAAACTTTTTGTGACTTACTTCATAAGGGACTTGTGGATGGGCAGTAGCAACTTTTTAGCTCTGGCACATCCATCATTTCCATATAATATGGTCCGTTACCTGATGTTGTCTATGGCAAATCTTGTGCCGGTCCTCCAGGATCAATTCCAACATTAATTCTATCTCCGAAATCACCTGTACCCCAGTCATCAAATCCGATGGGATATCTGTCACTGCCTTATATATTCTGGAGATCAAATGAGGCAGGTCAGACTCTGTTAAAATCTGGGGCAGTAATACAAATAGTAGGGGTAATTTCTGAAGGTCAACTCTAATACTGAAATTAGTTATCAAGAAATGGTGTACATGTAGGAATCTACAAAATAATCTGTCCTAGTCCCTTTACTATTTTGTATTTACTATATATTAACAACTTGTTTTTGCTTTTGTCCCTTGAACATTCTGTAACAGATTCACCCAAAATTGTCAATAAAGTGTATGCTACGCTAGCTTATGCAGACGACCTGGCTTTATTTTCTTTAATCCAGAGAGGTCTCCAAGAAAAATTAAATATGCTAAATGAATATGCTAGTAAATACAAACTTGTAATTAATGAAAGTAAGTGCCAGGTCATGATTCTTTGGGGGAAAAAAAAAAAATCAAATATAGTCTGGAAGATAGGAAACTCAGAACTGTCAAATCGTATGTATATCTTGGTCTGTACCTGTCTAATGATGGGAACTGATTTAAGCATAATAGTACTCTACTACCTAAACTAAAACAAACTGCAAACTCGCTAAAAATATTCAATAATAAACATAGCTCCAGATGAGATTTTTTTGTATGAGTACTGTACTCCTGATTTTGAAAGTGAGGTGAGTAAAACCAAATTCAGATGTGTACCAATGTGTGGTCAGAGTAGAGTGTGGAGTATACAGGTATTTTAAAAACAATGTAGTTATTTTCAAGATAAGAATCAATCAAGTGCCAGCTATGCTCCAAATAATGTTGGCATATAAGAGTAATTTACTCTCCAGATTTCAAATACGGTGAGTAAAACAAAACTGGGATGCATACGAGAGCTGTAAATCTGGAAAAAATTCTCATTTTGAATCCTCAGTTACATTGTGAAGCACTATTCTTTTGGAGTGTGGAGTATTTACAAATGTTGAGTGAGTACTGGTACTCCTTAAAAAAATGTATAAGTGTGTTTACTACCTGATTATAAATATTCAATTACAAATATGGGGGGAAATTCCATAAAACCTCTCATAGAAGCAGCCAATGCAAAATATCATGCACAGACCTTATATCATATAGAAATATGGGATTATGATAATTTTCAGATATTGGAAACTCAGCTGACCAAGTTATATTGGGCCAGTCTTTGGCTGAATAACTCCATACCTGCTGCACTTATACATGCCTAACTTGGTGTAGTTAGACCATTAGCGTATGCACAATCCAGGAAAGTAAACTATTGGATAAAATTACTGTCTTTGGACCCCAATAGGTTACCTGCTCTTTCTATCAAGGGAAAATATGGCTGGGAGAAACTGGGATGTCTGAGATCCAAGTGGCTGCTTAAGATTTATGACATTTTAGAAGAAAATGGCTTCACCATTTTGAGAAAATATCTTGATAAGAATATAACCATCAGTCAAATATAAAACTTATATTAAAGACAAAACTGTCAACTATTATAAGCTCATGGATCTGAGAACTATCTCAAAATCTAAGAATATCTCCCTGGATGCATTCAAATTAATTACATTACATTTCAATATTAAGATTACTTAGATATATTAATAGATCCAAAACAAAGGCAGTTATATACAAGATATAAACTAGAACTGTTTCCCAGTAATATACTCCTAGCTAGATATAATAAAACTCTGAATATATCATCTTCTTATTGTTTCTGTATGAATAAACATTTAGAAGATCTGTTTCATGTGATAATGATCTGCCCTTGGTATGAAACACCAATAAATTATTGGCTTGCTCATTGTGGGATAAAACTGTAACCACAGATCAAGCACTTCTATTAAACATTCTTTTTACCACTAGTGATGAAACAATAATTCACGAAACTGCAGGTTACCTTGTTGCAGTAACAAAACTTAAAGCAAAGCATAAAACATCGCTGTAATGTGAAGCACACATTAAGCATGGGGCTTAATGTTAAGCTGCCGCCCCATTAAGAGCACTTAGAACTTGCATGTAACAATTTGTTGCACTGCCTGGCAGTGCCATGTAAGCCTGTCATTCAGAGATTTGTCAGTCTGGGGCTAGAACTCATGAAGAGAACATCTGCAGTACAGCAAATACACCTGCCTTATTCTTTATTTTATGCATCCGACTAGTTATTCACACGGTCCAGATAGGGTCCTCACCAGCAGCTCCTACAACAACTGAAGGGTGTGGCAGACCACAGAGAAGGTAAGGGGTCTTTTAGTGGTGGACCATACAAAAAAACACCACACACGGTGGAGAATGCAGCCCTTCTTCTGTCCAGACCCCCATCTCACGTTGCCTGCGTCACTGGGTACCCCAAAGTCATCACCCCAGTATGTTTGAACTGCTTGAATGCTCATTAAATTCACAACCTTGGCTGCACAGAGGAAAACAATGAACCGTCTCCTGCCTTTTATCTGCAGTCCTCCTACCGTGAACAGCATAGTAAAAGTGCTCCACGTTGCTAGCCTGCTGCTCCATGAATGAACTGTTGAAAACTTAAATTATCCAAGCCATCTGCAACACGAAGCTTCACCTCTCTCTCCCCCAAACCACCTCGTGGCAGGGCTCCTCTGGAAATGTCCATTTGCCAAGCGAATGTTTCCTACAACAAGGAGTACAGCTAAGAAAACAAACAAAACAAAACATCACAAATAAGCCCTCCTGCTGCTTCCCGACTGCGGCTCCTCCAACGTGGGCCAACTTGGTGCTGACGAACCATCCTCCCTCCCACTCCTGCTTCCAGCCTGCTCTGCAAACTGCAGCTCCCAACCCAAAAGTGGCCTAATTACCTCCACAATCAACTGTTCCCTGTTCTTCCTCAGCCAGTCCTGTGGCCGACCGTAGCCTCTTTTATCTGCGTGCCTAACTCTGCATGCTGCTCAGCCCTCACGAACTGCCACGACTCTCCTTTGCTCCAGCAGTCTATGGAGCCTTCCTACAGCGCTTAGCCTGGGCCTTTTACCCTCCTTGCACTTGCAGCTCTGCTCTACCCCACCCTCCAGCCACTCGGCAAGTTGATGAGCACTCCCCCAGAGCAACAGAAGACAGCCACCCAGCCAACACCACAAAGAGCGCAGTTCCTCCACAGCCCTCCAGCAGCTTCACGGAGCCCCCCCATCAGGCAACACGCCTCTATTGCCTCCTGCAAAGTCCACGGCTCCCCTGCCGGTGGCTCTAATTCCAGCCGCAATAGACTGTTTCCTCTCCCCTGCTTCAGGTGGTCATGCTATGGCAAACGGAGCGATCCACTCCACACTTGGCCCTCCTGCCTGTCACTGCAAGCAGGCTGCTCAGCTTCCCTGCCACACGGAGCAGTCCCGCTATCTGACTCACCGGAGGCCCCCGTACAGCCACAGCTCACTCCTGAAGCTAAAACGGAGCGCTCTTCTTGCCACGCAGCTCTGCTCTGCTCTCTCCCGACCGCAGCATCCTCTTGCTCCTGCTTGGAGCCTCTACTCGCCACTCGGCCACATAGACAAATGGGGGCAAGTAAAAAAAATAAATAATCAGGGCTGCACCGGAGCCTCCGCTCCCTACTCACCACCAGGCACGCTCCAACAAAATGGCCACAGAGAAATAAATACAGTACAAGGAGGAGCAACAAAAAAAAAAAAACAGCAGCTAGGAACAGAACTGAATAAAATTATAAACCTGGGGGCAGAACATAAACTACACGGAGGATAGCCTGGGAGCCAAACAAAAGAAACAAAACAAAGCGCCACAATACAGCAAAGGAGCAGCTAAATTAAAATCCCCCCCCCCCCAACAGTGTGTCTCACCACAAAACTCCCATTTTCTGCTGGGAAAGAAGGGAATCAGGGCGGCAATCGCCATTTTGAACATTGCTGAGCAGCCAGGCAGCCTCGTGGCAAGGATCCTCCATCTTGAGCAGAGCAAAAACAACAAGGAAGGAAGTGAACCTTGACCCCACTTGCTGGCAGCCATCTTGCTACAGTCAGACCAGTCAAATCCCACAGGAACTGCATGTCACAGTTTGGCGGCCATCTTGGGAAGGGCACAAATCGACCTCACTCCATTGAAAACAATAGGAGTCCTATTGAAATTAATGGACACTGCAACAAAAAGCTGATTTTTTACAACAAAACCTTTATTTAAATAACAAACAACACAGAACTGTGTGGGAATTCTTTATTAAGACGTCACTGATGAACTTTGCTACAAAAAAACAAAAAAAATTTGTACTTTTGTCTACAAAAATAATTTTTTGCTTGGCACTTCATCTAAGACACAATGTGCTGTCTCCTGCACGACGGCAACTCCTTCTCACCCGTACGACCCTTCACTCAGTAAAACGAAGCTCATCTCCACCCACAATGTCTGACGATGACACATATGGGCGCCGGTACGTCCGGAGTCCTATCTTCACCCACCTCAAGGGCCTGGGGCTACAAAATCGAAACAATCCTCGATGACATCCAGTCTGCTATTTCCGCTCAAGGAGCACCAACTATGCAAGCTATTCAAGACGACTTGACCTACATTAAAGCCATTTCACTGCAGTCCACGGTCCATACCAGCCTACAACCAGTACCCTTCTCAGCCTTGCCTCATGAAGATGCTGTCGACTGGCTGGAACAATTCCAAGCCTGGATTTCCTAACATGGTTGGACTGATCCTGTGCGTATTTCCAATGCCTTGCGCTTGCTTCTGAGAGGGACTGCCATTTCCTGGTTCAACGCACTTCCAGACCAAGTCAAGGTAGATGCTGCCACACTGTACGCAACCTTCAAAGCTCATTTTCTTCAAGCACACCCACCCAGGTTATTAGAGTAACAGCTGTGGGAGCGCACCATGCAACCCTCAGAATCTCTCGAAGCCTTCATTGTGGACATTGAGACTCGATGCAAACGCCTATAGAAAGCTGAGAAAGAACAAGTCACAATATTTGTTCGGGGACTGCTTCCTCAACTCCGTTTTTATGTAATCCAGCAGAAACCAACCACCTGGAAAGAGACAATCCAAGCGGCACGACTTGCACAACAATCCATAGCAATGTCTCAGGCTATCAGTGTACAAGCACCTCAGTCATTGCAGTTAGCAGCACTCGCAACATGTGTCCAGCAGCAGCAATCAGTGATAGAGATGCTCACTATAAGTATCAACACTCTGCACCGCAGCTCAACTACTTCTTCTACTACCTCTGTCTATGTCTTTCGCCCAATTCGACAGCGACCTTCACAAGAACCAGTGACCTGCCAGTGATGTGGATTCAGGGGACATACTGCCGCTGTTTGCCGAAAGCTAAAGTACTACAGAAATCAAGAGAACCACAGGCACCCACCGCTGCACAATCAGCAAGATAACCGCAACTACTCCCAGCACCAGGGGAACACAGCAACTGACTGCCCCTCTGACTCTCGCAATTCAACCAACACGCTTCCTCCAACTGTGAACTCTGGCACACTCTCACTTCCTGGAGCAAAGGTACCTGTCATCCAATCACCTCTCCTAGCAAACTATGTACCTGTAACCATCGGAGATTGGTCTATGCACGCCTTGGTCGACACTGAAGCAGAAATATCAGTTATCAGCAGCAGTATTCTTGATAACCAAGCTATTCATCACATACCTAATGTCTCTCTAGCCGACATAAAGTACATTATCACAGCAAGTACAGCTACAGTACCTATCACAGGCATGGTCCATCTCAAACTCCACTTTGGCTCACAGCACGCTACTGTCAAGTTTTACATAGTGCCTGATCTTCAACCTGCAATAATTCTAGGCCTGGACTTTCTCAAAGCTCACAAAGCCATCCTGGACTTTGCCTCAAGTAAACTGTCGCTGGATCCTCAGAGGCAACTTGCATCTATAGACTCAGTCACTATGCCTCCTCAGTCGGAAATGGTTTTGATTGACAAGATTCGATGTGAACCACTTCCACAAGGTGTTGTTGGCATCGTCACAGGATCCCACATGCTGCATTCATCAGGTCTCCTTCTAAGAAATACCTTATCGGCGGTACATGATGGCGCTGTCTTCCAAAAATGCTGCAACTTCACAGATGAGCCACTGGTCATTTCAAAGGGTGCCAACATCGGAAAGTTTGTCTGCTTGTCTTCAGGGGACCAGCTCCATCTCATGCAAGAACCTCAGCCTGGTTCTACCAACTCTACTCCTGTCAATACTATCATGACCACTCCAACTTCAACAGAGTTACCCCTCAGTCAGCGAATATCCTCTTCCAAAGTTCCAGCATCTCCAACAGAAAAGCAACAACTTTTGAAATTCCTGGAAAATTACCCGGATGTCTTTGTTGGTTCAGATAACAAGCCTGGATGTTGTGATATCCTGCAACACACCATCGAAGTACAGCCCAACCAGAAACCAATCTGTCAGCGAGCCTACAAAGTGGGACATAAACAGAAACAAGTCCTCAAGAACATAATCAAAGACATGCCTGACCAAAACATAGTCAAAGAATCTACAAGCCCCCGGGGTGCACCTTGCTTGCTGGTGGTAAAAAAGGACAAAGGGTATCGTTTTGTGGTAGACTACGGAAAACTCAATGCCTACACAGTGCAGGATGCTCATCCCTTGCCTACAACCGAAGATGCTCTAGAGAGTCTTGGTGCAGCCGGTCCTGCTTACTTCACCACTCTAGACCTTCAGAGTGGGTTCTATCAAGTTTCACTGATCCAGCTTCTCATCCATACACAGCATGGCGCTGCCACTTGGGACTTTTCCAGTTCAAACGTCTGCCTATGGGTCTTCGGAACAGTCCAGCCACATTTCAACATGTTATGGAAGATGTACTAGGTGGGTTGTCGTGGAAATCTTGCCTAGTCTACCTGGATGATGCGACTGTCTTCAGCAGAACTTTGCCAGAGCACCTCCAACATCTCTAAGAAGTGTTCGAACGTCTCAGACAAGCCAATCTCAAGCTTCGATCAAAAAAGTGTTGTTTTGCGCAGCATCAAATTCATTACGTGGGACATGTGGTCAGTTCTCAAGGCATCTCTCCAGATCCAGACAAGCTCTCAGCAGTCAAAGACTATCCAGAGCCTAACAATCTCAAAGACCTTCCAGCATTCCTGGGCTTGTCTGGCTACTACTGAAAGTTCATCTGCAACTATGCCAAGATTGCAGCTCCACTGTACGCCCTCATCAAAAAGGGATGCGACTATAATTGGACTTCTGAATGTAAAGAGGCCTTTGACACCTTAAAACAAAACCTAATCTCTTCTCCAGTATTGGCCTACCCAAGGTTCGACCAACCATTCAAGCTCTACTCAGATGCTAGTTCCTTTGCAGTGGGTGCTGTGCTCTGTCAAATTCAAGATGGAACAGAATGAGTTGTCTCCTATGCTGGGCACTCTCTTTCCTCGGCTAAGCAGAACTATGGCATCACAGAGAAAGAATGTCTAGCCATGGTATTTGCCGTGAAGAAATTTGACTGCTACCTTCGCTACTCCTCCTTTACAGCTATCGTTGATCACGCTGCCCTCCGATGGTTATTTGAAATGAAGGAGCCAGTAGGCAAATTCGCTCGATGGATCGCCATGCTGCAATCCTACAACTTTGAAATTCAATACAGACCAGGCTGAGTTCACTCAAATGCTGATGGTGTAAGCTGGAGACGATATCCCTCTGCATCCTCCTCAACAGATGAAGAATCCTGCTTACAAGCTCTTCCCTTCCATGCCACGGATTTGCTTCCTGTGGACACTCCTACAGCAGCTCAGGTTGCTTTGCTGCTTCCTACTGCTTCTACAGAGAGACACACAAATCCTCAGTTACTGCAAGCAGCTGAAGAGCTTCTCATCTCCTCTACATCTGATTTGTCCCCGGCAACTGTTAAAACGCAACAAAGAACTGACATTCAATTTACAGACATAATCTCCTACTCAGAGTCTGGAACCTTACCTCAACAAAAGAAACATCGCCAAGATGCACGGTACTTTTCTTTGCTTGGCAGTACTTCCTCAATGACGGTGAGCTTTCACATTTTGACCAAGGAAGGCAAGGGTCATCGCACGGATAGAACTCACGTACAGCTAGTTGTGCCAGCCTCTCTCATCCCTCAAGTTCTTCTCTCCACTCATGCCTCTCCACTTTCAGGAGGTCATATGGGAATACACAGAACTCTGGAAAAGACAAGGCTTCACTTCTTCTGGCCACACATGAACAGGGACATTGTCCCGTTCGTAAAATTCTGCCAGCCCTGCTCCCAGAGAAAGCCTCCTGCCAAACCAACAAAGGCACACATCATCCCCATTCCTGTAGCCATTGAACCATTCCAAAGAGTCAGCACTGACATTCTTGGGCCCTTACCAACATGCTCTGACTCTGGCAACAAATACATCCTTGTCTTTGTGGACTACCTGATGAAGTATTTGGAACTCATTCCCCTAAGGGACATTAAAGCCTCCACTGTGGCAAGTGCCTTTCTCACTACAGTCAATTGTCGTCACGGTACCCCATTGTACCTACATTCAGATAGCAGCACTAACTACCTGTCCACCATTGTCCGAGAAACTTGCAAACTTCTCAACATAAAAGACACATGCCACAAGTTACCATCCACAATGCAACGGACAAAGTGAAAGAATGATGTCCACTATTCTTGGCACACTCTCCGAGTATCTGGATGAGACTCACGACACCTGGGACCAGTTTGTTCCCTTTGTGCAGTTTGCATACAATACCAGCCCATGTGTCGACAGCACAGAATACACCCCCCCTTCTTCTTATCCATGGACATCATCCAAGAACTCCGCTGGACAGGGATCTCTCGCTGCTAGAGGTGCCCAAGTCAGCTTCTTCTTTCATTTTTCCTCTTCTGGAACAGCTGGAACTTGCCCGATGAGTTGCAATCGTGAGTTGCAAACCACGTTGGGTCAGAGAAAATCGGCAATGAAAAAAATACCTGCAGCCAAGGCTCAGGAGCCTTCATTCTGTGTTGGGGACATTGTTTATTTGTACCGACCTGTTCTTGTTCTGGGCGCCACCAAGAAACTGCTTCGCCCCTGGACTGGTCCCTTCTACATTGTAGAAAAGGTTCCTCCGGTCCATGTTCGTCTGCAACGCAAGTCAGATGGCAAGCTGGTACACAACAAAGTCCATATAAACCGACTAAAGCATGGGTACCTGATTAATAACCTTCCAGATGACCCCAGTCCTCCCAGAAATGAAGCTGCCCTTGAGCCTGCCATCCTCTGTGAAGCTGAGATCCCTCCGGACAACTTGCAACTAGTTCCTACAGCTCTTCCCACTCCTGACACGCTCCAGTCAGATTCCATTTTACCAAATGATTTGCCTGGGACTTCCTCTTCTTCTCAACCTTTTTCATCTCAGGACTCTCTTCTACACACCACAGTGTACCAGATCGAGAAGATCTTAAGAAAAAAGTTTGTCAGTGGATCCTGGATTTATAGATTAAAGTGGTGTGGATTCGATAGTGGGCAGAACTCCTGGGTTGCTTTTAACAACCTGACCCCCTCCTGTCAGGAACTAGTGCAATCCATGCATGCCTCCATTCCCACTGACCGGAAAAGTCGACGGAGGTCTTGAACATCTGTTACTGGACTCAGTGAAATGTGTTGGGACTAATTCCTTTTCTGATTTAACTGTCTGCAGTAAATATCTCGTTGTACCTGTCTCTTATGCACCTGTTGCCATGGTACTATTTACCCGCACTAATGCTTTTTCCCCTTAGGAATGTTTTTTCCTGCAGTAACGCTTTTTCCCCATTAGGAATGATTCTTTACATGGACAGTCCACCTGTTGTTTATGCAACTGTTATTAAAGTGTGAACCTGCATTCTGGGTATCCTCCTGCTGCTACCCTTCCCTCTCTTCTCTTTTCCTTCCCCCACACCTTAGCGTTTGTGGCATAACCAAGTCTCAAGTACTATTGTGTTTCTCCTGTCTGGCACTACTCTGACTGGTCCCCAGTGTAGTCCAGGTCTCGCAGAAGTGAGTACTGTTCTGTTTTGTGAAATCTAATGCCATGTAATGCATGAAAATGTTTTTTTTTGCCTTTAAAAATTTACTCAAGAATATTTCTTAGAAACTGTTTATAGATTTATTGCTTGTTCAAGTGGTGCTCATGTTCACTGTTCCAGCAGTGATGTGAAGCACACAATAAGCATGGGGCTTAATGTTAAGCTGCGGCCCCTTTAAGAGCACTTAGAACTTGCATGTAACAATTTGTTGCACTGCCTGGCAGTGCCATGTAAGCCTGTCAGTCAGAGATTTGTCAGTCTGGGACTAGACCTCATGAACAGAACATCTGCAGTACAGCTAAAAACCTGCTTTATTCTTTATTTTATGTGTCTGACTAGTTATTTGCATGTTCCAGATGGAGTCCTCACCAGTAGCTCCTGCAGCAACCGAAGGGTCTGGCAGACCACAGAGAAGGTAAGGGGTCTTTCAGTGGTGGACCATACAAAACAAAACAAAAAAAAAACACCACAGTATATAGCATTATACTTTTGGCTACATTGATGTAACAAATGAGATGGGTATGAATGTTTGTAATCTTTATACTTCTTTGTACACTTGAATGAAATTGTAAGGCTTTGTAGCTTACTACAGTCTGACAGGTGCTATTTTTGTATCATATAAGGCACTAGGAAACGAGTGGGCCCTCTGATCTTAAAGATCCTGATTAATTGATCTTAAAATCTTGCTTACACATAAGTGAATTAGTAATATATACTGATAAATATAAAGACTGAAAAGGACATTTTCGAATGGGCTTTATTATTTTAAGCTGGGAAAATGTTCTATATACTGTCATGTGTGTGTGTATATATGTGCTTGTTCCAAATTTTAATTGTTATATGTGGAATGTTTACACTGTAAAGGTCATTTGACTGATCAATAAAATCTACTTGAATCTTAAAATCTGAATGAGGCAGAAGGAAATCTGTTTGCAACTGTGAAAAAGGTTTAAGAACACCATTTTGATAAAACTGAAATGTGTAGATTAGCCTCCCTTAAACCATCCCTTAAATATATGGTCTAGTTTTGCAGGAGGAAATTCAACGTGCAAGACCAGGATCCCCACTCACCTTGCGCCCATTTGTTGCGATGGTAGTTTTAAATAGGTTTTCCAAGTACTAATAATATTCTCCGTATATGGAGAGAACCCCCTAGTAAATGCACAACTATTAGGCTGAAATAGGACAATATGATCTAAGAAATGTGAAGACATAGCTCGCTCAACTTGAACCCATAGCGAGGTATGTGCTCTTGAACTTAACCAATATGACATATGATCGATGACACCATTGCATAAAATGAGAAATTAGGGAGAGCCAATCCTCTTCTAGCCTTAGGAAGCTGCAGTTTTCAGAGAGCTACCCTAGGCCTCTTCCCTTGTCACAGAAAGGATTATACAAGTCTTTGTCATTTGGTAAATTCTGTCTTGGGTGGGGTGGAATGAATAGTCTGTAAAAGGTATAACAACCAGGGCAGAAGATTCATTTGCACTGTTTGAACCCTACTTAGCAACTATACTGGCAAGTGGGTCCAGGCCTGAAAATCTTCCTTTACCTGTAGGAATAAAGGAGTATAATTTTGAGATATTATTGTACAAGGATCTGGGGTTATTGGTATACCTAAATATCTTATGTACGAGTGGTCCCATTTTCTCAGTACTGCTCTTATAGGTGGTTTTGTACTCATCCACCTTTTTCATGCAAGCCTCTGTTTTGCCACTAAATAGGGAATTTCCTTCAAAGGGAAAATATGAAAATTACGTACTCACCGTAATTCTTGATCTTCCAGGATATCTTCACCATTAATTACTGGTGGGTGCCAGTTGGAGGTGCAGGACCTGGCAGGAGCATGCAGCTTTAAGATTTTAGAAAAAGGGAGCTGACATTGGATACAGTTCCGCCCACGAGGCCAAAGCATGACGTGGTGCTCGCGGACTGGCAAGTAACTGACACCGGACCCCCAACCTCCTCAATTCTGCCTGCAGGAGAGGAAACTAGATAACAGAAGAAAGAAGGGTGCGGCACGGGAACCCAAGGGTTACAGAAAAAGAAAGCACTTTTTCACACTTCTCATCTTTTCCTCCCATACCCCATCTTCTGCTTCCTCCATTAGCGACCCTCCCTTCCTCCCCACACTCACCTCTTCTGTTCTCCTGCCCGTGCCTCACAGGCTCTTCCTGCCTCATCCATGTCTTTTACTAATACTAACCTTCCCCTTCTCCCACCCCCGTGACTAAGCCTTATGGGCTGCTATGTTCCCTCTCCCTTGACCTCCAGCTTCCCCTAACCGTTTGAAGTTACTAATAATCCTCTGACACTAGCACACCTTGTTCTTTGCCTAATATATTGTTCGCTGTCTACCCTATGTTAGTCGTGAATGGTCTTGTCTGTAATCAATACCGATTCATCCACCTGTTCCCAATGTTATACGTGATGCTGTTTTGAACCGTTTACCTGTTCCTGTAACTCGTACGCTTATTGCCTGGTGACACTTGCAATGTTATCTTGACTATGTATATTCTTCTGCTAATAGGTGTTAATCCAAGATCTCAATAAATAAATAAAATAAGGAAAGATACAAAAATAAACCATAACGCTGACCAGAGAGAAGAGGCAAGAATTCTGGGTAGGGGCTTCAAGGCCAGAGGTGATCAGAGCCACTGGGCAGGCCAAAGAAAGAAAAGAAGAGAAGAAAGGGGGAAGGGAGGGAGACAGAGAGGATCCTTTGTCCTCGGTCATGGACATGTGACAGAAACTGGCTTGCTACCATGCTGGCTAGGAATGGCTGACATCCTAGGAGCAACCTAGGTGGAAATGAGCCACAGAAGGTTCGGCTCAAGAGAGGCTGCAAGGAAGAAGTACTCCTCTAGTGGGATGGAAACACTGAAGAGTGAGCCCTGTAACAGCAGTTTGTCTGTTTGGGACCCTCTGTGGAGGGGGGAGTAGAAGTACCATCTTACATGACCAACGAATATAGGGGGAGACATAAGGACACCCTATTCAGAACAGCAGGGCCAAGGTTAAGAAATGAAAATTACATACCTACTGTAATTCTTGATCTTCTCTTGTATCTTCACCATTCATTACTGTTGGGTGTAAGCTGGAGGAGTAGGTGCCGACTGCGCCGCCCACATGGCTGACTCAATGTGTGGAGCATGTGGGTTGGCTGTTAGGTGCCGTAGACTCCTCCTCCTTCCCAGTTCTGTTGAGTCGGAGAGGAGAAACAGTTTTTAGAGAAAGACAGTGAGGTAAGAGAGCCGAGGGATAGATAAAGGAGAGGATATAAACTGAAAAAGGTATAAGCCGATTAGAGGACAGAAAGGAGAGAACCCTACCCTAAGTGGCCATGGAGCCTCAATCCTTGGGCGGTCTCGGAAGAAGGATATGGCAAAGGATAGAAAGAAGAAAGATAGAAGAGGTAGAAGAAAAGGATAAAAAGAGGGCGGGAGTAGGGCTCTCCGCCACGCTAAAATGGAAGACCGTTGGCATGAGAGTTTCAAAACCCCTGCAGGAATGAAGACAAGGGAGCAAGGATCCCGCTAGTCACAGAGGTTATAGAACCAAGGTCTGAAGGGGATTAAAGAGCCACTGATGCCAAAAGTACTACATTGCAGAATCTGAATAAGCATGCCCCTGATAAATCATATACCAAAAACTAGATTACTACGTTACTTCAATTTAAAGTTATTAGCCATTTTGTAACCCAGATTTCACTACCTGTACAAAAAAAGCCTGTATCAGGGAAAAGCTGATGATGATGTCATCTTGGGAACTCGCAGTCTAATATTCCCTGTCAGCAAGCTTATAGGACCTGTGTCTCCAAAGCTGTAAAGATCATATGCAATGGGTTTCACATATAAAACAAGCAGCACCATTGAAAAAACATTGCTTTAAAAACTATACGAGTTTCAGGATTTGTAACAAAGTTAATTCCCAGTAGAACCATGCCTTGCAGTGGTTTAATGCGTTTGTAACATGACAAGTGTAGAAACATGGAATTATGCTTTACACAACATTGTAACATGGCATCCTATATTAGCAAGTACAATAAAACATAGCTACAAACACAGATAGAGTGGAAGCATCTCTGTTTTTCTGTTGTGTTTGCTGTTTGGGATTTGACTGATTTGCATTATGGGAAATGCATATATTTAACTGCATTTTGTATATTGTGAGTGCAATAGTGAACAGTCATTCAATTACTGATTACATTTAGATATGATCAACATTTCAGAATATGTGTTCATTTTGGCTGACTTACTTTTGTAAACTGTTGAATCAACTCAGTTTTTCTACTGTGTTTGCTGTTTGGGATTTGGCTGCTATGCAGTATGGGTAATGCATATATTTAACTGCAGTTGTATATTGTGGGTGCAATTGTGAACAGTCATTCAATTACTGATTACTTGCAGATGTGATCAACATTGTACATATGTGGTCATTTTGACTGACTTGCGTTTGTGAATTGTGGAATCATCTCCATTTTTTTGCTGTGTTTGCTGTTTGGGATTTGGCTGCTGTGCATTATGGGGAAATATATACATTAAAGTGCACAGGAGTATTCAATTCTGGTAGTAGTTCCTCCAATTCCCTTGGCAGACCAACAGATGGCTGTGGAACAATGCTACAGCCATATTTAGATCAATTTCCAAATGTACTGAACCGAGTCACTCGGAAAAATAATTTTCATAGACTGTGGAAGGCTCAAGGGTAGCAAAAGGACGCTCCGGAGACAGGTGGTTAAATGAAATACTCCTTGGCAAAATTACAAAACAAATCGAACTGATCGTTTTCAAACAAAGAAATCAAAAAGAAAAGCCATCAGAAATAAAAATTAGGTCAGTAGAAAATACTACTTCACCTAAGAGGTGCTCACACTTCAACACCCAAAACACAATCTGATTTCAAAGGCAGAATTTCTGGCATATAAAGGGTGCAGAGGAACAGGATTGGTCCCTGACAACACTCAATCAGAAAAGCATTTCTTTTTATGCATTTAAATTTTCACAATACCTTTAAGTTATTATATTACACAGTCTGAAGTAGATTTTCACAAAAGGATGCATAAAAAAAATATTTGAACCTTGTTTGGAAACGCCGCCAGGATCCGCCCCATCTCTTCTGGATAAACTAAAGACAAAAGAGGCCTGCCGGCTCTTAGTTACACAGAAGAGATGCGGGAAGCTGCGGCGTCTCAAAAAATATAGGGTCACATCCTATTATTAGTTGGAGCAACAATTCTCTAAGACAGGCATCTTTCCCGACTCCGAATTCAGGTATGCTCATACAGATTAATACATACAAAAAGCAGGATGTTTGATTCACCTCGTTTTTCAAGAAAATAAAACGGGAGTAAAAACAGCAGCATGAACATACGCACGTTTGTGCAGCAACAGAGGTAGGGAACAAAACGGCAAGCAATTAAATGCTTCCATTCTCAGGAAAGTGCCAAATATTACCCAACAACATTTATACTGGGGAACAGTGTCCAACGACTGAGAATCCTCCAGGTAGTGTTTTTCATTGACGAGGGGAGACCTTTCGTATGCTTCCATATGGTCCAAACTGAGCTTTTCTTGAAACCATTGGATCATTTAAACGCTCCGGTCTCTGTGCATTCTACTAGTAAGATTCTAATTACGACTCTTATGTCTTCTGACACCATGTACCACGTTAGTGAATTAATTTGGAGAATAAATCTTATTTTTATATACTGTTGGCATCAAACATTTATTTCTACTTAGCCTAGATTATTTTCTCCTTTATTGATTGATATTTTGGTACTCAGATACGTGCACTGAACAGAAGTTCCTTTTTCAGGAATGATCCAATGTGTCATGATAAAGGGTAACAGTAATAGACACATCTGGATGGGAGGGAAGGGGGGTAACCTCACACAGAAATTGCTCTGGTTCTACTGAAGTTTATAATGCTCCAACTGTGCACAGATTCCTCGTTTTAAAAACATAAACTATACGATTCAGAGGGTGATAGATGGCCAGTCTATACACCACCTTTTAGACATAATGGACAAAAACACAGAAGGACAGCATTCACTCTACAAGACAATGGAAAACATAAACATATAATAGAACAAAAAAAACAAGGGGGTTTAATGCCCCTTTCACATACTCCTCCCCCCTTTTGATCCATATTAAAGTATTTTGTTACAAGAAGATAGTGGAACCACAGCCCACCCTCTCTCCATGGTTCCACCACGGGGTCCCTTATAATTTATTTATTCTAACAAGTAACAGGAAAATCAACATCTTCCATGTCTTTCGTCTGCATTACCCCGGGGTTTTTGGCAACAGGATCATTCATCCCGTATCTGGATAGGAAATCTGCATTTCCATTTAACACAGAAACATAGAAACATAGAATTTGACGGCAGATAAGAACCGCTTGGCCCACCCAGTCTGCCCATTTCCCTACCTAATGGATAAGCTGCAGATCCTAGTTAACCAGCAGCCTACTTCTTCCTGCCCCCACCCTCTAGAATTGCCTTATGATTGTCCCATGCATGCTTGAATTCCACCACTGTTTTTGACTCCACAACCTCCTCCGGAAGGCCGTTCCATGCATCCACAACCCTCTCTGTGAAAAAATACTTCCTTAAATTACCTCTGAGCTGCCCCCATCTTCAAATTGTGCCCCTTGTTCTTGCACACCTCTTTTTGAAAGATGCTACCCTCTTGGACTGTGTTGATTCCCTTGAGGTACTTGAAAGTTTCTATCATGTCCCCTCTCCCTCCTTTCTTCGAGGCTATACATATTAAGCTCCTAAGTCTCTCTTCATATGTCTTCCGTGCAGACCCTGCAACATTTTAGTTGCCCTCCTCTGGACAGCTTCCATCCTGTCTATGTCTTTGTGGAGACTGGGTCTCCAGAACTGCACTCAGCACTCCAGATGGGGTCTGACCAGCTGTCTGTACAGAGGAATAACAACTTCCTGTTTTCTACTGGTGATGCCTCTCCCTAAGCATCCCAGTATCCCCCCAGCCCTCCTTGCTGCCCTCTCACATTGCTTGACCACCTTTAGGTCATCTGATATGACTACCCCCAGGTCCCTTTCCATTTTTGTTTTAGTTAGTATCTCACCCCCCATTGTGTACTCTTCCCCTGGGTTTTTGTTTCCCAGGTGCATTACCTTGCACTTCTTAGCATTGAATCTAAGCTGCCATACATTTGACCATTCCTCTAACCTTGCCAAGTCCCTTCTCATCCTTTCCACCCCACCCTGTGCATCAACTCTGTTGCAGATCTTTGTGTCATCTGCAAAAGACATTTTCCTTCCAGTCCCTCTGCAATGTCGCTTATAAAGACATTGAAGAGGACCGTCCTCATACTGGAACCCGCGGTACCCCAATAGTAACCCCACTTCTTTCCAGAGTGGACTCCATTTACTATTACCTCTGTGTCCTATTCTCCAGCCAATCTTTACCCAGGCTGCCATCTTGGGACCCACTCCCAGGCTGGCTAACTTGTATTTAATCTTTTGTGGGGCTGTGTCAAATGCCTTGCTAAAGTCTAGGCAGGCCATGTCCACAGCCCCTCCCTGATCTACTACTTTGGTCACCCAGTCAAAGAAATCTATCAGATTTGTCTGGCATGACCTTCCGCTGTGAATCCATGCTGCCTTGGGTCCTGTGCCCTCTGGCCTCTAGATACTCAACAATTCTTTCCTTCAGAAGTGATTCCATCATTTTCCCTACCACTGAGGTTAAACTAACAGGTCTGTAGTTTCCTGCTTCTGCCTTGCTCCCACTTTTGTGAAGGGAATCACATCTGCCTCTCCTCCAGTCCTCGGTACCGCCCCATCCTCCCATGATTTGTTAAAAGGGTAGTCAGTGGTGTCACTAGTTCTACCCTTAGTTCTTTTAGAATTCTGGGATGAATCCCATCAGGCCCCATTGCTTTGTCCACCTTCAGTTTTAAGAGTTCTTTCAGAATCCTTTTTCTGTAAATGGGCTGGTATCAACTTCTGTATCCAGTGTGTTTCTACTGTTTATTTTAGGTACCTCCCTTTCCTTTGTAAATACTGAGCAAAAATATTTGTTTAGTATCTCTGTCTTTCACAGTCACCCTCTGCCCACCCTCCTCCCTTTATTAAGCCTCACTATCCCTCCCTTGGTCTTCCTTTGCTCCTGATGTACCTATAAAAGGTTTTATCCCTTCTTAACCGAGTTGGCTATCTTTTCCTTGGTTTGAGCCTTTGCTGTTCTGACTGCCTTCCCAGCTTCCTTTGCTTTAACTGATACAGTTCTCTGTCCTGCTCCTTCTGTGATTCCTTGTACTTCCTGAATGCTTTCTTTTTCTCTAGAACCTTCACTGCCACTTCCTTTGAGAACCATAGTGGTTTCTTACATTGTTTCGTTTTGTTTATTTGCTTCACACAAAGGTTTGTTACCTCTGTGATGGCAGTTTTTATTATTCCCCATTGTTCTTCCACCCCTCCTTCCTGCCCATTTGCTAGTGCATTTCTTAGGCACTCACCCATTTTGGCAAAGTCAGCCCTCCTAAAGTCCAGTACTTTTGCCTTTGTATGACATGACTATTGCTGTGTTTATTGTGAACCATACTGTTCGATGGTCGCTAGTTCCCAGATGGCTACCCACTTCTACATCTGAGATCCTCTCTTCATCTCCATTTGAGAGAACCAGGTCTAAGATTGCTCCCTCTCGAGTGGGCTCCAGTACTAGTTGTCTAAGGCATGCCCCCTGTAGGGCATCTAGAATAACCCCACTCTTCGAAGTGGCTGCTGCAACTGCACTCCAGTTAACATCTGGCATATTCAGATCACCCATCAGCAATACCTCCCTTTTTTCTGCCATTCTAAGTATACTTTCTATCATTTCCTTGTCCATTTCCTCCCCATGAGAAGGGGGTCTGTATACAACCCCTGTGCGGATTGTGGTGCCATTGCTGGTCTCCAAATTTACCCACAGTGCTTCTTCTCCTCCTCCCCCCTGTTTTCCCTTTTGCTCTGTTTCTTTGATTCCTTCCCTTATGTAAAGAGCTACTCCTCCTCATCTTTTACCCTCCCTGTCCCTCCTGTAGATAGTGTATCCTGGTATGTTTATGTCCCAGTCATGGTTTTGTGTGTACCATGTTTCTGTGACTGCCACAATATCCAGATGTTCCGCTTCCATCAAGGCCACTAATTCAGGAAGCTTGTTACTCAGACTACGGGCATTGGTACTCATTGCTCTCCATTTTTTGATGGCTTTACCTTCTGTTGCAGCATCCCCCACTGACCTTTCTACCTCGGTCTTTTCTCATTTAGTACCCTGTTTTGTAGGGAGGCTGGGATTTTCCTGCTGCTTATCAGTGCCTCCCTTGACTAGTTTAAAAGCTTGCCAATGAAGCATTTAAACCGATTGCTCAAAAGACTTGTTCCTTCCTGGACAGATGCAGACCATCCTGCCAGTATAGGCTGGTGTCCCTCCAGGTGGAACCCCAGTCCCCAATGAAGCCAAACCCCTGTTCTCCACACCATTTTTTCAACCATTCATTAAACTGCATGGTGCAAAGTACCCTCGCCTCACTCATGCCATTGACAGGCAGCACCTCTGAGAAGGATACTGTGTGTGCTACTTGTCTTAGGCCCCTCCCCAATTCTACAAAGTCCTTCTGCACTGCTCTAATCTCATGTTGAGCTTTTTGCTCCATAAAGGTGCAACTGCGCTCTTCACCAGTACTCCATATTCCTGACTTCCTGAAATTTTAATACCCCCTTTCGATGTTTTATCGAAAAACGATAAGGTTGAAGTGAAAGGTACCACCTCATAATTCGTGGGTTTTTATCTTTCATATGTTGTAGCCAGCATAATGGATTATGGTCTGTCCAAATTTCAAATTCAACGCCCCATAGATAAAAACATAAAGCTTCAATAGCCAAACATTCCTTCTCAATAGTGGCATATTTAATCTCACGTTCATGTAGTTTTCGGCTAATATACATAACCGGATGTTCTTCACTATCTATAGTTTGTGTTAGAACTGCACCTATACCATGATTAGAGGCATCAGTCTGTAGTATAAAAGGATGAGTGAAGTCAGGAATATGGAGTACTGGTGAAGAGCACAGTTGCGCCTTTATGGAACAAAAAGCTTCTTCACATTTAGGGTTCCATATCACTTTTTCTGGCTGTCACTTTTTTATTAAATCAGTTAGTGGTCCAGTTATAGATGAAAAAGCTGGGATAAAACGTCTATAGTATCCAGCCAAGCCCAGAAAAGCTCGAACATCTCTCTTAGTTCTTGGTCTAGGGAAGGAAGCTATTGCATCAATTTTAGTTCTTTCTGGCTTTATACACCCACGCCCTATTAGGAAACCTAAATATTTAGTTTCTTGCATTCCCATGGTGCATTTTCCAGGGTTTATAGTAAGACCTGAGTTGGAAATAGCCATAAGAACGTTTGAAACATGTTTTAGGTGATCTTCCCAAGTAGGACTAAATATCACCACGTCATCAAGGTAAGCCGCACTGTATGTGGCGTGAGCGGCTAGGATCTTATCCATCACCCATTGGAAGGTGGCAGGGGCACCATGAAGTCCAAAGGGCATCACATTAAATTGAAAAAGGCCAATGGGTGTACTAAAGGCTGTTTTGTCTTTGGCTTCATTGTCTAAAGGTATTTGCCAATAGCCTTTAGTAAGACTAATAGTGGAAAAATATTGTGAGTTACCGAGATGATCTAGTATATCATCTATACGGGGCATGGGATAACTATCAAATTTAGAGATAACGTTTAGACATCTGAAATCCAAACACAGACGTACTCCCCCTTCTTTCTTCTGCACCACCACTAACGGAAAACTCCACTCGCTGTGGGAGGGTTCTATAATTCCCAATTCCTGCATTTTTCTAAGTTCATGAATCACAGCCTCTCTTACCTTTTCGGGAAGGCGACAGGATTTTTGACGAATCGGACTATTCTGTGTTAGAATAATATTATGTTTTTCCCCTTCCACTCTTTCTGGCGTTCCTCTAAAAGTGTTTTTATACAATTGTATTGTAGCTAACATTCCAGCAGTCTGTTGAGGTGTTAATTCGGGGTTTATTTTAATGTCTTCAATGTCCCCATTGATTTCTAATCTCTGGTATGCAATGTCCAGCTCGCTGCTCCCAGTTTCAGGGTAAACATAACTATGTAGGTTGGGTACTCTCTCCACCCAAGGTTCCAAAAGATTAGCATGGAAAATACGTTTTTTATTGGTTTTGTCATGCATGTATATTTCATACGTGACAGACCCCATTCTTCTAATTACTTTATAAGGGCCCTGCCACTTCATTAATAATTTATTCTCAGATGATGGAAGCAGTAATAGTACTAAGTCTCCTTCAGAAAATTCTTTAAACCTTGTGCCTTGATCATACAGTTTCTTTTGTACAGCTTGTTGTTTTTGATTATTTACCTGTGCTTGCTGAGTATATTTCTTTATCCGCTCCCTTAAATGCTGTAAATATTCAAGGGAGCACTTCTTTTGTGTACCCTTACTATCTTCCCACCATTCTTTTACAATATCTAAGGGTCCTCTTGGATTCCTCCCATATAATAGCTCAAAAGGGGAGAAACCACTAGAGGCTTGTGGCACCTCTTGATAAGCGAACATCAAATATGGCAGATATTGGTCCCATTGCCTGTCTTCATCCTGTACGAATTTCTGAATCATTTTTTTCAGGGTTTGATTAAAGCACTCCACCAGCCCGTCGGTTTGGGGATGATATGGAGCAGTTCGGATTGCTGCTATACCTAAGGTCTGGTAGAGTCGCTTCAAAACCTGAGAGCAGAAATTCGTACCCCGGTCAGTTAATATTTCTTGAGGAATGCCTACTCTACTAAATATTTTCCCTAGTTCTTCAGCAATTCTAGGGGCGGTGATAGTTCGGAGAGGTATCGCCTCCGGATATTTGGTGGCATAATCACACACTACCAGAATATAGCGATTACCTTTTGTGCTTTTTTGGACCGGACCCACAATATCTATTGCAATTCTTTGGAATGGAATACCAAATAGGGGCATAGGTTGCATTGGAACTTTGTCCTTCTTTATCACCTTTGCTACCTGTTGACATTCTGGACAACTCTTACAATAATCTGCAACTTGTTCATGTATTCCAGGCCAGAAATATCTAGTTAGGAGTCTACTTAATGTACGATCCCTCCCCAAATGTCCGCCATCGAATATCATGAGCAAGTTTTAACAGTACTGTACGATATTTCTCAGGAATTAATAACTGTTCAACCCTTTCTTGTGTTCTAGGATTATAACATAATCTATACATCAAGCCATTTCTCAAGTTATATTTCCTTTCACCTCCAGGGGTTTTTTCCTGGGAAGTGAAAAGTAACTTTAAAGACTCATCATTTCTTTGAGATTCTGCAAAATTATCCTTCTCCCCTTTTGTTATGTTCCACTCTATATTATTATCAAAATCAGTCTGGTGTTTAGTAGTCCACTCTTTCTTCTCTTTCCTCCTTTGTTTCCTAGATTTTTTTTCTTTCCCATGTTCCCCAAATATGTCCTCATCAAAAGGAAAATGTTGTTCTAACGGTGCCAGCAGTGTCTGTGATCTGGTTACCGTGGCACCTAAGTTACTAGACATCAAGGCCTGGAAAGAAGGGCATTCATGTCCGATGACCACTGGGAAGGGGAGGTTGGGCACCACACCTACTTGCATGGTCTGTGTCTGACCCTGTATACTGAATTCTATGTTTGTTAGAGGATAACAATGGGTGTCTCCATGTATACAGGTCACTTTAGTAGTTGAGTTATTCAAAGCAGAAGGGGTACTTAATAATTGGGGGTGTATCGGGGTTTGCTTACTCCCTGAATCTAGTAGTCCAGTCACTGTATGTTGCCCTATTTGTACTGGTATCATAAACTGTCCCCAATTAGCCAAGGCAAGGTGTATTTGTTCAGGCTTCCGTTTAGGGCAAAATCTGGCTATGTGTCCTTTTGTTTTACACTCATGACACACAATGTCCGGGTTATTCCCTCTTCCTATTCTGCCAGGGCTATGTATGGTGACATTAGCAGTAGTTCCTCCAGTGGTACTATGAGGTTTTGTTAGATGTCCCTGTGTCTGTGATAATGCGTGGTAGTTTCTCTGTCTCTGAGGTCAGGCAGCAATATAGTCTTCAGCCAACCTTATAGCCGTAGGGTTACGGAAAAGGAAAGCACTTTTTCGCACTTCTCATCTTTTCTTCCCATACCCCATCTTCTGCTTCCTCTGTTAGCGACCCTCCCTTCCTCCCCGCATTCACCTCTTCTGTTCTCCTGCCCGTGCCTCACAGGCTCTTCCTGCCTCATCCATGTCTTTTACTAATACTAACCTTCCCCTTCTCCCCCCCATGACTAAGCCTTATGGGCTGCTATGTTCCCCTTCCCTTGACCTCCAGCTTCCCCTAACCGTTTGAAGTTACTAGTAATCCTCTGACACTGGCACACCTTGTTCTTTGCCTAATATATTGTTCGTTGTCTACCCTATGTTAGTCATGAATGGTCTTGTCTGTAATCAATACCGATTCATCCACCTGTTCCCAATGTTATACATGATGCTGTTTTGAACTGTTTACCTGTTCCTGTAACTCGTACGCTTATTGCCTGGTGACACTTGCAATGTTATCTTGACTATGTATATTCTTCTGCTCATAGGTGTTAATCCAAGATCTCAATAAATAAATAAAATAAGGAAAGATACAAAAATAAACCATAACGCTGACCAGAGAGAAGAGGCAAGAACTCTGGGTAGGGGCTTCAAGGCCAGAGGTGATCAGAGCCACTGGGCAGGCCAAAGAAAGAAAAGAAGAGAAGAAAGGGGGAAGGGAGGGAGACAGAGAGGATCCTTTGTCCTCGGTCATGGACATGTGACAGAAACTGGCTTGCTCCCATGCTGGCTAGGAATGGCTGACATCCTAGGAGCAACCTAGGAGGAAATGAGCCACAGAAGGTGCGGCTCAAGAGAGGCTACAAGGAAGAAGTACTCCTCTAGTGGGATGGAAACACTGAAGAGTGAGCCCTGTAATAGCAGTTTGTCTGTTTGGGACCCTCTGAGGAGGGGGGAGTAGAAATACCATCTTACATGACCAACGAATATAGGGGGAGACATAAGGACACCCTATTCAGGACAGCAGGGCCAAGGTTAAGAAATGAAAATTACATACCTACTGTAATTCTTGATCTTCTCTTGTATCTTCACCATTCATTACTGTTGGGTGTAAGCCGGAGGAGGAGGAGTAGGTGCCGACTGCGCCGCCCACATGGCTGACTCAATGTGTGGAGCATGTGGGTTGGCTGTTAGGTGCCGTAGACTCCTCCTCCATCCCAGTTCTGTTGAGTCGGAGAGGAGAAACAGTTTTTAGAGAAAGACAGTGAGGTAAGAGAGCCGAGTGACAGACAAAGGAAAGGATATAAACTGAAAAAGGTATAAGCCGATTAGAGGACAGAAAGGAGAGAACCCTACCCTAAGTGGCCATGGGGCCAATTCTCTAAGACAGGCATCTTTCCCGACTCCGAATTCAGGTATGATCATACAAATTAATACATACAAAAAGCAGGATGTTTGATTCACCTTGTTTTTCAAGAAAATAAAATGGGAGTCAAAACAGCAGCATGAACGTACGCACGTTCGTGCAGCAACAGAGGTCGGGAACAAAACGGCAAGCGATTAAATGCTTCCATTCTCAAGGAAAGTGCTGAAATATTACCCAACAAACATTTATACGGGGGGGGGGGTAAAACAAAATCCTAACGACTGGAGAACCCTCCAGGTAGTGTTTTTCACTGACGAGGGGGAGACCTTTTCGTGGCATTTTCCATATGGTCCAAACGGAGCTTTTATTGAAACCATTGGACCATTTAAACGCTTCAGTCTCTATGCATTCTACTAGTAAAATTCTAATTACGACTCTTATGTCTTCTGACACCATGTACCACGTTAGTGAATTAATTTGGAGAACAAATCTTGTTATTTTTATATAATGTTGGCATCAAACATTTATTTCTACTTAGCCCAGATTATTTTCTCCTTTATTGATTGATATTTTGGTACTCAGATACGTGTACTGAACAGAAGTTCCTTTTTCAGGAATGATCCAATGTGTCATGATAAAATGCAACAGTAATAGACATATCTGGATTGGGGGGTAACCTCGCACAGAAATTGCTCTGCTTCTACCGAAGTTTATAATGCTCCAACTGTGCACAGGTTCCTCGTTTTAAAAACATAAACTATACGATTCAGAGGGTGATAGATGGCCAGTCTATACACCACCTTTTAGACATAACGGACAAAAACACAGAAGGACAGCATTCACTCTACAAGACAACGGAAAACATAAACATATAATAGAACAAAAAAAACAAGGGGGTTTAATGCCCCTTTCACATAGACCAAGTAAAAAACAAAAGAGCCCACAGTTTGCTGACTGGTGCTGCCTGTTTTACTTGTGAAAACCATTGCACATGATCTTAACAACTTTGGAGAAACAGATCCTATAAGCTTGCTGACAGGGAACAAAAGACTGTGAGTTCCTAAGATGACATCATCATCAGCTCTTCACTGATACAAACTTTTTTGAACAGGTAGTGAAATCAGGCTTACAAAATGGCTAATAACTTTACAATGAAGTAAAATAGACATCTAGATTTTGGTATGGGATTTACTCGGGGTACGCTTATTCTAATTCTGCAATGTAGCACTTTTGGCCAGATGGTGTCAGTTGGTCTTTAATGGTCTTGTCAGTCTTGGCGGAGGCAGATCTCTCCTCCCACCTTTTATCCGTAATTGTTATGAAAATCCTAGAGCCTAGGTCTCACAGACTGTCCCTTGGAGGGCGATCAGTCCTGCTCAGAAGAGGAGTGAGTCCTGAATTAGGTGTAGGGAAAGAAATCTGGTAGAAGTTTTCCCATGGGAGTACTGGCGTAGTACCCACTTCAGAAGGAGAGAACCACGGGACATCCGTGCCATAAGAAAAAGAGAGGGAGGAAAATCCCACGGACTCTCCTAGGACTGCACTGATATAAATGACAACCAGAGAGTAACATAAACCAGAGGATTATGCAAGCCCCAAGAGGGGGACACCCTAGTGCATCATAAGGAGAATCTGAGGGAGTTCCCTCAGAGGTTAGGGCGAAGACCCTACTCACCATCCTCCAGGCTGAATGCTCTGTTACTTTTTAGAGAAGGAAACAGACAGCTCTGAGGTACCAGGGGGACTTGATGCCCAATTGGCCTCTAGGAGGGGGAGGGCAAGCAGGAAGGAGGCGATGCCCAAGAACTGAGGCCCATGAGGGGATGGAGGGTGGGATTCAGTAATGAATGGTGACGATACAAGAGAAGATCAAGAATTACGGTAGGTACATAATTTTCATATATTCCCTTGTCGATTTTCACCATTCATTACTGTTGGGTGAGTACCAAGCCCCCTCCGGATGGGACCTGGCACAGCCCTGAGGGATCAGATCCCTCAGCCCCCTGTGGGTGAGGCGCAGGAGGGGGAGACCCCAAAGCCCTATCAGACCAACAAGATCTAAGGTTGTTCAGGACAAGGAGGTGTCCCCCATGGCCTGGGGGGATGGGAGGCACCCCTGTAAGGTCCTCCTTGGGGAAAAAAGTGGGGTCCCCCAGAAAGCGGAGGAGATCATCCTACGCCAGGCACTGGGTGACAACCTTGATAGATGAAGCCAAGCCATCTGCCTAATGCAAATCACTGTCCCCGCAAGCCTGGACACTACCTCAATGGCATCGTAAGACACCCCTGCTTAGTGCCTGGCAAGCTCCAGACCCTGAGCAGAGAGGGCAATGGCCTGTCTAGATTGCTCCGTATCAAGAAAAAGATGCCAGGACTTGCACCAGCATCGACCACAGATGTCTGTTACAGGCAGCGTGATGAGCCTGATGAGAACCTATACACAGTAACGCATGAGCCAAAGAGAAAACTCTTTGCCCCCACCGGTTGAATTCTGCGGAATCTGGACCCGGTGGTTGGTCATGCGCCAAGCGCTGAAGCTCGGAAGGAGTGTCTAGGGACGTCAGCCTTGAAGGCAGGTGAGGCAGGGAACCTAGAGACTCCTGGGGGGGTGCAACACCATCTCCTGCAGTCCGCTGGGTCTGAGGAAGGGGCAGCTTGAGACTGCCAGGTACGGATAGACGCTTCCTGGAAAGGGATGGGCCAGGAGGGCACCACCAGGTGGTGGGCACTGAATTCACTCAGGAATGAGCGAGTCTCCCGCATGGTACTGCTTCTCAGCACGTGAGAGATGCGAAGCTCCTGGACTAGCCTCAAAAGAAACTGCTGATACTCACTGAAATCAGCGACAGAGGACAGGTGGATGGAAGGTTCCTCCCCCTTGGAAGAGGGAGACGAGGAGGAAGAGGAGCTTAAATGTTCAGAGTCTTCCTGCGCCGGGGGAGACAGGCAAAAAACCTGTTCGCCCATGGCCCTGACATAAGTGGGAAAGGCCGCCACAGTGGCTCTGAACATCTCGCAGGTTAAGGGCCCCGTAGGACCCACATGGCCTGGGAGAGGAGGAGGTGTTTCCAGAGGGATGGGAGATGGGCACCGAACTGATACTGCCCGGCCTCTGCCAGGGCTCCGAGACCCAGAGACTGGTCCCACCGGATGGGGGGACCCTGGGGCCAAACTAGGTTGCAAAGGCTGTGTCTAAGATGGCAAACTCCTGAGGAAGAATCTCCCCTGTGACACGACTGGGGTTCATTTATTTATTGAATTGTTTCACCAGGAAGGCACACTGAGCAAAACGATGCTCGTCTCCCAAGTTGCATGGGTCCAGAAGGGCAATCTTCCACACTGCCAACTAAGGATGCCTCCAAGACCTTAAGGGAAAGGCGGGGTTCAGAGCTTCGACTCCTCCCCACTCCCAGCAGTGCGGTGGAGGGGGGTACCCATGTTTCACCATAGCCCCTCAACCCCTCGGACACAGAGGCTGTCCTCTTCCTTGACCCCAGCGAAATAGGGCCCCCCAATCCCACAGGCCCCCCCAGGGAGACTGCAGAGAAGGAGGTCCCAGTCCCCACTTGGGGGGCCATGGCAGCACCAGGAGTGACAGCTGCCACTGCCTCCCGAGGAAAGGACACCCCACCCTGAGCCCCCAGGCCGCTGTCCCCAACGGATCCACACCAGCCGGCCTCAGCTGTAAGATCCGCCAGAACTACGGACTCCGGGAACTCTGGGATAGGGCCGCTGGGGTGCCAGTCTGGATCGGCCTGCAAGTCATCTTCCTCCGAAGAGGAAGTGACCAGGCAGACCTCCAGGCTAGCGACCACGGGAGGGCCCCTGGCAACACACGCAGCACAGCCACGGGACACAGCACCGCCCATGGCACTGCCCCGATCACAGGCACCTCAAATGGCATTGGGAGATGGTGCCAAGGGTCCAGCAGTGCCAGGTCCAGCAGCCGTGGGCCATGACACTGGGGGAGCATGCACCTCCGTGGAGGTGACTGCCGGAGCGTTGCCAGCAACGTGACTCCACAGGGAATCGTGTTGCTCCTCCGACAACTTAAAAGAGGCCTCCTCCTTGGCAAGGCTAGAATTGAAGGAGGCCTCCTCCTCCTCGCCGGGCCGTATAGACCCAGGAGTGGACTCGGAGGAAGGGTCAAGTGTCCTGGACTTGGCGACCTGCGAGTGATGCTGTTCTCCAAAAGTCGGCGGAGCCTTGCCGACTTTAAATGCATGAACTTCGAGAACACAGCGGTCCACGGAGAAGTAAGTCGCAATGATCCATATCATGATTGGGTCCCAGGCATCGCAAGCAAACATCATGCCAATCCAAAATGGAAAAATGCCGGCCACAGGGGCACTGATGCATGAGGGTGCAGCCCGCTTTGGATTTTCTCTGCCCCCAAACCAGACATGATGCGAAAACAATATAATCAAACTTTAGCAAAAGAGCCTGGTACCATCGGAAGAAATAAAAGGAATGGGCTTACTAGATTACCAACTGCATCAGGGAGTTCAGAACCAGGATGAAGAACTGGAGAGGCGGCGGCGAACAGTGAAGGCCTATGACGCAGACTAAATTCGGCTTACTTGCGCACCAGGTGCGACCCCGACTGAAGAAACAGAACTGGGATGCAGGAGGAGTCTACGTCGCATAACGGCCAACCTGCATACACCATGCAGTGTGTCAGTCACGTGGGCGGAGCCATCGGCAACAACTCCTTCCTCAAAAAAAAAAAAAAACCTCCTGTGGTGGGTTCGCACCTCCGGCTTACACCCAACAGTAATGAATGGTGAAGACTGACATGGGAAGATGTCTTTTTTTTTTATTTGTCTTTTATTACGCAAAGAGGAGGGAAGTACTTAGGCTAGACCGAGGAAAGGATCCTGCCCTGAAAGACAGGAGGTGTTTTCCCCTTCTAGAGGAGGCCATTAGAGGATGCTAGCTTGAGAGGCTGGACACAATAATCAGTAGGCTGTTGGGTCAGGCAGGTCCACCGAAGAGGTGGGCAACTGCGCAAAATTGAGGGACCCAAATTCAAGAGTTACTGTACTTAGCCCCAGATGGAACAGAGGAGTCCAACAGCCGCCACAAAATCCTCCAACTGACCCAATCAAAAAGAAGGGCGAAAGGAAGAAATCCAAAACCAGACAACATCGGACAGTGTCTCTTTCTCTCTCAAAGGAACCCACCAGAAGGAATTTTTTTTGCTAAGGCAAAAGATCAGATGAGGGTATACAGACACATACCCAAATATACAGAGATACAGATATGCAAGGAACTTCTTCTTTTAGGGCGTAAGGAAGGCAAGGTTGCCAGGAGCAGTTGCCTTCCCCCACACCCCCAATAACTAGGGAAACAAGATAAAGAAGGAAAAACCTATGGTTTTAGAAGAAGGGAAGCAAGGGTTCCCTCTGCGAGTGCCAGCTTTAGGTACCAGTCCCTTGTAAATTAAGATGGGGAAGGCAAGAGGGAGGAGACACTACCCAGAAGTCTGGGCAATAGGAGTTGGTGGGCCTGAAGCAGTAATGAATGGTGAAGATATCCTGGAAGATCAAGAATTACGGTGAGTACACAATTTTCATATCTTCCAAGGATTAATCTTCCCCATTCATTACTGGTGGGTGAGTACCAAGCTACCACCTAGGGGAAAAAAAAGGGTCCCTCAGCCTCCTGTGGGGGAAACACAAGAGGAGGAGGCCCTCACAGGCCTGGTGAGGCCCGAGACTGGTCAGGGACAGGCGGACGCTCCCGAGACCTGGGAGACGGAAGGCACCCCACTAACTCCCACCTAACCCTGAGTAAAAGAAACAAGTCCCACCCCGAATAATGAGGCAATCACCCTACACCAGGCCAAGGGTGACAACCTAGAAAGGCAAAGCCATGCCGTCTGCTGAATGCAAACCACAGTTCCCACCAGCCTGGATGCTACCTCACTGGTGTCAGAAGACACCCGTACTTGGTGTCTCGCCAGCTCCAGGCCCTGAATGGAAAGGTGAATAGCTCACTTGGTTTACTTCACTATCAGGCATGGATGCTAGGAGTTGTCCCAGCATCCACCACAGGTGCCTCACATATGCAGCCTGGTGTGCAGTAATACAAAGGATGAAGTGCGCCACCAAAAACACTCTCCTGCCTCAACGCTCAAACTCAGCCAAGTCAGGGTCAAGGGGGTGGTCGTGCCTTGGGCATTGATGCCTGGAGGATGTGTGGAGGAGCTCCACTCCCAAACAGGAGTGGGACATGGCACCAGGAGCCCCCCATGGGTGTGCAATACCTGCACCAACAGTTCCTCGTGGCTGAAGAAGGGGCAGGATGCCAGACATCGTGCGATGCCTCTGCAAATGGCTGGGGCCACGGTGGTATGCCTGTGGTGTCCAAGCTGTACTCCCCCAAGAAAGACAAAGTCGCACAAGCAGGACTGCAAGCTTGGAAGGGTGAGAGAGATGCAGGTCTTCCACCAACCTCAAGAGGAACCGTTGGCAACTAGTAAGTTTGGTGTCAGCAGAGAAGTGGAAGGAAGAATACTCTTCCTCAGAGGAGGAAGAAAAGGATTCGGAAGAACTTGCCTCTGGGGACGGCGGAGCTGAAAGCTGAAGTCAGAAAATGACCTTGTCCATGGCTCTGAGAAATCTGGGATAGAAAGCCGTCATGGCCCCGAATTCCTCCCAGGTCATGGGCCCTGCAGGACCAGAAAACCCAGTGAGGAGGGGAGGGCGGAGGAGGAGGAGGATTTGAAGAAACATGGCAGGCCAAAAAAGGTCCTCTGCCAGGGCTCCAGGAGTGAACAAGGGACACTTCCTGAAGGAGGGGGTCTATACAACCCAACCACCACAGAGTGCCCAACTGTGCCGGGGCAGGGAGGGTGGTGCCCTTTTTCAGGGGACCCCCATGTGAGAAGCTCAGAGCTGTTCACATCCCACAGTGTAGCCCCTATCCCTGCCTACTGCAAGACCCCTTGTATTCCTAGGGGAGGAAAGGTCAGAGTCAGCACTGCGGCCCCGTGTAGAGCCTGCAGCCATCCCCACACTGGAACAGCTTGCTGACACAGCCCTACTGACCACCAAGTCACAAGGTTCTGCCCCTTGGAGAGGGCCCAATAGCCTGAGTAGAGCCAATAAGAAATGGGAGTGTGGACTTGCCACCGCCCTCGGTGCCAGAGAGTGCCTCAGTGTCGCCCAAGACCCCACAGCCGAAACAGCGCACCATAGACATCCAACACTTACCCAGTATTGAGGGCAGCACCGGAGCCCCTCCCTGCACCAGACCCGGCACCGTTATTCCCTCTGGCACCAGAGTCACCACCAGAGATGTCCCCAGCACCGAGGGACACAAGAGAGACAGCATTGCAGATGGCACTGAGAGGAGAACCACGAGGTGCCACAGGCCGCAAAGGCCCGGAACTAGGCCAAGAAGGGGCCAGGAACTCTGAAGAGTCAGATTTCCAGTTGGGATCATCCCAGTCATCGCCCTCCCAGCCAGAGGACGAGATTAGGGAGCTCTCCAGATGGGCAACCCCCTGGTCCCTACCTTTCCCATGGCAGACAGCAGCAACAGGAGGGGACCAAGCTGCATGGCCAGCATCACCTTGCTCACCAACACTGGAGATGTCATCAGGAGCCGATGTGTCAGTGCAGGTGCAGCATATAGCTAGGATGCCACAACTGAGGGAGCCCGGGCCTCCGAGGAGGCATCGTTCTGCAAGGGATGCTCAAATGACCCCCCAGAGGAGGCCAGCTGTCCACCTGATCCCATGTGCTGGACTCCGGTCCTGAGCAAGACGCGGAGCAGCAGAGGCCTGCTCTCCCTCGGTATGTACAGTACCGGGGAGAGGATATGGGGAAGAGACGAGAGACCTGATCTTGCTGTCCCAAGTGTGTCACCACCTTCCGAAAGTTGGGGGGTCTTGCCCCAGCTTCAACGCACGGATCTGGAGCGTTCGGAGGTCCATGGAGAAGCACGTGTCGCACTTATCCATACCATGGTTCAGGCCCAAGCACGCAAATCAATGATCACAGCAGTCTGTTGCAGTCATCAGCTTCCCACAAGGGCATCGAGCATGGAAGCCCCCAAAGAACGTGTGGACTGTTTAGGCCCTGAACCGGACATGATCACAAAAGCCTGGAAAATAAATAAAAATGACAAAAGATGCCTGATGCTGTACTGTGAAAGAAAAGAATAAAGGGGGAAATCGAACTGGGAAGCAGTGTCGAAAAACTATCAAGACAGCGTCAAGCGAAGCGAGACAGAACTGATGGCAGAGATGCAATCTTCAGAGCAGTTCACATGGAGATCCAACCTCGACGGCGGGAAAAACAGAACTGAGGAGGTTGGGGAGCCAGTGTCGGTTACTGGCCAGTCCACAAGCACCACATCATGTGTCAGTCTCATGGGCAGCTCTGTCTCCGATGTCTGTTCCCCTCTTCTAAAACCTTAAAGCTACACACTCCCGTGGGGTTCTGTGCCTCCAGCTCATACCCACTAGTAGTAAATGGTGAGGATTGATCCTTGGAAGATCCATAGCTTTCATCGAGTGTCTTGGGATAATTAGTAGTTTTAAGTCAAGGAAACCTTCTTAAGGACACTGCATGGGCCATAAGCCTAGAGGCAGTGTCATTTGTATCTATTGCCATATGGAACTGGTACATTGTAGCATCTACTGCTGATCTTGCTGTGTCAGCCATGTCCCGTGCTCAGTCCCCAATCCCCATTAGCTTTTTCGCTCTGTGCCAGTACAGAGTTCCACAGTGCTCTCTCGTACAGAGTTGTGTAATTGAGGTAAGCTGCCAGCCTTAAGAGCAAAGAAGCTGACATAGCAACAGAAATTGTTGGCAGATAAGAACTGCCAGGCCATTCCAGCCTGCCCATAAGCCCTACATTAGTTTTTGGCCTCCGACCCTACCCGGTCAGTGGCTTTTCACCCCTCCTTCTCACCTCTTAGGTTCCTTTATGCCTGTCCCAGGCATGTTTAAATCCCTCTACTGTGATGGCTCCCACCACCTCCTGTGGCAGACTGTTCCATGCGTCCACCACCCTCTCTGTGAAGAAAAACTTCCTCTCATCTCCTCTTAGCCTGCCCCCTTCCAATTTCATATCATGCCCCCCATTCTCGCACTACTACTAAATTGGCACATGCCCCCGCACCTTGTTTATGCACTTAAGGTATTTGAATGTTTCCATCATGCCCCCTGATTCCTCCTCTCCTCCAGAGAGTACACATTGAGGTCCTTTACTCTCTCTCTTTCTGGTACAAGCCCTGTACCATCTTCACTGCCCTTCTCTGGGCTGCCTCCACTCTATCCATGTCCGTACAAAGATGTGGCTTCCGGTACTGCACACAGTACTCTAGGTGAGGCATCACCACTGTTTTATACAATGACATCACCACCTCCCGCCTTCTACTAGTGATGCCTCTGCCTATGCACCCCAGCATGCCATTGGCCCTCCCTGCAGCCTTAGCACTCTGCTTTGACACCTTTAGGTCACCCAAAACGATAACCCCCAGGTCCCTTTCTTCCTTGGTGATCATTAGCAACTCCCCTCCATGTTGTAGCTCTCCCCAGGGTTTCCCTGTCCTAGGTGCATTATTTTGCACTTCTTTGAATTGAACCTCAGTTGCCATACCTCAGACCATTTTTCAAGCTTCTCCAGATCCCTCCTCATGCTCTCCACCCCTTCTGGAGTATCCACTCTGTTGCAGATCGTAAGTCTCATCTGCAAACAGGCAGATCTTCCACTCCAGCCCCTCTGCAATGTCAGTAAGGAAGACATTGAACAGGACTGGCCCCCAGGACTGATCCCTGAGGTACCCCGCTGGTGACCCCCTCTCCCTGGACTGGATCCCATTTACCTCTACCCTCTGCCTCTTGTCCGTTAGTCAGTTCCTAACCCAGTTAACTTCCTTAAGCCCCATGCCCAGACTACACATCTTGTTAACCAGCCTTTTATGTGGGACTGTATCGAAGGCTTTGCTGAAATCAAGGTAGGCGATGTCCACCGCCCTCCCCGATCTACTTCCTTCATCACCCAGTCAAAAAAATCTATCAGATTCATTTGACATGACCTTCCTGCTGTGAATCCACGCTGCCTTGGATCCTGGGCACTGGTGGATTCCAGGTGTGCCACTATTCTTTCTTTCAGCAGTGCCTCCATGATCTTCCCTACTACTGAGGTGAGGCTGACCAGCCTATAGTTCCCCGCCTCCTCCCCACTGCCACATGTGCTCTCCTCCAGTCCTCTGGAATCACTCCTATGTTGAGTGACTCGTTGAACATGGCTGCCAGAGGCACTGCTAGTTCCCGCTGCATCTCCCTTGAAATCCTCAGGTGCACGCCATCTGGCCCCATAGCTTTGTCCACCTTCAGTTTTGTGAGTTCTTCCAGGACTCTCTCCACTGTGAATGGACTGGTGTCCACCACCCCTTTGCATCTGTTGCCCAGCTGTGGTCCTTGAACCGTCCCCTCTTCTGTGAAAACCGAACAGAAGTATTTATTCAGTATTTTTGCCTCGTGTCTAGGTCTCCCTCCTTACACTCTCCCTAATCCCCTTTGAGCCTTACAACCCCCCCCCCCAGCTTTTCTTCTTTTGCTGGTATACCTATAGAATGTCTTGTCCCCTTTCTTCTCTGTCTGCACTAACCCCTCTTCAGTCCTTGACTTTGCGCTCCTAACAGCCTTCCCTTAGACACTCTAGGTACTCCTCCCTGTCTTCCTCCCTTTTGGTCCCCTTATATTTCCAGAAGCTCGCCCTTTTAGCCCTTACTTTGTCTGCCACTTCTTTTGAGAACCACAGTGGCGTCCTCCTTGTCTTCCCTTTGGACACCACCCTGACACATTGGTTCTTCACCTCCACTATGGCTCCTTTTAGTTGCCCCCACTGCTCTTCAACCCGCACTCTTGCCTCTCCCTTCTCCAGGGCTACCCTGATACATCTCCCCATTTCAGCAAAGTCTGCCCTCCTGAAATCTCAAACCTTAGCCATTGTGTGACTCGATTTAGTTTCTATCGCCATGTTAAACCACACTATGTGGTGGTCAGTGGACCCCTGTTTTCCGTCCACCCAGACTTCTCCAACTCTGTCCTCATTAGTCCATACCAGGTCCAGAATCGCCATGTTTCTGGAGGGATCAAGCACTAGCTGCTTGAGCCCTTTGCCATGTAGAGAATCTAGGATGCCTCTGCTTCTGGTTGAAGCAGCTGCCTGTATGGTCCAATCCACATGCAGTATGATGAACTCCCTCAGCAGCAAGACTTCACCTTTAGTTGCCATCTTGTGCATTTCATCCACTAGTTCCCCGTTCACTTCCTCCCCATGTCAAAGGTCTGTAGAAAACCCTCGTTCGTATTGCTGTGCCTTTGCCTGGTTCAAGGGTGACCCACAGTGCCTCGGCCTCCCCGTCTAACCTGCACCTCTGTTGCCTTTATACCCTCCATGACGTACAGGGCCATCCCTCCACCTTTTTTGCCCTCCCTATCTCTCTTGAAAAGAGCATAACCTGGTACATTAATGTCCCATCCATGATTAGCAGTGTACCATGTCTCTGTTATTGCTGCTATATCCAGGTATAACTCTGCTAACAAGGCCTCCAGGTCCGGGATTTTGCTTCCCAGGTGTGGACATTTGTTACCAAAGCCATCCATGTTTTGATGGCTTTGCTCTTATTTGTTCTGATCCCATTCCTTTCCCACGATGCCTCCCCTGACATTACCCCCTGTTTTAGTTTGTTGTGCTTCCTCATCCTTAGTATCCTCCTTCATGTCTACCTTAATTTGTTTTCGGGGGGGGGGGGGCAGTTGAGTTGTTACTGCATAATTCCACCTCCGCCCTTGGCTAGTTTAAATGTTTGCCAATGAAACATTCAAACCTTTCACTCAGGATCCTGGTCCCTCCCCCCCTCGGACAGATGCAGACCATCCCTTGTGTACAAGCCGCAACTCTCCAGGTGGGCCCCCCAGTCCCCGATGAAGCCAAACCCTCAACTCTGCACCACCTTGTCCACCACTGCAGGCGCCTTCATGGGATAGTCTCGCTCAGCCAGAATGGCGTAGGAGTTGTGGAGTGGAACCATGGGTGGAATGCGCCTCTGCCCAACCTCTCTCACCCTTCTTGAGCCCACCATTGTCCAATCGCCCCTCTTGACTGGCATCCTTTGAGATAGCGGTGGTGGCTATCTGTGGTCCTGAGGGGTCTCCGGTCTCCCAAATCCTAGCCAACTCTGCTTGGAGACAAGCAACCTCCTCCCTCAACACAGAAAGGTGCATGAAGATAAGGCAGCACTGCAGTGTCCAGAATGTCTCCTGGAAGACTGCTGCCCTACAGCCACTGCACTGCACCACTCCCCTCATGTCTGTTACTTGCTTTCTCTTTGCTGAAATTTTAGTCTCCCAAGGACAAACACAATGTATTATGCTTAGTTTTTCTTTCTTCTCCCTTACTTTCCTCCTACCCCTTTCTCTCTCTCCCCCTCTCCTTTATGCACCACCCTTCCTATTTGAATATGTTAAGTTATTACCTCCCTTTCCAGTGCCTAGTAGGAAGTGCAGATAGGGCATGCCCCTATAAATGTAGTCCAGCCCGGGGAAGGGGGTAGGGGTGAGAGGTCCGTCCCCCTTGGCAAAGCACAAATCCATAGCACACAAATAAAGCAAAAATAAAGTAACGACTCATTACCAGAAATAAACAAACACTCAGCCCACTGTAGATTCCCAGCTAGACCAAAGATAGTGCACAAAGATAGCTTACAACCCCCCTGCTCCTCGCTTTGTTTTCTGCCTTGAAATCAAGAAGAAAATCCCTGATGATATAAGCCCTGGTTCGCTCTGTTCCGCCCCTGCTGCTCTGATGAGTCTGCGGTCCCTGAAATTAGAAGTTACACACAAGGTTTCATACGGTTAATTAAATCCAGCACACAGTCCCATTCAGCACTTTGGGACACCACCCTTCCTTCTCTGACTGATGTGGAGCTCCACAGTGGCTGCCAACTGCACTGAAGCTGCGGCGGTTTCACCGATCAGTTTAAAATCCACCAAGCTGTAAGTTTGAAAACCAGCACCTCACAGAGCACTCTGCTGATTGACTGCTCAGAGGCCTGTGTGTGAGACACGCTTACTGGCCCCTTCCCCCTTGGAAAAGCACAAATATATAGTACCGTACTATCCAGTTTTCTGGAATCTTTCTCAACAGGTTGGGAGGAGAGAGGCACTTTGACCTTATCACAGGTGGCAGGCTGGACTACTCCTTCATAAGTAGGGCAACAGTAGAAGTACTCAGCACCCTGCCTATCCACCTGATACGTTTTCTCGATTTTCTTGTCAATGGCAGCACCTGAGGTAGACGCTGACATGACTGTTTACGCCTTTTTTAAAGGATTTATGAATGGACAGTACCAAGCTCTTTGTGGGAGCTAAACCCATCGTATCCATATATTCTACTTCCTCATCCTTAGTTTTGTGGGAGGAGATATTGAGGGTATTTACGATATGCCTTACAAAGGTATAGTAAAAGGTATAGCCCTCTGAAGGCCTAGGAGGAGAGCCAAATTCCTGCTCAGGAGAACCATCTGGTTATATGGGTTCTGCTTTCGCCTCATCTTCATAGTAAATTTCAATCTCTTTACTCCACAGGCATTTGGAATGAAACTGGAGTCTGGGAAGCAGGATAGGCATATTCATGAAATTTTCCATAGTTTGAAAAGCCTGTAGAAACTGCCATGCCTTTATCATGTCTTCTGCTGAAGATATTTCTAAGTCAACAGGCAGCTCCTTTCCTTTTCAGGAGGAGAAGCGGAAGATGCATATTTTTTCTTCCCCCCATGACCAGCACGGTTTCTGGTGTCTGTTTTGAGGCTCTTTTGTTTTTACTCGACTCAAGGTTCCCCCTTTTGAAGACCCTGATTTCTGTACCACCTTTAGCAGCTTTATCTTTCTTTTCTGTCCTCTATGACAGGGACTGCTGCTTACCCTGAGGGGCTAGACATCATCTGAGCATTTTGGTGGTGTAAAGGTAGATTGAGGCACCATAAAGTCATTTTTTTATTTTATTTGTTTATTCACTCTAGGAATTACAAAATACCTTTGAGTGCCAGGCAGCTCATTTACAAAGGTTTCACATCAGTAGGGAGGGGTTACATACAGATAAGGGGAGACAGAAAATTTATACATAACATTTTAGAACAGATGAAGTTAACTTAATAATACAGAACACAAACTTCAGTTTTGGTTTTTCTTTTTACACATTAGATAATACATGATCTGTCAGAGGGAAAGAGAAGTAGAGAAGGGTTGGGGAGAGGGAGAGATCCAAGTGTGGGAGGAGCAGCCACGAAGCCTTGTCAAGATTGCATCTATGATAGAAGGAGAGGAAGAGTCTTAGAAAGGGGAGAGAGAGGGGAAATAGTGGATAGGGCAAGGACAGGGAAGAGGGTGGTGAAAGACAGAGGTGATAGAGGTAGTAGCAGTGAGGGGCGGTCCGGTGGGGGGAATAGTTTGATGGAGGTCCAGGAGGGGACCTGGAAGTTAGGTGGCGCAATCACAGGAGTTTTCAGTTAGGAGTTAATTACGGAGCCTATGTTTGAACTCTGCAAATTTAGGAAGGTATGCTAGAGTATTGTGGAGTCCATTGAACCAGGAAGGTGCTCTGATACAGTAGGAGCATTGGCATTGCGTGGTTTGGCACCTTGGGACTAGTAGGAGTTCAGTAGATGAGGTGCGCGTGTGTTGGGTCTTGGGAGATTTTTTAAGTAGACAACACAGTCCCACCAGCAAGAGCCCAAGAAGAATCTTTTTGGTGAGAAGGCAGGTGTGGTATTTAATTCTCCCATGTAGGTTGAGCCATCCAGCCTGTTTATAGAGATTGCAGGTATGTGTGAGGAGGGAAGCACTAATTTGAAGTCTACAAGCCCTGTTCAGTGCAACAGTGAGCCTTTCGAGTGCAGTAATGGAAGCAGCTCCATAGATGACAAGGCTATAGTCGACAGTAGAGAGCACTGAACTGTGAATAGCCAGACTGAGAGCTTCAGGTGTTAGACACTTTCTGAGTCAATAGAGAAGTCCAATCCTAGTGTTGACGGCTCTGGCTACATTTTCGATGTGGAGTGTATAGGTTCAAGAGTAACCCCAAGGTACTTGAAGTGCTGTATTTGTTCGAGGGGGTCACCATGGCTATTTCTGATAGTGAGAGCATGTCCTTTGTGTTTACTGCGAGTGGAGGAGAACAACAGGACTTTTGTCTTTTTGTAGTTTACTACCAGTTTATGATTTAAGAACCAGTGCTCAACGTCCAGAAACCTATTTTGTAGATTGCTTTTAAGCAGGTGTGGGTCAGGGTGGCTTGCAAAAATTACAGCATCATCTGCATAGAGCAGTGTTAATAGGTGGCAGGCAGACGGCAGACTGTTAATGAAGATACTGAAGAGAAGGGGACCCAGAATTGAGCCCTGGAGTACACCAGACCGAACTGACTTCTGGTCAGAGAGAGCATTTGAAATCTTCACGCATTGTGATCTGTCACCAAGATAGCTTGCAAACCAGGACAGTGCTTCATAGGAGAGGCCAGTTAGGGAGAGTTGTTCAAGGAGGAGCTGGTGATTAACCGTGTTGAAGGCCTTGGTTAAGTCTATAAAGACTGCCCTGGTCAATAGATTGGTGGATGGAGCTGATGAGTTCTAGGAGAAGCGGTGGTGGTGCTGTGCCCTTTTCTAAAACCGTGTTGTTGCTCACACTGTAGGGAGTATTTACTGAGGTATTCCAATTGGTAACAATATGCTTGAGTATTTTTGAAAGGGGAGGGAGGATTGATATAGACCTATAGTTTTAATGTAGTGCACAGTCCCCAGTTTTATGAACTGGTGTGACAATGGCTGTTTTCCATACCATTGGGAACTGGGACAGGGTAAGAGAGAGGCTATGAATCTTAGTGATAGGTGGGAGTACTTCCTCTGTGGTAAGTGCAATTAGTTTAAGGTCAAGGGAGTCATCACTATACCTTGACTTACCCAGCACTTTATTCAGTAGTTTCCTGACCTGGGACACAGAGACGAGTTTAAAGTAGAAAGGGGGGTGATTATTAGTCTTGTTCTCTTGCTGGTGTGCAGACTTTAATGTGGTATCATCAAAGAAATTTTGCAGTAGGACACTGCTTAGGTCTGTGAAGGCATCATTAAAAGTATTTGCAATTTCGAGTGGATCCAGGATGTGGGAGCCGTCAAGGTTTAGCATAGTTGGTGCCTTTTTCAGGTCTTTCCCGGTTATGTTTTTAATATTTGACCAGAATTTCCTGCTACAGCCCCAACTGTTGGTAAGTTGCTCCCTATGATGATTGCTTTTTGCTTTGCGGATGGCCCGTGTGCAGGAATTTCTTGCAGCCTTATAGGCTTGCAAGTCTTGAGGCTTGCCAGATGATTTTGCACAGTACCAGAGGTGGTCCTTCGTTTTAATGGTAGCAAGGAGAGCAGGAGTAATCCAGGAATGTACAGTGCTGCGTCTTCTAATTTTTTTGCCCTTTTTTTTCGTGTTTTAGGGAAAAACAGTTTAAAAAGATCACAATTCAAGAAATCATGGTCTGTACCCAGGTGCCTTAAATAAAGTGTGGCAGTCTACCACTGCCAGGAGCTGAAGACAAATAGTGCAATTTTTGAAGCCTGTAGGTCCTGTCTTTTTTTTTTTTAGGCCTGTTAGTCATGCCAAGTACTGAAGACCTTAAGAGATGTTTCCAGTTCCCAATCTAAAATGATAATTAAACAGGAAGCACACATAATGGTAAAAAAGGGCTTATTAGTAAAAAAAAAAATGCAATTTGGTTCCTTAAATGAGAATTGCAGTCTGAAAAGTTACCACAAAAGAGGTTCGATAAGTGAAATACAACAACAAAAAGTCTCAGTTCCCAGAAATTGGAACCCAGCGTACTTTAGATTAAAACCATATAAGGAATAAAGTGTGGGCACCCACACACAACTCGCCTTTTGTTTCCATCTCGGGGTTGAGATACCAGCATAGACCTCTTGAGCTTTGCTCGAGGTCCATACGCTTGGTATCTCAACCCCAACATGGAAACACAAGGCGTGAGCTGTGTGGGCTACATACTTTATTTGTTATAGTATATGCTCCCCCCCCTCAAAAATGGAGAAGAATGACTGGAGAGTTGCTTATTTAGTGTTATTTTTAATGTGGTAAAGTTATGGTAAAAGTGTAATGTAACATTTCTAAATAAAAAGCAGAACACATAGAAGTAGAACAGTAAACAACAGATTTATGAAGTATTTAAATGTGTAGTTTTTTTTTTTTTTATATAATCAGGCAATATACAGTAACTATTCTGTAACAGTGAAAGTGAAATTCATTCTACTTGTTCCACGACGTCTTCACCTTGTTTCTTTTGTGGAGTTTTTTTTTTTTGACAGGGATACTGCTTGACTAAGTGTATAGCAGTCTTTTCTGGTGTCGTTTTTACCACAGGAGGAGAGGTGTACATGAGGGCACTCTTTCTATAGCTCTGTGGGGCGCTTTCCTCAGAAGGGAGATCTGACAGACCGCCAGCTTACCTCGGATTTCCAAGATGACAGCACTCACGGAAGTTCCTCTGAGAGTCAAGACAGAGTTAGAGCAGGGAAAAGTCATTTCTGGTGTTTTACCTGGGCAGTGTTTGTCTCTGACCGTTCGCCCTAGTGCCAGAACAGAGATTGGCTGACTTACTTTGGTTTCTCTTTGTTGTACTTTTATTCATACCACAGCTTTTGCTGGAGACAGAGGACTGTGAGAGAGGTCGGAGAGGCAGAGCGTAAGCCGGGGTTAACAGGTGGCTCACAGCACGAGCCACACTGTCAGGTACTGCTTGTTGTAAACCATACATAACATTTAGAATGTGCACAACAAGCTTAACACGGTCACCGATTATCATGCATAATAAGGCTTAACCATATACTATAAAGGTAGTTACACAAAGAATAGTTTTATGTCTTTTTTTTAATATTAAATCACGGTTCCCTAAAAGCAGGAACAATGTGAGAAAACTACTTTCTCGGATTCCTGGGAACTGATCGAAAACCAGAGACATAAGTGAAAAATTTACAAATACAATTAAATAACATCCTAATGCCAAGTATTGAGAAATAAAGTAAAATACTGTAGAACAGGTTATATTTGATGTAAAATAATTCTAGCTATATTTGCTTAAGTGATAATTGCACTAAAATAAAATAGTGCTAATTGGCCAAATTGCATATTTTCAATGGATGCTAATGGCAGAGCATGAAATTAAATTTGCATGATTGCGACTGATTAGTGCCATGTGTTAAATATAACTTGCACAATAATGAACAGTTCTACAGTACTAAAACACTTATAATAATTGAAACAATAAACCATAAACTGTGGAGATGACTTTGGGGTGACCACTTTCTTCAGCAGAGAAATAAATCTGGCATCTCAAGGCAGGGGTGAGCATAATCACACAGCAGAGTGGCACTGAGCGTTGAGGCACAAGAAACCGCACCTTGCTCCATGCCAGTAACCCGTGTTTGGGAACGAACACATGATACTGGGGTCAGCCAGGAAGGGAGAGGACTGAACATCGCAGGGACTGCTCTCCTCTCCTGAGGAGGGAAGACTTTTGGCTCCACCGAATGACTACCACTAGGCGGAAACATGGTAGTACAGGACAGGAGCATCAGCAGTGGGAGGTCCTGTGGGACTCTGCAGTGCATATGCCCCAGCAACAGGTCTGGGAGGAAAATCGGGGGAAAAATGGTGATGGGCAGGCATTCACGAAGCCACCCACCTCACCACTAGGACACCAAATGCTGGAAATGGATTGACTGACTTCGGGGGTGGGGCAGTCCTCCCACTCCTGACCCCACCATAGGGGAAAAGCCATGGAGGAACCCAGGTCAGACTATAAAGCCTGGGAAGTTTGGGGATTGGGGTTGAAGAAGCAGGATGGAAGGAGCTTAGCCTCTCTCGGCCGAAAAGGGAGCATAAAACAAATATAAAAAAAAAAAAATTCTAAATCTCCAGGGCTGCTAATTCCAGGGGAATGACTGCTGATGTTAAACATAAGTGAGGGACTCCTGGGGTATGAAATGCTTTGACCATTTTTTGATAAATGAATAATTTAGTTTTGGGGTATCCTCAGTGCTTTAAAGAGTTTAACTCCCTTAGCAGCTACTGCTCTTTCTTTTCATATTTATAATAACAATTCATGACATCAGTAGCACCATTCCATGCTAGTCATATGAAAGGCCTAGATGGTGTTACTGATGTCACAGAATGTTCAGCCAGTATGAAAGGAGTGAACAGCAACTGTTGAAGAGAAAGGGATTCCAAGTAGCTACAAGAGCGAAAAAGTTGGGTTACTGATTTAAGAAACAAGGCAAAAACATATCAGAATCTTGGACAAACACTAAAAGGAAAACAAGAAGGCATCTAGAGGTGTAAACAGCCTTTTCTTGTGACCTTTAACTAAAGTGGGCTATGCAATGACACAGTATAACCAAGCCTCTGTCTACCACCGTGAGTCTACATGGGTGAAGATGATATTCTAATAGTACAACCTGCCATATGAATAGGGCTGGGCCCTGAAAATCACTTCCCTGGTCACTTCAATGGATTAATGGTTAAGGCGATCACAGGTTCATGGCTTGCACCCGCAGCCCCAATCTGCAGGGGTGGAGGAGCTGTCCCAGGGATGCACGCTATATTTATCATTTGTCATTGACCACCATGGAGATGCTGGTAGAGTGGAAGTCTGCAAAAGTGGTCCCTATTTTTAAATCTGGGTCCCAGGGTGAAATTTCAAACTACAGGCCGATTTCGCTTCTTCTAGTTGTAGCTAAAGTTTTTGAGAAATTAATTGCAATACAGGTTAAAAAGTTTCTAAATGGGCATGATATTCTGACAGGGTACCAGTCTGGTTTTAGAGAAAGTTATAGCACACAGACTGCACTGGTAAAGGTGACTGGCGATATTCAGACAGCTATGGATGAAGGATTAATGATGGGGCTATTTTAGTAGATGTATCAAAGAATTTCAACACTTTAATTTATTAACAAAATGTCATGGTTTAAACTGTTTTGGTTTTTCTGATAATGTAATTGCCTGGTTCAGTAGTTATTTAAAAGGTAGGTTATGAACAGTCTACTTTAATTCATATTACTCAAATTGTAGAGCGTTGACGCAGGGAGTACCACAGGGATCGATTCTGGGGCCCCTACTTTTTAATTTGTATACAAACGATGAGGTATTCGGAAACCAGAACATAATGTGCCATTAGTAAGCAGATGACACTGTTTTGTATCTGGCAGGGGAAGAAATAACTAACATACAATATGGTTTACAGGAAGCCTTTGATAAACTACAAAATTACTATTGAATTAATTAATTAGTATTAAATAGGGGGAAAACTAAAGTGATGTTATTTAGGCATAAGAATACAATTTTGCACAGTAATAATGTTCTGGATATCAAAGTGGCCGATGGGTCTGCATTACAACAGGTAGAGGAATATAAGTATCTCGGCTTATGGATTGATTCTCATTGTAAATGGACAGTACATATTAAAAAATGGTAAAGAGATTAGGACAACAATTAGGGATAATTTATAGGCTTAAAAATAATTTTTCCAGACACACCAAGTTGCATATAGTTAAAACCATGTTAATACCAGTCATAGATTATGCAGACACAATTTATGTGGGGGCCTCAAAGAAAGATTTTAAAAAAGTGGATACTATACATAATACAATGGCCAGATATATCTTGAAAGCTCCAAGGCTGACCCATCATTGCGTCCTTTATAGAGGATTACACTGGGAACATTTAGACAATATAAGAAGTCATCATAGGACTAAGTTAATGTTTACGGTTATTAAAAAAAATGTCCCGGGATATATTGACAATGAGTTTAAACTGAAAGCCCCAGTTTGACATTTGAGATCAACACATTATTTGCAATTCACAGTTCCCAGCAAGAGAACAAAGCATGGAGGTGCTACACTTGCATGTTTGGGACCCCAAAGTTGGAATAGGTTACCCCCCTACCTTACACATGTTTGGGACCCAAAGTTGGAATAAGTTACCCCCCTACCTTAGATTGCAAGGCGTTAACGTGACCTGGGCTCATATAAATAGATTTTATGGAACAAACTGGCATACCAAGAGACTGTTGCAACTATCAGGAAGTTTGGATAGTGGTACAGAATTGCATTGTTAAGGATACGTCTGGATGTGATACAGGAATACACGTGCAATATATTTTGTTGTATTGTATTAGATTTAGAATAATATTTATATTCAGTGTTTTTATTTATTGTAACAAATGTACTTTGTATGTAACTGGAACATTGTCTCTCTTTTGTATGGAGTCCCTTGTAAATGAGCATATTTTTGTACTCAATGGGTTACTACCATGTTCACTGTATGAATAAAATCATTACCTACCTACCTACCTCTACTCTAAGAAGATTACCTGCACTCTCTGATGAATGGCTGTCCCAGAGTGACCAAGGGGGATGGAAAGCTGTTCATAGGGAAACCTGGCTAGCTCCACCGCTTCCTTAAATGTCAGGATAGAAGAGGCAGTCCATTGGTGGGAGGGTATAGAGGCTCCAACAGAAGGCCCTGCCCCCCGATGTCAATGTAGTCACAGATGGGGAGGGTGCTTGCCGTGACAGCAAGGGCACTGCCTCTTATCTCTCTTAACCATGTAGAACAGCACAGTTCAGTGCCGTTCAACAGGGTACTCCAGCAACAATTGAGAGGAGCTTGGCAGACATTCAGAGCCATAGCACAGGCAACTGGACCTGGGACCCGGCCCTAGATCAGCTCCCCAACAAAGATGTCACCACTGAGTGAGGGCCTTGGCTTTGGCAGGATCCCGAAGTGACTGGTAGGCAGGGTAGGTATGGGAAGGATATGGGGAACTGTGAAAACTAGAGAGAAATAGATGGAGAAAAAAAAAAGGAAATGAAAACAAATCTGCCTCAAATAGTGCGGGCAAGACACTTTGAGGTCAGACATTATGACCAACTGCATCAATGGTGCTCGGAAGACTAGCTTAAGTACCTTTTGCAGCTCTTTCCACTTCCAGTGATAGTATTCTGGCGTTAGTAACAAAACTCTTCTCCTTAAAAAATTCAGTTTAAGATTTTTTTGATACAACACACCTAATAGTTGCATGAATAAGGCATACAGCAGCCTAAAACTTGTCAGTTACAAGATTCACAATGCAGCAGCAATATGCTTCGAAAGCCCCAAATCAAGTTATAATGTTGACAGAGGGAGGCTTAGCTAATAGGTTCTCTTTGTAGTCACCTGTGTTGCCTAGAGCCAAAAACAAGTAAATGTACATTTTCCCTGCATGAAAAGATATTATCTAGGATTTTGTCTCATGAGAGTATGTTTCAAATATGGAAGGTTCACCTTTAAATCCTTGCACACTGCCTAAACTATTTAGAGATACCCCAAGGGCATTTTACTTCAAACTAGAACAAAAATGATTTTTAAACTGCAGAAAAGATTGAGTCACAGTGGTCTCTGCAGTTTTTATAAGCAAGTTATATTAAGGGTATGAAATCTGCGAAGAAAGTACCTGCCTACTTAGGCATGTAAATAGTAAAAAAACACATGCCTAACAACTTATTTACATGCCGTCCATTGTGGGTTTTTTTGTTTTGTTTGTTACATCATTTCAATGTCGTCATCAGTGGACCAAGCATTAGCACGTTCACCATCACTAGCACTATTAGCAGCAGCCACACCACATGCAGTTTTCTTGAACCATAAGCTTTTGTAGTGGGCCTTCTTTTGACATTTTCCACCTCAATGTAAAGACACCTTCAGGACTGTAATCACTAAGCTGTGGTGCATTAAGAGACATAGGCATTAAATCATAAAGGGTATGCAAACTATACTATCAGTGTATATTCTTCCTATTAGAAGCCTCTTTCTGCAGCAGCAGTGTGAAGAGGAATCAGAAGAATTGCCTTTACAATGGGCTGCACATTTCTGAACTGTTCTTTGTTCATATCTACAAATTATTTTCTGCCACAATTTAAGAGATCAGCAGTTTTCAACAGACAGTCAACAGCATGTGACTCGAGCACTGTTTTATAGTGACAGAAAATTATTTGAATTTGCTGATCTCCACGTTTCAAGTGTCTCTGTGGATGTTGGTCCGGACTGAAACGTTGAAGTTTTTGCAGCTAGCTGTACTTTATTCATAGTAACAGATTAAAAGTGAGTTTAACTATGCTGTGACACTTTATAAGGATATTTTTTAATCCCAGAACGTGTGGCTTCTATACTGCCAGAACCTGACCACTCTGCAAGTTTCCTTAGTTAAATCATCACTGTGGTACTGAATGAGGGTCTCATTTACACCAGCAATTGCTATGCAGTAGAGTTTCATAAAATAACCCAGTTAGTTCCTGAACTGTGCTTTTACTCTGCTATGAACTTTTTCAACAGTGGACTTCTACTGCTGAAAACACAAGCTTGGTGCAGACAAACACCGAAAAACAGACTTACTGTAGAAAGTTCAAGTACATCAAATATGTTACTGTCTTAACTTGAACCATTCCCAGAGCTTCTTAGCCATGATTTTGCTTGTTTTTCAGTGAGATATGTTTCAGATGAGCCACTAACGAAGTGCAACTCCTTTCAAGGAAATGAATGGCCCATACTCCACATGCAAACCACCTAGTGCCACCAATGTTAACTGGTCAGACCACAAGATTCTGTTTCCTGAAAGCTTTTCCAACTCTTTGGTGACATGAGAAATGAGCAAAAGGTTTGGCAGCAGTTTTCCTACTAATTTATAGAAAAGAGTCCTTTACAGCAAGCTCTAAGCAATGTGCACTTCAGGGTATGTCAATGAGTTGTGGGAAGTCTTGCTTTATTTGAGTAAGGAAGAGCTCCATAACATTACTGTGGCACTATCACATACTGCACCCATCACCTTTTGTTGCCGACTACCATCCTTTAAACCACCTCATTCTCTAGTGCATCAGTGACACTTAAAATGCTTTCAGCATCAAGAATAGTGACTGGTTTGGATAAAGAAACATTGTTACTGGTACTCCATTGTCAAAAACATGCACATACATCTAAAGCTCTCCTCATCTGTCACACTTTTAGCTGTGCTGCTGTAGCTTTGTCCTACTACATAATCACCAAAATTTATAGGAAAATTCCTGAAAGACCTTTCTATCCTAGCTATGTAATGTGCAGTATAGAAAACTTTTTTACTGTGGTCCATTTTTGTGGCCCCGTCATCTGTATGAATTTTCTCTATTGGTCTCTCTTCAATTTTTTTATTTGCTATGAATGCACTCTGAGCATTTCTGTGTGCTGTGGACACTTCATCTGCTAGGATAATGTGTACAGTGTCCAGTTTTAAAATAATTTTTGCTTTGAGTTATCGTAATGTTGACAAGTATAGAACATCACACATTTTTCTGCATCATAGGTCAGCCATTGCCTGACTTTTTAATGCATCTTTAAACGTTTTTAATTTTTTTGGCCATAAGTGAGTTTTCGGTACTGGAGCTGGTGGCTGCTGTGGTCAGACTAGTTTCAATGTCTGGGGAAAGAGATGGCACAGTCACTGAAATGCTGCTGCTATTATGAGCTGTTGATGAATCAACAAGATGCTTTCTTTTAAAGCCAAATTTAAAAACACTCATGGTGATGATGTGAGTAACTGTGGCAGCACAGTTAACTGGTGAAACTAAGTGGCTTGCAGTTAGAGCAAGGCTTCCTAGGCAAGTAGTAACATTCTACTAATGTTTTATCTTATCAGTAAACAGAAGATAAAGTAAACTGACAGTGTCTGTGTGACTTATACCGTTGAGAACAGGTTCAAAGCAGGCTGCCCTGTAAAGGAGCCTTTTTATAATAATTATTTGCCTTAAAAGGGTTTTTGTTTAAACGATCTCCTACCTGTGTGCCCTAAAAGTGCTTCAAAGGACTACTTTATCCCCAAGTCTTAAAAAGGCTTTTTTTTTTTTTTTTTTAAATTTTAAATAGGTCTTCTCCTGCCTGCCTGTATGCTCGCAGACCTTAAAAGGACCCGATAGCTGTTAGGCCCTTAAAAGTGCTTTAATGCCTGTGTGTGTGTGTGTCCTATTAAGGCCACAGCTCCCAAGTCTTACAACTTTTCCCCCCTCACCTTACTTTCTTTCTAAAGGTGCTTTAATCCACTGGCCCAGTGGTGCTGAGGGTTGAGGCGCTGGACGCCACACCGGCGACCCGGGTTCTGCAGCGAGCTCGGGTGCCGGGGGTCAGCAGGGGAGGGATAGGATGGAGCGCCCACTGGGCTGCTCTCCTGTCCCGGGAAGGGCAGAGTGGCTCGGAGCTCCAGCGACTTCCGGTGGAAATCGGGGTATCGCAGAGCGCTGAGCGAGCGTGACATCAGCGCGGGGTCTCGACGCTGGCAGGGTGGTCAGGCCGAAGTCAGGAACATGCACCACACACGGGAGGGAGGGGACTAAGGGACGTAAAGGGAAATTCCCTCCCTGACCGGATTGGCGATGGCTTCCTCCAGCGCCACCGCCACACATCCAACGCTGGTCTTGATCTCTCCGGGGGTGTTAGCCCCCAAGGGAGGTCACAGCTACCTTGAAGATGACGGAAGGGACGGCGGACGGTAGAGTGGTTAGGCCAGTGGGGACAGCCCGACAGAGTGAGAGAGAATTAAAAAAAAAAAAAAAGTGTTTTAATGCCTGTATGCCCTAATAAGACCTTAGCCCTCAGCACCAGAAAATGTTTTTTTTTTTTTTACTTTATTTTCTCCCTAAAAGATCTTTAATGCCTGCCTTCATGCTCAAAAGCCTTAGCCCCCAGGTCATGAAAAGGGCTTCTATATAACTTTAATGCATGCCCTAATAAGGCCTTATCCCCAGCCCTGAAAAGAGACTTTTCAATTGTTTTTCTCCTTCTGCCTGCATGCTCCTCAGCCCTTAAAATGACTCTTACTAGCCTCCAAGCCCCAAAAAAGGCTTTTTATTGATTTAACCGGCAGTCTGTGTGCCTTAAGTTCTTAAAAGGACACTTAGCTGCAAGCCTTAAGAGGAATTTTTCTTTTCAAGTATGATTTTTCTCCCACCTGCCTGTGTGCCCTGGTCCTTAAAAGGACTCTCTCACTTAGCCCCCAAGCCCTGTAACTGGCTTTTTTTTTTTTTTTTTTTTATTAATTGATTTTGCAGCCTGCCCACATGCCCTAATAAGTCCTTAAAAAGATTTATCCTCCATTCCCTTAAAATTGCTGAATGCTGCTTGCCCCTAATCAACAGTCCTTAAAAGGATTGCGAGGTTATGCTTTACATTTTTATCTCTTAAAATGAATTATACATTTGCTTACCTTTCTCTGCATGCTGCTCCCGCTGCTGTGTCCAACAGACTCCTATAAAGCGATCTGGCAGACATAACAGCATTCAACCAGCAACACTTCGTAGGCGAGGGATCAGTCACACACCAGCATCCAATCAAAAATGCTGCTCTGTACTCTCAGTGATTCAGAGTCCCATCATGCAACTGCAGCCACGCGACTTTAGTCAGTGCAATTCTCAGAGCTGCGGTGACATGACAACCTCAAACTACAGTCTCCCCCACTGGTCACTTAGCGCAATCGCACAGAGGAAGGGAAATCAGCAAGGGAGGTGGGGAGAAGAGGGGAGGAAATTAAAAAACAGGCAGCAGGAAAAAAACAGCATCACCAGCCCAAATTCTGCAGATGGCCCAATGGACAGGCACTTAGGAGCAGTAGGTGTCCTTCCTAGGGTATAAGAATTTCCCCACATGCAATGATATAATTCAACCAAGTTACTCAGGCAAAACAATTTTATTGTGACTCCGAGGACTATTTTAACCAAAAAATTGTGTGTGTGTATATATATATATATATATATATACACACACATATATGTACACACACACACACATATCAAAAAACTTTGTTAATGCACCAGTAAGGGTTCAAGCCTCAAACGTAGGGAAGTGTGGCGTTAGTGTTTCCCACCCTAACACCCCATCCTCACCCTGCAGGCAGCAACAGGAGAAATCATTACAGTTTGCCTCTCCTGCATCTTCACAAATAAGGTGTGGGGTGTGCCTCAGGGTTGTCAGCCCTAACGCTCACCCCATTCCATCATTAAAGAAGTTGTGATGTGTAGAGTACATGAGAATGGAGCAACACAAATGCAGCAGCACTGATATCTACCTTCATGGATTTGTACTGTATATGTGGTATGCACACTGCAAGACATACACACTCACTTCTGGCTGCACGTGGAAATCTATGATACTCAAGTCACAACGCTGCTGCTGTGTACAGAAATATAGGCCCCTACAGCCAAAGATACAACTCTATGATACCCAAATTACAAGAGTTCTTTTGTCAGCATGGGACAAGCAAAGGAACACTAACAATAGGAAAGAAAGGAGAAGCCGCAGGTCAGGTAGGGAATGCACTTTAAGCACTGGGTAAGAAAAATGGGAAAACTAGATGGGCCCGGTGGTCCTTATCTGCCATAAAATTGTATGTTTCTATGTAGAAGTGCAGGCTCCTAAGGTGCCAGCACTTCTGTAGCCATTCACACTGTAAGACACACACAGTTCTGTCTGTTAAAGCACAGCCCCCTTATGGGCCAGTGGTTCTGCAGCTGAAGGTGTAAGACATACACAGACTTCTGGCTGCTGAATCACAGGTACCAATAAATCCATGATACCCAAATTGCAACAGTACTTCTTTCAGCCACAGGGCAAGACATACCCTCTGACTTCTGACTGCAAAAGGACAGGCCCCTGTGGGGTCTGCACTTATGCAACTGCATACAGAAATCCATGCATTAGCGGATCCAACTATGTGGCAAGGTATCACACACTACTCATTTATGCAGCTACATATAGAACACCATGAACTAGCGGATCCAGCTATGTAGCAAGGTAGCACTAACTACCCCCTTAGACCAGCTCAAAGTAGCTGTTTTAATCTAATCTGAACCTTCCAAGGTCATATGTTACTTTTTTCAGAGAAAGTGCTACCCCTAAACAAAACCACTACCCCCTTGAAAAATGTCTAGATCCACTGCTCAAACCATGATACACACATTGCAACAGTACTTGTCTGCAGAAGTGCAGGCCAGCATGGGACCTGCACATCTGCAGCCACAGGTACTCATGCATGCTGTACGACATACACATGCAGGTGCAGCTGCATAAGCCCCTGATGAAGCCTCCTGCGATAGAGGCAGAGCGCTGGGATTGTTCTCAGCTCTGTGCTTTCCATGTAGTTATTAAACCACTGATCTGTAGTAAAACCTGTTTGTGTCCTAACATCCTAGTAGCTGCACTCCGACATGACTCTGTGCTGCTCCTGTGTTCCTTTGTGGCTGCTTAAGCACAGGCCCCACACAGCCGCAGATACAAATCCATGTCAGAGCATTTGTGTCTTCTGGAAACAGTTGTATGTTACTTATCTTACCTGATGATGGATGTCTTAGCTACTGGGGAAGGGGGGTTGGAACCCCCCCCATGCCACATTTCCCTACTTTTGTGGCCTTAAGTTGAACCCCATTTTTTTATTTTACTCTTTTGGTAACCAGGTAAGGCCCACTAGGCACAAGTGCCTATTTTCAGGGATGACCCAGGAGCACTGGGGTGGTTAAGTGACTTGCTCAGAGTCACACAGTATGCAAGTTGAGGTTGTGGGAATCAAACCCAGATCTGTTGAGATGTACAGTACATTACTAAGCTCATTCAGAGCTCATTACTCTAACCACTAGGCTACACTGCCAGCCCGTAAAGGTCCCACCGAACCCTAACTGTTGCATTAATGTAGTTTTTTGTTGCAAAGCATTTCCTTTCTTTTTGAGATAGTGGAACTGCATCCTCATTCATGCAGGTCCATTTGGGGCCTAAATGAACAGATGCAGATGCACAGGGCCCTCTGATCCCTGCACCAAGGAAAGAGTCCATCTGCCTGTGGAAGTGCAGGGCCCTCCATGTGGCAGAGGATGTCAAGAATTTGTTGGGCTGTCTGGCAGGCTGAAGAAGCACACCACATGCATGGCAAAGAGTCCATCTGTCAGCCGAAATGCAAGGCCCTCTGACAGCTATTGGAGCACAGGTGTAGGGCCCAATGCCAAGAGAAGATTTCTCTTCATTATATGATACTTCAGACCTATGCTGGCAACCCTGTGCATTCCCTTCCCTGGAAGAGGGATTGTGCCACATGACAGCACTGTGCCCCAGCCTCAGCCCATCCAGCTTGCTCACTGAGCTCATCCTTGGACTCTGCTCACCAGCATGGGATCATAAAGCAAAGGCTGGCATGACATGTGATTCTTAATTGTATTTGTTTGTTTGTTAATTTTGACCCCAAATTTTCAAGATAGCTGTTTTATGACTCCCCATTATAAACATGACGTGAGGCATTTAGAGCGCAGTGCCGAAACATCATTTCGCCCAGGTGCAAAAACATATTTCTTCCAGAATTTGAAAAATGACACCGGTCACATTTATGAGGTGGTGGGAAAAAATGGCCATGTTGAAAATCTGGTGGAAAAATATTGAAAATTAGCAAAGTTATGAGTGAGCGCTGAAATATTTCAGGATTTACTTAGAACTTGGCCATTTTACCATTATTTTTCCACCAATTTTTCAACACAGTCTTCTTATGACCTCTCCTCATGAACCCAGTAGGTGAAAATGTTCAAATGCAGCCTGAAAGGTGATTTCACGGAGCGACCACACAATCACCTTTTGTGGTAGATTTGAAAAATTTCACCTTATTCATGAGGTGGGTCTCAAAAAGGCAATGTTTAAAATTTAGTGTAAACATACTGAAAAATGACAAAGTTATGAGTAAAAATTCATACATTAATTGGACTCAGCTTAATTTCTCATATCACAGTTGTGGTTCCAGCAAGAGGGCATAATTTTGACCAGAGAGCGGATCTATGACATGGGGCAGTTTTAGGTAAGTGAGATAATGTGGGTTGGGGTGGTGTGTGCTGAGCTGGGGTCAAGGTAGGGTGGGTGGAGGTTGTGGTTGGTCTTTTGAGATCAACAAGGGACCATTTTCTTTTCCACAGGTTAAATATAAAAAAAGAAAGAAAGCTGAACAAGGGACTTTTTTTTTTTTTACCAGGGGGATCGTAGCCGACACTGGGGACTGGGCACCCCAGTGTTGGAATAGTCTATGGCAGCACCAGGGGTGGGCACCCCTGTGCCCTCTCCCATACATTGGGAGGGGAGCACTCTTGAGAAGAGGTGGGTATAATGGAGCAGTACCGGGCTAGGCACCCTGGTCCATTCACAATTTAAACAGACAGCTAGAAAGACAGATAGAGATAGATGGATAGATAGCTGGATGTTACAGTACTTCATTCGTATAGTGTGACATTAACCTGTGGTACAGCACACAGCATTCAAGACAAGTTTGCTGCTGTACCTAAGCCAGCAGTGCATCTCCCCTTTCGATATCAGAAGTAAGGAAAGTCCTGGCAGTCTCATACAGAGACTGTGTTTTTTTCACTTCTGTACCCTGAAGTCTCTGTATTCAATTCTTAGTCACAGTTTTAAGAATGAAACATCAGAATCTAGCTAAACAGATCCTGTAGCCAGGTTCAGATGTTTGATTTCTTAAAAATACATAATTTTAAGGTATTTTCAATTTTTTTTTAGTGTGGAAGAAAAAACAAGATGGCAGCCATCGCATCCTGTATTTTGTTCTCACGAAACATAAAGCACTAATTTTGTGAAAGATAAACATCTGCAAAAGAAAAATGTCTCTTTCCTATCAGAGGGTAATCCTAAAACCCTACTGAGCATATGAGAAAAAAGAAAAAACTTTCAACGCTTTTAACTCTGGAACCAATGAATATTTTTTCCACGAAACCTTTAAAAGGTACTACCTTGGTATGGGCCGGTTCTACCTTAAAGGTTTCGTAACAAATTTGTACTGTCTAAGCTGTATCGACACCCCTCCCAAAAAAGTTTGTGTTAAGTATAGGTAAAAAAAACACACATTCCTTTTCATTAAAAATCAACATTGCTTATCTCAGATACACCACAAGATGAAATGGGTTGGGAGGGAAGAAACAGATACCTGTAATCATCTTAACCTTTCTAAGCCAAATTCAGAGACTGGAATGGGATGCCAGTAGAGGTACTCACCGATTTTAATGCACTGACTTTTTCACGAAGGCCTTCAGTTAAACTTTCATTCGCCTCTTCATACACACTATAGCCACTGCCTGTGTAAGTACCGGTATTTGCTCCATCCCCTTAATCAAAAAACATAGCCTGTCATAATATATAATTAGTACTGTAAATATGTATGTGAATATAAAATTGTAAGTAAACTTTTATTTGTTAAGCATCCGTACCCCGAGGCTTAGAGCATTGTACAGAGGACAGAAAACTTTATACATAAAAACATATCCACGTATAATATTCATGAATAACAATTTATTTAAATGATAGATAACACAGGTTAAAACAACATAAGTTAAAATACTAATCAGAATAAATAATAAAGTCTGAGATACAGGCAGAATATAAGGTGCCATGCGTGTAATCCAAAGCTCTCCCTAAATAAGTGGGACTTTAGGCTCCTCTCTAAGGCCTCCAACAAGGGGGGCCTCCCTCAAGATCTTGAAAGCGAGTTCCGCACAGCCAAACCAGCCACCTCAAAAGCTCAGTCACTGGACGATTTGAGCCATGCCCTGGGAACCACTCGAAGGTCCACCTCGGAGGGGCGGACAGAGCAATGGGAATGGAAGGAGTCAGAGGTTATACCAGGGCCCAGTCCATTTAGGGCTTTACAGGACAGTAAACCGACCCTGAAGGTGATTCACCACCTCACCAATAGCCAATGCAGGTCATGCAGGACAGGGTCACATGACAGGATCTTATGACAGGATCTTGAAAGAGCCATCAAACATGACAGGACCGCAAAAGACCTGCCAGCAACCTGGCCATTGTGTTCTACACCAACTGCAGGTGATGTAGGACCCCGTTTACCCCGAAGTACAGAGTGTTACAACAGTCGAGTCAAAGTCATGAAAGCATGAACTAGCAAGGACAAGTCTTTAATCTGGGTGATATTCCTAAAATGGTAAAAGCTACTCTGGACAACAGACGACACCTGAGCCTCAAGTGTCAGCCCATTATCCAGAATGACCCCCAGATTCTTCACCTTGGCAGAGGCTGTAATTGGAAAGGAACCAAACACCAGGGCAGTCACCTCTCCTGCTGCCTCTGCACCATGCTGACGACCAGCCTCAATCACCAGAACCTCTGTCTTATCCAGGTTAAGCTTCAGACAGCTAGAGGACATCCAGTCCTGAATCTCAGCCAGGCATACATTCAGTACTTCAACCACGTCAAGTATCCTGGGTGCAAATGACAAATACAGCTGCATGTCGTCTGCAAAGCAGTGAAACCCCATGCTGTAACTTCTAATGATCTCCTGCAAAGGCAGCATGTACACCTCGATTAACAGGAGTGAAAGGACTGAACTCTGAGGAACTCCATAAGACAGGGCCTTTAGAAGTGAATGGTAACCAGAAAAAAGAGAGCACCCACTGTAAAGCCAAAAATCACATGGATACATTTTAAACCATCATTTTATTTAAAAAGTGAAGCAGTAATTCCTCATTTCAGAAGTGAGGAGAAAGAATAGGTTACTCACCTGTAACCACAGCTCTAGGACTGGTATATGGTTCACATCCACAGTCCAGCTCCAATGGAATGTGGTGACTGGATGAAAAATATTTAAGCAGGGTTTTAAATAATTGATTAACAGTTTTTTTCTTGGGACAATACTAACTGTACAGAAAGCATTTATATAGGTTTTCTAGAAGTGTTATGTTTGTTAAACACACTGTGGCAAGTGCTATGCATTTTCACAATGTTTTAGAACTTTTATGAGCAAAACTCTAATCAATTTTTAGAGTTAAATAAAACCCTGTTTAAGCTAAGCTACTCCCATCACCCGAGAGGATATATCCCCTGACTCTGCCCCATGTGTCAGAGCTTACCCACTGGAAGCAGGATCAGGTGCCACTTGCCAGGGAAAGGCAAGTGGGTTGTGTGGATGTGAACCACAATCGATTCCTGGAGCTACTGTTACAGGTGAGTAACCTATTCATTTAGAGGCATGGATATTGTTCAATTATCCACACTTTGGCAGACTCCTAGCAGTTCTCTGAGAGGAAGGGGCATGGCACGTACCCCTAGATGGCAAACAGAGACTGGAGAACCGAGGTCCCAAAACAGGCATCCCAGCATGACTCAAGGTTGATGCAGTAATGGGAATTATGAACTAGATGAAAAAAAATCAAGGAAGCCGATTGGCTGAGAAGTATCTGAAGCAGCGATTAAATCCCACTACATAATCACAGCATCAAAAAGCCTCCGGCCACCAGCCTCCTCACTGATAACAAATCAATCTGATGGCAACGGGCAGCCAGACAGCCACGCTGAAGTCGCAGTTGGTAGCAGCAGATCCTCACTCGCTCCCACTCAACTCGCAGTTTCAGCAGCAGCCCATGGCAGCAGCGTGCAAGTGGCAGCAACAGGGAGTCAAATTATTTTTTTTACCTAACAAAAAAAAAAAATAAAACCACAAACCACTGTTAGTCACAGCACTGAACATGGGACAAAACCTGTGAAGTTGTCACGATCTGAAAGAACACAGGAGACATCATTTAACAAAAAGGCTTAGATTTATTGTGCTCTTTATAAAGGTTATATACTACATAGAGTGCTGATTGTATAAAAGTTTGGCAGTGCTGAGGAGGTACCTGGTACCTCAAGGTATACCTCAGCACTGCCAAACGTTTATACAATCACCACTGCATGTAAAGTATTATTCTTTAGAATTGTTGTACTGTGTGACATACTTGGAAAAAGAAAAGGATGTACAAATGCTGTGTAATCAAATGATCTTATAACAAAGATGAGTTTCAAAAAAAGAGGAACATGGGACAAAACTAAGCACCACCTAGCTCCAACCGCCAACCATGTTTTCAGCCCCCCCCCCCGATAGGCAACGGCCAGTGAGAGAGCCCTGACCGGAACAACACAATGGCCACTCACAACCAAAGATCACCACGACTACCAGCTCAGACAACTGCATGACCAAACACAAAATAAAAAAAACACACACACAAAAGCAGCATAAAACTTACTTAATTTACTGTAAATGACAAGACTGGCAGGCAGAACACAGTTCACATCTGGCAGTAGTGCTCAGAGAGTGCAACAGACTTCACTCCATCACGAGAGCTCCACCTCTTCAATGAACTCCAATTACAACAGCACCACCTGCTGCCCACAGCCCTCCAGGAACCATTTTCTTAAAAGACATTCCTCCAACACCCAAAAAGTGTCACTTTCAAAACTGAAAAACTTTTAAGCTAGCTCATAATAGCAATAATGCACTCCAGGGTGTGGCATATCATGGGATATGGTCACTTCTCATGTGTATGAGGCACTTGGCCTGCAGCTTCATGCCTCACAATACACCTGAGGCATGATGATTATCCCATTATATACCACACCTTGTCATGCATTATTGCTTAAATGAAGGTGTATGCCGACTTCCAGGTAGCAGCCTTAGAGCTCTCCTGTATGGGTATATTCCTGGAAGAAACCACAGAGGCAGAGGTATGCCTAGTGAAATGAGCCCTAGTCCCAACAGGGGGTTCCCGACCAGCCAACCTATAGCAAAGGTCAATGCAAGATGTGATCCACCTTTCAATCATCTGCTTTGCTGCCAGTCTGTCAAGTGCAGCTTCAATGTAGGTAACTAACAGCTGGCGAGCCTATCCCCAAACTCCAGCCATATGCCCCAGTTTATACGAGAGCAGTCTCTGCAGGTCCAGGGTATGGAGCCTGTGGTCGGCTTCCGAAGTAGGGTTGGTAAAGTACACCAGTAAGTTAATCACCTAGTTAAGGTGAAACTCTGACAACTCCTTTGGGAGGAATTTCGGGTTGAGGCAAAGGGCGACTCTGTTCCTGTGGAAGGCCAAATAGGGAGAGTCCACTAAGAGCACCTAGAGCTCCCCCAGTCCTCCAAGCTGATTAAACAATGGGAGAGTCCTGTATAATGCTTGGATCACCAAATCCCTGGAGTAGGTTTCGAGAAGCCAATCGTTCAGTTACAGAACTACATATGGGGTCTCGCAGTGAAAGCCAGGACTATCTCAGCGAAACACTTAGTAAACAACTGTGGTGGCAAGCACAAACCAAAGGGAAAGACACAAAAAAAGGGCAGGCTAATATTGGACTGAACCAAAGATGAAGATGGCTGCTGGCTAGCCTGGTGGCTTGGAGGGCTGAGGCATAGATGATTTACCTCCTGCCATGCCGGTGACCTGTGTTTGCGGTGCGAGCGGGTCGCTAAGGGTCAGCGGGGGAGGGAAAGGATCAAGCGTCCAGAGAACAGCTCTCCTCACCCTGGGAGGGGTGGGATCAGTGACCAGCATTTGCCTGACACCAAGCAGTGGCTGGGTGTATGCATGCTGGTCCCGCACATCAGGGCGCGAAGGCAGAGCGGACACCCGGTGTGCAGCATGCGGAAGCATGTGCTGCTCAGTCATTGGCATCATTGCATGCTACCGCAGCCATGTTCGGGGCTGAGGGGGGGGCACCACAAATGGGAAACCAAAAACAAAAACAAAAAACCACAGCCACCAATGAAGGAACCCCAGATGGGGAACTAGATCGGTGGTTACACCCGCTAAGCCCCAGGCAGTGGATGTGCACAAACAAATATACAAAAAAAAAAAAAAAAAAAAGAGATCACTGCAGACATTCTTGCACCACCCACAACAATCCCCTTTAACCTCTCTCCATACAAGACAAGTCCATATTGTCCCCCAGAAACCCTGTAGCTCTTGAAGAACCAAGCAGTTTGGATCAACCATAACCAAAGGTATAGTGAGATGATACAGGACTGTTAGAAGCACTCACCAGAAACTTGAGATACATACAGAAACAAAAGTTGACTAGACCGCAACACCTACCAAATGGCAGTGTACACATCTCTGCTACTAGCTCTGCAGTACAAAAGTGAAATCTACAAGATTACCAACAAATCACTGTTCCAGAAAATCAACACTACATTAATCACTCTACGTAGAGTTATCCTAGTTTGTGGCAGACTGACCCACCATTGCCTGCTGTAAAATAGCCTAGGTCTTCTCTCATCCAAATGCTTATCCCTTATCTACAAATGTATAAACTGACTTTACCCTGATCACTTCAGAACTCTTCTTTCATCCTCAAAAAACCTGCTCATCAAGCCAGGGTTATAATGCCATTGGCAAACGGGCCTTTACTAGAGCTGTACCAGTTAGCCAGAACACGGCAATCCCTGAATCTATTAGTCAGTAGCAACATTACTTTTTTTTTTTTTCCATAAAGCTTTTTTACCTTCTGGGATGCTGGGTAGCTCTCTCATCTTTGCCCAGCTGCTGGTAACCGTCGCACACATCTCTTGACCCAGGGTAGTTTCCCACAGATTCCACAAACCCGTGGTGGCCAGGAGGGGGAGAACCTTCATCCCCCTTGGTTAACATATTCAGGCCCTTCTCCGAAGTCAAGCAGTGGTGTAGGACACGAAGGAATGGCCAGGACTTCATTAAGCCTGTCCTCCCACTTTTCTGGTTTGTTCCCATACCCCTGCTGCAGCGACACATCAGTATGTGCATGTGGAGACACACATGACCTGCAGAACCGCAGCCATGCTCTTCAAGCCGCTCGCAATCTGCACTACCACCAGGCCTCCACCCAGTGGCAGACAGAAGTGGAGACTGCCCCCCCCCTTCACTGGGAGAGGAGAGAAGTCCCTGGGACGCTTAATCCTCTCCCTACCCACTGACCCCCGGCAACCCACGCTCACTCCCAAACAAGGGTCACTGGCATGGCAGAGGGAAAGGCGTTCAGCGCCTTTGCCCGCCACGTCACAGGGATGGCCTTCATTACTACCTTCTAATGGCCCATGCAAGACCACCTCCAAAGCCCGAGCACGTTAATCCATCCACACACAAAATAATCTTCTAGAATCTCCTAACTTATCCCACCTCTCCCCTCTTCTTTCCCAGTTGGTATTCTCACATACCAGTCTGATCCTACTCGGCCCAGCATCATCCATCTGGGTTTATCAGGGCTACATGTCAATTCGCTCCAGTCAATGTGCTCTGCAACAACTCATACTATACTATCAGCTCAGTTCTGGCATCAATCAGCCCCCTATAAAAATCGTTACCCAAACAATGCGCCCCCCCATATAAATTTAATAAAATAAACTCCGGGGGGGATGCTATTCAAGAATGAATTGTGCAGGAAGCCAACTGACGCCAGAGCTAACAGCCCTGTACGAGTTGTTGGGGAGCACACAGACCAGGACAAATTGACGAGTCACCATTTATCATGAAGATAAGGTGTACTCTTATGCATACTGTTCCCTGCATTTTCAGTTTCGTTTTACTCTAAATATGAATGTGTATCACTTGTTAGTTTAACTAGTATACAATATCAGCCTGATAATGTATCATGTTCCCCCAGGACACTCTTGCAAAATAGGTACTGCACCCAATTGTGGCTATCTTGGTATTCTAAACTCTAAATAAATAAATGTGTATGTTCATCTGTTTGCCTTGAGCTTGAGTGCACATGTATCAGTGGTACCATATGGCAACATATTAACAAGGACTACAGTAGGATGCAAAATGCCCCATGTTGAATTAATCTATCATTCCATGCCTTAAAATGACATTCTGTAATCTATTCAGAAACTGCAATTCACATTACAAACAGAAATGTCTTCTGTGTTTATATTTTTTTCATAAAAAGGATATTTGTGATGAATACTTTAATATAAATAGAGCTTACTTTCAACCCAGAATGATCTGTGCACAAGCTCAGTTAAGTACAATGCGTATTTTTTAGAGCCTCTCAACTATGAATTTTCATTAAAACATTCATTACATGCTCTTGTCTTAGGTAAAAACTGATTCTCTATTTTATTAACATAAGACTAAGGACCTCAGCATTCCTGATTAAGCTTTCAGACTGCAGATCGTGACACAAGGGAATACAGGTTTTGTGTTTGCGGTTAATCTCAATCTGACATCTACTAACTTGAGTTTGTGATTTCCAATTTTAGTTCAAACAACTTTCTGAAAATAACTTACTGTCTCCATGAAACCTAAATCTGTAATTAAGCAAGATCAAAAACTTTTTATTTTAAAGGCTAATTTAATCTATTTAGAGTTAAATTATCAATGACAGCACACAGCATCATTTATTTTATGCCCACGCCCTCCCCCCTCCCCTCGGCTGCTTCTACCTATTGTAGCTGGGAGATCTAAAGCACAAAGAAATCAGATCTTGCTTCTGTTGGAGGGAGGCGGCTCAAAAGAACACCAATGAAGGAGCAGATTCAAAAAGCAACATGCAGCACACAGAATGAAAGGCTTGGCTCACTTTTAAACACACAAGTCCAGCGTTAGGACACAATTAATACTTTATTAGGTATACAGATGAAATGAAGTAGTACTCCCTTACATGGCTGACGTTTCGCGTGACACTGACACTTTTTAAACGTGATGTGAAATGCAACAGCAAAAATATTAATTGTGTCCCAACGCTGGACTTGTGTGCTTAGAAGTGAGCCGAGCCTTTCGTTCTGTGTGCTAGATCTTGCTACTGTACTCTACCCACAGAGATGAGCTACAGTTAGGGAGCTGTCCACTGAAACTCCCAATCTGTACTTGCATGCAGTTTGTAATGGTTTCATAATATTCTGATCAATGTGAAGTACTTTACACTTTAAAGTTGATTTCCCACATGGCTGCCAGTTACACATCACATACATCCAGATCCCTCTCAGTTGGTCTGTCTTCCGCATCAGTAACGATCCCACCACAAACACACCCATGAGTGGAAAATATAATAGTTACAAAGCGTAGCAAAACACTAGGCAAAGGAAGGGTAATGCTAACCATTTTTAGAACAATGCAAAAATTAAAAAACACATGCATTTCTCCCCACAGCTGATTAAATTATTAAGAGTAAATGAATGTATCTGCAATATTTGTTATTTGGCTGTGAAATCCATGACAAACGTTAGACATTTTCACACTTTGCAGTGCATCACACACAAAAAAAAAAAAAAACTACATTTTTCTAGTCATTTTCACCCAAACCCAATCTGTATCATCTGTATTACAAGCATTATTTCACAGGTTTGCAGACTGCATTCCAGTCGAAGTCATTTATACAGAGCAGCCAATACGGTCCAAGTACTGACTCTTGTAGGATATACTTTGCCCAGTCTGAAGAAACTTTCCATCCAAGTGTTCTCTGCTCACTTTCTTTTTTCACTCATAAATGTTATCATCACTACCTTTTAACTTGAGCATTATTGGGACGCCAAGGCCACAGAACGGCTGGCACATGTCACAGGGTACAGGGTAGCAAAAACGGAGAAAAAACAGGGAGAAAACCCCAGCTGCTGTCCAAATGGACAATGAAAGTCTGAATGAGATACTGCATATCCCAGAGACTCACTGCAGCTGACTGGACAAAAAGCCATGTAGGGAAAAAAAAAAAAAAAAAACAAGCATTAGTATTGCATGCTATACAATGCAGAACATTTTTTCAGAAATCCAAAAATATTATGCTGTAAGCATTGTTTGTTATCTGCAACACAGTTTCAACAGAAAGTCCCGTAGCCTAATGCCCCAGGCTATTTGATCAGTGCCCTGGACCAATGACACACAGCATCAGATTTGGGGGTGGAGGGGCAGGTGAAAGATAACTCTTATCACCAGGGGTTTTGTGGAGTGCACAGATCTTGGTTTAGGTTAACAGGCAAAGAAGGTGGTATGAGGCAGTGGCTCCCTTGCCCGTTACCCAATCTAGGAACAATGAAGATGGTCTGAGTCCTACATAACCAGGATAACACAGCAGATGGCTCTTGGCAATCACATCTCCAGACCTTCTGTGCTCTCCTGTGGTCTTCCTCACTGTTCAATCCTTGCCCCTGTGTTGTTTTCTGTGTACACGCTACCCTTGGGTGAGCCTATTAGACAGTATGGTGTTGACTTGCACTGTTATGCAGATGATATTCATCCATACCTGTCTGGCATTCCTGATGGGATTCAGGCGGCATCTGTGCCAGAGAGCTGCCTGGCCAAAATTAATGACTGAATGGCCTCCAACTGGCTGTGTCTCAACCCAGAAAGACTGAGGTCATGACTGTTGAACCAGGTGGGCATGGCCCAGTGATGATGGGTGGTATGGCAAGTCTTCCTTTGTTGGGCAGCCAACCACTTAGAGCTGTAGATGCAATAAAGAATTTTGGGGTCTTTTTGGATCACAAGCAGACGCTTTACCAGCAGTTGTTGGAATGTGCTCCGATCTGGCTTTTATCATCTCCATAACATCACTATGATTAAACCACATCTAGTACCAGCTGATCTGGCTATGACTGCTCATGCCTTTGTAACCTCTAGTCTTGACTACTGCAACACTCTGTACTTGTTATCTGGAGGGTTATTTCCATGCTTGTAACTGGTCCAGAATGCTGCAACCCAGTTCACTGAGGCCTCTGCCTGGAGGGACTATATCACACCAGTTCTGCATATGTTGCACAGGCTGCCTTTGCAGTGGCCATCACCTTCAAGATATGCTTGATAACATTCAAGACCCAACATAGTCTGGAACCTGACTACTTAAGAAGTTCTCCTGGTTACTTACATCACCCAAGTCGCTCTCTCTGCTGCTCCGATGCCGATTTGCTCTCTACCCCACCTCACATCTGAAACAATCTAGGGACAGGCCATTTAGCATGGCAGCTCCTTTGCTTTGGAATTCCCTGCCTACAAATGTTCGACCAGCTTGCATGGCAGAGGCCTTCAAGACATCCTTGAAAACCTATTAATTTATAATGGATTTCCCAGACACCTTTTAATCCGAATTGTAATGTGCATTTATTTTATATTTTATGTCTTTATAACACTGCTGTGTGTTGTTTTGATTGTGAAGCACCCTGAGCCTTCAGGAAAGGGTGCTCCACAAATAAAATGTGCCTTACATTAAAACTTTTAAAAATTCAATTTCGACTTTTCTCTTTGTGAGGGAGTCTTGATGGGGCTGAACTGATATACGAGAACTGCAGATTCTTCATATGGTAAGAAAACCTGTGCCGGCATATTCGAAACCCAGAAAAAGTGCCCTGCTAAAACTTTGTACCAGGAGCATATTACAGGTATATGGAAACAGGCTTACTGAGGGAATATGGCCAACATTCTTAACACCAATAAATTCAGAATTAGGGTCACCACGTCCCCAATAAGCCTCATACCAAAAATTAGATCTCTAAGTTACTTTTTTTACAGTTACAAGCCAGTCAACCTGCTGGTGCAGTGGTAGGTATTCCATTTGTAGGGCCAACGACCCAGGTTTGAGAGCAAACTCAGGACATCAGAAGGTCGGCTGGGAAGGGGGTGGAGGATCAAGTATCCATACGATTGCTCTCCTCCACCGGAGGAGGGTGAGTCACAAAACCTGGCACATACCTGGCCCCTAGTAGAGGCTAGGGCAGTTCAGACTGCCACCGTAATGGAAGGAGTGGCACATCACTGTACGTCTGCTCTCCCCAAGAGGGAGAACAACTTGGAAAATCCTGGCTGGCAATACCCTAGGCCCATCGACATGACCTGAATCCTGTTTGAAAGCAGAGGGGTTGGGGACCCCTGCTGACCCTGTCAGGGGGTTAAGCTCTAGGTGAAGAAGTGTCCAGTAAGTCTCAGGAGAAGTCAAGGAGATGGGTCTGAGATGGCTGAAGGATGGGGGCTGTCCATACCACGGGGATAAATAGATTGACAAAAAAAATAAAAAACAAACTTGCAAACCATTTTGTCACCCTGATTTTACTAACTGTCTAAAAGAAACACAATTACCTACCATAGTAATATTGTTTCTTCCAGGGGATCCCTCAGTATGCTTAACTACAGCAGTAAGCCTGCTAAATTTGACTGCCCTGGAGCCGTCGGAATGTATGTAAATGATGGAACACAGAACTGGAACGTGGTACACATTTAAAACTTCTGCCTCTAGGTGCTGCTGTGTTCTACACCCAGCAGCTAAGATTCATTTAGGAGTCCAAAGGCAACAAAACCTATCTACACTGATCTACCCTACCCTATAACAAAAACTAATATCCTAACATAATAGGAAAAAGAAACTGTCTTGGCAGACAAGCTATGGCGAACAGCAACCTTTGTGAGGAAAAAGTGAAAACAGCAACAAAGCCCAAACCATTAGAAAAAAAGGCTTACACAAGGTATTGTAAAACCTTTGCAGGTTCTGGAATGGGCAGTAGGACGGTAGTTTTAAGTATACTAAGGGATCCCCTGGAAGAAACAATATTACTATGGCATGTGATTTTTGTTCAAACCCTAGGACTCCCTCAGAATGCTTAAAGAGCAGCTGACACCATTGCAAAAACTTTGGAAAACAATGTTTGGACAAAATTCAGCTTGTATTTCATATATCTTCTATAGATTTTTCCTCTTCATTTTTTATTACTAAGAAATTACCACAACAAGATCTTTATCACTTACAGTTCATCTGCTTCTATAGCTTATTCCCTACTTGAAATTATAATGCTCTGTCGTGACTACACAGTCTGTTGCCATAGGAATAACTCTGATGTCACAAGGAGAGTATTATGACATCAGGTTTTGGAGAAGCAATAGGAGCTAATGAACCCTCAAGGAACAGCTATGCTGTTTTCATACATATGACCTCAGTAATAAATAATAGGGCTATGAAATACAGAGCTAATGAGAAATATAAGCTGCTCTGTGTCCAAATAGTATGTTTTTGAAAGTTCTTCTCGAGGCGTCTATGGCTCTTTAACTATAGCAGACTACCAAGCAGTACCTTGGGAGGCTGGGTAGAGGACCTACTTAGGGAAAAGGTTCTGCAGTATAGCAGTGCCAAACTTGGTATCACTTCCAGACTAGATGTCCAGGTAGTAGTGTTTTGTAAAGGTGTGTACAGTCTTCCAGGTAGCTGCTTTACAGAGCTCCAGAAGATTGATATGAAGGAGATACTCTTGCTGTGACCAAGTACCCTGTGTAGTGAGAGCCCCTAGATGGGCTCCTCACCCCAGGAGAGCGACATCTGTGGTCAGGACCACTGAGGGTGCTAGACTAAGGAATGGGACACCCTGTCTGAGATTATCCTGATCCAACCACCACTGGAGAGCTTGGACAAGTGTCTGAGTCACTGGAATCAATTTGGTGAGAGAGTCTTTTTTTCTGAGACCAAAAAGGACCTTAAGTGGAACTGAATGTCCCTCATCTGGAACCTGGCTCCCTGAACCAGTGCAGTGGAAGCTGCCATGTGGCCTATGAGCTGAAGAAAATGTCTGGCTTGGCGAGACACCAGAGGTCGAAATGAAGAAGCTAGATCTGTGAGGGCCTTTACTCTTGAGCATGGGAGGAAGGCCTTTGCCTGAATAGTATCCAGCTCTACCACTATGAAAGTAAGAAGCTGTACTGGTTCGAGAACTGACTTGGAAAGATTGAGAAGGAATCCTAGAGAACTGAGAAGATTCTCAGTGACCTCTAGAGCTGACTTGACCTGGTCTGAGGACTGGCCTACAATGAGCCAGTCGTCTAGAAAAGGGAAGACTGAAATGCCCTGCCTTCTGAGAAAGGCTACCACTACTGCAAGGTATTTTGTGAACACCCTTGTGGCCTATGTCAGGCCGAAGGGCATGGCTCTGAATTGGTAATGACCTGAGTGCAACTCGAACCTGAGGTACTTTCTGTGGGAGCACCTGATAGGAATATGGAAATAGGCATCTTTGTGGTCCAGAGAGGCTAGCCAGTCTCCTGGCCTCAGAGAGGAAAGAATTATTACCAGAGTCACCATTCTGAATTTTGGTTTTGTAATGCGTTTGTTCAGATATCTCAAATTTAGGATGGATCACCACTCTCCTGTCTTTTTTGGAGTAAGGAAGTATCTGGAATACAGTCCTTTGCCCTTGTGCTGTGGAAGAACCATCTCTACAGCTTTTAGGGTTAGTCGGGAAGAAACTTCTGCCTCTAGGACAATTGTTTCTAAAGGTGTTGCAGGTAGAAAATAACCTGACCCTCAATCTGGCGGATCTTTTGAAACTGAGAGCCAATCCCTGGCTTACCATTTCCAGGACCCATTTGTCTGAAGTAACAGACTTCCAGGCCTGGAAGTAGTAAGCCAGCCTACCCCCTACTGGAATAGGGGAGGCGACCCAAGCTGACACATCAGGGTGTCTGTTTGGCAGGAGCTTTGGACTGAGAAGAGGATGCAGCCCTGCTCATTCCTCTTCTACCTCTCCCTCTAAAGAACCCCTTCTGTTGAAATGAAGAGCAAGCCTGGGCTTGGTAAAAAGGCATTTGAAAAGGCCTGCCCCTGCCTGCCCTAGACTGCTGCTTCTGAGGAGTGGCTTGCCTTTCTTTGGCCACTGCACTCCTATAGGTGGTCCTGTACTCGTCCATCTTTTTCATGTAAGACCCTGTCTGCTCCCCAAACAGAGAATTGCCAGCAACAGGGAAATCCGTGGCCTTAGCCTGGGTATCCTGCGAAAGGCTAGTACACCTGAGCCTAACTCCGCCTAACTGTGAAGTCGCTCTGGAGATTTCTCCTTTGCTTCAGTTCAGTTATAGTAAAAATCGTTCGGTTTATTCAACCGGATTCATTATTTCATCTCCTAAGGGAGACAGATGCAGCCATGACTCTTGATACCACATCATTAGAGTCCAAAGCAGCATGAAATTGCACCTTGGATGCCTCAATTCCATCAGCAGCCACCTCCTCCAGCTCTTTGGCTAGCTTGGGGGAAGCCTTTTTAGCCAGTTCCAAAACCATAATCCACCTGGACTTCTGGTATGTGGCTGTATAGGCCATATAAGCAGCCTGTCTGAGTCCCAAGGAGGATGTCAAGTATTGTTTTTTGGCCATGGCATCCACCTTCCTGGAATCCTTTTCTTGGAGGTGTGATGTCAATGGAATATTAGCCCTGTGACAGGCTGCAGCCTGCACTACCCCAACATGGCTGCAATGGTTATACAGAAACTCCGTACCAGAACCTGATAACATATACCTCCTGTCCATTTTCTTATCCACAGGGGGTACAGAAGTAGGTTCTTGTAAGATTTTTTGAGTCTGTTTCCCTAAAGATTTATGTGGAGGGATAGACAGCATCTTGGGCTCTGGGACGTCCATCATCTCTACATAATCAGGTTCTTCTCCCTCAAAAACAGCTTCCACAACTGGAAGCTGGAGAGCATCAGCCACTTTTCTGTAAAACAAAAAGTGGGAAGGGGACTCAAAGCCTGGGAGGGGAGACATTGGTCGGCCTGTCTGGGGAGATGTCAGGCTCTATAGGCTCATCTAGGCCACCAAAATCATCATCGTCATCATCATCATGGTAGCTCTTCGTCTCCCTCCCACTCCACATCACAGGAAGCTTCCGGACCATAATCCGATGGAGTTGGAACCATCCGAACCAACTGCTTACCTGAAGGTGTCGGTTCAGAAGGAACCAGGCAAAGCAATGTATGACCTTACCAGACAGTCATACATTGCTACATTGATTGATACAATGCTTATCGCTTTAGCAATTTCCTCAGTGGCTGGGATCTGCGTGATGGGATCTGAACCGGCTGACTTCCTTTTCTTTTTAGGCGGACCCGATCCCTTGGAATTGGCTCTCCTTTTGCCTGAGGAGGTATTGCCCAGTTCAGCAGAGACCTCCTCAGGTTCGGTCAGAACCGAACCGAGCTGGCCATCCAGACCAGTGAACTTCTCGGCCTCCTTTTCCTTCAGCCTACAGAGATTCGATACCAAAAAAATAATGAAACCAGTTGAATAAACCGAACGATTTTTACTATAACTGAACCGAAGCAAAGGAGAAATCTCCGGAGCAACTTCACAGTTAGGCAGAGTATAGAATCTGACAGTTACACTGAGATGTACTAGAGACAGAAGTTTGAAAACTGAGCTCGAGCTCAACATTCTATGCTGCTGCACAGAGTTAACCCTTTCCTCTCCAGAGCAGTTCAAGTGCTGGGGCTAACTGCATACAGTCAGAATACAGCAAGACTTCATGTTGTTTGAAAAAGGTGTGTGCTGACTTCCAGGTAAAATTCCAGCCAGCCCTGCAGATCTCCTGGATAGGGATGCCACAAGAAGCAGCCACCAAGGCAGTGGTATTTTTAGTGGAATACGCCCTGAGCCTTATGGGAGCCTCCCTACCAGCCAACCTATAGAAAAGGTCGATGTAGGTAGTGATCCACCTGCCAATCGTCCACTTTGCTACCAGTCTGCAGGCACAGTGTTAGCATATGTTACAAACAGTTGGTGAGCTTCACCCCGAAATCCAGCCAGCACTCGACATAGTAGGAGAGTGCCCTCCGCAGGTACAGAGTACGGAGCCTGTGATCGGGCTCCAAAGATGGGTTGATAAAATATATCAAAAGGTTTATCACCTGATTAAGGTGGAACAACTCCAATACAACCTTTAGGAGAAACGTCGGGTGGGGGAAAGCTTAACCATGTCCTCGTGGAAGAACAGATATAGAGACACCGCTGAGAGTGCTTGGAGCTCAGTGATCCACTGGCTGATGTGATGACCACCAAGAAGGCTAGATTCCACAACAGGTGTGACATATCACACCTGTGCACAGGCTCAAATGGCTTGCCCATGAGCACAGCAACACCAGCAGTAGACCCCATGGTGATGGTATTTCACGCAGCTGAAGGGAAAGGTGGTCAGGCCCTTGAAAACAAAAACTGCCCAACCACCTTCTCCTGGGCCACTGTCAACATACAAGCCTGTGCCTCGCATACAGGGATGGCTGCCAGGTGCACCTCGAGTTTTGTCACAGCCCCAACTAGGAGAGGGACCAGAGGTACTCCAGGATACCAGCCACAGGTCTGGCAAGGGAATCAAGCTCCTTGCCCTGACACCATATGGAAAAAAACTTTTCCATTTAAAGGCAGAGCACCAGCGAGTCAACTTTTTACAGGAGGTGTATACAATGTGAAGCACATCTTCTGAAAGACCCAATGCCTGTAACTTTAGCTGCTCAGGAACAAGGCTGTGAGGTGCAGCAGGAATGATGGTCTGGGAGCAGGATCTTTCACTGTTGTCTAGTCAGCAGGTCTGGGTGAAGAGCAACCACCACGGAGGCCTGTTGCTGAGGCTGAGGAGATCCAGGTAACAAAACTGCTGTGGCCAGTCCAGAGCTATGAGGATCATCCATGCCTTGTCCTTCTGGGCCTTGACCCCCACATTGTGGATTAAGGGTAAGGGGGTAAAGGCGTACATGAGGCCTGGGGTCAAGGGCCTCACAAAGGCATCCCCATCAGTGTGCTAGACTGCGGGGGAGGGGGGCAGGCACAAAACAACCTCAGTTTTGTGTTCTCTCTGGAGGCAAAGGTCCACCACAGGTGTGCCCCACAGGGACAACAGGTGATTCACCATCTCCTGATGCAGGAATGACTCGTGAGACGTCTCTCCCACCCAGCTCAAAGTGTCTGCCAGCTTACTCTCTGCAACAATGACCAGAATTGGCAGGAGATCAGCACACAGGCTGTGCACAAGAGTCCAGGTGTGGAGGGCCTCCCGACACAAGGGAAGGGAGTGAGTGTTACCCTGCCTGTTCGAGCAGAACATGGTCTTGGTGTTGTCCGTCCAGACTTGCATGACCTGACCCCTGACCAAAGTAGCAAATTCTATCAGATCTAGCTGCATTGCACGGAACTCCAGCAGGCTGATGTGGTGACAGGACTCCTTGGGTGACCAGAACTCGTGGGACCAGTGGTCCCCCAGGTGTGCTCCCCACCCCACCAGAGACAGTCAGTTCTGGGCCGGCAAACAGGACTCCTTCCTCCAGATGTTCTGGGACCAACCACCATTAGTGTTGATGTGATTGGTCCAGTTCTAGCGGATTTAATTTGGTGCTCACTGGAGTTGGGGGAGTTCCCTAGCTCCCTGAAGGAGGCTGTGGTAACCCCCCTTCTCAAGAAACCATCTCTTGACCCAGATTCTCCTGCAAACTACAGACCGATCTCTAAACCTTCCCTTTATAGGGAAGGTTACTGAGAAAGTTGTTGTGCAACAGTTGGAGAACCATCTTACCATCCATGCCATCTACGATCCTCTCCAGTCTGGATTTCGTAAGAGACATAGTACTGAGACTGCTCTGGTTCAGGTACTCAATGGTCTCCTGATGGCTAGAGACCAGAAGCACCATTCCATCTTGGTCCTTCTGGATCTCTCGTCAGCTTTTGACACCGTGGACCATGGGGTGCTTCTTGACCGCCTGTGGGTCATCTGTGGCCTGTCTGGTACAGTCCTAAGATGGTTCCATTCTTTTCTCACTGGCAGGTCGCAGAGGGTAGTATCGGGAATTTTTTCCTCTGACTCATTCTCCCTGCCATGTGGGGGTCCTGCAGGGTTCAGTGTTGTTCCCCCATGTTGTTCGCGGTGTACATGCTTCCATTAGGAGACACTGTGAGATGGTATGGGCTGAGTTTTCACTGCTAGATAGCAGTGAAAACAGCAGACTTCATCGTCGACATGGTGTTGAGGTTTCCCAGACTGATAGTTCTGGGGAACTTCAATGCCTGGGTCGACGATGAACTCTCGCATTTTGGTCAAAATCTCCTCCAGCTGATGTTGATGCTGGGCCTAACACAGGTTATTACCTCCTCGACCCATGTAAAAGGTCATTCATTGGCTCTGATCTTACTTTTGGGCATGGAGATCACTGATTTGGGGGGTGGAACCAGTCAGTTGGTCCGACCATCACACCATAAGGTTCAGTGTCAGGGCCCCCCCCAATAGGTCTGCCCCTACGGAGATGGTTCGGTACCGCCCTTTAAGGGGTACAGAATCCATTGACCTAACGGTGGTACTGAATCTATGAGGCTTGTCGAGTGAATGCATGAGTCCAGACAGTCTCGTACTAGCCTATAATAAGGCTGTGGGAGATGCTCTGGACAAGATTGCTCCTGTTTGTGTTCGGCCTCTCACCATCCGTCCAAGGAGCCCCTGGTTTGATGGCTCCTTGAAGGAGTTAAGGCGCACTGGCCGAAGGCTGGAGAGAGTCTGGTGGAAGTCCGGAAATGATGCTGACAGGCTTAGGCTGATGGCACATTATGATGGCTGTCAATCAGAAATCACCCGTAAGAAGGCAGAGTTCCCGTCCAGGGAGATTTCTGCTGCACAAAACCGACCGGCTCAGCTTTTCCGGACTGTGGACAGATTGTGCAATCCAATCTGCCTCCAGCCTAGAGAAGCTTTCTCAGCTAAGATGTGAGAGAGTTCACTCATTTCTTGCAGATAAGGTTGCCATCAGGTCTAGTATCGGTCCGATCTCTCCTATAGGGGGTTGCAGGGTTGAGTGGAAGTGACATGTACTTGGTCTGTCTGGTCAGAGTTTTACCGGCTGGAGTTCAGTGACATTGTGAAGATCATCCAAATACTGCACCAACCAGCTGTAGTTTGGATCCGGCCTTACACCTCTTTTAGTAGGATGTGTGGAGTTATCTGCCCAATCCTTGCTGACATTGTCTGGAAGTCTTTGGAAATGGGGGTCTTTCCTGACTCCCTCAAGGAGGTGGTCGTTCGACCACTCCTTAAAAAATCCTCCTTAGATCCAGACTGTCTAGCTAACTACCGGCCTATCTCTAACCTGCCATTTGTTGGTAAGGTTATTGAAAAGGCGGTTGCGTTGCAATTGGATGATCATCTTATAACTCATAATGTCTATGATACTCTTCAGTCTGGTTTTAGAAAGAAGCATAGCACAGAGACTGCCCTTGTCCGGGTACTGAGTGACCTCCTAATGGCCAGAGATCGAAAGGCATGTACCATTCTGGTCCTTCTCGATCTCTCTGCTGCATTTGACACTGTAGACCATGGTGTGCTATTGGATCGCCTGTGGGTTTATTGTAGGCTGTCTGGTACAGTCCTAAAATGGTTTCATTCTTACCCCACAGACAGGTTTCAGAGAGTTGCCACTGGAATTTATTCCTCTGGCGCTCACTCCCTGCCTTGTGGGGTACCGCAGGGCTCCATTTTAGCTCCCATGTTGTTTGCAGTGTATATGCTGCCATTAGCAGAAATCATCAGGCGATACAGTTTGGGATTTCACTGCTATGCAGATGATACCCAGCTGTATCTGTCCTTTCTGCCCGGCCAGGATGATGCACTCTCCGTGCTAAATAATTGCCTTGCTGAGATCAGACTTTGGACGAGTTCCAGCTGGCTGAGACTAAATCCAGACAAGACTGAGGTATTGGTAGTGGACCCAAGTCGTCAGGGGGTGGGTTTGGGAGCTGGACAACCATCAGGCCTGTTACTTGGTAGTATGTCACTCCCTACCTCCGATCAGGTGCGAAATCTGGGCGTTATTTTTGATGATGGCTTGACCCTAAAATCTCAGGTGTCAGCTGTCGTCAAATCCTCTTTTTACCACCCGAGGAATATCACCCGGGTGAAACACCTGGTTCCTCCGGGTGATCTTCCAACACTGGTCCATGCCTTTGTCACTGCCCGTCTTGATTACTGCAACTCCATTTACCTAGAGCTACCTGGGGTTGATATCCACCGCCTGCAGCTGGTGCAGAACGTGGCGGCCAGGCTCTTGACTGGTACTTTTAGAACCAGTCATATTACACCTGTGCTTCATGAACTGCACTGGCTGCCTGTTAGGTGGCGGATCACCTTTAAGGTTGGTTTACTAACTTTTAAAGCCCTACATGACCAGAGACCTGGTTACCTGAAAGATCTCCTGATTCCCTACTGCCCCCTCCATCCTCTCCGCTCCGTCAATGAGGGACTGCTAGACATTCCCAGGGTTCGATTGAAGACATCAGGATCTCGTGCTTTTGCTTTTTCAGCACCAACCCTGTGGAATTCTCTACCTCGTTGGTTGAGAGAATGCCCAACCGTTGATAATTTTAAAACTGGTTTGAAAACATATTTATTTAGTTTAGCATTTCTTTAATTATGGTTATTATATTTTAATGCTGTTTTAAAATTCTTATTAGTATGTATATGTTCTATGTAAAGCGCCTTGGTTTTGAAAGGCGCTATAGAAATAAAGTTGACTTGACTTGCTATGCAGATGACACTCCGCTGTACCGGTCTTTTGTGCCCGACCAGGATAGTGTGCTCTCAGTCTTTTCCAGCTGTCTCACTGAAATCCAAGACCGGATGAATTCCAGTTGGTTAAAGCTAAAGTCTGACAAGACGGCGGTGTTAGTGGTGGAATCGGGTTGCTGGATAGAGTGGTCGACTGCTGGGCAGCCTGCCGAGCTTTGGCTTGGGGGGTTCTCAGCTGTTGACCTCCGAATGGGTGTGAAATCTGGGGGTGTTACTTAATGGTGGGCTGACACTTCGTTCACAGGTGTCAGCTGTGGTCAAGTCCTCATTTTACCATCTGAGAAAAATCGCCCGGATTAAGCACCTTGTTCTGTCTGGCGATCTTCCAATTCTGGTCCATGCTTTTGTGACCTCGCACCTTAACCACTGCAACTCTCTGTACCTGGAGCTTCCTGGGATAGATATCCACTGCTTGCAGCTGGTGCAGAATGCTGCGGCCAAGTTACTGTTTGGGTCGACTCAATACAGCCATATTTCTCCCGTGCTGCGCTCTCTGCACTGGCTGCCAGTTTAGTGGCGGATCACCTTTAAAGTTGGTTTACTGAGTTTCAGTGCCCTACACAGTTTGGGTCCGAGTTACTTGCAAGAACTTCTCGGTCCCTACTGCCCCTCCGACCACTCCGCTCAGCCTATGAGGGATTGCTAGAGATTCCCAGGGTGCGTCTGAAGACCTCGGGAGCACAGGCTTTTGTTTATGCCGCTCCCTCCCTGTGGAATTCTCTACCTCGTCGGATACAAGTGTGCCAGACAGTGGAGAGCTTTAAAATATCCCTTAAAACCCATCTGTATTTGTGTGCATTTCCTGATTATTGATTGGAAAATGTATTCTGTATATTATATCAATGTTTTTACAAAGTTTTATATCTTTTTTAATATTTTAGAATTTGTTGTGTTGTACAACGCTTTGATAGATGTGAATAGCACTTAATAAATACAATTATTATTATTACTGTTAGATGGCCTCTCACATCAGCTGGGTCACTATGACTGGTAGGTCCAAGTGTCCTAGGTGCTGGGATCTCGGACAGCCCAAGTCCTACTGCAGGTGCTGCCTCCATCAGCAGGCCCCTAGACCATTTTGGTGCAGTACTCCATGTACCCCAGCAGCCATAGGAAGTCCCAAACAGGGTGTGAGCACCCAACCTGAAATGACTGGGCAAAAGAGCATTGCCCAGTCCACAGGGAGGTGGGCCTTTGCCTGCAGGGAGTCACCTACGAGGGGAACAGTTTGAACTTGGCCAGGTTAACCAAGAGGCCCAAATCTCTGCAGGCCTGGAGGCCAGATCCCTGGACCACTCCATGGCCTCCTTGGCTGGCTCGGCAATCAATCAGTCATTCCGTTAGGGGTATACCCTGAAGCCCTTATGCTGTAGCAAGGCTGCCACTACTGCCATGCACTTGGTGAAGACCCTGGGCATGGATGACAGGCCAAAAGACATGACCTGGAACTGATAAGAGAACCCCTTCTGTGTGGAACCGGAGGTACCGTCAGTGGGTTGGACAGACTGGGCTGTGGAAGAATGCATCCTGGAGGTCCAGGAAGCAGAACCACATGCCCTGCTCCAGGGGTGGTATAATCTGGTTCAGAGTGACCATCTGAAACATGTGCTTACACATGAACTGATTGAAACTGTGCGGATCCAGTATGGGACTACGGCCTCCCCATCTGTTTTGGGACCAGAAAGTACCTGGACATGAACCCCTGATTTGCCAGGGCTTTGGGGACACAGGCTATATCCCCTTTCACAAGATGAGCAACATCCTCCTTGAGTGTGGACAGTGTGTCCTGCAACACTGAGGAGTCCCTTAAAGTGTGGGATCAGTAAGTCGGGAGAGCCTTGAAATAGAAAGGCAACCTTCTGTCAGCCACCTTGAGAACCCACTTGACAATAGCAAGGAAGGACCAGTGTTGCCAGAAGTGGCAAACCCGACCCCCTCCCCCACAGGGAGCTGGGGTCAGGGACCAGACAGGCTGGAGGGAGGCCCCCCCCAACCTGTCACTGGGCGGTTTTGGAGGGGACACCAGCCGCTGAAGCTGGAGGGGCACAACTTCCCCTATCCCCGCCTCTTTTGGGCCCTTGGCCAGAGAACTTGGCCTTGGAGCATCAAGCTTGGTATTGCCCCTGCTGGGGCTGAAATTGAAAGGCCTTCTGTTATGGTTTGTGGACCTTTGGTTCCTTCTGGGACGAAGCCACAGCATTCAGGGTGGCGTTGCACTTCTCAGTTCTTGTGAGATGCCCTTCCTTACTTGGGACAAAGAGGTTGGTGCCCGAGAAGGGGACATCGGCCAGCTTGTGCTGTGTGCCTGCCATGAATGTGAAGAGCCTCAGCCAGGCCCTGCAACATCTGCTACCATGGCATAGGTGCAGGAGCCACCGATATCTAAGGCCATCTGGAACTGGTGTTTAGGCAGCGCTTGACCCTAGTCTCTGACCACTTTCTCCAGTAACTGCTTGTCAGCTGGCAGGTGAGGGAGGACTTTATCAAGCACTCCAAGCAGGGAGTGTCCAAAGTTGGCTATCATCATGACACAGCTTGCCTGACAGAGACATAGAGAGGAGGCAGCAAAGACCTTCTTGGCCGCAAGGTCAAGCTTTTTTGACTCCCCTTCCATTCTGAGATTGCGTGTCTTTGCCACGTTCAGTAACTGCATTTCCCCCATTCCCAAATTATGTCCACTCACATTCTGAAATTATTGCTGTCCCATTCCTAAATTGTATGTACCCGCTGTATTTTAAAAATGAAGTCCCTCTTGCATTGCATAATTCTGACATGCTAAAATCTCAATCACTGCAGGGTTCTGAAACTGTGCACAGCTTGAAATTCCAAACTAATGTCCACCACTGCATTCCAAATTCACCTTTCTGCCACATTCTAAAGTATACTACCTTGCATCTGAATATTTTGGAAATGCACGCACTGCACCCAACCCAGTGACAGTTCCCCTCCCCAAAATTATTACAACAACTACAGTTTCTTAGACTTTGGAGAAATAAGTCATATATGGTTGCTGGCAGGGAGGACTAGCTTGTGAATTCTGGTTATGACATCATTAGTAGTGCTTCAATGAAACCAGCTTTTCTGAACAGAGAAATCAGTTACAAGACAGGTTGAAAAAAACAAAGTAACTTGCAGACCTCATTTTTTTGGTATGAGGCTTTTTGGGAAAATGCTGAGTTTAATTCTGTAATTACTTTTGTCTAGACTCCTTCTTTAAAGTACATTCAAGTGCCAAACATATGTTCCAATATACTGACAAATGGAGGCAGCCCTAACTCATTTGCTCCTCTCAAACCACTACCCTCCACTGGCTGTAGGTGGTTTGTGCCCACTTGGGAGCTATGGGGATGAGAGTCACAAAATGAGCCGTTAGTGCTCACAAAAGGAGACTGTGCCTGTGGATCAATCTGCCATATTTGAACTGTAAACCAGCGGTCCTCCATGCAGCTGTTCATAGTGTAAGGGCCATAACGCAAGGGTATCATACTGGGACCATAGAACAAGGGCGTCCCAGATGTGACACTCTTAAGGGGTTGTACCTGTTATACAATGTAATCTGTAATGTGAGTATAACAGGTGAAATATAAGTTAACTGGAATCATGCTTTAAGTGATATAATGTGTGGGATCCATGGTAGTGGGAGGAAAGAACTATACTGAAGAAAAAAAATTCAAATTCAGAAGGTTTAAGGAGATCACCAAAACTAAAGAGTCCTAGAAAAATGTTATCTAGGGTATGGCTAAAAAAAGTATCGGACAGGATTGTGTATGTGTGTGTGTGTGTGTGTGTAAGTATCGTGAGTAGAGGTAGTGTAATCTATCAGGGTAACTTATTTCCATTAATACAAACACTACAAAGCAAGAAAATTCAGGGAGGAAATTATGGTGGGGGGTGGATGGTGTGGGGAGCATGGGACAACTGTGGTTCTGAGGGTACTCTGGGAGTTTGCTGAATGCCTTAACTGCAGGCAGTTGGAGGTGCATATGTGAGCCACCATCTAAGATGACTGCTTAAGTAGTAGGCTCAAATAGCCCACTATCAGATCTGGAGACATCTGCTTCATAATGGGACCAATGCAGGTGTTAAAGTCTCCAGAGTGATCACCCACACTCTGCCCAATAAGGTGGTACAAGAAACGTTAAAAATCTGATGCACCTACCTCAAGAAATCTTCAAAAGTGTTCACCGCCATGGCTGACGGGAAAGTGAGGAAATGGCAGCTCAAGTGGCTGCGGTTGGCTTGGCAGATCTAGTTCCAAGTGCTATTTATATTCCCCCAATGAGTCAAGCGACTGAGGCTGTTGAACAATGTGTGGAAGCTGTAGAAGTCAGAGTGGCAGATCATGAACTCAGTACTATGACCACAGATTCCCAGCTGGCCACCCAGATTGATAAAACAGTGTGGTTCCTCTGAATAAAGGCAGCAGGAAGAATGAGCCAGGAAACTATAGGCCAGTCAGCCTGACTTTTATAGTGGAAAAGGTATCTGAATGCATACTAAGGGAAGACCTAGTGGACTTCCAGAAGTAACCAGGTTACAGAATGATAGCATAGGTTCACAAAGGAGAAGTCATGCCTAACAAACCTAACATACTAAAATACTAACATACTAAAATGACAGCAGAATAGACCTTATAGTCTTTCGTGCCTGCTCGATAGTCAGCACCCATACTGGGCGCCCATTTTGTTGACTCCCCCACCCCCTTGGGCTCTCCCATCCCTTTTCCAGGGTATTTTCCCGGTATGGGACTTCCACAGCTTCACCCTCCCCTTATACCTAGGGGTACCAGATTTTGGAATGCCAAAAAGAGGACACTTAGTCCCTCCCCGATGAGCCCCTGCGCCAGACCCCCAAATAAATAGGTTTAAAGTCTCCACTGCCTTCACGGCTCATTTACAAGGAGGTCCTGGGTAGGAGAGAATAAAAAAATATAAAAATAATTATAATACAACAGGCTAGAGAAGGTACACAAAGAATATTTGGTAGCTGGAAAAGAGAACATGTCCTCGTAAAAGAGGACATCTTGTAACCCTACCTATACCTGTCCCAGCCCCTCTTGAACCCTTCCACGGTATCAGCCTCCACCAGTCCCCTGAGCAGCGCATTCCATGGTTCTACCACCCTCTCAGTGAAATAACTCCTCCTCTTCTTCCCTGAGTCTCCCCCCCTTCAGCTTCCACACATGTCCTCTGGTTGCTCCCCTTTTTTATTTGGAACACCCCTTCCGAGTCTCCCTTATTGATTCCCTTTACATACTTAAAGACCTCTATCATGTCCCCCCATCCCTCTTCCCCTCCAGGGTGTACATGTTGAGCTCCTCCAGCCTCTCCCCATAGGTCCTTCCCCCCACCCCATGCCCCAGATCATTTTGGTTGCCCTCCTCTGGGCCCTCTCCAGGAGTGCAATGTCCCTTTTTAGGTGCGGTCTCCAGAACTGCACACAGTATTTGAGGTGTGGCCTAACCAGGCAGTTATACAGAGGGAGGATCACATCCTTCATTCTGGAGGTAATCCCCCTAGTGATGCATCCAAGCATCCTATTGGTCTTGGCCGCTGCCCTTCAACAAATCTCAGAGTTGTTAATTTAAACATCCACCACCACCCCCAGATCCCTCTCACCCTTCGAGACTTGTAGTGCGTCTCCCCCCCAAGGTGTACACTTGACCAGGTTTACTGGCCCCCAGGTGCAGAACCCTGCTTTTCCCAGCATTAAACTTCAGTCCTCACTTTCTCGACCACCTGTCCAGAGCCTCCAGATCCCCCTGCAGGACCACTCTCCCCTCCTCCCCATCCACCAATGCTCCCAGCTTTGAGTCATCCGCAAAGAGACTCATTTCACTCCTGATACCATTCCTTATGTCAGAGACATAGGCGTTAAACAGGAGTGGCCCCAGGACCGATCCCTGAGGGACCCCACTAATGACCTTCCTTGGGGATGAGACTATACCCCCAACCACCACCCTCTGTACACGCTCCAAAAGCCAATTCCATATCCACCTGATCATCTGCCTCTCCACTCCCATTCCCCCCAGCTTAGCCAGCAGGCCACTGTGGGGTGCCGAATCAAACGCCTTGCTGAAGTCTAGAAAGAGGACGTTTACCAGCCTACCCTGGTCCAGAGCACTCATCACCCAATCATAGAACTCCACAAGGTTGGTCTGACACGATCTCCCCAGGACGTAGCCATGCTGTCTATTGTCCAGGTGACCTATCTGCTCCAGCTGCCCCCCCAAGTCTTTCCTTGATAATGCTCTCCATCACCTTGCCCACCACGGACGTCAGGCTAACAGGCCTGTAGTTCTCCATCTCCTCTCTTGATCCACCCTTGTAGATAGGCACAATATTGGCCACCCTCCAGTCATGAGGCACCCTTCCCATCTGAAGAGAGATGTTGAAAAGCTCTGCCAGGGAGGCTGCCAGAACATCCACTAATTCCCTCAGCATCCTTGGATGCATTTCATGCAGCCCCGGAGCTTTCTCCGTCCTTAGGGACCTGAGGGCTTCCCTCACCCTATCAACTGTGATTTCAACCTCCCCATCCTTTGCCACTTGTTCATCCTGACCCTCACCTGCCTGTGATGGCCCAACACCCTCCCTAGTCTCGGCTGAACTCCTAGCCTCTAAGGCTCCCGCCTCTCGCGCATGTTCACTATCTCTCCTGTCGAGATGTTTGGGGCCCCCCATCCCCCCTTGTAAAAACTGAGGCAAAGTACTCATTTAGTACCTCAGCCTGCTCACCCGCCTCCTGTGCCCATCCCTCCCCTGTCCTAATCATGCTAATCTGACCCCTCACTTTCCTTTTCTCCCTTATATAACTAAAGAACCCCTTGTTCCCCCTCCTGATGTCCCTGGCCAGGTCTTGCTCCGTCCTCACCTTAGCCGATCTTACCACCCTGGTGATCCTCCTGGACATCAGTTCGTACTCCCCTTGAGCCCTTAAAGTGCCCAAAGGCAGCCTTTTTTTCCCTCACCGATTTCTGAACCTCTTGGGTCCATCAACATGGTTTTCTGGCCCTGCTGAATTTGTGCCTCACCCTTGCAAAAGTCTTGGTAGCCTCCTGCACCCCCCCGCGATCTCCCACCTACTGTCAGCATCCATGCATGCCTTATCTCGTCCAAATAACCCTTAAGAATCCTTCCCATGCCCCTGAAGTCCGCACCCCTAAAGTCAATTACCACCATCTTCGTTCGATTTTCATCCCCCCCCAGGTCCAGGAAAAACCAGACCGTGGCATGGACACTCCCTGCCAATGGGTCACTCACCTCCAGGCCCCTAATCTGGTCACTGTCCGCAAGGACCACGTCCAGTATCCGGCGATCCCTAGTCGGCTCCCCCACCTGCTGGATTAGGAACATGTCCTGAAAGACACCCAGCAATCACTGCTCCCTGGCCACTGGGTACATCATAGTCCTCCAGTCTGTCCCAGGCATGTTTAGGTCCCCCATCACCATAACCCTTCCCTTGCCCAATCTACAGTGGCCCATAATATTTGCCACCAGGCTTTCTTCCAGACCCTCAGCCGGCGTGGGGGGGGGGTCTGTATACCACCCCTATTTTTACTTCTTACCCCCCTGCGTTTGCAGGGTGACCCAAATCGCCTCTACATCCCCCTCAGCCTCCTCCACACCTCCAATACCGATGCCATTTTTGACTATCAGTGCTACCCGCCCCCCATCCTTCCTGAACATTGTGTAGCCCTCCCAGTTTTAGAGTTCTATGCATGACTTGAGTGGCAGACAAAGCACAGGCAGCCGACATACTATATCTGGACTTTAGTAAGGCTTCTGACTTGGTCCACTACAAGAGTCTGGTCAAAAACTTGGGGATCAGGAGTAGAAGAGAATATTGCAACATGGGTGAAAATTTGGTTGACAGGCAAGACACAGAAACTAATGGTAAATGGTAGATTGTCAGATGCTAAAGAGGTTACTAGTGGGGTTCCACAGGGTTCCTCTTTAACATATTTCTATGACATAGGAGAGGACATCAAGAGCAAAAAATGCCTCTTTATGGATAATACTAAAGTCTGTTCAAGGGCAGATGCAAAGGATGAGATTAGGGCACTAAGGGAGGACCTATGGAGGTCCAGGATGCATCTAGAAACAAACTGTTACACGTTCAGTACATCTTTCCTAGTAAAACGTTTAAAATGATTTTTTTTATTCTTCTGGTAACTGGATAAGGCCTACTAGGCACAAGTGCCTGTTTTCAGGGGTGAGCAAGGAGCACTGGGGAGGTTAACTGACTTGCTCAGAGTCACAAGTATGAAAGTGGAGGTTGTGGGAATCAAATTCAGGTATGCTGGATATACCAAGCTCATTCACAGCTAGTTACTCTAACCTCTAGGCCATAAAATGGTACAAAATGGAGCAGCTGAGCTTTAATGCAGGAAAACATAAGGTAATAGTCATTGGAAAAGAACCTGAAATGAAGTACATGATTTGGGGGAATGCTCACTGCAGTAATGTGGTTTCTTCTCAGGGATCCCTCATAATGTGTACACTTTAGCATCTCTCCCTGGCACAGAGAGATGCCCCGGAGATAGATCCTATGCAAATTCTAACATTTGGAATATAGGTTCAAACGCTGCACTTGTGTCATGCTCCAGTCTAGGCAGTTACCTCAGATTTGTGTCCATGGCTAGAGGGGAGCTGTGACCACCAAAACTAGCTAAATGGCTACCAAAAATGTCCAAAAAAAATTTTAAGCACCAAACAAAAAATTCAGACATGCTGAAAATATATTAAAAAAAATGAAAATATTTAAATGACCACATTTTACAATTGTCAAGAAATGCAATAATAATGCTGAAGCAATTTCGATGAAAAGAACAGATACTTGTGTAAACCTATTTTCAGGTTCTGGAAGGTGAGGCAGGGTTAGGGAATGTAAACATAGTGAGGGATCTCTGAGAAGAAACAACATTACAGCAATAGGCAATTTTAATTCTAACCCCAGAAATCCCTCACTTAGTGTTTACACTTTAGTAGACTTTACAACAGTACCTTGGGAGGCTGGGTCCAGAACCTAGTTAGGAAAAAGGTTCTTCAAGACACTAGTTCCAAAGTTGGCATTACTTCTGGACTGTTTGTCCAGATAACAGTGCATTGTGAAGGTGTGCACTGTTGTTCAGGTAGCTGCTTTGTAAATGTCCATTGGTGGGATGCCCCTTAGATACAACAGAGACAGAGATACCACTTGTGGAATGTGCTCTTAGGCCTCTGGGTGGTATTTTCCCAGCTTTTTCATACTAAAACTATATGCAAAAGACTATCCAGAGAGAGACAGTTATCTTGGTTTCTGGTTTACCATTGCCCACCTCACCACAGGTAAAAACAAGCATTTGTCAATGCCAAATGCTTGCTTGTAGGTATGTGCTGTGCAGGTGTTTGGTACTGATAGGCACTACACAGAAATGTTGTTAATATTCTTTTTTTTATTATTATTATTTTGACCCAACTTTTGAAGATACTTGTTTTAGGATTTGTCTTATAGTCATGACATGTGCCATTTGTAGGATATTGGGCAAAATGTCATTTCGCACCAGATGTGCAAAAAATGAAAATTACGTACCTACCATAATTCCTGATCTTCTTGGATGAAGTCTCCACCACTCATTCACACCAGTGGGACTACGCTAGACCCCAGAGCAGTCGCTGGCAGTTGAAATAGTCAGTTGCACTTCAATGCAGTTGCAATTGCATTGGATTGCAGTCATAAAATAGTGTAGCTGAAATTCCATGCAGTTGACGATTCCGTGACCTGTCTGGGTTTGTTTTTGTGGTACACCGCAGTGTGTTTTCTCTTTTTTCTTTCCTGAGGTGAGAGGAGGAAGCGGGGCTGCAAATATCTAACAGTCCTCAACCGCCGGCACCGAGCCTTACAGCCAATAAAATGCACCCCTGGCTCATGGACACAAAGCATTCACCAATTAGGAGAGAAGAAGGAGGAGGAGCCAGGAGCTTGAGAGTGTCTGAGGCAGCTGGGAGAGCGTGCCTGGGTAGGAGCGGAAACTGTCAGGAGAGGAGTCATCTGTGTTGGTGTGTTGGCAATGGAGTGAGCATCATTTTTCTGTAGGGACAAAGTTTGGCCTTTAATTTAAAAATATGTTAACTGTGTCCACTGTCCTGATGTGTCCAGTGCCCGGAGAGAGACTAGTGTGTGACTGTGCAGGTGGCAGTAAGTCCTCCAGCAAAGCCAAGCAGCAATTGTGTGAAGGCAGCAAGTCAGTGGTCTTGTTGTGGTCGGGATCAGCCCATGACCCCATCGACTGGCTCTCACTCAGTCTCGGTCAGATATTCAGAGTGGGTGAGGAGGAGGAGGAGTGGTAGGTGCACTAGTTCCACTGTGCCTAGTACCGGAGTGGGGACGTGAGTCTGCGTTAGGGACTGACTGCATGGGTTGGGAGGAGGGAGCACACAGTGCCAAAAAAACACCAGCACCACCACCAAGTAGAGCAGCAGTGGCAGCCTGAGCCATGGAGCCACCCAACGATGATGACCGAATCATCACCCGACACCTGACCGAACTGCCAACAGGCTACAACAGTGAGCAAGGTACTGTATGGGATGTGTATGTAAAGCCCACCAGGGCTGGGCAGTAGAAAGGAAGAGGATGGTCTCTCACAGACTACTCAGTCTGTCTGTGTGTCTGCTGCATGCCTGGCTGGCTTATCTGGCTGGCTGAGGGCTTGGGGGGCTGAATTGAAAAGCCAAGGCAATCAATCATCATTGATCTACTGTGTGGGCTGTCTCTGACTATGGTGGCATTGTGAGTAAGTCAGACTCCCCACAAGAACAAGGAGCAGGCGCAGGTAGTCGGTTGGTGAGTTCCTGGACCCATAGTAGGCCGCAGCGCACAGCATGGTCAGTCAGGTCCAATGGACAAAATGTTTGTTGTTTGCCACTGCAGGAATTGGACAGACTAAATATTAAAGTCCTCATGACAAGATGAATAAAATTTTACAAAACACATTAGTGTTCATGCTGATACAAGTTCAGAAACTGTGTCAGAAAATCCATGAGTCTTTTTCAGCTTTAAATTTAAACTATGGATACATCTCCATTCTGGTATACCATACAGGAGGTACTGTATTGCTAGGGGTCCTCCCTTAAACTGTTTTTAGTCTCACAGATTCTACGACTACTAGTGAACTAACGTACATTGATGATTTGCTCCGTTTGCAAAAGGGTACCTTCTAGCTTCTGTGAGGTGGTTAAAGAGACTTACCAGCCTCGGCCCCTGCACCTGATATGTAGGTGCTATATCTCGTGAGGCTGCTTCTGATGTACAGCATGCTAAAAATAAACCGGGAAGTCCTTGGGACCCCGTATTTCTCATTTTACGAGCGTTATAATTTTTTATTAAAGTTATTATTTTTAGCAAGCTGTACATTAGAAGCAGCCCCATGAGGTACAGCGCCTATATATTAGGTGCAGGGGCTGTTTTGTTTAGCTTCGTAGGTCTCTTAAGAGGCCTTACCTATACTGTATTTTAGGACCTGTACACACTATCAACCGATTATAAAACGTTATTAAAATTGTTTTATAAATCAATCCCTAGCACGGTTGTCGGAGCATCCACATTGCACTCCAACAACCATGCTAGGTGAAGCAGGTTCCCAGGCATGACTGTGGCACCAAGTCTAAGCATTATGGTGACGAGTGTGCCGTAGTGCATGATGGGATACCCGTGAACGGAACCGAAGCAATCGGAGAAAGTACATCCTCAGAACCAGTGTTTCAAGGGCTACTATGCAATACTGGTACCGCTTTTCTTTTAAATCCTGTTGCTAAAAAAAAAAAATACTTTTCCCATAGGAGGGGTTGCCTTAACCCATGTTACAGCACGGTTTGCGTACACACTGCTGCTAACACGGATTAAGGCAACCATGTTCATCTAAAACCATGCAAAAGACTTCCTCTCTAGCAGGGTTTTAGCATGGTTTTAGAACACGGTTGTAACACGGTTTTAACCGTGTTATAGTATGGATGCAAACCGTGTTCCAGGAGCTTAAAACAGTTTAAGGTAGTTAAACTGTTTTAAGCTCTCTAGTGTATCCAGGGCCTTAGACTCAGTTCTTTTTCTAAGTAACTAGTATTACTGCTGCTTATTTTTCTATACCATATACTGTTTAACTGCCCTGTTTCAACTTGTTACTTTCAGGGGTTTAGTATATTTTGTTGTTGTTTTCACTGGTTATTGTGCTTTAGTGGGCCCCTACTATGTGTGGATTTGTTTCACTGCACTTTATATTTGCATTTAAAAGAGCAGCCAGCTTCTTAGCTGCTGCCTAGATGCTGCTCCCTCCAACATATGCAATATCTCACCTGTCCCAGTGTTGAGGGGCATAAATAATTTTGTTTCTGCCCATTTATACGAACATACGAAGAAGCCAGCAGAAGAAAGCCATTTGGTCTATCAAGTCTACTCATATTACAGGGTCCACAGCTTGAGCTAATGTTCCTGCTAAATCCCAAATGCTAAAAACAGAGCTGCTTCCTGACCTTAACCCACCAACAGCCCGGTTTTATGATGTCTGAAGGCGAAGGCTGTGTGTGCATGTGCCCCATTGATTTCAAGGGGGACGGGACTTTTCCATACATTTTATTAACTTTTATAGTTGAAATTTTAATAAAAAAAAGATATGAAGTTAATAAAGTACGACAAACTATTACATAATACAATTTAATGATGGTAAAAGTTGAAAAACTTGGTTGGATTTTCTTTGGTTAGTTGAAGTCAGAAATTTCAAACTAGTTGAAAAAATCAGTCATAATGTGTGGTAAGTCAGTCTTAATTGAGTTTTCAACTGACTCCGGGGTCGAGACTACGCTGGATGATCTAGAACCCAAAGGCCAGCGCCAAGGCAGGACCGCACATGCGTGGCACCGTGAGGCTGGCTCGTGCCATACAGGCTATTTCGGCATCAACCCTCCAACCACCTCAGTACATTTTTTTAGACTATATATCAGAATTACAAACTTTTAAGTCGGAGACTCCTTTACAAAGGCTCTACGTCAGGAGGTACAAACTAACAGACAGTGGCTAATTGATAACACAAACACTGAAGTTAGCAAAAGAAAGTCAATCAATGAGGTACAAACAGCGAATAATAAAGTGTGCACTGGTGCAGTATTCAACTGGATAGAGAATTATCCATGGTCATATGTACAGGCTAGGCAAACAAAGTTGTGGGCAAGGGGCACGGTGGTCCCCACAATGGAAATCAGACAGAACAACTGAATGTGGGAAGTTACAGTTTACACTGGATAATGAGCTATCAAAGGTTAATGGTACATTAAGAACAATATTAATACAGTTGGAGGCCGATATCTAGCTAGCATTATTAACACAGTTGGAGGCCGAGGCCCGGGCTTAGCAGGCCTAACCCAATTATTTTTATTTATCTTATTTATTCAATCTAGTATTACAAATACCTTTGAGCACCAAGCAGCTCATTTACAAAGGTTCCACGTCAATGGGGGGGGGTACAGATCCATAATGGAAAACAGACTGGTTTCATAAACAATTAAGCAATTTGTATTACGAAATAGAGAATAAGAGAACAGCAAATAAATACACATTAGTTTAGTACGTGATTCAAGGCAGGGAGTGAGAAGAGGAGGGAATTAACAGGGGAGCCAGATCAAGGAAGGGGAGAGCAACCAGGCGGCATTGTCAAGTAGCAGCTAGGATAGTAAGGGACGAAAAGCAAGGAAGACAGTGGGGGGAGGAGAAAAAGAGGGGGAGATGGGAGGGCAGGAAGGGAGAGGAGAGTGAGAGGGCAAGACAAGTAGAGAGAACAGTGGAAGAACTGTGAGGGGGGTGGGGTGAGATCCCGGGAAGAGGGACAAGGATGTTAAATGGTGCAATCACAGGAATTTTCAGTTAGGATGTGCTGACGAAGTTGGAGTTTGAATTCACTGAGACTAGTAAGGTTAGCCAAACCATTGTGGAGGCCATTTAACCAGTATGGCGCTTTGATACAAAAGAAGCGTTGGTATTGGGCAGTCCGGCACATCGGGACTAGTAGGAGTGCGGAAGATGAGGTGCGCGTATTTTGGGTCTAGAAGATAGAAGAATTGTAGGCAGGTGATGTAAAAAGAAGTAGGTAGGAAGGGTACAGGTTTACAGCGAGCTGTCTGAAGGGACTTTGTACAGCAGCGAGAGAGAGAGGTGATGGAGGCAATGAGGCTAGAAGCAGTCGCAGGCACAGGTGGAGAGGATGTGTTCCCGAAGGTTGGTTTTGAAGGGGCCAAGCTTTTTTTCTGATGAAATGGCATCAGGCAGAGCATTCATCCAGAGGATGAATCCGAGGAGGTGGAGCATATACTAATCTAGGAAAGTAACCTAACCCGGTCGTAAGATAGTCCATATGTCCCATATAAGAAGGGTCAACTGAACAGGGTCTTCACAGCCCAGCCAACGAGGGAGTGAAGACCAGAAACAGGATAAGTGAGCTCAGGGGACAGTGGGTGGGCATGTGAATAAGTGGTGAAGACTTCATCTAAGAAGATCTAGAATTACAGTAGGTGCGTAATTTTCATATCTTCCTGGAATAAAAGTCTCCACCACTCATTCACACTAGTGGACAGTACTCAGCTGAAAACAATCCTCCGAACAGGGTGGACGGAAAAGAGGAGCTCACTTAGGACAGAAGTCCATTAAGGATTGTCCTGCCAAAAGAAGGATGCTGTCTGGCATGGATATCCAGGGCGTAGTGCTTCACCAAAGTGTGCGCAGAGCTCAAAGTGGCCGCGTTGCTGATGTCTGCAATGGGCACGCTCCAAACTCCACCAAGGATGCCGCGACCACTCAGGTAGAGTGGGCGTACACCCTGCCTTCTAGCTTGACCTGTGCAATTGAGTAGCAATGGCGAAGGAATGCTACTAACCATGCTGAAATGCATTGAATGGCAACAGGCTGACCCAGTCGGGCCATGCTGAACGAGACAAAGAGTTGTTTGGATTTGTGAATCTCTTTCATTCTGTCGATATAAAAACGCAAAACCCTTTTAACATCCAGAGAGTGAAGGGTATGCTCCTCTTCATTCTGGAGCTTTGCAAGATAGGTCGGAAGGACCAAGGGCTGGTTAAGGTAAAATTCTGAGACCATTCTGGGTGGGAATTTAGGGTGAGTTCTGAGAACCACCTTGTCCTTATGAAATACTGTGTATTTGGGGGGGGGGGGGGTCTGTGACCAAGGCATGTATTTCAGATACTCTGTGAGCAGAGGTAATGGCCAGTAGCAAGGCTGCCTTACAGGTCAGAAACTTCAAGTCGCAGGTTGTTAGAGGCTCAAAAATGTTTATGGGTGAGCATGTCTAGCACAAGATTGATATCCCACGTGGCCACAGGTCTCCTGACTGGCGGTCTAGTGTGCAGGATACCTTAACTAAGGGATAACTGAGCCACTGACATATTCTGTACTGGCTTGTGGTAGGCAGACATTGTGCAAAGGTGCACCTTCACTGTTGAGTATTGCAGTTCTGCATTCAACAGCCCTAGTAGGTACTCTAAGGGAACCCTGCATCAGGCGGTCTGTCTGTAGGGGACATCGTCTTGGAGGGACCTCCGATAACCCATTGATTAACGGAAACCATATCTGACGAGGCCAGTATGGGGCGATGAGAATCATGCTGCCCCCCTGCGCCTCTAACTTGAGCAGTACCCTCTGCATTAAGGGAAGAAGAGGAAATGCGTACAGAAAGCATCTTGTCCACTGCAGTCTGAATGCATCCTGACAGAAAGCGCCAGGTTCTGGATTACTAGAGCAGAATAGAGGCAGTTTTGCATTGAGTGGGAACGCAAAAAGGTCCAGGTCTGGAGTGCCCCATTCTTCGAATAGTGATAGCATGACGTTTGAGTCGACAGACTACTTGTGAGGATCCACTTCTGTTCTGCTGAGGCGGTCCGCCAGATCGTTCTGGATTCCTGGTACGTAGACTGTCTAAATCAGGGCTTTGTGCTCGAGACACCATTCCCACACTCTCATGGCCTCTCTGCACAGAGTGTAAGAGTGCACCCCTCCTTGCTTGTTAATGCAGTACATCACCACCTTGTTGTCTGTCTGAAGGCATATTACTTTGTGACAGAGAACATCTTTCAGGGCTTGGACAGCAAACAGGACAGCTCTCATCTCAGGGCTTGACAAATCCCATAGCCAGACGTCACAGACTACTATTTTTTAACCAGGGACAAGCAGTCTGCTGTGTACTGCCTGTCCCACGGACTACCAAACCTTTATTTTTTATTTTTTGCAGCTTTTTTCCCAGCCACTAGGTGGCAGCAGCGCCGCGGCAACATTCTCAGCAGCACAACCACCCCTCAGTCACCTGACTGCCACAACTGTATCATGTGGCACAGTGGCACTGGTCTGGAATGTGCGCCCCTGTTACAGGCGCTGGCGGGCACTGTCTCTATCTCGGGGGTGGGGAGCGCTGGTGGAGCGATGACGTGAAGTCAGGTCAGGCGGGACTACGGGAGCAGCAGAGCATAGACTGGAGACGGACAGGCTTTGCTGTCCTTGCTACTGGATGAGGACACATCTTGGGGAGGAGCTGGGAGTGTCGGTAGCTGGCACGGGATGGAAAATGCGCCATTTTGCTACCGACACTTCCAGAGAGCAGAGGCATTTTTGCTGCTAGCTTGTGGTGGGTGGCTGCATGGTGGAGAGAGAGAGAGAAAAACAACTGCCCGAGGGGCCGCATACTATTACTGTACTACCTGGCTACAACTAATATAACTTGCTACCTGGCTAAACAACTATCCTGCCTCCAGAATATAAAAAAAAAAAATAAAACTTGAGAGGGCACTGAGGGGATAGTGGATCAGTCGAAAGACTAGGTAGGGGAAGGGAAGACAAGCCATTCAAGAAAGGGATCCACGTGGAGGGAGACTCGGGGAGTGCTGACAGAAGTTGGCAGAGAAGAGAGAAGGGAAAATTAAGAAACAGTGGAGAGGAGAAAATAAATAAAAATAACGGGCATTTTATTTGGCAAGCAGGCAGCAGCACTGCAGTAGTGCAGATTGAATCAGAGGGCTGTATGTGTTTGTGACACTTTGTGTGTCTAAGGACTACTAAACTTAACTTTAACTTACTACTACTGATTTGGGGGTGCTGAACTCGACTAACCAACTACTACACTTAGCTACCAAAAGAAAAATCTAGCTACCCACTTTGGTGGAAGACGGGTGTGTTTGTGGATGTGGCTGGGACTGTGTGAGACCTAATAACCTGCCCAGAAAGGTAGAGGAACTTGGGGACTTTTTTTGCTAGCTACAGAAAAAGAAAACCAATTGCCTGCCTGCTACCGCTAGTCTGGCATCTGCTACCTATACCCCTACCTACTTACTTTGGTGAAGGTGTGTGGTGGCTCAGCTGTGAGCGAGACCGAACCTGCTGCCCTGAGAGGGTAGAGGGACTTGGGGAAGAACTGCAGACTTAATATAAATTAACTACAGGAAGGAAGAGAAAACATTTGTTGTGCTACACAAAAAAATAAACCCAGTGTAGTTACCTACCTATATTATTACTACTTTGGTGAAGGTGTGTGAGACATTGTGTGGCTGTGAGACCTAATACCCTGCGCCCCCAGGCTGAGAGGTAGAAGAACTTGGGGAACAACTGCGCCTGCATACTTATTAGATATACTATACTGTAGGGGAAAACATTTTTTTTTTGTGATACACAGAAAAAATAAATGAACCTAACCTAGCTACCTATATTACCTACTTTGTTGAAGGATGGTGTGTGAGACATTGTGTGGCTGTGATTGACATCTAATACCGTGCTACAGTGCACCCCCAGGCTGAGAGCGAGGTAGAGGAACTTGGGGAACAACTTACTGCGGAATATTAGATATAAACTATACTGAAGGGGAAAACATTTTTTGTGATACACAGAAAAAATAAATAAACCTAGCCTAGCTACCTATATTACCTTTGCTGAAGGACGGTGTGTGAGACATTGTGTAGCTGTGTGAGAGACCTAACCAACCTGAGTGTGCTGCCCTGGGAGGGTAGAGGTCGAGGAACTTTCAACAACTAACTGCGGACTTTAATTTTTAGAAATAAACATTTTTGGTCCTTTTTGTGCTACACAGAAAAAAAAAAAATAAACCACCTAGTTGTGTAGCTACTACCTATATTATTATTACTTACTTTGGTGAAGGTGTGTGAGGCAAATAAAACCTGCTGCACTACAGGGTAGAGGAAGGAACGAAGGGAATAACTGCAGACTTCTTAGAAATAAGCAATTAACAATACAAAGGGGAAAAACATTTGTTGTGGTAAACAAAAATAAACTCTTCTTTGGCAGAGGTGTGCATAAGTGGCTGTGAGAGACCCATCCTGCCCTGAAGATATAGGAACTTGGGCTGAACAACTGTGGAGGAGTAGTACTTGACTCCACCTCTGCCTCCCGCTCACTCCTACTCCCACCTACTCTGTTGTCCTGCCCACAGGCCCTTTTGCACTAGCGTTCTAAGTATAAGCACTAAGCAAAACAGCTTCAGATAAAATATTACACAACACACACACACACACATATAACACAAAATACATTTTTATTGTGTACAACAATATTTCAATATTTTTTACAATTGCATTATAAGTTAAAAAAATGCAAAAAAATAAGCAAAAGCAAATTACTTTATTTTCCCTTTGGACTGGGAAAAAATCTTCCATCTCATATTCTTCAGGAACAAAAAGTAAAGATGCAGAGCCTTCTTCTTCTTCACAGTCAAGCCAGTCCCAACCGCCCCCCTTCCTCATCACCCTAGTCAAGAAAACGACCAAAACAATGATTCTCAGCTGGGTCTGTATTTGTAGACATAACAGGTGATCAAGCTGACTTGATCATACCAATTTCTGAAATGAGTGAGAAAAATTATAGCAGCAGCAGAAAGCGACTTTTGATTTTAGATGAGGAAAATGAAACAACAAACTTAAAGTCTGATGAGGAAAAGAAGTAAAGATAAAAAATATGATGTTGAAAAAAGGGCTCGAACATTTCAGCATCACTGGCTAAATCAGTTTACCTGGTTAAGGCATGATGACCAAAAATGCGTCATGTACTGCTCTGCCTGTGAGAAATATCCCACTCTTGAGACTCCTGCTTATTTAAAAAAACCTAACGTGTTTGCCACTGGTTCAGATAATTTCAGAACTGAGCCCATGAGAAATCAATTCGACATATAATTTGTGCAAACCAGCACAGTCACAAAACTGGTCAACATGCAGTCAATTTTAACATATCTGAAACTGCAATATATCGCGCATTTTCTCAGATGGAGGAAGTCACCAAAAATAAAATGAGTCGTTTATTTAACACCGCATATTCCTTGGCTAAAAATTTACGTCCTTTCTCAGATATGGAGTGGCTTTGCACATTGCAAGAAAAAAAAATGGGGTTAAACTCAGCAGCAATTACGCAAATGGTAAACGGGCCACAGATTTCTGTAACGCAATATCAGCTGTCATGTCTAAAACACAGATCCAGACTGTCAAAAATACAAAATTAGTTACCGTTCTTGCAGATGGCAGTACAGATGCAAGCATTGTAGAGGGGGAAAATGTCTTCCTTCGTTTTGTTGATGGCACAGAAAAAAAAAGTTACAACTGTGTTAATTAAAGCTGTACCTCTTGAACATTCTCACGTAGATGGAGTTTTTAAAGCAATAAACTCTGCACTTGAGTCTGTTGATCTTTGTTTTGCGGACCTTAACAATGTGAGCAGACCTGAACCAGTTCTCGTATCTGCCAACTTTGATGGTGCCAGTGTAATGATGGGCCATACAGGTGGCACCACAGCAAAAATCCGAGAACATGTCCCCACTGTTATACCCATGCATTGCGTAGCCCACAAACTGGAGTTAGCAGTTCTCTACGTCATGAAAAAAAATCCCTTTGTTCAAAACAGTAGAAGACACCTTGAAAGGAATTTTTAAATTTTACCACTACAGCCCCAAGAAACTTAGGGAACTGCAGGAAATAGCAGATGTCATACACACCGAGTTGGCTCATTTCAGTGCAATAAAGCAAGTGCATTGGCTTGCAAGTAAGATGCGTTCAGTTCATGCTGTTCAAGTCAACCTGCCTACAGTAGTTCAACATCTTGAACATGTCTCAAACTCTGCTGGTGATGATGGGGCCAAAGCAAAGGCACTTCTAAGAGATGCGCACGCAGTACAGTTTGTAAAATCACTGTTTATTCTTCAAGATTTTCTGCCAATATTGAAAAATCTATCACTTGACAGCTGCTTACCACTGTCTCTGGTAAACTAAGTTAACGCCTGGACTGCACTGCCAGTACTGTTTAAGAATGCTGACTGCTAATTGTATGTTTCTCCCTGACTACTACCTGAACTATGTTTGGTTCATTGTAGTTTTTGTAATCCCTCCACCCTCTGTAACCTCTGTATTTCTGTACTCCCTCCACCCTCTGTAACCGACATGGAGCCTTTGCAAAAGTCTCTTTGACTCAAAAGGATTGTAATTCTGATCTTATGCAATAAATAAATAAATAAAAAGGATGACCTACTAATATTAGAAGTCCCCCAACTCGTCGAGACATGCTTACTCCAGCTGACTGAGCTAAAAACAAGACCTGGAAAGTTTATGACATCATTTCTAAACCAATATAATCCTGCAGAGAAATGCATGAACTATCTCATTTCAAAACGTGGCAGTGAGGACAAGATTGTTACTTTTACTTTCAAAGGGAACTGTCCAGAAGTAAATTTTACGACTATTACACAGCTGCACAGTTTAATAGATGCAGCAGTATCTTACATTGATCGGCGTTTTCGGAATTTTCTCGGAGGAACCTCTAAAATGGTTCAGTTGCTTAGATTTCAAAAATTTTGATCTATCACGAGAAGAACTTGCACAATTTGGCACAACTAATTTAACTCATTGTCTCCACAGTAGCTCTCTGATGTTGCACCACTTGTCTCCTGTATACTGTTAATAGTAAATCCTGGGCCTTTCTAAGCAAAATCAAGCTATCGTCAGCATGCCACAAACAAATCCTAATAGCTCAAGAGCCGTAAGTGATAGACACAAAGTATGAGTGGCAAAGTTATTCAGCACAAAATTACCTTTCCAGTGGTGGTATGCAAAGCATAATATGTAATTTTGTTTTTTTTTTTCTATGCTGGTTGAAACAGCAAAAATATATTTTTTTTCACTAATACAGGCAACATAAGCCATACACACCATACCATAAACAAATATGAATAACTCCTAAAGTATACATGATATACACATAATATCAGTGGCAAAGTTGTTCAGCACAAAATTACCTTTCCAACGGTGTTATGCAGTCAAATAGATATTATTTTCTGTTACATTATATATTAAAATGTATGTGACTTCTCCAGACGTTGCCAGGGCACACAGAAAGTCAGTAGCTGACTTCTGTAGGCGTGTTCAGGACACACCAGTGTATTTTACTGACGCCAACAGGCGTCAGCTAGGAGACAATGAGTTAAGTAATTTTAGACTACTTTCACAACTTTTTTTCTGAAGATCACATAACCAGTATAAAAAGGGAGTATTCTGCATTAAAGCAATGCTTAAGTCTGCAGTTGATAAGCCATATCTGCAAGTGTATTCACGACTACTATGAGAGAAACCAGCCCAGCTTGCTCACATCCTTGACCTAATAGAAATGTTACTGGCTATGAGTGCGTCTACAGCCAAATGTGAGAGAGTATTCTCCATTCAGAATATTATAAAACCAAAAATAAGAACAAGTTTGGCTGATGACACACTCCAGTCACTTCTGCATATAGTATTTGAAGGCACCGCATTAGACAGCTTTGATCTGGATCAATCAATCACTTTATTTAACCAGGCATAAACACCATTGAGCAAGCTCATTTTCAAGGTGGTCCTGGGCATTAATACAATACAGTACACTTCATAAGATTACAATTACGGTGGACAGCGGTGCAAAAAAAAAAAAAACACACATTGTGAAGGTGCCGGTCAATATCTATACATACTGGTCAACATAATTAACATGCAAAGGTACATAATGATAAGCTTTACTGGAATGAGAAGAGACAACAATCCCATATAGTCTCCGTTAAGTAAGAGCTCATACCTAAATGATAAAAAAATAAGGAGGTGTTAAGGAGAATAGGGTAGAAATTGGGGTGAAAGAGTAGGCAGCCAAGAGGGAGTCAAATGCGAAAAGCAGCTCCGTTCTGGAGCTGCGCAAGCTTCAGAAGAAGGGTCCAAGTGAAAAAAAGCAGCACCAGCATCCGTAGTTAATAAAACAGCTTATTTAATGCATAACATGCCTGTGGCAATCAGGAAGTGAAATAGCAAAACTCACAAGCACCGACCGGTTTCGCGCATGCACACTTCTTCAGGGAGGCCAATTCAAGTGCTACACATTACTTAAATACACCCACATATCATGTGATCACAATCAAAAAAGGTTTTTTTGAATCAGCAATTACCAAACATTATTTAAACACACCAATATAAAAAACATGAATGTAAAAAACATATACAAGAACTGGATCATAGGTATCAATAAATGACAAGGTTCCAATCAAATGTTGGACTTACTAAGTTTTATATGTATAGACATCCATTAATCAATATTTTTTATATATACTATTACATTTTCACATATTTATATGATATAAAAGCAAAGTACCCCTGAGATTCTATTCAAAGGGGACATAATAATCTATATTTATGCTTCTTATACACTACTATGCTTTTTATTTTCAAACATACTATGGAAGCTCACTGAGGTCAACTTAATACGCTCAATATTGTAAAGAACATCTTAAAATGTTAAAGATGTGTGGAATGCATAGTTCCAATAATAAAGGTATATAAAGCAATTATAAGAAACGATACATAGATACATAGACAGTGTCGGCAGATAAGGGCCTATGGCCCACCCAGTCTGCCCATTTGAGCTTGTAAGTTCAGTTTGTTTTCCTAGAAGTCTGTTGCCCTTTACCCCTGACCTCCAGAATTCCTTTATGTATATCCCATGCATTCTTAAATCCGTGATTGTTTCAGCCCCACCACTTCCTCTGGCAGGGTGTTCACTTGTCCACCACCCGCTCTGTGAAGAAATTCTTTCTCATGTTTCCTTTGAATCATCCTCCTCCAACTTCATCCCATGCCCCTAGTCCTGGAACATCTTTTTCGCTTAAAAATAGTGTTTTCCTGCACCCTGTTCCTCCCTGTAAGATACTTGTATGTCTCTATCATATCCCTCTCTCCTCCTCTCCTCCAGGGAGTACATGTTCAGTTCCTTCAACCTGTCCTCATAGGACTTGTGATGCAATCATGCACCATCTTTGTTGCCCTCCCGAACCTTCTCTACCCTGTCTATGTCTTTACGTAGGTATGGTCTCCAGAACTGTACACTGTACTCCAGGTGGGGCCCTCACTAGTGTCTTGTATAGCGGAATTATGACCTCCTTTTCCTGCTGGTGATGCCTGCCTATACATCCCAGCATCCTATTTGCTTTACCTGCTGCCTTGCCACTGTTCCCTACTTTGAGGTCATCAGAGATGATAACCCCAAGATCCCTTTCCTACTTGGAGCATGCTATATCCTCACCCCAACTGATATATTGTGCCAGGGTTTTGTGCCCCATATGCATTATCTTGCACTTCTTTGCATTGAATTTCAACTGCCAAACCACTGACCATTCTTCAAGTTTCTGCAGGTCGCTCTCATTCTGTCTACACCCTCTGGTGTGTCTACTCTGTTACAGAGCTTTGTGTCATCATGAACAGTGAAATTCTGCCTTCTAGGTCCCATGCAATGTCACTGATGAAGATGTTGAATAGTACCGTCCCAGCACTGATCCCTGTGGTACCCCACTGGTCACTCTTCCCTCTGTGGAGTGACAGCCATTTACCACCACCCTCTGTGTCCTGCCACCCAGCCAGTTACCTACCCACCACACTACTGTCCTGCCCACACCCATATTCCCAGTTTGTGTAATAGTCTTCTATGTGGCACAGTGTCAAAGGCCTTGCTGAAGTCCAGATAGGCCATGTCCACCGCCTCCCTGATCCACCTCCCTAGTCACCCAGTCAAAAAATTCAATGAGGTTGGTCTGACATGACCTCCCCTGGTGAAACCATGCTGCTTTGGGTCCTGTAGTCCATTGACAACCAGATGTTCTACCAATCTCTCCTTCAGTAGTGCTTCCATGATCTTCCCCACTACCGCGTGAGGCTGACTGGTCTGTAGTTCCCTGCTTCCTCTTTGTTCCCGCTTTTGTATAAGGGACTACATCTGCTGTCCTCCAGTCTTTGGGTACCTCCCTGTTTCCAGTGATCGGCTAAACAGGATAGCCAGAGGTTCAGCCACCACCTCTCTTAGTTCTTTAAGGACCCAGGGTGCACCCCATCTGGCCCCATTGCTTTATCAACTCTTATTACTTCCAGTTCCTTCAGGACCCTTTCTCGTAAAGGGACTTGTGTCCATTTCTGCACCATTCTCACCTTGTACTCCCTTCAGACCCATTACCTCCTCTTCCTCAGTAAAGACTGAGCAGAAATACCTGTTCAATATGTCAGCTTTACTGTTGTCATCCTCCACGTGGCCCCCCATCCTCCCCTTCAGTCTCACTTACCTCCTTTGTCTTTCTTTTTCACTTATGTACCTGTAAAAGGTTTTGTCCCTCTACCCACTGATTTTGCAATGTGCTCTTCTGTCTGAGCTTTGGCTTCCTTACTGACCTCCCTGCCTCCCTTTGCTTCTCCTGGTACTTCTCCCTATCCCCTTCTGCCTGTGTCTTTTGTATTGCCTGAATGCAATCTTTTGGCTTTCACTTTCTTTGCTACCTCTTCGAAAACCATAATGGTCTCCTCTTCCCTTTCCTCTTGCTAACCTGCTTAATGCATAATTCTGTTGTTCTTGTAATCCTCATTTTAAATACTGCCCACTGTTCCTCAACCCCTGATTCCTGTCCCATTCCCCTTAATGCCTCTTTCAAGTATCTCCCCATTTTCCCAAAGTCTGCCCCCCTAAAATCCAGGATACGTGTTTTTGTGTGGTTTGGTTCTGAAGGTCACTGGGTCAATTAATAATATCCTCACTAAAATCATAAACTTTTCCCAAAGTATTTTCTTTAAACATTCCTTCTATTATATGTATTGTAGAATATGGGGAAATGTTTCAAAATAGATTAAACAGCCACCTACATATTAAGGCTACTATATCAAGTTATGTGTCAAAAGTGTAACCCAAACAGAAGGTCACTAAGGTCAATTTAATAATATACTAAATAGACCAGACAAAATTGTCTAGAATATATAGCCCCAATAATATAGGAAGCCATTTTAAGTGTAAAGCAGTTTTAAAATGCAAAAACCCAGAAGGTCACTAAGGTCAATTACTAATATGCTCACTGAATTGAAAAAACATTTTTCCAAAAATTTTTCTGAATATCCCTTCTAGTGTTGTATAATATGGGGAAAGGTTTCAAAGGACTTGGCTTACAAAAACCAGTAATTCAAAGAGACTGTACAATTTATCATTAAAAAGGTGGGGAGGGGAGGGGGATCCATATTGTAATGATATATCTCTTCTTTAAAAATGGTAAGATAGAAATTCCATCATTCAATCCAGGTGTATCAAGGCCTTTAAGAGTAAAAATCCAGAAAGCCTCATGTTCTAATAATAAATTTAAAGTTCCAGTAGGTGAAAGGGGGAGATTTAGATAATTTATTATTGGAATGTGAGGCCCCCCCTTCCCTCCCCCATCCCCCCTTTTTTAATGATAAAAATGGTACAATCTCTTTGAATCACTGTTTTTTGTAAGCCAAGTCCTTTGAAACATTTCCACAACACTAGAAGGGATATTCAGAAAATTTTGGGGAAAAAAATGTTTTTGAATTCAGTGAGCATATTAGTAATCGACCTTAGTGACCTTCTGGGTTTTTGCATTTTAAAAGTGCTTTACACTTAAAATAGCTTCCTATATTATTGGGGTTATATATTCTAGACAATTTTGTCTGGTCTATTTAGTATATTATTAAATTGACCTTCTGTTTGGGTTACACTTTTGACACATAACTTGATATAGTAGCCTTAATATGTAGGTGGCTATTTAATCTATTTTGAAACATTTTCTCATATTCTACAATACATATAATAGAAGGAATGTTTAAAGAAAATACTTTGGGAAATGTTTATGATTTTAGTGAGCATATTATTCATTGACCCAGTGACCTTCTGGTATTATTATTTTCTGCATCTTATAATTGCTTTATACCTATATTATTGGAACTAGGTATTCCACACATCTTTAACATTTTAAAATGTTCTTTACAATATTGAGCATATTATTAAGTTGACCTCAGTGACCTTCCATAGTATGTTTGAAAATAAAAAGCATACTAGTGTATAAGAAGCATAAATATAGATTATTATGTCCCCTGTGAATAGAATCTCAGGGGTACTTTGCTTTTATATCATATAAATATGTGGAAATGTAATAGTATATATAAAAAATATTAATTAATGGATGTCTATACATATAAAACTTAGTAAGTCCAAAATTTGATTGGAACCTTGTCATTTATTGATACCTATGATCCAGTTCTTAATGTATATATGTTTTTTACATTCGTGCTTTTTATATTGGTGTGTTTAAATAACGTTTGGTAATTGCTGATTCAAAAAACCTTTTTTGATTGTGATCACATGATATGTGGGTGTATTTAAGTAATGTGTAGCACTTGAATCAGCCTCCCTGAGGAAGCGTGCATGCGCGAAACCGGTCGGGGCTTGTGAGTTTTGCTTTTTCACTTCCTGATTGCCACATGCATGTTATGCATTAAATAAGCTGTTTTATTAACTACGGATGCTGGTGCTGCCTTTTTTCATTTGAGCCAAGAGAGAGGCCAGAATAGGCAAAAGGCAGAGAATAGGCAGGGCCATCTCGGATAAAGGGAACTAAGCTTGTAGGTCCTAGGTTTCTGTTGTTAGGAATGTGAGGTGGATGAGATACTTAAGCGTAGGATTTGAGCGTGGCACCCGGGGCTTAGGGGTCATAGGCGTCTGAAACAGTTGCATGATTTCTTCAGATAATCCATTAATAGAGCTTTGAATGTGAAAATGCTTGGAAGTGAGGATAATTTTAATGAGTCTTGCATAGTGTTCCAAAGTGATGGAAGTGAGAAGTTGATTGCTGCTGAGCCAAGGGTAGTTTTCACTCTAGGAATCTGGAAGCAGATTATGGAGAAGCGTCTCAGGCCATAGGAACCTTTAGCCCGTTTGAAGATGTTCAAGATGTACAGTATGCAGGGAGGTTATCAGATACTGCTCTTAAAAAAAAAAAAAAAAAAGAGGGAGCATTCCTTTTTCTTCTAGTTGAGAGTGAGGTCCATCCCGAAACCTGGTATAGACGACAGTGATGTGTACCACGGGGTAGATTTAAGATAAAGCTTAAAGCCCGGTGGTAAAGGATGTCCAGTTTGTTTAGCATCGTTGATGGGCAATGACTGTAAAGGAAGTCAGCATAGTGCAGTATAGGTAGGAATGTAGTTTGTACTAGTCTCATTATGGCTTCTAACGTAAGTAGGTGTTTAATGAGATAGAATAAACCTAATCGCTGTCTTAGTTTCTTTGAGGTTTCATTTAAGTGGCACAAAAAGTTGAGCTTGTTATCCAACCAGAACCCTAGGTATTTAAAGGTATCAACTTCAAGGGGTTCATCTAAGAGTGTTCGGATCTGTGTGATATGTAGACATCTGGAAGTAGACTTTGGTGAGAGAATCACTGCTTTAGTCTTTTTGGCATTGAGGAGGAACTTATGAGTGAGAAGGTTGTATTGGAGGGTGACAAAGTCTTTCTGTAAGTACTCATGGGCCAAATCCAAGGATGAATTTGTGGTATAGAGTACAGTATCATCTGCAAATAAGTGCACATTTGCTGTGCCCAGCTGCGAGTCCAGATTATTGACGTATATTGCAAAGCGGATATGGCCCAGGATGGAGCCTTGTGGGACGCCTCATAAAAAGGATTTTTGTGGTGACAGATCTCCTATGGCTTTGACTTGTTGTAACCTATTGGTTAGGCAGCTGGTGAACCATTTAATGCAGAACTATCAAGTCCGATGTTACTAAGTGCAGTAAGCATGATGGTATGATCCACAGTATCGAAGGCCTTACTTAGATCAAGGAAGAGGGCAAATACAAATCAAACGAAATCAAGCTATCAACCACTGGCTACTATCTGGTCCTGGCACACGCCACATTCATGGTCATCATGGTCATGCTAGTTCAACTACTAGTTCTGATGATTCACTCGAAAATGTCCCTGAGGCTGTCACTAGTCTTGATGACGACATGACTGAATACGATACTCCGGCTGGAGCAAGCTCAGGCTTCCTGTAACTTTTCCTGATACTAATGCTGTACTGTCTGCTACTCTGCTGTAATGATGTTCTCACTGTGCTGCTGGTGCTCTGCGCTGCTGCTGCAACCACACTTGCTGTCAGTTCCTCGCTGCTGATGCTAATTCTGTCAATCCTTATGCTCGCCATGCTGCTGACAAAAATAAAATCATATTATTTATTCTCCTTATTGTCTATTTCAACACTAAATAACTACTACAATAAATCCACTGAGTTTTCTGTAGTTTGATACTTTCCATTAAAAATATGCCATTTTATACCGGGACTACCAACTCAAGCACTGGGACAACTACTTTTGGACAAGCCACTTGTCCATGGACAAGTACCTAATTTTAAAATTTGTCAAGCCCTGTCTCATCTCCAGGACATTTATGTGCAGATGGGACTCGTCCTGGCTCCACAGGTCCTGGGTGTGGAGGTCCTGACAGTGAGCTCCCCAACCAGTCAGAGAGGCATCTGTGGTGACGGTGATCTATGTCTCCAGTGCGGCAAAGGGGAAACCCTGATAAAGATTGTCCTCCTGGGTCCACTAGGTGAGTGACTTGTTGGAGGTTCCATTACCTTGACGTGGAAGGACCGTGAGTGCGTGGTCAGAGACCACTGAGTGCCGAGTATCCATTGAAGAAGAATCACCATTTATATAGTGCTTTTCTTATACAGTGTATCCCAAAGCGCTTTACAAGCAATGCTAGACTGGTAGTGAACTGACTGAATGTGTAGTGGCAACCATATCGCATATCAACACCCACACAAAGCCTGGACAATTGCATAAACCGGTTTATGGGAAAGGGAATGTTGGCCAGGACACCGGGAATGTCCCCTACTCTTTGCAAAGAGTGCCCTGGGCTCTTTTACTTCAACCTGGACACCCACCAGGACAACACCAGGATGGGTAGAAAGGATCTCGGTTTAATGTCTCATCTGAAGGATGGCACACCTCAGCAGTACAGCACCCCCCAATACTGCACTCTGATGCCAGTGATTTTTAGGTGCAAGTCCAATCACGGCGTGGGATGAGAACCCACGACCTTCTGGTCCAGAGGCGGATGTGCAAGTGGGCTAGGAGTACCGTGAATACGGACAGTGCCATAAGACCTAGCATTCATTGCATCGACAGAGCTCAGACTGAGTCATTCTCCTTTCTGAAGCAAGCCATCTGGAGAATGTCATTTCTCTTGTCCTCTGGAAGGCAGGCTCTTGCCCTGGAAGTGTTCAGAAGAGCTCCTATGAAGAGAAGTTGTTGGGAGGGTTGAAGCTGTGATTAGTCCAGGTTCAGTAGAATTCCCATGGATGTGAGGAATTTGGAAGCCATGGCAATCACTTCCTGTGTCCCTTGTCTGGAAGGGCTTGCTAGGGGTTTTCAGAGGTGCGTCACGAGTACTGAAAATCACTTTGCAAAGATTTGTGGTGCCGAGGAGAGCCCAAAGGGCAGGACTCTGAACTAGCAGTGCTGACCCACAGCCACAAAGCGTAGATACTTGTGGTGGTCTGGGTGCACTGGGACGTGCTGGTAGGCATCATGCATGTCCAGAGACGCCAACCAATCATTTTGATGAATCAGATGCAGAAGCGTTCCCAGCAAGATCATCTTGAACTTTTCTTTGAACAGGTATTTGTTCAACTTCCTCAGGTCTAGAATAGGGTGCATACTGCCTGTTTTCTCTGGAACTAGGAAGTAGTGAGAGTAAAAACCCTGTGTTCTGCTCTGCCTGCGGAACTACTACTACTGCCCTGTTGTTCAGAAGGGCCTGAATTTCGGCAGCAAGGAGGACTGACTGAGCGGCAGACAGCTCGGGCTGTCACTTGGGTGGATGATCGGGAAGGGGGGTCTCTGAGAGATTTAGAGAGTATCTCTCTCGAATTATCCTGAGGGCCCATTTGTCCATTGTGACAGCCTTCCACTGGTTGTAAACTTGAGTCATACGCCCCCCTACCACTGAAGAGGAGTCCCCCTTCTGCAGTTGAGGTGGGACATGGGTCGGGTCTTCAGAGGGTGGCACTGGGCACCTTCAGAGCCTGTGCCTTCTGCTGCATTTTCTTTTGTGGCTGAGGGGTTTGGCTCTTCTTAAAAGCTCTTCGGCCTTTATCACAAAAGGAATGTTAATTATGAAACTGCTGGCAGTTTTAGCCCCGCTGAGGGGCGGCAGGGGCTGGTCTGGCAGTTTTAATAGCAGTCCTGGTTTTCTGAGTGGCCTCCAGTGCCTGCTCCACTTGTGGGCCAAACAGGTAAACACCATCAATAGGGAAATTTATGGCTCTCTGCTGAGCATCATTAGTGAAGCCTGAAGTTCTTAGCCAGAAGTGCCGTCGAGTACAAATCCCAGTCGCTGCTGCTCTAGAGGCAGTGTCAAAAGCATCCATAGCAGCTTTAAGCTGCTGATTGTTGGACTCAATGCCTCTGGTAATAGTCTGAAGAAGCTCTGAGTTAGTGTCAGACTCCGGTAAAGCCTCAACCGTCTCTTTGAGTGAATGCCAGAGGGTATACTCATACTGACAGAAATGACCCTGGTAACTAGCACTGAGCATGCCCAGGGTAGCAGCAGCAAGAAAAAAATTACTCACCTTAGTAATTATGTTTCTTCTAATGGAGTCTTGCTGTATTCTGACTATTACAGTTAGCTCCAGCACTTGAACTTCCCCAGGGAGTAAAGGGTTAAAATTCTATGCAAGGCATAGAACGCTGAGCTCAAGCTCGGTTGAGAACTCTGTCTGCAGCACTTTGAAACCAAACTGTCAGATTCTTATGAGCTAAAACTCACTGACTTTAATAATGTGGAAATTGCAAAATTTCTACCAGCCAACTGGCAACAAAAGTTTTAGATTCCCAATAGAAGACTCAAGTCAGGAAACCCAAAAAAAACAGGTAATAAAGCATAACAAATTCTTAATTATGCAACACAAAGCACCCACAAAAACAGAAAGTGTGCTGAATACACCCCTGGGGTGCAACACTGCACCTGCCCACCCACATCCCAAAAACTAGGTTCTGAGAGGGGAGGCAGGTCAGAATACAGCAAGACTCCATTAGAAGAAACATAATTACTAAGGTGAGTAAATTTCTCTTCAAACAACATGAAGTCTTGCTGTATTCTGACTATTGCAAGCTACCAAGCAGTACCTCCATGGAGGAGGGACAGAACCTACTTTGGGAATAGGCTCTGAAGTACTGCTGTGCCAAACCTAGCATCACTCCTAGCCTGGATATCCAGAGAGTAATGCTTGGTGAAGGTATGAACTGTTTTCCAGGTGGCTGCTTGGCAAATCTCTAACAAAGGAATATCCCTGGCCGCAGCCAGAGATGCAGCTGTACCTCTAGTGGAATGAGCCCTCAGGCCTGAGGGTGGAATTTTTCCCAGTTTCTCATAGCAGAATTAGATACAGGACACAATCCACCTGGCAACAGTTCTCTTGGTGGCAGGTTTGCCCTTACCTACTTCCCCATAAGTGAGGAACAACTGAAGGGAGTCAAACCTGTGACCCTTTGTACGTTCTATGTAGTAACTAAGGGCTCTTTTAACATCTGAACTGTGCAACCTCCGCTCTCCTGAGGAAGCATGATCAGTGAAGACCACAGGAAGAGGCACAGACTAGTTTAAATGGAAATCAGAAACCACTTTCGGTAAGAATCTTCTATTGGTTCTAAGAGCCACCTTATCTCTATGGAATGAAATGAAGTCAGGTTCAACTGACAGAGCTTGCAATTCATGGGTACATCTGGCAGAGGTAATAGCAACCAAAAACACAGTTTTCCAAGTCAAGTACTTGAGCTCTGCTGAGGACATAGGCTCAAAAGCTGAGCAATGCAAATATCCAAATCCCAGGCAGGAGCAGACTCCCTAAAGGGGGGACTGGTATGAAGCAATCCCTTAAAAAATTTACAGAATACAGGGTGAGACAACAGGGAAGAAGGCTTTCCCACTGAGAGAAAAGCAGAAACAGCTGACAAATGTACTCAGAGTAGCTGGTCTAAGGTCTAGGCCATTAAGATGAACCATATAATCCAGGACTGTAGCTAGATCAGCAGTGTCTGGAGATATGCACCTCTTGCAACACCAAATGCTGAATCTCTTCCATTTGGAGTTACAAGTTTTTCTGGTAGCAGGCTTCCGAGAAGCCTTGAGAATATCTAAACCCCCCTTTGGACAGATGCAAGTTTGCATATTCTAACTCTTCCAGAGCCATTCCTTGAGATTTAGGGATCTCAGATTGGGGTACCAAATCCTCCCCTGAGAGGAAGTTAACAGATTGTAATTCCTGGGAAGAGACAGAGGGAGATGGACTGCCAGGGATAGCAACAGAGGGTACCAAGGCTGCCTGGCCCAATCTGGAGCAATCAGAATCACTTTGCAAGGTTGTGACCTTATCTTGACCAGAACTTTGAAGAACAGAGGAAAAGGAGGAAAGGCATACAGGAATCTCCCTTCCCAATTCAAAATCAGAGCATCCAGAGGGACTGAGCCCAAGACTGGGGGTCTGCAACAAAACAGAGGAAGTTGGTGATTGTCTGGGGCTGCAAAGAGATCTATCTCTGGAGTGCCCCACCTTGAAAAGATGGCTTTCAACACCAGAGGGTCCAGGGACCATTCGTGATGTCCCTGGGAGATCCTGCTCAGTGCATCTGCTAGCACATTGTCCTTCCCTGAAAGATGACCTGCCACGAGGGAGGTCTACAGAAAATAAGCCAGGGACCACAATTTCATGGCATCCATGCACAAGGCCGTGGACCGAGTGCCTCCCTGCTTGTTGATGTACCACATGGTGGTAGTGTTGTCCGTCCTGACCTGGACCACCTTGTTCTGCACTGAGTGAGAGAAAGCTTGCAGGGTCAGAAGTACTTCCCTGAGCTCCAGGAGGTTGATAGGAAGGAGGGATTCCTGAGGGGACCACAGTCCCTGGGCTGTGAGAGCCCCTAGATGGGCTCCCCACCCCAACAGAGAAGCATTTGTGGTAAGGACCACACAGTGAATCTGAGTGACAAAAGGAACTCCTTGCCTCAGATTGTCCAGGTCCTGCCATCAGTGAAGGGCCTGGATAAGGGTCTGAGTAACCGGAACTAGTTTGGTAAGAGGATCTTTCCTTTGGGACCAAAAAGCCCTCAGATGGAACTGAATGTCCCTCATCTGAAACCTGGCCCCTTGGACCACTGCTGTGGAAGCTGCCATGTGGCGCAAAAGCTGCAGAAAATGCCTCGCTGGTTGAGAAACCAGAGGGAGGAAGGAAGAAGCCAGTTGTGAAATGGCTGTTGCCCTTACCAGAGGAATGAAAGCTCTTGCTTTGACTGTATCCAACTCTGCTCCTATAAAGGTAAGAAGCTGTACAGGCTCAAGAACTGACTTGGGAAGATGAAGAAGAAAACCCAGGGAAGTGAGAACTTGTTAGGTCACTTGCAGATCTGACTTGACTTGATCTGGGGACTGGCCCACAATGAGCCAATCGTCCAGATATGGAAAGATGAAAATCCTTTTTCTTCTTAAAAAAGCCACCACTACTGCCAGGCACTTTGTGAACACCCTTGGGGCTGAAGTTAGGCCAAAGGGCATTGCTCTGAACTGATAATGGCCTGAGGGCAATTCGAACCGGAGGTACTTTCTGTGGGAGCACCTGATGAGAATGTGAAAGTAGGCATCCTTGAGGTCCAAGGAGGCTAGCCAGTCTCCTGGCCTTAGAGAGGGAAGAATTGTTCCCAGAGTCACCATTTTGAATTTTGGCTTTAAAAGATGTTTGTTCAGGTATCTTAAGTCTAGGATGGGTTGCCATTCCCTGTCTTTTTTGGGGTAAGGAAGTACCTGGAGTACAGACCTTTGCCCCTGTATAGGGTAGGAACTCTCTCTATGGCTCTTAAGGCCAGTAGAGGAGATGAAACCTCTGCCTCTAGAGCAAGGGTTTCTGATATATTTGCAGGTGGAAAGGATCTGGGTCTCATTTTCGGAAAATTTTTGAAACTGAGAACCAGTCCCTGGCTTACTATCTCCAGGACCCACTTGTCTGAGGTAACAGACATCCAGTCCTGGACAAAGTAAGCCAGCCTGCCTCCTACCGGAATGGGGGAGTCAACCCGGGCTGACACATCAGGGTTTCTGCTTGGCAGGAGCCTTAGTCTGAGGAGTGGATGCAGCCCTGCTCATCCCTCTTCTGCCTCTCCCTCTAAAGAACCCCCTCTGAGAAAAGGAAGAAGAGGCCTGCGCTTGGTAGAAAGGCCTGCGAAAAGGCCTGTCCCTGCCCCTAGCTTGCTGCCTTTGAGGAGTTGCCTGCCTCTCCTTGGCCTGAGCACTCCTATAAGTGGTCCTGTACTCATCCATTTTCTTCATGTAATTCTCTGTCTGCTCCCCAAACAGAGAATTACCCATGACAGGGAAATCCATGGCCTTAGCCTGGGTGTCCTGTGAGAGGCTAGTACATCTGAGCCAAGCCATCCTCCGAAGAGCCACACATGTAGCCATGACTCTTGAGGACACATCACTGGAGTCCACAGCAGCATGAAATTGTACCTATGATGCCTCAATCCCACCAGCAGCCACCTCCTCCAGCTCCTTGGCCAGCTGGGGGGAGGCCTACTTAGCCAGTGCCAGTACAGTGTCCCACCTGGACTTCTGGCACCTGGCTGTATAGGCCATATTGTTAGCCTGCTGGAGTCCCAAAGATGATGGCATGTACTGTTTCTTCGCCATGGCATCTGTCTTCCTGGAGTCTTTGTCTGGGGGGTGTGAAGCCAAAGGAATATTTGCCTTGTCACAGGCTGCAGCCTGCACTACCCCAACATGGCTGCATTCTTGGTAGAAAAACTCTGTATCTGAGCCTGATAAGGTGTACCTCTTGTCCATTTTTCTGTCAACAGGAAGTACAGAGTTAGGAGACCTTAGAATTTTTTGTGTCTGCTTCCCAAAGGACTTATGGAGGGGAACAGACAGTCTCTTGGACTCCGGGATGTCCATCATTTCAACAAAATCAGGCTCCTCCTGATCCTCCACAGCCTCCTCCATGGGAAGCTGGAGGGTTTCAGCCACCTTTCTGTAAAACAGATAGTGGGGAGGGGACTCAGAGAGCCTAGGAGGGGAAACACCAGAAGGTCTGTCGGGGGAGATGTCCAGTTCCACAGGCACATCCAGACTTTCATCATCATCACCATCCTCTTCAAAATCCCCTTCCTCTTCAAACTCCGGTTTATAAAAGTCTTCAGGGGAATAATCTTGAACCGGGGGAACCGACCGAACTGAACCCCTGCCAGAAGGCGCCAGATCAGTCGGAAACCGGATGAAGCGATTCAACAATCTGAATCGCTCTATCTCTTCGGCGGTCAGAACATGAATGTCTGGACCCGAACCGGTCAATTTATCTTTGCGCTTTCTTTTCGTAGGAACCGATCCCTCAGGATCGGCTCTCCTCTTGCCCAAAGTAGTATCGCCCTGGTCAGAGGGCACTCCTTCTGGTTCGGTAGCAACAGAACTGGGCTGGCCTTCCGTGTCAGCGGATTTCTTGGCCTCCTTATCCCTAAGTCTACCTAACCTTTTATCCAGTGTAGACTTAGGGAAATTCTTGCAAATTTGGCAGTCTGAATCGAGGTGGTCAAACCCCAGACAGTAAACACAGGTGGTGTGGGGATTGGCCTTAGCAAAGACCTCCCCACACACACTACAGTGTTGAAACCCAGTGGGCCAGGTTTTTTTCTTGGATTTCTCAGACATGGCCAACCTAGCAAACGTATCCTTTATTTGGCAACCGCCAGGCAAGACTCCTCCGTCGGTTTCTCACTGTGTTACTGGAGTTGGAAAAAAACGTACAAATCACGTTTTTTTTTTTTTTAAACCGATATGGACCCGTAACCACACACTAAAATCTTGCATAAATGATTTACTAAAGGGTCGGGACCGAAAAATACAGCTTTTACAATTTCCACAAAAAAACTACCTAAAGTACTTACAGTACCACAGACGGAGTCCTGGACCGACAAAGCAGAATTCATTTCAAATATAATTTCAGACTAAACTGACAACTTCAACAGAGTTTTTGAACTGAGCAAAGGAGAAATCTCAGGAGCGACTGTTCAGTGAGGCGGAGTAAAGAATCTGACGGTTTGGTTTCAAAGTGCTGCAGACAGAGTTCTCAACTGAGCTCGAGCTCAATGTTCTATGCCTTACATAGAATTGTAACCCTTTACTCTCTGGGGCAGTTCAAGTGCTGGAGCTAACTGCAATAGTCAGAATACAGCAAGACTTCATGTTGTTTGAAACACTCGTTTCCTTGGAGTACCTATTTTTTTTTTCACTTTCTTTTTAACCCCAGCCTTACTGCCCTCTCGTTTCACTCCTTCAGACCTGATCAACCCCATAGATTCCTCCCATGGAGTCTGCCCTTGGAGTGCCAGGCTTACTCCATTATCCTCTTCCTTACTCCTCTCTTAGGAGTGCCTGCACAATGGGGTCTGCCCGTGGGTGGTGATCCAAGGCTTGGATCGATCATCATCTTGGACTGAGAGAGTTTTTTTCCCCCGTTTTTCTCCCTTGGTCCTTCCTTCCCGAGGGCGCTGGCACACAGGACGAGCATCCAGACAGACAGCATGCTGACGCACGTCGCTGTCAAATGCCCACAATGTCCTCCCTCCCTGACTCCAGAGAGCCGCCTGTGCCCCGATGCCCGTGCTTCCACAGGCATAGGTGCGTCGGGTGCACAAAGCACCCCAGGAGGAAGAGAGCATCCATTGGGATGCTGGATCTCCCCCCCCCAACCCCCGGGAGTCCAGAGTCCGTTCCCGAACCAGGGTCACCAGCGTGGCGCGAGGTGAGGCGTCCATCACCTCAACCCTTACAGAGTGTCTATTTTATGAGATTCTTTATTAACTGGATGAGCCGTGGATTCCTGGGGGAGCACAGCTTTGTCGTTCTCCACCAGAACCACTAGAGAATCTGCAAAGGCTTGAGAAGCATTGGCCTGTCTTTAGGGGGAACATACTTCCTGTTAGCGCCAGTCTGTCCCACACCACTTGCGAGAGAGAGTCTCAAAAGAGAGTTGCACTGGTGGTGTCAGGTCCACAGGAACATGGAGATATTGCAGGCGCAAAAGCTTCCTAGGGTCCACCTCAGAAGTCTGGAGAGTAAGAGTGGAGTTCATATTCTTCAGCAGAGATTTGAAGGAGAGGTCTTCAACCACAGGCTCAGCTGAAGTGGAGGGTCTACTCTCTACCCCATAAAATGAGTTTTCATCCACATAGTCCATCAGGTGCAGACCAGGATCAGACTCATCATAATCCCCCTCTACCCCAGAAGGGATAGTATAGGTAGGAAAGGAAGGAAGAAGAGCCGGAGGTGCCACCCCCGGAATCGGGGTCAAGAACCCCGGCACCCGAGTCGGAACCAGTGCCAAAAACGACACCGGCACGCACACAGCACCGGCAATGATGCTGCAGCCAGAGCCACACATGGCATCACAGCCGGTGTCAAATGACCAACTGAAGTCCCCATACCCAACTTCAGGACACCCAAAGGTCGTGACACCCCCGGAGACCTGAAAGTATGAACAGGAGTAGGAGGAGAATGCAGTACCTGTGCCGGCGCCCCTGTGCCGCAGCCATGTGAGGGGGATAGGCACGAGGGAATGGCATCAACAGCACCGAAGAAGGTGCCGTGCGATCAGGCTGACCCAACTGCTCCACCCCCAGGCCAATGACCCCCAGGCCCGAAGGCCCCGGGACCAAGTCCACAGGTGAGGGAACAACCATTGGACCCACTGCTCCATAACAGCGGCCCAATGATGAAACTGCTCACCAGAAGAGCACCCGGGGGCGGGGAGAGACTCCAGAGCCGAAGACTGTGTTCGCTAGGGACCGAGGCCACAGGCGACCCTGATGGAGCCAGGCTCAGCCTACTGTCCCCTGCAACTGACGGTCTCACTGCAGACATACCAGAGGGTGACCTCGAGCAGTACTGCTTCTTCCTCTACCGGTGGGAGGAAGAAGAGCTCGAGGCTGAACGGTGTTGAGCCCCCAACTGGGATCGTGAACAGGCCCACTTCCTTTTGTGCTTCTGGGAGGACGGCCCTTCCTCCCGAGCACCAGACTGCCCGTGATCAGCTCTCCCCTCCAAAGAGGGAGGCAGACCAGACCCAACCCTGCTGCCAAAACAACTTTCAAGCGAAGTCTCCCTACCGTTTCCCTACCGTTACCGGCACCATTCATAATCGACTCCATCAATGGCGGTCTAAAGAAGACTTCTTTTGTCTGTTACTTCAAACTACGATATATATATATTTTTTTTAATTAAATACTACTAAAACACCGAACTAAATCAAATATTGAATGACTAAGCTGCTGTCTTATAGACTTCCGGTTCCGCCACAGATCAGACAGGCTGCTAAAGACTTTGTTCCGTAGCCAACCGACGGGAAAACCCCCTCGAAAGCCTACAACTCGATCATTTTAGAAAAAAAAAAAAACAGAAGCCATAATGTCCGGAGGGACTACTGTAAAAGATAAAGGTGCCCGATCCCGTTCCCATCAACCTAAGGGAGACAAAGATGCTGCTGGAGCCCAAAGCACCTCATCGAGCTTACTTCGGATGGCGGATCAAGCTGCAGCATATGATACTGACGAGGAGAAGGACAAACTCACTCGGCAGAGATTTGATGTCCTCCTGAAAAAAAATAAGGAAAATGCGTGCTGAAAATAAAACTGAATTTCTCCAACTAAACCAAAACTTACAACAAGTGGAGCGACGGGTCCAGGAGACTGAAGGCCGCATCTCGCAGGACGAAGACAATATACTTCACATAGGCCAGACGGTTTGCGCCTTGTGTCGCCAAGCCACAGAACTGGAAAATAAATGTATAGACTTAGAAAGCCACTCTAGACAAGATAATTTGAGGATACATGGGCTAAAGGAGGGAGCTGAAACAGGCTTAAAGGCTGAATTCATTTCAGACTTGCTACGGGATGTCCTCGAACTCCCAGCAACATACGATCTGAGAATCGAACGTGCGCACAGAGCCCTGAGGTCTCAGCTCATCCCAGATCAATTATCATTAAATTCAGCAGCTACAGAACGAAGGAGGATATCCTTTGCCGAGCATGGCAAAAACGAGAGGTAAAATACCTAGATTCAAGGTTATTTTTCGACCAGGACTATCCCACTATAATTCAAAAAACAACGGCTGGAATACAGCCCTATTATAAAGCTCCTGAGAGACCAACAACTAAAATTTCAAACGCCTTACCCGGCTCGTCTCAGAGTGCACTGGAAAGAAGGGCCCGAGGTGTATGATTCAGTGCAGGAAGCGAGTGCAGCCCTTTTGAAGCATGGCTTGGAACCTCCGGCGCCTTTAAAACCACCTCTACAGAGAAGGAAAGAACCTGCTGGGTCATGGGAAAAAGTGCTGCCCAGGAGACGGAAGCAGACACCCAGCCAGTTCACTAAGCGCACATCCTCAATGCTACAGGATCTGATGAAAAAGCTGCCGGGAGTTACGGAAAGCGAAGATGAAGCGGAAGATAAGCACTGAAGGGGAATTCTTCCCTTTGAATTTTTGAATCACTCTCTTCCTAAGTGAGTACTGTCTACCATTTCGGAACTATAGGGGTTCTATCCCGATACAAATGCTGGGCTAATTTTTACTGCGACCTCAAATGAAGTATGACGCCATGTCTCTGATAGCAGCAGTACCTTGGCAAAACACACCCTAACTGTGTTCGTTTTATGCTCCCCCCCCCATGGATACTTTCTGCCGAGCAAAGAAATAATGGACCGCCGCACAGTTTTGGTACAGCGAGTCAGAAAATAATTGTAGGAGAAGGAGGCATTTAAAACAGCAAAGGGCTGACAGGATAAAATAAAAAAGATTGTCTCAGACTCGGTGGTGTGGTGGATCGGCATGGGGGAAGGGGGTAGAGGAGGAGGAATCTAAAGTCTCCAGGGAAAGTAAGCAGGAGAAGCCTGAAACTTTATAATATGCAGGCCCTCCATAAATTACAAATGACACGCATCTGATTTATGTGAGAAAGAATGGTATGGCACCTTACGAGGTATCTCTATAGCTGTTGGTGAGGGGGCTAAAGAGGGAACTCAGTGGGAGGAAGGCTGGACGGATGTCTATGCCTCACCCGCGAGGACAACTAATATAATAAGGTCAGTGGGTTGGCTGAGGAGGCAGCAGACCATCTGTGCCCAGAGAACATCAGTCTATTCTGGTCCGTTGGTACTTTAAATCATATTGAGCCCCACTATTTCGGTGTGGACTCAGGAAGGGGGTCCTTTTAGATAGGGAAATCCTACACCCCTTTCTGCCACTTCCTAAATTTACGGGAAGGGCAAAAAAGCCTCGCTTGGCTAGGCCTTCCGCCTTGGAAGTTCCAAGCAAGACTGTTTTTTCTCTTTCATTGCTCTTTTTGATTTTCTTTGTTGTTATACAAACAATGTTATGCCGGTATAATAAGGTCTTAACCGGCTTAGTTAAGTATGTTAAATTTATTCTATATATACTGTGGTTGTTGTTTCAAAGAGTTGCTGATTGTTCTGCTGCTGGCCTTCCACCCTGTCAGGAGTCACTCTTCACTCTGCCCCTGGATTATTAGGCCGAAAGACCAAAAGGAGTACAGCCTCAATTATATAAATATGGCTAAGATGAATACTGCTATACTTTCTTTTAATGTTAATGGGCTACCAAAGCCAGTTAAGCGAAGCAAGATTATTGGCTATATCAAGAGTCTGGGGCGCACTTCTACATGCTCCAGAAGACACACCTCTCTTCACCTGAACAGGAGAAGTTAAACAAATTTGGATTTTCTAAAGTTGTGGCCGCTTCATATAAAGGAGAACACTGTAGGGGCGCAGTGGTCCTGGTGCTGGGAGGTGTGGCTTTTGAGACTAAAGACACCATGGTAGACATGGGGGGCTGCCTGGCAGCCTTGAAGGGCGTTTATAATGGGCACTTGATCACAATAGCCTCAATCTATGCCCCCCCAGGCTCAGATTATAATTTTTATAGCAGACTATTTATGAAACTGACGGAGTGGGCAGAGGGAACATTGATTATGGGTGGAGATCTGAATATTGCGTTAAATGACTACTTGGATACCTCAACTGTGGTTCCCAGGTCAGACAGGAGAGTGGCTCTAAAGGTTGGTAGGCCGTTGACAGAATTGGGTTACACGGACGCATGGAGTGATTTCCATGGTCAGAGGAGAGACTACACCTTTTTTCCTGTGGTAAGTAAAACGTACTCGAGAACAGACTATTTTTTAATACCGAAGGAAAGTACTGATCATTTAAAGAAGATTGAAACAGGGGAAGTCTATCTTTCTGACCATGCGTCTTTATTAATGCATAGGCAATTGGGACAAAGTAAGAAAAAGACATTGTGGCGTCTTAATCTATCCCTAATACAGAGGAAAGAGGATCAGGAGCTACTGTGGGAAATGATTAAAGAAACCCTGTTGTATAATGATTCCCCAGAGGTCTCCCCCTCTAGCCTATGGGATACATTGAAAGCGGTGGTCAGGGGGGAAATTGATTTCAAAGGCTACGTACCATAAAACGAGAGAGAGAGAGAGAGAGGCTCAAAGGGTAGCACTGCAGACCCAAATAAGGGAGCTAGCGTGCTCCTTAAAAGAGGAATATGATCCTAATAAAGAAAAAGAGGTACAAGCAGCTAGGCGGTCCCTTAACTCTGTTCTGGAATATAAGATAGAACAAAACATGTTATATCTTAAACAGAAGTATTATGAGGGGGGCCCCCGGGCATCAAGATTGCTGGCTAGCAGATTGAGGCAGAAAAGAGCCAAAGCCACTATAAACAGGAATAAACATCCACACACGGGTCAGCAAATGACCGACACAGTGGACATTGCAGAGGCCTTTGCAGATTTTTTCCATGAACTATATAAGATGGGGTCTCTACCCAAAGGAGATAGGATAGCCCAATTTTTAGAAGTATTGCAACTACCCCAGGTAGGTGAGGAGGAAATTGCCAAGTTGCTTTCACCAATAAAGGAAGGCGAAATTATGGCTGAAATAGCTAGAATTAAGACAGGGAAATGCCTCGGAATGGATGGCAATCCTGCGGAGTTTTATAAACTTTTTAAGAATCAGATTGCCCCAACTCTTGGCAGGGTTTATAAGTCCCTCCTAGCTGAGGAAGGTGAGATTCCGCCATCCTGGAAATATGCAGTGGTAGCAGTATTGCCCGAGCCCGCCAGGGACCCCTTAATATGTGCCTCTTACAGGCCAATTTCTATATTGAACACAGACTATAAGATCATGGCGGGCATCATGACCCGGCATCTTGAAAACATTATCCCACAAATTGTTCATATCGACCAAATGGGTTTTGTCCTAGGTCGCCAAGCGCAGGACGGTATCCACTGGGCTGTGGATATCTTGGATTATTTGAACAAGATGAGGAAAGCGGCCCTGGTCATGAGCCTAGATGCAGAAAAGGCATCTGACAAGGTAATGTGGCCTTTTCTACAGGCGGTGCTGGCGGGCTCTGGCTTTCCCGGGTCTTTTGCAGACTGATTTCCAGGCTTTATAATGCTCCTAGTGCTTGTGTACAAGTAAACGGGCATTTGGGGAGGTCATTTCCTCTGGAAAGAGGCAAGAGGCAGGGATGCCCCCCTCTCTTCCCTGTTATTTGCCATTTTTGTGGAGCTGTTGGCACAGGCAATTCGCTGGAATTCAGAGATAAAGGGCATAGAGGTAGGGGGGATAGAACAAAAGCTAAGTCTATATGCAGACGATGTCCTGATGTTTTTAAGTAGTCCGGAGACATCCCTTCCAGAGGTGTTCATCCAAATACAGAAATTTTCGGAGCTATCTGGCTATACATTAAACACAGCCAAGACTGAGGTCTTGACATGTTCTTTTCAGGTTCCTCCCTACATTCAGAAACGGTTCTCAATGAAGTAGGAGATGCATAAAATAAAATATTTAGGGATTTATCTAGGTGAGAACCCAGCAACTCTTTTTAAAGATAGCTACCCCCCCTGGTAAGTGAAATAACCCTAGACCATAGGAGATGGGCTCTTTTGCCCATGTCCATGTACTCATGGGTCCAAGCAACAAAAATGAATATGCTCCCCCGTTTTTTATATTTCTTTCAGGGAGTCCCCTGCATAGTTCCTCACCAAACATTAGAATGCTAGCAGAGACAGCTATTGTCCTTCATATGGGAAGCAGGGTGACCAATGGTCTCCAGAAACATTTTATATTTATCAAAGGAGGAAGGGGGTTTGGCGGTTCCATACTTTCCGGGGTACTGGATTGCCTCACAGATGAAACTGGCATTAATGTGGCAACACCCCAGTTACATTTCTCATTGGAAAGCTATAGAACTGAACCAGGTGTGGGAGCCTCCACTGCAGGCTATCATGTTCAACCGGCGGTTGCAGGTTCTATCAAGTGGAAAGATGCCAGTGGGGGTTGAAGCGGCTCTGGAAGGCTGGAGGTGAGGGACCAATAAAGGGGGAAACAGCACAACATATGTGGAAATACAATTGATGGGCTTGGGATGGACATTTCGATCCAGCAACGCAAGACCCTTGGTTTAAGATCCAGTCCCATAAGGGATTCCACTCTCCATGGCAGATCCTGAATGGAAGCTCACCTGTCTCCTTTGAAGTAGCACTGACTTCATTTGAGCTGAATCCAAATGACAGATTTAAATACTATCAGATAAGAAATTGGGTGTATGCTGAGTTAAATAAGCCAACAGTGCTGAGAGGTTTAGACTTGCCTTCTCCCCAATTTGAAAAAATATGGGCTTAGTCTTCAGGGAGGGGTGTTATCACACTATTATACTCTAGCTTCCTAGTGGATCGGGGCTATAACTCGCTGGGGGTTAAAATTAAATGGGAAGAGGAACTGAGGAGAAGAATAGAGGAACAAATATGGGAGAGAAGCTGGAGGGCGGTGTGGGGCACCACCCTTTCATCCACATGGCGCGAGTTCAAGTGGAAAACTAGAATTAGATATTTTTTGGTACCTAAAATCCAAGCCAAACTCAAACCCGGAGGCAGCTCTGTTTGCTGGAGAGAATGTGGGGAACCCTCAGCAGGCCATATACATATATTTTGGCAATGTTCTGGAATAAGAGCTTACTGGGGGGATGTTGTCAGACACTTAAATAATATTTACAGAAGTCATGGATGTGGGCCCAGAACACCTGGTGTTGGGGATTGATCCTGGTCCCTTTAAAGGGCAGGATGCTAAATATCTTTGGCGTATACTTTGCGTTGCTGCACTTAAAGCCCTCACAAGGCACTGGCTGCAAAAAGATAGCCCCACAATAAAGGAATGGGTAAATACAGTTACTACAATACAGGAAATGGAGAGGATTACTTTCGCAATTCCGGCACAGACAAGTTCAGTTTATCAACAGATGGACTAGATGGGAGCTAAATGCTGTGAACATAAGATAAAGAGAATACTTAGCCGGGCCCCCCCCCCCCAGCTCTTTCTGACCCTGGGGCTCTGAAAGGAAACTGGGCAGAGAAAGAGTAGAAAGGTTTAGAAGGATATAAATGTTTGAGAATAGATAAAGATGATGAGGGGATAGGTCTGTAGAAGACGGCAACTCTTAAGTTACTTGTTTAGTAATTTTTCTTTGTTTTGTTTTTTTAATGTTCATACTTAAGAAACTATTAAGTTTGTTTAACAGTGATTTGGAAATGTAATGTAGCAGAAATGTATGAGGAAAAAGGAAAAAAGCTGAAGTTACGGAACATTTGTAAGGCATGTCTTCGAGAGACTGTGTAAATTTTATGTTAAATATACAAATGTGAAATAAATCTGACAATACTCTGTGATTAAAAATAAAGTTTAAAAAAAAAAAAAAAAGCTGCTGTCTTATAGACGTGAAGATTTGACTCCCAACAGGAGAGCGACATTATCACTGAAATGCACTCGATGGCGGGAAAAAAGGAACTGAGACAGCTGGAGGGTCGACAAGATAGCCTACATGGCGTGGGCCAGCCTCATGGCGCCATACATGCGTGGTCCTACCTCGGTGCCGGCCCTCCTGAAGATTTTTGGCTCCTGCTGGGTCCTAGCGCCTCCAGTATAGTCCCACTAGTGTGAATGAGTAGTGGAGACTTTTAGTCCAGGAAGATCACATCTCATCCAGGCTTCAAAAAATGACACATCACATTTATGAGGTGGTGTAGAAAAATGGCTATGTTGAAACTTTGGAGTCAAAATATTAAAAATCAGTGAAGTTATGAGTGAACGCTGAAATAGTGTAATATTCAATCATAGCCTGGGCATTTTACTGTGCTTGTACACCAAATTGTCAGCACAGCCATCTTATTACCCAACCTAATGAACCCAGTAGGTGAAAATGTTCAAATCCCCACCAAAACAACATTCAACGCCACCGAAATGTCATTCTGCGCCACAGGTATGAAAACATATTTTGGCCAGGAAATGGCTATGTTGAAAAACTGGGGTCAAAATATTTAAAATTACGAAAGTTATGAGAGAGCGTAGAAAAAAATTCAATGTGTGCACATAACTTTGCTATTTTTACATATTTAGACCACACATTTTCAACATAGCCTTCTTATAACCCCACCTCATGAACAAGGGTAGTGAAAATTTCCAAATCCCACTCGAAAGGTGATTCCGCAACGTAACCACGAAATCACCTTTCAGGCCCGATTTGCATAATTCCCGTCACTGGTCATGAGGGGGATCTCAAAAAGACCATTTTGAAAATTTGAGGCCGAAATATACAAAAAATGACAAAATTATATGTCAAAGTTCAAAACTCGTGCCAGCCCGTCGGCGCAGCGGTTGGATTTCCACTTGCGACACCAGCGATCCGGGTTCGAAGCGGACTCGGGTGCGGAGAATCGGCCAGGGAGAGGAGCTTGGCGTCGACAGCTCGCCTTCTCTCGGGGCGGGGATGCGACCCGGCGCTCGCTGACCCCTAGCGGAGGCTGGGGGCACGGCAATGCGCATGGTCCCACTCACTAAGGAGGCGTGGTGAACACTGGCATCAGTCTTACGTTGTGGCACACCATGCCCCCGGGGAGCAAACTGGAAAAGAGCCTCGTAGCCGACCGGATGACGGTCGCCAGCTCCCATAGCCGCGAGTCCGAGGACAGTGCACGCACCATCCCCAGCAGCACCCCGGAGCAGGTTTGGCGCTGGTCGCCCCCACCGGCACAGTACCCCTCGGAGAGGGGGACCCACCCGGTGAAGGGTTACGTCTGGGGGGTGAAGAGGTGGCTGATCCGAGGCAGTGCGGCTTGGAGGGCACAGGTGGCCTGAAGTAGAGGCCGGCCCGGAGCTTTGAAGGAGCAAAAAGAAAAAAAAGTTCAAAACTCCATTAAAATACATTGAACCGCACTTACAGTACATTAGTTTCTCATATTGTAGTTGGCAACTCAAGAAGCAAGAGCGTGTCTTCAATCGGAAAGTGGATCTTAGCCCTGGGACCTGTTCAGGCGATGTGGGGGCCTGGGAGTGTAGAGTGGTGACCGCTGAGTGGGAGGTCAGGGTGGGGTGGGTGGGGTGTAAATTAAAAGAGAAAGGGTGCCCATTAACTGAACTCGCTAGCCAAATGCTTCTCAGAAAACTTTGTCCAGTGAATATACCTTTTCTTTTTGTTAAATACATTAAAAAAGTACCGGTTTCACAATAATATATTTTGCTTAATTTATACATACATAGATACATAGACAGTGTCGGCAGATAAGGGCCTATGGCCGACCCAGTCTGCCCATTTAAGTTTGTAAGTTCAGTTTATGTTTTCCAGGAAGTCTGTTGCCCCTTACCCCTGACCTCCAGAATTCCTTTATGTCTATCCCATGCATTCTTAAATCCCGTGATTGTTTCAGCCCCACCACTTCCTCTGGCAGGGTGTTCCACTTGTCCACCACCCGTTCTGTGAAGAAATTCTTCCTCCGTTTCCTCTGAATCGTCCTCCCTCAACTTCATCCCATGCCCTCTAGTCCTGGAACATCTTTTTCACTTAAAATAGTGCATTCCTGCACCTGTTCCTCCTGTAAGATACTTGTATGTCTCTATCATATCCCCTCTCTCCTCCTCTCCTCCAGGGAGTACATGTTCAGTGCCTTCAACCTGTCCTCATAGGACTTGTGATGCAATCCATGCACCATCTTTGTTGCCCTCCTCTGAACCTTCTCTACCCTGTCTATGTCCTTACGTGAGGTAAGGTCTCCAGAACTGCACAGTGTACTCCAGGTGCGGCCTCACTAGTGTCTTGTATAGTGGAATTATGACCTCCCTTTTCCTGCTGGTGATGCCCCTGCCTATGCATCCCAGCATCCTATTTGCTTTACCTGCTGCCTTGTCACATGTTCCCTACCTTGAGGTCATCAGAGATGATAACTCAAGATCCCTTCCCGCTTGGTGCATGCTATATCCTCACCCCAACTGATATATTGTGCCAGGGTTTTTGTGCCCCATATGCATTATCTTGCACTTCCTTGCATTGAATTTCAACTGCCAAACCCCTGACCATTCTTCAAGTTTCTGCAGATCCCTTCTCATTCCGTCTACACCCTCTGGTGTGTCTACTCTGTTACAGAGCTTTGTGTCATCAGCGAACAGTGAAATTCTGCCTTCCAGGTACTGCGCAATGTCACTGATGAAGATATTGAATAGTACCGGTCCCAGCACTGATTCCTGTGGTACCCCACTGGTCACTCTCCCTCTGTGGAGTGACAGCCATTTACCACCACCCTCCGTGTCCTGCTGCCCAGCCAGTTACCTACCCACCGCACTACTGTCCTGCCCACACCCATATTCCCCAGTTTGTGCAATAGTCTTCTATGTGGCACAGTGTCAAAGGCCTTGCTGAAGTCCAGATAGGCCATGTCCACTGCCCTCCCTGATCCACCTCCTAGTCACCCAGTCAAAAATTCAATGAGGTTGGTCTGACATGACCTTCCCCTGGTGAAACCATGCTGCCTTGGGTCCTGTAGTCCATTGACAACCAGATGTTCCACCAATCTCTCCTTCAGTAGTGCTTCCATGATCTTCCCCACTACCAAGGTGAGGCTGACTGGTCTGTAGTTCCCCGCTTCCTCTTTGTTCCCACTTTTGTATAAGGGGACTACATCTGCTATCCTCCAGTCTTTGGGTACCTCCCCTGTTTCTAGTGATTTTTTTTTTTACCTGACAGTGTGATTTTTTATTGTTTGGTGTTTAACTTTTTTAAATGAACATTGATAAAATACACTTTTGAATCGTGACCATACCTCTCAATCGGTCCAGCACTAAGGAGTGGCCTTTTAAAATGCAGCGCCAGATGGTCGAATATTGCTGGAAGCAATTTCTTAATTTAAGGACTGTTTTTTTTTTTTTTTTTTTTTAAGTACAGTGAGAGCACCAGTCTGTATAAGAAATTGTTCTGTGAAGTTACTGTAGCTATATGTTTTATTGAGCTGTATGTCCAGAAATGGTTCCAACACAATGTAGAACACTGTTATCTTGTGGAGCAGGAATAAATTTAGGCGTAAAATGATACACAATCTGAGGCCCCAAAGAAATATGCACTTGGCATTGTAATGGCGTTTCTAACTGGAATCACGACTTGCAGCTTCTGTTTTTTTCTCACTCATTCTATAAACTAGTCGAATTGCACTTATATGTCACTCACTGATAAATGTTCTGTTCTCTGTCATGGGTAACTATATAAAACAAAAGTGTATGAGCAAGAGTCGGTACAACAGTAATACCAGCCGCAAACATTTGGCATTGACAAATGCTTGTTAATATATGTAGCCTCTGTACAAGATCCTGGCCATACACCACATAGAACACTACATGCTGCCCTGTAAGCTCCTCAGTACAAAAACTGACAATGAGGTATTTGAAAGGAAGCAATGCAGGGCCACCAAATTGTTCAGGGGTATGAAAGACAACAGTTATCAGGAGAGCCTGTGGCCTTTCACATGCTTATTATGGGAAAAAGAAGACCAAGAAGGGACATAATGATGGTCTTCTGTATATTTCAGTGGTATCAACAAGAGCAAACAGAGATGCTTGATACAGTGTCCTCCAGCAGGACACAGGGACATGCCCTGAAGCTCACAGCTGGTACATTCAAGAGTAATGAGGAAAAGCATTTCTCTCAGAGGATGGTGACTATGGAATAGGCTACTAACAGACACAGAAGACATGAAGACAGTACATGCCTTTAAGGTACGCTAGGACAAAGTTTTGCTTACCAATAAAGTCACCCAATACCCTGAGCAGTAGTGCGCTGAGAACACTTTTAAAGAAGTTCATATTTGCACATCATACTTGTTCATACCTGATTAGGAAGAAGGGGAGGGTGGAAATGATTGACCTAGAGTATCTTCAGGCATTTAATTACTGTTACTATGTTAGTAATAGTAGAAATGGAAGTATCTTGCTTATAAAGTGCTGTTTCAAATGCTCAGTGTGGAAAATCGCAGGTTTTAAAATACATGAAGAGTGAAACAATAAAGCAGTACAGACAAAAGACATAGCAACAGGCAAGAGACAGTAGACACTGAACAATAATTTGCAAAATGCATTGCATAAATACATAACAGATATCAATGGGGACAATAAAAATATCCTAAAATAACAAATGGATGTAGTTAACTAAAGATGGCCTTCCCAAAAAGATAAGCCTTAAGAGTAGATTTTAACATTCTTACTGAAGCAGACTTTTGAAGAGTTGTAGGATGGTAATTCCAAAGGACAGGAATATCCCCTGTGGATTTTAACCAAAGCAAGAGGACTCTTAGCAGTCCCTTCCCCATGGCATCAGTTATTCAGCCAGGAGTGTAGGGGATTAGAACCAGGCAATAATCTGAGTTACATAATCAAAAGGTTTATAGAATAGCACAACCACAATTATTATTTCCTATTTAATGCCCAATTACTAATGTATTTTTAACAGAATTATATTGCTTGCCTTGTTTAAAATGTTTTATACAAATAAAACCACACGGGAGGGAAATAGTGGGTAAATAGTGACCTGAGGGTTGAACGATTGCCTGACAATAGTTATATTACTGGATGTCGAATGCAGAGGGTAATATGATTATTGGAAGCCAAGAATACATCTTCAAGGGATCTATAGTTTCCCCACTATACTTCATGACAACACCGGTCACTATCTGTTTTATTAAACCCTGCCCGAGTTATAATATGGGGATTAGCAGGGCAATACTTGGGAAAAAAAAAAAACTATTGCCCAGTTCTAATGAAAAATTGCCAGAGTCTAATAAACTATTTCCTTGTTCTTTGTCTTAAGTAGGGTAATCGTTCAAAAAGCATGTATGTCATATGACCAGCTCTGGTCTGATCAGAAAACAGGATTTTTTTTCTGAGGTTTAATGCAGTAATATGTATTAACATTTCCATGTTGGAAGACTATTTACTTCAGAATTAAAAAAAATGTTTGTAGAATTATTGAATCACTACACACACCACATTGCCATTTCAGAGGCAACTCCTAAATGTACATATTAAATAAGGACAGTAATGAAAAAAAATCAGATTTTACTGAGTTTTTATGCAGCCATGCATGCATAATGCTTACTGTTTGAGGTACATGTGTTTAATCGTGTTTTGCAATGAATCAGCTATATCTGTCTTCCCTCATTTAATGTTTCATGCTCAGAAGATGTGATTACAATGAGACTGCAGTTACAGTATATGGGCATACTGAAATTTTAACTTGCATTCCAGCAAATTTGTGGATTAGATTTGATTTATCTTTGCACTGTAGCGAAAAAGAAAACTTAGGCAGAGACGCAAGCTCGGTTCTACGGTATGTGCTATGTGGCTTTGCTCTGTCATCATCACTTCCTGACAGCAAATCTGGCCAATGATTGGTGTAATGATAATGAACTTAAAGCAGCAATGCAAGAATCTGGTGAAAATTTTGACCTATACTTTTTTGTTATATTTTAGAATGCCCCTTATCTACTGACTTGTACGATACCCTTCTTTCCACAATTTGAGTCTGATTTAGTACTGTTTTCCACATCTGAAATAATAAAAAGAGCGTTCCTTTTAATATGGCTCAGACCAGGTTTTCATCACTATTCCCAGCTGTTACTGAACAACTACTATTCCATAAGGTAAGGGAGCACTGCCTGCTGCAGGCTAGCTCATTTTAGTCACAACAGAAGTGATTTAAATAACTGATGTACAAAAACAGTCAAGAATACTGATGAAAACCTGGTCTAAGCCAAATTAAAAGGAGCGCGCCTTTTATTATTGCAGATGTGAAAAAAAGTACTAAAGCAGACTCAAATTGTGAAAAGAAGGGTATCGTACAAGTCAGTAAATAAGGGGCAATCTAAAATAGAATTAAAAAGTACAGACCAAAATGTTCACCGGATTTTGCACTGCTGCTTTCCTGTGTGTATAGAAAAGGTAAACACAACATTTATTCTGTTCCATGTGTCAGTGGAGACAGCACTACGAGAATGAAAAACAAAATATCTAATATCCTCTTAGTTAAATTTCTGTACACTGATGAACATGTCAAATTACCAAACCTCTGTTCAAACTCGACTCTTATGGCCTGGAAAGAAGCCCATACTATGCTCCAGCATCCTAGATCTCTTTCGCCAGACCTAGGACTCTCTGTCTTACTGCTAGATGACCCTGTTAAGAATAGACGGGATCTTAACACTCCTAAAATATGGAAATCAAAGGGTTTATATAAAGTGGGTCAATTGTGGCAAGATGAACAAGCAGTCCATTTTAAGTTTCTGGTTAGAAACTTTAACCTAAATGCTTCCCACTACTTCTTGTAGGTTAGACTTCAGGGGAAAATGTGCTCTAGCGGGCTAGGGGTCAGAAACTGATGCAGTCTCCTATAGAGGATTTATTTGTAGGGTGGAAAGAGGATGAGAATTTTAAACCTATACGAAGCTGTTATAGAATACTTATGGGGGCCTGTCAGGATCCCATGGGACCAATAAAGACAAAATGGGAGCAAGATTTTTTACCAGATGGACTGACGGGGGACTGGTTGCAGATTATAAAAAATGTATTAAAGTGTTCAGTCAATAATAAACTCTGGACGATCCAGTATAATATTTTTGCTAGGGCATATTTTACCCCGGAACTGGCAAATAGAATAGATCCCCAGACAACAGACCTTTGTCCCAGATGTTGTGTCCACTCAGGCAAAAATGTGTTTTTGCATCCCGTTTCGCAGTCACTGCGCAAAATCATCTTTTGGACAGGATTTGAATATTTTCTCCACATTTGTTCATGAGGTGGGGTCATAAGACTTCTACGTTGAAAATCTGATGTAAAAAATATTGCAAAATTAGGAAGCTATGAGCCTGCACTGAAATTTGCAAACGCAGGCTCGTAACTTTGGTAATTTTCAATATTCTGACCCCCAACTTTTCAGTATAGCCATTTCTTCACAGCACCTCATGAATGTGACAGCTGCCATTTTTCAGATCCTGGCCAAAATGTTTTTTTTCATCCTGAAAGGTGATTTTGCAGTCCCTGTGCGAAAATACCTTTCAAGCAGGAGTTTAAATTTTTTTCTGCCTTTGTTCATGGGGTGGGTCATAAGAAGGCTATGTTGAAAATTTGGTGTAAAAACATTAAAAACAACAGAGGTACGAGCCTGCATTGAAATTTGCAAACACAGATTTGTAACTGCTAATTTTGAATATTTTGACCCAAAATTTTCAACATTACCATTTCTTCACAGCACCTCATGAATGTGACAGCTGTCATTTTTCAGATCCTGGCCAAAATGTGTTTTTGCATCCTGAAAGGTGATTCGGCAGTCGCTGCTTGAAATCATCTTATGGCCAGGAGTTGAACATTTTCTCTGCACTTGTTCATGAGGTGGGGTCATAAGAAGGGTATGTTGAAAATTTGAGGCACAAATATTACCAGACTAGTCACTTACACCGCCCAACATCATCACTTCTACTCTGCATTTCTGAATGTTAATACACAGATTCCTTCACTGAAGCAATTTTCAACACCTCCCCCCATGACACCAGTGCAAAAGACGAACATTCGGCATTGACAAATGCTTGTTTAGACTGTATAAGTTTACAGAGTGTGGTAACTCTTGTATGTTTGGTTTGTATAAGTTTTTGTTCATGTGTTTTATTTATGCTTAATTTCTGTTTTAATAAAAATTCCCCTACGTTCTGTAGAAATACCACAGATCTTTAACGTCCACCTGAACAACCACCAGACAAAGGCAGATGGGACCTTGTTTTTTGTTCTCATCCAAAGGATGACACACCCCAACAGTACAGCATCCCCCAAGTACTGCACTCAGGTGCCAGCCTTTATGCTATGAGTCCAAACCTGGTATGGGACTAGAGTCCACAACCTTCTGGTCCAGATGCAAATGTATTACCAACTAAGCTATGCTGACACTGAAACTGTTGGTCACCTACTGAATGCCAAATTGCTCTGAAGTACATTTCTTGACCAAGTCTCAACAGTAAGTCACATAATACCATATACAGCATGCTTTAAATGGCATCCAGACTACTCTGTGTATTTGTTTTTGCAGTTATATTCCCAAACTGGCAATAATAGTACATGTGCTCCGCACAAACTAAAACAAAAAAAAAAAAAAAGATACATTCAGTAGCGCAAGTCATGGTGACATCTGTAAGTTACTGAAGTGTCAAGATAACAGGAACGGAAATAAGGGGGCGCTAGGCACTAACGTGTGTTTGCATGACCACAATCTGCACCTGCTGCTTTAAAAAGCAGTCCTTCAGGGGCTCTTCCCAAAACACTGAGTATGCTGGTGTGTTAAGGAGTGGGAGAGACTGACAAGGTTGTGCCGCAACCATTGGCGCATGGGTTAAAACAAGTGACAGAAGACTGCAGCCATTGGGCATGGCAGAGTGGGCGTAAAAAAGACAGGAGTGGTCTGCGGCCATGTGGAGGGCAGTGAGCATGGCCACAAGCAGGACAGAGAATTACAGTGCAGAGCTATGAGGAAGAGACAGTGTAACCATGGCCACGAGTGGTGGAGGAAGTGTGCATAGGAGCCACAACAGAGTAGTTATGTGGTCTGTGAAGAGGCAAGCTGAGGCCTGGAGTGAGCGCAAGGATGATGGGGCACACAACACTTAGCTGAATTATTTATTTATTAATTGAAAATATCAAATTACATACCTTTGAGTCATAGACTCCTTTACAAATATTCCACATCAGATATACATAGACTATAGATACAGTACAATACAGCAATGACACAACATTTAAATACAGCAATGACAACAGGAACTAACAATTTACATGGAAGCAAGTACCACAAGCAGTACTGTGTCAAGAAGGCACAAATAACAGAGTAAACAATGAATTTCAATGCAGTCCTCAGAGGAGTTTAAGTAGGAGTCAGTAAGCAAGAGAGAGCAAAAGAGGCTGGGCCAACTGGTGGCAGAAGCCGGAAGTCCAAATTCACAGGTCACACTCCAATTTAGTATGGTGTAGATTTGCGAGTGCATGTTGTGCTTGGGATGTGCTCTGCGTATAGTAGGTCATCAAGTGGTATAGACGGGCCTAGACATTGGGAGATAATTTTACTCTACTGCTGGTAAATCTGGGGATTCAGAAGGCATCAGGTGTAAAATGCTGCTTTTGAGAGCTATGTGTAAGCTTAGTACAGTAGTGCCAATACAAAATAAGGAAACCATTAGCTGGAGGCCATTATGTCTACAAGCTAAGCATTCAGCCGCTGCGAGCAGTCCCTCAAATCTGAAAATACAACAGTTTTAAAATTTTAAGGGCAGATGATTTGTTCTAAAAAAAAAAAAAAAAATCAGTCTCACAATTCCTCTCCACTGACCAAAGATTTTTTCCAAAAACAGAAATACTAATTTAAATAGCACCTGCTTAACAAGGTGAAAATATGTTATCTGGAATAAAATATTTGAAAAAGTAGGGGTTTAACTAGTGACTTGCCCAAGTAGCAGCTGCCAGTTTTGCTTAGCTCTTGGGTTTACCCAAATAGCTCAAGGTCAGCCTGAAAATGTACATACCCAGGAGCTATTCATGGCTCTTCATTTTCAAATTCTTATTTTGGCCCCTGAGATAGGAAAACATTTATAGTAGCATAACCCTGAAGAAAGAAAAATCTATCAGTTATCATAATGTCATGATATATGGCAGCTGGTTTGGTTATACTGAGACCCTAAATTGCAGGAAAATGGGGCAGGGGATTCAAAAATTTTAATTTTTACAATTTCTGCTATATACAGAAACATGAAAAATGGTTGTTGCACTGTAGGAAAGCAGAAATGTCAGAAATGCCAGTGAAAGTTTTGTTTGTTTGTTTTAATCTATGTAGCCAAGTAAGGTCCACTTATAGGTGCAAGCAGGAAGCACAGAGACATCCAGAAGACCTGGGTTTGATTCCCACAACCTCCACTTGCATGCTGTGTGTCCCTTAGCAAGTAACTTAACCTCACTATGCTCCCTGAATGATAATATTGTGAGACAGCAATATAGGTTACTGCAGTTAACACCAAAAGCGATTACTGTGACACTCCTATAAACACTCGTTTCCCTACACGGGTTCTCAAAAACAGCCACTGACAATCCGGATCTGGTTTGAGTTCTTTCTGCCAACCAACAGGAGCATTGAAATAAAGGGTTGTTATGATCTGCACAACAGGGGCGGACACAGGCACCTTATTGTGGTGCATGAGTTGGTAGGCCACCCCTACTTCATACGACTATTTTTTCTCATAAAGAATTACAAGCCATCATCCCATGATGGCCAAAGTACTGTATGCATGTAGACATTCATGTCGTTGCCATTCTAGACCTCCAAGTTCTATGCTGAAAACTAACGTAAAAAACAACTTCGAAATTTCCTGCATCCTGATAGGCTAAACAAATTCTGAGACCAACATCTTAATTTTCCACAACTGCACAGGTTTGAACAAGATCAGGCAAAGGGATTTGGGCAATTTACATTTGGAATTCATGAGCCACTTCACTCATTCCCAATTACCATCACAAACATGGCTGCCACCTTTACTCGTACATAAAAACATTGAACAAGGCCCTTAAAATAAAACTCCCTCAAATTAAACAAAATAAATAATTGAATGTTCTTCAACTCATAAGCTCCTCATTGCACATAAAAACAAACAAAAAAATCAAGTACTGTGCAAAGTTTCTATTTCTGGTGTTTCTTTAATAACTGAGAAAAATCCCCATCCTATCCTTACCAGTTTGCAAGAGAAGTCCCTGCGCCTCATGGATAGCGTTTAGAGTGTGCTACTTGCTCTGAGCATGGCCACTGATCACAGGCTCATTTTCTTTGTAAAATATTCAGTTATCTGTGCTCCTCCTGCCTTTCTGGGGCACAGTTCAGGGCGGGAGTTCCTGGCAGTGGGATGGCCAGGGAGGGAAGTCCAGCAGGGGCACTGGGATACAAATCAGGCTGTTTTTTTTTTTTTTGTTTTTTTTTAAATTAATTGGATGGAGTTTAAAGTTAGATCAGCAAATAACTGGGCAAGTAGGCAGCTGCTATGTTAACAGGTGGGCCAACAAGGATCAAGTGTGTGGGTAACCAGCAAGTTAGTGTGCACTTTGAAATGCTGGCAAGGAACAAGCATACTGGCAGCCAGCACAGGTTAGTAGGTGGGTTGGTAGGCAGGGAAAGAGCATGAGAGCAACTAGCAGACTAATGTGCATATGGGCAGTCAGGAAGGGACTGAGCATGCATGGATTACAGTGAATTTATGGGTGGGTAGCAAACAAAAGTGGGAAAGGATGACAGGGAGGGAATAAGTGTATCAACCACAGGTGAATTAAAAGTAGGTGAACTAGCAAAGAAAAAATATAATATATTTTAATGTCCATGGACAAAAGAAAGGAAAAAAATTACAGTTGAAATAGTGACAGAGGAATTGTGGCCAGAGGAAGATGAACGAATGAGAGCAAAGGTGAGGCAGAAGTAAGAAGCAAAACAGGAAGGAAAGAACAAATATCACAGAGGGATAAAAATGAAAATCAAAGATCACAGAGGAATAAAGATGAAAATTAAAGACAAATTATTGAGACAGGTAAGCCAGTAGAAGCAGCAAGACAGTAAGACCAACAATCATGGTGTCCTGAATGTATCAAGGGAAGCCTGATGTGTAATTTCAGTGTGTGTGTGTGTGTGTGTTTAGAAAGTTGCCTTATTTCAACTGGTTGTCTTTGGAATACTAAAAAATACTGTATTTTGTTTTATGCTTTGAACTGTAAGCCATCAAAAGTTTGAATGATCTGTAGCTGACATATGCTTTTGTTGGAAATTGTTATATGGTGAAAGTGAAAGACTAGTCCAGGATATGGAAGATTAATTGTCCCGTTTACCTCTGTGTACACAACACAAGTCTATGGAAACAATTTTCCTATAGACCGTTTCTCAATTTACCTTAAAATTACCAGAATACTTGTACTAGGAGTCTTGCTGGAGTCTTCACTGAATGCAGTTGGTCAGCACATGGGATGAAGTGGTGATGGGCTCCAAGATCTAAACAGATCCATGTATTTTACAGGCAAATGTATAGTAGCAGTCTACAGGAAACTGTTCCAGATTTAGACCTGCGTAACCTCCTAGACGGCGCTATTCCTATGGCTACTACCCCTGCCTTGGTGGCCACTAACAAGGTTAAGGGGCCTAGGTTCCCAAAACTACTTCAAACTGGTTCTTTTCCAAGATATTATAATTGACATGGTGCCTCCACCCAGAGTTTAGCTTTAAGTGGGCTAGCTTTTACCTGGTACAACCCCCTGGGATGCTGTACCACCCATTGTAACCATATGCCACCCCAGCACAAAGCCAGATAACATTCCCCCACACTTAGACATTTTGGAATTATTGACTTTTTCTAATAATATGCTCGCGACAACCAGATTATGCAGCAACACCAACAACAATTTATTTACAAGGGCTTAGAAATGGGGAAACAAGAGGAGTAGAGGCTATGCGTACTATTATTATTTACAACATTTACATTTGATTGGATTTTTGGGGTCTGTGCTGGAGAAAACCCTCCAGCTATGTGGATACCTGTTGTGCAAATCAGAAAAACAATCACAAAATATGCCAACTTAGATGACCAGAGCCCTGGCTAGCTATCTAAGACTGCAGGAAATCAGATGGATCACAATATTACACTTGTCCAAACACTGGTACCAGTTTCACAAATTTGTATTGGAGTCCCTCAATCCCAACAGTCGAACCCGGGTACCCGGTACTTTAAAGTTCTTACACGTTGCAGGCCTGTTGAACGGTTTAGCTGTACACTGGCTGGCTTGATCAGAATGATTTGAAACTTGAACTTGAAAACATTAGGCAGTTAAACTATTTACGTCATTTGAATCCCAATATGAGTGCAGAGAGGGCCCTGCATTTTGTAGGCTAAACAAGGTCAGGATGTAACTAGTCTGTAATACTGGGTTAAGTCCTATCCATATTTCTGAACATCCAGCACATTTATATGTTTTGGTACATTCAACACATTTACATTCTAGACACATCCAGTACATTCAAGGAAGGTATAGCGCCTTCAACCGGGGCCAGGATGGCCGCCCTAGTCCTTTGGTACTTGTTACTTGAGTACACTTAGGTAGTCATTTCCAAGATAAAGAAGTTAAATTCCATAGACTTAAAGTCTCAGTCCCATTTGTGGCATGTGGCTGAAGTCTACAGCTCCACTGGACATCCTGACTGAACAATTCAGCAAATACTGGACCTCCCATTCAAAGACAAGATGAGCCCCGGTTTCTGAGTGCTCCCCCACTTCCAGTCCAGTAGGCTCCATATCAGATACTCATATCAGCACATTCACATGCAAGCTGGATGCACACGGATCCCATACAGCAGTTGGGTCCACCTGCACTGGGCAAGACTTAGGCACAGCAGATGCAAGGTGCAGACCCAAAGAACAGTCTCAGATAGCAACAGTTACTAAAGCGTTGGCAGCCCCAATAAGAAATTTTCTTTCATTCTTGCACCGGGGGGGGTAAAAGAGTACTCACTCAGGCTCCTCACAGTAGGATCTCTGCAATGAAGGCTGCTGAGGTCTTCAGTTCTTTCACAACTGAGGCAGGATCAGCTCTCTCACAGTTAGCTTATGGTTGTCAAGCTGCAGGTTCACGTCTTTCCCCAATGTGGAAGGGAGGGCTAGCACCTGGAAGACATTCTGGCAACCTCCAGGCTAGCAGGTTTTATGATAAACTAAATATTACTTAAACTTTAGCTACAAGAAAACAAGAAAAAAACCCTCCTGGGTGGAGGGACTTAACTGGATCACCAGGCCCAACTGCATGACTGGAAGCCTGAGCCCCTACCCCCGTGACGGGCTCCCACTCAAATCTGGAATCTGCTGAAAAACACGTCTTTTATGGGGCTCTCCTGAAGCTCTTGATTGGCTGAAGCTATTGGTTACTTTGCCTGTGATTGGCTGGGAGGCTTGTCAATCAAGAAAATGAATTATGCATGAACCTCACTCAATGCACAATTGGTGTGCTGTTTTGGCGCCTGAAATTAGGTCCCTGCAGTTCCCCATGAGCATTTGGTAGTTTCCCATGAGCTTTGGCAAATGTCCCACAAGTCCTGGCTTTAATATCCTAGCTTTCCGATTGGCTATGGCTGCTTGGTAATGGTTGCTAAACACACAGTCCCCTTAAGCAGACAGAATCAATACCAGTCCTAAATAAAGTCCTGGGGCTGCCAGAATAATTACTGTAGTTGCCCAAATGCCCCACAGTTTAGTAGCCCTGGGTGTGTTCTTGCTGTCGCTGCCCAGAACAAATACATTTTTCAGTTCTTGTGCCTGTCGCTGCTGCCAATATTTTACGCCCTGCATTTACAGCAGGCAGGCTCTCTCTCTAGTCCCAACATTAGTGTGGTGCAACCAGAATTAAAGCATTTATTTGAAACACGTTTCCCCACTTTCCACACTGTCCCCAAGACCACACAGTAGTTATATTTACTTGTTTTTTAATTTGCTTTTTATTTTCGGCAATTGCCAAACACAGCTTCCCTGAGGGCAGAAGCACACTCATGAATATTCATGACAATCTGGGCTCATTAATAGTTTCATTTTTTATTTATTTTATTTTATTTTAGTCTTTGGTAACCGGGTAAGGCCCACTAGGCACAAGTGCCTGTTTTCATGGGCGACCTGGAAGCACTGGGTGGTTAAGTGACTTGCTCAGAGTCACACAGTATGCAAGTGGAGGTTGTGAGAATCAAACTCAGGTCTGGTTTGCTGGATGTACCAAGCTCATTCACACCTCGTTCCTCTAACTTTTAGGCTATACTGCCATATTTATATTTATGAGCCCCGACGTAGACAGGAGCACGGCCAAGGATTAAATTCTCCGTGGATCTTTTTACATAAACTGAAGAACGGGCTCTCTTGGCCCTTGCCATGGTCACCGGGTCCCACTTAGCTGGTGGGGGTACCAAGACTGACAGACACTATCCCGGTTGGACTGCAAGTCAGGCGCTTACAAGATCAAAGGCGTTGCTTGTGCCTGCGCGATCCCCGCTGCACTGAAGTGCATGTACAGAGCGGGGACCATGGTTTGAATTTTTGGGAGTCCAAAGGGCTGGATGTTATACCGGAAGCTAAACTGGGCCACCAGGGGCACAGGAGGACTCTGGCACAGCGGAGACCAAAACAACAACAACAACAACAACAAAAAATAGTAGGCATACAGGAGGCGCCTAAAGGAGAGCAATACGGGACCAACTGGGCTAAAGGTAAGCCCCCAAATCGGTAGGGGGGGGTTACACCTGTACTGTTTACATGGAAAAACAAAGCAATTCAGGAAACATCATGCTACAGTTACAGGGAGGGAAATGTTAAACTGATATGGGAGCCCAGGTGGTGTGGTCTGGACAGGTGGCTGTGTACTATGAGCCAGAGATGGGTGAAGAAATCACTGGCATGTGTGTCTGTCCATCTGTCTGTAGGTGGCCACAGTGCCTGGAGATTCAATGTGTAGTAGTGATTGTGAGTGCATTTGACACTTTATGGCATCACACTGTCACGCGCTTAGTTCTCAATAACACCTAGGAAATGGGCAACAAAATCATTATTGCTCAAATTACTCAAAACCTTTATTACACGCAACAAACTGTTAATGAACTAGTAAATTAAAAAGAAGCTAGGCAGGAGCATGGTCAAGGATTAAAGGAGCACATATTTTAGGGTACAGTTTAGAGTTTCTGTGCTCCTCTATTTGGGAGGCGCGCACCGGTCTAAATCCTTAACACCACCCTTGCTGCGCCTTACCCTGCAACAGAAGTAACTGAAATTCTGGCTCCACTTGAAACTAGTGTGTGTCTGTGTGTGCATGCCAGTGGAATTCTACAGAATTCTGATTTTATGTTGTCTCTGTGTGGTGCGGTGGGGAAAGAAGAGAAGGTAGCACTGCTCTAGTGGAATACTGCAGAATTTTTAATTACTGTATTCCATGGTAAACAACCATGTACTGAATGTGTAGAAAATGACTGTTAGGTGGAAACCATCACAATATTTTATTTAATCAATAATCCATGAAAATGTGTTGTTTATGCTGTGATCTACCCATGCCTGGTGTGGTGTGTCATGAGGCTGCAGGCCAAGTGATGTAAACCACACTGGAAATGGGCAAATTCCAGCATTTACGTACACCCAGAGAGATTACTGTGATTATTCAATGTGAAAAATTACTTAAAATAAGGATTAAAGAACAAGTGTTTTATTCAAGTTTTTATATATTTTCATAGAAATATTCTTTTGTTGTATATTAAATAGTGCCTTGTTGCTAGGTAGGCCATGGTTGTAGAAGATGCGCCTTCTGTCCAGTTGCAGTGATTTTTTTTTGTTTGTGCTTTACTTGCTGTGTACCCCTTCCCCTTCTGTGTTTTATTTTGTTTGTAGTGGTGGGAAAGCGAGCAGAGGTGCTTTAAGAGAGAGTGATTGGTGCTGGAAGAGTGAGGTTTGCAAGAGACAGAGACAGTGTTAACAAGTGGTGGGAGCAGGGAGAGAGAGAGAGCAGTAGAACAGCATTAATGTAACTGTGAGCAGAACCGAAATGTTCAGTCTGTATTACTGCAGCTTGACTGGAAGTGACAGAAGTCTGTAACTTTGCAATCTGACTGAACCTGGGTGCGACTGCCAAGAGACAGAGGGAGCACAAAGTGAAAGCGGCTGTCATTTGGATGTTGAATTTATTATCAGGTGCGCCAGCCACTGCAAGAAGTTTTAAGTCTCTGTGTGCTGTTTGGAGAGAGAGCATCATTGTGGTAGAGTGCATTTTCGGAAACAAGACAAATTTGAGGTACTGTATGCTGCTTTATTTGCGTTTCTCCTGGGAGCACATACAAGAGAAAAATGGCAGCCATTTAGAAGTTTCAAGCGGGTGCAGAAATTCTGTTTGAACTTCACACTGGTGCAGTGGCTGACAGGCACTTTCTGGCTAGGGTTAGTGAGGAATTTATTAACTGCTAAAAGTACTAGTTAACCAATGAAATTACAGGATTTGTAGACTGTTGTATATTTTTTGCGTTTTTACAACTTTTGGAGTTTTTTTTTTGTTAAAGTTGCCTACGGACCCATTTTATAAGCACAATTAAGAGCACTGGTTGTTTTGGTTCTGCCTCACTTCCAGGGGTTGAAGACAGAGAGCCTGCAGCATTGTGCCTTATTACGCCCCTGGGCATGTGGTAAAACCAGCACTACCAACGTCCTATTCTGTCTTACTGCTTACATATCTGCTACTGGATCAGCAGTGGGGTACCAACTAGACATCATTTTGCGTGATGGTGAAAGCCCCTATATGGTAAAGTCCATTACTAGAACAAGAGCCTCCCACAGCTTCCACTTGCAGACTGTGTGACCCTGAGCAAGTCACTTAACTTCCCTGTGCTCCCAGGTCGCACCTGTAAAAAAGCGTTCAGCTTAGTGTGCTAGTCCTAGTTAAACAACTAACAAAGAGCCTCAACAGAATGATGTACAGTATAACTAAAAGCTGAACAGGAATACATCATAATGAAAGGAACAGTTCCTTACAGCAGGGGGAGTACACTATAATGAAAGGAACAGTTTCTTAAAACAGGTGGAGTACGTTACATCATAATGAAGGGAACAGTCCCTTAAAACAGGTGGCAACCCTAAAATATGAGAAAAAAAGTTTGAAAACACAGATCTGTGAAATAAATGTAATGTAAATCTTTTCAAAAGGTAGTGCAAATAACGTATTAACCCAGTACATAGAAATAATTTCAGCTAAAACACTATGAATATACTTTTTATTTGGCCTAAAACGGTTTCCTATTTCGCAGCAACGATCCTGATATATGGCTAGATTGGCCTATTCTCCCTCTTCATGAACGACCTGTGTGTACACTACTACGTTCTGAAAACTTGAGCCGTGTGTACACTACTACCTTCTGAAAACTGACACAGGTACAGAGAGTCAGGGATCTATCTCTCTCTCTCTTACCCAAGCCTGCGCGCCTCATTGCCAGTCTGAGCCGATTCCCACTACTCAGTCTGTCACAGGAAACGCTGTCTCTTGTTCTTGAATGTAAATGCCGCACAGCTGATTGCCAGTCTTGCTCATACAGTTTTGTGGTCCTACTGTGAATATCTGAAAACGCCACGACATCAGTAACCCGGTTGCGGCAGCAGGTACGACACTCCCAGCGGCACCCTAGGTAAGGTAGTTCTGATGGATCCTCGTGAACTGCGCGTGCGTATTACCGTCAGGCATGCGCACTATAACACTCGGAGGGTAGCTAAGCGGAGAATTACAATCACAGAACTAGACTAGAAAAGAAAAGACTAGAATGGTATCGGGTCGCGTAATGCACGTAAAGCGCGCCGCCATATTGTGGATGTCAACAGCCGGTAGTGGCCCGTTGATATCCACGTTTCGCGGGACGCGCTCAGTGAGTCTCCGCGGCGTTTTTACATCAATTAAATAATAAAAAAAAAAACATGTTGACGGCTGCCAACGGAGCACACAAGGCCAGCATCCCATATTCTGTGACTCTGGGGTGGAGTTACTGTCGGGGAAGGGGTCCGGTCAAGGGGCTCTGGGCATCACGGTTCATCTTACAGGTGTTCTGTATCTTCGTCTCGGTGCTCCCTGGGGCTTTTCCGAATGGGGTGCTGATGCTGTTCTGTCGGAACAGGGGGACAGCTGGCCGGGGTGGGTGGCTGTGGTATGGAACAAGGCGTTCCATCTGTGCCATGAGTATGTGTAATCAGTTTCAAGGATGAATATGGGATGGGGTTCTGCTGTGCAAGGCAGGGGTGTGCTGCATTGGGGGTCCAGCTGGAGGATGGGCGCGGGGGTTGTCAGCTGCAAGAGTACTAGTCTGGGGAAGGGGAGCAGCCACTGTGGGGTGGTGGCTGGTCTGTGTAATGAAGGGTTCTAGCTGTGACAGTCTGTTCTGAGTCAGCTGCAAGGGGGAATGTGGGATGAGGGGGTTGCCGTGCGAGGGGGTGTGCACACTAGTATGTTGGGGTTCTGCTTTGGGTAGGGTGACTGGTCTGTGACAAGAAGGGGTTCCAGCAAGGGGATTGAGGGCACTTGGAAAGGTCAGCTGCAGGGAGTTGCTGGTCTTTTTTGAAGGGGGGGTCAGCTGTGAGGTGGTAGCTGATCTTTGAGGGTTCCAGCTGTGTGTTGGAAGCTGACTGCCAGTCTGCTCTGGACGGCTGTCAGTTGCAAGGGGAGTGTGGAATAAGGGTTTTCTGCTTGAGGGGAGCACACAGTATGTTTGGGGGGGGGCTGTGCTGGTCTGTGGAAAGGGATGTTCCAGCTGGTGGGTCAGCTGCAGGGGTTGGTGGTCTGTAAGGGGGGACTGGTCTGTTGAACGAGGGGTTCCAGCTGTCCCACTGTGTTTCTGTAGTCAACTCCAAGGGGGAGTGTTTGATGGGGTTTCTGCTGTGCGAGGGGAGGCACACGCTAGTATGTTGGGTGGGGTTCAACTGCAGGGAGGTGGTTGGTCTGTGGGCCGGGGGAGGTTCCAGCTTAAGGATGGGGGGTCACCTGCAAGGGTTGATGCACTGTGGGAAGGGTGGTCCACCTGTGGAGTGGTGCCTGGTCTTTTCAATGAGGTGTTCCAGCTGTGAGTGGGTAGCTCACTACCAGTCTGTTTGTGGAGGGGGTCAGTTGCAAGGGGGAGTGTGGGAATGACACCACCTCCCAGACCCATGACACATCCATCCACCCACCCACACCATGCAGGTTGTCCAAACACTTTCCCTCCATAGGCCGACACTATCCTCTTCCTGCCCAGCCCCAGATACTAACATATGTGGATGGTGTGCTGAGGGTTGGTGGCATTTAAAACTTGGTAAATAAAATGGTTCTGAAAATCCATATCCAGTAAGTCATTTGCCTCTTGGTAATCCTGGAGGCCATGTGAGTGGTTATTGGGCAGGATTTTTTTTTCTTTATGTCCATTGGACAGTCTGGTCCCTGCACACTGGGACTCAGGCTAAAATGGGGAAATCAGAAACACTGATTGCAGCGGGAGGATCAGAAGCATTGTGTGTGTGTGTGGTGAGCTGGGTGGGTGTATGTTCGGGGGGGGCGGTGGGATTGACAGCATGTAACTGTTTTAGCCCATATGAGATAAAACATATTTTCTTTATGGTTGTGTTACTGCCCAATGGGTGGCCGCAGGAGGTGGTCTGCAAAGTGGGGGGTAGGGTGGTCTGCTGGAAGGGGAGGCGCCAGCTCCAGAGAAGGTTTTCTGATTGAAGGAGACTGGTGCGTGTTCAGCATGGGTGCAGATATTGACACCTCAAGGGATGAGATGTCATCCTCAAGTGGTGGCCACCATCCATGAGTGCTGGCCACTTGTACCTTTAGGATGTCCCACCTACAACCACCCTATCACACATAGGGGCGATGAACTCGGCCCTGGTGGCAGGCTCTGGAGCCCACCCACCCTGGAGCAGCCTCTGCCCCATTCCCCCCCATAGTGGACTCACCACCCGATGCCAAGACCAGTTTCTGCCCCTCCTGACCATCCTTTCAGCTGGACCAGCTCCAAACCTCCATGCCACTGGACCACCCTTCAAGGACATTGACCATCCTCTGCCCCTAGCCATGCTCCATGCAGCTTGAATACCCCCAAACACCAGCCTCACCCCCTTAGCCCATATCCGTCCGTGCAAGTGAACCAGCCTCCTTGTAGCAGAGCCATCACCACCACCGCCCTATACCAGGACCAACCTCCAACCCCCAAACACTCCTTACAGCAGGACCAGCCCCAAGTCCAGTGTTACCTCCTCCCAACCCTGGCCTTCTGAACTTTATTGCAACCATAAGGTTCAGACAATGGCAGAACAGTTTGTGAGGAGCAGGGAAGTGCTTGTCGTCGTGTTAGGTGGGGTACAACTGCCCACTATGGATCTTAGAAACAGACAATGATGGCAGAAAAAGACCAGCGTTCCATCCAGTCTGCCCAAGTTCCTTATAATCCCTGGAACCTACTGTTCCTCCAGGGTAATAACCCTCCTCGTCCTCTCTCTATTCTCCACCTTGGTCCTGTCACCTCCAGGAACCACTGTTCCCTTCATTATGTCCCAGCCCTGCTTGAATCCTCTGACTGTTTTCGCACCCGCCACTTCAGTTGACAGACTGTTCCAAGGTTCCAGCACCCTTTCTGTAAAGTAACACTTCCTCACATCTCTCCTGTACCTACCTCCTGTTAATTTCCATTTGTGTCCACGTGACCGAGAATTGGTATTCCTGCTAAATAATTACCTGCAGTTTCACTTTAATTCCTTTAAGGAACTTGAAGGTCTCCATCATATCTCCCCTCTCCCTTCTGGTCTCCAAGCGAGTACATATTTAGTGCCTTGAGGCACTCCTCCTGGGATCTGCCCTGCTGACCCTGAATCAACATTTCTGTTACTCTGCGCTGTACTATCGCCAACCTATCCTTATCCTTTCTGAGGTGTGGACTCTAGAGCTGGGTGCAGTACTCTTGGTAAGACCTCACCAGGGATCTGTAGAGGGGAAGTATTACCTCCTTTCTTCTGCTATCAGTACCCCTCCCGATACATCCCAGCATTCTGTTAGCCTTGCTATAGGCCTTGTTGCACTGACTCGATTGCTTAAAGGAGATAGAAAATGATTTTTACATACAGTAGTTAAGTGCCTTTCCATCTTCTTTTCCATGCCAGTTGTGTATTTTGATATGCTTTGATAAATTTTTGATAAATAGTCGAGCTTTGGGGTGCCTTCAGATCTACATTGATTTCACTCTCCTCACCAGCTACTGCTCTTGCTTTTAATATTTCTAAGACGTTCTATGACATCAGTAACTCACATTCCATGCTATTCATCTGAATGGCCTGGAATGGGTATTCCTGATGCCATAAAATGTTCAGGCAGTCTGAAAACAGCAGCAACTGCTGAGCAGAGAGGGATTCAGGGTATTTACTAAGGCAATAACATTAGATTATTAATTTAACAAAAAAATATCAGAATAGTGAGAAGCCAATAAAAGTACAACTAGAGGGCATCTAGAGGTCTAAAAACTGTTTCCTAACACCTTTAAGTGAGTTGCTAATGATAACTCCCAGATCCCTTTCCTCAGATGTAGTGCTAAGTCTTTCTCCTCCCATCCAGTACTCTGTCTTGGGGTTCTTTTTCCCCAAGGTGCATTACCTTGCACTTTCTAGCGTTACATTTTAACTGCCAGACCTTTGGTTCATACATACTAAGGTGTGAAATGGAACAAAAGTCAATTTGCCCATAAATGTTCCATCCTTATGCAAAATACCTCAAACTGCCTCCCGCCAGTATATATATATTTATCCAGCCTTGCCTTAAATTCACTCTTACTGTCTGCTAATATGACATCAAATCGAAGCAAGGTCCATGAATTTACAACTCTAGTTGTGAAAAAATGTTTTCTAACATTAGTTCTAAATCTTTTTCCCTTTATCTGCAAGGGATGACCCCTTGTTTCCATACTGACACCCTCGAAATCTATTTCTAGTTCACACATTAATTCTGGATTCTACATAACATCGTACATAAAAAGTATGTCTCCCTGAGCACGCCGAGTTCCAAGAGACATGAGGTTTAACAATTTCAACCTATCCTCATAAGACTTTTCCTGTTGACCTGCTACAATCTTGGTAAACCTTTGCTGCAACCTCTCCAATCTTTTTCTTTCCCCTGCCTTATATGGATTCCATATTTGTGCTAAATATTCCAAATGTGGTCATACATACGATCTATATAATGGCATCAGGACCTCACTAGTTGTTGATGCAATATTTTTCTTAATTGGCCATAACATTTTGTTGGCCTTATTTGTGGTCGCAGTTACTTGTTGCAAAGAGCCAAGGTCATTCATAATAGTTACTCCCAAGTCCCTTTCACAATCGGTTTTCTCAAGCTGGTGACCACTAATATTGTAATTAAACCTTTGATTAGATTGACCCAAATGCAATACTTTGCACTTATTTAGCTTTAGTATCATATCACATTTTTTAGTTCACTGTACAACTCAGTTCAGATCTTCCTGTATTGTTAGTGACTCAGTCATGTTCCTACATGGAGCATTTTTTTTCGTGTCATAAATAGACTAGCAGTGAAGCTGTGAGGTCATGCCTGAAATAAAAGTATATAAGAGGACCGGGCCCAACACTGACCTCTGTGGGATACCACTTAAAATATCTCCTACCTCCGAAACATGACCATTTACCACAATACCCTGTCTTCTGTTAGTCAGCCACTCTGCAACCCAGTTAATTAAAGTTCTATCTAGTCTATGAAACCACAGTTTTTCAATAATAGCCCAATGTGGAGTGAGATTGAAGGCTTTAGCAAAATCTAAAATTACATCACAAGGGATGTTATTATCCAGATGTTGAATAATCTCTTTGTAGAAAGCAAGTAGATTAGTAGTGCAGCTCCTTCCCTTAATAAATCCATGCTGGTTATAATTGATCCAATGACTAGATAGTAATATTCTATCCTTTATTATAATTTCAAGAAGTTTACCTGTAACTCTAAGTTAAGCGGACGATAGTTTTGCATCAATTCCCTATTCCCTTTTTTAATTATTGGTACCATATGGGCTAGCTTCCAATCATTTGGGATTTCTGCTGTCTTAATAGATTGCTCAAACATGAGTTTCGGTGGTAATAGTAAATGTTCTGACATCATCTACAATAATCTTGCTGATATTTTGTCTGGCCCTGGAGATGAGTTTTTATTCAACTTTTTACTTTTTGTCCAAAATGTCCTTTTTAGTTATATTTATCTCACCCTCTGGACCTGAGTAGTCTCTTTTAACTTTTTCTCTCTCTTCTTTATATACACTACAAAATATTGATTGAATGCTTTTGTCATTTGTTTATTATCTGTAATAATTATTGAATCATGATTAATAGGACCCACTTCATTAGATGGTGTTTTGAGTGAGTTGATGTATGAACAGAATTGTTTATAATTTGCTTTATTTGCATTTACTACTAAATTATTTTCCATATTCCTTTTTGCCTGCCTAATCCTAGACTTACATTGTGTCTGTATCCTTTTAAAGTCTCTAGTGAAGAGTTATTACCGGTTTGTATATATTTCTTGTATAGTCAATGTTTTTTGTGACAAGCTGTTTTATTTTTTTTGTTCATCCACTTAGGCCTTTTTTGGTTTCTCACTTTTTCAGTTAAAGGAATATTCTCCTTCACTGTCATATGGATAACATCCTTAACTATTTTTCACATTTCATCTGTTGTTCTGTTCTTTAATGTTTCTTCCCATGACATTTCTAAAGTTACAGTATCTCACGTTATGCTTTGTTTTCAAACTAGTAAATCTTTTCAACCTTTCTTGTCTATGGGGAATCATCTATCGCAGGTCATCATCGTTACCTATACTAGTAACCACGAAACCGCACCGGCTTGCAGGGAAGTGATCTTTTGCCTACTCTGCCACTACAGTCTGGAATTCATTACCATCTGTATTACTCTCCTGTACTTCCCTGTCTCTATTAAAAATAGAGCTTGCCTCTTACCTACTTAAACCTCCTCCCTGCATATGCTTTCGCTAACCCCTGTATACACTGTACTCTACCCCACTGAAGTTTTCTTACTCGTGAAGCTACAATAATGTAATCCTCTGTAAATATGTATATTTTCTAGGTAATAATATTGTTCTAAATTTGTTTATTCTAATGTATAAGACTCTGTAGTCCAAGGAATCCTTGAACTTCCCCTGTACATGGTTGTAACTTATGTATTCATAGGTCTGTACTGTATTGTGTTTGTCTCCCGGGTCGCCCCTGAAAAAGGGATTGCATGGTCTCAGCAGGCTTACCCGGTTGCCAAAATTCTAATAAATGATACATAAATAATAATTCCCTTTTGATTGGCTTTATCAAAAAGATTTATTGTAGTATAGCTCTTCCTAGGAAAATATATATAGTTTGCTGTAACCCTTATTGTTTTATGGTCACTATTTGCAATTGGGGGACCTACACAGGTGACGGTAGCAGAGGATAATACCAGGTCCAAGATTTCCTGATCCCTTGTAGGATCCTTTACATATTAGGTTAAATTGACTTTGTTACAAGTATCAAGGAGAAGTGTACCCACACTAGAGTCAGAGGAATTTTCCAACCAGTTTATGCCATTGATAATAAAGTCACCTATTGTGACAATTTCACCCATCTCCCCCATGGTTTATGAATTTCTGTCATTACTTGCTTGGTAACATCAATAATACTGTCTGGTGGAGGATATATGCATCCAGTTAGTATGTCCTTAGTAACATCTCCATTGATTTGTACCCATATTGATTCAAATCTGTCATCAGTTTTATTTTGTTAGTTATGTCAGTGGAAGTTATATTGTTTTTTATATACAATGCCACACCTCTAGCTTTTGTAGGTCTCTGAATTTCCCTTATTCCCTCTCACATAGTTTTGTGTCATCTGTGAATAGACACAGCCTGTCCTGGATTCCTTCTCCTGTGTCACTAATGAACATGTTGAAGAGGACTGGACCCAGGAACAATCCCTGTAGAACCCTGCTCATAACCTCCATCTCCTCTGATTTAACCCCATTGACCACCACCCTCTGCTGCCTCCCCTCTAGCCAGTTACCCACCCAGTTCACTATGGGTTTAGCTGCACTCATGCCTTCTGTCTTCTTGAGCAGTCGTTTGTGAGGTACCGAGTCAAAAACCTTGCTGAAGTCAAAGTAGAGCAGATCCACAGTGTGGCCATTGTCTAATTCCTTTGTTACCCTGTCAAAGAAAACTATCAGGTTAGTCTGACAAGATCTTCCTGCCACAAAATCAAGCTGTTTACTATCCTGGAGCATGTTGCACTCCAGATGGTCTATGAGGTCCTCTTTAAACAGTGACTCCATCACCTTCCCATAGAGATTAGATTGACAGGCCTGTAGTTCCCTGGTTGCTCCTTATCCCCCATTTCTGAATTGGTACAAAGTCTGCCACCTTCTAATCCACTGGAATATCCCTAGACCGAAGTGAAACAGTATTTTCTACTGCCCCCCCTAAATATTGCCCCTTATAAACCATGGATTATTTGTGGGAAATTGTGGTTTATTTAGTACCGTAAAAGCCAGATTGGTTGACTGAAAATATTTAAAAAGGTAAATTGTTATCTCAGTGCCCTGGGCTAATATGTTGTGTACCTCTGGCCTTTACAATTCAACGAAATCCCATTTAAGTTATGCTCCACTGCCACTGTTCAGAACTCTAACAGGACACATTAATTCAGGAGTGCTGGGAGGAGTAGAGCACAGAATTAGCCAGTAGCAGTGATGAGTGGACTTTATGCCCAGAGAAAAAACTGGGTTTTTTTGTTTTGTTTACTTCACTTGCAAACTGACTGAGTGACTGTTAAGTGTGGTAAGGGCAGTCAGGAGGAGGCATACCTCTCACCTGTCCCTGATTTTCAGGGATGTCCCTGATTTTGCGTCAGATTTTTCCTCTGTCCCTCATAAAATTTGTGTTCTTGTGACAGAACAGTGGGGATTAAAAACACAAAATAATGTCAAACATTAAAGTAACAGACTTGCTATTCTTCAAAAAATGCATTTTAACACAAATCCCTTTGTTCCATCAGCTTTCTGAGTGAATAGTACCAGATTTTAAAATGTGTCCCTGATTTGGGGTCTTTGTCCCTGATTTTTTTAAGTCTTGTCCCTGTTTCATGAGGCAAGAGGTTGAGTGGTATGGGAGGAGGGAGAGTAGTAAATGTGGGTTAGGGGCAGAAAGAAGTGGTCATTTGTGATGCCATCTTGGTGGGGACAGCTCACGTGACTGTCTAGCTAGCACTTAGGTTAAAAAGATCACATAGTGCCAGACCTTCAGCAGAGGATTGCCAGGAGTGGTGGATCACCGAATCAGTCAGAAGGAGCAGTAACAGGGCTTTAAGCCCAGAAGGAAATTGTGTTACTTTTTGTTTTGCTTCACTTGCAAACTGACTGGGTGACTTTTTAGCGTTGAAAGGGCAGTCAGGAGGAAGGAGGGCATTGTGTGTGAGTGAGGACAGAAGTTAGTGGCCAGCTGTGATGCCATCTTAGTGGGTAAAGCTCATACAACTGCCTAGCACCAATCAGGTGCTGGCAGCACTTACATGCAAGAGGCCAAACTGGGCCAGACCTTCAGCAGAAGAGTTTTGAGAATAGTGGAGTACCGGCTCAGCTGGCAGCAGCAGTGAGAGGGCTTTAAGCCCTTAAGGAATTACTGTTTTTTTTTGTTTGCTTGTTTGTTTTGCTTCATTTCAAATTGATAAATTGATTGGGTGACTTTTGGGGTGGAAAAGGTGGTCAGGAGGAGGCAGGGCTTTGTTAGATGAGGTGACGGGTGGAATTCAGTGGCCACTTATGATGCCACCTTGGCGAGGACAACTCAGGTGACTGCCTAATGCCAGTTGGGTGCTAGCAGCACTTAGGTACAAAGGGCCACATGACTCCAGACCTTCAGCAAAGGATTACTGGGCGAGGTAGAACACAGAATCATCTTGGAGCAGTGGTGAAAGGGTTTTAAGCCCAGAGTGAAATAGTTTTTGTGTTTTGTTTTTTTTTGCTGCAAGACAATTTTGTTTATATGGCATCCAATCTCGGAGGCTCTGGGTGCCTCACAATAAGTACAGATAAATAAAGTGCATTATAAAATGATAAAATATAAGTTATGACATTAGGTTACAGACCCAGACCTAAAGCATAAAATAAATTAGTTTTTAAGCACTATTAAAAATGGGCAGTGAGGGAGCATCTCTTATCTGCTGAGGAGAGGCATTCCACAAAATTGGAGCAGTGACCCTGAATGCCCTATCGCCAGATGACTGCATGTAAGACCTCAATACCAACAAGAGGCGTGCCTCTGCTGACTGGAGGGGATGACCAGTAGCATAAGGCACTAGGAGGTCTCTCAGGTGGTCTGGAAAAACAGTACAAGGATACAAACAATTCCTGGCTGGGGCTCATTCCAGTCCCGTGGAGTTACAACATTAAGTAAAAGTTTTGGCCTTAAGAATTGAACAATTAATAAACATTACTTCAACAACTGTAACATCTTTTAAAATGTCTGCCGAGGTGCAGATAGTATCTATCCAACCTGAAGTCATCACTTTTTTTGAGTTTCTAAGCCCTAAACTAAGTTTTGGTAGTTGCATGCTCCCTCGCTAGAGGGTCCAGTCTCTGCTGTGGGGCTGGCCTTTTTTCTAGAACATGGGGAGTGTCTCCCCGGGGTATCTCCTGAGGTCACTGAACTAAATGCTGAAGAACTAAGAGATGGGGAAGAGGGGCTGATGGTGGGTGTTAGTGCCCTGTAAGGGGTCAGATTTTCTCCTGTAGGAGAGGTATTCAGGAAAATAATAGCCTGTGAAGATAGGGCAGAAATCTGATGTGAGGAAACTACCCCAAATGTTGGTAGAGTCAGGAGTGTAGCCAGAAATTTCCATTTTGTACACGATCTCCAACAGTTACACCCCCCCAATTAAAAAACGTATACATCCTTTCCAAATGGCACCCGCTTCCAAACAAGTCAGATTGTTGTCAGATGACCCCTCTACTCTCTAAAGAGGTTATACATGTATTGGACACTCCTCAGTGGCCTACACTAACCCAAATACTACAGATTAGAATGATAATATAAACAGAGTGGCTTATGGTTTGTGACAGGCACTCAACAAAACTGTACACAAATGTGTACAGTGAGTATGCCTGTCTACACCCTTGGGTAGAGTCTTCCAGCTTGCCCCTGACAGCAAACTATATTTTGCTGGGAAGCCATTCTGGTCATAACTCAGCGTGACCCCATAGTAATAATTTGTTCAAGTGCTTACCCTGTATTCTGTTGATGTGGATCTCTAATTCAGAACACTAGCTCTCCTTCTCTCTCTCTCTCTCTCTCTCTCTAGGGCATTCTGCTCTCTTCCTTCATTACCAATTGCACTACGGACCTCCTTGCAAGGTATAATCCCTGGCAAGATCTCTGTTGGATCCCTGGAGAATCTCCTTGTCTTCGAGTCCCCAAGGGGCACAATATCTAAAAAGGCTGGTCCCCTCTGTAGCCCCAAACCCCCTCATAAGGAGCACTAACTATTAACCCTGTACTATCTACTTTGCTCTACAACTTCCAGTATATAAATTTCCTTAGTGGATTAACAATGTCCTACTCAACCTAGTGTGAGAAGGAGGATATAATACTCTTCTTTGGGCATCTCCCATTCCTCCATACATGCATGAGATAAGGATGACCTGTTCCCAATTTCACTACAGAAGGGGCAGTAGCTACAAGGGGTGCCTTGTCTGATCAAAGGTGTGTGTGTTCTGGGTGTAGGGGTGAAACATTCACTTTATTTTTGTGTTAGGGATGAGACTTGCCAAACTTGGCCACCAGCTGATTCATGATAATGGCACATGGTTATGGATAAAAAAAAAAAAAAGAAAATCGGCACTCACGTAACTTATCTTTGTATGAACAACAATCAGGAGGCAAATTCTGAATGTAACCAAATGATTACTGCCTGTACGATGAACTGTTCTGTGTGAACATTCTGGGGAGGAAGGGCTGTGCTCCTCCATTGTTATACTGTCTCTCAGGTGACCACAAGTGGCGGTGCACTGAGATCTGATTTGTGTTTGGTAGAGCAGGGTGTACAGACACTGATGCATCAGGCATGCCAGTGTCAGAAGGCACACTTGTGCATGCTGTTGTGGGAAGGGAAAAGAAACAAAATAAATAGCAGCCTGTGATTGGGAGGATGAAGCCTCACCTGTCATCCTCTCAACCATTGCAGGTCTCACTCCCCATCCCCCAAATCACCACCTTGCCTCCAGGGTCAATGAGGCTGCTGGACAGATAGAGGGTTAATGCCTACCTTGGCACTTTCAAGGTCAAACCAAAAAGGTCCACTAGAAACTTGACATACTTTATAAAGTTGGGTCATATGTATTTCCTGAAGCTATGCTCTGCATTGTACAACACGCGTTCCTATCCCTCATCGAATATGGGTCATTTGTCTGTGACAAGGTCCCATCCTCTAAGCATCAGAAGAAAACTGTATTATACAACTGTATTGCTAGATTTGCTCTCCTGGCTGACCTCTGGCTAAACTGGCGCTCATTTTACAATAAGAATATTCTCAATATCAAGTCCTTACCCACAAGGTGATTTATGTAATGAAGGTGATTTCCTTATTCTGCCGCACACAAACCGCGACACAAATATTGACCAAAACAAAAGGACGACAGAAAGAAACAGCAACTACCGCAAACAGCGACGGTCCTCACCTGCTCAAACAATAGCAATAAAATTATTTTTATGTGGCTACACACACCCCACCCCCTTTGCAGGTGTAGCGCCCCACCCCCAAAATAATATAATCAACTCGAAGGGGGGGGGGGGACTTAAAAAACAAAGAAAAATACAGAATCCTACTGTAGGACCCAAACCCAGGTCCATTGGCTCTGTAAGTGGTGGCTCTAGTCACTGTGCCAAACAGCGTGGCAGGGTTTGGCCACACACCTGCCTGTATTCTGTTATAGTGAGTGTAGTTCACTGCTACATTCGCTATATGTAGTTCACTGCTACACTCGCTATACAGGATCCTTCACTCTCTTGCAACGGTCACCCTAAACATGAGCGATATTATTGAGTCGCTTATATTGAGCCGCTTAATAATACCCATAGAGGGTGCTACCCCCACAAGGCATTCGTGACTGGATACCTGGCCTAACTTGCTCCTCAGCTCGTTCTGTCCACTAACATGAAGTCCGCATTCCTCAGAGACACAAATCCACTAAGTGTTTCTCTTGTGAAGATTGGAATGGGTCAACAAGCCATAGGCTTCAGGGATGCAGAAATCTGGAACTTCTTGCCTCTCTCATGTCCATACTATCAAATCCAATATTATCTTTCAAGCTTTCTGTAACTGTCACTGCTACTGTATTGAACCCACAGCCTCTGTATTATTGTTTATGTCTTCCTTAATGCATATTGTTTTTATATCCAGTTTGCTCCAGTAAAAGCGTCTCTGCCCCAGTCAGCTCATCTGGTTATCAAAATCAAATAAATCAAATTAACTAGAGATTTATTTGGGTTTCGGCATCAGCAAGAGTTAGTAGTGCAGACAGAGTGGTGGTGGTGGTAGGACAATGCTCTGTTGCTAGCAAAGGTAGAAGGCTGTCCCACTGAGAGTGCAGGGAGGAAAAACTACATGTTACAAAAATAAATTTACTGAACCGCTAGACTAAATAAAAGTCTATGACCTTGTACAGATGACTTTATGTGCCTGCTGTCCACATGCAGAGGCAGAAACAACTGAATGATGCTGGCAGGAACAGCATGGCATAACTGGAAAGTCCTCTCCTGCCTGTCAATCATTTTTGTGTTCCTGTCTCCCCCACATGCACATGGTTATACCCATAATGCTACAGCTCTCCAGAGATGAAAGAATACAGTGTTGACAGAAGAGAAACCTATATTATCAGTGCCAGGTATCCAAAACTAACCAGCTTAACTTCTGTCTGCTTAATTAAAATCTTCAATTCGGTTCAATGCTTTCTTTAAAATTTCTATTAATTTTAAAAAATATTGATCAAAGATAGGTCAGCTGAGATGCAACATCTCTTTTTCAGTGTGGTCATGCTTCTGCCCATTTCCACAGCTGGGTGGGGGGGGACTACAGCAGTGCTCTAGGTCACTGTGAATATTTGGCTCTGGTAGGGTTTGATCCGTGATCCCAAGGTGGTGGTCTTACTGCAGGATCACAGTGCCTCTTGTTTAGTCAAGTTAAACCATAGCTCATGCATTCATGGTTTCATAAATGTTTACTTTCAACTAATTTAACTTTTTATTTCTACCGTTGCCCTTGTTATTGCATCAGCTCTGTATTAAAGACGTTTCCTTGCTGTGCTATAGAAAGACACCTGAGAGAAGGGTATTTTGTCCTCTCTGCATGCCAATAATTTTAAGTGATGCAACAGAAAAAAAGAGGGCATTTGTTGTTACTCTTCGGTCATCTATTGTCCCATGATACTAGGTCCTCTTGACTCAGTTTGGAGGCAACATATGTGGAATATGTGAACCAGGATATCATATAAGCCAAAACAAATTGATTAGCTGTTTTACCCATGAAAGTGCTAATCAGATGTGAAAAATGCATAGCACTTGGCACAGCCTGATTAGCAAACTGTAAAAAAACAAAAAAAAACAAGCATAGTTTTATTCATGTTGTCTACTATGCCATGGGCTTCCTCAACAAATGGTTAGTATTCTACTGCTATGCATTTATAGATAGAGGATCCTATGCACTAATGGGTGGAGTGGCTACACGCCGCATATCTGGGTCACGTAGCCACTCCGCACCCTTTGTACCCCCCATGTGGAATTCACTAACAGGGGCACACAGCCTCTACTCACCCAATCTCCCAGCCGTGTGGACTGCAACGTGCCAGGGTGGGGGGGGGCATGCCAGTACTACGTGCCATGCACCAAGACACGTAATGCTGGCCATAGGGGTGCAGAGGAGGGCACAGCAGGGTAGTCCAGGGGAGAACCCTGCTGTAAGTACCCTCTGCACCCTGCACCATGCTATCTGGCCCCAGAAGCTGTAGTGAAAGGCCCCCAGTCCCACACACACCTGGACACCTGCCGTAGTTCTGGCAGGAAAGTGTACCCCCCACAGGATTGGAACCCCAGCCCGGCAACGTAGTGCTGCCCTCCTCCATACACATGGCTTCCCCGTCCCCCACAAATGTGTGTGGTAGCCCCCCAACACAGCTCTTTCCCCACCCATAGGCAGCAACAAACCCCCACCACTCCCCAGAAACAGGGTCCCCCACCCCAGTGTGGAGCACAGTTCCCAACACACACACACACACACACACAGGTACCCCGATCTATGCTTAGCTGTCCCTGGTACCCTGCCCCCTAGAGTTGTCCAGTGCCCCCCAAGGCACCGGCTACACTACTCCCCCGACTCTATACCTGCTTGCTAGTGCTGTGGCCCTGGGCGACTAGTGGCGCATCCCTTCTCTAACCACCTTGTCCACCGGCTGTCCTAGTGATGCTGGGAGTGCGCTACCCATATATAGGTGGCGCACTCCCAGCATCAGTTGGACAGCCGGCGGCGAGGTGGTGTGAAGAGGATGTGCCGCTGGCCTCTCCTGATAGGTGGCACCGGCCTCAGGTATGGAGGATGGGGGTTGGTGGTGCTGTGGAGGGGGGGCACCACAGGCCATGAATGACTGTGCTGGGGTACTGGGTCGGGGTGACATGTGCTATACGGGGGGGTAATCAGCTGCATCACCGGGGTTCTGGATACAATGGGGGGCAGCCATACGGGCTAGGGGTCCTGCTGGGGATAGTACGGGTGTGCGTTGTACCCGGGGCATGGGCTGGGGGTCCCCTGGCCAATGGAGCCAGGCTGCGTGGATCCGGGTGCCTGTATTGGGCATTCATGCACCTGGACCTGTGCCCACATGCACTAGGGATCCACTTTTGGACCCATGCCAGGCATCCAAGTGGATGCCCATCTGGGTCCACAACTCCACCCCAGCCACCCTGCGGAGTCCTGCTCACTGGGAGAGGGGGGCCACGGACAGGTGGCAGCTATCGGTGAATATGGCCGGTGCACACTTGTCCACAGGTGTGGAGCTCTGCAGGCAGGATATGTGCCTCTGGTGCATTGTTCCCGCCTGTTCGTGCATAGGGGCCATAGTTAACAATACCCCATTTTGAGTAGCATTTTGCTATGCTAAACTAGTTATTTAATACCTATGAACAGTGAATTTCATTCAAAAATGTGAACAAAACTGGACTTACAACAAAATAATTCACCCAGAGTGTGCATTTCATACATAAATAGAAGGCCAACATGGTTAGTTTTAGTAGGATTTCTCTGCTGGAAAGCAAAGCCAAGACTGCCCCACAGTAGTCCAGTTGTACTGGTACGATCAGCAGCTGTTCTTCTGTCGCCTAACTAAAAAGTTGACTTTACAGAGAACCTACCCTTCCCCAACTCAATAACAGCCAGCAAGGGTCAGAGTAGTTCACCTCCCACAAATGAAACAAGATATGCAGTACAGACCCTGTTACCTGACCTTAGGGACAAGTACAGAATGCTGAAGAGTTAAGATAGGACATATTTGTTCTTCCCCAAGTCTTCACCAAATGTCTGCTTCACTGTTACTGTGAACCCCATAGTAAGGCTCCCAGGACCAGTCCTTATGTAAGATGCCTTCATTTTTTGTTTTCATAATCAATCATGTGAGACAGGACCTGAGAGCACCAGGAACTGTCAGTCAACCACACTCAGCATTTTGTGTATTATGGCCGGAGTGTACCAGCGGTTGTCATGGAGTCAGTAACCGGGAGGTTTACTCCTGGTATTTCTTGGCCCTTCCAACTCACACATGGTATTCAGTGGTACAATCAGCCTCATCAGCATGAAGCTAACCCTCTGAGGATACAAGCTCCCTAGCCCACCGCAGAGGTGGCAGCTGCCACAGAGCATATTAACACCGTCCCCCAGTTGAGGAAGTGCGCCACCAACACTCCTTGACCACAGCCACCCAGTCATGCAGACCCAGCTTGACTCACTCGGGAAAATGGGTCCCCTGCATGGCAACACGAGGTGTTACCACTGGGCTGCCCTTACATGAGATGCCTGGCTGGTGGGGCAGCAGGACCAGTGATGCATCCTTCCCAATTCTTTTCTGCCCTATAGAGGTTCACCTGGCCCCAGAGTTGGCTACTTTCCTTAGGTGACCACCCAGCCTCATAAACCCAGACTATAATAGATTTCATAGGATGTTACAAAGCACAGAAGACCAAAGTCCATTTTGCTTGCCACGTGAGCTTCTAGCTGTATCCCTTTATAGTCTCACTCTGAAATAATTGCCTAATTTTCTTTTAGACTCATTCATGGTTTTGCTAGCGACTACCTCCAGTGGTAGTTGGTTCCATATTGGCACCATTCTAACACTGAACCAGTGTTTCCTTTTAGTAGTAGAATACCCTTCCATGGCCAATTGTAGTGGATGAACTCTTGTATTGTAGTTTAGTACCCTAAATGTAAATCCTAGTTTTTCCCACAGTCCCTCAATATGGAATGCTGTATAGACCATGCAAATGTTCTCCCTGAGTCTTCTATATTCTAATGTATACATGCCCAGGTAAGCAAGTCTTTCCTCATAATCCTTTCCTTTCACCTCTGTTATCTTCCTGGTAGCTCTGCGTTGTACCCTTTCCAGAGCTACAATGTAATTTTTGTACCCTGGAGACCAAAACTGAGCCCCATACTCCATGTGTGGCCTAACCAAGGACCCCCAAAATAGGAGCAATACTTCCTTCCTTCCTTCCTTCCTTCTGGACTTTATGTGCCAAATACACAGTTTAATATGCCACTAGCCTTACTGATGACCTGACTACAGTGCTGTTTAAAGCTAAAATCATTTGAAACCCTTATTCCAAGGTCCCTTTCCTCCTGTGTGACCCTCAGGGTTTGCAGATTTAATTTATACCTGGCCATTAGGTTGCCACGACCAAAATGCATCACTGTGCATTTGTCTGTATTGAATTCTAGTTTGGCTAACTTATCCTATGTTTCCAGTTTATTTAGTGCTGCCTGAAGTTTTTCATGTTCCTGTGGGTTATTTACTATAGCTCCTATTCTGGTGTCATCAGCAAATTTTGATTCCCACACCTCTCCTTGTGTGATCATATCCTGGATATAAATGTTGAACAGACAGGGCCCCAGTACTGATGATCATGTACATAACAATACTCATGCTCTTTGTTTCCTGTAACCCCACATCAGCTGTAGCCTGCTTTGATTACAGTTTGGAGGTACTTAATCTTTATGGGATTTTCCTATGTATATTTTAGCCTGTACGTAACTATTCATGCTGGACCAGGGTATTAAATAGCTGGTATATCATGGCAAAATGCTACACAAAACAGGGGTGGTAATGGCTAACCATTTCTGGAAATGTACAACAGTAGAGTGCTAACCATTGTTTGAGTTGCTCCATGGCACAGGAGACTACATTAAAAATTACCCTGTGGACTATGTTAACCTGTTTACTGCTACTATCCTCCTTGTGACCACCATGAAAAACAAGATACAGGATCTCACAATCTCACAGAGATATCTCAATTGGAGTAATTTCAAATAAATAACTTGAAAAGAATAGGCTTATTCTTGGAACAACCACTGGTATCTTCTGACCATTTCCAAACATAATATTTTATGATATTTTATAATGCTCAAAATTATATGTTGAATGCAGTAACATTTGAACTGTTAGGCATACAAACCTAAGTTTGTGGATTTTGAATCAGCCCGTCAGTGCAGCATTAGTACTACTACTCGCGTCACTGATGGATCTGATTCAGGTGCAAACTAGGGTCAACAGGGGCCCTCCAGGGGGAGGAGGACTGAACATCTCAGAGGATGTGTCCCTCCTGGGAAGGAGGGCAGCCAGCTCCAGTGCTCTACTGACACCTGGGTGAACACAAATGGTAGTGTACCTGGAGCAGCTCATGGGAAGGATGATACAGACGGCGACATGCTCAGCAAGCTCAACGTGCCTCAGCTTGCACATACCCTCATGTCGGTGTCCACAAGAGAGAAAACGGGGAAAAAGCCAGTCCACTGTCCTCCAGGTAGTCTACCACCCTTTCCTTTATTGGTGCCTCCATCACCTTGCCCACCACGGAGGTGAGGCTGACTGGGCGATAATTTTCCGCCACCTCCTTAATGCCCCCCTTATGCAGTGGCACCACATCCGCCCTCCTCCAGTCCCTTGGCACACACCCTGTATCCATTGACAAGTTAAACATTCTCGTCAGTGGGGCTGCCAGCTCGTCCCTCAGTTTCCAGAGTGCCTTTGGGTGCAAGCCTTGTCCACCTTTAACCTACCCAGTTCCTCTCTTACCTTGTCTATATTGAACATGCTAATATCCACCATTTTGCCTTCTCTACCCATCCCATCCAGCTCTGGTCCCCTACCCCCCCCCATGAATACCGTAGAAGTAGCTTTTTAACACTTCCGCTTTCTCATAGTCTCCTTCCAGTTGTAGTCCTCCCTCCACCTTCAACCTTACTATTCCATCCCACCTTCCTCTTCCCCCCCATAACTAAAAAAATATTTTATCTCGCCTTTTGGCCTTCCTAGCTATTTTGTCCTCAGTTTCCACTTTAGCTCTCCTTATCTTCTGACCTGCAACCCTTCTCTTCTCTCTATAATCCTCCCTGTCCTCCCCTCTTTGTGTCCTCTTGAATTTCCTGAATGCCCTTTTCCTTTCCCCAACTGCCTCTGCCACCTCCCTTGTAAACCAGACTGGTCTCCTCCCTTTCTTGTTCTTCCTCACCTTCTTAATGCAACTTTCCATGGCCTTCAATACCCTCCTTTGATAGCTCCCCATAACTCCTCCATATCCCCTATATTCCCCTTTCCTGTCAGTTCCTCCACAAATATCTTCCTCTTTCTGTTAAAGTTGGTCTTTCTGAAGTCCATCACACTCATTCTAGTCCAGTTTGCCTCCCTTGCCATTTTTATCCTGAACTTTATAGTCCTGTGATCGCTTGAACCTAGTCCGTCACCAACCACCACCTCTTCCATACTTTCCTCATTTATGAGGACCACATCCAGCAGGTTATCACCCCTAGTGGTCTCCCTAACCAGCTGTTGGATGAATACCCCATATAATGCCTCTAGGATCCCCCTGCTCCTAGCTAACACTGTAGCCGGGCTCTCCCAGTCCACGTCGGGGAGGTTAAGGTCCCCCACAAGTAGAAGCTCCCCCTTGATAGCCATCTTTGTAATTGCCTGTATCAGCTGTCTATCCCTTTCCTCCCCCTGCGTAGGAGGTCTGTAAACTACCCCCAACCTCAGTGATTCACCAGTCTGCTTGTCTACTGTGACACACATAAGCTGTGTCTCACCTTCCTCCTCCTGCTGCCCTTCCATTGCCCTAATGTCATCTTTGATATATAATGCCACCTCCCCTCCTATCTTTCCAGCCCTGTCCTTCCTAAACAGTATGTAGCCTGGGACTGTCTCTCAGGCATGATGTTCCATCCACCATGTCTCATTTACTGCTGCTATGTCCAACCCCTCATCCACCATGATGGCCTCAAAGTCCACCATTTTATTTCCCAGACTCCTGGCACTGGCTGATAGTGCCTTCCACCATGTACACCCCCCCCCCCACTGCTCCCTCTTCTAGCTTTTTCTTTTCCTAGCTTTTACCACCATCCTGAGGGGAGGCTGACAGCCTTCCATCTCTCCTGCCTCTTTGAGTGGCCCCTTTCTTAACCTCCCTTGAATTCAGTTTAAATTATACTTTCTTTCTATGAAGTCCCCTAACTTCCTCTTTAGTATTTCTGCTTCCTCCCTGCTCAGGTGCAATCTGTCCGGGGCAAATAGGCTGTTGTCCTCCTGCGTTGATCCCTAGTCCCCTACAAACCCAAACCCCATCTGCCTCCGCCAACCCTCCATCCACTGATTAAATTCCTTAATCCTCTGTTTCCTTGCAGTACTTGCTCTTGGCACAGGCAGTACCTCTGAGAAAGCAGTTGTGAGGAACCTCGTGCTACTGCAGAACCTAGCAAGCTCTCTGAACCTCGCCTGCACCTAGGAGGGGCAGCTGCAAAGTAAGGTGTGCACACTTGAGCAGACTAGTTAGACCTAGAGGCCTAATTTCTGCTGGCAATTTTCATATGTTCGTATTCCCCTCCAGATCATTGGTGCCCAGGTGAAACACCAAGTGCATCCTCTCGTCTTGCTGATTGCCCCATGAGGGAATTTTGTACCTCACGGGGCAATCTGTGGTGCCGTCATTCCCGGCATACATTCAACACAAATGGCACTGCTCCTGACTCCCTTTCTGCCCCATCTGATTCTTTTTAGTATGGAGTCCCCTATGAGCACTATCTTGCTATTCCTTTCTTTCTGCACATATTTTTGATTTTCCAGTTTACACCCCATTCCTGGCATCCCACTAACCTCCCTGTTCCCATTTTCCCCCTTGTCCTCCACCTTCCCCTGAGTTCTGCTCTACCCCTGGAATGCATTCTTTGTTTCCCCCCCTCTTGTGTCACCACCTGTCCTCACTTCTCACAAGCTCTGGCCCCTCTCTCTGCTCTCTTCCTACCTCTCTACTGGCTGAATCCGTCTATGTCTGGATACCCTCCCCCCTCTTTGATTCTTTCTCATCCTGAGCTTACTGTAGGCTCCCTCCCTGACTTTTTTGTGTGCTGTGACCCCCTTAAGATTGTTTTCATCCCCACCTCATGCTCCTTCTGGCTACTACCCCCTCAGTTCCCTCCCTGAGGTGCATCCCTCATACCCGAACATTTCATTACCTTAGTCCTTCCTCTATCCCCTATAACCTCCTCTCCTCTGCTGTCCTTGCTGCCATCACCCTCAAGTGCCCCCAGGGGTGCGAATCTATTTATCTGCTCTGCCTCTCAGCTTTGCAGCCTGTTGTCTGATGCACCCCCTCTTAATTCCTGCCCCTTCCCTGGTTGTGCTTGCTTTGGTTTTTTTGGTCTTACCTCCTGCCACTTCCCCTGGCCCCTCTCATCCGCTTCTTCATCTGTACCTAAGTCACCGGGGACCCCCCCTTGTGCTCCCTTGTTCTCCTCTCACCCCTCTGGTACATCCTCTGGACCACCTCCATTCTTTCCTCTTTGTTGCTCCTTTCTCTACACCTGTTCCTATTACCCCGGCAGTCCCACCTATGTTCTCTCTTTCACCCCCTCCCAGCTGGTGTTCTCTTTGGACCTCCTCCAATCTACACCCCCTTCCCCCCTCTCTCTCCTGTCCTGCTTAGTGCCCACCTCTTCCCTTAGTTGGGTAAGCTGTCTGCACACTGTGCAGCCCCCCCCCGCCTCCATGCTATATCCAACACCATGGCCATTCTACACCCACTGGACCCTACTATCCTCCAACAAAGTCCCCTTGCCCTAGTGGCCTGGGGACCATACTAGTGACCTGCTGGATCCCTTTTCAGACTACCTCTCCAACTCAGCTGTCCTTCCATTCCAAAAAAAAAAATGTATTGGAAATGTACACCTTTAAAAGGACACAGACAGCTTGTGCTGTACCTTCAAAATCCCCTTGCTACAGCTCTCATGTACACACTACTCTTTTGACCATACACCAAGTTCTTTTTCCCCTTCTGATCACATATTATAGTCAACCTTATACTTGTCTGTGGAAAATTTTAGGACATAATGTCACTTGGTTTTAAGATAATTGATAGAAATATATAATGTGGTGATAGTCTACAGAGAACTGTAGACTAAAGTGTCACTTTGTTCTAAGATAAATGATAGAAATTTTAAAAGTCACTTTAAAACTCCCTTTAAAAGTCAATGTTTTCTCCTTTAAAAAAATGATTCTTATCAGTTTCACCCCCTTTGTTAAAAAGCCAATTTCTGGCTGTTTCATTCCCTCCTGTATCAAAAAGCAAATTCCTCCCAATGGACCCTCCCATTTCTGTGATAAAAACTCCTCTCCTCCTTGTCTGCTGATGGTAACCTCCTGTGGGAGGAGCCCAAGGAGCGTATTTAATTAATGGAGGAGGCGGGGGGGAGGAGGATTTCTTTTTCAGACAAGTTGCAGTCTTATGCTAGTGGGCTGTGGCTCTTCTTATAAAACGCAGCCACTAGTTCAAAAAGTTGGCACCTTTATCAACTTGCACCCTGATTGACTCAAATGTGGGAGCTGAGTCCTTTGTTCAGTGTGGCAATGGCCGCCGAAAACCTTCAGCGCCGCCAAAAACCTTCTCCTGCGGTATGTTTTGCGGCTGCCTGGACTTCTTCCCATGGCTACGTCTGCCTGGACACCTCCCACGGCTACAGCCAGCAAATGCCCCCTCTCCTGCAGCTACGGCCACCAATGAGTTGCTCCAGTGGCTACAGGCACCTTTCCTTCTTCTCAGACAAGTTGCAGTCTTATGCTAGAGGGCTGTGCCTCTTCTTATAAAGCCCAGTCACTAGTCCAAAAAGTTGCCACCTTTATCAGCTCGTGCCCTGAACGACTCAAATGTGGGAGCCGAGTCCTTTGTTCAGTGTGGGAACGGTTGCTGAAAACCAAAAACCTTCACCTGCACCACTGAAAATCTTCTCCTGCGGCAAGTTTTGCAGCTGCCTGGACTCCCGTGGCTATTGCTGCCTGGATACCTCCTGCGGCTGCGACCACCGAATGCCCCTCTCCTGTGGCTTTGGCCGCCGACAGACTGCTCCAGTGGCTATGGACATCTTTCCTTCTTCTCAGGCAAGTTGCAGTCTTATGCTAACAGGCTTTGGCTCTTCTTATGAAGCTCAGCTGCTAGTTCAAAAAGTTGGTGCCTTTATCAACTTGTGCCCTGACTGGCTCAAATGTGGGAGCCTAGTCCTTTGTTAAGTGTGGTAACGGTTGCTGAAAACCAAAAACCTACTCATGTGCCACCAGAAACCTTCCCCTGCGGCAAGTTTTGCAGTCGCGAGGACTCCTCCTGTGCTATGGCTGCCTGGACACTTCCCGTGGCTACAGCCATCGAATGCCCCCTCTCCTGCAGCTACGGCCACCAACGAGCTGCTCCAGTGGCTACAGTCACCTTTCCATCTACTCAGACAAGTTGCAGTCTTGTGTTAGTGGGCTGTGGCTCTTCTTATAAAGCCCAGCCACTAGTTCAAAAAGTTGACACCTTTATTAACTGGTGCCCTGATTGACTCAAATGTGGGAGCCGAGTCCTTTGTTCAGTGTGGCAACATCCGCTGAAACCCTTCTCCAGCACTACCGAAAACATTCTCCTGCGGCAAGTTTTGCAGCCGCCTGGACTCCTCCCACGGCTATGGCTGCCTGGACACCTCCCACAGCTACAGCCGCTAAATGTCCCCTCTCCTGTGGCTATGGCTACCGATGAGCTGCTCTAGAGGCTACAGCCACCTTCCCTTCTTCTCAGACAACTTGCAGTCTTATGCTAGTGGGCTGTGGCTCTTCTTATAAAGCCCTGCTGCTAGTTCAAAAAGTTGGCACCTTTATCAACTTGTGCCCTGGCTGGCTCAAATGTGGGAGTCAAGTCCTTTGTTCAGTGTGGCAATGGCCACCAAAAACCATAAACCTTCTCCTGCAGCATGTTTTGCGGCCACCTGGACACCTCCCATGGCTACGGCTGCATTGATACCTCCCGCAGCTACTGCTGCCAAATGCCCCCTCTCACAGCAACGACCACCGATGAGCTCCTCCAGTGGCTACAGCCACCTTTGCTTCTTCCCAGACACATTGCAGTCTTATGCTAGCAGGCTATGGCTCTTCTGATAAAGCCCAGCCGCTAGTTCAAAAAGTTGGTGCCTTAATCAACTTGCACACTGATTGGCTTAATTTGTTCAGTGCAGCAATGGCCACCGAAAGCTGAAAACCTTCTCCTGCGTAGCCTAAAACCTTCTCCTGTGGCAAGTTTTGTGGCCACCTGGACTCCTCCTGTGGTTATGGCCACCTGGACACCTCCCATTGCTACGGCCACCAAATGCCCCTCTCCTGCGTCTATGGCCACCGACAAGCTGCTCCAGTGGCTACGGACACCCTTCCTTCTTCTCAGACAAGTTGCAGTCTTATGCTAGCGGGCTTGGCTCTTCTTATAAAGCCCAGCCACTAGTTAAAAAAGTTGTCATCTTTATAAACTTGTGCGCTGACTGGCTGTTATGTGAGAGCCAAGTCTTTTGTTCAGTGCGGCAATGGCCACCGAAAGCATAAAACCTTCTCCTGCAGCAAGCTTTGTGGCTGCCTGGATTCCTATCACAGCTACAGCCGCCTGGACACCTCCTGCTGCTACAGCCACCACATGCCCCCTCTCTTGCGGATATGGCCGCCGATGAACTGCTTCAGTGGCTACAGCCACTTTTCCTTCTTCTCAGACAAGTTGCAGTCTTATGCTAGCGGGCTGTGGCTCTTCTTATAAAGCCCAGCCTCTAGTTCAAACAGTTGGCGCCTTTATGAACTTGCGCCCTGATTGACTCAAATGTGGGAGCTGAGTCCTTTGTTTAGTTTGGCAACGACCGCTGAAAACCAAAAACCTTCACCTGTGCTGCTGAAAATCTTCTCCTGTGGCAAATTTTGCAGCCACCTGGACTCCTCCCACGGCTATGGCTGCCTGGACACCTCCCACAGCTACAACCACTGAATGTCCCCTCTCCTGTGGCTATGGCCGCCGATGAGCTGCTCCAGTGGCTACAGCCACCTTCTTTTCTCAGACAAGTTGCAGTCTTATGTTAGTGGGCTGTGGCTCTTCTTATAAAGCCCAGCCCCTAGTTCAAAAAGTTGGCACCTTTATTAACTTGTGCCCTGACAGGCTCAAATGTGGGAGTCAAGTCCTTTGTTCAGTGCGGCAGTGGCCACCGAAAACCATAAACCTTCTCCTGTGGCATGTTTTGCAGCCACCTGGACTCCTCCCATGGCTACGGCAACATTGATACCTCCCGCAGCTACTGCTGCCGAATGTCACCTGTCACAGCAATGGCCACCAATGAGCTCCTCCAGTGGCTACAGCCACCTTCCCTTCTTCCCAGACACATTGCAGTCTTATGCTAGCAGGCTATGGCCCTTCTTATAAAGCCCAGCCGCTAGTTCAGAAAGTTGGTGCCTTAATCAACTTGCACACTGATTGGCTCAATTTGTTCAGTGCAGCAATGGCCACGGAAAGCTGAAAACCTTCTGCGTACTGTAGCTGAAAACCTTCTCCTGTGGCAAGTTTTGCGGCAGCCTGGACTCCTCTTGTGGCTATGGCTTCCTGGACACCTCCCATGGCTATGGCCGCCAAATGCCCCTCTCCTGCGGCTATGGCCCCCAACGAGCTGCTCCAGTGGCTACGGACACCTTTCCTTCTTCTCAGACAAGTTGCAGTCTTATGCTAGTGGGCTTGGCTCTTCTTATAAAGCCCAGCCACTAGTTCAAAAAGTTGTCATCTTTATAAACTTGTGCGCTGACTGGCTGAAATGTGAGAGCCAAGTCCTTTGTTCAGTGCGGCTATGGCCACCAAAAACAGAAAACCTTCTCCTGCAGCAAGTTTTGTGGCTGCCTGGATTCCTACCATAGCTACAGCTGCCTGGACACCTCCTGCTGCTACGGCCACCACATGCCCCCTGTCTTGCGGATATGGCCGCTGATGAGCTGCTTCAGTGGCTACAGCCACCTTTCCTTCTTCTCAGACAAGTTACAGTCTTATGCTAGTAGGCTATGGCTCTTTTCTTATAAAACCCAGCCGCTAGTTCAAAAAGTTGGCACCATTATCAACTTGCACCCTGATCGGCTCAAATGTGGGAGCCGAGTCCTTTGTTCAGTGTGGCAGTGGCCACTGAAAACCAAAAACCTTCTTCTGTGCCACTGAAAACCTTCTCCTGCAGCAAGTTTTGTGGCCACCTGGACTCATTCTGTGGCTACGGCTGCCTGGACATCTCCCACTGCTACGGCCGCCGAATGTCATCTCTCCTGCTGCTACAGCCATCGATGAGCTGCTCCAGTGGCTATGGCCACCTTTCCTTCTTCTCAGACAAGTTGCAGTCTTATACCAATGGGCTGTGGCTTTTCTTATAAAGCCCAGCCACCAGTTCAAAAAGTTGGCGCCTTTATCAACTTATGACCTGATTGGCTCAAATGAGGGAGCCAAGTCCTTTGATCAGTGCAGTAACGGCCGCTGAAAACCAAAAACCTTCCCCTGTGCCATCGAAAACCTTCTCCTGTGGCACATTTTGTAGTTGTCTGGACTCCTCTCATGGCTACAGCCATCTGGACACCTTCCATGGCTACAGTTGCCGAATGCCCCCTCTCCTGTGGATACGGATGCCTACAAGCTGCTCCAGTGGCTACTGCCACATTTCCTTCTTCTCAGACAAGTTGCAGTCTTATGCTAGTGGGCTGTGGCTCTCCTTATAAAGTCCAGCAGCTAGTTCAAAAAGTTGTCGCCTTAGGCTGGCCCGGTGGTGCTGAGGCGTGTGACGCCTTACCTTGCGCTGCACAGTGACCCATGTTCGAGAACGAGCATGGGCCGTCGGGGGTTGGCAGGGGTCGAGAAAGATCGAGCATCCAATGGACTGCTCTCCTTCTCAGGGGAAGAGGGGTCCTCACTAGTCAGCACCCAGTTGCCCCTTGGGGGACAGGGCACCGGGTAGCAGCATGGGGAGCAGTTTGGGATCAACGCCTGGAGGGAGTGCATGCAGACATGTGCACGCTGCCCTCCACCAGCGTCATTGCATGCCCCAGGCTCCAGGGGACTGTAAAAGGTGGAAAAATGGATGGTGCCTGTTCATGTGGCTTGATGGCCATCTGTGTGTGTTTGCCACGGCCAACGTTGCACCTGCACTGGATCCATGTCCGGTGTGGAGTTGGATGCTCCCTGCTGCCCGCTGGGGGAGGTAAGCCGCAGGGGTAGGGTGTCGGTGATTGGTTGCGGTAGAGGCAGCTGGTGGCTGGATTCCCTCGAGGATGCGAGGACATGGGGAGCAGACCAGGTGGCCAGAGAGGAGATCAAAAGAATAAACAAAAAACAAAAGTTGGCACCTTTATCAGCTTGTGTCCTGATTGGCTCAAATGTGGGAGCCGAGTCCTTGTTCAGTGCAGCAATGGCTGCTGAAAACAGAAAACTTTTTCCTATACTGTCGAAAACCTTCTCCTGTGACAAGTTTTTTGGTTGCCTGGACTCCTCCCATGGGGTCACTGTCAAAATCGCGCACCCAGTAAAGTGCTAACCCATGTAGCGCAGGCTTTATCGTGCATACACTCTTTAGCGAATAATCATTTCAGCTAATCCTAAATAGCGTGTCAAATAGATTTTTTACTCACTGCTACTCTCTCAGTTGTTTCATGTGCTGCGTTATGGTACGACTGCAATTTCCTGCTTATGCCTTAACACTCTTGTGCAACCCATTAATGTTTCCCAAGCACTTCCCCTGCAGATCTGAGTGTTTCTTACGATGTTTCCCAAGGCGTTAGTTCCTACACACGCTCCCCATGCAGATCTGAGACATACTAAATATACAATGTGAGTGTGCAATTTGTGCAATTTGATTATGCTGTAAGCTTTGTTTCATACGTCTGCTGTGCTGTGCTGTGCTCATGCTAATTTTCTGTTGTGCTTTGTGTTTCACATTTATAACAGTGTTTTGCAGTGTTGTGCTTGTGCTCGTGCTTGTGCGATACAGGGCCTACATAGAACATTACTTTATTTAATCTTTATTATGGACACACTATTAAAATACGTCAGGTTTCAGATTTCCGTTATCTTCAAGAGCACTTTTATGCCTGCAACTGGAAATTATATGCTATACTGCGTAGATACTCTACTTTAGTATGTTGCTGGTATTCCGCTGGTATAGCAGCAATCCGCTTTGCAGTATCTTTATATTTCTTTCTGGACCCATGCACAGTGGTACCAGCTATTATCTGCTCCATCAACACAGTGCTACAGTGCTGTTCTTCTTTAAGCACTTGTAGAAATTTCCATATAGATGGATGGTGTGCACCGATAAAATGACTAAACTTGCAGTGCCATGCCTCCACGGAGTTTGTTGTTTGTGGTAAATCTTGATTGACGGTATCATAACAATTCCATAGCTGGATAGCAAACATAGGTCGTTTTCAGCCTCCTCTTCCCAATGGACATCCCAACCACATATCTTCAAAACAGTCAACAAGGTTGGACAGTAAGTCATCATTCGATTGATAGAACTCTGTAACCATTAACTCCTCAAATGCTGAGATGACATCCACAACAGGCACATATGCAAGTGCTGGCAGAAGTCTCACTTGCAGAGCAATGTTGGGGTCTGACACATATAGTGAGCATACATCTGGTAGTTCATGAATCTTGTGCCACAGCAACTGGCACGTGAAAAAAAACTACCTCTGATTGTTGCTGTAGGGAATGCAAGTGTAAAAGCTTTTATTGATGCCAATTCAAAATCAAGCAAAACTGACAGTGGCTGGAGAGTGTCGCACATTCTGTTTAGCTCTGTGAAAATCTTACTGTATGTTGCAGATGTTTGGTTAGCCATCAGAATATGCATAAGAGGTACAACAGTGCTTTTGCGGATACCATGTATAGAATAGAGCTGATGAAATATCAAAGGGCAACTCTTGAAAAGTTCCATCAGCGAACCAGTGTGCACTGCTTTTTAAGTGCTGTAGGTCCTGTGACATTGAGAATATTAGGAAATGGTCATTGCAGGGCCCGGAGTCATACAGAAGAAATTTATCATTTTTTAGTGTACAGCACAATATTAAAGAAGCTGCATCAGCTGGCTCAGGGGGAGGGCAAGCTGCAGCACAGCGCTGATGCCTGACAGTTCGCTTCAGAAGTGACAAGGCAGGGAGCTGCACGATTAAGTACCCACACTGGTTTGATTCTGCGCTATACCGACATGCACAATTATGTATGCGCTATTTTTGATAGCACGATTTTAGTTGCGCGATATTGACCGCATACCGTCCTGCGGCTATGGACGCTGAATTCTCCGTCTCCTGCAGCTAGGGCCACCAACAAGCTGCTCCAGTGGATACAGCCTCCCTTTCTTCTTCTCAGACAAGTTGCAATCTTCAGAAAGTCATTACAGGTGGGAAGATGTGTGGGGGGGATGAGAGTGGGAGGGAGGGAGACTCCATTTAGAAAAGAGAGGGGAGGCAACTCCTGTAGATTTATTTGAGTGCTGCACACTCGAGCAGAGAAGATAGACCAAAATGGCCTGTTTCTGCTGGCATTTTCAGATGTTCATATGTTCCTATCATTTGAACCTGGGACACCAACATGGCATGAGGTAAGGCCCTGAAACAGCACCTCAGCCCTCAGGTGCCACTGGGTCAGCTTTTCCTTTGGTTTGATGTTGTTCAGTTGACTTGATGGCAGCATTGTTCAGTTCTGACAGGGTACTGCCATTGAAGATTACTGTTCCTAGTCATTTGTGTACTTCAAAACCCCCAGTTAAACTGCCTCATGCTCCTACTTGAATGCCATCCATCTGTATCCTGACACATGCTCCAGGCCAACATCTAACTACATAGATACTGTAAATAGTGTAGGACAGAAAAATAAAATTTGCCCTGTTGTTCTTATCTAGAATTCTGCAATGTTTTTAAGGTTCCCACAGACCAACCCCCATTCACTTCTATTTACACTCTTGTACGTAACCCATTTTTAATTGAACCCTACATTACTGGGTAGATTGTCTCACCAATTCACCACCCTCTCTATAAAGAAGTATTTCCTTTAGCTCTCCTTGAAGCCCCCCACTTGAGTTTGTGGCCCTTGTGTTGCTTCTTAATTTAAATCTGATGAGTCCACTCTGTTGTGTTCCTACATGTTCTATGTTTGCAGACATCTGTCATGTGCCTCCTTACTCTCTTGTCATCTAGTGAGTGCATGTTTAGGCTGTCTAATTTTTCCTGATAGGTCCTACCTTGCTGTCCCAGATAATTTTTTTTGTCCTCTCCTGAATAGTTTCTCTCCTTACCCTTTTTTTTAGATAAAGGTTCAAAATCTGCATGCAGTACTGCTGGTGTGGGCTAACTAATGACCTGTTCAGCAGAAATATCACATTTTGGTTTTGACTAGTGAAATCCCCAACTAATACACCCCAGAATACTCTCAGGTTTCCCGTATGCTATTCTGAATTATAAAGACAATTTCAAACTGGTGTATATTTTAACTTCTAGGTCCCTTTCCTGTCTCAAATGTTCTACTATGACTATATTTGCTGTAATTTGTCTCTTAATTTTTCCTGCCGGTGTACATACCTTTACTTTTTTGGCATTCAAGACAACTGCTCCAGTTTTTTGTATCCTTTTCTATGCTGTTGATACCTACATCGTCTACCCTCCTGCAGAGTTTTGTGATCTGCAAACATACCAACTTTACACTGTAACCCAACCCCAGTGTCACTGATACAGACAGGCAGGCAGACAGACAGACAGACACAGTAAACCTGTTCCAGGACCAGCTCCTGGGTTACTTCACTTGTGACTTTCCTGGCACCAGAGAATTTAACATTCAGGGCAACTCCCTGACTTCTTTCTGACAACTAGTTGCCAATCCAGTTAATTAAACCTCTCCCTAGTCTCATTTCTGTCATCTGTTGGGTAAGCCTTCTGTGAGGCATCGAATCAAAAGCCTTACTATAGTCCAGGTACATAATGTTGACTGCCTGGCTCCTATCTGCCATCTGTTCTATGGAGCTGTAGAAGTAATCAGTTTCATTTGACATGACCTTCCCCTCATGAAACCATGCTGATTTCTGTTTGTAAGATTATTTTCTTCTAGGAAGTCTCTGTTTCTCTAGGATCAATTCCAGCAGATTGCCCATCATCAGTGTCAAGATCACTGGTCTATAATTGCCTGGGTTCTCCCTATCACCACTCTTGTGAAATTGGACCATATTTGCCACCCTCCAGTCCTCAGGCACCTCCCCCCATAGTCAGAGATTCATTTAGTTTGTATCTGTGTGTATTGGTTTTACAAGGAAAGAGCTCCATTGAGCACTGCCAATTTACAAGGCGGTCCTGGTAAGGACATGCCAATAGTACGGTGAACTCAAAACATAACAAAATACATGGGTTTAAAGAGTGACAATTACAATTTACATTTTGCAGAGGATCATGAAAAAAGTTAGTGATACCATGCAGACAGCAACATACAGTAACATTACAGTACAAGATTATTGAGTAAACAGTGACAAGCGCCATCATGGGACAATCAGACTTCTTCACAACAGAAACTTTTTTTTTAATAGGTCTGCCAAGGTGGTTGCCATTGACTGATTCACTTCCTTCTGTACACTTGGGTACCTCTCATCTGGTCATGGGGACTTGTACACATTGAGGTCTTGCAGACATTTCAGACATCTTTCCTTTGTGACATAGCTTATGTCCAGTCTATTACTATCACCACCCTAGAATCTATTTTTTGCTGTCAGGAAAATACCCAGTACTTTTTATTGCAAACACAGAACTGCAGTACTCATTTAGTATGTTTGTCTTTTTTCCCTCCTCCTCTGTGCTTGTTCTGTCCTCCTTTATTCTCGCTCTCTCTCTCTCTCTGTTATCCTTGATCTATCATTTTCCCCTTATGTATCCGTAAAGTTTTGTCTTTGTTTGACTCTTTTGGCTGTCCTTAGCTCTGTGCTCACTTTATCCCACCATATGATGTTTTTGCTTTTTGTTTATCTTTGTACACTATTAGATCCATTCTGGTCCCTCTTGTATTGCTTAAGAGCCTTTCTTATTTTCCTGTACTGCCTCACTCATTTGTTGAGTCAAAGTACTGTAGCATCCTCTGCTTCTTGGTCTTATCCTCAAGTTTAACACAAGTATGGGTGGCTGCCAATATTGCCCCTTTAATCGCTGCCCACTTGCTTTCTGACCATTGTTTTGTGCAGGTCCTCCAGCTGTTTACTTAGGATTATCTTCATTTTTTTATGTTGGCTTGCGCGCTTGCGCAAGTAACATCTTGTGCTAGTAGCACATTTCAGAGGTGTGTCGGTGTTGGCCAATGCAGAGAACGCTTTAGCAGGTATGTCTCTCATTCCCCAATAAGCCAGCATGCTAGCACTGACACAAGCATTATGTAAAGTGGACACAACTTGTAAGAAAAGTGCCGCTGCAATCAGAGACAAGTTCGTCATGTAGCAACACAGATAACACACATCCTGATGTGCCTTTCCTTGTCAAACATTTACATAAACATTGTGGCGGCAGTTGTCACTGTCTGTCACACAATGCCCAGAAAGCCAACTTGGGGGGTGCCCAATCCCCTGTCGACATGTCCAACACCCCCCCCCCAGATTGTGTGGCACACTGGGAGCCTACCCAGTGTGCCTCTGTTTGAGGAAAGCCGACTGCGCCGGCATGTCTACCCCTCCCCACTCCCTACTGTATGGCACACTGGGAGCCCACCCCAGTGTGGCCAACATCACCCCCCGAACATCATGGGGCACACTGGGAGCCCACCCCACTGTGTTCACTATTTCCTTTATTTCACCTGTAAAGAAAGAAAACCGTCCACAGTGTTTTTTTTTCTGTCCCTGAAACAAAGAAAACGGTCCCTCACTGTTAGCGGCGCCCTGCTCCCCCAACCCGCACCCACTCTCTGTGCACCCCACCTCCCCACACCCCCCTCACCCCATACTTACCTCTGGAGGTCCGACGCTGTGATCTTCAGTGGAGCAGGAACACATCTGCACTCTTCACAGCCGACCGTGAACTGAAAAAAGCTGTATAATGGCATGGATGGGGGGGGTCAACTTAGGTGGACATCTCAGCCATTTTTTTGAATTTTGCCACCACATTTTCAACATGGGGTTCTTGGGACCCCACCTCATGAACACATGCACTATCATCTCGTTATTCGGTCCCGAAGGTCATTTCACGGTCACTACGCAGAATCACCTTTCAGGACTGATTAATGAAACGACAGTGCCACTATTCATGAGGTGGGGGCCTGAAAAGCCTATCCTGCATATTTGGTGGAAAAATTCAAAAAAATGACTGTGTTATGAGCGTGCGTTGCACAGTTTCCACACACGCTCATAACTTCGACAATTTTTAATATTGTCACTCCAGATTTTCAACATTGCCATTTTTTCACACCTCCTTATGAACAGTACAGCTGTCATTTGTCATATCATGTCCAAAATGTGTTTTCATACATATGGCGCACAATGGCGCGGTAGCTGTGGGAAATCAATGTTCAGGACAGATTAACAAAATCACAGTGGCACTGTTCATGAGCAGAGTTCCCAAAATGCCTATGTTGAAAATTTGGTTAAAAATATCCCCCAAATAATTGCATTATAGGCGTGCGTTGCGCAGTTTCTACGCGCGCTTGTGACTTCACCAATTTTTCATATTTTCACTCCAGATTTTCAACATTGCCATTGTTTTACACCTCCTCATGAACAGTACAGCTGTCATTTTTCACATCCTGCCCAAAATGTGTTTTCACACCTGTGTCACCAATTGGCACAGTCGCTATGCAAAATCATCTTTCAGCTGACAAACTCATAGTGCCACTGTTCATGAGGTGGGGTCACAGAAAGTCCATGTTGAAAATGTGGAGTGAAAATACCAACAAACACCCAGGGCATTAGGGTTTCCAACCATAACATCCCACCCTGTAGAGACTGACAGGTGTCAGGGGTGTGACTTGGCATTGTCGGCTGTAATGCTCATGCCATTCCACCCCCATCCCCACCCTGCAGCCAGTGACAGGCATTGAGGTGTGCCTTGGACTCTTTGGCCCCAAAGTTCACTCCATTCTCTGATACTGCATCCATCTCAGCATATTTCCTTATGGAATGGGGTGAGCGTAAGGCCGAAAGACCCCAAGGCACACCATGACACTCATCGGTGTCTGCGGGATAGGGTGAGATGAAATGGTGTGAGTGTTATGGCTGAAGACCAAAAGGCACATCCCAATGCCTGTCACTCTCTGCAGAGTGGGGGTGGGGTCAGCATCAGTTCACTACTTCACTGTCATTCCTATTATGCATCTCTCTAACTCCTGCACTACCAATGCCAATGCCAGCAAGCCAACATTCGGCATTGACAAATGCTTGTTGTAATCTACTTTCCTAAAGTCAGGGACCAGTGTACAGATTTAATATGCTTAGATTGCAGCACAGTGTCAAATTTGTGGTCACTCTGGCTGATTGGATCCTAGTTAATGATACCCTAACAGTATATGTTATGGGTAGTACCAGGTCCAGAATTGCTTCCCCTATATTTGGTTTGCACACTCACTCTAGAGGAAGTTGTCCTTCACAATTTCTAGGAACCTCTGATCTTTTTGGTTTACTGGTGCCAGAGTGTCCCAGTCTGTGCCTGAGAGAGGAAGTCCCCATGAGTACTTTCTTTGCCTAGCTACCTGCTATCTTATATCTTTTCATTTCCTCCTCACTGACTGCCCCCTGATTTGTCCACCAGTACATTACTCTGTTGTTATTTATGCCCCACTTTCTATCAGCTGGGGTCATAGTGACTTGACTCCCTTGCCCACCGAGACTGAATTATCCTCAGAACCCCCTATGCCTTCCTTTACATATACTGCCACTGCCCTCCCCATGGCACCCTTCCTATTCCTCCAAAATACAGTGTGGCTATGAACATGTAGTTTGCAATTGTTGATATTCTTATGTTTTTGTAATAACAATGTTGTCCAAATCTTCTGCTACCAGTATAGCTTGCAATTTGTCCATATGCATTTTGCATTTCTGTACACAATCATCCATCTGTTCTTATTCTTTCTTCCTATTTACAGTGCTATCTGACTTTCTGCTACTACTACTACTACAGTTATGACCTGTTCTCATTTCCTTGCCATGTGTGCACTGTCACCACCACTAATAGTAGACCATATGTCAAGAAAAGACAAGAAATTTATTGAAAATACAATTTTTGTAAATTCAAGACTGCATTTGTAGTTGCTCGCACAGGTAAGTTTTGTAGAATGGACCCTTAGCAAAGAAAGCCTCTGAAAAAATGTAACAAATCAATGACAATAACATTATACTACCAGATCAAGCCAGGCCTACACATTCTTCTACTTGCTTTACTGGGGTGATGTAGGTTGGTTCCACATCATTGGCTCTGTAGCCCTGTACTACAAATATCAAGGTAATATAGTGGTTTAGGCACTGAACTGTGAAACTGGTAGTCACATGTTTGAAGCCCCCCCATAGCCACTAGCTCCCTGTGTAACCTTGTCACTTGGTGACCCTGTGTCACTTGACCTCTTTATGTTTCAATTCTTTTTTTTATTTTAGATTTTTTGCCCTGGTTTTCCCCCCATTTTCCCCTGGCCCCTTGTCCCAGCCATGCATGTGCGTTTCAATTCTATCAACTTGAAAAATGGGTAGAAGCTGGCCAGACCTCAATGAGTAAGAGATGTTGCATCTCAGTTGGGCTATCCAAGGTGAATATATTGTAAATTGAAAAGAATTTTCAAAAACATTATATTAATGTTATACTTATGGTACCTTTTAATTTATTTAGCATTGAGTGAGACTGAGTAATGCTGAACCTGATTTTGCTGCTGTTTCAACCAGTGTTTCCAAGGATTCATCCATGGAGCTTTATTGTTCAATTGTTTTTATTGTTGATTCACCCACTGTTCTATCTTTAGTAAATATACTTCTTTATGTGGATGACATTGACCTATTCACCAAGGGCTTTTCACTGCTATGTATTACTCTCAAGCCACAGACTGAATTTGATATGAGTCAGTCTTTAGTTATAACAAAATCTACTTGATTTGAATTTTCAAAGGACTAAATCAGTACTTTTTAGGAGTTCATGTAAAAACTGTTCCTATCAGTTGCCCTTGGTGATCAGACCAGTGGGCTGTCAGCCCACTTAAGTGATTGAACAATTGAAATATCTCATTATTTAATGTCCATATAGTATTAATTCATTTATTTAAAAAAGCAGCTCACTCTCATCTTAGTTTTGCTATACAGAGTAAAGGACTGTTTGTCTTTGGACACAAAAAAGTTGCTGCCCATGATCTTAATTTTTTTCTATTGGATTATGGTTTACCAATCTACTCAGCCACATATGAGAAGGCTTTGAGTAGGGCAAAAATATTATATGATAACATTTGTCATTGCATCCCTTCCTGCAATCACAGAAGTCATCATTGTGATCTGTATTTAAAGTTGAACTGACTCTCATTTAATGCCAAGTGTGATTATTCTTGTTTTACCATCCTTTAGAAACTCACAAATGGCACTGCAACACTAACCCTTAAGGATCTCTTAAAACCTGTGGATTCTTGTCATAGAAAACTTTTTTTTTAAGTAAGCATGTCACATTTCCTGTCTGACATACGGTTGCTGGACAATGTTCAATTATTTATCAAGCGATGAAAAGTTGGGGCCATGTTCCCAAGGAGCTAGATGTCTCAGGTTATTTTTTTTCTACTGATCCATGTACAAGCAGGATATTTATAAGATCATAGTCTGTAAATGATTTCCTATTACATTTCTTATGTTGACATTTTTTTCCAGGTGCTCCTTGAAAACGGGCATTGATGCTCTTGGTTTCTAGCTGGTTATCACACCTGAAAATAAATAAATAAATTATTCTACAATATCTCTCAAACAATAATCAGCAAAAATATTCTTTTTTAATTTATTGCCTACACACTGAATTCTTTGCTGCAATGCTGAAAGTGTTCTATTAACTCAAGAGTTCTGTAAAACTGTGATTATATTTTTTTGGGATTTTAATAAAAGTAAATGTGTCTGATTTGACATTTTTTAATTTTTTAATAGAGTTATAATTGACTGATGTTTTAACGGTATGTTTGCCACTGTTTAGAGACCTACCTGAAATCATAGTTTATTCATGCCAGTGTGGCTTAACCTGCTGTTCATAAAAGACATATAAAATTGTTTTTCTGAGGCCAGACTGTGCCTAACTGTTGAATGAGGAGATTTGTTCCATAGCTGAATATGGCCTTATAATGCATATAGAATCAAGAAGTGTAGTAGCCCATCAGTATTGCGCCATACCTCTTTTTGCCTACCATGCACAGAAACTCCATGACACATTTTATACCTTAGAATGGTGTAAATGCTCACTCATTCTGCAACATAAATATTTAGTTTGTATGACATAACAATGCAAAAATACTTTTTATCTCAGTCAAGCCAACTATAAAAAAATACATAAAACAATAGATTTTGGGTAATGTTAGAAGGCAGTTCTTCCCCCAGAGTGTGGTGATCCTATGGTACAGCCTACCAGTTGAGGCAGTAGGCAAGATAACAGTACCAGCCTGCAAGGTAAGCCTGGATAAATCTCTGCTTAGCAAGAGAATCACAATATCATGAGTAATTGAGTAGGAAATCCCTTTAAGTCAATACATTTGCACAGAATACCTGTTTATCTAAAAGACAAAGAACTTCAAAACAAAAGCACTGAGGCAAGGGTTACCTAGGAAGGGCACTGGCAATAAAGCCAAGTTTCAGATAAATACAAAATCACACATAACCCAATAATGGAAAGCATTCTGGGAAGTACGTACAAATAGCAATGAAATAATTTAGACTGTTTGTGCATTAAGCAGAAGAGTGTGGTGTCAGATGGCCTCTTACATGATCTGCAAAGACTGAAAACAATTCCACAGACACATTTCATTCTTCTCAGGACTTCTCAGTACACCTCATCTGTCTGTCAGCCTAGGAAAAGGAGAAACCAGCCCTACAGTATGATGTACTTACGAGTTTTTGGTCATGGTGAGCCTAAAATAAGAAATGAATCTTAAAGACAAATAACCTCAGCACAAAAGCACTGGACCAAGAATAACCTGCAAAGAGGATTATCAAAGAAACCAGGTTTCAAAGAATGCAAAGTATTAATAGAAGTACTGTATATGCAAATCAGCATGAATGAATTTTGATTGATTCTGCTTTAACCAAAAGTGTATTGTGCCAAATGGCCTCTCAAAGAGTCTGCAAAGGCACAAAATAGAAGACACAAGACACATGTTGCACCCCTTTCATGATTCTGGGTTTCTCATCTGTATCTCAGCCCAGGGAAAGGCAGAATTAGCCTATGATGGTCTCAACTGTTTGCTTTCCTATTTTGAGCTCACCAAGGCCCAATCTAAAAAGACAGAGACCCTCAGTAGAAAAGCACTAAGGCAAGAGTTACCCAGGAAGGAGGCTGACAAAAACACCAGGGCCCAGATATTCAAACTGTGCCAGGCTGTGGCGCAAGCTTGGGTGCAGCGCAACTTGACTGCGCAGGGGTGTGGACTGGGCGATATTCAACGGAGCTGCGCCATGGCACAACATAGTTGAATATCGCATCTCTGCTTACCTGCAGGTGATGGCGCAGTGGCACTGCGCCACAGCGTTAGCGGCCAGAGGAGCATGGGATGCGCTAGGGCAAGTTCCATTGCGCTATGCACAGCAACCACGATATTCAAAACTTGACATGCAAATAGGGCCATAATGTATGCAAGGCGCACATGGGGTCATTTGCATGTCATTATGGCCCCATTTGCATGCAGGTGTGCCGATCCCCGACGACTTGTGCCTGGCGCCCTGCCAGGCAGCAGCCATTGCGGACTGACACCCCCTGCAGCCGGCAATGTGCTCCACAGCCCAATCGCGGGCTAAGTAAATATATAACATCCCTATCATCCCTGGTGGTCCAGTGGACCTGCCCGCCCGATCGTGGGCTAAGTACATAAATAGGAATTATCAACATCCCTGGTGGTCCAGTGGACTGCTGACTGCCTGATCGCGGGCATTTGTAATAAAATAGAAGAATTGCTTCCAATATCCTTGGTGGTCCAGTGGACCGCTGTCTGCCTGATCGCGGGCATTTGTAATAAAATAGAAGAATTGCTTCCAATATCCCTGGTGGTCCAGTGGACCGCTGTCTGCCCGATCGCGGGCATTTGTAATAAAATAGAAGAACTGCTTCCAATATCCCTGGTGGTCCAGTGGACTGCTGTCTGCCCGATCGCGGGCATTTGTAATAAAATAGAATTGCTTCCTATATCCCTGGTGGTCCAGTGGACCGCTGTCTGCCCGATCGCGGGCATTTGTAATAAAATAGAAGAACTGCTTCTAATATCCCTGGTGGTCCATTGGACCGCTGTCTGCCTGATCGTGGGCATTTGTAAAAAAAAAAAATGTCCAATATCCCTGGTGGTCTAGCGGTACCCCCCCCCACCGCCCACTGAGCCCCACCACCCGCTGCCCCTCGGTCAGTGGATGGGCGGCAGCATCCCACCTGCCTGCCGCCCCACTGCCCGCCCGACTGACACCGTCGATAGGGGTGTATGCCATTGGTCCTCGCGTGAGCCAATAGGCGTGCAGCTCATACCTTACTTACATTCCAGATATGTGAATGGGATCGTTCACATATCTTGAAATGTGTAGTACGGTGTGGGCTGCCCACCCATTGACTCATGCTGTGGACCAATGGGCGTACAGCCCTACTGACGGTGTCAGGGGGGTACCACTAGACAACCAGGGATATTGGACATATTTTATTTTTTTTTTACAAATGCCTGCAATCGGGCAGACAGCGGTCCACTGGACCACCAGGGATATTGGAAGCAATTCTTCTATTTGTGCAACCCTTTTGAATATCTGGGCCCAGGTAAATAAATACTTATTTATCCCTGCTAATGAAATGGTGGGGGCAGACATGATGGAATTAACGTTCCTTCCAACCTTAAATTATTATGTTGAATTATCACCACCTCCTACATTAGCACTCTTTTTATGAATATTAAACCTTAACATTTTTTGCTTTTACCATGGTTGATTTGTGTGAATTATGTTTTTTTTTCTCATTTAGAATAACTATATACTTCTATACACTCTCTTTTGTTAGTCTGTGATACTTTTGCATATATTTTGAAATGCTGTTTAGTTTCCTCTACATCTGATGAAAGATGTCTTGAAAGTGTATGTAAAAATTCTTCACTTAGTCTAATAAAATGTATTACCACAAAATAATGTGTAATCTATAACTTGTGAATTCTGTAACAAAAAGAAACAAGTTGCATTTATGAAATGATGTACCAAAAGATCAAGCCTTTACAATGAGGTCGTAAATAACATATGTATTTTAGTGATCTTGATTGACAGTGACAATCCATTTTAAAGGAAATAGGTATAACTGTAAACTTTAAAGCTAGGTTATTGGATTTGGGGCATGTCAAGCTAGGCACAGTAGCAGTGTGACAGGGCATGTTGAGCTAATCTCAGTTTACTGTTGCAGCTTGATGATGTAATTGTTATGCGACTACTAAGTTCCTCAAGGAAATGACCTTAGTGCTAAAATACAAATGCCACAGGCATGAATCTGTTTAAAAGTTTAGAAAATCATAAATCATTTTCTATTACTTGACCTCTTCTGCAGCTTCATGGATGTGATCTGTCATTTCCCCAGCATAGCAGTGCTCTGTTGCACTGATTCTAATGCGCTTGGAATGTCATGTTTTACACGAATGTCAGTTTGGAAGGGAACAACATCGAAAGGCCATTAAAGAGACAATGTCAATCCCTACAGGCTGATTTTGGCCTTTTTATGTTAAAGTGATGGGGCAGAAACAGTTGTTAAATAAGAAATATGATTCAGTGTATAAGATCTCTTGAAATGCTTAGTTAAAAAACAAAAGTTTATGTCGGGTCCCCTTTCTGTTTGGCAACACTCTACCATTAGTGACACCAGCCTGGGCTAAAATATTTTTAAGCCATGCCAGAGTTGGACAATTTTTAAACAGTGGCATTTTGCCTTCTGATGTTAAACAGAACCAATAGTTCATAGTCCACCCATCTAAAGCTACAGTAGCAGGGTATTGCAAATGTGAAGCTCCTGGCAGCATTTCAGTCTGGCTGATACCAGTGAATGTTGCCATGTGCACTACAGCAATAGTGCTAAATAACTGGGCAGTCAGTGAGAATATTATAGGGATACATCAAGGAGAGGGAAAATAGTACAGGGTTGGTCCATATAGTTGAAGTGGATGGCTACATTAAATAAAATAGAACAGGCCCAATTTTCTTCAGGATCTCCAAGAGAGATTTAATTAAAAATTAAATTGTTTAAAACTTAAATTGCACTTAACTAAGATCAATTGCAGTTCAGTAGCTGTCCCGAGGACAGCACCTTGATATAGGAGTGTGGTAAAGCATTTGTTTCTCCTAGAGGCTTTTTAAGTGCTACAAATCAACACTGAATTTAAAGTGACAGTGATGTAGTGCATTTAAAGGAGCCAGTCTCTTGAAGAAAGTGAAAATAGAGCAACTTCATTCTAAAGATGTTTTGAATTTATTTATTATCATTTTAAGGTACACTACAAATGGCAATTTTATTTGTTTATATATGTATGCATGTATGTATTTACATATTTATTCAGTTAGTTATTTATATGTTTTACCAGGGAGAACATACTAAGCAGATAGCAGCTCATTTCCATAGTTAAAGAAATCCAGAACCAGAACTCAAACTTGGCTATGTAGCCCTGACTACAAACAAAGAAATTCAGAACCAGAACTCATACTCATCAAACCAAGTATGCCAGTCAGTCAAATGGTATGGTGTAGTGCTTCTTTATTTACCACGTTTACACTTCCATTGCAAGTATTGCAGGCTTTACAGGTTAAGCAAACAAACTGCATAAACATTTGAACATACAACATTTTTAATATTTAAATGCTGCTATTTCTCTATAATCCCCTCCACTGATGAAGCTTATCACAAGTGCTAGGCATTTGGGCATTCTGTCTAGTGCAATGGCAAGCTGTTTGGCTTACTCTATTAATATTAAATCATTTGAAGGATAATAGTTTAGTGGACCAATCACAACATGGGTTCACCAAATCCAGATCTTGCAAGACAAACTTATTGGCTTTTTATGAAAAAGTCAACAGGGAACTGGATATAGGAAGTTCAGTTGATGTGATTTATTTGGACTTTGCAAAAGCATTTGATAAATTGCCTCATATAGAATTAATAAAATTGTTGGAGGATATTAACTTAAATCCAAATATTTGTAACTGGGTGGCGGCGTGGTTACAAGGGAGACAACAAAGGGTTTCCATTCTGGGTACATTGTTTAAATGGCCAACTATCACTAGTGGTGTGCCCCAGGGTTCTGTCCTGGGACCTAGTTTATTCAACATATATATAGCTTCCCTACAAGTAAACAACCCGAGGATATGGTTGTACAAGTTTGCTGGGGGCAGTTTTTAATACTCAGGAAGAAATAATTGAATTACAAAACACAATAAATTATATCTTGGACTGGACCATTAGCAACAAGCTGATCCTTAATATTACTAAATGTAAAGTAATGCATATGGGTAAATCAAACATAGTAATTACACACTTGGAAACTCACAACTTACAGTTACTAATGAAGAAAGGGACCTGGGTATTATAATTAGCTCTGATTTCAAGTTCAATTCCCACTGTAAACAACAAATAAAAAAGGTCAACCAAAATTTGAATTGTATATTAAGATATATTGCAAGCAGGGACGCAAAAGTAATGATCCCACTTTATATAGCACTGGTGAGACCTCATTTGGAGTATGCGGTTCAGGTATGGGCACCTCAAAACAGGGAGAATATTAACAGGCTGGAGTCTGTCCAGAGGAGTGTTCAGCCACTGAGTTAGTTGAAGAACCAGCCAGTGGCCTCTTGTGATATGCCAACAGAGAGGAGAGAGCTTAAGAGCATACGGTGAGTTACAGTATCAAACGCCTTGGACAGGTCGATATAGATAGATGCTGCCAAGGCTCCCTGGTCATCATGGATAAAAGAGGTAAACTCGAGGAGGGCAGTAGTGGTACTATGCCCTTTTCTGAAACCATGCTGTTGCTGGCAGAGAAGGTGATGTGAGTCCAAATATTCAGTAAGTTGATCTGAGACAATTTTTTCCAGTGCTTTTGAGAGGGAAGGAAGTATAGAAATGGGTCTGTAGTTACTAGCGGAGCTTCTATCTCCATTTTTATGTACTGGTGTGATAGTCGCTCTTTTCCACAATGACGGGAACTGCCCAAGACACAGAGACATGTTAAGCATTTTAGTAAGAGGTGTTAGCACTGCATCTAGTGTTAAAGAGAGCAGCTTAATATCAATAGAGTCAGCACTCTGTCTAGTTTTCCTGAGGAACTTGGTGAGCTTTGTGTGGGTAGCACTAGGGGAGATTGTTCTAAAGTGAAATGTGGGGGCCCGGGCGGGGGGGGTGGGAACTGCCCAGTAGATGCAGAGATTTCTTTGTTCATTGTTGGGACTAGCTGCCCTGGAACTTGCACCCCCTAGCACTCTTGGTAGTGTGAATGGCCACTTGTTGGGCTCTGTTTTCACATGCATCTGGAAGGAAGGGAAAGTTGCACGCAAGAAAAAACAATACACAAAGAGATTACAGAAGGACATTGTAAAGAATAATACAACATGGTGCAGGCAGCAAGCATGAAAACAAAATCATCAATATACAGATACCAGGAAATGCAAATACAGTAAAATAAAAATACATGTCCAGACTATTTATAAAAAAAAAACAGCGCAAAAAGAAATAAGCCTAAAGAGCTTGAGCTACATCAGTGCTCAGCTGCAGGTAGAGCAGTCAGCCAGATCAACTGGCATGGAAGTACTTATCAATGAAATCAATAGATCTATTTTAACCAAAACAGAGAAACTTTTTTCAAATGTTTCTGAACATCTCATGTCCTGTGATAGGAAACAATCTGAAATATCTTTAGACACGCACTTGTATTTTCCATTCATTAATAGCCACTGCTGTTACATGTTTTGTCTGTTTTTTCTTTTTGATTAACAATATGGTTTATACATTTTCTAATGTGTGCTGTACTGTGCAGTACTGGAGCTCCAGTTACAAAAAGGACATTAAACTGCTACAGGCAGACCAAAGGAGAGCTGCAAAGATGACTGGGGACAGCAAGGGCTCTCGTATGACCAGAGGCCTGACAGTCTAAACATGTACTCACTGAAGGATAAAAGGGAAACTGGGGGCAAAATATACATAGAAACACAGAATTTGACAGCAGATAAGGACTGCTTGGCCCACCCAGTCTGCCCATTTCCCTACCTAATGGATAAGCTGCAGATCCTAGTTAACCAGCAGCCTACTTCTTTCTACCCCCACCCTCTAGAATTGCCTTATGACTGTCCCATGCATGCTTGAATTCAACCACTGTTTTTGACTCCACAACCTCCTCCGGAAGGCCGTTCCATGCATCCACAACCCTCTCTGTGAAAAAATACTTCATTTCATTACCTCTGAGCTGCCCCCCCATCTTCAAATTGTGCCCCCTTGTTGTTGCACACCTCTTTTTTCGAAAGATGCTACCCTCTTGGACTTTGCTGATTCCCTTGAGGTACTTGAAAGTTTCTGTTATGTCCTTCCTCTCCCTCCTTTCCTCGAGGCTATACATATTAAGCTCCTTTAGTCTCTCTTTATATGTCTTCCGGTGCAGACCCTGCAGCATTTTAGTTGCCGTCCTCTGGACAGCTTCCATCCTGTCTATGTCCTTGCGAAGACTGGGTCTCCCAGAACTGATCTTCAGATACCTTTGGGGTATTAACTAAGTTGACCTTATTTTTAAAACATATTTTATTGAGTAGATATCACAAATGCATAGCAATACATTTCTTTGACATCCAGTAAACTGTCAACCAACACAATGGTATAATACTGTACATATAGGTTTGGATCTCTAAACTACATTACACATATGTTACAATTGTTCAGTAAAATACTCATAACAGTTTCATACATATATTCACTTTGAATACCTCTCTTACTCTCCATTTTACTCTGTACAGTTTTTTTACTGCTTTACAATAACAAGAACGTTGTCCAATGGATATCTTTTCCCTGCACAGAAGTCTAATATTTGATATAACAAATGCATTTATTGTAATAATGTTACGTTAACATTGAACCATAAAATATAATACAACTTGCAGGCTGAAAAGATACATCCCCCAGGGCATAAACACAGTTGACCATAGTAATATTGACTCCTTAGATGGAGAATGCACCGGGGGGGGGGACTCATAGAGACACTATTCCACCTTCTATAGCTGTTGTTAGCAGTACTTGAAGAGAGATTCCTGTCCATTGGCTTGCTATTTAATCCCCTCTAGATGCATACAATGCCCCAAGTTATTTAACCAGTGAGCTAGACTTGGAGGAGTTTCCCTTACTCAATGTTGGGCAGCTGTTTTCCTGGCTGTTATTACAGCTATTGCCCACAGTCTGTTTTTTCCTCCTGTTGGTAGATTACTCCACACCCAACATAAATTTTAGTGGGGTATTAGGGAGGTCAGTCCCCAGTATTTTGTGCATGATACTGTGGACCTAAATCTGAAAAAGAACTACCATGCCACATGTAAGAGCCGTGTGTAGTAAGTTCCCTTCTGCAGCCTGATACTTTGGGCATGTACTCTGTCTAGAAGAGGAAAACCTGTGCATTTTACAAGGAGTGAGGTAGGCCCTGTAAAGAAAATTCTGCTGGGCTCTACGTAATTTATTGGGTATAGAACAATTATACACATGTTTAATTGCTTCTCCCCAAATGCTCCCATATATGAATATGTCTGAGTCTTCTTCCCAAGCATGTTTGGATCAAATGGGGCAGCACTTAAGAATACCTTATATTAAATGGACAGCATTTTGGTGTTAGGATAAGGCCTACATAAAGCTTCCTCAATAGGTGAAAGCACAGAACTCCAGAAGGCAGCTAGTTGCTTGGTTTTAAAGTATGCAAAGAAGTTGTCAGCTTGGATCCCATATTGCCATTTGATTTCCAGAAAGGTTTTTATTCTACCCCCCCCCCCGTAGAACAAATCTCCCACTGTCTTCATCCCAGCCTTTCTCCATCATAGCAAAGCTTGATGAAGTAAGACATTGTAGCCCTTTAGATCCCAAAAGCCCATGTGCAGCGCCGTGTTGGATGACAGCCCACAGGGGGGCTTAATACTGTATGCTTATATACCCCCAGCCACAACCTTACCATGGTACTGGTTAGCAGGTTTTTGTATTTAGCGGAGAGTGAATGAAGCAGGATGGGAGATAAGATCTTCTGCACTAGGCCCCCTAGGTTATTTTCTTCCTCCATTTCCATCCACGCCAGTGTTTGGGTGGTACTATGGCTTTCCAGATAGATCAATTGTTCTACCCAATAATAATATTTAAAGTTGGGTAGAGCTAATCCTCCATTTTTAAGCGGCAATAGTAAAGTTGTTCTTTTTATGTGTGCCGGTTTGCCCAGCCAGAAGAATCTGTGTATTGTACTGTTTAATTTCCTAAAAAAGCTCTGGGGCACTCTAGTGAGGAGGTTTTGGAACAAATACAGGCTCCTTGGAAGGAGGTTCATTTTAACTGCATTAACCCTACAGATTAAACTTATTGGCAGGCTCTCCCATTTTCATAGTCCACTTTCATACTACTTAACAATTGATTATAATTCTCTTTGTACAAATGTGACATGTTTTGGGATCATAATGCCTAAATATTTGACACTCCAGCACTTTTCAATTCGGGGGGGGGGGGGGTTCCAATGTAATTGTCGTCACCCTGTCCCAAATCCATCATTTCACTTTTTGACCAGTTAATGTTATGTCCTGCCAACCCTCCATTACGCAGCTGCCAGGCTAACCATCTGCCACCTGAATCCCCTTCAAAGTAATTACCCACCTATGTAAGCAACAGATCCCTTTCTATTTTTACATTATGTGCCATTTTAAACTCCCACTTAAGCTTCTGTAGCTGATTATATCCTATGGCAGAGGGACAATCATGGTGCTTCTTTTTAGCAAGTAGGATCCTAGCCTCCAATTGTGAAATACATTCAGCATCTATTTTCCTACGGTATGCTGCATATGATATAATTGCTCCTCTCAATACTACCTTTAAAGCATCCCATTGCACTAACGTGGAGTGTCTCGGTGGGTGGGGGGTTATTTACCAAAAAGTTTTGATTTGGTGCCTAATGTATAGTTGAAAATCTTTTTTTTTAAGTAAAGTAGTGTCAAGTTTCCTTGCCAGGGCACTGCAGGACAAACCTACCTCCGATAAGGCTACTGGTAGAAGAGAATGATCTAAGATCATGAAGGGGTCATATATCACAGAATTAATTTTCAAAAAAAATGTCTTGTGAAACAAGGACCATAACAATTCAAGAGTACATTCTGACCAAGTGAGAATCATGAGGATAGTCTCTGCCTGTAGGACTGAGGTGTCTCCAGGAGTTTATTAATCTATGATCTCTTATAGCTCCTTCAGGGCTTTGGTGCTTCTGGTTTCAAGGCTACCCATCCTATCTGAGTATTCTAAGGTATTGTCCAGAATATAACTAAAGTTTCCATTTAAAAGTCAAGGTCCCTGAAATTTGGTCACTACCAATGATAGGTATGTGAAACATTCTGTATTCATATTTGGAATCTAAACTGAACCTACCTTAGTGTGCTGACCAGTATTTTACTGTACCTGCAAGAGCACAAACCTACCCCCATTGCTGACCGCTACCTGAGTAATCACACCCAGAAACCTGGGCCTCAGTCACACGGCTGCACCTCCAGCCTTTAATGTGAAAGTTGAACCCACCCACTCCCCTCCCCAGTTCCTAGCAATATGTTTTCCCTCTTTAGGTGTCATTGGGTCTCTTTTAGGCAAGCAATGTCCATCTTCATTGATTTAAGCCTATCCAATACTTTTTTTTTCCTTTTACTGTGAGATTTGAGCCCATTAACATTCTAACAGCCTAGTTTCAAAGTATTATCCATAATCCCAGCCTGCTTTAAATACTGAAAGGTATAGTTTCTGGATGACAATCTCATAGTCTCATCTGAGAAAGCAGTGATAGCTAGAATTTTGTGAGTTAACATAAACCAAAAGAATTTGCCTCTGAGTTAACTGTGAGGCTTCATCCCCAACCCCCCAACTAATAAAATGAACATACATGTCAGAACAACCACAATTTTTAGTAACATTGCCCCAGTCCCCCCATCCACAGTGCATCCATAAACCCAAACACAACCCTGGTTGCACTGTCCCTCCTTCTGAACATTTGCACTGCTAGTGTGCAGCATCCTCTCTCTCTCTCCATAGGTGGTTTTTCTTACCATAAAAGGCACCTATAGCAAATCCAAACATACTTCTAAATGTCAATCAAAAGCAGAACAGTGAATGGTATCCTATAATACTTGAACTAGAATAAAACTTATAACTAAACATTTTCTTGTGTTAAGCCCCCCCCCTTCAAGAGGAAGGGGGTCACTGCCAGTCTGGGTGTTTACAGTAGACAACCAATGGGCCCAGCTGACAACCATCTCAACCAGAGGAGCCTATGCCTTTTACAGGATCAACTTGTTATACTAGCAAGTGGTGACAGTTATTTTAAATTTCATATTGTATTTCATTACTGCTTAGTTGCTTGGACCTCCAGAGTGTTATCTGCCTGCATTGCTATCTAGCACTGCCAATGACAGCCACGGAGACTCTTTTTTTCCTCACCCCCCCCATACATTATGTTCATACTTTATATTTGTCAATTTACCGGGGATCAATACTGTTTACTACTTTTGTGTCCCTTGATTGGATTGTCCCTTATAGTGACAAGAAGATCTGAGCAACAGTAAGATCCATTCCTTGGAGTTGCAACTCACTGTTATCTATGGCCCCTGCCGTGGTCGAGCTACTGACTGCAAGTTGCAAACTCCCTTTTGACAGATGTTCTATAGAACCCCACTGGGACACATGCCTCCTAGGGACCACTGTGGACTTATGTTTATTGTAAGTTACTTTGCTGCTAGTGTCATTTTCCCCTGAGAAGCTATCTACCCAGCCCAGTCACAAGCACCCCCCTCCATGAGCTGAGCCCAGAGTGGATCATCCACACATTCATGCAGCAAGAGTGAATGGTCGAAAAGGCTGCTTGCCTGTGCCAGGCTGTAAAATCCTCAAATAGCCTTTTCTCAGTACAAAACCCCACATAGCTCCAGAAACAGCTGGTGGCTAGGTTAAAGCTATATTGTGTGCCACCAAAGCAGCTATGGTTAAGATGCTTCCCCTCCCAATCCATACTTAAGTCTAAGTGTTGTCATACTGTTGTATGGCAGGCTTGTAAACCAAAGTAGCAGAGCTGTGTGCTCAAAAGTGAAAGTGTAGCTATACCTCCTGGACATTGCCTTGTGGCTTGGCATGGCAAAAGAGTGATAACAAGATGCAAAAGCATTGTTAATATTTAGTCTCTTGCCTGCAGCTAATGACACAGGGACCTTTCAAGTAGTGTGCTTCCACCTTATGTTCGACCTGAAATAATTTTTCAATGTGTACCTTTTCTTTGAATCTAGCAGGGCTAGTCATCAGATCAGTTGCAATGGTGTGTCAAACACTGCTCTTGTCCCAGGGTGGTGATTAGTCCAAAAAACCCATGTCAATTACAGCGGTCACCAGTTGTCAAAAAAAGACGCCAAAGTGCCAGGGACTGACATGCCCATGAAGCCCTGCCATGCGGCATTGTGGTGCAGCTGATAGAATAACATCTAGGACTGGTGCCCATTTTAATATCCCATAGCACAACATACCAGGGCCACAAATTTGAGCAGTTATAATGCAGCAAATAAGGGGAGCATCTAAAGAACATACCTTGCCACAGTGTCAGTATATCCTTCATACTCACTACCGTGGACCACAGTTTATTGAGTTTTACCAACCAGTTTGCAGCATTTAACACTCAGATACCTGTTATTACTTGAGCAATCCTTACGGTATATGAATAAATAAAAACAGGCTCTCCTCTGGACATCAGTCATCAGACCCATAAGCATATCCGTGACCTTGACAGTGAGTTCAAATATAGTCAGCTTTCAAAACAGCAAAACCTGTGCAGGACATTCACTTGGCAGGTGCCGTCAACCTATTTTGGGATCTGCCCTCCGCTGTAGCTGTTTCAAGGGCCACATACTGCTCAGCTTCTTGTGGTTTAGAAAAGTATTTTGGAGTGTTGTCAGACTTTGTAATCCACAGTTTCACAGGGTACATCAGTGCAAAGCTCCATCCAAGATGGTGTAGGGTGGTCTTTATCCCAGCAAACCTTTGCTGCTGTAGTTCTCTAGGAACACTGACAAGTGTTCCCCTTCCACAGCGATGGGGCCATGTGCCCAGGCTGCGTTTAACATCACCTGTTTGTTCAGGAATCTTAAACATTTAATTAAATGATGCCTTGGTCTGTCCCCCGGCTTGGGATATGGACATGTACAATGTGCCTATTGAATTTCAAAGGCGCCAGCCAATTCTGCCATACTAAGTTTATACCCCAGCCACTTCTAGACAGCAACTCCTTCAGTACACCCTTCGAGCCCCTCCAGAAGCCCTATTATTCTTAGAGTCAATCTATGAGCCTGGTTCTCTTGATCATCAGACTGGGCCAGGAGCTGGACGACACTTTCTTGTAAAATTCTATTTTCCCTCGATAGAGCCACAACACAATCCTCAAGCTCACTCACCCATTTTGTCCTGTACATCAAGATGGTACCCATGCCCAGCCGCAGTGTCCTCAAGACCGTTTACCACATTCTGCAGGTGACTAATTTGTGCAGAGACATTTGTAAATCCTACCTTCATTTTGTTTTGTAAACTTGTGATAATGTTAGGTAGCAAGCCACAGCCACATCCTGGATCACCCTATTTGAAGCTATTTCCACACTTGTAGCCTGGGATCTGGTGTGACCATTCGCAATGTCAGCTGCCACTTCAGACTAAAAGGTGGATTTTTTTTGTTGATTTTTGAGTTGCCAGTTCTTCTTCAAAATGAAAACTGCACCCAGAAAAAGGCAATCCTTGAATTACATGCTATTTATTCTGTGATATATAGGTGTCCCTCGAGGAGCCGATCTAGTACCTGACCACCATGCTAGGCTGCCAAGTCATGCCCCCAACAAAGTCGACCTTGGGGATCTCTTTAGGTTCATCATGAACAGGAACACAAGGAGAAACAGCTGCAAGCTGGCTGGTGCAATTTTAGGAAGGAGATCAGGAGGCACTTCTTCACAGAGAGAGTAGTCACAGGATAGAACGGACTGCCATAGGGAGTGGTGTAACAGAAAAGTGTTGAGGTTTTAAGGGAGGTAAAACAAGGTGAAGGGAAGGGTAAGGGTGATGAGGGTAGGTGAAGAGCCATGTAACACAAACTACAGCTGTGACAGACAGGTTGCAGTGATGTAATGCTACAGTATATCACAATGAATGAATGAATGAATAGTTTTTATTGCTCAACAAATTTGTCATTAGAACACAGAATATTAAAAAAATACAACATACAAGAGTGCCACATTAATATTTTACATTCCATTCCTAAAATATATATATTTTTTTAATTTATTTAAAGTCTAGGAATTACAGCCCTTTGAGTCAGGGACCCATTTACAAAAGCTCCACGTCACACAGAGAACGAAGACAGGTACAGAGGATGACAGTGCAAGGACTAAATACAGTGGCATTGTACAGTACTACTACATCGAGTGATTCAGAGGTATGTATGGTACAATAAAAACAGTAGAGTCAGGTACATATATAGCAGAGGAACAAGGGATTATCTGCAGTCACAGTGGGAGCTGGTTAAAATATAGTCACGCAGCTCAGTTTTGAAAGGCCCCAGCCTGGGAATAGATAGGGTGGGTCCAGGGATTGAGTTCATCCAGAGTGGAGCCCTATAGTGAAAGGATCATTGGCCTGTACTGGTCTTTACAAGTGGGATGTGGAAGGTAGTAGTGTCAACCTGCCTTGTGGCCCTCCTTGGCAAGTTTGGTTGGAGCTGCGACAGGCAGCCAGAGGGAGCAAGACCTAGCAGGATTTTTTTGGACAAGAGGCAAGTGTGATAGAATAACCGCCCTTGAAAGTTAAGCCATGATGCCCATTGGTAGAGGTTACAGGTGTACGTAAGCCGTTCACTGCCTGTGGCCAGCCAGCAGGCCTTATTGAGGGTGCGTTTAATGGTAGTCAGGGCAGTGTCTGATGCAGCCCCATAGATGACTATTGCATGGTCTACCAGGGAGATGATGGAGCAAGAAATAGCTAGTCGGAGGGCATCAGGTGGGAGACAGGACCTAAATCTATAAAGTAGACTGATTCTGATGTTCATTGCACAGCATGTTGATGCTATATGCTCACAAAAGGTGAGGGCCGAGTAGAGGGTAACCCCAAGATGTTTGAAGCTGGCAACTGGTTCCAGTCTGGTACTCTGGGAATTTTGTATAGACAGTATGATCGATTTGTGTTTATGTTGAGGGTGGGCGAAAAGCATGGTTTTGGTTTTTTTATAGTTGAGGACAAGTTTGTGGGAGGCAAACCATGATTCAATTTGTGTGAAAGAGGCCTGTAGGGATGTTTGGAGCTGGGAAGGGTCAGGGTGCCAACTAAAGATCACTGCATCATCTGCATAGAGGAAGAGATGCCCAGTGGTGGCCATAGGGAGGAGTTTAGGTACAGTGAGAAGAGGAGTGGACCGAGGATGGATACTTGAAGAACACATGATCGGACAGGTAGGCTTGTGGAAAGGGTGTTATTTATTTTAACTTGCTGTGTTCGTCTGTTGAGATAGTTGAAGAACCAGCCAGTGGCCTCTTGTGATATGCCAACAGAGAGGAGAGAGCTTAAGAGCATATGGTGATTTACAGTGTCAAACGCCTTGGACAGGTCGATATAGATAGATGCTGCCAAGGCTCCCTGGTCAAGGGCATCATGGATAAAAGAGGTAAATTCGAGGAGGGCAGTAGCGGTGCTATGCCCTTTTCTGAAACCATGCTGTTGCTGGCAGAGAAGGTGATGTGAGTCTAAATATTCAGTAAGTTGATCTGCAACAATTTTTTCCAGTGCTTTTGAGAGGGGAGGAAGTATGGAAATGGGTCTGTAGTTACTAGAAGAGGTTCTATCTCCGTTTTTATGTACTGGTGTGATAGTCGCTCTTTTCCACAATGACGGGAACTTCCCAAGACACAGAGACATGTTAAGTATTTTAGTAAGAGGTGTTAGCACTGCGTCAAGTGTTAAAGAGAGCAGCTTAATATCAATAGAGTTAGCACTCTGTCTAGTTTTACCGAGGAACTTGGTGAGGTATGAGCGGGCAGCACTAGGGGAGATTGTTCTAAAGTGAAAAGTGGGGGCCCTGGGGAGTGGGAACTGCCCAGTAGATGCATAGAAGAAGTCAGGGGGGAGAATGGAGCTGAGGTCAGAGAAGGATGCATTAAAGGCATCCGTTATCTTGTATGGGTCCTGGGTGGGAGCTCCATCAACAATCAGCATGGGGGGATGTGAATTTACCACTTAGCTCCTTTATGTTCTCCCAGAATCTTTTCCCATTTCCCCATGTGGAAGTAAGTTTGTCCTTGAAATAATCTGCCTTGGCCTGTCGGATAGCCCAGGTTCATGAGTTTCAGGCAGCTCGGTACAGTTGGCGGTCAGTAAGGCAACTGGACTCTAGGGCACGGTGCCATAGGTTATCTCGCTCTTTCATTAGGTAGAGCAAGGACCAATTTATCCATATTTCCCATTACAGATATTGCATCCATAAATCTTAAGAAGAAGGCAGTTTAAAAGTTATTACCATAAAACACTAGTATATATATATTTTCAGATTTAAAAGCACCAAACGGTAACATCTTGTGAATAAGCATATAGTCTGGTTCAAATATACATTCAGAAAATCCATTAGTTAGAGAGAATCGGAACCAATAGGTATTTGGCAATTTGCCCATATCACAAAATTAACATATATATTTCTTTCTTCATTGAGAGCAAGGAGTGATACCCCTTGTCGACAGACAACCATCATTAGTCAATCATAAATATGGATCAGATGTTTTATGCAAGAGTGGCTCATATCATGTTGGGGGTGAGCAGTGTATTCAGAGCTTTAACTAACTCATGTACAGAAAAAAAAACCTTTTTATGAGTGTAAACTGGCTAGGGGGTTCGGGTCTGGTATCTAGGTCCCCTCTGTCTGTATTCCCTGTTCTTCTTTAAAGACTGATGGTCCAATATAGGACTTCATTTAGGTTCAAAACAGAATGTCCAATCCAGTACAATAAGTGTTCTTTTTTGTCAATTTTGATTTTGACAGTATTGCTTTCTAATCCTTGTAATATTCAAAAGGAAGATAGCAAGATTTCTTAAGATAGCCAAATGTTTCGCATTAAACAAAAGATCAAGAATAAATCTAGCTGGCACATATAAAGAGCCAATAATTTTACCAAGTAGTTTATCACATGTATGTTAGTATCACGGACAGCATAGTACTACATGTAGCAGGTCTTATGTCTCATGTAGTGGGCAGTTACAGTTTGCTGGAACGGAGTTTTCTTTTCTACATCTAGATTCAAGAATATTGCTAGGAAATGCCTCAGATATATAAAGGGTAAGTATCTCCCTATACTCTGGTGATTGTACTGAGTTAGATAACATTTTAAGGAATGTTCCCTGGTATTATGTACTAACCATTTTGAAACTCTCAGGTTTGTAATAGAGCTGCAATCTTCCCATTTGGCTCTTTCTTATATTATACTACAGATGGCTTTAGTATAGACAGGATTGAGCTTTATGTCCTGATCAGTCTACTTTTTCAGAAAAGTAAAATTATATTCAGTCAAGAGCTGATTTACTCTGGCTAGTCAGATTACTTTGTGATAAGTAGAAAATGTATTTTTTCCCCTAAGACAGTCAGCGAAGAGTGTTACCCTTAGTTGAGATGAAATTTTTAGCCATAAATTAATTATTGTAGTTTGGGCTAAATGTTTAATACTTATTTGCCCTCTCTGAGTTCTTACCAATGTACTTGATGTTCCAGTGGATAGTCTTAATGTCTGTATAGGTTATGTAATATTGAATCCAGTTTAACAAGATCAGCACTGCCCCATACCTCAGCAGCATACAGACCCTAGTTTATTATTTTTTAATTAATAGCTTTGAGCATTGGTGTAACAGACATGCCACCATAAATGTGGTTAAATCTGTTTAAAACACCTGCTGTATTCTGCATTTTGCTTGCTCATACTTGTACCTGTACTTTGATATTTGTATTCCATTGGGTGTTACTGGAAAAAGTAATGCTCAGGTATGGAAATTCCTGTATAAACTCCAAAGGTTTACCTACCAGAATATTTGTTTATACTGTTTCTTGCTATACAGAACCATGACTTTAGATTTTTGGTGTTGAGTTTAGAGCGCATCATATCTAATTTCTGAAAGCTCCTTTGTAAGCCCAGCCTGCTGGTAGATAGAACTGCTAAATCATTAGCATACGCTAGTTCCAGTAACCACTGGTCTAAGATCTTAGGAGTGTGGAATGTGGGTTTATCCAGTTCAATTAGGAATATATATATATATATATAGGTTGGGGCAAATACACAGCCTTGCCTTACACCTCTGTTTGTATCTATCCTATCAGTTAGCTCACCTGATTTACTTTATTTGATTTTTATCCAGGTATCTGAGTATAGGCTTTTTATCACTATTAGATTGTTGGGATCTATCCCTAACTCCTCCATTTTTTTTCCATATATATGTTGTTATAAAAGAATCCAAAGCCACTGAGAAGTCCACAAATGCTATGAACATTTTTTTTTTTTTACTTTTACAGAACTTCTCAATCGGATGGGCTAAAAACAAATTTGAGTAGTAATCCCTGTTTTTTTTCTGAAACCCTCCTGTAGTGGACATAATATTTTCTGTTGGTCAAGCCATTTTAGAAATCTGTTTAGTAGCAATTTTGCCTAGATCTTTGACATGTTATCTATTAGGCTGATTGGCCAATAGCTGGGTTTCCCTGATCTCCTTTTTTATTGATAGACACTATGGCCCGGATATTCAAACTGCGCCATTCAAAAGCGCAAGTCCTTGCGCTGCACAAAATAGATGCGCAGGGGTGTGGCCCAGGCGATATTCAAAGGAGTTGTGCTATTGAGCAACTCCTTTGAATATCGCTCCCCAGCCATAGCCACTGTGCATGGCGCAGTGGAACTTGCGCAAGCGCAAGTTGACAGAGTGAGCAGTCAACTTGCAGTGGCGCAAGTACCATTGCGTCATGCGCAAAATCACGATATTCAAAAGGTGACATGCAAATGGGGCCATAATACATGCAAGGCGCAGGGGGGGCCATTTGCATGTCATTATAGCCCCATTTGCATGCCATTAGCATGTAGGTGCGCCGATCCCCGAGGACTTGCACCTGGCGCCCTGCCAGGCAGCAGCCATTGGGGACCGACGCATCCTGCAGCCCGATCTCGGGCAGCAATGTGGCTCCCCCACCTCCTCCCATACATCTCCCTGGTGGTCCAGTGGACCGAAATGCCTGATCGCGGGCAGAAAGTATACAGAGCCCCCCACATCCCATGTGCCCGATTGCGGGCAGAAAGTATACAGACCCCCACATCTCATGTGCCTGATCGTGGGCAGAAAGTATACAGACCCCCACATCCCATGTGCCCGATCCACGAGCAGAAAGCATACAGACCCCCATCCCATGTGTCGTCGTGGGCAGAAAGTATACAGACCCCCACATCCCATGTGCCTACAACTAGACTACCAGGGATATTAAATGTGCATTTGCCAGTGATCAGGCCAACAGGAGGGGGGTACCACTGGACTACCAGGCCCATATGGGTGCTTGTTTGACGGTGTTCTAGGGAGGTGGGTGGCCACCCATGGCTGGCGGCTGCTGTGTTACACCCTGCAATACAGCAGCCCACCTGTGGGTGGCCAGGAGTTATTCCTCCTTTTCACTGGCTCAACTTTGAGCCTCCCTATGCGGCGCAATGCAGGGTTGTAGCAACATATGCACTGCACATCCCGGGCTGAATACTGGGATGTGCCGCAGATGCATGGGTATGCTCCTTGCATTTGCACCACATACATTACCATTGCGCCCCGGCGCATTGGGATTTGTGCTGTGCCTGGCAGCATTTTGAATATCCCACCAGGGCACAGTGCAGGGTTGCGCCGGCGCAACTCTATTGCGCCAGGTGCAACCCCTTTGAATATCCGGGCCTTGGTATGCAAGCTGAATTATACCAAATTATTATGTTTTTGAAAGTTTTCTTTGCAGTGTCAGCAGCTTTTTAATGTGCAGCTTAGTGACAGCATAGCTAGTTTATTACCTTTAAATGGACCCTAATACAGCTCTGTGCTATAGAGGAAGATCAAGAAAAGGAAGACAGGCGGAGAGGGGTGGAAAGTGAAAAGAAATAAAGGAGTAAAGCAAGAATAATTATTATACACATGAGCTATGAGGAAAATCACAGGGTAAGTTAATATATTTACTTAGTTGTTAGTTGCCAAAATAAAAAAAAAATCATATTGAATAACTCCCAAAATGCTAATCTCTCCATGTTTTTCATAATAGTTGTTAAGCTATACATAGGTCAAATCCTAGATCATGTAAACTAAACAGGGAGTTCAGAATGTTTTCTGAAGAGTCACCTCCCCATCAATATTTATTATGGGTCAAAACTACATAAATTAGTCCTATTTTCAGAGAATATTATACTGCTAACAGGCATATAGGGAGACAGGATCTGAATGAGCTATGGCCTGAGGACTAAGGAGAGAGGATGCAGCTTTTATTGGAAAAAGCATAATTTATACTTAAAATTGATAGTGTCATGACCATGGTTTGGACTGGTGAAGCAGGTGCCCAGTGGAGAGTCTGTAGACACAACACTGCTGCACTTACGAGAACAAATATAAGGTCCATACCAAAAGTTAAAGTGCTCAGTGTTAAACTTATTCCAACACCAGAATTCAAAGCAGATAGGCTGGACCCAGTTAAAACATTTTAAGGTAAATTATCACTTGGCTACTTAGCCACTCTCTCCCACCCAACTGCCCCAATGCTTCCACTCTTTGTCAGGGGTTAGACGCCAGAGCAGGTGCCCATTGGAGAGATTGCCTGGAGAAGGACAGCAGAGCAATACCAGTCTCAGGGATGGAGACAAAGCTGAAGTCAGAGACAGTGCCAGTGGTTTGGAGAGAAAAAGAAAAATTGATTATAGCTGAGCAGACTCCAGTAAGCTCCTTGTACTAAGTTTACGAGTTCATGAGGGATATAACCCATCTGTGAAGGTACAGTACAAGAAGATCTCATAAACGGACTGCAGAGAATTCCAGAGACTCTGGAAGAGAACCTGCCTGGATAATATCTGGCAGTGAAAGTTCTAAAAAGTAGAGGTGTGCATAGGAGTCTTGGGACTCCATGGACACTGTGTCTTAGTAACATTTATATTTCTATTCCAATTTTATTATTTTTTAGTAGTTGAGAATTTTTGCTGCTTGCGTCTTGTAAAAGCCAATGTTTTTTGCCTCAACCACTGCCGTTTAAATGAAATAGGTGACCAGTGCTCTTTAACTTCCTTTTTTTATTTTTAGTTATTTTATAGTCATTTTCTTCTTACATATTTTTCACATGCTGTTGAGCACATAATTGGGAGCTCCTTAACTGATACAACAGGAGTATTGAGAATGTGCTGACATGAACCACAGTTCTGAGAAGACAGGATTTGCACAAGCTGCTCTCAATCTCTGCAGATCCTTAGTATTTTCAGCATTTACAGTAAGTGTGGGTTCCCTGTTTTTCTCCTATGATAAATGGTAAGCCTCTGGTCTTTTGGACCTAAGGTTGAGTAATTGTTTGGCTGGCTGTTTTAATCTCTAAGTTTGGCTCAGTGAGTCACTTCTAAAAAACTATTGTTTTTCATTTTCTTTCTTTGACATAATGACTCCCAATACAGTATTTAAGTGAGTAAGAAGTCTGTTCCACTTAGAAGTGATTTTGTGACTGGATTCCCAGTGGTTAAGGATTCTTTCTACTCAGCCCATTGTCATGCCATGATGTGGTCACCCTTTTACCATTTAAAGCATTCTGGTAGAATTAACTGTAGAGTTAAAAAAATAATAATATTTCTTTTAAGAGAACATGGGACTAAGGATATTTTTGTTCCCCTTTATCCCTTCTTTTCTAGGCTGCTGAGGATGAACTGAATTTCAGTTGCACCATAATGTATTGTATTTCAGTTGCCTAAAGAATACTGAAAAACTGTCTGTTTTTGCAAACCTCTGCCTGAAACCTTTAATACAGGACATCTAATTCCATTTATTTATACAGAATAATAGAAATTATTTTGTGTGTTGCACTGGTTCTACAGTAATTGCTCTATTGCATGCCTTTTCTCTTTTTTTCCTGAAGAATTTGGCATTTTATTTCTGAATTTATATTTTATTGTGAGATCTCAAGGAATCTGTCAGTTGTTGTGGTTTGATTATTTTAAGGGGGCACTATAACTTGTAGTACTATAATGGTTAAAACTACAGGTGCATGATCTAAAGTTTGGTTGGACTGCAGTTTAATGGAACCTCCAAAGAAAAAGTGCACTAAAGCTAAGAGAAAGAAAATGAAAAAAGGAATACCTGAAGTGGAGATAGGACAGCAAAAAATCACAGATCACAATACTGTTGAGACATTACTAGAAAATGATTATAGTAGACAACCCCCATAGTGTGAATATACTAGAACCCACACCCATTTATTTATTTACTTATTTGCTTTTGTTAACCAGGTAAGCACACTAGACAGCCAAGTGCCTATTTTCAGGTGTGACCCAGGAGATTACAAGGTACAGGCAAGAACGTCAGTCATAGACATTACAACAAGAGGCAGAAACAGTATAGTACAGACTTAGACAACAGTCATATGCATTACAACGTGAGGGCAGAAAACAACAGTTATATGCAGGATATACGAATAGGATCAACCATACCATCAGCTGGGTATGGGTAATAGGCAACACAAGTAATACATTTCATGGAAGTGAGACCAATAGAAACATAAAATAGATAGTACAAGTATGCTTTACATGACAGTGTAGCAAAGAATGGAACCAATACAGATAGTACAAAGGATAGCAAGAGATAGCCTAGCATAAAGTACATTCATTGAAGTGAGGGACAATGGGGTTAACTTTAAGGAACACTGGTGTGGGCAAAAATAGCTCATGAATCAGACTTGAAAAATCTCCCAATTTTGAGTTTTAGATTCTGTTTGTAAGGATATTAAGGACTTGCTCACCTCTGATGTGGGATGAGGCACAGTAGAAATCCCTCAGGTAATATTTAAAAGTCTTGACAACGTTTAATTATTAGCTTTTTGTTGCTGCCCAACATGAGTACCTCTCTTGGCAACAGAGAGAAAAATTCTCATAAAACATAGATATGGATGGGGCTGTAATAAATTTCAAATTAAGTAAATATTTCATGAATTAAATAAAACATTTAAACATTTAAAAAGTTTGGCCCAACAGAAGGATTTCATTAAGACTAAAATGATTGTTATGTCCCCTGCAGTATTCCACCTCAATACTGGAAGATCTGGGCTCACCTAAAAAGAATCAAGTGGGAAATAAATCTGAGGGTAACAGTATCACATATTATATACCAAGTTATTTAACTCTGGACGTCATCTCTCTGACAATCAATATGTAGCTAACTTAATATTGATGAACAACTTGCTATAATAAAGACTGAAACTGTTTACCACTTAGAAACAGCAAAAAAAACTGGAACAAGAAACTATTGGACTGGAACAAATTATTACGAAGTTAGGAAACTATATTTTCTCAGAAGCAGGGCAGAAATTAAATATAAATATTCCATTAGAAGGTGGAAATGATGTAAAAAAGGATCAGCAAAAAATGAGGGATAGGATTTAATGTCAGGAGACTGGAAACCAGTAAAAGTGAAGAAAGGCACAGTGGATCAGGGAGCACTACAAAGTCTTCAGCAAAATCTAATCAAGCCTGGTGAGCAAGGAAGAATAGGGTGCTTAAAACTTTGAAGATTACCAGAAAAAATCAGGAGGATAAAGATGCACTATTGGAAATCTATCCTGACCCTATTCATGAAAGACCTGGGCCTGAATATTTGATTAGGGTATATTATGGAGAATCAGAGAACTAGAGATGCTCAAAATGAGTCCTATGTTCGGCACGCTTGTATAAATGACAGAGTGGCTAATTACTGTTGAGTAAATAGCCTGGGATTAAAGAAATACAGTTTAGAAATGAGTCCCCCTTTCACTGCGTTACACTCCACTGACACTGGTGCTGGAGCCTTCTCATGGCCAAATATGGTTTTCTGTAAGTTAAATAAAAGCAATGAGTGGGGGGGGGCAGGGGATTATGGTGGCATGGTGCATACCACCTGACCATGTTTGATGGTTTGCATCATGCCCACTCCCTAATCTTGTTACATTCACCATGTGCCCATCTCCTGCTTCCCCTGGGTATGGAAATGGTGGGGGCATGGTGCAACCCCCCAGCCTAAGTCAAGTGGTATGCACCATACCCCCCAGCCCCCTACCCTCTTGCCCCACCCCCAGCATTACCTTATGTCACTGTGTGTAGCATGGGTGGGGGGGTCTACAGATTGGGTGACCCACTTGCAGCTCTGACAGAAGGGCCTGGAGGAAGTCCATGTAGATGAGCCACACCCCACAAAAGTCACTGGAGGAAGGGGAACTGTCATCCTTACCAGAAGTGTATGGCTATATGGCCATGCAGGAACCTCTGCCAGGGTGAAACAGGAGGAAATTGCATCTGAGAAAACATGAACCAATATGCACACACAGCTACTGTATTCTGTATGGACTGTTTGAACTAAATAGGACTTAACAATTGCTACAATATTTATTTTAAATAATAGTGATCATGTTTCACATAAATTTAGATTTTTTATTTTCTATTTTTTTATAGAAGGACAAGTGTGGGGGAGGACTCAAATGGCATGTGGTAAGGGTGGACATGGTGCATGACACCTGACCACATACAGGAGGTAGGCACCATGCCTATTCCCCAGTCTTGTACCGGGGGGCAGACCAGACTGCAGATGGCGAGGGTAGTGTGACTTCCTGGAGGCCTGGAACCTGTTGAGAGATACTTCATAGATGAGTACAGTGAGATGTGGTTTGTCATGGGGCTATGCAAAAGCTTTGCTACAAGTGTTTGTACAACTGCATTACAATAAAATAAATATATCCAATAAATAAAATAAATAAATATGTGCTTGTTGAGGAAATGAGGTAATGGGTATATGTGGTAGGGCAGTGTATGTGGGCAGTCATAGAAAAATATCTCACCATTCCTTGTAAATATTTCAGTTTTAATTTATTCTTCTCCAGACGTTATTTACAACAGGATAGTTTCAGTCCGTATAGTACTTTTACCATCTTACACTTCCATTCGGACAGCAGACATTAAAGCAAATGGCATCATCTGATATTTGTAAGTCTTCCATGTGAGGCAGTAAACAGAAGTAAACAGCAAACAGAATATTCTGGCAGTTCTAAGTCTTCAAATTCGAGCATGAAATAACACAGTTTATCAAAAACTCCACAGAGCACTTTTCAGCAGCATCTAGAGCATACCTCCAGGCCCACAGCAAAACAGAATCTGACCTCTCATCCCACAGTCTAAATTTATACCCGAAAGGGTCATGTGATTATTTAACTCCACCCCAGCATATAATTATATACTTTAAATCTTTATTTACTATACATTTATTTTATTTATAAACACATTGCCCCTTTAAATGGTCATAACAAAACATTTTCACTCCTATAAACAATTTAAACCCTTTTTAAACATAATTTCTAACAACTAAAGCACCTCCCCTTCCCATACCCGATAAAAGGAGAGGAAATGAGGCCGGCCGGCTCCCAAAAGAAAAAAGACGCCGCCAGGACCCGAACCCGGAACCCCACAAACACTGCAAACACCCCCGTCCCAAAGAGATTCCAGAACCAACTCCAAACCTCCCCACTCCACCCCCAGAAGGCCTGCAAAACACAAAACGACCATGCTTTGCTAATACAATCCATCTTCAGGGAAGGTTTTAAAAGTAAATATCTTTGCGATAGTGCGAACAATCGCGCCATCGGGAAGGAGCTCAGCAAAATATACAAAGCCGAGAACATCTTTTCAGGGAACACTAACACACTATAGTTGTGTTACCAACAAAATAGGCGTTCATATGCCTCTTCAAATCCCATTTATTTAGATTGCTTTGTTTTTATTGTATTATTTCAAATGCACTCTGCACGAAATACAGCGCAATACCAGCGCCTTCATTCCCAGTGTCCAGCTACCCAATTCTCTTATCACCACAATCTCAATCAAAAGACCACTAACTAAATTTCCCACAAACAGACTTTCCAGCTTTGGAACAGACTGGTCGGCCGCTCTTATTAATAATATTTAACAGAGAACAAAATAAAGAATTGATGCTCACAAATTTTCAGGGTCTCTCTAGAAGGTACTTTCTTTTTACAGGTGAAACTTTAAACCCCAGAACCCTGAACACAACACCCTGAGCTTTTCTTTAAATAGCCCTCAAAATGAAACAAACGTAATTAACATACTCAAACTAAAAAGACTAAGAGTATTAAACAATGCCCTGACAGAAGTCTCTGGATTTGAAAGAGAACCAAAAGGTTCTCAATACTATTATAAAGCTTGCAAACCACAAGCCAGCCCATTTCTCGTCGGCTGACATTTCAGCCCAACAGCATACATTTCAATATGTCATTTTCTTCTAGGGAAACTAATATACCCCAAAATATAACACCAGCTAACTATTTTGCTACAGCTTTCAAACAACGGCCAGAATATATTTTAAGCTGCGGCGTGAATAATCGCACAGTCGTGCCGCTGTAAATATCATTCCAGCTGCCACAATAACAGGAAAAGCTACTGCAGGGGAAAAAATTAGAAGATTTTCTCCATTGCCTCCTAGGGACTATGTTACAGAATAAAATTTTATAGAAAGGGAAAATAATTCTATTAAGTTACTTCTCACCAAATCTCACAGAGCTACTCTGTGACAGTATACCATTAGGACAGCAAAACATTTACCATGATGACCATTACAGCAACAAATCTGACAGTACACTGTATTGGTCACGCTGAACCCTGAGAAAGGTCTGTTTGGGTCTTGCGCCCCTACCCAAAAAAAACCTCCAACCCAGAGTTGATTATATTTAATTTCAGAGGGTGCAGGGGGCAGAGTCCCCCACATGGGAGGTTCGGGGGGCACATCCCCCCAAAAATAAAACACTTTTCCTGATGGCACAATGCCAAACGCGATTGCGGTCAACATAGTGCCATCACCATAAAGGCTTTCAACAGAATTTCTGTCGAAGTGACTTGGTGGAACTGAGGTAATGAGGTGGGCTGGGGGCAAATGAATACTTTGCAACAGTACCAGTGTTTGTTATGACTATATTGCAATAAAAGAAAGTACTCAATAAATACAGAAAATATCTATGGAAATGTATTTGGTGTCTGTCTTTTAATTTTTTAATGCTTTGAAGTCAGAGAAAAAGCACAACAGCTTGATTCTGCAGGCCTGTGTTATGCTGTGTATGGTATGTAGAAGCCATGTTTGAAATACTGGCTCAGATACTGTACAGTATTGTTATTTGTCCACTTTACTGGCCTTTAAGTCAATTCAGCGGGTGTTTTTGATTCACACTCTGGTAGTCAGTGCCATTTTAGAACTGTATGATGTAGTTTATGTCCTTGTTAAGGATTTGCATTGTTTGCACAAAGCATGTGTGTTCTACTACAGTACACTGTAGAATTTAAGGTTCATGGGGGCATAAACTACATCATGGAGTTCTAAAATGTTACTTTGCATCCATGTGTTAATTAAGCCATAAGGCACAACAGGGTGTGTGTTATTTAAGTGATAACATTACATTTTATGGAGTATATGAAGCAATAACCAGCTTCTGTGAATGATTAAACACAAAGGCTTCGCCTCGGTGTTTAATCCCCACAGATGCCGGTTATTGTGAGTATACTCCATAAAACATAATGTTATTACTATTATACCACTAGAATTTGTGGTAAAGTTGTATTTTTATGTAGAAATTAAATTTAAGTTGGGGCGGAGGTAATATGTAGCTCTGGCGTTTCCTGATCTGTAGTGCTGCTGGAGCAACTGGAAGGTCGTTTATCTGTAACTGATGCTTTTGTGGGGATATGTCTGATAGTAATATGGAAGACTTACTGGTAGATAGATTATTTGAAAGTGGTCCCATTGAAAACGAAACAAAAAGCCTTTTTATTTCTGTTCAAATCGATCCATGATACTGGCCATGCGTATTACACAAGCTGGTAATGCTTATGTGTCCAGATCATGGATTCCATTTCAGAACAGAAAATAAAAAGACTTGTAGCACTCGGTTTTCAATGGGACCAACCTTCTAATAATCTGTGTACCAGTAAGTGTCCCATATTACTACTTTGAGACATAGACCCACGAAAGCAACAGTTAGTTATAAACGATCTTCTTAGTTGCTCCCGCAGTACTACAGTTTAGAGATGTACAGAGGAGGAAACTTTATGTGCAGCGTGAGTTAAATTTGATGTGAGGTGAAATTTTGCGTTAGCAGTGAAAAGAAATCAGGGGAAAATTGTACACATTTTAGAAGTGGCATTACTTAGTTTATGCCAGCATTTGAAAATTAGTTACACAGATCGATGCAACAGTGTCTGTGTATGACATCCCCTGTGACTGAGTGCATAGGAATGAAAGGAATGTGAATAAATGACTGTAGGCATGGTTATAGATGAATAAACTACTGTGGGCTTGGCTATAGGTGAATAAACTACTGTGGATATGTAGGTGGTAATTTGTGAGACAATAACTTACAGTTTTCCTGTGTTCTGATTGGCTGAGACTAGATACCTGTAGTGTAATGTATAACTAATAACATCACTCTTTAGGTGGATTGAAGTACAAGGCGAAGCCAAGTGCTTCTACAACCCAAAAAGTGACATTATTACACAATAACACACATCCTGGAGTGCCTTATTGCTATTATACAATGGCTTTTGTTTATTAATACTGTGGAGACAAAAATGAGCTCATGTAGATGGCTAAAACAATTCATAGCTAGGCAGAGAACAAGTATTGGAACATCCCTTTTATATGTATTTGTACAGTTTTTTTATTTTTTGAGGAAACACTTCCCATGTGTAAGCACTGCATCATGGGTATACAAATCAATTGTCTGGTATCTCTGTAGTGTGTTATGCGATACCAGGCAATTAGGTATTTGCATACCCATGATGCAGTGCATTCATATGTGGTGTGTTTCCTCATAAAAAATAAAACTGTAAAACTGATACTACAAAAGAGATGTTCCCACACTATAAAGGAGATGTTCTGACACTTGTTCTCTGCCTAACTATGAAATGTTTTAGCCATGACAAATGTTTTTATCCCCACGATAATAGTAAATAAGGTTTTTGTATGAAATTAAGCTTGTGCGACTTCAGTTGTAAAACATCAAGCTCTCTTAGATGCAGTGACATTATTGTATAATGATATCAGTGAGACAGTAACCAATCAGTTTCTTGCAGTATTCCTTGCCATTGTATAACCAGAAACACACACTGAGTTTGTAAAAATGCCAATAAAGATTGAATAGTAACAGCATGTGATCTAATACACAAAATGTTCCTGAAAACAGTTTCTACAAGAAAAACAAACTTATGGGTTCAGCACAGTTCTGCATTAAAGGAGAACCTTGCTGAACTGGTGACTTATTTATCTTAATAGAAGCAGTTTGCTAAATACTTGTACTGTAGATTGAAAGTGTAGCAACCTCAGTGAGTGTTTCTGCTTTAAAATATGGTACCATAGTCAGTGCCATTTAAAACTGTATGATGTAGTTTATGCCCTCAGTACAAGAGCAGAACAGGGATAAGAAGTGGTTCTTACCAGTAACATGTAAACTAGAGACACCCAGTAGGATACTTTATCTAAAACACATGTATAGACAGAGATGGAACACTAACAGTGAGTTCGGAAGGCGCCTGGCTAGAAGCGTTGAATATTCTCTGGTGGCGGCGGCTTCAGGTGTTCGGGACAGCTGAAGGGGTTCGACTTGCATGAGCAGGCTCTTTGAATTTTGACAGATTTACAAGACACTCTGCTCTACTGGTTGGAATGATTGATGGAAAGAAAGAGATGGAAAGGTCCAGTTGGAAGGAGGATCTGCATGGATGTCACTCCTGATTTTAGTGTCCATCTTCCTGTGTGCCATTTCTGTAGTGTGCCTGGTGTATAAACATTTTACTGAGCTTACTGAGGAAGAAAGTGAGACAATGAAGATTCCTAAAAATATGGATGATACCAAGGCCTTGGGGAAAGTCCTGTCCAAGTACAAGGCGAGAGGGTGGTGGACGCATGGAACAGCCTTCCTGAGGAGGTGGTGGGGTCTAAAACAGTGGGAGAATTCAAGAATGCATGGGACAGACATAAGGCAATTTTTGTGGGGGGTAGGAAGAAATAGGCTGTTGGTTAACTAGGATCTGCAGCTTATCCTCTAGGAAAGGAAATGGGCAGACTAGGTGGGCCAGCGGGTCATATCTGCCGTCAAAGTCTATGTTCATATGTTTCTATTAACAGTGAACTGCCTTGGAAATGAAAGTCATCTGTCCTACATAGTCTAATGTTCACATACTGATTCCAGTTCTCCAAGAAATTATACAGTGTAATAGCTTCTACGGGACAAATGAAGCTCGCATGGTTCGCCTTTGTAAGGAAAAAGAGCTGACTTACTGGAGCAAAGATGATGAGACTATCATACAATAGACATGAAAACACTTTAGTAAGACAGGAGGGGCAATAATATGAAAGGCAGGATAGTGTTTCAATTCACAGTACAGAAGCACCCCTTTACTTTTCATTAACTAAGCGTGACATATTCAATGCTGAATCAGTTTATTATTTTTTATTTTATGATATGACATTAACCTGCTGGAGAAGATCCAGAGGAGGGCTATAAAAATAATAGCTGGTCAGCAGGGTAAGGCATATGAGGAGAGGTTGAGAGCACTGAACATGTACTTCTTGGAAGACAGGAGAGAGAGAGGGGACATGATTGGGACCTTCAAATACTTTAAAGGGATAAATAAGGTTGATATTGAGAGTCTCTTTAAGCTGAGTGGCAACCATAACACGAGGGGGCATAGTCTTAAGCTGGACGGTGGCATGTTTAGGAGGGAGGTCAGGAAGCACTTCTTCACAGAGAGGGTGGTGGACACTTTGTATGTACTGCCAGAAGAGGTACTCTCGTTGAAGACAGTGGGAAGCTTTAAGAGAGCCTTGGACAGGTACAGGGGGAGGGTAAGGGTCATGGGTAGGGAGGATGGGAGGAGTGGGGAGAGGGGGCAGGGACAGTAGCTCAAGCTGTGAACCCTGCAACATGAGCAGACTAGATAGACTAAATGGCCTTCTTCTGCTGGCTTGTTCATATGTTCATATTTTATTGTTTGGTAACCAGATAAGACCCACTAGCCCAAGGCCCATTTTCAGGGGTGACCCGGGAGCACTGGGGAGGTTAAGTGACTTGTTCAGTCACACAGTATGCAAGTGGGGGTTGTGAGAATTAAACCCAGGTGCACTGGATGTACCAAGCTCATTTACAGCTCCTTATTCTAACCACTAGGCCATACTGCCAGTTTAGTAGGAGGAAAATAAAAGAATGTTAATGAAGAATCTATATTTATGGTAGAACCATTTTCCCAGTTGTGGTTGCTTTACCACAAGTGTGTGAAAAAGAAAAATACATTGATTTAACTAAAAGGTCCCTTGTGTCCTGATGTCTCTTTGACAGCTTGTGTGCAACTATATTGACTGCACTCCTTGGAAAAGGCGCTGCTGAGATCTGCTGGCCCCCTGGCCACCTCCTGTGGTCACCAGGCCCTAATCACTGCACTTACTAAGTACTCGTTCCCTGCCTGCACCTGACTGCAGTCTGCTGCCTATTCCTGTCTGTACCTTGCTAAACTGTTGCTATTTTGTTCCACAATATGTTATTGCCTGCACTAGACTGTACTGCATTCAACTAATTGTTACTTTGTTTCTGATGTGATATTTGCCTTTGTAACTCTCCCGGGTCGCACCTGAAAATAGGCACTTGACTGTCTAGTGTGCTCACCTGGTAAACAAAAGCTAAATAAATAAAAGAAGGAACAATAATAGATGCCCCTGTGTTGGGTACCCTGGCCTCTGTGTCAAGCATACCCCATTAACTGTTCCACATCACAACTGAAGTCTCAGGTTTACTCCCATAAAGCTGCTTTACCCCACATCTGTCCCAGATGGAAAAGGTGCTGCCTTTACAGAGCTGGTGCTATAAATAGGCAACTTCATGGTATTTTTTTAGGGTGCAAAATCGAAACATGATTGAGACACAGTTAAGGGCCTTATAATTATCAAGGGACATAGCAGTAAGGCATTAAGGCAGGCAACCTGGGAGAGGCAAAAACTGCAAAAGCAGAACAGCTCATAGACACTGGTTCAAACAAAAAGACCACTTATTTGGCCATAGAATAATGTACAAAACATTTATTTAGAGCTTAAAAAGCAGCACTCACCACTGCTGAGTATGCCAAATGTTTTCACACAAACAAATTTTATCAAGGCATCCTAGGCACATGGGAGGGCAGCAGGGCAAATAACCCCTGGGTAAACACTAAAGCTGTGCGGAATGATAAAATTCTAGATACATGGAATTTCAAGAAGGAGAGTCAGCACCCAGTCCAGGTCATATATAAAGTGCTTTATTTAACAAAAAAGTACATAAGTGCAAAATTACTGGCTCATAGACAAAATGTCAACAGTCTCTGATGAAGCTTGGTGTATAGCTGAGCGAAACATAAGATGTTTTTGTAAGCCTGCCTGTTGACATTTTGTCTATGAGCCAGTAATTTGCACTTATGCACTTTTTGTTAAATAAAGCACTTTATCTGACCTGACTGTGCTGACTCTCCTCTGATGTTCATTTTTTGTTAATAGCACCAGTCAGCCTCAGTGCAGGTATTTTCTCTGCTCGAATCATGGAATTTCAATGAAACTCGAAATTTTGCAGAATGTTGTCAGAAGTTTGCAGAAGTTTTAAAATGTATTAATTTGCTCCTAACTCAGCCATCTTTTAAGCTATATGTCAAAAATTTGGCGTGCTTACTCTCTTTGACACACTCCAATGACATTCCAAATATCATGAAATAGGGTGGATTATCTCAAAATTATAGGTGCTCGAAGTCTGTCATTTTATTTTTTTGTGGGAAACTTCATGAACATTTTTATCAGCATATACCTCAGCTGTATATTGTGCCAGTGATCTTACAATTGTCATGATTACATAGAAACATAGACTTTGATGGCAGGTAAGGACCGCTTGTCCCATCTAGTCTGCCCTTACCTACTGGATAAGCTGCAGATCCTAGTTAACCAACAGCCTATTTCTTCCTACCCCCATAAGAATTGCCTTATGATTGTCCCATGCATTCTTGAATTCCCCCACTGTTTTTGATCCCACAACCTCCTCTGGAAGGCAGTTCCATGTGTCCACCACCTTCTCTGTGAAAAACTACTTCCTCACATTGCCCCTGTGCTGTTCCCCTCTATCTTCAAATTGTGCCCCTTGTTCTTGCACATCTCTTTTTCTGAAAGATGCTACCCTCTTGGACTTTGTTGATTCCCTTGAGATTCTTAAAAGTTTCTATCATGTTCCCCATCTTCCTCCTTTCCTCAGGGGTATACATATTACACTCCTTTAGTCTCTCCTCGTGTGGCTTCTGTTGCAGACCCTGCACCATTTTAGTTGCCCTCCTCTGGACTGTCTCCATCCTGTCTATGTCCTTGCAGAGATGGGGTCTCCAGAACTGCATGCAGTACTCCGGATGGGATCTCACCAACTGTCTGTACAGAGTGATAACCACTTCCTGTTTTTACTGCTGATGCCTTTCCGTATACATTCCAGTATCCCCCAGCCATCCTAGTGCCTTTTCACATGGTTTGCTAACCTTTAGGTCATCTGATATGATTACCCCAGGTTCCTTTCCATTTTGTTGTTGTTAGTACCCCTCCCCATCGTGTACTCTTCCCCTGGGTTTTTGTTTCCCAGGTGCATTACTTTGCCCTTCTTTGCATTGAATCTAAGCTGCCATACTTCTGACCATTCTTCCAATCTTGCTAAGTCCCGTCTCATCCTTTCCATCCCCCTTTCTGTATCAAACCTGTTGCAGATCTTTGCGTTGTCTACAAAGAGGTATACTTTTCCCTTCCTGTCCCTCTGCAATGTCACTTATTAAGACATTAAAAAGGAACGGACCCAGAACTGAACCCTGCAGTACCCCACTAGTCACCCCTTTCTTCAGAGTGGACTCCGTTTACTATCACCTTCTGTGTCCTGTTGTTCAGCCAATGTTTTACCCAGGCTACCACTCTGGGATCTACTCCCAGGCTGGCTAATTTGTTTATTAATCTTTTGTGTGGGACTATGTCAAATGCCTTGCTAAAGTCTAAGTAGGCCATGTCCACAGCCCTTCCCTGGTCTACTTCTTTGGTCACCCAGTCAAAGAAATCGATTAGATTCATCTGACATGACCTTCCCGCTGTGAATCAATGCTGCCTTTGGTCCTGTGCCCCACTGGCCTCCAGGTACTCAACAGTTAATTCCTTCAGAAGTGATTCCATCATTTTCCCTACCACTGACATCCAACTGACAGGTTTGTAGTTTCCTGCCTCTGTCTTACTCCCACTTTTGTGCAGTGGAATCACATCCACCCTCCTCCAGTCCTCAGGAACCACACCATCCTCTCATGATTTGTTAAAAAGGGTAGTCAGTGGTGTCACTAGTTCTCCCCTTAATTCTTTTAGAATTCTGGGGTGAATTCCATCAGGCCCCATTGCTTTGTCCACCTTCAGTTTTAGGAGTTCTATCAGAACCCTTTCTTCTGTGAAAGGACTGGGATTGACCCCCCTATCCAGAGTGCTTCTAGTGACTGGATTAGGTGCCTCCCCCTTGGTGATAGGAGTTCTAACAATGTGCCAAATTTCATGACATTATGACAGGGTTTCAGTCAGCATACTGCTGCTTTCCTGACTTCAGCACCGGAGCTCCAACCCACCCACAGACCGAACTTTCAGGGTTCACTCAGCATACCTGCTGCTTCCCTGACTTCAGTGCCAGCATTCCAGCCCGCCCCACAGACTGAACTTTCAGTCTGCATACCTGCTGCTTCCTGACTTCAGCACCAGAACTTCACCCCACCCCACAGACCCAACTTTCAAGGTTTCAGACAGCATACGTGCTGCTCACCTGACTTCAGCACCAGAGCTCTGACCCGCCCTCACAGACCGAACTTTCAGGTACGGACCTTCTGCAGGGAGACCCTTTCTGCAGCCCAGCTGTTGCTAGTTTCAAACTTGGCACCTTTTTTCCATGGACAGACAAAGGAAAACCTGAAGCACAGACTGACCAGCTGCTGTCCATTGATCCTCCTGAGCCCATAATTTGGGGGACTGTTAGAGGAAACTGGGTTTAAAGAGGGGACCAGATTTAATTTGTAGTGGGATCTGGTGAAAGTCGTTGCAGTTTCTGCTATGAAAAATTAACAACGTTTTTGCCCGTATTAGTGTGTGGAACTGTTTCAGAATTAAGAGTTTGAAATCTGGCACCCTTGGTCTGAAGTGCTGATATTTGGCTGTTTTTAGGCTACTAGTTCACTCCTGGAGCATCAAAATTAGGGGAGCTAAATGTAATTAATTATTCTTCTGGCCATTTGTCAGGGCAACAGAGTTCTCTCCCAGCAGCCTGAAACTTGAGCCTTCACCACACATTCAGTTAATCCCTCTTATTTATTTTTTCTTTCTTCCTCTTTTTTATTCCTCCAGGGTTTCAGTCAGCATACCTGCTGCTTCCCTGACTTCAACACCAGAGCTCCTACCCACCCCAACAGACTGAATTTTCAAGTACGGACCTCCTGCAGGGAGCCCCTTTCTGCAGCCCAGCTGCTGCTAGTTTCAAACTTGGTGCTTTTTTCCATGGCCAGACAAAGGAAAACCTGAAGCACGGACCAACCAGCTGCTATCCAGTGATCCTCCTGAGCCCATAATTTGTCCCACGCACCCAACCCAACTCTGAACTCTATTAAATGCACACTAGGTCTGCCCAGACACACCCTGATTGGTTACTGGGCTGGTCCAATAGGTTGATAGCTGACACCAACATAAAACTAGTAGAACACTTCACTTGTTCATCCCTCAGTCCCTTTACTGCTGGTTACTGTATCCCAGCCATACTGTGCAAGTGCTCTTGCTAATTTGCCAGTTCTATCCCTCCACTATTGTATACCTGTGAGCCTTTATACTGCAGTCCTGATTCTGGCTAAGGTCATTCCTGACACTAGCCCCTTGACTGTCTCCAGATCTTCAGCAACTAAAACACATACCTGTCACGGGGTAGCTGAGCAAAAAAAAAAAAATATATATATATATATACATATACACTCAACATCCATACAAATAAGCTTATCCTCACCCGCTCTCTGTAAGACTATAATGCTGAACTCTTACTCACTGAATGTTAGGTGTTTGGTATGCCCATAACTAACCCAGGTGCACAAAATCTTAAAATGTCACAGGGAATCACCATCGCAGCCCTTTACATTATGGTGGTCTTGGGCTCTGACTTTCTGCTACACCACATCCTCCAGGACCCAGTGCTCAGAGTGGATGACCTCCATCACAAATGCCCAGATGTATACCCTCAAACTGGTATCAACACCACCCATATATACATGCAGGGTTTTAAATAATTGATTAGCAGTTTTCTTCTTGGGACTATACTAACTGTACAGAAAGTATTTATATAGATTTTCTAGAAGTACTGTGATTGTTAAACACAGTGAGGCAAGAGCTATGCATTTTCACAAAGATTTAACACTTTTATGAGCAAAATGCTAATCAATTTTTAGAGTTAAATAAATCCCTGACATGCAATGTCTTAAGCAAAAAGGCAACCTGTACCTTATAATATCCTATCTTTGTGACTCAAGGAACAAGGTCCCACTCCTGGTACCATTGTCCCTGACCAGTTATCTGATCAAAATAAAACTCCTGCTTGGTGGTGATATAGAAACTAGCCCCAGCACCCTTTGCTCAAATGTATGTCACCTCCTCTACCCAGTCCACATGAGTTAATTCAAAAGGGTGAAGAATAACCCATATGAACATCAACAGCCTCAGGACAAAGATGCATGAACTTGAAGCATGGTGAACTTTACTCCCTGACATTGTTGCAAATCTAGAAACCTGGCTCAAACCACAGGTATTGGACCATGAGGTTGAGCTAAAAGGTTTCAAGACATTTAGACAAGACAGACTGGATAAAAAGGGTGGAGAGGTCATGATCTATGTAAGAGCATCCTTAACTGCTTCCATGGTGATAACCCCTGCCCTAAATAACTCACATTGTGAAACAGTATTCACAACACTTCTGCTGGGAGGTACCAAACCCTGACTATCGGTTGTGTCTATAACCTCCCCAAAGCAGCTGACACTGCCCTAAACTCACTTCTCTCAGTGCTACCAAACCTCCCCAAGGGTGAGAAGGTGATACGGCAATTTCAAAATACACAGGAGGCTGCAAAGAAATGGAGAAATAAAGAACCTGCTTCTAGAGGCTGACCTAACTCAGTTAATTCATGAGCACATAAGACTAAACACAAAAACAGGTAACCACTCCACACTAGACTGGATCTTGACCACCAAGCCAGATAGCATTAGATGGGCAGGCACCTTTGCTGATTCCCTAAGTGACCACTCTCCAGTGTTCTCAATATGGAAGAATAATTATCAAGCCCCCTCACCTAGGATACTCTGAGCCTGAAACTTCTCTAATTTTGCTACGGGATCCTTCCTGGACACACTATCAGAGGTAGAGTGGACCTACCTCAAACATGCCTCTGACCTAGACGCCGCCCTTGAATTCTTCACAAATAACTTCCTATCTGCAGCTAATAAGCATGCCCCACTGAAACAAATCAGGGTAAAGGGTCAGGATGCCAGCTGGCTGTCCCGGGATCTAAAAAAACTCATGAAGGAAAGAGACAGGGTCTGGGAAACTTCAGAATCAGCCATCAGACCAAGGCCTGGCAGGACTACAGGGAATTACAAAATAAATGTAAGAAAGAGCTCAAAACAGCAAAAAGTTACATCAGAGATCTCCAGAATAAAAACCTCTCTGACACAAAAAATTCTGGTCCCAGGTCAATACCCTCATCAGGGTAATCCACACAGGGTGATTGCTCTATAACAGCTAACAGCGCCCACCTAAAGAACCCATTGGATGCCACCAATGCATTCAACTCCTTCTTCACTGACCTAAACAAGCTCAAGGCCCCTCATGTTGGGGCTCCTCTACCCACCATACCCGACCCCAACAATATCCCCCTACCCTAACTTCCACTTAAGTTGTTATCAAAAACGAGGTCCAGAAACTACTTATGAACATAAAACCCCATGGTTCAGCTGGGTTCGACAAGCTAGAACCAAGACTGCTGAACTGCAGCACCAGCCATTGCTATGCCAGTCTCTTGGCTGCTCAACAGATCCCTACTTGAAGGAGAGTTCCACACTATGGAAAGTTGCCATGGTCACACCCATCCATAAGGTGGATCACGTGAACTGGTTGAAAATTATCGGCCAATTTCGATCCTCTCCATTCTAAGCAAGATATTGGAGAGGGCTGTCTATAACCAAATAACAGACTGTATAGAGAGAAATTGCATATTTACACCTAGACAACATGGATTCAGAAAAAGACATGGTACAGACACTGCCCTAGCCTGCCTCATTGATCATATCTTTTCTGCTCTTGACAAAGGCCAATCCACTGGGTCGGTCTTCATTGACCTCACTAAGGCCTTCAGTCTGGTGGACCACCAGCTGCTCCTAGCTAAACTCAAACTCATAGGCCTAGACTGCCTGACAGTTAGATGGTTTACTGCCTACCTTTGGGGTAGGTCACAACTTGTCAGATGGCAAGGTGCACAATCGGTGAACTGCCAAATTCAAGATGGGGTTCCCCAGGAATCCATCCTGGGGCCCTTGCTATTCTCTATCTTCATAAATGACATGCCAAGTCACTGTGATGATACAAACATACTCCTATATGCAGACGATGCAGTGCTCTACAGGTCATCTGATGACTTGAGCTCTTTGAACAATGCACTGACCTATGATCTGCAGCTCCTAGGGGCTTGGCTGGCAAACAACAGATTTGTATTAAACCATAAAAAAACAAAGGCTATCCTATTTGGTCCCACTAGCCTGGGGCCACACAGAGTCTCACTTCTAACTCCTTGTTTCAAAAATGGCTTAAGGATTGAGACAGCTGATACTATAAAGTACTTAGGCTTAATGCTGGACCAGAACTGTACTTTCAGGTCACATTTCAAACTGCTGTCCAGGACAATGAATCAGAAACTAGGGCTTATGCATCACCTTATCCCGTTCCTCACTCAAGATTCCAAATTGAGGATTGCTACAGGAACCCTACTACCTACCCTACTGTATGGTTCACCTGTGTTACTCACAGTAACAGGTGGAGAAATGCAAAACATATCACCCTTTATCACAGAGTATGCCATTTCACCATTGGGGCTCAGCCAAGGAGCACCACCATCAGGTGCTCCAAGCTCTGTTCTGGCCTCCACTGAAAGGGTGACTTGAGTACCAATCTCTGTGCCTAGCCCTCAAGTTACAGTCATACAAGGCTCCACCAAGCCTGAAAATATATTATCGGGCAAACAAAACAGCAGGCCCTTCAATCCTCAAACTGTCAGCTCCTCAGTGCGCCTAAAGTCTGGTCCTCCCAGGGCAGAGGTCTTTCTCGGCCAGTATCCCACCCTCTGGAACTCCTTCCTGATAATGTATAGGCATTTAATTCCCTCAGGAGTTCAAAAGGAACTTAAGGCTCATCTGCTAGGAACTTAACCAATGCACTTGCTATTGCTAAAAGCGGCACTCTCATGTGTGATGCTTTTCTACTGTTAGTTTGTCTGTAATCTTTGGCCTATGTTGAGTGATGCTGATTGTAACTTGCCTAAGTGTTATCAAGAAATTGTATTATATACATTGCCAAGTATGGTGTATTCCAATCTATGTTTCATTATATAACTTACAAAATGTCCACCGTTATTTATAATGTACAGTCTTGTAATGTTTATACCTGTTGATTAATTCCGGGTCACCCCTGAAAAAGGGAATGTCATGGTCTCAGTGGGCTTACCCAGTTACCAAAATTTAATAAATATAATAAATAAATGACGTGTTGTCTCAAAATTTCATGAAACATGTTATCTACATATAACTCAGGTACATTTGGAGCTAGACATGTGTAAATTAGCATGAATAACCCAATGGCAATGGTTATAGCATCATATAAATATGAAGAGAATTGGATTAGAGATTTTTAAGTTACAGGGGTTCAAAATGTTACTACGTAAATATTTGCCAAATTTTGTGAAAACTCAAAACGTTGGATCTTTGTAACTTCTCTACTCTGGTAGGCACAGCCTTAACATTTGACGTGTATATCTGATGTCAGTGTATCTTGGTGTCTAACACAACTGGATAAATTGATTTAGCAATTTTAAATTTACAGTGGAAAAAAACCAAACAAAAAATTATTGGCAACATTTTCTTGAATATTTATGGTAGCATATATGTAGATGAAGCTTACAGAATTCTTTTTGTGGAATTTAACATTAACAATGCATGTATCACATCTTCATTTAATAAGCTGGGCTGAGCTTTTTGCAGTCCTGCTGTTCCTTTCTGGGTGACTATTTTGACCCTGTCCCTCTTCTCTCTTGGCATAGCCAGATTGACTCAGTAGAGCTATTGAGATCAGACCGATATCCTCTTTGTTCTTTGCAGTGATAAAATCCCTTAAAATGTGAGTCACCTATTCCTTTTCCTAGCAACCTATCCTGTTGGAATAGCCAGAATTCTTCCTTCCGGTGCCCCAGACATTGTCTTCCCCACTACATCTTTTTGAGTACCTCTAAGTCCCAAGCTTGCACATACATCTAGCTCCCTGGATCATCAATTTACTTGGTGTGATCCTTACATATCCTGCATTCAGGCTGGAATTGTTGACACTCTATGCTTCCTGCTTCAATGTGGGGGTCTACCATTGGTGTGCTACCCAGCTCATCTGTTCATTTCTTGGTGAAACTATGCACCTAACTCCTGAACCTGGTCACCCTCTGCACTAGCTGCCTCTCATACCCTATCCATTAATTAGAATCCCCAGATAAAGGCTGAGTGAAATTAGAAAATTCTAATTTTATGGAATTTTCATGAAATTCCACAATTTCACAAAAACTCATGGGATTTAACTTTAATGCAATTTCTGGCAGCAAGCAAATAATAAAATCAACACACACAGTCTCCTTGTAAGGTCTAAGAACCTGCCAAACTGAATAGCATTGCATTCTCAATTGTAAAGTTCCAGGGGTTTATACATTCGTAGTTTACATTCTTGCAAAATGTAAGTTTAAAATGTTGTGAAAGTTTGACTACTTTTAATTCAGTCCTATTTAAAGCTGTAAAAATGAACTTTGTCAGAAATGACAATGTGGCATAGTAGTTTAAATGTTTCAAATTTGGTTATATTTGGATATGTTGTTTTAAATTTATAGGAAAATAGAAATGTAAATTTTGGCAACATTTTTAGGCAGGCTATAATTCAGTCCCATTTGAAGCTAGAAATATGAAACAATGTAGGTATACAAATGTAGCGATTACCAGTACACCTTTAAAATGTTATAACATTACAATGAATACTATCAAAACTATACAGAAATAACAGAAATCTAAATTTGGCAAAATGTTTGGCTACCTACAACTCAGACCCATTTGAAGCTTGAGACTTAAAACACGATGTACATACCCATACTGTATCTTTTCTAAATCCTGAAACTGTGGAGAAATTTGGATAAGAAATTTTAAAATCAGGTCAAACAAACTGAAAATTAAATTTTGATTAAATGTTTGGACACCCATAACTCCTCCCCTTGTAACCTATGACTCTGAAATCTGGTAAATAGTGTAAGTCATGACAAACTATCTACATACCAAATTAGGTGTCAGTTGGATGTGTACTTTAAAATTACAGTGAAATAATGGAAATTTAAAATTTGACAAAATTCACAAAATCTTCACACAGATTCTGTGAAATTCCAGAGAATTGAATAGTCATTAATCAGCAGAGCATTCTGTGTGCAGAATTTTAAATTCTGCACAGCTCTAGAATACACTAGTACTGCTGAAGGTACTGTAGCCAGGAACTGAAGGATAGGATATTAAGGGTAAGCAGAATGTGTATTGGAGTGTGTATTACACTGGATCACTTGTAACCTGGCACACATGTGCACTGCTGATACAGCTGTGCTCAAGGGTAATGAATGCCGTATTGTAACATCTGCTGGCCAGCATAGGAACTATAGAGCACTAAAATCTCTGATGTCAGAGCAGAATGGAAAAATAAACAACAATGCAAGTCCAATGCCTGGTGCTATTTCGCAAAATTGTTGTACTTGGCAATGGCTACCACTGTAGACTACCAAGTAGCATTTATAAGGTGCCCATAGTCTGCTGTCTCTTGATGGTTAAACTCACCCAGTTTCATCTATTAGATTCTGTACTGCCTATGCTTGTATAGTGTGAGCACCTTAGCACAGTTGCCACCCTTGTATATCCACTGGTCTATGTTGTTGCCTGTTGTTGTTTTCACACTTCTATTTGCCATTATTGCACTTCTGTTGATTGTAATTGCCTGTATAGCTTTTCACCTTCCCCCCTCCCATCGGTCATACCTTGGAAATGAACTTGAGCTCAGTGTGCCTTTCCTGGTTATTACATTTTTAAATAAAATAAATAGTAATATTATACTACTGATGGGGATTGGGTGAGAGAGGAGGGGCTACGAGAAAACTTTATAATAGTTATGTAATAAATGAGCACTGTTTTTGCCATAGAAAAGCTTGTTATAATTTGCCATTATATCCTGTGGGTTATAAGAGCAAACATGCACCAGCTTCTTCTATGGTAAGTTCATGCTGCTTCACCTGCATGGCAAGCCCTACAAGTGCCACCGATCTAAAATCAAAATAAACAGTAACTCACTTCACAAGCCCTGTGTCAGTGTGATTTTTTTTCAATCTGCACTCACCTCATCAACTGAAGGGAACTCTATAATCCTACTGCTACCAAATCAAATGCACACTTTGTTTAAATATTGTCATGGCAGCTGATCCATTGGTGCAGTGGTTGGATTTCCGCTTGTGACGCCGGCTACCTGGGTTTGGGAATGGACTCGAGTTGTCAGAGGGCTTGCCGGGGGAAGAAGGATGGAGCATCCAGAGGACTGCTCTCCTTCTCCGGGGAGAGGGATAGGTGTACATCCAGTGCCAGACAGACCCCTGGTGGAGGCTGGGGGGGTATGGTAGTGACCAGCATTAGATCATTCTCCTGGCAGGGCAGCTGCTGGACATCATTGCACATCCCTGCCCCCAAGAAAAACCAGGGGAAAATCAGCAGCTCTGGATGAAGCCACCCTGGCACCTGGCCTCCATTGCTCTCTGCTGCTCCACCATTGCTGACTTAGTTACAGCTCCACAGTGCCACTGCAAGCACTGGACCCCATCCTGGGGGGCAAGCCAGGGAGGCAATATCAGCTTCACTGGCACCTTCTCCCATCATAGACGGGTGGGCCATGGTGCTGTGGCCCCACCCTGAGGGGCATGTCAGGGAGTATCGGTGGATGGCGGCTATAGGAGAGCGAGGCAGGTGACCAGAATAGGGTCTGATGGCAGAACCCCCAAGAAAAAACAAAGAAGCATACTAAATATAAAAATATGTATATATATAGTCATGGCAACATGGCAACCAGATTTCGGTGCTCCACAGATCTTCAAGAAAATGTAAGAATTTATGTTTGCAAAAATTTAAAAGACTAAGAAAGAACAGTACCAAATTTTAGTAATCATGTTGTACTAATATCCACTCTTACTTCAAACCTGTTTGTGGTTGATGCTATTGTTGTTTTGACACAATTGCTGTTTCTTGGAAATTTATTCAGAGAGTGTTGGGGGCAGTACCTGCTCTTCATTTTTTTAGAATAGAGCTCATTTTTCCAGCATCTTATTATTAGTTCTATTGGTGGTTGTTTGAAACTTGCCTGTCAACATAAAGAAAAATTGAAGACAGACAGACATGTTGTTTTTGACTCCTTATTTTTTAATCTAACACAATAACTGGACAAAAAGCAGTTCCCAGCAATTACATAAAATGACACATGGGGAGGAGTTCAAAACTCCTTCCCATGCATGATTCCATATATAACCAATGGGGATCGGTAGAGGGAGGGGGACCTCTAGACTATCAAGGAATGTCTTTGGCATACTGAACCATTTGGAGAGGGATCGGGCCGGGGGGAGCCTAGCTATTTTTTAATTTGCTCATGGCACCACAATTCTCCAAACAAACCATGGAGTAAAGCCCACAGAAGCATCTCACAAGTTACAGAGGCCATAATGGAATGTAAAATAGTTCTTAGTCCCTCTCCAGAGGGTTACCGGAAACCAGTTAGTATTTGTGAAACGGGCTAGACATGGGCCATCTGGGCAGACTGGATGAGTCAAACAATCATGTTCTACCAACAAATTTTACATTTCTATGTGTCTTAACACCTTCTATAAGCTAAGGGTTTATTTGCCTGGGTATCATTAAATATAGCAAGTTAGAGCACAGATGGTTACAGGTTTGTGATGACCTAACTGCTCTTGCTCCTTGACAGCTGATGGTAGGTAGATGTGCATTCCACTTTGTGGTAAGCAGAGGGCTGTGTTTAATGCTAAGCACACCTTTTAGTGCCTTCGTTAGGCTTTCTTCTAATGGGCTATATTCAGACATGTTTAAGGCACTCACATTGTGCTCCAAACCTAATTGAATATAGCAAATGCAGGGTATTATGCTAATTTTCTCTCAGGATAGGGATTTTGCACGAAAAAAACTGAGATATTCGAATATGGGACCCACTAGGAGAACATGGAACACTGGCATTAAGTGCTCTACAATCCTATAACATAATATCATTTTACAATCAAATGGGGTAGTGCATCATGATACAATGCAAAAGAAAAGGACTTTAATTTGATATAGTGCCTGTCTTACCAATTGTATCCCGAAGCACTTTGCAAGTCAAAAAAGGGAGGGGAGAGAATTTTGCTGCTCTTAGGTGCACATGGAGATTTAATCATGCCACAAAGGTAGATTATAGGGGTTTATTTTAATTTTATTTTCATCTTTTTTTTTCTTTACTGGAAAACATTGACTAGGAAGACATTTCTTATTTTCAGTCATGTCCCGGAGTGTTTCCAGAAGGTGCACAAGATAAGACAATGCAACATGATTGTATTGCAAGAAAACTCAAAATATGCGCAGTAAATTCAGTGTCGTTATATTCATGGATCAGTATCCTCCCACAAAACAACATAAATTTACAGTTAATATTTCAGTACTGCATTTCCTGTGGAGAAGCAATTAAATGCAATGTGCATCAGCAGAGACAGGATAAATTAAAAGATGACTATAATTCCCTTATAAACACCAAAACCAAAAGAGTTATTGTAATAAACAAGACCAACTATTATGCTCAGACAGCCTGACCTGGTAAACATCTGGCCTATCAATTGCAAATAGAAAAGCAAAATACATGATTCCGAAATTGAAACTGCTGAGTATCAGGACCAGCAGTCACTTATAACAGATGACCCTGAGGCTATTAATAAAATGTCTGTGATATTATTCCAGTCTTTATAAATCAGAAATCCAATCAACAACAAACCGTAGCAGTTATAATATCACTATCCCTACTCTTAGGGAGCATCAGAAATTATTATTAGATCGAAATATTGTGCAGACAGAAGTAATTGAAGCTATTCATCATTTGAAAGTGGGTAAGGCTTAGAGTTTGGATGGTTTCAGTATTGATTTTTATAAACCATTCCCTGTTGCCCTGACCTCATTCTTGAAACAAACTTTTCATTAACTCATGGCCTCTATCCTTCGACAACGTCTTTTTATGCTACCTCATTCAGCTGATCCACAATGATCATAACATTAGATGGCAACACTATCTGAAACATGGAAACAGAATTTGTCAGTAGAAAAGGAACAGTAAGCCTATCTAGTCTGCCTACTCTTCCTTGCCTGTTCCAACACTTCAGACCCTATTTGGTCACTGGGATCTTTCCCACCTTCCTTTCTTCTGCTTATTATGCCTGTGTGCCTAGGTCACGCATGCCTGAAGTTCCCCACTGTGTTTGCACCCACCACTTCTTCTGGCAGGCTGTTCTAGGCATCCATTATCCTTTCTGTAAAGAAGTATTTCCTTGCATCCTCTCAAACCTCCCCAAACTTCATTGCATGCTCCCATGTTCTGGTCCTTTTCCTCTTTTGAAAAGACTCCTCACCTGCACCTTGTTCACTGCAGTGAGGTACATACAATTTCAAATATGTCCGCTCCCACTCTTTCCTCCTCCAGGGACTACATGTTGGGATATTGCAGCCTCTCCTCATATGGCTTCCTGTGCAGCACTCAAAACATTTTGGTAGCTGTCCTCTGAACTGCTTCCACCTTGTCAATATCCTTGCAGAGGTGTGGCTTCCAGACTGGACATGGTACTCTAGGTGGGGTCTCACTAGTGAGCAATAAAGTGGCAACACCACTTCCCTTCTCCTGCTAAAATTCCCCTCCCTATGCACCCCAGCATCCCAGTAGCCTTGCCTACTGCCTTGTCACCTTCAGATCATCAGATATTACTTTGAGGTCTCTTTCTTGCTTACGGACTGTAACTCCCCCCCCCCCGTTATACATAGCTCCCAGGTTCCCCACCCAGGTGCATGACTTTGCACTTTTGACACTGAAACCCAGCCACAACACACTGGATCACTCTTCTAGTTTCCCCAGATCCCTTTGCATTCTCTGCAGTCCTTCCTCAGTGTCCACCCTGTTCCAGATTTTTGTGTCATCTGCAAAGAGACACACCTTCCCCGCCAGTTCCTCATGGAGACATTGAAGAGGACCGGTCACAGTACTGATCACTGAGGCACTCCACTGGTCACTCTCCCATTCTCTAGAGAGTCTGCTGCTTATCACCACCCTCTGCCTCCTATCCTTCAACCAGCTTGACACCCAGGTTACCACTTCCACCCAAATCCCCAGGCTACTTAGTTTCTTTGCAAAAGCACACAAAGTTTGCACTCATTCAGAAAGTAAGACAACAAATATACGTTGAAAAAACTCATGGTTTATTAGTACAAACAAGAGAGCACTGATCAAAACCCTGGTGCTTTGGGAATGGCCTGTCCCTGCATCAGTAGGCATGGCTGCTCCAACGCATGCATTGTTTTTAAACACTGACCTTAAAGTGATTGATATACAGTATATTATGGAGCAGCATATCAGCAAAACACCATTAACAACTATTGTTTTTATACAACTAGCTCCAAAGTGAGAAAAAATAAAATAAAGATTAAAAAGTGGAAACAGAAAAGGAGGCAAGAGGAAAGGAAGTCGCTATACATAAGTGTAAACACACACACTCTATAGAAATACAAGTATATCTAGATAGGTATAACATTAGTGTGTTTGAAAAAGCCCTTTAAGGGTAAAAAGCCAATGTATTTAGTAGCCAAAGGAAGTCCAAAACTGGACAAGGTTAAGGGAGGGCAAGAATAGGGATTTAACATTGAAGATTGTGTAACTAAATGTCCTAGTGAAAAAAAGGTGTAAGCCAGGAACCCATGTTGAGAACAAAAAGAGCTGAATATTAGGCAGAGAACAGATCCTGAAAACAAAAAGTGGCAAAATAGCAGTTAGTAGCCACTCATACATTTATTTATTTATTTGCTTTTGTTAACGGGTAAGCACACTAGACAGCCATGTGCCTATTTTCAGGTGCGACATAACAAATCATCAATTAAATGCAGAAGATTAAAGTACAAATAAATAAGAGAATTATACATAATACACTCAGAGCAATTTAAAACTAGTTTATATTACAAATAATGATAATTATAGGCAAGGTGTGATGTCTATGTGTTCATTAAGAGCAAATGGAGATGTAGCATTCAAGGTGTAGATCCACCTGGCCTCTTTTGCAACAGAGTACAAACTCTGTTACCCCTCTTGGTCTTCTGGGGACATGTTCTAGACCTATGAATTTGAGATGGGCAGGATCCTTGGCATGGAATTGTTCAAAATGATGACCAAGCATGGTATTTGGGGTGACTGCTCTATCAGAGCATACATGTTCCTGTATTCATAGATTTAATAGTCTAACAGTTCAACACAAATACGTTTTGGGACAACAGCATGTGATAACATATACAGTAAAAGGGGTCAAACACATAATAAACTCACAAATTTCCACAGCTTGATGTTTGGTAGAATGAACTAATCTGGCTCGTTTTGCTGAAAAAGTTGCATATGTTACAATGGCCACAGTGATGTACTGTATGTCTGCTGGGAGTGCAGCAAGCCCCATGCATGGTGTGGCAATGTTTGGTTTGTATACACTGAATCAGAATGTCACCTATATTCTTGCCCCTCTGGTAAGAGATTCTGGGATTGTTACCTATTGCTTCATAAAGGTTTGAGCCACCACAATACATTCCAGTGCTTTTAATGATCCTAGTAATCTTAGGAGATAAATAGTTAAATTCCATTACAAAGGTAACTGTATTAGTATAACTTTGTTCTCTATTTCGAGGGAAAGAAGGGTCCATTTGTAGCTGTCTAGCTCTCAAGGGCCTGGTCTAAGAGTGATGTGGAAGAGCCCGGTGAGAAATCTAGTTTAAAATCAGCCACCTGTAGTTCAAATAACTGCAGAGTACTGTAGTTATGATGCAGATGAACAAATTGCCCACGGTATGGCTGAGTGGTATGCTTAGGGTGGGCACTTTGTGCCAACAGAGGTGCTGCCTGCAATAGGTTTCCATGCATTTCAGTTTCAATGAGTTGATCATCAGAGACAGAGATATTCAGATCAGGAAAATTGATAGATTCAATGCTAATATCAGCCATAAACACCAAATTCAAATCATTATAATTCAGATATTCCACAAATTGTAATGCCAAAGAAACATCCCTGTTTTATAAAACCAAGATATCATTTATAAAATGACCTCAATAAATGATTTGGGGATGGAAAGGGCAATCATGGGTTAATACCCTGGTCTCCTCCCACCAACCCAAAAACAGGTTAGCATAGGAGGGAGCCACGGCCATGCCCAGAGCTGCTCCAAAAACCTCTAAATAAGATTGGTTATTCAACACAAACTAGTTTGTAGTTAGAATGAGTTCTACAGCCTGTAAAATGAAATTCATAGGAAGGTTGATAGTAGCCAGGTTATGGGTCAAATGATGGCAAAGTGCTGTCAAAGCATGTTCATGTTTTATAGATGTATATAGTGAACATCTAGGGTTAACCAGCGATAGTCTTCTGCCCAGTTTAAGTTTTCAGGCTGAGCCAGAACATGTGTAGTATCTCTGATATGTCCTAGTAAAGATGAAACCATTGGTTGTTAAAAGTGGTCAACAAATTTGGAAATGTTAACTGTAAGGGAACCATGTATGTCCAGAAATAATTGGATGGCCATAGGAATTTTTAAGTATCTTTGTGTATCTTCAGCAAAGTGTATCCAGTTGGTGTCACTGGACATCCACTAATATGAAGTCTCTTTTTGGTGCAGTTCATAGAAACATAGAAACATAGAAGTTGTTGGTAGATAAGGGCCTTCAGCCCACCTAGTCTGCTCTATTATCTCTTTCTAATATGTACCTTCATGTTCTGCTGATATTAGGTCCCCCCTCTCCTGAACATCAGTATCCCTCTATGCCTATCCCAAGCATTCTTAAAACAAGTAACTGTTTCTACCCCCATCACTGCCACTGGCAGGCTGTTCCATTTGTCCACCACCCTTTCTGTGAAGAAGTACTTCCTCAGGTACCCCTAGAATCCCCCAGCTTCATTCTGTGCCCTACTGTCCTTGAACATCTTTCCTCTGAAATATTTTATTCCACTTCCTTCTTTCTCCCTGTGAGAGATACTGCAATGTCTCAATCATATCCCCCTCCCTCCTCCCTTCCAGGGAGTACATATTGAGTTCTTTCAGCCTAGCCTCATAGGGTTTGTGATGCAGACCCTACACCATTTTGGTTGCCCTCCTCTGAACTGCTTCCACCCTATCAATATCCTTACGTAGATGAGTCCTGCCAAACAGGACACTGTACTCAAAGTGTGGTCTTTCCAATGATCTATATAGTGGAATTATGACCTCCCATTTTCTGCTGGTGATTCCCCTGTCAAGCATCCTAGCATCCTGCTAGCTTTACCAGCTGCCTTGTCACACTGCCTATCCATCTTAAGGTCATCTGAGATGATCACTCCCAGGTCTCTTTCCTGCTTGGAGTACACTATTCCCCCCCCCCCATGGTATGTTCAGGGACACTGCTTTACCATGACTGAGAAAGGGCAAATTCCATTTTACGCATTGGAAAAAAACGGTATTGTCACCGTTGTCTGCTAAGCCAAAATACATTTTTGCCAGTGTTTTATTTTGTGTACTTTATTTAACAAATTTTTACTCTGCTACCATGCATATTAGCAATTTTGACCTCCACTATTGTACATCCATCCATCCTTGCACCAGTTTTGTTATTTTAATAGGTACAAGATGTGATGGCAGCAGCAGCACAGTCGCCTCCATCCCTCAAGTGATGTTGGTACCATGACTTTGTACTTTGGTCTATGCTATATTTAAAGGAACCTTTGCTCTGCATGTCTTGTCATATTTCTAATTCAATAATGAATAAAATGAAATAAAGAGAACAACTGCATTAAATGAAAGGGTTTATAAAAAATGTGCAGAAAGGAGTAAAAATATAAACAATACAAAAACATCCATACAGTAAAATATGCAAAAGTACTAAAAAAAAAAAAAAAAACATAAAATGGTGCGGGTGTAATACGAGAAACCAAATCCTATAAAATCTGTACAAAACTGGTATAAAACGGTACACTGAAAGTGTAGAAACAGTGGAGAACAGAAATTTGAACTGAAACCCACACACAGTAAAATGTACAAAATATGGAACATATACAGTAAGTACAACAACTAAACTAAAGCTCTATCAAACAAAGTGTGTAAAACCTGACTGTATCTATATCTACAATGAAAAACAAGTGGACTAAAGCCAACAGTATATAAACATATGGTATATAACTAACTATAAATACTATAAATGTGCAAAGGTACACGAAATGTGGAAAACTGTGCAACAGTAGAAAAGGCATACCTCACATCGTGTGTATTAATGGGGTAACACGTGGTGTCCCAGAGAATCAAAACCTGTATGCACAGGATAGGCTGCACCCTAGTTTGTAGAGCTCAGGGATTCTAAAGAAAAATCTGGAAGAGTTCATTACAGAAAAGTATAACTTAAAGCAGGCAGGGTGGTAGTGTGGGGGTGGGCAGTAAACAGCACCACCATGCAAGGGAGTCCATCAGTCTCCACCCCCCCAATAGACAGGCAGGAAGAGGGGAAGCAATCTAATCTCCATTCGGCAAAGAAGGGGAGGGAAAAGGAAGACTGTTAGGAAGTAGGAGTACTAAACAAGTACTTCTGTTTAGTGTTTACCAGTGAGGGCGTGGGACGGGGGTCCAACTTAATGTGATGAACATGATCCTGGGGATGGGTGATAGACAGGGCACATGAGGAGGGAGACAGGGAGCTCGGCATGTACACCCTGGAAGATAGAAAGGAAAGGGACATGATCGAGACCTTCAAGTACCTAAAAGGCCAAAAAGAGGGAGGGACAACTGGGATAACAGTCTAAAGTTAGAGGGAGAAGCCATTATTTCACAGAGAGGGTGGCACTGGTGAATGGCTTGAATGCGCTAACAGAAATATGAAAATGGGCATCAGACATATGATATAATCCAGCTACTTGTTCTACATGAGCTGGGACAGCAGTTTCAGATTTTTACCAGCAGGTTCCTCCTTTGATCTGTGTGGTTCTGTCCATATACAGAGAAGGATCTCCACATCTGCATCTGATTTAGTATCCAGATTGCTTGTAGAGCAGCTCTGGATAGTACTGTTAGTTGTGGCTGCATTGAAAGCCAGTACTGCCCAACATCCAACTCCAATATGCTTGGAAGTTCCTTTATATCCTGCCTAGAATATACATCCCAGTCATTTTGCAGTGCTGTTTGGTTGTGAAGTGCTAACAGAGGAATGTCACTGGCATGCTGTGTCAATTCCTTTTCAGTTTTGGCAAGTTTCTGGGGTCAAAATACGGTAGCTTTAAAGAACTCAACTGACGGGTTTGTGTCCATGTGTTTAGAAAGCTTGTTTAAAGCAACACCAAATGCTCCTTGGAAAAGGGCAACATTTTCCTGCTTGACCCGTGGCCTCATAGCCTGCAAGTACCCATCAGTTCTGTCACCAGATCATTCCGTCTTCAAGACTCCTGCTTCAAACCACTGTTTTATTTTGCTAATGGTGTCATACAGCGAAACAGCCATGGGCTTTTCCTTGCTTTGCAAAAGCTCGATTGCATCAATAAGGTTGTTGCAGTTTTCAGCAATGAATGCAGCTTTGAACCTGCAGCTCTGTGAACCATTCTTCAAATAGTTTTTTTAAGGACCTAGTGGAGTTGGTATCACTGGTTTCATCCTTGAAGAACTCTCGCAGATACTCCAGATAAACAGAGTGGTACTTCACTGCTTCAAACCAGGTGTTCCAACGGGTCAAGACAGGAACAGGAGGCAATTTTTTTTTCCACACCCCTCTCCTCTAGGAATGCTATGTACTCTACTACATTTTGACGACTGCTGAAAGGCATATTTTATAAGTGCCACAAGCTTATTCACCTGATCAAAGTGGTCAATCCAGGTATCGCCCACCAATGATAAAACGTGCCCAACAACTCACATGGACTACGTGGTCACCAACAAGGTCATGTAATGCATCATTAAAAGCACTTTGTCATATAACGGTATTGTGACAAACAAAGGTGACCACTTGTCCCATCTCCACACCATATTTATGCAATGTCTTTAAAACACTTAGGGCAACAGTGGAGTTGTTTACCACCATTAGCTCTGTGGTGTCAGCTATATAGATGTTCCACCCTCCATTACAAAATATTGTTCATTGCACAGTGGGAGTCTGCATCAGTTGTTTTGTCCACATTACTGCCAGTGTCTTGCCTTTTACCAGCTTGCTAATTCCCTCCTCCATTTCCCTATTCAGTCAGGGCAAGTAATTCTGTCATAAGGTGTCTGCCTTTGGAAGAGCTCCACTTCCTGTGATATACTTCCACCCAGTCTCTCAAGCAGGGCTGATCCAGCATTCAATCAGTATATTGGCACCACACCAAGCCCTCGATGTGTCCAAAATAGTTTCCTCCTTGCAGCAGCTGTAGCTGTTGTGGCACTAAAACTGGTGTGCAGGGTCACCTGTCTGCTGTTACTCTTCTGGTTTGTGTTTTTTGCTTTTACAGTGATCCACCATTGTTTCCTTCATAATGTGGTCAACAGGGTGATCACAGAAGCAACAGAACACCTTCCCTCCATCGTAATACATGCCATAGGACTTGAATTGCAATGCCCAGTCCTTAGTGGTAACAAATTAGATTTTGGCCATTTTGCTCAGTGGTGGTGTTGCCATTGCTACAAGTGTTGTGTGGATGACTCCAATAAACTAAAATTGGAACACGGGAGACACAGAAAACATCTTTACAATTGTGCAGCACAACTATTAAAATTTCACAACTGATTACTCAATCTCTCAATCAAGACTAAAATAAGAGATTATGTCATTTTTTTTCCAACAGCACTTGCATACTACCTCGAGTCTGCTCCTGGTACACTCATGCACTATAATGGTTCTGTTGCATTATTACTGTTTTGTACGTTTATATGTTCTTTTGTATGATCTTGGATATGTATTGTAATTTACCTAATGTTTCACTACTGTTTATTGTACAATACCTTGTGTTCCAACTGTTGCATAATCTTACAACATTGTATTGTTTGTACTACCCACATACTATTGTAACTGATCATCCTTCACGACCCTATGTAACCCCTTCCCCCCAGGTTGCACCATGAGACGAGCAACTTGTTGTTCAGTGTGCCCTCCTGGTGAAACATTTCAATAAATAAAAATAAAAATTACATCAGCATTAGAATCTCACTGGTCATTCATGGCCGTAGATGAGGATGATGGTCAGGAGGAGCAGCTACAGGAGGAGCAGAAATCTCACTGACCTCCGAAGTTTTTACAGTCCAGATTAGAAATATCTATGGTAAGATGCCAGCATCAGAATCTCACCGCTAACGTGGGACATGTTTATGAGGTGGGGAGGAACAGCTACAGACTTTACATTGGCGTCAGCAACTTAAATTCCATACTACAATATCACCATCCACCTGTATATATCTCAACAATTCCTGGCCACCATTTCAGAGTCAGGAGCAGCTACCGAATTCACCATGCTGACCTCAGAATGTCACAGTACAACAGCAAGAGTACAAGATCGCATTAGAAATATATCCCAGCTAATAATTCCTGTCCAGGGATGAGAGTGAGCAGGAACAGCTACAGAATCACGCTGACCTCCAAAGTGCTCACAGTTCAGACTAGAAATATCTATAGTAAGATACCAGCGTCATTAATCTCGCTGCTAATGTAAGGCTATGTGGAGAAGAGTGGGAAGGGGTACCAAACAGAAATCACCGTGATGTCAGAAACATAAAATCTAGACTTTGAGTCACTGTTTGCGAGTGCAAAGAAGTACAACAACACCTTTCCAAAAGGGCAAGGACTCAGAGCAGCAGATCACTAACAGCATTTTCACAGATTGACCTACAAAAAAACACAGTAAGGCATAATTCTGCAACACCAACAAAGCATTCACATTTTAACATGGAAGACCCACTAGTGGGCAAAAGAAAGAAACTGTACCTTTACAATGGATAGACTTACAGCAGAGCATGTCCAACAGCACCTCAAGGCCTGAAATCATAATTGAAATGTTTATATATGGCCCACAGAAAAATGTATACATAACTGTTGAAAGACCATCATCATCCACATCCTCATCCTCATCAATACATTCTCCAATCACAGCTTGCCACCAACACCACACCTACTTACTTGAAGAGTGGCACAAAGGGACAAACATGAGGTGCTGGTATCAGTCAGTGTTGGCAGGTGGTTCAACATCAGCATGAATCTGCAGCAGCACAGGCACAGCATTCATGAAGACTTCACCTTCCGACTCCCAGCAAGATGGCAACAGCAGGGGCATGGCTGCCGATCCAGAATGGCTGCTTAGTTCTGGAGCTCTGAGCCGAAACCATCAGGAATCACCTTTCCGCTACCCGGGACGCACGGATGAAAAACATGGGACTTGTAGAAAACAGTTATGCCACCAAAGATGTCCGAAAAACTGGGGCAACTTCCATTTAAAAGCACCAACAACGGGTTTAAAGATCTGGGCCTGGTGGCTCTGCCACCACGAGGAGAAAATGTTGGTAATGGGGCTGCTACAACCTCAGCAGGGACTGTGGAAGACAACGTGTACAGCCCTCAGTTTTTGGTACTGGAAAAACTATTTAATGACCTAAAATACAATTTGACAAGTAAAATGAATGCTGGGTTTGAAAATGTATCTGCACAGTTGGCCCTTCTGCAAACAACAGTAAACAACTTGGGGGAGACAGTGGAACAACACTCGGTTCAACTAACGGAGGTGGAAGAAAGGGTTAGTGCACAAGAAGACCGATATAATCAGTGGAGCCTCCAACTGCAAGTGGCAATGGCTGAAATAGAGAAGTTAAAAACAATACTAGATGACCATGAAAATAGGGAGAGATGAACAAATGTAAGAATAGTGGGCATGGCTGAAGGAGCGGAAGGCAGGGACTGTGTAACTTTCTGCCAGACATGGTTAAGAGCAAAGCTAGACCTGCCAGCGGAATGCTCCTTGGAGATACAGCGGGCACATAGACCTCCCAGTCGATGACCACCTCCAAATGAAAGGCCTCGCCACATTATTGTAAAATTCTTAAGATATCAGGACAGAATGGTGGTACTGAATGCAGCACAAAGGCGGGTCCCATTAGAGAAGGCTCTCAAACTGTTAGCATATTTCAAGACTTTTCATGGTCGGCACAAACAGATCAGAATGCATTATGCCTGTGAAAAGGAGGTTGCATCAACTCGAGTGGCCTTTTGCACTTGTTTACCCTGCACGACTGATCATAAGGAGAAAAGGCACTACACCGAAGGTGTTTACAAACCCGGACACGGCAATGCAGTATATCGAACATGAATCGAGGCAACAAGAAAATGCAGATGAGTGAACTCTATTTTGGACTTGGGCTAAATCATTAGTACTTTTATCCATGTCGTCCAATATTACACAGGATGTGAGTAGAGGGAGTGGGGTTGGGGGGGTGGAGATCTTTTCTCGGTCTGCTCCAAACTCCTAGGAGGCCTATCAAGGCTGGAATGGAGGCCTTCCCTGTTCCCCTTGCTCTAGCTACGGACAGGACATTTTGTTTCCTTTCCTATAGGAGGGATCCAGAGTGACATTACAGAGATTTAAGCGATGCATAATGACTCTATATTATATGCTGAGACAAATCTTTGTTAGTTATTTATACTTTCGTAGCACCACTACATTAATGGTCTAACTAGCAGAATGTGGTCAGCGGGAGCTGAAAACTGTTCTGCCTATCTCTGCACTTTGATTGTGCAGTGGGTTGATCCACGTATGTGCAGGGCAGCATTAAGGTGGGATGTGGGTACGGTGGGGTGTTGGAGGGGGGAAGAGGAGCATTAGCTCGGTCTGTTCCGAAACTCTTAGGAGGCCTATAATGGCTGGAGCGGGCGGCCTTCCCCACCTCCCCTGAAGCCAGCTCCGGGGGCCTAGAGTGACTCTACAGTGCTCCACCTGCAGCTACCGAATATTGCTTAGTTTGCTATACTTGGGTCCCAGAGGCTGCTTCTTTTTTCTTTTCTTGTTTTATCTGCATCAGAATACATAACTAAGATCATGTTTAATCAAATTAACAAGGAGAAGTAAACCTATCCTCTTGCTTTGTTTCTGTCTGCAGTGAGATGAGAATGTGTGCCTGATTTTAACTAGTGAAATGGTTTTCCCTAATTATATGGATACAACATACGTCCCGGGGGGGAGAGGGGATTCAGTTGGTTTTATTTTTGTATGAGTTCCAGGTGGGGTGGGCGCAGGCCAGTGCAGGAGACCAGTTTTATGCTGGTCACCCCTTCCTAAAGAGGCAGGGGGTTATTTTCACACGACCCAGAGATTAAAAGTGGGATGGAACACTGGAGATTGACAGGACATATGAGCAATAAAAAGGCTGTATGTGAAATTATGAGTGGGGGCCTACCCACTTCTAATGGGCTCCTCATTCCGGAGGTTCCCGGGGGATGGACCCCTAAGTGTTCTCGATTATCCCAGACTCACACATCTACTTGTTCTGGACAGTTGGGTTGTGTGAAATTTTATTGTATGTTCAGCAGTTTGGGTGGGGCCCTGGGGGGGGGCCGCTGCACTGCCACACCTGGCTATATGGGTAAGATAATGACGGTTTGGCCAGTAGGCTATTCCATGATAGTAAAGGGGGTTTTAATCAGAGGTATTTTTGGGGGGAAAGGGAAAGCTAGGTGGTGAATAAAAGTCAGATACCACCTTGTTAGATTCCTGACACAAAGGGCTTAGTCTTTTCTTTTTTTAATAGTTTAGATAAGCACCGTACCTTTCTCTTCTTCTTTCCTTTTTTTATACTTTTATCTTTTCTGTTTTTTTCCTGTGAGGGATTCTCTGAAATGTTCCAGGAGAGAGGGGGTGGGGGGGGTCTGTTAATTGGGAGAAAAAATAAAAAAGGTCAAGAGTCGGATGGTGCGAGGGGGCTCGGGGTAGTTGCAATGCAATGTGCTTGGGAGGTCCTAGATCTAGGAATATATCTGATGCCACCGAATGGCTAGTTTAAAAATGTTATCCTGGAATGTAAATGGTTTAAAAACTACAGTGAAACAAAAACGTGTATGGGCATATATTAAGAAAAAGAATGCAGATATTGTGATGCTACAAGAATTGCATGTAACATGTGATGAGATTAAGCAAACAAAAAAAAATGGGGGGACGATGATAGCATCTTACTTCACATCCAAGGCCAGAGGAACATGTGTGTGGTTCAGACCGGGGGTCAGGGTTCAAATTCATACAACCCAAAGAGACAGTCAGGGAAGATATGTTATAGTGAAGGTCACGGTGGAGGAGGAATTGCTAGTCCTGGGATCCCTGTGTGGACCTACATTTGATTGTCCAGAATTTTTTGAGCATCTGGCTATTATGTTAGCAGTGTCCCCAGATAAAATGATCATAGGGGTGATTACAATACCTATTGGGACCCCCTTCTTGACCATTCTAAACCCAGATTCAGACGTTCCCCCAGCAGTGTGGGAGCCCTTCGGAGACTAGTGAAGGAAAGGGCCTTGCAGGAATTGTAGAGATTTAAACACCCAGATACAGAGGAGTTCTCTTTCTACTCCTGTGCCCATAAGGTCTATACAAGACTAGACTATTTTCTGGCTTCTCCTGCCTTTTTGGGTCGAATAAGGGAGATAGAATATGGCCCTATAATAGTATCAGATCATGCTCCACTGTATTTAGAGATGGAGAGAGAGAGAGAGAGAGAGAGAGACAGATGAGGGAGGGATGAGACAATGGAGAATGGACCCCACATTATTGTTAGATCCCCAATACGTGCAACAAATGTCCAAGAAATTAAAGGAGTTCCTTGAAAATAATAAGGTGGAAGACACCTCAGCAAGAACTACATGGGAGGCCTTGAAAGCTTTCATAAGGGGGGAGACTATCTCATACGTAGCCTTTAAAGCCAAAAAATAAAAACGAAGGGAGAGTGAACTAGAAGCTAATATACTGAGGTTAGAAAAGCAGATTATGGGTAGCCAGCCACCTGAGGATCTGGTGAAATTGAAGAGTATGAAGGGGGAATACAACCAGTTGTGTTGTAAGCGTATAGAAAGGGATATTCCAATGTCTAAAGTGGGACAGTATTTCAAGGGGGATAAGTCAGGGAGATGGATGGCCTGGCTAATTAAAAAACAAAAAGCAGAAAGAACAATCTTAACAATAGAAAATGAGAATGGGGAATGTATTTCTCCTGCCCAAGAGATAAATATAATATTCAAATCCTTCTATGAAAAGCTGTATACATCTGAATTCCCACAAGGGACAAATCTAGATAGTTTCCTAGAGAATATACCCCTTCCTGAGATACCTGTTCAAATAAATGAGATGTTGGGACAAGAACTTAAAGTGCAGGAGATTAAGGAGGCAATCTGGGCATCTAGGACGGGAGAGCCCGGGCCTGATGGTCTGCCCATGGAATTCTACAAGAAATTTTGGGATGATTTGGGCCAGCTTTTCAGTATATGGTGAGGAAGTACTGGGGGAAGTGGGGCTGGCCCATCTCAGCAGTTAGCTATTATAACAATTTTACCCTAACCAGGCAAGGACCCAAAAATGTGGATCGTATCGTCCAATCTCTTTACTAAATGCTGACTACAAGATCATAGCGAAAATATTGGCAAGGAGGTTGGAGGGGGTTCTACCACAGATCTTTCATCATGATCAGGGGGGCTTTGTTAAGGGGAGGCAAGCAAGGCATAATTTAAGACGGGTAATGAATATTATTTGGCAAGGGTCCAGAGGAAGGAAAGTTTATGGAGGCCTCCTCTCCTTAGATGCAGAAAAGGCCTTTGACAGGGTCAAATGGCCGTTTATGTTAGCAGTGCTAAGAAAGTTTGGTTTGCACCCGGTCTTTAGACAGTGGGTGGAGTGGCTATATCAATCCCTGTGGGCTCAAATTCTTACAAATAATATGTTATCACCCCCCCTTTCGGCTCCTTAGAGGGATGAGACAAGGGTGCCCCCTTTCACCATTGATATACAGTATGTGCTGACCATTGAGGTCTTGGCGTCAGCCATTAGGCATCATGAGAAATAGAAGGTTACAGGGTGAATGGAGAGGGCACATTATCTCTCTTTTGTGGATGATGTGCTATTATTCTTAACCGACCCAGCAAGAGCAATGCCTGCTTTGACTTCCCTTTTCAGGAATATGGTCCCATTCAGGGCATAAGATCAACTGGAACAAGAGCAAATGGCTCCCTCTGGCAGATGGTGGCGAGTCCAACACATAAGTGGCATAGACATTCCTCCAAGAACAGTAATTAAATATCTGGGAATACTGCTACCACGTAGAATAGCGGATGTGGGGTATATAAATTAAAGCCCATTAGCAACAAAAATTAAGGAACAATGTAGTAGATGGAAATCACTCCCCTTGTCCTTGTTGGGGAGAGCAAACCTAGTAAAAATGCAAATTCTACCTCAGTGCCTTTACCTTTTTCAGACCCTTCCTGTTACGCCTCCACTGGTCTGCCTAAAGTCCCTTGAGGGATCTATTACTTCCTTAATTTGGGCCAATCGGAGACCTAGGATCAGGAAGGAGGTGTTATGGCAGCCATTTCATAGAGGGGGCCTGACACTCCCCAATATGAAGTTATATGCTTTATTGGCCCAATTAACATATATTATGGATTGCCAGGAAATAGGAGGAAGTGTGAGAGCTTGGGTCACTATGGAGTCACAATCTAGAGTGTGCTCCCCATATGCCTCATGTCTCCTCCCATCAGTACTAGAGGGGAGGAGAGGGTGAAAGCCTAAGAATCCATTCACCAAATGCATGCTTAAAGCCTGGGGAGGGCTTCACTGTTGATAGGGACAAGGGAGGTATGTCACCAGAGGGTCCATCTTGTTTAGTTTGTGGAGGGATGGAGGAGCCCCCCCCCCATCGATTAAACAGGCTCTGAGGCAGTGGGAGGAGAAGGGTCTCTTTCTCCTGTCTCACTTATTCAATGGTGGGACTTTCTCTAGCTTTTCCGAGTTGAGACAAACATTTGACATTCATCCATCACACTACCTTACTTATGCGGTAATAAGATCCAGGCTGTTTAAATTAACTGAGATAAAGGGGGGGCCTTCCTTGAGCAGAACATCTCTGGAGGAAATCTTTCAATATTGTAAGAAACATGTGGGAGTGAAAGCACTGTCCGTACTATACAAAGCTTTGCTGGGAGCTCAGCCAGACAAGCTGCAAAAGCTAAAAGACAGCTGGGAGAGAGATTTGGGGTGGTTGGGTTAACAGGAGGGGACTGGAATCTGGCCCTGCGGAGTAGTAAGGCTGTTTCAGTAAATAACAGATTGCAAATAATTAATTATAACATTGTGCATAGAATCTATCATACCCCTGTCTTGGCACATAAGATTAATCCTCAAGTTTCAGATCAATGTCCTAAATGTTATGCTCAGAGATGTACTTTTTACCATATGTTGTGGGCATGCCCAAAAGTGGGAACATACTGGAATGCGATAAATTATATCTTAAAGAAAGTGAGATTCAATTAGACCCAGTGGATATTGTACTCAGAGTATCAAGAAATGGAGGGGGTCAGTCAGTAGCTTCACATCCGTTAAGAATACTGGCAATAGTAGTGGGCAAACAGATTTTAGCTCAGAATTGGATGGCCCAGGCTATGCCTACCATCGCTCAGTGGGCAAAGGCCCTCCTAAGCAACATGAAGCTAGAACATATCCAATATAAAGTTCTGGAACGATTAGACAAATATGATAAGATTTGGTCCCTCCTGGAAAGGGCCTTGGGGAAAGAATGGTTCCCGCTTTTTTAGATAACTACATGTAATGAAGGCATTGTTTACAAGGGGTGGAAGTGAGTTCCTCTGGCTGGACTGGACAGGGTTTATAATAAAGGGGTTTGCATTAATATCCTCATAAAAATGGGGAATTCCAGGAATAGAAGGTAGTGGCAAGAACACAATGACTACAGATGATTAGTTTCACTGTATAAAAAAGGTGTTCCATTAAATGGATCATGGATTGTACCCAGTGCTATGTTTACATGTATTATTTTGTAACTGAACGAGATGTCACTGATTATCTGATTATGTAGAGCTCTCCTCGACCCGATGGCTCTTCTATAAATAAAGTTTAAAAAAAAAAAGGATGGCAACAGCAGTCTTTTGTTGATTCTCCAGGTTAGACAGCAGCAGCACTGCAGCCGCTCACCCCTCAGGTGTGACAGCAGCAAGTGCAGCACTGCAGCCCCCACCCTTCAGGCATGAGGGCAGCAGGTGCAGTACTGCAGCCCCCACCCCTCAGGTGTGATGGCAGCAAGTTCAGTACTGCAGCCCCCACCCCTCAGGTGTGACAGCAGCAAGTGCAGCCCCCACCCCTCAGGCATGACAGCAGCAAGTACAGCCCCACCCCTCAGGTGTGACTGCAGCAGATGCAGCACTGCAGCCCCCACCCCTCAGGCATGATGGCAGCAGAGGCAGCACAACAGTACTCACCCAATGCCATGTACCAAAAGCTTGTCAGAGCTCAGACGAATTAAGCGAACCACCAGATGCCAAGGTGGACTCAGTCGGTTCAGTTTTAACATCTAGCTGCCTGGATTGGTTTATTTGTAAACAAAGTGCAAAGTGCATCCAGTTAAAAATCCGTAACTGATTAATGAGGATTGAGGATGCTAATGGAGAGATCAACAATCTGTACCAAAGAATAAACCAGTCAGGACTGCACCACAGTAAAGTGGGAACTTTCTAACTTGGTCCTCGTGAAAATGGAGCCTCTTAGTTTTCATGTCGGACTCAAACTCATGAAAGGTGTTCTCCGGCAGAGGTCAAACCATGACCACTGGGAAGCTTGCTTCATCTCTCCTATCCCTCTGCAGTCAACAGAAACAAATTAATCTTTTGCCCAATCACCAATTTGAGTGATCACTCAGATGCAAAGATTATTTTTATTAATATAGTGCCTACAGGGGGACCAGAGAGGTGAAGCCCAATCTATGCAGTGGTCAGGACTCACCTCTGCTGGTAGTTCACTGAACTCATCATCTCTGTGGTTCCCCAACACCATCCAATCAAACACAAACTACCCTGGCACCAAAGCAGTCCCACCACACACACCACATAGGAGAACACCACAACAAGTTTGTGTTGACACCTCAGATACCCACACACAGCCATGCAGTACCCACCCTGAAGGTAAGAACTTTGTTGGTGTTTTTCTTAGCATCAGTTATGACAGTGGATGGTGGGCCTTGTTGTGGCAGCCAGGTTGCCACTAACATCCCCACCACCACCAACTACTACTTCTTTTTGGAACTTAACTTTATAAGCAAACTTCAAGACAGGCTTCAATAATATTCCACTAGACATTTCAGCCAAAGGTCCAACAGAAATCCAACTTAAAAGTGGTAAGATTAATTAACATGCAGTTAGACAGTTTATTTATCAACTTGTCTTTGTTTCCCCTAGGTAATCTGATGCCTACATCCTCCAAAATTGATGAAGGACACCAAGCAGGAAAATCCGCAGTTCCGACAGTTGTGAAGGGCACAGATTAAACATGGTTTATTCAGTCTAATGTGGCTTAATAAAGTTATTTTGTCTGACTGTGTGTCTCTATTATTCTACACACGCACACACACAGACAGATATACAGACACACACAGACAGATACGCACACACACAGACATGTGCACACACACGCAAATGCACACGCATACACACACAGACACACACGTGCACACACACACAGACATGCACACACACACACAGACATGCACACACACACACAGATATGCACAGACAGATGCACACACACAGACACACACACACACAGACACGCAACCACACTCACGCATGCACATGTGTTAAAAAAATGGTTCTGTTCCACTCTGCCTCTATTTTTTTCAGCACCATTTTTTCAGCATGTGTTCCTGTCCGACAAGTCCATCCATCTGCCAACCATCAATGACCAACCACTGGAGCATGGCATGGACCCAGCCGACTTGCACACATGTCGAAGAAAATAGTTCTGCGCCAGTATGCTCATTCAGCCCTCCATCAGAGGGCAGCACTACTTTTTTCAGCATGTGTACCTGTCCGTCAAGTCTGTCCATCTGCCGACCATCAATGACCAACTACTGAAGCATGGCACAGACCCAGCAGACTGGCATACATGTTGAAAAAAATGGTTCCGTGCCAGTATGCCCATTTGCTCCTCCATCAGAGGGCAGCACCATTTTCAACATGTGTACCTTTCTGCCAAGTCCGTCCCTCTGCCAACAATCAATGACCAACCACAGGGCATGGCACTGACCCAGCGGACTGGCATACATGTTGAAAAAATGGTTCTATGCCAGTATACCCATTCACCCCTCCATCAGAGGGCAGCACCATTTTTTCAGCATGTGTACCTGTCTGCCAAGTCTGTCCATCTGCCGACCATCAATGACCAACTGCTAGAGCATGGCACAGACCCAGCAGACTGGCATACATGTTGAAAAAAATGGTTCTGTGCCAGTATGCATCATTCTCTCCTCCTTCAGAGGGCAGCACCATTTTTTCAACATGTGTGCCTTTCTGCAGAATCCGTCCCTCTGCCAACTATCAATGACCAACCATAGGAGCATGGCACTGACCCAGCAGACTGGCATTTCTTTGAAAAAATTGATTCTGTCCAATATGCCCATTTACCCCCATCAGAAAGCAGCATAATTTTTTTCAGCATGTGTACCTGTCCGTCAAGTCCATCCCTCTGCCGACCATCAATGACCAACCACTGGAGCATGGCACAGATCCAGCGGACTGGAATACATGTTGAAAAAATGGTTCTGTGCCAGTATGCCATTGCCCTCCATCAGAGACGGCACCATTTTTTCAGCATGTGTACCTGTCTGCCAAGTCCATCCTTCTGCCGACCATCAATGACCAACCACTGGAGCATGGCACTGACCAGCAGACTGGCATACATGTTGAAAAAAATTATTCTGCTCAATGTACTTATCGCCCCTCCTCCTCCTCACCAGAGGCCAGAACCATTTTTCATCAATTTCCCCATGTACAAAACAGTGTCTTGTTGATGCAGCACTGCTCTCAAAACAAGAAAAAAGTCTATATTTTCCTTGAGCTAAAATGTGCTTATGCATTTTGATAGTTAGCACTACTCATATCTGAGGCTGAAAAGTGATTTGAAATTTCTTGCAAGCAAAGTTGCTATAGAAAACAAGCATTTGTCAATGCCAAATGTTGTTGTGCTGGCATTGGCAGTGGCGGAGCTAGAGATGCATAGCACTGTGATTTTGTTAATGTGTCCCAAAGGTGATTCTGCACAGCGAGCATGCCATTGTCGCCACACCAGTGGAAGCAGCGTTTTGGGCAGGCTGTGAAAAGTGGCAGCTGGACTGTTGATAAGGAGGTGTGCACAAATGGCAGTGGTGAAAATGTGGCATGAAAATATTGCAGATTGACTGAAGGTACAAGGTAGTGGAAACTGCTTAATGCCTTGCAACACAGTCATTGTATGGACTTTCAGCACCAAATTTTCAACATAGACATTTTAGGACCTCTGCTCATGAATAATGTCATCATCATTTCCTCAAACTGTCGAAAACTGATTTGCACAGCGACCATGCAATTCTCGCGGACGTGCAAAAACACATTTCAGCCAGCTGTACTGTTCATAAGGAGGTGTGGAAAAATGGGAGTGATGAACAGCTGGCGTGAAACTATTACAAATTCACAAAGTCATGAGCATGCATGCAAGCTGCACAATGCGCGCTCGTAAAACACTCATTTTATTGACGTTCATCCCAAAATTTTCAACATAAGCATTTTAGGACATCTGCTAATGAACAGTGTCACTGCCATTTTCATAATTTGTCTCGAACACGAGCTTTCCACAGCGACCGCACTATTCTGAGCCGGAACTGCGAAAACAGATTTTGGTCAGGATGTGAAAAATGACAGCTGTACTGTTCATTAGGAGGTACAGAACAATGGCACTGTTGAAAATCTAGAGTGAAAACATTATAAGTTTGCGAACTTATGAGCGTGCATGCAAACTGCGCAACGCACGCTCGTAACACAGTCATTTTATGGAGTATTGTCACCAAATTTTCAACACAGGCATTTTAGGACCTCTGCTCATGAACAGTGTCACTGTCATTTTCATTTGTCCCGAACACTGATTTACTTTGTAACTGTGCTATTCTGTGCGGAAGTCGAAAACACATTTCGCCAGGATGTGAAAAAATGACAGCTATATGGTTCACAAGAAGGTGTGGTAAAATGCCAATGCTGAGAATCTGGCATGAAAATATTGTGAATTTGCTAACTTCACGAGCGTGCGTAGCAACTGCACAACACACACTCGTAAAACAGTCATTTTCTAGATTTTCCCCCAAATTTGCAACATAGGCTTTTGAGAGCCCCTCATGAACATTGGCACTGTCATTTTAGATTCTCGGCCCTGAAAGGTGATTCTCGCGCAATGACTCTGAAATCACCTTTAGGGACCAAATAATGCCTTGACAGTGCAAGAATTCATAAGGCGTCCAAGAACCCCATGTTGAAAATTTGGGACCAAATCTCAAAATTGCCTGAAATATGCAGCAAAGTTGAAAAAACCCTATTTATTCCATTATACAGCTTACCGGCATTTTTTCAGTTCACGGTCGGCTGAAGAGTGCAGGCGTGTTCCGGTCCACCGTAGATCATAGCGCCAGACTCTGGAGGAGGTAGTATGGGGTGAGGGGGTGTGGGAGGCAGGGTGTGCAAAGGGTGGGTGCGGGTGGGCGGCAGGGAGGCTATGAGGACCGTTTTGTTTTACAGGTGACAAAAAAAAAACAAAGGCATTGAGGACAGTTTTTTGTTTCAGGGATTTGGCACACTGGGATGGGCTCCCAGTGTGCCACCTAAATGTTTGGGGTCTGTAGCTGACAGGGGATTGGGCACCCTCGTCCAGCACACAACAGGAGGGAGGATGTTATGCCGGCGGGATTGGGCACCCCGTCGGCACACAAAGAAAGTGGGGGCAGAGCCAAGGGATTGGGCACCCCCTCAGCATTTAACAATTGGGGGTTCTTTATGCCAATGGGAGTGGGCTACCCCATCAGCACACAAAGCGGGGGCTGAGCCAAAGAGATTGGGCACCCCTCGGCATTTAACGATGGGGGGTGATTTATGCCGGCGAGGTGGGCTCCCACCGGCACATACAGAGGCGGGGAAACCGACAGGGGATTGGGCACCCTGAAGTAGGCAGCTTGTCGGCCACTGTGCTGCCATGCTCATAATGTCAGCGGGCATGTCCAGGGAAGGTCCACTGCATCTGATGAGCTTTGCTCGGATTGCAGCAGACCTTTTCTTAGATGTGCTCACCACATTATGCATGCATGGTGTGGCGCCCGGCATGCAGGCTAATGGGGAATGAGGGCGCACCTACTGGTGTGTGCCCTGCATTCACCAACAGTGACCGCACTCAAAGCTGCACTACTGTAAGATGTTGGCTGTACAAGTGCACCAACATAAAAATGGCTGCTGATTAAAAGAAGTTGAGGTGATGCGTAATGTCTGTAATCAACCACCACAAATCCACATTTCAGATATTAAAGTTCAAGCAGAAGAGGTTTGTACTAAGTTACAACACTGGAGAAAATTAACTCAAATGTGTGCAGAACGTAAGCTCTGTATCAAACAATGTTTGATATCAGCAATGCGAAAGAAAGCAAAATGCCTGTTATGGCTTAACTAGCAAAAAACACTGGTAACCACATGCACAGAAGTTACTGCTGGTGCCACACAAAAAGATGTCAATTACAAAAACACACAAAGTCCACACTCATTCTGAAAGTAGGACAATAAATGTACATTGAAAAAATTCAGCTTATTAGTGCAAACAAGAAGTGCTGCTCTGAACCCTGCCACTTGAGAAAATATGCCTAATATCCAGCTGTCTTTGGTCCTCTGACATGGGTTCCTGGCTTACACTCTTTTTCAGTAGGACATTTAGTTACACTCTCCTCAATGTTAAATCCATATCCTTGAGAACAGTGCATGCAGACAAGGAAGCATGGCTCCCCAGGCATCTGAAAAGTAAAAAGATACTATTAGGAGAGATCAAGCTCCATAAACCTCAGGCAAAATCCAGCAGTAAACAGAGACATCTGACCCAATCACTGGTTATTATAATTTGTTTTTATTGCAAAAACAATCAGTTCATCACCACTTTGTTCCATGGTTCATAGTGATCCCACTAATTCATTGGGATCCGGTAAAGAATAAATATATAGACATTAATAAATTCTTCAATAAAAATAACTCACACTTAAATAGACTGTTCAACATATTAGCAGTTCACTCAAAACCAGGGGTGTATCCAGGGATTTAAAATTTGTACACAGAGCAGCCACACCCCCTTGCCGAGCCCTACCCCGGTCCACTCTTATTCTCATTCCCCCACACTACCCTTTGAATACGCCATCAATGTCGGACTCACAGACTGGCTTTTGGTTACAATGTTGCATTGTGACAAGCCTCTGTACCACATCAAGTAGCCAGTCCCACAGAGGTCCATTCATACCAGTGCCTGTGCTCATACACTCTATCCACTCACTCCAAGCTGAACCGCCACACCAGCCAAAAACAAGCACACTAACAAAAAATAAACAGTCAAGTAGTCAAAAATCACAAACTCTAAATGTTAACATCCATCAGCAGTGGACTCTTACCAAGAACATTAAAATGACAGTAATTATTTACATTACTTACCATATAAGAGGGCTGGGTAAGCTAGATAGTGCTCTGGTTTTGGTGTTCTGGTTTAGGTTCAATCACCTTAACCACCTAAACCATCCACACCAACTAGCCCAGTACCTCACAGACTTGGTTGTGTCACCAATTTACAATTTAAAATTGAACTATGAATCAAATACCAAGATGCAACACCAACAGAAAAAAGAAGGAACACAGAGCCCTACACCAACCAAAAGCCACACATACCCAAAATACGAAAACTACCCACTCAACAAAATGGTAATATACCCACAGCAGTGTGCTAGTACCACCTCGCCCATACATTACAGAATTAGGTACATTACTAGTTTAAAATTATAAATTGTGTAAATTGAGTGTTTCATTTAAGAAAGGACCACAAATCCAACATAACAAGGCACATCAAAATTTGACTACCCAAATTAATATACTCACTCATACACACCAAATAACCACTCCATCAACAGAAGAATGTCTAATAAATTTCTTCTAATTTTTGAACAAATACAGCAGAAACCAACCAATATATCAAACCACAGCACAGACAGCAAAACAAGCTCCGTTGGCAGATGTCACCTTGGCACAAACTTAATCAGGCGATCAGTGCATGAGTCAAAATCCTTCAGTACTTGCTCCACGTCGACTGGGATATTGTGATGTAGATGCAGCAGTGCTAAACCGGTTAGTTGACTTTCACTCATAGTGTTCCATAGCCAGGTCTTTATTCTTCACAATGCACTAAATGATCTCTCTGCTATAGACACACTGACTGGCATTGTGGCCAAAACACAAAGAGCTGTGTTAATATCTGGGTAGAATGCAGGATTTACCAGAGATAATGTTGCGATGATGCTGTTTGGCTGTTTTCCTTTTGGGACTGATATCCACTTAGTCTTCCATCTCTGCAGTTATGCTCTAAAGCTGTCCAGGCTGGATAGGTCACCCGTGTATGCATTATACACAGCCGTCACCATTTCTTCAGTGTCCATAGCATGTAGTTTTTGTGGCAACAAGTACTGCGTGAGAAAACATGGGCAGCATTCAATCAGCTGTTCCGACAGCTCTGAAATAACGTGGTCCAAGAAAGAAATTAAGATGTTTCTTCTGTGATATTCATGTGGATCTGATGCAGCAATATTGTTCCTCTGAGTTTGCCATCCACATATTCTTGGCATGGATTCTTCAATAAACGCAAAACTTGCTAGCCGTTTCACCTCATCATACAGTGCACAAAATGTGGTATCAGCATCTTCTCTCATGCTTCAAAGTGTCTCAGCCACAACATTTGCTTCTTCACATGTTTGAATCAAGTCAATATCCTCACGTTGGAGGTACAGATGAAGAGGTTTAGCAAGTTCCAGAATTGCCTCACATACACCAAACAAATGAGAAATCAAATTTTGTGATGGAAAACTTAAACCTATAGGCATCCTCATCAAACTCAGCAAGTTTCTCCAAGGCGCTGATTATCACATGATACTTTGCTTTGAAACTTCTAAGTGAATCTGCTTGGCTCACCCATCATGTATTCCCAGGGGCAGGCAAGGTTGTACTGGTCTTCTTCTTCATCATCATCCCAGTCACATGGCAAGTTAGTGAATTCTTTCAGTTCTGTCAAATACACATTGATGTACTTGGCAGAGGATTTCAGAGTTGCAATTACTTTCTACATGTGTCAAACATATTTGAAATTTGGCGTGTTTGACAGGAGTGAACAATTGCACTGTTCAAATTATGGGCTTTGCAGGCACTGTAGGTCACTTCAGGAAGGACTGCATAGATTCTGGCTTGCCCACCATTAAATTGGCCACTCATGTTGCTGCCTCAATCGTAGACTTGGCCCCTCATGCATTCCTTATCAATACCCCAAGCAGAAAGTCTTTGCAAGTACAGCTCTGCAAGTGCTTGCCCAGTTGTCTGGAAGGCTTTCACAAACTCAATAAAATCTTCTCGCAGTTCCACAGCTCCATGTTCTGTTCGATGAATGTATCGCACACCAAGGGTTATCTGCTGTTTTGTGGCGATATCAGCGGTCCCATCTGCAGTCAAGCTGAAGAATTTTGCCACCTTGACTTGTGCCAAAATTCTTCTTTGAATCTGTTGGCCCATCAACTGTATCAGCTCATTCTGAATTTGTGCAGATGTGTACTGTGAATTCCGTGGTGCACAATCCAGGTGTTCTTTGAAGAGCGCATCCAACTCAGCTGTGTATTGCAGAAGTGCACTGAACTTTCCAGTGGTCAGAAGCCTTCCTCTCAGTGCTATATTATACCTTCCACAAGAGAATGATGTTCACAATGCATCATGCAGAGCATGCCTTGTTAGTTCAGTTGTTTTCTGATCCTGCTTCACAAGGCACTGATAAGCCATGGTCTGTCTTCCATTGCATACACTTATAAATGCTTCTGCCCTTGCAGTGGCATTCCCATGCTCTTTTGAATTGCTGTACCTGTCGAGAATCTTTTTTCCATTTGACCACTCAGTCAACGGTGTAGATACCAAAACTGCTTCCTTGCAGGTGTTAAACACAAAACATGGTCCACAGAAGACTGCATCCAGATGCCTTGAATGTCATGCAAAATTGTACTCTTGCAGAAGCTGAGGATTGAAACGTCGATACTGCTGCTGCCCACTGCAAGATTTCATCATACGTTTTGGGTACTAGAAGTTTTGAGGTGGTTGCCATTGGCTTGTTAAGATGCACTTCTTTTGGACTTCTGTCAGTGTCTGGCAGTCATAGAACCCAATGTTTCCTTCATCGTGCACATGCAGATCTTCTCTTAAATGGCTCTCTGTGTTGCTGCTCTGTGGTGTTACAGGTTCTTCACCCAAAGATGTGGTCCCAGGTACAGGTCCTGTTGAAGTATCATCAATATTTAAGGCTCCAACTACAGAAATTTCAGTTGGCTTTTCAGGCACATAAACTTGAGCTGCTACAGCAGATTCAGATTCATTGCTAAGGACTTGTCTATAATGAAAACAAGATAAAAGAAAAAGTAACATGAGAGGAATGATCATTTGTCACTTTCAGTGCCTACAAAACACTGTTCACTCAACAGAGTACGCTGTCACTTGCCAATTTGTGACTGATGCACCCTATATAAAGGTAAGCCATTGTAGGTAGGAGCAGTTTGCATTATGGACCCAGCTGATGTGTGATCTACGTTGACGATAATAGCTGGGCAACTTCACATCAGGGCCCTAAAGTGAATACCAAAGACCCCCATTCCTGATCAGAAATCAGATAAGAAAGTTGGCTGAAAAAATATCTTTGTTGTTACAATTAAGCCCATGGGGATGCACAGAATTGTTTTGTTTGTTTCCCCATATGCAGTAGCACCCATCATGTAGAATCCCAATTATAGATTGTGAATGTGCAAGTGAGAGAAGCTAACAGTGGGTAAGGTTTGAAAAGGAGAAGTATAACGTTCTCATTTAAGTAGCTCCCCACCAGTTACCTGCATATTTGCTTTGGAACCACACATTATTTAAGCCTGTCTTGGGCCAATGCACCCAATACCAAGGTAATCCATTGGAAGCAGACACAGTCTGGGGTAGTGACCCACCAGATGGGTGGTCTATTTCACAGCAGAGCCCTGATGTGAATACCAAAAGACCATTTTATGCACACCATAGCAGGTGCCTTCACCATCAAGTCAGAATTCCATAGGCAGTAACTAACACTCCAGAACTAAATCACAGGCAGAAAAAGCACATCAGAATTTGGAACCATGCTATACACAAGTTACAAGTCCTCACCAAAAACATGAATTACAATAGCTGCCTCATAAAGAGTGCTGTTCTAAAACGATGAAAATAAAGCTAACCAGTGAAGAGCTGGTTGCAGAAATCTGACATGCAGAGGTGGGTGGGTGGGGGTAAACTGTGTGATAACTAATTTTGGTACACTTGCCGGTGACCTCTTGTTACCCTTACATAAGGGCATTGAGTGTTCATAGGCAACTGTATCAGATAAGTTTTCACACAGTTACCGTCACCCCCTCCCTTATAAATAAGGGGTTGGATGGATAACACACTTTGAAGACTATACACTTATTCCAAGTGGGCTTTAACCAGTTAAAGCAGGACATCAAAATAACTTACCGAGTTGAGGATGTTCCTTCATGGAGGTGTGCTGGTGTCGCAGCAGATGCAGGTGTTTCAACTTGGCTAAAATGAAACAGCAGTGTTAGATATAAACTGCAGTACAAAGGTGTGTTCGAAGGGCAATAAAATTTTATCATTAGCATACTTCACCTATTATATCTTACCTTTTGCCAGTATTAGACCATAAACTTACCAAACAGTACAGCACATTACACAGAAGCACAACATAATGAAAAATAAATCAAATACATTTTTCTACTGTACTATTAACAAGGTATCAAAAGTCCTAGGACAGAAAGAGAGTCACAGATGTAAACTAATTTTACTGTGATAAATACAACAGCCATTTCAATGAATGTTAATGAATGGTATCTCAATAACTTACCAAGCTGAGGCGGCCCTTCAAGGTGCTCAACTGGTGTCACAGCAGATGCAGATTTTTCACAGCGCCTGAAATTAAATAGCAGTGATGTGAACTGCAGCAAAAAGGCATATACAAAATGCAATGACATAGAATTTCTAATTAAAACATGCATTGCAACAGTACAGCAACTCAGTGAACTAAAACAAATGTATAGCTGCACTGTGCAATGGCTACTCTGTCAACTAGGAACTCTGTGCATGTTTTTTCTATATCCCTACGCGTATAGATGCTACAGTAATTTAACTCTTTACCCTAAGGCTACTGTAATTTAATTCTTTACCAAAGGCTACAGTAATTTAATTCTTTACCTCCAAGGCTGTCAGACATAAATGCAGTTCATGTCTCGCAATTACTGGAATAACCTAGCAAATCTCTATACTTTGTCTCAATTTTTTTTATAGTAATCACAGTTCTCTAAATTGTAACAAACAAAAAAATCAGAGCAAAGAAATGCATTTCAGGCAGGTACACTTGTAGTGTACTCTAGCAAATTATAGAGAGCAAGTAGAGTATAGCCGCAAAAGATGGCGCCTAGGCAAACCGCCAAAGCAGAGATTCAGCCGCACAGAAATGGTGCCTGGGGCAGATTGCCAAGCAAATAATTCAACTGCAAGTGAGTGGGCCAATCAGAGGCAAAGCCATAGATAACTGCAGCCAATAGCAAGCTTGCCTGCTAAGCAGAGCCAATTGGCGGCTGTTTTCCTAGTCCCGATGAATCCTGAGCTGCGTACCTGGTGTTCGGCGAGGGTCTGCAGCAGGCGAATCGAGGTGGCACGGCCAGGCTGGTTCTCCCGCCACCGCTGCCACCTTGGGGATTTCAGTGGAGCCCCGGTCAGAGGCTGGAGCAGCTCCTGGTGTTCAGCAAGGGTCTGCAGGCATATCAAGGTGGCGCAGCTGGGCTGGTTATCCCGCTACCGCTGCCGCCTCAGAGATTTCAATAGATAGCTCTTGCTCCAAACTCTGATCATTTGAGCAGTTATGTTCTCTGTATTTCTCTACCACTATAAGGCTGCTCTTCTTTTCTGTTAGGTCTGCAACAGCTGGTACTAGGTTTTCTGAATACAATAATGTATGGCCGAATGTAAAGCTATAATGTGCCAGTCCTGAACTGTGTTCATCCTAGCTTCCCTTCTCCAGGTTGTCTATCATCTACCATCTTTTTCTGGAGATTATGTTGAGCAATGCCATTCTCATTACTACCGCAAGTAAGCTGTTTATTTTCTATCACCTGTAACCAGTGCCCGTTAGCGCGTGTTCCTTTTTCCTTCTGTGCTCCCATTGCATTATTGACCATACCCAGTTTCTTTATTTTGGGGTAACTTGATTTCCCTTTTCCATTTATTTGTTTTCTTTACCATTTTTTTCTTTTGTTTCTATACTTCCCTACTCATCCTAAAATGGAGATCTTTGAGTTAATAATGGAGGAGTAGAAGATCTGTTCTGAATGCAATCAATCTTTTGAGTTTTGCAACTTATCCATAAACCTAATTTCTATTAAATTGTTTTTCTGGTTCACAACTGCTAAGGATATGATAGCAACATAAGAATCCACAAGTTCAATATGCACCTCAGTGTACTGGCCTGTTGGCACAGTGGTTGGATTTCCATCTGTGGCGCCAGCGGCATAGGAACCTGGGTCGGGAAAAGACCATGGTCACTGGAGGGCCAGCCTGAGGAGAAGGATAGAGCATCCTATGGACTTCTCTCCTTCTCCGGGGAGGGAAGAAGTGTCCAGCATGAGATGGACCCCTGGTGGAGGCCAGGAGTCATGCAGCTACCGGCGCTAGCATGGATTGGAGGTGGGGTGGATGCTGGACGTCATTGCATGTCCCTGCCTCCCAGAGGAAAAATGGAAAATGGGGTGGGTGGGTCCTCCATCTAAGTGAAGCCCTCCCTGGGCTTCAATTGGCCACTGTTGCCAACAGCAATCCCAACTAGATACTGATTCCGCGGCACTAGAATTAGGGTAACCAGTGCCTCGGCCCCGCCCTCAAGGGGGCAAGCCAGGGGTAACCGGGAGAATGCAGGCAATTGACGGTCGGTGGAAGCCCGGGGGCCATGACCAGGGCAGATGGCCGACGGATGGAGCTGCCTGGAAAAAAAAAATATGCACCTCAATGTTAAAAAGCAGCAAACTTGCAAAACACTTTTCTAAACCTACAAATAAACCGCTAAAAGCAATAATATTCTATACTGACTACAGTCCATATACATTAAGACCCTGAGCACCAAGACAGGCAGTAATATGAAAATAAAAATGAGTGCAAACATAATAATATGAATAACAATATTACAAGTCAAATCACAACAGAGTCAGTCTCTCCATATAATGTAGTTATGACAGAAGTTAAAACCCTCATCCTTCCTTTTGTAAAGTTGATGGAAAACAAGAATGCTGGAGGGCCATTCAGTATCTTTGCACTTTAGGGCACTGATGAACTGACAACTGTGGTTAAGTCCTCTCCATCCTACCTCACTTATATTAGCCCCAACCTCCTTTGGCAGGCTATGCCTGGGGTTCAGTGCGGCAGCAGGCAACACAGGCAATAACCTCACTGAGTGCTTCTTATGTGCACGTGCCCCAAATGTCCTCTGGATGCTGATTCAATTGCAGTGGCTCCCAGCTGCTGGCCTCCTGCCTGCCCCCACCATCCTTCTTACCTTGCTGTGCAACTACTGCAGTGGGCATCTGTCTTCATCCAGCTCTCCTGGCCTGCCCATGCTTCCATTGATTTTGCCTCAGCACTCCATCTAGGTGCTTGGCAACTACTTTATGGCTCTTCATCCTGCTGCATCGCATGTCCTCTTCTGGTTTGCTCCTGCCATGACTTCATGCTGCCTTGGCATTCCCGCCTCAACTGAGTGCTTCCTGTCTGCTGTCATTGAAGATTTCAGGTGTTGACTGGCTCTGTTGCTGGCTTCCTGCCTTCCTCACCTGTTGCTTCTACCTCCCTACCTTGCTCCACTTCTTGTCTGGTCCAGGGGTGCTGGCTAGGGTTGGCTCTTCTCCTTCTGTACATATGGGGGACTTGCATCCCCCACACTTGTAGTCCAAGCTGTCTACCCTGCTGCCTGCCTCTGATCACCACCTCCATCCCAGCCATGACTATGGATGTTTGACTTGGGTTTCCAACCTGCCTCACCACTCATGGGCTCTGTACACTGCCAGTGGCTGGCTTGCTCTGGACACTTCTGGAGCCTGAGGTCCACTGCTGTGTAGATCCACTAACCTGCCTAAGCAATTTTCCTGTCTTCTTGTAGCACCATTATTCAGGCATTCTATTTCCATAGCTTAAATGGTCACCAGGCTGGGTGTGCTGTGAGCTGCAAGTTAGAAGTCATACTTTGTTATTTTATCTGGCTTCGTTTTTACGTTTTCGTTTATGCTTTACTTTTCCTTTTTCTTTTTATTTGTTGTCTCGTGGCGGTAAAGCCAGGGTAAGATGACTGTTAGCTTTGTTTCACCTGCCGGTTGTCTTGCTTTGTTCTGCTTCCTGCAGCGCTGCTACTGGATACTGCCACTATTTTACAACGCAGGATTGAGTGAGGTTTTTCAATACCTCAGTGTTGCGAGCAGTCGATTTGGACTGGGTGAAGTCTTGGCTGTATGACTGGTTTTCCCCTCCTAAGTTTGGAGCATTTGGTGGGGATTTAAAATGGTCGGCTGCCCTACTGCCCTACTGAAGTATCTGTCAGAGGAGGAGTCATTGGAGAAACCGCTGGAGTTGTGAGAGCCGCGTTGACTGTGTGTGGAAGTTCGTTTCAACCTCTGCAAGTACCAGTGTTTTGGATTCATGAATTGTTTGTCGGGTCCTGGACTGTGTATTTGGAGGCCTGAAGCTAGTGTTTATTGAAACCATCTCGATTCTGCAGGGGATCTCGACCAGAGTCTGCTGCCTCATGGGAGCTTGGGGGATCAGTGGTCAGGAAGCTGGCTGATGATCCTGGGGAGCCCCTAGACTCCTGGGACTGGCTATTTGTTTGGCTTGTTCCAGGTGTCGTGGTGGTAGTGCAGTGGTAAATTTCTGGTTGGGGTCCTCTAGGTTTGCAGAGTTCAGTAGGCCCAAAAGACTACAGTCCTTTATTTATTGGATTTTTATCTGTTGGACCCTTCCTGGCCTGAGTTATTTGGATTTATTATACATGCTGGATTATTGGATTTTATCGGCTGGATTTATATCGAGCTGGATTTATTCAGTGGTCTCTCCTACATTTGGATGACTTCTCTCCTGGACCTTTTTTAGTTTACCTGTTTTGTGGTCTCCCAGTGGTGAGAGGGCCAGGGTGTCCACATTTTTGGTTTTTTACTTTCTTTATCTAATGTTATGTTTATGTCTATTTTAGTTTGTATTTTATTAATTTACTTATTCTGGGCAGTGAGAGTGCCTGGAACGCCTCTTTTTCTTGACTGTGAGAGGGCTGGGGGGGTGAATTTATACCTGTGTTTGTGTTTTATATCCTGTAAGAGGGGATTGTAACATCATTATTTCTGGGTTTGAAATCATCCAAATAGTGGGAGTAGGGTAGTATTTTATGTCTATTTTAGTGGGTGGGGATTGTTGTTTAATTTTCTTATTGTTTTGGGGTTTTAAGAATTTTTAACTTTAAGTTGCAGCTCTGTTTTGGATTAATTAAGAAACTGAGTTTGTGTTTTCTCCATTGTTCTTTGTAATTAATTGGTGGAATCGCTCGCTTGCTCCCCTGTCCTGTGCTATTCGGCCTCAGCCTCCGCCCTTTCTCCCCCGCCTGTTCATATCTATCAGCGCTGTTGCGCTGGAGACTGCTTGCTGGAGAGGGGACAGGGTGGGCGGGGGCATGGACAGTGGAGTTCGAATGAGTGGCGCCTCCCATCAGGGTGGTTAGGACCAGAAGATGCCCTGGGGTGAAATGGTACCTGGAACGTGGTGATTCTGTTCTGGTCCCCATACCCAAGGGCTCCTCTTCTTGGGAGAGCAAGTAGTTGGGACGGCTCGCCAACATCGTCCAACTCGGGCACTGTTATGCAATGCCAGATCAATGCCGCAGGGCTCTATATATTAGCCCCCATGTTGTTTGCAGTGTATATGCTGCTATTGAGAGACATCATCAGTGATACAGTCTGAGTTTTCACTGCTATGCAGATGATACTCAGCTGTATATGTCCTTTCTGCCGGACAGAATGATGCAGTCTCCGTGCTAAATAGTTGCCTTGCTGAGATCAGATCTTGGATGAGTTCCAGCTGGTTGAGACTGAATCCAGACAAGACTGAAGTGTTGGTTGTGGACCGGGTCATCCGAGGACGGGTTTGGGGTTGGACAACCATCAGGTTTATTACTTGGTGATGTGCCACTCACTACCTCAGACCAGATGCGTAACCTGGGCATTATTTTGATGATGGCTTGACCTTAAAATCTCAGGTGTCAGCTGTCATCAAATCCTCTTTATCATCTGAGGAATATTGCCGGGTGAAACATCTGGTTCCTCGGATGATCTTCCAACATTGGTTCACGCCTTTGTTCAACCTGTCTTGACTATGGCAACTCCCTCTACCTAGGGCTTCCAGGGGTTGATATCCCGCCGCTTGCAGCTGGTGCAGAATGCGGCAGCCAGGCTTTTGACTGGGACAGCTAGATCCAGTCATATACGCCTGTGCTCCGCGAGCTGCACTGGCTGCCTATTCAGTGGTGGATCACCTTGGGTTGGCTTGCTGACTTTTAAAGCCCTACATGATCAGGGACCTGGCTACCTTATAGATCTCCTGGTATCTTACAGCCCCTCCGCCCTCTCCATTCCACCGACGAGGATTGCTAGAGATTCCAGAAGTGCGATTAAAGATGTCTGGTTCCGTGCTTCTGCTTTTTCAGCACCGACCCTGTGGAATTCTCTACCTTGTCAGTTGAGAGAATGCCCAACCGTCCAGTAGATTTAAAACTGAGCTTAAAGCTTATTTATTTGACCTGGCTTTCCCTAGTGATTTATAATGTAATTTTTAATGTTATTTATATTGGTTGTCTGCTTTTATGTTAAGCGCCTTGGTTTTGAAAGGCGCTATAAAAATAAAGTTGAATTGAACTGAATTCGGAACAAAACTGCTCTTATCGCAGATTTTGTTGGAACAGCAGATCTGGTTTGCATTACCGAGACCTGGTTAGATGGGAATGCTGTCCCAGTTTTGGAGGCAGCTATCCCCTCCGGGTACTCGGTTATACATCACCCAAGATTGGACCGCGGGGGGGGGTCATTGGCCCGGTCTTAGCTCGGATTGTCCAGTGCTCTTTGGAATTGGGTGAGTTTCCTAGCTCCCTGAAGGAGGCAGTGGTGACACCCCTCCTGAAGAAAGCTTCTTTGGACCTGGAGAACCTAACGAACTACAGACCTATCTCTAACCTTCCTTTTGTGGGAAAGGTTATCGAGAAAGTTGTGGCAGCTCAACTGGAGAACCACTTAACCATCCATAATTTATACGAACCTCTCCAATTGCGTTTTTGTAAGAGCCATAGTACTGAGACTGCTCTGGTTCGGGTGCTCAATGATCTCCTGAAGGCGAGAGATCAGAGAAACTGCTCCATCTTGATACTCCTCGATTTGTCATCAGCTTTTGACACTGGGGATCATGGGGTTCTGCTCGAGCACCTGAGGTTCATCTATGAGCTGTCAGGAACAGTTCTCAGATGGTTTACTTCTTTCCTTGCCGGTAGAACTCAGAGAGTTGTCTCGGGGAATAGTTTCTTCCGAGTCTTTCTCTCTGCCTTGCGGGGTACCTCAGGGCTCGGTGCTGTCTCCCGTGTTATTTGCAGTGTATATGCTGCCCCTCTGAGACATTGTAAGATGGTATGGGCTGAGGTTGCACTGCTATGCTGATGATACCCAGCTCTAGCTGTCTTTTGCCCCTGACCAGGTTAGTGCTATCTTGGTACTGAACAGCTGCCTTGTAGAAATCCAAGATTGGATGAGTTCTAGCTGTTTAAAGTTGAACGCAGGAAAGACTGAGGTTTTGGTGGTGGACTTGGGTCATAGGACAGAGGGATTGAGGACTGATCTCCCCTCTGGTTTAGTCCTGAGGGGGGCTCAGATTCTTACCTCTGAGCGGGTGCGTGACCTGGGAGTGGTGCTTGACGATGGGCTGACCCTTCGACATCAGGTGTCGGCAGTCATCAAGCTGGCCTTTTACCATCTTAGAAACATTGCTAGGATCAAGCACCTCATTCTGTCCAGTGACCTGCCTGTTTTGGTCCACGCCTTTGTGACATCATGCCTTGACTACTGTAACTCCCTTTACCTAGGGCTTCCTGAGGTTGATATCTGCCGCTTGCAGCTAGTGCAGAATGCTGCAGCATGTTTATTGACTGGGGTATCTAGGAGAACTCACATTACCCCAGTGCTGCGCAATCTGCACTGGCTGCCTATTCAGTGGCGGATCACCTTTAAGGTAGGTTTATTAACTTACAAAGCCCTACACAGACAGGGTCCTGACTACCTGAAAGAGCTTCTGGTTCCCTACACCCCTTGCGACAGCTCCGCAGCTGACGAGGGGTTGCTGGAGATTCCGAGGGTTAGTCTAAAGTTATCTGGTGCTAGCGCCTTTGGATTTGTTGCCCCTACCCTCTGGAATTCTCTGCCCCATCAGCTATGGGAGTGCAGGACAGTGTGGTGCTTTAAGCAGGCACTGAAGACCTTCTTGTACAGTAAAACATACCCCAAATTTCTTTGATTTTATTGGCATTTACTGTATTTTCTGATTTTATCTAATTGCGCAGCGCCTTGATTTTTGAAAGGCGCTATATTAAATAAAATGTATTATTATTATTATATATAATCTGATTATGATGATAGTTTTATCAAATCAATAGATAGCTCCTGAAACCTGCACTGACAGCAGACAGAAGGCTAATCTTACCCTTACCATCTACCACTCCTACTGTACTGCTTACTACCTACTTTACTACCTACTACCTACTTCATTGGCAAGTGCCTCACCAACCATCACGTGATTATTAGGAGCAAGCTTCGCCAGAACAGAATACCATGACACTAAATGGTACACGACCCTGCAATCAATGCACCTGTAAGACTTGTGAGCTCATTTCCGCCCGGACTGTGTGGTTACATCACAAAACAGACAACTCAAGGTACATGGGAGTTATACATGTACATCACATCATGTTATTTCATTCAGTGCAAGAGATGTGCACAAACAGGTTACATTGGAGAGACAAGCCAACAGCTCCGCACTAGGATGACTAGGATGAACTTGCACAGACATACTATTAAAATGAAGAAGACTGAAAAACCAGTGGGGCAACACTTCTCTCAGCCTGACCACTCAATTTCAAATATGTCAGTAATGGTCTTAAAAGGAAATCTCAAAAACACACAACAGAGACGAGCTTTTGAGATTAAACTTATTTTACATCTCAATATGGTAGCAGATGGGATAAACATAGATTTGGGTTTGATGGGACATTACAGGATTTAACATCCACAGACCTCTTCTTCTTTGGACTGACATATTATAGGATATCAACGCGTGTGTGTGTGTGTGTGTGTGTGTGTGTGTGTGTGTGTGTGTGTGTGTGTGTGTGTGTGCGTTTTGGGAGGTATGTGTGAATATAGCAGGTGTGGAGCTTGCTGTCACATTGAGGTAGGCTTCTATTTAGATACATGAAGTCACAGTGTGTTATTACTCTTTCACACACATAATGAATATTAATTCCTTCTTATTATTTACCTTCACCCAGGAGTAGGGTTGATTCCATTGCGCCATATTCAGATTCCCTAGCCTGTAGTGTTATTATAGACTTTTTACATTTTTTAACTCTGAGCATATTGGGGTGCAAGATCTCATTTGTATGGGGGTCCTGGGCAGATCTATTTACATTAGGCTAATATTGTAGTGATTTGTGGAAATGTAGGTATGTTAGGACTCTTTGTCTTACACACATACTTTATATTTACTTCTAGAGACCTTACCCTGGGGAGGGTGGAAGTTTTATTTCATTGTGGTTCTATCCAGAATCCTTGGAGATGTTACTGTGCAGATAGGAGTAAGTTTAAATAGTATCACATTTTACTCTGTAGATATTAGGAGACATAATCCTTTTACTTAGGATTTCATGACAAGTTGAATTCCTTTGGGTAACAATTGCAGTGACTGATGTGAATGATGGTGCATTAGGGTGTGTGTGTGTGTGTGTGTGTGTGTGTGTGTGTGTGTATCTCTTAAAACTAGTTATCCCCCATGTTATGGGGTGGAGTGTGTGTATGTGAGGGAGGAGAGATTTAATTTTTATTTCTTATTCAGTTTCCTTAGACATTTTTGGTGCATCAAGTTGTTATACACTGAGAATTTATTGACATCAGTACATATTAGGCTGCATGGTCTTAATTCCTTGGTGGTCCTTGACAAGTAGTTTTTGTTTGACACATACTGTCAATTTATATTTATATTATCATTTATAAAGTCCTGTTACTACATTATAGGCTTTTGAAGTTTATGGGGCATAATATCTAGCTGGAGTATAGCTGGGTAATGGGTCCAGCTAAGTTTACACATCATACAGTGTGTAACTACTAATCTTTTAAGAAAGCTTTAATGGTTACTCTTTGTCTGTTATATATACATAGATGCTTCTTATAGTCCTAAGACAATTTTTGTATGTCTTTAATCCAGGTGGGGGTTATTTTTCAGTAATGGCATTCTTATACACATTGTGACATTTATAATTTGATTTAAGAGCCATCTACTCAAGTAGTTGTTATCTTAAATGTCAATTTAATTTATATGCAGTAGAGTTCTTTATATGTCTTCTGCACTAAACACCTCTGACTCTGAGACTCCCAGCTGAAGGTGACATGGTACTGTTAAGCTTCTCTTACATCATCTTCTGTTTTTAAATGAGTATTTTAAACCAATGGGGATTTTTTCTGTTTTTTTCTGCATGATCTGGGTGTTAAAAGTATTGTTGTTTTCTAAATAACTGTCATTATGCTCCTGATGAAGGACTTGCTGGTTTGCAAGCTAGAGCACTTTGTTCTTGTTGTTACGTCTATGTTGGTCCATTAAAAGGTATCAAATCGTTTGCTTCTGGATCCAACCATCAAGGGGCACATGCCCTTCTACAACCAGGCATACTCCCACTTTTAGCCCCTCAAGGGCCCAGTACTCTTTCACCTCTATGGCTTCACACTGCAACATTCAGTACACTTCATCCTCCATGGCCTTGTTGCAATAATCAACAATCAGTATGCTTTCAATGCAATGGTCAGTATGTTTTTGCCTATCCGGCTTCATGCTGCACCACCTGACCCCCTTAAGGGCTCAACTTCCTATATCAATGAGCCCTGCTTGGAGCAGTTTTGGGCTACTAGGCCTGAAGCAGCTGTTGCCAATCTTCTCCTTTACCTTGGGGTATTTGTACCCCACGTTCCTTGGCATGACTATAAGCCATGCCCACAGCAGCAAACATTTGGTTCCTCTGTGGTGAAGACCTTAATTGGAAGGAAAAGTTCACATCCTCATACAGTTGCAGCCTTAAACACATTCAGATATTTCCAGATATTTCACAATATATCTAAATAGATTTTTCTTGGTTGCCCACAGTGGCACCGAAGGCTGGTAGGGAATTTCTCTAGAAATTTCACAGAAATTTCAGGCAATATCTGGCCACGTCTTTGGCTGCAACTGTAGTATGCAGTGATTCTGCTGCCCTGACTGATGGCTGGGTCAGTAGTTGTACATTTGATGCCAAGAGGAATGGTGACCTGAAGCCTTGGGCACCCAGAGGTTTCCTCTACAAATGATGGTCATAAAGTAGTTAGATTCCTAGGGTGTCATTAGATTTCTTCCACAGGATGGGTTAGGACTTGAATGGTGGCACTGCTTCTTCACTGGTCACTTAGTTTCATGGCCTTCTCTCTCTTTATTTAGCAGAACAGACTTCTCTCTTTCCTTCGCAGAAGATGATGTTCTGATAGTTCCATCACATACCTTCAGCTCTAATTTTTAACTCCTTCTCTAAGGTACCTTTAGCCAAAGAACTGCATTCTGTGACACCTCTACAGATGGAACCCTCTGCAACAGTGTTCCTGTGCAGACAGCACTCAAAGGGTGGTTGTTACCCAGAAACAGACAGCATGCAAGGCTATGTACACATAAACTACTCAGGCTTGCAATCCATATGTTGCACAAGCACAGCACCCTAGTAACCAGCTCCACTACCAGTTCCATACATAGTTGCTCACCAGACCAGTTACCACTTATAATATAAGGTTATTTTAGAGTTCTTGTGGTTTTATTTTATTTTTTTCAGTTTTTAGGGATTAGGTAGGACTTTATATAGAGAAATGTCAATAATACCGTAGCGTGTTACCAGCAATTACAGTTCATCTTCCATTATCAGTTGCCTTATTCTTTTTGTTGACACCTTCTCCATTTCCTTTTAATTTTTCAACCACAAGCTATCCAAATTTATACAATGGCATGAAAGAATCCTGGTCTCTGATTGGACAGACTGCCCTTCAGACAGTGATATTATTTAATGATAGTATCCCTGTATATAGGACAGGCACCCAAAAGACCACATTTTAACATCAGAAATCACTGCCTCCTGGCTTAATCCCCACCACGCCCTGTAAAGTTGGCTGCTGTGAAGACTTCGCCCCCGGATGTCACCAATGAGTTACAACGAGTTACTACTCAGCCACTTACAGCAAATAAAATACTTAAGTCTACAAAATACAAATAATGTTAATGCCTGATTTATTCACTGAAGCCACTCAATTCAAATGCCTGTAGCCTGTCATTGGTTTCAGCGCCAGAGCTTTAATGGACCACTTCCCCACTCCTTGCCGCCACAACATTTTTCACAAAAGCCACACACAGCAGCTTTCACAAATCTAGCCCCTTACCCCTGCCAATAATCTTTCCAGTAGGCTTACCACAATAGGTGATTGTGACCGGAAAGGCAGAAGTCTCTGGTCTGCTTCCTGAAGATAATCAGCTGTATCAGCAGTTTCAGCTTTCACAACAGATTGTGGAGCCACATTAACTGAACTCAAGGAAACTTAAAACAATAATAGTCTTAGTGTCTGTGGGGACATGAGGGGGTATTTATTTATTTATTGAATACTAGGATTACAAAATACCTTTGAACCAGGGCTTCATTTACAAAGTCTTTGCATTATACAGAGATAGATACAATAGAATACATATTTGGTTACATTGCAATAAGGTTACAAAGTCATTTTTAGTTAAAATTTACTCAAAGGATGCAGGTGGAGTTAGCAGGAGACAGGAGAACAATCAAAACAAACAGGTGAGAGTTAGATTAGCCATCAAAACTGATTTAGTCATAATATGTGCTGCTAGTGTAAGGAAGAGCTGGGTGTAAGGAGGGAGGGGGTGAGGAGGGAAGAAAGAAGAAAAGGGGTAGAAGGCAGGGAAAGAATGTACCCAAGAACTGCCTATGAAAGAGGGTAGGTGGGACAGGGAAAGGGGAGTTTACTAAGAAGTGGAGGGATTGAAAAAGGAAGGAAGGGAGGAAAAGCAGGGGAAGGCAGTATCTGAAGAGTATCAAAGAGGTTAGGGGAAGATAAAGGGTGGCAGATTAAGGGGATCAGGGATGGGAGAGGGAGATGAAAATGAGTAGAGAAAGTTTCTAATTCTAGGTGTTGCAGTCACATTTACTTTGGGTAAGGAGGTGGTGATGCAGTTTGGATTTGAAGGGGCCAAGCGTTGTCACGTCAGTGATGTCAGGAGGAAGATAATTAAGACAAGTGGGCACTCTGTAGCTGAATGTCCACTGAGCCTATGAGGTACGGCAGTAAGGGACTAGGTAAGTCAGTCTGGAGGACCAGCACATACACCGGAGGGTTGGTGCTGCTGTGAGAAGAGTTTTCATGGCAGGGGGATAAGGCCTAGGCTGATCTTTTTAGCATTTGATCACATAGGATTAGTGGCCACATACAATGCATAGGGCCTAAGGGCAGACTGGATGGACCTTATCTGCTGACTGTTTTTATGCTTCTATGTTAAGTAGACATGTCTGGTAAGTGACTCTGCCCTTGAGGTGGAGCCAAGCGATACATTCATAAAATGTACAGGTGTGAATGTGTTTGTTGGCACCCGAAACAAGTTGTCAGGATTTATTCAGGGTGATTGTTAACCTTTTAAAGGTGGTGTCAGTAGTGACACTGTATATGACAAAGCCATAATCTATGATCGAAAGGATTGAGCTGATTACCACCAGTCTCAGGGCCTCAGGAGTTAGACAGTGGTGATGCTTATAAAGAACCTCAAGTCTACAGTGTACCACCCTGACAATTTGACTGATGTGCAGGTTGTAGGAGAGACCTGTGTAGAAGGTGATGGCAAGGTATTTGAATTCCATTACTTGTTCAAGGGGTGATTGTGGTTGTTCCAGATGGTTTGGCTACGGTTTTATGTTTGTCATGGGGGTGGAAAAGCATGACCTTTCTTTTTGTAATTCATGAGAATGTGCGTTGTTCAAACCAGGGTTTGACTGAGTTGAAATTAGATTGTAGATCATTGGATAGGGAGTAGGTCTGTGTCAGTTGAGAAGAGGACAGCATAATCTGCATATAGGACCATATTGCTTTTTCAGACTTGCTGGAGGTCATTAATGAAAAGATTAAAAAGTAGGGGTCCAAGAATGGAACCCTGTGGGACCCCTAAACACACAGGAAGGCTATGGGAGAGTGTGTCACAGAGTTTCACCTGTTGGGCTCTACCACCTAGGTGACTTTTGAACAAGATGGTGACCTCATGAGAGAGGCTATGGGCAGGGAGAGAGTGAAGAAGCAGGGAGTGATTAACGGTGTCAAAAGCCTTTGTTAGGGCAATAAAGATTGACCCAACTAGGTGGCCTCGGGTCCAGGGCTTTATGAATGTGATCAGTGTATTCAAGAAGGCGGTGGTTGTACTATGGACTTTTCTAAAGCCGTGATGTTGTGGGCATTGAATATTATATTTGTCAAGGTATTCTGTTAACTGGTCTGAAACAATAAGCTCAAGGGCTTTAGAGAGGGAGGGAAGGATGGAAATTGGACAGTAGTTGTTATGTTGTTCCCTATCAGCACTTTTGTGAATGGGTGTGACAATGGCCACTTTCCATTGCTGAGGGAATAAACAGAGGGATAGAGATAGGTTTAGCAGTCTGGACAGTGGTTTAAGTACAAAATCAAGTGAGAGGTTTAGAAATTTAAGGTCCAGTGTGTCACTGCTAAACCTGGATTTGCCTAGCACTTTTGAAGGTACCTTTTGGACTCGGCAATTGTGACACGCTGAAAATAAAGGGAGGGATATTGGAGGGGGGGCAGCTGTGTGGGCTCCTTTTGGTGTGTCAGGTTCAGTGAAGATGCTGGGGGGAAGAACACCACTGAGATCGGTAAAAGCATCGTTGAAAATGTACAATCCCACATAGTAACAAAGCAATGAACAGAGCGCTCTGCACACTGACAATGGATATGTAAAGTTATTATATCATGTATGGGGAACAAAACATTTTTTCAAAACAACTGTTTCACCCAATAGGTTTTTCTTTTATTGTTCACCCTAATGTTTTGCACTTAATAGTGCTTTTTCAAAGGCTTCACTCTGAAATTACATCAAAATATTATTTTGTATTTTATGTTTACTCATGATTTTTGATTATTAAATCTGTTTGATAGCTCCTTCAACTAGACAATACCATCACTTTAACACTTCTGAAACCACTCCTCTTGAATAACTATTCAGTTATTATACTTGCTATTTCGTGTTTTCTTAAAATTCCTGTGGAAACATATATATACCTGTTTATATTGTGTTACTGAAATGTCTACATTCTTCTACTGCTAAATCTTCTGTCAGCATCATCTGCCTATTCATTCTGCTATATAGCTTATACCACTTTTTTTAACACTTGGCCAAATACCATGCAGTACACCTACTTTTAAAACATTTTTCAATGCTATTAAACATCTCCACAGTGTAGTATGTAAATTCATTGTGTTTTTCCCCCTTACTTGTTCTCCAGCACATACTCAGTTTCTATATAGTTATTTCTGTCTTTTCTTTGCTACTATCCTTTATATCTGTTCCCTGTTTATCTTTTCAACAATCTTTTGCATCTGTTCCCTTCTGAACCTACTACATTCACATCTCATTCAGTTCATAATATGGCTGTTGCCCTTTTCTTTTTCTGTAGAACCTGTAAATAAATTCCTAGTTGTGTTTTTTTATCATTCTGTTTTCATACTTTTGAACTACACATACTTGAAATGTATTCTCCTACCTTTTGGTATTTCAGCATTCTATCATTTTGTATACACTGTAGGTTTTCTTTGTATCGTGCGTTCTGTTTACCTAAAAAATCATAACCTTAATATGTGTTGTCCTATCTACTCTCTAATTACATATTTCATTAATAGTGTATCTTAGTTCCTTCTCCAAACTTAGTCCCTTTACCTTTTCCGTGTGCTTCTCAGCCTCATGCACTTCCCACGAGTTCAACTAGCGTGTTGCACATTATTCTTGTGTGGCAGCGCCATCTTATCCTCTTGGCCCAGTCATCATAAACCACATGATGGACCTCCATGGTAATCTATCGGCCAATCTCCTGATAGGTCCTGTTGCTAAGCAACTGCACACTATGCTGAAAGCATAGTATTTGACGATCGCACCTTGTATGCAGATGGTTACTGACAGACATTGCTTTTTCTTCCTATAAAAACTTTCACAGACCTCTTAAATCATACACTTTAGCTTATTCTGCTTTCTGTTTCTAATAGGAGTGAGACCTTTCCTCTCTATTTAGGAACAATTATTTTGATTACCTCTTTTGAACCTGTTAGTACTCTATTTGGGGGTGGGGTTGTTTGGGAGCAGCCTGGAGACCCAGGGAATGAGCTGCATTCTGGGCGGCAGGAGGACATCCTATGTCTGTGCATATTTCCTCCCTTATTGTGCATTAAAAATCTGATATTATGTATCTACCAGTATGCATTCCAGTTTGTGTCCTTGTTCATTCCTATATTATTTTTTTAATGTTTTTAAGTTAAATAGTCTAAATGCTAAAAATCTCGATGGCTGAGAGGGACCTGGGGGTGGTGGTGGATGTCAAGGTGAACAACTCAGAGACTTGCAGGAGGGCAGCAGCAAAGGCCAACAGGATGCTTGGACGCATCGCTAGGGGGCTCACCTCCAGAAGAAGGAAGTGATACTATCACTGTATAACTGCTTGGTGAGGCCACACTCAAGTACTGCATGCAGTTTTGGAGGCCACATTTACAGAAGGACATTGAACTCCTGGAGAGGGTCCAGAGGAGGGCAACCAAAATGATTTGGGGCTTGGGGATAGGACCTATGGGGAGGCTCAAAGAGCTAAATATGTACACATTGGAAGAGAGAAGGGACTGGGGGGACATGCTAGAGGTCTTCAGGTACATGACGAGGGGTAAATGGGGAGGAGCAGTCAGGGTGTTCCGAAGGAAGGAGGGGTAACTAGAGGGCAAAGGTGGAAGCTGGAGGGGCAGATTCAGGAGAAAGGAGGAGGGGCTACTTCACTGAGAGGGGTGGTGGAGCCATGGAATGTGCTGCCCAGGGGGCTGGTGGAGGCAGAAACGGTGAAGGGGTTCAAGAGGGGGTGGGACAGGTACAGGGAAAGGGTTCTGGAAGCAAAAAACAGTGCAGCGAGAATATTCGGGACTGGGAAGGGAGAAGCCAGAGAAGGAGGAGGGGCAGCAATTTCAGCTCCCAGGGTGGGAGCTGACCAAATGAAGCAGACACACGAAAGACCGTTGGGCCTATTCTGCTGGCATTTTAGTATGTTAGTAAATATTCATTTCATTTCTGCTTTGTCTATTAGTTTCTGTAGTCTCTCCCTCTCTGGTTGCTGTACTATCTCTAAACCCCCAAACCTTAACGATGCGCCTGTGTCTCTCATTTGTAAAGTGCATTTCAACTTGCGATGTTTCATCATGTCGTCTTATATCACCTTTATGTTCCTGTAAGTGCACTTTGAGTGCTCTTGTAGTTTGCCCTATGTATAATTTGTCACAAGGGCATTGTAACACATAGATAACTCCCTCTGTTGTACAGTTTATATGTTGTTTGATTGGAAAAATCTGACCAGTACATGGGTGTCTAAAGCTTGTTTTTACTGGTGTGTCCACACACTGAACAACGCCCACATGGGACCATCCGGGATGCAGTGGTCCCAGCAGCAATTGGTTTTCCTTGGTTTCTGGTCTTTAAATTGTGATTTAACTATTCTGTCCTTTAATGTTGTTATTGGTCTGTTTTTTAGTGCATGTGGCATGCTATTATTGATTGTAAGCAAATGCCAGTGTTTCTTTATAATTTTCTTCATCTCTGTAATTTTCATTATATTTAGTCGAGAATACAGTACTACTCTATCAAGCTGTGGTTCCTTTGTCTGGTTCTTAGTATGTCTTCTCTTTTACTGTTTGCATTCTTTATCTGCTTTTGTGAGTGCTGTATTTTTATATCCCTATGTCTGAACTTGGTTAATATGTCATCTTTATGTAGTTCAAAATCTGTCTGTCTGTTCACTACAATTTCTTCTCACTCTTATTAACTGTGATTACAGAATACTCTGTATTAACCTAGATTCATGGAAGCTTGAAACAGAGAGCAGAATAAGCTAAAAGTATGGTCCCTGGAAGGAGTCCTAGAGAGGGCAGGTTGGACACTGAATGCAGAAGGCATTTGGGCGGCTGAAGTGGATCCGAATATGGTCAGTGCAGACCAAGAAGATTGTAGATTGTGGAGCCGATTGTAGATTTACCCACCATTGTTGATGGTGTGGGGCATCAACAGACTGCGGAACCCTCAGGTACTGTTGATTTTCTCCTATTGGATGCTTCCCCCATGGCCAAGCATATTCATTCTGTAGCTGAAGCTTGGCCATCAGTTGCACAGAGTTCTTGCTCTGGAGCATGTCCTGGATCTAGCAGGCGATTTGACAGAAGAGCCTCTGGGTGGGCAAGACAGTTCTCCTCCAACCTTTGCCAGTCTTTTTAAAAGCTTGTGGAGCTTGCAAAAGACAAAATGCTGTGCTGTTTTAATATTTAGGGGTATGGAGATGCCTCCAGATCATTTTGTGGGGAAAGTTTTTGTTGAAACAGTCGTTGCAATTCACACCTGCAGATGCTTATGCTGTTATCCATGCTGCAGGGGAATCGACTTTTTTTTTTTACTCTCTTTTTATCCTCGCCTTTTACTGTCTCCAGCTCTCCACTCAATCGGACCCCTACAATGCATTCCATACACCTCTGTTCCGCTGACTCAGGGTCTGCTCTAGAGTGCACTGCTCAACTCCCTGAGGTCCTAGATGGCCCGGATTACGCCCCACCCTGGCCAGGGTGAGGAAAGGTCCCCTGTTTACCTTCCCTCTGAAGTGTTTTCCAGGGAGAAGGCCCTGCATAGCGGTGTCTGCCCCATTAGTCAGCAGATGAAGCACATGGTGCTCAAGGAGTCTTCACCTAGGAGAGGTGGAGGTTATTTCCATATTCTGTTTTTCCCTACATCGGCGTGCAATGGGGACAAGGGGTCAGGCGCACACTGAGACGTGCATCTGCGCAGTCCTCTGCGATGTCAACCCCGTGTTACTGCCTCCCCAACCGCACTGACATCCCCAGGTTCCCCAGGAGGTGGCAGTATAGCAGCAAGGAAAGCCCTGTCCTCCCCTGGAGAAAGGAGCAAGCCGTCGGGCACTCAATCTTTCTCCCCGGCTGACCCACAGGCGGCGAGTCCGTTGAACCGGGTCACGGTGTGGTGCGAGGTGTGGTGTCCAGTGCCTCAACCCTCAGCGCCACCAGGCCAGGGAATCGACTTTTAATATTAATTTCCAGACCCTGGACTTATTGGAGAAATTTTGGGCCCAATATATGAATTTAAAAACCAACCCCCTTTGGACCCCGTTCCAAATCATTCTGTTAACTAAACAATCTTTTCAGGTGATCACAGTTTTATTTCAGAATGAGGGGGGTTAATATCCAAGATATACTCTACTGGTTGGATAAGAAATGTGAAGTACAAGGTACCCTTGATCCTATCTTGGATGCGGAGGGGTTTTGGAGCGGGGTTGAAAGATTAAATTAAACTTCAATATGAAGTCACCGACTTGGCGCTTACCAAATTGCCTGTATATTGGGCGGGATAAGGTTTTATCTTTTATCCGGGCCAGCCCCATCAGTGTTTAAATGTGGATCTGCTAGACACATCAGTCCCAACTGTGAGGTGTTTAAGTGCACTCAATGTGGAGACTTAGGCCACACAAGTTACCATTGTCCAAATCCATTGAAGTGTAATTTGTGTGATGAGGAGGGACATTCCTTCCTGACTTGCCCTTGGGCATCCCATAATACTGTTGATGTGGATTATACCATACAGGGTTTTATATTCAGAAAATGAAATCAGCTTCTGGCTTTCGAGGTTTTTCCCCACCTTCTCGACCCACTTCAGATTTGGTGAGCCCGACTGTGGCTAGACTGATTACTGCTGTTGTAGCGGGCCCTTCTGATGCAAGCAGTGACACTGTCCAGATTTCAGAAGCGGTCCCACAGTCCTATGAAGGAATCCCCCCAAGCTCCCCCCCCCACCTGTGGGTGATGGGTTTCAGGACGTTAAAAGTAAAAAAGGGATGAGGGGAAGAAAGGCTAAGGCAACCCCTGGTGCATCAATGGAGCCAGTTGTTCACAATAATCCTTTTCACTTACTGCAGGAGGGCATATCTGAGGAGGATTTGGTCTCAGACACTGCGTCTTGGGCCTCTTCAAAGGCTGAAGCTCCCTCGGATGCTGAAGATCTGGAAGGAACTGTTACTAGCAGAACCAGGAGGAGGCAGATGGGTGTTAGGGCCTCCTCTAGGAAAGTTCCTTGAAGATCCCTTTGATACAGTCTTTTGGGGATAGGCCACTATGATTTAACTATTGCCTCTCTCAACACAAATATTGTGTTGTCAGAGCGGAAGAGATTAGCGACTTTTGCTTTATTTTCTGATTTGAAATATGATATTGTGTTTTCACAAGACACTAGGTTGCAGACCCAGACTGATATCAAAGCTGGCAGGGATGCTTGGGTTTGGGGTGCTAGTTATTGGTCAGGAGGGGCAGATCTTTGTAGTGGGGTAGTGATCTGTTTCACTACTCATAATGTTAAAATACTTCATCATGTAGAAATTTTGCTAGGTAGAGCTCTTTTATTGGATGTTCAAATTCAGGAGATGGATTTTCATTTGATTAATGTGTACGTGCCCCAGACTAATTCGGCTAGGACTGATTTGCTTAAACTAATTTTGCCATATCTTTATACACCCAAAAATATGCTCCTTGGTGGGGACTTTAACACTAGTAGATTTTTTGCTGCTAGGGGCCCATGGATCTCCAAAATATATTGTGACTCAACTATCTTAACCATGTTTTACATTTGACTAGTCTCATGATGATCCATTTGCTTTCCCTAATATTTTGAATCCCCTCATACATTTTTAAGGGCTTTTATCCACACGGATACATTTTGGTTTTGTCTCCTAATCTAACCATTAGACATGAAAATGTGATGCCAGTTGCAATATCTGACCATGGCTTTCTTGAGGTCTCCCTCTCTGACCCTGCTGCCACCACGAGGGGGAAGGAGTATTGGAGACTAAATTTAAGTTTGCTGGATAATGTAGAGATACGGGACAGTTTTCACTCTCTGGTACAGGCCAGGGAATCAGTGGCCTTTTTATATGACTACCTAGAGGAGGAGTAGTGGCCTGACAGTAAGGAATATTTCCAAACACATTTTCAGTTAATGGGTAAATTGAATTGTACACAGAAGAAAGAAGATTATAAAGTTTTGCAGGAACAATTAACCTTATTGCAGACTTTACAGTTTTCTTCTGGAATTTCTTATGTGGACCAAATAGATCAACTTAAGAGCAAGTTATTTCTTCTGCAATATAACAGGATGAAATCCTTGGAAACCGAACAGAAATGGGGATGTACAGGGAAGCACAGCAGTGTAAATCCATTTGATTCTTGTTCGATCCAATGGCAGAATAAAGTCATATACTCCTTAAGTCTAAAGGGGATTGAGAAATGGAAATTGGACATTATGGAGGAAGTTGAAGGCTATGTAAAGGACAAATTTTCCTTATTAGGTATATCAAATGGGAAGTACAGGATTGAGTGGCCTCTTGTGATTTGACACAAAATTCTGATTCTTTGAAATTCCTCTGATAGCCCAGTTAACGAAAATGAATTGGATTCCATCATCTCTGGGTTGAAACAGGAGTAGCCCCAGGACCGATGGCCTTCAAATTAATTTTATAAATCACTTTTCCACTACTTAAATTGAGATTGTTGCTGCTTTCAATGTCTTTTTAAGTACTTATACTTTACCAGGTAGCATGTATGATGGTCTTATCTTTTTTCTGTTTAAACGTGGGGATAGAGCCATTTTGGATAATTGGACACCAATAACTCTTTTAAATATGGATAGTAAAATCCTGGCAAAGTTATCGTATCATCGTTTGGCTTTGGTCCTAGAGGACATAGTTCATCCTACACAATTTTGTGCTATTCCGGGGAGGAAAATTGCGGATACATTAATTTTGCTTAGAGAGATTATGGAAAAGGGAACTGGGGGAGAATTGAGTGGTTATCTGGTGGGGTCAGATCAAACAAAAGCTTTTGATGCTGTTAGTCATGAATATTTATGGATTGTACTTCGGGGTCATGGTTTCCAGATACTTTCTTGAATTGGATTAAATTGTATTATCAGAAAGCGTTGGTTAAACCATATGTGAATGGCTGGGTGGGGGCTAGTTGTCCAGTTCAGATGGGGGTACAACAAGATTGCCCCCTGAGCCTGGCTTTGTATGTCCTGGCTTTGAATCCACTCTTAAGGAAATTACAGCTAAATGATAACATTAGGGGTCTCTCAGTGCACAGTGGGGATTTGGAAATAAAGAGTATTACCTATGTGGATGATATGTGCCTGGTATTGGGGGACCAGGCATCAGGAGGTACAGCAGCACAGGAAATTCAGCTTTTTTCGCAACTTACTAGTACTACTATTAACGTTGCTAAAAGTACATGCCTTCCATTTGGAGATTTGGTTACTGTGACTTCGGTTTGTCTGGACATCCTGTGTCTGCTAGAACCACAAAGCTTTGGTGGTATATTTTGGTATGAGAGATATGTGTACCTATAACTGGTCTCATATTATTTCGGAAACTAAGGTGAAAATTAGGAAATGGAATTCCTGGCACATGTCCAAATTAAAAAGAATTTCTATGGTTAAAACTTTTTTATTAACTATGTTTTTACATTTATGTGTGTTTTTTCCACCAACGAAACAGTTAGAGATGGTGCTTTATGGCATCTTCTTTCAGTGTATTTGGGGTAGCAGACTTAACCCAATAAAGAGAGGGGTTTTATATCATTCCATTAAAGATGGTGGGCTACAAATGGTTCAGCCTATTGTTTTTTTCTTTTCTTTATTTTTATATGGCAATCTGAAACCTGTGTTGCAATCTGGCACTAAAGTTTGGAGTCCCTGGGATTCTGATCAGGTAGGACCTTGGCTTGCTTCCTGAGAGCTGAATCTGTCATTCCAAAACAAAAATTATTACAGGGTCTCCCTTATTTTATCGGTATATTTTGGTAAATTGAAATTATGTCCATTAGGAAACATCAATTGTTGACATTTTCCAGGAAAGAGATGTATACATATGTTGTGGAAAGTTTTTTATAGATGTTCCTAGATACTGGATTAAATCTCCAGTGGAGATTGTTAGACTAGGGAAGATGTTAACAAATCCCAGATTATGAGACAAAATGTGGGATGTGCTTTGGTTATGCACTCATGAAAAGTTAAATGTACAGAACAACTTGAAACATAAGGAAGTGGCAGATAGAGGGTGTCCTAGAGATGACACTTGTCATGCATATTGGAAACTATGGATTATTTATTTTTAGAATGTCCATTTGTTTTGTCTTTTTGGTCCTATTTGTATTTACAGTGGCCCAATTTTCCTTTTTTATTTATGGCCAGGGATATTTTGTTATTGGGTTTACTAAATACTAAATACGACTCAGGCACTGTTCATTTATTCTTGTTGGTGCTTAAGTATTATATATGGCATACGAGATGCCAATTGACTTTGTATAAAAGACAGGTTACAGAGGAACAATTGTTCTGGACAATACAAAATTCAGTGGTATGGTTTAGGGACTTGGATTTTTTGACCTGTTCATTCTCCCTATTTCAGGATAGGTGGCATCACATGGATTGGTTTTTGGATGTCGGTTAGTTTAAGTGTAAGGGCTGCTATTTATGGCTTGTAGGTATGTCAGCTTAGGACTGTTGGATTGCTTTTTTATTTTTGTTTCTATTTTTTCCATGATGAATAATGGTATGCCGAATCCTCTTTTTGTTTATTTTCCTTTTCTTATGCTATTGTTAGAAGTTATACTGCCGTGGAGGTATTTCACTATTGTGGTTTTCTTACCACTTCCATTATGCTATTGGGAGGCGGTCTCTCATTTTGGGGGGTTGTTTTAAGGGGTTTTATTTATGGTTTCAGTGCTTTATGTTCTCTATGTGATGAGATTTTTTTTTTCTGTTTGTTTTTCCTTTTTATTTTTGCTTTAGTGTGGAGTAACACTACTATGTATGTATTTTTCATATAGTTTTACAGTGGGTTTTTCTTTTCACTAAATGGGTTTTTGGGATTATACACATGCTGAGTTGCATTTCTGAATTTACTCTATGATGAAATACTTATTTCTGTTTCTTTTTCTTCTGTATTATTCTTTAATGAGATGTATCACTGTTATGCATGTATTTCTTTTAAGTTATAATAAAAAATTCCCCTACACTTCCAGTAGGGGACCAAACTTCCTGTGCGCAGAAGGGAGAGCTCAGTTGAGTCTGAGCAGTGTGCGGAGAAGCAGGCCGAGATGGAGGCCTATGAATCAGCAGTCCCAGAGGATAGTGGGTCGGCCCCCATCTCTACTCTACCACAGGTCCAGGAGCAGAGGGAGATGGACGTGTCAGTGGCTGAGGCCTTGGTCTCACCCTAGCCACTGTGATACCAGAGAAGGCAGTGATTGCAGAGGAAATGTTCTATGATGTGACAGATCCAACAGAGGAGGATTTATGTATGCATAAAGTGGTGTCAGAGGCAGGTGGAAATACCAAAGATTGGGCTGCTGGAAGTTGTGGTGTCCTACTGGAGGAATTAATAAACAAACTGCAGGGAGAAGAAGCCTTATATCAAGAGAGCTGTTTACATTTGCAACAGGAGTACAGGATTCCTAAGAAGGCTAGTCCTGTACAACGTCTGGATACGGATGGCTCACAGATGATCCCTGAAGCTGGGGGTGCTGCACCACAGGTTGAAATTTCATCACAAGGGCAAGTACGATCTTCTATTTGTTATCAGTCTTACATTAATAATCAAGATGCCACCACTGTGTTTACCTTTTCTAGTGTGTGGTTTAACTGTGTGAAAGCAGCAGGGCAGGAGCACTCTTTTATTGCACTCCTGGGAGTATCCTTTGTGACAACACCTTGGGCAGTGGGTCAAGGGATTGATGGGCAACTATGTGGACTGGATTGTGCATCAGTGGATTCCAGTGGGAGTGAGCCAGTAGGCCTGGCAACGGATGTGGCAATTTCCTCGCCTGATATCACCAGGGTGACTGGGGGAACCCAGAATCTGGATACTGGGATGGGTTTAGCCCCAAAAATGCAGACCCCTGAAACCAAAATGCCTGAGGTACAGTCTGGAATGGCCACTACAGGGTTCTCTTTCCTAGGCCTAATCGCCTAAATCAGACACACAATGCTTTCAGCCTGGCAGGGTGACTACTACTAAGAGGTCAGGGTTTGCTGGGTTGTGAAAAGATGTGCCAGCTCCCAACGGAGCTTAGAGACAAAGATATGTTATCTGTACAAGGGAGGATACAGGGTCCAAACAAAAGCTGGATGACTCAAAAAGGCAGGAGACAGTAGTTCTCAATAATCGGAATATCCAGGATACAGAGATAACCACCAAGGCCCTTATGCATACTTCTTTCAATTTCTCCCCAACCAACGGCTCTCAAACAGGCGTTGGGTTAGCCTCCTGCCATTGTGGAAATTCCATGGATGGATTTGCCTTGCAGGCGAGGATGGATCCAAAACAAAAGGTCAATGGGTCCCTGACCCATCTTGGGATTCTACAGTTTTTTCCAATCCTCGACCCTCTAGAATGGAGACCTCCCATGAAAGACATAATAATTCCCCACCCTGACACTCCAAATTCTGCTGAAGGGCACAACTTCCCACAGGTCAGAGTGATCCCATCGGAGGCAAAGCCACAAATCCGACTTCGACTGGGGGTTCGGGCGATGGGAACCACCCCCCATTACCAGATAACATACCACAACATAGACATCCTACACAGGGGGCTCAGAAGTTGGAAACTACAGGATTTATGGACTTGGCTCCAGGACCTACCCCAGAGCTAGTCCCATCTGACCCTGTTGACCCTCAGGTCCTACCGAACAGACCACTGCTTTCGGATTTATTCAAAAAAAAAATTCAACTGAACCTCTCCCTAGAAACCATGCAGTCCATCTGAAATACAAAGGGGGATTAGATACTTATCCAGACCATCAGTATGTGGGGAAGACCCTGATCAAAGAGTCTCTTAGATTCTATCCAGTGGATGTTTTCGCATTTATTCACATTTTGGGTGAGGACATCTTTGATATCAGCTTCAGATCAGCTGCTTTGCTGGAAGCTGTCTGGGGAAAGTATAACCAACCTAAAACATCCCATTATGGATACCATTCTCAGCTATCCGTTGACCAAACCTTTGACCAAATCTGTGACAGTCATGTTCCATAACAAAGTGTTCCGTTGGGGATATATACCAGAGCTTCAACAGAGTGCCAGGATCTGGGAAAACCTACAGCAGTACTGGATGATGAACAGTTCTGGATTGGGGCTGGAAATTCCAGGTGAAATTACACCAAACAGAGGAAGGGATTGTTCATATTCCAAACTATTTATTTCTGGGCTGAGACCAGGGGGTCTGTTACTACCCAGGACAGCCACGAGCCTGTTACCACTGTGGAGCATGCCCATCTCTCAAGTGTGTGTGATAAATTGCATTGTAGTTTTTGCAATGAAGTGGCCATATTAATTCTCAATGCACCAACCTTTCCAGATACAATCTCTCTAGAAGAATCAGGCCAAGCATATAAAACTGCCCATGGGCTGTGGCAAATACTCATTCTGGGCTAGACCAGAAGATCTGATTAATCAGGCCCAGAACTTTGAGAATTATGAACCTTCCCCTCACCGGTTTGGCATCCTGCTCCTGAGTCCAAGGTACTCTATAATGGGATCTGAATTAGGGATCATATAGAAGTGGTGCAGCCCCCACCCCAGAATTACTTTCTTCCCAACTCCCGGATGTGGGGATAGTGGTGTGTCTGCAGCCTGTCTGTTACACAGATCCCCTGGAATACAGTCAACCCCTGAGACCCCACAGGCACCAGCTGCCTCTCCAGTTTGTGTCCCACTGGCTCAGAGAAGATTTACTAGGAGACTGCCAAAAAAGGACCCCCCTCCCCTCCATAGAATCGAAAAACCCATTTGAGATCTTGGGCTCATCAGAGTGGGGAGATTCAGAGAGAGAGGAGGACTCGAAGGACTCAATGGACATGGAAGATGTCCCCTCTTCTCTTCCAGACAAACTGTACACAGGTAAAAAGAAGAAAAAGAGGAGAAAGACCTGAGATTTCTCTTTTTTCATATGGACACATCAAAAACAGTAGTGGCATCTTTGAATTGCCACAGCTTGTGTAACTCGAAACGGAGACAGGCTGTTTTTCAGCAGATTGCCAATTCTGATATTGACTGTCTGTTGGTATAGAGACTTTTATTCAGGTTCAAGCTAACAAATCAGAATGGCCCTGGGGACCCTTGTTTTGGTCATTTGGGACAGATCAAGCTGATGGGGTATGCTTTTTGTTTAAGGGTTCCCTCTTCTCTCGTTTTCGGCTGATTGACTTAATTCCAGGGAGGGTTCTGATTTTGGATGGGTACTGGGATGGGGAACCATGTAGATTTTTTAACATCTATGCTCCCCAGCTCAAGGCAGCGAGAACTAACTTATCCTCCCAGGTTTAGCCCTATCTTTCTACTGCTCGCATGATAGTGTTTGGAGGGGACTTTAACTGTTCCCTGGAGGTCCCAAAGGGATCGCAGTCAGGGGCAAAGATCGATTGTGACTCCGTGGCTTTTAAGCAATGTATTACTACTGCTGGTTTGGTTAATTGCAATTCACATATCACAAATTCGCCATTATTTTGTATATACTGTAGAAGGGCACAATATCGTTCAGTAATAGATTACTTGTTTGTTTCCAAACATCTGACAGTGACCTCTACTACCCTCTTCCCCATCGAGTTTTCAGATCATCAGATGATCATCTTGACATTATCCCTAGATGCATCCTTCCCTATTCTAAAATCTAGATGGAAATTGAATCTCCAGACATTAGCAGCCCCACAGGCCCAAATACAGGTCAGGCAACTTTTGGCTGCCTGGGTCTCAGTGTTTGAACTGTACGAGGACATTGGAGACTGGTGGCAGCAAACAAAAGAAGATATTGTGATACTGTTTCAGCAATATGGAAAGTACACCTCTAGAACCCAGTATTTTAAATATCTGACTCTGCGAAGGAAACTTCAACATTTGTATTCTGTCCCAGCAATGAAGGGGGGATTGATCTCTCCCATACGATAGAGGCCATTAAGGATCAGATGAAAACACTCCAATATGATAGGGCAAGTATGATTAGAGCTGAATTGACGTATGGGACACATAAAACCCCCTTTTTTTACCCTAGTGTGGCATGTAAATCTAGGAGATTGGACTCATCCATTTCTAGTTTACAAGATAATACTGGTACATTAGTCTCTTCCCTCCAAGGGCTCTTTGATATTATCATTGCCCCTATGGTCCCAGTGGGGTTTCATACACAAGGGCAGTGCCTGTACATTTAGTCTCTTGAGAAATATCCTTTTTCAGAACATGAATTGGCTTTACTCACACAGGACATTACCTATCAAGAAATACTTGACTCTATTCGTACCAGAACCTCTGGTACTGTCCCTGGCCTGGATGGTCTCCCCTTCGACTTTGATAAAACCTTCGCCCTGGAATTGGCTTTGTGTCTTGAACACACATTTGCCTATTTTTTTTCCACAAACCTGGTACCTACCCATTTTTCAAAAAGTCGTATTATTTATTTATTTAAATCAGGGGACAGGTCCTTATTTCATAATTGGAGACCTATAAGCCTACTGAATAGTTATTTTAAGATTATGACCAGTATTTTACTCCTCCACCTGCAGTCACTGGCTTACTATTTTATATACCCTTTTCAGTTTTGCAGTTTACCTGACCGATCCATTCATCACCCTTTGATAATTTTAAAAGCACTTATAAGAATGGTATTCGAAACTGGGAAAGGAGGGTTGGCTCATCTCCCTAGATCAGAAAAAGGCATTCAATGCAGTAAACCACTCATTTCTGTTTCAAGCCCTAGAATCTTATGGACTTCTCCCCTCATTTGTCATGAAAATAAAAATGCTGTACCAAGGAGCCTGTTGGAGTCCATATGTTCAGGGAGTAGAAGGTCCTGAGGTGGTGGGCCATACTGGGGTCCATCAGGGCTGCCCATTAAGTCCGCTGTTGTATATTGTGACACTTAACCCCTTTATTCAGCACCTTTTGGACAACCCAAGGATCCGTAGGTTGACTGGCCAAAGGGGGGATGAGGTTAAAATATTAGCATATGCTGACGATACTTGTTTATTTCTTCAGGACATGGCCAGTGTTCTGGAAGCAAGCAAGGGAACTGGAGGATTACTCAGTGGCTTCAGGGGCAATTTTGAATCTGGGGAAGTGTAGGGTGGTCCAGTTGGGTTTGGATACCAACCCCTCAGTGATGATAGGACAATTCCAGGTGACTTCAGGTCTGGTTAAAATATTAGAAATTACTTTTGGACCCATGGATTTGGCACTCACCACTTGGCAAATGGTCTTAGCAGCTTGTGACACAAAGGTACAGGTCTGGAAGAGTTGGAAATTATCAAAACTGAAAAGAATTTCAAATAATAAAAAAAAAACTCCTTCCTAGAATGACCTACATCATCTCTATTTTTGCAGTTCCTCTTGCCTTGGAGACACAGGTGTACAGCATCTTTTTTAGTATGCTATGGGGGAGTCGGCTTAACCCTGTGAAAAGGGGGTTTACTTACTTGTCTGGGGGGGTTGGGGATGGTAGATCCGATTTTTTTTTAATATGCTTTTTTGGGTACACTCCATTAAAGGCCCGTGGACCATGACTGACACCCTGGTCCACAAATGGTTTTTGAACAACTGGTCAACATACACCTCTAAATGGACTGATCTCCCCAAAACATTTTCTGAGTCTTTTTCCATTCCCACCTCTACAAAATCCGCCATTCAGAAATTACATAGATGGAAGATTACTAAAGTCTTTTTAATGGAGCAGTCTAGTATGCAGTTGTATCAGTTTGTCTTGGATACCACAGATCCAACAGCCCCTGAATTCAAACATTGCCTACCTAGGGATATGGACAAAGTCTTGAAAATATTGAGTGAAGCTAGGATCCTGGACCACATGTGGGAAACAGTGTGGTTGAGTGCATATGGGAGATTGTACGTGTGGGGTAGTAACATACACAAGCCAGTGGAAGAACATACATGCCCATACCTGGGGTGTGGCTCCCCTGTGGAGTCCATGGATAATTTTGTCCTTCACTGTGTCTATTCAAGGAATTTATGGCTATTCTTGGCTAAGACTTGGAATCTTCCCTGGATGCAGAATCTCACTTGTGGTGCTTTGGTGTTTGGTAATTACAGTTTGGGGTTGTTGAAATTTGATAGGGGCACTTTAACGGTGGTATTTGCAGAGTTAAAATTTTATCTTTGGAATGCCTGAGCACAATGGGTGTTGAGACAGCAGCAAATGCCTTTCCCAGTTTTTCAACTGTAATGCGAAAATGCATTGCGACAGACTAAAGCACATGAAACGATTTTATATGGACCTTCCATTACTAATCTAAAATGGAAAGGGCTTTCCTTTTTTTTATTAAGTTTAAATGATTACATCTTGACTATGTATTTTTACCTTAGAAGTTTTTTTCCCCTTGAGTCTTTGTATTTATTGAGTTTCTTTGTTTTCCCTTTAATTATTGTATAACATGGGAGTTTTCTCTCGCTTGATTTAATTTATGTTTATGGTTTGTTTTGTTTTTTCTTTCTAGCAACATTTATTTTGAGTGGTCCACTACTTACCGAATGCAGTAATTCTGTTTAGAATTTTTTTTGTATTTTTTTCCTTTCTTACTGTATTTTACATGACATGATTTGTATTTCCTTTGTGTTTGATTTTCTTGTTTTTTTCTTTGTATATTGTATTGTCTTCTTTAATAAAAACACCCTAATTTTTCGAGGACGTGCCTTGGGATCTTTAACGTCCCACCTGAACAACCACTAGAACAGGCAGACAGGACCTCGGTTTAACATCTCATCTGAAAGACAGCACCTCAGGAGTGCAGCCGCCCCTCAAGCTGCACAACAGTGTCAGTATTAGGATTTAACCCAAGTGCCTGGTGTGAGGATAGAACCTACAACCTTCTGATCTTCCAGCCTCAGAGATGAGAGTGCAACCTGCTGAGCCACTGACACTGCTAATACTTGATATAATAACGTTGTATATTGCAAGTAACTCAAGGGGAACATATAAGAACATAGAAAACTTCAATTATCCATGGACAAAACCTTTTTTCAGACACTGACACTGAACCCTGGCAATGAATGAGACCTCTGCACACTGACACAATGGCCACTATAGTGGAGAAATGAGACATTTTGGACTTTTTTTAAAGTATACCTAAAAATGTAATTAAAACACTCATTTTACTCCTTTAAAAAAATGAGCCATTGTATAATAGCAATAAGGCACTCCAGGATGTGTCTTATTGTGTAATAACATCACTTCTCAGGTGTTGAATGTACTAAGCCTGCAGCCTAGTGCTTCCAGCCACCTGAGGCATGATGTTATTACACACAACATACACCCTGTCATGCCTTATTGTTTAACTATTATCCAGTTCCCTTAAGAAAAGTGCTTGTGTACATATGTTCCTTCCTTCTGTGACTAGCAGTTGGTAGATTGTCACTGAAGACTGCTGAAATTGTCTGTAAACATGTCCTCTTGTTGGCCTATTTAAAATATTAAGAATGAGAAAAAAGAAGAACAATTCAGGGCTGTCCAATGGCTCAAGTGGAAATGTGTTGCACTTGCATAGTGATAACCGGGTTCAGTAGTAAGCCTGGGTATGCCAGGCTTGGCAGTTAGGCTGGGAAAGCTCCTGGGGTGTGCAAACCAGCCGGGGAGGGACACCACCAAGATACAGTCAGCAGTGCCCCCCCGCAGTGAGCCAGGGCTTACTCCTCGTGGGGGGTGGTGTCAGCCCAATGCACGCTACTGATGTCCGAGGCCACTAAAGACATAGCCTGATATCCTGGGTGGTGGGCAGGAAAAAAGGGAGGAAAAATGGAAAAAAACCAGGCATCATGACTGCCAAATATGACTGTCCTGGTATTCACTGATCTCCGCACCGTTGAGATCCCTGCCAGCTAAGACAGCAGGGAAGGGCAGCAGTCGGGCTGGGGTTGAATGAGGCCCAAAAGTAGGTGCAGGGGGTGGTCAATAGATCAAATAGATAAAGAAAAACAAAAAAGAAGAACCACTCACTATTAGATATGATAGCCCTTATAACCGTCCATAACTCTCTCTTAATATTCTGCCTACTCTATTTTTTACTTTACAAAATACAGATTAACTCTATACAAAATTCATTTATTAAGATTAGGACTTATATGACTCCTTTATCCTCTTTGGCCAAAGCAGTATTTTTCCATGCCAGTTTACACAGTTTTCACAATTTTTATAGCACTAGAGAGCGCTTAAGCTAGTAAAGTAAACAAACTCTGGTCAGAGTCAAAATGGCTGCTAATCCATTAACCTGACAAGGCACATAGAATTAAAGTGTTGTTTGGATTTGAATGTATTTGTTATAGTACTGTATTATTAAAATTTAGATCTGCATTACAGTAATAGAAAGTCTCTGGAATTTCAGAGGGGATACTGGCCACCACCTGAACTACTACAGTGGGCAAGGAGTGAAGCACTTTGTTAGTATATAAACCAAAATTCCTTCCTAGCTGCAAACAAGCTACCAGTATCAGTAGTCCAGATATATTGCTGTTCAAATCTTTCCTATAATAAATGAAGGAGCAGCCATTTTATGGAACTTTGTCACTAAAAGTAACATCACAGATGGGCAAGTTGTATGTTGTTAAGCAAAACCTGGCCAACCATACATCATTTTCTGTGTGATGGTTCCATGAAATGGTTGCTCCTGATCTCGTACATAGCTGTTGGAGCTGTTGAGTACATGCAAAAGTAGACAACATGCAGTCAAAATGGTGGGGGGTGACAGGATAAGGAAAAACATCAGACAGCCTTATTTCTCACATAGGGTAGCTAGTCTGTGCAACAGCATATTCAGAAAAGTTGTTGAAATGCTGTTCAGGTTTTCAAAGCCAAACTACAGGGATTCCTACAAAAGAATAGCATTAAAAAATATGCAGCCTGTATAAGGGTAACATTCTGTCCTGGATGTGTTACCACTAAAATTCAGATATTGTCAGTGCTCTGGGGAAAGAGGGTGGAAAAGATGAACCATAAATACTTTACACCACCACAATACTATGTTACTTTGTTCATTTGTGTTCATACTAATTTGTGGTGGTAACAACGGATAATACTGCAACCACAGTTCTTTGCCATTTGTTTCGAACTGGAGGTTTTGTAGTTTGAGATAGAAAGGCACTGCAAGAAGGTGAAACTTCCTGCCATAAAGCTGACAAGCAATGACAATTCAAATCAAAGCCTTGAAACAGTTCACATCAAATCTGTAACAAGGCAAACATCATAAGTTACCTGTTGGTCATGTAAGTAGACTTCTGGGGAACTGGAAGCTTTAGAGTTTGCCTTCCAGAGTCACCATTTTGTTACCATTTGTTTAGCACAACAGACCGCATTGATGGGCCATTTACAAATTTGTCCAGGGTTTTATACTTTCCACCTTGAAGATATGAACCAAATGCACCTCCATGGTCCAATAAAAGTTGTTGTTTTTCCATTTCAGTCTTACTTTAAGTGATTGTAAAAATCACCTTCACATTTCATGACCAAATGGTTACTAGAGAAAACATTTTAGTGGCCAAAGCTTCTGCCATGATAGCCTTTTCATATAATTGCACAGGGTTACTGGCCACAACGTAGTGCCTATTTGTGAGTAGCTACCTGAATTTTGTGTCATGTAATCAGTGGTCTGTCAGCTACTGTAATTTTATCTTGCACTGCGCTGAGCTGTTTTATGATAGCTATTCCTTGCAGCAACAGAATGTGAAGCTCAGCAAGCCAGTTCAATGCCATTTGAACCTCTGCCAAATACCTGTGTATGACAAAAGTACATCAGCGAGAAAGAAATAGATTACCAAACCACAGTTCTGTCTGACAGAATAAGAGATGCTGCAAGAACTTGGTTTCAGGAGAGAAATTAAAGGCCAGATATAGTTGCTGGACAAAGTCGGGAATGATGATGAGTATGGCAGGATAGCATCTTCAGTTACAAAATATCCAGTAAATAAAACATCTCATAGTTCCCTGGTATCAGTGTGTGCAGAACATCAGGGAAGCCTCTGGGTTAACATATCAATAGGCTCTGAAGTACAAAAGCTTGTAAAACTGCATCTGTAATGTGGATCATGGTTTCTGAATGATGATGGCCCAGACAAGAAACAGACATACGTGTGATAGCAGGCTCTGCAAAAGAATGCTATATACAGTATATTTTTTTTTTATTTCTTCATCAAGAGCTAGAAACGTGTGTGTGTGTGTGTGTGTGTGTGTGTGTGTGTGTAAATCAAGAGCTGTAATTATGGGACCTTGTCCCGGCAGCTTGGTTCAGTAGTATTGAAATAAGCCCCAAAAGTACCCTTATGCAGTGTGATCTGCCATTCCAGTGCTTTTAATCAGATACTCACATTAAAATCAGGTGCCTATAGCTTGTAAACATGGAATTCCCAGCTCTGACTAGTGAAAACACTAATCTACACAATTAAACTGACTACACTAATCCACCCAATGCATTTTGTGGAGTGGACAGGGAAGGCCACTTCGTAAGTGCAACAAATTACAAAGAAATACAGTTTGCTCTGGGGAGGGAAGAGGTGGTGTATACAGTTACTGCTGTTCACTGATAATGGTGTTTACTCACCTTGTAAAGGTGATTGTGTTGGTGATTGTGTTGAGTTGACATCCATGGCACTCCAGACATTACATCATGGGGTTTTAGCTCACCTGATAGGCTAGTGATGCACATGACTCTAGGATCAGATTTCTTGTATATCCAGGTCCCAGAAACCCTGTTCTCCAGTTGAATCTTCCATAGCTGAAATCAAGGTTAGTAAAGAGCAACCACGAGAAAGAAAAACAACTAACCATCAAATACAATAATGCAGACTGAGGCAATATATAGATTTGGGGCAGTGGCCCTAGATTTATTTACCTATTAATACAATCTAAACTTCGACCGTAAGTGGTTGACGGTTGACATCTATTGATCCAATAGCTGGCATCCGTTTCTATAGTGGTGTTGTAAGATGCCTCTAGAGGACCCCTCATGTGAGATTGGAGCTCACTTTCCACCATATTAGTGACTGTCTCACTGAAGATGGTAGTGGGACTCTGAGATGTAGGCTGTATTAGATTCGGTGATCCCAGTGAGGACGTAAGTTTGTAGGGAGTCGCATGTGCCATCTGGCCCCAAGGAATCAGGTCGATGCAAGATGCCATGCAACCTAGTAATTGGGCTATCTGTCCCATGGTTGGCTGATGGCAAGCCCTCAGTGGGAGATAATCTTATTAGATTGTGTTCCCTTGTCTGGGATAGTTTAGCCCATCCTGTGGCGATCTGATTTGCGCCCCAGGTGTTCTATCTGTTGTGTGGGGAACAGATGGCTCTTGGCTTGGTTTACCACCCAGTCATGCTCCTCGAGTGCTTTCAGAGCGAGCACGGTGTCTTGATGCAAGCGCTCCTTGGAGTGTGCCCGAATCAGCCAGTCGTCCAAGTAGGGGATGATATCCAGACTTTGTTCTCGGAGTCTGGCTACTAGTACTACTGACACCTTGGTGAACACTCTAGGTGCTGAGGTAAGACCAAAGGGTAAGGCCTGATATTGGTAATGCTGGCCTAGGATGTGGAATCTGAGGTATTGTCTGTGTTTTGGTCTGATAGGTATGTGAAGGTATGTGTCTTTCAAATCTATGGACGTGAGGTAGTCGCCTACCCAAATACTGCGTAGAGTCGACTTCAGGGTCTCCATTTGAACCTCTGGGAACTACATGCTGATTGAGGTGCTTCAGGTCCAGAATGGGGAATGAGTTCCCCTGATTTTTTGGGCATGAGAAAGAAGATGAGTACACTCCTAGTTTCTGTTCATGAGGGAACAGGCTGTATTGCTCTGTTCTGTATCAAATCCAAGAGGATTTGTTGGACCTGATGAGCTGTTGCCTTCTTTTTGGCAATGGGAGAGCTTATGAACCTGTGAGTGACAGGAATTGGGATAGCTCTATGGAGTATCCTCTTGACACCACCTCTTGAACCCACCTGTCCAGAGTTGTGCAGAACCTCTGGTGTCTGAAAGCGACAATCTTTGTCCAGAAGGCATAGTTCCCGCCCATGAGGGGTTGTGGCGCAGGCATTGTTGCTTTCCCTATTTCCTCTACCTCTTCCTCCAAACTTGGACCCATGGGTTCTGAAGGAGGAAGGTTGGTAGGAATGGGTGAAGGAACTGCGGTATCAACTGGGTGTTCCTCTGCCTCGAAAGGTATTGTTCTGGTAATGGGTGTCTCTGCGTGTTTGGTGAGACTTGTTTCCCCCCTGAAATCTCCGCCTAGCGGAAGGGAGGTAGGTGTGCCTGTTCTTATTTTTGAGTAGGTCTTTACCCTCCTCTTTCTGTTTTAGAAATTCCTGCAGTCCCTCCCCAAAAACGTGTTTTCCCTTCATAGGCAGATTTTGCAGTAGTGTCTTACATTCATTGTCGGCTTCCCATAATTTCAGCCACAACACTCTTCTGGCATGGTTAGTGATGGCTGTAGCCCTGGCATTCAGTCTGAGAGTGTCCACTGCCATGTCCATGGTATTTAGCAGCATCAAGGTGCATTATAACAGTTCTACCTCTCTAGTTTTGGGGTTTGTTTGCTCGAGAAACTCCTCGAGCCAGCAGATCTGAGTGCATGCCATGTAAATGGCCGTAGTAGAGGCTTTGGCGACCGTTCCCTCGATTTCAAAGGCCTTTTTTTAACATGTCTTCCACTCTCTTGTCTGTAGGGTCCTTTAATGATATGGTTCCGCATGGCAGAATAGTTTTCTTACTGAGTGCCGCCACCTGAGGGTCAATAGTCAGGGCTGTGCACCAGTTACTGGCCTTGTCCTCCTGAACTGGATATATGCAATCCAAGTTTCTCTTGTTTGACATTCTGCTAGGCTCTGCGGATTGCCACTCCTTGTTGAAAATGTCCTCGATCACTGGGCATACTGGGAACGTCTCCTTGATAGTCGCCTTTTGCTGAATCATGGGGTCTAATTTTGACTTTGGTTTGCCCTCTTCAACGTCAAACCCCATAGTGGCCTTGACTATTTTCATAAGGCCTGGGACCATGTCGAAATAGCAAAGTTTCGATGTGAGGGATGGCATGGATTGTGGTTCCATATCCTCATCATCGGTCTCCAACCCATCTTCCTCATCTGGCATCTCCTTGTCTTCTCCGGAATCCAGCTTATGGCTGTCTGGTGCTGGTTCTACAGGCTCCAGACACTCCTCATCCCCCCCTCCCGTAATATCTGCCTCCAGAGGTGGTGTGGCAGTTGCCCTGTGCTGGGTAAGGGATTCTAACTTTTCCATTATCTTTAGCATAAAATTCTGTTGGCTCTCCATCATTGCTACCGTGGCCTGCTGGTTCTGAAGTAGGATAGCTCCAGGATCCATCCAAGTAAATCCGCTGGGCCCTGGGTTACTGGAGCCCATGACTGAAGTTTTCTCCAGTGATAAGTAATTAGTGAATGGTCATGGAGACAGGTGGGGCATAGGGAGCCTGGGGCATGGGGCAGGAGGGTAGTGCTGCAAGAGTGCATTTCTTGGCCTAGACCATCTGGTGAGAGAGGAAGAGAAAGGAGGCGTATTGTAAGGACTGGGTGACAATGGGCCTCCAACTCAGTGGGTGCCCCAAAGCTGTTTAACACAGTCTTAGAAGTATAGAACATCCTAGGATAGAATATGCACTAGGAATAGCTACAGCTGTGATTCAGCATGGGGGGTCACTATAGTGAGGGACCCCGGACGTAGAATGCCACTGTGGAGGTCGCTGTGGTGAGGGACCACCAGAATCTTTGTAAAGCATACAGGATCGCTATGGAGGGACCCCATATGAAACAGAGGAGGTACCATGAGGTTCTTAGAGGGATATAGGGTCACTATAGAGAGGGACCCCATATAGAATGGAGGAGGTGCTGGGAAGGGGGTGGGGGTTGGAGGGTGAGCCAGTAGGCTTCGTAGGCCTGTGAAGGAGCGTTGTTTTAAACTAGGGCTCTTGTTTGCAGCCCAGAGCCTTTAGGTTATGTTTTGCCCCACTCTTGGCGTGCCAACACCTTTTCTATTTGTCCATAAAGCAAACATATAATACCCTCCCAGCAATCCACTGGAGGACTCAGCGTGTCCTTATCTACGCTTGTAAGTGATTTTTAAAGACAAAGCTAATTTAGTTAGGGCCATGTACTGTTAGAGTGCTGCTTTGTTCAGGAAAGGAGGGATTCCCCCCCACACTAGGCCAGGGTACTCGCGATGGCCGGAAGTAGGCCGCGAGAACCATGCGGCCGAAAAGAGCATGGGGATGGCAAGGAAAACCCTTCCAGAGAGACATATCCCCTGAATTGGGGATTTAGGTACTGAAAGGGCTGGTACTGTCACTGAAAGGTCTCTCCGGCGGTACAAAGACCAGAAGTAGGCCGCGGAAGCCAAGCGACTGCAAGGGAGTGTGGGGTTAACAATCAGAACCTTTCCTAAGTAGAAAATCCCTTGATTTGGGGATTCTGTAGCAGGAAGAGTTGGAATAATTGCAGGGACGCTCTCCCAACGGTGAACTAGAGAGTTCAACAAAGACACCGAGACCACACGCCAGGGGGAGGGGGAGGAGCGCCACGTGGAGCTTAGCAGAAGGCCAGAGGCCTTGTACAGAAATTGCTCCCCTGAGAACCATGCAGTCGAAAGGAGGTAACAAAGTGAGCTCCCAAGGTAGAATCTCCCTTTTTCTTCCAGACTGGAAGAGGCGATCGCTAGCCACTCACTTCATGAAGCTACCGAGGCGAGTGGAGGGTTTGGGTAGCCTGTTTGTGCACTGCACTACCACATGAGTAGGAGAGGTGCAGGTAGATGTCAGAACCCATGAACAAGCCTGGAAGCAAAACCTTTTCCCCATATCAGGCTGCGATGCAGAAAAAAAGCAATAACGCCAGAAGTTGCAGAAAAACTTTTTGGCTAGAAATAAGCCAGATTGGAACCCAAACAACTTGCAATCAGGCCAGAGGGCCCAACAGGAAAGAAACTAAACAACACATGAAACCCATAAACAACAACCTTGCTGGCCTTAACTTCTAGTCCAGAATAAGTGAAAAATATAATAAAACAGCAATACTTATCAAAACTTTTATGAAAGTTACACAATTACACAGTGCTGCAGGATTCATTTCCCCATGAGAATTCCCATAAAAACTGCAGCGGATATGGCCATAATGAGTCTCTTGATTTGGGATAAGCAATCTAAGAGGTTATAAAACAGAGGCCTACCTTTCTAGAGTAGAACAACAGGGATCCTGGTGTGCTAGTAGCCTGATCAGATGCACGATTTGAACTGGAGAACAGGGGTTTCTGGGACCTGGATATACAAGAAATCTGATACTAGAGTCATGTGTATCACTAGCCTATCAGGTGGTCTAAAACCCATGATGTAATGTCTGGAGTGCCATGGATGGTCAACCAATCACAATACTTTGTTACCATATACCATGTGGCCATCTGAGTGAAATTGATCTCTTTGTTAGTTTGTAAATTGGTCAGATTCCCTTTGCAACTCACTTTTTCACAGCTCTCCTCCATGTTCAGACAACACTGCACCAGGAGGATGCAGTGCAGTAAGAGACAGATTTTTTAAACTGGTCAGAGTTCCCTTGCAACTCACTTTTTCAGAGGCTCCCCATCTGGGCTCAGACAACAGTGCACCATGAGGATGCAGTGCAGGGAGAGCTAGATCTTTTACTTGTCCACCTTTCATGGGTATGGGAGGCATGCTATACTTCCTGAGGGCAGACCATGGTGCTGACACCCTACAGCCGTTATGTAAACAATCTTCCAGGCAGTGGCCACCTGATGTTGCCAGTGAAGCTGGGATGGTTTGTGCAGGAGCTGCTGTCTTGTAGACACTATCTTCAAAGGTACCCATAAAGTAAAAGTCACTTAATTGGGATGGCCCAGTGGCACCCTTCTTGTTCTGACTAAGCATCCATCTAGCTAACCACTCATGGCACTCTCAGAGCTGTGCTGAGCCAAACTGTGCCACTGTAGCTCTCTGCTAAAAATAAAAAAAGTCTCTCTCTCTCTCTCTCTCTCTCTCTCTCTTTGCTCAGGAAGCGGAAATGAAAAAAGCACTGGAACTGTCAAGCTCACACACGGTGTAATAGGATGTGGGATAACCGATGGATACAACAGTCTGGTATAAAGTAGACCAGGGAGGGGCTGTGGATATGGCCTACCTAGACTTTAGCAAGGCATTTGACACAGTCCCACACAAAAGACTAATAATCAAGTTAGCCAGCCTGGGAGTGGGTTCCAGGGTGGTAGCCTGGGTAGCAAACTGGCTGCACAACAGGACACAGAAGGTAATAGTGAATGGAACACATTCCGAAGAAAGGGGTTACTAGTGGGTACCTCAAGGCTCAGTACTGGGTCAGTCCTCTTTAACATCTTTATAGGTGACATTGCAGAGGTCTGGAGGGAAAGGTATGCCTCTTTGCAGATGACACAAAGATCTGTAACAGAGTTGATACACAAGGGGGGGTAGAAAGAATGAGAAGGACTTGGCAAGGTTGGAGGAATGGTCAGACATATGGCAACTTAGATTCAATGCAAAGCAGTGCAAAGTAATGCACCTGGGAAACAAAAACCCAGGAGAAGAGTACACAAAAGCAGGGCAGGTACTAACAACAACAAAAATGGAAAAGGACTTGGCGGTAGTCATATCAGATGACCTAAAGGTGGGTAAGCAATGTGAAAAGTCAGTAAGGAGCCAGGGGGATACTGGGATGCATAGGAAGGGGCATTACAAGTAGAAAAGGGAAGTGGTTATCCCTCTGTGCAGACAGTTGGTGACACCCATCTGGAATACTGTGTGCAGTTTGGAGACCCCATCTACGCAAGGATATAGACAGGATGGAAGCAGTCCAGAGGAGGGCAACTAAAATGGTGCAGGGTCTGCATCAGAAACCAGGTGAAGAGAGACTGACAGAGCTTAATATGTATACCCTTGATGAAAGGAGGGATGGGGGGACATGATAGAAACTTTAAGCAACTCAAGAGAATCAGCAAAGTCCAGGAAGGTAGCATATTTCAGAAAAAGAGATGTGCAAGAACAAGGGGCACAATTTAAAAATAGAGGGGGGATGGCTCAGGGGTAATGTGAGGAAATTATTTTTCACAGAGAGAGTGGTGAATGCATGGAACCACCTTCCTGGGGAGGTTGTTGGGTCTAAAACAGTGGGGGAATTCAAACATGCATGGGACAGACATAAGGCAATTGTAGTGGGGGGTTGCAGGAAGTAGGCTGTTGGTTAACTAGAATCTGCAGCTTATCCAATAGGAAGGGAAATGGGCAGATTGGGTGGGCCAAGTGGGCCTTATCTGCCATCAAAGTCTATGTTTCTATGTTTCTATGATCTATGTTTCTATGTTTCTATGTTCTATGTAAAGTTCAATGCACCATTGGCAAGGCGCAATGTTTATTTGTTCCAACACCAGCAGAAAGGAAATAAAGTAAAAGGCTCAAACTGTGAGCAAAATACAGGCTATATAAAGCGAATAACATTCTGTACCATTGTGGCAAACTTAAACATTCTGTTTCCACCTGTGTGAAAAGGTCTTATTGACCCTGATCAGAAAACACTGACCCTATCTGAAAAAATGCTGAACAGGTTAGCCCTTTATACCTGCCCACACAGTCATGTGTCCACAGTATCATCATGTTCATATAAGTTTGTTTTTAGAGCTCCATTTAATTTATATAATATAGGGAGTTCATATTAATATACACTACATCAGGTCTGAGCAAACAGAATATATTTTTAGTTAAGGAGAGCTTTAATTTCAAACAGGAAACATTTCATTCAGGTTTAAGGTAAGGTGTTGCAGTATAAAGGTAGACACTAGAGGCCGCTGCTGCCCTACAGTGCGAGCACACAGCAACTAGGCAAACAACAGAGCATACACCCTGCTTGCCGGAGTCTGCAGAGTTTTGCTTCTTTTGGGAGTAAGTTTAACTTAGTTTGATTTCTTTCTTAACTCTGTGCCTGGTTATTTATTATTTTAATTACAAGAATGCCTTGCTACCAAGCAAAGGAGAGTGGCTGAGGTTTTTTTAAACATCACCTAGTCTCCTTTGGCATAACTCTGTTCTTATGCGTAACAATAATACCCAACAGGGTGGGCGGTATTAGATAACTGGACCGCCTAAAGCGAATGAGGGCCTCAATGCCACAGGCGGAGGGCCTTATAGCCCCTGGAAGGTCCGGAATTTCCAAATACCACCCACCCTGAAGGGTATTATTGTACTTAGAAAATTAACCATAGATAAAGTTTTGAAAAAATATATATAGAAATAATGAATCATATATAACGTTTATAACAAAAAAAATGAAATTAACTTATTTGGTAAAGTAGTCCCTGTACTGGCAGACTCACCAGTGGAGGGTGCTGGTGTTGTTTTATTAATAGTTTCTTTCTGATAAAGATTTCTTCCACGATGTGGTTGCTTGCTGCTTTTTCTCCCCCCCCCACACACACACCCATGACAGTGGAGAACCGCTTCCTTTGTCAGTTTAATCAGCGCCGAGTCAGAACAGGGTACTGTAGTGCTAAAGACCGGTACTGAACTGAGGTATCTTTCTCTTTTTTTTTATATAGGAGCAGCTTTCAAATGTGTTCCGTGCTGCTGTTGGTTTCCATACCTTATCAGCAAGCTAAGGTAAGAACTCTGCACAGATGGTTTAGACCAGCAAATTCAGTATCCTCAGTCCAGCTCCACACTGTATGTGGCAGGGTCTAATTGTAGCCATACTGAGAGAGGCCGGTCTGAACAACGACCAGAGTGAGTGCAGTGCTACCATAGAGGGCAGGGGATAGTAGACGTGATGGCAATCAGCTGGCAAGGAACAGAGGTCACACTTTGTTTTAAAAGAAAAGCCTTTTCTGTGGAGCATGGTGGCCATGAGTCCAGTGAAGAAAAATAAAGTATAAAGCAAGGTATGTTTTGGGAGGGGAGCTTATGATGGTAGGAATGTTCAAAGTTTAATGCGATTATGAGCAGCTGAACAGCTGTTATTTGGTGACTCACTGTCTCGACTGAGTCAGGGGTGACTCTCGTGCTTGGAAACTTTTTTTTTCTTGAGGTGGTTACTGAATCAAATTTGCATTCAGACCGCATGACACAGGCAGGAGAATGGGGTAGTGAGTGGCTGAGTGAAAATTAAAAAAAGGTGACTTTCGGTTTTGAAAATGCCAACTGCTACTTGATTTTATTAGGTAAACTGCAGGTGGGTGATGGCTTGTGGCTGGTACCAGCAAAACAGATTGCCGCACAGACAGAGCATCAGCAGCTGGGCGATCATGGACATGAATGGATGCTTTGAGGTGTAATTTACTTTTATATTTAGTTGGCAGCTTGGTGCAAGTTAAGATTGCGGATCTTGCTGTGGTATTATTGCTTACTTAAAAGGGGGGGGGTCGCTCACTAAGGGAGATAAATAATGATGGCATTGCTAGCCAGATCAACATTCTAGTGGCCCCCTAATTCTTAGAACAGTATGAGGCAACCGAGACTGAACTAGTTAATTGCTGGTCTCTGTTGTCTCATACCAGACCAAGTAATTGACGAGTTCAGCCAATCAGCAACAAGGATTTATGTTGCCCATTTTCTAATAAAATTATAAATAACCGGGCAGAGAGTCAAGAAAGAAATCAAACTAAGTTAAACTTACTCCCAAAAGAAGTGAAACTCTGCAGACTCCTGCAAGCAGGGTGTGTTCTCTGTTGTTTGCCTAGTTGCTGTGTGCTTGCACTATGGGGCTGCAATGGCAGCGGCCTCTAGAGTCTACCTTTATACTGCAACACCTTACCTTACCTTAGACCTGAATGAAATGTTTTCTGTTTGAAATTAAAGCTCTCCTTAACTAAACATATGTTCTGTTTGCTCAGACCTGATGTAGTGTATATTAATATGAGCTCCCTATATTATATAAATTAAATGGAGCTCTAAAAACAAACTTATATGAACATGATGATACTGTGGACACATGACTGTGTGGGCAGCTATAAAGGGCTAACCTGTTCAGCATTTTTTCAGATAGGGTCAGTGTTTTCTGACCAGGGTCAATAAGACTGTATCACACAGGTGGAAACAGAATGTTTAAGTTTGCCACAATGGTACAGAATGTTATTCGCTTTATATAGCCTTTATTTTTATTTTGGTTATATTAACAATATCAAAACAACTACTCTGGGACTTTGAAAATATACAATAACATTCTCCAGGCTATACAAATATACCAGTGTTTATTGCATTTCTCTTGGGGCATACTATAAACATGTAGCCATTACTAGCGCTTGTGTACAGCATGTCTAGTAGGACTTTGGTACACTGCCTATCATAATTATTTATAATAATATTTACAATGCTGCATAATGCCAGGTCATGTTCTGACCAATGCAATAACCTTTCAGTGGACCTCAGTGGAAAAGGAAATATAGCGGCAACAGATAAGAGAAAGAAGGGGGGGTGCTCAGAGGTGGCCAATCATCTGAAGTAGAGCATATAGGACTGTATAAAGTCAAAGGATAGGACTGTTGCAACAGTAATTTTAAAAGAATGAAAAGGTCCACCTCAAGGAACAGGCTTATTTTAGCCAGTAGAAATCTACTAACTTCTTTTGAAAGGTTTTGTAACGCACACAGTACCATTCTATAATTCCCCTATAAGGGCTCTGTGCTTAGCCTCTGCATTTCTAAGTGTTTCACTTAATTAGGCACTTTAAGCACTTTTAATCCCTCTGCACTCATGCATTTTATAGCTGCCCATTTATGCGAGCAACAAACATTAGCAGAACTTCTCTCGGGGAGGCAGAACAGAAGAATTCAGCCTCCTACCCAGGGGCCACCCTCTTACACACAGTTTCTTGCTGTTTTTATTTACGGTACAGCATTTACCTTTGTCTACGAGTTACAGCCGGGGAGACAATGAGAAACAACATGTCAGCCTGACAGTGCCAATGCTATTTTTGGCTCCATTTCTTAAGCAGAGGGAGAGAGAGAAACTTTCTTTTTTATTTTCGGCAGAGAGGTACAGTGACACGGTGTGGCTCAACACAGCTCTAAAAGTCTCGTGTGTATTTAGCTCATAGTTCAGTCCTGACAATGCTTTTTCAGCTCCTAGGGACAACAAACAGAGAGAGAGAGAGAGACGGAAAGAGAGACAGAGAGAAAGAGACTTTGTTTTTAGCTGGCTCAGCACAGCAAGACAGAGCTAGAAAGTGTGATTTTTCGGCTCCATTTCCCAAGCAGATTGTGATTAAAGAGAAAAAGAGACACAGGCACAACACTGAGAGAGAGAGAGAGAGAGAGAGAGAATTTTTACAGGCTAGAGCACAATGACACAAAGGCAGAGAGTTTGTAGTTTTCCAGCTCCATTTCTCATTCCCGAGCAGACAGAAAAGACTTGGGGCAGGATTCACAAAGATCCAGGAATATATACGCAGCTGCGGCAGCGTCGGCGCCAAAGGGTGTCTACTTACGGAGCAGCAGGGGTCCTGCAGTGGCAGGTATTCTCAAAGCTGGAGCCAGATTACAACCGGCTCCACGATATACGGCTGCTTGCAGGAGGTGTTGCCCAGGAGATTGCCACAGCTGCGGCAAGATGCTACAGCTGGTGGGAGCAGCCGTAACATCCTCTGCAACTACTGTGGCTGAGAATCGCAACCAGCGCAGCTGTGGGTGATTTCAGCCCGCAACTGCAGTTGCGGAGTGGGACTTTAGTCCTGACAGTTTTGAGAATCCTGCCCTTTATTTTCAGCAGACACATACTGTAGTTCAGTAACACAGTTCAACTCAACGTTGCTCTGGGAGTCTTGAGTGTGGTTAGTTCGTAGTTCAATCCTGACAGTGCTGTTTTCAGCTCCTGGGTACAACAAAGAGAGAAACAATGTTTCAGTAAGCTCCGCTAGATGAAAGGTAGAGTGTGTGATTTTCACCTCCATTTCCTGAGCAGACTGCAATTAAAGAAGAAAAGAAGTGCAGGAGCAGGAAACAGACTGAGAAAGATAGAGACAAAGCAAGAACCCAATCAGACAGCTGCAGATGGGTTGAGAAGGAGGTGGGGAACAGAGTGAGAGAGACACAAAGACAGTTGAGGCAGGCTCTACTTCATACAAGGGAGAAGAGTCATGGAGCCCAAGTGGAGTGCTGATGATGAGTGCAGCTCCATTGTGGAAAGGGGTGGGGGGTGAGCGAAAGCAGTGTCAGCAATGAGCCTGGCTCCTTTGCAGTGAGGAGGGGCTGGCAATGAGTGCAGCTCCCTTGCTGTGAGGAGGGGGAGACAGGGGTGTAGCCAGAAATTTCTGTTTTGTACACAGTCTCCAACAGTTACACCCCCCCCCCCGCAATAAACATAGTATATCCACTATATTAGTGTCAGTGGCTCAGTGGGTAGCATGAAAATGTTAACAGAAAGGTATGGTTTGTGACAGACACTCAACAAAACTGTACGCAACTGTGTACAGTGAATATGCCTGTCTACACCCTTGGGGGGAGATGAAAGAGAAAGTGACAAATAGAAGCAGTGGGGGAAGAAACACAGAGATAGAGAAAGCAGAGTGTTTAATTCTAACTTCAACTTCACTGCATAGAGCAAGCATTATTGCAATTGATGTGATTTGTTTGCTATCTGGTCACATGCTTCCAGAGCCCCCACCTCTCTGTAATAGCAATACGTCAGCATAGCTCTTGCTATGCAGCCGTAATAATGTAAGGCCAAAAGAGACTCTAGGAACATCATACCCCACTTCATAAGCAGAGATGAATAAATACAGTATGCTATACTTATTTTAGTACTAAAATACTTCCTGATAATATTTTTATTTTAGTTTTGTTGACGGGTAAGTGCACTAGACAAATCCGCCTATTTTCAGGCATGACCAGGGAGGGGATACAGATGAATGTCAACTGACTTTGAACCAGATTAAGTTGTTGGTGGTATTTTTAGTGAATGAGGGAAATTTGGCCAGGACACCGGGGAAAGTCCCCTTACTCTTTTCGATAAGTGCCATGGGATCTTTAACATCCACCTGAACTACCACCAATCCAAGCAGATGAGACCTTGGTTTAACGTCTCATCCGAAAGACGGCACCTCAGGAGTGCAGCACCCCTCTCATGCTGCACTACAGTGTCAGTACTGGGATATTAACCCAATTGCCAGATGTGGGAACTGAACACACAGCCCTCTGATCTCCTGGCCTCAGAGGCGAGTGTGCTACCACTGAGCCACTGACACTAATTTAGTGGATATACTATGTTTATTGCAGGATACAGCCAATTGGGCTAAAGCTCATTGTGGGGGATAATCTCTGAGGTACTCCACCTTCCTTAAACATGGGTTGTGTCCACCTGATAGGTTGCTTGATGCACATGTGACTTCAAAAGTCTGACCCCTTTCCTGTGGCACAGCCTTCCATCATCAGTTCTGAATGTGCATTGGTACAGGTTGCTGGACACAAAACAGCTCCCTAGCAAAATCATTCATTTCACCTCTAAAGAAAAAGTAAGAGACTATTCTTAATACAAGAAAAATCAGAACTGCAGGCAGTATCAGCTAGCTGACTCACAGACCGTATGACGTGTTTGCATCGCTAGAATAAATTCTAATAGTTAGCTAGCTCAGGAAGCTTTGCATTCTGACTTGCTTAAGGAATTCTCTAACTATCAATCAGCAGATGCACTTCACTGCATTTAACAGCTGCTAATCAAGCTAATTCTGCACTGCACACCAAGCAGCAATATTTTCTGAATACCTTCATTTGGGCTTTCCCTTAGACTCTCTGCCAGTAAGTCTAAGATGCTGTGTAAAATACCTGGGCAAGCTTCTATGACCCCTGCTAGAGGTCCCAGTTTATAGCCTGCACCCACTACTGTGCAAGTAGTGGAAGGAGACACCTATGGCTCCTGCTAGCAGCCATAGGGGAGGTCTCATACATGCCCACATTTCATCTGCTGCCTTGCTACTGTGTGAAAGGTCATGGGGATCTGTACAAGATCCTTGTTTCCTACCTCCCTCATTCAGAGGAAAAGTGCTGTCCCTATGTGTGCTGTCCATGCTCTTTCTGGCCTTTCTGGGTAATCCTTGGCTGATCTCTCCTTCCCGTCAAGCGCTACTCCACCGAGAAAACATGGCTCTTTACACCTTCCCTTCTTTTGTGTTTGAAGGAAGATGTGCACCATGTCTACAGCTTCCCTCAAGCTCTCATGCTCTCGCGGGCATTTATGTCGCTCTTGATGACCACGCTTCATGTGACCACGCTCTTCCACGCATGCCGAGTCTCGAGCATCGTGCACGATGCCTGACCGCTCCCTGCACTCATGCATCGCATTCTCTACCTCTTGTGTGCATGCACGAGGCAGGGGAGCACGCTATACACTCTCGCTGCATAGACAGCAGCTCCCACTCCTCCCAGCGACTTAGAAGTCATGCTGCATATCACCAGCACCTCATGTTCTGTCTCCTACCCTCCATTTCTGGTCAGTACTTCTCTGCACTACCCCCACATGGGGATTATATAACCTGCACAAACAAGGTTGGGGGGTATCCCAACACTTCCTTGAAACAATGAGACATGGCTTCCTCACTAGCTCCTCTTCAGGCAGCAATGACTAGTACAGCTGAGCCAATTAAAACATTTATTCCTGTATACTGTTTTCCTCAGTTGTTAAGTAAATAATTAGTACAGCTGAACCAACTAATACATTAAGACCTACTATTGTTCTTCTCTCGACTATTAAGTAAAAGCCCACTCTTAATACTCCCTATCTCTCTCCATTGCTCCAGAGACATGGGGAAAACAAAGAGCTGTAGATTATACAGCATTCCAATCCCTGCCTCTCAAACTGGAAGGCTTTGTGCCTCCTGTGCAGAGGATCCACCGCCCCCTCTCATGATGCACAGGAGGAGGAGGAGGAGGATCCAACAGGCACTCCCAACCAGGCACCAGACCAGGGCGATTCACAGCCTACACATAACTTACAGCAGCCAACTTTGGACACCAATACCAACTTACTGCAAAATCAACAGGTCCTACAGCTACAACAGCAGCTGTTGTCAGCAATGTAGGACAAGCTGACCGAGTTCACCTCACACAAATCACCCCTACCCTCCATCCCTACTACAAACGTAGGGCATCATGCCACTAGCACTATAGTGCCACTACTTCAGCAGACTCCAACACTATGCAAAATATGAATGATGATGCCTCTGAGAATGAGGAGGACCCAGAGAATGATCCACAATCTCTAATGGCCATATGGTGTTTCCCAGACCAAATCCCCAATCTGGTATGCAGCATCATGATGACAGTAGGGTTTGACACTCCAACCCCTCAACCTCAGCCTAAGCTGCTTCCCTTGCTACAGCCATCCCAAAAAGATATCAGACACCTTTCCAGTCTGTAAGGCCATATCTGAGGTAGTTACAAAGGAGTGGGATGCAGCGGACCCTGCTCGCATACCCGAGAGGAGGCCATGGGACAAAATGTACCCACTGGATGCAGACACCTTGAAAACTTGGTGCACTCCACCCACCATTGACCCTCAAATTGCCTTCCTCAACAAAAAAGACAGTGCTGCCCACCGAGTCGACATCTGCCTTAAGGGATCCAGTAGATAAGAAACTGGAGGACATTTTAAAGAAAAATTTTGAACTATCAGGCCTCAGGGCCAGAGCTGCGACCACGGCAATCTACTCCACCAGAGCACAACTCGAATGGTTGCAGGAAGCTCAAAAGAGCTTGACCGCAAAATCCCCTGAGGCCTTACTACTCGAAAACGCCATACTGTCAACAAAATACCTGGCAGACATGGTGGTGGACTCTCTAAAAATTAATGCAAGGCAGCCTCACTAATCAACAGAGCAAGGAGATGCATCTGGATGAAACTGTGGAATGCAGACAGCGAATCCAAATCCCTTTATTTAAACTACCCTGCAGAGGCAACTTACTATTCAGGAGGGCCTTGAGAAATACCTCAAGGGCAAGAAGAGACAAGGCACTAGAAGGAAAGAGCAAACAACTCCACCTACCTACCAGCTTGTTCACACCTATGCAATCAGCCCATTGCGACAGATGCAGGGGCGTTGCGTATATCAGGGACAAACTCAAAGGCCATCATTTAACCTGTACTTCCCAAACACAAAATTCAGGAAGAGGGCACCCAACAGAGCCAGAGGCACCTAGCAGCACCATAGGAGAAACACTAACCAATGACTATCACACTCCAGTAATAGGGGCCCGACTAACACAGTTCACACAGGAATGGCTCAATTCCACACAGGACAAATGGGTTCTAGAAATAATTCAAAGAGGATATGCAATAGAATTATCCAAAATCCAAGGCAGGAAGGCTAATAACATCACCAGTAATCAAATGCAGAGTTAACCTAGAGCAAATGCAGAACATTCTGTCTCAACTGATTTTAAACAATGCCATAAGGAGGTACCCAAGGAGAAAAGGACGAGGTTTACTCAATCCTATTCACAGTGCCAAAAAGACAGGGTATCTCCGACCGGTACTAGATTTAAAGTTCCTAAACAAAAGCATCGCTTACAAACCATTCAAAATAGAGACCATCAGGTCAACATTAAGGGCCATAAGACCAGGCAACATCCTCACATCTATAGACCTGAAGGATGCCTATCTACACATTCCCATAAGACTACAGTATCTCATCAAAAATACCTACGCTTTCACATACTAGGCCAACATTTTCAATATCAGGTTCTCCCCTTCAGCCTAGCTTCTGCCTCATGGGTGTTTATCAAGGTATCCATCATACTAGCCATAAGCTCAAAGAACAAAGGAATCCAAGTCATACTGTACCTGGATAACTGGCTGATTCGAGCCAGGTCGGTGAAACAGTCAGCAAGAGAAACAGCAGCAGCAATAGACTGTTTACAGGGTCATGGATGGGTAATAAACACAGAAAAGAGTCAGCTGACACCCTGCCAAAGACTAGAACACCTAGGCAACCTCATAGACACAGCAGAAGAGACTGTCAAACCATCCGAAAAGAGGCAAAAAATCTAATATCAGCAGTACACAAGCTTCTATAGAAGGACAAGCTTCCATCCAGTCAATATCGCAAACCTTAGGCCTAATGTCATCTTGCATAGATACCATTCCCTGGGCAAGATGGCATATGAGATGACTGCTGTCCTTCCTTATAGAACAGGGCCCAACCTGTGACTTAGACTTCACAAAGGTCATATTGATTCCTCCAGGAGTTGCACAGTCATTACCTGGTGGGTAAACAGAGACAACCTCCTAAAAGGTATACCCCTACACATACAGCCAGACCTCCAAATAGACACAGACACCAGTCTAACTGGATGGGGGGCTACAACCGGTCGCAACACAGCTCAAGGAAAATGGTCCATAACAGAAGCCAAATTATCCATAGACGTATTCGAAATAAGAGCAGTCCGACTTGCACTACTGCATTTCAAAGGGCTTGTAAAAGGAAAGCATGTCCTAATATGCTCAGACAATCAAGTCACGGTCTCATACATCAACAAACAAGGGGGAACCAAAAGCAAAACAATGCAAGGGGAGGCAGGAAAACTCATCCCATGAGCAAAAAGATTCCTAGCAAGCCTAAGCGCAACACAGCTAGACGGAAAGTTAAACACCACAGCAGACTGGTTAAGCAGATAACATATTCACCTGGGGAATGGATGTTACACAGGCACACAATTCCATGCTATCAACAAATGCTGGGGACCCATAGAGTTAGACCTGATGGCCTCCAGCAGGAACAACCAGTGCCAAAGTTCTACTCCCAATTCTGGGACCACAAAGCAATGGAGATGGATGCACTTTCAGCAACTTGGACATTTCAGACTGCACACACTTCTCACCTATCCAATAATTCCCCAGGTCCTGAGAAAAATACTCAGATCCAGATCGTTGGTAATACTGATCACACCATATTGGCCCAGGAGAGCTTGGTTTGCTACGGTGGTGGCAATGGCCTTGGACCACCCGTGGATACTACTGTATATACACGACATCCTCACACAGGGCCCCATATGCCACCCCAACCTGACCAACCTCAAATTAACAGCCTGGCTCCTGAAAGGGAGAGACTGCTGAGTGAGAGTTACCACTCCTCAGTGATTGAAACTATGGCCAACTCCAGAAGACTATCCACCACCTTTACATATCAGAGACAGTGGAGGATTTTCAAAATGGTGCTTACAGAACAATATCACCCCAGCTCTGTCAAGATAACAAGTCCTTCTTTTACTACATGGCCTGGACAAGGTCGGTCCCCTGCTTCCCTAAGAGTTTAAGTGGCTGCAATAGGGGCAGCAAGGGGCTGCATAGAGGTTCAACACCAGGATCACATAAGGATATCATCAGATTCCTAAAAGCATCCACTAACTTATGACCTAAGACTCGACAATGGACGACACCATGGGACCTGAACCTAGTCCTTAGGGCCATTACTGAATACCCTTTCAAGCCACTAGAGACAATCACCCTCAAATGGCTAACCCAAAAAAAGTGTCTTCCTTCTGGCCAACTGCTCAGCCAGATGTATCAGCGAACTGCAAGCTCTATCTTGTGGCCACCATACCTAGTTTTCCACAAGGAAATGATTGAATTTAGGACGATCCCATCCTTCATTCCCAAGATCAATACAAAGTTCCATTTACAAGTTATCAATATACCAGCACAGCTACCCTTAAAAGAAGTCACCTCAGACCCACAACTTATACTTCTAGCCATGAGAAGGGTGCTAACACTCTACATCAACAGGACAGCGACTATCCGCAAGTCTGACAGACTATTCCTGAGCACCCAAGGACATAAAAAAGGGCAACCAGCCACTAGGTCCACAATAGCTGCATAGCTAAAAACAGCTACCACAGAAGCCTATAACGCTTACACCAGACTCCACCAACTAATATCAAGGCACACTCCACAAGAGCAGTAGCCACGTCTTGGGCAGAAAGAAACTGGGCTACAGTGGACTAAATTTGTGCGGTGGCCACGTGGGCCTCACCACAAACATTCACTAAACACTACAGGGTAGATGTCTCACGAGAGTCAAAGTCACACTTCGGGCAAGCGGTACTACTGGCAGCAAAGACAGAAGGAAATTAAAGAACTGAGCCTAATTACAGCATAACAGAAAATATTCGAACACTAAGGCCCACCTGTTTACTTGGTACTGCTTTTTAGATAGAAACCCATGTGTAAGGAAGGTGGCGTGCCTCAGAGATTATCCCCCACAATGGTAGTTTACTCACCTGGTAAAGGTGACTGTGGGGGTATACATCTCTGAGGCACTCCTCAACCCACCCTAAGAAAGAATAAGGTTAACACCAGCTGTAAGATCGTAAGAAATGCTATAATAATACTGGTTGTGCACCACATTAAGCGATACGTGCTAGTAATGAATGCCATGATGATATTGATAGTAGGAGACAACTGTAGTACAGAGTGTTAGAAACTCAATGTTTGAAGTACTAGCCTCCAACAGAAATAAAACAGAAATCCAGAAACTCAGGCATTATTGTCTAATTCATTTATGCATAGGCCTACAATTTTTTTCACACCAGCTCTGCCTAACAATTTAGAAACATTTACTCCTTAGTAGGTACAGTGTTGGAAACATTCAAACTGATGATGAAAGGGCTGTGCCACAGGGAAAGGGGGTCGGACTTCTTTGAAGTCACAAGTGCATCTAGTAACCTATCAGGTGGACACAACCCATGTATAAGGAAGGTGGAGTGCCTCAGAGATGTATACCCCCACAATCACATTTACCAGGTGAGTAAACTACCATTTACAATGGCTTCCCAAGGGTTCTCTACATCTTAGCTCTGTACTGAAAAAAAGGAAGTTTTTAAAATATGTCTGCTTTGCATGGTCACTATATATTTAATTTAGCCACATGAAATATGCATTTACAACACCTGAACTTTAAGATGAGTAGTTTTCTGTGCTCCTCCCATGTCAAACTGCAAGGAAAATGTAGTGCATTAATTTCCACTAAGGTACTAATATATTTAGTTTTGATTTTTGAATCATAATGCACCCACCATGTAAACATGAAAATAAAACCCAAAACAACAAACAAACCAGCAATGGATAGATCGTTGTACAGTACATGCATACACACTGTAAATGGCAGCACATTGTCGTTACTCTCTCCATATTATTTTATTTTACTTTGAGATAGGTTCATGTAATATTTTTGTTGCTACTAAACATGTGGTTCCTATTTCAAAGTTTCAAACTCACATGTGCTAAAAATCATCCTCTTAAAAAACAATGAATTTGAATTTTATTTATCAGCTGTATTTGTGGTTTCCCAAGGTTTTCCATAGATGCTGCATATTATTAATTCATTATATTTGTTGCTTTGATTGCAGTATACTTTTCAAAGTGACCAGTCAGTTCCAAATAGCTTGCAAAACAAAAACATTAGCTGAAATTGCTGGGTATTTATCCATCAATTAATCAAAATGATCATACAAGTAATATGAAATGAATTCTGTATGGTTCCTGCAGATGCCATTCTTTACATATGGAGTGCCTATAACTTGAAGTTCAGACATATTTATATTTAAAATTCCAAGGTTAATGAATATAAAATATCAGGTCACCCCACATACATGGAAACTTGATACCTCAGCTTTCTAGTTACATGAGCTGAATTTGCACTTTCAATAAATCTTAACATTTTTGTGGAAACACAAGTTACAGAGGAGCAAAATACCATTCAGTTTTTTTTGTCCTGTAACACCTGTTTTTTATGTTTCTTTTAATGTAAGTGGGGGTGGAAAGGATGAGAATGGACTTGGCAAGGTTGGAGGAAAGGTCAAAAGTATGGCAGCTTAGATTCAATGTAAAGAAATGCAAAGTAATGTACCTGGGAATGCACCTGGGAAACAAAAAATCCAGGTGAAGAGTAGATAGTGGGGGGCACTAACAGCAACAAAAATGGAAGGCACCTGGAGGTGGTCATATCAGATGACCTTACGGTGAGCAAGCAATGTAAGAAGGCAGTAAAAGAGCTGGGGAATACTGGGATACATAGGGAGAGGCATCACCAGTAGAAAACAGGAAGTTGTTAATCCTCTGTATAGACAGTTGGTGAGACCCCATCTGGAGCACTGCATGCAATTCTGGAGACCCCATCTCCGCAAGGACATAGACAGGATGGAGGTGGTCCAGACAAGGACAACTAAAATGGTGCAGGGTCTGCAACAGAAGCCATATGAAGAGAGAGTAAGAGAGCTTAATATGTATACTCTTGAGGAAAGGAGGGAGAGGGGGGACATGATAGAAACTTTCAAGTACCTCAAGGAAATCAACAAAGTCCAAGAGGGGAGCATCTTTCAGAAAAAGAGATGTACAAGAACAAGGGGGCATAATTTAAAGATTGAGGGGGGACGGCTCAGGGGCAACGTGAGGAAATATGTTTTCATGGTGAGAATGGTGGACACATGGAACCGCCTTCCTGAGGAGGTTGTGGGGTCAAAAAGAGTAGGGGAATTCAAGAATGCATGGGACAGCCATAAGGCAATTATAGTGGGGGGTAGGAGGAAGTAGGCTGTTGGTTAACTAGAATCTGCAGCGTATACAATAGGTGGGAAAATGGGCAGACTGGGTGGGCCAAGTGGTCCTATCTGCCATCAAAGTTTATGTTTCTATGTTAATTTAGGAGCTGAAATTGTTTTATTATTTATAATAGAAATCCAGTATAAAATGCCTTTACTTACTAATGGGTGATGTTCAAGCTGCAGCTTCACATACTATAGGTTACACAATTAGTGACAGAGACAAAGGAAGCACCCCATCAGACAGCTGCAGAGGGGTGGGAAGGGGTGGAGAATAGAATAAGAGGCACAGAGAGACAGTTGAGGCAGGCTATATGTCATACAAAGGAAAAGAATCATGGAGCCCAAGTGGAGTGCTGCTGATGAGCACAGCTTTCTTTGACTGGGTGACCAAAGTAGTAGACCAGAGAGGGGCTGTGGATGTGGCCTTCCTGGACTTTAGCAAGGCATTTCACACAGTCCCATACAAAAGATTAATAAGCAAGTTAGTCAGCCTGTGAGTGGGTCCCAGGGTGGTAACCTGGGTAACAAATTGGCTGGATAACAGGATACAGATGGTAATAGTAAATGGAGTCCACTCAGAGGAAAGGGTGGTTACTAGCAGGGTACTGCAGGGTTCAGTACTGGGACCGGTCCTCTTTAATGTCTTTATAAATGACATTGCAGATGGACTGGAAGGAAAAGTATGCCTCTTTGCAGATGACACAAAGATCTGCAACAGGCTTGATACACAAGAGGGTGTGGAAAGGATGAGAAGGTATGGTCAAAAGTATGGCAGCTTAGATTCAATGCAAAGAAGTGCAAAATAATGCACCTGTGAAACAAAAACCCAGGGGAAAAGTATACAATGGGGGGGGTAACAACAACAAAAATGGAACGGGACCAGGGGTAGTCTTGCCAGATGATCTAAGGTAGGCAAGCAATGTGAAAAGAAGCAGTAAGGAGGCTGGGGATACTGGGATGCATAGGGAGGCATCACCAGTATAAAACAGAAGTTGTTATCCCTCTGTACAGACAGTTGGCGATACCCCATCTGGAGTACTGCGTGCAGTTCGAGACCCCATCTCCACAAGGATATAGACAGGATGGAGGCAGTCAGAGGAGGGCAACTAAAATGGTGCAGAGTCTGCACCAGAAGTCATATGAAAGAGACTAGAGCTTAATATGTATACCCTAGAGGAAAGGAGGGAGACAGAGGACATGATAGAAACATTTAAGTACCTCAAGGGAATCAACATGGTCCAAGAGGGTAATAGCATCTTTCATTAAAAAGATGTACAAGAACAAGGGAGCACAATTTGAAGATAGAGGGGATGGCTCAGGGGCAATGTCAGAAGTCTTTTTCACAGGGAGGGTGGTGGACACATGGAACAGCCTTCCAGAAGGTAGTGGGGTCAAAAACAGTGGAGGAATTCAAGAATGCATGGGACAGACATAAGGCAATTCTAGTGGGGAGTAGGAGGAAGTAGGCTGTTGGTTAACTAGGATCTGCAGCTTATCCAAGAGGTAGGGAAATTGGCAGACTGGGTGGGCTAAGCAGTCCTTATCTGCCATCAAAGTCTATGTTTCTATGTCAATGTCTCCATTGCAGAAGGAGGGTGAGTGGAATAAGTGCCAGTGATGAGTCCAGCTCCCTTGCTGTAGGTAGAGGCCAGTGATGAATGTGACTCCTTGCTGTGGGGAGGGTGGGGAGATGAAAGAGAGTGACAGACAGAAGGCGTGGGGGAGGAACACAGAGTCAGAGAGAGTAGAGTGACTGTGCTTCAACTCCACTGCACTGAGCAAGCATTACTGAAAGTATGTGATTCATTCGGTATCCGGTCATGTGCTTCCAGAGCCCCTTTCTGTCTGTAATAGCAAAACATCAGCATAGCTCTTGCTATGCAGCTGTAATAAATAACAATAAACCATTTGAAAAAGACTATCAGCAGTATAAAAAAAATCAGCAACATGACAAATTATTAGCAAATTTCACTATATAAAGTGCTAACAATGGGTACCGTGGGGGGGGGGGGCAATAAGAAACACTCAATAAAGCCAGCCCAGTGGTGCCGTGGGTTGAGGTGCTAGACACCACACCAACAGCTCTGCCAGTGACCTGGGTTCAGGAAGAGATCAGAGTCACTCAGGGGCCAGCCAGGAGAGGGAAGGATTGAGTATCCTATGACAGCTCTCCTTCCTCAGGATGGGGGAGTGTTTCTGTCCCACCACTTGACTACCACTTGGCCAAGGCAAATGACAGCAACAGTGGGGAGCAGTAGGAGTGAGGGAGGGCACTGGCAGATGTGGCACATCCATGTGCCACCACTTATATCATGTGCATCATTGCCGCATACAATGCACTGGGGAAAGAAACAGGATAAAAACACCACAGCTCAGCTGGTATCCCCGCAGGAAATGCATGACCCTAAGGGGCATGCCACCATGGGGGTTAACCTGTAAGTCCTCGAGACAGGTCAGTGATGGGGCTGGGAGGATGCCACTGAGAGCAAGGGCCAAAAAACAGGAGAGAAACATCATATATGGAGAAAAAGATACACTCCATAAACAGGCTTGCAAACTTCATGTAATCATAAATTATAAGTCTTTAGATTTCCACCAGAATTATCATTCTGGTAATGACAGGTAGAATGATCTTTGTGTAACCCCCCCTACAAATGGGGGTTCCCGAAATGTCTTCCTCGAGCTTGCCTAAATGCTCACTGCCAGGCTGGTGTCCTGCATTTTAGCAGTTTAAATGTGATTGCCAGAAAGTGCCTGTATAGCCTCTGTGTACTGTCTCTTTAAGAGCTGCCTGTATTGCAGTCGTAAGTAATCTGAGAGGGAACTCTGTTGAAAGATGTAACTATTTGCTGAAAATCATTTAGAGTGATAATACTATTTGGCAGCAGATTAGGCCTTACGGTCTATCGAGTCTGCTGGAACCTTAGATCCTTAGTTGGGTGCCGAGGCCCTCCCATCCCTTGTGCTCCAGAAACCCCTATCATCCATCCCCACCCCCCTGGGACAGGCCATCATCTGATACATCCACTTTCTGTGTCTGTCCCACCCTCTCTTGAAGCCCTCCACTGTGGATCTCTGAACCAGCTCGCCAGGCAGTGCATTCCAAGGGTCCACCACCCTCTCAATAAAAACCTCCTCCTCTTTTCCCCCCTCACCCTTCCACCTTCCAACTTCAAACCATGCCCTCTGGTGATACCTCCCTGCTTTAGTCTAAAGATCCCCTCCATGTTTACCCTATTTATTCCCTTGAGGTACTTGAAGACCTCAATCATGTACCCTGTCTCTCCTCTCCTCCAATGAAAACAGGCAGAGCTCCTCAAGTCTGTCCTCATACGTCAAATCCCCTAGCCCTCGTATCATCTTAGTTGCCCTCCTCTGTACCCTCTCCAGGAGCTGTATGTCCCTCTTCAAGTGTGGTCTCCAGTACTGTACACAGCACTCAAGGTGTGGTCTAACCAGTCCATTGTACAGCGGCAGAATCACTTCCTTGCCCCTAGAGGTGATTCCCCTTACAATGCATCCCAACATCCTGTTTGCCTTGCTAGCCGCTGATAATGTAGTTTGTCTAATCTGCCTTCTTTGCAGCAAGAACTGTTTTGTTTATCTCCACTATCTTGGTCCTGGACTGCCAAATTGGACCAATCAGTACTGGTGGGACCTAAAATGGAGCCGGACTACAGGAGCTGTCTGGAGTCAAAATCTGTAGGAATTGTAGTTTTGGGCTTTTGGTGCCTTTTTGCACCTGAAGGGGGAGCCTTTGTTGTGACTGACAGACAGATCAGCCAACCAAACCTTTTGGATTCTGGGGAAACTCCCAGGCTTGCTGGCAGTTGAGTCAGATCTAAGTTGGGAGCTGTAGAAGCAACAGGTTGAGACAGTCAAGCAGCTGTCTGAGTAGTTTCACGTGGGAGAACTGTGGAAAGGCCTAAGTTGTGGTCTGCATGTCTGCCTGCTGCCCCTGAGAGGGAGAGAAGATAATTATTTCAGACTAAATCCAAGTTTGTGAGAACAAAGTAAGCCACTGATTTTTTACTAGGCTCATACCTGAAGAAGACCGAGAATTTTGCTGAATCACGATTGGCCTGTCAGGATTTCCAGCTGCTTTTGAATCCCCAGTTTGTGCAGAGACTTTGCGATCGTGACCGGAGAGCGGTTTGCCTGGTACAGTAGAATTTCCTTACATGTAAATGTGCTGTGTATTGAAAGTGGGTAGTGATTTGGTTCCCCACTGTGTGAACTGTGTTCTGCTTGCTGGTACCATAGAATCCTTTACATGTAAATGTGCTGTGTATTGAAAGTGGGTCGTGATTTGGTTCCCCACTGTGTGAACTGTGTTCTGCTTGATGGAAGCTTTATCCAGCCTAATCGGACTAAATCCGCGTTCATCTCCATTCAGCCTGTGCCATGCCACGCTGGCCCTGCCAGACTACTCCACTGCACAGAGAAAGCCACCGATGAGATACCTGCCTGGGGATCAGCCCCCTGCTCCACGCTTGAACAGGAACGATGCCTTGGTGAATCGTGTGGGCCCTGCTTCTCCTGGCACTCCAGAATAACCACCTGCTGTCTCAATTTTCATCCAGCCTGTCTCAGTCTTGGGTATCATGAGTAATCATCAGGGTAGCTGCCTGCAACAACAGCCTAATCTAAAAGTGTGTCATCTGATTGTCTTGTTGTTTTCTTTTCATGAACTGAGCCCTCCGGCTCCGGATTACAAATAGTGTGTGTTGTGCATGTTGTTTTCTTCCATCACAGGGCCCCAACCAGCTGCAATGTTCCTGGCTAGCCCACTATTCTCCATCTGGGTACCCAGAGTGTGTGACTGTTTATGGAGACTGAAGTGCATGCATAACTGTTTGATTGATAGAGCATTTAAGCAAATTAACCTGATAACGCCACTCCCTTGTTCAAGTCCCTTAAATAAATTAGATCTAACTCTTTTTTTGCATTTACCCTGACTGTGGTTCCAGTTTGTGCAAGAGTACTGTACTGCTGTTATTTGCTGTGTATAACCTTGTTTTACAGGGGGTCCCCAGGGCCGAGCCAGAGGAAAGCCCTGGTGGTAAGTGCAAACAGTGTGGGTACTTGTGTGGTGTATCAGGGGTATTGTGAAAGTGATTAATGTGTATTGTTCCAGCCACTAGTAAGGAAAGAGGGGGGGGTTACAGTGTCCCGGAGGGCTGTGCCCAGGTTAGCTTGACCACTACCAACCCTGACCGGGTGGAGGCACCCATTTCGGAACTCAGGCCCCTTAACCTGCTACTAGCCAAGCAGGCAGGGGTAGTAGCCCTTGGGATAGCGCCACCTAAGGGTTACATTTGTAAAAGCACTATCGGTTCTCTGGCTTTCAGCAGGAATAGACATGATGTCCTCCTCATTTTTCGAGTATCTAATTTTCTCTAATGTCTTTCTAAAAGTAAGAAGAATGACAAAAACTGGCCTCATAGTCAGTTCAGGTAAATTAGACATCACATAAGCAGTATTAATATTCACTCTCCATTGTGATGAACAAATTGAAAAGATCTACCTCATCAAAATGTACTTGCCTAATTAAAGATTATTAACACTGCATGTCCTTGCAATTAACCAGCTCTTTTTTAGTACAACTCTGTTCTCAACTCTGCTTGGTGAGATGCTTGCAAAAGCTCCAGTTTTGTACCGGTCAGATGACAGCTGACCAAAAGTCCTAAAATTTAAAAATGAGAAATGCAAGCCTATATAAATATCCATAGAGTATAAGGTCAGATGGCCTGCTAGGACAGTGATAGTGCTACGACTTGGATGCCAGTGACCCGGTTCAGCAATGAGCCTTGGTCATCAGAGAGCCAGCCAGGAAGAAGAGGATTGGTGTCCTCTGAGAAGGGAGGGGAATCTCTTTGAACCACTACCACCACCTTGGTTACCAATGTATGGTGCAGGAAGGAGCAGGCTTTGTTTCAGAGGAAACGCTGTTTGGTTTGAGGGACAAGATGCACAATGTGTGCATGACCCAGTTTCAGCAGGCATCTCAGTGGAGGGGGAGAAAAGTGGAAATACCCCAGCCACCAACACATGACAGCCCTGTATGGCCCACAGACCCCACACTCACCAACCTGGGCAGTCCCTCAGCCTGTAATGCAACCTGTCTAATCAGGAGGGACCTGAGCCAGCCCAACAACTTTGACCATGGGAAGGAGATACCATGAGTGCCTGGGCAGGGATATAAGTTCTAAGAGATGGCAGTGTGACGGGACTGGGGTTGTACAGGGTTCCAAAGGAGGTTAGGAGCTGCCCACTGAAGGAAGCATAAATAGAAAGTAAAAAATAATCCATAAATATTCAAAAGATGTTTGTGAATATATACTCACTAAAAGAGCTTTTATATGTAAAAGACTGTTCCCCCGTGTTTCCACTCAATAGTAATTTTCCTTCTTTTTGTGGTGGGTGGGACAATTAGCAAATTTAACATAATGAAAATAAATGACAGTGTTCATAATCACAAACCAGTGACCATGTTTACCCTGCACAGCAACAAACCCCCAGTTGCCTCTGGTATGTACACACGTTTGCTGCTGGGGAGCACCTCACCCCTCATAGCCTCTCCGTCACCCTGTTTCTCCCCATAGCCCTCCGCACACCTCCCTCTACCCCTCCGCCCATCTCGCTGTGCCAGGCCCTCCTTGTCTGTTCCTCCACCTGCCATCCCAGCCCTCGCATAACTGCCCATTCCCTGCTCATCACTTTCTAAGCTTGCAAGCCACGCTACCTGGCAAAATGACATCAATTCATGGCCCTTGTCAGGATCTTCCACTTGCTTCTTCTACTATCTGGCAATGTTCACCCCAATCCTGGCCCAGCAGTGCCCCCCAACTGCAGTCACCCACAGGGCTTCGAATAGCCACTATGAATATCTGCAGCCTGCCTAAAAAAATGCAACCCCTGCAATGCTGGACAGCACAGCACCAACCAGACATTCTGGCTTTAACAGAAACCTGGCTGTCAGCCAAGACACCAGACTCATTTTTCTCTATTCCTGGCTACTCTCTCATTAGGCTTGATTATAACGGCAAGAGAGGTGGTGGCTGTGCCTTCTATGTAAATGACTCACTGCATTACCAAGCCCTGCCTGCGCCCTCCCTAGACCATGGTGCCCAAGCCCTCTCAATAAAACTCTCCCCTGACCCAAACCCTGCTCCTCTTACTCTCACCGTCGCCTATGTCCCACCCCCACAGCCAATCCCCTGCCTGTAATGTGCTCTCTGACTATCTAGCCAGCCACCCCCACAAAATGCAACAAATCCTAGTTGGGGATCTCAACATAAACTGGCTGGAGAGCTCATCAGCACACGCCAAAGATACATTTGCTGCATTAGATATGACCCAACTGGTATCCCAGCCTACCAGGACAAACCCCACTAATGGAACCCACACCCTACTAGATATCCTGCTCACTAATCATCCCCACCATATTACCGACCTGGGTGTCCTACCCAATGCCTTAAGCGACCACTCCCCAATCATCTTCAGCTGGTCCTGTCAGCTACCTAAACCACCACCAAATATCACCTTTCGTCACTGTCTACACCCAGGAGGCATAGCCAAACTCAAACAATATCTAATTAACTGGGACTGGTCCCCTGTTTCCCCCAAGCCCAGCACATAGATGATGCATTGCACTACTTCACCACCACCTTTAATACCGCCTGTGATGCTTTTGCACCGGCCATCAAAGTGACCCCTAAGAAATGTAGTGCCCCCTGGATCACCACAGGACTCCTGCAACAGTTCAAAATGCGTGACAACCTCTGGCATTGTGCCACTGCCTCCGGTTTGCTAAGCGATAGGCAGGCCTATAATGCTGCTTGCAATAAGTGTACCTTTGCAATCCGCAAGGCCAAGGCAGAGCACTACAGAACTGCCCTAGCTACCTCCTGGGGTAGCACAAGAAAGTTCCGGGATAACATCAAGGAGCTGAATGGTAAATCTCACTCCCCCCCCCCCACAACTTAGTGTTAATGGTACTACCACCACAGACACACTTCACATAGCTAACTGCCTCAACTCCACCTTCTCAGACCTCAGCTCAGTCCTCCCTAGCAATGTTTTTGATCCAATTCAGCCTACCCCACCGCCTGAGCTCCTCCACCCCCCCCTCAGACTCAGAGTCATTACCCCTACAGAAGCGAAAGCCCTCCAGAGCTCCAATTACTGCAAAGACGCCTTCAATATGCGTATCCTATACCTTGCACTAGACTCAGTTATCTCCCCACTCACGGACCTTCTAAATCTGTCCCAGCGCCTGGGCCAGTTCCTTACCTCATGGAAAATGGCAGTAATAACACCAATATTGAAATGTGGTGACAGCTCCCTCCCAAACAACTACCGGCCATCTAGATTCTCCCCCCACTCTCTAAAGGCCTTGAAAAGATCATGGCCAATCAGCTCACTGACTGCCTCCTCACATACAACCTCTTACGTAGGGAGCAGTATGGTTTCAGAGCTGGACATAGCACTACGGCTGCCCTCACAGGATTCGCTAACTCCCTGCACTCCACACTTGACAAGGTGCACCTCACAGGGGCCATGTTTATAGACCTCTCAAATGCCTTCAACACGGTTTCTCACCCCCTCCTTCTTAACACATTACAACAAATTGGGGTCTGTCATTGTCCACTCTCATGGTTCTCCAGCTATCTTTCATCTAGAACCTAATGTGTTAAAATTAATAATACCATATCTACTATGCTGCCTGTGTGCTCAGGAGTTCCCCAGGGATCTATCCTGGGTCCCCTGCTATTCAGCATCAACCTCAACGCCCTGCCTAAATCCTGTCCCAGCAACCTTCTCCTCTACGTGGATGACGCTATTCTTTATGCTGCACATCCTGATCCTCTCTCTCTCTCCAGCACACATTACAAAACTCCTTCTCCCAGACTGAACACTGGTTTGTGAACACAGATTGGTGGTCAACATTAAAAAAAGTAAGATGATGCTCTATGCCCACCACCAAAACAGATCAAAGGATTTCCCCCTGGAAATACTCTCTGCCTCTCTCATCCCACTGGAACAGGTCCAAAAGTGTAAGTATATTAGGTATTACATTTCACTCTTCCCTCTCATTCCACGAACACATAAAAATCCTCACCTCGTTCGGGAATGGACTCGGGTTGCCAGGAGGAGGAGAGCATCTGTTGCTCTCCTCCTCCAGGGGTGGGATCCTGGGGTGTTTCATGCACCCAATGCTCCAGTGCCTGTCTCTTCACCAAAAAAATCCACCTGGGTTCAACCCCAATAGGTGTCATGGCTTCTCTTCAGGCAGCCACCATCTCAGCGTTCACATGGGCTGCCCCAAAAACTATATGGAAGGTGCCTAGGGTCAGGACCACCCTGGCCCAGCGATCCTTCCCCCTTAAAGCTCCATCCTGGTACAATGCCCTCCCTCCGGCTGTCACATCAATCACCAATCTAGGTCCTTTTAAAGCTGCCTTAAGGGCCCATATCCTCTCCTCATGTCAGTACCAGTGTAACTGGTAACCTGTGGATCCTGCACCACCGCTAGGCCATGCACCCGCCTTTAGCCAGGCAGTGAAAGCCCTCACTATTTCTAGCCTACAGGCTCCTCACCTCCATCGGGTACCACATAGTTGACTGGACTATGAATGCATTGTTTTATGAGTATAAGACAAGGCCTCCCGAGGTAGCTTACTACCAACTCATACCATGCATTGCTTTAGCTACCAATTGTATAGGTCTTAACGCTCATTAGGTAAATATGTTGATAGCTCTGCACTGTTTTAGCTCCCAAATGTATAGGCATTAACCAGTGCTCATTGTACTTATCTCTGTATGATTGCTCACCCACATTTATTCTATGTATGTACTGTATGAATGTCTATGTTTTATTCTGACGTGGAGCCTTTGGAAACGAGTCTATGACTCAAAGGGTTGTAATTCCGATTTCCTAAATAATAAATAAACCATGTACAATTTTGACATTTTTTTTATGGTTTGTATAATGATATGGACAGTGTTTGGCAATTTGCTGGTTTGGATTTTTATATTATCCTCCCCTTTTTTGGATGGCTATTAGGCAAAAAACAAGTTGATAATAGGTAATACAGATTACGGGCAGGATTCACAAAAGGGATGCGTCCAGCACATCGGAGATGCACCAGCGTATCCCCGACTTGCACACTGGTGCAATTCTGAAAGGGGACTGATGCATTGCACACCACCCATAATGATATGCGACACATCTGGAGGGGTTGTGCAGGGGCCGTGCCCATGCATATGGTGCGCAGCCCCATTCACAACCCAACTCAGAGGCGAATCCCTGTAGCAAGTCCAGAGATGCGCCTCCAAAAGATAAGTCTACATCAAGTAGACATAAGTGGGTGTCCACCCACAGGCAGGCTGTTGTACTGCACACAGCAGCACAGCAGCACAGCAGCCCGCTTACCCTGGCAGTCTGTGTCCCCTCCTCCCTGCCTGTAGCCCCGTGTGCCTGTCAAGTGGCACATTGCCACAATAGGCATATGTATCCTCCCTCCTGCCCATAACCCTGTTTGGCCTCTCAAGCAGCACACTGCCACAATAAGCATATGTATTCCCCCTCCAGCCCCAATCATAGCAGGAATGAGGTCCCACATTACCCTGGTAGTCCAGTGGCCCCCCACTCACTCAGGCACTCCCACTCCACCCCGCACCCCCCGTCCTGGCATGGGTAGATGGCCGGCAGGCAGCTCAACTCACCCATACACCACCACGGCTGCCTGCTGACTGTGCTGTCCATGAATGACAGCATACTGTGCAACTGTATGCACATTGGACAACCTTGTCAACCAATGGGCTTGCAGTGTGTACTGTATGCTGACATTCACAAGTTTGTCACTCACAAGGTTGTACAATGCACATACATATGGGATACATATGCTTATTATGGCAGTGTGCTGCTTAACAGACATTATGGGGCTACGGGCGGGGTGGGGGTTCTGTCATGATTACTGTACCACCACAGTGTGCGGCATATGAGCGGGGATTCGGGCAGGGAGAGGGGACCACTGGACCACCAGGGACAATACCAGTGTGGTTGCACGGGATTAGTGATATGGGCTGGAGGGGTACACTATACCACTAGGGATCATTACGGAGTTGTATTCCGTAGGCCCAGTGATACGGGCAGGATGGGGAAATGCTATTTTATCTGTGAACATCACACGATGCATGCTACTGGAATGGTGCTACGGGCACAGTGGGGGGGGGGGCACTGACCTACCAGCAGTGTTTGGTTGTGGTTGTACTGCCGCACAGGCAGAGCACCCATTGCATTCAGCCGAGTTCATCCCTGTACTGCTTATGCAAATGTGGACATAATGACATGCAAATGGCCCCATTGTGCCTTGTATGCCTAATGGCCCCATTGCATATTAATAACACTGAATTGCACCTTTGGGGCCGATGTGCTGCCCCATGGATTCCCAGCCAAACCAGAGGTTGCGCGGTGCATCCTGGGCTGGGGGCAACTGTGGTATTCACAGAGGGATCGCCAGGAGCATCCCCAGCACATCTTCTGTGAACAGCAGTTCAGATATGGTATTTGGAAGTGGCCAACCCACCGGTGTGGTGTTTCCATGACACCGGCAACCAGGGTTTGGGAACAGATCCAGGTCATCAGAGGGCTGGCCGGGGGGGAGAAAGATTGAGCGTCCCTAGGACTGCTCTCCTTCTCCGGGGGGGAGGGTAGTGTGTGCAGTGCAGGAGCAACACCTGGTGGAGGCTGGGTCCTTGCCATGCACCGACACAAGCAAGAAATTCTGGGGCGGGACAGATGCAGGACGTCATTGCACGTCCCAGCCACAGCTTACAGGGGAAAAAAATATGCTGCCTGGCCGTCTCCATGACACCAATTTTCCAAGCTTCAATTAGCTACCCAGCCGACTCTCCCAACCAGTTACTAAGATCATGACATGGTGCTAATGGTGCCGTGACCCTGCCCTCTGAGGCAATCAGGGGTAACCGGGAAGTGCTGGCAGATATGGGTGGTGGAAGCACAGGGGACACACGTGACCAGGCCAAGATTGATGACCAAGGCAGGGGCAAAATGATATAATTGAAGAAAAAATAAATGGTATTTGAAGTGTATATTTTATTAATAGTGTCAATAAGTTTTAAAGTGTTTTAAATTGTTTTAAAAATGTTAAGATTGTACAGCACTTTGATATTTATGAATTGCGCTTGATAAATAACATTTTATTTGATTTGATTTGAATACCACAGTTGGTGCTCGGCGCATCTCATTTGCACCACGGCATCCGAGATGCACAGAGTGCAAGTCCTTTGAGAATCCTGCCCTGCTTTTCTATCTCATTTAACAAGTCAGCTTTCAATTATCAACCAGATTACATTGTCACAGTGTCTTTTCAACAATTTCCTCTGTTGCAGATTTTTAGTCAAGAAACACATTTTTTCTTTGCTATGTGAAACTCTGATTGCCTTGGTCTCACCTCTGGCTCTGTCTCCATCTATTTCCCTTGGGTTTCTTTGGTCTACTCATTTTCCTTGTTTTCCTCAGAATATCCTAGTCTTCCATCAATCTTTCACGGCCAGGCACAACCATACCCCTCTCTCGTTTTCTTGTATAGCAGTCATGGCATTGTTGTGTCACAGCGTATAACTGTGTGGAGCTGTTGAGTGTAACCGGTTAAAAAAGATCTTAATTCAAGGTATGGGTATCAAATGAACTTAAATTCAAGATTAAATGTTTCCAATTAATTCTAGCACAGATGGCATACCATTCATAAAAGTGTAAGGTTTGACTTCCAGTGATGTCTCCGACTGAGATACAGCACTAGTTCAAAGCTATTTCAAAGCTCCAATCAACCGTTCAAACTAGCCATAGCACTTTCTATAACATTTAAAATATTACTTTTCTTTGGTGGCACATTGTGGCAGGAAACTTTTATGAGGGCATCAGGAAGAGCAAAGTGCAGCAGAACCAGCCAACCTTACCAGCTTTGCTCTAACCACCTGATCATAATGGAACCTCCACTCTGTGGGAAGCATGGCATTCTCTTCCCATACAACAATGGTACCAGACTCAGTGGTTAAAAACAAGCTCATACTTTCCAAGCTATTTTCTTTTCAGGCTGAAATAAAGGATTCCTTCCATATGATTCACACAGATGCAGACTCCCTGCAGAAGGAACAACATGAGCTGCAGGTGGCAGTCTACTCCATTGATACCAGGTGAAACCAAATGGCAAAACCTTTGCTTCATTTGCATCACTGGCAAACACAAATTGAAGAAAAATGCCAGGGTTTATAGAGTGACAGCTCTGGAGCAAAAACCTCCATGTATACAGAATCCCAGAGGGAGACAAAGCCAGAATATCACGGACTTTGTCACCCAACTTATGCAAAAAACCATCTTCCTACCCTCTTACTTGCATCTGGAGCCTGGGCATGTCCCTCATGCACTAGGCCATCAGCCATGCCCCACAGAGCAGTCCAGGTCCATAATTATGAAATTTCTGCCCTAGCAGATAACAGAAAAAGTTTGGCCACAGCTTAGCAACTTAATGCAGTGATGTGGGAGCAACACAGAATTTTTTTGATCATGGCTATGCACTGACGCTCCAGGTTAAAAGGCCCCTGCATATAAGGTCTGTGAGAGGCACGGAAAGAGATCACCTACCATACCGCTACTGAAGCTGCTTCTGATCTTGGGTACTGAGGATTCAAGCTACCACAGCTGCAGAGACCTGTGCCATGACCTTGAGTGGGGGCGACATAACCCACCAGACTCTCAGTTGTTGACCTTGTGAATACAGTCAAAACTATCACCTTTCAGCATCAGCAAGACTGAGCACAGCAGTCCCAGGCTATGATAAACTCCATTAAAGAACTGATACAGTTCTTTCAGAGACAGACAAATTTACATTTCTTGTACTGAGCATCTGAACTGATTTTCTTTTAGTCATGTCCCAGTGGTATAGTCTCTTAGATGAGTGTAGGGGATTTGGCTTTTCAGCACCTTGGCTCTTGGTTATCCTGGGTTTTGGCTGGGTGGGGGACATGTGGGTTGAGGAGTGGGAGCTTAACTGGCACGTTTCAAGTGCAGACCTCTATCGAACATATGGGTTTGGCCTAACACTTGGCATGAGAGACATCCCTGCTACTCAGTATGCATTTAGGAGTCTGAGGAGAGCCTTTAGGAGCATGTGAGTTAGTGACCATAGACCCAAAGCCCTGTTTAGTGGGTGGCCATGCCTCCCACCCACCTCCTGTACTGCTGCTCTGATGCTCTGCTTCAGGTTCACTGGTTTGCTTAGCACACTTTGCTGCTAGCCAGGTCTCAATAATGGCAGTGAGGTACAGCACCTCCCATTTTCTCATATCCCTATGTCTGGCTGCCAAATTTTGCTGCACTGGCAGCCATCTGGATCACCTCTAATAGCGGCTCTTGCTTCGCCTCCATTTAGCATCCCCCCCAAACTATCTGGGTGTTTGACCAGCTGTTTATTAGGCTTTTGCAATTTGGTCATTGGGTAAGGGGTTGTCTGACCTCCAAGGTAATTGGTAATTGTCTCCTTAGTATGGAGACCACTTGCTCATTGAATCTCCTGCTGGTATACTAGCCTCCTCTACCAGGTCAACATGCAGTGCTGAGTGTCTCATCCATATTTCACAGGCACTGGCTATCTGCCTTGTTCATATTCTATCAGGCCAAAAAAGGCCCTTTAGCAATATAACAAAGAACTGCACTCTGGGAACAATAACCAGGATACCAGAAATTTGCTAAACAAATTTTTATTTGGCTCCCAGAATGGAGTCACTGGGAGGGCCCTTTTAAAACTTTGTTTAGCAGATTTTTGGTATCCTGGTTATTGTTTACAGAGCGTGATTCTTCATTTCATTGTGTAAGTGACTGGGGCTGGCCACCTGTAGCCTGTACACTGCCACATTTCCTGGGCATGCTGCTACCTGTCCTAAATGAAAAAGCCCTTCGCATGCACATCCCTGGCATTATCTTCAGCCCCAGAAATCCTGCTGTGTACTTTGTTGTAGATGCAGCCGGGGGCATAGAGTTTCACCCTGTTTATGTGACTAAGCCCCTTGTTAATAATCACAGCAATGTCACTTCTCTCTTCGCATCTGTGCAGGTTACCTTGCCTCATAGGTCCACAGACAGTCACGTGGCTACCCTCTGCTCCAGCCCCATCATCAGCAAACAGGTGAGTTTAGTTTACTCCCTCTACCTTGGAAGCTACAGTTCCCTTATCCTCTCTGTTGGGAGCTCACCTTAAATCTATTTTCCAGAGACCTCCTTTTATGCTTGCCATAGGCACAGCATTTTGGTATGATAGAGGGCTTTGAGAGGTGAGTCGCAGTGATCCAATCCAGAAGAGTCTACAAGGGGCTTGCCAATAATCAGTAAGACTGATTATGACACTCTCAGGCATGAAGTGCTTGGACTTCAAAACATTGTGCCGACAGACACATTCATAAATCAGCTCTTTCATTCTCTCTGTGTCAGAGCAGGGAAAGATTAATGTCTGTGTCTGAAGCATGCTATTTGGAATGCACTAAGTCCATCTTAATGTGGGCTACACATGGGAAAGGCTATAAATTTTTTGGGGGGAGACTTCTGCCAGATTAACTATAGAAGCAGTTGTTTGAGACAGTTGATGTAACCCTTTTACTCCCAATATGGAATCAGCTGCCTCTCTCAGTCTAGGGCTTCACTAGTGCATTTATGTCACCATTCTTAAGCAGTTTTTCTTATTCATATGCATATCAAGCATTTTATTCAGTATGGTAGGCACTTTAGCACCACATATGGACAGAAAAGAAAAATTATGTAGGAGAAAGAATAGTGGAAGGGGATACTACCTAGGTAGGTGACCAATGTACTAAGGCATACAATTTAATATAAATAGGATAAGAAAATGGCACTGCTGCAGCAGACTACTAAGAAAGACAAGGGGAGAGGTTAGAAAAATATGCCCCTGGTTGCTCCAGTTATTGCTAACATAGAGCACATCTCTACCACAGCCTGCAGTTCAGTTTTATGATCTTCTCACACCAGACTGGTGGGAATAGATGCCACATTCCTTTCTGAAGTCACCCATACACCAGACTACTGCAGCACTGCTGCAGAGGAACCTCTACACTGAGGCCCAGCCCCCACTCCAAGCAGAGAATGGTAAAAACTGTATTCTTTATTCTTTTGCATTCCCTTCAGTTTGTCAGTTGTTGCCCCACCATAACTGCCAGCCCCAGAAGGTCAAGCCTTAGTCTTCCAGCATGGCCTGGGATCTTCTCTTTGACCAATACAACATTTATACCAAGCAAGCATCCAGTATTGACAAATGCTTGTTTTGTTTTGTTTTAGCTGTTACCATGTGTTGGATTAGACGACCAAGCTGTACTTTGTTTTATTCTGTTTGTACCATTTGCTATATTTTTTGGTCTGCCCTGTTGCTGCACCCTCTTTTATTCAAAATGGCAGTTCTGGGGTACTAGTATTTAGCATGGGTAGGAATCCCTGGAATGGGCAGCATCCGTGAGGAAGTTTCCCTATTCTCTCTTTAAGTTGTCTGATGCTCATGGTCCTTCCATGTTGTGGGTTGAGGATGACAGCAAGATGGGTGCTAGAATACATTTTCTGGATGGGTGCAGTCCATCAGGTATCCCCAGTGTCCAGGTTATTTGTGTGATTCTTTTATATTGGGGTACTAATGGCATTTAGTCTGGTCCATTTTTTTTTCTTAAAAGAGTAACAGCCTGAATAGTCCAATGGAACAGACTAAACTTTTGCAACAACTGCAGCCAGATACTTGCAGGAAATGCACCTGTCCTCAGTGGAGCGTGCTAAATTGGGGAGAGAGAGACAGTAAACCATAATAGCATCTTCCTGTAAACAAGGCCCCTGGAATTCTGCGATTCTGTGGCTGCAGAATTTTCCGCAGAATTTGCACCATTCTGCAGACTTCATATAGTGCAGCAGAATTAATTGTTTTTGGTGAATTTTCATTCAGATATACAGTTTTTCCACAGTGCCAGGCTCTCGTACCCATCTTGTTTATCCTGAAGCCCCTCTTCTATGCTTGGCATGTGATGTCATCAATGACATCATATCATATTTTAGCCAATGGCAGGACTGCATTCTGCCACAAAAATGAATAAATCATGCAGCAGAAATCAGAAAATGCTGCTGCAGAAGCCTTGGAGCCCTGCCTCAGAAATCAGAAAATGCTGCCGCAGAGCACTAGGGGCCCTGCCTATAAACATTGAAAAAGACTGGGCACTGCTATACTTATTCCATGTACCACTTCATTTTGAAATGCAGGTCCAGTAAGTGGTCATTCTAATGGGTGCTTATATGCAACAGAGGCCACTCTAGTGCCCACGATCGGGCATATTTCGTCCACTGGACCACCAGGGATGTGAATGGGAGGAGGGGGAGCTACTTGATGCCCGCGATCGGACTGGGGGCACAGGACTGGGTTGGGGCCAGCCACAGGTGGCAGCTGCTGTGTTGCGCCCTGCAATGCAGCAGCTCACCTGAGGTGGCCCTCAACAAACCTTTTTTGGCTCAAAGTTGTGCAGGCGCAGGTTGGGGTTGCGCCTGCACAACTCTGCACAGCCCGACTGAATATCGGGCTGTGCAGTTTATGCATGGTTCCTCCCCCTCCTGTTGAGCATGCATTCATTTGCATTGCACTGTTGCTCAGCCTGTTTTCTGTGGCGCAACTGCCTCCTGCTGAATATCGCAGAATGGAGCAAGTTTGGACTTGAGCATACGCAACCCAGTTGCGCATGGCGCAACCCTTTTGAATATCCGGGCCTATGTAATTATCTTCCATGATTGGGGTGTAAAATTATACATGATACTCTTATTGAAGAGATCTGGCAAAAATTCTGTCCACCATTCAAGGTCCAGCAAATAAAGGACTGCAGGGATATTTTCTGGTCCTGGTGATTTGTTCCTCTTGAAACTAGATATAGCATTCCTAACTTCCAGTGGAGTAATCCATTTGAAGTGTTCATTCATCTCTGCCTCCCCAATACTATCTAAGTGCTGTTTTCTATAAAAGACAAAACTATAATACTTTATGCAAGTAGTGGGTGAAATATAAGAATCTTGTTGGTTTTTATATTAGTTAGTACCCATTGCTACAAACCTCCAGAAACTTTTGTCATTTCTATTTTCTATCATCACCATCATTTCTTCCCATAGTTCTTTCTGATGTTTTAATTTTTGAGTGCTTACATGGTTTTTATATTGTTTTCTAAACTTACTTAATTTTGCTAAGTTTGTTTCAGTCATTTTTTTGTATATCTCATAAGTTTTGCTAGTCTCTTTCTTCTTGTCTGTTTTGTAGAACCAGTTTTCTTGTTTACTGTATATTGCATTGTGCAGTTGCCCTTCTTGTTATTTCCTTTAATAGATTAATAAGAATTTATAATCTGTATATGTATATATAGGATCAAATTATTTATTGATTTATTTAGTTCTTGTTTGTATGTATTGATTATTTGAAATGCTTTGCTTAAAATCAGCAAATGATCACTTACTGCTCTGGAGATGATCTTTAGATCTGTACACTCATGAAAATCGTATGCTGATGCAATAACATAATCAATAAGTGAGATGCCTCTGTGATTCATGCAACTAGTTCCGCCTTTCTATCCAATTGAAATCTACCATTGTAGATAATCAGATGTAAAATTTCTAGTAGTGTTTTCATACACGCTAAAGTATCAGTATTTATTTTACCTAGTGATTCCCTTCTGGTTACATTTAATAACTCAAGCATAATTTGCACATCATTGTTTTTTTTGAGGATCCAGTTTCACCATATCTGATGTTTAAGTCCCCAATCAGAACTAGCTCAACGTCATTAAATTGATTTTGTACCACATACTGTAAATATACTGTATAATTTTGCTAAAGAGATGTTTATCATGTATTGCTGACTTTTTTTTTGAGATTTATAGATATTTGCCAAGATTATTATGTCTTTTCAGATTTTGAATACGGTAATTATATAGTTTTGCATGATTATGGATTTAATCACATCAGAATAATCAGTTATCTTGATATAAGTAACTAGTCTACCACAATTTCTGCCAATTTTAGCCCACTTTTGTGCTGCAGCATGAAGCAGCTGATTTCCATTTAAACGTGCAACTTCAATTTGGTCATCTCCATGCCACGTTTCCTGTCAGTTAATTATATCTGCCTTAGTAAGAAAATTAATACATTCTGGGCTGGATATTCAAACTGCGCCATTCTGAGGTGCAAGCCCTTGCGCTGCGCAAAATAGTTGCGCAGGGGTGTGGCCGGGGTGATATTCAAGGGTTGCGCTATTGAGCAACTCCTTGAATATCACCCAACCAACCACTGTGCATAGCGCTTATTCAACTTCGGTGGCGCAGTACCATTGCGCCATCGCGCAAATCCTCGATATTCAAAAAGTGACATGCAAATGGGGCCATAATTCATGCAAGGTGCAGGGGCCATTTGCATCTGATTATGGCCCCATTTGCATGCCATTAGCATGTAGGTGTGCCGATCCCTGAGGTCTTGCGCCTGGCACCCTGCCAGGCAGCAGCCATCGGGGACCAACGCACCTGCAGCCCGATTGTGGCTGCATTAGTTTAAAAACAACCCCCCCAATACATCCCTGGTGGTCCAGTGGACCAAGAAGCCTGATCGCGGGCTGAATCACTTTAAAATACAACCCCCTCTCCTCCCAAACATAGCCCTGGTGGTCCAGTGGACGAAACTCCCGTTAAGTGGGATGTATGCAGTAAATACCCCCAACACATCCCTGGTGCCTAGTGTCCCCCACCCACCCACCCACCCATGAAGCCCCACCACCCTGCTCCCCGGCAGCCAGCGGGCGGTTCACAAAACTGGACTGTCTTATACGGTATGGGTTTGCGCCATTGGCTCTTGCTCTGCACCAATGGGCATGCAGCCCCTACCACAGCAGTCCAGTCGGCGGGTGGCGGGCCAGCTTGGGCAGGTGAGATGCTGCCACCTGCCGGCTGCCGGGGAGCGGGGTGGTGGGGCTCATGGGTGGGTGGGGTGGGGGACACTAGGCACCAGGGATGTGTTGGGGGTATTTACTGCATACATCCCGCATCGGAGTTTCGTCCACTGGACCACCAGGGCTAGTGTTTGGGGTGAGATTGCTTACATCCCGTGAACGGAGTTTCGGTCCACGGGACCACCAGGGCTATGCTCGGGAGGAGAGGGGTTGTATTTTAAAGTGATACAGCCCACGATCAGGCTTCTTGGTCCAATGGACCACCAGGGATGTATTGGGGGTAGTTTTGAACTAATGCAGCCCGCGGTCGGGCTGGTGGGGGGAACATTTCTGCTGTTGCCCGCGATCAGGCCAGTGGGGGTGGTGGTGGGGATTTTCACTCTTTAAGCCGATGGGCTGCAGGGGGCACAGGGAGTGGGTTGAGGGCCAGCCACAGGTGGCAGCTGCTGTGTTCGCCCTGCAGTACAGCAGCTCACCTGATGGTGCCCTCGGCTAAGCCTTTTTTTTTGGCTCAAAGCTGTGCAGGCGCAGGTTGGGGGTTGCGCCTGCACAACTCTGCACAGCCTGGCTGAATATCGGGCTGTGCAGTTTATGCATGGTTCCTCCCCCTCCAGTTCAGCATGCATTCATTTGCATTGCACTGTTGCTCAGCATGTTTTCTGTGGCACAACTGCCTCCTGCTGAATATCGCAGAATGGAGCAAGTTTGGACTTGAGCAGGCGCAACCCTATTGAGCATGGCTCAACACTTTTGAATATCTGGCCCTCTGCGTCCGAAAGCTTTGAAAAAAGTCCACCAATGTTTCATGTCAGTATTCATATACTTTGTTTCTTCTCATCCAGAAAGACTGCGGTACTATCATCCAATAGATGTGTTTGTTCAGTTTCAAGATCAGCTGTCTGTCTGGGTGAGTTCATATGAATATCCTTCTTTCCATGCAGTCAATCACTCTTGTCAGCTAATGGTTGATATATATTACTGACTTCCACATATTTCATAGTTGTTCTACTTGTTCCTTACACTTTCCCCATACAGGAGGTAGCTGGTCTCAAACACCAAACCCGCAAGACACACTTTCAGAAGTCTCTGTAATGTCAAGGTTCTATCATTTTAATATATATATATATATAAACACTTTTCTGTGCAAAACTGAGTGGTGCAGACCAACAATAAATAGCATAAAAACACTAAACCCGTACATAATACAGTACTATGTTTGCCTTCACCATGAAACATACTAAAACAAAAACAATGAGGTGGTAGTATTGGAATGGGGGTTGGAAAAACAAGGGGGGGAACAGAACTTGAACAAAAGAGGTAGTATGTATAAAGTATGCACAGAATACAACGTTTTAAAGTGGCAGGATCCATGCTAGATTAGACTGTCAATTCTAAATGTTTTAAAGTGACAGTGTAATGCACTGTCAAAGTATGTAATTTATTTGCTGTGTTGTTAAGAGACACAGCACGATTCTAAAATAAAGCAGCAAGCAGTCACTTTATTACCAGTACTTCCTATGAGTTCACTAGGTAGGGACACAATTGAAATTTGTCATTGAGCCTGGGGGTGCATGGTTCTGAGTGTATATTGCTAAAAAGTCTGTCTTTTTAAAAGGAGGTTGTCTAAATTTCCTCCCTGAGGTCCCAGTGTGACTTTTCCTGATGCACTCAATTTAAATATGTGTTCAGACCCCTCTCTGTGTGCATGCATTGCTAGTGCATTGTTTTGGTTTCTCTCAAGATGTCTGTTATTTATTGCACTGAGATGTTCACCCACCCATTATTTAAATTGTCTAAGAGTCTTCCCCACATTAACCCCTCACAATTGACACGGGTTGCCATGTATACAACAACTTCAGTCATGCATGTGATCAACTGTTTGATCTCAAATTGCTGGTTTGTATTTGGACTGGAGAACTGTTTACACTTTCCCACATGTACACAGAATTGGCAGTTCCCTTTGGTTTGTTGTTATTGTCCTGTTCATGATTTATTTCATGGTAACTGTGAACTAGTCAGTCTCCGGATTGACTCCAGTCTTGTAAAGCAAATTGGGACCCCTGTCAATTACAGAGGCAAGTCTCTTATCAGTCTGCAGCACATGCCAATGTACTGCAAGGATTTTTTTCACCTTATTACATGTCTGTAAGTCAATGATTATATGTTTGTAACTAAAAATGATGACTGTTGCACACGCTGACGTGGAACCTTTGTAAAAGAACCTTGGCTCAAAGGTATTGTAATCCTAGATTAAAAGAAGTAAATAAATAAAATAAATCAAAGGCCTGTGGAGAGAACATAGTCACAAAGTTTAAGTTACTGTAAGTTCCCTATTTCTGCTGTTTTGCTTGACTCTCCTGTCTGCCTGGTAGTGTTTCTGGCTCTGTTCTCCACTTGTGAAATACTACCTGTACTATATCCTCTCTTTCCGAATCTGGTGTCAATTTCCTTGAATCTCAATTTGAAATCTGTTTCTAACGACCAATTTCTTCTCAGTCTTAGAAATTGGCCAATGGGAATGCTTTCCACCTGATGTCTAGGGTGACAGCTTGAGAAGTAAAGAATGGAATTTCTGTTTGTCTGCTTTCTAAATAAATCAGTTTGATTGTTGTTACACTGATCAATGAAAATTCTTAGATCCACATAGGAAATTACAGTTTCGCTACTATTCAATGTGACTTTCAGATGTCTGCTGCTATCCTGTAAGTATTGAACAAAATCTCCCAGCTCTTGGTCAGACCCTTTCAAAATTAAAACAACATCATCAATAAAATGCTTGTACATGTGCAGTAAGGTGAAAAAGGGGTTAGTCTGTGCATTAAAAACATGATCATCTTCCCAGATGCTCATATAAATGTTTGCATAACTGGGGGCAAAGAGGGCCCCATTGCCATGCCCTGAATTTGTTGATAATGTTTACCCACAAAATTGAAGCAGTTAGATTTTAATACTGTCTCTATTAATTCTGTAATAGAGATAATAAATTCCCTGCATGTCTGTGTTTTTGTTTCTAATGCTCGTTTCATAGCCCTGATCCCCTCTTCATGAGGAATATTAGTGTACAGTACTTGTATATCCAGTGTCGCAAGTTTCCATCCTGAGTCTAACTTCATGTTGTGTAATAGTTCCACCATGTGTGGAATCTTTCACATATACTGGAAACAATGTGGAAATCTGTTGTATATTTGATTCAGCATATGTGCTAGTGGTTCAGTTAAGGAGCCAATGCTGGAAATTATCAGCCTACCGGGGGTTTTGTCAGGTTTTTGTGGATCTTTGGAAGACAGTAAATAGTTGATGTCACTGGGAAATCTACTGTTAGGAATGCATACATTTGTTGACTTACCAGACCATTAGATAGGGATTCATATAAAAAACAATCCATGTCCCTTTTATAGGTCATAGTAGGATATGTTCCATTTTAGTATATCATTCACTGTTTGTTTATGAGTATTTCTGAGTGCTAAACATTCAGAGGTTCAGTAAACACCAGTTTCCTTTTTTAAATCTGTGTGCATGTACACGTAAAAAGGGTTAAATTTTGCATTAGCATAACATTTCTATCTTTCCCCGGTTTAGGGGGAAAACGACACTGATGGACCAGTCCCATTTTAACAATTTCTTTCAATAGCCACACAGCTCATGAACTCATTAAAACAGCTCTTTATGGATATAGTGACACACAGCATGTATTATTGTTAACGTCCCCGCATGATGATGTTTCTTATGACAAGAACGATATCTAAGTATGTATTAAGAGGAGTGGCGTCCTCACCAATTATATGGTTATTTTGTTTATTCTAAGTCTGCTTTCTTGTTACTGTATGTGAACTGTGAAAAACAATGAACATATAGTATATATAAAATTCCCTGTTTGCTAGCTGTTCCAAAATCTCTTGTTCATAGTCGTCCCTATTCATGGTGATAATCAATCCCCCACTTTACCACCTGGCTGATATCTTATCCTCCCTGTTTTAGCTATTGCTGTCCTAGTTGACAAAAATCAACAATTAGTATTCATAGGCTGTCCATTTTAGAGCTGACAGCTAAAATGTTTTTGGCTAAAGCTTCATTGGCTAAAGTCAAGTTGACATGGTCCCCCTATGTCCAGCTTTTAAATGAGCTCTGCACATCCACAATATCTTCTTCATAGAATTCCAGACCAAAACTGTTTCCAAAAAGATGAGTTATCATAATTTTAAGCATTGTTTTGCGTTCAGAACCAATGTGTGAGACACCAAAAATAGAAAGGACTATGTCTGATAAAGCTTGTAAATGTTCACACCTATATGTAAGTTCCTGCAAATTTGAATTCTTGGTCAATTCTTTTGCCAGCTCTATTTTTGTTTTGATCTCCTTGTTCCCTTCTTTCAGTATGGATTTTGTGTTTACGGGGTAATCCATATGTGACAGGGTAAATACCACACCAGGGAACAAGGGGTTAACCCCTAGGATAAAACTGAGGAAATGCAGAGACTACAACAGGCAAATGGGGGGATGTCTCCACAGGTGTGACCAGTTAGAGAGAGACTGAAAAAGACAGGGGAATTCAGCAAGAGCGAGAGAGAGAAGCTGTAAGCTGCTGCCCTGTAAGAGATAAACCAGAGCTGAAACCAAAGAAAAAGTTTTAAGTTATGCAGAGAGCCACTGGGGAAAAATTGCTGAAGCCTGCTACTGAGAACCAGACCATGTCTGGAGCACAGGATTCTGAAGTCAAGGACTAGTTTAGCCAGTTGAACCAATAACAGTGAGTAGAATTTACTGCTGAGAACTGCCTGAAGACAAGGCTAAAAGGGGAAACTGTCTGTGCCTCATTTAAGACTGTATTTTGAACAAACTGCTGGCCCACATGAGTGGAGCAAAGAACTGTTTTTTGTTAATTTTTATGTTACCAGACCAGGCTGGGGAAGTTGAACTGACTGATTATGATTTTCTGGAGTAACACCTCACATTTGAAGCAATAAAAGTGCATTTTGTTCTGTGAACCTGAAACACAGCGTGTTGCCTTTTCATATACCATAGGCCAGCTTGTCACACGTGGTGTGAGAAGTGGGATTTGAACCCCTACTGGAGTGAGCAGGACTAGTTACATTCTGGAAAAATGGATCTGGAGAAAGTGCTGAAGTTCCTCGCTGAGCAACAACAAGCATGACAGGCTCAGCTACACCAGGTTTTCACCCAGCTGGCTCAGCAGCAGCAGGAGCCACAGCAACAGGCCCAACAAGCGTAGCAAGCCCAACAGGAGGTGCAACAATAGGCACAACAAGCGCAACAGGAGGCACAACAGCAGTTTCTTATACAGCTCGGACAACAACAGCAGCTCCTGCAGTCCCTGGTGCAACAGCCACAACAAGATCCTACTGGGGAGGCTGGTCCGACTATCATGGGGCCAGAAGTTCCTAGGATGAATACCATGCTGACCAAAATGATGTCCAAAGATGATCCTGAGGCCTTCCTGGTAATGACTGAACAAGTGACGGAAGCTGCTGGATGGCCCAGACCCCAGTGGGCTGTCCGCCTTGCCCCCTGTCTGACCGGTGAAGCCCAAGCAGCCTATCGAGCTATGGACCATATCACAGCTGGAGAGTACACAGAGGTGAAAGCAGCAATGCTAGACCACCTAGGCATCAAAGCAGAAAGTTACCGATGGAGGTTCTGAAGCTTCAAATTTGCAGCAGATGCACGACCTAGAGTGGTGGGACAACAACTGTGGGACATTGTGTTGGCGTTGGCTAAAGCCTGAAGGTTGCAGTGGCCCCAAGGTGGCCAAGTTTATCATCTTGGAACAATTTTTGAACATCCTGCCCCCGGGAATACAGAGCTGGGTCTGCAACAAAAGATCTCCACCCTAGCAGAGGCTGTGAAGATCGCGGAACAAGTGTTGGATGCTGAACTCTTCTCCTGCCCTGTGATCCTGCCTACAAGGCCACAGAGGAAGATGGGGAATTGACCCAGGAGCCAGACTGAAGGAATATTGACTGGAACTATGAAAGGACCTTGGGCATGTAGGGAGGGAGTGTATGGGCCAAATACAGGTCAGACTTTGGGGAAAAATGACACCCCAGCAGCCCAGGGAGACATTTCCGTAGGGCCCGCTGCCTAAGCCCGGAAGCTCACCCCATAGCCAAGACACAGGGGCATGTTTCTCATATAGACAGAGGGATCACTTTGTGAAGAACTGCCCCCACATGGACTGTACCTTCATAGACTGCACGTTTACAGATGGGTATTCACTGTACAGTCGGGGTGGGGGCCCTGAATCCCGAGATTTTGTGATCTCTGTCAAAGTAGAATGGATAGAGACGGAGGCTCTGGTGGACTCAGGAAGCTGCCAGACCCTAGTCAGGGTGGCCCTGGTGAACCCCCAATGCTGAAAGGACCAGAACCCAGTCCCTATCCAGTGTGTGCATGGCGATGTAAAGGCTTACCCTGGTGTGATGGTTACCCTTACTCTGGGAGGTCGAACAGAGACTATAAAGGTGGGGGTTGCCCTGGGGTTACCCTATTCAGTGTTACTGGGGAGGGATTGGAAATGGTTTGATGACTTATGGAAAGCAGACTTATCTTTGGTAACTACCCGATCTCAGGGTCATGAAGTGAGGGGGGTCAGCCTCCCGCAGCTTGGGGACATTTTTCCTTTCCCAGACCCAGGGATTTTTAATGCCCTGACTAGAACCCGCAAATTTAAGCAGGAACATAGGGCAGCAAAGAAAAAAGGTCCCAAAGGGGCAGATGCACAGCAGGGAGGTGAAGCAAAGGCAGAAGTGGGTCCAGACCCACAGCACAACCCTAACGCTGACCAACTTAATCAAAGTTCAGGAGGGCTGTCCCTATCAGAGCAAAATGTATTAAAGCACTGCCCAGACATTGCCAAAGAACAAAGGGCTGATGGCATACTCAGCTGGGTATACACCCAGTTGGCTGTCAGGGAAGGGGAGGTGGTAGATGAGAATTGGGCAGCACACTATCCTCATTTTGAGTTACAAGGAGGTATCCTGTATCAAGTTAGTAAAGAGGCCTAAACGGGGGATATCCGGCATCAGCTGCTAATCTTGGGAGTCTTTCAGGGGGCATTGCTATGCCTTGCCCGCTCTATTCCAGTGGCTGGGCACTGTGGGGTAGAGAATACACTAGCCCGAATGTTAGCCCAATTCTTTTGGCCGGGCATATATCAACAGGTTAAAGATTATTGTGCATCCTGTCCTGAGTGCCAGTTAGTAGCTCCAAAGAACAATCCCAGGGCCCCTTTAGTACCTTTACCTGTTATGGAGGCACCTTTTGACTGGATCAGGGTTGACATAATGGGACCCCTGGAAAACAGTGTAGGGGGGTACCAATACATTCTGGTGATTGTGGACTATGCTACCCAGTACCCTGAGGCCATCCTGTTATGAAGCATTTTGGCCAACATTGTAGCCGGGGAACTGTTAAAGGTCTTTAGTCACATGGGAATACTGAAGGAAATGTTGACGGACCAGGGAACTAACTTCATGTCTTGCCTGATTCAGGAGGTTTGTACTTTGTTGGGAATCAGCTCAATAAGGACCTCAATCTACCATGCCCAGATGGATGGTTTCATGGAGTGATTCAACCAAACCCTCAAAACCATGCTTCAAAAGTTCACAACCACTTAGGTCAGGGACTGGGACAAGTTACTTCCCTTACTGCTGTTCGCAATGCGGGAGGTCCCTCAAGCGTCTACAGGGTTCGCTCCATTTCAGCTGCTCTATGGGCACTGCCCACGAGGTGTTCTTGATGTAGTAAAAGAAATGTGGGAGAAACCCAACCCCAAGACTGAAAATGTAGTGCAATATGTCCTGCAATTGAGAGAAAGATTTAATCGGGTGGGGAAATTTGCCTGAGATAATCTGGTGAAGGCTCGACAAAGACAAGAGTACTGCTATAACAAGGGAGCCCAGTTGAGGGAATATAAACCAGGTGACCAGGTACTAATGTTGTTGCCAGGTAGCCAGAATAAGCTTCTAGCCAAATGGAAGGGACCTTACAAAGTTACCTTGAGGGTGGGCCTAGTTGACTATGAAGTTTGCCAGCCAGAGAGGTGAAAAGAGACCAGCATTTAAAATGTCAATTTGCTGACATTCTGGAACCAGAGGGATAGCTTATTGATTTCCCCTGAACCAGACATAGTGGATCTGGGACCCCAGGTGCCAGATGACAATCTGGGGATACAAGTCCCAGTGGGAGAGCAGCTGCTCACAAACAGAAACAGCAACTAGGAGAGTTGGTAAGCCAGTTTTTAGATGTTTTCTCCTTCCTCCTGGGGTCAACCCATATGATAGCCCACCATAAAGAAACAGAGCCAAGGGAGAAAGTACGGCAGTGACCGTATCACTTGCCAGAAGCCATGTGAGACACGGTTAAAAAGGAGTTACAAGACATGCTAGAGTTGGGAGTGATTGAGGAATCCAGCAGTGACTAGAGTAGCCCCATAGTGTTAGTACCAACAGAAGGTGGGGTTACCCCCTTCTGTATTGATTTTCGCAGGGTCAATGCCATCTTGAAATTCGATGCCTACCCCTTGCCTCAGGTAGGTGAACTGTTGGATAGACTTGGAGAAGCCAAGTACATCACGATGTTGGACCTAACAAAAGAGTACTGGCAAATCCCTTTGACCCCGGAGTCTTGGGAAAAGAGCACTTGCTACCCTCTTTGGGCTATACCAGTTCCGTACCATGCCTTTCAGCTTACATGGGGCCCCTGCAACCTTTCAAAGGCTTATGAATCACTTACTTTGGCCCCTTGCCCAGTATGCAGCTGCTTACTTGAATGACATGGTGATCCACAGCACTGATTGGGAATCCCATATATCCAAGGTGGCAGCTGTACTACAGTCCCTTCGAGAAGCAGGGCTGATGGCCAGTCCAGCAAAGTGTGCTTTGGCCAAAGCAGAGACAAATTACTTAGGGTACTGTATAGACAATGAACAGGTGAGACCCTTGATCAGTAAGGTCCAAGCCATAGCAGAGTGTCCGGTACCCACCACAAAAACCCAGGTGAGGGCCTTCTTAGGGTTGGCAGGGTATTACCACCAGTTCATACCACACTTTTCTACCCTTGCCAACCCCCTTATAGACTTCACCTGGAAATCTGCCCCCAACAGGGTCCACTGGTCAAAGGAGTGTGACGAGGCCTTCACACAACTTAAAGCGGCACTGTGCAGAGAGCCAGGGTTATGCAGTCCTGACTTCGACAGGACCTTTATCTTGCAAACTGATGCCTCTGAAGTCGGGATAGGAGCCGTGCTCTCCCAGGAATTTGAGGGGGAGAAACATCCTATTCTCTACCTCAGCTGAAAACTCTTTTCCCGAGAGAAAAACTATGCAGTAATAGAAAAAGAGTGTCTTGCAGTCAAGTGGGCTGTGGATGCCCTCCAATACTACCTGCATGGCCGACAGTTCATCCTGGTTGCTGACCATGCCCCTCTACATTGGCTCCAAGTGATGAAGATGATAACCCCTGCTTCACCAGGAGGTACTTGGCCTTCCAGTCATTTTCATTCACAGTGCGTCACTGGGCCGGAACCCAGAATGGAAACGCAGACTTCCTGTCCCGGGAGGGGAGATGTCAGGGTCCGACCAACTGTGCCTTCGCACAAAGGGGGGTGGTATGTGACAGGGTAAACACCACACCGGGGAACAAGGGGTTAACCCCTAGGATGAAAATGAGGAAATGTAGAGACTGCAACAGGCAAAGGGGGGAATGCCTCCACAGGTGTGGCCAAGACTGAAAAAGTCAGGGGAATTCAGCAAGAGAGAGAGAGAGAGAGAAGCTGGAAGCGGATGCCCTGTGAGAAAGGAACCAGAGCTGAAACCAAAGTGAAAGATATAAGTTATGCAGAGAGACGTTGGGGGAAAAATAGCTGAAGCCTGCTACTGAGAACCAGACCATGTATGGAGCACAGGATTCTGAAGTCAATGACTAGTTTAGCCAGTTAAGCCAATAACAGTGAGTAGAATCTACTGTTGAGAACTGCCTGAAGACAAGGCTAAAATGAGAAACTGTTTATGCCTCATTTAAGACTGTATTTTAAACAAACTGCTGGCCCACATAAGTGGGGCAAAGATTCCTTTGTCAAGTCAGCCTCAAAGAACTGTTTTATGTTCATTTTTATGTTACCAGACCATGCTGGGGAAGTTGAACTGACCGATTATGATTTTCTGGAGTAACACCTCACATTTGAAACAATAAAAGTACATTTTGTTCTATGACCCTGAAAGACAGCATGTTGCCTTTCCGTATACCATAGGCCAGCTTATCACACCATACTTAAATTATAGTCCTCTAAGTAAAAAGCATTTCACCATACATAGTGAGCCACTCTTGCATATTTAAAGAATAACAAAATAACATCACAAATATCCCTCTGGAAAATTTCCATTACTAATAATTTTCCAGGAAATGATGAAAGGGTTGACACCTTTTATTGGGCCAACAAGTGTCTTGTACAAAGATGGAATAATACACAAGTTTGCGGGGCCTCACACATCCCCTTTTCAGGTGAATAGCAAAACTGAGCAACATAAGCAGTATATATATCCACTGTGGAGTAATTTTAAAAAAATATCAGGAAGTGAAGTAGGAAAGTGATAAAAGGGGACTAGAGATAAAAAATATAAGATACAAAGTAATAAAAATGATGAGTGAGAAGAAATGGGGAGGGGGCTTCAGCTTCTTATACATACTTTTTATCTCTAGTCCCCTTTTATCACTTTCCTACTTCACTTCCTGCTGTTTTTTTAATTGCTCCATATTCACCTGAAGAAGGGACCTGTGAGACCTCAAAAGCTTGTGTATTATTCCATCTTTGTACAAGATACTTGTTGGTCCAATAAAAGGTATCAACCCTTCCATCATTTTCTGTTTTCCAAGGACCAATATGGCTGGAATATCTTTTTACACAGAGATTTTCCACAAATCATGTGGCCCAACAACTTTAGAAAGTCTTGATTTTCATGGCTTTTTCTCTCCCCCCACCATTAGAGTTATTATTGCTTGGGTATTCTCCAGGAGATTAGATTCTGAGAAATCAGTCAAGGGGTGGGGGTCCATAGTTATTGTGTCTATTAGCATATTCTGTGTTGTTACAGGTGCTCTATTTTTTTGCGGTTACATTAACCTTCTTCCTTATTTTTGATGGAGTTCCTTCCCCATAATGAGGCTGATTTATGACTGTCTTCATTTGTTCTGTTATATTTATTTTCCTTTAACTCTTTTTATTCTTTTTACTCTTTTTTGTATTATAGTTTTTTACCCCATCAGTCGAGGCTGTTGCTTCTGAGTTGTCTAAATTTATAATCCCTTCCATATGTTTCTTCTCTTTTTGTTTCATTTAAATCTGTTGTGTCCTGTACTGTAGGTAGTGAGGTCTCATTTGTGCCTTGATTTTTTCTTTGATAGGCCCAAAGTTTCTCTAAATATGCAATGTTTATTGCTACGTCATCCCAATTTTCAAAGTGACTAATTACTCCATGATAGCCATGCTTGGAATATGAGGATTTTTTAATACTTCAACCAGGTTCTCATCAAGAAAAGGATAGTATTAGTATGTAATTTGTTTACTCATCTTATTTTAATAATTATTTTCCTTATCTGCTATCTCCCTTAGTCCAGAACTAGTCTCTTGTAAAACCAGCATTATTTCCATGATCTAATTTTTGTTTTGATGTGAAAACCTTTCTTTTAAGTTTGATCTTTCATGGAAATCACTTTCAGTCAATGAGACCACTGGTAAGTTTTGATAACTATAACAGGTTGGTTTAGTCCCTGAATGTTTAGCTAATTTAGATATTTCATGTGCCATTATTGTCTCCTTTCTTGATTTGTTCTGAGATAGTTCTATATTAAAGGATTCCCACTGACCTTCTGTTACTAAGTTTGATGATCTTCAAAGGGAGGAATTATCATGAGAATATTTCTTCCCACTTCTTCTCTTAAAGTAATCCTGGGAGTTGAAGTGGTCCTATTGAGTTGGTTTTTGAGAACAGTTTTTCAGGTGATTAGGAATTAAAGTTTGGTCTACCTCCATCCTTTTTGGGATTTAACTTTTATTTTTGGCAATGCTATTCTTTTGTATAAAAATTTTCTTAAAATGTTTTCCTTCATGCTTACTAGTCTCATTTTTTTACTTGTTTTTTTTTTGTTTTGTTTTTACTTTGCTCCCCACTGGATAGTTCCATGTCAGTGAGAGAGTCCCTTTCTAGTTCCATTTTGTTGAGGAGGGTTAGCTGTTAATCCTCATCCTCTGCCCTTTTTTTACTCCTTTTTCTCATTTTGTTATTTGTCGTGTTGTCCTTGTCTCAAAAAGATACAACCAATTATAAACTGTACTCCACTTAATTTAGTACTGTTTACACTCTGAAAGCTTCATCAAAATATTACAGTATTTTAGCCCAGTGAAAATAGACAGGCTAAACAGTATTTGCCAGATAGTTAAGAATAACCTAAAAACAGCGTTATATCTAATATCATAAGGGACCTGTAAACTGCAATTGGAGCCAACAAAGTGCAGCAGTGCTAAATCTTTGAAAGTGTTGTGCTATTGCCACAGACAGCAACACATTCAATAAAATAAACAAATAGATAAAATGTTAGAATCACTCAGCATTCAGCTAATTGCTAGAAAATAATGACCTTTCTTTGTTATATACAAATTAAATAACTGTATCAAATATATGTATGTTATTCTGTTACCCCTGTGTCCTTTGAAGCCTGCAGAAGTAATAACATTCTCACTTCAAGTTCGTTGAGATTGTGCAATATCATGAATTGGATTCTTAAAGAGATCTCGACTCTCTTAAGTTCCTTTTGCCTGACGAAAATTTCTAATGAAGCTGGCTATACAAAGCTTGTCCATGAATTACAACAATCGTAGAAAAATAAAACAACAACCCCCAACTTCCTACACATGTGGGACTGGGAATATTGTGAAGCAGGTTAAATTTGGTCAGCATTCTAGCAGGTCATTCAATGGTAACAAAACAATCTGTTTGGAGATGTAAATCTGATGACTGAAGACTACTAAGTGATCAGATGAAAACCTCACTAAAATAGAATAATAAAAAGTTAGAAGTATTTTAGGACTAATATCAGCCAAAAAGCAGAGCAACCAGCTAGAAGTCTTCCTCTGTTTCTTTAAATTCTGAATAGAACCCAGTAAGACCAAAATATAATTTCCTGAAAAAAAGGAACTTGTCTTAGTGACTTAGTTTCTAATATTAAAATGCTGATTTATTTAGAATACTTTGCTTCTGATGTTACAGTCCTAGTTTGTTAAAGTTTGTTACTATTAGAGGAGTATGTTTAAGTGCAAGATTTTTCCTCATTAGGGGCCAAGTAGCTGCTGCTACTTGAGTATTTGGCATGGCATTCTATGCCTTCTACATCTTCTTAAGAGTGCGACTCCTCAGTATTTTTTTTTGCAGTGTCTAGAGTGTCCCGTATATATAGAGAGAGCTCCTTTTTTAACTATTTATCAAATCTTGGTCTCCTGTCTGTCACAAACTCACTACCTCGCTGTCTCGCTAGCTCGTACCAGCAAAATGATCTGCGGGCCAACTATGACTGCTGGAATTGTAACCTTCAGTCAGTTTAATAAGAGCAGATGTAAATTGTATACAATTGGTAATCAAAAAGCACAAGAAGTGCTCCCATGTCACTAAAGTCCAGTATACTCCAGAAGAGAGTCTGGCTACCAGATCAATCAGTCAATTACTCCATTAATCTATCAGTTTTCTAGGGGCATAAGGAAGCACTCAAAGTGCTGTACTATCCTTTTTTTTCCTTTTTAATTTAAAGTAAGTGGCCGATTATGTTACTAATTATTTAAGGTATTTGCCTATTGGAAAGTTAACACAGAAAGAGTTTAGAGACCTGAGTATTCTGTATTTAAAGATTTTTTAAATTAACCTTTCCCTCAAAGTTTGGTAGGAGTATTATTCCAAAATTAAGACCTCAAGCAATAATAGAATAGTAGATTGATGATCCACAATATTTCTTTTAGTTTATAAAACAGAAAGTCAGTTATAATCAATTGTAAAGATCACCTGAGCATTCAAGTGTTTACTTCTTTGACTCATAAGCAACTACAAAGGTAGAACAAAACACAACTGATAAAGCATAGCAAAAGGATAGAAAAACTCTCTTTCACTTTGTTCATCCAGTGACTCCAGAAGAGGCTCCAAAGTTTGACACCTGCAGTCTCAAGAATTCTCAGACTCTTGTAGCACTCAAGTCCACTGTCGGGGAGACCCTGGGGAAGGGGGTTCAAGAGAATGTTTCTGAGTTATTCCAAATGATCAGAGTGTTATTATATATGCCCTTCAGGATATATCAGAGAGCTGTTTCTCATATATGTGTATAATCCTCTTCTCCTCTACAAGGCAGGCGGAAATAGGTTTGAACCTTTCCAAGGTATTCCTTTCTGTCCTCTCATCTTACCACTACCGTCTGTCTTTCCTCCTAAAAAAACACAAAGACCATCTGGAACAGCTCTGCCTGCTCCAAGAGAGTGCACAAGTTTGCCTGGAAAGAGCTGCTAAATTTAAATAATGGTGGTATACCTTTTATAGGTAAATCAAGTGCCTTTAGCAGACCCTGCTCCCTCAGCTTCTCCACAGTTCAGTAGTGTGCAGCTTCCTTCTTGGAAAAAAATGTATCACCTCCTAAGGGTAGTGTAAAATGGACTTCACTCCCAGGTCGTGACACTCTGGTGCAGTCTTCCTTGGGGTTTCAACTTACTGTTCTGAGTTTATATCACAAGATATTGTGGTATACTGCAGGGAACGGTGCAATTCAATGGCAATTAAGCCCTTTTGTAATACAATATTTTGTGACATGTAACTTGCTGCAAGTCACTGCTTTGCATTATGGCTGGCTCCACTGTACACGAGCTCTGCTTTGGACAGATTCAACAGACGTCAAGGCCTTATTTTGCTGGCCTTTTCACATGTTCATATGTAATAACATGTACAAAGTACTATAGTCCTCAGATTTCCCAACATTATTCTTATTCATATTGTTTCTCTGAGTTATCAGTAGACTTAATTTCAGTTGTAGTATCTGAATTGACGATATCATTATGAATATAAATGGGAATTCCCCTGCATTGTTTGTTACATACGTCCTTCCTGTAAAGTTTATACCCTATTATTTCTTTGTTCCAGTTATCGCTCTTGCTCTATCATGTTTCTGTTATGCTAATACATACTAGCTTATATGCATAAATAGCTACCTTCAGTTAATATTTTTACTGCTGTTTAGACCATTTGCATTCGAGAGCCTGCCTTTCCATACCTTTTGTTTGTTTTGCTTTTAAGTTTATGCCTCATTAGCCTAGTGTTGTTTCTGTCATATCACCAGTTTGGCACACCTAGAATTTGTTAATGCACGAGGACATGAAGACACCCAGGTGCCCTTCCCCATTCATTTAATGCCTGTCTATTGTACCTCTTATTCTGCATCCTAGTACTTTCATACCGCTTCTATTTAAATGTAAACCATCGAGTAAGAGTTTCTATTTTATTTATTGAAATTATTTTAGCAGGTAATCAATACAGAAAGTCATACAAGTTTATTTTATAGAAGCAATCTGGGGGGAGGAATAGGGGTAGAGGGCAGGGAAGGAGAAATAGGGAGAAAGAGAGTAACATAAATTACATAATGTAAGAACTCATAGCAATAAGTGTAACAGAATAAATAGAAGTACAGCAGTAAACAGTATGATAATATGCATGACTATAGGATTGGGAGTGATAATATTTAAATTTGGACAGGTGCAAGAGAGGTTAAAGTGATGTATAAATTTTAATTTGGACATGCTTAAATGAGAACTACAGTCAAAATCTGCAGAAACATGTTGTGCAGAGTGTTTTGACTTTTGTGAGTAGGCCTGGTGTTTCTGTTCCATTGTTTGCTGTTAGGAGTTTTTTTTTTGCATTTGCCTAATAGTTCTGTGGCCCCTTGGGATCTCCAGGTTTGAAGTTTTTATTGCCTTTCTTTTTCCTATTACGCTTCCTATCACTATGTGACAGTGATGCATCCAGGATCATTGATTCAGTGAGTGATAGCTGCTGCAGCAGAATCTGTAGTTAGGAGCTTGATGTTTTGGCTGCAACTAAATTACTCTTTCTAATCCAGTCATTTTGTTTTCTAGATATGTATCTGTGTTTAAATACTAGAGGTCAATGTTTTGTTTTTAAAGCTTTTCATTAATCAAACTATGCACAGTCATCAAAAAGCACACAAATCACCACATGTTAGCAATACTATAATTAGTGACGACTCTAACTCTTCCCTTACAGAATAGCCCACTCAGTCATCCCTCAGATATTTGCCAAACTATAAATGTAGCCTTTATTAGTGTTCATTATATAAAGAAAGGTACTTAAAATCACAGCTCTACTTCTGTCAATTGACACTAAACCAGCACTTGCTGAATCTATGGTCACAGATGCATCACTGTCATATGGGGCAGGAGGCTTTGTAGGAAAAAGAAAGGCAATAAAAAATGCTAACATGGTGACCCCCAGGGGCCATAAAACTAGTAGGCACATTTAGAAAAAAATCCTAACAGCAAACAAAGGAAATGACATGCTAGGAGTACATCTACAAATCAAAATCCTCTGCACAACAAATGTATTTGTCAATTTTGACTGTAGTTCTCCTTTAATAGTGTAAGTTGTTTGGGTCACAGGTTATTTGGGATGGCAAGATATTTCAGATTTTGGTTAGTGCAAAACTATTTGCCCCTTGCCCAGATTGCCTTTCTCACCGGAGGATCTGCAACCTTTTATCCAGTTGTGATCTTAACAAATAAGAGGAGTAGAGTCAGGGTTAAATAGATTTCGGCAGTAATCCAGGAGTTTGCCAGCCCAGAATTTTGTACCTAGGAGTGCTGTGTGGCTTAGTCTCCTGAGTTACAAACTTGACCAGCCAAGATTAGCATACAACTACAGTGGTCCTTACAGGGGCCACTCTTCAGAACAAATCTACGCAGTGCATTATATAAACAATCGAGTCTGGAGAGAGACAGTGCTGGGTCTGTGGTGTATATGACGTCACTGTAGTCCAATGCTGGTAACAGCATTTTTTTCAGTGATAAGCTTCCTTGCATTTAGGAAAAGGCTACTTTGTAACCTATGAACTGCACCCAATTTAGTAAAACTTCTTTTAACAGCTGAGTTAGTATGTGAAAAGAATGTTAGTTCCTGGTCAAGCATAAAGCCTGGATATTTGAAATAGGATGTATAATAATCAATCTTTTCTTCCCATGAATATGTCCCAATTTCTCATGAAGCCTTGGATTTTATTTTTTTAATGAAAATTGTATACAGTACTTTATGGATTTAACAAAACAGACTGTAAAAAAAAAAAATAACAAATGGTCATGACGTATGAAGGTTTGCCTGCCCCATCTACATTCAGCGAACAGGTAAGTCTGAATGTGACTGATACAGAAATATCAGCAAGAGAATAGTCTTTAGGTCAGATATGGTACAAACTGGTAAGTGAAAATCGATGAAATCTGCTACAGTGAAACTGACACTAATCATTTAATAGTAACATAGAAACATAGAATTTGATGGCAGATAAGGACCACTTGGCCCATCCAGCCTGCCTTTTTCTCTCCACCTACACTATTACTGCAAATTGTATCTGGTCTACGGCACTTTCTCCCTCCCCCTTCCTCTCCACTATGATTCCCTTGTGTGTATCCCTTGCATAGTAATAGTAAGGCATCAATCATACCTCAATGTTTCTGGTATAACCCTTGTGTGTTTCAAACACTACTGATAATGTTTTCCATTTTTAGTGCCTCTAAGATGGTGTTATGCTATTCCTGGAACGTGAGTATTGCATCATACATCCAGTGTTTTAAAATGAGTCTTTTAGGGAGATGTGATATTTTCTGTGACCCAAGAATGGTCCCAGAATGAGGCCCATAAGACAGATTGGGGAGGGGGGGGTAAAGGCATGCTTTAGGCCCAAACATGGGTCCAAATAGGTCTGCATTTCATCCCAGAGGGGTTTGGCTTTAGCATCATCCCATAGTATATATTTTAGGGTACCTCTTTCCCTCTTGCACCTGGAACAGATGTTAGAATCAAGATGTCCTATCATGTGTAGTCTGACAGGGGTGTAGTAAAGGTTGTGAGAAATTGTGCATTGTATTAGTCTCACCCCATCAAACCTGATGCATTTATATCAGTTGCACCACATTTTGGTTCTGACCTCTGGGGTGGATAGTTCAGGGAACTCGCATTGCCAGTAGGTACATACATCACTGTCATCTTGAGTGGTTGTAGACAGTAACTTTTTGTATACCAGGGAGGTGGAGTGGTGTTGTGTTGCTAGGGAGCCCAGCTCATCCCAGACTTTTAGTCTACTAAAAGTCCATGGTTTGGGACTAAAGTTGAAGCTAGCATGTGTTATATTTGAAGGAAGGGAAATACAGGGGCATCAATGGGGGCATTGCACTGCTGGAATTTATTGAAGGTGATCAGTGAATTCCCTTCCAGCATCACACTCAGTTCGTGCAAGTTCACCATACCTAGGAAGTTCTCTGGAATTGTTTTGTTTTGTATTTTAAAATGTTGGTCCCCATAAAGAGGCTGATCTGGGTCCAGGAGGGGACTGGCACCGAGAAATCTATGAAGCTGTTTGGCTATTAGTACTGAGGTACCAATAGGTGTAGATTTCAGGTAGCTGTGTACCTTACTATAAGGTACTGTATGTTCAATAGGGCCTTAATATTTATCTCTACCACTGTGGAAGACATGGGGATGTTTCATCCTGCTCCTGGTATGTCCTCCACCAGGGGAACTGTCCAGCATTAATGGCAAGGCACTGTATCCTAATATCTGGAAGCTGACACTCCACTTTTTCCTTCAAAGGGATAAGCTTGTGGAAAGCTCTGTGAGGAGCCTTCCCAATCTAGAGAAAAGTGAGGGTGGTCTTGAACTGAATGAGCCAATACCATGGTACTGTCTAGCTGATCATCCCTAATGGATATAGTAAACTTGGTAGGACATTCATTTTAATGTTTATTGTTGCCCAGAGAGTTACAGGGAGAGTGGACCATCTGTTGTGATCCTATTTAAAAGTATCTAGTAAGTAGTGATTCTAGGTTTTTACAGAATATTGACCTTCGGCTCATGGTAATGTGAAAGCCCAGGTATTTAAGTGCATCTGGCCCAGGTGTGCCCCCCTCTCATTACTAGGTCTTTATGTGTGAGATGGTTTAGTGGCATCAGGCAGGTTTTAAATAGGTTTAGTCTGTATCCTGAGATTGATCTAAATTCTTGCAGGAGTGTAAGTGCAGCTGGAACCAATTGTTCGGGGTCTTCCAGGTGCAGCAGCTTGTCATCTGCATACTGTAGGTAGATATTTTATATCTGCATTTGGTACCAAAACACCTTTAATGTTCTCGTCTGCCAGTATCCATCTGGTCAATCGCTGCAAGTACAGGTTAAAAAGGTATGGGGACAGGGGGCAGCCCTGCCTTGTTCCCTTGTGTAGTTCTTATGTGGGGGAGAGAACCCCACTGCAAGTGACTTTGGCAGTTGAGTGTGAAAACAGCAGTTTTACCCAATCAATGAAGGGTGGGGGAACCAAATTCTGCAAGGGTTGAGAAGAGGCAGGGCCATGCTTCCCTATCAAAAGCTTTGTCTGCATCCAGACACATTAGAATTGCTGGTTGCTTGGAGTCCCTGGATGCAGACAGAATATGAGCCACCTTGTAGAGGTGGCTGGTGAATAATAGGCCCTGTACAAAGCCCATTTGTTGGGGTCCTATCAGAAAGCTCACGCATGATTGACTTGGGTAGCCAAAATCTTAGCCAGTAATTTTAGACCCAGGTTTCGGAGGGAGATACTGTAGGTCTGTAGCTAGCCATTTAGGTCACATCTTGGTCTAGCTTTGGTATCAGGGTAATGGTTGCGTCTTGCAGCCTGATGCCTGGGTCTCTCTCCTTCTGGGCATCATTATATAATGTTGTGAGTGGTCCAGTTAGATCCTGAGATAGTGCTATATAAAAGTTAGGGGAGAACCCATCCGGGCTAGGGGCTTTATCTATGGTAAGTGAGGCGATGGCCTGCCTAATCTCTGTGGTCGATGTTGAGGGCCCCATTTTGTCTAAATACATCTGGTCTAGTTTTGGGAGATTGGCCTTATGTGAAAACTGTTGGAGGACAGATTTGTGAGCTTGGTTTTCTTTAACATATAATTATAAAAAAATTCTAAAGGAGGTGACAATGTCCTGTGGGTTACTTGGAAGTTGGCCTGAGTGTGATTTAATGGATGTTACCATCCACTTTTTTTTTATGCACTTATTTTTCCCTCTAGTCATGGTCAGCAGGGGCCTCTGTCAGGCATCCTGCCGATTCCTGCCCAGCCTGAAGTCCTCCTTGCCTGTACCTTCTCTCTCCTCCCTGACACCACACTCGGCACCCCCAGCTTAACCCCTCTGGGATGGGGCCACCCTCCCTTGGGTGTTCTTCTTAGTCAATCTCCGGTGTGGGCATTGACCCATGTGGAGGAACCTGGGAGGTGAGGCAGGCCGGACCCAGCTGCAGGCATGGGGGCAGGTGCCGTCGCCTACCCCTGCCGACCAGGCTTTTCCTTGTTCTGGTGCTCGCATTCCCCCCCCCCCACGTGGGCAGCACTTCTGTCGCAATGGCATACGGCAACTCTGCCTTGTGTCAGGCCATGCTACTTGCATGCTGCCCAGCATGCTGCAGTGCTCCCAGTCTCCACAAGGAGCCGCTGGCATGCCGGGACTCCCCCAATCTTCCCACCGGGGAGGAGAGCAGACCAGCGGGCACTCAATCCTCACCGCCCCCCAACCGGCCCTCGGTGCCCAAGCTCGCTCCTGAACTTGGGTCACTGGCATAACGTGAGGTGTGGCGTCCAGTGCCTCAACCTTCAGTGCTACCAGGCCGGCCTGGATGTTGCCATCCTTGACACTTCCTGTTGCCCGACTCTAAGGGCCAGTAGTTTCCCAGCTTTTCCCCTCGTCTGTGTATCTACTTTTGGCTCTGATGTTCCCCATGTTTTGACCTGGTGTTGTTAAGTTGCATGAAGGTGGTCTGTTGCCCCATGCCCTGACATTTCTTCCTTCCTTCCTTCCTTTCCTGCCAACTGAGTTCTCCCCTCATGGTGCAATTAAATGCTCCCCAGAAATGTGCCCAAATGTCTACAGAGTCTGCGTTAATTTGAAGGAACTGTTTCACTCCCTCTTTAACCTTTTCTAAACACTGGGGTTCTTTCAATAAGTTATTGCTGACTCTCCATATCTTGTCTCAATGTAATCCATCTTTAGATGTCCTAGAATTTGATATATCTTCCTGTTGGTCTGGGCTCCCTTGGCATTCCTCATAGTGCTCCAACATGTGCTAGTTTCCATTTGAATAATTATTGTTTTGCATGGAATTGCTGTGTAGCTCATGAATACTCAGGTGGATTACCTGGTATGGTGCTCTCTGGTAAGTCTGCAATTGTAGTTCCTATGCGCCTGCTATAAGACTAATAACGTAACTAGTAGTTTGTAGTAAAAAGATCAAACTGTGTATCAGTTGTACTCTAGAAAAAGACCATAATCCAGAAAAAAACAACCACTAACAACATAGCACCCCAATGACAATAACAACAGTAAACAGAAATGATGCTATCAAAGTGAAATAATATTGAACATAAGAGAGATGTGGTACATCCAACCGACAGTCACCTTTCTCAAGGTGTTATATCTAGTAGGGGGCTACCAGAATAAAACTGATTGGTCCATTCAGGGCCCATATGAGGATGTCCCTCTTGCTTGTGAACCTGAAATGTACCTTGTATTAAAGCAACCTGTAAAAAAAGGGGGTGAAAACTTGGTGAGATTCTGCAGATGATACAGTCTGATAGTGTATGTTGATTGTTGCAGTTCTTAATCCCCTTGCGGTTGAATATATGCCTGCGAGAACTAAGGAGTATCTTTTTTTTTTTTTATCATGTCACTGTTTATACGTCTGCTGTGGCGATTTACCCGCGGGGGCACCCAGCCGTCAGGTTCACTTGCTGATGGGGGGTCCGGTACGACTGTCGCTGACTCGCTGGAGGCTCCCACATGCCCTGCCTAGCTGAGCCAGCCCCGGACTCCCCCAGTGTGATTCCACGACAGTCTTTCCAGCATCACAGGGTGTGGCCATCAAGCTGCTTCAGTCGTGCCCAGTCATTTTCCTCCAGTAGGTCCCCCTGGTGGAGCGCAGACGTGCAATGACATCCACGCACTAACACGCACACATCCGCTGTGCTCTCCCTCTGCTAACACCTGCATCTGCAGTGTCCCCTGGCATCCCCAGGGGCTGCCACAGCACGGTGTGCTTCCCCAACCCACCCCAGGACTAGGAAAGCTGTTGGCAGATGCTCAATCCTAGTCCTCCTCTGCTGACCCCCGAGGGCCTGGGCTTGTTTCCGAACCCAGGTCGCTGATGTGGTGCGAGGTATGGCGTCCAGTGCCTCAACCCTCAGCACCACCAGGCCGGGACTAAAGAGTGTCTGTGATTGCATTTTACCCCCCAACACTGGTTCAATAATGAGCAGCAGATGAAACAGGCAGTCATGCGCAGTGTTTAAGATGCAAACAATACAATCTCTCTCCAGCCAAGTTCATTTCCTAGTGCATTGAGTGGCATCAGTTCTGCCTTGGGTAGTATGTTCAATTCCTGCCCAGGCTGAGGAAACAAAGTCCCAGTGTTATGAGTACAGACTACACAGCGGTCACACAAGTTGCACTGTGAGTTCCTCGGGCCTGGACAGAGCAACTGCTCTATCTGTTTCTGTGTCCTTCAGTGGTCAATTCAGGGTGCAATTTCATGGCAGTGCTTGTCATGTCTTCTTGAGTGTGTAGTTGTGCGGCGAGTCCTCTGCAATGGTTCTGGTATGGAATCAGAGTGAGCTTATGTCATGCTGTCAACATCGCCATCCCTGTTGGCTTCCTATTGCTATGGCAAGACAGTTAATGGCAGTGGTGGAACATCTGCTTCGCTGACATGAATGATAGCCCCTGTCAAAAGAAAACCCACCTGTGTCTGCACTGTCAGGTGGGCACTGGATGAGGAGCAAGAAAACACTCTGCTGCCTGGCATGAAGAAGGCTGTCTTCAAGGGCTGTTCAGAGTGTTGCCACCATATTTTAATGACCATGAAGTGACATTCTCAGGGGGCAACATCAGAAGTCAGTGCAGTCCCACAGTCACAAACAGAGCATTCTAGGGATACCAAAGGTCTGTAGGGTAATTGTCCACTGAAAGCTGTCCCATCTCCCTTCCAAGCCAGTCCACATAAAATCACACAAGAATTGTTCAATCAGTCAGTCAATCAAAATCTTTATTTAACCAGGTGAACACCGTTGAGCAGAGCTCATTTTCGAGGTGGACCTGGACATAGATACATAGTCAAGCACAGAAGGGTTACATACACAACAGAATCATAATACAATATAAATTGAACATAGAAAAATGTATAGAATTCAGATGGATAACAGTACTAATTATTGGTAAAAATATATCTACAAAAAATATACATGAGATTATCTGGACTGCATGAAGGGAATAATAAATACAAGTTACAAGGACTATACAGGGTGCAAGAGAGAGGACTCTTAAATCAATCAATCAATTAAACTTTATTTTTAAAAAGGCGCTTTTCTCAAAACCAAAGCGCCTGTACAATTTCATAAAACAATAAATAAACAGAATCTAAAACTATTATAAATCATTAAAAGCTGTATTAAAAAGGTGGGTCTTCAAGGCTCCTTTAAAACTCAGGACAGTCGGACTATTTCGCACCTGACGAGGTAGAGAATTCCACAGGGTCGGGCCATAAAACTAAATGATCTAGCCCCTGAAGTCTTCAAACGGACCCTGGGAATCTCCAGCAATCCCTCGTCAGTGGATCGGAGGGGGTGGGAGGGACAGTAGGGGCAGAGGAGCTCTTTCAGGTAAGTAGGTCCCTGGTCATGTAGGGCTATATAGGTCAGCAAACCGACCTTGAAGGTGATTTGCCAAAATACTGGCAGCCAGTGCAGTCCGCGGAGCACAGGCATTATATGGCTGGATCTAGAAGAACCAGTCAATAACCTGGCCACCACATTCTGCACTAGCTGCAGACGGCGAAACTCAACCCCCGATTAATTTAGGTATGAAGGAGAAGGATAGATCCATAAAGTGAGGGGGAAGGGGAAGATGCCTAAAATGGAGGCGGGAGAGGAGTAGAAGACTAAATGGGCAGTGGCAGCCATACGTTGGCCACTGATCACAGAGTGCTTCTGAGACCACCAATGGAATGAAGATGGGCCCCAGGATGCTGGTCAAAGGCAAGGGGAAGGGGGATATGGAACAGAAAGAATAGGGTTTGGGGAGGATGGAGAGTGGGAGGCTCAGTTCGAGTAATAAGGCTGGGTCAGGTAAAGCAATTACAGGATTCCTTGAAAGAACAAGAGTAAAGAGTTTTGAATTTGATAGTTTGATAGGGTAGACTGATTTCATTGTTTTTGCAGCTTGTTCTAGAGTGAGGGTAATGTGTAACTTAAGGATGTCCTTCCAAAGCATGATCTGACCTTAGGTATAATAAAGGAGATGTAGGAGGCACTCCACAAAGCATATTTGCCTACCGAGCTTAGGGGCAGGCAATCCAAGACATACTGAGGCAACTTCTTAGTAAGAACTCTGAAGGTCCAAAAGGCGGCATTCCTCTGTCTTCTATATTTCAGGGATGGCCATCCCACAGCAGCATATAGGGAGCAGTGATGCGTGGCAAGAGGGAGACTGGTAATAAACCTTAAGGCTCTATGATAGAGTGTATCCAGTTTGACCAGTGCGGAGGCGGGGACTTGACTGTAAAGGAAGTCTGCATAGTCCAACAGTGTTTGGAAGGTGGATTAGACCAGTCGTTTCTTGGCATCCCAAGTAAGCAGGTGATTAATCCTATAGAAGAGACCAAGCCTCTGTCTAAGCTTTTTTATAGGTTCTTCAGTATGGTCATTATAAGAAAGTCTATGTTCGATCCAGACCCCCAAGTATTTGAACTTAGTTACATATTCCAAATGATCGCCTAGGAGTGTGGAGATCCAAGGAAAGGTTCCTTAGGCAGCGGAGGTTATTATATGTGCAGAGGGTGAGAGGAGTATTGCCTTTGTTTTCTTAATATTCAGTAGAAGTTTTTGGTTCAGGAGCTGCAGCTGCAGCAGATTAAACTCCTGCTGAAGATCACTACATGCTGCTTCTGGGGAAGATCTGCTTATGTAAAGTACTGTATCATCTGCGAATAGATGTATGTTTGCAGTATTGAGGTTGGCATCAACTCTGTTTATATAGATTGTGAAGAGCAGGGGGCCCAGTATTGAACCTTGTGGTATGCCCCTTAGCAGTGGTTTTAGGGGCAAGAATTCCCTGTCTGCTTTACCTGCTGGAGACGACCTGAAAGATAGTTGGAGAACCATCTCAATGATAGAGAGTCCAGACCTATGTTCCAGAGGAATGTAAGGAGCAGATCGTGATCGACAGTGTAGAATGCCTTACTTAGGTCTAAAAATACTGCAATGACAAAATTTGTGGCATCAGGGTCACACTGCCAGTAATTAGTTACCTTAGCAAGTGCCGAGATGGTGCTATGGTGTGGTCTAAAGCCTGATTGTAAAGGGTTAAGCAGGTTTGCAGATTTCAGGTAACTCCTGAGCTGTGCATTCACGATTTTCTCTAACAGTTTAGACAGGATGGGGAGTAAAGAGATAGGCCTGTAATTGTTAAGGTCACTAGGGTCCTTGGATTTGATAAGTGGGATCATGTGCACAGTTTTCCATAGAGGAGGGAGAAAGGTCACCATGAGAAAGGGATAAGTTAAAGAGGTGGGTAATTTGTACAGACAGGACATAATGACTAAGTTTCAGGAAAAAGGGGTCAAGGAAGCCTGCACCAGCACTCTTCCTGGTGTCTAGTTGTAGCAAGAGGTCCTCAACATCTTTCAAGGATGCAGGCTAAAGGGAGAATGCAGTGCTGATGACAGGCAAATCTTGGTCCTGTACACCGAGTTAAGAGTGGAGGTTACTGGCGGAGGTGGTATCAAATGCTAAACCTGCGGTAGCAAAGTGGTTATTGAGGGAGTCAAGTATTGTCGGACTATTAGAGACTGTAGTGGCCCCAATAGTAATTCTTGTGGGTAGGGAATTTGTGGATACATGACCTTCAATGTCCTTAAGTGTTTGCCAAGATTTGGAGGAACATTTAGAGGAAGAGTCAAGTTCTGTGTGAAAATAGTTGGCCTTTGCTTTCCTGACCATCCTAGTACAAAGATTCCTTGCTTTCCTAAACGAAATCCAGTCAGCTGGAAACTTTGTTTTTTTGAGCTGTTTTCCAAAGCACCACAGTTTTGCAGAGAAGGTTAGATTTTGATTAGGTACCTGTTCATTTTTAGGCTTAGCCCATTGTTCAGATCGGGTTACCAGCTAGGAGTTAAAAGCCCAGGAAGAAGTTTCGGGCAGTTCTTTTCTAGCCATGTTTGCACAGGAAAATTCGTGCATCCCTTGAGAGGTGCTCACCATGAGGCTGGCAGAATGTAGCATCCTGAATTTTATTGGGCAGCATGTAGGGCTTGCTTGATGGATTTATAGGCCATTTGCCAATCCTGGACTGCCAGTGTAACATCACGAAAGATATGAAAGCGGGAGCCATTCTACATCAATGGTCCATTCTGGCAGGTCTGATTTTGAATGTCGAGTTTTTCTTGAAAATTCAGACAATTTAATATTATGGCTGTAGGTTTACTAGTGGGTGGTGGCTACGGTCTAAGAAACCAATGGATACACTCATGGTATAGACTGTCCCAGTTTCTCATTGTCCTCTGGCTCTGGTGGGGATTCGAGAGGTGACCCCTGCTTATGTCTCTTGTGTACCTGGCTTCTTGGTGGAACTGTCTGGGCTAGGATAAATCCATCTGTTGAGGTCATCCTTGATCCATTTTCATCCAGACTTTAACAGGTGCTAGTCCTATGCAAGCAGTACTGTTCTGTTTCATCAAAAAATGAAAAAAATATATAATTTTTTAACAAACTTTGCCTCATTTATCAGTTATGATTTATGGAGCTGAGAAGGAGGCTACCTCTCACACAGAGACTACTTACATGCAGAGTACATCCATACACAGAGAGGCTACATAATTCCAAGGCAAACATCAGGAGGGGATTTCAGGAAGAATCTTCAACAAAGGGACCAGATTGGGAGAGTTTGGGACACACACTTAGGGTGAGGATTGCTAGCACTTGTCTCTGAGCTCATCATTGACAAGTAAACAGCAATGGCTCAGACAGGACATCTGGAGTTAATTTAGAGAGGTGCACAAAATCAGGGTGTAGTTGTAAAAGCAATCCAGGTAGATTTTTTATTTTTTTGTACATAAACACACTAATTGGGGGGTTTAGATCCCAGCAGGTAAAAACTTTTTTGCATGCATTTTAAAAACATTTGTTCACAGGGTGAGCAGCAAGTGGGGGATTTTTACCTTTTACATAAATCAGGAGTGAAATTCAGGGAAAACCATAACAAATAACTGTGAAAGGGGTTCTAACTAAAAAACTAACCTGTTTAAAAGTGTTTTGTTTCCATCAGGCAAGGGATCCCGGTGAGGGGCCATGGAGAAGGAGAGCAAGGTCACGTGATGGGCACAGACCAATATGGGCTCAGCTGGAAGTCCAGCCCGAAGGATAAAAGGCAGCCATTCCTAACATGCCCTAGCATGTTCATGTCCCAGTGAGTGAGTGGAATGGCGAAGGAGCAGAACAGATGTAAGACTGACATCTTGGGAGTCAGCAGGCATCAGCAGGAGGAAGCAGGGAAGCAGGGGACTCTGCCAGTCAACTAGTATAAATCACCTGTTCATTCATGTTGTCTCATGCACTGCAGGGAAGAGTGGAAGGGAAATGGTAGGCCTTAATTTGGGAATAGGAGCGACACCCTATCCAGGATAAGTGTACGGAGGGGAATAACAAACAACAAAAAGGGTAAAACTGAAAACACCCTGTTAGAAGTAAAGGGCACACAAGGGATGGGAGAAAGCAAAAATGTAGGCCAAAACTACTGAAACCCCACCCCTCCGGCTCATGTCTAGGGGTCTAGTGGAATAATACACCCGTGGGAGGGAGGAGGGGCACGAGCCAGTGAAACCCATATTCAGAACTAATGGATGGAGAAAACAGGGCCTACTTCAGTGATGACTTCACAACCAGGCACCGACTTGGAAGCTGTACATCCCGGGAACAGCGGCAACAGCCAAGACAGCCATTGCTGGTAGCAGTAGTGGAAGCTAGGGGAAGAGCTGGTTAGACAGTGCAGTGCAAAAACATCACTGTAGGGACCAGAATGTAAAAGAATAAAATAATGAATTTATTTAAAATAAACACAGCTGGGAGGAAGACTGGAGGCAGATACACAGGCATAAGGCAGTTTTATTGTGCAGCACAGGGCTGCGGTACACATTGGACCTAAGCAGGCCTCATAAGCAGACTTCACCCAATTCAGGGCCAAGAGGCACTAAACAGCTCATTTAGGACTGCCGGCCTACCACTGCATCAACTTGGGCTCTCAAACAAGGCCTCCTCAAGCTGATACATACTTCGCTCAGCCATTCACTCCCCCGGGACTCGGACACATCCCCAGCCATACACTCCTCAAACTCTTCCACCTGCAGCATTGGGCATACAGGAGCAGCATCCATCTTGATCCTGGACCTAGCCAAAACCTGGAAAGGCGGCACTGACCCAAATCTCACTCCTGGCAGGCCACCCATGATGAAACAGAGTGCTACACGGGAAAGGCCTCCCTAGTGCTGCCACCACCAGGAAGCTGCACATTGGTGCTACCACCACCGGATGCCATCCACTGTCCCTCCACTAAACACGGACTAAGCCCCAGGCCTGCCATGGTACCACGGGGCATGAGGTGGGCCTAACCACAAATGGCCCTCTGGGCTGTGGCTACCCTTCTACCTGGGGTTCCAATCCAAATGGCCACAAGTCCCTAACACCTCCCACCAAATCCGAGCAGTTAGCTCCACACCGCTCACGAAGCCAAGATGATCTCCTGGGCTGGGGTTCGTACCCCCGGCCCACTGCCAGGCATTCTCTGCCAACCTTCTCCTCCTCAAAATTTCCAGTGTCACCTCGTGAATACCCACAGGGGCCCAGCAAGCCATGTCTAAGGGCAGGAATGGCAACCCCCTCCAAGAATCTCTTAGAAAGGGAATGGGGAGGAGGGAGAGGACGGTTCATTTAGTAAGCCTGACCTTAAGAGAGCTTACACTAGGAATAGGAGCAACACTTTATCTAAGGTAGGTGTACAAATGGGTATAACAAACAACAATAAAGGAAGAACTAGAAACATCCTATCAAGGGTAAGGGTACATAAGTACTTCCAAGTAACACAGGGAAAGTAGGAATTGAGAATGCTTTGAGTGGTGTAGTGCAGTGCAGTGCAGTAGCTGTGGGGTGGCAGTTTTCAGAGAGACCTTCTGGAGACTGTGGAGCTGCATTGACTGCATGCACCTCTCTGGGATGAGGGAAGAAGCTGCTTGACTCCAGGCAGAGTTGGCTAGGATTCAGCGGTCCTTCTTCCCCACCCAGGGCCACCAGGTCTGCCACTGTTAACTCAGGGGATGCCAAGGAGGAGGAATGACTGGACGATGGTGGGTTCCTGCAGGGTGGGTATGGGGGGCTTTGAAAGGGTAGGGGTAGTGGGTTGGAAGCATGTTCCTTAACTAATACCACTACAGCATTCCTACACCACTCTAGTGGAGTGAGACTGCCAGGAAGAGGCACCAATAGTAGTGGACAGGGAAGATGTGGGGGCCCTTCATGCTGGAGACCCCAAGGAGGGTGGGAGAGGAACCCAGAGGAGGGGAAAGCAACTTCTGGTGGGGAACTTGATTGTCGGGGGGGTAGATTTGTGATTTGGATGGAGGTCGGAGAGGGAGGTGAGCTGCGTATTTGACGCCATGGCCCAAAGGGGTGGGAAGCAAACCCTGGTGATTGCTAGGGCAGCAGAATGGAAGGAGGAGCTGGATGTCATTGTTCACCTGGGGATCAATGACCTGGTTAGGGATGGAGTTGAGATAGTGCATGGATAGTTTAGAGAGCCGGGGAGTGGTCTTAGAAAGGCAGAATGCTCAGTGGCTTTCTCTGAGGTGCTGCTTGTCTATGATGGGGCAAGACAGGGTCAGCACCAAGAGCTTCTGTTCATGATTAAGGAATGGTGCAGAGAAGAGGGTTCAGCTACACTGAAGACTGGGAATCCACCTGAATGGATAAGGGCCTGTACTGCGGTGATGCCATGCATCCTTCCAGGAGGGGAATGGCAGTCTTTGGTGGATGGTTTAAATGTTACTTTGAACATTTAAACTAGCCAAGGGAGGGTGGCTGCCTCCTCCCAATGGACTAAAGTACAGAGTAGAGAGAACCCAATGAAAGAGGAATCAACCAGGGTGCAAATTAATAAAGGGAGTTGGGGGACAGAAATAAAGAAGGATGGGACTGGGAGCATTAAAAAGAGGGGGGTTGAGGGTAGCAAAAAGGGAAAGCGGGGACAAGCAGAGTGCTAATAAAATCTGGAAGGCTATATAAGTGAATGGTAGAAGTCTAGGAAATAAGATTCCAGACCTAGAGGCTGCATAGCAGAGGCCGACCTGGATATTGTGGCCATTACTGAGTCATGGTACACTGAGACCCATGACTGGAACATGGCCATACTGGGCTATGCTGTGTTTAGGAAGGACAGGGTGGGAAGGAAAGGAGGGATTGTGTGTGTTTTTTTTTTTTTTTATGTGAGTGAAAGCATCAAACAACAGAGATACAGGGGATACTGGGAGCAGAGGTACTGTGAATCACCCTGGAGATGGGGAACTGAGCCACTATTCATACTGGTGTGACCTACAGACGTCGACCACAGAGGGGAAGAGTTAGATAAGGCACTGGTGGAAGCCATTAGCAAAATGGCTGAAAAGGGAGAGGTGCAGCTGGTGGATGACTTTAGTCTGCTGGATGTAGATTGGAGTCTCCCAGTTGTGGCTTCACCTAGAAGCAGGGACATCCTGGACTTCATGCAGGGGGTGTTCCTCAGGCAACTAGTCAGCGAACCCACTCATAATGGGGTAATACTGGACCTGGTACTCACTCAAAGGGACAGTTTTGCAGATATCGAGGTGGGAGGCCACCTGGGGACCAGTGATTACAATGCGGTATAAGGATGGCTGCAGAAATGAACCACACAAGAGTGAGGGTCCTGGACTTCTGAAGGGAAGATTATATGAAATTGGTGAATGCCTCAGGGATGACCTGTTGGTGGGGAGGACCGGTGGAGGGGGGCTGGGTGGAGAAACAGTGGGTGAAACAAGGGGGCATAGTTAAGGTGACAAACCTCTGTGTCAAGCAAGTGAGCAAAAGAAAAAAGAGACTGCTATAGTTCTTGAAAGAGATGGCAAGAAAGGTAAAAGCTAAGAGGGTAGCATTCAAAAGGTACAAGTAGACATCAGGGAGAAGGATAGAGAGAATTATCAGAGGAAACGGGGAGCAGTAAGGAACGCAAAGGTGCAAACTGGTGGGAGAATAGCTAGACAGAAAAAAGAGGACAATACATTTTTTTAGGTATGTAAGCAAAAAGAGGAAGACCAGGGGAGGAATTGTATGGTGAAAAAGGAAAGTGAGGGACCATGCTGAGGGGGGCCAGCAAAAGGCAGACATCCTGAACAAATGTTTCTGCTCAGTGTTCAGAGAGGAAGGAGAAGGATAAGGACCACAAAAAAGCAACAAGAGACATGTAGTGGGGGAGGTGGACACTAGTCTTGAATCCAGTGAGTTACAAGCCTGAGCAGCAGGGTTTTGGGGGGTTACAAGGGAAGACAGTGGGTCCTTAACAGAGAGTGGCATCAAAGTATCCACCAAGGGGGCTCTGCAGATGGAGCAGTCAGCATTCAATGGAGAAAGAGTCCTGAAAGACTGATGGCCCTTAAGAGTGATATGGCACCAGGATCAGATGGGTTACATCTGAGGACACTTGGGGAAGTGGCAGTGCTACTGGCTGATTCCTTGGGTTGCCAGTGTAGCGTGAGGTGTGACATCCAGCGCCTCAACCCTCAGCGCTACCAGGCCAGCCTGGATGTTGCCATCCCTGACACTTCCTGTTGCCCGAGTCTAAGGGCTGGTAGTTTCCCAGCTTTTCCGCTGGTCTATGTATCTAGTTTTGGCTCTGATGTTCCCCATGTTTTGACCTGGTTTTGTTAAGCTGCATGAGGTGGTCTGTTGCCCCATGCCCTGACATTTCTTTCTTCCTTCCTTCCTTCCTTCCTTCCTTCCTTCCTTTCCTGCCAACTGAGTTCTCCCCTCATGGTGCAATTAAATGCTCCCCAGAAATGTGCCCAAATGTCTACAGATTCTGCGTAAATTTGAAGGAACTGTTTCACTCGCTCTTTAACCTTTTCTAAACACTGAGGTTCTTTCAATAAGTTATTGCTGACTCTCCATATCTTGTCTCAATGTAATCCATCTTTAGATGTCTGAGAATTTGATATATCTTTCTGTTTGTCTGGGCTTCCTTGGCATTCCTCATAGTGCTCCCACATGTGCTAGTTTCCATTTGAATAATTATTGTTTTGCATGGAATTGCTGTGTAGCTCAGGAATACTCAGGTGGATTATCTGGTGTGGTGCTGTCTGGTAAGTTTGCGATTGTAGTTCCTATGCTCTTGCTATAAGACTAATAACATAACTAGTAGTTTGTAGTTAACAGATCAAACTGCGTATCAGCTGTACTCTAGAAAAAGACCATAAACCAGAAAAAAACAACCACTAACAACATAGCACCCCAATGACAATAACAACAGTAAACAGAAATGATGCTATCAAAGTGAAATAATATTGAATGTAAGAAAGATGTGGTACATCCAACCAGCAGTCACCTTTCTCAAGGTGTTATAGCTAGTAGGGGCCTACCAGAACCAAACTGATTGGTCCATTCAGGGCCCATATGAGGATGTCCCTCTTGCCTGTGATCCTGAAATGTACATTATATTAAAGCAGCCTGTAAAAAAGGGGGTGAAAACTCGGTGAGATTCTGCAGATAAGACAGTCTGATAATGTATGCAGATTGTTGCAGTTCTTAATCCCCTTGCGGTTGAATACATGCCTGCGAGAACTAAAGTGTATCTGTTTTTTTTTATCATGTCACTGTTTATGCGCCTGCTGTGCAACTTACCGGCGGGGGCATCCAGCTGCCAGCCCTGCCTGCCAGGAGAGCAGCAGGCTCACTTGCTTATGGGGGGGTCCAGTACGGCTGTCGCTGACTCAATGGGGGCTCCCGCATGCCCTGCCTACCTGAGCCAGCCCCGGATCAACCCAGCGCAATTCCATGACAGTCCTCCTGGCATTACAGGGTGTGGCCATCAAGCTGCTTCGGTCGCACTTAGCCATTTTCCTCCAGTAGGCCCCCCGATGGAGTGTGGACATGCAATGACATCCATGCACTAACATGCAGACGTCCGCTGCACTCCCCCTCTGCTAACACCTGCATCTGCAGTGCCTCCTGGCATCTCCGGGGCTGCCACAGCACGGTGTGCTTCCCCAACCCACCCCAGGACTAGGAGACCTGTCGGCAGATGCTCAGTCCTAGTCCTCCCCTGTCAAGCCCCGAGGGCCTGGGCTTGTTACTGAACCCAGGTCACTGGTGTGGTGTGAGGTGTGGCGTCCAGTGCCTCAACCCTCAGCACCACCGGCTGGGATTAAAGAGTATCTGTGATTGCATTTTATCTCAACACTGGTTCAATAATGAGCAGTAGATGAAACAGGCAGTCATGTGCAGTGTTTAAGATGTAAACAATACAATCTCTCACCAGCCAAGTTCATTTGCTAGTGCACTGATTAGCATCAGTTCTGCCTTGGGTAGTATGTTCAATTCCTGTCCAGGCTGAGGAAACAAAGTCCCGGTGTTGTGAGTACAGACTACACAGCAGTCACATAAGTTGCACTGTGAGTTCCTCGGCCTGGACAGAGCAACTGCTGTATCTGTTTCTGTGTCCTCCAATGATCAATTCATGGTGCAATTTCATGGCAGTGCTTGTCTTGTCTTCTTGAGTGTGTAGTTGTGCGGCGAGTCCTCTGCAATGGTTCTGGTATGGAGTCAGAGTGAGCTTATGTCATGCTTTCGACAGCACCATCCCTTATTGGCTTCCTATTGCTATGGCAAGACAGTTAATGGCAGTAGTGGAACATCTGCTGCGCTGACATGAATGATAGCCCCTGTCAAAAGGAAACCCACCTGTGTCTGCACTGTCAGGCGGGCACTGGGTGAGGAGCAAGAAAAAAAACTATGCTGCCTGGCATGAAGAAGGCTGTCTTCAAGGGCTGTTCAAAGTGCTGCCACCATATTTTAATGACCATGAAGTGACATTCTCAGGGGGCAAAATCAGAAGTCAGTGCAGTCCCACAGTCACAAACAGAGCATTCTGGGATACCAGAGGTCTGTAGGGTAATTGTCCACTGAAAGCTGTCCCATCTCCCTTCCAATCCAGTCCAAATAAAATCACACAAGAATTGTTCAATCAGTCAATCAATCAAAATCTTTATTTAACCAGGTGAACACCGTTGAGCAAAGCTAATTTTCGAAGTGGACCTGGACATAGATACATAGTCAAGCATAGAAGGGTTACATACACAACAAAATCATAATACAAGTCATAATACAATATAAATTGAACCCAGAACAATGTATAGAATTCAGATGGATAACAGTACTAATTCTTGGTAAAAATATATCTACAAAAATATACATGAGATTATCTGGACTGTATGAAGGGAATAATAAATACAAGTTACAATGACTATACAGAGTGCAAGAGAGAGGGCTCTTAGATTAGGTATGAAGAGAAGGATAGATCCATAAAGTGAGGGGGAAGGGGAAGATGCCTAAAATGGAGGCGGGAGAGGGGTAGAAGACTAAATGGGCAGTGGCAGCCATACGTTGGCCACTGATCACAGAGTGCTTCTGAAACCACCAATGGAATGAAGATGGGCCCCAGGATGCTGGTCAAAGGCAAGGGGAAGGGGGATAAGGGAACAGAAAGAATAGGGTTTGGGGAGGATGGAGAGTGGGAGGCTCAGTTCGAGTAATAAGGCAGGGTCAGGTAAAGCAATTACAGGATTCCTTGAAAGAACAAGAGTAAAGAGTTTTGAATTTGATAGTTTGATAGGGTAGACCAATTTCAATGTTTTTATAGCTTTTTCCAGAGTGAGGGTAGCGCGTAACTTAAGGATGTCCTACCAAAACGCAATCTGACCTTAGGTATAATAAAGGAGATGTAGGAGGCACTCCACAAAGCATATTTGCCTTCCGAGCTTAGGGGCAGGCAATCCAAGACATACTGAGGCAACTTCTTAGTAAGAACTCTGAAGGTCCAAAAGGCGGCATTCCTCTGTCATCTATATTTGAGGGATGGCCATCCCACAGCAGCATAAAGGGAGCAGTGATGCCTGGCGAAAGGGAGACCGGTAATAAACCTTAAGGATCTATGATAGAGTGTGTCCAGTTTGACCAGTGCGGAGGCGGGGCCTTGACTGTAAAGGAAGTCTTCATAGTCCAACAATGTTAAGAAGGTGGATTGGACCAATCATTTCTTGGCATCCCAAGGAAGCAGGTGATTAATCCTATAGAAGAGACCAAGCCTCTGTCTAAGCTTTCTTATGAGTTCTTCAATATGGTCATTATAAGAAAGTCTATGGTCGATCCAGACCCCCAAGTATTTGAACTTAGTTACATATTCCAAAGGTTCGCCTAGGAGTGTAGAGATCCGAGGAAAGGTTCCTAAGGCAGCAGAGTTTGTTATATGTGCAGAGGGTGCGAGGAGCATTGCCTTTGTTTTCTTAGCATTCAGTAGAAGTTTCGGGTTCAGGAGCTGCAGCTGCAGCAGATTAAACTCCAGCTGAAGATCACTACATGCTGCTTCTGGGGAAGATCTGCTCACATAAAGTACTGTATCATCTGCGAATAGATGTATGTTTGCAGTATTGAGGTTGGCATCAACTCTGTTTATATAGACTGTGAAGAGCAGGGGTCCCAATATTGAACCTTGTGGTATGCCCCTTAGCAGGGGTTTTAGGGGCAAGAATTCCCTGTCTGCTTTACCTGCTGGAGACAACCTGAAAGATAGTTGGAGAACCATCTCAATGATAGAGAGTCCAAACCTATGTTCCAGAGGGACGTAAGGAGCAGATAGTGATCAACAGTGTAGAATGACTTACTTAGGTCTAAAAATACTGCAATAACAAAACTCTTGGCATCAAGGTCACACTGCCAATCATTAGTTACCTTAGCAAGTGCTGAGATGGTGCTATGGTGTGGTCTAAAGCCTGATTGTAAAGGGTTAAGCAGGTTTGCAGATTTCAGGTAATTCCTGAGCTGTACATTCACGATTTTCTCTAACAGTTTAGACAGGATGGGGAGTAAAGAGATAGGCCTGTAATTGTTAAGGTCACTAAGGTCCTTGGATTTGATAAGGGGGATCATGTGCACAGTTTTCCATAGAGGAGGGAGAAAGGTCACCATGAGAAAGGGATAAGTTAAAGAGGTGGGTAACTGGCGCAGCCAGGACGTGATGACCAAGTTTCAGGAAAAAGGGTTCAAGGAGGTCTGCACCAGCACTTTTTCTGGTGCCTAGTTGTAGCAAGAGGTCCTCAACATCTTTCAAGGATGCAGGCTAAAAGGAGAATGCAGTGCTGATGACAGGCACTTCTTGGTCCTGTACACCGAGTTGAGAGTGGAGGTTACTGGCGGGGGTGGTATCAAATGCTAAACCTGCGGTAGGAAAGTGGTTATTGAGGGAGTCAAGTATTGTTGGCATATCAGAGACTGTAGTAGCCCCAATAGTAATTCTTGTGGGTAGGGAATTCGTGGATGCATGACCTTCAATGTCCTTAAGTGTTTTCCAAGATTTGGAGGAACATTTAGAGGAAGAGTCAAGTTTTGCGTGAAAATAGTTGGCCTTTGCTTTCCTGACCATCCTAGTACAAAGATTCCTTGCTTTCCTAAACGAAATCCAGTCAGCTGGAAACTTTGTTTTTCAAGCTGTTTTCCAAAGCACCACAGTTTTGCTGCAAGGTTTCAGATTTTGATTAGGTACCTGTTCATTTTTAGGCTTAGCCCATTGTTCAGATTGAGTTACCAGTTAGGAGTTAAAAGCCCCAGGAAGAAGTTTCGGCAGTTCTTTTCTAGCCATGTTTGCACAGGAAAATCCATGCATCCCTTGAGAGGTGCTCACCATGAGGCTGGCAGGATGTAGCATCCTGAATTTTATTGGGCAGCGTGTAGGGCTTGCTTGATGGATTTATAGGCCATTTGCCAATCCTGGACTGCCAGTGTAACATCACAAAAGATATGAAAGCGGGAGCCATTCCACATCAATGGTCCATTCTGGCGGGTCTGATTTTGAATGTTGAGTTTTTCTTGGAAATTCAGACAATTTAATATTATGGCTGTAGGTTTACTAGTGGGTGGTGGCTGTGGTCTAAGAGACCAGTGGATACACTCATGGTATAGACTGTCCCACTTTCTCATTGTCCTCCGGCTCTGGTGGAGATTCGAGAGGTGATCCCTGTTTATGTCTCTGGTGTGCCTGGCTTCTTGGCGGAACTGTCTAGGCTATGGATAAATCCATCTGTTGAGGCTCTCCTTGATCCATTTTCATCCAGACTTTACCAGGTGTTGGCCCTATGCTAGCAGTACTGTTCTGTTTCATCAAAAAGCAAAAAAATATATAATTTTTTAACAAAGTTTGCCTCATTTATCAGTTATGATTCACAGAGCTGAGAGGGAAGCTACCTCTCACACAGAGACTACTTACATACAGAGTACATCCATTCACAGAGAGGCTACATAATTCCAAGGCAAACATCAGGAGGGGATTTCAGGAAGAATCTCCAACAATGGGACCAGTTTGGGAGAGTTTGGGACACACGCTCAGGGTGAGGATTGCTAGTACTTGTCTCTGAGCACATCATTGACAAGTAAACAGCAATGGCTCAGACAGGACATTGGTAGTTAATTTAGAGAGGTGCACACAATCAGGATGTAGTTGTAAAAGCAATCCAGGTAGATTTTTTATTTCTTTGTACATAAACACACTAATTGGGGTTTAGATCCCAGCAGGTAAAAACTTTTTTGCATGCATTTTAAAAACATTTGTTCACAGGGTGAGCAGCAAGTGGGGGATTTTTACCTTTTACATAAATCAGGAGTGAAATTCAGGGGAAAACCATAACAAATAACTGTGAAAGGGGTTCTAACTAAAAAAACTAACCTGTTTAAAAGTGTTTTGTTTCCATCAGGCAAGGGATCCCGGTGAGGGGCCATGGAGAAGGAGAGCAAGGTCACGTGATGGGCACAGACCAATATGGGCTCAGCTGGAAGTCCAGCCCGAAGGATAAAAGGCAGCCATTCCTAACATGCCCTAGCATGTTCATGTCCCAGTGAGTGGAATGGCGAAGGAGCAGAACAGATGTAAGACTGACATCTTGGGAGTCAGCAGGCATCAGCAGGAGGAAGCAGGGAAGCAGGACTCTGCCAGTCAACTAGTATAAATCACCTGTTCATTCATGTTGTCTCATGCACTGCAGGGAAGAGTGAAGGAAATGGTAGGCCTTAATTGGAATAGGAGCGACACCCTATCCAGGATAAGTGTACGGAGGGGAATAACAAACAACAAAAAGGGTAAAACTGAAAACACCCTGTTAGAAGTAAAGGGTGCACAAGGGAAGGGAGAAAGCAAAAAAAGTAGGTCAAAGCTACTGAAATCCCACCCCTCCGGCTCATGTCTAGGGGTCTAGTGGAATAATACACCGGGGGGGGCATAAGCCAGTGAAACCCATATTCAGAACTAATGGATGGAGAAAACAGGACCTACCTCAGCGATGACTTCACAACCAGGCACCGACTTAGAAGCTGTACATCCCGGGAACAGCAGCAACAGCCAAGACAGCCATTGCTGGTAGCAGTAGTGGAAACTAGGGGAAGAGCTGGTTAGGCAGTGCAGTGCAAAAACATCACTGTAGGGACCAGAATGTAAAAGAATAAAATAATGAATTTATTTAAAATAAACACAGCTGGGAGGAAGACTGGAGGCAGATACACAGGCATAAGGCAGTTTTACTGTGCAGCACAGGGCTGCGGTACACATTGGACCTAAGCCGGCCTCACAAGCAGGCTTCACCCAATTCAGGGCCAAGAGGCACTAAACAGCTCATTTAGGACTGCCGGCCTACCACTGCATCAACTTGGGCTCTCAAACAAGGCCTCCTCAAGCTGATACATACTTTGCTCAGCCATTCACTCCCCCGGGACTCAGACATATCCCCAGCCATACACTCCTCAAACTCTTCCACCTGCAGCTTTGGGCATACAGGAGCAGCATCCATCTTGATCCTGGACCTAGCCAAAACCTGGAAAGGCGGCACTGACCCAAATCTCACTCCTGGCAGGCCACCAATGATGAAAGAGAGTGCCACATGGGAAAGGCCCCCCTAGTGCTGCCAGCACCAGGAAGCCACACATTGGTGCTGTCACCACCGGGTGCCATCCACTGTCCCTCCACCAAACACGGACTAAGCCCACCATGGTACCATGGTGCATGAGGTGGGCCTAACCACAAATGGTCCTCTGGGCTGTGGCTCCCCTTCTGCCTGGGGTTCCAATCCAAATGGCCACAAGTCCCTAACACCTCCCACCAAATCCGAGCAGTTAACTCCACACGTCTCACGAAGTCAAGATGATCTCCTGGGCTGGGGTTCGAACCCACAGCCCACTGCCAAGCATTATCTGCCAACCTTCTTCTCCTTGAAATTTCCAGTGTCACCCCATGTATACCCACAGGGGCCCAACAAGCCATGCCTAAGGGCAGGAATGGCAACCCCCTCCAAGCATCTCTTAAAAAGGGAATGGTGAGGAGGGAGAGGATGGTTCATTTAGTAAGCCTGACCTTAAGAGGGCTGACACTAGGAATAGGAGCAACACCTTATCTAAGGTAGGTGTACAAATGGGTATAACAAACAACAATACAGGATGACCTAGAAACATCCTATCAAGGGTAAAGGTACATAAGTACTTCCAAGTAACACAGGGAAAGTAGGAATTGAGAATGTTTTGAGTGGTGTAGTGCAGTGCAGTGCAGTGCAGTAGCTGTGGGGTGGCAGTTTTCAGAGAGACCTTCTGGAGACTGTGGAGCTGCCCCATCTGCATGCACCTCTCTGGGATAAGAGAGGAAGCTGCTTGACTCCAGGCAGAGCTGGCTAGGATTCAGTGGCCCTTCTTCCCCACCCAGGGCCACCAGGTCTGCCACTGTTAACTCAGAGGATGCCAAGGAGGAGGAATGACTGGACGATGGTAGGTTCCTGAAGGGTGGGTATGGGGGGCGTTGAAAGGGTAGGGGTAGTGGGTTGGAAGCATGTTCCTTAACTAATACCACTACAGCATTCCTACACCACTCTAGTGGAGTGAGACTGCCAGGAAGAGGCGCCAATAGTAGTAGACAGGGAAGATGTGGGGGCCCTTCATACTGGAGACCCCAAGGAGGGTGGGCGAGGACCCCAGAGTAGGGGAAATCAACTTCTGGTGGGGAACTCGATTGTCGGGGGGGTGGATTTGTGATTTGGAAGGAGGTCGGAAAGGGAGGTTAGGTACGTATTTGACACCATGGCCCAAAGGGATGGGAAGCAAACCCTGGGGATTGCTAGGGCAGCAGAATGGAAGGGGGATCTGGATGTCATTGTTCACCTGGGGATCAATGACCTGGTTAGGGATGGAGTTGAGATAGTGCAGGGATAGTTTAGGGAGCTGGGGAGTGGTCTTAGAAAGGCAGAATGCTCAGTGGCTTTCTCTGAGGTGCTGCTTGTCTATGATGGGAGAAGACAGGGTCAGCACCAAGAGCTTCTATTCATGATTAAGAAATGGTGCAGAGAAGAGGGTTCAGCTACACTGAGGACTGGGAATCCACCTGAATGGATAAGGACCTATACCGGGGAGATGCCTTGTATCCTTCCAAGAGGGGAATGGCAGTCTTTGGTGGATGGTTTAAATGTTACTTTGAACATTTAAACTAGCCAGGGGAGGGTGGATGCCTCTTCCCAACAGACTGAAGTACAGAGTAGAGAGAACCCAATGAGAGAGGAATCAACCAGGGTGCAAATTAATAAAGGGAGCTGGGGGACAGAAACAAAGAAGGATGGGACTAGGAGCATTAAAAAGAGGGGGGGGTGTGAGGGTAGCAAAAAGGGAAAGGGGGGACAAGCAGAGTGCTAATAAAATCTGGAAGGCTATATAAGTGAATGGTAGAAGTCTAGGAAATAAGATTCCAGACCTAGAGGCTGCATAGCAGAGGCCGACCTGGATATTGTGACCATTACCGAGTCATGGTACACTGAGACCCATGACTGGAACATGGCCATACCGGGCTATGCTGTGTTTAGGAAGGACAGGGTGGGAAGAAAAGGAGGGAGTGTGTTTTTTTTTTTTTTTTATGTGAGTGAAAGCATCAAACAACAGAGATACAGGGGATACTGGGAGCAGAGGCACTGTGAACCACCCTGGAGATGGGGAACTGAGCCACTGTTCATACTGGTGTGACCTACAGTCGTCCACCACAGGATGGAAGAGTTAGATAAGGCACTGGTGGAAGCCATTAGCAAAATGGCTGCAAAGGGGGAGGTGCAGCTGGTGGATGACTTTAGTTTGCTGGATGTAGATTGGAGTTCCTAGATGTGTCTTCAGCTAGAAGCAGGGGCATCCTGGACTTCATGCAGGGGGTGTTCCTCAGGCAACTAGTCAGCGAACCCACTCATGATGGGGTAATACTGGACCTGGTACTCACTAAAAGGGACAGCTTTGCAGACATCAAGGTGGAAGGCCACCCGGGGAGCAGTGATTACCGTGCGGTGTGGTTCTGTATAAGGATGGCTGCAGAACTGAACCACACAAGAGTGAGGGTCCTGAACTTCTGAAGGGAAGATTATATGAAATGGATGAATGTCTCAGGGATGACCTGGTGGTGGGGAGGACCGGGGGGCTGGGTGGAGAAACAGTGGGTGAAGCAATAAGGGGGCTTAGTTAAGGTGACAAACCTCTGTGTCAAGCAAGTGAGCAAAAGGAAAAAGAGACTGCTATAGTTCTTGAAAGAGATGGCAAGAAAGGTAAAAGCTAAGAGGGTAGCATTCAAAAGGTACAAGTAGACATCAGGGAGAAGGATAGAGAGAATTATCAGAGGAAACGGGGAGCAGTAAGGAACGCAAAGGTGCAAACTGATGGAGAATAGCTAGACAGAAAAAGAGGACAAAACATTTTTAAGGTATGTAAGCAAAAGAGGAAGACCAGGGAGGAATTGTATGGTGAAAAGGAAAGTGAGGGACCATGCTGAGGGGGGCCAGCAAAAGGCAGACATCCTGAACAAATGTTTCTGCTCAGTGTTCAGAGAGGAAGGAGAAGGATAAGGACCACAAAAAAGCAACAAGAGACATGTAGTGGGGGAGGTGGACACTAGTCTTGAATCCAGTGAGTTACAAGCCTGGAGGCAGCAGGGTTTCTTGGGGGGGGGGCGGGTTACAAGGGAAGACAGTGGGTCCTTAACAGAGAGTGGCATCAAAGTATCCACCAAGGGGGCTCTGCAGATGGAGCAGTCAGCATTCAATGGAGAAAGAGTCCTGAAAGGCTGATGGCCCTTAAGAGTGATATGGCACCAGGATCAGATGGATTACATCTGAGGACACTTGGGGAATTGGCTGATTCCCTGGTAGGTCTGTTCAACAGCTGTTTAAGAAATGGGGTAGTCCCGAAGGATTGCAAGGTGATGTATGTAGTTCCACTCCACAAGGGCGAGGATTAGGAACAGGCAGGGAACTACAGATCTGTCAGTCATACATCTATTGTAGCAAAGCTGATGGAGGCACTAGCCAAAGAAGACCTCACGGACTACTTGGAGAGTAATGGTCTCCAGGATAATAAACAGCATGGATGTGTAGCAGGGAGATCTTGTCAGACTAACCTGATAGCTATCTTTGACTGGGTGACGAGAGAATTAGATAGGGGCCATGCTGTGGATTTGCTCTACTCAATTTCAGCAAGGCTTTTCAGCTCAGTGCCCACAGATGATTTCTGAAGAAAATGGAGGGTCTGGGGGCAGATAAGGCCATAGTTAACTGGGTAGGAAACTAGCAAAACGGGAGGCAGCAGAGGCTGTGGTCAGTAGGGTTAGATCAGAGGAGAGGGAGATTATGAGTGGGGTTCCACAAGGATCTGTCCTGGGGATAATTCTCTTCAACATGTTCGTCAGAGACATTGGTTTGGTGATCCAGGGCAGGTTGTGCCTGTTCGCACATGACACTGAAATCTGCAGGAGGGTTGATAGTGATGAAGGAATAAAGGAAATGCAGAGGGACTTGCAAAAGCTGGAGGGGTAGTCAAGGGTTTGGCAGTTGAAGTTCAATACCAAAAAGAACAAGGTGATGCACCTTGGGATCAGGAACCCTAGGACAGAGTACTAGATGGGAGGCTTGAGACTCAGTACCATGTCTGAAGAATGCAACCTTGGAGTTGTCATAAGTGTCTCCCTTTATCAATCAAGTCAGTGCAACAAGGCATGTAGCAAAGCAAGTAGAATGCTTAGTTGTATTGGGAGGGGTACTGATAGCAGGAAAAAAGAAGTAAGATTCCCCCTGTGTAGATCCTTGGTGAGTTCACACCTGGAGTATTGTGCCCAGTCCTGGAGTCCTCAGCTCAGATATGATAGGGTTAGGCTGGAGACAGTACAACGCTGGATAACAAAGATGAATCAGGGTACTGGGCCAGTCCTATGAAGAGCTCCTCAAGGTTCTTAACATATACTTGCTGGAAACCTAAAGGGAGAGTGGAGGCATGATAGAGACCATCAAATTTCTAAAAGGAATTAACAGGGTGAACTGCAGGGAATTATTTAATTAGAATACTGGTTCATGGTCACGGGATCACGAATGGAAACTAACAGGAGAGAGGTTCAGGAGGGACGTTAGGAAGTATGATTTTACAGAAAGGGTAGTAGAAATGAAGAACAGGCTGCCAGCCAAGGTGGTGGGTGCAAAAAACTGTTAGAGATTTTAAGCACAACTGGGACAGAATGAAGGGTATTGTGGTAGCTAGGGGCATTGGACTTGAGGAGGGGAATGGGGGTGAGGATGGGAGGACCAGCACCCTGAAGGTTCAGCAGGTTCCAGGGCAAAATAGGAAAATTGAGCAGACTGGATGGACCATTGATCTTTTTCTGTTGTCATTGTCTATGTTTCTGTGTTTCTATGTTTCTAGTCCTTTTTGAAAGGAAAGAACCCTGAAGAGACTTGCTAATCTGAAAGAGAACAAGGCAATAGGGCCAGACAAAGTGCATCCAAGGTTATTGAGTGAGCTCAGGGAGGTGCTGGCTGCACCTCTGACGGTACTATTTAACAGCTCTTTGGAAACAGGAGTGGTTCCAGAGGACTGCAGGAGGCAGATGTAGTCCCACTTTACAAAAGTTGTGGCAGGGAGGGGTCTGGCAGTTATGGGCCACTCAACTTGACAACAGTGGTGGGAAAGTTAATGGAAACACTGATGAAGGAATGGTTGTGGAATATCTTGAATCCAGTGGGGTACAAGACCGAAGGCAGTATGGATTCACAGAGGGGTGGTCTTGCCAAATGAATCTGATTTCTTTGACTGAGTGACCAAGGAACTAGATCAGGGTAGAGTGGATGATGTGGCCTACCTAGATTTCAGTAAGGCTTTTAAACAACACTAAGTAGCTCTACCTGGGTATAACTGCCTCAGAAACAACAGGTTAGGTAAGATGGGAGATTGTGTGCTTATCTACTTTAGGTCTGATTTGGACATACTTGAGCTCCCTGCGCCTGACATGAACTTATCTCCTGCTGAATCCCTTTTCATCTCCTTAACACTTGGAAATGTCAAAGAACTTACCATTGGATGTGCATACTTGCCACCCAATAGGGCTCCCCTAGGTCTGCCCCCCTTTCTCGACTCTCTTGTGACTCACCCTAGCCATGATCTTATCCTGTATGGTGACTTTAATATTGACTGGCTCCACACTGGTGTAGACAAACTGCGCGCCTTTCTTGCTGGCGCTAGCCTGGCACAACTCCTACAGGATCCTATTCATCACAACCCCAAGTTTGGAAAGCATACCCTACTAGACTGGGTAGTCACTAACTGCCCCTTGAAGATAAAAGCTGTTGGTGTCCTCCCTGACCTTATCAGTGACCATTCCCCCATTTTCTGTATTTGAAGGAACAATTATCCCAACCCACCCCTCAAATACCCTTCCTGATAAAAATCTAGCTCTGGATTTCTTTGTCTTGATCCTTTCTCAAATTATTAATTACCATGCCCCACTGAAAAAATGTAGATCAAAGGGAGTCAAAGCTCCCTGGCTCACTAAGGATATTAGAACGCTTATGTCCCTCCATGACAAAGTCTGGCAGATGTATAAAAAGAGTGAACTCCCTCAAGACTGGCAAATCTACAGGCAATTCAGAAACAAGTGCAAAAAAATCACTCCATAAAGCCAAACGTCTCCATGACCAATCCCTTCAAATGGAGCACTTTTGCAACCCAAAAGAATTCTGGAGGCAAGTTAACTCCCTGGTAAAAGGAAAATCTGCACATTTCCCTTGCTCCATAGTTGTCAATGGTGCCACCCTTGCTGACCCCATGTCCATCGCATCTGGATTTACATTTTTTTTCATGGATCTTCACATGTATACTTCACTCTTCCATAACCCCACTTCTGCTTCCTCTAACCAATTACCACCAAGCTCCATTGGTGCTTGGCCTGCTTTCCATCTGAAACTGGCCTCCCTCAAAGAGGTGTGGAAGCTTCTCTCCAACTTAGAATCAGAGAGCTCCCCTGGACATGACACTCTTGAGCCAACATTTCTTAAATTAGGTGCCCCTGTGCTTGCTTGTCCTGTCCATGACTTGTTCAGTCGATCATTCCTCTCTTGTACAATTCCTGATAAGTGGAAAGTGGTGGTGGTCATTCCAGTGCACAAAGGAGGGCCCAACAATGCAGTAGAAAACTATAGATCGATTTCTATCCTCTGCCCATTAGCTAAAATTCAAGAGTGAATAGTGCATAATCACCTTCAGGACTAGCTGGAACATCACAATCTACTTTCCATATGTCAACATGGCTTCTGGAGGAATCACAGCACCCTTACAGCCCTAATAAAAGTTACCACTGATATATTCCATGCAATAGATCAAGGCTTTATTACCGGTGCCATATTTGTCGACCTCACGAAAGTGCTCTAAACTGGTTTAATAACTATCTGTCCTGTCATTCTTCCAGGAGACATTCTGGAGACTGCATTGCTGCCCTATTTGCTGGCAACTCTCTGATCTTAGGGAGGAAGTTGTTTGTCTCCTTGCTGACCTGGTAAGGATTCAGAAAACCTGCTCCTCCACCCAGGGACCACCCAGGCCACCGCCACTACCTTAGAGGTTGCCAGAAAGAGGAGTGGTTGGACCACAGTGGGCTCAGAGAGGGTGAGGGTGGTGGAACAGAGGTGCATCCCTCCAGTTGTGCCTCTCCACAATTCATTCACCACTCTGGGGGAGCACAGTTCCTCTATGGAGACTCCTGCAGTGGAGACCAAGGAGGATGCTGGGAACCTCCACAATGGAGACCCACAGAAGGGTGGCACAGGACCCCACAGGGGAAGCAAACAACTCCTGGTGGGGGACTCAGGGAGGGGAAAGGGAGGTAAGGTGCCTGCCTGACGCCATGGCTTGGAGGGACAGGAAACAAATCCTCAGGATCATGGGGGCAGCTGTAAGGGGGAGTGAGCTGGATGTCATTATCCACCTAGGAACAAATGACTTGGCTGAGAATGGGATCAGAGCAGTGCAACAGGAGTTTGTGGAGTTGGGGAGGAGCCTTAGACAAGTAGCACACATGGTAACTTTCTTGGAAGTGCTACCTGTCTATGGCATGGATGAGGCTTGGGTACTCCACACCATGGAATTCAATGACTGGTTGAAAAACTGGTGCAGTGCTCAGGGATTTGGCTTCATTTGGGACTGGGGCTCCACCAGGAGGGATGCAGGCCTATACTGGCACGATGACCTGCATCTATCCAGGAGGGGAACCAGGATCCTAGGTGATAGGTTGAAATGCTTTATTGGCAAGCATTCAAACTAGCCAAGGAGGAGGCACTGAAAAGGAGAAGGGAAATCCTAGCCCCCGCCCAAAAAAATAAGGGTTGTTAATGAGGCAAACACCAAGATAGAGCAGTCGATAGGGAGAAGGGCAGGTGTAAAGGGAGAAAAAGACAAAGGCAGTAAGGACAGGGATGGGGAAACAAGAAATAAAGCCATGAAAAAATGGAGGGTAATGAGTACCAATGCCTGTAGTCTAGATAAAAAGCTCCCTGAAATGATGGCCTTGATGGAAGAGGGATGCCTGGATATTGTGGCAGTCACAGAAACATGGTACACAGAGAACCATGACTGGGATGTCAACATACAGGGTACACAATCTACAGGAGGGACAGGGAGGGAAGAAGAGGAAGAGGAGTAGCTCTCTATGTAAGGGAAGGGATCAAAGCAACAGAACTAAAGGGTAAACAGGGAGGCGAGGAGGCACTGTAGGTCACCCTGGAGACTGGAAATGGCACCATAATCTGCATGGGGGTGTATACAGACCCCTGTCTAGGGGGAGGAAATGGACAAGGAAATGATATAAGGCATCCTTAGGATGGCAGAGTAAGGGGAGATATTGGTGATGGGGGACCTGACTATGCCAGATGTTACTTGGAGCACCTTTGCTGCAGCCACATCCAAGAGCAGGGCCATTCTCAATGCCTTACAGGGGGACATGCCTCAGACAGCTAGTTTTGGAACCCACTCAGGAGGGAGCAGTCTTAGACCTGGTGCTCTCAAATGGGGACGGAGAGAGGCTCTCCAACCTTGAAGTGGGTAGCCATCTGGGAACAAGTGACCACCAAACAGTGTGGTTCATGATAAACTTAGCTGTAGAGTCAAGCCATACAAAAGTGAAGGTACTGGACTTCAGGAGGGCTGATTCTGTGAAAATGGGATAGTGCTTCAGAAAAGGACTAGCAAACATGCAAGAAGGTGGGGTGGAGCATCAATAGGGAAACATCAAAACCGCCATCACAGAGGCAACAAGCATTTGTGTGAAGCAAATAAACAAATCAAAACGAAAGAAAAAAACACTATGGTTCTCAAAAGAAGTGGCAGGGAAGGTTAGGGAGAAAAAGATAGCATTCAGGACGTTTAAGGAAACACAGAAGGAGCAGGACAGAGAACTGTACCAGTTAAAGCAGAAGGAAGCGGGAAGGCAGTCAGAATAGCAAAGGCCCAAACCGAGGAAAAGATAGCCAACTCGTTAAGAAGGGGATAAAACCTTTATAGGTACATTAGGGAGCAAAGAAAGATGAAGGCAGGGATACTGAGGCTAAATAAAGAGGAAGGGTGGACAAGAGCAACAGTGAAAAAGCAGGGATACTGAATGAATACTTCTGCTCAGTATTAACAATGGAAGAGCAGGGGGAGATACCTAATCCAGTCAACAGAAGCACTCTTGATAGGGAGGTTGATATTAGTCCTTTCACAGAAGAAAGGGTTATGAAAAAACTCTTAAAACTGAAGGTGGATAAAGCAATGGGGCCTGATGAGATTCACCCCAAAATTCTAAAGGAACTGAGGGAAGAACTAGTAACACCACTGACTACCGTTTTCAATCAATCATGAGAGGATGGTGTGGTACCTGAGAACTGGAAGAGGGTGGATGTGATTCCCCTTCACAAAAGTGGGAGCAAGACAGAGGCAGGAAACTACAAACCTGTCAGTTTGACCTCAGTGGTAGGGAAAATGATGGAATCACTTCTGAAGGAAAGAAGTGTTGAGTACCTAGAGGCCAGTGGGGCACAGGACCCAAAGCAGCATGGATTCACAGCAGGAAGGTCATGTCAGACAAATCTAATTGATTTCTTTGACTGAGTGACCAAAGTAGTAGACCAGGGAGGGGATGTGGGCATGGCCTACTTAGACTATAGCAAGGCATTTGACATAGTCCCGCACGAAAGATTAATAAACAAATTAGCCAGCCTGGGAGTGGGTCCCAGGGTGGTAGCCTGGGTAAAACAATTGCTGGACAACAGGACACAGAGGGTAATAGTAAATGGAGTCCGCAGTGAAGAAAGGGGTGTTACTAGTGGGGTACCGCAGGGTTCAGTACTGGGGCCGGTTCTTTTAATGTCTTTATAAGTGCATTGCAGAGGGACTGGAAGGAAAAGTATGTCTCTTTGCAGATGACACAAAGATCTGCAACAGGGTTGATATGCAGGGTGAGGTGGAAAGGATGAAAAGGGACTTGGCAAGGTTGGAGGAATGGTCAAAGGTATGACAGCTTAGATTCAACACAAAGAAGTGCAAAGTAATGCACCTGGGAAACAAAAACCCAGGGGAAGAGTACACAATGGGGGTGAAATACTGACAACAACAAAAATGGAAAGGGACCTAGGGGTAGTCATATTAGATGACCTAAAGGTGGGCCAGCAATGTGAGAATGCAGTATAGAGGGCTGGGGGGATAATGGGATGCATAGGGAGAGGCATCACCAGTAGAAAACAGGAAGTTGTGGCCGTCTGTACAGACAGTTGGTTAGACCACATCTAGAGTACTATGTACAGTTCTGGAGACCCCCATCTCCACAAAGAGATAGACAGGGTGGAGGCTGTCCAGAGGAGGGCAACCAAAATGGTACAGGGTCTGCACCAGAAGACACATATGAAGAGAGACTAAAGGAGCTTAAGATGTATAGCCTTGAGGAAAGGAGGGAGAGGGGGGACATGATAGAAACTTTCAGATACCTCAAGGGAATCAACAAAGTTCAAGAGGGTAGCATCTTTCAGAAAAAGAGATGTGCAAGAACAAGGGGGCATAATTTGAAGATAGAGGGACGACTCAGAGGTAATGTGAGGAATGTCTTCTACAAGAGAGGGTTGTAGATGCATGGAACAGCCTTCCTGAGGAGGTCATAGAGTCAAAAACAGTGGGGGAATTCAAGAATGCATGCGACAGACATAAGGCAATTCTAGTGGGAAGTAGGAGGAAGTAGGTTGTTGGTTAACTAGGATCTGCAGCTTATCCATTAGGTAGGGAAATGGGAAGACTAGGTGGGCCAAGCGGTCCTCATTTGCCATCAGATTCTATGTTTCTCAAAGGGTTAAGTGGGCTGGATCAGTCTCTGACCTAAAGTCCATCACCCATGGTGTCCCTCAGGGGTCCATTTTGGGTCCACTATTATTCTCTCTTTTCATTAACGACCTGCCAAACTTTTGTAGAGGGGCTTCTGTGCACCTCTATGCAGATGATGCAATCATCTATTGCTCCCCCCGATATTGATCTGATTAGCAGAGAACTTGCATCTGACTTTGCTTCCCTTGTGGTCTGGTTCAGCTGCAATCACCTCGTTCTTCATACAAAAAAACTAAAAGCATGATATTTACTCATTGACCCTCCATCAAGTCTCCTCTCCCCCCTATTAGCATTAGTTCAAACAATGGTGATATGCTTGAGTGTGTCCAGTCCTTCAAATATCTGGGTATCCTGTTGGACACACTGCTTTCACCTTTAGCCTGCATGTCTCCTGTGTCATCAAATCCTAGTACCAGAAACTTGGTCTCTTTTCTCGCATCCGTCCCTTCCTTTCCACTGCCTTCTGCCATAAGATAGCTACTGCATCTCTCCTGCCACTCCTAGTGTATGGTGCTCTGTTACTACTCTTTACAAATTCCTCCTCCCTGACCCTTCTCACCCAGGCTTATCATAGGGTGGGGAGGTTTGCCCTGGGGGCTAATGCCCCCTCTCATCACTGCAATGTCCTCTCCTCTGTGGGCTGGCTACCCTATGAGGCAAAACTGAAGTATTTCTCCCTGAGCTTCATGTTTAAGCTTGTCCATAAATTCACACCCCCTTGCCTCCGTGAGACTATACGACTAAGACAAGCTCCCCAAGCCCTATGATCTGCCTCACTCCCACTTCTCATTACTTCAAAAGATGTCTGGCCACTGCCTGTAGGTCTTTCTCTTTTGCTGCGACATCAGACTGGAATTCCCTCCCCATCTCTTCCTCTCCTGCTCCTCTGTCTCCATGTTTCAATCCAATTTGTATGCCTCACTCTCAGTCACTGTATCCTGCTCCTGCTTCCGCTGATGATTCACCCTTTCCTTCCCCCTTTATCCCTACCCCTCTTTGAATTCTGTGCTTCCCCACCAGCTACATCCATGCGTTCTGCCCTACATCCATGTGTTCTGCCCTGCATCCCCCTCTTCCTCATTGTCTGTCCCCATCCCCTTCCCCCTCCTCCCCTTCTTCATTTACCTCTTAGTTGCTACTCTAAGTTTATTGTATATACCTTTGAAATTTTGATTGTTTTGAAGTAATTATTCCTTGTTTGACTAATTTTTGTAAATACCTGTATGCTGTATCTCTATATTTTTTTGCCTTTGTTTATGCTGTACCTCAATGTCTGCCATTGTACTTGCTATATCTCCTTATCTGCCATTGTATTTTGTGCCAATGTATTCTTGCAATTGTCTCTTTGTTATTTTACCAAGACCCCGGGTTGACCCTGAAAAAAGGACTTTATTGTCTCAGTGGACTTACTTGATCATCAAAACTCAAATAAATAAATAAAATAAATAAAGCTTTCAACACCATTCCAGATAGGCGATTTGTAAACAACAGGTCCACAGACTGCTGCACACAGTCAAATACTGCAATGTCAAAACTTTAAAATGATAGTAAAAAGTATGTATTTAGACATAGTCAGAGAACAAGTGCTGCCACACACAGATCAGGACCACTCACCCTAGTGCTTCGCCACTAAGGCTTCGTCAGAAAGCCCCTAAACCCTTACCAAATGTGACACAATAGCAACACTATGGCACCACAATGGCAACACAGTGGTGAGCTACAAAGTGTGCAATGGTGCTACCCAGCGGTACTATGGTTGTACTATGGTAGTTTACATTTTGACTATTTTTGGTGCAGTGGTAGGACCGTGGTACAATGGTATCACAATGCAATTGAAACAAACCACTGTGATACCATGAAAACCTTAATGGTAGTACAGTGGTAATCACAGTTATATTGCAATGGCAAATGAATGGTATTACAGTGGTATTCCGAATAACTTTTTGTAAGGGAGGAGACTTATAGTAGAGAGTGAAAGAAATAGGGAAAGAGGGCTACATAGCCTATAATGTCATTTTTTTCAAATTTTTAAAATACAATTTTCTGTCACAGGCACGCCAACAGAAAAAGCAGAGCAGAGGAAGCAGGTGTTATAACAGTGGTTGATCTGAACACTTACTGTAGCATAGACAAGGACACGCAGAGGTTTGACACCTTAAAATTGTAAAGATTTGATCTATCCTTTGTGAATTCTTTGACATCAACCTTGGGAATAAAACCTGCTTCCTCTGTTCAGCCCGCCAACACACTTGAACAAGGGACCTGCATGGCCCTGAATGCTTATAACATCTGTTTACAATTTCTTTGTAGGGTCCAGTACAATGTGTCAGAAGCTGCAGCAAGTATTCCAAGGATGAACACAGCTGCAAGCATTTTCTCTCATAAAATAGTATATACTGTAAATGAAGCGAGACTGGATTTCTGAAAATATCCAAAGGCAGCGTTATTCATTGAAATGCGACAATACTGGATATGTAACGTTAGTTGTTTCTAGTTTGAAGAATGTATGGTTTCTTAGTATTTAATAAGAGAAGAAACAGTTTTTAAAACTTGGATCTTAGGCAAAAACAGAATGGCCAGGATATTCGAAGCTCCTGGTTTGGGCCCACTATGTGTTTGCTCCAGCAACAAATTGGTGCCTGGAATAAACCACAGGTATACTGGAACATTTGGGCGCTTTGTGAGGGCTAATGTCATTTTCCAATATGCTGGAAGGGCACTATCCTAATGGGAACAATCGGGCCATTAAGGCCCACAAAAAGAGCAAATCTGCAATATTGGTACCCTGATATGCAAATGACCCCATAGTACTAGCAAGGCACTATGGGTGATTTGCATCTCATTATGGCCTCATTGCAGGCCAGGAGCAAACTGCATTTGGAAACACTTACCCAACAGTGCCTGCAGGTGCTGCATACACCTCTGTCCCTGGTATCCAGTGGTTCCCCCACTTGTATAGCAGTAGATCCTTCCCTGGGGTCCATGGCCCCTGGTTTGTTTAGAAGTGTCTGCTGCCCCCACCTATAGAGTAATAGACCATTCCTTGTTGTGTAGTTATCCCCCTGGTCCCTCACCTGTATAGTAATGGACCCTTCCCTGGTATACAGTGTTCCACCCACCCCTTGCTCCCCCATTCGTATATTAGTAGATATTTGTCCCTGGTGTCCAGTGATCCCCACACCTCTGCTCACCCACATCTGTTATATGTCCCTGATGTCCAGTGCCCCCATCCCTATATGTCCATAGACCCCCAACCCCTGGGTTGACCTGGCCTACAGGACACAACCCTGATCACCTCCTTTGATCACACTACCGGAATGCCAGGGTGCTGTTTCTGCATCAGACATGTGATCACATCCTGTCATTCAGATGGTGGACAGCCAAGGAGGTGAATGGAGGTTGTGCCAGTTACCACTGGGGGAAGGGACACCTGGGGTGGGGGTCCAGAGACATATGGGAGGTCAGGGGGTAAGGGACATATAACCAGGGTGGGTGAGTGGGGGGACCACTGGATGACAGGGCCATTTTTTTAGTAATATACACGTGGGTCAGTGGGGTACAGGGGGACCCCAGTCCAAACAACTAAGCACTCGAGGGCTGCAGTTAGGGTGTTAAATAACTTCACAGAATTCAAACTGCTGCAAAACAAACTTCTCACTTATATGTCGAAACATCCAAAACTGCAATGTAGACATACAGTATAAATCAACAGCCTCCAAACTAACTCCCCAGTGCTTTGACCAGGGTTTGGTCTTCATCAGGTGGCGCAGGAGGGACCACTGGACACCAGGGAAAGGTTTATTACTGTATAGGAGGGGAGTGGGGGAGTGGGGGACCACTGAACTCCAGGGAAAGGTCTTTTACTGTACAGGAGGGGGCGGAGGACAACTGGACACCTGGGAAGGGTCTACCGTTATATGGGCAGTGGGGCAGGAGACCACTGAATAGCAGGGAAGGGTCTACTATTATATGGTCCTACTATACTATATACTTGCATATATATATATATATATATATATATATATATACACACACACACACACACACACACACACACACTTAGGTATGTGGGCAGAAGAGTGCAGCAGTAGATTGCAGTATAAACCATGAAGGGAAAACAGCCTGAGCGAATACAGCGACAGGGAAACAATAACAGTAAACATTACAGCACTTATCTGTAACTGTATTCACTCAAGCTGAGTATGTCAAGTATGCAGCTGTAAGCAGAATCAGTGTGCTGCTGTTGTGAAAAGAGTCACAGTCTGAGATGGCAGTATAGATCAGAGCAATAGGGGTTTAAGTCCAACCCCTGCACTGTATGTGTAGATTTTTTTCTTATGGTTTCTCTTTAGTGTTTTTTTTTTTGTCTGTTGTGCCCAGCTCTTGCTGGCCCAATTTTTCCCCCTTCCCCGATTGTGGACCCCCTCGGAGTTGATTATATTTGTTATACTGGGCGCAGGGGGGTTAAGCCCCCCCCCCACTTGGGGTGTGTGAAATTCATAGCCTCCGCATAAAAAAATTGTATTCTATGTTGTGTTCTGAGTGGTGTTGGGGAGCACTGGATCACATGGTTTTTTGCCTCACTGTTTTCCCCTGCTGTGGTATTTTACTATGCGGTTTTGGTTGTGCTGTGTTCAACTGTGCGGTAAAAGTTTAGTGGTTATTGACCTGAACCATAAAATATACTATAGGGGTCCACAAATGTACTTGTATTGTAAGTACTGAAAAACTGCACCAATGGCTACATCTATAATTTCCTTTTGGATTCGGGTGAAGCCAGGTTTCTTGCCATTTCATTAGTAGTAGTACAGCTCAAATGACTATGTCCTTGATGTTTCTCCCCCTTCTAAAAGTGACTTCTGGTCTGGTTCAGCCTCTGATAATTTGTTTAATTTAGGGTCAGCTTTGAAGACCTCCCAGTGTTTGTGTTAAACATTACTGGTTTGCTGTACCATAGGGTTGCACTGAGTCACAAAGGTTGATTGCCATGTATTTTCACCTGATATATTATTTTGATTACCAAACAATATTGTTTCTCTTATTTTATTTTTTTGTAAAATGTTATGCTGGTAAAATCTGGTTAATTTTATTTGTAACATGGCAAGAAACGTAGTAGAAGAATACCATTACTCCATTTATTGAAACCCAACAGGTGACACAAAGGCAAGCGGGTATTAATCCCCCTAGTAATGCCCGCTTGCCATCGGGAGCACACCTACTGAGAGAGAGAGAAAAAGAAAGCAAGGAAAATAATCTCACATTTTATTCCTCTGGTTTCTCTTTCTGTGCCTGCCTGTAGGTGGTGCTATTTCATACCACAAGACACACAGATGAGAATGCTTGTAAATGTGCTACCCACCCACCCACTTATCTGGGGGAACTTATAGACAAGTGTGTCCGTTTTCAGCAGTAAGTAGATACTGATCGAAGTACAACGTGACATTGTAGAAAAATGGAATAAGAGTATTGTTGTACTATGTTTCTTGCCATGTAACAAATTGTAATCCTGGTGTTTGCTGGCACCCGCCTCACAGAGCTCATTATACGAGTGATCACTGTTGCTGTACAGAGGAAGAGACACAGAGAAATCGGCATTAATCACTCTGCAGGTGTGTTTGTGACTTGTACTGTGATTTTCTGTCCTGCAATATAGGGATCATTAGTGTTTGTACTCCATAATGCATTCTGGGGACAGCACGAATATTTGCATACATTGAGATGTACCGGTGAGATGTCAGATATGCAAATACTCATACTTTGCCCATAATACACTAGTGAATCATAACTGCAAAGAGAACGAGTGAACAGACAACTGTTTATCTAAACAGAGGTGAATGCTTTTGTAATGTTTAATTTAATAGAAAGCATCATGTTCAACAGAATATGAAAGCAGCAGTCACAATGTAAATAGATGTGGACTGCTGAATGTGAATGTGCAGCGTCGGACATTTACATGTATTGAAAAGTGCAGACCTGAACAGCAGATAATATTGCATTAAGCAACATAATCAGTTTCTGTTTGTTTATTCGGCACGTGTAATTCAGTTCTAATGTTGTTCACCTTGCACTTGCCATGTTACAAGCACGTTAATCCACTCCAAAGTCGGGCTGTACTAGGGAATTAATGCTTACATGTTCTATCAGTGAATTTTTTCACAATATCCACAGTTTTTCTTGAAATCTATTTCATGACTGCATATTCACTTAAGCCTAAGAAATTGCCTCTTCAGAGGATTATTAATTAATGGGTGGCAACCGTTAGCCTGAAGTAAAATATTTAGTGACCTAGGTTTTCTATAGATTTTAGAATTTAACTGGTTCTCCTCTTTAAAAATCATGACGTCCAGGAGGTTTACTTCAATTTTTTTTTTCAAATGTGAACCTAGGTGTTGACTAGTGGAGTTTATACATTTGCATACATCTCTCTAAATGTTGCTCAGTCCCAGTCGACTTCAGGAAGATATCATTCAGGTACAGTTTCCATGTGAGTACCTTCTAACAAAATTTATTTAGTGCAAGATCATAAAAATGCGTTTCCTAATTAGATATATAAAGACTGGCCAGGATTGCTGCAAAAGTAATGCCCATGGAGGTGCCCTTAATTTGGGCATAATGTTTCTCATCAAAGATTAAAATATTAGCTTGCACTACAAATCTGGCCATCTCAATGAGAAAACGAGAGTGGGGCACAACATTCTGGGGTCTATTGCTAACGGGTTTTTTGATTGATAGCAGCCACTTAACATTTTGTTTCACAAATTTAATGACTGATTTTGGTTAGGATAATCTCCTTTATGCACACTTTATCCTGTTTTATTGCCTTTTCTTTTTACTCTTCCTCCCCATCCTTTTATTTTTGTCACAGTTTCTGATGAATACGGTTACAAGTTAGGAAACTGAGTATTTATATGATAGATTATTTAGTAGACAAGTGGATTCTTTATAGGCTTATCTGTAGGTTTTAGAGTTTTGCTATAATTGCATAGAGAAACTGGTGTTGTCCTTCTTCTCAATCCTTCTGCCCCCCTCCTCATCCTCCAGCCACATGTTGCATAATGCAATAAAATGTTTTGCACGTGAATGGGCTAACAAAAAGAGAATGATATTTGAAACTGGGGACCTGATTCCAGAAGGTGTTATGCCTGGCGCACGGCGATTTATGCAAAACCCGATGGTGCAAATTGTACCTTGTACCAGGCATAACGCAAGTCGCGATTTCAACTCATGGCTTATGCCATGCCGTATGTGGGTTGCACCAAAGGTGGGATACACCACCCACTATGCCTGCAACCCACAACGGCATGGTGCAAGGGTGGGTTACAGCAGCAACTGTGCCCTATTCCAGAAGAGTGGCTGCCATAACCCACGTATGCCATTCCAGAAGAGGCAATGGTGTAGCGGGGTTAGACCAGCTAGGAGGTGATCTAAGGGGCATCTGTCCTGTTACTGTGATGGATGCCCCCCACAGCGCTGCAGAAAATACATGTGTGTGCCCCTCCTGCACTGTCATGCCCTCCACCCCCGAACATCGGGGACCCCTGGGTCTGAAATCTGTTGTGCTCCCCAGTTACCAGTGCCAACCAACCAGCCCCCTTAATGCTCCCAGGTGCATTCGGGTGCATTATGAGATGGGGGGGCTTTGGGGCGGCAGTTAATTCTGTGCTGTGACTTGTGGCACCCAGGTCCAGTGTGCCATTCTCTTGGCGCTAGCCTGTGGCTGCCGCAAGTCACGGGCGTAGGTGTCGGGGACCTTGCCTATCTTGGGATAGGGTGCAGAGTCCCCATCGTAGTGCTGCATCGCGCAACTCGCATACACCCGTGAGTTGCGCCATGCGTTTTGGAATCAGGCCACAAGTATTTATTGCATCGCACATTCATATAGATGCAATTTTATGATGATTGAGGTTTGCATTACTCAGGCTGTGAATATTCTGCTGCTGCATTTGTCAATAGTAATCTGAAGTCTTGTTTTTTCAAAATCATCTTTGGTGTTTTGTCTATGCATGTCTTGCACATTCTGCACCATTTTGCACTTATTACACAATCTTTGTTTTGCACAAAGTTTTACTGTCTGTTTAATATTGGTCCTTATATGTTCATTTTCTAGTCCACTTTATCACTGAAGAAGACATCAGTTGTGCCATTGAAGCATCAAGAGGGCGTGGTCCTAGTATGCTGCAGGCGAGAGGCACAGAGACAGTTATTTGTGATTTTGCAAAAGAAAGAATATTTGATATTAAATTTGCAGTTCGGCTGCTTAGCAAATAACTGGACTGCAACTGAAGATGTCCTTTGTTTGGATTTACAATTATTTAAACTACAAGCTGCAGAGCAAGCCTTATGGAATTCCATGCAGCGTGATGGTGCAGTATGCTTCTACAACACTTGAAATGAAGTTGGTATCTACATTTGACTATAAAATAAATCCTAAAAGAGGTTTCTTTTGTTAAAGTTAGTGAGATGCAGACCCAACTTTTGATTGCCGCCATCTAGCAAGCATAACGTTTACTATGACCCCAGGGGATGTGCACATCTCAGTGCATCTGAACTAATGTTAGTGTGTTTGCTGTAGGGCTTTCTTCAACCTGCTGGCCAGAACCTTGGCCATGATTTTGTATTCAACCATTAGCAGGGAGACTGAAGTGTAGGAAGGGCAATGCTTTGGGTCCTTTCTTGGTTTAGGCAAGACTACCATTGTCGTAGACTGCATGGATTAGGGCAGTACACCCATTTTGGGCTCTCAATTAGCATGTTCCACAAAGATTCCTGAAAATCTGAGAGGAACATTTTTTAAAAGTCAGTTGATATCCCATCAGTCCCTGGGACCTTCCCTCCTGCAGTTCTGACATTGCTGCCTCTACCTCCTCCCATGTGAGAGGCCTATTTAGAGAGTTCTGTACCATCTCTGGGAGGTTCGGTACCAGGGAGACTGCTGCAGAGTCATTGTATTGTTGTTTAGAGGGACTCACCTGGAGGTGTATAGTGTTACCTATGATCACAGGGTCAGATGTTTCAGTCCCATTCACAACTTGCAGGAAATGTATATGTGTGGCGCTGCTCATTTGTACTAACTTAAGCCCTGCCAGTACATTGTGTGTGTCCATATTGCATAACACCCCTCTAGTCCATGCAGCCATTTCATTTATAGTCACTGCTTACTTACTGTTGTTCTAGGTTTCCACTCACTGTTTAGACCAGTTTCTAGGTGGAGATTGTAAGTGTTTGACCATGAACTATTTCATCAGTTTGCTGTATTGTTGATAGTTGGCTGTTGCACGTCTCTTTATGCTTACAATGTATATTACGCTTATCTTCTTCATTCCTCACCCTTTACTACTGTCATCAGCATCTCCACCTCCCCCAACCCACCAACACCTCCCCTATTCCCCATTCTATGCCCACCCTTCTCTCGTTCCTCTCCATTACCCCCCCTCCTATTCACCCTGGTCTCCCATCTTCTCCTCCTTAACCTCGAGTTTCTCCATTGCATCCTCCTCCCTCCTTCCCCACCCTCCTACTCCCCCAGGGGCTGAAATCCCATATCATCCTACTGCTCCTCCTCCTCCTGATCATTCTCCTGTCAAATGATGTGAAGCTCAATCCAGGACCCACCCCTTCATCCTTCTCTGCCTTCCCAGTTACCAAAGGCTTGGGCATTCTTCACCTTAATGTTTGGAACCTTCTTCCAAAGCTCGACCTGCTGTTTACATGTGTGTGAAAACTCTCCTGATATTCTCTGTATCTCAGAATCCTGGCTTTCTTCCAGGATACTGAATTCTATCCTGGCACCCCCCCGACTATCAACTCTTCAGACAGGACAGGGGTAAATGTGGGGGTGGTGTTGCTAGCTACACCCATCAGAACCTCTCCTGCAACTTGATTGTTAGAAAGGCTGTATTATCCTCCCATGAATTTCTCCTCCTCAAGCTGACATTTCCCCGTGCTCATTTTGATTGGTGTACTTTCTGCCTCACCCAAAAGCTCATCCTCTTCTTTGATTGAATTTATTTCTTCTATCGCCGAACACTCCTCTATTGGTGAACTCATTCTTCTAGGGGAATTGGCTCACCCCAGCTTCCAGAACAATCACCCAAAATGTTGAGACCCTAAATCTCACATAGATTACCTCCAGTCCTACTCGTCTCAACCCACATTCCCAAAACCACATCTTTTTGGACTGGGTTCTCGTCTCCCATCCCCCTCATATTGTTGCAGTTGGTATTTTGCCTGTTATTTTCAGTGAACACTGCATGACGTTCTGCCTCAGGAAATTCAGACCCCTCCTCCTCTCCAAAATACATCTGGTGCAGGTCCCTCAGGTCACTCAACACTCAGGCCTCCTCATGCTTCATTCCATATTTTATTCAATCTGGGACATTCACACCCTGCTCATAAAATCCAGGGTCAGATCTCACCATCCATCACTCCTGGATTACCCTGGAAATTATTGATCAGTACAAGTCCCGTGATCTCATCTGGTAATGCTGTAAATTATCTTGCTGCCTTCCAGACCTCCTCAGGTAAGGGTGTACAAGGAACTCCTGTACAAATGCTGTCAGACCTACGAAATCACAATGCATCAAGGCCAACCTTCATAATAACTTTAACAGCACTTTGAAATTCTGGAAGGTAATTCACTCCCTTTCTGACTCTCCCACCCAGTCTGGTCCCTCAGTTCTTCTGATTAATGCTTCACCTGTATCTGACCCCACCCCCCAGTTGCTTCCCAGCTTAATGGGTTTTTCACCACTTGTGCTCTCCCTTCATCACTGCCACCTGCCACAACTCTTTCATACCACGTTCCTTCTTCCTTCCCCTCCCAGTGCTTCCACCTCTCTGTTGTTACTGCCCAGGAGACCCTGACTGCCCTTTAATCCATGCATTTGAGTAAGTTTAGCCCTGACAGACTTGAGCCAGACTTCTTCATGCTGTATCTATGCTGCTGCCATTGCATCTCCTTTCACACATTTTTCAACTCTCCTTCCCCCTCAGTAGGGTCCCTCAGTCCTGGAATTGGCCAAAGTTATATCACTTTAGAAAGGAAGAAATCTAGATTTAGTATTTCCCGTTTTGGTCCTTGCAAGAACAAATCCAGAAGCAAATGATTTGATACCTTTTAATGGACTAATATAGATGTTACAACAAGAACAAAGTGCTCAAGCTTTCGGGCCAACCAGTCCTTCTTCAGAAGCCTAATGGCCATTGTTTAGAAAAAATGGGTCTTCCACATATGCCAAAAAAGCCATTCTGAACAAAGAGTTTGCTGAAATTGTTACCACTCTGGAAAGGATGTCTGGGGAATCTATTCAGGACATCTTGCGAAAGATACACATTAACTACCAAAGGACCTTAAGAAAAGCCATGCTTGTGAAAAATAGGAAATTGGATGCCCTTCAACATACCATACTTCCTAACAACCATGAAGAACATAATGGAGTCACTGAACAACCACACAATACAGATGGGCACCTTTCAGTTGTTAATTTGTCCAACCACACACTGACCAGTGGAGAACTAAATGTACTTTGGAAACCACTGGATAAAATAGTGTTTTGTGGTGAACTCGAGGAATACTTTTGTAGATTGAGACTTAAAGAATTCTTTCATGACAAGGAAGAAATCACTGGTAGCAAAGACATCACAATCAGTAATAATTTAATAGATAAGAAAAAGAAATCTGAATTTACCCCCTCAAGTGGACGTAACAAAAAAACTAGACAATTACATTAATTGTTTCCGCCAACAAGTCAGTGGTCAGATCCTTAGTAGGCAAAAACAGGCCCATTATAACCTTTCTCCACTGGAACAGAGAGCTACTGTATAAGGACACTGAAATCAAACCACAACATTGTCATCAAAAAAGCTGATAAAGGCACTTCAGTGGTGATTTTAAACAGAGAGGATTATATTAATGAAGCTAACAGACAGCTAACATATCTTACATACTACAGAGAACTGGAGAGTGACCCAACTACAAGATATAAAGATGAACTATGTGATTTAATTAGAACTTTTCCAGATCATGTCCAAAAAAAACCTAACTGACCGTATCCCTGCTGAACCCAGGCCAGGGACATTCTACATGCTACCTAAAATACATAAACCTGGCAATCCGGGAAGATCCATGGTTTCTGGTAATGGTACGTTGACTGAGGGGATCTCAGGGTTTGTAGAGACCCTTTTGAAACCACTGGTTATGGAAAGAGACAGTTATATCTAGGACACTATGCACTTTTTGTGTGTACTTTCTGGTTATAAGGATTTGCCACCTGATACCATCTTTGTGACAATGGATGTAACATCCCTCTACACTAATATTCCACACACAGATGGCATTACAGCATGCCTTAAATACATACAGGAGAAAGGACCGGAACAAAACATCAACCCTGAAGTGGTGGGGGAACTTATGGAATTTATTTTGACACATAACAACTCCAACTGCAATGGTAAACATTATGTTCAAACTATGGAACAGCTATGGGCACCAAAATGGCTCCACAGTATGCTAGCCTCTTTATGGCACACTTGGAGGATGATTTGTTAAGGCACTGTCCCCATAAACCACTAGCTTATTTCCATTACACTGATGATTTGTTTATTATCTGGATGGAGGCAAGATGCACTTAAAGATTTTCATCATGAACTGAATAACATCCACCCTACCATAAAGCTTACTCCTGGAGTATTCTACCACCAATGTTAATTTTTTGACACCACAGTCACCATTAAGGATGGAACCTTACATATGTGTATTTACAGGAAGCCAGCAGACAGACAGAGATACCTTCACAAGAAAACTAATCACCCAAACCATACAAAAAAATCTGTCATGTACAGTCAAGCACTCCAATGTCACCGTATTTGTTCAAATGAGGATGACAGAGATACACACTTGGCTATGTTGAAAAACACCTTTATGGAGCAGGGACACTCTTCCAGAGAAATTGACAGGATAACAGAATGGGCAATGCAAGTACCAAGACAACAACTACTTCAATACAAAGAAAAGACAGCTACAGACAGAATACCCTTAGTAGTCACATATCTTCCAGACCTTGAACTTCTGCGTAAGACTATTAAAGACCTCCACCCAATATTTAGTGAGGATGAAACCCTTAATTGTATTTTTAAGGAACTCCCACCTCCCACTACTATCTTTTAAACAACCACCAAATTTAGCCAGCCTAATTATTAGGAGCAAGCTTTCACCAGAACAGAATTCCATGTCACACAATGGCACACAACCCTGTGATCAATGTACCTGTAAGACATGTGAGCTAATTTCCACCTCGGACTGTGTGGTTACATCACAAAACAGACAATTCAAGGTGCAGGGGAGTTATACATGCACATCACGACATGTTGTTTATTTCATTCAGTGCAAAAGATGTCCACAAACAGGTTATGTTGGAGAGACAAGCCAACAGCTCTGCACTAGGATGAACTCACACAGACATACTATTAGAACAAAGAAGACTGAAAAACCAGTGGGGCACCACTTCTCCCAGCCTGACCACTCAATTTTGGATATTTCAGTAATGGTCTTAAAAGGAAATCTCAAAAACACTCAACAGAGACAAGCTTTTGAGATTAAACTTATTTTACATCTTAATATGGTAGCAGATGGGATGAACGTTGATCTGGGTTTCATGGGACATTACAGAAACTGACATCCACAGACTTCTTCTTCAGACTGGCATATTATAGGACTTCAGCATGTGTGGGATGTGGATGTGTGTGTGAGTATGTATGTGTGTAGGTATGTGTTGTGAGGTACGTGATATAACCGGTGTGGGGCTTGCTGTCACATTGAGGCAGGCCTCTATTTAGATACATGAAGTTACAGTGTGTTACTACTCTTACTTCACACACATAATGAATATTAATTCCTCCTTTCTTTTTATCTTTGCCCGGGAATGGGGTTTATTCCGTTGCACCATATTCAGATTACCTAGCCTGTTACTGTACATACAAGAGTGTTGTCATAGACTGTCACATATTTTTTTTAACTCTGTACATATTGGGGTGCTAGATCTCATTTGCATGGGGGTCCTGGACAGATCTTTTTACATTAGGGTAATATTGTAGTGATTTGTGGAAATGTAGGCATGTTAGGCCTCTTATCTTACACACATACTTTATATTTACTTCTAGTTACCTTATCCTGGGGAGGGTGGCTGTTTTATTTCATTGTAGTTCTATCCAGAATCCTTGGAAATGTTACTATGCAGATAGGAGTACAGTTAAATAGTGTCACATATTTGCTCTGTAGGTATTAGGATACATGGGCCTTTTTTCTTAGGATTTCATGACAAGTTGAATTTCTTTGGGGAACAATTGCACCGACTGATGTGAATAAAGGTTCATTAGGAGAGTGTGTGTGTATGTGAGAGAGAGAGAGAGAGAGTATCATCTTAAAGCTAGTTATCCCCCCCAACACATTATAGGGATGTGGGGTTGGGTAGGGTGTATTGTTTGTGTGAAGAGGAGGAGAGAAATTACATTTTTATCACTTTTTCAGATTCCTTAAGCACTTCTGGTACATCGAGTTGTTAAATTCTCAGTGTATATTGACATAAGTACATATCAGGCTACTTGGTCTTAATTCCTTGGTGGTCCTTGACTAGAGTTTTTTGTTTGACACTAATACTGTCAATTTATATTTAAATTATCATTTACAAAGTCCTCCTGTCACTATGCTAGAGGTTTTTGAAGTTATGGGGCATGATATCTAGCTGGAGAGTACAGCTGAGTGATAGGTCCAGCTAAGTTTTACACGTCATACAGTGTGCACTGATGTTTTTAAGACAACTTTACTGGTGATTTCTTGTCTATAATGCATGCTTTGAAACTTCTTGGAGTGCTAAGACAATCTTAGTATGTCTTAAATCTGGGTGGGGGTTGCTTTTCAGTAATCACATCCTTATACACACTGTGACACTCATGGCTTGATTTAAGAGTCATCTGCTCCAGCAGTGTTATCTTATGTTAATTAAATTTATATGCAGCAGGATTCCTTGTATGTGTTTTGCACCAAGCACCTTTGACCCTGGGACCCTCCTGGCTGAAGGTAATGTGGTACTGCTAAACTTCTCTGACATCATCATCTGTATTTTTAAATGAGTATGTTAAACCAATGGGGATTTTTTTCTGTTTTTTTCTGCATGACCTAGCTGTTAAAAGTATTGTTTTTTTCTAAACAACGGTCATTAGGCTTCTGAAGAAGGACTGGTTTGTCTGAAAGTTAGAGCACTTTGTTGTTGTTGTTACATCTATGTTGGTCCATTAAAAGGTATCAAATTATTTGCTTCTGGATCTTTACAAAGGAAGGCAACTTCTTCCTCCAGTAATTATCCACCTATCTCCCCCCTCTCCTGTCTTGCTGAGCTGCAAGAGAAGTTTGTCTACTACAGACTTTCTGAGTTTCTTTCCTCCTGATTTCCTCTCCCCATTCCAGTATGGTTTCAGGAAGGATCACTTCACCGTCTCCTTCCTGCTGCATCTAACTGATAAAATCCTCTCTGGGTGGATCAGGGTCACATCATGGCAGCCATCTTCATTTTTTTTTTTACTTTATATTTATTGCATTTAGTAAATACAATACAAAGTATCATCCTTTTGCCAGACATCAATACAGTACTTAGGATCCATCAAATGGACAAAAATCAAATAATCTAGGCAAATGACAATTAAGCATATGAGGGAAGTTCATACAGAAGTTATAAAGTAAATAATGTAGTACAAATTGCACCCTACAGAACTTAGGTGGTCAGTTTAAAATTATAAAACATTCCATCATGTGTTTACCTCAACAGAAACATTGATAGAACCCTTCCCTAAAATACTTGAAACCCAAACATATTTTAGCATTTGCCACAAACTCTTAGACTCTCAAAACAGCTAGAAAACAGTTAACTATTTATTTTTCTTTAGCCAAATTAACTTGCATCACTGCCACTTATTGGAAACTGGATAGCATCTCTTTTACCAGACCATGGTCTCTCCAGTGTCCTTCAAGTTGACACCTCTGATTCAGCGGATCTATGGTCTTCTGTTCTGGACCCTTGAGCCGCCTCAAACTCCTGCTATATGAGCTGCATCCTCTTCCCTGCCTCCGTTGGATCTGTAAATTGAAAAGTGCGGCTGCCATAAAAGATTCTTAGCCGTGCTGGCATCAACAGAGAGTGCACCACCCCCAGACCCCTCAACTTTGCACGGACCCCATCAAACTGTTTACGCCTGGTTCTGGTGGCATACAATAGATCAGGGAAGACATGGACTGTTTGGCCATCACAGTTTAAGTGCTCCACCATTCGATCTGCCTGCAGAAAACAATCTCTGGTCAACACCTCATCTGTAACCAGAAGTATGGTCCGAGGTAAGTCCTTCTGTGCACTTGCCAATTGCAAGGAGATTCTATAGGCCCTAAGTAAGTGTTGTTCCCATTCCTGTTCCAAATGCAGAGCCCCAGGCAGCCAAGCTTTTATAAAAGTGAAAGGGTCAGTGTCATCTTTGTTCTCCGGTATCCCCATGATCCAAAGATTGGAGGCATGCTGAGCATTTTCTAGTGCTTCTGGATGGTACCTGAGTTGTGAGTCTTCCTGCGTTAGTTTTGTTATTTGCTTGGGTCTCTGCAGATGTGGCCATTTTGGTTGCCACCTCAATCTTGACATCTTGTTCCTCAGTGCGCTGTAGGATAGTTCCAACTTTTGTGTCGATGGCCTGCATCGACAGTTGCAGTGCTTTCCAAGGGGGATCAGGAGCTGTACTCGTGGTCACTGTCGCTGAGGCCTGTTGCTCTGTCGATGGTGATATTTTCAGTCCACCTGGTACCCCTTTATTAGTATGTCCCATCGCTTGAAATTTCTGCCCTGTACTCCTCAGGTAATTACTCTGGCTGATAGTGTCAAAGCCAAATAGGATTTTAAACTTTAAGCAGTTGTTTTAAGGATTTAAGTGTACTGTTTATAAGGAGCTGTGGAAAAATGCTTCCACTTCGTAGGTGTGTTCTCTAGCCCCCGCAGCCATCTTCATTGATCTGGCTAAGGCCTTTGAATTGGTGTCCTACCCTCTCCTCTTGAATAAGCTGGGTTCTGCTGGCCTCTCAGTTCCTGTTGTCAGTTTGTTCAACTCTTATCTCACAGGCTGTCTACAGTCAGTACAAGTTGGTAGCACCCTGTCAGCTCCTCTTGTCATCCAGGTGGAGGTCCCACAGGACTAGATCTTGGGCCCCACACTCTTCTCCATATTCTTGAATTACTTTCCTTTAGCCTTTGCCAACCCGCATAGTCACATGTATGCAGATGACACAGTCATCTACATTTCTGGTTCCTCCACCATGGAAGTCAAAGATCTGCTACAGCAAGACTTCAACAACATTTTATGATTGTTCCAGTCAAACCAGCTTTGGGTCAACACTAAAATAACGGTGTCCATGACCTCTGGCACCAGCCAAAAACTGGCCAAACTCCCATCTGTGCCCATCTTCTCCACCTTGGATGGCTGCCCAGTTGAAGTGGTTCCTTCCTTCAAGAAACTTGGTATTTGGCTTGACAGCAAGTTTGACTTCTTTGCTCACATTGATGCATCCATGCCAAGCTCCATCCTAAACTTGGTGCCTTGTACTGAAATAACGATAGTCTTTCCCAACAAGTTGTCCGAGAGCTTATAACTAAAATGGTGCTCCCAGATTTTGACTATGCTGATGTGGTCTATGGTTCCAACCCCTCCACTTCCCTGGCCAGCCTGGATACCCTCTGTAACTCCTTCTGTTGTTTTGCAACCAACTCCCCCTCTGAGACCCATCACTTCTCTCTTTACTTATCACTATCCATTCTCCCTCTATGGATCCCTTCCTTCCTACCTCTCAACACTCTTCTCCACTGCCCCCTCGACTGTTTGCTCCCTCCACTCCAGGGACCATTGCACCTTTGCTTTGCCATGTCCCCATACCCCACTTGGTCATTTAGCCTTCGTTTATTGTCCCCCTCATTTGCCTTCCCTTCTACCCTTGTTCTTATTTTCTCCCCCTTAACAGTCCCCCATACACATGCTGTGTGTTCATCTGGCTGTTTATGACTTGTTACCCTCTATAAACTTTATATGGACTTTGTGTGCTCTGACTTTGCACTTTTTGTTACATTGAATTTGTCTATGCTATGTATTATTACTACTCTTTTCTCCCCTTCCCCAGATCGCACCTGGAAACAAGCCTCGGCTCAGCGTGCTTTTCCCAGTCACCAACTTTTTAACTACATAAATAAATAAATAAAATAACAAGAGCATCACTCAAATACAATTTAACAGACACATCAAAGTCACACTATGATGAAAAAAACACATCTCATATTTCATAAAGTGAGACTTAATTCATGGATAAAATAAATGTCTTATCATTTTGAATCATATTGATTTTGTAATATGACTGCTAGTAGAAAAATGTAATTGACCAAAACTGATAACACATATAAGACACTTGTTCATGCATATTCAGTGTTACTTGTGTACAGTGTTTTTCTTAAACAAAATCTAGCATGCAAAACATCTGAACATAGACGTTAGAAAAACAAGCAGTTTTTTAAAACACATGTCTTGTAATAGACAGGCTTAAATAAAAGAAAACAATATAAAAAGGGAGACTGGAAACAGATGCGTCTTAGATTGCAGGGGCTAAATTCACAAAAAGTCACAAAGCACAGTGTGAAAGTTTGTGTTGTGCTTTGCATTTGCCCAGGTGTCTAAGGTTGCTATTCTCAGTTGGATACACACCTTTGCTATCCACCTGAGAATAGGGCCAGGATGAATCAGTGCTAGGCTCATTACCGCTACTGCTAACCCCACTACCACCACTCCAACATGTAGCCAGGAGGAGGATGGCTCTGCAATGAATAGCCCAGGTGTGCTATTCCAGTTCACTAAAGCAGCCATGTAATGAGCCCACTAGGCATGCAAGGTGCTATGTGGCCATTTGCATGCTCACTAAGAGCCCATTTACATAGGCTGCACCAGAGTTTAGTAACAGTCACTGCTGGGAAGGAAGAAAGATCAAAGGTCGTCCAAATCTGGAAATAGGGGCAACACCCTGTCTAAGGGAAAAGTGTATAAAGATTTAAACAATTCATGAGGGAACACAGATACAAATAAACAAAACAATGGAAACTAGAAACACCCTATCAGGGGTAAGGGTACAAAAGTATCTCCAGGTAACACAGGAGAATAGAGCTTGAGAATGCTAGGAGTGGTGCAGTACAGTGGCTGTGGGGTGGCAGTTTTCAGAGAGACCTTATGGAGACTGCGATGCTTCCCCATCTGCACACACCTCTCTTGATTGGGAGGGGGGTTACTAGACTCCAGGCTGAGTTGTCTAGTATTCAGGGGACCTCTCCCCCCACCCAGAGGCCACCAAGTCTGCCACCATTACCACAGAAGATGCGAGGGAGGAGGAATGGCTGGATTATGGTGGGCTCTAAAAGGGAAGGGGTGGTGGGACAGAGGCACATTCCTCAACCTGTAGCCCTACAAAATTCCTACGCCACTCTGGTGGGGCAGGACTGCCAGGAGGAAGCACCTGTGCTAGTGACCAAGGGGGACTGTGGAGGCCCTCCACAGTGGAGACCTCAAGGAGTGTGGTAGAGGTTGCCAGAGGAGGAAGAAGTAGCTTCTGGTGGGGGACTTAATTTTGAGGGGGATGGATTTGGGAATAGGAAAGGAGGGACAGGAAGGTTAAGTGCCCATCCTGTGTCATGACCTGGAGGGTTGGGAAATGGATTCTGAGGAATTCTAGGGCAGTAGATCAGGAGGGAAATCTGGATGTCATTGTCTACCTGGAAGCTAATGACTGGCTGGGATAGTGCAGGGGGAGTTTAAGGAACTGTGGTGGGGTCTTAGACTGGCAGCTCACTCAGTGGCTTAGCTGAGGTGCTGCCTGTCTATGACAGGGACAGAAGAGGGAACATCAGCACCAGGAGCTTCAACACATAGCTGAAGAAATGGTGTAGAGAGGAAGGGTTCCACTACATTGGGGACAGGAAACCCACCTGGGAGAATAAGGGCCTATATTGGGGTTCTGGCCTGCATTCATCCGGAAGGGGTACAACAGTCCTCAGTAGATGGTATAAATTTACTTCAGTGAACATTTATACTAGCCAAGGGGATGGGTGGCAGAAGGAATCGGAGTCAGAAACCGCCTCCCCCACTGGCTGAAGTAGACAGTAAGGAGAACCCAAGGGGAGATGAATCTCCCAGGGAGCAAATTACTAAACAGAGCAGGGTGGTAGAGATAAAGGGGAGCTGAGTAGAGGTCTTAGACAGGTAGCTTGCTCAGTAAGTTTTCAGTGAGGTGCTTGCTGCTTGTCTATGACAGGGGACAGGAGAGGGAACTCGGCAGCAGGAGCTTCAACTCATGGGTGAAGGAATGGTGCAGAGAGGAAGGGTTCAGCTACATTTGGGACTGGGGACCCACCTAGAAAATAAAGACCTATACAGGGGTGGTAGTCTACATCCATCCTGGAGGGCAACCACAGTCCTCAGTGGATGGTTTAAATGTTACTTTGATGATCATTTAAACTAGCCAAGGGGGTGGCAGAAGGAATTGGGGAGCCAGAAACTGCCTCCTCGACAGGCTGAAGTAGAGAGTAAGGAGAACCAGAGGGGAGAGGAATCTCCCAGGGAGCAAATTAATAAAGGGAGCAGGGTGATAGAGATAAAGAGGGAAAGGAATGGGAGCATTAAAAAGAGGTGGGAAGGAGGGAGGGCAAAAAGAAAAAAGGGGGCAACAAACAGAGTGGAAACAAAATTTGGAAGGCCATGTGTGCAAATGCCAGAAGTCTAGGAAATAAGATACCACATTGTGGGTGGAGGCAGTCACAAATGTCAGTCATGACATTTGGGTCCACCCCCCCACCACCACCACTGAGCAGAATTTAAACTGCATTGGTGCAAGATATGGTGGCTCCATTCTCATGGAAGTCAGCACATAGCCACACCGACCCTCACTCAGGGAAAGTGTTTTCTATTTGGGACAGCAACAAAGATTCAATAGTCTGTTAATAGAAACAAACTGAAATGTTTTTTTATCTATTTACATAGTGAAAACCTGGAAGGGAAACACTGTAAACTGTAAAGAGGAAAACACAAAGGTAAAATAACCCAGCTGAATCAAGAGGTGAGGATTTTTCAAAAGAAATAAGAGTGAAGATACTCGCATATCAGTATTTTTTTTTTTTTGCTTCCTCTCACGCTTCCCAGCGGTCACTCCTAAGGATCACCTAGGAGCCGGCTGGTATTCGATCCCACCGCTAATCACCAGCCCACATTACAGCCCCCCGAGGGGGAAGGCAGCAGTAGGGGCCGGCCAGTGCTACTTACTTAGCCCAGGTTGTGCTGAGGTGGTCTGGGCCGTCGGGGGCTTTGTGGCAGTGGGGGTCTGGCAGCTGTCATCTGGCCAGCCATGGAATCATTTTTCCTGCTTTGCCTTCGGGGAGTGCCACAACCAGGACATCAAGGCAAGAGCTGATGTCTCTACGCTTCTGACACAACCTGACCCAACATGCTGCTATCCCTCCAGCCTCCGCCAGAGGTCGGCAAACACCAGGCCATTGACCACCCCCTCCTCCAAGAAGATGGTGAGCCATTGCGGGATGCTCGAGCCATCTCCCCCCAGCCGGCCCTCTGACACCCTGGTCTGTTCCCAAACCCGGGTTGTCGGCACCGCAATTCGGAAATCCAACCACTGCACCAGTGGGCCAGCAGTATTATTTTAAGAGAAAGCAAGTGGGTAAAAGGGAAAAGATTGCACAGAGTTATTTGCAATACAGAAGCAAAGGAAGTGTGTACCATGATGTTAAACCTTTTCCAGAGAAACTGTAGACAGGAGATTTACATATGAATAACACGGAATGCTGATTACAATTTATTGTGAGAAAACTGAAAGGGTTTATGTTTGATTATTTTACTATCTCCGTGGAAGTCTAGCAATAGCAGACAAAACGTAAGATAAAATGGAACACTGCAGTATAAGTTTAAGAAAGAATAAGCAGGGAACAGGAAAAAGGTTAAGCAAAGTTATTTGAACAGCAGTTGTAAAATAAGTGATATAAGTAACCATGATGTAAAATTCATTATGATTTATTGTGAAAACACTGAAAAAGTTAATTTACATAGTTCTACTATTTCTCTGGATGTCTAGCAACAGGAGATGAAGAGCAAAACATAATGGGATACATGTAGAGCCATAAGAACTCAGAGGAAAATAAACAGGAATTTAAAAAGTAAGTGGACATTTCCTTATATCGTAAATAATGATGAGAGAGTATGTAATAAAGGTTAACTTGAGAGGAAAAGCAATATTACACTTAAGAAAATTAGTACATTTAAAGGAAACCATTTTTATCATTTGTTAAAACAAACAAAACAAAACAAAACTAACATGCAGGAATCTTGTGGCATATACATAAAGGGAGAGGTCTGGAGCCAAAAAGAAAAAGACAATACAACCCCATGGGAGGTGAGCAGCTGTGCACCAAGTGAAAATGTTTATGAGGGCAGCTGTACCTGGCATTAAAAAGTGATGTATTTATCAAAATGAGATTGGGAAAGACATGCAGGTAGTTATGGATGAATGAAGATACAGTATAAGAACTGTTTAACTATTTTGAGAATCACTCGCACTGGGGAAGGGGTCATTTTTGAATTTATATGACATGTTTAAATGACTGGCAGACAGAAATTGAATGGATGATATTGAGTTAAGATAAAGGAATCTTGAACCAGATTTCCTTATTGGGGCACTTTTGCATTATCCTACAGTAATATTAGTTGGATAAAAGCATATATAGGATATTATGATATTAATTATGTCTATATGATTTTATTTGTTTTATTTATTGAATTTTCATGACCGGGTAGGCCCACTGGGTCCTGGAGGTCCCTTTTTCAGGGGCAACCCAGGAGTTACAGGACTAGTATACACAATTAGTACAGATGTAGATTATAGCATGTTACAGGTGAACATATATATATATATGTAGCAATGACATATTACATAGCAGGTTACAGTGATTAGCAAAGTGAAACAGTGGAGGCGAGCCAGAGCAACACCTGGGTCGCAATTACCCGAGTAGAGTATTTTAGGAGGAGAGAAAGTAGAGAAGGATCAGAGCTCCCAGCTTATGTAGGAGTGAGGTAAGTGCTCAGGCAGGAGGGTAGTGTGGAAGTGTCAGATAACATAGCATTGGCATTGACTCGTGGCAAGCATGTGTGCCTTGAATCTTGTTCGGAAGCTCGCAGGTGGTGGAGCTTCCCAAACCTCAGGAGAAAGGTTGTTCCAAAAGTGTTGCCTCTCCCTATACATTCCAGTATCCCCCCCAAGTCCTCCTTATTGCCTTCTCACATTGCTTGCCCACATTTAGGTCATCTGGTATGACTACTCCCAGGTCCCTTTCCATTTTTGCTGTTATTAGTACCTCCCCCATTGTGTACTTTGTCCCTGGGTTTTTGTTTTCCAGGTGCATTATTTTGCACTTTTTTGCACTGAATCTAAGCTGCCATACTCTTGACCATTTCTCCAATCTTGCCAAGTCCCTTCTCATCCTTTCCATAACCCCTTGTGTATCAACCCTGTTGCAGATCTTTGTATCGTCTGCAAGTCCCTCTGCAATGTCACCTATAAAGACATTAAAGAGTATCGGTCCCAGTACTGAACCCTGCAGTACCCCACTAGTAACCCCTCTTTCTTTGGAGTTGACTTTGTTTACTATTACCCTCTGTGTTCTGTTGTTCAGCCAATTTTTTACCCAGGTTACCGCCCTGGGACCCATTCCCAGGCTGTCTAACTTGTTTACTAATCTTTTTTGTGGGGCAGTATCAAATGCCTTGCTAAAGTCTAGGTAGGCCACATCCATAGCCCCTCCCTGGTCTACTACTTTGGTCACCCAAAGAAATTTATTAGATTCATCTGACATGACCTTCCCGCTGTGAATCCATGTTGCCTTGGGTCCTGTGCCCCACTGACCTCTAGGTACTCAACAATTCTTTCTTTCTTTCTTTCTTTCTTTCTTTCTTTCTTTCTTTCTTTCTTTCTTTCTTTCTTTCTTTCTTTCTTTCTTTCTTTCAGAAGTGATTCCATCATCTTCCCTACAACTGAGGTCAAACTAACAGGTCTGTAGTTTCCTGCCTCTGCCTTGCTCCCACTTTTGTGAAGGGGAATCACATCCGCCCTCCTCCAATCCTCAGGTACCACACCATCCTCCCATGATTTGTTAACAAGGGTAGTCAGTGGTGTCCCTAGTTCTCCCCTTAGTTTTTTTTAGAATTCTAGGGTGAATTCCATCAGGCCCCATTGCTTTGTCCACCTTGAGCTTTAGGAGTTCTTTCAGAACCCTTTCTTCTGTGAAGTGACTGGTATCGACCCCCCTATCCAGAGTGCTTCTGTTGTTTGGTTTAGGTACCTCCCCCTCATCTTCTTTTGTGAATACTGAGCAGATGTATTCACTCAGCATCCCTGCTTTTTACTGTCACCCTCTGTCCACCCTCCCTTTATCAAGCCTCACTATCTCTCCCTTGGCCTTCCTTTGCTCCCTAACATACCTATAAAATGTTTTATCCCCCTTCTTAACTGAGTTGGCTATCTTTTCCTTGGTTTGTGCTTTTGCTATTCTGACTGCCTTCCCCGCTTTGTTCTGCCTTAACTGGTACAGTTCTCTGTCCTGCTCCTTCTGTGTTACTTTTACTTCCTGAATGCTATCTTGTTCTCTCTAACCTTCCCTGCCACCTCTTTTGAGAACCATAGCATTTTTGTCCTTCATTTACATTTGTTTATTTGCTTCACACAAAGGCTTGCTGCCTATGTAATGGCAATTTTGATTCCCCCCCATTGTTTCTCCACCCCTCCTTCTTGTCCATTTGCTAGTGCTTTTCTGAGGTACTCTCCCATTTTGCCAAAGTCAGCTCTCCTAAAGTCCAATACCTTCACTTTTGTATGCTTGAATCAACGGCTGTGTTTATCGTAAACCACACTGTTTGGTGGCTGCTTGTTCCCAGATGACTACCCACTTCTAAACCTAAGATCCTCTCTCCATCCCCATTTGAGAGTACCAGGTCCAAGATTGCTCCCTCCCGAGTGGGTTCCAACACTAGCTGTCTGAGACATGCCCCCTGTAGGGCATTGAGAATGACCTTGCTCTTGGATGTGGCTGCAGCAAAGGTGATCCAGTTAACATCAGGCATATTCAGGTCCCCCATCAACAATCTCTCCCTCTTTTCTGCCATTCTAAGCATGCTTTCTATCATTTCCTTGTCCAGTTCCTCCCCTGGGTTGGGGGTCTGTATATAACCCCCATACAGATTGTGGTGCCATTTCCTGTCTCCAGGGTGACCCACAGTGCCTCCTCCCCTCCCTGTTTACCCTTCAGTTCCTGTTGCTTTGATCCCTTCCCATTTGTGATCCATTGCCAATTCTGGAGACTTTCTGCATGCCTGGGTCTCAAAAGACTCATTTTAGCATAATGGAAAACTCCAAGTGTACCTACCTTTCAAGACTGGGTGGGTTACATGGGCTGCCTTGCATATTATGAAATAATCAGTTACTTGGTGTAAGAAAACCTAGAGTTGTATAAACACGTTTGAAATCCCTTTCTTAAGGATCATGGGCATGTTTGACCATGTTGCACTACTTTCAAAGTTCTACAGTGCAATTACTCTTACCTCTGACACTCTCATTTGATACTGTTTATAGATTATGTGATATTATCTGTCTTACACTACTATCACAGTTCTGTATGGTAACTAATCTGACCCTGTTTTTCTCATTTGACACTGTATGCAGTTTACCCATTAGACAATTAATCTGCTAATTTATTGTACATTTATTTCTCCCTTTTTCCTGTTTGCTGACCTTACAATGTAATAAGAAAACTTTAATTACCATAATTAATAAAACCATGGCTCTGAGTTAAAAACAATTTGTGAAAATGTGGTTATGAAAAAGAAATGCAGAACGGGCTTAACCAATCCTTGACTAATACCAGAACTGACTGATAAGATTGTACTATGAGATGAAGCTGGGAAGGAAACATGTACATCAAATCAACTAAGAGACTGACATTTTTTAAACTTTAGTTACAGCACTTTATTAAAAATACACAATATATATATTCCTGAGCTGGTGGAATAGTAAGTGACACAAACTATCTACACAAACAAGAAATGAGAGTATCAGTTGGTTAATACAATTGTAAGAGAGGAGATCATCAAAAAAATAATACAGTATAGTTCTCGTCACTTAGAGCTTGATCAGTTGATGCCCTCAAAACAAATTCAAAAGATTGAAGCAACTCTTGATTTGTGACTGACCATACTAGCTCCTTTTATTTGTAGTCAACATTTTAAGAAATGCAAAAACAATATTCTAAAGCCCCTTTTGAGCCCTTACTATAAAATTAAGTATTTGGGTTACGTTACTTACTTATTTCCTCTGATCCCAGCAAACTCGATTTAATTTAGACAGTAGTTTGCTCTGTAACCAGCGCTCTTGGACAGTAGTATTTATCACATCACTGAGCACTATGTGTTATGTACAGCTGAGTGGGTCTCTGCTGTTGCAGCAGACCATCCAGGTTATGTGCAGGCACCCTAGAACCATCACCAAACCCCCACCCCAGACCCAACTTTGGCCATATAATTTAGCTGGCAGACCAGCCTTTGGAGCAGCTGATATAGGAACTAAAGAAAAGCAGGTCCACAGACTTAGTGTGTGCAGTAATTAAATTGAGCCCAAGGATGGGTACTCCCCTGTCGTCTCTTGTCACATGGCAAAGGGTACCAAACCTTGGGCAGATGAAAGAGAATCATCATTCTGCTTGTAATAACCATTGTATTATAACCAAAATCTTATACAAATGACTTGCAAAATGGTTCTAACCATTTAACTTGTAACTTATCTTTACTAATTGAATTTAAAATGACTGGCATTTCAGACCATTCCATTATTCCAGAACTGATCAGTGTGAGACATATGAGTCCGAGCTGATCCAGTTCTAAACCTGATTTTGTAAGTTTCATGCAGGCCAACTAAGGCTTGATTTACTGTACATTGCTAAATGAAGGAATGACATGCTGTTTTCCCCCCTTTAACCTTGTATTGACCCAATACTTAGCTAGGCTGAAGGGACAAAAGTAGTTTTTTTTATATGCAGGTTAAGTTAGTGTCTACACTGGCGCATAATCTGTAGTCTTTGTTCACTATTTAGCAACAAATTGATAAGCAATGCTGAATTGTACATAAACAGATGCATCAACAATGTATTGCATAAGTACCCTTTAATGGTCATATTACTGTTTGAAGTCAATATGTGAAATTTTAAAATATTTATTTTATAGAACGTATAATTACTACCTTGTGAACTAATTGAGATGTGTTTTCGTAACAACGTGCGACTTCAAAGCTCTGTTAGTATTATATTGGTATAATACTCTTGTTATATGTGTATCATTAATTTCCTGATTAAAAGTGTTGAAAGTTTCAAGAAAGTAGAACAAAGTTTAGACTCCATTGTGCGGAGTTTGGGAAAAGCATCTTTATCAAATGTTTCTTGGTTTAATGTCAACAAAGTACAAGCAGTTGCCCCTAGGTCTGGTCATAATGTAGGAGGAGGGATGCTGCACCATGGACATTTTAGTGTATAAAGACATGAACATTTTCTGAAATGGAGACCAGGGTATGTGCGTGCACGTGAGGTGCTTCTGAACATCTTGCTGCCATCTCATCAAGTGGTGTTTTCAACATCTAACAATACCATAATGTCCTAACACCAAACCACAGCTAATGGAAGGAATAAATGAACATCCAGTCTTCATACATCTTCCCGCACACCTAACAGCAGGAACCCACCTACTGTAAAGTACCAACAGGAGAAGTTCACATCACATTTGCCTGAAGACACCTGAGTCCAGAGCTGAAACCAGGTAACACAGCTAAGACTGTGAGCTCTTTCAAACTATACTCCCAAAAGCTAATAGACTATGTGATGTCATAATCTTTGGCAAGTGAAAGGGATGGAAATAAATGTTACCTCAGGGACAGAAGGCTAAGAGTGGCAGAGAGGTATACACATGGCTGTTGCTAAGAACTGTTAAACTGTTACTGTCTAGACTTTGTTGCCAAATTCCATCCAATATGGAGTCCAGCTCACCACCAATATGCTGCCTTATATCAGTTTTGAGTGACGTTGAGATTCTCAGGAATAGCTGTACAAAGCTTCTTCCCAGAAAGGGTGGTGGATGCATGGAACAGCCACAGCCACTTCAATGCTTTAATATCACCAGAAAGAAAGAGTGGTAAAAAATATTGTGGGCTGCACATTGCTCACAAATAGGTTGCCCAGTGCAAAACATTGTGGGTGAAAACACTGTGTGTGGCCATGATCTGTGCAGCAGATGCGGGAGGGTGGCAGTTTGCGGCATGTGGGGGGGGCGGGGAGCTGGATAGCACAGGAAGGGCAGAACAGTGATAGGTAGTAAACTCTGTAAAGCACTGACAGCAGGGGTTGCTAGGGGGCAGGTCAAGAGGGTAGGTCAGTGTGGCCCACTGTGATGGGGGCAGCGCAGAGGGAGTACCCCAGAAGACTAAAGTTAGCCAGGTCACACCACCCCCAACCCCGGTATAGGTAGCTGGTGTACAGAACAGGAGGCATTGACAGAAACATGTACCTGAGGCTGCACAGGGGTGAACCACCCCAATGAAGAACCGGACTTTATGCGGGTCATGGAAGGTGACAGGGGGCATGCACTGAATCCCCCCTGTCCATTGCACCCATTCAGAGGAGGTTTTATCTCATAACAGTGATCGCCAAAAGGTAGTCACCATTTGGGCAAGTGTACATCACCAAAAATAAATAATGGTGATGTACACTCACAGCAACTACAAAACCTGCAATGGTTTTCTATGTTATGTGGGGACCCCCCAATACCCCCCTAGTTAAAGATTCTCAACTCTGGGGGGTTTGTGTAAAACTTCAAAAAATAAAAAAGGCCCGACACAAAAAGCGATTGTGCCCCAGAACTGAACCTGGCACCTTCCCAACCCCAGCTTGCCACACTACCCACCACACCACACCACATGACCAGCTTGGCAGCTGACTGCTGCACTACACCCTCCATACCCTCCCTTCCCTTCCGCCCATCACACGGCAAGGTCCCTCCCCGCGCATGTATACACACATCCTGTCGCCTAGTCGACAACTCCAGTATGCTATCGCTACCCTGCCAGGTAGCCCAAAACACTGGCACCGTGATTGAGTCGCCCTTTTTGCAATCGCTCAGTCATGGTCACCGTGTTCACTGGATACCTTCAGAGGACACAGAGGAGGCACACCAATGGGCTTGTACCGCCTGTTCCCTGCCTGAACAGTTCTGTCCTATGATGCTTTTACCCAGCTTTGTTATGGTCCGTGATGTAATGACTGCAATGTTTTGTCCCATGATGAATTGACCCACAATATTAACTCACGGAACCAAACAGCCTCCCTGCAGAGGTGGTGGGAACACAAATTGTAATGGAATTAAAAATGCATGGCACAGACATAAGTGAACCTTAGTGGTTAGCAAATAGAGGGTGAGGTCGGAGATCAAGTAGGGTCTGTGATGTTACAGTACAGTAGAAGGGAAAATGGGCAGACTAGGTGAACCAAGTGGTCCTTATCTGCTGACAATTTCTGTTTCTATGTGAATTGTTTATACACTGTTGCAAGCTGCAAAGAGACAAATTCAGCAGATCCTCCCTAAAATTGTTACTATCAAGGTTACACTAATGTGTAAAGACAGGTACCGTTCTACTTGCATATTTACCTGTTAATTTCTCATATAGTAATTTTTCTTTTTTTTCCTTTTCTAGCCTATTTCACTTAAATAAAATGCCAAATGAGTAATGGAACTTTCATACTACTGAATGATATACTGTACTATAAATTTATAGGTCTGGTTGGAGGGCTTCTTATGGCTTTGAGTGTTGCCTCATTCAAACTTAGGGCCAGAGGACTGTGAACTGAAGGAAAGCAGTTCTGCAGTCCTAAGGATGTCATAAGAGGCCCTCCAACCAGACCTATAAAATTATTATAGATTGCTAACTTTATTAAACTAAAAAAAATATATTTAATAAAGTTAGCAGCAGGAGCGATCATCAAGAACCCCATTACAGCGTTTAGGATGTGAAGTACTCATACAGCAATAAGAGTACCTCACTTGCAACTGAAGAAAGCAATGTGATTGGTTGGCGATACTGCTGCGCTCTATAATATGGTTAATTGTAAACCTTTCTTGTCCAATGAAATTCACAACATTGTGGGATTCATGTGAGGTTCTATAACTGGACTAAGGTTTGCACTTGAGCAAGTATAAAATAAATCAACAGTTCCGGTAAGAACTGTACCAAAGACAGGGGAGCGGAGCAGGTTAGGGGCATGCAGCCTCACGAACACAAACCAAAACAAAAGTTAACCTGCACTTTAGAACTGTTTTGCTGTTTGCTTCAATTCTACGAAATAAGGAGAAGTTCATCCAAGGTTTGCAAAACCAAAAGTGTTTAATTAATACAAACTTCAGCTTGCAATGTTGCAAATGACAAAACAAAAAGCCCAGGTTTAGCCATGATGCATTGCCCCAGTGCTGTGCTTGTTAGAGCTTCTTCAGGGGGCGCTATAGTGTGCGTGTAACCATCCTTAAATACCCACTGTTCAATACATTTGATTGACATCATCAACTGTGATCATACCCATAATACATAGCAACAAATAACATCACAATGGTTCTTAAGCTTAATACTATATCTCATTTTGTAACATCATAATATTATTTCACTATCTTACTGTTGTTGCATGAGTAAAGCATAATGTAAGTATAATGGATTGCAAAATTCTTACAATACAGAAACAAAAAAATAATAAATTAAAAGGTTATTTGATATTCATTACTTAATATACTTTCATTCAAAACAATATAAAGTAAGTTAGTTATGGCACTAACCAAGCAGTTCAACAAATTAAATTAGATAAAGAGGAAGACTGAAACTGGCTTGTTACCCAAGTCCACTCATTGAACAGGGACCAGTAGACTAGGGAGCAACAATCATTATTGTTGTGCAGGAGCCACCTGCGCTCGACCTTGCTCATCTCTTTAGGGAAAGAAAAAAAACAGAAAAAGCATCATTAGGAAACAGTACTAAATTGCAATATACATATAAACCATTTTACAATTCAAATTAGGAGCAAATATTAAGTCAAGAAGACCAAGGGGTGCAGATGGAAGCATTGTCATAGGTGTGTGTTGGATGGGGGGGTCAGTTACAATATACCAAATATTTTCTGTCTTTCTCGTTTCACATTAACATTATGCTATATTCCAGATTATACAGTGGCAAGAAAGAATCCTGGGTTCTGATTGGTCAGTTGGCTATCACAGCAGGGATGTTATCCTGGCATAACATGATTTTTTTGCATTGTACTTGGATTCGTTTAGATTTTCATTTCATTTTCTCTTAAGAAACTAAAAATTTTTACACACTAACAAAAACATTCATTAAAATTATTTTTTTATTCTGTATAAAACTGTAAGTCATTGTATAATAGGAATAATGCCCTCCAGGGTGGACGTTATGCTGGGATAACATCACTTCTCGGGTGTTGGATGCCCTCGGCCGGTGGTCTTGGGCCCAACCACCCGAGGTAGGATGTTATCACAGCATGACACCCACCATGTCAGGCATTATTCCTTTAATATACTCAAGTGATAATTGAAAGATATGGTTTAAAGTCCAGCTCCATATTCAATCCATCTGGGGTTAGAGTATTAAAAGTGTACAGTATATCTAGAATGTTTCCCTCTGTAACAGTCAGTCAAGCCTGTTACGCCTCGCCCCCATCCTATCAACTCTGACTTGCTCTAGGCCAATCAAATGTATTGAACTGTGGGTATTTAAGGATGGTTACATTCACACTGATGTTTGTATTAATTAAACACTTTTGGTTTTCCAAACCTTGGATGGACTTCTTGTTTCATAGGAGTGAAGCAAACAGAAAAACAGTTCTAAAGTGCCGGTTAACTATAAAATACATTAGGTCGCCTCCCACACATTTGGCTACCAAGTGAGGCAATAAAAACTGATCCATTCCACTCACATCAGTTCAGATTGTTCCAAAAGTGTTATACATAGGATCTACTTAACTGTCCTCCATCCCTGGCATGTGCTCTAATCCCTGCATCATCAGTATGCCTATTGTAAGTCTTTGTAAAAACATTGTCTTCGTGAACAGTTTCCCAGTGAGCACCATGCTGGGACAGAGTCCTTAACAAAGAGACCATACCTCCATTTTAGATCAGCCCTTTCCTTCTGAGGGGTTTTTTCCTTTGCTTCTGCCCTCTGTCTGGACTTCAACTTTGCTACACATTCTCTGGTTTCTTGGGGTCCGTGAATTAGTATTGCTTTTGGCCAACACTAAAATGCAAGTATGCAGGGAGGACCAGAGAATATGGGATTTCTATATCCTTTAGTTTTCTTTCTGTCGAATGCCCTATGATGTGTGCAGGTTGTATATGAAATATCAGGGAAGAAGTGTATCTTGTCTTCATTTAATGTACCAGTTCTTTTGCTAGTGCAGCCCCCAAGATGAGATCTCTTTCTCTGGATAACACCACTACCAACAACGTGGTCTTTGGTGTGTCCTGGGCAGACTTTGTCCATCTTGGCACAGTACAGGATGCTCTAACTGCTGTAAAGTTAGTGCACCTGGTATCCTTTTGCACCTAGCCACTAGAAAACAGTTTTGGGTGCTCTCCCTTGATAAAATCTGGCAGGCAGAGGATCCTACTATTGGCCACCCTTACCAGATTCTTCACTTGCTCCACTCAAAATTTGAGCACCATTTGGTCCCACACTGTAGTAGCTGCTGTGGCCATGGCTTTGCCCACAACTGCCTCTGATTCTTTCACAGAATCCCCCAGCACTCTGATCTTGGTTTTTGAAGACACCACTCGCTGGGTAAAGTTTTCAGGTTTCTAGTCCATTTTCTGGACTGTTTTGGTTTGTGCATTAATGGATACTTGGAAGGATTCCAAGGAAGCCTGGGAAGGGCCCACTGGTGGATGGGTAGAATCAGTCAGCTCTGTGTGTTTAGCTGTTCCACCCCTTGGCTGTAGCAAATACTGCTTTGAGGTTGCCTTAGGATGCACCCTATCTCTCAAATTCTATATTACAGTGAGACAGTGCCATAAATTACAAACAACGAGACAGTAGCACACATGAAATGATGGCTGCAGAAGATCTGCTTGACAAAAGCTTGGAACGTAAGACTGGACAGCATAAAAGGTTTTGGATTTTTTAATTGAGGGCTAGGGAGGGAAGGGGACTCAATGATAGTATTGATCTGTCTTTTTATAAGCCTCATACCTTGCCAAATGCTTATTGGGCCCAATGTACGAATGGAGCGGAGTGACTACGCACTAATATATGGGGTGCATAGCCACTCCACACCCATTGCGCCCCCCCATGTGGCATGCTCAAAGGGGGGTGTGCAGACCCACTGCACCCAATCCCCCATGTCTGCTGACAGCACCATGCTAGGGGCATTCTGTGAGCATGCCAGAACTATGCGGTATTCACTAAACCACGTAGTGCTGACCGAATGGGTGCGGAGGGTGGCGCAGGGTTCAGCAGGATAGACCCTGCAGTAACCCACTGCACGCCCCCACGGTCCCCATCTTCCTGACTCTGAGGGACCAGGACACTGCTCCTCATGCTGCCTCTGCCCACATGGCAGCCGGAGAGGGCAGGGGTGGAGGAATGGGCGAGTGCCCAGACGGACAATTGCAGTGGCACAGGGATATTAGGGGCGGTCTGGTCCATGGGCCATGGCACATGCCCACTTATGTGGGCTCAGGGGCTGGGGGGGTACGGCCACAGTGTGGTGCTCTTCCGTTGTTGCGGGTATGCCGGCCAGAGGTGGGTCCCGATGACGGGGTCCAGCAGTGTGCCAGGATGGTGCCAAGGGCTGGGCCAGTGCACCAACCGGCTGTAGGGGCCATGCTGCATGGGTCCAGGTGCCTAGGCAGCATGCACAACCCCGGACCCATGTATTGCAGTGCGAGGGATCCATTGATGGACCCGGGATTGGTATCTTAGTGGATGCCCACCGGTCTGCAACTTCGACCCCGGCCACCCTGCAGAGTCCTGCACACTGAGAGGGGTCACAGACAGGTGGCTGGCATTGGTGAATGCCAGTATGGGCATGCCTGTCTGCAGGGTGCAGAGTTGCGGGCGGTGTACATGACTTTTCCACATACCCCCACCTGCTTTGTACATAGCACCCACTGTTTGTAGTTTTATATTTATACATTCAATATCAAGTAGAGAACAACTAGTAATCAAGTTAAGTGCCTAAATTAAAGTGATTTTGTGAGGTTTGGCACAGCAAATGAGAGTAGTAACCTGTAGGATTTGTGATTCAATCTCTTACCATTAAAACTGCCAAAAAGTGCTGTTTTCCATTAAATAAATGTTTTTATTTCTGTGCTGTGCTTCATTTTGCATAACCTGACTCTTTGTTTTTTCTCAGTACTGCAACCCCAAAGTGTGACATCATGCAAGGGACACACAGTTTTTAAGCATTGTTTTGAAACCGAGACCTCTGTTGGTCAGTCTTGGTATTGCAGGCATCTACACTACCGACATGTGTGTGCCTGGGCTAGTAGTAGCTCTGTATATGTTTTATCTGATGTGATTTGAATTAATCAAATGTTTTAAATAATCACAAGTTTTGCACAAAATGTATACATTGTAATACGAGTACTCAGAAGGCCATTTCTGATAAAGGTCAGCAACTGCTGAGCGAAACATAACAGTTTATTTGCCCTGCTGCCACCATAGTGGTGTTGACCTAGCATTTTTTATAACTCACACTTGCATGAATAAAGTGTATTTTTATATGTTAAGTCCTTGGTTTGGGTACTTACTTTTTCTTTTGCAGATTTTGTATTACACTGATCAGCATAAAACAATGTCTCAGAGTATGCAACTTGTGACAATATAAAATCACTGAATCTTATATTTTAATTGTTTTAAAGGGCTCTCTTGAAGGGGCTCAAGAAAAGTGCTGTCTCTGATTGGACTGTTGACTCTGCCCTCACCAAGACTGCCAGTATTAACAAAAATTATGTAATCAGTATGCAAATATGATTACGAAGCAGATTTAGTTACTATGTGGAATTACTGAAATTACTGTATCTGTAATGTGCTTAACCCTAGAACATTCTGGAAAACAATAGGCTTAATAGAATAAGTCACATTTGTTTCAGATTCATAGAAACATAACATAAAAACATAGAAACATAGAATTTGATGACCGATAAGGACTGCTTGGCCCATCCAGTCTGCCCATTTCTACCTACCTACACTATTACAGTACCTCTGATCGTGCCTGATCTACAGCTCTTTCTCCCTGAACTTGGTACATCCAGCAGACCAGGGTTTGATTCCCACAACCTCCACTTGTATACGGTGTGACTCTGAGCAAGTCACTTAACCACCCCATTGCTCCTGTGCCACCCCTGAAAACAGGCACTTATGCCCAGTGGGCCTTATCAGGTTACCAAAGAATTAACAATAACAATGATTCCCTTGTGCTTATCTCATACATTCTTGAACACCACCACTGTTTTTGCCCCCACCACCTCTGCTGCTAGGTTGTTCCAAGGATACACCACTCTTTCTGTGAAGAAGTACTTCCTCACTTCTCTCTCCTGATTCTATCCCCTCCAGGTTCGTAGCATTTCTCCTTGTTCTTGAGCAGCTTTTCGTCTGAAAAATACTCCCCTTTTGTACCTTATTTACCCTTGTGAGGTATTTAAAGGTCTCTATCATATCTCCCCTCTCCCTCCCCTATTCCAGGGTGTACATATTGAGATCCTTTAGTTTCTCCTCATAGGGCTTTTGATGCAGACACTGCACCCTGTTGCCCTCCTCTCAATTGCTTCCTCTCTATGTCCGTCTGGAGATATGGTCTCCAGAATTGGACACAATAGTTTAGGTGGGGTCTTGCCAGTGATCTATACAGAAGCAACACCATCTCCCTCTTTCTGCTGGTGATACCCCTCCTTATGCAAGCCAGCATCCCACTGGCCCTTCCTACTGCCTTGTTGCACTGCCTGTCCACCTTTAGGTCATCCAACATGATTACTGCCATGCCTCTTTCCTGCTTGGTGGTCATCAGTACCACTTCACCCATTTTGTACTCCACCCCTGAGTTTCTGTGCTCTAAGTGCATTTGTTTGCACTTTTTTGCATTGGAACCCAGCTGCCATACCCTTGACCACTCATCTAGTTTTCTAAGGTCTCTCCTCATCCTCTCCACCCTCTCTGGAGTGGCCAACCTATTGCAGATTTTGATGACATCCACAAAGAGGCAGACCTTTCCTTCCAGCTCTTCTGTAATGTCACATATAAAGACATTAAAGAGGGCCGATCCCAGCACTTATCCCTGAGGCACCCTGCTGGTCACCCTCCCTTCCTTGCAGTGAACTCCATTTAACAACACCCGCTGTTGCCTATCCCCTAACCGACTTCTTATCCAGTTTACCACCTTTGGACCCACTCCTAAGTTACCCAGCTTGCTTACTAGTCTCATATATGGAACTGTGTCGCATGCCTTACTGAAATCTAGGTAGGCCACATTCACCGCTGCACCCTGATCTAGTTCCTTGGTCACCCAGTCAAATAAATCTATCAGATTCGTTTGACTTGACCTCGCTTCTGTAATACCATGCTGCCTTGGGTTTTGTAACCCACTGGATTCAAGATATTCCACGATCCTTTCCTTCAGTAGTAATTCCATTAACCTTCCCACTGCTGATGCCAGGCTGACTGGCCTATAATTGCCAGCCTCCTCCCTGCTACCACTTTTGTGTGGTGGGACTACATCCACCCTCCTCCAGTTCTCTGGAACCACTTTTGTTTCCAGTGAGCTGTTAAGTAGAACTGTCAGAGGTGCAGCCAGTATTTCTCTGAGCTCCCTCAATACCCTTGAATGCGCCCCATCTGGCCCCATTGCTTTGTCCACCTTCAGATTAGCAAGTTCTTTCAGGAATGTCACCTCCAAAAAAAGGACTAGTGTACACCTTCCTCCCTCCAAAGCTTTTGTTACTTTTTTGTGGCCCTCCACTTCTCCTTCCTCTGTGAACACTGAACAAAAGTATTTGCTCAGGATGTCTACCTTTTCCTGGTCCCCTCTGCACAGTCCCTCTTTCCACTTTTAACCTTACAGTCCCACCCCTGGTCTTCCTCTTTTGTCTTATATATCCTAAAAATGTGTTCTCCCTTTCATTACCTCTTGGGCTATTCTCTCTTCTGTTTGCACCTTTGCACTCCTTACTGCTTTCCCTGCTTCTCTGTTTACACTGACATACTTCCCTATCCTTCTTCCTCTGTATCTCCTTATACCTTCTGAATGCTACCCTTTTAGTTTGTGCCTTTTTAACCACCTCTTTCAAGAACCATAGTGGTCTCTTTTTCCTCTTGCCTTTGCTCACATTTGATGCAGAGGTTTGTTGCCTTTACTGTGCTCCCTTTTATCTTCACCCACTGTTCCTCCACCTCACCCAGGTCACCCACCCCTGCTTGGTCAGACTCATCCCTGAGGCATTCACCCATCTTTTTAAAATCTGCTCTTCTGAAGTCCAGGACCCTCACCCTTGTGTGGTTCAGTCCTGAAGTTGTCCTTATATTGAACCACCGTACAGTGATCACTGGTCCCCAAGTGGCCTCTCATGTTGATGTCTGCCACACTGTCCCTGTTACTGAGTATCAGGTCCAGTATTGCCCCATGACGAGTGGATTCACTGACTAGTTGCCTGTGGAATGCCCCCTGCAAGGGGTCCAGGATGTCCCTGCTTCTAGCTGAAGCTGCTGCTGGGAGGCTGCAATCCACATCTGGCAGATTGAAGTCCCCACCAGTAACACCTCCCTCTTTTCTACCATCTTGCCAATGGCTTCCACCAGTACCTTATCCAATTCCTCCATCTATGCTGGAGCTCTGTAGATCACTCTAGTGCGAATGGAGGCTCCAGTCCTCATCTCCAGGGTGACCCACAATACATCTGTCTCCCCCTGTATTCCCTGTATCTCCATGGCTTTTATGCTTTCCCTCATATAGCACCACACCTCCTCCTTTACTTCCCACCCGGTCCTTCCTGAACATAGGTATAGCCCAGTATGGCCATGTCTCTCTTGTGGTTGCAGTGTGTTATGGCTCAGTAATGGCCACAATATCCAGGTCAGCCTCTGCCATGATGGCCTCTAGGTGTGGCATCTTATTTTCTAGACTTCTAGCATTCACACACATGGCCTTCCAGATTTTGTTTCCAATCTACTTGTTGCCCCCTTTTTTCCCCTCCCTCCTTTCCACCTCTCTTTTTAGTACTTCTGTTCCTTTTCCCCTTTCTCTCTACCACCCTGCTCCATTTATTAATTTGTACCCTGAGGTATTACACTCCCCTTGGGCTCTCCTTACTCTCTGCTTCAGCCAGTGGGGGGATGCAGTTTCTGACTCCTCAATTCCTTCTGCCACCCCGCTTGGCTAGTTTACATGTTTGTCAAAGTAACATTTAAACTGTCCTCTGAGGACTGTGGTTCCCCTCCTGGATGGATGCAGACCATCACCCCTGTATAGGCCCTTATCTTCCCAGGTGGGTCCCCAGTACCCAATGTAGCCTAACCCTTCCTCCCTGCACCATTCCTTCAGCCATGAGTTGAAGCTCCTGGTGTGAAGATCCTTTTCCTGCCCCCTGTTGTAGACAGGCAGCACCTCAGTGAAAGCTGCTGAGCGAGCTACCTATCCAAGACCCCTCCTCACCTCCCTAAACTCCTCTGCACTATCTCAGCCTTGTTCCTAGCCTAGTCATTAGTCCCCAGGTGGACAATGACATCCAGCTCTCCCTCCCGCCTGGATGCCCTAGTGGTCCCCTGGATTCACTTTCCATCCTTCCAGCCCATGACACCAGGTAGGCACCTAACCTGCCTCTCCAACCCCTTTCCCAGCCTCAAATCTATCCACCTCACAATTGGATCTCTCACCAGAGGTTGCTTCCTCCTCCTCTGGGTTCCTCTACTACCCTCCTTGGGGTCTCCACTATGGATGTCCCCCACATTCCCCTTATTCACTACCGTGGTAGCTTCCTTCTGGCAGTCCTGCCTCGCCAGAGCGGTGTAGGAATTTTGTAGTAGTACCAGTTGAGGAATGTGCCTCTGTCCCACCACCCCCACCCTTCCAGAGCCCTCCATAGTCCAGCCATTCCTCCTCACTGGAATCCTCTGAGGTAACAGTGGCAGACTTGGTGTCCTCTGAGTGGGGGGAGAGGTCCCCCAAATCCTAGTAAACTTGGTCTGAGTCTAGCAGCCTTCTGTCTCAACCCAGAGAGTTGTGTGCAGATAGAGCAGCACCACAGCCTCCAGAAGGTCTCTGTGAAAACTGCCAGCCCACAGCCACTGCCCTGTACCACTCCTAGCATTCTTAACCTCTATTCTCCCTGTGTTGCCTAAAACAAACAAGTCAGGCACCCACTACCTCAAATAAAAGAACAGCATGCTCCAAATATAATTAGCTATATTGTCCTTTTATTAAAAAAGACAATCACACATAATGGAAGAAGTAGATATAAAGTGCCCATCTGAGGCGCTTCAGACTGGCTGGTCCTTTATTAAAGGTCGGTCCGAAACGTGTCAGATGGGTACTTCAGTCTGCCTTCAGACATGTAAGATTGTCATTTTTAACAAAAGGGAGAACATAGTTAATTATATTTGGAGCACGGTGTTCTTTTATTTGAGATGGTGGGTGCCTGACTTGTTTGTTTTGGTGACCGTTTGTATGTTAAGGAGCACCACCAGCACTGTGCGAACTTTTTGAATTCTCTGCATTTCCTGGAGATGCTTTTGTACCCTTACACCTGATAGGGTGTTTCTATCTAATTTTCTCTTTATTTCTATTTGAGCTCTCCTGTGCCTTGTTTAAATCTTTATATACTCCTACCCTCGATAGGATGTTGCTCCTATTCCCAGTTTTGGCCTGCCTTTTACCTTCCACCCCTCCTAGCAGTGACTGTTACACAGAAGTGAACAGGTGCCTTGCCCTAGCAACCAGAATAGTCTTCCTCTTCTCCTCTTCCTTCTGCTGACACCTGCCAATGCCTACGACACCAATCACCTGTTCTACTCTTTCACTGTTCCACTCACTCGCTGGACATGAATGTGCTGGACATGTTGGCAATGGCTGCTTTTATGCAGAACCTGCTCCCTTTCTGGTGGCATGCTATTGGGATCTGTGCTATAGTGGGAGTTCAATTATCAAGTAGTTGAGGCCCCAGATTAGACAATTAGTACACCTCCCCCAAACTACAGGGCTAGACACAGGCCTTACAACATGGCCCCTAAATGTGGGCTGCTCTGGCTGCTCTCAGATTTACCCTGCACTCAATAAGAAGTGCACTAGTTCAATCAAGTTTCACCACAACTTACCCAAGCTTTGTTGCCTCCAAGAAAACAAACCTTTTTTTTTGTCCCTCCCATTGCAAATGCAGACAGATTCTGACAGCACTCTGTCTTTGTTCTGCAAGTGCTGATTTGGGACTGGGATACCTCCCACTGATGAGCTACTTCACTCTGTGATTTTGGCAAATTTAATTTTGGCAATTTCATTTGAAATAGAAGGAAACACAATAGCTGAACCAGAAAATGTGTAGATTTCTTCAATAATTATTTTATAGAGTTATATAAAGTATCTGAAAATTATATACTGTAACTAAAATCATGAAAGTATAAATATTGTGTAAGTGGGCACTGGTAGCCCAAGGATCCTCTCAGTTACCAAAAACATATACTATAGAATAGTGTATTGGAGTCCATACACAACAAGGTTGTTTTTTTCACTGAGTGATTCCCATGATGACAAGGACCTCAAGAGTGAAGCTCGAAAGACCCATCTATTGCCATGGTAATCACGAGGTGAAAAACAGCCTCACTGTGTACTGAGGCTCCTATACACTATTTTATACAATGCATGGTATAAAACATACACAATAAAATTATATCTGACTCAAAACTCTTTACTGCAGCACTACAATACCACATACCTTTTATTACCTCACTTTCCCTGAACCATGACCGGAATAGGCAGCAGCTCATTTAAAACCACGTTTTTACTGTTCTCCTTGCGACTTCTTACCACGCTCCCAGAAAGTCAAAACATCATTTTTTTGTAAATGGTAACAACTAAATAGTACTTTGTTGTTTCAGATAACACACACACACACACACACACACACGCATTGAACTGTTCCACTTTTCCACTTTGCCAGATTCAGCAGCTCACATGAAACTGATTTCTTTTTCAGGAGTTTTTTTGAGAGCACTACTCACTGCATGCTTCAGTACAGAGGGAGCAATAGTAGCACGTCTGCCCGTCAGCTGGTTAGCAGCCCATTGCTTTGTGATGTCCATACTACATCAGAATGAATGTCACTACTGAAGCAGAACTACTTTTTACAGAGTATGGAATTCCATACTCAACAAAGCCGTACCATACATAATACAAATACATTCCACAATAGAGAAACAACAGAGCCACACTAGGGTAGGACGGGGTGCTCAGCGATATAAAGCACAGACTGGACCAAAAATCATGGCACTCACCAAGCACAAAATTTAAGTTCTGCTCAAGAATTCAGCTTTTAAAACTTCATTTAGGTCGAGTTGCAGCAAGTAAAAATGACTCTCCTGGGTCAGGGAGACAAACAAGCAAAGCTCTGATGTTTCACTGTGTCACAGGCTTTGTAGTGGTTACGCTACAGCACAATGCTCATGATCAGCTGTTCTCAGTCATTCCAGAGTGGAGTACAGAGTCAGCAATTACCTATAAAGAGTGCTTTTTTTAAGCACAAATTTATGGGGTAAAAAAATATGTAAAATAAAGCATAGTATGTGATAAGGGGCAGGAGCAAGAAGCTGTGGTAACAGTAGCAGCTACAGAGGCGGAGCAGTTGAAGGTGGTGGGTTTGCATGCAGGAAGGTGAGTTGGAAGTGATTGTCAAGTCTGGAGACTGCTGAACTCGACTACTCCAAAACAGTAAATCAATGTCTTTGTTTCCCCTCATCCATCAACTGCTAAAAAGTGTTTCAAGTAGTGATACCACATCCAGAGTCAAGCCACAGCCATGTGACTGGCAAACCGTATTCTTCTTTGGTTTAAATGCAAACCTGCTAATACTCTCTTAAGCTTGCTAATCTAACTACTGACATAATCAAAGCAACAGATACATTATGCTTTCCCATACACTGTATAAAATAATGTGTGGAAACCATACATGCCAAGGCTGTTTTCCCTCCCCGTGGTTACCATGATGACAGGGACTTCTGAAACTTCACTCCTGCGGTCCCTCTGTCATCATGGTACTCACTCAGTGGGAAAATAGCCTTGTTGTGTACGGTTTCCCATACATTATTCTTCATACTGTATAGTGTATGGTAGAATGCTGTTCCGCATGGAAATCCATGCCTGGAATAGTGTTGTTTTGCTGCTGAGACTACGTCACAATCTTGTTGTGCTGCACTGAGTACGTCACTTGTGCAGCACAACATGATCGAACATCATCATGCATGCCTGATGAAAGGGCCGTGGTGGTGAGAACAGGTCCAGGAAGAGAGGGACTCTGGAGAACTGCAACAGATGGTGGTAAAGTAAGGCAGTTTTATTGCTGTTGGAATCTTTTTTTTCATCACGATGTGACTGATGATTGCCCATACACTATAAAAGATTGTGTATGAGCAATCATACACAAACAACACTATTTTTCAATCTCGATGTTTCTTTAGCAACTAGACCTCTCAAACTGCACTCTCGAGGTCTCTTGTTGCCACAGAAATGTCTCAATCAAAAAATAGCATTGTTGTATATGGTTGCTCATACATAATCCTCTATGTTCTGTATAAAAATCCATCCGCTCAAAATCCTTGTTGTGCACATTTGAAACTATTGAGCGCATTCCTAAGTGTTGCTGTGCACATTTCAAACAGTTTTAAGCACAGTTTAAAGGTTATAAAATTAGAAATGACCTATTCACCTGACACCCAGCTGCTTACTAACCCCTAGTGCATAAAATTGTACCTCTTAATTTGTAAAATTCTGTAAATTTAATTTCAATCACAGAGTAGAATAAAGAGCTCAAAGTTCTTTATTTTAACTTGAAAGGGGCACTTCTGTGACTCCTGTGTAAAAAATCATATTCTGTAGAAAATTAAATAGGGACCACTGCACATGGCTTGTAAAAGTATAAAATACAGTAAGTCAGGGGAACTAACCCACTGGACATGAATGCACTGAAAAGAGCAGCAGCTATTTTCTGCAACCCAACTACTAAATTGTTTAATCTAGCTGCTAGAACAGGGAGACTATCACAGAATTGGAAAATGGCTCAAGTAATACCAATCCCAAAAGAAGTACATGATCTGAAATTAAATAACCTCAGTCACATTTTGCTACTCCCAGTTATTTCTAAAATGCTGGAAAATTCATTTATTAGCAAACTCAGCTGAATGGGCTTGATGGATCACTAGTCTATTTCTGCCCATAAAATCTGTTTTATTTGTTTCTAATGATTGAACTGGTTTCACAAATTGAACTTTTGGGTGCACTTTAATTGGGGTTTAGAACAGAACTGATTACAATAATGGCACTAACTAAGGTGGTAAAGGATAGAACAGTTACTTACCGTAACAGTAGATCTTCGAGAGAATTTCTTCCATTGGGTCACACTTTTGGAACTGTAAGCTGTCGGTGTCAGAACCACTCAGAAACCTTTGCTAGCTGGGGGCTACCCACAATTATACAGGTGAGAGTGATATACATCATCATAGGTGGCCCCAGACTAGCAAATGTTTCTGCCCCATGATGATGTGCAGTGTTGGCACCTATATAATCATGGGCAGCCCCGCTACTCCTCAGTTCCCCACAGGAGATAAGCTTGAAGGGCAAGGGTCCAGGAGGAACTAGGTGACCAAACTAGGGCCAGGCACACAGGGAGAGGCATGGCACTGGAAAGCAACACCCTAAGCCATAGATGGACATCCCCAAAACCTGACATGAAATTATAAACTGCCAGTCCGTGGCATCAAATGGCAGGGGGAAGGAGGGTGGGTGAGCTCTGGCCCAGTGGAGGAGATTCTCTCAAAGATCTACTGTTATGGCAAGTACCTGTTTTATCTTCATCAAGGACATCTCCTCAACTGAGCTGCACCTTTGGAGTGATTTCCAAGCAGTACAAAGAACCCCAGGGGGAAGGCAAAAGTCCATATAACTACAGGACAGAAAGTCTTGAAAAAATAGACCACTGCCAACACATCTCAAGAGGCATGATCCAAAGCACAGTGCTTACAGAAAAAGAGGCACCATGCTCCATGTGGCAGGAGTACACCAGCTACCTTCAGAAATAGAGAACCAGCAATAGAGTGGACTTACCATGTTGGGAAGAATAGCCATTAATAGCTCCAGGAAGAACCATACCTTACCTCTCAGAACAAACTCCAAAACAGTGAGCCAACCAGTATGACAAACACCATCAGAAATACAGCAGGGGCCCCCATGGTTGGAGGGAATGAATAAAAAGCCTAGAAGACTTAATGTCATCCTTGGTATATGCCAGATGGAAAATCAGTGTCCAAAGTATAATAAGCATAGGGAAGCAACTTGCCCATATATTCTACATACCCCAGAGGGAGGCTGAAGGTCTGGTTCCACCTGGGAGCAGAAACTACCATAGCCTTCTGGATCTAGAAATATACCAGGCTTCTTGTTAAACCAAAATGGCATGACAATGTAAAAGTGGAACAAAATTTTTTAGACAGCAGGTAGATCCCCTATCTCTAGTTGATAGTAAACTATAAGAACAAACCACCATAATGTCCAAAGGTAGTAAAACAGTAGCTAAGAGAGCACAGAGTGCAATAAAAGTAACAATGTCAGCCCAACTGGTGCTGATATAGAGTGTAAAAACCAAGCAAAACCATAACAGGAAAAAAGTAAAAAGGGGACCTCATCAAGAAGGTCCTAAAAGGGAACAGGATTCCCAGGTAGCTGATGACCTGGTGTATCCAGCCTGTGCTGTAGTTTTTCACACCCCAAGCAGGCAGAAACATACACAGAACAAGTAAAAGAGGAATCCTGGTAGCCCTCGCCAAAGAGAGGGGAGAAACCTACTGAGTCAGGAGATAAAACTACCAGTGGACTGGAAACAGCCACTCTAGAAGGATGACTATGAATAGAAAAGTTAAAAAAAATACAGGAGTACTCTACTGAGTGTACCCTGGCAATATCATGCAGCTACCTGGGTAAAGCATTAGGATTTCAGGAACCATGCATGTAGATACAGAGATCTGAGGTCTGGGCGCACCAAAGAACCATTGGTCTGTGTCAGCAAGTTTTTACAAAGTAGGAGCTGAACTGGGGGCTCCACAGCCAAGGGTAACAGGAGTGGGAATCAAATGTGAAAAGGACAGGAAGGCACCACCAGTATTTTAGTAGCATGTTCCACCTGGAATTTTAGCAGAACGTTCTGAATCAGTGGTATGGGGGAAATGCATAGAGGAATTTCTCATCCCAGGGTATGGACAGTGGATGGGCTGGGAGTGAGGAAACATAATCGAGGCAGCTTTATGTTCTGTGGAAAGGCAAAGAGATCCACCGCTGGGTGCCCCCAACTCTTGAAAAGGTCATTTACTATGGACATCAGCAGTTCCCCCTCATGCTCTCTGAAAAGGGATCAGTTAGGATGATCCATGAGGTCACTAAGAACACCAGGAAGAAATACAGCTGATAGTGTAAGTCCATGAGACAAAGCCCAGTCCCAAACATTCATGACTTCTCTGCAGAGGGGATAAGACTGGGCGCCCCTTTGCCTATTAATATAACACATAACTTTGACATTGTCTGTCTTGATCAGCAGAGGGCCTGGGACGACTGTGGTTCAAAGGCCTGAAATCCAAGGAGGATAACCCTTATTTCTAAGACATTAATTTGTAGAACTGAACTGAACAACAGAAACTGCTCCTGAATGCAAAGAAAACAAAGGCGATGCTTTTTTCTCCTTTTGCAAATGCTGATAACCTTGCAATTCAAGGTAACCTACCTCAGATTAATACGCTCCTCGACGAACCTATGGGCTATGTCACAAAATTCAAATACCTGGGGGGTCTGGATAGACCAAAAGCTTTCCTTCAATGATCATACTGATGAGCTGATAAAGTAGCTGAGGCAGAAGCTTGGCCTCTTTTATAGGATCAAAAACCTACTAACAATGAAGGCAAAAAAGAGACTGGTCCAAATCACTTTCCTCACCTTATTGGATTATGCAGACTTTCTATATAGTCAAAGCACTGCCACTGCTCTGGCCAAACTCGACACACTATACCATAGAGCTCTGAAATTTATTACTGGACTTCCTTATTCTATTCATCACTGCTCCTCTATGCTGCAGGAAGTTGGTCCTCCTTGTGTACAGAAGACAGGAAATGCAGCCCTCTGAACCTACAGGGCTATTACTAAATTACTGCCCCAATATATCTTGGACTGTCTTCCTCTAAATGTGGTAGGTAAGTATGTCCTAAGGAGTTCTACTTACATCTCGCTTTCAGTACCTAAGTTCAAGTCACGCTTTGATAGGCCTGCCATTAATCACGCTCTACCCGCACTATGGAATAACCTGCAATAAAACCTTGTGACTGGCATTCCCAATCAAACTATCAGCCTTCAAAGCACTATATTCTCATTCATTCAAGGAATCCTGTAACTGCTTCCCCTGATGTTACAGCCTCCCAGCATACCCCCCCCCCCGATTCAGTTTCTAGCCCTGTCAGGAGCATTCCATTCCTGGTACTCCTGCCCCACTACTCAGTATGCTTGTGTCTGTTTTTACCCCACCTGATAGTTCCACCCAATCTAAGTTGGAGTCTCCCTCTCTGAGTCATCCTGGCATCTACTAATATTATGCTTCCTGGCACGTCACCCTCGGCCCCAGTTCCTGGTGTATTGCACCTAGCTCTATAACCATTGCCACCTGCTGCTGGTGCTCTAAAGTCTCTCAGACACCCCTGCATTTATGCTCTCATTCCCGAGTTCCTTCCCCTTCCTCACCCGTGCCCCTCCTTGCAATACGTACTCAATACTTGACTCCAAGCCTGCTCCACGAACACTCTATATATATGGTTGTATAGGTTTACTCTGCGTCTTTTGTAGCACAGGTTCTGTAGCACATGGTATTTAGCTTTCTGTCTTATTTTATAAATGTATTCCAGTGCTGTTATTAAACTCTTGCATGTAATCCCTATTCTATGTAATGACTCTGTAAGTTGGTATTCCCTCTTTATGTATTGTTCATGTATCTTGCCCAGGTTCATCTTGAAAATGTGCTTGCTCAATGGTGTTCACCTGGCTAAATAAAGATTTTGATTGATTGATTGAGAACTGGGCTTGGATCAACCCATGGTCCCTGGGCTACATTGTGCCCCAGGTGTGCACCCCATCTTAATTCTGAGGCCACAGTGGTCAGGACCTGTACTGGAGTCGGGAAGAAAAATGACATTCCTTGCAGGAGGTTTGATTGAGACCTCCACCAGTTTAAAACCTGTCACAGTGGAGGGGTAACCAATAAAATGCTATCTGGTTTGTCCTTCTACTGATCCCACTGGACATGAAGCATCCAGTGTGGTATGCACATATCAGGTACCTTTTCAAACACGTGTGTGTGGTGTGCATATTTATGGAACACATAAAAACAGAAGAGAGAAGGAAGTAAGTGCCTCAGCTAGGACTTGAACCTAGGCCACTCGGAATACCATTCTGGTCACGCTAACCAGCTGTGCCACCTAGTCAACTAGAAACTGGAGAGCCTTCTCCTATGCTGCACCCAAGCTGTGGAACTCCCTACCAAACAGATTGCAGGCACCTGTTTCTCCTCCTAATTTCGGAAAGCACTTCCTGGAAGCCTTGTTAAGTAGATCTGTATGTAGATGCTTTTCTAAATGACTGGGAATGCTGATCTGACATTCTATTCTGTAGGTCTTTGTTAGCCAGATGCACTTACTGCCACAGGCTCTAATGCTGTAATATTTGTAATGTTTATACGGTTCTGTGTATGTTTTAACTCTCCCATGTATGGCTAAGCAATTAATTGTATTTTTTGGATGTATATGTCAAATGTGCTCTGTGCTTTCATGATGACTGTATACTTTATGTGTCTTGCTTTTCTATTGTGTTGTTGTGCCATCTAAATGGCCTGGATCATACCTGAAAATGGTCCCTGGGATCAGAGTACCTCACCTGGTTATCAAATAAGTAAATAAATAAAATACATAAAACTGGGCCATCCCTAAACATACATTATCATTTCTCCAATGCACAACCTGGTGCTGCACAAATAATTACTACATTTTCAATCACATGGGTGCGTCTTGTATATTTATGGAACACATACAAACAGAGGAGAGAAAGAAGTAAATGCCTCAACTGGGACTTGAACCCAGGACACCCGGAATACCATTCTGGTTGTACTAACCAGCTGTTTCATCAAGTCAACTGGAAACTGGGCCATTCCTGAGCACACATTACTCTTTCTCCAATGCACAACCTGGTGCAGCACAAATAATTACTACATATTCAATCACATGGGTGCAGCATGCATATTTATGGAATGCATACAAACAGTATGTAAGAAAGAGTAATGTGTGCTCTGGGATGGCTCAGGTTCCAGTTGCCTTGGTGGTGCAGCTGGTTAGCATGACTGGAATGGTGTTGCAGGTGGCATGGGTTCAAGTCCTAGTTGAGGCACTTACTTCTTTCTCTCCTCGGTTTATATGCATATCAGGTACTGTAGAGATGGCAGCAGCCATGAGAAGAGAAGATGGGGCATGGAATGTGTTGAAACAGATGGTCTGTCATGGTCCATCTGGGCATAAGCAATCAGAACGTCATCCCTGTCAGAGGGCAGAAATGCCCTGCCTACAGTTGCATCAAAGAAGGTACCCAGGAAATGGGTAGTCTGAGAGGGACCGTGGACCGAGTCTTGCCAGTCACAGTGATCTCTACCTCCACAAATAAATGCATGGTACATGACAGTATATACTGAGCCATGTCTCTTGACTTGGCTTTCAGGAGTCAGTCATCTAGAGAAGGGAAAACAAAGAACTCTTCCCTTCTAAGAAGAGCAGCAACCACCCCGAAAAACTGGTAGAAATATGAGGTGTGGATGATAGTCCAAATCAGAGGACAAGGAATTGAAAATGTTCTCCTGCCAGGGTAAAATGGAGATATTTACTAACAGATTTCCTGATTTTGATATGGAAAGAGGCATCCTGCAGATCAATAACACAGAGCCAGTCGCCCTGCTGTAACATAGGGATGAGGGCATGAAGGGGCATCATGTGAACATTTTTTGTTATCAAAGAATTTGTTCAGAGCTTGTAGATCCTGAACAGGTCTTAGGTCCGTTGTCCATTTTGGTAGCAGAAAATACCTGGAGTAGAAACCCCTGTTCTGTGCACAGCCTGGAACACGTTCAATAACCCTTTTTGCCAGCAGGGAAAGTTTAATTGTTTTTGGTTTTTTGTTTGTTCCTTTCGGACATTCACCTTTGAGCCAGGGTAGCTTGTTTACAAAGGCTCCTCATCATCAGAATATTACAGCAAAATTTGACATACCACAATGCTTACATGACATTACAGTAAATAACATTACAATAAATAACAGCTGTTTTACAATCAAAGTAGCACATAAGTGGCATTGTCAGGTTAAAGATCACGCATTGTAGAGGGAGCAGTTAGAGCAGGAGAAATATCAACTCCAGGAGCAGTGGCAGGTACAGGGGAGGTGGCACATCCTTGTTGGGGATAGTTCAGTGACAGCTACAGTTGGCACTGGGGGTAAGGACTTGTAAATCACTTAAACTGACCAATTTTGGTGAGGCTCAGGAGGGATTCCTGTAGTGCATTCAACCACAGCAGTGCCCTAAATTTCTTCTTTTTGTAAAACCAGCATGTGTTCCTGGGAATAGATGTATTCGGAGGAGGGTGTACTGGAGGGTGGATGGGAATTTCAGTGCATAACCATTATCTGTAGTGAGTTCCTTCCATTTTGATAAGAGGAAATAAATCTTACCCCTACCTGCACTTCAGGGGGTACCAGTGGAGTGAGGCCAGCAAGAGGCCTGGTAAAGGGAATGCCCCTGAATGGATGGGTACCAACATGTGGACCCTGAGTAGTAAAACTGGTGTCTTGAAGGCTGACCTCATGTCTGGCAGCATCAGTAGCTGAGAGGGTTGAAAAGCATTATCCTTGATCTTTGACTTTAGCTGGGATCCTGGCTTGGAAGGGCCTCAAAAGGCCAGGTTATTGCACGGGTTTCCCAGCTGATCAGCCATATTTTGTGGATGGGGAAGGGTAACTGCAAGATAGAACTCCTGTGGATCAAGAGGGGAAAGTCCACCATAGCCAAGAAAGAATGCATGGATATTCTTCCATGTATAGAATGTCTCCACCTGCCATGTTTGGTATAGTGGAGGCAGGACCATGGGAGGCGGTGGTGTAACCTTCAGGTGGTCCAAGATATTTTCTGCTTCTTGACCTTCAGCCATCAACCCCAGGGCTTACTCAATAACACTGAAAAGGTCCTGAGAGGCATCAGAAATATAGAGGTCCAAGACCACTTTATGTTGCCCCCCCCAGCTAAGGATGGCATATGTGGAGAGCAGGTCTGACATGAATATATCCTCAACTTGATTGAAGTCTTTCAGTACTTTTTCAGTGGCAAAAAGATCTCTGGAAAGACTACCCGTGATGATGCTTTCAGCAATGATGGGTAATGGTGCAGTCAGTGGAGGCTGTGGCAGCGTTGTAAGATAGTGAGGTTCATATCTGTGGTTTATTGATGGCATTGTACCACACCTGGAAGGCTGGTTGGTGAAGCTGCAAGTGCCAGCAATCGTAAACCTCATGCTGGAACTCAGCATCAGACGCTGTGGGAGAATGTCACTTGCACCCTTTCTGAGTTGACAGTACCTGCTTGGGGAGGGGGTCTGTGACTGTTGGTGTCGATGGGTCAAGACATGTTGACGATGGCTGAACGTTGCTCATAGTAAGTATGATGATGCCAGAGCCAAGTCCTAGCCAAGTCCTGACCTTCTTGTCTCATTGATGGTCAAGGGAGCTAAGATCAACACCACTGAAGCGATGATGAGGCCTTACCAGATTCTTGAGGGTAACAGCTGGAGGAGTCCACCGACAGTTCTGGTGATTGCAGAGTCTGCTGCTGTAGCAGAGGTTTGGTGGAATGTTTGGTACCAGACACCAGCCCAGGCTTCTTGTCCTGGGCCTGGGATGCCATCTTGCTGTTACCATGCAAGATGAGCATCTAGAATGTTCCAGCATTGTCCCTATGGCCTGGAAAGAGGTAGTATGACTCAGGGTCTGTTTATGGGATGACAAGATTCAGGAAGCAGTCTGAAAACCAGTTAGCAGGAACACTTGGATGGCTGACAACAGGATAACATATATAATTGATTATTTCTTTGAAGAAAGGATCAAAAACAGCAAAAAATGGCAGCATTGTTCCCTCTGCAGGTCCAACAAGTGTTCCACGGTGGGAGAAAGAACTGAGGAGCAATGGGGTTGTGCACAACTGTATAGGCGCTGATGCTGCATATCATTGTGGGCAGCCCTGACTACCAAAAGTTTCCAAGTGGTCCTGCATTGACAGATTACAGTTCCAAAGGTGTGCCCAATGGAAGAGATGTCCCTGATGAAGATCTTGTATTCATACTGATGAAAATCATATTGTTTTGGGGGGGCATATTCCTCAATTTTCTTAAAGATTTTGATACTTTATTTTTGGTAGAGAAAGTCATACTGAGCAGAGGCATGTTTCTAGCACGAGCTGTGGTGGGGTTTGGGGTACAGCAGGAGAGGTAGAGTAAAACAGGTAGTACAAAAAGAAAAGCCAAAGATAAGTACAGTGAACCATAGGTAAATAAAAAAAATCAAAACTACTGCAAATGTAAATATCCAAAATAAACACACAGATTATGCACAATAAACAACAAACATCATAAAGAAAAATGCAAAATTATATACAATATTGCAGGACAAAAAAGAGCAGAGGTGGAAATAATTAGCCGCCCCATCACCAGCTCATTGAAGTTAACAGGTACATTTTTAGGTCGATTGGCTTAAGTTCTTTTTCAGCAAATATGTTTCTTCCAGCTCAGAATAAAGGTACATAGCAAAGGTGCATGGGATCTGGTATTTAGACTGGTGCAGGTCATTTTCTGGAAGAGGGATTTTAATAGCTCAGACTCTCTGGAGTATTTCTGACTTCAAATATTCACGTAAAAGGGGCTTAAATAGCAGTACCCCTGCTCAGTGAAGGGGGTGTTCCATCATCAATTAGTGCTCCCCCATGCTGATTGCTAACTATACTACTAACTGATAGTATTCAGTTTCATGCACAGCCCTGAGGTACAGCATATCATCAGTGCAATATGGGAGGAACACACACTGTAAAAGCCTATGGAAAAGGGAGGTCTTCAGTTTCCTGAGACAACAATTCATCACTTTTCAGAATTGAAAGTCATTTTTCAGGATTATGAAGATCATGTAAAAGGAGCTGCGAGACAAAAACCACGATTAGGATCTTTTTTCTTTGTTTAATATAAGAAATTCAGTCATTAGAAAACAGAATAATAAAACTGGGTATCATTTTATTTCCAATGTTTGTATCAATATCTGCAATCTTTAATATTGCTTTGGGTAATAAAACCAAAGTCTTTATTATCAGTAGCAATAATGAAAACCAAGTCGGTTTTGGTAATCATAATAATGATGACTGAGATAGATTTAATGCAATGGATTTTTTTTTCAGTATAAAAAGAAAATTGTATTAAGAAAACAGGAAAGATGACTGAGACCCCTCCAGCCTCTGAAGTGTGAGCTCTTATAACTAAGGAACAGCAGCAGACCTCAGAATCTTGATGAAAGTTAGCCTAGTACATTGCCTTGTTTTATTGGTGGCCCAAATACAGATAGAATCCAAAGCTCCCCTTCCCCAAAACAAAGCTGCCCCAAAAGAGCCTGCAAATTATTTAGGTTTTTCTACTTTCTTATTGTAACCTCTTTTACAACAGTGGAGTTTGCCTGTATTGACTACAGTGGAGCCTTCTATGCTGCTGACTGTTGATGATGCTCCTCATGTCCTCCATGGACTGCAGACTACTGTGGTGAAGGTCATGGAAAGAAGAGTGCTGCTTCTTTGGTACCTCCTACACTGGGACATACTGGACTGTATTGGTCCATTGTTGCTCTGAGCAGTCTTTCCCTTGCTGCCAGTTGAGAGCATGGCAGAGGCTTATGAGGAGTGGGAACTTTCACTGATCTGTAGCCCTGATCAACCAGACACCAGCACTTACCAGTGCAGACATTTGCTGGAGCACAAAGTGTGTTTTGAGTGGCAGTGTCTCTTCAAAAGGACTTTTAAAGACTGTGCATCTGGGACTGATGGAGGCCACTATCTTTTGTGCCTCTGACCTTATCTCAGCATAATAACTGGGGCCAGAGCGAGCAATCACTCTGGCTCCAAAGCCTGCTTTAGAGCAATCACAGGGCTCATGGGCCACAGGAGGACTCCCTTTAATTTGCCTAGGTTTGAAGGACCCACTCAGCTGTCAAGGAGCCGATGGGCTGGCTTTCACCTGTGTCTTGCAAAAGAATTTACATAGAAACACAAAAAATTATAGTGTAAAAGGCCCAGCAGTCCATCCAGTCAGCCCATCCCACCTAACTACACTATGTAGGCACTAATGGCCATCTCTCCACTTACGTCTGCCCCTTCCCATATCCTATGGCCATGTGCTTGTCCCACACTGTTTTGAAGTTACACAGTGATTTGGCTCACATCACCTCCTGTGGTAGCTTTTTCCACCTGTCCACCATTCTTTAGGGAAAAAGTCCTTACAGACATCCATCTTGAATATCCCTCCTGCCAGTTTCAGTAAATTGCGCTGCATACCTGCGTTCATCTGGGAGCCATTTAAATATGTATTTAAGCTGTTTTGTGCCTTTCCTGTCTCCTCTGCCTGCATTTTGCTCTCTGGTCTGGGCCTCTTGGGGTTTGTGCTCTACCACCCACCCCCAGGTTCAGGTATCAGCAACACACCCCTGCCTCCTTTCCATACATAACCCTGCTCCTCTATTTATTGCCTCCCCAGCGCCCTCTCTCTCAGTTCCAGGACACTGAACTGCACTGCAGTACCCAGTGGCATAGAGGGCTGCCAGTATCTGTTGAGCTCTCTCTCCCCTCTCTCTAACCTACTCCCTGCTCAGCAACTATTAATCCTAACTAGTCCAGCCGTGCTACATGCAGCAGTGCTACATTATTGCCACCCTCCCTCCCCAGCCACCCCTCCACCCCAAGTTGGTGTTGCTTATATAGAAAAACAATCATCCCACTTTTGCACCCCTGCCCCTCTGCCTAGTGGTACAACCCAGCCTCCCTGCTTAGTGCTACCATTGGATTTGTCTAAGACTCTTTTGAAATAGTTGTTAGCTATGCATTACTTCTAGCCTCGCCTCTTCATCTCCCGTTACTGAGCCACTATATTTATTATAATCAGACACTTCTTTATTGCAGTCTTCTGTTAAATTAAACCGGCCAAATTTGGTTATTCCTTCTCCTTTCACATATAGCTTTTGCCATGATGCCTTACCCATTGTTACTCCTTCTTGCTACCTGCCCTGTCTGGTACAAGCATGCTGACTCCAAAGTTACTCCACTTAACTGCTCCAAACAGGTATATTCTCTTCTGTCAAGTCCCCACCATGCAATTATCTCATACCTTACATGGTATATACAGCCAGTCCCTCTTACTGAACCACCCTTACCTACACTATTTTTCTCTATTAGGGTATCCACACTTTATTACTTATCTTTAATGCCCTGTTATTATTCCTTTTTGAAGTTGTGTACCCACTCATTGTCACTTAAAAAAAGAAGAATACATTAACCTGTGATACATGCTAAAGAAGCTCATTATTATTTTACTTATTTGCTCAGGAAACATTGAAGTCAACCCAGGTCCTATTTCCCTAACTTCCCCATCAGATTTTGGATCTGCTGCTGGTTTAAAAATGATGCTGATGAACGTGTGTAGCCTTCCAAAAAAGTTAGATGTTGAGAAAACCTGGGCATCCCACACTAACCCTGATATCTTGGTAGTGATGGAAACTTGGCTAAAGGCCTCTACTCCAATCAGCAGATAGCACTGCCATCCTTCAGTACCTTCCAGCTAGATAGACCAACAAGGGAGGAGTGTGGTTGAGTACATCAACAAAAAACTCTGGGCCACAGAATTATTCGCTGTATCTAAACCAAAGGAATTTGAGTGTCTAGCCCTAAGATTAACCTTGTCATCTGTTGAAGCAATCAATATAATTGTTTGTTACAGACCACCATCTGGGGGCTTGGAACTTCTCCATACTATTTGCAATTTCATCGACTCTAATTCTAAGGAAACAATCATCCTCTGGGATCTCAGCCTGGATTGGTTTAGCCCTAGATCCAATAATCTTAAGGATTTGTGTGACAAATTAGGTATTTCGTAATAAATCTCCAAACCAACCAGGCCCAATACCAAAAATCCTGCTAAAAGTACACTATTAGATCTCATATTAACAAATAGGCCACATAAATTTATATGCGCCGCTGTATTTTTCAATGATGTTAGAGACCATATCATTGTGGTCAGCATGCGGAAATTGGAAAGGCACTTCTCTAGCTCAAAATTTGTGACCAAGTGTAGTTTCCACAAATTTAATTTGGACAACTACTTAACTGATCTCAGGAATTTAAACTGGCACAATTTCTATCTAGCTCACTCTATCGATGAGGCAGTTGGCATTTTTAATTCAATGCTTCTAACACTAATAAACAAACATGCCCCTTTCATAAAGACTAGAGTTAAAAGGTTTCCCAGCCATGGTTCACCACTGACCTAAAAAAAGCTCTGGCTGCAAGGGATAAACTATGGGCTATGGCCAGATCCACCAAGGCTAGTCAGGTCTGGGTGGCTTTTAAAACCAGAAGAAATACCTGCACTATACTTATTAGAGCAACTAAAGTCAATTATTATGAGAATGCATTAGAAGAGGCTAAAGGTAATCCGTTGAAAATGTGGCTAGCCATTAAATCTGTTGAAGGCCACAGACCTCCACCATCTATTCCAGCTAAAATCAATTTACAAGGTACTATTCATCTCGGACCAAGCCATGATTCTCAAAAAACTAAATTCTTACTTTGCTACAGTTGGATTAGCATTCAACTCCTCTCCAGCTACAAAGCTAGTGAATGGCTCCCTGTCAGAAGAATCCCATGTTAATCCATTAATATTGAATCCCTTCTGTCTCTCCCCAATAACCTTTAAGCAGGTCGAGAACATGTTAGTGAAGCTAGATACTAAAAAGAGTGCAGTGTTGATGGGATATACCCCTTTTTCCTGCAGGCTGGCTTGCATTATCTAACAGCCCCTATAATTCACTTATTCAACATGTCAGTCATCTCTGGCACTGTCCCTTCCCTGTGGAAAATAGCCCACCTACTTCCCCCGTTCAAATCAGGTGACACCTGTGACCTAAATAATTACAGGCCTATTTCTTTTTTACCTATACTTTCTAAACTGCTAGAAAAATGAATTAACATGCAATTAAGGGACCATCTAGAAAAGATGGGGTTACTAAACCCGCTTCCATCAGGCTTCAGAAAACATCATAGTACAGTCTCAGCCCTGACCAAAGTAACAGATGACTGGCTTACTGACCTCGACCATAAACACTTCACTGGAGCTGTGTTCTTGGACCTGAGTAAAGCATTCAGCACAGTTGATCATAACCCCTTACTATCAAAATTGAAAGAATATGGACTAAATAACTTATCAACAAGCTGGTTTGCTAGTTACCTCACAGGTAGAATCCAATGCATTAAAGCAGATGGGCTCTTATCCTCTCCCCTACCACTCCTGAGAGGTGTGCATCAGGGATCTATTTTAGGCCCCCTTCTATTTTCAATCTGTATCAACTCCTTAAGTGATAATATTCATACAGCAAAACTGCATTTCTTCGCAGATGATACTGTCCTCTATATTTCAAAATCTTCCCTAGATGAAATTGGTTCCACACTCCAAGCTGATTTTAATTAGTTACAACTTAACCTTATCAGTTCAACTCTCCTGCTAAACGCAAACATAACTAATGTAATGTGCTTCTCACCCACACTAGCTACTCCTTCACAGCCACAGCTGGGCATTTTATCTATAACTACGTTGTTAGAGGCTACCGTAGAGGTTGTGGACACATTTAAGTACCTGGGCCTGTGGCTTGATAACCACCTCTCCTTTACTGCCCACATTGATCCACTTATAAAAAAACTTAAAATTAGACTACGGTTCTTCTATAGAAATAAAATCATATTTCCCATGGATGTTAGGAAAAGATTAGTCCAAGCTACTTTTCTTCCTTTCCTGGACTATGCGGACATTCTGTACACTAATAGCTCAGCTTCCCATCTTCACAAACTGGACGTTTTCTTCCACCAGGCCATTCATTTCATACTAATTTTTATTTATTGAGATCTCGGATAGTATCTTTGAGTTAAGGGCTCTTTTACAAAGGTTCCACATCAAAACAAAGAGAACAAGGCATACAATTCACAGTAGGAACAGATAATTTACATAGATTCCAGGTCAACAGGGCATACAATGCAAGAATAGGAAACAGTTATAGTACATTTCAAACACTGATTCTGCATCAACAAAGGAAAATGATACATTCAGTACAACTGGTGAGCAGAGCAAAACAGTAGAGTGCAATTTATTGTTTGGTAAAGCAGGGCAAACAAGGGAAGACAACAACAGAGGACAGTAAGGTACATAGTCTGTAACAATAAGTACAGTGATTAAAAACAAAATGAGCTGAAGCAGAATTGATATATCTTTGTCTGGCATGGGGGGGGGAGCTTGGGAAGAGACAGTGGGAGAGGAAATAAGTGCCAACAGAGGAATAGGCGATGATTGAAGAGGGGTGGGCCAGGATAGGGCTGGGATCGGAGGAGGAAGGGGCAATGGGAGTGAAACACCCTCTAGGACCCATCATTGCTCACTTTATTTTGCTGTGGGTTGGATATTGCTTGCCTCGAGAAGAAAAACGCATCGCTGTATCTGGCTATACAAAGCTATGCTTAATAAGCTTCCCACATATATCTCATCCCTATTTCACCATTCCCTCAACTTTTATTCACTTAGGAAAAATTCCATTATTTTGCTAGATGTGCTGAAGTTTCACACCAGATTTGGGAAAACTACAATCAGTTATGCTTTACTGTCTGTTTGAAATAAACTCCAAAATACCCATAGGCTCTCAAATTATGTCTCCTTGAATGTTGCTAAATCCCTAATAAGTAATTCCTTTAAAGATGACTGCCTTGCCACTCCAGATAGTCATACCTCTCGGTCCCTTCATTACCCATGCTGAGTTTTAGCACTTATTGATCTTGGTAGGGACCTTTTCATCCTCTTAGTATGACACCAATTTGCACTTCTCACTAATACCCTGTTATGCTGTCTGTATTTTATTATTCCATGTCATATTTGTTTTATGCCTAGACTTGTTAGTGGTTAGTCTTCTTGATATTTTTGAGCCAGTTGTTTATTGTTGCATTAGTCTTATAATATGATTTTACTGTTTATTTCGTACTTGATGTTTCTGTTATGCCTGTGAGTGTGAGTCAGCACTTTGCAGATACTGAAGGAGGGAAATGTGTGTTTCTACAGCTGCTGGGAGAAGAAGTTGCTTCATGCAGAATATCTATGATCACCCTAACACTATTGAGCTGCAGTACACTATCAGTTTTTGAAGGAGCCACCTCATGGCTAAGACTAATGCAGAGAAAGAGAAAGGAGAATGACCATTTATTTCACCCAGGCGTGAGGGGCATGCAGAACAACTATGCCAGCAAGGTTTAGGAGTAACCATGCCCATTATCTCAGCCCAGTGCCAGCGTGTAGTGGGTGTTTCCAGGAAGCAGACTGCAGCAGGTAAGCTTACCAGCCTTACATTTACTCAAGCACCCAAAGAGAGACCGACTGAGAGTAAGTCCTGTTGATTGGCAGAGACTCTGAAGGTGATGGTTGAGTGAGGAAAGCTGAGGCATTGGAAGTGTGATTCCATCTACAGAGTAACAAAGAGCTCACAAATCCAGCCAGGACTGAAGGGACAGGATGTTGGCAGCTGCTGTGGGCTTGACAGTAACTGTGAGTAACTCAAAAGGGCCTACAGGTCCTGAGGCACACATCTGTAGAAAACTTAGATAAGGCCATAGTCTGGTAACAAGTATATGGGACTAGACCATCTGGCAAGGATTTCAGTTTTGAGTTTTGCTACAAGTAACATGTATAAGTACAGCGATTATGGCCAGCCACATGCAACTGTCATTGGCCTTGCAAAGTTCCAACAACTGGGTGCCTAAGGTTCCCCAGGAGCTCTCTAGGACTAGGGATGCTACACTTGTACCAGTAGGGTATGGTTAGTGCCCTGCTGTTCAGCTGGGAAAGGGCACTGTGTTGGTTGTGGTGGCAGGTTGCACTAAGTCTAGTTAGCAACTGTTGAAGTACTAATTGCATTTTTTTGTAATAAAATAAAATCACAGAAACAGCAGCATAAAGAAGCAGAGCAACCAACAACAAAACTGGTAGTGCGTACAGCATAAAAGGAGGTACTGCATATGATTAAGGCATCAGCAACATTAAACAATATTATATACCCTATATAGTAATTGTAATAATGGTCATATCAAAAGTAACGATAAGCACAAAGAACACTTGCCCTGCAGGAGCAGGAACTCGACAAAAGCAGGAAGGCTCTCAGTGGTTTGTGAAATTGAATCTGACTGGAAGCATTCTACAAAGAAGGTGGTAGAGGACTCTATTCTCATAGGTTAAGCCCTGCATCATGTCCTGTGCTGCGCCAACTGCATTGGCACTCTTTGTGCTCAATTCTAAAAGGTTGAGCTCATTTGCGACACTTTACCCTTTTTACAGTGACTTGCACCAACTATTTTGTGGAAACCCTGTAAAAAGGTCTGAAAAGTTAGGCCAGCAAAAGTTGATCTATCTCGTGGCATGTGATGCACTAGGGGCGAGGGGAATGAGAATCCCGAGAGCCAGCCGGGGAATGCCACAAGCCGCATGTGCCATGTGTTCAGTGCACCCGCGGCTTGCAGAATTCAAAATCCTCTGAGAATCAATCCTGGAGAGTTCCAGGTTTTTTGGAGTATGGTAGGCAAAAGTATGTTGATCAAAGGTCAAGGCACATCTATGTTCTGCGAGAGCAGGGGGATCCAGTAGATTGCAGACAGTAGGAAGCAGTTGGATATTGAAGAAGATCAGTTTGGACAGCAGGGAATCGAGGTCTGATCATCTTGTCCATGAAACAGCCTAGATGAAAGGAATGCAAACACTCTGGGGGTAGCTAGCCTAAACCCAAGTAGAGTAATCAGTGATGGATGAGTTGGAGGGTGGCTAGGACAAAGTGGCATATACTGTATTATCATAGGTCACACACCACTTCTTAAGGTTGGATTTGATAGTGCTAAGGTAGGCCAGTACGTCATAAATAAGGCTACGTCAGTACGCTATGGTATATGCAGAGACAGACCTTGAAGGGAGAGGAAATATTTAACTTTGTGAGCCATGCCCAGTTTGGATATTGACATGATGTGGGGACAGAAATCAAGAGAAAGGTTTAAGGAAATCCCCTAAGTATTTAATGATATTAATTTCCTTTTGAATGCAATTATTTATGTTTAATTTCTAGGTCAGCATTTTTAAGGAATGGAATTATGGGAGCCCAGTCGGTATAAAGTCCCACTTGGTAGGTGCATATTGAGGACTCCTGGAGGATAAGGGAGCCGAATGTACACCGTGGAAATGGGCAATGAACTCTTGGTGGAGGTGACTGGAGCAACTTATCTAAACTTTTTGCTCTCATTATCTCCTAGTTCCAAAGGCATTTCGCCAATTGTCTCTAAAATGAAAGTGGCTTGAGAAAGAAATCTTCTTTAGCGCAAAAAAGGTTTAAATATTTTGGGGTCAGTGCACTAGTGAACTTTTCAAGTGCTGTGTGTGATTATAGTCAGCTATACCTTGGAATAAGAAAACCTCTGGAAATAAACTTTTCCTTAGATGAATGGGGATCCTAAGGTTATAAGTGAGTAAATATTTTATTGGCCTACCTTTATTTTCTGAACTCCATATGGTGGTCTCCCACTTCCAGCAATGGTATTGCAATTATCCCCTCCCCCCCCAGGTTTCTGCTTGTTGATATGTTTCTGATTGCTTTTATGACTTACCTCAGAAATTGACTAATGGTAGCTAGCCTTGTACACTTACTCTGTATAACTGGTTTCCTCTACTGTTACCTGTGCTATGTCTACTGTATGCTCTTGATGTATGTACTCAATGTAATTAATGCTCTGCCCCTGTCTCCTGTATGCTTATATAACTTTTTAAATGTAATTAATTTTGGGTTGCCCCTGAAAAAGGGATCTTGTCTCAGTGGGCCTACCCGGTCAACAAATTTCAGTAAATAAATAAATAAATAATCAGAACACCAGTTATAACATATTTTAATACTTCAGGTTGTGGTTTATGATAACTTTCAAAAGCTTGAATTCAGTTTGAACTTAGCTAAAACTGTTTGAGTTATACCCGAGTCTCAAATACTCTTATAATAATTTGAATTTTCAAGCAGGATTTTATCATGATGGACATTTTAATTTAAGTGTGTATATATATATATATTTATTTGAATGATGCTTTTGTTTTTTTGATGTCTTAGATAACTTTCAGAAATGGTTGATTCATTTTCCTTAACCTATTCAGCTGACTAATTAGTATTCTATTGTTTTACATAATATAATAACAGGCTGCCTTATGGTAAAAAGCCCTTTTATAATGGATTATATGCCTGAGGGTTTTATAGGGCTTTATAGAACCAGGGTATGATTTAAATGAGAGTCCCATGGAAGGTTTGGAGAATGGCGATGGCTCATTTGTTAAGCCTATCAAAGTAAGTGGGCATTCTGGTAGTAACCTGTTGAATATTAGGCACTGACTACTCAGTAAAGTGGTTCAAGGTGAAAATCACATGCTCGTGATACAAGCACACAAAATTAGGGCAGGATCAGATGTTTTCTGGCAATTAGAAGGCAGAATAGTTCAGATGTAATTCCCTCCTTGCTTATACCATTGATGAGGGACTGTTATAGGCCCAGATGGCTGTTTTGGCCTAAAGGAAAGTGTACCCAATTTAAGGGATTGCAAGTATGAGGACCTAGTTTCTATTGTCACCATTGGGTAAAGCTCGGGAGGTAGTCAGAATTTTAGCCATCTTATAACTGGCTCCTATGTCTGGTGGAGCTCTTATATAGGATATAAAAGTATTGCAGCAGGGATTCACCACAGGGACTGTGGAAAGGTTCTCTGTTGCTTGATTGATACAGGAAAATCTGGATTATTCCACCGAATTATGGTTTGTTTATTTTTACCTATTTCCAACATATCTAGAGGAGCCCAGTATAATGAATTATTACCCTTGTTATGCTGTTTAATGCCAAATAATATTGTATCCTTGATCAAGAGTGGAATGACTGAAACTTTGTTAGAAAAGTTATACAAAAAACAATAATTAGGGGATTAGATATCTTAATATATGCCTGGTTCTTTGATTTCTTGGACATTACTAACCTTATATCCTTTAGTATATTTTGTACATTTTGTATAACCAGCCTATAAGGATTTAATTCCATGAAAAACTGATATTTGCAAATCAGGATATAACAATTTTTTCTGGTATACAAAGATCTAGATGTTGTAATGTTATGGTATTTATGTTTAATATTTGTAGTTTGTTTTTTATGATTTGTAGTCACATTGTAAAGAGTCAAAGTCAAACAATAAGCTAAACTAAATTAAAAACCATAGATCAAACATTTAAATTTTAAAACAACCAACAAGTGCAAAGACATGCAACATGTGACTCCACAAGTGACACTTCAAACACAGCTCCATTCAAGAGTAACATACAGTATATTTAAATAATATAAGATGGACTAACCAATACCAGTTCCTCACCAAGGACCTGTACAGCTGGAGAATCACCTCCTTGTTCCTACTGTCAATTCCTCTCCCTATGTACCCCAGCATTTTGCTTGCCTTGTTGTAAGCTTTATTGCACTGATTCTACTGCTTCAGGGTGTCATTTATGATAACCCCAAGGTCTCTCTCCTCCTGCAAGGTGCTGAATTGTCTCCACTGAGCTAGTACTCAGATTTGGGATTTCCTTTCCCTAGATTTACATCTATTTGCACTTCTTTGCAGTGAACCTAAGCTGCCAGATATTGGACCATCTTTTCAGCCTTTGTAAGTCATTTTACAGGTCCCTGACTGCCTCCATGCTGTCAAATCTACCGTCCAATTTTGTGTCATTCACAAATAGTTTGAGTGTGCCCTTTATACTTACTCCTATGTCATTAATAAACATATTAAACAGGACTGGCCCCAAGATCGAGCCCCTGGGGCACACCACAGGTGACACTTCCCTCATTAGACCTCACTCCATTGACTACCACTCTCTGACTCCTATCACTTAGCCAATTTCCCTCCCACCTGATTATGGACTCAGCAGTGCCAAGGTCCTCCAACTTTTTTAACAGACGGTTATGCACCACTGAGTCAAAGGCCTTGCTGAAGTCGAAGTATAAGAGGTCTACTGGATGGTTCTTGTTCAATTCTTTGATCACCCCATTAAAGAATGCAAGGAGGTTTGTTTGGCATGATCTACCCACCACAAACCTATGCTGTATGATATCCTGGAGGCCATTCCTTTCTAGATATTCTACTAGATCCTGTTTAATTAAAGTCTCCATAAGTTTCCCCACCACAGATGTGAGGCTGATCGGTCTGTAGTTGCCAGCCTCTTCTGTATTCCCTCCCTTGGGCAGTGATATCACATCCATGCTTTGCCAGTCCCTTGGCACAACACCTGTTAGAAATGACTGGTTGAACAAATGTGTCAATGGGACCACCAGTTCTTCCACATGTTCCTTTAGTACCCTCAGGTGCAACCCATCAGGCCCTGGTGCTTTGTCAAGTTTTAGGTTCAGCAGTTCCTCTCTAACTCTGTCTGTGATAATTGATGGAGTTTCTATATGCAGGTTCCCTTCATCTGCAGCTTTAATGCCACTCTCAGGCATCAGCTCTATGTGCTCCTTAGTGAACACCGAGCAGAAGAAGCTGTTCAGAACAGCGGCCTTTTGCCCATCATCCTCTATGCTCTTGACTTCATCTATGAGTCTGACTACCCCACTTCCTTCTTTTTTCTATAGTGTAGCAAAAGAATTGCTTATTGCTGGATTTGATTTCCTCAACAATCGTAAGTTCTGCCTCTGCTGTTGCCAGCCTTACAGTCTTCTTTGCTTCCCTGCTCTTCTGTGTGAAATCATCCCAGCTATCAATATTCTGGTTCCTTTTGTGTTTGTGGAAAGCATCCCTTTTGATTCTAATGGCTGTTCTGACCTGGTCTGTGAACCATATCGTCCTTTTGTGTCTATTGCTTTTCATCATTGACCTTATGCAGAGTTTTGTAGCCTCTGTTATAGCCTGTGAACTAGCCTCAGATGTCTTCCACCTCTACTTCATAGGTTCATAGGTGAGTATGAGTTTGGTAGGCAGTTTTGCCTTTGTTAAACTCACCACCAATTTTATCAGTGGAAATTGATTTTTTTTATTATTCGTGTAAGTATCCAATCTACTTTTAAAAATGTCAATTGTTTTACTTTCGACAATGTTTTTTGGTAGATTATTCCATGTAGATATAACTTTTTGTGTAAACCATTGATTTCTCTTATTTGATTTGTTTAAAGTACCTTTTAATTTCCTATCATGTGATCTAGTGTTAGTGCTTGATGTGTTTCTTAATAAACCAATGGTTTCAAATATTGACTCCTCGTTGATTGCTTTGTATGTTGTGCATAGATCATCTCTCATTCTTCAATACTGCATTGAGTAGAGGCCTAATTGTTTTAATCTGGTGTTGTAGTCAAACCTCTGTACAGTTTTAATTGTTTTAGTGGCTTTGCATTGAATGTTTTCTATCAGTTTTTTGCCTCTAACAAACTGTGGTGAACATACTGCTAAACAATATTCCAAGTGAGGTCTAACAAGGCTTAAATAAAGGGGGACTATGACTTGTTCACTTCTACTTTTGATATTTTTTAAAATGTATCCTAGTATTTGATTTCCCTTTTTCACAATATTTGTAGTATGTGTATCAAAGAAAGAGTTATTTGAGAAGGTTACTCCTCAGTCCTTTTCATTTTCTGTTATTTGAAAACTTGTGTTGTTTATATTTATTTCTAAGTGTAACACGGATTAGTTTTTCACAGATGCATCATCCTTACATTTATGTTCATTAAATAATTCATTTTCGACGGACCATTTCTCAAGATATGTAAGATTATTTTGGATTTGGATGGCAGAATTTGCATTTGTTACAATTCCTCCCATTTGGAGTCGTCGACATATTTGGCCATCCAGCAATGATTATTTAAGGGGAGCATAGTGGTAATCAGTATATTAAAAAGAACAGGTCCCAGAATGGAGCCCTGAGGAACGCCACTAGTAACAGGGCCCCATGATGATAAATGGCCTTTGAGTGATACTCAATGAGTGCAATCTGAAAGCCATGATTTAATCCAATTTATAATTTGAGGGTGCATTTCTATTAGTTTCTAAAGTCTAATGAGCATTTTGTGATACACCGAATCAAAGGCCTTCGAAAAATCCAAAAAATTACATTGGCAGATAAGCCTTTATCTAGAGATTCACTTACTGGCTCAAAGAAGTTCAAAAGATTTGTTTGGCAAGATCTGCCCCTATCAAATCCATGCTGAGGGATGTCTATGTAACCTATATTTATGAGATGTTCAGTTATTCTGACCTTTAGTAATCTTTCCATTAGTTTACAGAAAATGGCTGTAAGACTGATAGGCAGATAATTTTGTACTAAATTTTTGTTGCCCTTTTTATATAAGGGAATCACAATGGTCTGGTTCCATATTGGTATAGTGGAGCCTGTAGTAAGGGAGGTGTTGAGCAAAGCAGTTAAAGGGCCTACTGTATGAAAGGCTGTATTTTTTATGAAAATTGGGGGAAATTCCATCAGGACCTGCAGATCTGTTAGGTTTTAATGTTTTTATGGCATCCATTACTTCTTCTTCTTCACTGAATGGTTTAATAGTGTTTATTTGCTCAGTGATTAATGATAAGGTGTTGTCTTTAGGGCTGAACATGCTAATAAAATGCCTGTTAAATTCCATTGCCATTTCTTTTTCATCAGTAATGACTCTCTCCATTGTGTTAAGAGGCCCAACAATTGGATTCATTTTTTTTCATAGATTCAATATAATTTATAAAACATTGTTTTATTATCTTTGGTTGAAATTGCAATTTTTTCTTCAAGGTGTTTTTTTGATTTCCTGATTAGACTCTCATTTTTGTTAACTGATATTTTGTGTGCAGACCAATTAGCTGGTGTAGGATGCTTTTTATATTTTTATATAGCTTTTGTTTTCTGTTCATGTTGCACTTTATGCTTTTGTTCCACCATGGAGGAGTTCTCTTATTATTATTATATTTATTTCTGGATGGTACCCAGCAATTAAAGCAATGTTGTATCTATTTTGAAATATATGCCAGATGTTATTTAACTTTTTATTGGCAAGATCATTGTTCCAGTCCCAGTCCATCAGATATTTATTTATTTATTGATTTGTAGTCTGCTGTGTAATTTTTTTTAATTGTAACGCAGCCATGTATTTTCCTACATTGTTTTATATTGACTTCTGCTAGAACCATATTATGATCATTGTTTGACAGTGGATGTAAAACCTCGATTTTACCAATATTCTCCTGTAGATTTGTTAGAAATAGGTTGAGAATATTTTTTCTCCCTTGTAGAGGTTTTTACAAATTGTTTGATATTATTTTGGATGATTATGTCCATAAATCTGATTTCTAGTGAGGACGAGCATTTACCAGTTTCCCAGGTGATGGCAGGGAGATTAAAATCACCAATTAAGATATAGTCTTGGTCAAGTTCCATTGCTTCTATTTTATTCAGAAATATCTTGTTTTCATGGCTGTTTAGATTGGGGGCCCTATAACTGAGACCTATTGTAATACTGTAATTATTTGAGAGAATGACTTTAGTCCATAATAATTCAGTCACATATTCATTGTCCATTCCAAAGTCTAGTATAAAACATTTATAAACATTAGATATGTATGAAGTGATTCCACCTTCTCTGGAATTACTTTGATTCTTTTCAAATTTTGTATAACCTGTTATCTGTGTGCCCCAGTCTGAATCGTTGAACCACTTTTCAATTACCCTGCATATATCTATATTGTTATTTGTCATGTAATCTTTTAACTCATCTATCTTGTTTAAAAGGCTGTGGGCATTAACTAGTAATATATTAAGGTGTGACTTGTTATGTGCTTTCATTATTTTAACAAGGATAATGGTTTTACTTTTTGTTTTGGTGTCTGTATTTTTATTTATAAAAGATGCATCTACATGGCTACTCTTGCTGTCACTAATGTTTAGAGAGTCCTGTATAAGAGGTATCTCTCCCCCCCTTTTTAGTTTAAATTCTTCTGTATATATGAGACAATATGTTTGCCAAAAATGCTGTTTCCTTTCCTGCTAAGATGAAAACCATCCCAGGAAAAAGTTTGTGTTTTTCGTTAAAGTTTTCCGAATGAGTTATGCAGTCAATCTGCTGCTTTAAACACCAGCTGTGTAACCAGTTGGTCAACTGTTTAATTTTAAGTTGAATTGAATGTGTAGCTTTTGGAATAGGCACAATCTCAGAAAAGGCACATTCACAATTCAGATCTATAAGTTTATTTGTCATGGCTTAGAAATCCAGTTTTATTCTAGCTGGAGGATCTCTTAATGTGTTTTTTTCTCCTGTATGAATAATAACTAAGGAATCAGCAGGATTAATTATAATGTTCTCTAGCATTTGAGTAATGTCTGTGATTTTTGCACCCCGAAAGGAGGACATTGTTCGAAATGCCTTATCATTGTTGCATACTTGTCTGTCTAAATGTTTCACTATGGAATCTCCCAGTACATATATTGATTTTTGTTGAGGCTCAGTCTGAAAGTCCATTAAGTTAACTTCCTCAAGTGGGAAAGTAGCTATTTCTCTACACTGGTAGCTGCTTTCGCTGGAGTCTGTGGTCACAAGTGTTGGGGTATTATTACAAGATGCCATAGAAATTAAGGGTGCATTAGCTCTATCTCTGGCAGTACTTATGCCCACATTTTGTGTATTTAACATTGTCTCTGGCTGCAAGGGTGGGAGAATAACTTTCCCTGCACTGGTAGTCACTTCCTTTGGGGCCTGTAGTCACAAATGGTGGTGTGTTAGTATGAGCAGCCACAGAAATTAGGGGTACATTGGCTCTGTCTCTGGCAATACTTGATGTCTCATTTTGTGTATTCAGCAATGTCACTGGCTGCAAAGGCAAAGAGTGGCCTTCTATAGAGGCGATGTTGGTATGTATGTCATCATTGCAGCCAGTGAAAATATCATAACGATTTGTTAGGGGTAAGCTGAAGGTACCTGCCTTGCAACCTCTTTTGGGAGCTTTGGCACTTTGGACTAAATACCATTCCTCATCTGTATTTATATTTATGTCCATTTCCCTGCCTCTTTTTTTGTTTGTTTTTTGAGTAGGGTCACTTATATTGTTAATTTCAGTTTGACGTGTCATAGGTATGGAAATGGACTCCTTGTTAGTTATGGCAGTTAGCTTTTCAGTTATGCCTATATTGTTAGTTTTTGACCTATGTAAATTGTGTGGGGTGAAGCTGACGTTCATTTTGTCTGCCATGTCATGCTGGCTGGATTCAAAGCTAATTAGTCTGCTGCTGAAAGAAGCAATTTCTAGCTCCATTGCCTCATTTATGTAACATTTGATGTATTTGAATAATTCACCAGTACATATTTCTTAAGTTGTTAATTCGTACATGTTGCAAGCTGTGCATTTAACTCACCTAACCCCATCTGCCGTCATTATGTAAGCTGCCATTTGTAATGACAACAGTAGGAGCTATATATCATTTATCTGTCTATCACATTAAAAAATGCCATCATATAATGGTCAGTCCAGTGTCATGGAGGGCTGAGGTGCTGGACACCTTACCTCCTGCCATGCCAGTGACCTGGGTTTGGGAATGGAACAGGGTGGCTCAGGGTCCAACTGAGTAAGGGAGGATTCAACATCCTAAGATGACTCTTCTCCATTGGGGAGGGGGGATTATGAGCTCTGCAACTTGCCTACCACGTGAGAAAGGCCAAGTGGCAGCACTGGTGGAATCAGCAGATGTGGAGAGGGGCGTGTGTTGATGCAATATGCATGTGCATCAACAGGCGCATGTGTGGATGTATCACATACAGATGCCTTAGGGAGAAAATGGAGAAACAGCCCTGGCTAGCTTGGCATCCCTCGCAAGCACCACACAAATCTATGGGGCTGGCAACCCACCAATGTGGTTCTGTATAAGTGGTGGTTAACCCATAAGTCCACAAGATGAGTCAATGATGTGGCCATGGGGATGCATCTAGACTGGGGACACAAGGTGGAGAAATACTTGTGTGTAGCAGTAGTTAAAAAAAATCATTGTTTTTTTTTTTTGTTTGTTTTTTTGTCATCACCTAGTGCCAAGATGGTATGGAAATTTTGGTCTGAAATTTACAGGATAGAAGGACTTGTCTCACAGATGTGCCTTTCACTGATTTGGTGAAAAAAATATTAATCCAGTCTAAAGTTATTCAATTTTGAAATTTTGGTTCTGTGCCTGATCAGTACAGTCTTTTGGATAGCTGCTTGGAAGAAGAAGAAAATAATTTGGTCCACACAAGAAAGGATCCTTTTTCATATAGCAGTAATCCTTTTTATGAGGAAAAACTCTTTTTTCTATGGCAGCCATCTTGTTAAAAAAAATTTCAAAACCCACAAAAATGACATCTTGTATACACAGCAACATATGTATCTTGCTAATCAAGACCCCGTTAGGTGGATTCTGCACTTAGTTTCTGGAAAAATTACCCGGAAATGTATTTTATTTTTACATTTGTATTTATGCACCTTGCCAGTCAGCCCCCATTCAACCGACCCCTCCAACCCCATCCCCCAGAATTACTGGCGCTTACCTTGCCCAGCCCGGGAGAGGTGCCTGCAGTGAACCGGTCTTCATCCTGCTGACTGGCATATTTTTCCCCTCTGATTTTCTCCCAGGAGCCTTGGGAGCATGCATGCATGTGCATGGAGGTGCACATGCACCGTACCACCCCAGTTCCGACCCCTTTGCCCCACCCCATGGCCTAATGCCTAGGCACCCTATGGCCCGTGCCACCCCTAGCCTCCACTGGGGGATGCCATCAGCCGAGGGATGCCACACTTCCTCCCGGAAGAGGAGAGCTTGCCTGCCAGCAGCTCTGTCCAGCTCTGTCCTTCCCCCATGCTGACCTCCAGTGGCCAGGCTTGTTCCCGAACCCGAGTTGCCGGCATGGGTCGAGGTAAGGTGCCACTGCCTCAACACTCTACACCACTAGGGCAGCCTAGAAATGTATTTTTTTAACATTTAAAATTCCCTTTTCATGAGCCAATTTTCTTTTTTCATATGGGCATATGAAAAAAGAATTGTCTATAAGAAAAAGGATGGCTTCATATCAGAAAAGAGTTGTGACTTGTTTTTTTCTGATTTTTTTGTAGGAAGGCTGTCTTTTTTTTGAGGGCTAAATAACAGAAAATATAAATTAATTGGGATTCTGAAAAATTTATTCATAAACTGGATATCTACATATCAGGAGTTATTATAAATCCAGCTTCCTAGTACTTGGGACAATTGCTTAAAATTGTGTTAGCAGTTGCAATAGTCTATCTCTTTTGACATTTGGTCCTCTCTATCATCTCAAGGAAAGAGTCATTAAATGAGCTTTTAAGTAACCTCAAGTGGAAACAAAAGCATGTATCCAATTATGTTTAAATTATCTTTACAAAATTTGGTAAATATTTGACGAAGTATCCTAAAAGTGTGTCCAACTGTGAACACTAATTTCTTATGTTCTTCTGTACCTGTAATGCAGTGTTCTGGTAACTATGGACCCCATGTTACTAATCACCTCCTTATTCACAACTCCAGCTGATTGGCAGGTCCCCTCGATTTGTACCAGCAAGCAGCAGCAGTTTGGGGTCTGTGTCGTGTTTAGTGATTCTGCAGTAAAATCATGGGATTAGTGACTGATTGAAATGTCTGCTGGTAGGACATTACAAAATTCATTTTCTCTATTCTGTACTAACTCAATATGAAGTAACACAGATGAGATTTTATTAGTCCAGGCTTCAAATGTTTGCTTATGATAATTTCAGGGAAAATGTACATATCATCACAGTAGTCCACCCTACACACACACACACACACACACACACACACACACACACACCTCAGCTATTGTGCATTCTTATTATAAGCAGATATCTAACATGTGCCAGGCATCAAACTACAGCATTCAGATAACATCAGATATTATAGTGGCATATTAAGCAAGAGCAACGCTTCATTTATTTGTCTTTGTAAACATTTAGATAGGTACAAAAAGATATTCTCTTTTTCTTACAATTTGACTGTGACACTATTATTTTTGACTTAGACTAAATTACACTATCTCATTGATATTCTTTATATATGGTTTCCTGATATCTGAATAAGTTTGGCTAAACACTATTTTCTACTTCTGAGGAGAATTACAAACATTTGCATCATACAATTTCTGTTAAACGTTAACTATATCAATCTGTCATATTTCACTCTGAACATTCTTGTATATGTTTAATGCTTTTAATTCCACCATTTTGTCCTTTACACTGTTATAAAAGGTTTGCTAAATGTACATTTGTAAAACAAGATGTCGATGTAGGTAAAATACCATAAGTACAGTTGTGAAGAGTAATTTAAATATGAGACTAGAATATTCTCAATATAAAAAAAAGTGGTTATAATTCCTTGTGATATATGTGTTTTTCAACTTTGGTGATATGGAATGATGAAGAAGACCAGCTACTAAAACTATTGTCACTAAGTGACTTGACGTTACCTACATCACCTTACCCAATGATTAATATTAAGCCTTGTCATTTTTGAAAGTGACATAATTTTGGCTTTATTTAAAAGATATTTGGGCCTGAATATATGAAAGTAACATACTGATTAATCACATTCACAGAGGTGTGGAGTGGGTACACACAGCATAACTCCAGCTCGTAGCTCACCCCGCACCTGCCCGTGCCCACTGTACCCCCTGTGCAGTATGCACAAAACAAATATGCCCCCCCATGCACCCAATCCCACAACTGATTGTGGAGCTCCATGCTTAGGTGGTGTGGGGGGTGTGGCCGCACTCCATGACATTCACAAAGGTGCAGAGTGCAGTGCGCAGGGGGGTGACAGCTACCCCCTGGATCCTGCTGCTGGCTGTGGCAGGAATGGCGGAGCATGGTGGATTCCCAATGGTGCCCCAGCCCTCAGGTACTGCATGGAGGGCTGGGGCAGCCAGCCGGGCACCCACCTGTCATGGTGCCACAGGCGCACCATGGCTGCTGGCCTACTGAGGTGCCCCATGGGTGCAAGAGATCCAGTAGCAGACCAGGTCAGGGCATCCCATTAGATGCCTGCCTGAGACCACCAGACAGCCCCTTTGTAGCTGCACACCAGGGGGGCCGGGCTGCAGATGGGAGCTGCGTGGTGGCTGGTGTTCCTGAATACGGCTGTTGCTCATCTTTCCTGGGGATGTGGTGCTTCACAGCCTGGATATGTGCCTTTGGCATGTACTTCCCAGGCTGTTCATGAATAGACCCCAATATGATTGCTAGTCAGCATCTGAGGTAAAAATAGCTGCATTTATGTTTCATTCTTTTGGGTGAAGACTTGGTTCATTATTGGGGATTATTATACTTTTCATTCATAGTTCTGCAAATGCATTTTAGGCAACAAATGTCCAGATTCTTCTGTCTTCATTACATTAAATGAACAACAACCCACAATTAATGCTTTTCCATGATACTAATAAATGAGAGAGGAATCCCAATAAGATGGGAAGGGGAATCTTTCTGCTCTATGTAATTAGTTTTTATCTCTTGCTGAGCTGAGATTAAGCACTGACATGCCATTTTAATAGTGAGTTGATGAAGTTGTCCTCACATGCACTATGATTATTAAATCATTTTTCTATGGGTAATGAAACCTATAGGAATGATATACAGATGTCCTGTATGTATTATCTGATGTATAAACAAAATGAATTCTCCTCATTAAATGAGGTGTATTCCTTTTCATCACGGTAAAGCAGAACAGATGTGTGCCAGCAGTGTTACAAGTTAACCAATTGGTTTTAAATCAGTATTGGGGATGCCACATCGACTACGGGAACAATCTAAATTTATCATGAAATGTGTTTTGCCATAATATAAATGCATTGTCTCTCTGCACTTGCAGACCTTAGGACAAAGTATTCAGAACAAACAAAGAGACTGCACTAGACTGAGTTCCTTTTTTTGAGTTTGTTGTGCATGCAAGAGCAGATGAACTTGTTGAAATGAGAGTTGCTATAGATAGGTGTGAGGGGGGATGCATCCACGGGAGAACTCTGTTCCAATGGGCAGTTCTGCAGCAGGCGAATCACTAGGCAGGCTGCCGATGACTCACTTTCTGTTTTGGGGGTGGAGCAGGTAAAGTTTTCAAAGGACAGAGCCAAACCAATGGTGGCGCAGCTTGGTCCTTTGATGTGTAAACAGCCCTACATTAAATTTAATTCCTGGTTGTGAATTCACACTGCCATAGCACTTACAGTGATGACAACTGATGTGAATGCTCTGAGCCTGTGTTAAGACTGTGTTAATCTGGGGCACCTGCCCCCAAAAAGCTTACCCTCCGGTTTAGGTTTTCATCTATGAAAGTGCTTTTTTCTTGAGCCCGAACAGACTTAATTTGGGGTAGTCCCATGGCCCTGGACCAGTGGACACTAAGGTTTCCATTAACTGCAAGGTGCGATGCCACACCTTACAGTTAATGGAGTCCTTGTAGTGTCCACCATAGTTCTGGGTCATGGACATTTACTACTTAAAATTAAGTCTGTTCGGGTGCGAGAAAAAAGCACTTTCATACATGAAAAAAGCACATCAATCCCTCCCACTCCCTCCCACTGCTCTTGTCCTCCCTCCGTTCCCATTCGATCCCCCCTCTGACAACAAATCACTCCCTCCTGCTCCCTGCCACTGCTGCTATCCTCCCTGCTCCCTCCATTCTCGTTTGAGCCTACCCCCCAGGAAATCAATCCCTCCCGCTCCCTCCCACTGCTGCTGTCCTCTCCACACCCTCCACTCTGTTCTAGCCCCCACACACTTACACAGCAAATCCCACTCTCTCCCTTCCACTGCTGCTGTCCTCCCCACACCCTCCATTCTGTTTGTGCCCCCACACTTACACAGAAAATCCCTCCCTCTCCCTCCCACTGCTGCTGTCCTCCCCACACCTTCCATTCTGTTTGTGCCCCCACACTTACACAGCAAATCCCACTCTCTCCCTTCCACTGCTGCTGTCCTCCCCACACCCTCCATTCTGTTTGTGCCCCCACACTTACGCAGAAAATCCCTCCCTCTCCCTCCCACTGCTGCTGTCCTCCTTGCACCCTCAGTTCTTCATCCCCCCTGGACACTGGGTAGCCCACTCCAAGTTTCCACACATGTACACATCTGGTTCTGTGTAAAAAAAGAAAACCATCCCCAATGTCTATTTTTTTAAACCTAAAAATAAAAATGGTCCATCGTTGTCTTCCCCATCCCCCTTCCCCATCCTGACCCTCCCACTGTGCACCCACCTCCCTGCACCCCCCTTAACCACACTTACCTCTGGAGGTCAGGAGCAATGATCTTCTATTGACCAGGACATGTCTGCGCTCTTCAAAGCTGATCAGCAAAATGAAGATTTCAAGGTAAGCTGAATAATAGGAATCAATGTGGGGGGGATTGAACTTAGGTTGATATCTTGGCCATTTTTAGGAATTTTTCAACATGGGGTTCTTGGGACCCCACCTCCTGAACACTGTCACTGTCATTTCATTACTCAGTCCTGAAAGGTGATTTTGCGGTCGCTCTGCGGAATCACCATTCAGGACTGATAATGAAATGACAGTGCCACTGTTCATGAGGTGGGGTCCCAAAAGCCCAAGTTGCAACTTTGGTGAAAAAATTCCAAAAATGTCTCATAAGCATAAGATAGCGTATGCGTAGTTTCTGCACGCCTCCTAACTTCACCAGTTTTTAATATTTTCACCCAGATTTTCAACATTGCCATTATTTCACCCCTCCTTATGGACAGTATAGCTGTCATGTTTCATATTCTGCCTGAAACATGTTTTCGCACCTGTGGCACAGAGTGGTGTGGTGGCTCAGTGAAATCACCTTTTGGGATAAGTGAACAAAATGGCAGTGGCACTTTTCATGAGGTGGGGTCATAAGAATGCTACATTGAAAATTAGGTGTAAATATATTAACAAACAACAAAACTACGAGCATGCACTTAAATTAACAAACTCAGGCTCGTACCTTTGGTACTTTTCAATATTTTGACCCAAAAGTTTCATCATAACCATTTCTTCATTGCACCCCATGAAGGTGATAGCTGCCATTTTCCAGATCCTGGGCAAAATTTTGTTTGCATCCTGAAAGGTGATTTTGCAGCCACTGCGTGAAAGTACCTTTTGGGACAGCAGTTGAAATTATACTCTTCCTTTCTTCATGAGGTGGTGAAATAAGATGGCTATGTTGAAAATGTAGTGTAAAAATATAAAGAAAACATGAAGTTATGCACTTGCGTTGAAATTTGCCAACACTGGTTTGTACCCCCCCATGTGGAGATGCAGAGAATTTAAATTATGCTGGTGAACTGAATGCAAAGTGGTCACTAAGAAAGGCTCATTTCACCTTGTAATTATTACTTTGCTTTGTTGTTACACCTTAATGCGAACTAAGGCAGAGTAACAACAATACTGGCAGACCCCCAGTGCCCCCCCAACACACAGTCACCAGAATTAATGTGCATCCCCAAAATGCTACTGCCCTGTAACCAGAAAAATCCCAGTACTGATTAAGTGAAATGACAGCACAACAAGAAATACAAAGTCTCCCAGAATTAATGGCACACTCAGTCATACACACAGTGGACATGGTCACATCACACACAGACACCAGAATTAATGTGCATCCCCAAAATGCTACTGTCTTGTGTCCAGAAAATTCTCCATTGCTGACAAAGTGAAATGAGAGCGTATAAAGAAATGCAGAGTCTCCCAGAATTAATGGGGCACTCAGTCATGCGAGCAATGGTCACACACAGTCACCAGAATTAATATACATCCCCAAAATGCTACTGTCTTGTGTCCAGAAAATTCCCCAGTGCTGACGAAGTGAAATGAGAGGGTAACAAAAAGTGCAAAGTCTCTCAGAATTAATGGTGCACTACGTCATGTGCACAGTGGTCACACACAGTCACTAGAATTAATGTGCATCCCCAAAATGCTACTGTCTTGTGTCCAGAAAATTCCCCAGTGCTGATGAAGTGAAATGAGAGTGTAACAAGGAATCTCCCAGATTTAATGGTGTACTGCAAATGCGCAGACAGATTAAGATTGCGCTGCACACTCAAGAGATGCAGACGCAAAGGCACAACAGCACCTAACCAGTGCTCACAAGTCATAAATCCAAATCTGGAAATGAATACCTTTTGCTGGTTGGTGAGGTATTGCAAGGCAGTAACAGTACACTACCAGTATAGATACCACAAAGCAGTATAGAAAATTCATGCAGATGCAGTGGATATCAATTACTCTGGCACAATAAAAGGTGTCTGATTTAATGGCACGCACGCACACACACACACACACACACACACACACTATAAGTAATGCATAGCAAATTGAAAACCTTTAACAATATAACCAAATGTTTTAAACAAACTGAAATTATACAGTGCTACACCACAACAATCAGCAAAAAAATGTCAAGAATTACTGAAAATATTAACACAGTTATACAAGAAAAATATAATCAAACAGAAAGACTGCCTTTTTCTCCCAGTTAAACAACATGGAAAATGTCCAAATAAATTAAAAAATAACTTAAGGGTGTTACTCCTGAATGCTAGAAGTTTCATAAATAAGATCAATGAATTGCATATTCTGTTGCAAACAAAAAACATAGTTATTTGTGGTGTAACTGAGACATGGTTCTCAAATGACCAGTGGGGACAAGAAATCCTGGGTTATATATTGTATAAAAGAAATAGAGAACTATCATGAGGAGGAGGGGTCACCTTATTTATAAAGGAATTTATAAAGGAATGTCATGATAGTATTGAATTTGGCCTGGATATACCTGATCCATTAGGTATTGAAATAATGTGGGTTAAAATAAATTCAAACACTGAACCTTTAACATTTGGAATATGCTATAGACCACCATCATTGGATAATAGTAAGAATGAATCTTTTTTATATTATCTACAAAATATTAATCTACCGGATAACATTGTATTAATGGGGGACTTCAATTATCCTGGGATAAATTGGCAAACTCTTACTGGGATTACTCAACAAGAAAAATGTTTCTTTGAAACAACTTTTATTCTAGGTGTTGATCAAATAGTACTAGAACCAACAAGACAAAAAAATGTTCTTGACCTAATTTTTACAAATACAATACAGTATTATGACAAGCCTATCGTTCTTGAACCCCTAGGTGATTCTGACCACTATATGCTTTATTGGGAAATAAATTACTTTATAAATGATACGGGAATAACCAAGATGAAAAATTATAACAATGTAAATTTTGAGGACATTAAAATGCATCTTTCAAAATGGAACTGGAAGGAAGATTTTGAACATCTATCTGTGGAGGAAATTTGGACTAATATAAAATCTAAACTCCAATTTTGTATAGACAACTGGGTGCCTTATAGAAAAAAATATATTAATAATAGGCGAAACCCAGTATGGTTTAATAATGATATAAAAAAATCTATAAAAAGGAAGAAAAATGCATTTAATAAGTATAAAAAAAAATGGATATGAATCGGAATAGGTTCAAATCAAAAGCAAAACAAACAAAGTATAAAATAAGAAAGCCCAAAAAGGAGTTTGAACAAAATTTGGTCAAACAAAAGGATAATAAGAAAAGTTTCTTTAATTATATTGGTTCTTTGAAAAATTCACAAACCAGGGTTGGTCCTCTGTTGATTAATGATACTCTAATATCAGATGAACAAGGTGTGGCTGATGCATTTAATAAACAATTTTCGATTGTGTTTAAAAAAAAAAAGATAATCTTGACCTATTTCAGTTTAAATGTAAATCATAATATCATTTTTCCATCTGCAGAGGTTTTCTGCTCTGATGTCTTTCAAAACGTCTACTTCTGTAGGTATAGATAATACTCCATTTGTACTCTTGAAAGCAATTGCATCTGAGTTGGTTGATGTTTTGACATTTTTATTCAATACATCTATATCACAAGGCATAGTCCCAAGTGAATGGAAACTTGCACGAGTAATCCCAATTCATAAAAATGGGTCAAAATTTAATACTAAACAGTATAGGCGAATTAGTCTAACATCCAGTATAGGGAAAATAATGGAAAAACTCCTTTTACACAAAATTGAGGAACATATTATATTAAATGGTTACAGTGACTTATTTCAGTATGGATTTAAAAGGGGTAGATCATGTCAAGATAATTTAATACAATTTTTTGAACCTGTAAGTTTAGCTTTGGATATGGGTTTTCCGGTGGACGTGATATTTTTGGATTATGAAAAGGCGTTCAACACCATATCACATAGAGTAATAATCGATTGTCTAGTAAAATGACAGTTTTGTGTAAAAATATAATTAAATGGATTGCATCTTGGCTAACTGGAAGACAGCAGCAAGTCAGTATTCGAGGTTACAACTCCTTATGGAGTGATGTGACCAGCGGGGTACCACAGGGTTCTGTATTGGGGCCAGTTCTGTTTAATATTGTAATTTCTAGTATGACAACATCAAACAGTGTATGGCTTAATAAATATGCAGATGATGCAAAATTGGGCTGTACTGTAAATAATTCAACATCTGTACAAAATCTCCAAAGGAATTTAAATGATATATCAAATTGGGCTATTCAAAATAATTTGTCTCTTAATATATCAAAATGTAAACTTATGCACTTTGGCAAAAATAACCCAATGTCTCATTATGTAATAAATAATGTACCATTAATTAAAGTCTCTTCAGAAAAAGATCCAGGTATTGTTATTAGCAATGATTTAAAATTTACAGACCACAATAATCTGACAGTTAAAAAATGTCACCATTTAATAAACTGTATTTTAAAAAATCCAAAAAGTAGAGATGCTGAAGTACTTATTCCTTTGTACAGCAGCTTGATTAGATCTAAATTTAATTATTACTCTTCTTTTTGTACATCAACTTTAATAAAGTATAAGATCATAAAAGAAAAGGTACAAAGAAGATACACTAAAAAAAATAAAGAATTTAAAACTGCTTCCTTATGAGGATAGACTTAAAAATGTAAATCTTTATTCATTGGAATATCAGTCAGTTAGAGGTGATTTATGCTTAATCTACCATGCAACAAGAGATGAGGCTTTATTTGAAACCTTATGTTTAAAATGGAGTAATTCTTTAAATTTGACACAATTGCATAATATAAAAATTAAGACATTTCTTGTAAAAACAAATAAGAGGAAAAATTTCATAACACAACGAATTGTTCCTGTGTGGAATTCTCTTCCACAGGAAGTGGTAAATATTCACAATTTTAATATGTTTAAAAGTAATTTAGACAACTACATGGGAGATTCTAAATATTATTACCACCCAAGTTAAGAGTGGCGAAGTTAAAATGGGCTTGCCCCTCAACTTCGTATTCTACCTATGAACCTATGAACCTATAATCTACCTCCACCACAGATACACCCTTTCCTCAAAGCACACTTCACAGTACACAGACTAACTGTTCTAAATTAACATTCAAAATCCACACGTAAACAATAAACACTCGATGATGTGAGCACAGGAGAGTTTCCTACAATCGATGTACTAAATTTTGAGCAAAAAAAATGTCTCAAAAAGGCTTTTTTAACAGCTTTTAGAGGATTTGAATCGCAGAGCTCTGAGAAGAAACTGTTTCCATCTTCCACTACACACACACTACACAGAACTGAGGCTGTGCAGAGCTATCTAGCGCCCATGTGACCTGCAATCCAATGAAGCACTGCAAATTCACCTTGGAGCTCAATAACAAGGCAAAGTGATAAGAAGTAGATTGATTTCAATGTACTTCACCTTAAAATTGGTGGAGAAGTGGTTTGGGGAAGGTGGAATAACGCAATGTCATTGGTTTCAATGGACTTCGCGTTCCTCATCATGACATGAAGTACTTCGCTTCACGTTGCAGAGCACTTTGTGGATTCCGCGTTACTCCGTGAATCACTTTGCAAAGTGAATTTCATCCACTACCCCCTTGGCACCAGTGCACACAATGAACTTTCAGCATTGACAAATGCTTGTTTTTGTTTGTTTAGTAAGTTTAGCAGTCTAGTACAAGTCTTATTAGAATGTATGTCATACCTATGTTTTACAGTGCCAGAGCTTGCTGATTGGTAGTGATGGGGGTGGGCTGTAGGAAGTTGTACCATTTAACATCAGTATTTTTATTGATATTCCTTGAAAAAAATATACACCATAAACAAAAGAAGTGAAACTCATTGCTGGCAGTCATTTTCTGTATGGCAGTGTGCCCAAAGTTACAAATCACGGAGACAGTGCAAAGAATGCGAAAGTGAAATAAATTCTTACACTTGCCTTATCTCACATCCCAGGAAGAATGACCCCTAGTTACAAGTGGTGACCACTTCAGCTATTCTATGGTTGTCCTTTCTCGCTTCTCTTTTATTTGTCATGTCAGTTTAGCAATCCCATGTGCAGTGAGGTTAAAGTAGAAGAAGATGGACAATAATGTAAAGTAAAAGCTCCTCGAGACAACGTTGTGATACAGCATCTTATTTTGGGGCTCTGAGTCACTGCAGCTTCTTCAGTCTCGGCCTCTGGCTGCACTGGGAAATGTGTGACATAACGAATGAGCTCGCTAACCGCCTGAGGAGGGAAGGAGCATGAGGAGAGAGAAAGAGAGAGAGAGAGAGAATTTGTATGGAGTTAGTGACTGAGAGGGTGAGGGAATTTGAGAGAAAAATGAACATGCACGTGTGTGTGTGTGTGTGTGTGTGCAGTAGGTAGTAAGTGAAAGAATAAATGAGAAAAAATGCATGACAGAGAGAGAGAGAGAGAGAGTGACAGAGAGAGAAACAGAGAAGGTAGATGGGGAGAGAATGTGCATGAGCACAGGTGTGTATGTGTGTCTGTGCCTGTATAAGCTCCAGCCTAGTTATGCCCCTTTTGTAATGTTTTAACATGGAGCAATGAGTGAAATAAATTAACAAGAAACAATAGTAATTCAAAGTCTCATGACTTGGTGACTATGGTGAGGGCCCCATTCTTAGACCTCCTCTCCTCAATGACCACTTGGACTGAGTGCCTGCCTGCTAAAGATAGGTGTGTGCCTGTGCATGTGTTTGTGTTGGGGTGGGGGCACTGAAAATGACCCTATATCAGTCCCTTTCTGTTGAATGGTCCCTTTCTTGGTGCACGTGGCTTGCTCAGTGGCCATGCTCTGTTTACACCAGGGATCTGAGAGGTGAAGAGCTGGGCAGTCTCAGTCAAGAGAGGATGCAGATAGTTCAACTACTGTATATGACATGCAGCTTGCAAAGTCCCAAAAACATCACCAGAAGTCTGCACTACAAGCTTGGTTAGACAGGCAAACAGTGTGAGCTAAGCCAGTAGCTGCACTGTTTAAAAGAGCCTTTTTTCAAATGTGGAATACATGTCTTTCTGCTATACTTGACATACAATAATGACCTAAGAATACTCCAGTGCAGTCTGGTACAGTTCTGATTTTGAACTTGAATCCAGTATCCACATTGTATACTGACTGCCTCGTATGTTCCAAATCATCTGCTCTGTTGTACGTTTTGACTGCAGTTAACTACAAGAAGTTTTTAATGTATCTTCAGGATACCAGCATTCATATTTTCAAACATTTCTGAATATACAGATTTAACACATTTTATTAATTTCATGCTTCTGTGAAAATAATACTGCTGCAATACTCCATTGAAGACAACTGAACTGCTGTTCAAACCTGTTCTATATTAAAGTGAGTTTTCAACTTCTGAAAAATCACTGAATTTATTATATGTAGACAAAATTCAGTCTGTCTTTAAAATGCTGTGTGCCTTTCTCTTTCCTTTGTTTTTACTTACTTAACTGACTTCATTTGCTTGGAATCAAGATCTGTGTCCTCTAGAGTGCATCCTCGGCTGCTGCATAACCTTAGATGAAGTCATGATCCTTTACCTGTGACATCACAGTTTGTTGCTGTGGAACTGATTATGTCACAAACAGGGGACTGTGACTTCAGCAAAGGGTTAATCAGCAGGAGTAGATCAACTGCAAGGGACAGGATGGTCTCGTGTAAAATTAACCTGATACCAATAACAAAGAGAAGTAAGCCGGATTTTGTCTCAGTATTGTTTTTTCAAAGTTTTCTCAGAACTGGGAAACCCACTTTAATGTCAGCACATTGTTAATTCGTACAGATTCCGTTTGAGCTTAACCCCCTTCTTTAAACTAATCACTTTCTGTGGGATTGTAAGTAATTCAAATGGATTGCATTCCTTGTGCAGATAAATAAAAAGAAGGAAAACAGCCAAATAATGGTCAATGCACTCACTACAGAAACATATTTTATTAATAGTCAAAGATGCTCTGGCAAGGAAGAGGGAAGGAGGGGGGTTGAGGCCCAGTAGGAACACATAAATGAGCCATAGGGAAGGTAACAAACCAATGCAAGAGGGCGATAACCAAAGGTAAGAGGCGAAGAAAACCACTATGGTTGTCTAAAGAAGTTGCAGAGAGGGTAAGGGCGAAAAGGGTGGGTTTCAGAAAATATAAGGAGACACAGAAGGAAGAAGACAGAGAGGCATACCTAAAGTGTCTAAGGGAGGCAAGGAAGGCTGTGAGAAGTGTGAAGGTGAGGAAGGAAGAAAAATTAGCACAGATGTTAAAAAGGGGACAAGACATTCTTTAGGTATATCAGTGAAAGAAGGAAAGCCAGGGGAGGGATTGTAAGGCTCAAAGGGAAGGAGGGGTACTGCAAGGAGGGAGACCAGGAAAAGGCAGAAATACTGAACAAATACTTTTGCTCAGTATTCACTGAAGAAGGGAAGGGAGAGGGACCACAGCCGGTCAACAAATATGAAGGAGGGGGGCGGTCAACACCAGTCCATTTACAGTGGAAAGAGTCCTGGAGGAACTAATGAAACTGTAGGTGGACAAAGCAATGGGGCCAGATGTCATACACCTGAGTTTATTAAAGGAGCTACGGAGGGAGCTAGCAGCACCACTGGCAACCCTGTTCACAGAGTCACTCAAGACGGGGTGGTTCTTGAGGCCTGGAGGATGGCACATGTAGTCCCTCGTCACAAAAATGGTAGCAGGGAGGAGGCGGGAAACTATAGGCTAGTCAGCCTCACTTCAGTAGTGGGTAAAATCATGGAGGCACTGCTTAAAGAAAGAATAGTGGGACACTTGAAATCCAACAGTGCCCAAGGAGGGAGGTGGTGATGTCACTGTATAAAACACTGGTGAGTCCTCACCTGGAATACTGTGTACAGTTCTGTAAGTCGCATCTTTGAAATGACATAGACAGGGTGGAGGCAGTTCAGAGAAGGGTGACAAAGGTGGTACATGACTTGCACCAGAAATCATACTAGGAGAGATTGAGGGACCTCAATATGTATTCACTGGAGGAGAAGAGGGAGTTGGGGGACATGAAAGAAACCTTCAAGTACCTTAAGGGCATAAACAAGGTGCAGAGGGGTAACATCTTTCAATATAGGGGATGTACAAGAACAAAGTGCCATGATATGAAATTGGAAAGGGGTAGGGTATGGGGGAATGTGAGGACGTTTTTCTTCATGGAAAGGGTGCTGGACACATGGAACAGTCTGCTACAGGAGGTGGTCAGAGCAAACACAGTGGGGGGGTTCAAACATAGGAAACATAACATAGGAAACATAGGAAAATTTCAGGAACTTAGCCAAAGGCCATTATCGTCCTGCACTATTCATATCCTCAAGTCGTTTAGATAACTATTTTTATGATGATCTAAAACAGTTTTAAATTCATTTGTAGTTGCACTAGACACTACCTGACTAGACAAATTGTTTCATTGATCCACTGTTCATTGTGAAAACCATGACCCTCTTAAATTCCTGTTATAGTGCTCTCCCTTTAACTGGTACTTGTGTCCCCGATTAGTGGTTAGACTAGATCTTTCTGTCAAGCCCAAACATTCCCACAAGTCAGGTGTTCTAGTTGCCTTATGAATCAGACACATATCTTCATGATATCTCCTATATTGTAAAGAATACAAACCCAACTCCCTCAGTCTATCCCCATATGGCAACCCCTCCAATCCCGACACATTCCTTGTCACCTGTCTCTGCACACCCTCCAGCCTTCTCACATCCTTCACCAAGAATGCATGGGACAGGCACAAAGGAACCCTTGGGGGGAAGGAAGGAAGGAAGAGAGCCGTTGACCAAGTAGGGTCAAAGGCCACAAATAAGGTTAGGCTTGTGGGCAGACTGGATGGGCCTAGCTGTCCTTATCTGCTGACAGTTTCTATGTTTCTAGTTCATAACACTCTAAGAGACTAAATCAAAATTAAAACTTACATAGCTACAATTTAATCTTGAGCTAGCCACAGAGAGTATTATGATTTTTTCTTTAAAGTCTGAGTTTGCAATGTGGAACAGTATCTTTATGTGAGCAACACATTTCCCTACAGTGCTGTGAGTGTTTATCTCAATGTATGATGGTGCATCCCAGAGTATGAGGGCCAGTATCCCACATTTTCCCATAGTTTGTCTATCAGTGCCCTGTATTTCTGTGACAAAGGGATGAGAGGTATGCGTGAGACTGATAAATAGAGTGACAGTTTTATTCACTGCAGATCCACCACACATACACTCACTCATGCACACACATGGTTTAAAACCTAGTGTCAATGGATGAACATAAAGAAGGCCTCACTAAGGCCTTTGATTTGGTCAACCACAATCTTCTTCTAGGCAAGCTGAAACTCATTGGCCTAGATCTACACTGTAACTTGGTTCAAGAGCTACCTGTCCCACCGCACGCAACAGGTCACGTGGAGGGGGACCATATCCGGCCTTTCTTCACATAAAATAGGGGGTACCCCAAGGCTCTATTTTGGGGCCTCTCCTGTTCTCTCTGTTTGTGAATGACCTTAGCAGTAACTGTGGTGGCAGTGCAGTAATTCAATATGCAGATGATGCTGTACTGTATAGAACCTCGGACAGCATATCTGACCTTGGAGCTCAGCTCCAGGAGGACTTCATGACCCTTGAAAAGTAGTTACTGGCCAACAAGCTACTGTTGAATGCCAAGAAAACAAAAGCCATCTTGTTCAAACCTAAAGCACTAGGCCCAAACAGAAACCTCCCGCTCTTTGTCATCTCCTCATCGGGAGCACCCATAGAGGTTGTGAGTTCCTTTAAGTACCTCGGCCTGGTCCTCGACCAAGGTCTCACCTTAAAATGCCATGTTGACCTGCTAACCTGAACCACTCACCAAAAGCTTAGTCTGCTGTATAGACTGAGCTCACAAATTATCCCAGAAACTAGGGTTACAATAGCAAATAGGATACTCCTGCCCAACCTCACCTATGCTGCTCTCGTCATGCAGTCACTCACAAATTCAGAACTCAGTAGGATGTTAATACTCTACAGTAAGGTTGCCCATTTTGCAACCAACTCCCACCCAAAGCACTACCACAGTGAGGTACTTGATTCACTAAACTGGCCATCCCTTAAACATCGGTTCCAGTACCCACTCCTGTGCACTGTAAAACAAAATTATAAATGACTCTCCCCCGATTGGCCTCATTGGTCTGCAGGTTCCCAAGTGCCCAGGTAGACTGTTCTGTAGTACTAATACAAAGCTTCTGTAGGTTCTTAGAGTAAGGATGGCAACAGGCAGCAAGTCATTCTCCCACACAGCTCCAATGCTCTGGAATGGCCTCCTTGACCATCTACAGACTACCAGGTCCCTGGACACCTTCAGAAAAGAGCTAAAAGTGCAGCTGCTGGAAAACAGCCTCTGCATATGTTCGTGATAATCGACCATGGATCCTAAGCAGATTAACTTGCCTGGGCAGTAAGGACCCTGCTCAGATGCTCCACTGCAAGGTGTATAGTGTCATAATGCTCAACTGGGGTCTAATGCTTGCTTCCTTAAACCATAGTTGCTTGTATTAACAATCTGTCATTGTCTGAAGTCACCTCCGGTCTAGTCTAATGTGTTAATAAGATGTCTTGCCCTCCCGAAATGGAATGCACCTCCGAAATGTAATGCACTTTGGAAAGCTATGTTTGTTCCTGCAATTGACTTGTTACTCTGTAATGCTAAATGTCAAATAGGTCTCTATATAACTAATTCCATGTCACCCCTGAAAAAGGGACCTTTGGGCCCAGTGGGTTCACCCGGTTAAAATGAAATAAATAAATATAAATAAATAAATAAATACTGTACATGTGTGGGAGGATTTTACAATTTGTTTCATATAATGGATGATTGCCCCATGGGAACTGATAAGGTGAATTCACTTATTGGTGATACACCAAAATTACTTTTCAAATGAGCCTGCAACATAAACAATGCACAAAATTTAGTAAGGAATAGTAAACCTTCCAACATATTGTGCTGAAAATAGTTTCTCCTTTTACGGTTTCTAAAAGGTTCTGCATCCCCCAATAAATACAGCGCAGTTTTGACTCATTTTTGATGCATTTGTCTTTTATTTGGTTTGTTAAACTTCAAACCCGCTGATATGCATAATTGTGCAGGTTGCAACACATATTTCGAATATGACAGTTGACCTAGAGAATCTGTGCAGTTGAAGTGAGCACCTGATGGGACATGCAAATGGATTGTAGAGAAACATAAGATACAGTGTGATTTTCATTCCCTTCCTGAGTGTCTGGAAGGAGCTGGACATATGTTTGATGCTGTTTATCCTTCTTTTACATTTTTAGTCATACCCTCATTAACAACTAATTAATGCTCAACATCACCAGGGAATACAATATCTGATCTGCTGCTGCAGAAGGGGATTTTAGCAGGGTAACTAGAAAGGGTAACTGCTCTTATCCACAGATTACCTATCTATCTATCTATCTATCTATCTATCTATCTATCTATCTATCTATCTATCTATCTATCTATCTATCTATCTACCTACCTACCTACCTACCTATCTATCTATCTATCTATCTATCTATCTATCTATCTATCTATCTATCTATCTCTCTATCTATCTATCTATCTCTCTATCTAGTGTGCATTTAATTTATGTGCTTGTACTGCTCTGGCCCACATTCACATTCACATCTGCACTATTCTCTTGCACTTCTCATTTTGTTCATGTGCTCTTGTTGTATGTACACATGATTGTACCTTGTGCTTTACCTTGTTGTAATATTTTCCCATAGTGGTCATCGTCATACATTGTATTGTCTTACTGGTTGTACTCTCCCAGATCGTGCCTGAAAATAGGCAAATGCTTGACTAGTGCACCCTACCTGGTTAACAAAACTAAATAAATAAATATGTACTGATACTGCAGTTAAAAGAAATAAATACCTTCACATCACCAAAATAATTATTGAGATATAGAACTTCCATCACTTAATATTTAGAGTCTTGATAAGACTGAAGCTGATTCATGGTGCTTGCCTCTGGGCACTGGGGGAATGATCAATGTCAGGGAAGGTACATGTATATGTAAGTGTGTATATATATATATATATATATATATATATATATATTCATTGCAAAAAACTTTGTTAATGCATCAGTTAGGGTTGTTAGTAAAGTGCAAAAAGTAGGGAAATATGGTGTTAGGGTTTCCAACCCTAATGCTCCACGACCACCCTGCAGACACTGACAGGCATCAGAGGGGGGCCTTGGGGTCATCAGACATAACGTTCACCCCATTCCTTAAGTAAATAAGCTGAGATGGGTACAGTATAGGAGAATGGGGCGTGCATTAGGCCTGATGACCCCAAGGCACACCCCCAATGCCTGTTGGTGTCTGCAGGGTCAGGTTGGGGCTTTAGGGTTGGAAACCCTAACGTCGTATTTCCCTACTTTTGTCATTTTACTAACAACCCTAGCTGATGCATTAACAAAGTTTTTTGCAGTGAATTTCTTTACTTTTTCAGATAGTTTACTTGTATCCTTATTTGCCTGTGCATGCACTCCCACCCTCCATAACTGTCCTTACGTCACAGTGGGAGTGCAGGGCCCTTCTGGCCCTGTGCTCCCATGCTCTGTGATTTTCCTTATTTTACAGTGGGAGTGCAGGGTCCTTTGAACCCTGTGCACCCATCCCTCCATATATGCATAACCAAATTATCAGCATAGCCATCTTATTACCCCAGCACATGTACCCAGTAGAGAAAATGTTCAAATCCCTGCCAAAACATTATTCTGCACAACTGCAATGCCATTTCACGCCATAAGTGCAAAAACACATTTTGGACAAGATTTGAAAAATGACAGCTGTGACATACATTAGGTTAGGTAATAAGAAGGCTATGTTGAAAATCTGGGGACAAAATATTTTAAATTTCTGAAGTTATGAGTGGTTGTACCAACATTGCAATGAATAGTCATAACTTTGGAATTTTTTCATATTTTGACCCCAAATTTTGAACATAGTCTTCTTATGACCCCAACTCATAAACTCCATAGGTGAAAATTGTCAGATCTGTGGCAAAACGCCATTCTGTGCCACAGGTATGAAAACATGTTTCAGCCAGGATGTGTAAAATGACAGCTGCACTGTTCACGAGGTGGTGTGAAAAAAATGGCTATGTTGAAAATGTGGAATCAGAATATTAAAAATTATCAAAGCTATGAGCGTGTGTAGAAACATTTCAATGTACACTTATAACGCCGCCATTTTTAGGAATTTTTTCATCAAATTTTCAACATGGGCTTTTTGGGACTCTCCTCATGAACACTGGCACTGTCATTTTATTTATTGGTCCCAAAAGGTGATTTTGTGCAGCAACCATGAAATCACCTTCTGGGCCCAATTAATGAAATGACTGTTACAGTGTTCATGAGGTGGGGTCCCAAAAAGGCCATGTTGAAAATTTGGTAAAAAATACCTAAAAATGGCAAAGTTATCAACATAAGTTCAAAATACCATTGAAATACATTATACAGCACTTACCTTGATTCCTCAGTTTGCAGTTCGGCTTTGAAGAGTGCAGATGTGTCCCGGTCCAGAGAAGATGACAGCTGATGATCTCCAGAGGTAAGTATATGGTAAGGATGGGGGTGTGGCGTGGTGGGTGCTCAGTGGGAGTGTCAGTATGGGGGAAGGGATGGTGGGGATGGCAAGGGCCGTTTTCTTTTTTTCAGGGTAAAAAAAAGGCGCCTGGGGACGTTTTTCTTGTTTACAGGAAAATAATAAAATAAATATTTGAGGACACTGGGAGAGGGCTCCTCAGTGTCCCACACTGCTGGGGGTGGGTGAGCTTCCATTCCTGGCATGGGGATTGGGCCTTCCGATGCCGGGAAAGAATAACTCAATTAGAGAATGCTAAAAAAATGGGAGACTATCTTTCTTTGTACAGAGGACTGGTAGATTGTGGAATGCATATCTAAATCAGTTGTATACAGTGATAATATGGAGCTGTTTAAGAATAGACTGAATGATACTTAATATACTTAAGAATGTGAGTCGAGCTGGCCCGGTGGCACTGAGGGTTGAGGCACTGGATGCCACACCTCGCGCCATGCCGGCAACCCGGGTTTGAGAATGAGCTTGGGACATTGGCGGTTGGCAAGGGAGGGAGAGGATTGAGTGTCCAAGGACAGCTCTCCTCTCCTCTCCTGGGAGGGAGGGGGATACACGCTCGGTGTCTGACTGGTGGAAGCCGGAGGCATAGCAGACACATGAGCGTACAGAGGGTTGGGAAGTGGCGGACGTTGGTGGAGACGCCTTGACGTCGGGACGTAGGCCACTCCCCCAGAACATCAGAAAATGACCAGCGATAATCCCGGGTAGACGGAGCGCCAGGCCCAGATCCCCAGTACCCCTACCTGCCCCAGTGACTGGCATCCTGACAAGACTCAGGAATTCTGGGTGCTTCACCCCCACCTCGTCCCCGCCTGGGGGGGGTAAGCCAAGACTACATGGAGGATGGACCGCCATGGGATACAGGTAGGAGGTGGGGACTTGAACAGCCATAGGCATCTCCCAAAGGGAGTGGAGTGCTGCAGGAGGAGAGGAGTATGAACAGAAAGTAAAAAAAAAACAAACAAAATAATAATAATGTGAGCCAATGAGCCCACTCTTGTGGGCGGACAGTCTCGATGGGCACAAGCAGCCTTCTGTCCATAAATCCGAGTATAACTCCTAGTATAACTCAAGGGACTGTGGCGGGGGGGGGGATCTGACACTGAGAGTGGGCATCCCAGTGTCAGATTATATCAATAAATAAAATTATGGCAATGGGAACCAGGGCAAGATAAGAGGGGATGCCATTAGATACTAGAGATAGGCGACAATGATCAGTGGGTGGGGGGGTGCCACTAGACACCAAGAAAATGGTGCAGCTCAAAGCTGACTCTGTAGTCTGCAGCAGTAGTTCCAGCTGCAGCTGCAGAAGTCAATAAAACCCCACTGTTCTCATACAGAGAACACGGGAGAAGAGGTCCTCTTGCTAAGTTCGGCACCCAAGATTTCGGGTGCCCAGGAAAGGTGTTTCTGGCCACAATCAAAAAAGTTCTGATTTTTTTTTTGCATTACATTCATTTTGATATGTTTTCTTTGTTTTTTGTCTTGCTAATGGCAAAACAAGATGGCAGACACAACAGAGCTCTGCGAAAACAAGCTAGCCTGTATGTGACCCTTCATGCAAAATAACAGTAGCTCCTGTGAAAACAAGGGAGCTCTGCAAAAACAAACTAGGCTCTATATGACCCTACATGCACAAATGGAGTACCTTCTGAGAACAAAAGTATTTTTGTGCGGAATATCTAACTTTTCCCATAGGAAATAATGGGAAATATCTAAATTATATAACTTTTGAACAGATTAATATTTTTTTTTCACCAAACCTTCAAAAAGCACATCTGTGAGGCAAAGGCTTTCTACTCTGAACATTTCAGACCACAAACTTAAGCCATTTCTAAGAAACAGCTGTAGAAACCACCCCCCCCTCAGCAAAAAACATGTAAATTTAGGATTTTTGACACTCTGTATCTAAACAAACCACACAATGGATTCACATGAGATTTGGCACGTCAACAGACCTACTCCCAGAGATTATGCATACTGCAAGTTATGCAAATCCGTTGAGCGGTTCCAAAGTTATTACGGTTCAACAATTTGGCTTTAACATAGATGTTTGCACTCAACCCCAACTAAAGTTTTATTTATTTATTTATTAACTTATTGAAATGTTTCACCAGGAAGGCACACTGAGCAACAAGTTGCTCATCTCCCACTGCAGCCTGTGGGGAAAGGGTACAATAGGAATGGGACAGTAAACATTCAAGTTACAAGATCAACATTAACGTACAGTTGTAAGGCAGGTGTTACAGTGTTACAACAGAGTTGCACATAATATGTAGAAAGAGTGGACAAAAATAAGTGCCGGGTTAATAAGTAAACAAGTGCTTACGTGAAAGTAAAGGGGGAAAGGAGGGAGGGGTGAGGTGGGGGAGGGGGAAGAGTCATGTCCCTGGAGACCACCTCAGGATGCGAGGAACCCTGCAAGAGGACTGGGGGGACCAGATAGAATGGGATAAGGCAGTGTCCCAGAGAAACCCCTTTAGGGTGGTGGGGGAAGGGAGTAGATGAGAGATACAAGCCCCTTGGGGGGTAGGAGAGGGACCCATGGAGAACATTTGGGGTCCTTTACATTCTGTGAGAAGTCAAGGAGGCCAGTAGGGGAGCAATTTGAGGGAAGGGAGGAGAGCTAGAAATTTGGGGGGTGGGTGTGCACAGGGTAAAATGAAGGTGATGGTAGTGGGGTAGGATTTGTCCTGGGCTTAGAGGAAGGAATTAGGGAGGACATGGCAGGAGCAGCTAGGTGCAAGGTAATTATTGAGGGCAGAGCTGATGGGTAGTTGAGGAGATGAGTGCCAAATTTGAGGAGGAATTCCAAATTTTGGGAGGCGGTGAGAGTATCTGGATTGGCTGTTTTGGGTGGCTCTGTGGGGGACAACTAGAGTGCAGAGTCGGTTTGATCTAAGGAATGGGAGGGTGGGGTGTTATAAAGGAGGTGAGGTAGGACGGGAGCTCACCCAACCAGTGCCTGGAGGGGAATTTAGCACAGTGGGAGAGTCGTCTATTTGTAAGAGATAGGAAGGATAGGGCATGATAAAGATCACAGTGATGAGTGCGGGGGTGGGGGCATCCAGTGCAAAGCGGCAGAAGGAATTGAAGAGGGTGTCCAGTCTGGCCAGGGAGGACTTAGTGGCAGAACCATAGACTACATCACAGTAGTCGAAAATGGGCAGTATCATCTTCTGAACAAGTTCACACCTAGCTGTAGGAGGGTTACAACTATGGTTCTTGAACAGGGCACCAAGCTTGGAGTGCAGTTTTTTCTGGATGGCGTCACTATGGCCAGAGAAGTTTAGGTGTTGGTCCAACCAAACACCTAAGTACCTGAAGGAGGTTGTGTCCTCAAGTAAAGTCCCATCAAGGGTGTGAAAAGTGGGTAGGAAGGGGATTACACCACAGCTACCAGACCACTATAATATATATACATATATATATATATATATATATATATAAACTGTATATATATATATATATATATATATATATATTATATCAGTAGAATGTTCAATACTTCTGTGACTGGTTATGTATTATTCAGATCAGTATCAAGAGGTATTTGAAAATAATTGGAGTGATTCCGTTTCTAGATTTTTAAACTCATAGGCCCAGATATTCAAAAGGGTTGCGCCATGTGCAATAGGGTTGTGCCAGCGCAAGTCCGAAAATGCACCATTCTGCGATATTCAGCGGGAGGCAGATGTGCCCCCCAAATCACACTGCGCAAGAGCACAATGATAATGAATGCATGCGCAACTGAAGGGGGAGTAACCATACATAAATGGCGCAGTGTGATATTCAACAACATGCGCCATGCACAATAGGGAACAAGTGGAACTTCATGCTGATAGCAGAAATAGAGCCAAAATAAAAACAAACAGAGAGGCACAAGAACGCACAGGAAGGCACATGTCACTGAACCATAGCCAGCCACACAGGCAACACACACACACACACACACACACACAGGGCAGGACAGAGACAGAGCACCTGGAACCCATAGGAACAGGGAAGGTGTGGGGAGCCACAGCCACAGTGCAGTGCAGAAGGGGGAAGTGCCACACAGCACTGAGGCCACCACAGGAGGGTGTTACCGGTGCAGGGGAAGTAGCAGCCAGGACAGTGGGGGAACACAGAAACAGCTGCCGGAGAACACAAGCCAGGGACATGGCCAGTGCCACCATCCAGATGGAGGCAGTTATGAGGGGGTGAGAAGGCAGGCAGCAGGGGAGGCGTGGGCGTGGAAGGACCATCGGTGGTATGCCCCAACCCGCAGTACGAACCCGCACTGCTTTGAGCTGTACACCGATACGAGATGGAGTGGGCCGGGCACCGCTGGAGCGAACGCAATTCTGAGGTGGCTCTGTGAGCTGCGCAGTGATGTGATGAAGGCACCCACACGATGGAGCCATGCTCTGTCAGTGGAGACAAAAGTGACAGCTTGCATTTGCCTGCTCGACACGGGTACCTTCCAGAGACCAACAGGGGACACAACAGGCATAACCCAGTCGGCCGCATCACGCCACCTCACGCAATTCCTCAGTGCACTGCTGCCACATGCTGCGGAGTACATCCATTTCCCTGGCACACCAGTGGAGTGCACAGCAAACATACAGGAGTTCCACAGGGTAGCATGTATGCCTGGCTAGACTGCATCCATGTGGCCATCCGCGCACCACCTGGCCCCAAAGGAGCTGCATACATTAGTCGGAAGGGGTATACAAGCATCAACTGCCAGGTGGTGTGCGATGCCAGGGGGCGCATAATCAATGTCTGTGCCACGCACCCTGGGGGAGCACATAATGCCTTCATCTGGCACCAGTCAGCACTGTGCCACAGATTCAAGAGTGAGGACATCCCCACTGGCCACTTAGTGGGTGAGTATACAAACCACGCGGAAAGACATAGAGCTTGGGAGGGGCATAGTCAGAGGTGACATGGGTATTGGCCTAGATGGCCCAAGGCAGGGTGACGATGATCACCAAACTAACTTCCACCCTCTACACACAGGTGACAGTGGATACCCTCTCCGTCCCTGGCTGCTCACACCATACCGGTGGCCCGCGACCCCATCGCAGCAACGCTGCAATGAGGCACATGCCACCACACGCAATGTCATCGAGTGGGTGTTCGGGATGCTGAAGGCACGTTTCCATTGCCTGGACACGTCTGGCGGTGCCCTACAGTACAGCCCCTCAAAGGCCTGCGGGCTATTCCTGGCCTGTTGCATCCTGCACAACATGGCCAGCGACTGTGGGATAGCTGTATAGGTCGAAGAGGGGGACAGCGATGGGGACGATGAGGACGCTGGTGAAGATGGTGATGGGCAGCCCCCCCCTTGGGTGATGGGACCCCCCCACTGATCCGGCTGGTACAGCTGCACCGGGACACCATCACAGAGGAGCACTTCAGCCAATCCAGGTAAGTCGTGGGGCCATGTGCAACCACTAGTGGCAAAGGCACAATCCATAAACACACATGGACAAACACCAGGGGTGCATGTTGTCAAGGGAAGTGGCCGAGCATGAAACCGCACACACCGCCAGGGATGGGCAAGGTCTAACATGGCACATGGTCACACACACACACACACACACACCTCACAAGACATGCACAACAGGTAGGAGGCATGCCGACCCCGACCGCCACCCCTAGCCACACACACGTCCACAGACAACCGCACCCGGTACCTGTCGTTGCATGTGATAAAGGCAGCTGGGCGCCATTGCACAGTGGACAGCTGCGCGCGGGCATCATCATGCACACACCACAGCGGACAGCAGCTGGGAGGGTGTGCAGATGCGCTTCGGTAATGTAGCATGCAGGGCAGTACCCACCCGTGCATTGCCGCTGAACAACACAATACACACAGGGCAGCATCAGACGTAGCCGTGCTGGAGACAGGTCGATCACGCGCCACAGTGCCATAGCCTGCGGATGTAGGCGGCCTGCGAGACCCACCAGCAGTGACAGGCTGATCAATGGCCTCATGGGGTGGCACGGACGGTCCCCCAAGGGTTCCACTGCATGAACGCGATCATGCTCGTGCAGGGGTCTGCAGCACACCGAACAGGCCTGCGCCAGGTGTGCTCGGGATGCCCACAGCTGAACCCGGTGTTGACAAGGAGGGTGTCGCACGACGCCGGGAATGGGGGTGGACATAGCACTGTGCGGTGTCTGCGACGCATGGGCAAATAACTGTGTGCCCATTGTGGCCATAACAGTTGTGATTGCCTGTGTCTGCCTGTCAATGGCAGCGGTCACATCCTCCCGCAACCAGTCCATCCCAGCCAGGAGCAGAGCGGTGTCTCTGCTGCGCTGCTCCTCTGCCTGGCGCAGAGCCGCACTAAGTGCATTCACCGCCGTCACAAGCCGCATCTGCTGATTGACTGATGCTTGGAGTATGCGGGTGTGCTCATCTAAGAGGTCATCTGCCTGATTGGCATGCTGTCCCTCATGGTGTTCGTGGCCCTGATGGTCAGCAGCCCTTGAGGGTTGGTGCAGCACACCAGGACCAGGCCTGGGCATGTCCACAGTTGGTGCACTGGCCATTGGCTGACTGCTGATACTGCCCCTCTGGCTGTCGCTCTCCAGGGCTCAATGATGCCGCCGCAGTGGCCGCAACAGCCCCACTGTCCTGAACACACACCAGTGCTGCCCCACTGGTGCAGACAGGCACAGGCTGGGACTGTGATGTCACACAGGCCTCCACGGCAGCACCACCCACAGCCATGCCCGTGATGTCACCTGCTGTGTGGCACCAGCCCGAGTCTCAGCATGCTGGCATCCATGGACGCTGGCACGCTGGGACACAGGCAGGGCCTCCTCCGCACCTGCTCCACCAACATCAGTCCAGACATCCAGGCGGGTCCACTGTCACCCTGACCCTTGTATGCCTGTGGAAGTGAACAGACCCTCCTTCATCTCCATGCTACCACCCTCAGTGGAGAAGCCCACCACCGCTGACCCATGTAGATGCTCAGGAGCTATAAGGGAAAAACAGTAGCATTACTGTATGTGACCTACCCTGTCCCCCCCCCATTGACAGACCAGGACCTACCATGCAGTAATGGCTACCACCTTTCTGGAATACACCACCCAGAACACCCTCGATGGCGCAACGCTGCATGCTGCCAGCAACCCGCTCTTCTTATGGGGTCAGGTGTTGCACCTCCGGCTGTCCCCCACCGGTCACAGACTGTGCTGCCCTAATGGCAGCCACCTTCTCCTTAATTCTCCGCCTGTCCATGCCCATCTTCTTTTTGCACTCCTGCACAGACCGCTGGTGGCTGCCATGCAGGTTGACAGCATGAGCCACCTCTTCCCATGCAGCAGCAGCACGGGCCTGTGGTGTTCCCTGGCATCTGCTGAGCAGCGGCTCCTGGTCGAGGTAGGCCTCAAACAGGGCATCTGTTTCTGCCTTGTTGAAGTTCGGCCTCCTCTTCCTCCCACGTCTCTGTTCCTCTTCTTCCACCTCACGATTGGTCATTATTCCTCCTGTGAGAATGACAGGTGTTACCTGTGACTGTGCAGTCCCATGCATGTCCCCAACAGCACAGTCCACACTCCCAAACAGCATGCAACTCACTGCAATAGACTGCAGTAACCGACTATGGCCAGTGCAGCCCAATGTCGCAGTTTTATAGCACAACGCATGCAAATGAGGTGAGGTGCATTTTTAAGTGGATGCAAATGCAGTGACTGCGCCATTGAATGGCTGATTAGCTGATTTGCATATGCCGGCTGAATATCGCACTGTTGCGATAGGGAATGGCAGCACTGTACCACGCAGCATCTGCACGTGGCAGGACCGCTCTGCCAAGTGCCATTTTGAATCCAACACTTTGTTGAGATGGCACGGAGAAGGGCAGTGATGTGGATCCAGGCGGAGCTTGCGAACCTGCTGGCCATTGTAGAGCCCCATGCTGGGGCTCTTAGCAATGCACCCCTGGACAGGGCCAGGAGTGCTGTTTGGCAGGAGGTGGCTGATGCTCTGGAGGAGGCCACTGGAATGGGGTGCATGGCAGAACAGTGTCGCCACCGGTACGGGGACCTCAGGCGCAGGGACCCAGACCATCTTGCCCACCTGCAGGCATGTGCCAGGAGGGGCACGGTGCCACAGCCAGGTAGGTGCCCCATCCATACACTGTTATCGTCCATATGGGTATCACAGTTGCATGTGTCCGGCACATGGGGGGGGCCATCCAGTGTTGGCCGTGGTGGTGGTATCGGGGTGTAGGGTGGATGGGTATGGCAGTATGGGATGCACACACATGGGGGTGGGGGGACTTTGCTACCAGATTGTACTGATTTTCCTCTCTCCATGTTTGCACCTTAGGACCAGAAGAGCGCAGGCAGGCGAGGGAGCGGAAGCGCCACCTGGAGGACCAGCAGGATGGGAGGGGTGAAGGTCTGCAGTGGCACAGGGACCAGCCTAATGATGGTGCGTGCCTCACATCCATGATTACTATTGCATGCTGTATAACTGGGTGGGCAGTGGGGCATGGCCACCATCCATTGACACCACTGCCATGCACGCAACTTGTTACAGTCAGCACTGTCCAGTGGCACTGCATGTCTGGGAGTGCATCAATGGTGGTCCATGTGTGCACCGGGTACATGGCTGTGGCACTGCTTTCACACCACATAGCCAAGTCACTGTATGGCCACAGTGGTGCTGTGCAGAACATGTGCGGTGGGTGTGTGCAGTGGTCCACATGGCTGTGGCTGCCTGGCTAGGCAGATCTTGTGGACACGGTCACTGTGGGTGGTCACACACCATCACAGGGGCGTGGCACATGGCTGTATGCCATGCACAATGGGTGGGCTGCAGGGGGCTGGACAGTCACACTTATTGACTCTGCTCCCTCGTCCTAGGTGGACGGCGACTCCAGGCACTGGAGCGTGGACTGCAGGAGCTGCTCCAGGTGGTGAAGGCGACCCTGGAGCTCCTGCAAAGAATGGACCGCCATGAGGTGAGGAGGCGGAGATGACATCGGCACCACATGGAGGAAGACCGGGCAGATGCTGAACAATCCATGCCCCTAATTACACCTTCCCCCGGACCCACCCTCACACCCCTTCTTCCCTCTCCCATATGTTCACCCTGCTCCCCTACCCTCCCCCTGGTATGTGGCCCTTCCCCCATTGTACATAGTTGTATATAGTTTTTGTATTTCCTGTTTTAAATACATTTGTTTTGTTATGACAACTGTGGTGGTCTCTGATTTGCAGCAGGCTACAGGTGCTCAGCTGCAGTGGTGTGCATGGTGTCGGGGTGGTGCACGCATGGGCGTGTGTGTGTGTGCAGAAGGGAACTGCCTATGGTGTGGGCAGGGGGATCAGTCACTGTCTGTGGTTTGTGTGTTGTTCTCTGTGCACTGGATGCCTGTGTGCAGTGGTCCACTGTGCATGCACTGTGTGCTTGGAACCCCTGTCAGACCATCCATGGCCTGTGCAGCTGACACCCTTGCATGTCTGTGATATGCACAGTCTGCTGGCATGTCAGTGGTGGCTGTCCATGATGGATAACAACTGTACCCAGCACAATGCCAGGTTGCCTTCCATCACCAGTATGGTGCACTTCTGCCTCCGGTGGCACTGTGGCCTCCGCTGTTGTTGTCCCCCCTCCATGCTGTCGCTTGTGTCTGTTGCAAGGGATGTGCTCCAGTGTCTGTCACCTGTGCTCCGGCAGGATGCTGGTAGCATACAGCTTCATGGTGCCTGCGCAGGGTGGCTGGCACACCTGTGCCATGTAGGGGTGCTGGCCGTGTGTACACATCAGCCGTGGCCACACGCCAGTGGCTTGGTTGACCCGCTACTGTGTCCCTGTGTTGGTGTGTCCTTGGGTGTGGGTGGGTGTTTGTCCATGCACTGTGTTGCATCCTGTGTGGTGCATGCTTCCATGCAACACTGTGCGTGTCTGTGCTGGCTGTTGTGGCCAGTGCTGGGACGAGATGTGTCCTTGGGAGGGTGTGCAGGGTTTTCTACCACTGGTGGTGGGGTCCGGGGCATGCCCTGTTGCATGTGGGGTACCTCGTGTGGTGATGCATGGTCGGTCTCTCAGCTGTACCTGTGGGGGGGGAGTGCAGGGCGGCACTGTGTATGCTGTTGTATTGCTGTCTGCTGCCACCCGCAGCAGGGTGCACATGGTGGGGCTGCCTTGCATGGCTCCATGGTGCACAGGGTTGCATTGTCACAGTGGGGGTGGTGGCATGCATGGGGTGTCCTGCACTGTTGGACGCTACTCCTGGGCAGGGTGTATGGTGATCATGGTGCAGGGTGTGCTCTGCATTGGTGGGATGGTGTGGCACGGGGTGATCATTCCTCCTTGTGTGCCAGTGACAGCTTGCCAGAGGGTGTGCTGGGGCACCATGACCTGGCTGTGGGTTGGTTGCTGGTATCCATGGGCTGGTGGTTATTCCAGCTGTCCCCCGGTTGTGCAGTGCATGGGGTGTGGGGGACGATGTCTGTTCTGCTGTGTACTCCTCTGCCCATCTGTGGCATGGGTGGTGGGCCCCTGCATCCCTGGTTGTGCTGTTGCATTGCTGCCCTGCTCCACGGGGCATCCCTGGTTGCACTATGGCGCATCTGGACTGCTCCGCTGAGCATCCCTTGTTGCGCTATGGCACATCAGATATGCACAACTTCACATCCCTGGTTGTGCTATGGTGCAGGTGGTGTGATATTCAGTCATATGCCGTAGGTGCATCTTGGCCTGCGCAGTTTTTGAATATCGCGCTTCTTGAGCATGGGCGCAGTGGACTTGCACTTGCTCCTGCTGTTGCGCACTATTTGGCTGCAGTTTGAATATCTGGGCCATAATCTCCAAATCGTACCTCTTTTTTGTATTTCCACTAAATGAAGATACATCATGATAAATCATAATGTTCGTAATGGATATTTTTCCTGACAACATATAGGCTTGAAGAAGACTATTTTGTTAAAACAAAAATAAATATGGGTACAAACACCTCAAATTTGGAATATAGGTATGCTAGCTAATTACTGCACTTTAACATCAATACACAAAACCCCATGGTAATTAATTAATAAATAAATATGTTGCACTTGTGATTCTATTCAGAGTTCCATGTAGACTTCACTATTTGCTACCCACACTGTACAGAAGGTCTTTTTAACTATTTGTCATATTTCAGTATCTCACCACAAATAGGATGTTAATTATGTCACAGCTAAAATGAAACAATGTGCGCCTCTCAAAATTAAAATGATTTAGGTGTTAGTGATTAAAAAAAGCTAGCTCGATTTGCATATAAATTGAAACATGAAAACCATGTCATACACTATGCAGCTGAATAACCATTCCAAAATTAGTGCTTAACTACTTAACCCAAACAGGATCAGAAATGTTCATATTGATTAACTAATGAATTAACAAGGAAGGGAAAACTTATCTAGGCCATTGCGTAGATTCCCACTTATTACTGATGTAATTGCTAAATCACTTCAAATGGCTTCATTTGGCAGAATAAATAGGGAACCTCAACACCAGTGGGGTTAGCACACAGATCATCCTTCCTAAGCCTACACATTTCATCAGTTTAGTCCCCCCCCCCATTAAAATTTTGTACAGCAGCCTGGATGGACCATGGGGTCCTTTTCTGACGTCAAGTTCTATGATTCTGTAGGGGGAGGCAGATAGTCTAAAAGGGGAATAAGGGAAGATAGGATGGACCATGGGGTTCTTTTCTGCCATCAAGTTCTATGATTCTATGATTCAGAGTTCCTCTCCATATTTGATTGCTGAGATTAAAGCTGTGACAGCATGCATTCTCTCTCTCTCTCTCATATATTATAGTGGCGCGGTAGCATGACTGTAGTTAGGGTTGAGCAGAGGTTTCTATGTTAAACCTCAAACATTGCACTTTAATATTTTTGCAACTGTTCAATGGATTTGCAGGAAATTTTGCATGCATGGTCTCAGGGTGTGGGTGGGTGTAGATTTCTTGACTTCCCAAGTTTCGTTTCCAGTCAGATGTGCGGATTAAAAAAAAATAATTCTAAATTATTTTTTCATATGCAGGCATCCTTTATCATATGCTTTTTTCATTCATATAAAAAAGAATGCCCTCATATGAAAAAAGATTTTGGACTTAGTATTTTTCACATTCTTTTTTCCTATGAAGGAATCCTTTTTCATGTGCTTTTTTCATTCATATGAAAAAGAATGTTGTCTTACGAAAAAATAATTTTAACTTAGTTTTTTTTCCTTTCTTTTTTCATATGAAGGCATCCATTTTTGTATGCTGTTTTTGTTCATACAAAAAAAATGATCTCATACAAAAAGATAATTTGGACTTAGTTTTTTTCCTCACATTTGAACTTCAACAAGCCCTAACTCTCTCAGTATTTGAACTTAATGGACAATCTATATATTAAAACAAAGGTCTTATTTGTTTGTACTTTATGTTTATTGAGTTTACAGTAAACACTTAGTAATACATCCTGATGCAGTTTATAAGGAGTTATATTATACAATTTCCAGCTGAGGGCACCACCCCTCGTAATACATCCAGGTTAACATCGATACCATACTGCTTCAATTAGATATGTCCCAGGGGGAGGGAGGGGGGAATCAGTAAGTAAAAAAGAATCCAATTAAATCAAGTCTTTCTGTGCCATTATAATGAGTCCATGAGCTGCATGAAATTTCCAACTGTGTTGAATGTCATAAATCTATTCTGAAGTCTTTTCCTCAGAGAGGAAATAAAGTTATCATGCATGCCTGAGTTTTAGGTACCTTATTGGTATCCTATCATGAACAGCTTAGCACTCACAATCCTGTATGCCAAGTTAACATTTAACTGCATGGAGAAACACCCACCAACAATTATTAAATCTCCAATAAGAGGGCAATTCCAGCAAATTTAACCAAAACCAGTTGTTTCCAGTATACTAACTTTAAACTGTTCCTGATATTGATATTGTTAAGTAGAGGTAACAATGGCTCACCTAATAAAAACCAGTAAAAGACCCATCATAGACATTTTCAAATAATACTTTCTATATTAAGTAAATAAAAGCTCAATGTTTATGTCTTTTAGGAGCCTTCAGCTTAAAGGCAAACCTGTGTCTCCAGTCTCTGATGTAAGAGTTCAAGTGTCCTTCGCATCCTCCTCTTGATCTGATTGTTCTCAGAATTCCTTCCTTTGTGGTGGTGGAGCATGGTGCTGAGACCATTTATGGGCCTCATTAAGATCAGAGATTATAAATACCCTCCCCTTAGAGAGAATTCTGAGACATGCAGGAAATAACATGTTGTGGGGAATTTCTGCACTTCTTAGAATTGAACGAACTCCATCAAAAGTTTTTTTCTTTTGTCTAGTGGCTTAGCTGAGATCCTGCACACAATCTTGCAGCATTACTTCTTTTGGCATTCCAGTGACAGGATAAAGTCTCTTGACCCTACACCATCCAGAACAGCCACCACAGCCCTAGGACCCTCCAGATTTTCAGGACGTCCCCTTGAAGTCACCCAGTAAGCCTTCTGTATAGTGACCTGGCAATCAGTAAATGGCTGCCCCAGTTGATGTTTGAGCCACTCATGAATGAAAAGGCCCAAATGGCCTCCCTCACATCTTTCAGGCTAGCCAATGATTCTGAGGTGAGCTGCTCGGGCTTGATTCTCCAGCACCTCTAGCCAGGAGCGGAGATGTCTGTTCTCTTTAACTAATGTGTCTGTAGCACCTAAGGCCGCCTCAAACCTCTTTCGAGTTTACGTCGATTCCATTTTCACTGTAGTAATCTCCAGTTCCAGAGTGTTGACTCGAGTAGTTAATGAGTCAAACTTGTCTGCCAAACCAGAAACTGTAGATATCAGGCAATTGACTTTAACGCCTGTGGTTTGCAGGGTTTCTTCTCCTATTGCAGTGTCTTCGGTGACAAGACATAGAAACATAGAATCTGATGGCAGATAAGGACCGCTTGGCCCACCTAGTCTGCCCATTTCCCTACCTACTGGATAAGCTACAGATCCTAGTTAACCAACAGCCTACTTCCTCCTACCCCCCACTAGAATTGCCTTATGTCTGTCCCATTCATTCTTGAACTCCCCCACTGTTTTTGACTCTATGACATCCTCAGGAAGGCTGTTCCATGCATCTATAACCCTCTCTGTGAAGAAATACTTCCTCACATTACCTCTGAGCCATCCCCCCCTTCTATCTTCAAATTGTGTCCCCTTTTTCTTGCACATCTCTTTTTCTGAAAGATGTTACCCTCTTGGACTTTGTTGATTCCCTTGAGGTATTTGAAAGTTTCTATCATGTCCCCCCCTTCCTCCTTTCTTCAAGACTATACATCTTAAGCTCCTTTAGTCTTTCTTCATATGTCTACTGGTGCAGACCCTGCACCATTTTGGTTGCCCTCCTCTGGACAGCCTCTACCCAGTCTATGCCTTTGTGAAATTGGGGTCTCCAGAACTGTACACAGTACTCCAGATGTGGTCTTACCAACTGTCTGTACAGAGGGCCAACAACTTCCTATTTTCTACTGGTGATGCCTCTCTCTATGCATCCCAGTATCCCCCCCAGTCCTCCTTACTGTCTTCTCACATTGCTGGACCACCTTTAGGTCATCTGATATGACTACCCCCAGGTCCCTTTCCATTTTTGTTGTTGTCAGTATCTCATCCCCCATCGTGTACTCTTCCCCTGGGTTTTGTTTCCCAGGTGCATTACTTTGCACTTCTTTGCATTAAATCTAAGCTGCCATACATTTGACCATTCCTCCAACCTTGCCAAGTCCCTTTTCATGCTTTCCACCCCACCTTGCATATCAACCCTGTTGCAGTTCTTTGTGTCATCTGTAAAGAGACATACTTTCCCTTCCAGTCCCTCTGCAATGTCACTTATAAAGACATTAACAAGGACCAGCCTCAGTACTGAACCCTGTGGTACCCCAATAGTAACCCCCCTTTCTTTACCGTGGACTCCATTTACTATTACCCACTGTGTCCTGTTGTCCAGCCAGTGTTTTACCCAGGTTACCACCCTGGGACCCACTCCCAGGCTGGCTAATTTGTTTATTAATCTTTTGTGTGGGACTGTGTCAAATGCCTTGCTAAAGTCTAGGTAGGCCATGTCCACAACCCCTCCCTGGTCTACTACTTTGGTCACCCAGTCAAAGAAATCAATTAGATTTGTCTGACATGACCTTCCTGCTGTGAATCCATGCTGCCTTGTGTCCTGTGCCCCACTGGCCTCTAGGTACTCAACAATTCTTTTCTTCAGAAGTGATTCCATCATTTTCCCTACCATTGAGGTCAAACTGACAGGTCTGTAGTTTCCTGCCTCTGTCTTGCTCCCACTTTTGTGAAGGGGAATCACATCCACCGTCCTCCAGTCCTCAAGTACCACACCATCCTCCCATGATTTATTAAAAAGGGTAGTCAGTAGTGTTACTAGTTCTTTCCTTAGTTCTTTTAGAATTCTGGGGTGAATCCCATCAGGCCCCATTGCTTTATACACCTTCAGTTTTAAGAGTTCTTTCAGAACCCTTTCTTCTGTGAAAGGACTAATATCAACCCTCCTATCCAGAGTGCTTCTATTGACTGGATTAGGTATCTCCCCCTGCTTTACCATTGTGAATACTGAGCAGAAGTATCCGTATCCCTGCTTTTTCACTGTCGCTCTCTGCCCAACCACCTTCCTCTTTATTCAGCCTCAGTATCCCTGCCTTAGTCTTTCTTTGCTCCCTAATGTACCTATAAAAGGTTTTAGTCCCCTTCTTAACTAAGTTGGCTATCTTTTCCTCAGTTTGGGCCTTTACTACTCTGACTGCCTTCCCTGCTTCCTTCTGCTTTAACTTGTGTCACTTATAAAGACATTAAAAAGGACTGGTCCTAGTACTGAACCCTGCGGTACCCCACTTATAACCCCCCTTTCCTCAGAGTGGACTCCATTTACAATTACCCTCTGCATCCTGTTGTCCAGACAATTTTTTATCCAGGTTACTACCCTGGGATCCACTGCCATGCTGGCTAACTTGTTTATTAATGTTTTGTGCGGTACTGTGTCAAATGCCTTCCTAAAGTCTAAGTAGGCCACATCCACAGTTGTTCCCTGGTCTACTACTTTGGTCACCCAGTCAAAGAAATCTATTAGATTCATCTGACATAAACTCCCTGCTGTGAATCCATGCTGCCTTGGGTCCTGTGCCCCACTGACCTCTAGGTACTCAACAATTCTTTCTTTCAGAAGTGATTCCATCATTTTCCCTATCACTGAGGTCAAACTAACAGGTCTGTAGTTTCCTGCCTCTGCCTTGCTCCCACTTTTATGGAGCGGAATAACATCCACCTTCCTCCAGTCTTCAGGTACCACACCATCTTCCCATGATTTGTTAAAAAGGGTAGTCAGTGGTGTCACCAGTTCTCCCCTTAATTCTTTTAGAATTCTGGGGTGTTTCCTGTCAGGCCCCATTGCTTTGTCCACCTTGAGTTTTAGGAGTTCTTTCAGGACCCTTTCTTCTGTGAATGAATAGGTATTGACACTCCTAATCAGAGTGCTTCTATTGTTTGGTTTAGGTACCTTCCCTTCCTCTTCTTTTGTGAATACTGAGCAAAAGTATTCATTCCAAATCTCTGCCTTTTCGCTGTCACCTTCTGCCCACCTCCCCTCCCCTTTATTAAGCCTCACTATCCCTCCCTTGGTCTTTTTTGCTCCCTCTGTGATTCCTTATACTGACTGAATGCTATCTTTTTCTCCCTAACCTTCCCCGCCACCCCTTTTGACAACCTCAAGGTTGACAACCTCAAGGCATACCCCACACCTGATTTGTGAAGATGCAGTAGAGGTCAAATAGCAATGATTTTTCCCGTTGCTGCCTGCTGGGTGAGGGTGAGGTGTTAAGGTTGGGAATATCTCTATCTGTCTGTCTGTCTGTTTGTCCATCCATCTGTCTATATGATATAAAGGAAAAGCCATCATATATTTCCCCATGTCATGTCATACCATACTGTACCGTATCCTATCCTAGCCTATTCTATCCTATCCTGTCCTGTCCTAGTAGGCTGTTCTTTCACTGGGGTAACAGATACAGTAGTAGCAGTTGATTTGGCAAGTTATTTTCCAAAATCTCTGGGGATTTCTGAATTGAATTTTATTTCTATTTAAACAGGATCAAATCACTAGGCAATGCCTGTTTTTGGGACTGTCTTGTAACATTCTCACAGCTACACAATACATAAACAACAACATGTATAATACAATAATAAATTATAAATAATCACAAGAGAAAGTAAATCAGTCAAAAAGCTGTTTTAAAGCATTGTTTCATTGGTAGGCTCCTTATGAAAATTGGGAAGTGATTCCATGATGTTGTGGGCATTTATCTAGCTTTTGAAGATCTAATAATAGTAAAACAAAGTTTTTTGTTTTGTTTTGTAAGAGCTATGTAGATCTATTTTGCAGCTGATACTTCAATCATCTCTGAGAAATGGTGGTCCTACATTCCAGTTTGTTACCTGGATGTTTAACAAAATGAAAGTCAGGTCTATAATAGTTCTAGTGTTGCCATTATTGCTAATTCTAATTGGCATTTTGATTATTTAACCTAAATTAATTGATTCCAGGGCCTTCTTTAATCTGTATCCTTTTAGTCCCTTCCAATTTGCATTACATTTTCCCTAATAAAATTATACTTTCCTTCCTTATGCTTTCTTTCCATGACCTGTGATGTTTTTGCTGCTTGTTGCAGCTGAAGGAGGGGCATCTTGAGCAGTGAGACTCCCATCGTTTTCTGCTGCTTGTTGTGGCTAATAGGGGGATCCCAAGCAATGAGACCCCTGTTGTTTTCCAGCACTTGTTGTGCCTGAGAGAGGGGAATCCTAAGCAATGGAACTACCCTGTGTTTTTCACCACTCATTGCTGCTGAGGTAGAAGGACCGTGGGCAGCTGGACCCCGATGTTTTTTGCTGCTTGTTGCAACTGAGGGAGGGGACTCATGGTGGGCAGCAGAACTCCTGATGTTTTGTGTTGCTTGTTGTGGCTAATTAAGGGGCTCCCAAGCAGTGGGACCAACAATGTTTTCTGCCACTTTTTACAGCTGAGGGAGGGGGCCCCATAGTACTGGAACCCCAGTGTTTTCCACCATTTACTCCAGCTGAGAGATGGGGATCCTGGCCCTTGGAGTCTCCTAGTAGGAGTTCTCACACTCACTTAGGTGTTCAGGGAGGGAGCATCCCAGCCATCAGAACCCCTGGAAAGTGGTTTAGCCACCTGCTGGAGTTCAAGGAGGGGTAACCATCCATCAGAACCACTGAGGAGCAGTTCTCTCACCCACTGTGGCTGAGGGAGGTTGGATCCTAGACACTGGGACATTCAAAGAGTGGTTCTGCCATCCACTGCAGCTAAGGGAGAGGGATTCCAGTCATCGGGACCCCCAAGGAGCAGTTGCACTATGCCCTGCAGCTGAGGGATGGGGATGTTGGCAATTAAGACCTCCTGTGAGATGTTTTACCACTAGCTAAAGGAGTGGTATCATGGGCAGCTGGACTCCAGGACTCAATTTTCAAATGAGTGGGATTGGTGCAAGGGGCTTGTATCAAGGGAAAATGGTGCAAAGGGCTCTTTGTGCCACACCTTGTGCTGGATCCAATTTTGTAAGGCACCCTGTGCCACTGGGGGGATCACTTGCAACAATTAGGTTTGTGCCATCCTTGCCATGGCCACACCAGTACACCATGGCAGAAGGAGGCTTGTGTCGGGGTAGCATTGCAGTATCCCCTAATGTGGGATTATGCAAGCCCCTCAATGGGTGCAACGACCCTGTCATTGGACCAGTCCTGAGCTGGTCTAACTTGCCATATGCCACTGCTGAAGCCATCACTGGGTCATGGAGTGACCATGTGCCCCACTGGGGAAGGTGCTGTACAGCTCTCAACACCTGCAAGACCACCACTGGAACAGCTGGTGCTCCATGGCAGGTACCAGCCTGCAACCCTCCATGGTGATGCTGGTTCATCTGTTCCTCCACACAGACCTGAACTGACCATGCACTTGCCCCATCAGGCACAGTTGACACCCCCTCCCCACAACCTGAGCCATCCCACCCCTGTGCAAGCTATGGCATGCTCAGGACGACCCTCCAACTACCAGGGCAACTTGCCGGCAGATCACCATTGCTGACCACTGCCTCTGCAACCCTGCTCTGTGGCCTGCAGCATTCCCTTCCCATGCAAAATTTCTTTGGCACAGCTGTTGGCTTGTGGCAGACCCAGGGACTTTGGCTCTGGGACCCCTTTTTTTCTAAAATCCAGCATAGGGTCTCTGGCACATCTGAGTTTTCCACAGGCAGTGGTTCGGTGTACAATGTGCCAACTAAGGGGGCCTTTTAAAATTGAGCCCATGATGTCATGTGCTATTTGTTGCAGCTGAAGGAAGGGGTTCCCAGGCAGTGGGACCAACAGTTTTCTGAAGCTTTTTGTGGCTAAGGGAGGTGGCTCCTGAGCAGCAGGACCCCCAATGTTTTCCACAATGTTGCTCCAGCAGAGAGAGGGGGATGTTGTCCACCAGAGACCCCTAGAAGCAGTTCTGTTACTATGCCTCAGGGAAGGGGCATCCTGGAGTTCAGGACTCCCCCAAGAGTAAGGCTTTGTGGATGTCTGATAGTGCTACCTTGTGAACTTGCTGAGTAGAACTCAGAAAAGTTCTACCAGGTTCTACCTGCTTCTAACAGGTAGAACCAGGTTTTATCTGGTTCTACCAGGCATAACCAGGTTCAACCAGGTAAAACCAGGTTCTACTGGATATAACCAGATTCTACAATATATAACCAATTTCTACCTGTTTCTACTTGATTAAAAGCCACAAAGGTATTTAAAGCACTAGTAGACATTTATTCCCTAACATGTCAGTAAAGCACTGGTGGTAGTGGGTGCATCAAGAATAACATGCTGTCAACTCAGGGAAATTTATTCCCAAACAGGTCAGTAAAGTACAGCACTAGTATTTGCAATGAGTAGTTGAAAACACAGGGATATTTATTTATATCCACATAGGTCAGTCAAGCACTATAATGGGAGCGTTGACACAAGTAGTTGAAAACACAGGGAAATTTAATTCTGAACAGGGCAATGTTAAGCCCTTAGTGGGTGTGGGGTTATTATTAACTAGAATAATTATTAAATTAATTATTATTATTAATTACTATTCTAGGATAAAGCGACATGAGCCAAGCAGTACAGAAAATAAAATCCAATGAGGATTTGAGGGATAGCTAGTATGCACTGAGCAGTAGCTAGTGTGTTAGCAATATTAGAAAACACATTTTTGGGGGGGCTGGTATTTGTATTTGCAGACAAAAACAATTCCTCCCCCACTCACTCACCAAACTCTTTACCAAGCCCTCTAGATGAAGAGATCACTAAGTGTCTTAAAAACAAAACTGAAAAATAATGATTTAACTTTATGGACTGGCAGCAGTTAGCCAAACAATTTGTAGCAGCCTGCCTGGCCTACTGGAATCTGGAAGTCAGGGAAGTAGAAGATTTCACTAATGGTAATTACACACTACACACAATCGCAAGTGTCCTGCCTTTTCTTAGGCCCACATGCTGCTGGCTGACAATTGTCCCCAATTCCCTCCTTCAGAGTCTCCCTAGACTACATAAAAAATAAGAGAAGAAATTAAAAGAAAAGAAGACTACATTTAAATAAATTATTTTTTTCCGGTGGCCTGTGAATAAGATGACTGTGACTTATGACTAAGTGTGATTGCTCATCAGAAAGTCACCCGTGGCACAAAGTTGAGCTGTTGTTTGACTGAAACAGAGGACAGAGTCACAACAGACAACTGCTCTCTTCCTCACTGCACAGTCAGGATGACTAACTGTGCAGTGTGAAGCAGTAAATTGCTTCAAGCCAGTTGGGTCTCTTTTGACCCACCTGGTCACCTAACCTCTCGCTGCTGGTCTTTGTGATGTGTTAGCCAATGAGATTACCTCTTACTACTCCCCCTTCCCCCATTATCAGGGGAAGGAACTGTTGTATTTTTTTAACAGTCCTCCTTGACCTCTAGCAATGATGCGATGAAGAGCAGCATGGGAGCAGAGTGATTAGTCATACATGTGCAAACCGTAAAAGCTGAAATGGAATGTAAGAGTTTCCCCTTGTTTTGTGTAATCCATGGGGATAGCCAAAGTTCACAGTTTTTTAAAAAGTTCAGGGTGTGTGCAGATCACAAGAACATTGGGAAACATAGAAACGTAGACTTTGATGGCAGATAAGGATCGCTTGGCCCACCTAGTCTGCCCATTCCCTATGTACTGGATAAGCTGCAGATTCTAGTTAACCAACAGCCTACTACCTCCTACCATTCACTATAATTGCCTTATGTCTGCCCCATGCATTCTTGAATTCCCCAATGGTTTTTGACCCCACGACCTCCTCAGGAAGGTGGATCCATGCGTCCACCACCCTCTCAGTGAAAAAATACTTTCCGACATTGCCCCCGAGCTGTACCCCCTCTATCTTCAAACTGTGCCCCCTTGTTCTTGCACATCGCTTTCTCTCAAAGATGCTCCCATCTTGGACTTTGTTGATTCCCTTGAGGTACTTGAATGTTTCTATCATGTCCCCCCTCTCCCTCCTTTCCTCAAGGGTACACCTATTAAGCTCTTTCAGTCTCTCCTCATATGGCTTCTGTTGCAGACCCTGCACCATTTTAGTTGCTCTCCTCTGGACTGCCTCCATCCTGTCTATGTCCTTATGGAGATGGGGTCTTCAGAACTGCATGCACTGCTCTAAATGGGGTCTCACCAACTGTCTGTACAAAGGGATTACAACTTCCTGTTTTCTACTGGTGATGCCTCTCTCCCTATGCATCCCAGTATCCATCCAGCCCTTCTAACTGCCCACTCACATTGTTTGCCTACCTTAAGGTTGTCTGATATGACTACCCTGAGGTCCCTTTCCATTTTTCTTGTTGTTAGTGCCTCCCCCTCATTGTGGACTCTTCCCGGGTTTTTGTTTCCTAGGTGCATTACTTTGCACTTTTTTGCATTGAATCTAAGCTGCCATAATTTTGACCATTCTTCCAACCTTGCCAAGTCCCTTCTCATCCTTTCCACCCCTACCTTGTGTATCAACCCTGTTGCAGATTGTTGTATCCTCTGCAAAGAGGCACACTTTTCTTTCCAGCCCCTCTGCAATGTCTCCTATAAAGACATTAAAGAGGACCGGTCCCAGTACTGAACCCTGTGGTACCCCACTAGTAACCACCCTTTCTTCAGAGTGCACTCCATTTACTATTGTGCAGTCACTGGGCGAAATCACCCTTCAGGCCTGAATAGCGCCATGACTGTGACATCATTCATGAGAAGGGGTCCCAAAAACCCCATGTTGAAAATTTGGTGCAAAAATTCCAAAAAATGACTGTTTCTGGCGTCGTTGCAGTTCCCTCGCATGCTTTCGTGTTTAATTTTCAATATTTCTACCCAGATTTTCAACATTGCCATTTTACCACACCTCTCATGAGCAGTACAGCTGTCATTTTTCACATCCTGCCCAAAACGTGTTTCTGCCCATATAGTGCACAATGGCGTAGTCAGTGTGCAAACTCAATGTATGGGACACATTAAGAAAATCACAGTGACACTGATCATGAGCTGAGGTCTTAAAATGGCTGTGCTGAAAATTTGGTGAACAAATTCCTAAAATTACTGTTTTATCAGTCTGCATTGCGCAGTTCCTCATGACGCCAGTAAGTTTGAGAATTTTAATATTTTACCCAGATTTTCAACACTGCCATTTTACCACACCTCCTCATGAGCAGTACAGCTGTCATTTTTCATATCCTGCCCAAAACATGTTCGTTTCATGTATGCTATAATGGCGTAGTCAGTGTGCAAACTCAATGTATGGGACATTAAGAAAATCACAGTGACACTGCTCATGAGCAGAGGTCTTAAAATGGCTATGTTGAAAATTTGGTGAAAAATTCCTAAAATGCCTGTTTTACAGTGTTCATTCGCAGCTCCTATGCACGCTCGTAAGTTTGCAAATTTTCAAGATTACTTCCACATTTCAACATTGCCATTTTACCACACCTTCCTTATGAGCAGTGCAGCTGCTGCTTTTTACATCTTGCCCAAAACGTGTTTCCGCCCATGTAGCGCACAATGGCACAGTCGGTGTGCGAACTCAGTGTATGGGACACATTAAGAAAATTACAGTGTCACTGTTCATGAGCAGAGATCTTAAAATGGCTATGTTGAAAATTTGGTGAAAAAATTCCTACAAATAACTGTGTTACGAGCGTGCGTTGTGCAGTACCTATGCACACTTTTAAGTTTGCGAATTTCCAATATTTTCACTCCAAATTTTCAACATTTCCATTTTACCACACCTCCTTATGAGCAGTACAGCTGTCATTTTTCACATCCTGCTGAAAACGTGTTCCCGCCCATGTAGTGCACAATGGCGTAGTCGGTGTGCGAAATCAATGTATGGGACACAGTGAGAAAATCACAGTGACAGTGTTCATTAGCAGAGGTTTTAAAATGGCGATGTTGAAAATTTGGTGAAAAAATTCCTAAAAATTACTGTTTTATGAGCGTGCGTTGCACAGTTCCTACGCACGCTCGTAGGTTTGCGAATTTTCAATATTTCCACTCCAGATTTTCAACATTGGCATTTTACCACACCTCCTCATGAGCAGTATAGCTGTCATTTTTCACATCCTGCCCAAAACATGTTTCCGCCCATGTAGAGCACAATGGCGCAGTCGGTGTGCGAAATCAATGTATGGGACACATTAAGAAAATCACAGTGACACTGATCATGAGCAGAGGTCTTAAAATGGCTGTGTTGAAAATTTGGTGAACAAAGTCCTAAAAATGACTGTTTTACGAGTGTGCGTTGCGCAGTTCTACACACGCTCGTAAGTTTGCGAATTTTCAATATTTTCACTCCAGATTTTCAACATTGCTATTTTACCACACCTCCTCATAAGCAGTATAGCTGTCATTTTTCGCATCCTGCCCAAAACGTGTTTCCGCCCATGTAGCGCACAATGGCACAGTCGGTGTGCGAACTCAATGTATGGGACACATTAAGAAAATCACAGTGACACTGTTCATGAGCAGAGGTCTTAAAATGGCTGTGTTGAAAATTTGGTGACAAAATTCCTAGAAATGACTGTTTTACGAGTGTTCATTGCGCAGTTCCTATGCACGCTCGTAAGTTTGCTAATTTTCAATATTTTCACTCCACATTTTCAACATTGCCATTTTACCACACCTCCTTATGAGCACTGCAGCTGTCATTTTTCACATCTTGCCCAAAACGTGTTTCCGCCCATGTAGCGCACAATGGCACAGTCGCTGTGTGAACTCAGTGTATGGGGCACATTAAGAAAATCACAGTGTCACTGTTCATGAGCAGAGATCTTAAAATGGCTATGTTGAAAATTTGGTGAACAAATTCCTAAAACTAACTGTTTTACAAGCGTGCATTGTGCAGTTTCTACGCACGCTCGTAAGTTTGCGAATTTTCAGTATTTTCACTCCAGATTTTCAACATTGCCATTTTACCACACCTCCTTATGAGCAATACAGCTGTCATTTTTCACATCCTGCCCAAAACGTGTTTCCGCCCATGTAGTGCACAATGGCGTAGTCGGTGTGCAAAATCAATGTATGGCACACAGTAAGACAATCACAGTGACACTGTTCATTAGCAGAGGTTTTAAAATGCCAATGTTGACAATTTGGTGACAAAATTCTAACAATGACTGTTTCTGGTGCATTGCACAGTTCACGCTGCGCTCCTAGCTTTGCTGAATTTTCAATATTTCACTCCAGATTTTCAACATTGCCATTTTACCACACTTCCTTATGAACAGTACAGCTGTAATTTTTCACATCCTGCCCAAAACGTGTTTCCGCCTATGTAGCGCACAATGGGGGTAACAAAAAGGTCATGCTGACAATTTATTGTGCAAATACCAGTAATCGCACAGGGCATTAGGGTACAGCACCATACATGCCAAACACCACTGCAAATACCTGCAAGCGAACGTTCGGCATTGACAAATGCTTGTTCTTTCTGTCATCCACCGTGAACATTTGACAGTTGTATCTTCAAAAATGAGCAAGCAATGATGACCGAGATACTGATTTCAAAATCCACAGTGTCTGATAGGTTACAGTTTATATAGGAGCATTCCCCCTTTCTTCCCCCCCTCCTCCCCACTTCCTCATGTACAATCGCTATAAATGTTAGTGATTCCCTGAATTTCTTCTCTGTATAGTAGATACCTTGTTATGAACACGCGCCTGTCCAGTGTTGCCTGAAACCTGAAAGGACAGCACTCTCTACTGGACAAACTTTTTTTTTTTTTTTACAGTTGCACTAAATGTCTGGTGCTGTACTTGCATAATTTCTCTTCTGTCACCACTTCCAGTGTGAAACAGACTATCTGACTTAATCCAGTTGATTGTTTTGCTTTCTTTGATTAACTGTTTGCATGTTGGTGTTTCTTTTTACATATTATGAAATGGTTAGAAAGAATGCTGACTCTTGATTGGCCAAGAGGTACCTTCAGCTGGGACGTTATCCCAGCACAATGGCCCAGCTGAAAGTAGCTCAACAAAAATATGTTTAGAAAATACATCCAATTTACTACAAGGACCCACTTCATAATCACAATAAGGCACTCCAGGGGAGTGAATTATGTTGGGCTGATGGCCTTTCTCGGGTGGTGGAAGCACTCAGCTTCACCTCGTGCTTCAACCCACCCAAGGTGGGCTGTTATCTCACCATAAAGCACTCCCTATCATGCCTTGTGTTGTGTCCCAGATCTCAGTGTCACAGCGGACACAGCCGACACATGCAGATGCACGTGTCTCTGCGCACGTCTCCGCGTGTGGCAACGCTCGCCCTGCTCTTCACTCGCCCTGCTCGCAGCAGTGGTGCTAGATAAAGGGGAAAATGCCCTGGAAGCAACTTCAGAGGTTGTGTGTTGCTAAGCAGGCAAAATATGCCTAACATATAATAAAACAGCACCCCGTGCGTCTGCCTCTCATGTGAGGCATAGGCACTGTGCGATGATGTCCCGGTCTTGTAATAAAAACACAATATTAGCGCAATAATAGTTCATACTCCAGCTGTCTGAACTACTGCGCTGTCTTCCTGTTTCCTTGGGTGCCTAGGTAACAGGGCTCCAATGTGAGCTGCAGGTTTTGTTAAAATCTCCAAGTAATAAAAAAACAGGCAACTGCACTGCCTAACAGCACTGTTTCACTCTCCCTCGCTCTGTACTATGTAGAACAAAATCTATCTTGTAGAACCAATGACATGGGTGACCATTCAGGCAGAAGGCATTGGCAGGGAGGTCCTTTCAGCAGGGGTCAGTAACACTGGTGGCCATTCTACCATGACAGGAGGTTATTAGAGTCTACTGTTATGCACACCGTTTTGGCTTTACTTTTATATAAGATGCAACGTATGCTTAAGATGTATAAGATGTAACCTATTCTTATTTTTCTGTATTCCTTCATATCTCTGTTGTATTTTTAAGTTATGTATATATGTATGTTATGTATGTACTGCACCCCTACTCCTGCCCCGGGTTGCACCTGGAAATTAGCCTTGGCTCAATGTGCCTTTCCCGGTTATCAGCTTTTAAATAAATACATAAATATTAACACAACTGAGGGCCCTTCAAGCACACATGTGGAGTGACAGTGAGGTTGGGTAGCATTTTGAATGAAACAGAGGGGTGTTGGAACTTGAAAGATATTCTGACTGTGTAGCTCAATGGAGGAGGGCATTATGGCTAGGGTAGTCAGTTTGAGGGACAATGTGGCTGGCCAGAGAGGTCAGGGAACATGCCAGCTGTATAGGCGTTTGTGCTCTAGGGTTTTACCCAGTTACCAAAAAACTAAAACAAACAAACAAATCAAATTTCACAGGCTAAACAAGTCTGTCTTTGTATGTATGGTAGAACAACTAATTTCTGTGATGGTTTTAAGGCAACAAAAGGCGACAGACTTTTTTTTAGTATTTGATCTGTTCCCTCCCATAAATACAATACCAATGTTCTCAGGCCCCATCAACTTTATTTTGCCAGTTAGTTATCGAGTGACAATAATTGGGATTTGATTTTTACAATGGTTTGTATCCCACAGTTTCCAATATGCATGTACAGCAATATTCTTTGGAAAATTGAAAGCAGCACACATTCTATACTAGCATCATATAACTTTATGCCTGCACTACAGCCAGATAATGTCATTCATTTGCCATTTTACACAACCTATGAAAACTTTAACACCCCAAAGAATATTATTTAAAACTGGTGTCATGTCATTTTAAAACAAGGAAGCTACATGTATGTGTCTTGCAAGGAAGTAATCAAGATAAAGTTTAGCTATGCATAGATCACAGACCAATTTAAAACTGAGAAAAAAGACAGGCTATGGCCTGTCGTCAGTATTTGTATACTGTATGAAAGCCTCTCACACAGATACTCAATGCAAGGTGTGCATATAGAGAATACACTCAGTATTACTGGCCCATTGCAAGTCATGGAACAAATTTTCTCATGAAAGGAATAAAATTAATTCTTTTTTAGAAGAAATGCAAGAAATGTTTGCTTAATTTGGCTATTAATGTAAGCTTTGTTAAGATTAACACTGACTTGATCTAGCTAAAAGAGGGAAGTGGAGCTGATGCAATTTCTGCAAAACTACTTAATTTGTTTCCTTTAAATTTAAGTCCAACCTGCTGTTTCCTATTGCTGCTTGAGCGACTGATTTTCTACTCCTAGTTCGCGTTCTGTGTAGTTTATCGAATCACCTATAAGAACACAACCTCAAAATACCAAAGGTACTAGAAGGTATCAAACTACAGAAGCTGATTTCTTTTAATTGTGTATTAGTGGGCAGCATGAATGAGGATGGGGGGGGGGGGTAATGCCCCTAAGTCAGGAAGGTGGACACAAAACTTGGATAGGGAATAAGTACTTGTAGTATATGGTTAGGGCTTATTATTGAATAGATAATGGTGGCTTTCAATATCTTGTTGTAGGACAGTTCAAAGGTCAAAAAAAGTTATTGTACTATCATTCTGACATCACATCAATAGTACAACAACTTTCCCCCTTGAGCTACTACCTGATTGACAGAAACAGCACTGGTCCCAAAAACAAACAGATTAAAATGGTGGCCCCGGTTAGCAAGTGGACGGGGGAGCGGTCGCTTAAGATACTTTGGACACAGTCTGCCATAGCCAGCTCTGTGTGTCCAAACTACCAGTTTGGCAATTTTCTTTCTTTTTCCTTTTTTAAATTAGTGGCACAGTAAATAATAGAGGTCATCAGCAGAGCAGGACTGCAGCAAGGACCAGAGTCGGGAGTGGAGCAGGACTGCACCTAGGAGTGGTAGCATGAACACAAGATATGACACCTTGTGAAATTAAACTTTCTACATTTTGGAGAACCATATATTATATAAAACAGTGTATGGTTGCCAATACACAACAAGGCATGTTGCCATCTTTAGGATGTGATGCCGTCATACAGACCTCTCAAGCTTCTCTCTCGAGGTCTGTATAATGTCATCACATCCCCTTGATAGTAACATAGCATTGATGTGTATGGACAACCATACACTATTCTATATGTATTATCCTAGCATACTGAAAAGGGACCCTGAGGCACTGTTTGTTCACCTCTAGTCAGTGCAGGCTCTCAGACACATTAAAGTGAGTTTCCAGTTTTCTGTAAAGCACTGACAGTTGGCAGCAGCTGGACTCAAATTTTATACCATTCTGACAAACATTGAATTTGAGGGCATTCCATTCTTTATTATTGACAACAGCTGCAGGAAATCAGGGTCTTTGTCCCTGAGACTTCCTCTGTCCCTGCTGCTTTCCTGCATGTTAGTCATAAAACTTGTGATATCACAGCCTGTTACAATGGAAATAATTCTGAGGCTACAAATGGAGCATTGGGAAATTAGGGAAGCAACACAGCAGGAGCCGAAAGTCTAAGGAAGCCATTGTTTGTGCAAAATGTCTACAGTAATAAAAACAAATTCTGGTCAGAGCCAATATGGCTGTGGAGAGCTTTTGGGTTGCTTTTACCCATTATTTCTAATGACAGTTGGCAGCAGCTCATCTCTGAACCTCTGGCAAAAATCTTCACTCTGTCCCTTTCCTGTGGTATAGTCCCAGACCTCTGGAAAACTGCCAGAATTACCCCCATCTTTAAGAAGGGGAAAAAAAGTGATATCTCCAACTACAGGCCGATAGCGATCCTATCAGTACTTAGCAAAATCTTAGAAAAACTGGTGGCAAACCAGATCCTGGAATACCTAGAATCTACAAAATGGCTCAGTGATGCTCAACATGGGTTCAGGAAGAACCACAGCACTACGACTGCCCTTGCTAAGTTCACCTCGGATGTCCTCTCGAACATGGACAAAGGACGACTTACAGGGGCTGTTTTCATTGATCTCACCAAGGCTTTCGACCTTGTGGATCACCCCTTGCTCCTGTCCACCCTTCAGTCAATTGGCTGCTCCCCCCCACCGTTTTAAACTGGTTCAGGAACTACTTAACCGACAGGTCCCAGGCTGTAAAATTTAAATCAGCTATCTCTGACAGTGTCAAAACAAACATCGGTGTCCCTCAAGGTTCGATACTGGGTCCTCTTCTTTTTACCCTATTCATTAACAACTTACCGTATAATATCCCAGCCTGCTCCTCTCTTCTCTACGCCAGTGACCTGGTCATCTATGCCAGCTCTCCTAACATGGACCACATTAACCTATCTCTAAACACAGCCTACAACAGCGTACAGAACTGGCTTAACTCCCATCGCCTTATCCTCAACTCCAGCAAGACAAATGCCATGCTCCTGGGCACAGCTCAGAAACTTTGGTCGTGCACCTCTCCACTGAAAATTCTCGACCTTAATGGGACAACTCTTCAGGTCGTCACCACCTTTCGCTATCTGGGCATCTTGCTGGACCAATCTCTAGACCTAAATCTTCACATCCAAGCAACCTGTAAAATGGTGAATTGTAAGCTGGGGGCGGCCTATAGAACCAGCTATATGCTCACATCATCAGCCAAGCTGGCCATCGCCAGAAGGATCCTACTACCTACCCTAACCTACTGTGCTCCCATCCTAACTACTGCCCACAAAACAGCACTGCAAAAATGGGACGTCACATATAATAACGTGTGTAGATACGCATCCAAGGCTCCTCGACTCCAACATCATTGCCAGCTATACAGGGACCTCGGATGGCTCTCCCCTTCTGCCACCAGGCTTTACTACCTGGGCTGTCTATGTGACTCTATCCTCAGGCTAGGACAGCCTGCTGCACTTGCTGAGCTGCTTCATCCAGCTAAATCAAGTCGTGAATTAAGATCGACAGAGAAATCTCTCTTGGGAGTTCCTCACTGCCATACCACCAAAGGGACAGGATCTTTCAAGCACGCTACCCCCCAGATGTGGAACCTGCTCCCACTGGACCTTAGGCAAGCATCTTCGCACCGTGTATTCAAATGAAGATTGCGACACCACCTGGTCACCTCCGACCAATGCACCTGTTTTGACCCTACCTGACAGCCTGACCTACTCCTTTGCTCCCTCCCTCCCCTTAGCTACCCACTTTCCTATTTCTCTCCTGTCTGCTCTTACACCTCCAGCTGCCTGCTGATCTTTAAGCACCCCTGCTAGAACTACTTGGGTTTATAACCTACTCTTCTACATGAACTATATTATGATAAGTGCAACTTGATTTTGATTTTAAGTAAAGACCTTACTGTTACTTGTTAATCACTCACTACCTGCTGTTATCGTTATTTGTTACAGGCTAATCTTTCACCAACTGCTGTTATTGCTACTTGTCACAGGCTCAACTATCCAATCTGGCAGGATTGCCTCTGACCAGATAGGTACTGGTACAACCAGGGCCCTTGACTCCCTGACCCTCCTAGTGCTTTGCTCCACTGGTTGCCCCGGGGCGGGGACTGCCTGTTGCTTTCATACCCAGTGTCAGAACCATGAGCGCGGTTGCATGTCCCTCCCACCAACCACCAAAGCCGTAAGTGGGCCACATCTTCTATGTAACCCCGACTGCTCATTACTCTCGTGCCCAACTGCGATACCATGAGCCTGGCTCTTATCCCAACGCTTTGCCGCTAAAGCTGTAGGCTTGCCTAATCGTCCCCAGAACCCCTGACCACTTGCCGCCTTCACGCCCGCCGATGGTACCTCGTAGCCCGGCCACCCACCCCTGCTCCTTACCGCCAAGGCTGGGAGCCTTGCAAACTCCCCCTCAAAAACCCCTGATGAGGATGCTCTCATGCCTGTCAACGGCATCCTGAGTTAGGTTTATTTGTCCTATCGCCCTGTCTCATCACCGCTATCTCAGCCATTTTCTGCTAATACTCTGACTACATGCCCCCTTCCTAGCCCGCCTACGGTACCACGGGCCCGGCTGTTTATCCCTCCACTTCACCGCCGAAGCCATAAGTCCCTACCGCAGACTGGTTTGCTCTCAGGGGATGCTGCCGCATTCGCTCCCAGGGAGCAGCTCCATAAGCCCGGCCGCTTTTTGTACCCCAAGCCGCCAATGCCACATTTCTAGCGGCATAGCTGTCTAAACACCGGATCCTACCCTTGTTCTTACAAACCTCCCCCTCCTCCCCTTCCCTCCATCTCCCGCCTCCGGGACTTGTCCTCCTGGGGTGTAATGGCTCTGACTTTGTACCAGTTCCCACCCACCTGTACATTACTGGTTTAACGTTTTGCCTAGACTAGTAGATACTATGTTAGCCTAGCCGAATTAGCTTCCCTGTATGCACACTGTACTGCCTCGCTAAACTGTATGATTTATGTTGTACATTCCATGGTATGTATCTTGTCTTGTACTCTCCCAGGTCATGCCTGAAAATAGTCACCTGCTGGCTAGTGCACCTACCCGGTAAACAAAAGCTAAATAAATAAAATAAATAAAAATTTGCACAATGCAGGTCTGCTGAGAGGCAGTTTCAATGTGGTCTTCCTTTTATACCTTTTTACAATGTATTTTCCTAGAATATGCCTCCTGATTGCTATATTTTTAGCCTAGATAGTTCACAGAAGAAATGGCATCTTATTTTTGGGTGGTGAAGCACTAGCAGTACGACGCTGGAAAGTGTCTTACATAGGTACAAGATGTGTGCAGGCGATAACGCACAGTGGCCATACACCTCAGGCACTCGCATGTGGATCCATCGTCCCGGTGCCATTGCACTACTCAGTGTGGGTGAAAGCCGATGTTGTACTCACTCACACAGGTCCTTGAACAGGCATGTTACAGCCGACCTCCCATTTGTTTGTACAACTGGGGAACCACAAATGCATTATCCATAGCCTGGAGCATACACTACAATTGCCATTGTAGGATACCACACCCCATGGCACCCAGGATACCTCAGCAGTCCAGAGGGTGGCATGTTACACAGGGGAACAGGGAAGAGTGTATGACAACAGGAAGATACAGCATCGACAAGGCATACAATGGAGATATGTCAGTTCCCTCTTATGGTTTGCCAGGGACATACACACAGCTACATACATTGGATGGTCCACAGCTTGTGTAGTGCCTCAAAGTATAGTATAGCCACATGGGTCATTCTGGAGTGAAGGTCCCCAGTCCAGGTCCAGTGCAGTCGGCAGCTGACTGTGGCAGGGCGTGGAGGGCAGTGCCAGACTCTGCAACAGCTATGGTATGGGGGGAGCGGGGTTGTCTATGTACCAAGGCAATGGGTGGGAGTCCTCTATGCTATGGATATGGACCATGGTTTCCTCTGGTGCAATTGGGTCCAGGGGGGCCCTACACTATGAAGCTCTTTGGGGATGGAGTTAGATTGATCGGGGATTGGAGGGGGTGCCTTTAGTCCACCATGGCTGCTAGTCTGCTGTGCACCTGGGTGCACTTCCACAGCCCACCTGTGGGTGGGTGGCTGACTTAGACCAGCTATTCATGGTCTAACTGTGGGCTGCACTGCTCTGGGCTGCAAGGGGTGAATTTCACACTGAGTATGCCACAACATGGCATATGCATGGGAACACACCCTCCACTTGCATGACATACTATTTGTGTGCACGCTGGCCCATTACCTTGCAGCAGGTGCATCCTGCACATTTGAATATCATGCTGTGGTACACTGTTGGAGTTGTACGGCACTTCTTACATTTCCACTCGGATATGCTGCTCATCTCCTTTGAATATGGGGGTCCTGGACTAGGCTACCCTGAAGAAATACATTATCAAAAGGAAAAACCATGACCCCACTAAAAACAAGATATTGTATCTAATCTGTGACAGCCTGAGTAAATACAGTGCAGAAATGTGTAAATGAAGATCCCTATGAGAATGAGATGTAGCATCTCCCCTGCGCTATCCAGGATACAAAATATAGGATAAGAAATATTTAAAGGAAACCTACTCTGAACTGAACTTCACTGTGGTCACTGACATAAACAAACAGTTTCTTTATTGTAACAGTCACACAGGAGTCTGGTGTGCACATTTTGTGGGACACATACAAACAGAGGTGAGAAAGAATAAGTGCCTCAGCTGGGACTGAACCCAGGCTGCCCAGAATACCGTTCTGATTGTGCTAACCAGCTGAGCCACTGAGACAACTGGAACATGGGCTGTCCTCAAGCACTTTACTCTTTCTCAAATGCACAACCCAGTGGTAACACAAATATTTACTTGTAACAATCACACAGGAGTGTGGTGTGCATATTTTATGGAACACATACAAACAGAAGCGAGAAAGAATAAGTGCCTCAGCTGGGACTTGAACCCAGACCACCTGGCAGTATTGTGGCCATGAGGATGGTGTGTAGTGTGTGTGTGTGTGTGTGTGTGTGTGTGTGTGTGTGTGTGTGTGTGTGTGTACACAAAATATAAGAAATATTTAAAGCAATTCTACTCTAAACTGAACTTCACTGTGTTCGCTGACATAAACAGTTTTTTTATAACATATTAGAATGCAGTATTTATTTTGAATATTGTTTCCATGAGGATGGTGTGTATAGAGTGTGTGTGTGTGTGTGTGTGTGTGTGTGTGTGTGTGTGTGTTGCTGTAGCTCAATATATTTTTTCCCCAAAAAGATAGTAAAAAATGGCTTCTTATTGATGCATATTTAGTCTAAGCTGTTCACTGAAGACCTGGCATATGTCTGAAACTGCTCATCAAATAGTGTCTGTAGAGGTTCAAAAACAGTGTAAATCATTGATTTGCTTGGGAAAGGATGACATTTATGAGGTATGAATCTTTCTTTAAAGACAATACATTCCCAAGTTAAACTAGTATCAAAAAGCTGTTTAAATGCTTAGTATTTAAATGTGCAAATCTCCAGTTTCACAGGCAACCAATATTTAACAAATATTTAACAAGTGGTTTCAGTTTTCTAATGGCATCTGACAAGTAGCCTGGAGTTGTCTCCAACATTCTTAACAGAAAGAAGAGAATATTTTATTGCAGTTGGCTGGAAGGATACATTGAAAAGTTTAAAACATGTTTTCCACGATACTCCATTTTCCAGCTACAGATAACAAAAGGGCTGTAGGCTCTAGAGGTTAAAAAAACAGTGTAAATCATAGATTTGCTGGGGAAAGAGTGACATTTATGAGGTATGACTTTCTTGAAAGACAATACATTTCCAAGTTAAACTAGTATCAAGAAGCTGTTTAAATGCATAGTATTTAAATGTGCAAATCTCCAGTTTCATAGGCAATCAATATTTAACAAGCTGTTTCAGTTTCCTAATGGCATCTGACAAGCAGCTTACAGTTATGTCTCGAACATTCTTAACAGAAAGAAGGAAATATTTTATTTCAGTTGGCATGGAAAGATACATTGAAATGTCCAAAACATGTGTTCCATGAAACTCCATTTTCAAGCTACAGATAGCAAAATTGCTGTAGGCTCTGCCCACAGCCATAAAAACGAAGGCCCACAAATTCAAATTTGAGGGGCATTTTATGCAGCTGAGTTCTTCTGTTACAAATTATGAATGATTTACCAGAACTTAGAAAATCACTTTTAAAATAGTGCACTGAAACCTTGTACCACTGTGGAAAATTTCCACAGAGAGGTTTTTAAACCTGTCTCAAACTCAGTTCATTTTGTCAAGCAATGTTTGACTTGCACAAAAATAAAACCACTTTGTGTAAAAAGTTTACTTCCTTTTATAACTGCTCAACTGTCTAACACATATTTATTAAGCTAGATTTACACAACAGGATATGCAACATTCACCTTAATACAAGGGCTTGATGTTTGTTATTTGTTTTTGCAGTCCTATATCTTCAGGTGTCTTCTTATAGCCAAATCTAATAGTCAGGGTAATGCTTCAGCCCCAGTTTCTGGGGCTTATTAGGTGGGACATAGTCTGGGTTATCTGTAACGTGATGTGCAAGATATGTACTGTGGTGATACGGAGGACTGGGTACCTGAATCAGTGCAGGATCTACATGGGGATCTAATTTCTTTTATTTGTAAAATACAAGCCAGATAGCAAAGTCTTAGCAAAATACAACAGGGTTCTAATATGGGCATGCCTGTGTTCAGCATTTTCAACCACTGGTGTAAACATGGCAGTTTAAATCAGTAACAAATCCAATCAGATGTGTCAATATCTGAATCTCTCATTCTCGGTATTCTGCATGTGAATATGTAATGCTGTGATGGAGGTGTAGGTGGAGGTCAGATGTGCCCCAAGATGTGCCCAGAATATGTATAATTAAAGCTCTGTTGGGTGTCTGGGGGTGGGGGTCAGGAGGGTGGGGGTTGGGCAACTATACTGTGCTGGAGCAAGTTAGGTTTGTGTAGTAAGTATGTGCATGGTTTGCCTGGCTGTTTTGGCCCAGAGTATATGCCATGATGGGATGTCATGTGACTGTGACCCCATATGTGCATCTCAGGGTGGTGGGTATAGCTGCAATAGTGTACAAATGATGTGAGTGTTATGTACAACTAAAGCAGAACTGATTCACAACCCCAGTGCCAACTGTTATACTGTATAAGCATTAATAAAAGCACTCAGCAACATACTTAGTCTTTGGATATTTTTTGTTACCTATGGGATACTTTTAACAGACCTTGTTACTCAAGGTTGTTCATAGATTGTATAACACAACATGAAATTACCTGCAATAATAAAGTTGTGTACCATACTGTCAAGGTAGAGGATGGCACCCGGCATCAACCCAGCTCATCCTGACATCTAAATCAGTGAGTTGGTCAAATTCTAAGCAGGTGATCCTAGGAACTAGTGGTTGGGTATTAGTCGGGTGCACCACAAGCGGGATACTGTTGCTATGGTTCTGTTCTATTTGCATACATAGAACCTATTGAGGCACATTGAGGCACATCCACTTTTCTGCCCCCCCCTTGGTAAATCAGGTCCTTCTGGTGCTTGCTGTAGTGGATTATTTATTGTATTTTGAGTATTGCCTGTGTTATTCATGGCTTTGTGCATATACTGTGCTAAGCACTGGTTCACTGGAGTGACCCATGTGGATATATGAAGTGTTTGTGCAACTGATTTCATTGGTGGGTTTTAACATAGGGATTTCAGCCCTGTAAGAGGTGCCAGGATATTGGAAACCCAGCATAAAGGAAACTGGACCACTTTCCCCTCAGGGAATGAAGAGAAGTTGGGGGACGGGAGGTGGAAAAATGTTGCTAGCTCAAGGAGATGGTAGTTGATTGTTTAAGTAGTAGATCCAGTGGGAGGAGCCACATGTTTGCCCTACGAAACCACAGGACTTTCCTTTCTATTCACTAGGGCAGCCCATGTGGATGTATGAAGTGCTTGTGTGACTAATTTGGTTAGCGGCTCTGACATAAGAGTTTCTGCCCTGTAAGAGTTGCCTGAGATATCAGAAACCCAGGCAAGAGGAAACTGGACTGCCCCAAATTAGATGTGTGTTTCCAGCTGAGCTTTCAAACTTGTTGTAACCTTGGCATAGAGGAGAGGAAACCCCACCTATGGAGGGAACTGCTGGGAATCTAAGGACTTGGTTAGCTTTCTCTACAGGCTTAAACTTATAAAGAGAGCTGCATTTGAGCTTATGGAGTTCTGCTGTAGGATTTCCAAATTGAAGTGTGGTGATGTACATCGACCAGTTGGCAGGATTCAAACCTGGGAAAGAGAAAAGATTTCAGTTATGTGACAAGAATCATATGATGTTCATGACATGTTATCATTGTTGATGAATAAAGGGTGAGGGAGGCAGAATTGTTCTTGAGAAATCAAGTCTGCATCAAATGTTCCAATGGGGCATATAGTTTCCAGTAGAAAATTACTACAGTCACTGTCCATAACTGATGAAGTTATGAGGAGTACATATGTATATGTTGCTGTCTTCTGTAGATCAGATAGTTGAAGATATTTCTTAGGATTGAATACGAATGAGCAGCAGTGGGAGATTCAATAGCCTTGAAAATAAATGCACTGTGGAGTCACATTCAGATGCGGGTACTCATGGCCAGAATGCAGTGGCAGTAATAGAAAAAAGCCTGCCACTCACCACCTCAGTGAAGAGCAAGCAAAAGGCAGGTTCTCAAGGGTCAGTCCATTTTATTAAAGATGCACAGCTTGCACTAAAAATTACATGCAGACCCAAAACATGGAGGAGCGTTGCCTGACACATTTCATATCTCCCCAAATGCTTTATCAAAGGCCTTTGATAAAGCATCTGGGGTGATGTGGAATGCCTCAGGGGATGCTTCTCCCTGTTTTGGGTCTGCATGTCATTTTTACTGCAAACTGTGCACCTTTATTAAGATGGACTGACACTAGAGAACCTGCCTTCTGCGAGTGCAAAGTGTCCTTGATGTGGTGAGTGCCTGACATTCTTTTATTTACATATTCAATAGCCTGCAGTGCATGTTAGAGAAGAGGTGGGCAAGCCAGGAATTTTTCACCTAGAGCCAAGCCAGAGCTGAGCCAGGCATCTGGCTTGACTCTATGAGCCAAAACACGAGCTGAGCCCTGGCTACTGCAGGCTGCTGTCCACATAGGGGTTAAACATTTCAGTCACTACACTAACTACTAAGACTGGGAAAAATGCTTATGTTGACCATAACTGTCTCGGCTTGACTTTGGATCTCAAATGCTGATAGAGGTTGAGTTGAAGTGAGCCAGCCACTAAGCTCAGGCCAGGATCAAGCCTTCTCTGGCTTGCCCACCTCTATGTTAGAGCTGATATACTGTAGCTCTGATCTTTTGTTTTCTGGTCATGCTGTCCTTCCAGGACTAAGTACAATCACAGATGACTGTACTTAGCCCCTGGAGAAAAGCAGAATCAGAAAAACATCTGACTGAAGCTTATAAAAGCTCTAACATGCACCACAAGCTATTGAATCTCCCACTGCTGCACTACTGCAGTGATGTCAGCTGCAGGGATTCTGTGATTTGTAGTTACAGAAGATGCCAGCCAAGAAGCACTTGCTCAGCTGCAAAGAGTTGCTCCACAGGTACGTTCAGTGCCAAAACCGCCTCTCAGCCAACAAAAGGATTTTGAACTTATGACACCTGATCGCCGATTGGTCTAGGCTTCTACTGGCTTTTACTGCAGGCTGTTGTGGCATTTAGATCTACCATGGGAAATTACAGCTGGTTCCTAGGTGTGTCACTAGCTTTACTAGCGCTCAGCTCAATTCTTCGGAACCCTCATCCCTCCCTAAAGTGGAATGACCCTTGCGCTTCCCCCAGTCCTGCATCCAACAGCTCCTTTCAGGTAGCCATTCCGGACTATTGGGCTTCTCAGCTGTCTCTGCAGGGGAATGGGACATCTCCCGAACTGCCTTTGCAGATTACTCCCCCATCCAGACTTGAGACTTCCTACTCATGGCAAATTTCCACCAGGACACTAGTGGCTGCAACACTAGGCCAGTATAACACCAGGAGTGGGTACAGGCCTACCCATTAACATCGCCTCCCCTATTGCCCCAAAAATAGTGTTTACAAATTACAGTTTGCTGCTTTAAAAAGAATCCTGCTTCTTTTACTATTGTGCTCAGGCAATTTTGAACTCAACCCAGGACCATTAGACACCCTTGCTTCTCCATCAGACCTGGCAGGTATCAAGGGAATGTCTTTTATGCATCTTAATGCCTGTAGTTTGCTGAAAAAGTTCAACCTTATCCAGGCTTGGGTGAGCCACACCCTACCTGACGTCCTAGTGATCACTGAGACCTGGCTTAGGCCAGCCACCACAGACAATGAAATCAATATTCCAAATTATTTACTCTTCTGAGCAGATAGGCAATCAAGAGGAGGTGGGGTGGCAGTTTATGTAAGGGACAAATACTCAGCCGCATGCATAGATGCATCGTCCTCCCCCAAAGAATTTGAGTGCTTGACCCTAAAGATCGAACTTTCTCCTTCCAGTGCACTCTGTGTGATAGGCTGCTACAGGCCCCCTTCTGCCGGGCCGCATCTCCTGTTGCACCTCAGTTCCGTACTGGGGCTCAGTTCCTTGGAAACCATTATTCTTGGCGACCTGAACTACGATTGGCTATCAAGTGCATCAGCTCCCTTGAAATCCTTTTGTGACACTCTAGGGCTGGTGCAACTCATTGGCGGCCTACTCGCCCAAATAAAAAGAACCTTAACAACAGCTCCCTCTTAGATGTAATTTTGGTTAGCAAGCCACACCTGTTCTCTCATGTCGGAACATTTTTCTCAGACATTAGTGATCATTGTATAATCACCACCATTAGATCTGTGCACAACCCACAGTTTGTGGCAAAGTTCTCTATCAAGAGTTGCAAATGCAACTTTGATTTGTTTGCTTATGTCCATGACTTGAAACATTCACTGCGATGGCAGGAATTCTTCCTAGCCAAAACTGTTAACAGGGCATATACTATTTTTTATGATATTTTAAGTGAGGCTTTAAATAAGCATGCACCCTTGGTTAAGGTGCGGGTCAGGAGCAGCACGTGCCGTTGATTCTCACCTGAGCTCAAAGCTTCCCTGTTAGAAAGGGATACTTTATGGAAAAAAGCCCGAAGAAGCAAGAACGACTCGGATTGGTGTCTTTTTAAGTGAGCACATAACAAGTGCACCAAGTTGGTCAGAGCAGCCAAGGCCGCCTACTATCATTCGGAGCTAGCCTTTGCCTCAAGAAATCCTTCAAAGCTTTGGAAAACATTAAAAGACATGTATGGACACACACCTGGTAATTCCATTCCAGCAAAAATTAAGTCCAGTGGCAGCGTTATCTCTAACCGATCGGAGATATTGGAAGCCCTCAATAACCATTTTGCAATGGCAGAGCTAGCATTTGATACTTCTCCTGCCAATGACCTCTGCACAGCACAGGGCCCACCAACCCATGAGTCCCCCTCTACCAAGGAGGCCTTCTCCCTCCTGCCTGTCTCTCTAAAAGAGGTGGAAGACCTACTGCTGCAAATGGACACCAGAAAGGGAGCAGGCTCCGACTTCATATAGCCATACTATCTGAAATGTGCCTACCATGTGCTTGCAGTGCCAATCACCCACCTATTTAACATGTCACTCTCCCAGGGTAGCCTCCCCCCCAATGGAAAATAGCCCATGTCTTCCCTCTATTAAAAGCAGGTGACCCCTGCGATCTAAATAATTACAGACCGATCTCCTTCCTCACCATCCTGTCTAAATTTCTAGACAAACTAGTGTGTGGCCAGCTAGGGATATACTTAGAATCCAGAAACCTATTAAATCTGGTTCAGTCTGGATTCAGAGCAAAGCACAGCACCATAACAGCCCTAGCAAAGGTGACCAATGATTGGCTCCTAGACCTTGACAACAAGAAGCATGTCTGTGCCATTTTCTTGGATCTTAGTAAGACATTCGACACAGTCAATCACAGCCTGCTTCTTTCCTCCCTAAGCACCTTAGGCCTGGACCATAAATCTATGTGCTGGTTTGCAGACTACCTCGGAGAATGGAAACAGCAGGTTAAAGCTGAAGGTGATCTTTCTCCATTAAAACCTATGCTGAGGGGCATGCCCCAGGGCTCTATCCTTGCTCCCCTCCTCTTTGCAGTCTACATTAACAACATCAATGACCCCATCAAAAAAGTCAACATCCACTTATTCACGGACGACACTGTACTGTACTTGAGTCATCCCGCATCAGAAGAAGCCTGTGAAGACCTCCAAGCTGAATTTAACCTTCTACAATACCAGCTCATAAACAAAAAGCTTTTGTTCAATGCAAAAAAGGCAAAAGCCATGCTCTTCTTCCCTCCTTGCATGTGCAATCCCTGCTGGGGGGGGGGAGCTATCCCACAAATTACCACTGTTCTTGGAGAAACACTAGAGTATGTAGCTAAATTCAAATATCTAGGAGTTTGGCTTGATCATAAACTTTCCTTTGCCGACCATCTCAAAGAACTACAGAAGAAACTAAGGCAAAGATTAGGACTATTCTACAGAATTAACCACCTGCTCACAAAGGAGGCCAAGATTCAACTGGTTCAAGCTACCTTCCTGTCTTTAATAGATTACACAGACCTGCTCTACAGCCACTGCACTGCCTCTGCACTGGCTAAGTTGGACACCCTCTACCACAGAGCTATCAGGTTCATTTCTGGCCTTCCACTTTCCACACACCACTGCTCCCTGTACTCATCATTAGGCTGGACTTCCCTTCACTATAGAAGGAATAGAAATGCCACCCTATGGGCCTTCAGAGCCGTGACCAACAAGCTCCTGTCATATGTCTCAGATTGTATTCCCTGGAGTGTGTTAGGCATCTACGCTCTAAGGAGCTATTCCCTAATTGCCCTCCAAGTTCCAAGGGTCAAAACTCATTTCGGCAAAGGTACTCTAAGCTTCTCTTTACCCACATTGTGGAACGGTTTACAAAGGAACTTGAAGCTGAGCTGCCCTGTTAGCCTGAATATCTTCAAGGCACTCTACGATCGCTTCATGAAAGCACCTTGCAAATGTTTTCCTCACCATTAGCCCACTAATTCCGCAACTCCCCCTTTCCATCCTGACGCTCGCCATGTTTCTACCCCTGGCTCTCACTCTTTCCCTATTAACTCTTCCTTCTGCACCCACCCTTCCCTGTCCACTCCAGCCTGGCTAAAGTCCCACCCCATCCATAGTAGTGTCCCAATTATCTACCCCTCCTCTGTCATTATCATAATAAACAGGGACTTGAATTCAGGCTTTTTTTAACAATGTGTAAAATGGTTGCCACTGATCTTTAACACAAAAAAGGTCCAACCATAGCTAGTCACAAGGGTGATACCCATGAACTTACTGTTGTTTTGTGCAAACTTTGGTTCTCTCACTTTGCAATAAAAAAAAACACTCCACTCCACACTGGGCAGCCTCTCTCTCTCTCTCTCTCTCTCTCTCTCTCTCTCTCTCTCTCTCTCTCCCTCTCCCTCTCCCTCTCTCCAACACCAGGAGGAAGGAGCTACTGGTATAACTAAAACTTCTCTACTGGGACTAAGAACTAGAAATCTTGTACTGGGACCTTCAATTTAGGGTATAAAAAAAAGAGTCAATGTGTTTGTCAGAGGTAGTTGAAGTAAATTGTTATCTGTTATCTGTGTACTTATCTAGGTGCTTGCCACAGGTGTCAGAAAGGAATTGTTATCTGTGAAATTAACTAAGTGTAGAAAGATCTTCAAAGTAGAGGGAGTGGCTTAGCTAGAAGGAGCCAGGTTAAAACCAGATTTAAGCACTACCCTAGATAGCTTCTGCCAGAGAACAGACAGAACACCAGGAGGAAGGAGCTACTGGTATAACTAAAACTTCTCTACTGGGACTAAGAACTAGATATCTTGCACTGGGACCTTCAATTTAGGGTAAAAAAAAAGAGTTAGTGTGTTTGTCAGAGGTAGTTGAAGTAAATTGTTATCTGTTATCTGTGTTCTCTGTGTACTTATCTAGGTGCTTGTCACAGGTGTCAGAAGGGAATTGTTATCTGTGAAATTAACTAAGTGTAGAAAGATTTGCAAAGTAGGGAGAGTGGCTTAGCTAGAAGGAGCCAGGTTAAATCCAGATTTAAGCACTGCCCTAGACAGCTTCTGCCAGAGAACAGACAGAACACCAGGAGGAAGGAGCTACTGGTATAACTAAAACTTCTCTACTGGGGCTATATTGCCCTCCTTCCCTCCCCTCCACCCCCACCCTAAACCAGTTCTACTTTTATAGGCACAGGATTTAACTGACAACAGGAACTTCCTGTTTGGGAGCAGGAAGTGAGCGATCACAGAGCCACCAAAGACTCACCATCCTAGAAGGGCAAGAGTAGCTCTCCATCCCCCCCCAGCTGCTGAAGGTCTGACTCCGAGCAAGTAAGGAGACTACTGAGAAATATAGGAACTTCTTTTCTTAGAACAGGAAGATCAGGAGCTAAAAGGGCACAGAGGCAGTAAGTAAGTAGGGGAAAAAAAACAGAAACAAAAAAAAATAAACAAACAGAGGAAAGAGTAAGTATTCCAAACAACAGTTAGGAGCCAGAAAAAAGACATGATGGGAGTGATGCAGTGCAGGTGGCTGTGGAGCAGCAGTGTTCCAGGAGACGTTCTGGAGGATGCAGTGTTGTCCCATCTGCAGGCACCTCTCTGGGCTGAGGGAGGAGGTTGCTCATCTCCAGGCTGAGTTAGCCAGGATTTGTGGGACCTCCTCTCCCACCCAGGGATCACCAGGGTCACTGCTGTTGCCTCAGAGGTTGCCAAGAAAGAGGAATGGTTGGACCACAGTGGGCTCAGGGAGGGTGAGGGTAGTGGAACAGAGGCACATACCTCCAGTTGTACCTCTCCACAATTTCTATGCTGTTCTGGAAAAGTGTGGTTCCTCTATGGAGGCACCCACAGTGGAGACCAAGGTGGATGCTGGGAACCTCCACAAAGGAGACCCACAGGAGGGTGGCATGGGACCCCACAGGGGAAGGAAACAACTCCTGGTGGGGGACTCCATTGTTAGGAAGGTAGAACTGGGGGAGGAAGGGGAGAGGGAGGTAAGGTGCCTGCCTGGCACCATGGCTTGCAGAGACAGGGAGAAAATCCTCAGGATCACTGGAGCAGCTGCACAGGGGAGGGAGCTGGATGTCATTGTCCACCTAAGGACAAATGACCTGGCTAAGAAAGGGATCAGAGCAGTGCAAGAAGCATTTGTGGAGATGGGGAGGTGCCTTAGACAAATAGCGCACACGGTAACCTTCTCGAAGGTGCTGCCTGTCTATGGCATGGATGAGGCTAGGGTGCTCCACACCATGGGATTCAAGCAGTGGTTGAAAACTGGTGCAGAGCTCAGGATTTGGCTTCATTGGGGACTGGGGTCCACCTGGATGGATGCAGGCCTATACTGGCGTGATGGTCTGCATCTGTCCAGGAGGAGAACCAGGATCCTAGGTGATAGGTTTAAATACTTCATTGGCATTTAAACCAGCCGAGGGAGGCACTGGAAAGGGCAGGAAATCCTAACCCCAAAAATCAGGGTACTAAGTAGAGGTAGACACCAACATAGAGATGTCAATATGGAGAAGCACAGGGGTAAATGGAGAAAGTGACAAATGCAATAAGGACAGGGATGGAGCAAAAAGGGGTAAGGCCATCAAGAAATGGAGAGTAATGAGTACCAATGCCTGTAGTCTGGGCAACAAGCTCCCTGAACTGGTGGCCTTGATGGAAGAAGGATGCCTGGATATCATAGCAGTCACAGAAACATGGTACACAGAGAACCATGACTGGGATGTTAACATACCAGGGTACACAAACCTACAGGAGAGACAGGGAGGGCAGAAGAGGGGGGAGTAGCTCTCTATGTAAGGGAAGGGATAAAAGCAACTGAACAAAAGAGTAAACAGGGAGGAGAGGAGGCACTGTGGGTCACCTTAGTGACTGGAAATGGCACCACAGTCTGCACAGGGGTTTTATACAGATCCCCATGTCAGGGGGAGGGAATGGACAAGGATATGATAGAAGGCATACTTAGGATGGCAGAGAAAGGGGAGATACTGTCGATGGGGGACCTTAATATGCCAGATGTTAACTGGAGCACCTTTGCTGCAGCCACATCTAAAAGCAGGGCCATTCTTGATGCCCTTCAGGTGGCATGCCTCAGACAGCTAGTTTTGGAACCTACTCATGAGGGAGCAATCTTAGACCTCGTACTCTCAAATGGGGACAGTGAGAGTATCTCAGATCTAGAAGTGGGTAGCCATTTGGGAACAAGTGACCACTAAACAGTGTGGTTCACTATAAGCTCAGCTACAGAGTCAAGGCATACAAAAGTGAGGGTTCTGGACTTCAGAAGGGCTGACTCTGGCAAGATGGGAGAGTGCCTTAGAAAAGCACTAGCAAACAGGCTAGAAGGAGAGGTGGAGCAACAATGAGGAAATATCAAAACTGCCATCACAGAGGCAACAAGCCTTTGTGTGAAGTGAATAAACAAATCAAAATGAAAGAAAAAGCCACTATGGTTCTCAAAAGAAGTGGTGGTGAAGGTTAGGGAGAAAAAGATAGCATTTATGAAGTAAAATGGAAACACAGAACGAGCAGGACAGAGAACTGTACCAGTTAAGGCAGAAGGAAGCAGGGAAGGTAGTCAGAATAACAAAGGTACAAACTGAGGAAAAGATAGCCAACTCGGTTAAGAAGGGGGATAAAACCTTTTACAGGTATATCAGGGAGCGTAGAAAGACAAAGGGAGGGATAGTGAGGCTGAATAGAATGAATGGTGGGTGGGCAGAGAGTGACAGTGAAAAAGCAGGGATACTGAATGAATACTTCTGTTCAGTATTCACAAAAGAGGAAGTGGGGGAGGTGCCTAATCCAATTAACAGAAGCACTCTGGAGAGGTCGATCCCAGTCCTTTCACAGAAGAAAGGGTTCTGAAAGAACTCCTAAAACTGAAGGTGGACAAAGCAATGGGGCCAGATGGAATTCACCCCAGAATTCTAAAAGAATTAAGCAGAGAACTAGTGACACCGCTGACTACCCTTTATAACAAATCATGGGAGGATGGTGTGGTACCTGAGGACTGGAAGAAGGCTGATGTGATTCCCCTTCTCAAAAGTGAGAGCAAGATAGAGGCAGGAAACTACAGACCTGTCAGTTTGACCTCTGTGGTAGGGAAAGTGATGAAATCACTTCTGAAGGAAAGAATTGTTGAGTACTTAGAGGCCAGTGGGGCACAGGACCCAAGGCAGCATGGGTTCACAGCGGGAAGGTCATGTCAGACAAATCTAATTGATTTCTTTGACTGGGTGACCAAAGTTGTAGACCAGGGAGGGGCTGTGGACATGGCCTACCTAGACTTTAGCAAGGCATTTGACACAGTCCCACACAAAAGATTAGTAGTCAAATTAACCAGCCTTGGATTGGGTCCCAGGGTGGTAGCCTGGGTAAAACATTGGCTGAACAACAGGACACAGAAGGTAATTGTAAATGGAGTCCACTCTGAAGAAAGAGGGGTTACTAGTGGGGTACTGCAGGGTTCAGTACTGGGTCCAGTCCTTTTTAATGTCTTTATAAGTGACATTGCAGAGGGACTGGAAGGAAAAGTATGCCTCTTTACAGATGACACAAAGATCTGCAACAGGGTTGATACACAAGGAGGCGTGGAAAGGATGAGAAGGGACCTGGCAAGGTTGGAGGAATGGTCAGAAGTATGGCAGCTTGGATTCAATGCAAAGAAGTGAAAAGTAATGCACCTTGGAAACAAAAACCCAGGAGAAGATTACACAATGGGGGAGGTAGTAACAACAACAAAAATGGAACGGAACCTGGGGGTAATCATATCAGATGACCTTAAGGTTGGCAAGCAATGTGGGAAGGTGGTAGGGAGGGCTGGGGGGATACTGGGATGTATAGGGAGAGGCAACACCAGCAGAAAACAGGAAATTGTTATTCCCCCCTGTACAGACAGTTGGTGAGACCCCATCTGCAGTACTGCATCCAGTTCTGGAGACCCCATCTCCGCAAGGACATAGACAGGATGGAGGCAGTTCAGAGGACGGCAACTAAAATGGTGCAGGGTCTGCAAGAGAAGCTGTACGAGGAGAGGCTAAAGGAGCTTAATATGTATACCCTTGAGGAAAGGAGGGAGAGAGGGGACATGATAGAAACATTTAAGTACCTCAGTGGAATCAACAAAGTCCAAGAGGGTAGCATCTTTCAGAAAAAGAGATGTGCAAGAACAAGGGGACACAATTTGAAGATAGAGGGAGGGGATGGCTCAGGGGCAATGTGAGGAAGTATTTTTTCACAGAGAGGGTGGTGGACGCACGGAATAGCCTTCCTGAGGAGGTTGTGGGGTCTAAAACTGTGGGGAGAATTCAAGAATGCATGGGACAGACATAAGGCAATTTTTGTGGGGGTAGGAAGAAATAGGCTGTTGGTTAAATAGGATCTGCAGCTTATCCTCTAGGTAGGGAAATGGGCAGACTAGGTGGGCCAAGCGGTCCTTATCTGCCATCAAAGTCTATGCTTCTATGTTTCTCCCTCTCCTTCCTGTTCATCTGCCTTATGTTCTGCTAGTGGTGTCAGCAGACCAGGTAGAAGAGAGGAGCGAGCATATTGTATTTCTTTAAATAAATTGACTCCTTTTTTTGAAGCCACAACTGGGCATCTTTTAACTTATTAAAGCTCTGTTGTGTGAACAACATTGTCCCAGCTGTTCTGCCTACTGCTATTTGGGCAAGCAGTCTGCAGACAGCTAACACAAGGCTCCAAACAAGAGGCTTCCTCGATCTCCTCACTGGCCATCAAAACTCAGGTATGCACCAAACCCATGGATCTGAGGGAGGAAATCCCTTTTTTAAATTTTAAATTAAAAAAATATATATATAGTAGCCTTGCATTTAGAGAGGTTGCAGATTTAAACTTCACCAGCAAAGGGGCTGCCAAATGGCCAAAATTCACCTTTGACAACCTTTGTGAACTTTTTCTGGACCCTGGAAACTCCGACTTTGCTGAAATTGTGAAATTTTTGCCATGAATTGTCTGTTTTTTTTTTGGCAAAATGCCCTCTTCACAAATGAATTTTGGGTACATTTTCTGAAAAAAAGGCAAACTTTGCTGTTCAAAACTTTGCAAATTCCATGGATCTCACTAAGTCGCAAAGCAAATTTTGGCCTCTTTGACCATTCCAACTTGCGTTGCAAGGCGTTCTGCTCTCCTTCACTCAGTGCACTACAAAATAATTGATGGTCTTGCAGAGGAATTGGCTGCATGCACACAGTCAGCCCCAGTGAGTGGTTGCTGACATGAAAGTCTCTGTGGAGCAGAGACTGATGTGGGTCTTCATGTTTGGACACTGCCACCAATGAAGCAGAGCAAAATAAATGGTGTGCATTCAGCTTGTATTTCATACATCTTTCGTAAATGTCACGTCCCCTTTTATTTATTTTTTTTTTTACCAATTATTTTACCAGGTGAGACACGCTAAGCTGAAAGCTTGTTTGCAGGTGCAACCTGGGAGCACGAGGAAGTTAAGTGACTTGCTCAGGGTCACACAGTATGCAAGTGAGGGCTGTGGGATTCAAACCCAGGTCTCCAGATTTGCAGCTCAGAGCCTTAGACCACTGCGCCATACTGCCTCCTGAAATTTTACTGAGGACATGTGCTCAAAATCTGAATCTTCAGCTCCTAGAGTTCATCTTCCCTTACAGTTCATAGAACCACAGAAACATAAAAGTTGTCGGCAGATAAGGACCTCTTGGCCCACCTAGTCTGCCCAGTTTTCCCTGCCTACAGTGCCACTGCAGATCCTACTTGATCTCCAGTCGTCTCCTCCCCTTGCCTTACTACCAAGGTCCCCTTGTATCTGTCCCATTCATGCTTGAATCCTGCCACCTACTTGAAGTTATAATCCTTTGTTGTGACATCACAGTCTGTAGCCATAGGAACAAGTGTGATGTCACAAGCACATCATTATGCCATTAGGTAGGGAATGTGTAATAGGAGCTGATGAGCTCTCAGTAAACAAAGACCATGTTTTCATGCATATAACCTCAGCAGAGAATAATAGGGAGAAGAAATACAGAGAATGAGAAATGTAAACTGAATTGTGTTCAAATACTGTGTTTTTCAAAGTTCTCAAGGAGGCGTTGGCAGCTTTTTAATGAAATCAAGATCAATAAGCAGTTCTGATAACTTTGAATTTAATAAGCATTAATTGGCAATGTCTTGGATAAAATGAATGTGCAGATATTTCACACAATTTTTTGTCCAATAACGTTGAGTAGTTAACATATTTCTGCTCCCTTGATCTCATATTTTCATATGCCATCTTTGATTTGTCACGCAATATTATTTTCAGTTTTTGAACTTAATTGCACAACGACAGATTAATTATAAATAATACATCTATTTAACATGATGTGCCCTTACAATTTGCATAAATGTTTTTCTATTACAGATGCATCAGATTTTGTGGAATGGTGTTCTGATGACAAGTGAATAGAATTATCAAGCATTTTTGTACTTAAGCATGCTAGCAGTGAACTATTTGACCTATACTTTTTCATTCTGTCTTAGATTGTCCCTTATATCCTGTTTTGTATCATATCCTTTTGAGTCTGCTTGGGGACTTTTTTATATATTTAAAATAATAAAAGGAGTGCTCCTTTTAATATAGTGTGGTCCATGTTTTCATCAGTATTCTGCGTTGTTTTTGAACACCCATTGTTTAATATCACTTTTTTGTGCCTAAAATGAGCCAGTGCACATGAGACACTGCTCCCTGCCCTTTCAGGGCCTATAGGTGCATAAAAACACCTGAGAATACTGACAAAAACCTGGTTCGAGTCACATTAACAGGAGTGCTTCTTTGATTATTTCAAATGTAAATAAAGTGCTAAGGCAGACTCAAAATAGGGAAAAAGAGTATTATACAAGACAGTAGGTGAGGGGCAATCTAAAAAAGAATAAATCATGGTACCATTAGCACTAAAATCCCATTTCTTGTCACTGTCTAATTGCATCTAGAATCTAATCCTTCATGTTATCTTGTTTTTCAATTTGCTGTACCTGTTAATATTGAATCCTATATTATACTGTTCTTTCTTTTTTTGAAACCCAGCTTTGTTTGCTGTATAGTACATAGAATGTATTAATCAGTGCAATTAAATGAATATTCATACATATCATTTCTGTGAGCTGCAGTTACAAGTGTCCAGATTACATCTTCTGTATACTGTTGCTTTCTTATCCATTGTTTTGTTGCCAGTCTTAACTAGGACCTCCTTGTAAATGAGCAGTGCTCAGTGGCACTTTTTCCCTGGTATTTTCCTGTATCACTCACTGGTGAGACCCCACCTGGAGTATTATGCCAGTTCTGGAGGCTACACCTTAGAAAGGACATAGACAGGGTGGAGGCAGTCCTGAGGAAGGCAAGTAAAATGGTGCAGAGGTTGCATCACAAGCCTTACTAGGAGAGACTGAGGGATCTCAGCATGCACACCCTGGAAGGGAGGAGAGTGAGATAGGACTAAAAGTGGTTATAAAAAAGGCTGGTACCATGCCTGCTGTGGGGATAACCAATTGGCTCCACAACTGGGGCTAGCTCTAGTTCAGTGAGAGAATTCCCTGGCAGGTGCAAACAGGATCCCTTCCACCTTCTTGTCCACCCAACATAGATTATAGTGCTCATAGGTGCAAGCAAAATTTGACCCTCCTGCATGCCAGAATTACAGCTGTGAATGGCGGCTGGATCTGTTTCCACAGCTGGATGCTAAATTGTTGATTCAGTTGCTATTACTTGGACTGGATCATGCCTGCTGGGTTTGCTTGGCAGTTGAAACATATGTTTAAACTGTGACTGGATCTCATCAACTGGGAGAATTTAGATTAAAAGCAGCTGAGCCCCTACATATCTATTATTTGTGCTCCCATTCCTTCCAGATTACTTGTCTGACATAGCCCAAACCCCCTCAAGATACAGAAAGGAGCTCTGAGTCCTTTCTCTCTCACTCCTTCTGGCTGAATAGCTAAGGAAAACTGCATGTGGATCTGAGCCCTGGTTGCCCCAGCTGGGCTAGCTGTGTAACATTTCTTTCAAAAAGCCATAGTTATTGTATTTTTTGAACCAGTGCTGAATCCTGAAGCATCTTCATCGACAACCACAGTAACACTTGTTCTTGAAGCTTTAATTCTTTTTACTGCCTTAACTGGCTAGACCAAAGTGTGCCATTTACCTCAACTAAGGCTGGAAAGGTGCCCATAGTGGAAAAATTAAGTTGATCCCTGCCCTATGATCCTGCTGAAAACAAAAACAAAAAAAAATGTCTGACTTGCAGGGATGTGGCCCTAGTGTAGTTCCTCTGCTCCTACTATACCTCTTTCATCAAGCACCAATTCCTGAAACAAAATAAGCCCATACCGCTCAGCTGTCCCTGATTTTCAGAGACGTCCCTGATTTTGACACAGACATATCCACTGTACCACCAATTCAGGCAGAGGTCCCATCTGCCTGGATTAGTGGTAGTTCAGGTGGATGTTAAAGATCCCATGGCACTTATCGAAAAGAGTAGGGGAATTGTATTGAGAAAAGTTGGACTTCATTACAAAAGAAATAATATCCTATACATCAATAACTAAGGCAAAATACAGCAAAAATAAACAAAGTAATAAACAAAAAAGCTCCTAAAAGAAAGATGCAAAAGAAATAATGACAATTAATCAACAGAAAAGAGATCACAATTGTGCCATAAATGAAAAAATGTTGGCCCTGCTAGGATCTTGAAATCATGCAATTTAACTAAACGAATAGCAGTTCTAATATTCTCAATCACTTCTTGTACCGTAATCACTTTTTGATGCAAGACCAACATGCATCTGGCCTGCCATAAATAATAACGAATCAAAGCAAAAACAATAAATAAAGTATCTGCATGATATTTTTGGCACAAAGCACCATGTGTACAGAACATAAGCTGTTCATAAGATAAATGTAACATCAAAAGTTCAGACCACAAGCCTGCTAACAAAGTCCAAAAAGTAAGAGCAAAAAGGCAGTCTAAAAAAAGATGCTGTTGAGTTTCTATAATACCCTGACAACGATCCCTGGGGCAATATCGAGCATCCAATGCTTTGTGTTTATGGTTACCTTTGACACTTAAACATCCATAATTACCCAACCAGACCATATCCCAAACATAGAGGGGTAAACGGGGATTGCTGAGTTGCTGGAGAATCCATTCAAAGCAATTTGAAGGGTGAAAAGGGAAAGCTACCTCGTCCCGCGCCTCCCTCCTCCAAACTTTGTCATAAAGCATCGGATGAGACAAAACACAAAAATCCTGTGGGGAAAAAATCCAGGACAGAGCCACCTTAAGAGCTTCCTTCCCATACAGGAGAATTTCCGAAAAACGAAAAACCCAACCCTTTTTCTCCAGTTCCCAAGTTGGAAGGCAGGGTAACAACCATTTCAACAAAAAAGGTTTCCAAACCACCTCCCCCGGTTTTAATGCTTTCCCAAAATTATAATTAAAAAATAAACTATAAAAAAAGCAACAGGGTGGATCATCCTAACCCCACCCTCCTTGAGTGGTCTATAAGTTATACTACGCTTCACTGGGTTCAAACAGGACCCCCAAAACCCTTGAAAAAAAATCCCATATAGCCTGGTACAAAAGGCCAGAGGCGGGGGAAATACATAACAAAGAGACCAAAGTCTTGAGCAACACAACCCTTTTCTTTTTACCAATCTGGTACCATTTCCAGCCTGAAATAAGACCTTCGGTCCTCCCCAAAGCAATCTGCCAATTATAAGAGTGCATTTCCCCTGTTCCCAAAAAAATACCCAAGCACTTAAAGGGAGCTGTAGAGATCGGTATCCCTGCATAAGTACCAGTCTGTGGAAGAGTGAGGTGATCCACGGGCACCCCCACACTTTTCCTAAAATTAACACAAGATCCCGAAACTGAGGAATACGATTGGAGGACCTGTACCAACGCAGCCTCCTCCATAAAGATGTCCACAGTCAAGACCAAATCATCAGCATAAGCTAAAATTTTGGTAGATCTGATGGAGGAACCCCCCCCAGCCCCAAAATATGAGGACAAAGAGAAATTGCCCTAATCAAAATATCAATACAAAAATTTTAAAGAAGAAGGCTTAAGGGGCACCCTTGTCGGACCCCCCCATACCATAGTCACAGGCTTCCCTAACCAACCATTCACATTAGGAATGATGGTAGCCCCATCATAGAGAGCCTTAAGCCAAAAGAGCAATGGAACAGGAATCCCAAAGGCCCGCAACACCGAAAATAGGAAGTCTTGGGAGACCCTATCAAAGGCCTTCTCTTGGTCCAAACCCAAGACCCAACCAGTAACCATCCCTTTTTCACCAAGGGCAAATAATTCTTTCAGCAGAATAAAATTGTCATGTTGGCTTCTACCTGGAATGCCACAAGTCTGAGCAGGACTTAGACGATCAGTAATTTTAAGTAATCTAGCCAACAAAATTTTAGCCAGGATTTTATAATCCACATTCAATAAGCTCTGTGGTCTCCAATTATGCAAATCAGCCCTATCCCCTTTTTTAAAAATTAGGACCAAAATGGCTTCCTTCATGGACTTTGTAAAAGAGGCTCTAGTCAACATGTCATTAAATAACAAAGTTAAAGCAGGAACTAAATCCTCCTTGAAGGTTTTATAAAAATGGGCAGTAAGGCCATCTGATCCTGGTGCTGAATTTTAATTTAAACTACCTATGGCCTGAGCCACCTCCGAGGCTATAATATCTCCTGACAACATACCCTGCTCGGCTGAAGAGAGCAAAGGGAGGTGCAAAGAGTCAAAAAAGGAGTCAGCCGACTCACAAACAGGTAGACTACCTAACATGGTGAGGACATGTTGTTCCACAACCTGAACCAATCATCCGGCTCTATAACCAAGTCACCAGAGGGCGACCGTAAAGTCTGAATAAACTTAGACTCCACTCGTCATTTACAGGCCTTAAATGGGTCCAACCCTCCTTTGGTCACCCGGGTCCGAAATCTAGCCTCCTGTCCCAAAGAACTAGCCCGATCAGATTGCAAGGTTTTCATCTGTGTACAAACCACTGCAATCTGATCGCTAAAATCATTATTAGTAGTATCAGATAAGGAAATCAGATGCTGCAATTGTTGCCTTAATGCTAAATATTTTAAGTATTGAGCCGTCTAATTTGCTGTAGCTGTCCCCTGAAAAATCTGCCTCCATCTGATTTTAGAATCTTCCCACTATTCACATGGTTAATCATTGATATCGACCACCAAGAGCCTGGCCGCCCATTTCCCTCCTCCATAACTTCAGAAGGTGAGGATCCTCCAAAAGGGAATCATTAAGCTTCCATCTATTTTTTTTACACCTCGGGGTTTTGTGCCACGAAAAGGACACTCTAAGGGCCGCATGATCTGAAAACTCAACACCCAAAGTCTGACACGAAATAATCGTCAAAACTTTAGACAAAAAAGCAAAATCAATATGAGTCCTTAAAGGTCCCTTAAAAAAGGTAAACCCCTCAGACTCATGACAAAACCGGTAAGCATCTACTAGCTGGGCAGTGGTGATAACATCCTTCAGTGCAACAGAATCACAGAATAATTTGGGGGTTTGTAACCCCCTATCCCTCTGGTGTAAACCACAATTAAAATCACCTACCCACAAGAGTAACCTGGAAGTATGCAGAAAGGGCCTAATTGAATGAAAAAGAGACACCCACTGTGCTTTTGTCTGAGGAGCATCAACAACAATTACTCTAAATCTCTCAAAATAATAAGTAAAATCCAACAATAAAGCCCTACCAGGTTGAATATCCACCAACCGAGACACATGAAAGGCAGAGTTAGAAAATAGAATCCCAATACCATCACACTTATCGGTATCTGATGACCAAAATGATGGACCATGGGTCCATGCCCGGGAAGCTTGTTGTAGTTCCTGATGTGATTTCAGTCTAGTATCCACTAGACAAACAATATCATATTTAAAGTCTTGTAAAGTTAAGAACACCCCCCAGCTTTCTATAACCTTTGATGCTGTTGACATTTAAAGTACAAACAGATAACAAAGCCATTTAAGTGCTTATGGGTGACTTACTCCTACGACTTTGTCGGGTCCGTTTAGCAATAGGATCCAAGTCCCCGCCACCCTCAGTATCCGTATTAGATCGGATAGATAAAGTATCCGTATCTTCCCCCCCTGAATCTTTATCAGATAGGTCAGTAGCCAAGACTGCAAATTTGTTGCCAGACAGCCAAGTATGGACTCTGGCCTCCTTACCCCAACCAGCCACAGCCAAACCTTTCCTAGTCCATTTATGTGGGATTTGAACAAAACCAGAAACCTCTACACCAGAAGCAGACTGGGGGGGCATGTCACCAACAACCACACATGACCCTTCCACCATAACGGGAACCTCAGAGACAGGGGATAAAATACTAACAGTAGGCTGATCTAATGGCAAAGGAAGAGGGGCGACCAAAGCATCCTGAATAACACTCTCATCAGACACTTTAGCTAACCCTTCTGATGCTGAGGAAAGCATGCTGATTTTCAAGTCCCGGGCTGCAATAATTTTAGCCTGTGCCTGCTGTGCCATTGAAATCAGACCTTCATGTGAAGGACAATCTTCCCTATTATGGGATGCCCAAGGGCAACGACCATAGGCATGACCTGAATGTTCATAAAGATTACATTTAAAGAGATTCAGACAGGCACTAGAGTTATGTCCAAATTCAAAACAATGGCTACATTTCACAGTATCACAGGCCGAACTAAAGTGAACACGAGAGCCACATTTAAAACAAGATTTAGGCTGTCCCACATAGGAAATGAGACCTTTATCCTTCCCCAGATAAAAAAAAACTAGGTAAATGACTAGGCCCAGCATTTGTAGAATACAATTTTACTCTAACTCGCCACCCCCATCCCAGATTTGCTCACTATCCAATGTGGGGGTAGGTTTGTTAAGTACCTCACACCGTTGTCTTAACCAAAATAAAATATCCTCTACATTAACTCCTTCGTTTTTAAACATGATAGTAATATTTCTAACAGCAGGTTTAGTCAAAGGAATAGCTTGAAAGGGAGACCAAGTAGGAGAGGCCTGGCAGGCCGCATACTGTGCCCAAAATCTATCTAAACTGGAAACCTATTTAAAACTAATGTCAAAATTATGATTACCCAAACTAATAAGGGCAAAAATCTCCAAAGAGAAAAATTTCATTGATCCTTTAAGTAACGGTTTAGCCACATAAAGCCTATTAGGGGGATCCACAAGCCCTCCCTTATATAACAAACGGAAAGCATTCCGTCGGGGGTCCGGTTCTCCCTTGGTTGAAAATAAATCTACTAGTTTAAAACCAACTGGCCGAACGGGATCCTCCTCAAGAGCATCTAGCAAGGGAAGGGCAGGCCCCATCCTGAGAGGAACCTCAGGTTCAAGGGGCATAGAAATAGCAGGAACAGGAGAACAAACAACATTTTGGTCAGAAATCAAAGCATCAGAAACAGCAGAAACCTGAGTTTGCAAAACAGTAGGTAGCACATTCACTACAGTTTCTTCAGCCAAAACCCCTTCAGAAATAACACCCCAGAGATCGTTGGAGCTCAGAACAGTGTTGGTGGCCACAGAAGCCGCTGCCTTTTGCAGCAAAACCAGATAAGTTGGGTCCTGGGAGTCCAGAGTCCAAGTACCACCATCTCCCTGTTCCCAACCAGCGTTCCTTAAGGCTTTCTCGGGGGACCAAGACGCCCCCTGACCACAATCCTTGGGTGTATTAGAAAGGCCTTTCCCAGAAAAAAGCCTCACAGGCATTAAAGTCCCTTGTCCTTTACTCCAGCCTGGCATTTTAGAAGGAGGAAAGGAAAATACCTCAGGCTCCAAAGTTCCAGATTCCGACGTCTCTTGACGATTTTCAGTAGGCTTGTCCCAAACTGACCCATATCCCAGACGTTGTTTGGTTGCCTGCCTCGCAGAGGGATCAAGAAAAGCACACTGGGGCTGTGGGCACACCGAAGGAGCGCTTGGTAAACTGCCAGCCCCAGCACAATAGTTCGACAGAGCAGAGTTGATAGAAAATTACGTAGAACCTTCTGCATCGACAGGGAGCTTGACAGACCTCACCGCTCCAACATCGCGAAGCCCTGAAGATGCCTGCGGCAGCGCGGCAAGTTCCGTGTCTAAATGGGAACGTTCCTTCAATAAAGTGGACTGCTTCAGCCGCAAAGAGGCTTGTAAGGTACTGTGTTGGGGAATTACATCCACTTCTCGTTGCCCAGACCGAGCGCTACCGACTCGGTCCTCCGCTGCAATAATTGTCGCCATCGTGACCTCAGCTACCATGCATTCCTCCTCCTCCATGGCCCCAGAAAGTTGAAGCACAGGGGAGGAGGCCCGCTCCCCTGCACTCCTGACGTCCAACTCCGGCAATGACTCTTGCATACTGGCCACGCAGCAGCCAGTAGGGGAATTTCCCCGGTGTCCTGGCCAAATTTCTCTCATTCACTAAAAATACCACCAACAGCTTAATTTGGTTCTAGGTCAGTTGGCATTCATCTGTATCCCCCTCCGCCGGGTTGTGCCTGAAAATAGGCAGGATTTGTCTAGTGCACTTACCCGGTCAACAAAAACTAAATCAATAAATAAACAAATCTGACATTTTTGTAAATGAAAAGTAGGAATCTGAAGCATAACATTTTGCCAGATGGTAATACTACAGACACAGTCTTTTTCTCCATCACGAAATACTTCTCACACTAATCCCCACAGTAAAACATGTTTCTTGAGCTGATCATTTCCATTTTGTAAGATGTGCTCCCAATTTTGGTCATTTGTCCTCGATTTTGTAAGCCTTATCCCTGGTTTGCAAGACAAGAGGATGAGAGGTACGTATAAATCCCACTGGGCACAAATATGATCTCTTCCTGCTTTCAAGCTAAATGGCTGTTTTGAACTGGGGTACTGTAGGTCTATAACCCCTGTTCTTAATGAACAATTTCATTAGGTGTCTAACAGGCTTGAACCTTCCCCACAGTGTGGGTTGTACAATTTTTTCAGTTGCCTACAGTAAGTCATAGAAAATGTTAAAACATTGAAACAGAACATGTCTCTAGCTTAAAAACTGTTGAAAGCTAAAAACGAGCTAAATGCTCAGGCTAGCACAAGCACTGTGGCTCCTCCCCTAGACAGCAGCAGCACAAATCTCTCATCTAGGATTATTTTACAGTGGACCTGTATAACGACAGTGTGGCCACCGGTGCACTGTACAACACCAGTGTGAAGACTGGGAGGAAGGGTGGGAACTGGGAAACTGACAAAATAAATTATTCCGAGGAATGAAAGGCACAGTGCCTTATGAAAGACAGGAAACTAGGACATCTATTCCTTTTGAACAAAATTACTCAAAAAGAAACTATAAGACAAGGTGAACTGAATTGCTCAGCCCAGAGAAACGGAGGGACAAAACAAACCAAATATTGAAACAGAAAACCTTTTCCCTTGAAGAAGCCAGACATGGATGAAACATTGAGCTCTCATGGAGAGCATTCTGGAAGGAATAACACAATAAAAGAAGAACCTTATTTTTTTTTTATCACGACTATTTTTAACTCCTGCTACGGCACACTCCGGCTTGGGGCATCCAGCCACTGGCTCCGCCCAACCGGAGAGTTGGGCAGCTCAAACTGCACCCAGGAGGATCCAGGACAGCCATCATGCCATCCTGCTCTACCAGCCAGGACAGCCCCAGACCCTCCCCAACAGGACTCCGCCAAAGTCCTCCGGGCGGCTTGGGCCTCGGCCATCAAGCTGCACAGTTGTGCCCAGTCATTTTTTCCTCCAGTTGGCCCCTTGAGTGCGGACATGCAATGACATCCAGGCACAATGTGCCGACATCCACCGCACTCCCCCTCTAGTGTCACTGATGCTAGTAGTGCCCCCAGGCATCCCCAGGGGCCGCTACGACACGGTGAAGTTCCATAGCCCACCCCAGGGCAAGGAGAGCAGTCTATGGATGCTCAATCCCAGTTCTCCCTGGCTGACCCCTGATGATCTGGGCTCGTTCCCGATCCTGGGTCACCGGCGTGGTGTGAGGTGTGGCGTCCAGTGCCTCAACCCTCAGTGTCACTAGGCTGGCTATAAAGAACCTTTTTTGTGAACTTACTGTACTTGTGTATGGCTGGTTTGTTCAGAGGGAATTTGTGTTGCTGTTTGCCCACCAGCCGCTGAACTAGACTACCTGATAAACAAAACGAGGGTACCCACCTGGATTCTGCCTGTGATGGTGGGCAACTTACCCACCTACAGTAAAAATTAAGCATGCAAATGAATGGAAAGCCCATAAGAAGGTGGAAGCTGGGGGGGGTACAGCCTGTGCTGCGGGTGCCACTTCTGCTTCCACTGAGGTGCTGCTGGTCTAGAAAGGGGAAAATGCTGAAGAAAATCTGTGTCTTTGGAGGAGGAGGAGGAGTAGAACATAGCAGGTTGCAGTAGTATTCAGGACCAGGAGAAGCCTGAGGGACTGGGTGCAGGTAGGACCGCTCCTCAGGATGTGTCACCATCATTAGCTGTGGTGCATGTCATGGGGAAATACAGTACATAAGTTGACACACTGAGTTGCATCAATAAGGGGAGAAACTGCAATTAGTGTGGGTTAACCAACATACCATCTGGGCTAGATTGCCCACACTATTGTGGCATGCCTGCTATCATGTACCTACTCCTGCTGCTGTCCTTCTGCCAGATGCTCCTCCTCCTGACATACCTTAACCAGCTCCTCCCCTCCTACTTTAATTCTGCTGTCAGCTCCCTGCCAGCAACACAATAAAAATATCATTCTCAGTTCTAAATTCACCTCAATTCTCCTCATTTCTGTGTAGTGCCTGTACTGTCAGACTAGCACTTAAGTTTTTGTTTAAAAGCACTTTGGCATATGGTGGGCCCTATGCATGAAGCCAGCACACTGTATGTAGGACATGTGCATAACCAGCAGGGGCAGATATGTGCTGAATGTGCACAATGCAGCATGCATGACATGTGCGCAAGGTATCACATATGGTAGCAGTGCGCAGGCACGCGTCCCACCATTGCTCCGAGTATGCAGGGGTGGGCCCACATACAAAGTGCATAGCAAGACACTTAGCACATGCACGAATGTGCGTGGGCTGTGCATACATGTGGCACACGGCGCGGATAGATACGCATGTCACAGGGCTGCAGTAAACCTGCACAGACACTGGAAAGCAGCAGTGGAGACTCCGTGCCCCGGCCGCAGGCAATTGCAAATCACTGGCATGCCAGCCTGCACAGCACCCCATGTCCCCTTGCACACAAAAAAACCACATAGACAGGCAGGCAAGGTCACATGGCACCAGTATGCGAGGTTGCTGACACCCGTCGTGTGGCCCACAGCAAGCCATCAGTGGGGTCCAGCAGTTGCACCCATGCCATGGAACCATGGCATGACCACCACAGACAGTGCACACAGCCACTGCAAATGACACTGCCGACAGGACAGGGCACCCCAATGCAGAGAAGTACCCCACCATTGGCCCCCCAGCATACCAGGGGGTGCCCCCCAGCATAGAGGTGACCAAGGCAGGGCCACCACATGCCACACTAGGCAACCCCCCTGAACCCCCCAAGCACGGGGCCTGGGTTCAGCAGGTGAAGCCATGGCAAAGCACCCCATGCCACAATGGCCAATCCAGTCAGACCATCACCCCCACCCACACAGTGCAGGTGTACGGATGGCCATGCTATGCCAAGTCCCTCCCCATGCCACACCTGGCACCCTGGCTGCCCTCCCTTAGCACCCACTGTGCCACATCTGGCATGCTGACAACGATGGTGGTGACACCCTCCATCGGCCCAGCGTATAGCCCAGGTAACCAAAGCCCCCTGCAACATACACGTATGCAGGCATGCACACACACGCGGGTCATTGAACAGGCTGTGTACAACAATGTAATGTTTATTGCAATTGTAGGTGACAGCAATGGTGAAACAGTAGACTTCAATAATGCACATGAACCGTGTACCGGGCCAGCACCACCCACCTGCCAGCCAGCACAGGCTGCCCCGGCAACCACACTGTAGAAAACTATGGAACACGGTCCCCAACATCAGGCCTAGGCTCACAGCCCTCCCCAACAGAGGCAACACAGGGCCAACCATAGCACCACAATCCCATCATGATGCAGAGCCAACAGACGATGTCCCAGGATGTGTTGCAGACTGTCCCTCTGCCTCCACCTTGCCTTCTGTGCATGGGTGCTTCTGCCATGGCCATGGCTCATCATCCATGCTGGGGTCCTCCTCAGGCTCCCATGGCCACTCTTCTTGCTGCAGCACCATATGCCATATGTGTCCTCTGTTGTGCTGTGGAGAGAAGGGCATGATAAGCACAAGGATGATTGCCCCCCCCACCCCAATACGCCCTGTACCGCACCCCACACTGCCCCTGGACACACTGCAATGTGGCCCCCACCCTGGCCGTCAGATGCCTCACCCACAGTGGCACGCATGCAGCATGTACCCAGAGTGTGGCCTGTCACTGTGGCCCAACCCTGATGGTCATGATGCATTTGCACCACAGTGAACTGATACAGACATGGAGTATGGAGCATGGCATGGCAGTGGAAAGGTTGTCCACATGTGCTGGTGTGTGGCATGCCTGTGATGCACTGGACACAAACCATGCAAATGGGACACAATGGTCGACTGTGTCACAGCAGGACCACAGCCACAGCTGCAACCGGTTGCCTGCAGTGGAGGGCATGAGCACATGCTGCCCGTTGGGAAGGGACCCAGCCACGGAGGCCATCAGGCTGCCATGTGCAGTGCCGCTGCATGGGCAGGAGTGCAGACAACATGCTGACATGTGGCTGCACACGCTGAGGCCCCATGGGGTATGTTCCGTGAATGCCAGTGTGTGGGACAGCACCGTGACATGCCTGCAGCAGGAACAGCACAGTGATATACTACACAGGCTACGAACACTGCACTGTGCAGGACCACGCCCGACCCCACCAACAGGAGACCTGTGCCTCACCGACGGCCCCACCTCAGACCAGGACATCTGCGCCAGTGCAGTGCAGGCATGCAACACTTACCCTAGAGGGGACAGTGACATGCCACAGGGACCATAGCTCTGCATCCCCATAATCCCCCTTGTAGTACAGCTGCCCGTTTCTCGCCTGCACATGCACGAATCAAATAGTAAAAGAATTGCAAACAGATTGTTCCTGCAGCAACCATTTTTTAAGTCATGTTTAAAAGTGCCCAGATTAGGGGATTTTCTAAACTGAGGGACAAATTGTTCCAGGAAAAAGAGGCCTGATATGAGAAACATTCCCTACGAAAGAGTATGGAATTTTGGTAAGGAAACTCCATGCTGTGTCACATCTCTGAAACTCGATTTCAGAAAGAATTACCCTTATGTTAAATAACTAGGTGTCATGATTATTGGCCTATTTATAAATGATAGATAACCAGTGAGAAGTATGCCTGAAAGAGGGAGATAACCAGTTTAGCTGATGTAGTAAATAGCTATGATGCTCATTCCATTTGATTTTAAAATAAAATGCAATAACTAAAAATAAACAATGTTTAAAAGTGAGAGATGCAAAGCAATGTTGTGGCAGTAAATAACATTGCCACAGTCAAAAATAGGGAGAACTGCTTGTCCAATGATGTGTTTGTCATCCAAGGCAGGTAGAAAAAGCCATACTGTACACAATTCCTGCTCCTCCCAGCATTTTTGCAGTTCCATCAAGTGCTTTGTGCCTCATATGTATAGCATGTGAGTAGTTGTGGAAAAATAGGATTTTTGACTCCCCTAACATGGCTGGACTTTGTTACTTTACTGTTCACATAATCTGGTCCCTCCCCACCCAACAAGCTGTGGTAAGTAGTACAGTTCTGGGTCCATCACCTACTGTTGTTGCACAGCATTGGGTAATGTGATAGGCCTTCAAAATATGTATTGCATGTCTGTGACCTACAGTTTCTCGCAACTAAAGTTTCAAGAATGTGCACAGATTGCCATCCTGAGTCCCCCCCCCCCCCAAACTCCTAAACCCTATTACTCTGTGGTGGATTTAGACATAAGTAGGCTTGCACCTATCTAGAATGTCACCCACACCCTGGTGGTAACATCAGGTACCCCTCGCGGACCATCCAAGGTGTGTGTCTAGCCTGGATTCAAACAAATTAAAAGTTTCTGCTTCTACCACATGTTGTGGGAGTCTATTCCAAGCCTTTGCTACCCTAATCTGCTACCCTACCCTCCTTGAAATTTCTTGTTTTATTATAGGATGTCTTTTGTCTTAACTTTGTAATTTTGATTGTTTGTATTAACTTCCATGTAATCTGTATATAATGTATATTGATTGTTTATATTTATTCATTGTCTTATGTTCCGTTTGTATTTGGAGCACTGATTGATTGTTTTGTAACTCTTAGGACCTCGTTGTAAATGAGCAGCAGCTCAACTGAGACATTCCTAAATCATATGACTTTTGTATGAATAAAATATTTTACTACTACTACTACTGCTAACCATATAATAGGCTTTGGGAACCAATAATTGTCGGTTATTGCTTCTTAAGTTAGGTGAACGATTAATAAACTGGAATCCACATTTTTTTTTTTTTTGTTATATTTTTTTCTAGTTTCCTCTGCGGCTGGGGGGGGTGTTACCAATGGTTCCCCCCAGTCCCGCCTGACCAACATCACCCCCAGTCCGCCTATCCCATGCTTCAACCCCCTTACCTTCCAAACCATCACAGCGATCTGTTTACCGTGGTGGGCACACGACCACCGCCACGGGATCCGAAGGGGTTATCCAGTTCCGGTGGGAGCATCCAGGCAGAAGCCTGCAGAAGGCAGCTCGTCAACCATCATGTAGCCCGCAAGGATTTTTCCTCATTTCCTCCCCTGCATCTGTGGCGTGCAATGACGCCAAGGGACCGGAGCGCACGCGCTCCCACACGTGCCCCTTCCCAGTGTCTTGCCACAGCACGTCCCACAAGTTCTGCCCCTGACTTGCCGTAGCCCCCAGCCACCGCTAGGAGCCAGCGAGACAGCAAGGCATTCCTGCTCCCACCCCTGGAGAAGGAGAGCAGTCTAACGGACGCTCAATCCTTCTCCCCCCCCCGCCGACCCCTGACGGCACTGGCTTGTTCCCGAACCTGGGTTGCCGGCGTAGCGTGAGGTGTGGCGTCCAGCGCCTCAACCCTCAGTGTCACTGGAATCCACATTGAGCTTTCAGTTCAGGGCACTGCAGGAATTTATATAATTGCAGTAAATCTACCCTTTTTCACTTGTCCTCAAGGCTAACAAGGGCTGTATTATTAAATCTTTAGGAGTAGCTTACATGTTTTAATCTAGGTATTATTTTTGTAGCTCTTCACTGCATCCTTTGACTTGGTTTAACTTGACTTGGTGTAACTGAACAGAAGAAGGCATTCGCCCATCATGAAAGTTCCCCACACAGTGTGGGACATAATTAATCATTTTCCCCAATCCAGGTGTCCAAATTATTTTTAAATCTAGTAATATTTTCTGTGTTAATCAAATCCTGTGGTAAGGTATTCCATATTCTAAGGACCATAATGGTAAAGAAATGACCCCTTTTGTTAGTTGTATAAGACTTCACCTCCAGTTGTTTGTCATGTAACCTCGGGACTAGTCTTCTATTTGAGCAAGATAGTCCACATTGTTTCATCATGTCAGGTGATTGGAGTAAATTATAGACTAAAAGCATGTCCCCTCTTATTCTTCTGTTTTGAAGTGAGAAGAGTCCAGTGGCCTTGAGTCTTGAAGGGTAATCAAGACATTCCAGTCTGGGCACCATTTTAGTGGCTCTCCTCTGAACCTGTTCCAACCGAGCAATATCACTTTTAAGGCCCAGATTCCAAAAGGGGGACACATAATCTAAATAAGGTCTAATATAGGCCCTATAAAGTGGTTTGAGGCATTGTTCAGAGTGATTTATAAATGTACGCTTAATTTGCCTCAGGAGACCATTTGCCTTGTTGGAGGTCATGGTACAGTGATCCCTTGGTGTAAGCTTATTGTTGACAAATACACCCAAATCTTTCTCACATCTAGATGTTTTAAGTGGCAAGTTATTAAGATTATATACATTGTTTGGGTTATTTTTACCAAAATGGATAACCACACACTTATCCTGATTAAAGTACATGTCGTTATGTTTTGCCCACTGTTCAGCTTTTTCCAAATCAGCTACCAAGGATGCTACATTATCATGGTTGTTAACCTTTCCTCCTAATTTCGTATCATCAGCAAATTTGGCCATATAATTATTAGGCCCAGGCTGCAGGTCATGAATAAAAAGATTAAATAATGTGGGTCCCAGAACTGAACCCTGGGGGACCCCACTCAACACTGTACCACAGTCAGACAGTACTTCATTGACTCTAACTCTTTGAGTTCTGTTGGTCAACCAGTCTGATGTCCAATTTACTATATCTGGGGACAAACCCATATTATACATTTTAGTTATAATTTTTTTTATGTGGGACTTTGTGAAATGCTCGACTGAAGTCAAGTAATATTACATCGGTTGGAGTACCTATAACCAGGAGTGCACTAATGTTATCATAAAAGGATATTAGGTTAGTTGTACTTGAGTGCTTTGTTGTAAACCCATGTTGAAAGGAATCTTGAATACCTAATCTTGTACATTCTTGATCAATTTTCAACTTGATTATCCTTTCTATTAGTTTACCAACTACAGATGTCAAACTAATTGGGTGATAGTTCTGAACACTGCCTCTTTTGCCCTTCTTAAATATTGGGGTAACAGTCGCTGTACGCCACTCATCAGGTATAGAACTTTCTTGCAGGGATTTGTTAAATGTCACTGATAAAGGTTTAGAAATGACCTGAGAGGTCTCAATCAAGAACCAAGGATGAATATTGTCAGGTCCTGGGCTAGTATTTTCATTTAATTTTTTCATTGCCTGTAAAATATCAGGTATTGTGATGTTGTGAGAACCAAGTGTATATGGATAAACTGGGGTAACTGTAGTTTGTTTAAAGAATACTGAACAAAAAGAATTCTTAAAATGATTAGCAGTATTGATATCTGATAGTCTAATACCATTATTAATTATGGGACCTATGGTCCTTAAATTATTCTTTTTATTATTTATATATGAGAAAAGAGACTTATTACAGCTATGTCCTGTTTCAAAAATGGACTCCAAAATGGTGAGCCAGTATCCAGATAAGGACGGATATATGTCCAGTATAAGGGCAAAATGCATGACTCAGTCCTATTTATGAATGTTCTCTTAATGCAGTTAAGTATTCTTTTTGCAGTTGTAGAATTTTTTTTACAATGGTCTACCGCAGTTAATTTATTGTTAACTAGGATGCCCAGGGTATCACATCAAAAGAGTGAACCAAATTGAACGATTCATAAATGAGCAACTTAGCTTGGTCGAAAGGAGGTACAGTGATGGGGAGGATTTAGCGAGGTTTGGAAATAGCAATGGTGATGGGGAATAAGGGCGATGAAAGGGAATAGCAATGGGGGGGGGGGAATGAGGGAGGGACCAGGGATGGAACGAGGGAGGGAGGGACTAGAAAAGATAAGTGAGGAAGTGGAGCCTGCTGCTGCAGAACTGCCCATCTAGTGTGGCAGGTAAGGACACTGCCTGTGGTGCTGGTGGTCCCTGGATTGGGACTGCTAGCAGGTATACTTTTGTTTGGTTTTACAGGGTGTTGTGTTTTTTTGTTGTGTGGCGTTTCTGTCATTGGCCCCCTCCTCTGAATTCTTTTTTCCCCCAGTGTCCACCCCCCTCAGAGATGGTTATTTTAGAATGGGGGTACACAGGGCATAGCACCCCACATTAAACATTTGTTTACATTTACACTCAATTTGTGTTCGGCGCTGTGTGCTATGTGATGATTTGGTTTTCGGCAAAATCCACTCGCTATTTTGTGAGTCACTGAAATATGTTCACTCTTATGACATGGAGCCATGCCCAGATCACTTTCTTTTTTGACTATTTTCAGGGTTTTATTGTTCATAGTGTATTGGTATAGGGGATCGTTTTTCCAGAAATGTAAAACCACACATTTGTCTAGTTAAAATACATTTTATTAGATATTGTCCAGGATTCTAGATTTTTAAAATCCTCCACCATAGTCATATATTTGTTATATTGGTTGCTATTGCCATATTTCCAAGTTGTTTAAGTGATTTTGCACTGCAGGTTGATCTTTAATGAAAGTGGTGGTCTTGGACAGCAATTTCTTTACAATGTTGGCCAGTTCTGCCACCAACCCCGCCATCATTTCCACTCTTTGCTTAACAATTACATGTCTCTCACTTTGTTGGTCTAGCTTTCTATCCAACCACTGGATGGTCTGGGTCAGTAGTGTTATGGCCCTTTACAGTGCTTCCAGTGTAGCCTGTTGTTCACCTCCCATCTCTGGCATTTGCTGTCCTGGAGGTGGCTTGGAAGGTCCAGAACCAGTTTAAGGATGCCCCATACATCAAATTGCTCCTTGGGTAACACTAAACATACTACACTTCACTGAACACAGTAAAATAAAAAAAGTTCCATTATATTCCTGTCTTTTCTCAAAGTTTAGAGTGTCTATGCACAAAGCTGAGAAGAAGTGCATCTACCATCATGATAGGCTTCTGGCTCCACCCTCAAACATTTGTTTTTAATAAAAAAAAGTTGCCATTTTTTTTTTTTAAGATTTTTCAGTTTCCCCATTTTAGGAGTGCAATAAGACACATCAAGGTGTTAATAGTTATGTGATAAACACATTTTGCCATTTAATGCCTCATGCCTTACAGTGCACCTGGGCATGTGTTTATCATATAACTACCTATACCCTGTTATGTCTTATTGCTTACATATGTTTAGTTGCTGTCCAACCAAAATACTTTGCTATCATAGGATCCAATAAAATGTGAAGTTACGCTGTACTTCATTTCTTTTTTTCTTGTGAATTTAATCACTCAATTTGTATGTGGCATCATGTTTTCTTTCCCCACACATTATCCTAATGGGAGTGCTAATTTGATGATCGGCAACAGAAACCTCCTTATGTGTAGTTCTTGTCGGTTTTGTAGAGCCATAGACATTAGTAGTATTGAATCTTGAGCTCATCTGCAACTGGTGCTGTTCGGTATGATACCAATGTCTAATACTTTAGATTTACCCCATTAAATACTGTGTGCTAAGCTGGGGGTTGAGGCGCTGGACACCACACCTCATGCCACACCTGTGACCCGTATTCAGGAACGAGCACAGGTTGACGGGGGTCAGCAGGGGATGAGGAGGGATTGAGCATCCTATGGACTGCTCTCCTTCCTTGGGGAGGGGTGTTTATCCTGGCCAATGCAGCAGCAGCTCCTGGTGGTAGCTGGGGGCTCTGCAAATACCCAGCAGGCAGAAGTAAGGGTAAGCTGCAGTGGATGTCCTTCAGGTGCATTCAGGAATGAGCACATGCTGAGCAGGACTTCACTGCATATCCGAGCTTGGTGGGGTAACATCATGCAAATATCCCCCCATCTGTGGGTAGGCGAAGGCGCCATCCATGCCCAGCCCACACTCCCGCCATCGGGCTCTCCTCTGGGACCTGTCCCTCTCCTTCCTCTGGGGCATTCAATTGTAGATAGAGTGCCAGGGTGAGTGGTCCCACCTCAGGGGGCTCAGAGCCGGGGGGTCCCCTGGAGTGGAGAGACCAGAGGATGAGCTTCAGACTGGAAGGTAGAGGCTGGCTTGGAATGGTTGCTGGAGAGAGTTCCGTGGCTCAGGGTGAATAAACAGAATTAACAAAAAAAAAAATATTGTGTGCTAAATAGCATTCCCACAGCACACAGAAATTGATTGGCTCACAGCTATTCATGCTTCATAGTCAAGCAATGCCCCCCACATCTGATCGGTGCCACTCCTCTCCTCAGCACCACACCCACTTAATCATGGATAAATGGTGTGCTGCAGCACTACATTATACTATATGTTTCCTTCTTGAGCGATACTGTACCTCCTGCACAACGTCATGACGTAAAACACAGGGGGCCCAATACCATAACATCAAGTATGGGCACACTAACAGAGGTGATTTCTGGCTAAGTTGAGAAGATTCTAAAGCCAGAGATACAAAACTCTACAGTTTTCTCAAAGACAAAATTGATTTTCTAAATAAATTATAACAGATAACAGCCCTACCCAGCAATACCATTCTAGTCACTATGGATGTGGAAGCACTGTATACAAATTTACTACATGCAGATGGTGCAGCAGTTTGCAATGCTTCTTGCCTTCAACAAAGCCATCAACCCATTACAGAAATAGTATTGGAAGTTACTGAATTCATCCTGACCCATAATTATTTCACATTCAATAACAATCTATATTTACAAAAAATCGGCACTGCTATGGGATCTAGGATGGCACCATAGTACACCAATCTATTTATGGCAAACCCAGAAGCAAACATACTTTCATAATTCCCATCACACCCTCACTGTGTTATAGGACATTAATGATATTTTTATCATCTGGGAAAACAAAGAGGAAGGACTTCTGGAATTCTTTTGAAGATGTAACAACTTCCACCACAACATCAATTTAAAAAAAAGGAATATTCAAAAGAAACAGAAACATCTTAGACACCATCTTCACACTGAAACAAGGAAAAATGCACACTTTAGTTTACAGAAAACCTGTGGGCTGCTGCAGCTATCTCCATTACGCCAGCTTCCACCCCACCACACAAAATGAGTATCTACAACCAGACACTAAGGTAGCAAAGGATATGCTCTAACGAGACAGGCATGGACAATAACATGGTTAAACTGCACGGGGTCTGTGCCAAACAAAGATATCTCCCCTCACCTATTGAAAATGTGATTGCACAAGCCACATGACCAGCATGACAGAACCTCTTGGCATACACAGAAATAAAAGACACAGTCAGGTACCACTGGTTGCTACATAGAACCCCACTCTTAGTATTATGAGGACTACTATACCTTAAAAGCCTTACAGACCCTTCTGGATGATGACCCTTATCAAGCTGAAATCTTTTCTGAGCCACTAGTGTTTGCATTCTGATAGCCTCAAACCCTACAGCAGAAACTTGTTAGCACGAAGTTATGTGAAACTAACACTGTAGAACTGGGTACCAGATGGTGTCCCAGTTCAATATGCAAAACCTGCACACACAGTGAATGCACCAGTGTTTATTCCCACATATTGGGAAAAGATATGACATCAAGGCTGTGAAAAGCATTGACTCCAACAATCTGCTATATTTGAACAGATGTAAAAAGTGCACAAATGCAATTGGCATGTACAATAGGTGAAACCATCTAGCCGGCAAGAGTCCGAATGAACTTGCATAGTCACAATACAACACCCAGACATGCAGGCGACAGTGGAAGAACACTTCTCTCAGTAAGCAACATGCCCTGCAGTATGGGTTTGACAATCACAGGACAAATCTAGAGATATTCATAAAAGTAGGCTATAGGAAACATAAATTCATAACACTGTTCAAAACTCATGAGTATGGACTGAACTGAAATGTGAGGTTTGTTACCTGCTACAACTTGTAGGCTTGTACATTAATTTTTCAGGACTAAAAAATTCAAAATTTCTAGATTACTTCTAAGTTTGCTTTATTGAGACTCTTGCTATATAAACAGCTAATAGTTTATTGGCCTTCTTCCTGCTGTCACACTCCAGCCTAACTGTTTACTCTGGGAAAGGGTTTATATCTCCAAACTGATTTATAATCTACTATTTCAAAAGGCTGCTCTGTTTGTCAATGCAAACATCAGATCATTTCTGGTTTTCTTGCTATGACACTTCATTATCAACACAACAGTCACAATTATGTAAAAAATTTCCTTACATATCAAGTGAAATTCTGGTTTTAATTTGCACTGAGTTGTCCTTGTCCTTATAAAGTTTTCTCCATGTAACTTTTTTGTTACATGCCTATATGGCTTTGAAAGTTTGCATACATTTATTTTAGTCAATAAAGGTATTACAACCTTTGTTTTGCATCTGACTAGTATGGCACTACAATTCCTCTTTGAACTTTTCTAATTATATGGTATTTTATTACGTGCTTGGTTTGTGTGCACTATTGTCTTCTGCATTTTATTGTACTTCCCATGCTTCCATTCCCCAAGGTTGCACCTGGGGGTATAAGCTTTGGCTCAGTGCAACTTTCTGATAAAACCTTTTAAATAAATGAGGACCATTACTGCAGTGATTTTGACTCGTCACACGTAATCCTTTGGATTGAGTGTTATATTAGCCATCTCTCATAAAGAAATATACACTTTCCTTTCAGAAACATGTTCTGGAACTTGAGATTCTGAAATTTCTGCATCAGCTCCCTTCTCACTAACAGTCAAAATTATGCAACCACAATGGCAGTCCTCTCCAGAGGGGGAAGTAGACAAGTCAAAATGGTGTGCCCCATTGAAAACATCTCACTGTGTAAAGCTAATATTGATAATGGGAACAGTCTGTCTTTGGCTTGATCCTGAATTTCAATTGCCATGTATTTTATAGGACTAAAGCTTATACAGACTGCTCCCACTCCAGACTTTGATATTGCAACCACAGTTTAATTTGATCTAATAACTTGTTTCTGTGAACAGTGTGTCTGTGCCTGAAGGTTTTTTTTTTAAATCCTGCCACAGAGTCCCTGCTTCTCACAAGCATTAGATTTCAATCACATATGATGTCATGCTGGGAATAGGGAAATAAAATGAGTAAACTTCACAATATAAATAACTAATGGAAGAAATCAAAGTCATCTGTTTTCTTCTGGGGAGGGTAAGTTTAACTCTGAACAGTGAGCAGTAAGCTAAGTATAAGTGGAGAAAAAAAAAACTAGAACAGAGGATGATCAGATTAGGCCAGCAGTAGAGAAAAAACAGATGAAAATGTAGTTTAGGAATGGAAAAGCAGGGATTCAGCAGAGAGTGTTTATCAGCAGTCATCAATCTTTCACATATGTACAGTATAAAACCCAAACATGTTCGGCAGTCAGGGCTGCCTCACTCAGAGAACACACATACATGCAGCCCAGATAGATGCTCTGCATAGTCTCAGCCTGCTAGGTCCACTTAATTATTAAAATAAAAGTCAAGACTCCAAGTTAAGTCTTCCTGTCTGATTTGTACCCTGACTAGTATTTTATTTAAGCTATAATCTCTTGCTATGTTTTTGTACACAAAACTTGACCAGCCTAAATGTTTTTGAGCTTCAAGTGATAGTACTGAAAATGTTTCATATAAGTGACAGTGATTTAATTTTTGATTAGTGCACAGTGCAAGCCTACAGCATTTATTTTAAGTAATATCAGGACAAATCAGTGCTGACCCATTTCCAGCTCGATAAATAACATCCCAGTTTCCAAGTTGGGTATACAGATTGTTATAAAATCAGTTTATTTCAAGGATATCAAGTTCCTAGAAGTTTTTGTTTCAGATAAGTGTTCTTACTGCACTTCTGGGAAGCACTTTAAATATTGCTGCCTATGTTAGGTGTTGGTCTAGCCATACAGTTAAGTTGCAGCTGAAATTCAATGTCAAAGAGTGCAAAGTGATGCACATAGGGAACAAGAACCCCAGAATGTAGTATTGGATGGGAAGGGTTAAGCTGGACACCTCTTCTGAAGAATAGGACTTAGGATTCATTATAAGTGACTCCCTTACAGGTTCTAGTCAGTGTGACAAGGCCTACAGAAAGGCAAACATGATGCTGCAGTGTGTTGGTCGGGGTTTTGACAGCAGAGGAAAGTTGTATTAATACCATTCTACAGATAACTGGTGAGACCACACCTAGAGTACAGTGCCCAGTTCTGAAGTCCCCACCTAAGGAAAGACAAGGACAGGCTGGAAATGGTCCGGCATACAATAACCTGAACGATTCAGGGCCAGCAGAGAAGGTTCTAGAAGCACTGTATATATTGTAGCACCCTGTATCTGCTTTACCTACTGCTGTGTCCTGTTCTGTTATGTTTTATTGCTTGTAAAAGGAACCTCCTTGCAAATGAGCTTGCTCAACGGATTTTATCACTTCACAATAAACTTGAACTATGAGTATTGGCTTAGGGCATTGAACATGTACTCCCTCGAGGATAGACAATAGAGGGGTGAAATTATAAAGACCATAAAAGTAGCAAATCTAGAACATAAGGTCATGAGGGGACACTGTTGGGGGGAGGTTAAGGAGGGATGTGAGGAAGTTTTATTTTATAGAGAGAATAGTTGAGCCATGGAACAGAAGCCAGTGGAGTTGATGGGCACCACAGCCATTAATGGTTTCAGCCATGACTGGGACATAGTTAAGGACTTAGTAGTTACTCAGGAGGCAAGTAGTAATAAAATGGGGGACAAGGAGGTGGATTATCTAGACAAAGACCTCATATTGACAAAAGGTCTCAGGGTGATAGGGTGTTATGGGCAGACTAGAGGGACCATTGGCCTTTTTCTGCCATCATTGTCCATGTTTCTAAGTACTAAAATAAAGTTGTCCTTGGTAAACAGTTTCCAATAGTAGTCCTTATTTTCAATGAACTGTACTTTCAGTAATTTTTTAACTGATTCAATGTTACTTATGTTTTTCTTCAATTCCTTGCATTTTTTCATGTGCAGTACTGTACTTTATATTGCACAGTAAGTGGCTCTTTAGTCTTTGTTTTTGTTTAATATTACTGTACATCTGTACTTGCCTATACTTGTACCTCCCCTCTTTAATCCCACACCATCAGATCATGCCTGGAAATGGGCCTCTGCTCAGTGGGCTTTTTTCATCGCCAATTTTTAAATAAATAAACAAACAAACAAATAAGTAAATACATAAATAAATGGATAATTGATGAGTCTGTTCTTCACAAACTAGTGGTTTTACATGAGTCACTGCCTTTATAAACTATAGCCTCACCTACATTCAGCTTCCAGTAACTCAGTAACGCTGCAGTTTCTAGAGGCCAAATGCATATCATTAATGAACAAGGAACAAAGTACAGATCCTAATATTGAACTTTGGGGAACACCAGTTTTCATCTGGACAACAACCTTTTGAGTTCATGCAAACATGTCATTGTTAAACGAAAGTATAGCAGATACCGTATCTACTGTAAGCACATGGGTTTTAATTTTATTGAAATGATTATTGTAAGATCAAATGCTTTAGACAAGTGCTGATGAAGAAAAAAAAACAATTCTGAAAAAAAAATTCAGATCATAAAACCTTTAGCAAGGTCAAAATCTGTGACAGTCATTAATTTTGTTATGTTCTAGCATAATAGAAAATTATGCCTAAATCTACATAATTGTGGCATTAAAATGTTATGTTTATTTATTAACTCAATTAGTTGCATGCAAGATATTTTTGTCTTTGACCTTGACCAACACAGACAGCATTTACAATGAACTGTAATTTGAAAAACTGTGAAACTTTGCACAGATTAGGATGTTTTGCTTTTATTTATTTATAATTATGTTTCTGCTCTCTTTGTTGGCAGGGATATACCCCATATCAGCCCTTAGAGACCCCAAACCATCCTACCCCCAGCCACCCATGGACATTCCTGTCAGAATGAGGCCCCCGGGAGACTGTGAGTGACTCATTATGGTTGCACCCCCTCAGGACGAAAGGGGAGGAAGGAGTATGTTAATCCAGATCCAGCTGGGCTGGCACAGGATGGTGGGAGTGGAGGCAGTGATGACTAGGTAACATGAAGCCAGCCAAAAGGGATTTCCTTGTATTTTCCCCTAGGTGGAATGGAAATGCAATGATGTCTAGGCATATGAGGCACTCTTCTGTGCCTGACATGCTGACATCGCCCACTCCAACAATCCTGCTTTTTCCTAAAAAATAAAATCAGACTGCACGCATATTAAGCATTGTGACTAGAAGAGAAAATTATATATTCTCTTCTTTCTGATTTTTGAGAAATAGTCCATAGAATATCTAGGGTGGGATATTCAGACTGCACCAGGCTGTTGTGCAAGCCTGGGCGCAGCACAACTTGGATGCACAGGGGCATGGACAGGGTGATATTCAACGGAGCTGCGCCATGGCACAGCATCATTGAATATCGCACCTTGGCCACCTGCAGTGCGCATGGTGCAGTGGCACTGTACCAGCGCAAGTGGCCAGAGTGGGAGCAGGGGATGCGCTTAGTGCAAGTGCTGCCATGAGCAGGGTGCAACCACTGCGATATTCAAAAGTGCACATGCAGATGGGGCCATAATGTCTGCAAGGCACAAATGGGGCCATTTGCATGTCATTATGGCCCCATTTGCATGCAGGTGCGCTGATCCCTGGCGACTTGCACCTGGCGCCCTGCCAGGCTGCAGCTGTCGGGGACTGATGCCCCCTGCACAAGTGGCAACACGCTCCGATGCCCGATCGTAGGCATATGTAGACAATTAATAGTCCTATATCCCTGGTGGTCCAGTGAACCACTCACAGCTTGATTGCGGGCATATGTAGAATAATAAATAGTCCCATAACCCTGGTGGTCCAGTGGTCCGCTCGTAGCCTGATTGCGGGCATATGTAGTAAAATTAATAGTCCCATAACTCTGGTGGTCCAGTGGACCACTCGCAGCCTGATTGTGGGCATATGAAGTAAAATTAATAGTCCTATATCCCCAGTAGTCCAGTGGACCGCTCGCAGCCCGATCGCGGGCGTCAGTAATAAATAATGACACACCAATCCAACCCTGGTAGTCCAGCGGTACCCCTCCCCACCCGCCCACTGAGCCCCACCTCCCACCCCCCGGTCAGCGGCAGGTGGCAGCTTCCCACCCGCTTGCCACCCCACCACCACCGACTGACTGGTGATGGTAGGGCTGTACGCCCATTGGTCCACAGCATGAGCCAATGGGCATGCAGCCTGTACCTTACTACATAGTCCAGATATGTGAATGGATCCATGCACCTGTGTGCAGCGCAGGTAGGGATTGAGCATGCATGGGCATAGCACATCCTGGGCTGAATATTGTGATGTGCGGAGTATGCATGGGCACGCCCCCCCTACCTGCGCTGCATACATTACTGATGCGCTCCGGTGCATCGGGATTTGTGCCAGGCTAAATCCCCCTTTGAATATTGCGCTGGGGCGCAACCCTTCTGAATATCCCACCCCAGCATGCAAATGTGAATTGTTGTGCCCAGAACCAGACTAAAGTGGCACTAGTTCTTCATCCGAAGGTTGGTACTGGAAGAGAATCTAGGGTACTATAAAATTCTTTTTTTTAATAGGAAGATATTACAACAAACTGTCTGAACATCTAACTGCCTGAAGCTATGTCTGGTTGCCAAAAGGAAGAGGTATGATGGTGGACTGAGAATAATGGCATGAGGACTGGGAAGAGAGTGGTGTTGTTCTTAAACTTGTGGACACTTATACTTTTTTTTTTTATTTAAAGTTTTATTGAGGCAGCTGACAGGTAATATATCCAAGACTAACATGTATACAGTACATTTCAGTATCCAATAAGAACACTGAAAACAGTCTGATAAAGGAATACTTAAAAAGTTGTCTAATAATAGTCCAATGCCTTTACCCCACTCGACCTCTGCCAAGAGGGGATAGGGGTCCACTAGTCCATAAAGGCGATGTGAATGAGTTTATGTGGACTACTTCTGAGTCCCATGTGGAAAAAGGATATCTTTGTGCTCTATCCAGTTTAATACAATGGTCAAAGTCCTAGTAAGTGTATATGATATAAGACTACCTTATGGAGAAGTGCCCAGTGGCTATGACCATAGAACTATTAAGGTACAAAAGAATCATTGTCATCTGACACATAAAAAACCCAACCCTGTCACCTGATTTAGAATGAAGGATATTGATGTTTAAGTCCATATACAAGTTTTTCCATAGCATAAATACAGTTTACTATTTCTCTGTGATGCATAAGGGTTGGTGGTCTTGACAGCCAGGCTATTGCTATTTTTTTGCTGCCAATAAAGCTAAAGAATGAGGGGCCAGTCTTCTCCCACCCAGGTGGATGAACAACAAAACCATCAATCTTGACAATAATGTGGGGTCTAAAGATAAATGTACAAACTGTTCTCCTAAGCTCTTCCAAACATCTGTGAGGATGGGCAGCTCAAAAAAATGTGCGTATGGTCAGCAATAGATTGGCAGCAACTATGATAGCAGTGACTGTAACTTGGAGGAAGAAATTTGGCCAGGATTGCAGGGGCACAAAATAAAATGGGACCTACACTTCCAGACAAACTTCGTCCATGTTGTAGAGGAAGTAAGTTTAACAGCAGCAAGTGCAGATTTCATCTATGTAAAATATGTGGTTTCCAATTTCCTATTCCAGTGGTTCAGAGTAGCCTCTATCCCGGTAGGAACCAGAGCCCCCAATTGATAGTCCCAGTAAGGTGTTGCCAGGATTCCCCTTTAAAGGCCCCTAAAATAATTTGTAGGTGTAATGGGGGTGAGTAAAGTAGGTGGAGTCTATCTGCCGATTTGTGTTAGATGTATGTTCAGACCTGTAAATATCTGTAGTGTTCCCTGCCTGTAAGTCAATATTTTTGTTGCAGTTCTGCAAAAGGTATAATCATACCTTGAGAGTCAAGAAACTGAAGAATATATGGAAGGCCCAGTCTCCTCCAACACTCAGTAAAAATAGCACACTGAGACAAAGGCTGGGGTATACTGAAGTTTAAACCACAGCACCAAGGTAGTTGCAGAAAACCTGTTAAAGTGGGCTAAATGATTGCCTGTGGTGGGATAATAGAAGAGCATCTCTCCAATATCATAGAGGTGATTTTGCACAAATAAAATTTTTTCCAAGGATATGTTACAGTGTGGGTCAACCAATTATATACGACTCCAAGATGGGCTGCTCTGGAATAGTGCTTCAAATGAGGTAAGTTGACCCCTATGAGATCCTAAGATAATTGTAGCATGGAATAACGGATCCTAGGATGGTGTCTGTTCCATATAAAGTGGGAAAGAAGTTTGTTCCATGATGAAAAATAAAAAACAGGCTGGGAGTAATGGTCACATTTTGATATAAATATAAAAGTCTAAGTAACACTTTTATCCATATTGTCTCAGTTCTGGAGGACAAGCTGATTGGTAAATGACTCTGTTGTGCTACGTCAGATGTTAGCCTCTGCATAAGTGGCTCAGAATTTAGAAGCTCCATACTGCCCAAATCTTTGGGGATCTGGATGCCTAGATGTTGTTGTCGTTCAGTTCCATTTAATTTTGAACTGCTGTTTAGTACTTGGGTCTGGATATAATTAAGCTGCAGACTCTCTGTTTTTGTAAGATTAAGTCAAAATTCTGCCACTGACCCAAAAACAATCAAGCTCAATCCAAGCTGCTTTAATAGAACTTTCAGGATTTAAAATGGATAGGAGACTGTCGTCTGCATAAAGAGTTACCTTATATTCCACCCCTTCCCAAAAGGGATCCCCTGTATGTCGCCATTGAGGAGGATAGTTGTTGTCAGGGGCTCAGTATACAAAGTAGAGGTGAAAGAGACCCCTACCTCATCCCTCTCTGGGTGTCAATGGGAGAGGAGAGGAGAGGAGAGGAGAGGAGAGGGTGTCATTCACCTGGACTTATAAGTGTGTTTGGGAATAAATCTGTTGTAGCCAGGAGAGGAGAGGGTTGGGAAATCCAAAGACTGACAGGTGCCCCAGAGAAAACAACAGTGCATCTTGTTGAATACCTTATCAGCACCTAGACTGAGAAGGGCGGATGGAATTGATCTCTGAGAGATGTGATCGAAAGGCAGAAGCAGTGTGTGGTGAATATTATTTGAGGTCTACTATCTTCTGATAAATCCAGTCTGCTCTGGTGGAATCAGGGAGGGCAGGAGATGGTCTAAACGATGGGCGCAGATGGCCATCAACAACTTATAATCTGTATTAAGGATGGAGATTGGGCAGTATGACGAAGGGGGTGAGATCCTTATCAGGTTTAGGAATAGCTGATAGGGTTACAGAATGCCAGAAATGGGGAGGTGACTTTCCAGACTGAACATCTCCATAGGCACGGAGCAAAGGAGGGAGCAGTAATGGGAAAAATGCTTTATACTACTCAGTCAATTATCCATCCTGCCAAGGGAATGTCAAGGTCTTAGCCTCATGGATAGCCAGCTGCACCTCTTCAGCAGATATAAGCAAAATGACCTCTTGCTGTTGTTCCTGTTTGAGGCAGGGAAGGACCAGGGGCACAGATAGTCATGTATGGTCGAAGGGTTTGGAGGGAGGTGTCAGCATAGAGAGTCTGATAATAATCATGCTGGATCACCATTATGTCAGACTCATCATGCACCAACTTCCTGGAACTGGGTCCTTTAATTGCAAGACACAGGCTGCCATTCTCCTCACTCTGAGTCTCTTGGCTAACAGTCACACACCTTGGACTCTACCCTCATAATAAGTATGCTTTAGGTAGTGTAATGTTTGCCCCACCCTGTAGTCCAGAATGCCTTGTATTTCCAATTTCAGATCTTTAATCTGCATGACCATGACTGAGTCTCCAGGGCCAAAAAGCTGCCACAGGGTGTGCAGTGTCTAAGTCAGATGTTCCAATCGGCCATTTTGGTGACACTTGCATTCTGCTGCACATGCTAATGTACCACCTAACAGGATGGTTGTTAATGTGGATTCCAAAGAGGTTGAGCTCACAGAAGAAGATGACATAAACGCGCATCAGAACTATGTTCACATTTAATAAGCACCACTGTGAAAGCCCCTAGAGCCTTGGCAAAGTGCCTTCAAAGGGGGCTTAGTTACAAATAATCCAAAGACACATTTAAATACACCTTTGTGTGTGACATCACATTATTATTATCCAATCAACGCTCTAGAAAATGATATCCAACTGAATTCAAACTGTATACCTTATGCTAGTATACCCAAATGTACAGCTATGTTGTATAAAGATTACAATGTAGTTGGATATCATTTTTCTGTTCATTTTTCCTAAATTTAAAATAATACATGCAATATAGTATGCTGCTCATTTTATTTTATTATGTGTCTTTATTAAAAGGAAAAGACTGTCATATAACAATTTTACAGGACAGTGGTAATGAATGATATGAGGTTATGATTTATCTGTTTATCTTTACTTGTTAGAAATAAGTACTTTGAATGTTTTAATACTTACAAGAGAAACAGCAACTAGCATAAATAAGCCATTATAGTTTAAAACTATTGTTGCTTCATAGGCTGCATATGAAATACACAATACTTCACATTTTTATAAAAAGGTCTTTGTACTAATGTGAGGTTTTTTTATACAAGTAATTGTTATAGAGTGTTGATTGGATAATAATAATGTGATGTCACACACAAAGGTGTATTTAAATGTGTCTTTGGATTATTTGTAACTATGCCCCCCCTTTGAAGGCACTTTGCCGAGGCGCTAGGGGCTTCCACAGTGGTGCTTATTAAATGTGAACATAGTTCTGATGTGTGTTCATGTCATCTTCTTCTGTGAGTGCAACCTCTTTGGAATCTGTTGTTTTGAAGGGTGTCTCCCTTAGGTGTGAAACCCTCTTCTATGAGCGCAACCTTTGCAGTTTGGACTTGGTTTTTAATGTGTCCCATTAAACGGGTGCAGATACACCCACCAGATCATTATCTGCCAAAATCTGAGGTACCTTCTCCATGATGAGTTGTAGAAATGCCTCCTCCCATAGAAGGATGGTATTAAACCACTGAATGATTATGTATGAGGTATATCAAGGTCAAGCTTCAGCAAGAGTAAGTTATGGTCCGAATGGAGCTCGGGCCATAAGATACATCTTGGAGTGTGGGAAAATGTTTCCAGGTGAGAAAAAAGTGCTCCAGTTATGAATAACTAGCATGTTGGGCTGCATAGTGTGCAGCTGTGGTCAGAAGGGAATAATTTGTGCTAAAAATCAACAATACTCAAATGGGCGAGGTTTAATTTGAGGTATTGTTTTGGACAGGAGATGCTCTAAATTTTGTTGAATGGGCTGTGTCAAGTTCCAGTGACATTTTACAATTACAGACACTTGCTATGATCAATTGTCCACTGAAGCTCCTTCAGCTTTCCTAAGAAGGTTTGCAAAACCTGCTTGTCAACACTAGGTAAGAAGTAAAGATTGACTAGAGTGGCCTCTGTTGCATATAAGCACCCCATTAGAATGACCACTTACTGGACCTGCATTTCAAATGAAGTGGTACATGGAATAAGTATAGCAGTGCCCAGTCTTTTTCAATGTTTATAGGCAGGGCCCCTAGTGCTCTGCTGCAGCATTTTCTGATTTCTGGGGCAGGGCTCCAGGCTTCTGCAGCAGCATTTTCTGATTTCTGCTGCATGATTTATTCATTTTGTGGCAGAATGCAGTCCTGCCATTGGTTAAAATATGATATGATGTCATTGATGACATCACATGCCAAGCATAGAAGAGGGGCTTCAGGATAAACAAGATGGGTACGTAGAGCCTGGCACTGTGGAAAAACTGTATATCTGAATGAAAATTCACCAAAAACAATTAATTCTGCTGCACTATATGAAGTCTGCAGAATGGTGCAAATTCTGCGGAAAATTCTGCAGCCACAGAATCGCAGAATTCCAGGGGCCTTGTTTACAGGAAGATGCTATTATGGTTTACTGTCTCTCTCTCCCCAATTTAGCACGCTCCACTGAGGACAGGTGCATTTCCTGCAAGTATCTGGCTGCAGTTGTTGCAAAAGTTTAGTCTGTTCCATTGGACTATTCAGGCTGTTACTCTTTAAGAAAAAAATGGACCAGACTAAATGCCATTAGTACCCCAATATAAAAGAATCACACAAATAACCTGGACACTGGGGATACCTGATGGACTGCACCCATCCAGAAAATGTATTCTAGCACCCATCTTGCTGTCATCCTCAACCCACAACATGGAAGGACCATGAGCATCAGACAACTTAAAGAGAGAATAGGGAAACTTCCTCACGGATGCTGCCCATTCCAGGGATTCCTACCCATGCTAAATACTAGTACCCCAGAACTGCCATTTTGAATAAAAAGAGGGTGCAGCAACAGGGCAGACCCAAAAAATATAGCAAATGGTACAAACAGAATAAAAACAAAGTACAGCTTGGTCGTCTAATCCAACACATGGTAACAGCTAAAAAAACAAAAACAAAACAAGCATTTGTCAATACTGGATGCTTGCTTCTGGTATAAATGTTGTACTTGGTCAAAGAGAAGATCCCAGGCCATGCTGGAAGACTAAGGCTTGGACCTTCTGGGGGGGGGCTGGCAGTTATGGTGGGGCAACAACTGACAAACTGAAGGGAATGCAAAAGAATAAAGAATACAGTTTTTACCATTCTCTGCTTGGAGTGGGGGCTGGGCTCTCAGTGTAGAGGTTCCTCTGCAGCAGTGCTGCAGTAGTCTGGTGTACATGGGTGACTTCAGAAAGGAATGTGGCATCTATTCCCACCAGTCTGGTGTGAGAAGATCATAAAACTGAACTGCAGGCTGTGGTAGAGATGTGCTCTATGTTAGCAATAACTGGAGCAACCAGGGGCATATTTTTCTAACCTCTCCCCTTGTCTTTCTTAGTAGTCTGCTGCAGCAGTGCCATTTTCTTATCCTATTTATATTAAATTGTATGCCTTAGTACATTGGTCACCTACCTAGGTAGTATCCCCTTCCACTATTCTTTCTCCTACATAATTTTTCTTTTCTGTCCATATGTGGTGCTAAAGTGCCTACCATACTGAATAAAATGCTTGATATGCATATGAATAAGAAAACTGCTTAAGAATGGTGACATAAATGCACTAGTGAAGCCCTAGACTGAGAGAGGCAGCTGATTCCATATTGGGAGTAAAAGGGTTACATCAACTGTCTCAAACAACTGCTTCTATAGTTAATCTGGCAGAAGTCTCCCCAAAAATTTATAGCCTTTCCATGTGTAGCCCACATTAAGATGGACTTAGTGCATTCCAAATAGCATGCTTCAGACACAGACATTAATCTTCCCTGCTCTGACACAGAGAGAATGAAAGAGCTGATTTATGAATGTGTCTGTCGGCACAATGTTTTGAAGTCCAAGCACTTCATGCCTGAGAGTGTCATAATCAGTCTTACTGATTATTGGCAAGCCCCTTGTAGACTCTTCTGGATTGGATCACTGCGACTCACCTCTCAAAGCCCTCTATCATACCAAAATGCTGTGCCTATGGCAAGCATAAAAAGGAGGTCTCTGGAAAATAGATTTAAGGTGAGCTCCCAACAGAGAGGATAAGGGAACTGTAGCTTCCAAGGTAGAGGGAGTAAACTAAACTCACCTGTTTGCTGATGATGGGGCTGGAGCAGAGGGTAGCCACGTGACTGTCTGTGGACCTATGAGGCAAGGTAACCTGCACAGATGCGAAGAGAGAAGTGACATTGCTGTGATTATTAACAAGGGCTTAGTCACATAAACAGGGTGAAACTCTATGCCCCGGCTGCATCTACAACAAAGTACACAGCAGGATTTCTGGGGCTGAAGATAATGCCAGGGATGTGCATGCAAGGGCTTTTTCATTTAGGACAGGTAGCAGCATGCCCAGGAAATGTGGCAGTGTACAGGCTACAGGTGCCAGCCCCAGTCACTTACACAATGAAATGAAGAATCACGCTCTGTAAACAATAACCAGGATACCAAAAATCTGCTAAACAAAGTTTTAAAAGGGCCCTCCCAGTGACTCCATTCTGGGAGCCAAATAAAAATTTGTTTAGCAAATTTCTGGTATCCTGGTTATTGTTCCCAGAGTGCAGTTCTTTGTTATATTGCTAAAGGGCCTTTTTGGCCTGATAGAATATGAACAAGGCAGATAGCCAGTGCCTGTGAAATATGGATGAGACACTCAGCACTGCATGTTGACCTGGTAGAGGAGGCTAGTATACCAGCAGGAGATTCAATGAGCAAGTGGTCTCCATACTAAGGAGACAATTACCAATTACCTTGGAGGTCAGACAACCCCTTACCCAATGACCAAATTGCAAAAGCCTAATAAACAGCTGGTCAAACACCCAGATAGTTTGGGGGGGATGCTAAATGGAGGCGAAGCAAGAGCCGCTATTAGAGGTGATCCAGATGGCTGCCAGTGCAGCAAAAATTTGGCAGCCAGACATAGGGATATGAGAAAATGGGAGGTGCTCGTACTCACTGCCATTATTGAGACCTGGCTAGCAGCAAAGTGTGCTAAGCAAACCAGTGAACCTGAAGCAGAGCATCAGAGCAGCAGTTAGGAGGTGGGTGGGAGGCATGGCCACCCACTAAACAGGGCTTTGGGTCTATGGTCACTAACTCACATGCTCCTAAAGGCTCTCCTCAGACTCCTAAATGCATACTGAGTAGCAGGGATGTCTCTCAAGCCAAGTGTTAGGCCAAACCCATATGTTCGATAGAGGTCTGCACTTGAAACGTGCCAGTTAAGCTCCCACTCCTCAACCCACATGTCCCCCACCCAGCCAAAACCCAGGATAACCAAGAGCCAAGGTGCTGAAAAGCCAAATCCCCTACACTCATCTAAGAGACTATACCACTGGGACATGACTAAAAGAAAATCAGTTCAGATGCTCAGTACAAGAAATGTAAATTTGTCTGTCTCTGAAAGAACTGTATCAGTTCTTTAATGGAGTTTATCATAGCCTGGGACTGCTGTGCTCAGTCTTGCTGATGCTGAAAGGTGATAGTTTTGACTGTATTCACAAGGTCAACAACTGAGAGTCTGGTGGGTTATGTCGCCCCCACTCAAGGTCATGGCACAGGTCTCTGCAGCTGTGGTAGCTTGAATCCTCAGTACCCAAGATCAGAAGCAGCTTCAGTAGCGGTATGGTAGGTGATCTCTTCCGTGCCTCTCACAGACCTTATATGCAGGGGCCTTTTAACCTGGAGCGCCAGTGCATAGCCATGATCAAAAAATTTGTGTTGCTCCCACATCACTGCATTAAGTTGCTAAGCTGTGGCCAAACTTTTTCTGTTATCTGCTAGGGCAGAAATTTCATAATTATGGACCTGGACTGCTCTGTGGGGCATGGCTGATGGCCTAGTGCATGAGGGACATGCCCAGGCTCCAGATGCAAGTAAGAGGGTAGGAAGATGGTTTTTTGCATAAGTTGGGTGACAAAGTCCGTGATATTCTGGCTTTTGTCTCCCTCTGGGATTCTGTATACATGGAGGTTTTTGCTCCAGAGCTGTCACTCTATAAACCCTGGCATTTTTCTTCAATTTGTGTTTGCCAGTGATGCAAATGAAGCAAAGGTTTTGCCATTTGGTTTCACCTGGTATCAATGGAGTAGACTGCCACCTGCAGCTCATGTTGTTCCTTCTGCAGGAGTCTGCATCTGTGTGAATCATATGGAAGGAATCCTTTATTTCAGCCTGAAAAGAAAATAGCTTGGAAAGTATGAGCTTGTTTTTAACCACTGAGTCTGGTACCATTGTTGTATGGGAAGAGAATGCCATGCTTCCCACAGAGTGGAGGTTCCATTATGATCAGGTGGTTAGAGCAAAGCTGGTAAGGTTGGCTGGTTCTGCTGCACTTTGCTCTTCCTGATGCCCTCATAAAAGTTTCCTGCCACAATGTGCCACCAAAGAAAAGTAATATTTTAAATGTTATAGAAAGTGCTATGGCTAGTTTGAACGGCTGGATTGGAGCTTTGAAATAGCTTTGAACTAGTGCTGTATCTCAGTCGGAGACATCACTGGAAGTCAAATCCTTACACTTTTATGAATGGTATGCCATCTGTGCTAGAATTAATTGGAAACATTTAATCTTGAATTTAAGTTCATTTGATACCCATACCTTGAATTAAGATCTTTTTTAACCGGTTACACTCAACAGCTCCACACAGTTATACGCTGTGACACAACAATGCCATGACTGCTATACAAGAAAACGAGAGGGGGTATGGTTGTGCCTCACGTGGAAAGATTGATGGAAGACTAGGATATTCTGAGGAAAACAAGGAAAATGAGTAGACCAAAGAAACCCAAGGGAAATAGATGGAGACAGAGCCAGAGGTGAGACCAAGGCAATCAGAGTTTCACATAGCAAAGAAAAAATGTGTTTCTTGACTAAAAATCTGCAACAGAGGAAATTGTTGAAAAGACACTGTGACAATGTAATCTGGTTGATAATTGAAAGCTGACTTGTTAAATGAGATAGAAAAGCAGGGCAGGATTCTCAAAGGACTTGCACTCTGTGCATCTCGGATGCCGTGGTGCAAATGAGATGCGCCGAGCACCAACTGTGGTATTCAAATCAAATCAAATAAAATGTTATTTATCAAGCGCAATTCATAAATATCAAAGTGCTGTACAATCTTAACATTTTTAAAACAATTTAAAACACTTTAAAACTTATTGACACTATTAATAAAATATACACTTCCAAATACCATTTATTTTTTCTTCAATTATATCATTTTGCCCCTGCCTTGGTCATCAATCTTGGCCCTGGTCACGGTGTCCCCTGTGCTTCCACCACCCATATCTGCCAGCACTCTCCCGGTTACCCCTGGATTGCCCCCCAGAGGGCAGGGTCACGGCACCATTGAGCACCAGTGCCGCGATCTTAGTAACTGGTTGGGAGAGTCGGCTGGGTAGCTAATTGAAGCTTGGAAAATTGGTGTCATGGAGACGGCCAGGCAGCATATTTTTTTCCCCTGTAAGCTGTGGCTGGGACGTGCAATGACGTCCTGCATCTGTCCCGCCCCAGAATTTCTTGCTTGTGTCGGTGCATGGCAAGGACCCAGCCTCCACCAGGTGTTGCTCCTGCACTGCACACACTACCCTCCCCCCCGGAGAAGGAGAGCAGTCCTAGGGACGCTCAATCTTTCTCCCCCCCGGCCAGCCCTCTGATGACCTGGATCTGTTCCCAAACCCTGGTTGCCGGTGTCACAAGTGGAAAACCAACCGCTGCACCGGTGGGTTGGCCACTTCCAAATACCATATCTGAACTGCTGTTCACAGAAGATGTGCTGGGGGATGCTCCTGGCGCATCCCCTCTGTGAATACCACAGTTGCCCCCAGCCCAGGATGCACCGGCGCAACCCTCTGGTTGGGCTGGGAATCCAATGGGGCAGCACATCGGCCCCAAAGGTGCAATTCAGTGCCATTAATATGCAAATGGGGCCATTAGGCATACAAGGCACAATGGGGCCATTTGCATGTCATTATGTCCACATTTGCATAAGCAGTACAGGGATGAACTCGGCTGAATGCAATGGGTGCTCTGCCTGAGCGGCAGTACAACCACAACCAAACACTGCTGGTAGGTCAGTGCCCCCCACTGTGCCCGTAGCACCATTCCAGTAGCATGCATCGTGTGATGTTCACAGATAAAATAGCATTTCCCCATCCTGCCCGTGATACTGGGCCTACGGAATACAACTCCGAATGATCCCTAGTGGTATAGTGTACCCTCCAGCCCATATCACTAATCCCGCAACCACACTGGTATTGTCCTGGTGGTCCAGTGGTCCCTCTCCCCGCCCGAATCCCCGCTCATATGCGCACACTGTGGTGGTACAGTAATCATGACAGAACCCCCACCCCTGCCCGTAGCCCCATAATGTCTGTTAAGCAGCACATGCCATAATAAGCATATGTATCCCATATGTATGTGCATTGTACAACCTTGTGAGTGACAAACTTAGAATGTCAGCATACAGTACACACTGCAAGCCCATTGGTTGACAAGGTTGTCCAATGTGCATACAGTTGCACAGTATGCTGTCATTCATGGGACAGCACAGTCAGCAGGCAGCCGTGGTGGTGTATGGGTGAGTTGAGCTGCCTGCCGGCCATCTACCCATGCCAGGACGGGGGGTGCGGGGTGGAGTGGGAGTGCCTGAGTGAGTGGGGGGCCACTGGACTACCAGGGTAATGTGGGACCTCATTCCGTTATGATTGGGGCTGGGAAGGGGGAATACATATGCTTATTGTGGCAGTGTGCTGCTTGAGAGGCCAAACAGGGTTATGGGCAGGGAGGGAGGATACATATGCCTATTGTGGCAATGTGCCACTTGACAGGCAATACGGGGCTACAGGCAGGGAGGAGGGGACCCAGACTGCCAGGGTAAGCGGGCTGCTGTGCTGCTGTGCTGCTGTGTGCAGTACAACAGCCTGCCTGTGGGTGGACACTCCACTTATGTCTACTTGATGTAGACTTATCTTTGGAGGCGATCTCTGACTTGCTATAGGATTCGGCTTGAGTTGGCTGTGAATGGGCTAGTGACCATATGCATGGGCACGGCCCTGCACAACCCCTCCAGATGTGTCGATATCATTATGGGTGGTGTGCAATGCATCAGTCCCTTTCAGAATTGCACCAGTGTGCAAGTCGGGATACGCTTGGTGCATTCTCGTGCTGGACGATCCCTTTGTGAATCCTGCCCGTAATCTGTATTACCTATTATCAACTTGTTTTTGCCTAATAGCCATCCAAAAAAGGGGAGGATAATATAAAAATCCAAACCAGCAAATTGCCAAACACTGTCCATATCATTATACAAACCATAAAAAAAATGTCAAAATTGTACATGGTTTATTTATTATTTAGGAAATCGGAATTACAACCCTTTGAGTCATAGACTCGTTTCCAAAGGCTCCACGTCAGAATAAAACATAGACATTCATACAGTACATACATAGAATAAATGTGGGTGAGCAATCATACAGAGTATAAGTACAATGAGCACTGGTTAATGCCTATACATTTGGGAGCTAAAACAGTGCAGAGCTATCAACATATTTACCTAATGAGCGGTTAAGACCTATACAATTGGTAGCTAAAGCAATGCATGGTATGAGTTGGTAGTAAGCCACCTCGGGGAGGCCTTGTCTTATACTCATAAAACAATGCATTCATAGTCCAGTGCAACTATGTGGTACCCGATGGAGGTGAGGAGCCTGTAGGCTAGAAATAGTGAGGGCTTTCCACTGCCTGGCTAAGGGCGGGTGCATGGCCTAGCGGCGTGGTGCAGGATCCACAGGTTACCAGTTACACTGGCATTGACATGAGGAGAGGATATGGGCCCTTAAGGCAGCTTTAAAAGGACCTAGATTGGTGATTGATGTGACAGCCGGAGGGAGGGCATTGTACCAGGATGGAGCTTTAAGGGGGAAGGATCGCTGGGCCAGGGTGGTCCTGACCCTAGGCACCTTCCATATAGTTTTTGGGGCAGCCCATGTGAACGCTGAGATGGTGGCTGCCTGAAGAGAAGCCATGACACCTATTGGGGTTGAACCCAGGTGGATTTTTTTGGTGAAGAGACAGGCACTGGAGCATTGGGTGATGAAACACCCCAGGATCCCACCCTGGAGGAGGAGAGCACAGATGCTCTCCTCCTCCTGGCAATCCCGAGTCCATTCCTAACGAGGTGAGGATTTTATGTGTTCGTGGAATGAGAGGGAAGAGGAAATGTAATACCTAATATACTTACACTTTGGACCTGTTCCAGTGGGATGAGAGAGGCAGAGAGTATTTCCAGGGGGAAATCCTTTGATCTGTTTTGGTGGTGGGCATAGAGCATCATCTTACTTTTTTTAATGTTGACCACCAATCTGTGTTCACAAACCAGTGTTCAGTCTGGGAGAAGGAGTTTTGTAATGTGTGCTGGAGAGAGAGAGAGGATCAGGATGTGCAGCATAAAGAATAGCGTCATCCACGTAGAGGAGAAGGTTGCTGGGACAGGATTTAGGCAGGGCGTTGAGGTTGATGCTGAATAGCAGGGGACCCAGGATAATCCCTGGGGAACTCCTGAGCACACAGGCAGCATAGTAGATATGGTATTATTAATTTTAACACATTAGGTTCTAGATGAAAGATAGCTGGAGAACCATGAGAGTGGACAATGACAGACCCCAATTTGTTGTAATGTGTTAAGAAGGAGGGGGTGAGAAACCGTGTTGAAGGCATTTGAGAGGTCTATAAACATGGCCCCTGTGAGGTGCACCTTGTCAAGTGTGGAGTGCAGGGAGTTAGCGAATCCTGTGAGGGCAGCCGTAGTGCTATGTCCAGCTCTGAAACCATACTGCTCCCTACGTAAGAGGTTGTATGTGAGGAGGCAGTCAGTGAGCTGATTGGCCATGATCTTTTCAAGGCCTTTAGAGAGTGGGGGGAGAATCGAGATGGGCCGGTAGTTGTTTGGGAGGGAGCTGTCACTACATTTCAATATTGGTGTTATCACTGCCATTTTCCATGAGGTAAGGAACTGGCCCAGGCGCTGGGACAGATTTAGAAGGTCCGTGAGTGGGGAGATAACTGAGTCTAGTGCAAGGTATAGGATACGCATATTGAAGGCGTCTTTGCAGTAATTGGAGCTCTGGAGGGCTTCTGCCTGTAGGGGTAATGACTCTGAGTCTGAGGGGGTGGAGGAGCTCTGTATGGTGGGGTAGGCTGAATTGGATCAAAAACATTGCTAGGGAGGACTGAGCTGAGGTCTGAGAAGGTGGAGTTGAGGCAGTTAGCTATGTGAAGTGTGTCTGTGGTGGTAGTACCATTAACACTAAGTTGTGGGGGAGAGATTTACCATTCAGCTCCTTGATGTTATCCCGAACTTTCTTGTGCTACCCCAGGAGGTAGCTAGGGCAGTTCGTAGTGCTCTGCCTTGGCCTATGGATTGCAAGGTACTTATTAAGTAGCATTATAGGCCTGCCATCGCTATAGCAAACCGGGAGGCAGTGGCACAATGCCAGAGGTTGTCACGCATTTTGAACTGTTGCAGGAGTCCTGTGGTGATCCAGGGGTACTACATTTAGGGGTCACTTTGATGGCCGTGCAAAAGCATCACAGGCGGTATTAAAGGTGGTGGTGAAGTAGTGCAATGCATCATCTATGTGCTGGCTTGAAACAGGGGACCAGTCCCAGTTAATTAGATATTGTTTGAGTTTGGCTATGCCTCCTGGGTGTAGACAGTGACGAAAGGTGATATTTGGTGGTGGTTTAGGTAGCTGACAGGACCAGCTGAAGATGATTGGGGAGTGGTCGCTTAAGGCATTGGGTAGGACACCCAGGTCGGTAATATGGTGGGGATGATTAGTGAGCAGGATATCTAGTAGGGTGTGGGTTCCATTAGTGGGGTTTGTCCTGGTAGGCTGGGATACCAGTTGGGTCATATCTAATGCAGCAAATGTATCTTTGGCGTGTGCTGATGAGCTCTCCAGCCAGTTTATGTTGAGATCCCCAACTAGGATTTGTTGCATTTTTGTGGGGTGGCTGGCTAGATAGTCAGAGAGCACATTACAGGCAGGGATTGGCTGTGGGGTGGGACATAGGGCGACGTGAGAGTAAGAGGAGCAGGGTTTGGGTCAGGGGAGAGTTTTATTGAGAGGGCTTGGGCACCATGGTCTAGGGAGGGCGAGGCAGGGCTTGGTAATGCAGTGAGTCATTTACATAGAAGGCACAGCCACCACCTCTCTTGCCGTTATAATCAAGCCTAATGAGAGAGTAGCCAGGAATAGAGAAAAATGAGTCTGGTGTCTTGGCTGACAGCCAGGTTTCTGTTAAAGCCAGAATGTCTGGTTGGTGCTGTGCTGTCCAGCATTGCAGGGGTGGCATTTTTTTAGGCAGGCTGCAGATATTCATAGTGGCTATTCGAAGCCCTGTGGGTGACTGCAGTTGGGGGGCACTGCTGGGCCAGGATTGGGGTGAACATTGCCAGATAGTAGAAGAAGCAAGTGGAAGATCCTGACAAGGGCCATGAATTGATGTCATTTTGCCAGGTAGCGGTGGCTGGCAAGCTTAGAAAGTGATGAGCAGGGAATGGGCAGTTGTGCGAGGGCTGGGATGGCCAGGTGGAGGAACAGACAAGGAGGGCTCAAGGCACAGCGAGATGGGCGGAGGGGTAGAGGGGAGGTGTGCGGGAGGGCTATGGGGAGAAACAGGGTGACGGAGAGGCTATGAGGGGTGAGGTGCTCCCCCAGCAGCAAACGTGTGTACATACCAGAGGCAACTGGGGGTTTGTTGCTGTGCAGGGTAAACATGGTCACTGGTTTGTGATTATGAACACTGTCATTTATTTTCATTATGTTAAATTTGCTAATTGTCCTACCCGCCCACAAAAAGAAGGAAAATTACTATTGAGTGGAAACACGGGGGAACAGTCTTTTACATATAAAAGCTCTTTTTTAGTGAGTATATATTCACAAACATCTTTTGAATATTTATGGATTATTTTTTACTTTCTATTTATGCTTCCTTCAGTGGGCAGCTCCTAACCTCCTTTGGAACCCTGTACAACCCCAGTCCCGTCACACTGCCATCTCTTAGAACTTATATCCCTGCCCAGGCACTCATGGTATCTCCTTCCCATGGTCAAAGTTGTTGGGCTGGCTCAGGTCCCTCCTGATTAGACAGGTTGCATTACAGGCTGAGGGACTGCCCAGGTTGGTGAGTGTGGGGTCTGTGGGCCATACAGGGCTGTCATGTGTTGGTGGCTGGGGTATTTCCACTTTTCTCCCCCTCCACTGAGATGCCTGCTGAAACTGGGTCATGCACACATTGTGCATCTTGTCCCCTCAAACCAAACAGCGTTTCCTCTGAAACAAAGCCTGCTCCTTCCTGCACCGCCACCCGTGGTAACCAAGGTGGTGGTAGTGGTTCAAAGAGATTCCCCCCCTCCCTTCTCAGAGGACACTCAATCCTCTTCTTCCCGGCTGGCTCTCTGATGACCAAGGCTCATTGCTGAATCCGGGTCACTGGCATCACAAGCCGTAGCACTATCACTGTCCTAGCAGGCCATCTGACCTTACACTTATGGATATTTATATAGGCTTGCATTTCTCATTTTTTAAATTTTGAGGACTTTTGGTCAGCTGTCATCTGACCGGTACAAAACTGGAGCTTTTGCAAGCATCTCACCAAGCAGAGTTGAGAACAGAGTTGTACTAAAAAAGAGCTGGTTAATTGCAAGGACATGCAGTGTTAATAATCTTTAATTAGGCAAGTACATTTTGATGAGGTAGATCTTTCAATTTGTTCATCACAATGGAGAGTGAATATTAATACTGCTTATGTGATGTCTAATTTACCTGAACTGACTATGAGGCCAGTTTTGTCATTCTTCTTACTTTTAGAAAGACATTAGAGAAAATTAGATACTGAAAATGAGGAGGACATCATGTCTATTCCTGCTGAAAGCCAGAGAACCGATAGTGCTTTACAAATGTAACCCTTAGGTGGCGCTATCCATGCGGGCTACTACCCCTGCCTGCTTGGCTAGTAGCAGGTTAAGGGCCTGAGTTCAAATGGTGCCTCCACCGTCAGGGTTGGTAGTGGTCAAGCTAACCTGGGCAACAGTTCTCCGGGACACTGTAACTCCCTCTTCCTTACTAGTGGCTGGAACAATACATTAATCACTTTCACAATACCCTGATACACCACACAAGTACCCACACTGTTTGCACTTACCACCAGGGCTTTCCTCTGGCTCGGCCCTGGGGACCCCTGTAAACAAGGTTATACACAGCAAATAACAGCAGTACAGTACTCTTGCACAAACTGGAACCACAGTCAGGGTAAATGCAAAAAGAGTTAGATCTAATTTATTTAAGGGACTTGAACAAGGGAGTGGCGATCAGGTTAATTTGCTTAAATGCTCTATCAATCAAACAGTTATGCATGCACTTCAGTCTCCATAAACAGTCACACACTCTGGGTACCCAGATGGAGAATAGTGGGCTAGCCAGGAACATTGCAGCTGGTTGGGGCCCTGTGATGGAAGAAAACCACATGCACAACACACACTATTTGTAATCCGGAGCCGGAGGGCTCAGTTCATGAAAAGAAAACAACAAGACAATCAGATGACACACTTTTAGATTAGGCTGTTGTTGCAGGCAGCTACCCTGATGATTACTCATGATACCCAAGACTGGAGACAGGCTGGATGAAAATTGAGACAGCAGGTGGTTATTCTGGAGTGCCAGGAGAAGCAGGGCCCACACGATTCACCAAGGCATCGTTCCTGTTCAAGCGTGGAGCAGGGGGCTGATCCCCAGGCAGGTATCTCATCGGTGGCTTTCTCTGTGCAGTGGAGTAGTCTGGCAGGGCCAGCGTGGCATGGCACAGGCTGAATGGAGATGAACGCGGATTTAGTCCGATTAGGCTGGATAAAGCTTCCATCAAGCAGAACACAGTTCACACAGTGGGGAACCAAATCAATGACCCACTTTCAATACACAGCACATTTACATGTAAAGGATTCTATGGTACCAGCAAGCAGAACACAGTTCACACAGTGGGGAACCAAATCACCTACCCACTTTCAATACACAGCACATTTACATGTAAGGAAATTCTACTGTACCAGGCAAACCGCCTCCGTCACGATCAGAAAGTCTCTGCACAAACTGGGGATTCAAAAGCAGCTGGAAATCCTGACAGGCCAATCGTGATTCAGCAAAATCTCGGGTCTTCTTCAGGTATGAGCCTAGTAAAAATCAGTGGCTTACTTTGTTCTCACAAACTTGGATTTAGTCTGAAATAATTATCTTCTCTCCCTCTCAGGGGCAGCAGGCAGACATGCAGACCACAACTTAGGCCTTCCACAGTTCTCCCACGTGAAACTACTCAGACAGCTGCTTGACTGTCTCAACCTGTTGCTTCTACAGCTCCTAACTTAGATCTGACTCAACTGCCAGCAAGCCTGGGAGTTTCCCCAGAATCCAAAAGGTTTGGTTGGCTGATCTGTCTGTCAGTCACAACAAAGGCTCCCCCTTCAGGTGCAAAAAGGCACCAAAAGCCCAAAACTACAATTCCTACAGATTTTGACTCCAGACAGCTCCTGTAGTCCGGCTCCATTTTAGGTCCCACCAGTACTGATTGGTCCAATTTGGCAGTCCAGGACCAAGATAGTGGAGATAAACAAAACAGTTCTTGCTGCAAAGAAGGCAGATTAGACAAACTACATTATCAGCGGCTAGCAAGGCAAACAGGATGTTGGGATGCATTGTAAGGGGAATCACCTCTAGGGGCAAGGAAGTGATTCTGCCGCTGTACAATGGACTGGTTAGACCACACCTTGAGTGCTGTGTACAGTACTGGAGACCACACTTGAAGAGGGACATACAGCTCCTGGAGAGGGTACAGAGGAGGGCAACTAAGATGATACGAGGGCTAGGGATTTGACGATGAGGACAGACTTGAGGAGCTCTGCCTGTTTTCATTGGAGGAGAGGAGAGACAGGGTACATGATTGAGGTCTTCAAGTACCTCAAGGGAATAAATAGGGTAAACATGGAGGGGATCTTTAGACTAAAGCAGGGAGGTATCACCAGAGGGCATGGTTTGAAGTTGGAAGGTGGAAGGGTGAGGGGGGAAAAGAGAGGAGGTTTTCATTGAGAGGGTGGTGGACCCTTGGAATGCACTGCCTGGCAGCTGGTTCAGAGATCCACAGTGGAGGGCTTCAAGAGAGGTGGGACAGACACAGAAAGTGGATGTATCAGATGATGGCCTGTCCCAGGGGTGGGGATGGATGATAGGGGTTTCTGGAGCACAAGGGATGGGAGGGCCTCGGCACCCAACTAAGGATCTAAGGTTCCAGCAGACTCGATAGACCGTAAGGCCTAATCTGCTGCCAAATAGTATTATCACTCTAAATGATTTTCAGCAAATAGTTACATCTTTCAACAGAGTTCCCTCTCAGATTACTTTACGACTGCAATACAGGCAGCTCTTAAAGAGACAGTACACAGAGGCTATACAGGCACTTTCTGGCAATCACATTTAAACTGCTAAAATGCAGGACACCAGCCTGGCAGTGAGCATTTAGGCAAGCTCGAGGAAGACATTTCGGGAACCCCCATTTGTAGGGGGGGTTACACAAAGATCATTCTACCTGTCATTACCAGAATGATAATTCTGGTGGAAATCTAAAGACTTATAATTTATGATTACATGAAGTTTGCAAGCCTGTTTATGGAGTGTATCTTTTCTCCATATATGATGTTTCTCTCTGTTTTTGGCCCTTGCTCTCAGTGGCATCCTCCCAGCCCCATCACTGACCTGTCTCGAGGACTTACAGGTTAACCCCCATGGTGGCATGCCCCTTAGGGTCATGCATTTCCTGCGGGGATACCAGCTGAGCTGTGGTGTTTTTATCCTGTTTCTTTCCCCAGTGCATTGTACGTGCAATGATGCACATGCATATAAGTGGTGGCACATGGATGTGCCACATCTGCCAGTGCCCTCCTCACTCCTACTGCTCCCACTGTTGCTGTCATTTGGCCTTGGCCAAGTGGTAGTCAAGTGGTGGGACACAGAAACACTCCCCCATCCTGAGGAAGGAGAGCTGTCATAGGATACTCAATCCTTCCCTCTCCTGGCTGGCCCCTGAGTGACTCTGATCTCTTCCTGAACCCAGGTCACTGGCAGAGCTGTTGGTGTGGTGTCTAGCACCTCAACCCACGGCACCACTGGGCTGGCTTTATTGAGTGTTTTTATTGCCCCCCACGGTACCCATTGTTAGCACTTTATATAGTGAAATTTCTAATAATTTGTCATGTTGCTGATTTTTTATACTGCTGATAGTCTTTTTCAAATGGTTTATTGTTATTTATTACAGCTGCATAGCAAGAGCTATGCTGATGTTTTGCTATTACAGACAGAAAGGGGCTCTGGAAGCACATGACCGGATACCGAATGAATCACATACTTTCAGTAATGCTTGCTCAGTGCAGTGGAGTTGAAGCACAGTCACTCTACTCTCTCTGACTCTGTGTTCCTCCCCCCACGTCTTCTGTCTGTCACTCTCTCTTTCATCTCCCCCACCCCCTCCCCACAGCAAGGGAGTCACATTCATCACTGGCCTCTACCTACAGCAAGGGAGCTGGACTCATCACTGGCACTTATTCCACTCACCCTCCTTCTGCAATGGAGACATTGACATAGAAACATAGACTTTGATGGCAGATAAGGACTGCTTAGCCCACCCAGTCTGCCAATTTCCCTACCTCTTGGATAAGCTGCAGATCCTAGTTAACCAACAGCCTACTTCCTCCTACTCCCCACTAGAATTGCCTTATGTCTGTCCCATGCATTCTTGAATTCCTCCACTGTTTTTGACCCCACTACCTTCTCTGGAAGGCTGTTCCATGTGTCCACCACCCTCCCTGTGAAAAAAAGACTTCCTGACATTGCCCCTGAGCCATCCCCCCTCTATCTTCAAATTGTGCTCCCTTGTTCTTGTACATCTTTTTTAATGAAAGATGCTATTGTACCCTCTTGGACCATGTTGATTCCCTTGAGGTACTTAAATGTTTCTATCATGTCCTCTGTCTCCCTCCTTTCCTCTAGGGTATACATATTAAGCTCTAGTCTCTTTTCATATGACTTCTGGTGCAGACTCTGCACCATTTTAGTTGCCCTCCTCTGGACTGCCTCCATCCTGTCTATATCCTTGTGGAGATGGGGTCTCCGGAACTGCACGCAGTACTCCAGATGGGGTATCGCCAACTGTCTGTACAGAGGGATAACAACTTCCTGTTTTATACTGGTGATGCCTCTCCCTATGCATCCCAGTATCCCCCCAGCTCTCCTTACTGCCTTTTCACATTGCTTGCCTACCTTTAGATCATCTGGCAAGACTACCCCCTGGTCCTGCTCCATTTTTGTTGTTGTTACCCCCATTGTATACTTTTCCCTGGGTTTTGTTTCACAGGTGCATTATTTTGCACTTCTTTGCATTGAATCTAAGCTGCCATACTTTTGACCATACCTTCATCCTTTCCACACCTCTTGTGTATCAAGCCTGTTGCAGATCTTTGTGTCATCTGCAAAGAGGCATACTTTTCCTTCCAGTCCATCTGCAATGTCATTTATAAAGACATTAAAGAGGACCGGTCCCAGTACTGAAACCCTGCAGTACCCTGCTAGTAACCACCCTTTCCTCTGAGTGGACTCCATTTACTATTACCATCTGTATCCTGTTATCCAGCCAATTTGTTACCCAGGTTACCACCCTGGGACCCACTCACAGGCTGACTAACTTGCTTATTAATCTTTTGTATGGGACTGTGTGAAATGCCTTGCTAAAGTCCAGGAAGGCCACATCCACAGCCCCTCTCTGGTCTACTACTTTGGTCACCCAGTCAAAGAAAGCTGTGCTCATCAGCAGCACTCCACTTGGGCTCCATGATTCTTTTCCTTTGTATGACATATAGCCTGCCTCAACTGTCTCTGTGCCTCTCTTATTCTATTCTCCACCCCTTCCCACCCCCTCTGCAGCTGTCTGATGGGGTGCTTCCTTTGTCTCTGTCACTAATTGTGTAACCTATAGTATGTGAAGCTGCAGCTTGAACATCACCCATTAGTAAGTAAAGGCATTTTATACTGGATTTCTATTATAAATAATAAAACAATTTCAGCTCCTAAATTAACATAGAAACATAAACTTTGATGGCAGATAAGGACCACTTGGCCCACCCAGTCTGCCCATTTCCCTACCTATTGTATACGCTGCAGATTCTAGTTAACCAACAGCCTACTTCCTCCTACCCCCCACTATAATTGCCTTATGGCTGTCCCATGCATTCTTGAATTCCCCTACTCTTTTTGACCCCACAACCTCCTCAGGAAGGCGGTTCCATGTGTCCACCATTCTCACCATGAAAACATATTTCCTCACGTTGCCCCTGAGCCGTCCCCCCTCAATCTTTAAATTATGCCCCTTGTTCTTGTACATCTCTTTTCTGAAAGATGCTCCTCTTGGACTTTGTTGATTTCTTGAGGTACTTGAAAGTTTCTATCATGTCCCCCTCCCTCCTTTTTCCTCAAGAGTATACATATTAAGCTCTCTTACTCTCTTCATATGGCTTCTGTTGCAGACCCTGCACCATTTTAGTTGTCCTTGTCTGGACCACCTCCATCCTGTCTATGTCCTTGCGGAGATGGGGTCTCCAGAATTGCATGCAGTGCTCCAGATGGGGTCTCACCAACTGTCTATACAGAGGATTAACAACTTCCTGTTTTCTACTGGTGATGCCTCTCCCTATGTATCCCAGTATTCCCCCAGCTCTCTTTACTGCCTTCTTACATTGCTTGCCTACCGTAAGGTCATCTGATATGACCACCTCCAGGTGCCTTTCCATTTTTGTTGCTGTTAGTGCCCCCCCCCCACTATCTACTCTTCACCTGGATTTTTTGTTTCCCAGGTGCATTCCCAGGTACATTACTTTGCATTTCTTTACATTGAATCTAAGCTGCCATACTTTTGACCTTTCCTCCAACCTTGCCAAGTCCATTCTCATCCTTTCCACCCCCACTTACATTAAAAGAAACATAAAAAACAGGTGTTACAGGACAAAAAAAACTGAATGGTATTTTGCTCCTCTGTAACTTGTGTTTCCACAAAAATGTTAAGATTTATTGAAAGTGCAAATTCAGCTCATGTAACTAGAAAGCTGAGGTATCAAGTTTCCATGTATGTGGGGGTGACCTGATATTTTATATTCATTAACCTTGGAATTTTAAATATAAATATGTCTGAACTTCAAGTTATAGGCACTCCATATGTAAAGAATGGCATCTGCAGGAACCATACAGAATTCATTTCATATTACTTCTGTATGATCATTTTGATTAATTGATGGATAAATACCCAGCAATTTCAGCTAATGTTTTTGTTTTTGCAAGCTATTTGGAACTGACTGGTCACTTTGAAAAGTATACTGCAATCAAAGCAACAAATATAATGAATTAATAATATGCAGCATCTATGGAAAACCTTGGGAAACCACAAATACAGCTGATAAATAAAATTCAAATTCATTGTTTTTTAAGAGGATGATTTTTAGCACATGTGAGTTTGAAACTTTGAAATAGGAACCACATGTTTAGTAGCAACAAAAAATATTACATGAACCTATCTCAAAGTAAAATAAAATAATATGGAGAGAGCAACGCACAATGTGCTGCCATTTACAGTGTGCATGCACATGTACTGTACAACGTACTATCCATTGCTGGTTTGTTTGTTGTTTTGGGTTTTATTTTCATGTTTACATGGGTGGGTGCATTATGATTCAAAAATCAAAAACTAAATATATTAGTACCTTAGTGGAAATTAATGCACTACATTTTCCTTGCAGTTTGACATGGGGAGGAGCACAGAAAACTACTCATCTTAAAGTTCAGGTGTTGTAAATGCATATTTCATGTGGCTAAATTAAATATATAGTGACCATGCAAAGCAGACATATTTTAAAAACTTCCTTTTTTTCAGTACAGAGCTAAGATGTAGAGAACCCTTGGGAAGCCATTGTAAATGGTAGTTTACTCCACCTGGTAAATGTGATTGTGGGGGTATACATCTCTGAGGCACTCCACCTTCCTTATACATGGGTTGTGTCCACCTGATAGGTTACTAGATGCACTTGTGACTTCAAAGAAGTCCGACCCCCTTTCCCTGTGGCACAGCCCTTTCATCATCAGTTTGAATGTTTCCAACACTGTACCTACTAAGGAGTAAATGTTTCTAAATTGTTAGGCAGAGCTGGTGTGAAAAAAATGGTAGGCCCATGCATAAATGAATTAGACAATAATGCCTGAGTTTCTGGATTTCTGTTTTATTTCTGTTGGAGGCTAGTACTTCAAACATTGAGTTTCTAACACTCTGTACTACAGTTGTCTCCTACTATCAATATCATCATGGCATTCATTACTAGCACGTATCGCTTAATGTGGTGCACAACCAGTATTATTATAGCATTTCTTACGATCTTACAGCTGGTGTTAACCTTATTCTTTCTTAGGGTGGGTTGAGGAGTGCCTCAGAGATGTATACCCCACAGTCACCTTTACCAGGTGAGTAAACTACCATTGTGGGGATAATCTCTGAGGCATCACCTTCCTTACACATGGGTTTCTATCTAAAAAAGCAGTACCAAGTAAACAGGTGGGCCTTAGTGTTCGAATATTTTCTGTTATGCTGTAATTAGGCTCAGTTCTTTAATTTCCTTCTGTCTTTGCTGCCAGTAGTACCGCTTGCCCGAAGTGTGACTTTGACTCTCGGGAGACATCTACCCTGTAGTGTTTAGTGAATGTTTGTGGTGAGGCCCACGTGGCCACCGCACAAATTTAGTCCACTGTAGCCCAGTTTCTTTCTGCCCAAGACGTGGCTACTGCTCTTGTGGAGTGTGCCTTGATATTAGTTGGTGGAGTCTGGTGTGAAGCGTTATAGGCTTCTGTGGTAGCTGTTTTTAGCTATGCAGCTATTGTGGACCTAGTGGCTGGTTGCCCTTTTTTATGTCCTTTGGGTGCTCAGGAATAGTCTGTCAGACTTATGGATAGTCTCTGTCCTGTTGATGTAGAGTGTTAGCACCTTCTCATGGCTAGAAGTATAAGTTGTGGGTCTGAGGTGACTTCTTTTAAGGGTAGCTGTGCTGGTATATTGATAACTTGTAAATGGAACTTTGTATTGATCTTGGGAATGAAGGATGGGATCGTCCTAAATTCAATCATTTCCTTGTGGAAAACTAGGTATGGTGGCCACAAGATAGAGCTTGCAGTTCGCTGATACATCTGGCTGAGCAGTTGGCCAGAAGGAAGACACTTTTTTGGGTTAGCCATTTGAGGGTGATTGTCTCTAGTGGCTTGAAAGGGTATTCAGTAATGGCCCTAAGGACTAGGTTCAGGTCCCATGGTGTCGTCCATTGTCGAGTCTTAGGTCATAAGTTAGTGGATGCTTTTAGGAATCTGATGATATCCTTATGTGATCCTGGTGTTGAACCCTCTATGCAGCCCCTTGCTGCCCCTATTGCAGCCACTTAAACTCTTAGGGAAGCAGGGGGACCGGCCCTTGTCCAGGCCATATTGTAGTAAAAGAAGGACTTCGGTTATCTTGACAGAGCTGGGGTGATATTGTTCTGTAAGCACCATTTTGAGAAAATCCTCCACTGTCTCTGATATGTAAAGGTGGTGGATAGTCTTCTGGAGTTGGCCATAGTTTCAATCACTGAGGAGTGGTAACTCTCACTCAGCAGTCTCTCCCTTTCAGGAGCCAGGCTGTTAATTTGAGGTTGGTCAGGTTGGGGTGGCATATGGGGCCCTGTGTGAGGATGTCGTGTATATACAGTAGTATCCACGGGTGGTCCAAGGCCATTGCCACCACCGTAGCAAACCAAGCTCTCCTGGGCCAATATGGTGTGATCAGTATTACCAACGATCTGGATCTGAGTATTTTTCAGGACCTGGGGAATTATTGGGATAGGTGAGAATGTGTGTGCAGTCTGAAATGTCCAAGTTGCTGAAAGTGCATCCATCTCCATTGCTTTGTGGTCCCAGAATTGGGAGTAGAACTTTGGGCACTGGTTGTTCCTGCTGGAGGCCATCAGGTCTAACTCTATGGGTCCCCAGCATTTGTTGATAGCATGGAATTGTGTGCCTGTGTAACATCCATTCCCCCAGGTGAATATGTTATCTGCTTAACCAGTCTGCTGTGGTGTTTAACTTTCCGTCTAGCTGTGTTGCGCTTAGGCTTGCTAGGAATCTTTTTGCTCATGGGATGAGTTTTCCTGCCTCCCCTTGCATTGTTTTGCTTTTGGTTCCCCCTTGTTTGTTGATGTATGAGACCGTGACTTGATTGTCTGAGCATATTAGGACATGCTTTCCTTTTACAAGCCCTTTGAAATGCAGTAGTGCAAGTCGGACTGCTCTTATTTCGAATACGTCTATGGATAATTTGGCTTCTGTTATGGACCATTTTCCTTGAGCTGTGTTGCGACCGGTTGTAGCCCCCCATCCAGTTAGACTGGTGTCTGTGTCTATTTGGAGGTCTGGCTGTATGTGTAGGGGTATACCTTTTAGGAGGTTGTCTCTGTTTACCCACCAGGGTAATGACTGTGCAACTCCTGGAGGAATCAATATGACCTTTGTGAAGTCTAAGTCACAGGTTGGGCCCTGTTCTATAAGGAAGGACAGCAGTCATCTCATATGCCATCTTGCCCAGGGAATGGTATCTATGCAAGATGACATTAGGCCTAAGGTTTGCGATATTGACTGGATGGAAGCTTGTCCCTTCTATAGAAGCTTGTGTACTGCTGATATTAGATTTTTTTGCCCTCTTTTCGGATGGTTTGACAGTCTCTTCTGCTGTGTCTATGAGGTTGCCTAGGTGTTCTAGTCTTTGGCAGGGTGTCAGCTGACTCTTTTCTGTGTTTATTACCCATCCATGACCCTGTAAACAGTCTATTGCTGCTGCTGTTTCTCTTGCTGACTGTTTCACCGACCTGGCTCGAATCAGCCAGTTATCCAGGTACAGTATGACTTGGATTCCTTGTTCTTTGAGCTTTGAGGCTAGTATGATGGATACCTTGATAAACACCCATGAGGCAGAAGCTAGGCTGAAGGGGAGAACCTGATATTGAAAATGTTGGCCTAGTATGTGAAAGCGTAGGTATTTTTGATGAGATACTGTAGTCTTATGGGAATGTGTAGATAGGCATCCTTCAGGTCTATAGATGTGAGGATGTTGCCTGGTCTTATGGCCCTTAATGTTGACCTGATGGTCTCTATTTTGAATGGTTTGTAAGCGATGCTTTTGTTTAGGAACTTTAAATCTAGTACCGGTCGGAGATACCCTGTCTTTTTTGGCACTGTGAATAGGATTGAGTAAATCCCTGTCCCTTTTCTCCTTGGGTACCCTCCTTATGGCATTGTTTAATATCAGTTGAGACAGACTGTTCTGCATTTGTTCTGGGGTCGCCTTGTGTTTAGTTACTGGTGATGTTATTAGCCTTCCCTGCCTTGGATTTTGGGCGAATTCTATTGCATATCCTCTTCGAATTATTTCTAGAACCCATTTGTCCTGTGTGGAATTGAGCCATTCCTGTGTGAACTGTGTTAGTCGGGCCCCTATTACTGGAGTGTGATAGTCATTGGTTAGTGTTTCCCCTCCTATGGTGCTGCTAGGTGCCTCTGGCTCTGTTGGGTGCCCCTCTTCCCCTGAATTTTGTGTTTGGGAAGTACAGGTTAAATGATGGCCTTTGAGTTTGTCCCTGATATACGCAACGTCCCCTGCATCTGTCGCGAATGGGCTGATTGCATAGGTGTGAACAAGCTGGTAGGTAGGTGGAGTTGTTTGCTCTTTCCTTCTTAGTGCCTTGTCCTCTTTCTTGCCCTTGAGGTATTTCTCAAGGCCCTCCCCGAATAGTAAGTTGCCTCTGCAGGGTAGTTTAAATAAGAGGGATTTGGATTCGCTGTCTGCATTCCACAGTTTCATCCAGATGCATCTCCTTGCTCTGTTGATTAGTGAGGCTGCCCTTGCATTAATTTTTAGAGAGTCCACCACCATGTCTGCCAGGTATTTTGTTGACAGTATGGCGTTTTCGAGTAGTAAGGCCTCAGGGGATTTTGCGGTCAAGCTCTTTTGAGCTTCCTGCAACCATTCGAGTTGTGCTCTGGTGGAGTAGATTGCCGTGGTCGCAGCTCTGGCCCTGAGGCCTGATAGTTCAAAATTTTTCTTTAAAATGTCCTCCAGTTTCTTATCTACTGGATCCCTTAAGGCAGATGTCGACTCGGTGGGCAGCACTGTCTTTTGTTGAGGGAAGGCAATTTGAGGGTCAATGGTGGTGGAGGCACCAAGTTTTCAAGGTGTCTGCATCCAGTGGGTACATTTTGTCCCATGGCCTCCTCTCGGTATGCTGAGCAGGGTCCGCTGCATCCCACTCCTTTGTAACTACCTCAGATATGGCCTTACAGACTGGAAAGGTGTCTGATATCTTTGGGATGGCTGTAGCAAGGGAAGCAGCTTAGGCTGAGGTTGAGGGGTTGGAGTGTCAAACCCTACTGTCATCATGATGCTGCATACCAGATTGGGGATTTGGTCTGGGAAACACCATTTGGCTGTTAGAGATTGCAGATCATTCTCTGGGTCCTCCTCATTCTCAGAGGCATTGTCATTCATATTTTGCATAGTGTTGGAGTCTGCTGAAGTAGTGGCACTATAGTGCTAGTGGCATGATGCCCTACGTTTGTAGTAGGGATGGAGGGTAGGGGTGATTTGTGTGAGGTGAACTCGGTCAGCTTGTCCTACATTGCTGACAACAGCTGCTGTTGTAGCTGTAGGACCTGTTGATTTTGCAGTAAGTTGGTATTGGTGTCCAAAGTTGGCTGCTGTAAGTTAGGTGTAGGCTGTGAATCGCCCTGGTCTGGTGCCTGGTTGGGAGTGCCTGTTGGATCCTCCTCCTCCTCCTCCTGCATCATGAGAGGGGCGGTGGATCCTCTGCACAGGAGGCACAAAGCCTTCCAGTTTGAGAGGCAGGGATTGGAATGCTGTATAATCTACAGCTCTTTGTTTTCCCATGTCTCTGGAGCAATGGAGAGAGATAGGAGTATTAAGAGTGGGCTTTACTTAATAGCTCGAGAGAAGAACAATAGTAGGTCTTAATGTATTAGTTGGTTCAGTTGTACTAATTATTTACTTAACAACTGAGGAAAACAGTATACAGGAATAAATGTTTTATTTGGCTCAGCTGTACTAGTCATTGCTGCCTGAAGAGGAGCTAGTGAGGAAGCCATGTCTCATTGTTTCAAGGAAGTGTTGGATACCCCCAACCTTGTTTGTGCAGGTTATATAATCCCCATGTGGGGGTAGTGCAGAGAAGTACTGACCAGAAATGGAGGGTAGGAGACAGAACATGAGGTGCTGGTGATATGCAGCATGACTTCTAAGTCGCTGGGAGGAGTGGGAGCTGCTGTCTATGCAGCGAGAGTGTATAGTGTGCTCCCCTGCCTCGTGCATGCACAATAGAGGTAGAGAATGCGTACATGAGTGCAGGGAGTGGTCGGACGTGTGCACGATGCTCAAGACTCGCACATGCATGGGAGAGCATGTCGCACATAGAGCGCGTCATCAGGAGCATCATAAACACCTGCAGAAGCATGAGAAGCTTCAGGGAAGCTGTAGACGTGGCACACACCTTTCCCCAATACACAAAAGAAGGGGAAGGTGTGAAAAAATGCCATGTTTTCTAGGTGGATTTGCACTTGAGGGGAAGGGAAATATGAGCCAAGGATAACCCAGCAGGGGCCAGAAAGAGCACGTGGACTGCACACCAGGGACAGCAATTTTCCACTGAATGAGGAAGGTAAGGGCAACCAAGAATATTGTACACAGATCCCCATTACCTTTCACACAGTAGCAAGGCAGCAGATGAAATGTGGGCATGTATAAGACACTCCCCTATGGCTGCTAGCAGGAGCCATAAGGTATTCTCCTTCCCACTACTTGCACAGTAGTGGGTGCAGGCTATAAACTGGGACCTCTAGCAGGGGTCATAGAAGCTTGCCCAGGTATTTTACACAGCATCTTAGACTTACTGGCAGAGAGTCTAAGGGAAAGCCCAAATGAAGGTATTCAGAAAATATTGCTGCTTGGTGTGCAGTGCAGAATTAGCTTGATTAGCAGCTGTTAAATGCAGTGAAGTGCATCTGCTGATTGATAGTTAGAGAATTCCTTAAGCAAGTCAGAATGCAAAGCTTCCTGAGCTAGCTAACTATTAGAATTTATTCTAGCGATGCAAACACGTCGTACGGTCTGTGAGTCAGCTAGCTGATACTGCCTGCAGTTCTGATTTTTCTTGTATTAAGAATAGTCTCTTACTTTTTCTTTAGAGGTGAAATGAATGATTTTGCTAGGGAGCTGTTTTTGTGTCCAGCAACCTGTACCAATGCACATTCAGAACTGATGATGGAAGGGCTGTGCCACAGGGAAAGGGGTCAGACTTCTTTGAAGTCACATGTGCATCAAGCAACCTATCAGGTGGACACAACCCATGTTTAAGGAAGGTGGAGTACCTCAGAGATTATCCCCCACAATGAGCTTTAGCCCAATTGGCTGTATCCTGCAATAAACATAGTATATCCACTAAATTAGTGTCAGTGGCTCAGTGGTAGCACACTCGCCTCTGAGGCCAGGAGATCAGAGGGCTGTGTGTTCAGTTCCCACATCTGGCAATGGGTTAATATCCCAGTACTGACACTGTAGTGCAGCATGAGAGGGGTGCTGCACTCCTGAGGTGCCAGCCTTCGGATGAGACGCAAACCAAGGTCTCATCTGCTTGGATTGGTGGTAGTTCAGGTGGATGTTAAAGATCCCATGGCACTTATCGAAAAGAGTAAGGGGACTTTCCCCGGTGTCCTGGCCAAATTTCCCTCATTCACTAAAAATACCACCAACAACTTAATCTGGTTCAAAGTCAGTTGACATTCATCTGTATCCCCCTCCCCTTGGTCATGCCTGAAAATAGGCGGGATTTGTCTAGTGCACTTACCCGGTCAACAAAAACTAAAATAAAAAAATATTATCAGGAAGTATTTTAGTACTAAAATAAGTATAGCATACTGTATTTATTCATCTCTGCTTATGAAGTGGGGTATGATGTTCCTAGAGTCTCTTTTGGCCTTACATTATTACGGCTGCATAGCAAGAGCTATGCTGACGTATTGCTATTACAGAGAGGTGGGGGCTCTGGAAGCATGTGACCAGATAGCAAACAAATCACATCAATTGCAATAATGCTTGCTCTATGCAGTGAAGTTGAAGTTAGAATTAAACACTCTGCTTTCTCTATCTCTGTGTTTCTTCCCCCACTGCTTCTATTTGTCACTTTCTCTTTCATCTCCCCCCAAGGGTGTAGACAGGCATATTCACTGTACACAGTTGCGTACAGTTTTGTTGAGTGTCTGTCACAAACCATACCTTTCTGTTAACATTTTCATGCTACCCACTGAGCCACTGACACTAATATAGTGGATATACTATGTTTATTGCGGGGGGGGGGGTGTAACTGTTGGAGACTGTGTACAAAACAGAAATTTCTGGCTACACCCCTGTCTCCCCCTCCTCACAGCAAGGGAGCTGCACTCATTGCCAGCCCCTCCTCACTGCAAAGGAGCCAGGCTCATTGCTGACACTGCTTTCGCTCACCCCCCACCCCTTTCCACAATGGAGCTGCACTCATCATCAGCACTCCACTTGGGCTCCATGACTCTTCTCCCTTGTATGAAGTAGAGCCTGCCTCAACTGTCTTTGTGTCTCTCTCACTCTGTTCCCCACCTCCTTCTCAACCCATCTGCAGCTGTCTGATTGGGTTCTTGCTTTGTCTCTATCTTTCTCAGTCTGTTTCCTGCTCCTGCACTTCTTTTCTTCTTTAATTGCAGTCTGCTCAGGAAATGGAGGTGAAAATCACACACTCTACCTTTCACTGTGCGGAGCTTACTGAAAACATTGTTTCTCTCTTTGTTGTACCCAGGAGCTGAAAACAGCACTGTCAGGATTGAACTACGAACTAACCACACTCAAGACTCCCAGAGCAACGTTGAGTTGAACTGTGTTACTGAACTACAGTATGTGTCTGCTGAAAATAAAGGGCAGGATTCTCAAAACTGTCAGGACTAAAGTCCCACTCCGCAACTGCAGTTGCGGGCTGAAATCACCCACAGCCGCGCTTGGTTGCGATTCTCAGCCACAGTAGTTGCAGAGGATGCTTACGCTGCTCCCACCAGCTGTAGCATCTTGCCGCAGCTGTGGCAATCTCCTGGGCAACACCTCCTGCAAGCAGCCGATATCGTGGAGCCGGTTGTAATCTGGCTCCAGCTTTGAGAATACCTGCCACTGTAGTGACCCCTGTGCTCCAAGTAGACACCCTTTGGCGCCGACGTTCTGCCGCAGCTGCGATATATTCGGGATCTTTGTGAATCCTGCCCCAAGTCTTTTTCTGTCTGCTCGGGAATGAGAAATGGAGCTGAAAACTACAAACTCTCTGCCTTTGTGTCATTGTGCCTAGCCTGTAAAAATTCTCTCTCTCTCTCTCTCTCTCTCTCAGTGTTGTGCCTGTGTCTCTCTTTTCTTCTTTAATCACAATCTGCTTGGGAAATGGAGCCGAAAATCACACTTTCTAGCTCTGTCTTGCTGTGCTGAGCCAGCTAAAAACAAAGTCTCTTTCTCTCTGTCTCTCTTTCCGTCTCTCTCTCTCTCTCTCTGTTTGTTGTCCCTAGGAGCTGAAAAAGCATTGTCAGGACTGAACTATGAGCTAAATACACACGAGACTTTTAGAGCTGTGTTGAGCCACACCGTGTCACTGTACCTCTCTGCCGAAAATAAAAAAGAAAGTTTCTCTCTCTCCCTCTGCTTAAGAAATGGAGCCAAAAATAGCATTGGCACTGTCAGGCTGACATGTTGTTTCTCATTGTCTCCCCGGCTGTAACTCGTAGACAAAGGTAAATGCTGTACCGTAAATAAAAACAGCAAGAAACTGTGTGTAAGAGGGTGGCCCCTGGGTAGGAGGCTGAATTTTTCTGTTCTTGCCTCCCCGAGAGAAGTTCTAATAATGTTTGTTGCTCTCATAAATGGGCAGCTATAAAATGCATGAGTGCAGAGGGATTAAAAGTGCTTAAAGTGCCTAATTAAGTGAAACACTTAGAAATGCAGAGGCTAACACAGAGCCCTTATAGGGAATTATAGAATGGTACTGTGTGCGTTAAAAACCTTTCAAAAGAAGTTAGTAGATTTCACTGGCTAAAATAAGCCTGTTCTTTGAGGTGGACCTTTTCATTCTTTTAAAATTACTGTTGCAACAGTCCTATCCTTTGACTTTATACAGTCCTATATGCTCTACTTCAGATGATTGGCCACCTCTGAGCACCCCCTTCTTTCTCTTATCTGTTGCCGCTATATTTCCTTTTCCACTGAGGTCCACTGAAAGGTTATTGCATTGGTCAGAACATGACCTGGCATTATGCAGCATTGTAAATATTATTATAAATAATTATGATAGGCAGTGACCAAAGTCCTACTAGACATGCTGTACACAAGCTTAGTAATGGCTACATGTTTATAGTATGCCCCAAGAGAAATGCAATAAACACTGGTATATTTGTATAGCCTGAGAATGTTATTGTATATTTTCAAAGTCCCAGAGTAGTTGTTTTGATATTGTTAATATAACCAAAATAAAAATAAAGGCTATATAAAGCGAATAACATTCTGTACCATTGTGGCAAACTTAAACATTCTGTTTCCACCTGTGTGATACAGTCTTATTGACCCTGGTCAGAAAACACTGACCCTATCTGAAAAAATGCTGAACAGGTTAGCCCTTTATAGCTGCCCACACAGTCATGTGTCCACAGTATCATCATGTTCATATAAGTTTGTTTTTAGAGCTCCATTTAATTTATATAATATAGGGAGCTCATATTAATATACACTACATCAGGTCTGAGCAAACAGAACATATGTTTAGTTAAGGAGAGCTTTAATTTCAAACAGAAAACATTTCATTCAGGTCTAAGGTAAGGTAAGGTGTTGCAGTATAAAGGTAGACTCTAGAGGCCGCTGCCATTGCAGCCCCATAGTGCAAGCACACAGCAACTAGGCAAACAACAGAGAACACACCCTGCTTGCAGGAGTCTGCAGAGTTTCACTTCTTTTGGGAGTAAGTTTAACTTAGTTTGATTTCTTTCTTGACTCTCTGCCCGGTTATTTATAATTTTATTAGAAAATGGGCAACATAAATCCTTGTTGCTGATTGGCTGAACTTCGTAATTATTTGGTCTGTATGAGACAACAGAGACCAGCAATTAACTATTCAGTCTCGTTGCCTCATACTGTTCTAAGAATTAGGGGCCACTAGAATGTTGATCTGGCTAGCAATGCCATCATTATTTATCTCCTTAGTGAGCCGCACTCCCCTTTAAGTAAGCAATAATACTACAGCAAGATCCGCATCTAATTTGCACCAAGCTGCCAACTAAATATAAAAGTAAATTACACCTCAAAGCATCCATTCATGTCCATGATCGCCCAGCTGCTGATGCTCTGTCTCAGCGGCAATCTGTTTTGCTGGTACCAGCCACAAGCCATCACCCACCTGCAGTTTACCTAATAAAATCAAGTAGCAGTTGGCATTTTCAAACCAGAAGTCACCTCTTTTTAATTTTCACTCAGCCACTCACTACCCCATTCTCCTGCCTGTGTCATGCGGTCTGAATGCAAATTTGATTCAGTAACCACCTCAAGAAAAAAAAAGTTTCCAAGCACGAGAGTCACCCCTGACTCAGTCGAGACAGTGAGTCACCAAATAACAGCTGTTCAGCTGCTCATAATCGCAATTAAACTTTGAACATTCCTACCATCATAAGCCCCCCCCTCCCAAAACATACCTTGCTTTATACTTTATTTTTCTTCACTGGACTCATGGCCACCATGCTCCACAGAAAAAGGCTTTTTCTTTTAAAACAAAGTGTGACCCTGTTCCTTGCCAGCTGATTGCCATCACGTCTACTATCCCCTGCCCTCTATGGTAGCACTGCACTCACTCTGGTCGTTGTTCAGACCGCTCTCTCAGTATGGCTACAATTAGACCCTGCCACATACAGTGTGGAGCTGGACTGAGGATACTGAATTTGCTGGTCTAAACCATCTGTGCAGAGTTCTTACCTTAGCTTGCTGATAAGGTATGGAAACCAACAGCAGCACGGAACACATTTGAAAGCTGCTCCATATAAAAAAGAGAAAGATACCTCTAGTTCAGTACTCGGTCTTTAGCACTACAGTACTTTGTTCTGATCAAGCGCTGATTAAACTGGACAAAGGAAGCGGTTCTCCACTGTCATGGTGTGTGGGAGAAAGCAGCAAGCAACCACATCGTGGAAGAAATCTTTATCTGAAGAAACTATTAAAACAACACCAGCACCTCCACTGGTGAGTCTGCCAGTACAGGGACTACTTTACTAAATAAGTTAATTTCTTTTTTTGTTATAAACGCTATATATGATTCATTATTTCTATATATATTTTTCAAAACTTTATCTATGGTTAATTTTATAATAATAGTCCCTTCAGGGTGGGTGGTATTTGGAAATTCGGACCTTCCAGGGCTATAAGGCCCTCCGCCTGTGGCATTGAGGCCCTCATTCGCCTTTGGGCGGTCCAGTGATCTAATACCGCCCACCCTGTTGGGTATTATTAAGTTACGCATAAGAATGTCAGATACTGCCAAAGGAGACTAGGTGATGCTTAAAAACCTCAGCCACTCTCCTTTGCTTGGTAGCAAGGCATTCTTGTAATTAAAATAATAAATAACCAGGCACAGAGTTAAGAAAGAAATCAAACTAAGTTAAACTTACTCCCAAAGAAGCAAAACTCTGCAGACTCCTGCAAGCAGGGTGTATGCCTGTTGTTTGCCTAGTTGCTGTGTGCTCGCACTGTGTAGCAGCAGCGGCCTCTAGTGTCTACCTTTTATACTGCAACACCTTACCTTAAACCTGAATGAAATGTTTCCTGTTTGAAATTAAAGCTCTCCTTAACTAAAAATATATTCTGTTTGCTCAGACCTGATGTAGTGTATATATTAATATGAACTCCTATATTATATAAATTAAATGGAGCTCTAAAACAAACTTATATGAACATGATGATACTGTGGACACATGACTGTGTGGGCAGGTATAAAGGGCTAACCTGTTCAGCATTTTTCAGATAGGGTCAGTGTTTTCTGATCAGGGTCAATAAGACCTTTTCACACAGGTGAAACAGAATGTTTAAGTTTCCACAATGGTACAGAATGTTATTCACTTATATAGCCTGTATTTTGCTCACAGTTTGAGCCTTTACTTTATTTCCTTTCTGCTGGTGTTGGAACAAATAAACATTGCGCTTGCCAATGGTGCATTGAACTTTACATAGAACATAGAAACATAGAAACATAGATCATAGAAACATAGAAACATAGACTTTGATGGCAGATAAGGCCCACTTGGCCCACCCAATCTGCCCATTTCCCTTCCTATTGGATAAGCTGCAGATTCTAGTTAACCAACAGCCTACTTCCTGCAACCCCCCACTACAATTGCCTTATGTCTGTCCCATGCATGTTTGAATTCCCCCACTGTTTTAGACCCAACAACCTCCCCAGGAAGGTGGTTCCATGCATTCACCACTCTCTCTGTGAAAATAATTTCACATTACCCCTGAGCCATCCCCTCTATTTTTAAATTGTGCCCTTGTTCTTGCACATCTCTTTTCTGAAATATGCTACCTTCCTGGACTTTGCTGATTCTCTTGAGTTGCTTAAAGTTTCATCATGTCCCCCATCCCTCCTTTCATCAAGGGTATACATATTAAGCTCTGTCAGTCTCTCTCTTCACCTGGTTTCTGATGCAGACCCTGCACCATTTTAGTTGCCTCCTCTGGACTGCTTCCATCCTGTCTATATCCTTGCGTAGATGGGGTCTCCAAAACTGCACACAGTATTCCAGATGGGGTGTCACCAACTGTCTGCACAGAGGGATAACCACTTCCCTTTTTCTACTTGTAATGCCCCTTCCTATGCATCCCAGTATCCCCCTGGCTCTCCTTACTGACTTTTCACATTGCTTACCCACCTTTAGGTCATCTGATATGACTACCGCCAAGTCCTTTTCCATTTTTGTTGTTGTTAGTACCTGCCCTGCTTTTGTGTACTCTTCTCCTGGGTTTTTGTTTCCCAGGTGCATTACTTTGCACTGCTTTGCATTGAATCTAAGTTGCCATATGTCTGACCATTCCTCCAACCTTGCCAAGTCCTTCTCATTCTTTCTACCCCCTTGTGTATCAACTCTGTTACAGATCTTTGTGTCATCTGCAAGAGGCATACCTTTCCTCTCCAGACCCTCTGCAATGTCACCTATAAAGATGTTAAAGAGGACTGACCCAGTACTGAGCCTTGAGGTACCCACTAGTAACCCCTTTCTTCGAATGTGTTCCATTCACTATTACCTTCTGTGTCCTGTTGTGCAGCCAGTTTGTTATCCCAGGCTACCACCCTGGAACCCACTCCCAGGCTGGCTAACTTGATTATTAGTCTTTGTGTGGGACTGTGTCAAATGCCTTGCTAAAGTCTAGGTAGGCTATCCACAGCCCTCCCTGGTCTACTTTATACCAGACTGTTGTATCCATCGGTTATCCCACATCCTATTACACCGTGTGGTGAGCTTGACAGTTCCAGTGCTTTTTTCATTTCCGCCCTGAGCAGAGAGAGAGAGAGAGAGAGAGAGAGAGACTTTTTTTATTTTAGCAGAGAGCTACAGTGGCACAGTTTGGCTCAGCACAGCTCTGAGAGTGCCATGAGTGGTTAGCTAGATGGATGCTTAGTCAGAACAAGAAGGGTGCCACTGGGCCATCCCAATTAAGTGACTTTTACTTTATGGGTACCTTTGAAGATAGTGTCTACAAGACAGCAGCTCCTGCACAAACCATCCCAGCTTCACTGGCAACATCAGGTGGCCACTGCCTGGAAGATTGTTTACATAACGGCTGTAGGGTGTCAGCACCATGGTCTGCCTCAGGAAGTATAGCATGCCTCCCATACCCATGAAAGGTGGACAAGTAAAAGATCTAGCTCTCCCTGCACTGCATCCTCATGGTGCACTGTTGTCTGAGCCCAGATGGGGAGCCTCTGAAAAAGTGAGTTGCAAGGGAACTCTGACCAGTTTAAAAAATCTGTCTCTTACTGCACTGCATCCTCCTGGTGCAGTGTTGTCTGAACATGGAGGAGAGCTGTGAAAAGTGAGTTGCAAAGGGAATCTGACCAATTTACAAACTAACAAAAGAGATCAATTTCACTCAGATGGCCACATGGTATATGGTAACAAAGTATTGTGATTGGTTGACCATCCATGGCACTCCAGACATTACATCATGGGTTTTAGACCACCTGATAGGCTAGTGATACACATGACTCTAGTATCAGATTTCTTGTATATCCAGGTCCCAGAAACCCCTGTTCTCCAGTTCAAATCGTGCATCTGATCAGGCTACTAGCACACCAGGATCCCTGTTGTTCTACTCTAGAAAGGTAGGCCTCTGTTTTATAACCTCTTAGATTGCTTATCCCAAATCAAGAGACTCATTATGGCCATATCCGCTGCAGTTTTTATGGGAATTCCCTATGGGGAAATGAATCCTGCAGCACTGTGTAATTGTGTAACTTTCAGTATAAAAGTTTTGATAAGTATTGCTGTTTTATTATATTTTTCACTTATTCTGGACTAGAAGTTAAGGCCAGCAAGGTTGTTGTTTATGGGTTTCGATGTGTTGTTTAGTTTCTTTCCTGCTTGGGCCCTCTGGCCTGATTGCAAGTTGTTTGGGTTCCAATCTGGCTTATTTCTAGCCAAGCAAAGTTTTTCTGCAACTTCTGGCGTTATTGCGTTTTTTTTCTGCATCGCGCTCTGATATGGGGAAAAGGTTTTGCTTCCAGGCTTGTTCATGGGTTCTGACATCTACCTGCACCTCTCCTACCTCACGTGGTAGTGCAGTGCACAAACAGGCCACCCCAAAACCCTCCACTCGCTCGGTAGCTTCGCGAGCGAGTGGCTAAGCGATCGCCTCTTCCAGTCTGGAAGAAAAAGGGAGACTCTACCTTGGGAGCTCACTTTGTTACCTCCTTTTTGACTGCATGGTTCTCAGGGGAGCAATTTCTGTACAAGGCCTCTGGCCTTCTGCTAAGCTCCACGTGGCGCTCCTCCCCTCCTCTGGCGTGCGGTCTCGTGTCTTTGTTGAACTCTCTAGTTCACCGCTGGGGAGAGCGCCCCTGCAATTATTCCAACTCTTCCTGCTACAGAATCCCAAATCAAGGGATTTTCTACTTAGAAAGGTTCTGATTGTTAACCCCACACTCCCTTGCAGTCGCTTGGCTTCATGCCTACTTCTGGTCTTTGTACCGGAGAGACCTTTCAGTGACAGTACCAGCCCTTTCAGTACCTAAATCCCCAATTCAGGGGATATGTCTCTCTGGAAGGGTTTTCCTTGCCATCCCCATGCTCTTTTTCGGCCGCATGGTTCTCGAGGCCTACTTCCGGCCATCGCGAGTACCCTGGCCTAGTGTGGGGGGGAATCCCTCCTTTCCTGAACAAAGCAGCACTCTAACAGTACATGGCCCTAACTAAATTAGCTTTTGTCTTTAAAAAAATCACTTTACAAGCGAGATAAGGACACGCTGAGTCCTCCAGTGGATTGCTGGGAGTGGGGTATTATATGTTTGCTTTATGGACAAATAGAAAAAGGTGTTGGCACGCCAAGAGTGGGGGCCAAAACATAACCTAAAGGCTCTGGGCTGCAAACAAGAGCCCTAGTTTAAAACAACGCTCCTTCACAGGCCTACGAAGCCTACTGGCTCACCCTCCAACCCCCTCACCCCCCTTCCCAGCACCTCCTCCATTCTATATGGGGTCCCTCTCTATAGTGACCCTATATCCCTTCTAAGAACCTCATGGTACCTCCCTCTGTTTCATATGGGGTCCCTCTCCATAGCGATCCTGTATGCTTTACAAAGATTCTGGTGGTCCCTCACCACAGCGACCTCCACAGTGGCATTCTACGTCCGGGGTCCCTCACTATAGTGACCCCCCATGCTGAATCACAGCTGTAGCTATTCCTAGTGCATATTCTATCCTAGGATGTTCTATACTTCTAAGACTGTGTTAAACAGCTTTGGGGCACCCACTGAGTTGGAGGCCCATTGTCACCCAGTCCTTACAATACGCCTCCTTTCTCTTCCTCTCTCACCAGATGGTCTAGGCCAAGAAATGCACTTCTTGCAGCACTACCCTCCTGCCCCATGCCCCAGGCTCCCTATGCCCCACCTGTCTCCATGACGACGACGACGACTTATCACTGGAGAAAACTTCAGTCATGGGCTCCAGTAACCCAGGGCCCAGCGGATTTACTTGGATGGATCCTGGAGCTATCCTACTTCAGAACCAGCAGGCCACGGTAGCAATGATGGAGAGCCAACAGAATTTTATGCTAAAGATAATGGAAAAGTTAGAATCCCTTACCCAGCACAGGGCAACTGCCACACCACCTCTGGAGGCAGATATTACGGGAGGGGGGGATGAGGAGTGTCTGGAGCCTGTAGAACCAGCACCAGACAGCCATAAGCTGGATTCCGGAGAAGACAAGGAGATGCCAGATGAGGAAGATGGGTTGGAGACCGATGATGAGGATATGGAACCACAATCCATGCCATCCCTCACATCGAAACTTTGCTATTTCGACATGGTCCCAGGCCTTATGAAAATAGTCAAGGCCACTATGGGGTTTGACGTTGAAGAGGGCAAACCAAAGTCAAAATTAGACCCCATGATTCAGCAAAAGGCGACTATCAAGGAGACGTTCCCAGTATGCCCAGTGATCGAGGACATTTTCAACAAGGAGTGGCAACCAGAGCCTAGCAGAATGTCAAACAAGAGAAACTTGATTGCATATATCCAGTTCAGGAGGACAAGGCCAGTAACTGGTGCACAGCCCTGACTATTGACCTCAGGTGGCGCACTCAGTAAGAAAACTATTCTGCCATGCGGAACCATATCATTAAAGGACCCTACAGACAAGAGAGTGGAAGACATGTTAAAAAAAGGCCTTTGAAATCGAGGGAACGGTCGCCAAAGCCTCTACTACGGCCATTTACATGGCATGCACTCAGATCTGCTGGCTCGAGGAGTTTCTCGAGCAAACAAACCCCAAAACTAGAGAGGTAGAACTGTTATAATGCACTCTTGATGCTGCTAAATACCTGGCGGACATGGCAGTGGACACTCTCAGACTGAATGCCAGGGCTACAGCCATCACTAACCATGCCAGAAGAGTGTTGTGGCTGAAATTATGGGAAGCCGACAATGAATGTAAGACACTACTGCAAAATCTGCCTATGAAGGGAAAACACGTTTTTGGGGAGGGACTGCAGGAATTTCTAAAACAGAAAGAGGAGGGTAAAGACCTACTCAAAAATAAGAACAGGCACACCTACCTCCCTTCCGCTAGGCGGAGATTTCAGGGGGGAAACAAGTCTCACCAAACACGCAGAGACACCCATTACCAGAACAATACCTTTCGAGGCAGAGGAACACCCAGTTGATACCGCAGTTCCTTCACCCATTCCTACCAACCTTCCTCCTTCAGAACCCATGGGTCCAAGTTTGGAGGAAGAGGTAGAGGAAATAGGGGAAAGCAACAATGCCTGCGCTGCCACAACCCCTCATGGGCTGGAACTATGCCCCCCCGTGGGACAAAGATTGTCGCTTTTCAGACACCAGAGGTTCTGCACAACTTCGGACAGGTGGGTTCAAGAGGTGGTGTCAAGAGGATACTCCATAGAGCTATCCCAATTCCCTGTCACTCACAGGTTCATAAGCTCTCCCATTGCCAAAAAGAAGGCAACAGCTCATCAGGTCCAACAAATCCTCTTGGATTTGATACAGAACAGAGCAATACAGCCCGTTCCCCCTCATGAACAGAAACTAGGAGTGTACTCCATCTTCTTTCTCATGCCCAAAAAATCAGGGGAACTACTCCCCATTCTGGACCTGAAGCACCTCAATCAGCATGTAGTTTCCCAGAGGTTCAAAATGGAGACCCTGAAGTCGACTCTACGCAGTATTTGGGTAGGCGACTACCTCACGTCCATAGATTTGAAAGACACATACCTTCACATACCTATCAGACCAAAACACAGACAATACCTCAGATTCCACATCCTAGGCCAGCATTACCAATATCAGGCCTTACCCTTTGGTCTTACCTCAGCACCTAGAGTGTTCACCAAGGTGTCAGTAGTACTAGTAGCCAGACTCAGAACAAAGTCTGGATATCATCCCTACTTGGATGACTGGCTGATTCGGGCACACTCCAAGGAGCGCTTGCATCAAGACACCGTGCTCGCTCTGAAAGCACTCGAGGAGCATGACTGGGTGGTAAACCAAGCCAAGAGCCATCTGTTCCCCACACAACAGATAGAACACCTGGGGCGCAAATCAGCACGTCACAGGGATGGGCGAAACCATCCCAGACAAGGGAACACAATCTAATAAGATTATCTCCCACCTGAGGGCTTGCCATCAGCCAACCATGGGACAGATAGCCCAATTACTAGGTTGCATGGCATCTTGCATCGACCTGATTCCTTGGGCCAGATGGCACATGCGACCCCTACAAACTTACGTCCTCACTCGGGGATCACCGAACGAATACAGCCTACATCTCGTAGTCCCACTACCATCTTCAGTGAGACAGTCACTAACATGGTGGAAAGTGAGCTCCAATCTCACATGAGGGGTCCCTCTAGAGGCATCTTACAACACCACTATAGAAACGGATGCCAGCCTATTGGATCAATAGATGTCAACCGACAACCACTTACGGGTCGAGTTTAGATTGTATTAATAGGTAAATAAATCTAGGGCCACTGCCCCAAATCTATATATTGCCTCAGTCTGCATTATTGTATTTGATGGTTAGTTGTTTTTTCTTTCTCGTGGTTGCTCTTTACTAACCTTGATTTCAGCTATGGAAGATTCGAACTGGAGAACAGGGGTTTCTGGGACCTGGATATACAAGAAATCTGATCCTAGAGTCATGTGCATCACTAGCCTATCAGGTGAGCTAAAACCCCATGATGTAATGTCTGGAGTGCCATGGATGTCAACCAACACAATCACCTTTACAAGGTGAGTAAACACCCATTATCAGTGAACAGCAGTAACTGTATACACCACCTCTTCCCTCCCCAGAGCAAACTGTATTTCTTTGTAATTTGTTGCACTTACGAAGTGGCCTTCCCTGTCCACTCCACAAAATGCATTGGGTGGATTAGTGTAGTCAGTTTAATTGTGTAGATTAGTGTTTTCACTAGTCAGAGCTGGGAATTCCATGTTTACAAGCTATAGGCACCTGATTTTAATGTGAGTATCTGATTAAAAGCACTGGAATGGCAGATCACACTGCATAAGGGTACTTTTGGGGCTTATTTCAATACTACTGAACCAAGCTGCCGGGACAAGGTCCCATAATTACAGCTCTTGATTTCACACACACACACACACACACACACACACACACACACACACGTTTCTAGCTCTTGATGAAGAAATAAAAAAAAAATATACTGTATATAGCATTCTTTTGCAGAGCCTGCTATCACACGTATGTCTGTTTCTTGTCTGGGCCATCATCATTCAGAAACCATGATCCACATTACAGATGCAGTTTTACAAGCTTTTGTACTTCAGAGCCTATTGATATGTTAACCCAGAGGCTTCCCTGATGTTCTGCACACACTGATACCAGGGAACTATGAGATGTTTTATTTACTGGATATTTTGTAACTGAAGATGCTATCCTGCCATACTCATCATCATTCCCGACTTTGTCCAGCAACTATATCTGGCCTTTAATTTCTCTCCTGAAACCAAGTTCTTGCAGCATCTCTTATTCTGTCAGACAGAACTGTGGTTTGGTAATCTATTTCTTTCTCGCTGATGTACTTTTGTCATACACAGGTATTTGGCAGAGGTTCAAATGGCATTGAACTGGCTTGCTGAGCTTCACATTCTGTTGCTGCAAGGAATAGCTATCATAAAGCAGCTCAGCGCAGTGCAAGATAAAATTACAGTAGCTGACAGACCACTGATTACATGACACAAAATTCCAGGTAGCTACTCACAAATAGGCACTACGTTGTGGCCAGTAACCCTGTGCAATTATATGAAAAGGCTATCATGGCAGAAGCTTTGGCCACTAAAATGTTTTCTCTAGTAACCATTTGGTCATGAAATGTGAAGGTGATTTTTTTTACAATCACTTAAAGTAAGGCTGGAAAATGGAAAAAAACAACAACTTTTTATTGGACCATGGAGGTGCATTTGGTTCATATCTTCAAGGTGGAAAGTATAAAACCCTGGACAAATTTGTAAATGGCCCATCAATGCGGTCTGTTGTGCTAAACAAATGGTAACAAAATGGTGACTCTGGAAGGCAAACTCTAAAGCTTCCAGTTCCCCCAGAAGTCTACTTACATGACCAACAGGTAAACTTATGATGTTTGCCTTGTTACAGATTTGATGTGAACTGTTTCAAGGCTTTGATTTGAATTGTCATTGCTTGTCAGCTTTATGGCAGGAAGTTTCACCTTCTTGCAGTGCCTTTCTATCTCAAACTACAAAACCTCCAGTTCGAAACAAATGGCAAAGAACTGTGGTTGCAGTATTATCCGTTGTTACCACCACAAATTAGTATGAACACAAATGAACAAAGTAACATAGTATTGTGGTGGTGTAAAGTATTATGGTTCATCTTTTCCACCCTCTTTCCCAGAGCACTGACAATATCTGAATTTTAGTGGTAACACATCCAGGACAGAATGTTACCCTTATACAGGCTGCATATTTTTTAATGCTATTCTTTTGTAGGAATCCCTGTAGTTTGGCTTTGAAAACCTGAACAGCATTTCAACAACTTTTCTGAATATGCTGTTGCACAGACTAGCTACCCTATGTGAGAAATAAGGCTGTCTGATGTTTTTCCTTATCCTGTCACCCCCCCCCCACCATTTTGACTGCATGTTGTCTACTTTTGCATGTACTCAACAGCTCCAACAGCTATGTACGAGATCAGGGGAGCAACCATTTCATGGAACCATCACACAGAAAATGATGTTATGGTTGGCCAGGTTTTGCTTAACAACATACAACTTGCCCATCTGTGATGTTACTTTTAGTGACAAAGTTCCATAAAATGGCTGCTCCCTTCATTTATTATAGGAAAGATTTGAACAGCAATATATCTGGACTACTGATACTGGTAGCTTGTTTGCAGCTAGGAAGGGAATTTTGGTTTACATACTAACAAAGTGCTTCACTCCTTGCCCACTGTAGTAGTTCAGGTGGTGGCCAGTATCCCCCTCTGAAATTCCAGAGACTTTCTATTACTGTAATGCAGATCTAGAATTTTAATAATACAGTACTATAACAAATACATTCAAATCCAAACAACACTTTAATTCTATGTGCCTTGTCAGGTTAATGGATTAGCAGCCATTTTGACTCTGACCAGAGTTTGTTTACTTTACTAGCTTAAGCGCTCTCTAGTGCTATAAAAATTGTGAAAACTGTGTAAACTGGCATGGAAAAATACTGCTTTGGCCAAAGAGGATAAAGGAGTCATATAAGTCCTAATCTTAATAAATGAATTTTGTATAGAGTTAATCTGTATTTTGTAAAGTAAAAAATAGAGTAGGCAGAATATTAAGAGAGAGTTATGGACGGTTATAAGGGCTATCATATCTAATAGTGAGTGGTTCTTCTTTTTTGTTTTTCTTTATCTATTTGATCTATTGACCACCCCTGCACCTACTTTTGGGCCTCATTCAACCCCAGCCCGACTGCTGCCCTTCCCTGCTGTCTTAGCTGGCAGGGATCTCAACGGTGCGGAGATCAGTGAATACCAGGACAGTCATATTTGGCAGTCATGATGCCTGGTTTTTTTCCATTTTTCCTCCCTTTTTTTCCCTGCCCACCACCCCAGGATATCAGGCTATGTCTTTAGTGGCCTCGGACATCAGTAGCGTGCATTGGGCTGACACCACCCCCACGAGGGAGTAAGCTCCCTGGCTCACTGCGGGGGGGGGGCACTGCTGCACTGTATCTTGGTGGTGTCCCTCCCCGGCTGGTTTGCACACCCCTCAGGAGCTTTCCCCAGCCTAACTGCCCAAGCCTGGCATACCCAGGCTTACTACTGAACCCGGGTTATCACTATGCAAGTGCAACACATTTCCACTTGAGCCATTGGACAGCCCTGAATTGTTCTTCTTTTTCTCTCATTCTTAATATTTTAAATAGGCCAACAAGAGGACATGTTTACAGACAATTTCCAGCAGTCTTCAGTGACAATCTACCAACTGCTAGTCACAGAAGGAAGGAACATATGTACACAAGCACTTTTCTTAAGGGAACTGGATAATAGTTAAACAATAAGGCATGACAGGGTGTATGTTAGTGTGTAATAACATCATGCCTCAGGTGGCTGAAGCACTAGGCTGCAGGCTTAGTACATTCAACACCTGAGAAGTGATGTTATTACACAATAAGACACATCCCTGGAGTGCCTTATTGCTATTATACAATGGCTCATTTTTTTAAAGGAGTAAAATGAGTGTTTTAATTACATTTTTAGGTATACTTTAAAAAAAGTCCAAAATGTCTCATTTCTCCACTATAGTGGCCATTGTGTCAGTGTGCAGAGGTCTCATTCATTGCCAGGGTTCAGTGTCAGTGTCTGAAAAAAGTTTTTGTCCATGGATAATTGAAGTTTTCTATGTTCTTATATGTTCCCCCTTGAGTTACTTGCAATATACAACGTTATTATATCAAGTATTAGCAGTGTCAGTGGCTCAGCAGGTTGCACTCTCATCTCTGAGGCTGGAAGATCAGAAGGTTGTAGGTTCTATCCTCACACCAGGCACTTGGGTTAAATCCTAATACTGACACTGTTGTGCAGCTTGAGGGGCGTGCTGCACTCCTGAGGTGCTGTCTTTCAGATGAGATGTTAAACCGAGGTCCTGTCTGCCTGTTCTAGTGGTTGTTCAGGTGGACGTTAAAGATCCCAAGGCACGTCTCGAAAAAATTAGGGGTGTTTTCTTTATTAAAGAAGACAATACAATATACAAAGAAAAAAAACAAGAAAATCAAACACAAAGGGAAATACAAATCATGTCATGTAAAATACAGTAAGAAAGGAAAAAAAAAATACAAAAAAAATTCTAAACAGAATTACTGCATTCGGTAAGTAGTGGACCACTCAAAATAAATGTTGCTAGAAAGAAAAAACAAAACAAACCATAAACATAAATTAAATCAAGCGAGAGAAAACTCCCATGTTATACAATAATTAAAGGGAAAACAAAGAAACTCAATAAATACAAAGACTCAAGGGGAAAAACTTCTAAGGTAAAATACATAGTCAAGATGTAATCATTTAAACTTAATAAAAAGGAAAGCCCTTTCCATTTTAGATTAGTAATGGAAGGTCCATATAAAATCGTTTCATGTGCTTTAGTCTGTCGCAATGCATTTTCGCATTACAGTTGAAAAACTGGGAAAGGCATTTGCTGCTGTCTCAACACCCATTGTGCTCAGGCATTCCAAAGATAAAATTTTAACTCTGCAAATACCACCGTTAAAGTGCCCCTATCAAATTTCAACAACCCCAAACTGTAATTACCAAACACCAAAGCACCACAAGTGAGATTCTGCATCCAGGGAAGATTCCAAGTCTTAGCCAAGAATAGCCATAAATTCCTTGAATAGACACAGTGAAGGACAAATTATCCATGGACTCCACAGGGGAGCCACACCCAGGTATGGGCATGTATGTTCTTCCACTGGCTTGTATGTTACTACCCCACACGTACAATCTCCCATATGCACTCAACCACACTGTTTCCCACATGTGGTCCAGGATCCTAGCTTCACTCAATATTTTCAAGACTTTGTCCATATCCCTAGGTAGGCAATGTTTGAATTCAGGGCTGTTGGATCTGTGGTATCCAAGACAAACTGATACAACTGCATACTAGACTGCTCCATTAAAAGACTTTAGTAATCTTCCATCTATGTAATTTCTGAATGGCGGATTTTGTAGAGGTGGGAATGGAAAAGACTCAGAAAATGTTTTGGGAGATCAGTCCATTTAGAGGTGTATGTTGACCAGTTGTTCAAAACCATTTGTGGACCAGGGTGTCAGTCATGGTCCACGGGCCTTTAATGGAGTGTACCCAAAAAGCATATTAAAAAATCGGATCTACCATCCCCAACCCCCCAGACAAGTAAGTAAACCCCTTTTCACAGGGTTAAGCTGACTCCCCATAGCATACTAAAAAGATGCTGTACACCTGTGTCTCCAAGGCAAGAGGAACTGCAAAATAGAGATGATGTAGGTCATTCTAGGAAGGAGTTTTTTTATTATTTGAAATTCTTTTCAGTTTTGATAATTTCCAACTCTTCCAGACCTGTACCTTTGTGTCACAAGCTGCTAAGACCATTTGCCAAGTGGTGAGTGCCAAATCCATGGGTCCAAAAGTAATTTCTAATATTTTAACCAGACCTGAAGTCACCTGGAATTGTCCTATCATCACTGAGGGGTTGGTATCCAAACCCAACTGGACCACCCTACACTTCCCCAGATTCAAAATTGCCCCTGAAGCCACTGAGTAATCCTCCAGTTCCCTGCTTGCTTCCAGAACACTGGCCATGTCCTGAAGAAATAAACAAGTATCGTCAGCATATGCTAATATTTTAACCTCATCCCCCCTTTGGCCAGTCAACCTACGGATCCTTGGGTTGTCCAAAAGGTGCTGAATAAAGGGGTTAAGTGTCACAATATACAACAGCGGACTTAATGGGCAGCCCTGATGGACCCCAGTATGGCCCACCACCTCAGGACCTTCTACTCCCTGAACATATGGACTCCAACAGGCTCCTTGGTACAGCATTTTTATTTTCATGACAAATGAGGGAGAAGTCCATAAGATTCTAGGGCTTGAAACAGAAATGAGTGGTTTACTGCATTGAATGCCTTTTTCTGATCTAGGGAGATGAGCCAACCCTCCTTTCCCAGTTTCGAATACCATTCTTATAAGTGCTTTTAAAATTATCAAAGGGTGATGAATGGATCGGTCAGGTAAACTGCAAAACTGAAAAGGGTATATAAAATAGTAAGCCAGTGACTGCAGGTGGAGGAGTAAAATACTGGTCATAATCTTAAAATAACTATTCAGTAGGCTTATAGGTCTCCAATTATGAAATAAGGACCTGTCCCCTGATTTAAATAAATAAATAATACGACTTTTTGAAAAATGGGTAGGTACCAGGTTTGTGGAAAAAATAGGCAAATGTGTGTTCAAGACACAAAGCCAATTCCAGGGCGAGGTTTTATCAAAGTCGAAGGGAGACCATCCAGGCTAGGGACAGTACCAGAGGTTCTGGTACGAATAGAGTCAAGTATTTCTTGATAGGTAATGTCCTGTGTGAGTAAAGCCAATTCATGTTCTGAAAAGGATATTTCTCAAAGAGACTAAATGTACAGGCACTGCCCTTGTGTATGAAACCCCACTGGGACCATAGGGCAATGATAATATCAAAGAGCCCTTGGAGGAAGAGACTAATGTACCAGTATTATCTTGTAAACTAGAAATGGATGAGTCCAATCTCCTAGATTTACATGCCACACTAGGGTAAAAAGGGGTTTTATGTGTCCCATACGTCAATTCAGCTCTAATCATACTTGCCCTATCATATTGGAGTGTTTTCATCTGATCCTTAATGGCCTCTATCGTATGGGAGAGATCAATCCCTTCATTGCTGGGACAGAATACAAATGTTGAAGTTTCCTTCGCAGAGTCAGATATTTAAAATACTGGGTTCTAGAGGTGTACTTTCCATATTGCTGAAACAGTATCACAATATCTTCTTTTGTTTGCTGCCACCAGTCTCCAATGTCCTCGTACAGTTCAAACACTGAGACCCAGGCAGCCAAAAGTTGCCTGACCTGTATTTGGGCCTGTGGGGCTGCTAATGTCTGGAGATTCAATTTCCATCTAGATTTTAGAATAGGGAAGGATGCATCTAGGGATAATGTCAAGATGATCATCTGATGATCTGAAAACTCGATGGGGAAGAGGTAGTAGAGGTCACTGTCAGATGTTTGGAAACAAACAAGTAATCTATTACTGAACGATATTGTGCCCTTCTACAGTATATACAAATAATGGCGAATGTGATATGTGAATTGCAATTAACCAAACCAGCAGTAGTAATACATTGCTTAAAAGCCACGGAGTCACAATCGATCTTTGCCCTGACTGCGATCCCTTTGGGACCTCCAGGAACAGTTAAAGTCCCTCCAAACACTATCATGCGAGCAGTAGAAAGATAGGGCTAAACCTGGGAGGATAAGGTTCTCGCTGCCTTGAGCTGGGAGCATAGATGTTAAAAATCTACATGGTTCCCCATCCCAGTACCCATCCAAAATCAGAACCCTCCCTGGAATTAAGTCAATCAGCCGAAAACGAGAGAAGCGGGAACCCTTAAACAAAAAGCATACCCCATCAGCTTGATCTGTCCCAAATGACCAAAACAAGGGTCCCCAGGGCCATTCTGATTTGTTAGCTTGAACCTGAATAAAAGTCTCTATACCAACAGACAGTCAATATCAGAATTGGCAATCTGCTGAAAAACAGCCTGTCTCCGTTTCGAGTTACACAAGCTGTGGCAATTCAAAGATGCCACTACTGTTTTTGATGTGTCCATATGAAAAAAGAGAAATCTCAGGTCTTTCTCCTCTTTTTCTTCTTTTTACCTTGTAGTTTGTCTGGAAGAGAAGAGGGACATCTTCCATGTCCATTGAGTCCTTCGAGTCCTCCTCTCTCTCTGAATCTCCCCACTCTGATGAGCCCAAGATCTCAAATGGGTTTTTCGATTCTATGGAGGGGAGGGGGGTCCTTTTTTGGCAGTCTCCTAGTAAATCTTCTCTGAGCCAGTGGGACACAAACTGGAGAGGCAGCTGGTGCCTGTGGGGTCTCAGGGGTTGACTGTATTCCAGGGGATCTGTGTAACAGACAGGCTGCAGACACACCACTATCCCCACATCCGGTAGTTGGGAAGAAAGTAATTCTGGGGTGGGGGCTGCACCACTTCTATATGATCCCTAATTCAGATCCCATTATAGAGTACCTTGGACTCAGGAGCAGGATGCCAAACCGGCGGGGGGGGGTTGGGAAGGTTCATAATTCTCAAAGTTCTGGGCCTGATTAATCAGATCTTCTGGGTCTAGCCCAGAATGAGTATTTGCCACAGCCCATGGGCAGTTTTTATATGCTTGGCCTGATTCTTCGCAGAGATTGTATCTGGAAAGGTTGGTGCATTGAGAATTAATATGGCCACTTCATTGCAAAAACTACAATGCAATTTATCACACACACTTGAGAGATGGGTGCATGCTCCACAGTGGTAACAGGCTCGTGGCTGTCCTGGGTAGTAACAGACCCCCCCTGGTCTCAGCCCAGAAATAAATAGTTTGGAATATGAACAATCCCTTCCTCTGTTTGGTGTAATTTCACCTGGAATTTCCAGCCCCCAATCCAGAACTGTTCATCATCCAGTACTGCTGTAGGTTTTCCCAGATCCTGGCACTTCTGTTGAAGCCTGTGGTATATATCCCCAACCGGAACACTTTTGTTATGGAACATGACTGTCACAGATTTGGTCAAAGGTTTGGTCAACGGGATAGCTGAGAATGGTATCCATAATGGGGATGTTTTAAGTTGGTTATACTTTCCCCAGACAGCTTCCAGCAAAGCAGCTGATCTGAAGCTGATATCAAAGATGTCCTCACCCAAAATGTGAATAAATGCGAAAACATCCACTGGATAGAATCTAAGAGACTCTTTGATCAGGGTCTTCCCCACATACTGATGGTCTGGATAAGTATCTAATCCCCCTTTGTATTTCAGATGGACTGCATGGTTTCTAGGGAGAGGTTCAGTTGAATTTTTTTTTTGAATAAATCCGAAAGCAGTGGTCTGTTCGGTAGGACCTGAGGGTCAACAGGGTCAGATGGGACTAGCTCTGGGGTAGGTCCTGGAGCCAAGTCCATAAATCCTGTAGTTTCCAACTTCCGAGCCCCCTGTGTAGGATGTCTATGTTGTGGTATGTTATCTGGTAATGGGGGGTGGTTCCCATCGCCCGAACCCCCAGTCGAAGTCGGATTTGTGGCTTTGCCTCCGATGGGATCACTCTGACCTGTGGGAAGTTGTGCCCTTCAGCAGAATTTGGAGTGTCAGGGTGGGGAATTATTATGTCTTTCATGGGAGGTCTCCATTCTAGAGAGGTCGAGGATTGGAAAAAAACTGTAGAATCCCAAGATGGGTCAGGGACCCATTGACCTTTTTTGTTTTGGATCCATCCTGCGCCCTGCAAGGCCAAATCCATCCATGGAATTTCCACAATGGCAAGGGAGGCTAACCCAAACGCCTGTTTGAGAGCCGCGGTTGTGGGGGGGGGGAGAAATTGAAAGAAGTATGCATAAGGGCCTTGGTGGTTATCTCTGTATCCTGGATATTCCGATTATTGAGAACTACTGTCTCCTGCCTTTTTTTGGAGTCATCCAGCTTTTGTTTGGACCCTGTATCCTCCCCTTGTACAGATAACATATCTTTGCCTCTAAGCTCCCGTTCGGGAGCTGGCACATCTTTTTCACAACCCAGCAACCCTGACCTCTTAGTAGTAGTCACCCCTGCCAGGCTGAAAGCATTGTGTGTCTGATTTAGGCGATTAGGCCTAGGAAAGAGAACCCTGTAGTGGCCATTCCAGACTGTACCTCAGGCATTTTGGTTTCAGGGGTCTGCATTTTTGGGCTAAACCCATCCCAGTATCCAGATTCTGGGTTCCCCAGTCACCCTGGTGATATCAGGCGAGAAATTGCCACATCCGTTGCCAGGCCTACTGGCTCACTCCCACTGGAATCCACTGATGCACAATCCAGTCCACATAGTTGCCCATCAATCCCTTGACCCACTGCCCAAAGGTGTTGTCACAAAGGATACTCCCAGGAGTGCAATAAAAGAGTGCTCCTGCCCTGCTGCTTTCACACAGTTAAACCACACACTAGAAAAGGTAAACACAGTGGTGGCATCTTGATTATTAATGTAAGACTGATAACAAATAGAAGATCGTACTTGCCCTTGTGATGAAATTTCAACCTGTGGTGCAGCACCCCCAGCTTCAGGGATCATCTGTGAGCCATCCGTATCCAGACGTTGTACAGGACTAGCCTTCTTAGGAATCCTGTACTCCTGTTGCAAATGTAAACAGCTCTCTTGATATAAGGCTTCTTCTCCCTGCAGTTTGTTTATTAATTCCTCCAGTAGGACACCACAACTTCCAGCAGCCCAATCTTTGGTATTTCCACCTGCCTCTGACACCACTTTATGCATACATAAATCCTCCTCTGTTGGATCTGTCACATCATAGAACATTTCCTCTGCAATCACTGCCTTCTCTGGTATCACAGTGGCTAAGGGTGAGACCAAGGCCTCAGCCACTGACACGTCCATCTCCCTCTGCTCCTGGACCTGTGGTAGAGTAGAGATGGGGGCCGACCCACATCCTCTGGGACTGCTGATTCATAGGCCTCCATCTCGGCCTGCTTCTCCTCCACACTGCTCAGACTCAACTGAGCTCTCCTTCTCTTGCACAGGAAGTTTGGTCCCCTACTGGAGTGTAGGGGAATTTTTATTATAACTTAAAGAAATACATGCATAACAGTGATACATCTCATTAAAGAATAATACAGAAGAAAGAACAGAAATAAGTATTTCATCATAGAGTAAATTCAGAAATGCAACTCAGCATGTGTATAATCCCAAAACCCATTTAGTGAAAAGAAAAACCCACTGTAAAACTATATGAAAAATACATACATAGTAGTGTTACTCCACACTAAAGCAAAAATAAAAGGAAAAACAAACAGAAAAAAAATCTCATCCATAGAGAACATAAAGCACTGAAACCATAAATAAAACCCTAAAACAACCCCCAAAATGAGAGACCGCCCCAAATAGCATAATGGAAGTGGTAAGAAAACCACAATAGTGAAATACCTCCACGGCAGTATAACTTCTAACAATAGCATAAGAAAAAGGAAAATAAACAAAAAAGAGGATTCGGCATACCATTATTCATCATGGAAAAAATAGAAACAAAAATAAAAAAGCAATCCAACAGTCCTAAGCTGACATACCTACAAGCCATAAATAGCAGCCCTTACACTTAAACTAACCGACATCCAAAAACCAATCCATGTGATGCCACCTATCCTGAAATAGGAGAATGAACAGGTCAAAAATCCAAGTCCCTAAACCATACCACTGAATTTTGTATTGTCCAGAACAATTGTTCCTCTGTAACCTGTCTTTTATACAAAGTCAATTGGCATCTCGTATGCCATATATGATACTTACACCAACAAGAATAAATGAACAGTGCCTGAGCATATTTATCAGTATTTAGTAAACCCAATAACAAAATATCCCTGGCCATAAATAAAAGGAAAATTGGGCCACTGTAAATACAAATAGGACCAAAAGACAAAACAAATGGACATTCTAAAAATAAATAATCCATAGTTTCCAATATGCATGACAAGTGTCATCTCTAGGACACCCTCTATCTGCCACTTCCTTATGTTTCAAGTTGTTCTGTACATTTAACTTTTCATGAGTGCATAACCAAAGCACATCCCACATTTTGTCTCATAATCTGGGATTTGTTAACATCTTCCCTAGTCTAACAATCTCCACTGGAGATTTAATCCAGTATCTAGGAACATCTATAAAAAAACTTTCCACAACATATGTATACATCTCTTTCCTGGAAAATGTCAACAATTGATGTTTCCTAATGGACCATAATTTCAATTTACCAAAAATATACCGCATAAAATAAGGGAGACCCTGTAATAATTTTTGTTTTGGAATGACAGATTCAGCTCTCCAGGAAGCAAGCCAAGGTCCTACCTGATCAGAATCCCAGGGACTCCAAACTTTAGTGCCAGATTGCAACACAGGTTTCAGATTGCCATATAAAAATAAAGAAAAGAAAAAAACAATAGGCTGAACCATTTGTAGCCCACCATCTTTAATGGAATGATATAAAACCCCTCTCTTTATTGGGTTAAGTCTGCTACCCCAAATACACTGAAAGAAGATGCCATAAAGCACCATCTCTAACTGTTTCGTTGGTGGAAAAAACACACATAAATGTAAAAACATAGTTAATAAAAAAGTTTTAACCATAGAAATTCTTTTTAATTTGGACATGTGCCAGGAATTCCATTTCCTAATTTTCACCTTAGTTTCCGAAATAATATGAGACCAGTTATAGGTACACATATCTCTCATACCAAAATATACCACCAAAAGCTTCTGTGGTTCTAGCAGACACAGGATGTCCAGACAAACCGAAGTCACAGTAACCAAATCTCCAAATGGAAGGCATGTACTTTTAGCAACGTTAATAGTAGTACTAGTAAGTTGCGAAAAAAGCTGAATTTCCTGTGCTGCTGTACCTCCTGATGCCTGGTCCCCCAATACCAGGCACATATCATCCACATAGGTAATACTCTTTATTTCCAAATCCCCACTGTGCACTGAGAGACCCTAATGTTATCATTTAGCTGTAATTTCCTTAAGAGTGGATTCAAAGCCAGGACATACAAAGCCAGGCTCAGGGGGCAATCTTGTTGTACCCCATCTGAACTGGACAACTAGCCCCCCACCCAGCCATTCACATATGGTTTAACCAACGCTTTCTGATAATACAATTTAATCCAATTCAAGAAAGTATCTGGAAACCATGACCCAAGTACAATCCATAAATATTCATGACTAACAGCATCAAAAGCTTTTGTTTGATCTGACCCACCAGATAACCACTCATTCTCCCCAGTTCCCTTTTCCATAATCTCTCTAAGCAAAATTAATGTATCCTAATTTTCCTCCCCGAATAGCACAAAATTGTGTAGGATGAACTATGTCCTCTAGGACCAAAGCCAAACGATGATACGATAACTTTGCCAGGATTTTACTATCCATATTTAAAAGAGTTATTGGTGTCCAATTATCCAAAATGGCTCTATCCCCACGTTTAAACAGAAAAAAGATAAGACCATCATACATGCTACCTGGTAAAGTATAAGTACTTAAAAAGACATTGAAAGCAGCAACAATCTCCAATTTAAGTAGTGGAAAAAGTGATTTATAAAATTAATTTGGAAGGCCATCCGGTCCTGGGGCTACTCCCTGTTTCAACCCAGAGATGATGGAATCCAATTCATTTTCGTTAACTGGGGCTATCAGAGGGAATTTCAAAGAATCAGAATTTTGTGTCAAATCACAAGAGGCCACTCAATCCTGTACTTCCCCATTTGATATACCTAATAAGGAAAATTTGTCCTTTACATAGCCTTCAACTTCCTCCATAATGTCCAATTTCCCATATTTCTCAATCCCCGCCTTAGACTTAAGGGAGTATATGACTTTATTCTGCCATTGGATCGAACAAGAATCAAATGGATTTACACTGCTGTGCTTCCCTGTACATCCCCATTTCTGTTCGGTTTCCAAGGATTTCATCCTGTTATATTGCAGAAGAAATAACTTGCTCTTAAGTTGATCTATTTGGTCCACATAAGAAATTCCAGAAGAAAACTGTAAAGTCTGCAATAAGGTTAATTGTTCCTGCAAAACTTTATAATCTTCTTTCTTCTGTGTACAATTCAATTTACCCATTAACTGAAAATGTGTTTGGAAATATTCCTTACTGTCAGGCCACTACTCCTCCTCTAGGTAGTCATATAAAAAGGCCACTGATTCCCTGGCCTGTACCAGAGAGTGAAAACTGTCCCTGTATTCTACATTATCCAGCAAACTTAAATTTAGTCTCCAATACTCCTTCCCCCTCGTGGTGGCAGCAGGGTCAGAGAGGGAGACCTCAAGAAAGCCATGGTCAGATATTGCAACTGGCATCACATTTTCATGTCTAATGGTTAGATTAGGAGACAAAAACCAAAAATGTATCCGTGTGGATAAAAGCCCCTTAAAAAATGTATGAGGGGGATTCAAAATATTAGGGAAAGCAAATGGATCAATGAGACTAGTCAAATGTAAAACATGGTTAAGATACGTTGAGTCACAATATATTTTGGAGATCCATGGGCCCCTAGCAGCAAAAAATCTACTAGTGTTAAAGTCCCCACCAAGGAGCATATTTTTGGGTGTATAAAGATATGGCAAAATTAGTTTAAGCAAATCAGTCCTAGCCGAATTAGTCTGGGGCACGTACACATTAATCAAATGAAAATCCATCTCCTGAATTTGAACATCCAATAAAAGAGCTCTACCTAGCAAAATTTCTACATGATGAAGTATTTTAACATTATGAGTAGTGAAACAGATCACTACCCACTACAAAGATCTGCCCTCCTGACCAATAACTAGCACCCCAAACCCAAGCATCCCTGCCAGCTTTGATATCAGTCTGGGTCTGCAACCTAGTGTCTTGTGAAAACACAATATCATATTTCAAATCAGAAAATAAAGCAAAAGTCGCTAATCTCTTCCGCTCTGACAACACAATATTTGTGTTGAGAGAGGCAATAGTTAAATCATAGTGGCCTATCCCAAAAGACTGTATCAAAGGGATCTTCAAGGAACTTTCCTAGAGGAGGCCCTAACACCCATCTGCCTCCTCCTGGTTCTGTTAGTAACAGTTCCTTCCAGATCTTCAGCATCCGAGGGAGCTTCAGCCTTTGAAGAGGCCCAAGACGCAGTGTCTGAGACCAAATCCTCCTCAGATATGCCCTCCTGCAGTAAGTGAAAAGGATTATTGTGAACAACTGGCTCCATTGATGCACCAGGGGTTGCCTTAGCCTTTCTTCCCCTCATCCCTTTTTTACTTTTAACGTCCTGAAACCCATCACCCACAGGTGGGGGGGGGAGCTTGGGGGGGGCATTCCTTCATAGGACTGTGGGACCGCTTCTGAAATCTGGACAGTGTCACTGCTTGCATCAGAAGGGCCCGCTACAACAGCAGTAATCAGTCTAGCCACAGTCGGGCTCACCAAATCTGAAGTGGGTCGAGAAGGTGGGGAAAAACCTCGAAAGCCAGAAGCTGATTTCATTTTCTGAATATAAAAACCCTGTATGGTATAATCCACATCAACAGTATTATGGGATGCCCAAGGGCAAGTCAGGAAGGAATGTCCCTCCTCATCACACAAATTACACTTCAATGGATTTGGACAATGGTAACTTGTGTGGCCTAAGTCTCCACATTGAGTGCACTTAAACACCTCACAGTTGGGACTGATGTGTCTAGCAGATCCACATTTAAAACACTGATGGGGCTGGCCCGGATAAAAGATAAAACCCTTATCCCGCCCAATATACAGGCAATTTGGTAAGCGCCTCAAGTCGGTGACTTCATATTGAAGTTTAATTTAATCTTTCAACCCCGCTCCAAAACCCCTCCGCATCCAAGATAGGATCAGGGGTACCTTGTACTACATTTCTTATCCAACCAGTAGAGTATATCTTGATATTAACCCCTCATTCTGAAATAAAACTGTGATCACCTGAAAAGATTGTTTAGTTAACAGAATGATTTGGAACGGGTCCAAAGGGGTTGTTTTTAAATTCATATATTGGGCCCAAAATTTCTCCAATAAGTCCAGGGTCTGGAAATTAATATTAAAGTCGATTCCCTGGCCTGGTGGCGCTTGAGGGTTGAGGCACTGGACACCACACTCGCACCACACCGTGACCCGGTTCGGGAACGGACTCGGGCCGCCCGTGGGTCAGCCGGGGGGGAGAAAGATTGAGTGCCCGACGGCTTGCTCTCTTTCTCCAGGGGAGGGACAGGGGCTTTCCTTGCTGCTATACTGCCACCTCCTGGGGAACTCGTGGGGATGTCAGTGCGGTTGGGGAGGCAGTAACACGGGGTTGACATCGGCAGAGGACTGCGGCAGATGCACGTCTCAGTGTGCGCCTGACCCCTTGTCCCCATTGCACCGATGTAGGGAAAACAGAATATGGAAATAACCTCCACCTCTCCTAGGTGAAGACTCCTTGAGCACCATGTGCTTCATCTGCTGACTAATGGGGCAGACACCGCCATGCAGGGCCTTCTCCTGGAAAACACTTCCAGAGGGAAGGTAAACAGGGGACCTTTCCTCACCCTGGCCAGGGTGGGGCGTAATCCGGGCCATCTAGGACCTCAGGGAGTTGAGCAGTGCACTCTAGAGCAGACCCTGAGTCAGCGGAACAGAGGTGTATGGAATGCATTGTAGGGTCCGATTGGAGTGGAGAGCTGGAGACAGTAAAAGGCGAGGATAAAAGAGAGTAAAAAAAAAAAGTCGATTCCCCTGCAGCATGGATAACAGCATAAGCATCTGCAGGTGTGAATTGCAACGACTGTTTCAACAAAACTTTCCCCACAAAAAAATGATCTGGAGGCATCTCCATACCCCCTAAATATTAAAACAGCACAGCATTTTGTCTTTTTGCAAGCTCCACAAGCTTTTTAAAAAGACTGGCAAAGGTTGGAGGAGAACTGTCTTGCCCACCCAGAGGCTCTTCTGTCAAATCGCCCCGTTGGGGATCCAGGACATGCTCCAGAGCAAGAACCTGTGCAACTGATGGCCAAGCTTCAGCTACAGAATGAATATGCTGGCCATGGGGGGAAGCATCCGAAATAGGAGAAAAATCAACAGTACCTGAGGGTTCCGCAGTCTGTTGATGCCCCACACCATCAACAATGGTGGGTAAATCTACAATCGGCTCCACAATCTACAATCTTCTTGGTCTGCACTGACCATATTCGGATCCACTTCAGCCGTCCAAATGCCTTCTGCATTCAGTGTCCAACCTGCCCTCTCTAGGACTCCTTCCAGGGACCATACTTTAGCTTATTCTGCTCTCTGTTTCAAGCTTCCATGAATCTAGGTTAATACAGAGTATTCTGTAATCACAGTTAATAAGAGTGAGAAGAAATTGTAGTGAACAGACAGACAGATTTTGAACTACATAAAGATGACATGTTAACCAAGTTCAGACATAGGGGATATAAAAATACAGCACTCACAAAAGCAGATAAAAGAATGCAAACAGTAAAAAGAGAAGACATACTAAGAACCAGACAAAAGGAACCACAGCTTGATAGAGTAGTACTGTATTCTCGACTAAATATAATGAAAAATTCACAGAGATGAAGAAAATTATAAAGAAACACTGGCATTTGCTTACAATCAATAATAGCATGCCACATGCACTAAAAAACAGACCAATAACAACATTAAAGGACAGAATAGTTAAATCACAATTTAAAAGACCAGAAACCAAGGAAAACCAATTGCTGCTGGGACCACTGCATCCCGGGATGGTCCCATGTGGGCGTTGTTCAGTGTGTGGACACACCAGTAAAAAACAAGCTTTAGACACCCATGTACTGGTCAGATTTTTCCAATCAAACAACATATAAACTGTACAACAGAGGGAGTTATCTATGTGTTACAATGCCCTTGTGACAAATTATACATAGGGCAAACTACAAGAGCACTCAAAGTGCACTTACAGGAACATAAAGGTGATATAAGACGACATGATGAAACATCGCAAGCGGAAATGCACTTTACAAATGAGAGACACACAGGCGCATCGTTAAGGTTTGGGGGTTTAGAGATAGTACAGCAACCAGAGAGAGGGAGAGACTACCAGAAACTAATAGACAAAGCAGAAATGAAATGAATATTTACTAACATACTAAAATGCCAGCAGAATAGGCCCAACGGTCTTTCGTGTCTGCTCATTTGGTCAGCTCCCACCCTGGGAGCTGAAATTGCTGCCCCCCTCTCCTTCTCTGGCTTCTCCCTTCCCAGTCCCGAATATTCTCGCTGCACTGTTTTTTGCTTCCAGAACCCTTTCCCTGTACCTGTCCCACCCCCTCTTGAACCCCTTCACCGTTTCTGCCTCCACCAGCCCCCTGGGCAGCACATTCCATGGCTCCACCACCCTCTCAGTGAAGTAGCCCCTCCTCCTTTCTCCCCTGAATCTGCCCCTCCAGCTTCCACCTTTGCCCTCTAGTTACCCCCTCCTTCCTTCGGAACACCCTGACTGCTCCTCCCCTATTTACCCCCGTCATGTACCTGAAGACCTCTATCATGTCCCCCCAGTCCCTTCTCTCTTCCAATGTGTACATATTTAGCTCTTCGAGCCTCTCCCCATAGGTCCTATCCCCCAAGCCCCAAATCATTTTGGTTGCCCTCCTCTGGACCCTCTCCAGGAGTTCAATGTCCCTCTGTAAATGTGGCCTCCAAAACTGCATGCAGTACTTGAGGTGCGGCCTCACCAAGCAGTTATACAGTGATAGTATCACTTCCTTCTTCTGAGGTGAGCCCCAGCGATGCGCCCAAGCATCCTGTTGGCCTTTGCTGCTGCCCTCCTGCAAGTCTCTGAGTTGTTCACCTTGACATCCACCACCACCCCAGGTCCCTCTCAGCCATCGAGATTTTTAGCATTTAGACTATTTAACTTAAAAACATTAAAAAATAATATAGGAATGAACAAGGACACAAACTGGAATGCATACTGGTAGATACATAATATCAGATTTTTAATGCACAATAAGGAGGAAATATGCACAGACATAGGATGTCCTCCTGCCGCCAGAATGCAGCTCATTCCCTGGGTCTCCAGGCTGCTCCCAAACAACCCACCCCAAATAGAGTACTAACAGGTTCAAAAGAGGTAATCAAAATAATTGTTCCTAAATAGAGAGGAAAGGTCTCACCCTATTAGAAACAGAAAGCAGAATAAGCTAAAGTGTATGATTTAAGAGGTCTGTGAAAGTTTTATAGGAAGAAAAAGCAATGTCTGTCAGTAACCATCTGCATACAAGGTACGATCGTCAAATACTATGCTTTCAGCATAGTGTGCAGTTAAGCTTACAGGACCTATCAGGAGATTGGCCGATAGATTACCATGAGGTCCATCATGTGGTTTATGATGACTGGGCCAAGAGGATAAGATGGCGCTGCCACACAAGAATAATGTGCAACACGCTAGTTGAACTCGTGGAAGTGCATGAGGCTGAGAAGCACACGGAAAAGGTAAAGGGACAAGTTTGAGAAGGAACTAAGATACACTATTAATGAAATATGTAATTAGAGAGTAGATAGGACAACACATATTAAGGTTATGATTTTTTAGGTAAACAGAACGCACGATACAAAGAAAACCTACAGTGTATACAAAATGATAGAATGCTGAAATACCAAAAGGTAGGAGAATACATTTCAAGTATGTGTAGTTCAAAAGTATGAAAACAGAATGATAAAAAAAAAACACAACTAGGAATTTATTTACAGGTTCTACAGAAAAAGAAAAGGGCAACAGCCATATTATGAACTGAATGAGATGTGAATGTAGTAGGTTCAGAAGGGAACAGATGCAAAAGATTGTTGAAAAGATAAACAGGGAACAGATATAAAGGATAGTAGCAAAGAAAAGACAGAAATAACTATATAGAAACTGAGTATGTGCTGGAGAACAAGTAAGGGGAAAAACACAATGAATTTACATACTACACTGTGGAGATGTTTAATAGCATTGAAAATGTTTTAAAAGTAGGTGTACTGCATGGTATTTGGCCAAGTGTTAAAAAAGTGGTATAAGCTATATAGCAGAATGAATAGGCAGATGATGCTGACAGAAGATTTAGCAGTAGAAGAATGTAGACATTTCAGTAACACAATATAAACAGGTATATATATGTTTCCACAGGAATTTTAAGAAAAACACGAAATAGCAAGTATAATAACTGAATAGTTATTCAAGAGGAGTGGTTTCAGAAGTGTTAAAGTGATGGTATTGTCTAGTTGAAGGAGCTATCAAACAGATTTAATAATCAAAAAATCATGAGTAAACATAAAATACAAAATAATATTTTTGATGTAATTTCAGAGTGAAGCCCTTTGAAAAAGCACTATTAAGTGCAAAACATTAGGGTGAACAATAAAAGAAAAACCTATTGGGTGAAACAGTTGTTTTGAAAAAATGTTTTGTTCCCCATACATGATATAATAACTTTACATATCCATTGTCAGTGTGCAGAGCGCTCTGTTCATTGCTTTGTTACTATGTGGGATTGTACATTTTCAACGATGCTTTTACCGATCTCAGTGGTGTTCTTCCCCCCAGCATCTTCACTGAACCTGACACACCAAAAGGAGCCCACACAGCTGCCCCCCCTCCAATATCCCTCCCTTTTATTTTCAGCGTGTCACAATTGCCGAGTCCAAAAGGTACCTTCAAAAAGTGCTAGGCAAATCCAGGTTTAGCAGTGACACACTGGACCTTAAATTTCTAAACCTCTCACTTGATTTTGTACTTAAACCACTGTCCAGACTGCTAAACCTATCTCTATCCCTCTGTTTATTCCTCAGCAATGGAAAGTGGCCATTGTCACACCCATTCACAAAAGTGCTGATAGGGAACAACATAACAACTACTGTCCAATTTCCATCCTTCCCTCCTCTCTAAAGCCCTTGAGCTTATTGTTTCAGACCAGTTAACAGAATACCTTGACAAATATAATATTCAATGCCCACAACATCACGGCTTTAGAAAGTCCATAGTACAACCACCGCCCTTCTTGAATACACTGATCACATTCATAAAGCCCTGGACCGAGGCCACCTAGTTGGGTCAATCTTTATTGCCCTAACAAAGGCTTTTGACACCGCTAATCACTCCCTGCTTCTTCACTCTCTCCTGCCCATAGCCTCTCATGAGGTCACCATCTTGTTCAAAAGTCACCTAGGTGGTAGAGCCCAACAGGTGAAACTCTGTGACACACTCTCCCATAGCCTTCCTGTGTGTTTAGGGGTCCCACAGGGTTCCATTCTTGGACCCCTACTTTTTAATCTTTTCATTAATGACCTCCAGCAAGTCTGAAAAAGCAATATGGTCCTATATGCAGATTATGCTGTCCTCTTCTCAACTGACACAGACCTACTCCCCCTATCCAATGATCTACAATCTAATTTCAACTCAGTCAAACCCTGGTTTGAACAACGCACATTTCTCATGAATTACAAAAAAAGAAAGGTCATGCTTTTTTCCACCCCCCCCATGACAAACATAAAACCGTTAGCCAAACCATCTGGAACAACCACAATCACCCCCTTGAACAAGTAATGGAATTCAAATACCTTGCCATCACCTTCTACACAGGTCTCTCCTACAACCTGCACATCAGTCAAATTGTCAGGGTGGTACACTGTAGACTTGAGGTTCTTTATAAGCATCACCACTGTCTAACTCCTGAGGCCCTGAGACTGGTGGTAATCAGCTCAATCCTTTCGATCATAGATTATGGCTTTGTCATATACAGTGTCACTACTGACACCACCTTTAAAAGGTTAACAATCACCCTGAATAAATCCTGACAACTTGTTTCGGGTGCCAACAAACACATTCACACCTGTACATTTTATGAATGTATCGCTTGGCTCCACCTCAAGGGCAGAGTCACTTACCAGACATGTCTACTTAACATAGAAGCATAAAACAGTCAGCAGATAAGGTCCATCCAGTCTGCCCTTAGGCCCTATGCATTGTATGTGGCCACTAATCCTATGTGATCAAATGCTAAAAGATCAGCCTAGGCCTTATCCCTGCCATGAAAACTCTTCTCACAGCAGCACCAACCTCCGTGTATGTGCTGGTCTCCAGACTGACTTACCTAGTCCCTTACTGCCGTACCTCATAGGCTCAGTGGACATTCAGCTACAGAGTGCCCACTTGTCTTAATTATCTTCCTCCTGACATCACTGACGTGACAACGCTTGGCCCTTCAAATCCAAACTGCATCACCACCTCCTTACCCAAAGTAAATGTGACTGCAACACCTAGAATTAGAAACTTTCCTACTCATTTTCATCTCCCTCTCCCATCCCTGATCCCCTTAATCTGCCACCCTTTATCTTCCCTAACCTCTTTGATACTCTTCAGATACTGCCTTCCCTGCTTTTCCTCCCTTCCTTCCTTTTCAATCCCTCCACTTCTTAGTAAACTCCCTTTCCCTGTCCCACCTACCCTCTTTCATAGGCAGTTCTTGGGTACATTCTTTCCCGCCTTCTACCCTTTTCTTCTTTCTTCCCTCCTCACCCCTCCTCCTTACACCCAGCTCTTCCTTACACTAGCAGCACATATATGACTAAATCAGTTTTGATGGCTAATCTAACTCTCACCTGTTTGTTTTGATTGTTCTCCTGTCTCCTGCTAACTCCACCTGCATCCTTTGAGTAAATTTTAACTAAAATGACTTTGTAACCTTATTGCAATGTAACCAAATATGTATTCTATTGTATCTATCTCTGTATAATGCAAAGACTTTGTAAATGAAGCCCTGGTTCAAAGGTATTTTGTAATCCTAGTATTCAATAAATAAATAAATACCCCTCATGTCCCCCACAGACACTAAGACTATTATTGTTTTAAGTTTCCTTGAGTTCAGTTAATGTGGTCCACAATCTGTTGTGAAAGGCTAAACTGCTGATACAGCTGATTATCTTCAGGAAGCAGACCAGAGACTTCTGCCTTTCCGGTCACAATCACCTATTGGTAAGCCTACTGGAAAGATTATTGGCAGGGGTAAGGGGCTGAATTGTGAAAGCTGCTGTGTGTGGCTTTTGTGAAAAATGTTGTGGCGGCAAGGAGTGGGGAAGTGGTCCATTAAAGCCTGGCGCTGAAACCAATGACAGGCTACAGGCATTTGAATTGAGTGGCTTCAGTGAATAAATCAGGCATTAACATTATTTGTATTTTGTAGACTTAAGTATTTTATTTGCTGTAAGTGGCTGAGTCGTAACTCGTTGTAACTCATTGGTGACATCCGGGGAGCTGAAGTCTTTCACAGCAGCGTCAACTTTTACAGGGGACGTGGTGGGGATTAAGCCAGGAGGCAGTGATTTCTGATGTTAAAATGTGGTCTTTTGGGTGCCTGTCCTATATACAGGGATACTATCATTAAATAATATCACTGTCTGAAGGGCAGTCTGTCCAATCAGAGACCAGGATTCTTTCATGCCATTGTATAAATTTGGATAGCTTGTGGTTGAAAAATTAAAAGGAAATGGAGAAGGTGTCAACAAAAAGAATAAGGCAACTGATAATGGAAGATGAACTGTAATTGCTGGTAACACGCTACGGTATTATTGACATTTCTCTATATAAAGTCCTACCTAATCCCTAAAAACTGAAAAAAATAAAATAAAACCACAAGAACTCTAAAATAACCTTATATTATAAGTGGTAACTGGTCTGGTGAGCAACTATGTATGGAACTGGTAGTGGAGCTGGTTACTAGGGTGCTGTGCTTGTGCAACATATGGATTGCAAGCCTGAGTAGTTTGCGGTGTACATAGCCTTGCATGCTGTCTGTTTCTGGGTAACAACCACCCTTTTGGAGTGCTGTCTGCACAGGAACACTGTTGCAGAGGGTTCCATCTGTAGAGGTGTCACAGAATGCAGTTCTTGGCTAAAGGTACCTTAGAGAAGGAGTTAAAAATTAGAGCTGAAGGTATGTGATGGAACTATCAGAACATCATCTTCTGAAGGAAAGAGAGAAGTCTGTTCTGCTAAATAAAGAGAGAGAAGGCCATGAAACTAAGTGACCAGTGAAGAAGCAGTGCCACCATTCAAGTCCTAACCCATCCTGTGGAAGAAATCTAATGACACCCTAGGAATCTAACTACTTTTATGACCATCATTTGTAGAGGAAACCTCTGGGTGCCCAAGGCTTCAGGTCACCATTCCTCTTGGCATCAAATGTACAACTACTGACCCAGCCATCAGTCAGGGCAGCAGAATCACTGCATACTACAGTTGCAGCCAAAGACGCGGGCAGATATTGCCTGAAATTTCTGTGAAATTTCTAGAGAAATTCCCTACCAGCCTTCGGTGCCACTGTGGGCAACCAAGAAAAATCTATTTAGATATATTGTGAAATATCTGGAAATATCTGAATGTGTTTAAGGCTGCAACTGTATGAGGATGTGAACTTTTCCTTCCAATTAAGGTCTTCACCACAGAGGAACCAAATGTTTGCTGCTGTGGGCATGGCTTTAGTCATGCCAAGGAACATTGGGGTACAAATACCCCAAGGTAAAGGAGAAGATTGGCAACAGCTGCTTCAGGCCTAGTAGCCCAAAACTGCTCCAAGCAGGGCTCATTGATATAGGAAGTTGAGCCCTTAAGGGGGTCAGGTGGTGCAGCATGAAGCCGGATAGGCAAAAACATACTGACCATTGCATTGAAAGCATACTGATTGTTGATTATTGCAACAAGGCCATGGAGGATGAAGTGTACTGAATGTTGCAGTGTGAAGCCATAGAGGTGAAGAGTACTGGGCCCTTGAGGGCTAAAAGTGGGAGTATGCCTGGTTGTAGAAGGGCATGCCTCTTGATGGTTGGATCCAGAAGCAAACGATTTGATACCTTTTAATGGACCAACATAGACGTAACAACAAGAACAAAGTGCTCTAGCTTGCAAACCAGCAAGTCCTTCATCAGGAGCATAATGACAGTTATTTAGAAAACAACAATACTTTTAACACCCAGATCATGCAGAAAAAAACAGAAAAAATCCCCATTGGTTTAAAATACTCATTTAAAAAAACAGAAGATGATGTAAGAGAAGCTTAACAGTACCATGTCACCTTCAGCTGGGAGTCTCAGAGTCAGAGGTGTTTAGTGCAGAAGACATATAAAGAACTCTACTGCATATAAATTAAATTGACATTTAAGATAACAACTACTTGAGTAGATGGCTCTTAAATCAAATTATAAATGTCACAATGTGTATAAGAATGCCATTACTGAAAAATAACCCCCACCTGGATTAAAGACATACAAAAATTGTCTTAGGACTATAAGAAGCATCTATGTATATATAACAGACAAAGAGTAACCATTAAAGCTTTCTTAAAAAGATTAGTAGTTACACACTGTATGATGTGTAAAACTTAGCTGGACCCATTACCCAGCTATACTCCAGCTAGATATTATGCCCCATAAACTTCAAAAGCCTATAATGTAGTAACAGGACTTTATAAATGATAATATAAATATAAATTGACAGTATGTGTCAAACAAAAACTACTTGTCAAGGACCACCAAGGAATTAAGACCATGCAGCCTAATATGTACTGATGTCAATAAATTCTCAGTGTATAACAACTTGATGCACCAAAAATGTCTAAGGAAACTGAATAAGAAATAAAATTAAATTCTCTCCTCCCCTCCACACATACAACACACTCCACCCCCATAACATGGGGGGGGGGATAACTAGTTTTAAGGAGATACACACACACACACACACACACACACACACACACACACCCTAATGCACCATCATTCACATCAGTCACTGCAATTGTTACCCAAAGGAATTCAACTTGTCATGAAATCCCAAGTAAAAGGGATTATGTCTCCTAATATCTACAGAGTAAAAATGTGATACTATTTAAACTTACTCCTATCTGCACAGTAACATCTCCAAGGATTCTGGATAGAACCACAATGAAATAAAACTTCCACCCTCCCCAGGGTAAGGTCTCTAGAAGTAAATATAAAGTATGTGTGTAAGACAAAGAGTCCTAACATACCTACATTTCCACAAATCACTACAATATTAGCCTAATGTAAATAGATCTGCCCAGGACCCCCATACAAATGAGATCTTGCACCCCAATATGCTCAGAGTTAAAAAATGTAAAAAGTCTATAATAACACTACAGGCTAGGGAATCTGAATATGGCACAATGGAATCAACCCTACTCCTGGGTGAAGGTAAATAATAAGAAGGAATTAATATTCATTATGTGTGTGAAGTAAGAGTAATAACACACTGTGACTTCATGTATCTAAATAGAAGCCTACCTCAATGTGACAGCAAGCTCCACACCTGCTATATTCACACATACCTCCCAAAACGCACACACACACACACACACACACACACACACACACACACACACACACACACACACACACACACACGTGCTGATATCCTATAATATGTCAGTCCAAAGAAGAAGAGGTCTGTGGATGTTAAATCCTGTAATGTCCCATCAAACCCAAATCTATGTTTATCCCATCTGCTACCATATTGAGATGTAAATAAGTTTAATCTCAAAGCTCGCTCTGTTGTGTGTTTTTGAGATTTCCTTTAAGACCATTACTGACATATTTGAAATTGAGGGTCAGGCTGAGAGAAGTGTTGCCCACTGGTTTTCAGTCTTCTTCATTTTAATAGTATGTCTGTGCAAGTTCATCCTAGTCATCCTAGTGCGGAGCTGTTGGCTTGTCTCTCCAATGTAACCTGTTTGTGCACATCTCTTGCACTGAATGAAATAACATGATGTGATGTACATGTATAACTCCCATGTACCTTGAGTTGTCTGTTTTGTGATGTAACCACACAGTCCGAAGTGGAAATGAGCTCACAAGTCTTACAGGTGCATTGATTGCAGGGTCGTGTACCATTTAGTGTCATGGTATTCTGTTCTGGCGAAAGCCTGCTCCTAATAATCACGTGATGGTTGGTGAGGCACTTGCCAATGAAGTAGGTAGTAGGTAGTAAAGTAGGTAGTAAGCAGTACAGTAGGAGTGGTAGATGGTAAGGGTAAGATTAGCCTTCTGTCTGCTGTCAGTGCAGGTTTCAGGAGCTATCTATTGATTTGATAAAACTATCATCATAATCAGATTATATATAATAATAATAATACATTTTATTTAATATAGCGCCTTTCAAAATCAAGGCGCCAAATTAGATAAAATCAGAAAATACAGTAAATGCCAATAAAATCAAAGAAATTTGGGGTATGTTTTACTGTACAAGAAGGTCTTCAGTGCCTGCTTAAAGCACCACACTGTCCTGCACTCCCATAGCTGATGGGGCAGAGAATTCCAGAGGGTAGGGGCAACAAATCCAAAGGCGCGAGCACCAGATAACTTTAGACTAACCCTCGGAATCTCCAGCAACCCCTCGTCAGCCATGCGGAGCTGTCGCAAGGGGGTGTAGGGAACCAGAAGCTCTTTCAGGTAGTCAGGACCCTGTCTGTGTAGGGCTTTGTAAGTTAATAAACCTACCTTAAAGGTGATCCGCCACTGAATAGGCAGCCAGTGCAGATTCGCAGCACTAGGGGTAATGTGAGTTCTCCTAGATACCCCAGTCAATAAACATGCTGCAGCATTCTGCACTAGCTGCAAGCGGCAGATATCAACCTCAGGAAGCCCTAGGTAAAGGGAGTTACAGTAGTCAAGGCATGATGTCACAAAGGCGTGGACCAAAACAGGCAGGTCACTGGACAGAATGAGGTGCTTGATCCTAGCAATGTTTCTAAGATGGTAAAGGCCAGCTTGATGACTGCCGACACCTGATGTCGAAGGGTCAGCCCATCGTCAAGCACCACTCCCAGGTCACGCACCCGCCTCAGAGGTAAGAATCTGAGCCCCTCAGGACTAAACCAGAGGGGAGATCAGTCCTCAATCCTCTGTCCTATGACCCAAGTCCACCACAAAACCTCAGTCTTTCCCTGCGTCAACTTTAAACAGCTAGAACTCATCCAATCTTGGATTTCTACAAGGCAGCTGTTCAGTACCAAGATAGCACTAACCTGGTCAGGGGCAAAAGACAGCTAGAGCTGGGTATCATCAGCATAGCAGTGCAACCTCAGCCCATACCATCTTACAATGTCTCAGAGGGGCAGCATATACACTGCAAATAACACGGGAGACAGCACCGAGCCCTGAGGTACCCCGCAAGGCAGAGAGAAAGACTCGGAAGAAACTATTCCCGAGACAACTCTCTGAGTTCTACCGGCAAGGAAAGAAGTAAACCATCTGAGAACTGTTCCTGACAGCTCATAGATGAACCTCAGGTGCTCGAGCAGAACCCCATGATCCCCAGTGTCAAAAGCTGATGACAAATCGAGGAGTATCAAGATGGAGCAGTTTCTCTGATCTCTCGCCTTCAGGAGATCATTGAGCACCCGAACCAGAGCAGTCTCAGTACTATGGCTCTTACAAAAACGCAATTGGAGAGGTTCGTATAAATTATGGATGGTTAAGTGGTTCTCCAGTTGAGCTGCCACAACTTTCTCGATAACCTTTCCCACAAAAGGAAGGTTAGAGATAGGTCTGTAGTTCGTTAGGTTCTCCAGGTCCAAAGAAGCTTTCTTCAGGAGGGGTGTCACCACTGCCTCCTTCAGGGAGCTAGGAAACTCACCCAATTCCAAAGAGCACTGGACAATCCGAGCTAAGACCGGCCAAGACCCCCGCGTCCAATCTTGGTGATGTATAACCGAGCACCCGGAGGGGATAGCTGCCTCAAAACTGGGACAGCATTCCCATCTAACCAGGTCTCGTAATGCAAACCAGATCTGCTGTTCCAACAAAATCAGATAAGAGCAGTTTTGTTCCGAATTCAGTTCAATTCAACTTTATTTTTATAGCGCCTTTCAAAACCAAGGCGCTTAACATAAAAGCAGACAACCAATATAAATAACATTAAAAATTACATTATAAATCACTAGGGAAAGCCAGGTCAAATAAATAAGCTTTAAGCTCAGTTTTAAATCTACTGACGGTTGGGCATTCTCTCAACTGACAAGGTAGAGAATTCCACAGGGTCGGTGCTGAAAAAGCAGAAGCACGGGAACCAGACATCTTTAATCGTACCCTGGGAATCTCTAGCAATCCCTCGTCGGTGGAATGGAGAGGGCGGAGGGGGCTGTAAGATACCAGGAGATCTATAAGGTAGCCAGGTCCCTGATCATGTAGGGCTTTAAAAGTCAGCAAGCCAACCTTAAAGGTGATCCACCACTGAATAGGCAGCCAGTGCAGCTCGCGGAGCACAGGCGTAATATGACTGGATCTAGCTGTCCCAGTCAAAAGCCTGGCTGCCGCATTCTGCACCAGCTGCAAGCGGCGGATATCAACCCCTGGAAGCCCTAGGTAGAGGGAGTTGCCATAGTCAAGACGGGTTGTAACAAAGGCGTGAACCAATGTTGGAAGATCATCCGAGGGAACCAGATGTTTCACCCGGGCAATATTCCTCAGATGATAAAAAGAGGATTTGATGACAGCTGACACCTGAGATTTTAAGGTCAAGCCATCATCAAAAATAATGCCCAGGTTACGCATCTGGTCTGAGGTAGTGAGTGGCACATCACCAAGTAATAAACCTGATGGTTGTCCAACCCCCAAACCCGTCCTCGGATGACCCGGGTCCACAACCAACACTTCAGTCTTGTCTGGATTCAGTCTCAACCAGCTGGAACTCATCCAAGATCTGATCTCAGCAAGGCAACTATTTAGCACGGAGACTGCATCATTCTGTCCGGGCAGAAAGGACATATACAGCTGAGTATCATCTGCATAGCAGTGAAAACTCAGACTGTATCACTGATGATGTCTCTCAATAGCAGCATATACACTGCAAACAACATGGGGGCTAAATATAGAGCCCTGCGGCATTGATCTGGCATTGCATAACAGTGCCGAGTTGGACGATGTTGGCGAGCGTCCCAACTACTTGCTCTCCCAAGAAGAGGAGCCCTTGGGTATGGGGACCAGAACAGAATCACCAGTGCTCCAGGTACCATTTCACCCCAGGGCATCTTCTGGTCCTAACCACCCTGATGGGAGGCGCCACTCATTCGAACTCCACTGTCCATGCCCCCGCCCACCCTGTCCCCTCTCCAGCAAGCAGTCTCCAGCGGCTAGCAGCGCTGATAGATATGAACAGGCGGGGAGAATGCGGAGGGCTGGAGGCCAATAGCACAGGACAGGGGAGAGCAAGTGATTCCACCAATTAATTACAAAGAACAATGGAGAAAACACAAAACTCCAGTTTCTTAAATTAATCCAAAACAGAGCTGCAACTTAAAGTTAAAAATTCCTAAAAACCCCAAAAAACAATAAGAAAATTAAACAACAATCCCCACCCACTAAAATAGACATAAAATACTACCCTACTCCCACTATTTGGATGATTTCAAACCCAGAAATAATGATGTTACAATCCCCTCTTACAGGATATAAAACACAAACACAGGTATAAATTCACCCCCCCAGCCCTCTCACAGTCAAGAAAAGAGGCGTTCCAGGCACTCTCACTGCCCAGAATAAGTAAATTAATAAAATACAAACTAAAATAGACATAAACATAACATTAGATAAAGAAAGTAAAAACAAAAATGTGGACACCTGGCCTCTCACCACTGGGAGACCACAAAACAGGTAAACTAAAAAAGGTCCAGGAGAGAAGTCATCCAAATGTAGGAGAGACCACTGAATAAATCCAGCTCGATATAAATCCAGCCGATAAAATCCAATAATCCAGCATGTATAATAAATCCAAATAACTCAGGCCAGGAAGGGTCCAACAGATAAAAATCCAATAAATAAAGGACTGTAGTCTTTTTGGGCCTACTGAACTCTGCAACCTAGAGGACCCCCAACCAGAAATTTACCACTGCACCACCACGACACCTGGAACAAGCCAAACAAATAGCCAGTCCCAGGAGTCTAGGGGCTCCCCAGGATCATCAGCCAGCTTCCTGACCACTGATCCCCCAAGCTCCCATGAGGCAGCAGACTCTGGTCGAGATCCCCTGCAGAATCGAGATGGTTTCAATAAACACTAGCTTCAGGCCTCCAAATACACAGTCCAGGACCCGACAAACAATTCATGAATCCAAAACACTGGTACTTGCAGAGGTTGAAACGAACTTCCACACACAGTCAACGCGGCTCTCACAACTCCAGCGGTTTCTCCAATGACTCCTCCTCTGACAGATACTTCAGTAGGGCAGTAGGGCAGCCGACCATTTTAAATCCCCACCAAATGCTCCAAACTTAGGAGGGGAAAACCAGTCATACAGCCAAGACTTCACCCAGTCCGAAATCGACTGCTCGCAACACTGAGGTATTGAAAAAACCTCACTTCAATCCTGCGTTTTCGTAAAATAGTGGCAGTATCCAGTAGCAGCGCTGCAGGAAGCAGAACAAAGCAAGACAACCGGGCAGGTGAAACAAAGCGAACAGTCATCTTACCCCTGGCTTTACCGCGCCGAGACAACAAATAAAAGAAAAAGGAAAAGTAAAGCATAAACGAAAACGTAAAACGAAGCCAGATAAAATAACAAAGTATGACTTCTAACTTGCAGCTCACAGCACACCCAGCCTGGTGACCATTTAAGCTATGGAAATAGAATGCCTGAATAATGGTGCTACAAGAAGACAGGAAAATTGCTTAGGCAGGTTAGTGGATCTACAGCAGTGGACCTCAGGCTCCAGAAGTGTCCAGAGCAAGCCAGCCACTGGCAGTGTACAGAGCCCATGAGTGGTGAGGCAGGTTGGAAACCCAAGTCAAACATCCATAGTCATGGCTGGGATGGAGGTGGTGATCAGAGGCAGGCAGCAGGGTAGACAGCTTGGACTACAAGTGTGGGGGATGCAAGTCCCCCATATGTACAGAAGGAGAAGAGCCAACCCTAGCCAGCACCCCCTGGACCAGACAAGAAGTGGAGCAAGGTAGGGAGGTAGAAGCAACAGGTGAGGAAGGCAGGAAGCCAGCAACAGAGCCAGTCAACACCTGAAATCTTCAATGACAGCAGACAGGAAGCACTCAGTTGAGGCGGGAATGCCAAGGCAGCATGAAGTCATGGCAGGAGCAAACCAGAAGAGGACATGCGATGCAGCAGGATGAAGAGCCATAAAGTAGTTGCCAAGCACCTAGATGGAGTGCTGAGGCAAAATCAATGGAAGCATGGGCAGGCCAGGAGAGCTGGATGAAGACAGATGCCCACTGCAGTAGTTGCACAGCAAGGTAAGAAGGATGGTGGGGGCAGGCAGGAGGCCAGCAGCTGGGAGCCACTGCAATGAATCAGCATCCAGAGGACATTTGGGGCACGTGCACATAAGAAGCACTCAGTGAGGTTATTGCCTGTGTTGCCTGCTGCCGCACTGAACCCCAGGCATAGCCTGCCAAAGGAATGGTTGGGGCTAATATAAGTGAGGTAGGATGGAGAGGACTTAACCACAGTTGTCAGTTCATCAGTGCCCTAAAGTGCAAAGATACTGAATGGCCTCTCCGCATTCTTGTTTTCCATCAACTTTACAAAAGGAAGGATGAGGGTTTTTAACTTCTGTCATAACTACATTATATGGAGAGACTGACTCTGTTGTGATTTGACTTGTAATATTGTTATTCATATTATTATGTTTGCACTCATTTTATTTTCATATTACTGCCTGTCTTGGTGCTCAGGGTCTTAATGTATATGGGACTGTAGTCAGCATAGAATATTATTGCTTTAGCCGGTTTATTTGTAGGTTTAGAAAAGTGTTTTGCAAGTTTGCTGCTTTTTAACATTGAGGTGCATATTTTTTTTTTCCAGGCAGCTCCATCCGTCGGCCATCTGCCCTGGTCATGGCCCCCGGGCTTCCACCGACCGTCAATTGCCTGCATTCTCCCGGGTTACCCCTGGCTTGCCCCTGAGGGCGGGTCACGCACTGGTTACCCCTAATTCTAGTGCCAGCTGAATCAGTATCTAGTTGGGATTGCTGTTGGCAAATAGTGACAATTGAAGCCAGGAGGGCTTCACTTAGATGGAGGACCCACCCACCCCATTTTCCATTTTTCCTCTGGGAGGCAGGGACATGCAATGACGTCCAGCATCCACCCCACCTCCAATCCATGCTAGCGCCGGTAGCTGCATGACTCCTGGCCTCCACCAGGGGTCCATCTCATGCTGGACACTTCTCCACCCTCCCCCCGGAGAAGGAGAGAAGTCCATAGGATGCTCTATCCTTCTCCTCAGGCTGGCCCTCCAGTGACCATGGTCTTTTCCCGGACCCAGGTTCCTGGCGTCGCTGGCGTCACAGATGGAAATCCAACCACTGTGCCAACAGGCCAGTACACTGAGGTGCATATTGAACTTGTGGATTCTTATGTTGCTATCATATCCTTAGCAGTTGTGAACCAGAGAAAAACAATTTAATAGAAATTAGGTTTATGGATAAGTTGCAAAACTCAAAAGATTGATTGCATTCAGAACAGATCTTCTACTCCTCCATTATTAACTCAAAGATCTCCATTTTAGGATGAGTAGGGAAGTATAGAAACAAAGAAAAAAATGGTAAAGAAAACAAATAAAATGGAAAAGGGGAAATCAAGTTACCCCAAAATAAAGAAACTGGGTATGGTCAATAATGCAATGGGAGCACAGAAGGAAAAAGGAACACGCTTAACGGGCACTGGTTACAGGTGATAGAAAATAAACAGCTTACTTACGGTAGTAATGAGAATGGCATTGCTCAACATAATCTCCAGAAAAGATGGTAGATGATAGACAACCTGGAGAAGGGAAGCTAGGATGAACACAGTTCAGGACTGGCACATTATAGCTTTACATTCGCCATACATTATTGTATTCAGAAAACCTAGTACCAGCTGTTGCAGACCTAACAGAAAAGAAGAGCAGCCTTATAGTGGTAGAGAATACAGAGAACATAACTGCTCAAATGATCAGAGTTTGGAGCAAGAGCTATCTATTGAAATCTCTGAGGCGGCAGCGTAGCGGATAACCAGCCCAGCTGCGCCACCTTGATATGCCTGCAGACCCTTGCTGAACACCAGGAGCTGCTCCAGCCTCTGACGGGGCTCCACTGAAATCCCAAGGTGGCAGCGGTGGCGGGAGAACCAGCCTGGCCGTGCCACCTCGATTCGCCTGCTGCAGACCCTGCGCTTGAACACCGGAGTCGCAGCTCAGGTTCATCGGGACTAGGAAAACAGCCGCCAATTGGCTCTGCTTAGCAGGCAAGCTTGCTATTGGCTGCAGTTATCTATGGCTTTGCCTCTGATTGGCCCACTCACTTGCAGTTGAATTATTTGCTTGGCAATCTGCCCCAGAGCACCATTTCTGTCTTGACTGAATCTCTGCTTTGGGCGGTTTGCCTAGGCGCCATCTTTTGCGGCTATACTCTACTTGCTCTCTATAATTTGCGAGAGTACACTACAAGTGTACCTGCCTGAAATGCATTTCTTTGCTCTGATTTTTTTGTTTGTTACAATTTAGAGAACTGTGATTACTATAAAAAAAATTGAGACAAAGTATAGAGATTTGCTAGGTTATTCCAGTAATTGCGAGACATGAACTGCATTTATGTCTGACAGCCTTGGAGGTAAAGAATTAAATTACTGTAGCCTTGGGGTAAAGAATTAAATTACAGTAGCCTTAGGGGTAAAGAGTTAAATTACTGTAGCATCTATACGTTGTAGGGATATAGAAAAAAAAACATGCACAGAGTTCCTAGTTGACAGAGTAGCCATTGCACAGTGCAGCTATACATTTGTTTTAGTTCACTGGAGTTGCTGTACTGTTGCAATGCATGTTTTAATTAGAAATTCTATGTCATTGCATTTTGTATATGCCTTTTTGCTGCAGTTCACATCACTGCTATTTAATTTCAGGCGCGTTGAAAAAATCTGCATCTGCTGTGACACCAGTTGAGCACCTTGAAGGGCCGTCCTCAGCTTGGTAAGTTATTGAGATACCATTCATTAACATTCATTGAAATGGCTGTTGTATTTATCACAGTAAAATTAGTTTACATCTGTGACTCTCTTTCTGTCCTAGGACTTTTGATACCTTGTTAATAGTACAGTAGAAAAATGTATTTGATTTATTTTTCATTATGTTGTGCTTCTGTGTAATGTGCTGTACTGTTTGGTAAGTTTATGGTCTAATACTGGCAAAAGGTAAGATATAATAGGTGAAGTATGCTAATGATAAAATTTTATTGCCCTTCGAACACACCTTTGTACTGCAGTTATATCTAACACTGCTGTTTCATTTTAGCCAAGTTGAAACACCTGCATCTGCTGCGACACCAGCACACCTCCATGAAGGAACATCCTCAACTCGGTAAGTTATTTTGATGTCCTGCTTTAACTGGTTAAAGCCCACTTGGAATAAGTGTATAGTCTTCAAAGTGTGTTATCCATCCAACCCCTTATTTATAAGGGAGGGGTGACTTGTAACTGTGTGAAAACTTATCTGATACAGTTGCCTATGAACACTCAATGCCCTATGTAAGGGTAACAAGAGGTCACCGCAAGTGTACCAAAATTAGTTATCACACAGTTTACCCCCCCACCCACCCACCTCTGCATGTCAGATTTCTGCAACCAGCTCTTCACTGGTTAGCTTTATTTTCATCGTTTTAGAACAGCACTCTTTATGAGGCAGCTATTGTAATTCATGTTTTTGGTGAGGACTTGTAACTTGTGTATAGCATGGTTCCAAATTCTGATGTGCTTTTTCTGCCTGTGATTTAGTTCTGGAGTGTTAGTTACGCCTATGGAATTCTGACTTGATGGTGAAGGCACCTGCTATGGTGTGCATAAAATGGTCTTTTGGTATTCACATCAGGGCTCTGCTGTGAAATAGACCACCATCTGGTGGGTCACTACCCCAGACTGTGTCTGCTTCCAATGGATTACCTTGGTATTGGGTGCATTGGCCCAAGACAGGCTTAAGTAATGTGTGGTTCCAAAGCAAATATGCAGGTAACTGGTGGGGAGCTACTTAAATGAGAACGTTATACTTCTCCCTTTTCAAACCTTACCCACTGTTAGCTTCTCTCACTTGCACATTCACAATCTATAATTGGGATTCTACATGATGGGTGCTACTGCATATGGGAAACAAACAAAAACAATTCTGTGCATCCCCATGGGCTTAATTGTAACAACAAAGATATTTTTTTCAGCCAACTTTCTTATCTGATTTCTGATCAGGAATGGGGGTCTTTGGTATTCACTTTAGGGCCCTGATGTGAAGTTGCCCAGCTATTATCGTCAACGTAGATCACACATCAGCTGGGTCCATAATGCAAACTGCTCCTACCTACAATGGCTTACCTTTATATAGGGTGCATCAGTCACAAATTGGCAAGTGACAGCGTACTTTGTTGAGTGAACAGTGTTTTGTAGGCACTGAAAGTGACAAATGATCATTCTCTCATGTTACTTTTTCTTTTATCTTGTTTTCATTATAGACAAGTCCTTAGCAATGAATCTGAATCTGCTGTGTAGCAGCTCAAGTTTATGTGCCTGAAAAGCCAACTGAAATTTCTGTAGTTGGAGCCTTAAATATTGATGATACTTCAACAGGACCTGTACCTGGGACCACATCTTTGGGTGAAGAACCTGTAACACCACAGAGCAGCAACACAGAGAGCCATTTAAGAGAAGATCTGCATGTGCACGATGAAGGAAACATTGGTTCTATGACTGCCAGACACTGACAGAAGTCCAAAAGAAGTGCATCTTAACAAGCCAATGGCAACCACCTCAAAACTTCTAGTACCCAAACGGATGATGAAATTCTGCAGTAAGGCAGCAGCAGTATCGACGCTTCAATCTCAGCTTCTGCAAGAGTACAATTTTGTATGACATTCAAGGCATCTGGATGCAGTCTTCTGTGGACCATGTTTTGTGTTTAACACCTGCAAGGAAGCAGTTTTGGTATCTACACCGTTGACTGAGTGGTCAAATGGAAAAAAGATTCTCGACAGGTACAGCAATTCCAAAGAGCATGGGAATGCCACTGCAAGGGCAGAAGCATTTATAAGTGTATGCAATGGAAGACAGACCATGGCTTATCAGTGCCTTGTGAAGCAGGATCAGAAAACAACTGAACGAACAAGGCATGCTCTGCGATGCATTGTGAACATCATTCTCCTTTGTGGAAGGTATAATATAGCACTGAGAGGAAGGCTTCTGACCACTGGAAAGTTCAGTGCACTTCTGCAATACACAGCTGAGTTGGATGCGCTCTTCAAAGAACACCTGGATTGTGCACCACGGAATTCACAGTACACATCTGCACAAATTCAGAATGAGCTGATACAGTTGATGGGCCAACAGATTCAAAGAAGAATTTTGGCACAAGTCAAGGTGGCAAAATTCTTCAGCTTGACTGCAGATGGGACCGCTGATATCGCCACAAACAGCAGATAACCCTTGGTGTGCGATATCATTCATCGAACAGAACATGGAGCTGTGGAACTGCGTAGAAGATTTTATTGAGTTTGTGAAAGCCTTCCAGACAACTGGGCAAGCACTTGCAGAGCTGTACTTGCAAAGACTTTCTGCTTGGGGTATTGATAAGGAATGCATGAGGGGCCAAGTCTACGATTGAGGCAGCAACATGAGTGGCCAATTTAATGGTGGGCAAGCCAGAATCTATGCAGTCCTTCCTGAAGTGACCTACAGTGCCTGCAAAGCCCATAATTTGAACAGTGCAATTGTTCACTCCTGTCAAACACGCCAAATTTCAAATATGTTTGACACATGTAGAAAGTAATTGCAACCCTGAAATCCTCTGCCAAGTACATCAATGTGTATTTGACAGAACTGAAAGAATTCACTAACTTGCCATGTGACTGGGATGATGATGAAGAAGAAGACCAAAGTACAACCTTGCCTGCCCCTGGGAATACATGATGGGTGAGCCAAGCAGATTCACTTAGAAGTTTCAAAGCAAAGTATCATGTGATAATCAGCGCCTTGGAGAAACTTGCTGAGTTTGATGAGGATGCCGACAGGTTTAAGTTTTCCATCACAAAATTTGATTTCCTCATTTGTTTGGTGTATGTGGAGGCAATTCTGGAACTTGCTAAACCTCTTCATCTGTACCTCCAACGTGAGGATATTGACTTGATTCAAACATGTGAAGAAGCAAATGTTGTGGCTGAGACACTTTGAAGCATGAGAGAAGATGCTGATACCACATTTTGTGCACTGTATGATGAGGTGAAACGGCTAGCAAGTTTTGCGTTTATTGAAGAATCCATGCCAAGAATATGTGGATGGCAAACTCAGAGGAACAATATTGCTGCATCAGATCCACATGAATATCACAGAAGAAACATCTTAATTTCTTTCTTGGACCACGTTATTTCAGAGCTGTCGGAACAGCTGATTGAATGCTGCCCATGTTTTCTCACGCAGTACTTGTTGCCACAAAACTACATGCTATGGACACTGAAGAAATGGTGACGGCTGTGTATAATGCATACACGGTGACCTATCCAGCCTGGACAGCTTTAGAGCATAACTGCAGAGATGGAAGACTATGGATATCAGTCCCAAAGAAAACAGCCAAACAGCATCATCGCAACATTATCTCTGGTAAATCCTGCATTCTACCCAGATATTAACACAGCTCTTTGTGTTTTGGCCACAATGCCAGTCAGTGTGTCTATAGCAGAGAGATCATTTAGTGCATTGTGAAGAATAAAGACCTGGCTATGGAACACTATGAGTGAAAGTCAACTAACCGGTTTAGCACTGCTGCATCTACATCACAATATCCCAGTCGACGTGGAGCAAGTACTGAAGGATTTTGACTCATGCACTGATCGTCTGATTAAGTTTGTGCCAAGGTGACATCTGCCAACGGAGCTTGTTTTGCTGTCTGTGCTGTGGTTTGATATATTGGTTGGTTTCTGCTGTATTTGTTCAAAAATTAGAAGAAATTTATTAGACATTCTTCTGTTGATGGGGTGGTTATTTGGGTGTGTATGAGTGAGTATATTAATTCTGGGTAGTCAAATTTTGATGTGCCTTGTTATGTTGGATTTGTGGTCCTTTCTTAAATGAAACACTCAATTTACACAATTTATAATTTTTAAACTAGTAATGTACCTAATTCTGTAATGTATGGGGCGAGGTGGTACTAGCACACTGCTGTGGGTATATTACCATTTTGTTGAGTGGGTAGTTTTCGTTATTTTGGGTATGTGTGGGCTTTTGGTTGGTGTAGGGCTCTGTGTTCCTTTTTTTTCTGTTGGTGTTGCATCTTGGTATTTGATTCATAGTTCAATTTTAAATTGTAAATTGGTGACACAACCAAGTCTGTGAGGTACTGGGCTAGTTGGTGTGGATGGTTTAGGTGGTTAAGGTGATTGAACCTAAACCAGAACACCAAAACCAGAGCACTATCTAGCTTACCCAGCCCTCTTATATGGTAAGTAATGTAAATAATTACTGTCATTTTAATGTTCTTGGTAAGAGTCCACTGCTGATGGGATGTTAACATTTAGAGTTTGTGATTTTTGACTACTTGACTGTTTATTTTTTTGTTAGTGTGCTTGTTTTTTGGCTGGTGTGGCGGTTCAGCTTGAGTGAGTGGATAGAGTGTATGAGCACAGGCACTGGTATGAATGGACCTCTGTGGGACTGGCTACTTGATGTGGTACAGAGGCTTGTCACAATGCAACATTGTAACCAAAAGCCAGTCTGTGAGTCCGACATTGATGGCGTATTCAAAGGGTAGTGTGGGGGAATGAGAATAAGAGGGACCGGGGGTAGGGCTCGGCAAGGGGTGCAGTGTGGCTGCTCTGTGTACAAATTTTAAATCCCTGGATACACCCCTGGTTTTGAGTGAACTGCTAATATGTTGAACAGTCTATTTAAGTGTGAGTTATTTTTTATTGAAGAATTTATTAATGTCTATATATTTATTCTTTACCGGATCCCGATGAATTAGTGGGATCACTATGAACCATGGAACAAAGTGGTGATGAACTGATTGTTTTGCAATAAAACAAATTATAATAACCAGTGATTGGGTCAGATGTCTCTGTTTACTGCTGGATTTTGCCTGAGGTTTATGGAGCTTGATCTCCTAATAGTATCTTTTACTTTTCAGATGCCTGGGAGCCATGCTTCCTTGTCTGCATGCACTGTTCTCAAGGATATGGATTTAACATTGAGGAGAGTGTAACTAAATGTCCTACTGAAAAAAGAGGTGTAAGCCAGGAACCCATGTCAGAGGACCAAAGACAGCTGGATATTAGGCATATTTTCTCAAGTGGCAGGGTTCAGAGCAGCACTCTCTTGTTTGCACTAATAAGCTGAATTTTTTCAATGTACATTTATTGTCCTACTTTCAGAATGAGTGTGGACTTTGTGTGTTTTTGTAATTGACATCTTTTTGTGTGGCACCAGCAGTAACTTCTGTGCATGTGGTTACCAGTGTTTTTGCTAGTTGCTCATAACAGGCATTTTGCTTTCTTTCAGATTGCTGATATCAAACATTGTTTGATACAGAGCTTACGTTCTGCACACATTTGAGTTAATTTTCTCCAGTGTTGTAACTTAGTACAAACCTCTTCTGCTTGAACTTTAATATCTGAAATGTGGATTTGTGGTGGTTGATTACAGACATTACGCATCACCTCAACTTCTTTTAATCAGCAGCCATTTTTATGTTGGTGCACTTGTACAGCCAACATCTTACAGTAGTGCAGCTTTGGAGGTGCGGTCACTGTTGGGTGAATGCAGGGCACACACCAGTAGGTGCGTCCCTCATTCCCCAATTAGCCTGCATGCCGGCGCCACACCATGCATGCATAATGTGGTGAGCACATCTAAGAAAAGGTCTGCTGCAATCCGAGCAAAGCTCATCAGATGCAGTGGACCTTCCCTGGACATGCCCGCTGACATTATGAGCATGGCAGCACAGTGGCCGACAAGCTGCCTACTTCGAGGGGTGCCCAATCCCCTGACGGTTTCCCACCCCTCTTATGTGCCGATGGGGAGCCCACTCCGCCGGCATAAATCACCCCCCATCGTTAAATGCCGAGGGGTGCCCAACCTCTTTGGCTCAGCCCCCGCTTTGTGTGCTGATGGGGTAGCCCACTCCCATTGGCATAAAGAACCCCCAATTGTTAAATGCTGAGGGGTGCCCAATCCCCTTGGCTCTGCCCCCACTTTCTTTTGTGTGCCGACGGGGTGCCCAATCCCGCCGGCATAACATCCTCCCCTCCGTGTTGTGTGCTGACGAGGGTGCCCAATCCCCTGTCAGCTACAGACCCCAAATATTTAGGTGGCACACTGGGAGCCCATCCCAGTGTGCCAAATCCCTGAAACAAAAAAACTGTCCCTCAATGCCTTTGTTTTTTTTTTTGTCACCTGTAAAACAAAACGGTCCCTCATAGCCTCCCCTGCCCACCCGCACCCACCCTTTGCACACCCTGCCTCCCACCCCCCCTCACCCCATACTTACCTCCAGAGTCTGGCGCGATGATCTACGGTGGACCGGGAACACGTCTGCACTCTTCAAAGCCGACCGTGAACTGAAAAAATGCCGGTAAGCTGTATAATGGAATAAATAGGGTTTTTTTCAACTTTGCTGCATATTTCAGGCAATTTTGAGAATTTTGGCCCCAAATTTTCAACATGGGGTTCTTGGGACGCCTCCTTATGAATTCTTGCACTGTCAAGGCATTATTTGGTCCCTAAAGGTGATTTCAGAGTCATTGCGCAGAATCACCTTTCAGGGCCGAGTAACGAAATGACAGTGCCAATGTTCATGAGGGGGGCTCTCAAAAAGCCTATGTTGCAAATTTGGTGGGAAAAATCTAGAAAATGACTGTTTTACGAGTGTGTGTTGTGCAGTTGCTACGCACGCTCGTAAGTTAGCAAATTCACAATATTTTCATGCCAGATTCTCAGCATTGGCATTTTACCACACCTTCTTGTGAACCATATAGCTGTCATTTTTCACATCCTGGCCGAAATGTGTTTTCGCACTTCCGGCACAGAATAGCACAGTTGCTGTGCTAAATCAGTGTTCGGGACAAATGAAAATGACAGTGACACTGTTCATGAGCAGAGGTCCCAAAATGCCTGTGTTGAAAATTTGGTGACACACCTTACAAATGACTGTGTTACGAAAGCGTGGCGCTACAAAGTAGTTTGCATGCACGCTCATAAGTTCGCAACTTATAATGTTTTCACTCTAGATTTTCAACAGTGCCATTGTTCTGTACCTCCTAATGAACAGTACAGCTGTCATTTTTCACATCCTGACCAAAATCTGTTTTCGCAGTTCCGCTCAGAATAGTGCGGTCGCTGTGGAAAGCTCTTGTTCGAGACAAATTATGAAAATGGCAGTGACACTGTTCATTAGCAGATGTCCTAAAATGCTTATGTTGAAAATTTTGGGATGAACGTCAATAAAATGAGTGTTTTACGAGCGTGCATTGTGCAGCTTGCATGCATGCTCATGACTTTGTGAATTTGTAATAGTTTCACGCCAGCTGTTCATCACTCCCATTTTTCCACACCTCCTTATGAACAGTACAGCTGGCTGAAATGTGTTTTTGCACGTCCGGCGCAGAATTGCATGGTCGCTGTGCGAAATCAGTTTTCGGGACAGTTTGAGGAAATGATGATGACATTATTCATGAGCAGAGGTCCTAAAATGTCTATGTTGAAAATTTGGTGCTGAAAGTCCATACAATGACTGTGTTGCAAGCGTGCATTGCGCAGTTTCCACGCACCCTTGTAACTTTTGTCAATCTGCAATATTTTCATGCCACATTTTCACCACTGCCATTTGTGCACACCTCCTTATCAACAGTCCAGCTGCCACTTTTCACAGCCTGCCCAAAACGCGTTTCCACTGGTGTGGCGCACAATGGCATGCTCGCTGTGCAGAATCACCTTTTGGGACACATTAACAAAATCACAGTGCTATGCATCTCTAGCTCCGCCACTGCCAATGCCAGCACAACAACATTTGGCATTGACAAATGCTTGTTTTCTATAGCAACTTTGCTTGCAAGAAATTTCAAATCACTTTTCAGCCTCAGATATGAGTAGTGCTAACTATCAAAATGCATAAGCACATTTTAGCTCAAGGGAAAATATAGACTTTTTTCTTGTTTTGAGAGCAGTGCTGCATCAACAAGACACTGTTTTGTACATGGGGAAATTGATGAAAAAATGGTTCTGGCCTCTGGTGAGGGAGGAGGGAGGGGCGCATGGGCATACTGGCGCAGAACAATTTTTTTCAACATGTATGCCAGTCTGCTGGGTCAGTGCCATGCTCCAGTGGTTGGTCATTGATGGTCGGCAGAAGGATGGACTTGGCAGACAGGTACACATGCTGAAAAAAATGGTGCTGCCCTCTGATGGAGGGGCAAATGGGCATACTGGCACAGAACCATTTTTTTCAACATGTATTCCAGTCCGCTGGATCTGTGCCATGCTCCAGTGGTTGGTCATTGATGGTCGGCAGAGGGATGGACTTGACGGACAGGTACACATGCTGAAAAAAATTATGCTGCTTTCTGATGGGGGGTAAATGGGCATACTGGCACAGAACCAATTTTTTCAAAATGTATGCCAGTCTGCTGGGTCAGTGCCATGCTCCTATGGTTGGTCATTGATAGTTGGCAGAGGGACGGACTTGGCAGAAAGGCACACATGTTGAAAAAAATGGTGCTGCCCTCTGAAGGAGGAGAGAATGATGCATACTGGCACAGAACCATTTTTTTTCAACATGTATGCCAGTCTGCTGGGTCTGTGCCATGCTCTAGCAGTTGGTCATTGATGGTCGGCAGATGGACAGACTTGGCAGACAGGTACACATGAAAAAATGGTGCTGCCCTCTGATGGAGGGGTGAATGGGTATACTGGCATAGAACCATTTTTTTCAACATGTATGCCAGTCCGCTGGGTCAGTGCCATGCTCCTGTGGTTGGTCATTGATTGTTGGCAGAGGGACGGACTTGGCAGAAAGGTACACATGTTGAAAAAATGGTGCTGCCCTCTGATGGAGGAGCAAATGGGCATACTGGCACGGAACCATTTTTTTCAACATGTATGCCAGTCTGCTGGGTCTGTGCCATGCTTCAGTAGTTGGTCATTGATGGTCGGCAGATGGACAGACTTATGGACAGGTACACATGCTGAAAGTAGTGCTCCTCTGATGGAGGGCTGAATGAGCATACTGGCGCAGAACTATTTTCTTCGACATGTGTGCCAGTCGGCTGGGTCCATGCCATGCTCCAGTGGTTGGTCATTGATGGTTGGCAGATGGATGGACTTGTCGGACAGGAACACATGCTGAAAAAATGGTGCTGAAAAAAATAGAGGCAGAGTGGAACAGAACCATTTTTTTAACACATGTGCATGCGTGAGTGTGGTTGCGTGTCTGTGTGTGTGTGTGTCTGTGTGTGTGCATCTGTCTGTGCATATCTGTGTGTTGTGTGCATGTCTGTGTGTGTGTGCATGCTGTGTGTGTGTAGCGGTGTGTGTGTATGCGTGTGCATTTGCGTGTGTGTGCACATGTCTGTGTGTGTGCGATTCGTCTGTGTGTGTCTGTATATCTGTTGTGTGTGTGCGTGTGTAGAATAATAGAGACACACAGTCAGACAAAATAACTTTATTAAGCCACATTAGACTGAATAAACCATGTTTAATCTGTGCCCTTCACAACTGTCGGAACTGCGGATTTTCCTGCTTGGTGTCCTTCATCAATTTTGGAGGATGTAGGCATCAGATTACCTAGGGGGAAACAAAGACAAGTTGATAAATAAACTGTCTAACTGCATGTTAATTAATCTTACCACTTTTAAGTTGGATTTCTCTGTTGGACCTTTTGCTGAAATGTCTAGTGGAATATTATTGGAAGCCTGTCTTGAAGTTTGCTTATAAAGTTAAGTTCCAAAAAGAAGTAGTAGTTGGTGGTGGTGGGGGAGCGTTAGTGGCAACCTGGGCTGCCACAACAAGGCCCACCATCCACTGTCATAACTGATGCTAAGAAAAAACACCAACAAAGTTCTTACCTTTCAGGGTGGGTACTGCATGGCTGTGTGTGGGTATCTGGAGGTGTCAACACAAACTTGTTGTGGTGTTCTCCTATGTGGTGTGGTGTGGTGGGACTGCTTTGGTGCCAGGGTAGTTTGTGTTTGATTGGATGGTGTTGGGGAACTACAGAGATGATGAGTTCTTAAAAGTGAACTACCAGCAGAGGTGAAGCCCTGACCACTGTACAGATTGGGGCTTCACCTCTCTGGTCCCCCCTGTAGGCACTATATTAATAAAAATAATCTTTGCATCTGAGTGATCACTCAAATTGGTGATTGGGCAAAAAGATTAATTTGTTTCTGTTGACTGCAGAGGGGATAGGAGAGATGAAGCTACAAGCTTCCCAGTGGTCATGGTTTGACCTCTGCCGGTAGAACACCTTTCATGAGTTTGAGCTCCGACATGAAAAACTAAGAGGCTCCATTTTCACGAGGACCAAGTTAGAAAGTTCCCAATTTACTGTGGGTGCAAGTCCTGACTGGTTTATTCTTTGGTACAGATTGTTGATCTCTCCATTAGCATCCTCAATCCTCATTAATCAGTTACGGATTTTTTTAACTGGATGCACTTTGCACTTTGTTTACAAATAAACCAATCCAGGCAGCTAGATGTTAAAAACTGAACCGACGGAGTCCACCTTGGCATCTGGTGGTTCGGCTTAATTCATGTCTGAGCTCTGACAAGCTTTGGTACATGGCATTGGGTGAGTACTGTTGTGCTGCCTCTGCTGCCATCATGCCTGAGGGGTGGGGGCTGCAGTGCTGCATCTGCTGCAGTCACACCTGAGGGGTGGGGCTGTACTTGCTGCTGTCATGCCTGAGGGGTGGGGGCTGCACTTGCTGCTGTCACACCTGAGGGGTGGGGGCTGCAGTACTGAACTTGCTGCCATCACACCTGAGGGGTGGGGGCTGCAGTACTGCACCTGCTGCCCCATGCCTGAAGGGTGGGGTTGCAGTGCTGCACTTGCTGCTGTCACACCTGAGGGGTGAGCGGCTGCAGTGCTGCTGTCTAACCTGGAGAATCAACAAAAGACTGCTGTTGCCATCCTTTTTTTTAAACTTTATTTATAGAAGAGCCATCGGGTCGAGGAGAGCTCTACATAATCAGATAATCAGTGACATCTCGTTCAGTTACAAAATAATACATGTAAACATAGCACTGGGTACAATCCATGATCCATTTAATGGAACACCTTTTTTTATACAGTGAAACTAATCATCTGTAGTCATTGTGTTCTTGCCACTACCTTCTATTCCTGGAATTCCCTCATTTTTATGAGGATATTAATGCAAACCCCCCTTTATTATAAACCCCTGTCCAGTCCAGCGCCAGAGGAACTCACTTCCACCCCTTGTAAACAATGCCTTCATTACATGTAGTTATCTAAAAAAGCGGGAACCATTCTTTCCCCAAGGCCCTTTCCAGGAGGGACCAAATCTTATCATATTTGTCTAATCGTTCCAGAACTTTATATTGGATATGTTCTAGCTTCATGTTGCTTAGAGGGCCTTGCCCACTGAGCGATGGTAGGCATAGCCTGGGCCATCCAATTCTGAGCTAAAATCTGTTTGCCCACTACTATTGCCAGTATTCTTAACGGATGTGAAGCTACTGACTGACCCCCTCCATTTCTTGATACTCTGAGTACAATATCCACTGGGTCTAATTGAATCTCACTTTCTTTAAGATATAATTTATCGCATTCCAGTATGTTCCCACTTTTGGGCATGCCCACAACATATGGTAAAAAGTACATCTCTGAGCATAACATTTAGGACATTGATCTGAAACTTGAGGATTAATCTTATGTGCCAAGACAGGGGTATGATAGATTCTATGCACAATGTTATAATTAATTATTTGCAATCTGTTATTTACTGAAACAGCCTTACTACTCCGCAGGGCCAGATTCCAGTCCCCTCCTGTTAACCCAACCACCCCCAAATCTCTCTCCCAGCTGTCTTTTAGCTTTTGCAGCTTGTCTGGCTGAGCTCCCAGCAAAGCTTTGTATAGTACGGACAGTGCTTTCACTCCCACATGTTTCTTACAATATTGAAAGATTTCCTCCAGAGATGTTCTGCTCAAGGAAGGCCCCCCCTTTATCTCAGTTAATTTAAACAGCCTGGATCTTATTACCGTATAAGTAAGGTAGTGTGATGGATGAATGTCAAATGTTTGTCTCAACTCGAAAAGCTAGAGAAAGTCCCACCATTGAATAAGTGAGACAGGAGAAAGAGACCCTTCTCCTCCCACTGCCTCAGAGCCTGTTTAATCGATGGGGGGGGGGCTCCTCCATCCCTCCACAAACTAAACAAGATGGACCCCTCTGGTGACATACCTCCCTTGTCCCCTATCAACAGTGAAGCCCTCCCCCAGGCTTTAAGCATGCATTTGGTGAATGGATTCTTAGGCTTCTCACCCTCTCCTCCCCTCAGTACTGATGGGAGGAGACATGAGGCATATGGGGAGCACACTCTAGATTGTGACTCCATAGTGACCCAAGCTCTCACACTTCCTCCTATTTCCTGGCAATCCATAATATATGTTAATTGGGTCAATAAAGCATATAACTTCATATTGGGGAGTGTCAGGCCCTCTATGAAATGGCTGCCATAACACCTCCTTCCTGATCCTAGGTCTCCGATTGGCCCAAATTAAGGAAGTAATAGATCCTCAAGGGACTTTAGGCAGACCAGTGGAGGCGTAACAGGAAGGGTCTGAAAAGGTAAAGGCACTGAGGTAGAATTTGCATTTTTACTAGGTTTGCTCTCCCCAACAAGGACAAGGGGAGTGATTTCCATCTACTACATTGTTCCTTAATTTTTGTTGCTAATGGGCTTTAATTTATATACCCCACATCCGCTATTCTACGTGGTAGCAGTATTCCCAGATATTTAATTACTGTTCTTGGAGGAATGTCTATGCCACTTATGTGTATGGACTCGCCACCATCTGCCAGAGGGAGCCATTTGCTCTTGTTCCAGTTGATCTTATGCCCTGAAATGGGACCATATTCCCTGAAAAGGGAAGTCAAGCAGGCATTGCTCTTGCTGGGTCGGCTAAGAATAATAGCACATCATCCACAAAAAGAGAGATAATGTGCTCCTCTCCATTCACCCTGTAACCTTCTATTTCTCGATGATGCCTAATGGCTGACGCCAAGACCTCAATGGTCAGCACATACTGTATATCAATGGTGAAAGGGGGCACCCTTGTCTCATCCCTCTAAGGAGCCGAAGGGGGATAACATATTATTTGTAAGAATTTGAGCCCACAGGGATTGATATAGCCACTCCACCCACTGTCTAAAGACCGGTGCAAACCAAACTTTCTTAGCACTGCTAACATAAACGGCCATTTGACCCTGTCAAAGGCCTTTTCTGCATCTAAGGAGAGGAGGCCTCCATAAACTTTCCTTCCTCTGGACCCTTGCCAAATAATATTCATTACCCGTCTTAAATTATGCCTTGCTTGCCTCCCCTTAACAAAGCCCCCCTGATCATGATGAAAGATCTGTGGTAGAACCCCCTCCAACCTCCTTGCCAATATTTTCGCTATGATCTTGTAGTCAGCATTTAGTAAAGAGATTGGACGATACGATCCACATTTTTTTGGGTCCTTGCCTGGTTAGGGTAAAATTGTTATAATAGCTAACTGCTGAGATGGCGTCAGCCCCACTTCCCCCAGTACTTCCCTCACCATATACTGGAAAAGCTGGCCCAAATCATCCCAAAATTTCTTGTAGAATTCCATGGGCAGACCATCAGGCCCCGGGGCTCTCCCCGTCCTAGATGCCCAGATTGCCTCCTTAATCTCCTGCACTTTAAGTTCTTGTCCCAACATCTCATTTATTTGAACAGGTATCTCAGGAAGGGTATATTCTCTAGGAAACTATCTAGATTTGTCCCTTGTGGGAATTCAGATGTATACAGCTTTTCATAGAAGGATTTGAATATTATATTTATCTCTTGGGCAGGAGAAATACATTCCCATTCTCATTTTCTATTGTTAAGATTGTTCTTCTGTCTTGTTTTTTAATTAGCCAGGCCATCCATCTCCCTGACTTATCCCCTTGAAATACTGTCCCACTTTAGACATTGAATATCCTTTCTATACGCTTACAACACAACTGGTTGTATTCCCCTTCATACTCTTCAATTTCACCAGATCCTCAGGTGGCTGGCTACCCATAATCTGCTTTTCTAACCTCAGTATATTAGCTTCTAGTTCACTCTCCTTCGTTTTTATTTTTTGGCTTTAAAGGCTACGTGTGAGATAGTCTCCCTCATGAAAGCTTTCAAGGCCTCCCATGTAGTTCTTGCTGAGGTGTCTTCCACCTTATTATTTTCAAGGAACTCCTTTAATTTCTTGGACATTTGTTGCACGTATTGGGGATCTAACAATAATGTGGGGTCCATTCTCCATTGTCTCATCCCTCCCTCATCTGTCTCTCTCTCTCTCTCTCTCTCTCTCCATCTCTAAATACAGTGGAGCATGATCTGATACTATTATAGGGCCATATTCTATCTCCCTTATTCGACCCAAAAGGCAGGAGAAGCCAGAAAATAGTCTAGTCTTGTATAGACCTTATGGGCACAGGAGTAGAAAGAGAACTCCTCTGTATCTGGGTGTTTAAATCTCTACAATTCCTGCAAGGCCCTTTCCTTCACTAGTTCCGAGGGCCCCACACTGCTGGGGAACGCCTGAATCTGGGTTTAGAATGGTCAAGAAGGGGTCCCAATAGGTATTGTAATCACCCCTATGATCATTTTATCTGGGGACACTGCTAACATAATAGCCAGATGCTCAAAAATTTGGACATCAAATGTAGGTCCACACAGGGATCCCAGGACTAGCAATTCCTCCTCCACCGTGACCTTCACTATAACATATCTTCCCTGACTGTCTCTTTGGGTTGTATGAATTTGAACCCTGACCCCGGTCTGAACCACACACATGTTCCTCTGGCCTTGGATGTGAAGTAAGATGCTATCATCGTCCCCCATTTTTTCTGTTTGCTTAATCTCATCACATGTTACATGCAATTCTTGTAGCATCACAATATCTGCATTCTTTTTCTTAATATATGCCCATACACGTTTTTGTTTCACTGTAGTTTTTAAACCATTTACATTCCAGGATAACATTTTTAAACTAGCCATTCGGTGGCATCAGATATATTCCTAGATCTAGGACCTCCCAAGCACATTGCATTGCAACTACCCCAGCCCCTCACGACCATCCGACTCTTTACCTTTTTTATTTTTCTCCCAATTAACAGACCCCCTCCCACCCCTCTCTCCTGGAACATTTCAGAGAATCCCTCACAGAAAAAAAACAGAAAAGATAAAGTATAAAAAAGGAAAGAAGAGAAAGGTACGGTGCTTATCTAAACTATTAAAAAAGAAAAGACTAAGCCCTTTGTGTCAGGAATCTAACAAGGTGGTATCTGACTTTATTCACCACCTAGCTTTCCCTTCCCCAAAAATACCTCTGATTAAAACCCCTTTACTATCATGGAATAGCCTACTGGCCAAACCGTCATTATCTTACCCATATAGCCAGGTGGGCAGTGCAGCGCCCCGCCAGGGCCCCACCAACTGCTGAACATACAAAAATTTCACACAACCCAACTGTCCAGAACAAGTAGATGTGTGAGTCTGGGATAATCGAGAACACTTAGGGGTCCATCCCCCCAAGGAACCTCCGGAATGAGGAGCCCATTAGAAGTGGGTAGGCCCCCACTCATAATTTCACATACAGCCTTTTTATTGCTCATATGTCCTGTCAATCTCCAAGTGTTCCATCCCACTTTTAATCTCTGGGTCGTGTGAAAATAACCCCCTGCCTCTTTAGGAAGGGGTGACCAGCATAAAACTGGTCTCCTGCACTGGCCTGCGCCCACCCCACCTGGAACTCATACAAAAATAAAACCAACTGAATCCCCCCCCCGGGACATATGTTGTATCCATATAATTAGGGGAAAACCATTTCACTAGTTAAAATCAGGCACACATTCTCATCTCCCTGCAGACAGAAACAAAGCAAGAGGATAGGTTTACTTCTCCTTGTTAATTTGATTAAACATGACCTTAATTATGTATTCTGATGCAGATAAAACAAGAAAAGAAAAAGAAGCAGCCTCTGGGACCCAAGTATAGCAAACTAAGCAATATTCGGTAGCTGCAGGTGGAGCACCGTAGAGTCACTCCTAGGCCCCGGAGCTGGCTTCAGGGAGGTGGGAAGGCCCCGCTCCAGCCATTATAGGCCTCCTAAGAGTTTCGGAACAGACCGAGCTAATGCTCCTCTTCCCCCCTCCAACACCCCACCGTACCCACATCCCACCTTAATGCTGCCCTGCACATACGTGGATCAACCCACTGCACAATCAAAGTGCAGAGATAGGCAGAACAGTTTTTCAGCTCCCCGTTGACCACATTCTGCTAGTTAGACCATTAATGTAGCGTGGTGCTACGAAAGTATAAATAACTGAACCAAAGATTTGTCTCAGCATATAATATAGAGTCATTATGCATCGCTTAAATCTCTGTAATGTCACTCTGGATCCCCTCCATATAGGAAAGGAAACAAAAATGTCCTGTCCGTAGCTAGAGCAAGGGGGGGAACAGGGAAGGCCGCCCATTCCAGCCTTGATAGGCCTCCTAGGAGTTTCGGAGCAGACCGAGAAAAGATCTCCACCCCCCAAACCCCCACTCCCTCTACCACATCCTGTGTAATATTGACGACATGGATAAAAGTACTAATGATTTAGCCCAAGTCCAAAATAGAGTTCACTCATCTGCATTTTCTTGTTGCCTCGATTCATGTTCGATATACTGCATTGCCGTGTCCGGGTTTGTAAACACCTTCGGTGTAGTGCCTTTTCTCCTTATGATCAGTCGTGCAGGGTAAACAAGTGCAAAAGGCCACTCGAGTTGATGCAACCTCCTTTTCACAGGCATAAATGCATTCTGATCTGTTTGTGCCGACCATGAAAAGTCTTGAAATATGCTAACAGTTTGAGAGCCTTCTCTAATGGGACCCGCCTTTTGTGCTGCATTCAGTACCACCATTCTGTCCTGATATCTTAAGAATTTTACAATAATGTGGCAAGGCCTTTCATTTGGAGGTGGTCATCGACTGGGAGGTCTATGTGCCCGCTGTATCTCCAAGGAGCATTCCGCTGGCAGGTCTAGCTTTGCTCTTAACCATGTCTGGCAGAAAGTTACACAGTCCCTGCCTTCCGCTCCTTCAGCCATGCCCACTATTCTTACATTTGTTCATCTCTCCCTATTTTCATGGTCATCTAGTATTGTTTTTAACTTCTCTATTTCAGCCATTGCCACTTGCAGTTGAGGGCTCCACTGATTATATCGGTCTTCTTGTGCACTAACCCTTTCTTCCACCTCCGTTAGTTGAACCGAGTGTTGTTCCACTGTCTCCCCCCAAGTTGTTTACTGTTGTTTGCAGAAGGGCCAACTGTGCAGATACATTTTCAAACCCAGCATTCATTTTACTTGTCAAATTGTATTTTAGGTCATTAAATAGTTTTTCCAGTACCAAAAACTGAGGGCTGTACACGTTGTCTTCCACAGTCCCTGCTGAGGTTGTAGCAGCCCCATTACCAACATTTTCTCCTCGTGGTGGCAGAGCCACCAGGCCCAGATCTTTAAACCCGTTGTTGGTGCTTTTAAATGGAAGTTGCCCCCAGTTTTTCGACATCTTTGGTGGCATAACTGTTTTCCCTACCAAGTCCCATGTTTTTTTTCATCCGTGCGTCCCGGGGTAGCGGGGGGGAAAGGGTGATTCCTGATGGTTTCGGCTCAGAGCTCCAGAACTAAGCAGCCATTCTGGATGCCGGCTTGGCCATGCCCCTGCTGTTGCCATCTTGCTGGGAGTCGGAAGGTGAAGTCTTCATGAATGCTGTGCCTGTGCTGCTGCAGATTCATGCTGATGTTGAACCACCTGCCAACACTGACTGATACCAGCACCTCATGTTTGTCCCTTTGTGCCACTCTTCAAGTAAGTAGGTGTGGGTGTTGGTGGCAAGCTGTGATTGGAGAATGTATTGATGAGGATGAGGATGTGGATGATGATGGTCTTTCTAACAGTTATGTATACATTTTTCTGTGGGCCATATATAAACATTTCAATTATGATTTCAGGCCTTGAGGTGCTGTTGGACATGCTCTGCTGTAAGTCTATCCATTGTAAAAGGTACAGTTTTCTTTCTTTTTGCCCACTAGTGGGTCTTCCATGTTAAAAATGTGAATGCTTTGTTGGTGTTGCAGAATTATGCCTTACTGTGTTTTTTTTGTAGGTCAATCTGTGAAAATGCTGTTAGTGATCTGCTGCTCTGAGTCCTTGCCCTTTTGAAAAGGTGTTGTTGTACTTCTTTGCACTCGCAAACAGTGACTCAAAGTCTAGATTTTATGTTTCTGACATCACGGTGATTTCTGTTTGGTACCCCTTCCACTCTTCTCCACATAGCCTTACATTAGAGCAGATTAATGACGCTGGTATCTTACTATAGATATTTCTAGTCTGAACTGTGAGCACTTTGAGGTCAGCGTGATTCTGTAGCTGTTCCTGCTCACTCTCATCCCTGGACAGGAATTATTAGCTGGGATATATTTCTAATGCCGATCTTGTACTCTTGCTGTTGTACTGTGACATTCTGAGGTCAGCATGGTGAATTCGGTAGCTGCTCCTGACTCTGAAATGGTGGCCAGGAATTGGCTGAGATATATACAGGTGGATGGTGATATTGTAGTATGGAATTTAAGTTGCTGACGTCAATGTAAAGTCTGTAGCTGTTCCTCCCCACTCTCATAAACATGTCCTTACGTTAGCGGTGAGATTCTGATGCTGGCATCTTACCATAGATATTTCTAATCTGGACTGTAAAAACTTCGGAGGTCAGTGAGATTTCTGCTCCTCCTGTAGCTGCTCCTCCTGACCATCATCCTCATCTACGGCCATGAATGACCAGTGAGATTCTAATGCTGATGTAATTTTTATTTTTATTTATTGAAATGTTTCACCAGGAGGGCACACTGAACAACAAGTTGCTCGTCTCATGGTGCAACCTGGGGGGAAGGGGTTACATAGGGTCGTGAAGGATGATCAGTTACAATAGTATGTGGGTAGTACAAACAATACAATGTTGTAAGATTATGCAACAGTTGGAACACAAGGTATTGTACAATAAACAGTAGTGAAACATTAGGTAAATTACAATACATATCCAAGATCATACAAAAGAACATATAAACGTACAAAACAGTAATAATGCAACAGAACCATTATAGTGCATGAGTGTACCAGGAGCAGACTCGTAGTATGCAAGTGCTGTTGGAAAAAATGACATAATCTCTTATTTTAGTCTTGATTGAGAGATTGAGTAATCAGTTGTGAAATTTTAATAGTTGTGCTGCACAATTGTAAGATGTTTTCTGTGTCTCCGTGTTCCAATTTTAGTTTATTGAGTCATCCACACAACACTTGTAGCAATGGCAACACCACCACTGAGCAAAATGGCCAAAATCTAATTTGTTACCACTAAGGACTGGGCATTGCAATTCAAGTCCTATGGCATGTATTACGATGGAGGGAAGGTGTTCTGTTGCTTCTGTGATCACCCTGTTGACCACATTATGAAGGAAACAATGGTGGATCACTGTAAAAGCAAAAAACACAAACCAGAAGAGTAACAGCAGACAGGTGACCCTGCACACCAGTTTTAGTGCCACAACAGCTACAGCTGCTGCAAGGAGGAAACTATTTTGGACACATCGAGGGCTTGGTGTGGTGCCAATATACTGATTGAATGCTGGATCAGCCCTGCTTGAGAGACTGGGTGGAAGTATATCACAGGAAGTGGAGCTCTTCCAAAGGCAGACACCTTATGACAGAATTACTTGCCCTGACTGAATAGGGAAATGGAGGAGGGAATTAGCAAGCTGGTAAAAGGCAAGACACTGGCAGTAATGTGGACAAAACAACTGATGCAGACTCCCACTGTGCAATGAACAATATTTTGTAATGGAGGGTGGAACATCTATATAGCTGACACCACAGAGCTAATGGTGGTAAACAACTCCACTGTTGCCCTAAGTGTTTTAAAGACATTGCATAAATATGGTGTGGAGATGGGACAAGTGGTCACCTTTGTTTGTCACAATACCGTTATATGACAAAGTGCTTTTAATGATGCATTACATGACCTTGTTGGTGACCACGTAGTCCATGTGAGTTGTTGGGCACGTTTTATCATTGGTGGGCGATACCTGGATTGACCACTTTGATCAGGTGAATAAGCTTGTGGCACTTATAAAATATGCCTTTCAGCAGTCGTCAAAATGTAGTAGAGTACATAGCATTCCTAGAGGAGAGGGGTGTGGAAAAAAAAATTGCCTCCTGTTCCTGTCTTGACCCGTTGGAACACCTGGTTTGAAGCAGTGAAGTACCACTCTGTTTATCTGGAGTATCTGCGAGAGTTCTTCAAGGATGAAACCAGTGATACCAACTCCACTAGGTCCTTAAAAAAACTATTTGAAGAATGGTTCACAGAGCTGCAGGTTCAAAGCTGCATTCATTGCTGAAAACTGCAACAACCTTATTGATGCAATCGAGCTTTTGCAAAGCAAGGAAAAGCCCATGGCTGTTTCGCTGTATGACACCATTAGCAAAATAAAACAGTGGTTTGAAGCAGGAGTCTTGAAGACGGAATGATCTGGTGACAGAACTGATGGGTACTTGCAGGCTATGAGGCCACGGGTCAAGCAGGAAAATGTTGCCCTTTCCAAGGAGCATTTGGTGTTGCTTTAAACAAGCTTTCTAAACACATGGACACAAACCCGTCAGTTGAGTTCTTTAAAGCTACCGTATTTTGACCCCAGAAACTTGCCAAAACTGAAAAGGAATTGACACAGCATGCCAGTGACATTCCTCTGTTAGCACTTCACAACCAAACAGCACTGCAAAATGACTGGGATGTATATTCTAGGCAGGATATAAAGGAACTTCCAAGCATATTGGAGTTGGATGTTGGGCAGTACTGGCTTTCAATGCAGCCACAACTAACAGTACTATCCAGAGCTGCTCTACAAGCAATCTGGATACTAAATCAGATGCAGATGTGGAGAGATCCTTCTCTGTATATGGACAGAACCACACAGATCAAAGGAGGAACCTGCTGGTAAAAATCTGAAACTGCTGTCCCAGCTCATGTAGAACAAGTAGCTGGATTATATCATATGTCTGATGCCCATTTTCATATTTCTGTTAGCGCATTCAAGCCATTCACCAGTGCCACCCTCTCTGTGAAATAATGGCTTCTCCCTCTAACTTTAGACTGTTATCCCAGTTGTCCCTCCCTCTTTTTGGCCTTTTAGGTACTTGAAGGTCTCGATCATGTCCCTTTCCTTTCTATCTTCCAGGGTGTACATGCCGAGCTCCCTGTCTCCCTCCTCATGTGCCCTGTCTATCACCCATCCCCAGGATCATGTTCATCACATTAAGTTGGACCCCCGTCCCACGCCCTCACTGGTAAACACTAAACAGAAGTACTTGTTTAGTACTCCTACTTCCTAACAGTCTTCCTTTTCCCTCCCCTTCTTTGCCGAATGGAGATTAGATTGCTTCCCCTCTTCCTGCCTGTCTATTGGGGGGGTGGAGACTGATGGACTCCCTTGCATGGTGGTGCTGTTTACTGCCCACCCCCACACTACCACCCTGCCTGCTTTAAGTTATACTTTTCTGTAATGAACTCTTCCAGATTTTTCTTTAGAATCCCTGAGCTCTACAAACTAGGGTGCAGCCTATCCTGTGCATACAGGTTTTGATTCTCTGGGACACCACGTGTTACCCCATTAATACACACGATGTGAGGTATGCCTTTTCTACTGTTGCACAGTTTTCCACATTTCGTGTACCTTTGCACATTTATAGTATTTATAGTTAGTTATATACCATATGTTTATATACTGTTGGCTTTAGTCCACTTGTTTTTCATTGTAGATATAGATACAGTCAGGTTTTACACACTTTGTTTGATAGAGCTTTAGTTTAGTTGTTGTACTTACTGTATATGTTCCATATTTTGTACATTTTACTGTGTGTGGGTTTCAGTTCAAATTTCTGTTCTCCACTGTTTCTACACTTTCAGTGTACCGTTTTATACCAGTTTTGTACAGATTTTATAGGATTTGGTTTCTCGTATTACACCCGCACCATTTTATGTTTTTTTTTTTTAGTACTTTTGCATATTTTACTGTATGGATGTTTTTGTATTGTTTATATTTTTACTCCTTTCTGCACATTTTTTATAAACCCTTTCATTTAATGCAGTTGTTCTCTTTATTTCATTTTATTCATTATTGAATTAGAAATATGACAAGACATGCAGAGCAAAGGTTCCTTTAAATATAGCATAGACCAAAGTACAAAGTCATGGTACCAACATCACTTGAGGGATGGAGGCGACTGTGCTGCTGCTGCCATCACATCTTGTACCTATTAAAATAACAAAACTGGTGCAAGGATGGATGGATGTACAATAGTGGAGGTCAAAATTGCTAATATGCATGGTAGCAGAGTAAAAATTTGTTAAATAAAGTACACAAAATAAAACACTGGCAAAAATGTATTTTGGCTTAGCAGACAACGGTGACAATACCGTTTTTTTCCAATGCGTAAAATGGAATTTGCCCTTTCTCAGTCATGGTAAAGCAGTGTCCCTGAACATACCATGGGGGGGGGGGAATAGTGTACTCCAAGCAGGAAAGAGACCTGGGAGTGATCATCTCAGATGACCTTAAGATGGATAGGCAGTGTGACAAGGCAGCTGGTAAAGCTAGCAGGATGCTAGGATGCTTGACAGGGGAATCACCAGCAGAAAATGGGAGGTCATAATTCCACTATATAGATCATTGGAAAGACCACACTTTGAGTACAGTGTCCTGTTTGGCAGGACTCATCTACGTAAGGATATTGATAGGGTGGAAGCAGTTCAGAGGAGGGCAACCAAAATGGTGTAGGGTCTGCATCACAAACCCTATGAGGCTAGGCTGAAAGAACTCAATATGTACTCCCTGGAAGGAGGAGGGAGGGGATATGATTGAGACATTGCAGTATCTCTCACAGGGAGAAAGAAGGAAGTGGAATAAAATATTTCAGAGGAAAGATGTTCAAGGACAGTAGGGCACAGAATGAAGCTGGGGGATTCTAGGGGTACCTGAGGAAGTACTTCTTCACAGAAAGGGTGGTGGACAAATGGAACAGCCTGCCAGTGGCAGTGATGGGGGTAGAAACAGTTACTTGTTTTAAGAATGCTTGGGATAGGCATAGAGGGATACTGATGTTCAGGAGAGGGGGGACCTAATATCAGCAGAACATGAAGGTACATATTAGAAAGAGATAATAGAGCAGACTAGGTGGGCTGAAGGCCCTTATCTACCAACAACTTCTATGTTTCTATGTTTCTATGAACTGCACCAAAAAGACTCTCATATTAGTGGATGTCCAGTGACACCAACTGGATACACTTTGCTGAAGATACACAAAGATACTTAAAAATTCCTATGGCCATCCAATTATTTCTGGACATACATGGTTCCCTTACAGTTAACATTTCCAAATTTGTTGACCACTTTTAACAACCAATGGTTTCATCTTTACTAGGACATATCAGAGATACTACACATGTTCTGGCTCAGCCTGAAAACTTAAACTGGGCAGAAGACTATCGCTGGTTAACCCTAGATGTTCACTATATACATCTATAAAACATGAACATGCTTTGACAGCACTTTGCCATCATTTGACCCATAACCTGGCTACTATCAACCTTCCTATGAATTTCATTTTACAGGCTGTAGAACTCATTCTAACTACAAACTAGTTTGTGTTGAATAACCAATCTTATTTAGAGGTTTTTGGAGCAGCTCTGGGCATGGCCGTGGCTCCCTCCTATGCTAACCTGTTTTTGGGTTGGTGGGAGGAGACCAGGGTATTAACCCATGATTGCCCTTTCCATCCCCAAATCATTTATTGAGGTCATTTTATAAATGATATCTTGGTTTTATAAAACAGGGATGTTTCTTTGGCATTACAATTTGTGGAATATCTGAATTATAATGATTTGAATTTGGTGTTTATGGCTGATATTAGCATTGAATCTATCAATTTTCCTGATCTGAATATCTCTGTCTCTGATGATCAACTCATTGAAACTGAAATGCATGGAAACCTATTGCAGGCAGCACCTCTGTTGGCACAAAGTGCCCACCCTAAGCATACCACTCAGCCATACCGTGGGCAATTTGTTCATCTGCATCATAACTACAGTACTCTGCAGTTATTTGAACTACAGGTGGCTGATTTTAAACTAGATTTCTCACCGGGCTCTTCCACATCACTCTTAGACCAGGCCCTTGAGAGCTAGACAGCTACAAATGGACCCTTCTTTCCCTCGAAATAGAGAACAAAGTTATACTAATACAGTTACCTTTGTAATGGAATTTAACTATTTATCTCCTAAGATTACTAGGATCATTAAAAGCACTGGAATGTATTGTGGTGGCTCAAACCTTTATGAAGCAATAGGTAACAATCCCAGAATCTCTTACCAGAGGGGCAAGAATATAGGTGACATTCTGATTCAGTGTATACAAACCAAACATTGCCACACCATGCATGGGGCTTGCTGCACTCCCAGCAGACATACAGTACATCACTGTGGCCATTGTAACATATGCAACTTTTTCAGCAAAACGAGCCAGATTAGTTCATTCTACCAAACATCAAGCTGTGGAAATTTGTGAGTTTATTATGTGTTTGACCCCTTTTACTGTATATGTTATCACATGCTGTTGTCCCAAAACGTATTTGTGTTGAACTGTTAGACTATTAAATCTATGAATACAGGAACATGTATGCTCTGATAGAGCAGTCACCCCAAATACCATGCTTGGTCATCATTTTGAACAATTCCATGCCAAGGATCCTGCCCATCTCAAATTCATAGGTCTAGAACATGTCCCCAGAAGACCAAGAGGGGTAACAGAGTTTGTACTCTGTTGCAAAAGAGGCCAGGTGGATCTACACCTTGAATGCTACATCTCCATTTGCTCTTAATGAACACATAGACATCACACCTTGCCTATAATTATCATTATTTGTAATATAAACTAGTTTTAAATTGCTCTGAGTGTATTATGTATAATTCTCTTATTTATTTGTACTTTAATCTTCTGCATTTAATTGATGATTTGTTATGTCGCACCTGAAAATAGGCACATGGCTGTCTAGTGTGCTTACCCGTTAACAAAAGCAAATAAATAAATAAATGTATGAGTGGCTACTAACTGCTATTTTGCCACTTTTTGTTTTCAGGATCTGTTCTCTGCCTAATATTCAGCTCTTTTTGTTCTCAACATGGGTTCCTGGCTTACACCTTTTTTTCACTAGGACATTTAGTTACACAATCTTCAATGTTAAATCCCTATTCTTGCCCTCCCTTAACCTTGTCCAGTTTTGGACTTCCTTTGGCTACTAAATACATTGGCTTTTTACCCTTAAAGGGCTTTTTCAAACACACTAATGTTATACCTATCTAGATATACTTGTATTTCTATAGAGTGTGTGTGTTTACACTTATGTATAGCGACTTCCTTTCCTCTTGCCTCCTTTTCTGTTTCCACTTTTTAATCTTTATTTTATTTTTTCTCACTTTGGAGCTAGTTGTATAAAAACAATAGTTGTTAATGGTGTTTTGCTGATATGCTGCTCCATAATATACTGTATATCAATCACTTTAAGGTCAGTGTTTAAAAACAATGCATGCGTTGGAGCAGCCATGCCTACTGATGCAGGGACAGGCCATTCCCAAAGCACCAGGGTTTTGATCAGTGCTCTCTTGTTTGTACTAATAAACCATGAGTTTTTTCAACGTATATTTGTTGTCTTACTTTCTGAATGAGTGCAAACTTTGTGTGCTTTTGCAAAGAAACTAAGTAGCCTGGGGATTTGGGTGGAAGTGGTAACCTGGGTGTCAAGCTGGTTGAAGGATAGGAGGCAGAGGGTGGTGATAAGCAGCAGACTCTCTAGAGAATGGGAGAGTGACCAGTGGAGTGCCTCAGTGATCAGTACTGTGACCGGTCCTCTTCAATGTCTCCATGAGGAACTGGCGGGGAAGGTGTGTCTCTTTGCAGATGACACAAAAATCTGGAACAGGGTGGACACTGAGGAAGGACTGCAGAGAATGCAAAGGGATCTGGGAAACTAGAAGAGTGATCCAGTGTGTTGTGGCTGGGTTTCAGTGTCAAAAGTGCAAAGTCATGCACCTGGGTGGGGAACCTGGGAGCTATGTATAACGGGGAGTTACAGTCCTAAGCAAGAAAGAGACCTCAAAGTAATATCTGATGATCTGAAGGTGACAAGGCAGTAGGCAAGGCTACTGGGATGCTGGGGTGCATAGGGAGGGATTTTAGCAGGAGAAGGAAGTGGTGTTGCCACTTTATTGCTCACTAGTGAGACCCCACCTAGAGTACCATGTCCAGTCTGGAAGCCACACCTCTGCAAGGATATTGACAAGGTGGAAGCAGTTCAGAGGACAGCTACCAAAATGTTTTGAGTGCTGCACAGGAAGCCATATGAGGAGAGGCTGCAATATCCCAACATGTAGTCCCTGGAGGAGGAAAGAGTGGGAGCGGACATATTTGAAATCTGTATGTACCTCACTGCAGTGAACAAGGTGCAGGTGAGGAGTCTTTTTCAAAAGAGGAAAAGGACCAGAACATGGGAGCATGCAATGAAGTTTGGGGAGGTTTGAGAGGATGCAAGGAAATACTTCTTTACAGAAAGGATAATGGATGCCTAGAACAGCCTGCCAGAAGAAGTGGTGGGTGCAAACACAGTGGGGAACTTCAGGCATGCGTGACCTAGGCACACAGGCATAATAAGCAGAAGAAAGGAAGGTGGGAAAGATCCCAGTGACCAAATAGGGTCTGAAGTGTTGGAACAGGCAAGGAAGAGTAGGCAGACTAGATAGGCTTACTGTTCCTTTTCTACTGACAAATTCTGTTTCCATGTTTCAGATAGTGTTGCCATCTAATGTTATGATCATTGTGGATCAGCTGAATGAGGTAGCATAAAAAGACGTTGTCGAAGGATAGAGGCCATGAGTTAATGAAAAGTTTGTTTCAAGAATGAGGTCAGGGCAACAGGGAATGGTTTATAAAAATCAATACTGAAACCATCCAAACTCTAAGCCTTACCCACTTTCAAATGATGAATAGCTTCAATTACTTCTGTCTGCACAATATTTCGATCTAATAATAATTTCTGATGCTCCCTAAGAGTAGGGATAGTGATATTATAACTGCTACGGTTTGTTGTTGATTGGATTTCTGATTTATAAAGACTGGAATAATATCACAGACATTTTATTAATAGCCTCAGGGTCATCTGTTATAAGTGACTGCTGGTCCTGATACTCAGCAGTTTCAATTTCGGAATCATGTATTTTGCTTTTCTATTTGCAATTGATAGGCCAGATGTTTACCAGGTCAGGCTGTCTGAGCATAATAGTTGGTCTTGTTTATTACAATAACTCTTTTGGTTTTGGTGTTTATAAGGGAATTATAGTCATCTTTTAATTTATCCTGTCTCTGCTGATGCACATTGCATTTAATTGCTTCTCCACAGGAAATGCAGTACTGAAATATTAACTGTAAATTTATGTTGTTTTGTGGGAGGATACTGATCCATGAATATAACGACACTGAATTTACTGCGCATATTTTGAGTTTTCTTGCAATACAATCATGTTGCATTGTCTTATCTTGTGCACCTTCTGGAAACACTCCGGGACATGACTGAAAATAAGAAATGTCTTCCTAGTCAATGTTTTCCAGTAAAGAAAAAAAAAGATGAAAATAAAATTAAAATAAACCCCCTATAATCTACCTTTGTGGCATGATTAAATCTCCATGTGCACCTAAGAGCAGCAAAATTCTCTCCCCTCCCTTTTTTGACTTGCAAAGTGCTTCGGGATACAATTGGTAAGACAGGCACTATATCAAATTAAAGTCCTTTTCTTTTGCATTGTATCATGATGCACTACCCCATTTGATTGTAAAATGATATTATGTTATAGGATTGTAGAGCACTTAATGCCAGTGTTCCATGTTCTCCTAGTGGGTCCCATATTCGAATATCTCAGTTTTTTTCGTGCAAAATCCCTATCCTGAGAGAAAATTAGCATAATACCCTGCATTTGCTATATTCAATTAGGTTTGGAGCACAATGTGAGTGCCTTAAACATGTCTGAATATAGCCCATTAGAAGAAAGCCTAACGAAGGCACTAAAAGGTGTGCTTAGCATTAAACACAGCCCTCTGCTTACCACAAAGTGGAATGCACATCTACCTACCATCAGCTGTCAAGGAGCAAGAGCAGTTAGGTCATCACAAACCTGTAACCATCTGTGCTCTAACTTGCTATATTTAATGATACCCAGGCAAATAAACCCTTAGCTTATAGAAGGTGTTAAGACACATAGAAATGTAAAATTTGTTGGTAGAACATGATTGTTTGACTCATCCAGTCTGCCCAGATGGCCCATGTCTAGCCCGTTTCACAAATACTAACTGGTTTCCGGTAACCCTCTGGAGAGGGACTAAGAACTATTTTACATTCCATTATGGCCTCTGTAACTTGTGAGATGCTTCTGTGGGCTTTACTCCATGGTTTGTTTGGAGAATTGTGGTGCCATGAGCAAATTAAAAAATAGCTAGGCTCCCCCCGGCCCGATCCCTCTCCAAATGGTTCAGTATGCCAAAGACATTCCTTGATAGTCTAGAGGTCCCCCTCCCTCTACCGATCCCCATTGGTTATATATGGAATCATGCATGGGAAGGAGTTTTGAACTCCTCCCCATGTGTCATTTTATGTAATTGCTGGGAACTGCTTTTTTGTCCAGTTATTGTGTTAGATTAAAAAATAAGGAGTCAAAACAACATGTCTGTCTGTCTTCAATTTTTCTTTATGTTGACAGGCAAGTTTCAAACAACCACCAATAGAACTAATAATAAGATGCTGGAAAAATGAGCTCTATTCTAAAAAAATGAAGAGCAGGTACTGCCCCCAACACTCTCTGAATAAATTTCCAAGAAACAGCAATTGTGTCAAAACAACAATAGCATCAACCACAAACAGGTTTGAAGTAAGAGTGGATATTAGTACAACATGATTACTAAAATTTGGTACTGTTCTTTCTTAGTCTTTTAAATTTTTGCAAACATAAATTCTTACATTTTCTTGAAGATCTGTGGAGCACCGAAATCTGGTTGCCATGTTGCCATGACTATATATATACATATTTTTATATTTAGTATGCTTCTTTGTTTTTTCTTGGGGGTTCTGCCATCAGACCCTATTCTGGTCACCTGCCTCGCTCTCCTATAGCCGCCATCCACCGATACTCCCTGACATGCCCCTCAGGGTGGGGCCACAGCACCATGGCCCACCCGTCTATGATGGGAGAAGGTGCCAGTGAAGCTGATATTGCCTCCCTGGCTTGCCCCCCAGGATGGGGTCCAGTGCTTGCAGTGGCACTGTGGAGCTGTAACTAAGTCAGCAATGGTGGAGCAGCAGAGAGCAATGGAGGCCAGGTGCCAGGGTGGCTTCATCCAGAGCTGCTGATTTTCCCCTGGTTTTTCTTGGGGGCAGGGATGTGCAATGATGTCCAGCAGCTGCCCTGCCAGGAGAATGATCTAATGCTGGTCACTACCATACCCCCCAGCCTCCACCAGGGGTCTGTCTGGCACTGGATGTACACCTATCCCTCTCCCCGGAGAAGGAGAGCAGTCCTCTGGATGCTCCATCCTTCTTCCCCCGGCAAGCCCTCTGACAACTCGAGTCCATTCCCAAACCCAGGTAGCCGGCGTCACAAGCGGAAATCCAACCACTGCACCAATGGATCAGCTGCCATGACAATATTTAAACAAAGTGTGCATTTGATTTGGTAGCAGTAGGATTATAGAGTTCCCTTCAGTTGATGAGGTGAGTGCAGATTGAAAAAAATCACACTGACACAGGGCTTGTGAAGTGAGTTACTGTTTATTTTGATTTTAGATCGGTGGCACTTGTAGGGCTTGCCATGCAGGTGAAGCAGCATGAACTTACCATAGAAGAAGCTGGTGCATGTTTGCTCTTATAACCCACAGGATATAATGGCAAATTATAACAAGCTTTTCTATGGCAAAAAACAGTGCTCATTTATTACATAACTATTATAAAGTTTTCTCGTAGCCCCTCCTCTCTCACCCAATCCCCATCAGTAGTATAATATTACTATTTATTTTATTTAAAAATGTAATAACCAGGAAAGGCACACTGAGCTCAAGTTCATTTCCAAGGTATGACCGATGGGAGGGGGGAAGGTGAAAAGCTATACAGGCAATTACAATCAACAGAAGTGCAATAATGGCAAATAGAAGTGTGAAAACAACAACAGGCAACAACATAGACCAGTGGATATACAAGGGTGGCAACTGTGCTAAGGTGCTCACACTATACAAGCATAGGCAGTACAGAATCTAATAGATGAAACTGGGTGAGTTTAACCATCAAGAGACAGCAGACTATGGGCACCTTATAAATGCTACTTGGTAGTCTACAGTGGTAGCCATTGCCAAGTACAACAATTTTGCGAAATAGCACCAGGCATTGGACTTGCATTGTTGTTTATTTTTCCATTCTGCTCTGACATCAGAGATTTTAGTGCTCTATAGTTCCTATGCTGGCCAGCAGATGTTACAATACGGCATTCATTACCCTTGAGCACAGCTGTATCAGCAGTGCACATGTGTGCCAGGTTACAAGTGATCCAGTGTAATACACACTCCAATACACATTCTGCTTACCCCTTAATATCCTATCCTTCAGTTCCTGGCTACAGTACCTTCAGCAGTACTAGTGTATTCTAGAGCTGTGCAGAATTTAAAATTCTGCACACAGAATGCCTGCTGATTAATGACTATTCCAATTCTCTGGAATTTCACAGAATCTGTGTGAAGATTTTGTGAATTTTGTCAAATTTTAAATTTCCATTATTTCACTGTAATTTTAAAGTACACATCCAACTGACACCTAATTTGGTATGTAGATAGTTTGTCATGACTTACACTATTTACCAGATTTCAGAGTCATAGGTTACAAGGGGAGGAGTTATGGGTGTCCAAACATTTAATCAAAATTTAATTTTCAGTTTGTTTGACCTGATTTTAAAATTTCTTATCCAAATTTCTCCACAGTTTCAGGATTTAGAAAAGATACAGTATGGGTATGTACATCGTGTTTTAAGTCTCAAGCTTCAAATGGGTCTGAGTTGTAGGTAGCCAAACATTTTGCCAAATTTAGATTTCTGTTATTTCTGTATAGTTTTGATAGTATTCATTGTAATGTTATAACATTTTAAAGGTGTACTGGTAATCGCTACATTTGTATACCTACATTGTTTCATATTTCTAGCTTCAAATGGGACTGAATTATAGCCTGCCTAAAAATGTTGCCAAAATTTACATTTCTATTTTCCTATAAATTTAAAACAACATATCCAAATATAACCAAATTTGAAACATTTAAACTACTATGCCACATTGTCATTTCTGACAAAGTTCATTTTACAGCTTTAAATAGGACTGAATTAAAAGTAGTCAAACTTTCACAACATTTTAAACTTACATTTTGCAAGAATGTAAACTACGAATGTATAAACCCCTGGAACTTTACAATTGAGAATGCAATGCTATTCAGTTTGGCAGGTTCTTAGACCTTACAAGGAGACTGTGTGTGTTGATTTTATTATTTGCTTGCTGCCAGAAATTGCATTAAAGTTAAATCCCATGAGTTTTTGTGAAATTGTGGAATTTCATGAAATTCCATAAAATTAGAATTTTCTAATTTCACTCAGCCTTTATCTGGGGATTCTAATTAATGGATAGGGTATGAGAGGCAGCTAGTGCAGAGGGTGACCAGGTTCAGGAGTTAGGTGCATAGTTTCACCAAGAAATGAACAGATGAGCTGGGTAGCACACCAATGGTAGACCCCCACATTGAAGCAGGAAGCATAGAGTGTCAACAATTCCAGCCTGAATGCAGGATATGTAAGGATCACACCAAGTAAATTGATGATCCAGGGAGCTAGATGTATGTGCAAGCTTGGGACTTAGAGGTACTCAAAAAGATGTAGTGGGGAAGACAATGTCTGGGGCACCGGAAGGAAGAATTCTGGCTATTCCAACAGGATAGGTTGCTAGGAAAAGGAATAGGTGACTCACATTTTAAGGGATTTTATCACTGCAAAGAACAAAGAGGATATCGGTCTGATCTCAATAGCTCTACTGAGTCAATCTGGCTATGCCAAGAGAGAAGAGGGACAGGGTCAAAATAGTCACCCAGAAAGGAACAGCAGGACTGCAAAAAGCTCAGCCCAGCTTATTAAATGAAGATGTGATACATGCATTGTTAATGTTAAATTCCACAAAAAGAATTCTGTAAGCTTCATCTACATATATGCTACCATAAATATTCAAGAAAATGTTGCCAATAATTTTTTGTTTGGTTTTTTTCCACTGTAAATTTAAAATTGCTAAATCAATTTATCCAGTTGTGTTAGACACCAAGATACACTGACATCAGATATACACGTCAAATGTTAAGGCTGTGCCTACCAGAGTAGAGAAGTTACAAAGATCCAACGTTTTGAGTTTTCACAAAATTTGGCAAATATTTACGTAGTAACATTTTGAACCCCTGTAACTTAAAAATCTCTAATCCAATTCTCTTCATATTTATATGATGCTATAACCATTGCCATTGGGTTATTCATGCTAATTTACACATGTCTAGCTCCAAATGTACCTGAGTTATATGTAGATAACATGTTTCATGAAATTTTGAGACAACACGTCATTTATTTATTATATTTATTAAATTTTGGTAACTGGGTAAGCCCACTGAGACCATGACATTCCCTTTTCAGGGTGACCCGGAATTAATCAACAGGTATAAACATTACAAGACTGTACATTATAAATAACGGTGGACATTTTGTAAGTTATATAATGAAACATAGATTGGAATACACCATACTTGGCAATGTATATAATACAATTTCTTGATAACACTTAGGCAAGTTACAATCAGCATCACTCAACATAGGCCAAAGATTACAGACAAACTAACAGTAGAAAAGCATCACACATGAGAGTGCCGCTTTTAGCAATAGCAAGTGCATTGGTTAAGTTCCTAGCAGATGAGCCTTAAGTTCCTTTTGAACTCCTGAGGGAATTAAATGCCTATACATTATCAGGAAGGAGTTCCAGAGGGTGGGATACTGGCCGAGAAAGACCTCTGCCCTGGGAGGACCAGACTTTAGGCGCACTGAGGAGCTGACAGTTTGAGGATTGAAGGGCCTGCTGTTTTGTTTGCCCGATAATATATTTTCAGGCTTGGTGGAGCCTTGTATGACTGTAACTTGAGGGCTAGGCACAGAGATTGGTACTCAAGTCACCCTTTCAGTGGAGGCCAGAACAGAGCTTGGAGCACCTGATGGTGGTGCTCCTTGGCTGAGCCCCAATGGTGAAATGGCATACTCTGTGATAAAGGGTGATATGTTTTGCATTTCTCCACCTGTTACTGTGAGTAACACAGGTGAACCATACAGTAGGGTAGGTAGTAGGGTTCCTGTAGCAATCCTCAATTTGGAATCTTGAGTGAGGAACGGGATAAGGTGATGCATAAGCCCTAGTTTCTGATTCATTGTCCTGGACAGCAGTTTGAAATGTGACCTGAAAGTACAGTTCTGGTCCAGCATTAAGCCTAAGTACTTTATAGTATCAGCTGTCTCAATCCTTAAGCCATTTTTGAAACAAGGAGTTAGAAGTGAGACTCTGTGTGGCCCCAGGCTAGTGGGACCAAATAGGATAGCCTTTGTTTTTTTATGGTTTAATACAAATCTGTTGTTTGCCAGCCAAGCCCCTAGGAGCTGCAGATCATAGGTCAGTGCATTGTTCAAAGAGCTCAAGTCATCAGATGACCTGTAGAGCACTGCATCGTCTGCATATAGGAGTATGTTTGTATCATCACAGTGACTTGGCATGTCATTTATGAAGATAGAGAATAGCAAGGGCCCCAGGATGGATTCCTGGGGAACCCCATCTTGAATTTGGCAGTTCACCGATTGTGCACCTTGCCATCTGACAAGTTGTGACCTACCCCAAAGGTAGGCAGTAAACCATCTAACTGTCAGGCAGTCTAGGCCTATGAGTTTGAGTTTAGCTAGGAGCAGCTGGTGGTCCACCAGACTGAAGGCCTTAGTGAGGTCAATGAAGACCGACCCAGTGGATTGGCCTTTGTCAAGAGCAGAAAAGATATGATCAATGAGGCAGGCTAGGGCAGTGTCTGTACCATGTCTTTTTCTGAATCCATGTTGTCTAGGTGTAAATATGCAATTTCTCTCTATACAGTCTGTTATTTGGTTATAGACAGCCCTCTCAATATCTTGCTTAGAATGGAGAGGATCGAGAATTGGCCGATAATTTTCAACCAGTTCACGTGATCCACCTTATGGATGGGTGTGACCATGGCAACTTTCCATAGTGTGGAACTCTCCTTCAAGTAGGGATCTGTTGAGCAGCCAAGAGACTGGCATAGCAATGGCTGGTGCTGCAGTTCAGCAGTCTTGGTTCTAGCTTGTCGAACCCAGCTGAACCATGGGGTTTTATGTTCATAAGTAGTTTCTGGACCTCGTTTTTGATAACAACTTAAGTGGAAGTTAGGGTAGGGGGATATTGTTGGGGTCGGGTATGGTGGGTAGAGGAGCCCCAACATGAGGGGCCTTGAGCTTGTTTAGGTCAGTGAAGAAGGAGTTGAATGCATTGGTGGCATCCAATGGGTTCTTTAGGTGGGCGCTGTTAGCTGTTATAGAGCAATCACCCTGTGTGGATTACCCTGATGAGGGTATTGACCTGGGACCAGAATTTTTTGTGTCAGAGAGGTTTTTATTCTGGAGATCTCTGATGTAACTTTTTTTTGCTGTTTTGAGCTCTTTCTTACATTTATTTTGTAATTCCCTGTAGTCCTGCCAGGCCTTGGTCTGATGGCTGATTCTGAAGTTTCCCCAGACCCTGTCTCTTTCCTTCATGAGTTTTTTTAGATCCCGGGACAGCCAGCTGGCATCCTGACCCTTTACCCTGATTTGTTTCAGTGGGGCATGCTTATTAGCTGCAGATAGGAAGTTATTTGTGAAGAATTCAAAGGCGGCGTCTAGGTCAGAGGCATGTTTGAGGTAGGTCCACTCTACCTCTGATAGTGTGTCCAGGAAGGATCCCGTAGCAAAATTAGAGAAGTTTCAGGCTCAGAGTATCCTAGGTGAGGGGGGGGGGCTTGATAATTATTCTTCCATATTGAGAACACTGGAGAGTGGTCACTTAGGGAATCAGCAAAGGTGCCTGCCCATCTAATGCTATCTGGCTTGGTGGTCAAGATCCAGTCTAGTGTGGAGTGGTTACCTGTTTTTGTGTTTAGTCTTATGTGCTCATGAATTAACTGAGTTAGGTCAGCCTCTAGAAGCAGGTTCTTTATTTCTCCATTTCTTTGCAGCCTCCTGTGTATTTTGAAATTGCCGTATCACCTTCTCACCCTTGGGGAGGTTTGGTAGCACTGAGAGAAGTGAGTTTAGGGCAGTGTCAGCTGCTTTGGGGAGGTTATAGACACAACCGATAGTCAGGGTTTGGTACCTCCCAGCAGAAGTGTTGTGAATACTGTTTCACAATGTGAGTTATTTAGGGCAGGGGTTATCACCATGGAAGCAGTTAAGGATGCTCTTACATAGATCATGACCTCTCCACCCTTTTTATCCAGTCTGTCTTGTCTAAATGTCTTGAAACCTTTTAGCTCAACCTCATGGTCCAATACCTGTGGTTTGAGCCAGGTTTCTAGATTTGCAACAATGTCAGGGAGTAAAGTTCACCATGCTTCAAGTTCATGCATCTTTGTCCTGAGGCTGTTGATGTTCATATGGGTTATTCTTCACCCTTTTGAATTAACTCATGTGGACTGGGTAGAGGAGGTGACATACATTTGAGCAAAGGGTGCTGGGGCTAGTTTCTATATCACCACCAAGCAGGAGTTTTATTTTGATCAGATAACTGGTCAGGGACAATGGTACCAGGAGTGGGACCTTGTTCCTTGAGTCACAAAGATAGGATATTATAAGGTACAGGTTGCCTTTTTGCTTAAGACATTGCATGTCAGGGATTTATTTAACTCTAAAAATTGATTAGCATTTTGCTCATAAAAGTGTTAAATCTTTGTGAAAATGCATAGCTCTTGCCTCACTGTGTTTAACAATCACAGTACTTCTAGAAAATCTATATAAATACTTTCTGTACAGTTAGTATAGTCCCAAGAAGAAAACTGCTAATCAATTATTTAAAACCCTGCATGTATATATGGGTGGTGTTGATACCAGTTTGAGGGTATACATCTGGGCATTTGTGATGGAGGTCATCCACTCTGAGCACTGGGTCCTGGAGGATGTGGTGTAGCAGAAAGTCAGAGCCCAAGACCACCATAATGTAAAGGGCTGCGATGGTGATTCCCTGTGACATTTTAAGATTTTGTGCACCTGGGTTAGTTATGGGCATACCAAACACCTAACATTCAGTGAGTAAGAGTTCAGCATTATAGTCTTACAGAGAGCGGGTGAGGATAAGCTTATTTGTATGGATGTTGAGTGTATATGTATATATATATATATATTTTTTTTTTTTTGCTCAGCTACCCCCGTGACAGGTATGTGTTTTAGTTGCTGAAGATCTGGAGACAGTCAAGGGGCTAGTGTCAGGAATGACCTTAGCCAGAATCAGGACTGCAGTATAAAGGCTCACAGGTATACAATAGTGGAGGGATAGAACTGGCAAATTAGCAAGAGCACTTGCACAGTATGGCTGGGATACAGTAACCAGCAGTAAAGGGACTGAGGGATGAACAAGTGAAGTGTTCTACTAGTTTTATGTTGGTGTCAGCTATCAACCTATTGGACCAGCCCAGTAACCAATCAGGGTGTGTCTGGGCAGACCTAGTGTGCATTTAATAGAGTTCAGAGTTGGGTTGGGTGCGTGGGACAAATTATGGGCTCAGGAGGATCACTGGATAGCAGCTGGTTGGTCCGTGCTTCAGGTTTTCCTTTGTCTGGCCATGGAAAAAAGCACCAAGTTTGAAACTAGCAGCAGCTGGGCTGCAGAAAGGGGCTCCCTGCAGGAGGTCCGTACTTGAAAATTCAGTCTGTTGGGGTGGGTAGGAGCTCTGGTGTTGAAGTCAGGGAAGCAGCAGGTATGCTGACTGAAACCCTGGAGGAATAAAAAAGAGGAAGAAAGAAAAAATAAATAAGAGGGATTAACTGAATGTGTGGTGAAGGCTCAAGTTTCAGGCTGCTGGGAGAGAACTCTGTTGCCCTGACAAATGGCCAGAAGAATAATTAATTACATTTAGCTCCCCTAATTTTGATGCTCCAGGAGTGAACTAGTAGCCTAAAAACAGCCAAATATCAGCACTTCAGACCAAGGGTGCCAGATTTCAAACTCTTAATTCTGAAACAGTTCCCACACACTAATACGGGCAAAAACGTTGTTAATTTTTCATAGCAGAAACTGCAACGACTTTCACCAGATCCCACTACAAATTAAATCTGGTCCCCTCTTTAAACCCAGTTTCCTCTAACAGTCCCCCAAATTATGGGCTCAGGAGGATCAATGGACAGCAGCTGGTCAGTCTGTGCTTCAGGTTTTCCTTTGTCTGTCCATGGAAAAAAGGTGCCAAGTTTGAAACTAGCAACAGCTGGGCTGCAGAAAGGGTCTCCCTGCAGAAGGTCCGTACCTGAAAGTTCGGTCTGTGAGGGCGGGTCAGAGCTCTGGTGCTGAAGTCAGGTGAGCAGCACGTATGCTGTCTGAAACCTTGAAAGTTGGGTCTGTGGGGTGGGGTGAAGTTCTGGTGCTGAAGTCAGGAAGCAGCAGGTATGCAGACTGAAAGTTCAGTCTGTGGGGCGGGCTGGAATGCTGGCACTGAAGTCAGGGAAGCAGCAGGTATGCTGAGTGAACCCTGAAAGTTCGGTCTGTGGGTGGGTTGGAGCTCCGGTGCTGAAGTCAGGAAAGCAGCAGTATGCTGACTGAAACCCTGTCATAATGTCATGAAATTTGGCACATTGTTAGAACTCCTATCACCAAGGGGGAGGCACCTAATCCAGTCACTAGAAGCACTCTGGATAGGGGGGTCAATCCCAGTCCTTTCACAGAAGAAAGGGTTCTGATAGAACTCCTAAAACTGAAGGTGGACAAAGCAATGGGGCCTGATGGAATTCACCCCAGAATTCTAAAAGAATTAAGGGGAGAACTAGTGACACCACTGACTACCCTTTTTAACAAATCATGAGAGGATGGTGTGGTTCCTGAGGACTGGAGGAGGGTGGATGTGATTCCACTGCACAAAAGTGGGAGTAAGACAGAGGCAGGAAACTACAAACCTGTCAGTTGGATGTCAGTGGTAGGGAAAATGATGGAATCACTTCTGAAGGAATTAACTGTTGAGTACCTGGAGGCCAGTGGGGCACAGGACCAAAGGCAGCATTGATTCACAGCGGGAAGGTCATGTCAGATGAATCTAATCGATTTCTTTGACTGGGTGACCAAAGAAGTAGACCAGGGAAGGGCTGTGGACATGGCCTACTTAGACTTTAGCAAGGCATTTGACATAGTCCCACACAAAAGATTAATAAACAAATTAGCCAGCCTGGGAGTAGATCCCAGAGTGGTAGCCTGGGTAAAACATTGGCTGAACAACAGGACACAGAAGGTGATAGTAAACGGAGTCCACTCTGAAGAAAGGGGGGTGACTAGTGGGGTACTGCAGGGTTCAGTTCTGGGTCCGTTCCTTTTTAATGTCTTAATAAGTGACATTGCAGAGGGACAGGAAGGGAAAAGTATACCTCTTTGTAGACAACGCAAAGATCTGCAACAGGTTTGATACAGAAAGGGGGATGGAAAGGATGAGACGGGACTTAGCAAGATTGGAAGAATGGTCAGAAGTATGGCAGCTTAGATTCAATGCAAAGAAGGGCAAAGTAATGCACCTGGGAAACAAAAACCCAGGGGAAGAGTACACGATGGGGAGGGGTACTAACAACAACAAAATGGAAAGGAACCTGGGGTAATCATATCAGATGACCTAAAGGTTAGCAAACCATGTGAAAAGGCACTAGGGATGGCTGGGGGGATACTGGAATGTATACGGAAAGGCATCAGCAGTAAAAAACAGGAAGTGGTTATCACTCTGTACAGACAGTTGGTGAGATCCCATCCGGAGTACTGCATGCAGTTCTGGAGACCCCATCTCTGCAAGGACATAGACAGGATGGAGACAGTCCAGAGGAGGGCAACTAAAATGGTGCAGGGTCTGCAACAGAAGCCACACGAGGAGAGACTAAAGGAGTGTAATATGTATACCCCTGAGGAAAGGAGGAAGATGGGGAACATGATAGAAACTTTTAAGAATCTCAAGGGAATCAACAAAGTCCAAGAGGGTAGCATCTTTCAGAAAAAGAGATGTGCAAGAACAAGGGGGCACAATTTGAAGATAGAGGGGGAACAGCACAGGGGCAATGTGAGGAAGTAGTTTTTCACAGAGAAGGTGGTGGACACATGGAACTGCCTTCCAGAGGAGGTTGTGGGATCAAAAACAGTGGGGGAATTCAAGAATGCATGGGACAATCATAAGGCAATTCTTATGGGGGTAGGAAGAAATAGGCTGTTGGTTAACTAGGATCTGCAGCTTATCCAGTAGGTAAGGGCAGACTAGATGGGACAAGCGGTCCTTACCTGCCATCAAAGTCTATGTTTCTATGTAATCATGACAATTGTAAGATCACTGGCACAATATACAGCTGAGGTATATGCTGATAAAAATGTTCATGAAGTTTCCCACAAAAAAATAAAATGACAGACTTCGAGCACCTATAATTTTGAGATAATCCACCCTATTTCATGATATTTGGAATGTCATTGGAGTGTGTCAAAGAGAGTAAGCACGCCAAATTTTTGACATATAGCTTAAAAGATGGCTGAGTTAGGAGCAAATTAATACATTTTAAAACTTCTGCAAACTTCTGACAACATTCTGCAAAATTTCGAGTTTCATTGAAATTCCATGATTCGAGCAGAGAAAATACCTGCACTGAGGCTGACTGGTGCTATTAACAAAAAATGAACATCAGAGGAGAGTCAGCACAGTCAGGTCAGATAAAGTGCTTTATTTAACAAAAAGTGCATAAGTGCAAATTACTGGCTCATAGACAAAATGTCAACAGGCAGGCTTACAAAACATCTTATGTTTCGCTCAGCTATACACCAAGCTTCATCAGAGACTGTTGACATTTTGTCTATGAGCCAGTAATTTTGCACTTATGTACTTTTTTGTTAAATAAAGCACTTTATATATGACCTGGACTGGGTGCTGACTCTCCTTCTTGAAATTCCATGTATCTAGAATTTTATCATTCCGCACAGCTTTAGTGTTTACCCAGGGGTTATTTGCCCTGCTGCCCTCCCATGTGCCTAGGATGCCTTGATAAAATTTGTTTGTGTGAAAACATTTGGCATACTCAGCAGTGGTGAGTGCTGCTTTTTAAGCTCTAAATAAATGTTTTGTACATTATTCTATGGCCAAATAAGTGGTCTTTTTGTTTGAACCAGTGTCTATGAGCTGTTCTGCTTTTGCAGTTTTTGCCTCTCCCAGGTTGCCTGCCTTAATGCCTTACTGCTATGTCCCTTGATAATTATAAGGCCCTTAACTGTGTCTCAATCATGTTTCGATTTTGCACCCTAAAAAAATACCATGAAGTTGCCTATTTATAGCACCAGCTCTGTAAAGGCAGCACCTTTTCCATCTGGGACAGATGTGGGGTAAAGCAGCTTTATGGGAGTAAACCTGAGACTTCAGTTGTGATGTGGAACAGTTAATGGGGTATGCTTGACACAGAGGCCAGGGTACCCAACACAGGGGCATCTATTATTGTTCCTTCTTTTATTTATTTAGCTTTTGTTTACCAGGTGAGCACACTAGACAGTCAAGTGCCTATTTTCAGGTGCGACCCGGGAGAGTTACAAAGGCAAATATCACATCAGAAACAAAGTAACAATTAGTTGAATGCAGTACAGTCTAGTGCAGGCAATAACATATTGTGGAACAAAATAGCAACAGTTTAGCAAGGTACAGACAGGAATAGGCAGCAGACTGCAGTCAGGTGCAGGCAGGGAACGAGTACTTAGTAAGTGCAGTGATTAGGGCCTGGTGACCACAGGAGGTGGCCAGGGGGCCAGCAGATCTCAGCAGCGCCTTTTCCAAGGAGTGCAGTCAATATAGTTGCACACAAGCTGTCAAAGAGACATCAGGACACAAGGGACCTTTTAGTTAAATCAATGTATTTTTCTTTTTCACACACTTGTGGTAAAGCAACCACAACTGGGAAAATGGTTCTACCATAAATATAGATTCTTCATTAACATTCTTTTATTTTCCTCCTACTAAACTGGCAGTATGGCCTAGTGGTTAGAATAAGGAGCTGTAAATGAGCTTGGTACATCCAGTGCACCTGGGTTTAATTCTCACAACCCCCACTTGCATACTGTGTGACTGAACAAGTCACTTAACCTCCCCAGTGCTCCCGGGTCACCCCTGAAAATGGGCCTTGGGCTAGTGGGTCTTATCTGGTTACCAAACAATAAAATATGAACATATGAACAAGCCAGCAGAAGAAGGCCATTTAGTCTATCTAGTCTGCTCATGTTGCAGGGTTCACAGCTTGAGCTACTGTCCCTGCCCCCTCTCCCCACTCCTCCCATCCTCCCTACCCATGACCCTTACCCTCCCCCTGTACCTGTCCAAGGCTCTCTTAAAGCTTCCCACTGTCTTCAACGAGAGTACCTCTTCTGGCAGTACATACAAAGTGTCCACCACCCTCTCTGTGAAGAAGTGCTTCCTGACCTCCCTCCTAAACATGCCACCGTCCAGCTTAAGACTATGCCCCCTCGTGTTATGGTTGCCACTCAGCTTAAAGAGACTCTCAATATCAACCTTATTTATCCCTTTAAAGTATTTGAAGGTCCCAATCATGTCCCCTCTCTCTCTCCTGTCTTCCAAGAAGTACATGTTCAGTGCTCTCAACCTCTCCTCATATGCCTTACCCTGCTGACCAGCTATTATTTTTATAGCCCTCCTCTGGATCTTCTCCAGCAGGTTAATGTCATATCATAAAATAAAAAATAATAAACTGATTCAGCATTGAATATGTCACGCTTAGTTAATGAAAAGTAAAGGGGTGCTTCTGTACTGTGAATTGAAACACTATCCTGCCTTTCATATTATTGCCCCTCCTGTCTTACTAAAGTGTTTTCATGTCTATTGTATGATAGTCTCATCATCTTTGCTCCAGTAAGTCAGCTCTTTTTCCTTACAAAGGCGAACCATGCGAGCTTCATTTGTCCCGTAGAAGCTATTACACTGTATAATTTCTTGGAGAACTGGAATCAGTATGTGAACATTAGACTATGTAGGACAGATGACTTTCATTTCCAAGGCAGTTCACTGTTAATAGAAACATATGAACATAGACTTTGACGGCAGATATGACCCGCTGGCCCACCTAGTCTGCCCATTTCCTTTCCTAGAGGATAAGCTGCAGATCCTAGTTAACCAACAGCCTATTTCTTCCTACCCCCACAAAATTGCCTTATGTCTGTCCCATGCATTCTTGAATTCTCCCACTGTTTTAGACCCCACCACCTCCTCAGGAAGGCTGTTCCATGCGTCCACCACCCTCTCGCCTTGTACTTGGACAGGACTTTCCCCAAGGCCTTGGTATCATCCATATTTTTAGGAATCTTCATTGTCTCACTTTCTTCCTCAGTAAGCTCAGTAAAATGTTTATACACCAGGCACACTACAGAAATGGCACACAGGAAGATGGACACTAAAATCAGGAGTGACATCCATGCAGATCCTCCTTCCAACTGGACCTTTCCATCTCTTTCTTTCCATCAATCATTCCAACCAGTAGAGCAGAGTGTCTTGTAAATCTGTCAAAATTCAAAGAGCCTGCTCATGCAAGTCGAACCCCTTCAGCTGTCCCGAACACCTGAAGCCGCCGCCACCAGAGAATATTCAACGCTTCTAGCCAGGCGCCTTCCGAACTCACTGTTAGTGTTCCATCTCTGTCTATACATGTGTTTTAGATAAAGTATCCTACTGGGTGTCTCTAGTTTACATGTTACTGGTAAGAACCACTTCTTATCCCTGTTCTGCTCTTGTACTGAGGGCATAAACTACATCATACAGTTTTTAAATGGCACTGACTATGGTACCATATTTTAAAGCAGAAACACTCACTGAGGTTGCTACACTTTCAATCTACAGTACAAGTATTTAGCAAACTGCTTCTATTAAGATAAATAAGTCACCAGTTCAGCAAGGTTCTCCTTTAATGCAGAACTGTGCTGAACCCATAAGTTTGTTTTTCTTGTAGAAACTGTTTTCAGGAACATTTTGTGTATTAGATCACATGCTGTTACTATTCAATCTTTATTGGCATTTTACAAACTCAGTGTGTGTTTCTGGTTATACAATGGCAAGGAATACTGCAAGAAACTGATTGGTTACTGTCTCACTGATATCATTATACAATAATGTCACTGCATCTAAGAGAGCTTGATGTTTTACAACTGAAGTCGCACACAAGCTTAATTTCATACAAAAACCTTATTTACTATTATCGTGGGGATAAAAACATTTGTCATGGCTAAAACATTTCATAGTTAGGCAGAGAACAAGTGTCAGAACATCTCCTTTATAGTGTGGGAACATCTCTTTTGTAGTATCAGTTTTACAGTTTTATTTTTTATGAGGAAACACACCACATATGAATGCACTGCATCATGGGTATGCAAATACCTAATTGCCTGGTATCGCATAACACACTACAGAGATACCAGACAATTGATTTGTATACCCATGATGCAGTGCTTACACATGGGAAGTGTTTCCTCAAAAAATAATAAAAAAACTGTACAAATACATATAAAAGGGATGTTCCAATACTTGTTCTCTGCCTAGCTATGAATTGTTTTAGCCATCTACATGAGCTCATTTTTGTCTCCACAGTATTAATAAACAAAAGCCATTGTATAATAGCAATAAGGCACTCCAGGATGTGTGTCATTGTGTAATAATGTCACTTTTTGGGTTGTAGAAGCACTTGGCTTCGCCTTGTACTTCAACCCACCTAAGGAGTGATGTTATTAGTTATACATTACACTACAGGTATCTAGTCTCAGCCAATCAGAACACAGGAAAACTGTAAGTTATTGTCTCACAAATTACCACCTACATATCCACAGTAGTTTATTCACCTATAGCCAAGCCCACAGTAGTTTATTCATCTATAACCATGCCTACAGTCATTTATTCACATTCCTTTCATTCCTATGCACTCAGTCACAGGGATGTCATACACAGACACTGTTGCATCGATCTGTGTAACTAATTTTCAAATGCTGGCATAAACTAAGTAATGCCACTTCTAAAATGTGTACAATTTTCCCCTGATTTCTTTTCACTGCTAACGCAAAATTTCACCTCACATCAAATTTAACTCACGCTGCACATAAAGTTTCCTCCTCTGTACATCTCTAAACTGTAGTACTGCGGGAGCAACTAAGAAGATCGTTTATAACTAACTGTTGCTTTCGTGGGTCTATGTCTCAAAGTAGTAATATGGGACACTTACTGGTACACAGATTATTAGAAGGTTGGTCCCATTGAAAACCAGTGCTACAAGTCTTTTTATTTTCTGTTCTGAAATGGAATCCATGATCTGGACACATAAGCATTACCAGCTTGTGTAATACGCATGGCCAGTATCATGGATCGATTTGAACAGAAATAAAAAGGCTTTTTGTTTCGTTTTCAATGGGACCACTTTCAAATAATCTATCTACCAGTAAGTCTTCCATATTACTATCAGACATATCCCCACAAAAGCATCAGTTACAGATAAACGACCTTCCAGTTGCTCCAGCAGCACTACAGATCAGGAAACGCCAGAGCTACATATTACCTCCGCCCCAACTTAAATTTAATTTCTACATAAAAATACAACTTTACCACAAATTCTAGTGGTATAATAGTAATAACATTATGTTTTATGGAGTATACTCACAATAACCGGCATCTGTGGGGATTAAACACCGAGGCGAAGCCTTTGTGTTTAATCATTCACAGAAGCTGGTTATTGCTTCATATACTCCATAAAATGTAATGTTATCACTTAAATAACACACACCCTGTTGTGCCTTATGGCTTAATTAACACATGGATGCAAAGTAACATTTTAGAACTCCATGATGTAGTTTATGCCCCCATGAACCTTAAATTCTACAGTGTACTGTAGTAGAACACACATGCTTTGTGCAAACAATGCAAATCCTTAACAAGGACATAAACTACATCATACAGTTCTAAAATGGCACTGACTACCAGAGTGTGAATCAAAAACACCCGCTGAATTGACTTAAAGGCCAGTAAAGTGGACAAATAACAATACTGTACAGTATCTGAGCCAGTATTTCAAACATGGCTTCTACATACCATACACAGCATAACACAGGCCTGCAGAATCAAGTTGTTGTGCTTTTTCTCTGACTTCAAAGCATTAAAAATAAAAGACAGACACCAAATACATTTCCATAGATATTTTCTGTATTTATTGAGTACTTTCTTTTATTGCAATATAGTCATAACAAACACTGGTACTGTTGCAAAGTATTCATTTGCCCCCAGCCCACCTCATTACCTCAGTTCCACCAAGTCACTTCGACAGAAATTCTGTTGAAAGCCTTTATGGTGATGGCACTATGTTGACCGCAATCGCGTTTGGCATTGTGCCATCAGGAAAAGTGTTTTATTTTTGGGGGGATGTGCCCCCCGAACCTCCCATGTGGGGGACTCTGCCCCCTGCACCCTCTGAAATTAAATATAATCAACTCTGGGTTGGAGGTTTTTTTTGGGTAGGGGCGCAAGACCCAAACAGACCTTTCCAGGGTTCAGCGTGACCAATACAGTGTACTGTCAGATTTGTTGCTGTAATGGTCATCATGGTAAATGTTTTGCTGTCCTAATGGTATACTGTCACAGAGTAGCTCTGTGAGATTTGGTGAGAAGTAACTTAATAGAATTATTTTCCCTTTCTATAAAATTTTATTCTGTAACATAGTCCCTAGGAGGCAATGGAGAAAATCTTCTAATTTTTTCCCCTGCAGTAGCTTTTCCTGTTATTGTGGCAGCTGGAATGATATTTACAGCGGCACGACTGTGCGATTATTCACGCCGCAGCTTAAAATATATTCTGGCCGTTGTTTGAAAGCTGTAGCAAAATAGTTAGCTGGTGTTATATTTTGGGGTATATTAGTTTCCCTAGAAGAAAATGACATATTGAAATGTATGCTGTTGGGCTGAAATGTCAGCCGACGAGAAATGGGCTGGCTTGTGGTTTGCAAGCTTTATAATAGTATTGAGAACCTTTTGGTTCTCTTTCAAATCCAGAGACTTCTGTCAGGGCATTGTTTAATACTCTTAGTCTTTTTAGTTTGAGTATGTTAATTACGCTTGTTTCATTTTGAGGGCTATTTAAAGAAAAGCTCAGGGTGTTGTGTTCAGGGTTCTGGGGTTTAAAGTTTCACCTGTAAAAAGAAAGTACCTTCTAGAGAGACCCTGAAAATTTGTGAGCATCAATTCTTTATTTTGTTCTCTGTTAAATATTATTAATAAGAGCCGGCCGACCAGTCTGTTCCAAAGCTGGAAAGTCTGTTTGTGGGAAATTTAGTTAGTGGTCTTTTGATTGAGATTGTGGTGATAAGAGAATTGGGTAGCTGGACACTGGGAATGAAGGCGCTGGTATTGCGCTGTATTTCGTGCAGAGTGCATTTGAAATAATACAATAAAAACAAAGCAATCTAAATAAATGGGATTTGAAGAGGCATATGAACGCCTATTTTGTTGGTAACACAACTATAGTGTGTTAGTGTTCCCTGAAAAGATGTTCTCGGCTTTGTATATTTTGCTGAGCTCCTTCCCGATGGCGCGATTGTTCGCACTATCGCAAAGATATTTACTTTTAAAACCTTCCCTGAAGATGGATTGTATTAGCAAAGCATGGTCGTTTTGTGTTTTGCAGGCCTTCTGGGGGTGGAGTGGGGAGGTTTGGAGTTGGTTCTGGAATCTCTTTGGGACGGGGGTGTTTGCAGTGTTTGTGGGGTTCCGGGTTCGGGTCCTGGCGGCGTCTTTTTTCTTTTGGGAGCCGGCCGGCCTCATTTCCTCTCCTTTTATCGGGTATGGGAAGGGGAGGTGCTTTAGTTGTTAGAAATTATGTTTAAAAAGGGTTTAAATTGTTTATAGGAGTGAAAATGTTTTGTTATGACCATTTAAAGGGGCAATGTGTTTATAAATAAAATAAATGTATAGTAAATAAAGATTTAAAGTATATAATTATATGCTGGGGTGGAGTTAAATAATCACATGACCCTTTCGGGTATAAATTTAGACTGTGGGATGAGAGGTCAGATTCTGTTTTGCTGTGGGCCTGGAGGTATGCTCTAGATGCTGCTGAAAAGTGCTCTGTGGAGTTTTTGATAAACTGTGTTATTTCATGCTCGAATTTGAAGACTTAGAACTGCCAGAATATTCTGTTTGCTGTTTACTTCTGTTTACTGCCTCACATGGAAGACTTACAAATATCAGATGATGCCATTTGCTTTAATGTCTGCTGTCCGAATGGAAGTGTAAGATGGTAAAAGTACTATACGGACTGAAACTATCCTGTTGTAAATAACGTCTGGAGAAGAATAAATTAAAACTGAAATATTTACAAGGAATGGTGAGATATTTTTCTATGACTGCCCACATACACTGCCCTACCACATATACCCATTACCTCATTTCCTCAACAAGCACATATTTATTTATTTTATTTATTGGATATATTTATTTTATTGTAATGCAGTTGTACAAACACTTGTAGCAAAGCTTTTGCATAGCCCCATGACAAACCACATCTCACTGTACTCATCTATGAAGTATCTCTCAACAGGTTCCAGGCCTCCAGGAAGTCACACTACCCTCGCCATCTGCAGTCTGGTCTGCCCCCCGGTACAAGACTGGGGAATAGGCATGGTGCCTACCTCCTGTATGTGGTCAGGTGTCATGCACCATGTCCACCCTTACCACATGCCATTTGAGTCCTCCCCACACTTGTCCTTCTATAAAAAATAGAAAATAAAAATCTAAATTTATGTGAAACATGATCACTATTATTTAAAATAAATATTGTAGCAATTGTTAAGTCCTATTTAGTTCAAACAGTCCATACAGAATACAGTAGCTGTGTGTGCATATTGGTTCATGTTTTCTCAGATGCAATTTCCTCCTGTTTCACCCCTGGCAGAGGTTCCTGCATGGCCATATAGCCATACACTTCTGGTAAGGATGACAGTTCCCCTTCCTCCAGTGACTTTTGTGGGGTGTGGCTCATCTACATGGACTTCCTCCAGGCCCTTCTGTCAGAGCTGCAAGTGGGTCACCCAATCTGTAGACCCCCCCACCCATGCTACACACAGTGACATAAGGTAATGCTGGGGGTGGGGCAAGAGGGTAGGGGGCTGGGGGGTATGGTGCATACCACTTGACTTAGGCTGGGGGGTTGCACCATGCCCCCACCATTTCCATACCCAGGGGAAGCAGGAGATGGGCACATGGTGAATGTAACAAGATTAGGGAGTGGGCATGATGCAAACCATCAAACATGGTCAGGTGGTATGCACCATGCCACCATAATCCCCTGCCCCCCCCCACTCATTGCTTTTATTTAACTTACAGAAAACCATATTTGGCCATGAGAAGGCTCCAGCACCAGTGTCAGTGGAGTGTAACGCAGTGAAAGGGGGACTCATTTCTAAACTGTATTTCTTTAATCCCAGGCTATTTACTCAACAGTAATTAGCCACTCTGTCATTTATACAAGCGTGCCGAACATAGGACTCATTTTGAGCATCTCTAGTTCTCTGATTCTCCATAATATACCCTAATCAAATATTCAGGCCCAGGTCTTTCATGAATAGGGTCAGGATAGATTTCCAATAGTGCATCTTTATCCTCCTGATTTTTTCTGGTAATCTTCAAAGTTTTAAGCACCCTATTCTTCCTTGCTCACCAGGCTTGATTAGATTTTGCTGAAGACTTTGTAGTGCTCCCTGATCCACTGTGCCTTTCTTCACTTTTACTGGTTTCCAGTCTCCTGACATTAAATCCTATCCCTCATTTTTTGCTGATCCTTTTTTACATCATTTCCACCTTCTAATGGAATATTTATATTTAATTTCTGCCCTGCTTCTGAGAAAATATAGTTTCCTAACTTCGTAATAATTTGTTCCAGTCCAATAGTTTCTTGTTCCAGTTTTTTTTGCTGTTTCTAAGTGGTAAACAGTTTCAGTCTTTATTATAGCAAGTTGTTCATCAATATTAAGTTAGCTACATATTGATTGTCAGAGAGATGACGTCCAGAGTTAAATAACTTGGTATATAATATGTGATACTGTTACCCTCAGATTTATTTCCCACTTGATTCTTTTTAGGTGAGCCCAGATCTTCCAGTATTGAGGTGGAATACTGCAGGGGACATAACAATCATTTTAGTCTTAATGAAATCCTTCTGTTGGGCCAAACTTTTTAAATGTTTAAATGTTTTATTTAATTCATGAAATATTTACTTAATTTGAAATTTATTACAGCCCCATCCATATCTATGTTTTATGAGAATTTTTCTCTCTGTTGCCAAGAGAGGTACTCATGTTGGGCAGCAACAAAAAGCTAATAATTAAACGTTGTCAAGACTTTTAAATATTACCTGAGGGATTTCTACTGTGCCTCATCCCACATCAGAGGTGAGCAAGTCCTTAATATCCTTACAAACAGAATCTAAAACTCAAAATTGGGAGATTTTTCAAGTCTGATTCATGAGCTATTTTTGCCCACACCAGTGTTCCTTAAAGTTAACCCCATTGTCCCTCACTTCAATGAATGTACTTTATGCTAGGCTATCTCGTTGCTATCCTTTGTACTATCTGTATTGGTTCCATTCTTTGCTACACTGTCATGTAAAGCATACTTGTACTATCTATTTTATGTTTCTATTGGTCTCACTTCCATGAAATGTATTACTTGTGTTGCCTATTACCCATACCCAGCTGATGGTATGGTTGATCCTATTCGTATATCCTGCATATAACTGTTGTTTTCTGCCCTCACGTTGTAATGCATATGACTGTTGTCTAAGTCTGTACTATACTGTTTCTGCCTCTTGTTGTAATGTCTATGACTGACGTTCTTGCCTGTACCTTGTAATCTCCTGGGTCACACCTGAAAATAGGCACTTGGCTGTCTAGTGTGCTTACCTGGTTAACAAAAGCAAATAAGTAAATAAATAAATGGGTGTGGGTTCTAGTATATTCACACTATGGGGGTTGTCTACTATAATCATTTTCTAGTAATGTCTCAACAGTATTGTGATCTGTGATTTTTTGCTGTCCTATCTCCACTTCAGGTATTCCTTTTTTCATTTTCTTTCTCTTAGCTTTAGTGCACTTTTTCTTTGGAGGTTCCATTAAACTGCAGTCCAACCAAACTTTAGATCATGCACCTGTAGTTTTAACCATTATAGTACTACAAGTTATAGTGCCCCCTTAAAATAATCAAACCACAACAACTGACAGATTCCTTGAGATCTCACAATAAAATATAAATTCAGAAATAAAATGCCAAATTCTTCAGGAAAAAAAGAGAAAAGGCATGCAATAGAGCAATTACTGTAGAACCAGTGCAACACACAAAATAATTTCTATTATTCTGTATAAATAAATGGAATTAGATGTCCTGTATTAAAGGTTTCAGGCAGAGGTTTGCAAAAACAGACAGTTTTTCAGTATTCTTTAGGCAACTGAAATACAATACATTATGGTGCAACTGAAATTCAGTTCATCCTCAGCAGCCTAGAAAAGAAGGGATAAAGGGGAACAAAAATATCCTTAGTCCCATGTTCTCTTAAAAGAAATATTATTATTTTTTTAACTCTACAGTTAATTCTACCAGAATGCTTTAAATGGTAAAAGGGTGACCACATCATGGCATGACAATGGGCTGAGTAGAAAGAATCCTTAACCACTGGGAATCCAGTCACAAAATCACTTCTAAGTGGAACAGACTTCTTACTCACTTAAATACTGTATTGGGAGTCATTATGTCAAAGAAAGAAAATGAAAAACAATAGTTTTTTAGAAGTGACTCACTGAGCCAAACTTAGAGATTAAAACAGCCAGCCAAACAATTACTCAACCTTAGGTCCAAAAGACCAGAGGCTTACCATTTATCATATGGAGAAAAACAGGGAACCCACACTTACTGTAAATGCTGAAAATACTAAGGATCTGCAGAGATTGAGAGCAGCTTGTGCAAATCCTGTCTTCTCAGAACTGTGGTTCATGTCAGCACATTCTCAATACTCCTGTTGTATCAGTTAAGGAGCTCCCAATTATGTGCTCAACAGCATGTGAAAAATATGTAAGAAGAAAATGACTATAAAATAACTAAAAATAAAAAAAGGAAGTTAAAGAGCACTGGTCACCTATTTCATTTAAACGGCAGTGGTTGAGGCAAAAAACATTGGCTTTTACAAGACGCAAGCAGCAAAAATTCTCAACTACTAAAAAATAATAAAATTGGAATAGAAATATAAATGTTACTAAGACACAGTGTCCATGGAGTCCCAAGACTCCTATGCACACCTCTACTTTTTAGAACTTTCACTGCCAGATATTATCCAGGCAGGTTCTCTTCCAGAGTCTCTGGAATTCTCTGCAGTCCGTTTATGAGATCTTCTTGTACTGTACCTTCACAGATGGGTTATATCCCTCATGAACTCGTAAACTTAGTACAAGGAGCTTACTGGAGTCTGCTCAGCTATAATCAATTTTTCTTTTTCTCTCCAAACCACTGGCACTGTCTCTGACTTCAGCTTTGTCTCCATCCCTGAGACTGGTATTGCTCTGCTGTCCTTCTCCAGGCAATCTCTCCAATGGGCACCTGCTCTGGCGTCTAACCCCTGACAAAGAGTGGAAGCATTGGGGCAGTTGGGTGGGAGAGAGTGGCTAAGTAGCCAAGTGATAATTTACCTTAAAATGTTTTAACTGGGTCCAGCCTATCTGCTTTGAATTCTGGTGTTGGAATAAGTTTAACACTGAGCACTTTAACTTTTGGTATGGACCTTATATTTGTTCTCGTAAGTGCAGCAGTGTTGTGTCTACAGACTCTCCACTGGGCACCTGCTTCACCAGTCCAAACCATGGTCATGACACTATCAATTTTAAGTATAAATTATGCTTTTTCCAATAAAAGCTGCATCCTCTCTCCTTAGTCCTCAGGCCATAGCTCATTCAGATCCTGTCTCCCTATATGCCTGTTAGCAGTATAATATTCTCTGAAAATAGGACTAATTTATGTAGTTTTGACCCATAATAAATATTGATGGGGAGGTGACTCTTCAGAAAACATTCTGAACTCCCTGTTTAGTTTACATGATCTAGGATTTGACCTATGTATAGCTTAACAACTATTATGAAAAACATGGAGAGATTAGCATTTTGGGAGTTATTCAATATGATTTTTTTTATTTTGGCAACTAACAACTAAGTAAATATATTAACTTACCCTGTGATTTTCCTCATAGCTCATGTGTATAATAATTATTCTTGCTTTACTCCTTTATTTCTTTTCACTTTCCACCCCTCTCCGCCTGTCTTCCTTTTCTTGATCTTCCTCTATAGCACAGAGCTGTATTAGGGTCCATTTAAAGGTAATAAACTAGCTATGCTGTCACTAAGCTGCACATTAAAAAGCTGCTGACACTGCAAAGAAAACTTTCAAAAACATAATAATTTGGTATAATTCGGCTTGCATACCAAGGCCCGGATATTCAAAGGGGTTGCACCTGGCGCAATAGAGTTGCGCCGGCGCAACCCTGCACTGTGCCCTGGTGGGATATTCAAAATGCTGCCAGGCACAGCACAAATCCCAATGCGCCGGGGCGCAATGGTAATGTATGTGGTGCAAATGCAAGGAGCATACCCATGCATCTGCGGCACATCCCAGTATTCAGCCCGGGATGTGCAGTGCATATGTTGCTACAACCCTGCATTGCGCCGCATAGGGAGGCTCAAAGTTGAGCCAGTGAAAAGGAGGAATAACTCCTGGCCACCCACAGGTGGGCTGCTGTATTGCAGGGTGTAACACAGCAGCCGCCAGCCATGGGTGGCCACCCACCTCCCTAGAACACCGTCAAACAAGCACCCATATGGGCCCTGGTAGTCCAGTGGTACCCCCCTCCTGTTGGCCTGATCACTGGCAAATGCACATTTAATATCCCTGGTAGTCTAGTTGTACCCCCCCTCCAGTAAACCCAATTGCAGGCAAATGCACAAGGAATATCCCTGTTGATCTAGTGGTCCCCCCTCACTCCTGGTAGCCCAATCGCAGGCAGTGGTAAACACAAACCATGCCCTAGTGGTCTAGTGGACCCCTCCTGATCCTGACCCTCTGATTGCATCTGCTGTACCTATGTAATATCCCTGGTGGTCCAGTAGTAACCCCCCTCCCCTCCACCCACAGAGGACTCCTGCCACCCAGCTTGCCCCCCTGTTGTTGGTGGGCGGCTGCACTCGACCCGCATTCTGCCCGGCCTTCCACTGAATGACAGCTTACAGTATGATCTGTAAGCCAACTGGTCCACAGTGTGGATGAATGGTCTTGCACACCATACTGTACTACACAGACACAAATCTGTGAATGGGTTTATTCACAGATATATGCCTATGTAGTACAGTATGGTGTGCAAACCCATTCATCCACATTGTGGACCAACTGACTTACAGATCATACTGTAAGCTGTAATTTGGCGGGCAGCCGGGCAGTATGCGGGTGGAGTGCAGCTGCCCACCAACAACAGGGGGGCAAGCTGGGTGGCAGGGGTCCTCTGTGGGTGGAGGGGAGGGGGGTTACCACTGGACCACCAGGGATAATACATAGGTACAGCAAACGTGATCAGAGGGTCGGGATTTGGAGGGGGTCCACTAGACCGACAGGGCATGGTTTGTGTTTTCCACTGCCTGCGATTGGGCTACTGGGAGGGGGAGGTACCACTAGGCCACCAGGGATATTACTTGTGCATTTGCCCGCAATCGGGTTTATGGGAGGGAGGGGGTACCAATTGACTACCAGGGATATTAAATGTGCATTTGCCCGCGATCGGGCTAATGGGAGGGGGGTACCACTAGATTACCAGTGATATTAATGTGCATTTGCCCGTGATCGGGCCAATAGAGGGAGGGTATACCACTAGACTACCAGGGCTTGTGTTCTATCCTTTCTGCCACATTCACGGTTATGGGGTGAGGGATGCCCTGGGACCCCCTCAGCCCTGCGCAAGGCATACAAATGGGGCCATAAAGACATGCTAATTGTGCCATGCATATATTACGGCCTCATTTGCATGCCCTCTTTTGAATATCATGGGTGCTGTACCCAGCGCAACTGTGTTTGTGCTGGAGCATCCCCGTGCTCCCTATCTGTGACTTGCACTGGCGCAGTGCCACTGAGCCATGTGCAGTCCTTGCTATATTCAATGGTGCTGCGCCATGGCACATCACCATTGAATATCACTCTGGTTCTGGCCCCGTGCATCCTAGCTGCGCTGTACCCACACTTGCACCAGTGCCAGGGGCAATATGAATATCTGGGCCCAAACATAGTCTATAGATTTCTCCACCCCATCTTTTATTACAGAGGAAATTTACACAAATACATGATCTTTATCTGTTATAGTTCATCTGCCTCTGTAGTTTACTTCCTACTTCATATCATAATCCTCTGTTGTGACATCACAATCTGTTGCCATGGGAGTTACTGTGATGTGATAAGCAGTGCTTTATGACTTCAGGTGGGGAGAAAGCAACAGGAGTAGATGAACTCTTCAGGAGCAGAGCTCCAGTTTTCATGCAAATTGCCTCAGCAATAAATAATGGGCAGGAAAAATACAGAACTAATGTGAAATATAAACTTTGTATAAATATTATGTTTCGTTTCAGTTATCTTGAATGTGTCAGCTGCTCTTTAACCAATGTTTTGCAGATTATGAATTGCACTTTATATTTATCACGTTATTGCATGACTGCGCATAATTTATTGTATAGCTTTAAATGTATGGTTTAAATGTGTGTCACTTTAGTGATGTAGGTCCTGACGCACCGCATGAGTTTTGGTGTGAAAATGTTTGACCTACGTGGAGGGGGAGTTGTAGCTGTTAGTGCTGTTCACCATTTTCTTGAATAAAGTATTATTATCCTGCAGCACAACTGGAGTGTTTGACCATGAATTCCTGGACTGGAGCCGAGCTGTTGTGAGTACCCATGGAGCTATAATCTGTTTTTCTTCTCCTTTATAAACCACGAGCATTGTCTCTGATTTCATCTTTGCCTCGATCTCCTGAGGCTGGGGTTGCTCAGCTGTCCTTCTCCAGGTAGACTCGCCACTGAGCACTTGCTTCGCCTTTGCTCTGCCAGTCCACACCATGGTCAGGACACTGTACATTTTAAGTATAAATTATGCATTTTCCACTAAAAGCTGCACCTCTCTCTCCTCAGTTCTCAGGCCACATCTCTTTCGGATGCCATCTTCCCTATATGCGGTGCCTGATAACAGTACAATATTCTCTGAAAATACGAGGGGGACAACAACCCACACCTACCACCACCGGTAGAAGAGAGCAGCCTACTGGCTTGCTCAATCCTGCTCCTCCCTCCCCCGTTCCGGCACTCTGATGACCCGAGGTTGTTCTTGAACCTGGCTGGCTGGCGTAGCACGACGTAAGGTGTACAGTGCCTCAGCCCTCAGTGCCCAGCTTGAGACATTTGTTTAAGCAGTATACCACAACAGAGTATGGGTTTTGCTAGGATTTACCCATGCCTGGTGTGGTATGGTCATGAGGCCGCAGGCCAAGTGAGTAAACCACACTGGAAGTGAGTAAATCCCAGCATAACCCACATCCTGGAGTGGTATATTGTGATTGTACAATGTTCCCTGTTTTTTGAAGATAGAAAAATTGTAAATAAGTATTGCGCATGTGCAGTATTGCTGTGTCATTCCTGACAACAATGCTGTTTTGGGGAGGGGCAGTAAATGTTATAAAGTGCCCTGTGTTGCTTTTTGGCACTATCCTGGCTCCATTTTTGTTCTATGAGCCAAGATAGCCTGCTATACTTGCTGCTTGGTTTGTTTTCTGCTACGGAGCAGTGTTCCTTTTTTGTTTGCCATTCTGCGCAGTACTGTAGATTGGTGCTGCAGTTTGTGTGAATCATTTTCCATGCATTTTCATTCTTGGGGCGATGGAAACAAAATATTTCTTTATTTTTTTTCTGCTCTGCATCCCCTTTCCCAGAACATGGTAGAGAGCCTGAGGTTCGAGGGTTGCAGCCGGAATGGCTGCTGCTCTGAACTGTGGAGAACTGTGGAGTCCTGTGAGTGTCCATCTCACCGTCTCATTGCTGTCTGTATGAGTCGTATTTCATTCCGAGGGTGAAGGAGTGCAGCAAGGATGATAAGGCACAGAATTAGTAATTTAAAAGAAAACTGGGTGTGGCTGCAGTTTACTGAGAGAAACGGACTAAATTCTGAGAGTCCACTGTGTTTGTTCATCAGTGGGGTTTACCAGGGGTAAGCGAGGCATCAATATGGTGGTTTTCAGTTTGGATGTTGGGGGGGGGGTCAGAGTGACTTTAAAGAGGGGGGTTCTAGATGAGGCTGACTAGCACCTTTTCCCATGGGTAATGCTAGGATTTACCAGGGGTAAAAGGTGCCAGCCAACCAATCACATTACTGCTTTTTCAGACCCCATTGCATAATATGTCATCACACATTGAGGGTGTGTAAAAAAACTTCATAGACACACAGTCATCTGTGTGTAATTTTGCATACTTACTGGTGCAAGCAGTGTATGGCAAAGAGTGTCAAAGGCAGTTCTGTTGTGATTCCTGCTGTCCATTGCTCAGTCCTTGTGCGTGCATGCACAGACACACGCACACACACACACACACGCACACACTTGCTCTCCATCCACCTCTCTCTACAGTAGCCAGGGACACTCTTTCTTTTTTTTGTGTGTGTGTTTTTTTCTCCTTTAGAAACTCACAGTGCAGAACCCTTAGTCTGTGACTGCTCATTCAGAGTTCCTGATTGCAGTTGGTGTATTTTGAAGCCGACAAAGATCAGTTTTGTAAAGGCAGTTTCAACCAGATAAATACTGACAAAAACGTAAATAAATAAGTAAGTAAATAAATGAGCATTAGGGCTTCTCACTAAATGAAAAAGGAGTTACGTTGCCACCATGTTTCTGGATCTGATTAGTCTGCCCACACATAGATTAATAGCCAATGAGGTAGCCTGCAACAATGAAGTGAAGCGAGAGTGAACAAAATATTCTGAAAATGCCGTAGTAACTGGTTTTCCAGTTATTACAGCATTTTAAAGAGGCTTGTTGACTGCATGATAAAGGGGGTCACCAGTGATTGTAATAAAATTATTCACAACTACAATAAGACTAATTATTTAAAAGATTGAACAGCTGTTTCTTGAAGATAGACAGATTTACTAGGCTTGAAAGATTCTGGCAAATCGTTATAAACACTTGGTCCAACATAATCAAAAACTCTGGCTGCAATATGTTCTTCAAAAAGGAATTTCAAACAGTATTGATTTATGAGATGTAGTACATCGATTTGTTTGCTGAATTCTGAATTGGAAGCAGCTCTAAGATTGAATAGGGAGCCTTACCCAGTGCAATTTTGTGAAAAAGTGAGCACTTTTACTTTCACACAGTCATCCAACGGGTAGCTGTGCAGCCTGATACAACACACAATGGTGAGTATTGTACAGAAATTCAGTATTAAAATAACAAATTGAATTATGTAAAACTTGTACTCTGGTTAACACCCCTACCTGCATCAGAGTAACATAATCCATAATCCAGAACTGACAATAGTAGGATTTAGCCAAAAGTGTGAGTTTCAGGCAAAAGTTGCTCTGAATCCTGTACAGAGAACCCAAGTGTTGCTGAATTGTCTTCACCGATTATCAACTGATGCTTCATATGATAAAGCACTATCCAAAGTAACTCCTAAATACTTAAATTGGTTTATAGCAGTGCTTGGCTAATACAGGTTAAGAAAGGTTACATTAATAGTCATGTACAGCCTTACCACACGCAGCATGATCCCCCCACAAGTCCATCATGGAATGCTGGAATTTTTAAGTTTAACTCGGCACCAGAATTCCATAACAGTTCTGAGAGACCACCATTGTTGCACCCGCTTACCGATCAAAGAAGTACAGATCGTGGTAATGAACCATTGCACAATTGTACGAACATACGAATGTACGAAATTGCCAGCAGAAAAAGGCCCACAGGTCTATCAAGTCTGCCCGATTGTGCAGCTCTTAGTTTCATATTACTTCAGCTGCCCCAGCCCCACCCAAAACCTCTCCCTTCCTCCCCTTTCCTGGTCTCCCCCCCCCTTGTGTTCTTGTCTGTATTAATCCTGCCCTTGACTCTATCCCAACCCGACTTAAAGCTATCCACTGTCCTCAATTCGATCAACTCCTCCGGCAGTGTGTTCCATCTTACCACCACTCTCTCTGTAAAGTAGTGCCTCCTCATCTCCCTCCTGAAACTTCCCTTTCCTCCTCTGAAGCTGTTACCTGCACTCCACCCAGCCAGTAGCTGGTCCTGGGATTTCTTGCTTCGAGGTGCATCATCTTGCACTTCTTAGCATTAAACCCCAACTGCCACTCCCTAGACCAGTGTTAGAGTTTAGCTAGATCCTCCCAGGTGCCTGCCTCCCTCCCTCATTGTCCACTTTTGCAAATCTTAGTGTCATCTGTGAACAGGTTGATCTTACTCTTGACCCCTCTGCAATACCACCATTGAAGACATTGAACAAAGCAGGGGCCAGCACTGAATCCTGCGGTACCCCACTTGTTACTAGCCTTGGCTTGGAAGTCTCCCCCCTTACAACTACCCTCTGTTGTCTTCCCACAACCAGTTCTCAACCCACCCGACCAGTTTCTCCCCCACCCCCATGTCCCTCAGCTAGCTCATTAACTTCCTGTGGGGCACCGAGTCAAAAGCCTTGTCAAAGTCCAGGTACAGGACATCCACAGCGTGGCCTTGGTCAACTATCCTAGTGACCCAGTCGAAGAAGTCAATCAGGTTAGTTTGCCACAATCTTCCTGAGACAAACCCATGCTATTTCTCATCCTGTAGACCATTACTATTGAGAAAGGTTATCAATCTCTCCTTTAGAATGGTCTCCATCAACTTCCCCACTATGGAAGCCTGGTTGGTACTTGGGTCCACTCTTGTGAAGGGCACCACGTAATCATCTTTCAGTCCCTGGGTACCTTCCCATCTCCAAGGAGGTGTTGAAGAGGTCCATCAGAGGGCCTGCAAACACTTCTACCAGTTCCTTCAGGACCCTTGGGTGTACACCATCTGGTCTTGGTGTCTTGTCCACCTTCAAGGCTTTAAGGCCCTTCAAAACTCTGTCCTCTTGGATGACCTCCCCTGTTATCTCTGCCCCCCCTTTGCCCCTGAACCCTTTCCCCTGCAGTATTGGGCCATCCCTTTCTTTTGTGAACACCAAGCAGAAGTACTCATTGAGTGCCTCTGCCTGTTCTTCCCCTTGTTCTGCCCATCCCCATCCCTCTTGAGTCTAACAACGTCATCTCTACAACTCCTCTTCTCCCTTGTGTATTTAAAGAACCCCTTTTCCCTCTCTCTGATCCCCTGAGCCAACTTTAGCTCCTTTGCTGCCTTGGCTGCCCTGACTGACCTACCTAGATGCCTTTGTGAACACCTCTCTATCCTCCTCATGCCCTGATTTTTTTAACTTAATGAAGGCCAATCTTTTTTCCCTCACCTTCCACTCCACTTCCTTGCTGAGCCAGCTAGGTTTTTTGGACCTGGACTGCTTACTCTGAGATTTGGCACACGTGTTCATGGCCTCATTTAGACCCTTCCTAATGATTGCCCACTTCTGTTCGGCATCCATCACTGGGTTAGTTTTAGCTAAATACCCCTCTAGGATGCTACCCATTCTAGCAAAATCTGCCTTCCTGAAGTCCAACACTCTTGTCCTGGTCTTAGCCGACTTCCTCCCTGTGTTGAGGAGGAACCACACTGAGCGGTGGTCGCTTCCTGCTAGAGGGTCCTGTACTACCACATCCTGGACTTGATCACCATTTGTTAGCACCAAATCCAGTATGTTCCCCCTCCAGTAGGTTCCATCACCCCTTGCACTAGGTAACTGTCTTGGATAGCCTCCAGCAGCACCTGTTCCCTGTCGTGTACTTTTGTTACTGTCTGCTAGTCAACCTCAGGTAGGTTGAAGTCTCCCACTATAACTGTATTTCCCTTGCCACTGATCTTCCTGATTTGCTCCCCAGCTCCCTATCCACCTCCTCGCTCCATGAGGTGGCCTGTACACCACCCTATCCTCAGCTTCTTACCTTTAGGGCTTTGGAGCAATACCCATATGGGTTCTGGCCTCCCCTCATCCCCCTCCTCCCTGATACACAGTATCCCCTCCCTGACATAAACAGCCACTCCTCCAGCCCTTCCACCCTCCTGGTCCCTGTGGAACACCTTGTAACCTGGGATTGTAAGATCCCTGTCATGGTATTGGGTGGCCCAGGATTCTGAGATGGCAGCAGTATCTACCTTTCCCTCTACCATCATTGCCTGGAACTCTGCCACCTTGTTTTCTAAGCACCTTGAATTCAAGGATACTACAGTCCAGCTTGTGCCCCGCCCCTTCCCTTCTTAAAAATGACCACATCAGGAGGGTCGCATGATGCTGAGGAAGGGGTGAGACGTGTTTGTCTGAGCTCTGTCCAAATTACTGACAAAATTCTCCAAAGTTCTGCTTATCCTTAAATCCCTACAGGCGAGAGGCACTGGAGGCCCTGATGGGATCCAGCCAAGAATCCTTAAGGAAGGGGCCCCAGCTCTAGCGAAGCCACTAACCTGGCTGATAAACCGGTCCTTCTTGGAGGGGTTGGTCCCCGAACCATGGAAACAGGCCATAGTGATTCCCATTCACAAGGGAGGGCCTACTGAATCTATAGGGAACTACAGGCCTATTTCCTTGCTGTCTGCAATGCGAAAATACAAGAGAAGCTAGTCTACTCCCAACTTTGCGAATACTTGGAAACACACCGGGTAATCTCCTCATCTCAGCACGGCTTCAGAGCCAAGCATGGGACAGATACTGCCCTAACCAAATTCTCAGCGGATGTCCTGAGTAATACTGATTCAGGGGCCAGTACAGGCGCGGTATTTATTGACCTCTCCAAAGCTTTTGACTTGGTAAATCATAGTCTCCTCTTGCATAAAATGAGCGCTATAGGCCTGGACACCCATGCACTAGGTTGGTTTGAGAATTACCTCACTGACCGAACCCAGAGGGTTAGGTGGAGGGACAATGTTTCACAGACCGCACTGCTCAAAGAGGGTGTACCACAGGGGTCAATACTCGGCCCCCTTCTCTTCACCCTGTTCATTAATGACCTGCACTTACACTGTGGGAGCAGCAGCGTCATCCAATATGCGGACGATGCTGTCATTTACCGAGCCTCCCCTGATGTAAAGGAATTGAAGATTGCCCTCCAAGAGGACATCCTTCAGATGGAGGACTGGCTCACATTGAACAAAATGGTATTAAACACCAGCAAAACCAAGACGATGCTGTTTGGCCCAGATCCCTGGCATCTGAGCGCTCGATGCTCCTTCAACTGCAGTCCAGAGGGGAGACAAACCTCGAGGTGGTTACCCACACGACGCACTCGGTCTAACCATTGACCACGGTTTCTCCCTAAAAATCACGGGACCAACTCACCAAAGCCATCCATGGGAAACTCGGCATCCTCTATAGATTAAAGGACCAGATTATCCCTGTAGCCAGGGTTGCCATTGCAACCAGCGTCCTACTCCCTAAGCTCACCTATGCAGCCTCCATTCTATGCGGTGTGGCCTCTACGGAACTAAGCCGGCTCCAGACCTTATACAACAAGATCGCTCGGTTTGCCACAATGTCCCACCCTAGAACACACCACTGTGAGGCCCAGGCCAGGCTCAGGTGGCCGTCACTGGAAGCCCGCCTCATCTACCCAACTCTTGCCTGGCTTCAAAGTTACTGGGCCCTCCTCCCTAGCCTCAAAGGGCTAATCACGGTTAAGTCCATTCATAGGAGCCTCCGCACCTCAGGACAAACTCTCCTCGTGGTTCCTAAAACAAGGACCAAAGCTGGGTCCAGATCCTTCAGTTCACAGCCCCTTCCAGCTGGAACAACCTCCCACAGGAGGTAAGGGAGGCCGGGTCGGGCCCCTGCTTCCGGTCCAAACTCAAAGCCCACCTGCTCAACAGGAGTACTTGCCAATGCCTTGGGACCTGACCTCACGTCACCCCCTGATCCTCTTAGGAAGGTGACCTGACTCCCAGCAACATAGCTGTTATCCCGTGCTCTCCTAGATCTTCATGTTTATGTGCATGCAACATGTTGTTATATTTCCTACTCTGGAGGTCTCTCTGACTGTATGTTCCAACTCTTCCTACTCTGATTGTAACCCTATGTAATCCAGCTCTGTAACACAATAAGTCATCTTTCAACTTGTACTGTTCTGTTACTTGTATGTTATTTTTGTTATTGTATGTTATTTTTACCCCCGGGTCGCCCCTGAAAAAGGGACCTCCGGGGCCCAGTGGGCCTACCTGGTCAACAAAATTCAATAAATAAATAAATACCTGATATTGCAGCAAGACAGCTTCAATAAAAAGCTACCCCAAACGGAGGGTGTGGACACTTTTATATCCTAGATGGAGACAGTCTTACTTCCGAAATTTTCAGATCAGCAGCTGGAGATGGAGCGCCTCAAAATCGGAGGTCAAGCGTCCGCGTCGTAGTTCATCTCCCCAGTCGGCTCCTGATGACTTTCCTCCTCCACATTTATTCGCGCCACTGCAATAAAAGAAGCCCTCCAAAGCTAATCGAGGTGGTCGCTGACTTTAAGCCTCTCTACGCAATTATCCTGCAGAGTAAGGACACAGAGGCCAGAGTGAGTTCGGTGAGCGTAAGCAGGACAAGATGGAGCCCGAGGTGGTTGAGCTCAAGAGAAATGTCTCCAAGTTGGAAGACAATTTGGAAGGGAGAAACCGAAGGAATAATTTGGTTTTGTTGGGGCTTCCAGAAGGAGAGGAGGGCCTAACACTATCCAATTCCTACAGCATTTCTAAGAAAAACAGTGGGGCCTTCTCCTAATGGCCCTGACTTTGTTAAAGAACGAGCCCATAGATCACTCTGGGCTAAACCCTTAATGGCTCACCCACCCAGGCCAATCATTTTTAAACTTTTAAATTTTCTGGATCGGGATTTCATTTTAAAATAAGCCAGAAAATTGTCCACTATTCTCTTGGAGGGGAAAAAGTTGAGATTGGTACCAGACCTTACACTTAAAATCTGCCAGCTATGTGCCTCCTTTTGGCCTATCACCTCGAAGCATGGGTGTAGGCAGGCATACTCCAAGCACTCCATGGTGTGCAATTTTATTTATGCAAGGTAGCAAATAGGCTCTGAACTGCTTCCTTTTGCCATGAAAACAAAGAAAATACTGAACCTTTCTGTAATTTTATTCATAGGAGTCAAAACTAGAAGGACTGGTCACTAATACTCTCTTGCATCCCAAGGACAATACAACTTTACAGGCTCTGGGCTGGATGTGGGTGTCTTAGAGAACAATGCATGGCATTTGTATTTACCCATGCATGGCAACAATCACTGTCATGAGATACAAAAGTTATATTTATTGTGCCAAATGAGGCAACAAACACGGTCCTGGTGTACATTTATATATTGTCTGGCTACACCCCGGGGGGGGGGGTAGCTAACCCTAACAAGGGGGGAGGGGTAGCAGTGAGTCCACTTGGTGTGCAGATCTGAAATTCCTGGCTACACCCCTGCCTCGAAGTTATGGGCGGCTGGAGTACGCCATCATATCTTATATCCTGCCCGTTTGGAAATAACCTTATCAGAAGGAGCCAAGCGCTTTGATTTAGTAGAAGAAGCCATGAAGATCCTATGCAAATGTTTCCCTGATTTATTCCCTAAGTGAAATGGGGGATCTTCCTCTCAAGCATTCTGCATATAAGGGGATAGCTCGTAACCCTTAATATTTGCTTTCCTAGGTGTTTATGCAGAGATTGCAAGTATGGAGCCTTACAAGATTCGAGTGGGCTTTGCTTTGACTTTCTAGGTTTAAAACTGCTTCTACACATCCTCGGTATAGATGACACCAGCTGCATTTAGTTTAATTAGTTCTCCTCTCCCCTTTGCTTCTCTCCATCTTTTAAGGAGCAACGTTATTTACTGTTGGGTTTATTAGACTAAATAAACTGCCTGGTTTTGACTATTTATTACGCTGCGTTAAACAGCTAAGACTATTTTCTACTTTTATTCAGTACTGCTCAATGAAAGGTGGACAACTCTAAATGTATCATCAGTTTTCTTTAGACTTACATTTTCCTCCACTAGATGATGCTAAGATCTCATTTGAAAACTGGTTAATCCAGCCAGGAATAATACTACCAGGACTGTATTATTGTACTGCTTTTTTTCTTCCTTTTTTCAATGCCTGATTTCTTTTTTTTCTGCAGGTTATAAATTTTACACCACCAAAGGGATGTTGAGTAAGACAAAAATGTTTTGTCATGGTTACTGTTTTGTTGGTTTTTACCCTAAACTAAGTGTTTCACTAGGGGAGAACCATCAAGCATGTTATACAAAGTTTCTGGTATGTGAATAATTTTACATCCTTTGATTTACAATTATCTAGATAGGGCTATACAGATTTAAATTTAGGTCTAGGAGGGTGTTTAAGCTAATTCACCACTTTTCTTTCTCAACAGGTTGGTGAGTAGATGACAGCTCCCTTGGAGAGTATCATGGTCCATAATATAGGGAGTGGGCCTAGGGCCGAGTTACTAGGATTGTAAATAGTTTTATTGCTCTTCTTTCTTTTCCCTTTTCTTCTCATTTAAGGGATACTGTCTTGAGAGGTTTACTTTGGTAGTGGGGAGGAGGAAGCAGCACAGTCTCATATAGCAGTTGTTCAACCATTTACAAATACTACAACTTTTATGGTTAACACCCTAACTATTTTTTTCCTGGAACATTAAGGGAGGGAGGAATAATACCAAGAAATATGTTATGTTAAATCATTTGGCAAAGTTTGATCCTAAGATTGTCTTCATTCAGGAAACACACTTGCTTCCAGATCAGATAAAGCACTTACTGAAGCGCTGTGTTGGTCAGGTTTTCAGAGCAGGCTTTAGCCCTCGAAAGCAGTGAGTGGCCCTTTTAATTGCAAAAGGTTTACCCTTTATTGTAGTTGAAACGGTCAGTGACTCCAAGAGATGTTATGTGTTCATTTATGGTAAACGGGACAATTCTGACATAGTACTGTGCTCAATTTATGGCCCCAGTACAGAAACTCTCTCTATTTTTACCCACCTAGCCTCAGTCCTGGCTCCCTTTCTCCAATACCCAGTCATATTAGGAGGTGATTGGAATCTTGTACAATCAAGTGACCTGGATCGTACATACCGCAGAGGAGCTGGGTCCTCACCAGCCCAGAAGGCCTTAGGTGAATTTATATCTTCCTTAGGTCTAATAGACCCCTGGAGACTAACATATCCCTAATCCAAGGACTTTACTTTCTATTCCAATGTTCATAAAAGTTATTCTCGTATTGATTTTTTTTCTCATAAGCAAATACTTAGTCCCCTTCACTATTGATTCACAAATTCATGTTCAGGTAATTTCAGACCACTCTTTCATTTCTGTCAGTATAGATCTCCCAGATATTCCCTTCAGGCCATACACTTGGTCCTTAAACAACTCTCTGTTGAAAGACAGCCAGACGATTTCCCAGTATAAACAGTTCCTACAGAATTCTGTTCAAGCAAACCTAAATTCTATCACCTCGGTGGATATGGTCTGGGCTGCCTTAAAATCTACTTGGAGGGAGTTTATATGAATTGCCACAGTACTGAAAAGAAAAAGTTACATCACACCAATCCATTTCTAGATAGAATCCGGACACTTGAAACTAAAGGTCTAGACAAACTTTCTTCAGCAGATAAGCAAGAACTTACTCGGTTAAGGGCACATTACTCTAACTTTTATTAGAAAAGTAGAAAAGGCAGCTCTCCTTAAAGCATCATATATTGGTCAGGGTAGCAAAGCTGGCAAGCTACTCGCCTGGCAATTAAAACAACAATCAGGATCAAAATGAATTACAGTGATTAAACATCCCACACAGGATCCCTAGTTTCAAATCCAAAGAGTTGCTATCCCTGTTCAGAGATTTTACCAATATTTATACTCCTCTCCCAGTCATTGACAGATTCTCAGCTTAAAGCAATGTCTGTTTTTACAACAAGCAAATCTACCTTGACTCTTGAGAGACGATCAGGTTCATCTAGCTGAACCACTAACTGTGGAAGAAATTTCAGTAGCAATTAACTCATTAAAACCTGACAAGGCACCGGCCCAGATGGGTTTTCTGGCCTTTTCTATAAGACTTTTAAGAACAACTCCTTCCTTTGTTGCTACAGCTTTATACCTACTGGGGTATTCTCCAGTTAACGATCCTTAATATTTGAAGCAAGTGTAAATCTTCTCCCTAAACCCAGAAAAGACCCTATGGTAATTAATAACTACTGACCTATCTCTTTGCTTAATGTAAATGTCAAAATCTATGCCAAAATTTTGGCTAATAGGTTAGCAGATGTGTGGTCTAGTCTATTGGGGCCCGAACAGGCTGGGTTTGTGGCTGGCCGTACCTCTTCTGATCATTTACAGAAATTAGACCACCTCATTTCTGCATCCAGGGACCCTAGTCTCGAAGTAGTCTTGGTTTCCCTGGATGCGGAAAAAGCAATCGATAGGGTAGCTTGGCCATATCTGTTTGCTGCCCTTTCTAAATTTGGTATTCCAGAGTCTTTTATTGACTGAAATTGTGTTCTTTACCAGTGTCCTCAGCACGGTTATTTGCAATAACTACCTGTCAGAATCTTTTCCACTTTGTAGTGGGACTAGGCAAGGATGTCCCCTCTCTCCTTACTTATTTAATTTGTATATTGAACTGCTAGCTAGAGTACTCATCTTGGAACAGGGGATAAAGGGTATGCAAGTGGGAGCGTTAGAATTTAAATTGTCTCTCTTTGCAGATGATTTACTTTTTCACATTTCAAACAGCAGGCAATTTCTCCCCCTTGCCCTCCAAGTTATATACCAATTTAGTGAATTTTCTGGGTACAAGCTCAATAGGAATAAAACCATGGTTTATCCCCTTTCTCCACTGGTGAGGAAGGAGCAAATTTACAGTTTGGGTCTCCAATGGGAAAGTAAGACTTTAATCTATCTAGGTATTAAAATTACCAAGGAAATGGATAAACCTAAAGAACTCAATCTTGATCCCTCACTAAAGTCAACAAAAGAAGATTTGGCCAGATGGAAAGTCTACCTTTCTCCTTTTGGGGAAGGACAAATGTTTTAAAATTGGTTATTCTGCCTAAATTCTTTTATCCTTTAAATAATCTCAATATATATCTTTCCAGATCCTTTTTCTGTCTCTTTAGAGAGTTTGCTCTGACTTTATCTGGAGCAGGGAAAACCCAGCGAGGGCATATGGGAAGCTCACTCACCTTAGGGCCTTAGGGGGTTACAACTATCAGACTTTTATGTCTACTATCTGGCCATCCATGCAAATAGGTTTTTGCACTGGGTAGCTCCTAAGCCAGACTCCTCGGAGAATTCTGCCTGGTTGCAATTAGACATTGGCCGAGTAAATTCTCATAAACTCTCTTTGGTAGCAGTGTTATATAGTCCATGGTCGATCATGCCAACTAAGGTCTGAGACTCTTCAATTGGATGGAATGTGAAAGCTTTTCAACAATTGTGTGCCCTGACCCAGATTCATCCCAGGAAAGACTTAAGGCAACCTTTGTTAAACAATCCGAATTTGAAAATAGCTGATAATACCATTAACACCCAATTCTGGGGGTCACACCTAGAACCATGTCTAAAATACCGGGAATTCACCTTTCTATTCCTGCCTTGCAAACAAAGTTTAGTATTCCTCACAAGTATTTTTTTCAACTAACTCAAATACACCATTATATTAAAGCCTTCCTTGGTAAACAGCCATGGCCAGATGAAGCAGGTACTTTTCTAACTGCCCTGTTGGAGTCAGCCAAAGGTCGCAAATCAAGCTCCAAATTATACCAAGAAATTATCCGCCATTCCAGGATTAATCCTTCTCCTGTGGCTTATTACTGGAAGCATAATTTTTCTAAGCAGTTTCCTGACAATTCATAGAAAGCAATCTGGTCTGACAATTTTGCTCTAATTAAACAAGATCGCTTGAGAAGCATCCAATTTAACATTCTCCACAACATCTACTATGCACCTAGTAAGCTATATAGAACGGGCAGGCTATCCTCCGATGTCTGTAAGGATTGTGGAGCTGACAATGCTACACTATATCATTTGCTTTGGTCATGCCCTAAGATCTCTAAATTTTGGGAGATAGTCAAAAAGCATATTTCACCCTACCTAAATTTATCTCCTTACTTTGAGTAGGATACCTGCCTTTTAGGAATGTATTCTTCTATTCCCACATTCCTTCAAAAAGTCCAACTTGCCATGGTCTCCATGGTTACAAAATTGTTAATCCTAAGACATTGGAAAGAGGAGTGGGAACTGTCCTTTGGAGAATGGTGGGCTGAATTCTTACTGCTCTGAATGCGGAAAGATGGGTGGCTAAAGTCTCTCATTCCTGGTGAAAATTCCAGAAATGTTGAGGTTGTTTTTTTTCAATCCTTAAAGGTAAAGTTGGCTATTAAACCAGCACCCCTTTCTTTTTTTTTCCCACTTCTTTACCCCCTCCATCCCCCATCTTTCCTTATTTCATTTCCCCCCCTTTCTTCTCTTTCTTTGATTGTTCAGTTAGAGCTAAAAGTAATGTAAAAACACCCTGGTGTTATGTATTCTCTGTTGCTGTGGGATAAAAGGAGACTGTGTGAGCTAGAGGGCTGGGAGGGTGGAGTTATTAAAGTTATTATTGTTATTTGTTTGTTTTTACATTATTGATGCTTGATTACTTTTCCTTTGTATGCATGGATAAAACTTGCATTAAAATAAACTTAATTGCAAAAAAAATGACCATATCATCTGTGTAAACAAGCATTTCAGAAGATGGACAAGTTGATTTAAGGTCATTTAAAAAGGGAAAAGAGCAGAGATCCTGAAATGCAGACCTGTGGGACACCACAACTAAGAGAGCTGGGATAATGATTCTGATTAATGGTTCTGTGTTCATGGTCAAAGAGAGGGTCCATGAACCAATTAATGATGTCACTGGAAAAATAACAATATGTCAGTGACTGTAACAATAGATCATGGTCAGCTAGGTCAAATGACTTGGTGAGGTCCATGAACACTGAGGCCACAAGATTCCCAGAATCTGTGACCTGATGAACGTAGTTTGTGAACCTCATCAGGGCAGTCTCTATGTTGTGAAAACAATGAAAACCGTGCTGAACATGAGTCATCAGGCAGTATAGGAAGATTGTTCTCCTGAGGACTGGTCTGGGACCAGTCTGGTCTGAGACTAGATTCTGAGAAACCTGGTCTGAGACCAGTTTCAGAGCTGCTGGTCTTACACCAGTTTCTTTGCCACCTGTCTGTGTCCAATTTCTCCTTCCAGCTGAACTGGTCTGGGATCAGTTGTTGTCACATATGTGTCTAGCCACAGGCTTGCTAGGCAGCAGCCAGCATAATGTAATGTTGGTGTACTAGGCTGTGCTCCTGAAAGTCTGGGTTTGAATCTCACTTCCCCTAAAATTCTTTTGACCCCAAATTTCACTGGTGTGGTGATCAATGGTGGAGTGGAGTTGGTAATAGTAAATCTACACTAAAGGAGTTGGTGCAACAAAAAACTAAGTGCAACAAAGAAATCTCCTATACAGTGGTGAAACTGGCCCCAGACTAGGTGGCTTGAAACTGGTCTCAGACCAGGTTGCATGGAAACTGGTCTCTGATGAGTTGTCAGGGCAGCAAACTTCCTGCAGCTCACCAGGCAATACTGAAAAAAATCCATAAACTGCAGTCACATAATTTTGACCTTAGATCTAGCAAAGAAATAGGCCTATAGTTTGACACTATAGATTTGCATCCAGTTTTGTAAATTGGGCCTAGTGTGGCTTGTTTCAACTTTGAAGATATATGCCATGATAGAGGAGAAGCTTAACAGTTTAGTAATGGGAAAACAGTACTTTTTTGCCATTTTAATAATCCTTAAGTCCAAAGTATTAACACAGAAGGATGGGTGGATTTAGTTTATCAAATAAAGTAAAACCAAGTCGGTGTAAGTATTTAAAAAATGGATGTGATAACAAAGTTCATTTATTTATTTATTTTTTAGTAACTGGGTGAGCAAATTGATCCAAGGACCATTTTCAGTTGTGACCAGGGCGATACAGTGGCATAGACAGTAGGTATAAGTAATAATACATGGTACATATAATACAGTGAGTACTGTGGCACAGGCACTAGGTACAGGTTATAATACAGTAGGTACATATAATACAGTGAGTACAGTGGAGGCATGGAAAGGATGAGAAGGGACTTGGCAAGGTTGGAGGAATGATCAAGTATGGCAGCTAGGATTCAATGCAAAGAAGTGCAAATAATGCACCTGGGAAACAAGAACCCAGGGGAAGAATACACAATGGGGGAGGTAGTAACAACAACAAAAAAGGAAAGGGACCTGGGGGTAATCATACCAGATGACCTTAAGGTTAGCAAGCAATGTGAGAAGGCAGTAGGGAGGGCTGGGGGTATACTGGGATGCATAGGGAGAGGCATCAGCAGCAGAAAACAGGAAGTTGTTATCCCTCTGTACAGACAGTTGGTGAGACCCCATCTGGAGTACTGCGTCCAGTTCTGGAGACCCCATCTCCGCAAGGACATAGACAGGATAGAGGCAGTCCAGAGGAGGGCAACTAAAATGGTGCAGGGTCTGCAAGAGAAGCCGTATGGGAGAGACTAAAGGAGCTTAATATGTATACCCTTGAGGAAAGAAGGGAGGGGGACATGATAGAAACTTTTAAGTACCTCAGTGGAATCAACAAAGTCCAAGAGGGTAGCATCTTTCAGAAAAAGAGACATGCAAGAACAAGGGACACAATTTAAAGATAGAGGAGGGCTGTTCAGGGCAATGTAAGGAAGTATTATTTTATAGAGAGGGTAGTAGATGCATGGAACAGCCTTCCTGAGGAGGTTGTGCGGTCTAAAACTGTGGAGAATTCAAGAATGCATGGGACAGACATAAGGCAATTCTTGTGGGGGTAGGAAGAAATAGGCTGTTGGTTAACTAGGATCTGTGGCCTATCCTGTAGGTAGGAAATGGGCAGACTAAATGGGCCAAGCAGTCCCATATCTGCCATCAAAGTCTATGTTTCTATGTTTCTATCAGAAACAGTGATACATAAATATATCTTAAAACAGGGTTAAGGACATAAAAATAAGTACATAACAAATAAAGTGACACTTCTCTGCTTGCAGAGAACTAGGACATACACTTACAGCAAATCAAGACATTATTCAGCCAGTCTAGGTTTACAATAAAGTGCATTAGGGATTAAATACACTATAGCAATCAACATTTTCACAATGGAGTCAAAATGTGTCAGTTGTATATATTGTAGCCAGTACTTGGGAAGTAAGGCAAATGGTACACTGGGCCCCTAAAGCAGATTTCTGGTGAGGGTATTTCAAGGAGCAGCCACAGGTGGCCTAAGACATGATCCAATTTCTTAACTTCAATTTGAAGGACTGATGAGAGGGTAACATATGGATAGCAGGTGGTATTCTGTTCCAGAGATAGGAGGGCAGAGACAGAAAGCCTTGCTCCCCATGACAGTAGATACACAGGGACTACCGGGGAGGAATGGAAGAGACCCTGAGACACTGAGTTACCACCCTGTCGGTGGGAAGTGAGGGAGTACGGGACTCTATGTGAGTTCCTGAGAGAGGTATCAACTAGTCAGCCCATAGCACATTCAAAATGACCCTGCAGAGAGAGAGAGAGAGCCAGCCTAAGGACTGATATAGAGAGCAGTGAGGAGTGGAGGAAGGGACCTGAAGGGCAAAGCAACATAGTTGTATGTGATATTTAGATGAAAAGAAGTGAGGAGGACATGGAGGAGAACACTGGGGAGCAAATAGTCAAGTAAGGGCAGTAGATTTCTGGGCAATTGCAAGACAAGCCTCTGGGGTCAGGAGGTGATTAACACGGTAGGCTGCCCCAGCTTCTGGTGGACTCTCTTCATGGTGTTAGAAATGTTGTCACTGTAGGTAAGGGAGGGATTAAGAGTCACTCCTAGGTATTTGAAGGTGGATACAGTGACAAGAAGAAGGGGCCTGCAGGGTGACTATGTGTATAGCGAGGTTTTAGATTTGGTGGCCTTTTGAGGTATGGCTTTGAGTCAAAGAGCATGGCCCTCATTTTTTGGAGAGGAACCAGTGTTGAGCTGATCCATAGTTTGTAGTGAGTGTAGAAGATATAGATTCGAGGGACTTGGCTATGGTACATGATGAGGTCTCAGCATAGAGGCGCTGTACAGTTTATGCTTTCTGTGGGAGATTATTTATGAACAGTGAGAATAATAGAGGCCCTGGTATGGAGCCCTGGGGGACACCAGTATGGATGGGCAATGCAGCAGAGTTATCTTTGCCTATCAGAACAGACTGGGATCTGTTAGCGAGGTAGCTGATAAACCAAGCAGTGGCATCTGGGGAGCAGCATAGGTTTAGCAGCGTGGACTGGAGAAGGTGGTGGTCAACAAGGTCAAAGACCAAGTTGATGCACCTTTAGCAACACTTTCAGAAGCATGCCTATCTGCCTTTGTTTTATAGCAAGGTAAATCACTTAAAATTAAACTTTTCGGCCAAAAACAGTAGGTTCACTTACATCCTCACCATCCAAGGAAAGTGATGCATAGTTTACATGATCAATGCTAAAATCAGTAGTAAAGGCTCCATTTGTGTAGCCTTGTTCCATAGTAATGTTGACCCATAACTTGCTTTTCTGTACCCACGACTTGTGCACCTTACCCAGCCACACATGACATCCCACAACTGCCACACAGCTGCTGAGAGCTATTCCAACCACAATACAACTTTTATGAGAAGAATCTTTCCCTGCATCATCTCCCTCAGTGCTACACACCCTTGCCACATTCCTAGTGCTGCTCAATACCTCATCTTAGGAACACTTGCAATTTCCATTTCCAGTGCAACTGCTGTCTCCAGATATCGCAATTATCTAGCTGGGGGCAAAAATATAAATAGAAACAATTGCAGAATGCAGAAGATCAAAACTGTGTAGACAAGCATTGTTTTAAAAGGTGTCCCTTAAAAGTGATCAGAACTAAGTAATCATTATTTAAATAATGATTTAAGTAAACTACCTCATTGAAATTGAATCAAGCAGCACGCACAAAATGGGCCTGAGGTGCCAGTTGTCACACTCAGACTGTAAGACAAATATAGCAACAGCACAGCCCAAAATACAGCTCTTTTTAATATAAAAGTAAACCACCACAAGGACAGAGGAAGGATCTGACGTACCTTGAAGATTCTCCAATAATTTTTTTTATTTATTTATTCAATTCTTAGATTACAACCTTTGAGTCACGAGCTCATTTACAAAGGTTTTGCGTCATCACATACATACAAGACAAAATAAAAACACAAAGGCCCAGATATTCAGAAATGCACCAAAGACCGGCGCAAGTCCGGCAGCAGCTACTCAAATGTGCCATGGTGCAGTGAATGCGATATTCACAGGTTGCGCGCGTAGCGACGTAACGGCACAACATGGCTGAATATTGCGGGATACACCATGGTGCAACCAGAGGTGCACCAGGAGCACCACCAGCCATAGTGCAACCAGAGATGCGCCAGGAGCAAACGGAGAAGCACTATACACACAAGGACCAGCCCCAGGCAATGGTGGCAGCAAAGCAGCAGAGGGAAAGCACAGGGCAGGAAGTGGAACACTGCTGGGGACAGTGGCAGGGAGGCACAGTGGTGGGTCACAGGTGACCACCACCTGTAGGGTGCAGACAGGCGGCCAGCACCCCCCTTCCCAGCACCAGGGCACTGGATGCAGGGAACAGGTGGTGCCAACGGCCATGGGAGAGCTGCCACTGGAACCCCCCACTGGATGCCAAACCCCCACCCACCCAGACCACGGCCAGCCACACCCTGGTACACGACACCCAACATACATGCCACACATCCTGGACAGCCAGCCCATGGTCACCCCAAGGCACAGCCACTGCCCAAGGGCAGGACACCACCATGCATGTCCTGCAAATGACACAGGTACACCACACAGACACCCACCATGCAACTGCAGCATGGCTTCACACGCCAGCTTCAAAGCAGACATGGACTCAGGCAGTTAAGCAAAATCTGTATTAAACCAAACTATGTACAATGGAATGGGGTGGGAAAGGGTAGGAGAGTGAGGGAAGCTGACAGGGACAGGGACTGTACAGTGGGACAGGGAAGGAAGGGAAGTGATGGCAGTGGTAAGAGGAAACAGTGGTGCCAACTATGGGCGGCCATGGCCTGCCGCCGCCTGATGCCTCCGCTCACTGTCTGTCATGCAGCACCATTGTGCCTGGTCTGTTGGGCCACCTCCAGGGTCATCAAGGTGAACAATATAATTTGCCATAACAGTCGGCAATAGAGTGGCAGCCACAACCCCTCTGGTTGCCTATGACAAAGGAATGGACAGGTGATCAGTGCAAGTCCCTAGGAACCATGCCCTCCCACTGTGTGCAATGGGCAGTGGGAACACATACCCCTGGAGTGGCAACCTGGACACCCACAGTGGGTGGGCTGATGCCTGCTGGCATCCCAGCATGCCATGACAGTGCACAGCAGTGGACACCACAGCCCAATGGCCATGTGACTGCGCAGTGACAGGAAGGTGGCACAGGGCTCCAGCAGCACCACAGCAGCACTGGTGGCAGCCAGGTGCACACCCATTCCACCAACAGCTGGTACACATGTGCAATGGCTGACCCACAGTGGCATGCACACCGCACAGTGTGCAGCACACAGCTGACACGGCACATGGCACAGGTGGCCATGGCCGCACCCTCACCCCCCACTGCCCACCAGTAAGGAGTAGAGGAAGACAACAGTGCCTATCTGCCCACTGCGGCCCAGCTCATTCCTGTTCTGCTGCCTCTCCACCTCCACTGGTTGGGCCCGCTCCACCAGCTGATGGTCCCGCTGTAGCTTGCTGCACCCCGCCAGGCACCCCAGCCGCTCTGGCACAGCACTGATCCTCAGGCCCTAGGAATGGAACACAGACAGGCGCACATCAGAGTACATCCACAGCCTGTGTCCACCAACCCCACCCCTGTGCACAGTGTGCACCCCAGTCTGACATGACCCGCAGGGCAGTAGCGCAGTGCACCAAGCAGCCGGCAATGCCAAACCACATGGTACACATTGACAGTGGCCCCCCCCCCACAGGGCATGTCAGGCAGCCCAGCCAACACCACAGTGCGGTGGTTGGGCACAACAGCCTGTGATGACTTACCTGGCTGTGTACGGCCCCCTGTGGGACACGTGCCTGCAGCAGCCTCAGCCTCTTGGGGTCCCGCCACATCAAGTCACAGTACCGATGGCGGCATTGCTCACCGGTCCGAGGCACCCTGGTATCCTGAACCAGGCCTGCAGCAATGGCCTGCCAGATGTCAATTGTGGCCTGCTGCAGGGGCTCCTGGCCAAACAGACCAGGTGTATGTGGCTGCACGTGGGCCAAAAGGTTGACTCGCTCAAGGTCTGTCCAATTATGAGCACTATTCGCCTTACCGTGCCACTACACAAGCTTCTTATCCAAAATGGTGGCCAGTAGCACACGTGCACAATGTGTGCAGGATCGCGTCTTCATGGAGGCATGCGCTGTATATGCCAATCAAGCATCGCCGTGAATGTGCAGCATGGGCATGGCCCACCGGGACATGGTGGTGTAGTCCCAAGAGGCATAGGATCAGGGTCAGGGGTCACCTGGTGACAGTGCACCAGAGTGCAATAGGGGCCATAGTTGCATAGTGCACCATGGCCAATATGATGCTAGAGTGCAATAGATGCCATGGTGCCTAGTGCTCCATTGCCCAATAGTGCACTGAGTGAACAGTGCATGATAGGCGTGTAGCACAGGCCATGATGCATGTGTACTGCGGGCAGTGGTACGCGCATGTCACGCCATTGTGCCATGACATGCACTGGAGTAATTCCATTGCGCAATGAGCAAGTGCATGATATTCAGCCAACTCATGGTAGTGAGCTCATCAGCCAATGCACGGCGCACCGGGGAAATTAGCATGTCATTACCGTTGCACCACAGCTCATTTGCATGCAATGCGCTATAAAGGCGCCACACAACAGCACAAGCCATGGATTGGCATTGCAACCTGTGACGCTTGGCCAGCTTGTTATGATTGTTCTATGATTTTGTAATATAAAAATGTAGTGTGTAATTGTCTGTCATGAGACATCCTGTGCTCCTGGGATTCCCTCACAAGGTTTCAGCAACAGGATGTTAACCTGAAACCAGGAGGTAATTAAAGACTAGAGAGACATAACTAAGGGTCTCCTGTTTATCTGACTTAATTAGAGCTGACCAGCTGCCAGGATATAGGGATTGTAAACATTTTTCACGTTTTAGGAGTTGCATTTTATGGCTGCCTGCCTTTGAAGCTGGGAAACTAAAATCCTTAGATGTGCCGTGGGAAGAGAGAATGCTCGAGATCAAAGAGGGAATGTAAATTAAGAAGTCATATTGGGAATGAGTTTTTGCTGATGTCACCTTATTTAATATACCTCCTGCTAGGACATCCTGTGTGTATTATTTTTTATATTTAACAAGGAGGAGCTAGGTGACATCATGGAAGGTGTGTTTGAGAGACATTTTATGCTATTCTGTGTCTGATCTTTAGACACGCTTTTTTGTGGACTCTTAGAAACAACATCTAACTATAAGCACTGTAACATAGAAACATAGACTTTGATGGCAGATAAGGACCGCTTGGTCCACCTAGTCTACCCATTTCCCTACCTAGAGGATAAGCTGCAGATCCTATTTAACCAACAGCCTATTTCTTCCTACCCCCCACAAAAATTGCCTTATGTCTGTCCCATGCATTCTTGAATTCTCCCACAGTTTTAGACCTCACAACCTCCTCAGGAAGGCTGTTCCATGCGTCCACCACCCTCTCTGTGAAAAAATACTTCCTCACATTGCCCCTGAGCTGTAAGAAGGTAATACATTAGACAGAGAAGTCTAATTGTATTGTGGTAGGAGGTTTATGTTTGTACTTTTTCTTGTTTTCTTTTAAGCGATTGCATGCTTTGTGATATATTGTTCTGTTTTTACATTTTACATTTTTTTTATCCATTTTTAAGTAAACATCTTATTTTAAAGAGACTGCCTGGTGTGCCTTCAAAATTCTTTCTTTTGCATGTGAAGTATAGATGGTTAAAGTTGACAACTGTTCATACACTTAATGGTGTTACTGAGCTGGAAAAAGGAAAGAAATACCTAAGTTCTTTCATAGAGTTTTTAAGAGTTCATTTTGGATACCTGGTTAGGTGCCCTAAGGCGAAAGATATCTGGCACTCCCTGAAGAGCATAATTGTCTGAGCCTGTACATTTGGGTACACTAGCATAAGGTTCACAGTTTGAATCCCCCCCAGAACTTGAGACCAAAGCTGATTCGGACCCACAAGCAGATAGGAGGGTTGCCCTGTTCTGTTACCTGTTCACAATACTGTGCTCGGAGGTTGGCACTGTGGGAGCAGAGGGCCTGACCTACTGACTGGGCTTGTGACACAACCATCTGAGGTAAGTTGTGCCTGCTGTGGGAACAGCCAGCACAGCAGGGTGGATGGGCTGGGCAGCTGCAGGCAGTGACACACTGTCCTTGTCCACAGGTAGCACCATGTCCGAGCATGAGGAGACTGAGAGCGTGGCCTGCACGCAAGCGCAGGTTCAACTTTGCAAAGGCAGAAGCCAATGCCCCATTTGAGGCCTACCAACAGAGAGCAACTGCTGAGTGGTGCCACTGGCACGCCACCGACCAGGGCTGCGGCCTGGGTGGAAGTGGCAGCAGCTGTGAACCTGCAGGGCAGCTACCAGCGCCAGTGCAGGAGTGCAGAAAGAAGGTGGGCACTGATAAATGCTGCACTAAAGAGAAGGTGGTGGCCATATGGGCAGTCAGAACAGCCACTGGTGGGGGCCATGCTGCTGTGCCACAGCTCATAACACAAGAGGGAGCTGGTGGCAGCTACCATGTGGCACAGCACCGTTCAGGGTGTGCCGGTTGTGGCTTCCAGACAGGGGGGAGACCATCACTGCATGGTACTTATGCCAGTCCTGGGGGGGGGAAATGCTGGTATTGTAGCACTAACACATCTGTTTTCTCTTACAGCACTGGCATGCCAGCATGCAGTGGCAGGGGCACCAGCAGCAGACGTGGGGGCAGGCCCAGCCCTGGAGGACCAGCCATCCATCTCCATGGGCATCTAGGGGCCTGATCAGCTGCAGCACACCACCATCATCCAGCCAGATGTCCTGGGCTTGGTGTCAGATGAGGCCCTGGCTGTGTTCCAGCAGGATGCCAGCCATGGCGTACTCTGTGTGGAGACACAGATCAGGGCAGGGGCTGACACTGATGACCATCATCCTGGACAGCATGGACGGAGTCATGGGGGAGACACCCATACCTACTTCCATCACTGGCAGCATGGCCAGTGGCCTGATGGTGGTGGAACAGCTTCCCGCCGCTGCCTCTGGTGCCACTGTGTGCGCAGCCACAGCAGTGCCATGTGGTGGTGCATCCACTCAGGCACTGTCCAGCATACAGGGGCCAGAGGGGCAGTGGTGGCAGATGGCTGGGGACATTGGGCAGCCAGATGCAGAGTCCACTGCCAGGGTGCCAGACAGTGACCTATCCCAAGGGGAACCCACTGTGCAGCACCCACCTGAGTAGGGGGGCTGTGCAGTGCAGTCATACACCACCGGTGGGTCAGCGGCACGCCCATGCTCCCTAGGCTCCGACTCATTGTCAGAGCACAACCAATTGCTGTAGACCTCTGTGGAGCAACAGGTGCTGCTCATAGCTGGGATGCGTGCACTTCACACAGAGGTGCAGCAGGCAGTTTAGCTGCGTGAGAGGGGCACCGCGCAGGTCCTGGTGGCTATACAGCACCTGCGCGAAGACACGACCGCATCCCTGGATCGCATTGCCAATGTGATCTTAGTTGGCCTTGCACCACTGGCTGCCACAAGGCGTGGCCACCAGCCACAGACACCATGGAGTGTACTGTCCACCCCACTGACCTGGCGTCAGGTGACTCCCACCATGTCAATGCTGGGCTCTGCTGTCGGTATCCCAGGCATGCCTGGGATGGTCCTGTTCGGTGCTTATACACCCCGCATGAACCCGTCATGTTTCTGCAGTTCAACCACTGGGGGCAGTTGCTTGCACCTCTGTGGCCACTGAGTAGCCAATGGGTGCCAACTGGTCTGGCGTGGCTACCCCTTAGTCCACAGCGGCCGCTGTGGTTCCATGCAGCAGACCTGATGTGCATGCCGCCCTGTCTGCAGTCTGCTGCCACTGCCCTGTGTGCACATGGGTGATGTGTGGGTGCATGCCACAGTTATGGCAACTGTGTGTTGCACGCATGCTGTCCGTGGTGTACCTCCCATCCGCTGGCCCATGTGGCGTGCGTGATGAGAGCAGCACAGCACTGTTTGCGCCTGCACTGGTGCCCCTGCATCTGATCCATGCCACATGCTGGTGCCTGGGCGTGTGTGTCAGTGTGTGTGTGTGTGTGTTGCTATATGGTGCTGCATGCTGTTGTGTGTGGCTGTGTGGCACTGCCACCCCCGCCCCTGCCCCACGCATATGTGCGCATGCCCATTGCCATGCCTGCCCATTCCCGTGTGCCGTGCCATTGTGTCTGGCCACTGCATGGGTGTTGCTCCACCTACCTGCATGTGCCAAAGTGCTCCTGTGCAATTGTGTCCTGGTGCTCACATGCCATCCTTTGGAGCCAGGCTTCCTGCTGCCTGGGGGGGCTGCCCACCACCCCTGGCCCATTGCCCTCATTGTACCCACTGCTGTGCCCTCTTCAGCCTCGACAGCTATCCCATGGTCAATGGCCATGTTGTGCAGTATGCAGCAGGCCAGGAATAGGCCACAAGCTTTTGAGGGGCTGTACTATAGGGCACCACCAGACCTGTTGAGGCAATGGAATTCTGCCTTCAGCATCCCAAACACATGCTCAATAATATTCCATGTGCTGTGGCGTGAGCCTCATTGTAGCGGTCCTCTCCTGGGGATGATGGTTGCCGGTAGGGGGTGAGCAGTGAGGGCCTGAGTGGGTAGCTACTGTCACCTGTGTGGACAGATACATGGTTAGCCTAGTGTCCTCTATCGCTGTGCCCCTTGACCATCCCTGGTGCCCCTGCCAGCACACCCGCCCTGCCCACCCCATCCCATGCCCTGCTGTTCCCAGCTCTCCATGGCCATCCCATACTCACCCACTAGGTGGCCTGTGGGATGTCCCCACTCTCGAACCTGTGGCACAGCATAGAGCTGTGCCAGATGAAGAAATCATGTGCACTCCAAGGGTGTGTGGCACAGATATTGGTTATGCATCCCCTGGCATCGCACACCACCTGGCAGTTGACACTGGGGTAGCCCTTCCTGTTCATGTGTGCTACGCCCTCAGGGCCAGGTGGCATGCGGATGCCCACATGGGTGCAGTCAATGGCCCCAAGCATGCCAGGCATCCATGCTACCCTGTGGAAGTTCTGCATGGTTGCAGTATGCTCTGCCTGTGTGCTGGGGAACTGGATGTATTCTGCAGCATGTGGCAGCAGGGTGTTGAGGAATTATGTGAGGAGGCATGATGTGGCCAACTGGGTTATGCCTGTGGTGTCCCTTGTTGGTCTCTGGAAGGTGCCCGTGGCGAGCAGGTACATGGCAGCTGTCACCTTCATCTCTGCTGTCAGGGCGTGGTTCAGTCTAGTGGATGCCTGCATCTCTTCACTTCACAGCTCACAGAGCTGCCTCAGAATTGTCTGGTTCAGGCAATACCAGCCCATGATCTCCTTATCAGAGTGGTTCTCAAAGCTGATGTGGGCACGGTACCACCTGTTCCAGGCGTACCGCTGACGGGCCCTTACACAGCCATGTCGCTCTTCCTCCTGCCTCCTCACACCCCTCATTATGGCCTCCATCTGGAAGGCTGCACTGGCCATGGCCCCTGCTGTCCTGTGTTCCCCTGGGCAGTCAGCCCCAGTGCTGTGCTTGCCACCGTGGGCAGTGCCTTTCACTCTGCCTGGCTCACTCTTGCTTCTGCTGCCCTGGCTCGCATTCCACTGCCACCTGTGTCCCACACCCTGTGGCTGCCTGGTCCCTCCCTCAATCCCTCACAGACTCTGTCTCCTTTGACTTCTGTCCCCCACAGGGTCTGGTGGGTTTCTCTCTCTCTCTCTCTCTCTCTCTGTCTGTGTGTGTGTGTGTCTCTCTCTGTCTCACTCCCTCTGGTGCAAGTACTGTACCCCTGCTTGCTCCTGTATTTATAGGCTTAAATCTGCTTGGCACATCTGGCCATTGCTCCACACTGCGCCATGGGTCTGGGGTTGAATATCTTACTGTGCCACATATTCATGAGCACACCACCTGCCCTTGTGCATGCATTCATTAGGGGTTGCACATTGACGCGCTGCTACTTGCACTGCGCACTGGCTCCCACTGAATATCGCTCCATGGCACAGTTCTGCAGTTACAAGATACAACCCAGTTGCACCATGCACAACTGCTTTGAATATCCCGGCCCTAATGTACAGTGAGAGTTAGCGTTATAACAGTAGCTGTGGATAGACTAACAAATTCACTAAAAACTAAACCAAGGTAGCGAAAAGTGGGGACAGGTGGAAAGGCAGGGTTTTTTGAAGGAGGGATAAGGGGTAGTAATGGGGAGAACTAGCTCCCTTTGTCAAGAAGAGATAGAAATTGGGAAGGGATGGGGATGACCATGAAAAAAAGAGTGTAAGTTCGGTATGGAGGAATAGGGAGGAGTAGAGCTAGGGTGGGTGTGGTAGGGGAGGCAGACTGAGCTGAGCTGGGGTAAGTGGTGGAGAGGTATAAAGGAGGAGCAGAGGGGCACTAGAAGTGGGAAGTGGAAGCAAAAGGTGAGGAGGACAGTAGCAAGGTTGCAGAGATTCATAAAGAAGTGTAAGGAGGATATAGTAGGTTAAAGGAGAAAGATGGGTTAACTAGAGAGCAGTGATTAAGTCTAGTGGAGGGATATATCAGAAAGGAATTGTTACCTAGTCAGCCACATGCTGACTGTTATTGGATGCATGAGCATTTCATATGACTAGAGAAGAGTGCTCAAAGTTTGGACTTGAATGACCCAATATTTGGTTAGATATAGCTCATCAAGGTACAAGAATCCAGGATTCACTTCAAAAGGCTGTCCAGTCAATCACTGCACATGAAGACTGCCATGAACTGTGATGAAAGCTAGGACAGACAGGAAATAAAGGTTTCCATTTCCTGTTTGATGGCCAATATGGCAGCATTAGATTTCAAATCAGATTCCAAAATCCAATTCTGAGAAACATTTTAGTATTTTTGATTTCTGTTTCAAATTTTGAAATATCTAAATCCTAAAATGGGTCAGAAACTGAGGATTCTGATTCTGTCCAGCGGATTCCAAGCAACCCAAGCATCAACTAAATTACTTTAATGTGATATTTTTGATGTTCATTTTGGGAGACATAGGAGCCAAAACATTACTTGCATCCATCTGATACACATCACTGCACAGACAGAGGCTAGTACAAGTTACAGATGGACTTTTATTCCCCTGAAACAGACTTACAGACACAGCCAGGTACAGGTGGAATGACAGGTTGCTGTATGTCTCCTGTGCCGGCAGGACAGCTTGATGGAGCTTATTTGCTTGCTCTTATGGATAACAAGGAACCCCTCCTGTATCACCCAAGGTTGGTCAGTCATAAAAGTGGGTGCAGGGTTGAGTAGATTGATGGCCACGGGTCTTTTTCAGCCATCATATTTTATGTTCTATGTTTCTGGGATCACTGTTGTTCATTTTCTATTAGTGTGGTGCCAGGTAATCTGAAGTCCATACTGGCACGTTTAATTTTCTCAACAAGAACATTTCACTAGATGCAACATGCTGGTGATTCTACATTTTATTCTGCTCTGACTTTTGTCAGTAGTGGATGATTAAAACATCTGCTGTGATCTAATTGTTAGTGTGCACAATTTTCATCCAGGAAATTGCCACTAGTGATTGTTATTAGATTAATGTACACTATCTGATTTAACCAATATGCCTCTCTAATTACATCCTCTTTTATAGATGAGCAATGGTCTTTGTTAGCATATATTATTAAATTGGAGCCTGCAGACAATACTGCATGTGCTAATTTTTAAAGCATTAATATCCTGGAAGTGGGAGTGAAAGATAAAATGCTGAAAATGTTTTGAGAGGCAGTTTTCCATCCTCCAGGTTCTATTAAATAAAAAAAAGTCATCACTGTTGCTTCAAGCTATATGGTAAACTTTCTTTAGTTTCTTAGAATGTTTTAAAATTCTCTTAGAAGCACAGATATTTTGTACAGAAGGATGCAGGCTAATTAGTCGGCTACCCTTCAACAGTACTGGACAAAAGTTAATAAGATTTAAATAATAATTAAACTTGTCCTGGTTTTCTAGGTTTTAAAGTACTCAGTTATGGCACAAAATTAAAATGTGTTGCCATTGGATGTGGTCCAGCATTGTTTTTTTTTGGACTTTGGAATATCTTTTTTAACCATCTGGACATGTTGCTAGCTATATGTGAAGCAAATGCAGTACTTCTACAAAATCTCAACACATGTAGCAGAAGAACTGTGGTAGAAAAACAGCTGAAATCTTTCTTCCACAACTAAGCAGCTTGTAATGGTTTGCTACCTATCTTAAATCTGGATCCTAGATGTTTATTGGTAGCTTATGATTGAAAGTAGAAGCTGGTTATTGATAGACCATTAAAACTCATTGGGTCCAGTAGACACCATATGGCTGGAACCATCCATTACAGAACCTGACCCAAAATGGCCACCAGGACTCAATGAGTTAAGAGTGAAGCAGGATCAGTACCTATCATATCATAAACTATATGCATATAGTTTAAAATACAACTATTTAAAATAAAATATTGTTATCACTGTGTCACTCCTGCTCATTTACACAAGCGCTTCTTTGGTGTTCCAGTATTTTGATATCAGCTCCTAAGGGTAATCTGAGAAGGTTAGGGGGTTTGTAACACAGGGCTACTTGTTTACACTGAATGCACTCAAACTCATTCATATGTGCTGCTTGTCATATTAAAATGTGTAGCTCCAATCTGCAGATGTTCATTTCATGCTCTTAACATTTTTTAAATATTCCCCCCAACTGTTTGAACAACACTATGTTTTAGAACTTCCACCTCCCCCAAATGTGGGACTGTAAGTTACACCCATCTTTCTCCTTACTTTAGGGTTTAGCCTGCCATGATTTGTACTTGAGGGTATAAAGGCCCTTGGTGGAACAGCATGGCAGTTTAGATCTAAGGGCTATGACTGAGATTTGAAATTCTGAGGGGTTAGGAGGAATTCATCTCATGGAACCAGCTTCTGGCTTGGGGGGCCTGCCAGGCTGAAAGAGTGGTGTAATGGGCCCTGTGTATGGGCTGTGGCACAGGTCCCTCATCAGATCCAGTCTTTTGTTGCCAGTTGTGGAGAAAGAGCACCAAGAAGTACAATGTTAGGTCTCTTTTAAGGGTTTACCTCAAGGGTTCACCAGGATGGTAACATCCTGTCTGAGACATTCCAAGCTAATGTTTGCCTTCCTGATACGATGAAGGGGTGAAATGCAATACTGTTGGACCACACACTCAGGGTACATGTGTAAACTGGGAGGTCAGGAGGCACTGGGCTGTTCCATGAAAGATACTCCATCTGGACCTGATATAATGCAACTGCCCACATGGGATACATTGCTGTATGAGCTGCTAAGTGCAGAGCCCTGGGATGAAATGTGCATTGGTTCCTGTTAACCCTGGGAAGGGTTTGTATCATCTTCCAGTCTCCCATTTGAAGAGGAAAGTGGCAACATTGTGAGCCATCAGGTAGAGGAAAGCTCCACTTGTTTGTCATACAGTAATCCGCTATCATTACAGACCCTAATGAAAGCCACAATGCTGCAGCTTGTAGCCAAAATCATGTGGTGATTCCTAGTTCCCAAACTAGCAAATGTTGCTAGACTTGCCTCAGACAGCAGTGAGTATGCTCCTTAACATAGGGTACTTAACTACCCAGCTGACTATATTCCATCATAATACGTGATTTCCTCAAAGGCCTTTGCAACAAAAATGTAAAGAACCTGTTCTTGTTTTATTGCAACATGAAGTCTTTATATCCTGCTTGCATCTGTTGAATGAAATGAACAGAGAAACCATGATACTGATTTATGCACTGATGATTAGTGTTCCTTGGTGAACTGCCATTAGTGAAGTTTTGAACCACTCACCATAGGCCTGTAAAGTGTCCCACTTTCATGCAAGTAGCTAGCTGCCAGTGCAAAGGTTATGGAGATCTCCACCACTCCTCAAGGAAAGAGAACACCAGTGCCAATGAACCATGTTGAGAATTCTTGGGCTCAAGGCTTTATGGTTTACAAGACCCCTTGATGGTAATATTTCCTCCTATCTGACACATATTAGATATTCTGCTCTCTGTCTCTGTCTCTCTATATGGGAGGCTGAAGCCTGAGGTTCAATGTGGGGAATAGCTCCTCCCTCATTCCATATATAAACCAGCCTTCACACAACCTGTGCCAGCTGTTCATTTGCACTTGGGTGGCTGTGTGGCCCTTATGGCTGTCTTCCTTCTCCCCCCGCCTTTCTCCCTCTTCACTGCTTGCCTTTCTCTTTTCCCTCCATGTTTTGTGTCTTGTGTCCTCTCAGCAGCTGCTGCTCCTGGTTTCTCATTTGTGTACTCTTTTGCCTCCCTCCTGCTCTCCCCCTGGTCCACTGTTTTTTCCGTGTCCTCCCCCTTCCTTTGTTGTCCATTAACATTTCTCCTGCCCCCTTCCCTGCCTTTTCCCCTCACATTTAGCTGTTTATGTTTGTTGCACTCCATCTCTGTATTTCTTTTGGACTTTCCCCATTCCTTCAGAGTTGCTGCTCCATTCCTCCTAGCACTTCTGGGTTTGTGACGCATCAGCATCAGCCTAGCTACTGCTACAGCTGCTATGTTATTCTATCATACTCATTTGCTAACTTTACTGGGCTTACTATCTTTGGCCAAAAGATCCACAGTCTGCCAAACTCCAACCAGCTTTATCATGCTCAGTCTGTCATCAGAGGTACATCATCTATCAAGGACACCAAGACAACTTAAAAAAACTTGTTCGTCATTCATTGGTGTCTCATGCATTCTGTAGCACTCAAGCTCAAACATACTCCGTAGTGTATCCAGGCATGTAAGAAAATAAATAATTAAGTGCCTGCCCTGATTTAATGAGATCAGATCCTTCAGCTGCCATTTAGCAAGCCGGTCATCAACAAGCAGCTGTGTGTCGTTAGAGAACTCTTTAGTAAAACTTGGACTCAAACACTATTTAAATGCACTTCAGTTTATATCATTCGCTAGCTCTGACAATTTCTAATCTCAACACTGGAGTAGTTTTATTTCTCCATTTTGTTCTTTGCTACTGGAAGGCTGTCTATATAGAACATTACTTGGTCTTGTTTATGCAGTCTAACAGCTGAAACAAGCCTCTGGCCAGGACCATCTTCGTTTACTCCAGCGGTTATGCCGGTGCCAACTAAGTAATAGCAATGAAAAGTGACTCAACATGAGGGACTCCTATTGCTCTGTTATTTGCACTGATCTTTGGCTTTGTCAGTCCAAACAGTACTGGAATTATACCCAGGCACAGTCGCATGGAGCACAGTTTGAGCACCTTCCACATACAGTACAGTCTGCAGAAACTGCTATCTCCAGAAACTGGGCAACAAGCGATCTCATGGGACAGCTGCAGAATTCTGCTGTCTAATGATGCACAGTTAGTTGGGGATGCGGGCATTGATACTCCTTGGTTTCGGCATTATCTGTTTTTGAATTGCAGTCTGCATACAAAGCATATATATGTTATTCTACAGCTGTCCCAGTGGTAGTCCATCATTTATGGAAGAGAAGGTGTTTACTTACAAGTGAGCCCACCTATTGGCTAGACTGATGACATATCTATCACCAACCAACCCTCTTGGCTCATATGCCAGTTACCAGCACTTGTCCCTCTGATTGTTTCCTCCTACCTAACCAAAACCTTATGCATTAGTTAAATTAAGAATCTATTAAATCCATTCATCTGTTCTTCTGGTGCCTACTGTCCTGCACTACAGTGATAAAACCAGGGTTAAGGTCTACACCCCTCAGTACACCTGTCTCAATACATTTGCAGGTCACTTCATACACCAGTATTCTAAGTACGATATCATCTAGCATGGTTTCAGCTCTCGGCTCATGACTCTACCCTCAATTAAGACTGCATCAGTATTTAATCATTGTTGGCACCAGTGAGGCACAGAGAATGGCAGTCCCGATCAATCCAGAAAGCCTCCAACTGAGAACTTTATAGTCAGCTCTACTCCTTCGGTTTGTCACACATTCTCAATAGCCTGAACACTAATAGATTATATTCAGCGATGCTGTAGCAGCTTTTTTCACAGCCCTCACCAACAGTCTTCAGGGCACCCTCTCCCTAACTACCAGATGACCTACGAATGTAGGCAGAAGTCCTCCATCCCCCAGAGATGGAAGTCTCTAGCTTCACATCAGTTGTAACCTCACAAACCAAACTGAATGAGGCCTTGCTGGCTGTGTTTGTTATGCAACAGTCCTGGGCTCATTATCCTCTCTGCTGCCAGAGGTAGACGCTTCCCCATCAACTTGTGAGAGAATCACAGTCCCCATTCTTCCAAGGTTCATTAAAGGCTCTGTCTTCTCTGCCTGGGGTTTGTCCCTCTGACGTGCAATATGCAGCACGTATGGTGCAGGCATCTCCACTTTTACTTGTCTCAACTTTTACCTTGAAGATGGTCTTCAGGCTTCCCCTTGGACCTCTTCCTCCATGCACCCATCTCCAATGAAGTGTTGACATCCATGCTCATTCAAGCCTCAGCTTTACCTCTTTGATTCAAAGTGATCTTCAGGGTCTCCTTTAATTTCATCCATCATGCATTGATCTCTGCTACAGGAGATGAGAGTTAATTACAAAGTCTCTACAGTTATGGTTACATAGGAGCACAGGGCCGGAAGGCCCTGCTCTCCTACATTAAAATCAGAGACAAGTACAATATGCATGCATGCATGGAAGCCTTGTGCTTCCACAACTGAATATGAGTAAGATTACACTATTTTCTCCAGGGTGGGTGTGTCTTAAGGGCAAACCCTAATGCTCACCCCATTGTTTTATTCTGTATCCATGTTAGGTTATTAACTGTTGAAATGGGGTGAGCATTAGTGTTCACATCCCCAGGCACAACCCTCACCCCTGTTCCTGCATGTACAGTGGGTGGAGTCTTAGACTTGAGAGCCGTAAGCTCATATTTCCCTACTTTTGATACTTCAACCCTAATGATGCATTAACACACTTTTTTGCAATGAATATATATATTGCAAAAAAGTTTGCCACAATATCCATTAAAGCTTCTTTTAGGCTGCCTACCTCCTTTAAAAAACACTCCATTGTGAGAGGCCCTTGAACCTGTATGGAGGCTGAAGTTGGGGGGACATCTCATTTGTTTTGTGCCTATTGGAGCTTTCTGGCCTGCAGGTATAGTTGGCTGAGCTGTCAGTTGTTCCACTCCTCCTCTGCTAGTGATATATCCATCTCCATCTGTTAACACAGAAACAGCCCTAGAAAAAAGTAGAAACATGAAATTGGAGCACTGCCTGAATTACTACACTAATATCAAGTGAGATCCCATAAAATCTATAAAACTAAATTTGAAAAAATGACTTTTAAAGATTCATCTTGGTGGAGCCAAGCTTATGTGCACTCATGCTAGTGGGCACATCAAGTGAGTCCCAGCCCTTGAATTCTTGACATCCATTACTGCATGGAAGTGTAGGGCCCTGCATGTCCATAGGGCAGACAGAGCTTCCCTTGACACAGGTCCCAGAGGGACCCTCACATTGTCTGCATCTATTCACACAGGTCCCAAAAGGGACCTGCGTGAATAAGCACACAATTCCACTATCTTAAAAAGAAAGGACATTTTTTGCAAAAACTGTGTTAATGCACCAGTTAGAGTTCAAGTTAATGATTAAAAGTAGATAAATGTGGCATTAGGGTTTCCAACCCTAACACTGAAACATAGAAGTTGACGGCAGATAAGGACCGCAAGGCCCATCCAGTCTGCCCATTTCTTATTCTACTTTATGAATGTGTCATTGGCCTTTGCTCTGTCGATGGTCTATCTATTCATACTCATCTGTATTACTCCTTATGCATATCCCATGCCTGTTTGAAGCCCTGCACTGTATTCACATCCACCACTTCCTGAGGTAGGCTGTTCCATGCATCCACCACCCTTTCTGTGAAAAGAACTTCTCACATTACCCCTTAATTAGCCTCCCCTAATCTCATACTGTGTCTTCTTGTCCTGCTGTTTTCTTATATTGAAACATGTTAGATTCTTTCACCTTTGTTAATGCCTTTAAGGTGTTTGAATGTTTCAATCATATCACCTCTCTCCCTCCTTTGCTCTAGGGTATACATATTGAGCTCTGTCAGACTGTCCTTATGTGTTGTCTATGTAGTCCCTGTACCATTTTGTTGCCCTTCTCTGGACTGCCTCAGTTTGGTTAGTGTCCTTACAAGGTGTGGCTCTGTACTGCACGCAGTAGTTCAGATGAGGCCCAACCAGTGTCTTGTAAAGAGGATTCATTACTCCTCTTCCAACTTGTGATACCCTACTAATGCACCCCAACATCCCTCTAGCCTTACTCACTGCTTTAGTGGTCTGCTTGATGATTTCAGGTCGGTGATGATGACGCCAAGTCTCTTTCTTCCCTTGTGACTGCCAGCAACTCCTCCCAGCCTATAGGTGGCTTCAGGGTTTCTCGTCCCTATGTGCATAATCTTGCATTTCTTTGTGTTAAACCCCAATTGCCACTCTTCCGACCATTTTGCTAGTTTATCAGATCTCTTCTCATTCTGCCCACTCCATCTGGATCATCTAATCTGTTCGAGATCTTGGTGTCATCTGCAAACAGACAAACCTTACCCTCCAGTCCATCTGCAATGTCAGTGATGAAGATATTGAAGAGGACTGGCCCCAGGACTGATCCCCTGAGGGTACCCCACTTGTGACTTGCATCTGTTCTGACTGTATACCATTTACCACCACTCTCTGTTTTCTGACCATCAACCAGTTTGCCACCCAGTTGACCAATGTCTGACCCACCCTAAGCCTACCCAGCTTATTAATCAATCTTCTATGTGGAACAGTATCGAAAGCTTTGCTGAAGTCAAGGTAGGTGACATCATCTGCTCCCCCTTGGTCCACCACTCTGGTTACCCAGTTAAATAAATCTATGAAATTAGTTTGACAGGACCTTCCTTTTGTAAACCCATGCTGGATCCTGTGCTCCTGTGGATTCCTGGTGTTGCACTGTCCTTTCCTTAAGGAGTGCCTCCATAATCTTGCCCACTACTGAGGTTAAACTGACTGGTCTGTAGTTCCCTTGCCTCCTCCCTGCTACCACTCTTGTGGAACAGATCACATGAGCCTTTCTCCAGTCTTCTGGGACCTCTCCTGTGCTCAGAGACTCACTAAACAGTTCTGATAATGGCTCTGCTAGTTCCACCGTTAGCTCCTTTAGTACCCTGGGATGTATGCCATCAGGTCCCATTGCCTTGTCCACCCTGAGCTTATCGAGTTCTTGTAGGACCCTTCCTTTTGTGAAAGGATTAGTGCACACCTCCCTCCCCCCTGTGTCCATGGTGCTGAGCTGTGGGCCCTGCCCTACCTTCTGTTCAGTAAATACTGTGCAGAAGTATCTATTTAGGATAGATGCTTTTACATGGTCCTCTCCTCACACACACCCTTATCCCCATTGATCTTAGCAATAGCCCCCTCTGGACTTTCGCCTTTCACTAATGTATCTATAGAAAGTCTTGTCACCTTCTTTTACTGCTCATGCTAGTGTTTCCTTGGTTTTGGCCTTTTCCTGCCTTACTGCCTTCCCTGCTTCCCTTAGGGAAGTTTGGTATGCCTCCCTGTCTTCAGCCTGCTATGCTCCCTTATATTTCCTGAAGGCCAGCCATTTGGCTCTGACCTTTTGTGCTACTGTGTTTGAGAACCAAAGTGGTTTCCTTCTTCTTTTGCACTTCCTTTTCTCACTAACACAATGGGATGTTGCTTCAAAAATTGCATCTTGCACCCTAATTCTCCACCTCCACCTGACAAGCACCAAAATGAGAAAACATAGGGTTTTGAGTCTGTGGAGTATTGGCAAATCAGTGCTGAGGTCTTCCTTGGGGATGTCAGCCCTAATGCTCAACCCCTCTCTGAGCAAACAAGGTTACACATTATCTCTTTTCTTTATACAGGGAAAGCTGGGCCTACTGTAAAGAAAGCTACAACAGATTCTGTTGGCAACATGTGTCAAGACTTTCTTCAATACCTTTGCAGAGTATATTACTATGAGGCACTGGCTTGGAGCTGTACCTTTTTCATCAGATAGGAGGGTATGGGCCGGAGGAGAGGTCAGCATTAGGGTTGGCAACACCAAGGAAGGCCCCACCACTGATTTGCCAAGACTCCAGAGACCCCAAACCCCAATGTTTTTTCCTTACACGCTTGGAGGGTGGGGGTGAGGAGTTAGGGTTGGAAATCCTAATGCCACATTTCCCTACTTTTGTGGCACTAATTTGAACCCTAACATAAATAATATAAAAATGCAGCACTAGGGCTACAGACTCCTTGTTTTGTTTTGATTTTTTTTATATTTAAAACATTTGTAAATATATTATATCCCCAATTCACCATGTCTGTCTTGGTGCATCCACTCTTTCTCATTATGGCAGTATACTGTACTTGGATCAGCAGAAAGGGATTTGACCAGAAAGCACACTGTATGGTATTAGTTTACATTGGGACCATCCCCCCCATCCAAGATCGGTGGGAATTTTATGGCTGCACTGGTAGGGCAAAGAAAACTATAGAGTCTGACTGGGCTCAGTTTCATGGAATGCATTAATAGGGCCACTCCAAGTGTGGGACTCTGCAGAATGGCTTGTTTCATAAAAGTTTCTAAAGAGATGCAGGCCTGTGATGCAGAGAGCTGAGGCGCTGGATGCCTTACCTTGGGTCATGCCGCAACCTGGCTCGAACAACCTTGTTCACTGGGGAGCCAGCATGGGGAGGGAAGGATTGAGCAGCCAAAGGCAGCTTCTTGTTCCAGGAAGTTGCTCTCCCCCATGTTCTGCTCCCATAGGGTGGAAGTCCGATGAGTAGTGTAGGTGGGAGGGGTGGCAGGTATGCCAGGGTGGGGTGTAAGGGCTGAGCAGTTGCCGAGTGCATGTGCGCCTCCATGCACATGTACTGCCATGATTGTCAGGTCATGGGATGGGGAGAAAACAGGGAAAATACCAAAATTACATATAGAAAAAGTTTCTACAGAGCATAAGGAGATGACAAAACAGTTTCTGTATTAATGTGTGTGAGAAAGCTGTGCATGATTTATATTTCATTGTTGTTACAATTTAAAGAAATGTAACTGGGTTTAAAATGTAAAGTAATAACCCACTAATTAAACACTTACGTGATAAATACTTGAACTAATGAGTAGCGATTTTGCTCTTGGAAATGTGCTAAATGTAATTGATGTATTGGGCTAAGAAAGGCTTTCTTTAGAACACTAAGTGGCAAAGATTGCTTCATGAGTGCACATTCTAATTTATTCAGCCATTATTATGCAGAGGACCAGAAAGGAATAATGTTACACTAGACTGGGCACAGCCGGGGGCAATGCCAACATAATTTTAATTTCTGTGTCTGGAGCAAAGTCAAGATCTAGCACCAACAAACCACTATTCTTCTGGGAATAATTATAAATCTCATTATGTTTTAATCTTTGTAATTCTGATTAGTGGCCACTGGCCAGTACCACATCACTGTGTCCCTGTAGGACAGTAGAAACCAGAAGAAGATGCCAAAGACTGCAAAAATATATGAGTGTCCTGATTCTCATTGGCTTCCTCACCACAGTTATACTGTAGACATAAATCCCCCATCACCAGTATCCTAACACGGGCAACATGTATATTATAAAAGCCACATTAATGTTAATATTATGTCCTTGTTTTTCAACTGAAACAAATACAGTATTTTTTTTAAAGAGAAATACAAGTAGAAAACTATAAATTGCACTACAGTTTTTCAGTAAGGTTCTTGACTCTGTCACACATTTATTTATTTGAAAATTGTTAACTGGGAGAGACACACTGAGTCAAGGCTTATTTCCAGGTACAACCCAGGGGAGGAGACCAGTACAAGAACACTGTACAATACATTATAACAAAACAACATTTGGTAAAAAGATTATGCAAAATTAGAATAAATACAACAATTGTAAGGACAGAGACTAAAGTGTGGTACAGTTCATTTAGAACACTTAACAAGTGCATATTCAGAAATGGCAGCAATACGCAATGAACAAGAACAATACTGACAACAGACAATTGACCTGTAGGGCATGTTCCTGCCTGACCTTGTAACGGAGGGAGAAAACTTTAGTGCTGTGGAAGTGAGACCAAGGCAGGAGCCAGGACCTAGCTAGCTGCTTTGCTGGGAGTAAGGCTCGGCCGGAAAGGTGTCAGGTGGAAGAGTAACAGGAACAGGTGGAGAGGGGTTGGAATTTCAACAAGTGCTTGAGGGAGCCAGGGGATGGGAGTGGCAGAGGAAGGAGGGGAGTTTGTTCCAGAGTGAGGGAAGTTGATAGGAGAAGGCAGATTTGCGGAGCAAATGAGCAGGTGTGAGGAGTGGCAAAAGTGCAATGGTCCCTGGAACAGAAGGAACATGGAGCAGTGGGAGCTGGCAACATGGACTGTTGGTAAAGAATATGCATAATCTGAGTGTGGGGGACCAGCTTCAAGATGGGTAGGAAATGGTCTGGGTGACAGAACCCAAAGGGATTTGTTTTAAGTAATGGGGAATCCTCTGGGATCAGGGGTTCTACTAGTGGTGCACCACAGGGATTGGTCTTGGGATGGGGCCTCTTCAACTTCTTCATCTGTGACATGTGGTAAGGATACAGGGAAAGATATGTCTCAGTACAGATAACACTAGATCTGTGACCCGTTGGCTAGTGAAGATGGGGTGAGAGTTATGAAGGAGGACCCAGCAACATTAGAGAAGTGGTTGAAGTTATAGCAGTTAAAATGTAATGCCAAGAAGTGTAAGGTGATGCACATGGGTGTAAAAAATGACAAAACTGAACAGAGCATGGGGAGGTAAAGTAGTAGTGGAAAGCTTAACAGAGTCGCAGGACCTGGGAGTGATCATTTCAGACAATCTGAGGATATCAGCACAATACAGCAGGGCAGCGAGAATAGCAAATAGGATACTGGGGTGAATAAAAAGGGGGATCATCAGCTGGAGCAGAGAGGTGAGTCCCCCACTTTAAAGGCCTTTTGTTCATTTTCACCGGGAGTACTGTGTGCAGTTGTCTTGGAGACTGCATTTAAAAAAGGACAGGGATAGAGCGGAGGTTGTACAGAGGAGGGTAGCCAAGATGATCCAGTGACAGCAGGAAAGGACTCATGAAGAGAGGTTGACAGATCTAAACATGCACTCGCTAGAGTTGGGAGGGGAGTCATAACTGAGAGATGCAAATATAGATGTTGCAAAGTTTAACTTTGATAGCAAATTTCTGGTGAAGCTGCAAAATTTGCCTTCATGAAAAACTTTGCAAATTGCCCACTTCGCCACTTTGTCACTTCGTATTGAGTATTCCTTGGGAAATGGCACTTTTTGAGACAAAGTCAGATGAAATTAAATCAAAGTTACAACTGCCTCAACCTTGTTTCCGGAAAGTGCCACTTGCCTCGTAAAAACTTTGCAAATTTGGCACTTCACACTTCTCGAATATAGTAAACTTTGCAAATTATTTTATGGAGCCGGTTTGCCAACTTCACACATCTCACATGAGATTCAACCCCATGAACTACTCACATATGGGGAGTGGTGGGGAGAGGAAAGACTGAGTTCTAGGTTGATTAAAATTAGGATATGAACCTAAAAGCAATTTGCCGAATTCAGCTGAGCACCACAACATACGAGGCATATTACTGTAGTTCTTTTAAACCAATAGCCCCCTTATAATAATGAGCCCTCTTTTAGCACATTGAATAGGGGTGAATGAAAATGATAAATACATTGCACACAATGCACTAAGGGAAAACCTGCGTTCTTCATCTACACTGGCTGTTCGGTGTGCCGGGCTGCCCCCACCCCCCCCCATCACCTTGCTGCTGGAATTCTTACAATGTTGTGAGCATTTCACTGAAATACAAGGTGACTGAGTTATTGCAATGCAGCTGCCATTATGTTTGGATTCCAGTAGTGAAATGGGACTTTGAATTTAAAACTGCTTTTGAAGCATGAGAAAGATCACGGAGTCTTTGGCATAACTGATAATAAGTTAGTGTTGAAGGAGAAGCAATTTAGATGTATGGAATGCTCCTTTCAGAGGCTTTGAACTCCACAAGTTGGCTATACTCATATAGCCAAAGATAAGGGAGAAACCAATATAATAGCCACTTTAAAATCACTTTTTAATTAGTTTGGTTAGCCTCTATTTGGGTGCTATTGTTTAACATGATTGCCAGCTACATTGTCTGTGTCACACTGTTTTTAACACTTTCAGCATTTGGTTTGGTTGTGCAATTAACTGATTGGGGATGAGTGTGTACAAAATAGCTATGCTGGTTTGAGCAACTAACCTTTTCAACAAAACACATGTGCATGAAATGCTGAGGTGCAAATTGATTCAGATAATCCAAAATAACAAAACAGGACAGTAGCAACCAAAGATAAAAATAATTATTAAAATTTGACCGCTAATGTCTGTCCATATATCATGTATGATACAATCAGGCAAGACATTTACACTAAAACTGGTCTTCATTAACAAGGAACTGGAAAGGATTGCATACCTATATATAGAAAAGTTGGTGGAACGTTTGAAATTCAGCCATTTTTATTAATTATCTGTGTAAATGTTCCTGTACTGCTGCAGGTTTACTTGTTATATTACATATTACTTGTTATATTATATAGACAGATAATAAAGGGTGGCTCAGGGCTTACATCAAGCCCTGTGCCACCGGACTAAAGATTTTCAGTGCGCCAAGCCACTTTTGCCACAACTGCACCCAATTTTCCAATCCCGGCGCAGTTACAACAGTTTCTATAGTGATGCAGCAGCTTGCACCAAATATTTGCAAGCTCTGGTAACATAGGTCCCCCAGAGTGCAAGCTAGACCACAAAATGTGGTCTATGAAAGCGGCGAGCAGCTCAAGGGATAGAAAATCCTGATTGCCTGTTGAGAATGCCGAAGCCCCATGCACCAGATGTTCATGCAGCAGGGCTTGTTGATTTCTTAACATTTGGAAAATTCTGCCCATGGTTTATGTGAGACAAAGCATGTGGATTTCAAATGTTAATTTGCAAACATAAGTAATGTTCATGTTTTTGCTATTATGAATTGATGTTTTATAGGAATGTACCTAGAGCAGAAGGAGGCTGTGGATCTAGGAAGAGAAGGATACAATGTAGGAATCAAAAGGACACCCCAGAGACAGGAGGCACCTCATACACAGTTTCCAAGGGGGACAGAAGGGGGAACTAGATCATAGTGGAGAGAGAAGTAATCAGGGGAAGGCGTTAGTCATATGAAGAAGAAAGGGAGAACAGGGTAATGGTGCTGAGGGAAATAGGGGCATAGGGATGAAGAACTCAAATAGGTTCTCTATACTTTAGGGTTTGAATGAACAAGGGGCCAGAGCTGTGCTAGGAGGGCGGGAGAAGGTGCATACAGATCTAAGTAGTGAAGGACATGAGGAAAGTAGGGAGAATCAAGGCAGGAGGTGTAACTGGGGGAAGGAGGCTGGGAAGTCATGTAGGGAGGTTAACACAAGGGGGAAGACTAAGGGTGAGAGGGGTACCTGGTGTAGGAAGGCTCAGAAACCAGGAGGGGAAGATAACACTGCAAGCAAGTGCAAGGAGGACCAGGAAGGAAGAGGCCATAGCGAGGCAACAGCATCCCCAAGGGAGGAACACAGGAGGGGGTGAAAACCAGGGAGAGACCAAAGGCAGGGAAGTAGCTGTGGAACAGGAGGAAGACTAACACAGGAAGGAAGGACAACATAGAGGGCACTCTGAGAGCATCTGGCTGAGTGGGGAGGAGGTAAGGGACAAGGAGAAAGGAGGCCAATGCAAGACAGCAGCATCTCCAGGGGAGGAGCCCATGGGGTCAGAAGGTAAGCTGAGGGGCAAACCAGGGGTAACCAAGGGAGGGGAGAAAGTGGGGGAACAGGAGGGTGACAAACATGGGAAGGAGAGACAACATAGAAGTTACTCTGTGGGAAGGAGGCTGAAAGGGGAGGAGGGAGTAGTAATAATTGGGGACTCCATCTTTTATTTATCTTTTTTTATTGAAAGTTTTACCAGGAAGAACATACTGAGCAGCAAGTGCTCGCTTCAGACGTGTCCGGGGTACAAGACATACAAGACATACAGAATAGGAACATTGAATACACCAGAAAATAAATACATTGAATTCAATTACAAATACAATTTCTTTTTTACATTATGGTACATAAGTGAGGTCAGAGACTTTTACAAGTATTTCAGTGCAAAGACTAGATTTGCTGGCAAAGGCACCTAGCTTCACCCGAGCTCTTTTATTCTAGGTTTGCGGTAAGGACAGAGCAAGGAACATTATCAGAGCAAGGAAAAAGATTAAGGCTTCTTTTGCTAGGCAGATTTACTGTGTGTTACTATTTTGTGCTCAAGTGGTTTATTACTGTTTTTTTGCTAACATTTTACTGCTTTATTGTTCTCTAATTCAAATTGCTGTTGCATGGTATACTTTCTGCTGCATTATTACAGGGTGTGCCTACAGGTTTTGTTACTGTTTTGAGCTTACAGATTACTGCTGTAATCTTCTCTGATTCAAACTGTATTTTGCAAAGTCTATCTTCTGTTACTGCTTTATATTTCTCTGTAGCAAAGTGTTTTTTGCAGGGTATATCTTCTGTGAAATTGATACAGGTGGTGCTTACATTTTTTTATCTATCATTAGGCTAAGCAAAATTACTGTTTGCTACTGTATATCAGGAAATATTCGCTATCCTTTTATATTCGCTATCTTCGTGTTTTTGGAAAATGGGCCAATTTAAAAGGATCGCTAATATTTCCTGAAACCGGTTGATACAGAAGACTGCATGTAGTAACACTTTGTTGCGGGCATTCAGGTTAGCAAACCCAGCAAATAAAAGTGCAAAAGAAAAAAAAAAATGATTGTCACATTTCAATTTCAGCTTCTGAAATCCCTGCTTCAACAAAACCACAGACACAGGCATCACTTCTCTGTTTGATCTGACACTGACTGCTCTCTCAGAAATCTGCTCCGAGATGAGGCCAGCATACCAACTGGTAAAACAATCCATTTTAGAATCAACATACTGGTGGGCTTGTCTATTTGTCAGGAAGTGTGCTGTTCGTGATGGGTAGGGCAGTGAAGATGAAGAACATTTTATACAGCTGCAATTAATATAGGTTACTGCAGGTCAGAAAGAAAGCAGAAATTACAGGGCAATTACAGGGTGTTACTGCATGTCAGCTAGCTGACTGCTGCGATTAACAGCTGAACTTAAAAGCTACTTAGGCACACAGTAACACAAGAGCAGTTATCGGGCTGGTCATTTAAGCTTAGCTTTGTTTTTTGTTTACTGATAATTAGAGTGAAAATTGCATCCAGTAGTGGAACCGCAAACATTTTCTGGTGCGAACAAGTTTGGGAAACTGTAAGCGTTAATATTAGCGGGTGTGAACATATTCTGCTGTACAGTATTTTATTTAATTTTTTTGCTGAAAGGTTTTTGGTTTGGTCTCAAAGGTGTTGCAGTCTCCTTCTCACATTGAAGGAGCTAATTACTTTCCTCCCACAGCTCTTCCAGGGGGTTAGATGTGTAACTGGGGAGGGGGGTGGCACTGACAATGTTTTAGTAACTTCCAACAGAAGGAAGAGTTAAAAGGTCAGGCTAATTGGTGTTTTTGAGGTGGAAGACTAGGTTTACTGGCAAAGGTACCTAGCTTCACCTGAGCCCTTTTCTACTAGGTTTGCTCGTAAGGACAGAGCAAGGAACATTATTAGAGCAAAGAAAAAGATTAAGGCTTCTTTTGGCTAGGCAGATTTACTGTGTGTTACTATTTCCTTTTGTGCTCACAGGGTTTATTACTGCTTTGCTAACATTTTAGTGCTTTATTGTTCTCTGATTCAAATTGCTGTTGCATGGTATACTTTCTGCTACATTATTACAAGGTGTGCCTACAGGTTTGTTACTGTTTTGTGCTTACAGATTACTGCTGTAATCGTCTCTGATTCAAATTGTTTTTTGCAAGGTATATCTTCTGTTAAAGTGTTCTGTAGGTTGTGCTTACAGGTTTTGTTACTTTTACTGCTTTATTTTTCTGCAGCAAAGTGTTTTGCAGGGTATATCCTCTGTGAAATTGTTACAGGTGGTGATTTACAGGTTTTACAGTTTTATCTATCATTATGATTAGGCTAAGCTTTCAGGACTACTGCATTTGTCAATTAATTGTTTCTGTTCTTACCTCCTTGTTTCTTTTGTCCGTGGTTCTTCTTTTTCGGCAGGAGAAGGGCTCAGCCACCCACACGCTTCCCCAACCACCCCATGGTACACTCCTTTTATAGAGTAGGACAGTTGTGACATTTCCTGTAGCAAAGCAGGAAGGGGAGGATCAGAATAGTATCCACACTGTGACCTCACATACAGGGGCACAAGTAATTTAACTTGTTATAATAAGTTATACAAAAACAAACAAACAAAACAAAAAAATCTAACTTTTGCTTTTGTTTTCCTCCTTCTAATTTCTTGGACTAGGTTATAAACCCAGAAACTCAACTGGAATAGATATTATTAACTGCAGGTACTGCGGGATACTTTTCAAAAGGGCAGTTATACAGGATTTAGGACACTGTCCTACATGTTGGAACATTGGAGATCTAAGGGCTCAGCTCCAGGCAACATGGGCAGAAATTGCACACCTCAAAGCGCATATTCAGGAGGAACTATATTATAAGAACCGCCAGCCATTTCTCCAACATCCAACTGAAGTACTATGTCCGCAGAGGGTAGTTGGTCCGTGAGGTTGGCAGGTGGTTAGGAGGGGCAAATCAGGTGCCCCATCACTCAGTGCTTTCCAATGTATCACCTCCCCAAACCATATAAAAACAACAAACAGGTATCTGCCTCTATCTCCGAAATCAAACAAAGGGGCAGAGGACACTGCAGAGCAGGACACTGCAGTACAGGAGCTAACGTAATAAAACTTGCCCAAAACAGGGACCAAAACAAAAAAAGCAAAAAGGAAATCCAAAACACTTCTGATCATAGGAGACTCCATGATTTGAGGAGCTGATACCTACCTCCAGCTGGGGGTAATGTCAAATGTCTCCCAGGTACATCAGCGTGGAGAGACACTGGCCGCATTGCTAAAATCATGGAGGAAGGAGGATAAAAATTGATGTCCTGGTACACATAGGACTAATAATCTGCCAGCTGGTCAGTTGTGGAGACCAAGGAACACCTGACTAGGCTGGCAGACAAACTGTCATCCATTTCATCCTGCATCTCCTTTTCTGAGATCCTGCTGGTCTGGGTGAGGTGGGCAGATGGACGGAAGTTCAGAGAAGGGGAGATAGGGGAACTAAACATGTGGCTCAAGGGCTGGTGCCAGGAAAAACAACACACATTTGTAGGTAACTGGCAACAGTTTTGGGAGCAAAAGTTCTTTAAATTTAATGGACTGCATCTGACTAAGGAGGGAGTCAGTGCATTGGGGCAGAAGTTTGACGTCTTTGCAGAATATTTAAACTAGCAAATGGAGAGCGTGGAGCAGCACTCAGTACATTGAACGGGAATGGGAAGAACACCCCTCCACCCTCAGCTTGTGATCAAACAGGAGTTCAGCATGTTTGTAGTTCATCTGCATCACCAGGTAAGGAAAAAGGTATGGCTCCCCATATGATGTGCAGGGGAAACGCAGGACTCGTCCAACAACTAACACACTGAAATATGGCCAATTGAAAATCATGTACACAAATATCTGCAATCTGGGAAACAAGATTCAAGACCTACAGGCAAAGATGACAGAGGCTTAACTGGACATAGTAGCCATTAGTGAGACATGGTTCACCAGTAACCACACTTGGGAGACTTCAGTACCCTGCTATGTACTGTTCAGAAGAGACTGAGGTGCAATGGGGGGGGAGTGGCTCTTTATGTCAATGAAAATATCAAAGCTACAGAAATTCAGAATACACATAAGGAGCCAGAAGAACTGTGGGTCATCCTGGAAACAGGAAATGGGACAGCCATACGAACTGGGGTTGTACACAGGCCTCCAGACCAGGGGGAGGACATAGACACATTACTGTTAGAAGATATACAAAGCATGACAGCTAAAGGGGAGGTTCTGATAATGGGAGACTTCAACATGCCACATACAGATTGGTCAACTACCAGCAGAAACATCCACCAGAACTAGACACATAGTGGGTGTCCTGCATGGGAGGACTCAAACAACTAGTGCAACAACCCACAAGAGACAGGGCTATCCTAGATCTAGTACTGACTAACGGGAAAGGATCACAGATCTCCAGGTAGAAAGTCACCTGGGGCCAGTGACCATCACATGGTATGGTTCAATTTGGCCACTAGAATTAAATCATCCCATTCAAAGGCAAACATATGGGATTTCAGAGGAGCTGACTATGATAAGATGGCCAACAGAGTTAAGCTATCCCTGGCAAAAAGAAATACAGGTGAGGGGGTACAGGCAAAGTGGGCAAGCATTAAGGATGCAATACTTGAAGCATCATCCCATTGTGTTATGGAGAAAAGCAAGAGCAAAAGAAGGAGGAAACCACTTTGGTTTTCAAAAACAGTAGCAGAAAAGGTCAAAGCCAAAAGGCTGGCCTTCAGGAAATATAAGGGAATGCAGCGGGACGAAGATAGGGAGGCATACCAAACTTCATTAAGGGAAGCAGCGAATGCAGTAAGGCAGGTAAAGGCCCAAACCAAGGAAACACTAGCACATACATTAAAAAAGGGGACATGACTTTCTATAGATACATTAGTGTAAGGAGAAAGTCCAGAGGGGGTATTGCTAAGCTCAAAGGGGATACGGGGGAGTGTGTGGAGGAGGACCAAGGAAAAGCATCTATCCTAAATAGATACTTCTTAGTATTTACTGAGGAGAAGGTAGGGCAGGGCCCACAGCTCGGCACCATGGACACAGGAGGGAGGAAGGTGTGCACAAGTCCCTTTAAAAAAGAAAGGGTCCTATAAGGGCTCAATAAGCTCAGGGTGGACAAGGCAATAGGACCTGATGGCATACATTGATGGGTACTAAAGAAGCGGAGGTGGAACTAGCAGAGCCATTATCAGAACTGTTTAGTAAGTCTCTGAGCACAGGAGAGGTCCCAGAAGACTGGAGAAGGGCTCATGTGATCCCGCGCTACAGAGAGAGGTTGCAGGAGGAGGCAGGGAACTACAGACCAGTCAGTCTTATGTCAGTAGTGGGCAAGATTATGGAGGCACTTAAGGAAAGGATAGTGCAACACCTGGAATCCATAGGAGCACAGGATCCAAGACAGCATGGGTTTACAACAGTAAGGTCCTGTCAAACTAATCTCATAGATTTCTTTGACTGGGTAACCAGAGTGGTAGACCAAGGGGGTGCAGTTGATGTCACCTACCTTGACTTCAGCAAAGCTTTTGATACTGTTCCACATAGAGACATAGAAGATTGACTAATAAGCTGGGTAAGCTCAGGTGGGTCAGAAGTTGGTAAACTGGTTGGTGGGCAGAAAACAGAGAGATGTGGTAAATGGTATGCAGTCAGAAGAGATACAAGTCACAGGTGGGGTACCTCAGGGATCAGTCCTGGGGCCAGTCCTCTTCAATATCTTCATCAGTGACATTGCAGATGGACTGGAGGGTAAGGTTTATGTGTTTGCAGATGACACCAAGATATGCAACAGAGTAGATGATCCAGATTGGGTGGGCAGAATGAGAAGAGATCTGGATAAACTGGCAAAATGGTTAAAAAGAGCGGCAACTGGTGTTTAACACAAAGAAGTGCAAGATCATGCACATAGGGAAGAGAAACCCTAAAGCCACCTATAGGTTGGGAGGAGCTGCTGGCAATCACAAGGAAGAAAGAAACTTGGGCATCTTCATCCCAGATGACCTGAAATCATCCAAGCGGACCACTAAAGCAGTAGGTAAGGCTAGAGGGATGCTGGGGTGTATTAGTAGGGGTATCACACATTGTAAGAGGGAGGTAATAATCCCTCTTTACAAGACACTGGTTAGGCCCCATCTGTAGCACTGTGTGCAGTACTGGAGGCCGCACCTGCACAAGGACATTAACAAAATAGAGGCAGTCCAGAGAAAGGCAACCAAAATAGTGCAGGGACTGCATCAGAAAACATATGAAGACAGATTAACGGAGCTCAATATGTATACCCTAGAGCAAAGGAGGGAGAGAGATGTGATATGATCGAAACATTCAAACATCTTAAGGGCATTAACAAGGTGAAAGAGTCTAACATGTTTCAATATAAGAAAAATAGCAGGACAAGAGGACACAGCATGAGATTAGAAGGAGGCCGATTAAGGGGTAATGTGAGGGAGTTCTTTTTCACATAAAGGGTGGTGGATGCACAGAACGGCCTACTTCAGGACATGGTGGATATGAATACAGTGCAGGGCTTCAAACAGGCATGGGATTGGCATAAGGAGCAATACAGATGAGTGAATAGATAAACCATTGAAAACTACAGACCTATGGCACATTCATAGGGTAGAAAAATGGGCAGACTGGATGGACCTTGCTGTCCTTATCTGCTGTCCAACTTCTATGTTTCTGTGTTTCTGTGTAATGCAGGGAGATCACCCAGGAATCAGTGAGACCAGTGTGGGATAAAGTTTTTTGAGACCAGTGTGGGATAAAGCTAAGGGGTGAGAGCATATGGGATGTTAGAGGCAGGTGCAGGGGGAGTTGGAATGGTTTTTAATGAGGGAAGTGTGAACATGAGATGATTGGGCAAATTGGATGTTGTATTGGAGGGAGTTTCAAAGAGTTGGGAACTTATAGAAGAAGGCAGCCTGACCTACTGAGGAGGTCTGATGTGGGACAGACAAGGTGAGATGGTCTGAGTTTCTGAGCGAATATGGGGGGGAGATGGAGAGGGAGGAAGATAGATAGGAAGGCAAGGACTGGGCCCAATATTTAGCCACAAAGGTGGCACAATGGGCAAGCGGTCTGTCCTCTCAGGAGGGAAGTGATAGAGAGCAGTAAAGAGTACAGTGGTGTGTGAGGGGGGGAACAGTCGAGGGCGAAGCGGCAGAAAGAGTGAAAGCTTGTGTCCAGTCTGGTTAAGGAGGTGGAGGGAGCGGCACTGTAAACCATATCCCCATAGTTAAAGATGGGGAGAATCATTTTCTGAACAATAGACTGGCGAGCCACCAATGGGATGCAGTTTTGGTTGCAGAACAGAGCACCCAGTTTAGGTTGCAGCTTCTTGTGTAAGGCCTCTATGAGTGCAGAAAAATTGAGGTTCCAGTCGAGCCAGACATCAAGGTATCTAAAGGAGGAGCAGTCCTTGGCAGAGTCCCATCCAGGGTGTGGAAGGTAGGAAGTGAGGTAGCTGAGAAGGTCTCTGCCTGGTACCAAAGGTAATGCAGACTGTTTTCTTGGCATTCAGGACAAGTTGGTTAGAGTGAAACCACAGCTAAATATTATTAAAATCATGCTGGGTCTGGTTGCCACCTCGGTAATGGAGGCCCAGTTGCATACAGAACAGTGTCATCTGCATACATATGGACAGAGGTATTGCAGAAGACAGAGGCAGATTGTTTAGAGAAAACAGAAACAGCAGGGGCCAAGGACAGAGCCTTGGAGCACACCAGTGGTTATGGGTAGAGGTGGGAGAGTGAGTTGCAAACTTTAACAGATTGAGACCTGCCTACTAGGTAAGAATGAAACGCGCTGGTGGCTTGTTGGAAAACCCTGCATTGGCAAGATTTGTGCGGAGGAGAGGATGTGACAGTGTTGAAAGCCTTGGCAAAGTCAACAGATATAGCAGAAGTAATAAGTCCCTGATCCATACCAGTTTGGATGGAGTCAATGATCCTCAGCAAGGAGGTGGTGATGGTGAGTGGGACCTCCTAAACCAAACTGAGATGGGATGAAAAACGAAGTGGAGCCAAGGAAGGAGAAGAGCTGAGATAGCACTAGGCATTCTTGCAGTTTGGCTAGAATGGGGAGGAGTGAGATAGGTGGTAGTAGTGGTAGTTTCCAGGGGTGGAGGGTCTCTGACCTTGGGAAGGAGACTACAGTAGCATGCTTCCATTGAGCCAGAACAGAGAAGAGGAGAAGGTAAGGTTTAGTAGGGAGGCAAGAGATGTTGCTATTGCAGGGGCAAATAGAGAGCATTTTGGCATCCAGTCAGAGAGGGCACTTGCCTTTGGAGGGTTAAGTGTAATAAGAGTATTAAAGACTTCCTGGGGGTAAGGGAGCTGAAGGAGAAGGAGGGGGATGATGTAGATTGGGGTGATTGTGGTCAAGAGGCGAAAGGGGCCGACAGCAGGGTTGATGTGCAGGAGCTAAAGAAGGAGTAAACTCCGTAGCTACAGATTGAGGGTCCATCGATGTAGTGCTGCCAGTACTAAGCACAGATGTAGGGGCCTGTGAAGGGTGGAGGAATAAAGATTTGACCACCTTCCAGAACTTAGAAGGGTGGTTTATATTGGTTAGGAAGGTGTCCTTGAAGTAATTAGCCTTAGCAAGTCTGATTGCCCAGTACAGGCATTGCAAAGCACTCTATATGCCTGGAAGTCAGTGAGGAGACCGGTGGATTTGTGTGTTTTCCACACATGGTCCCTAGTTCTAAGATGGCCTAGGAGATCGGCAGAGATCCAGGGTAGGTGAGTACCCCTCACATAGATCCACTTTAGTGATGTGTGTTTATCCCAATGGGAGAGAAGTTTGAAGGGAATAAGATGGGATAACTAGCAGTGGCAACAGGAGGGTGGAATGCATGCCAGGCATGACAGCCGGGAGGGTGGGAGCGAACTGTGTGGGGGCAGGGGAGGCCACACATTGTAGTTCATTTGGGCACTAACGATCTGGCAGGCTTCAAAGTCATGGTAGCACAGGAAAGGTTCTTAGAGCTGGGAACGATCTGTAGAGGGTTGGGAAAATCAGAGACCTTCTGAGAAGTGTTACCAGTCCTGTAAGCAAGCACAGTTAGAAAGGTGAGGATTGAGGAGTTCAACACGTGGCTGAGGGGGTGGTGTGAAGCAAATGGTTTTGGACTGGTGGGTGAGTGGGGTAGGACATGGGATAACAAAAAACATTTGCAGCAGACAGGTTGTTCCTAAGCAGGGAGGACACTAGGGTCCTGAAATGTAAGCTGGAAAACTACTTAAGGGACAGGATACATTTAAACTGAATGGGGGAGCAACAGATGGCAAGGGTCCCAGCACCAGGCATGGGGGTCCAAGGACCTCCCCCCTTAGGAAGAATGGCAGAACCCATGGGACTACAAGAGGTGGGGATAGTAGGGGGAGAGGTATAATCGGAGACAAAGAGGGCCATGGGACACACCAGAAGGCAGTGACCCTGAATGCAAGGAGCCTGGGAAATAAGGTAGCTGTCCTACAGGCACTATTGGCAGAAAGTAATGTGGATATAGCTGCCATTACAGAAACATGGGCAACTCAGTTCCATGACTGGGACCTAGGGATTCTGAGTTGCCAACTGTTCAGGAAGGATAGGGCTAAAGTTAGGGGGAGGGTGGTGTGGCCTTTTATATAAGAGAAGAGATAGACTGCAGTAGAGAGGAGGGGGAGGAGGGTATGACAGAGCACTTTGGGCAGTACTACAGAATACTGGTGGAGGAAGAATGCGAGTGGGGGTGGTGTATGAACCACCTTCATAGGAAACCGATCTAGATAGGGAGCTGGGAAAGCAGATCAGAAGAGCAGGGGTCAGAGGTAACATAGCAATTATGTGAGACTTCAACCTGATGGGAGTAGATTGGGAGCACCCCACTTAGCACCTGCAGCAGTGAACAGGTCCTCCTGGATACTATCCAGGACTGTTTTCTGACTCAGGGAGTCAAGGAACTAACATGGGAGGAATTCATATTAGATCTAGGATTGTCAGATGGGGACCATGTCCAGGACATGGAGGTGAGGGAATCTGGCAGGTAGTGACCACCAAACAGTGTGATTTTCAATCTGTATAGTGAAGGAAGTGGTCAGGACTAAAATGAAGGTGGTGGACTTTAGGAAGGCAGACTTCAACAAGATAGGGAGCATAGTGATGGAGCACCTGGCAATGATCCAACCAGGGAAGAATACGGAACAAAAATGGACCATCATCAAGAAGAGGTTGATTGAGGCCACCAACACTCGTACAAAGGCTCACAAGAAGACACTCAGAACAAAGAGACCAAGCTGGTTTAATAACAAAGTTGTGGGAAAGGTAAGGGAAAAGAGGGCAGCCTTCCTGATGTACTGTACAAGCGAATCGCAAGGGAAGTAGACAGGGAGATTTACATGAAGCAATCTCGAGAGGCAGGCAGGGAGGTCCAGACAGCCAAGGTTGAAAAAGAACTAAGACTGGCTCAGGGGACTAAGAAAGGTGAAAAGGACTTCTTCTGTTATGTTAAGGAGAAAAGAGTAGAAATAATGGGATAGTTAGGATCAAGAGGGAGGGTGGGTGGCTGGGTGGAGAAGGACGTGGAACAAGCAGAGGCACTTAATGAGTACTTCTGCTCTGTCTTCACCAAGAAGGCTAGTAAGCCCATGTCACAGGGGAAGATTGGGGTGCTCCTCAAGGGGGGAAAGGAGTATGAAGGGGAGCTAGAGGTAGACAGGGTCCTGAGAGGACTTAAGGAACTGCAGATGGACAAGGCTCCAAGCCCAGATGGGGTGCACCCTAGGGTTCAGAGAGAACTGGCAGAGATGTTGGCAGCTCCTCTGATGGACCTATTAACACCTCGCTTGAGGAGGGGTGTCCCTGGGACTGAAGGATGGCTCATGTGGTGGCTATCTACAAGAGTGGCCCTAGAGATGAACTGGGAAACTACAGGCCAGTCAGCCTAACCTCCATAGTGGGTAAGCTAATGGAGGCCACTCTGAAAGAAAGGCTTGTGTCCTTTCTAGAAGAGAATGGTATCCAGGATGACAGGCAGCATGGGTTTGTTAGGGGGAGGTTATGGCAAACCAACATGGCGGACTTCTTCGACTGGGTTACAAGGACCTTTGACAAGGGGTAGGCAGTGGATGTACTTTATCTGGACTTCAGCAAGGCATTTGACTCAGTGCCCCATGGCATGTTAGTCAACAAAATGAGGGACCTGGGGGTTGGGACAAACTGCTTGGGTGGGTAAAGAGCTGGCTGAAAGACAGGAATCAGAGAGTGGTGTTGGGGAGCTGTCTGAATCTAGACCTGTGACTAGCGGTGTCCCACAGTGGCTCAGTATTGGGACTTGTGTTGTTCGATATATTTATTAGCAACCTAGCAGAAGGGGTCAAGAACAAAATCTGTATTTTTGCAGATGATACTAAGCTCTGTGGGAGGATGGTCACGGAGGATGGGAGACATGATCTAAGGGATGACCTGGCAAAGCTGGAGAAATGGTCGGGCATCTGGCAGTTGGGTTTTAATGCTAAAAAGTGTAAGGTGATGCACATGGGAGCCAAAAACCCAGAGGCCAATTACTGGCTGGGGGGGTTCAGGTGATAGTATCAGAAGAAGAGAAACACCTGGGGGTTATGATGAGGGGGGACATGAAATACAGCACAGTGCCGCAAGGCAGCATCCAAAACAAACAGAATGTTGGGTTGCATAGTCAGGGGAATCACCTCTAGGAGGAAGGAGGTTATTCTGCCACTGTACAGGTCACTGGTGAGGCCACACCTGGAGTATTCCTTCCAGTTCTGGTGCCCCTACCTTAAGAAATATATCAAACTACTGGAGGCAGTGCAGTGGAGAGCAACCAAATTGATCCAGGGCATGGAGGGAAGAACATATGAGGAAAGATTGAGGGTGCTGAACATGTACTCTGGAGAACAGGAGAGGGAGAGAGGGGGATATGATTGAGACCTTCATATACCTAAAGGGCATAAATTAGACCAGCACTGAGGGCATCCTCAATCTAAGGAAGGAGGGTACAACAAAGGGTCACTGTCTGAAATTGGTGGGGGGCAGATTCAAGAGGAAATGAGAAGGCACCTCTTCACTGAAAGTGTGGTGAAAGGGTGGAATGAGTTACCAGAAGATTTGGTGGTGGCAAAGACAGTGGCCAGTTTTAAGAAGGGTTGGGACAGGGCAAAGAAGATTAGGCCAACACTGATCATGGGGGGGTTGGGTACGATAAGGGGGGAAGGGGAAGTACAACTCCAGGAGCAGTGGGGGTGGCAACTACTTGGTAAAACTAGCTGTGCACTTGAGCAGACTCAATAGACCATTATGGCCTGTATCTACTAGCAATTGTGTATGTTAGTATGTTTGTATGTACCCACTTTTCTATATATAGGTATGCAGTCCTTCCCAGTTCCTTGTTAATGAAGACCCACCTTTAGTACAAATGTTTTGCCTGATTGTATCGTACATTAAATATGGACAACACATTAGTGGTCAGATTTTAATCATTATTCTGTACCTTAGCTTTGGTTGCTACTTTCTCATTTTGTTATTTTGGATCATCTGAATTAATTTTGGGATTGGGTATGAGGTCAAATGTCAAATCATTGTGCACTTTATCATATATGCACCATTGCTGTATTTATGGTGGTCTTATGTATCTTGAAGGTGCTGACATAGAACTGATTAGCTGCCTAATTACAGTCATTTTGGAACCATAGCATCATTGGATCTATGGCTTTGCTGTTTTATATTATTTAACTATTTTGAACTGCTTACAGAGAAAGCAAATAACAAAAAGATTGAAAATGTGACAAAAACACATTTGGGGATCATTTTCCAAACAGTTAGATGCAGAATCTACCTAACAGGGTCCCGATGAGCCAGACAGATATGTTGGTCTCTCCAGGATGTAATTTTGTGGCTTTTGAACATTTAAAAAAAAAAAAGGGAACAAGATGGTGGCAAATGAAAAAGAATTATTCCAATATGAAAAGGATTCTTTTTGTTTCATACAGCCATTTTGAAATACTTACCAAACATGCTCAGAACCAAATGTTTCAAATTTTCAAAATTAAATAACTTTGGAACAGATTAATATTGTTTTCACCAAACAAGCAAAGGCACATCTGTGGACAAACCCCTTTCCACCCTGAAAATTCCAGACCAAAATTCCAAACCATCTAGGATGTAGGTAAGTTCAAAGAAGAAAAACAGCAAAACCAATGGGCAAAAATTACTTGCATTCTCAGAAACTGCATATCCAACTGGAATGAAACTTGGCACATTCAGAGAACTACCCTATGAGACCATGCTGCAAATTGTCATGCAAATCTGTTGAATGGTTATGAATTTATTAAAGTACAAAATTTGAGGTCTAAGGTTAACGTGGCTGCTGAACCTTAACTAAAGGAGTATGACTGCGTCTCCTATAATACATATCTATAGATATATACAAAAGCTATGTTAATGCTCAGTAAGGTTGCAACCACACAAAATGCAAACTGCACAAAGGTTGGAAATAAAATTAGTTTTGCAGACACAATGCCCAAAAGTTTGGAAACATCCTATTGGGGTTCTTATGTCTAACTTCCACATACCCTACCACATTCCCTACCCTCATGACCTAAGGAGAGTCTACATGTACAAGGCCATAGATCAGTGAAATGGTACCTCATATAGGGTCAACAAATTAAAATTGGTATATAGCAACACTACTTCCCACCTCTTCCCTTCCCTACCGTTGTGACCAATGGGCAAAATACATGTCCAGAGACATGCCACACAGGTCTGGTGTTTCATACACATTGTAGATCTGTAATTAGATTACTTTTTGTGTGCATGCCTATGAAGGTTTACATCCATTATAACCTGTGCCTTACTTGGCACACAGTATTGCACGCTGTCCACAAAACAGCAGAACTGTTACAAGTTTGAAAGTTCTCTACCTACTGCATAGTTGTGAGTTGCTTTTAAGACACACACTGAACGCAGAAATAGCCAAAAGCAAGCTATATGTTTGGGAGATGTATTTCATGCAAGGTCTTGTTGTGGCTGAATAAACAATCCCCCAGCACAGCTTTGTAGGATGGTGGTAGGCCTGTAACTTGGCCTTGTGCCACCGCTGTGGTGGAAAAAAATCAGTTTGTGACCTTGAAGACAGTTTGACTAGTAGGTTTAAAATATATTAGCCAACTCAATAATTTTAATGGCCATCATTTTCTAGGGCTCAAAAATCCTTTCATGGGCAGCTACTTAGCTTGATAGTAAGTATCAAAACTTGGTAGTAAAACCAACTGTTTTTCTGGCTCTTAGCCATCTAGTTAACTGATTTGTCTTACCCTAGACACAAGGGGAGGGGGGAGGGAAGGGAAGATAAGGGTTGCTATACACAAATTTTAATATGTTGAACTTGTATGAGGTACCATACCATTGATCTGTATCCTTGTACTTGTAGACTGTGCTTGGGTCATGTGGGAACCCTAATAGGACAGCTCCAAACTTTGTTGGCATTGTGTTTGCAACCCTAATAGTTTATTTCCAACCTTTGTGCAGCTTGTATTTTGTGTGGTACCAACCTTAATGAGAATTGATAGAATTTTGTTATAAATGTCCTTGTTTTCTTAGAAGGTTATGTAGTAACTTAACTGTGCCAGCAGTGTGTATACACACCTAAAAAACTATATGTTCTAAAACGTCTGGCAGTTTAAGGGTTAATTTGCTCATCCATTGAAAACCTTGTGTAACCCCAGTGAAAAATTAGAAGGATTTCTGTGAAGGGGGACACTGCAGCCTTTCCATGGACTGTTATGTACCACAATCCCCTGCTCTGGTGAGCTATGGGACCATTTTGGCCTTCAAACCGAAAGTTGAGTGCCCTAAAACATTTCCTTGGCACCCTCTTGCCAAAATCCTACATCCCCCCACCACTGCATCATATAATCAAGCCCCCCATCCCTGGATAACAGAACCCTTCCCCAACCCAACACATCCAGTAGCCCTTACCTCTATCTTTCCTCCCTCCTCCTTATAATAAAATAATAGTTGAAGTGTAGTGATTGACTGATTTGCATTGTCAGAAGCCTTCATTTGCCCCCCATCTCACCCTCCACTGTAGCATCCCTTACACACACTTTTCAAAGTGCATGCAAAATAGGAAGACCATCCTACTGCAAATTATGAAACTATTTATATTTTGAGTAGATTTTATATATTACATTATACAGTACTTTTCAAAGTCCACAAAAGTAGGAAACCATTGTACTGCAAATCTTAAAATATTTGTATTTTGAGTACAACTATATTCACATTTTGAGGTCATGTTGAAAAATAAATTGATAAAATATTACTTGGTGAACATTTGGATTTAATTTATTATAGCTAATTACTTTATTTAAATATCAAGACACATTGTGTAATTTGTAGTAACTTCTCTCACAAACACTTAACTCTTACCTCTACTTTTCAGTTCTTAAAAGTTACAATAGGTTAAAGTTTTTATTCATGTAGAATTGTAACATGGAGAAAAAACATCTGTCTAGTTTTAGCTGTTTTTTCTCTGTTTTTTAATGCACATTAAAAAGAACTCATTTTTTTAAACAAAAAAAACAGGACATATTCCCATGTGACATATACACAACTTGTAAGTTTCCTAGCTCAACTGTAGACCAGTTATCTGAGCACAAACGTTTAGCTAGCAAATCATGTAAAATATGTACTGAGGGTTAAGAGACCTTAGGCCTTAGAAGGTACAGTACATGGCAAATTTCACAGTCCTAGGGCCAGATATTCAAAATTTGCCCCAGGGCTAATTAGCACTGCCCGTGGGCAAACATAGCCCGGAGCACAAGGCAAGCTATATTCAAAAGGAAATAGCCCGGTGCTAATCCTGCTGAATATAGCAGTCTACAGCCGGGCAAACTGGTCTGGGAATGCAGGGCAAAATAGCGGAATAAGACAGCACTGAATATAGCAACAGGAAAGTGCAAACTGCAACTGCAGCTCATTAGACTTTGCAAGCCAGTGCTGCAGGTGGAGAACATGTGTGTGATTGCACAGAGCTGTCTCACATCTACTGCAAACACACCTCTCAACCTCCTGCCTCATAAATCAGGGACAAGACTTAAAAAAATCAGGGACAAAAGGTTTAAAATCAAGGACACACCTTAGCAATTGGTGATATCCACTCAGGAAGCTGGTAGAATAAGTGGTGTAGTGTAAAATGCATTTTCTAAGGAAGAGCACGTCTGTAACATTAATGTCTGACATTATGTTATGCTTACAACCCCCACTGTGTGGTCATGGAAACACAATTTGTAGGAGGGACAGAGTAAAGGTCTGAGGTAAAATCAGGGATGTCCCTAAAGTCAGGGACAGTTGAAAGGTATGACTGCAAACAACAATGTAAGCCACATACTGCAGAACTGTGCTTAGTGTGCTATGCTGAAGTGAGGTTTGCCCGGGGCTAACTTGATTGCACAATGCTAACACATTAGCCCCGTGCAAACTGGTTAGCCTGGGGCAAAATGGGAGCTATGTATTGAAAGCTCCCATGCAAATGAGCTTACTTAGGTAATCCGTGGGCAAACAGGCACATTTGCACCTCATTATGTGCCGTTTAGCATACAGTGCCATGCAGTTTGCCCGTGCTACTGGATGGTGCACACAGCTCCACCTTTTTGGTCGGAATGGAAGTACAGGCTGGATGTTGCAGGCCAAGGCATGCCCACAGCATCCCCTGTTGGTAGGAACGGAAATACAAGCTGGAAGCAGCAGGAACTGTGTGCTGGCAGGCACACCAGTGCATACATAACACCCATGCAGCTGTGCAAGCAGGACCTGTATATATGTTTGTGTATATATATATATTTATATATATATATATATATATATATATATATATATATAGTGTGTGTGTGTGTGCACATATCTATCATCATCTATCTATCTATCTATCTATCTATCTATCTATCTATCTATTCTATCTATATATATATTAGAGGCAAAAACTCCGTTTAATGCATTAGTTAGGTTGTTCCACAGCAACAAAGTGAGGAAATTCGCTGTTAGGTTGAAAACCCTAACTCTCGACCCACCCCCCAGCACCACACACACACAGACACACACACACATTCAAGTATGGGGGAGGACCAAGTCAACACAACCAATGACAGACATCCAGCAGCAGGTGACAGAAATAATAAACAATTGTCTAAATGTACTACAAGACATCCCCACCCACCTGACCAGGTACTGCATGCTCAGTGGAGATCAACAGCAAAACTGAGGCCATGTACACCAAACGTACACATCCCTGATTGCAGCTGCACACAACGTACACACTTAGTAGTTGCATGGCCTTACCTACCGATGCTCACACCACAGCACAACTGGTACTGTAGCCGTTATTCAATATAAATGCTGAAGGTGCATGATGACAGTTGTAGAAAGGTTTTAACACTAGTGAGTATACATTAATTAAGAGAAGCACATAAATTAACTACAAGACACTAGCATGCTCAAGATAAAGGTAGTGATACATTTAGTAGGTGATTTACATAGTAGTACATTTACTGCAATAGTTTACTCAACATAGAGAGGCTGATGTAAATGTATGGAAAAGCATTGCCTGTTCAATGCTGTGAAATTCGTACTGCCAGTATCACATGCATTCTTACTGATGAAGGTGCACTGCTGATGTACATACATAGACCTTCAGTGTGTTTCAATACTAAAGATGCAGTAAGTATTCTTTGTAAGAAAGATTGTAATTGCATGGATCAGGCCAACAACTTCTAAATATCATAGCACTACTGAGCCAACAATGATGTACCTGTATCGGACATGTATATAGGATAGATTTTCCTGTAGGCACTTCATCGAGTATGTTGTACCTGATAAAGACAATCTCATTGCATCTGTGATGACTAACTTATTCAAATAGTAATACATTTGCTATTGTTGCAATGAGTGATCTATGCCACTTATGGACACAGTGTGATTTTTTAACAGTTGTTTCATACTCAGGCTGTATGCCTACTGTTTGGGTTTGCCACACTTCTGTCACTGATGCTATCAAAGTGATAACTATGTTAATTGTGGTACAACAGGAATCAAGTAGGTATGGTGTAGATATAAACAGAATGTCTTTTAGTATTGATTTAACTCACAATGGGGTAAGTGTACTAGGACAGGAGGGGTTATCCTCTATCACTGACTCTGTCAGTTATAATCACACTAGGGTTTCGATGACTGTAATGATCAAGTTACACTGTTCATCTTCATGAGTTCATATTCACAGCCATTCTCCACCAACTAGACAGTGTATGGTGTAACTGGGTGGGACACTGTGTTGCAAAGCTGCTGCAGTGCCTAGCAGAGGGAGAGTATCTACTCATAAAGACAATTAAGCAATAAGGCATGACCAACAGTTATGTTAAATGGTCTGTTAATCACCCTGTAGGGTTAATGTTGAATGAGGCATATCCGAGTGCCACATGTCGCTAGACAGTGATAAACTGACCATTAACATAATACCTGGGAGTGGCTTATTGCTATCATAATAAAACTGTTTTTTAAACAACATTAAACCATGTTCATCATATGGTTAGGCTCTACATGTATGTTAATAAAAACTAAACATAAGGCTGTTACAATGTTTACAGTCAATTAGAAAGCTGCTTTTCTCAAACCCTTGTTATAATCAGAGATATTATACCTGTACAACTCCTTGGTTTTGCTGAACTCTATTGCTCAGGTGGCCCACCACAAGTGGTGTGGTCTGGTGTGGGGCATAGGTAGGTAAGGCCATGCAACTACTAAGTGTGGTACGTTGTGTGCAGCTGCAATCAGGGATGTGTACGTTTGGTGTACATGGCCTCAGTTTTGCTGTTGATCTCCACTGAGCATGCAGTACCTGGTCAGGTGGGTGGGGATGTCTCGTAGTACATTTAGACAATTGTTTGTTATTTCTGTCACCTGCTGCTGGATGTCTGTCATTGGTTGTGTTGACTTGGTCCTCCCCCATACTTGAATGTGTGTGTGTGTCTGTGTGTGTGTGGTGCTGGGGGGGTGAATTCCGAGTTAGGGTTTTCAACCCTAACAGCGAATTTCCTCACTTTTGTCACTGTGGAACAACCCTAACTAATGCATTAAACGGAGTTTTTTGCCTCTAATTATATATATATATATATTATGGTAGCACGGTAGTGCTACCATAGTTAGGGTTGAGGAGCCATTTCTATGTTAAACCCCAAAACTTTGCACCTTAATAACTTTGCAACCTTTTGACAGATTTGGCTTAAATTTGGAATACACGATCAAGAACCATACGCCTTGGTATCTGCCAAGTTTTGTACCGGTCAGATACACGGCTGTGGAGTTATTACATGATTCTCTGCGTGCGCTACGCTTTTTTCTGGAATTCTACGGTCTAGCGTACAGGTCGACGGTTTGTGACTGGCCCAAAATCTTCAGGGAACGGTGGCCGGGTACCCGATGTGCCTTTGAAGATTTGGTGAAAAAAATACGTTAAACGGTTATTCAAAACAATTACCCATTATAAGTCAATGGAAAAAGTTAACAAAAGTTTGACAGTGTCGCGAATGCATATTTACTGCAATGGGCCTGTTACTTTCGAAATCAGCCATTTTGTTTTCAGTTGGTGATCAGAAAATGGTTGGTATTTAAATTTGGGACCCTCTAGCAACCTAATTCTTTTGTATTCACCTAGTCAGACCCTGAGGATGCTTGCCATGTCTTTATTTTGTGGTAAACACCCCAGAAATATGTTTTTCAAATTTCTGGAAAAGTACTTTCACAAATTACTTTACTGTGCTCACGAAAGTGTCAAACTTTTTGAAAGCTTCACAAATTGATGCATAGTAGTTTTCTACCTGTGGAAAGTGACAGCGATTCTTTGGCACTGCGCTGCAAAAGAACGGTTGGGAGTTTTGGCTGAAATTTGAAGGAACACAGCCGACATCTCACAGATGTGCCTTTCAGTGTTGTATTGAAAAATATTACACGGCGGCAAAGTTATGGCACCCAAAGGACATTTTTCCCATAGGATAACATTACGGCGCTCGACGATTACAGGAATCCTTTGGCCCCTGCTGCAAAATAACAGTTTGGTCTTTTTCCTGAAATTTGGAGGGAAGACAGCCAGCAGCCCACAGATGTGCCTTTCAGTGGTTTGGTGAAAAAATATTACAGGGAGGCAAAGTTATGGTGCTTCAAACTTCTCTTTTTTTCCCATAGGATAACATTACGGCGTTTGACACGCCTTTCAGGGCCCGTATCTCGGAAACGGTGTGAGATACGGACTTTTCGTCGGAAAAATGTTTAGTAATGGGGGCTAAGTACAAAATTAGCTAGGACAGTTGTAAACAATATGAGTTTTAAATTTTTTTTCTATGTCGTACGGTTCCTGAGATATAACCTATTTAGTATTGCAAGTCCTCATTTTCTGCTCTGATATCCATTATTATGCATATATTCTTTGTACTCACTGTCTTTCTATGCAGCTTTTGGGAAAACCAGCCTGAGCGCTTACATTACTGTTACTGTTGCCCTTCTGCTTGCGGTCCCGCATTGCTTCATTTACTGTTGACGCCTGCGCCACCATGTGCGTTATCCTTGCGCTTACTTTCGTGCCGCGCTTCTGTTATTTTTGCCATTTGTGCTACAGTACTGTTTCTCTTCTGTTTTAGTTTGCGCCACCATGCCCATTGAAATTCTGTTTGCAGGCACCATGTTACTATGTGATAACACATCACGTGGTGACCGCCCCGCCTACGCCACCGTGTGCATTACCCTTTTTTTCTCATTCGCGCTTTATGCTACCATGTGCGCCTACTGTTAGCGCCTCTGTTTGCATTGCTGTTCCTGTTACTATGCCTCAAGAAGCTGATGAGATGGCGGGCCCAGCGGGTCCCGCGCTCCCGCCACCGCATTACATCTTCACTATTTCTCGCTATCATTCTCAAAAGAAGGGAATAGAGGCAAAACTCATTTAATTAGTTAGTTGTTTCACAGCTGAAAGTGAGAAGTGCAGTTGTTGAAACTCTGACCTCTGAGCTCAACCTCACCGGCATTGGGGTGCATTGGATCGCCGGTCCCAACTCTCACCCCATTCTCCTATACTTCTGCTGCTTTCACATGTGATGGGGTGAGAGTTAGGCTGATGACCCAATGCACACCCCAATGCCAGTTGGGGGTGGGCAGGGGTCCAAGGGGTTTTCAACCCTAACAGCTTAATTTCTCACTTTGTTGCTGTGAACAACCCTAACTAATGCATTAAACGGAGTTTTTGCCTCTAATATATATATATATATATATATATAAATATACATACATATATAGATCGATAGCTAAACAGACACACTGCCCATGGCCATACATGACCTGGAAGCTGCCTACCCCAACAAAATAGGTACCCTCTGCAGTAGTGAGTGAAACACAGTGGGAGATGTAATGCATGGACAGGCATAAGGCAAACCTGGTGGGGTGGAGGCCATAGGCTGTAGGGTCACTAAGATATGCAGCATATCCAATAGATAGGGAACAGGGCAGACTGGTTGGGCCAGGCAGTCCTTTCACTGTCATGGTCCCTGTTCCAGTGTGTGCCTGTGATACCCTGGTAGGCTAGTGTCAGCCAGGCCAGCATGATCCTCGCCCCTGGTAGCCTCAAAACACACTGAAACCCCTTATGTTCCAGTGGTCCCCCAAGCACGGCTCCCAACCCCTGTTGAAAATGAAATCAATAACTTTTCCTGGTAGTCTAGTGGTCCCCCCCCCACGCACATATCTCGACCCCTGTTCACATATAAAATGAACATTATCCCTGGTAGTCTGTGGTTCCCCACCACGCATCGCATCCCGACTCTGTTCACATATAAAATGAACATTTTTCTGGAAATGACCCCCCCCACCTTACAAACATATCTCGACCTCGTCACATATAAAATGAACATTTTCCTCAGTTCAGTGGTCCCCTCATTTTCAGATGATCCGAGCCTCGCCTCACATACAAAAAATGAATATCATCCCCTGGTACAGGTCTCTGCTCTGGGCGCACGCATCTCGACCTCGTTCACATATAAAAATTAGGTTGTCCCTTGGTAGGTTCAGTGTCCTTCATCCTCATCATCGAGTCTCGATCTCATTCACAGCAAAATTAACAGCCGTGGTCCCCCACCTCAATGCATGGTTCTGTTTTCATATCTTCTATCAAACCTTATTCTAGTTCAGCGTTTTCACCCAGCAGGACACTGGTTGATGTTAAACAGTCCCGAGAATGAGTTGAGATCAGCTCAGTTCTTTCTCCACCACGTGCCGGCTGCCGTCGACTGAGCTTCCCACCCAGTTGGTGGCCAGCTGGGTGGTGAGAGGAGGGCTGAGCCGGTTGCTGGCTTTGTTATCGGACTGTTTTATCATCAGCGGGGTGTTACTGCTGGGTGGGGAGGCCGCTGGACTACCATGGAAAGAAAGGGTTTGATAGAGATGTGCAAAGGGGTCTGGATATGTGCATCGGAGTGGGGGGACCACTAGACTACCAGGGAAATATTTTATTTTTATATGTGAATGGGGTCGAGATACATTCATGGGGTTGGGGGGGACCACTAGACTACCAGGAAAATTGTTAATCTTTATATGTGAACAGAATCTGGGTACGTGCGCGGGGGTGGGGGAACCATGAGACTACCAGGGAAATATTAAATTTTATATGTGAACGGGGTCGGATACGTATGGGGGTGGGGGACCACTAGACTACCAGGGAAATTGTTAATCTTTATATGTGAACGGGTCTCGATACGGAGTGGGGGTGGGGGACCACTAGACTACCAGGGAAATATTAAATTTTATATGTGAATGGGGCTGGGATACATGCATGGGGGTGGGGGACCACTATACTATCAGGTAATACGTATATATATTTTAAAGGGGGTCGGGATACGTGCTGGGGGGGGCACTGTCGCCACCTTACTGCCGGCACATTACCGCCGAACTTTTCTCGGTGGTATTCAGCGCCGCGCTACAGGTTGCACTAATGCTTGTAGCGTGGCACTATACTTTTGAATATGCCCGTGCACTGGTATTCAAGGCCCCTCCCCTTAGTCCTTCACTTGCATACGTTATAGTTTAGCATCGGTGCTAACACCTAGCGCTGGCACTAAATGTCCTTTTAAATATGGCAGTCGGGGGCCAAATCGGTGCTAGTCCAGTGCAAAGGATTTGTGCCCTGTGCTACACTTTGAATATCTGGCCCCTAGAGTCTAAAACAGGTAAGATACTGTATACCCCTCTGAAAACTGCTTTTTTTTGCAATTCAAACTTTATTCAGTTTAATACAATACCGAAGAGAAGCTCCAATAAACACAGAAGTGATTAGGACAGTACCAAAATACAGAGATTAGATCAACTCTTCCCTCCCCCCTTCACCCCTCCCCTCCCTTCCCTTCACACAGGCGCGACCCCCAGAGGTCCAACCGAGTAGGGGCAAATCCCTATTAAACCTGCAAAGAGTACAACGTCAACATGGGGCTCCATGTCTTCTGGAATTTTTGAGACTGATTGTGCAGGTTGGCTATCATATTCTCTAGGCGCAGATTTGCCAACAACTCTTGCAACCATTCACTATAAGCAATGCCAGTTGTATCCTTCCAATGTCGCAATACTAGATTTTTCACTGACATGGCAATCAAAGCCATATGGAATTTCCTAATGTTTATTGTGATAGAGGAGAAATCTCCCAAGATGCAAATTTCGGGAGTAAAAAGGTCATTTAATCCCAGTAACGGATCTACCTTCGATCTTATCTCTTGCCACAAGGGAATCACCTTAGTACATTCCCAAAATATATGTAGGAAATTCCCCTCATCCTGGTGGCAATGAGTGCATATACTAGACGACAGGAGCCCCAACTTAGCCAGTTTGCAAGGGGAGTAGTAATAATTATGCAAAATTTTAAACTGCATAAGCTGGAGCTTATCATGTCTAATGTACTTGTGACAGTCCGCCCATAAAGAGGGCCAATTAAAGATCTGGTGAGGGAAATGAGCGGCCCAGAATTGAGTCGGTGCATAACAGTCCAGCCATTTCCAGTTTTGTAGTATCCCATACATCTTGGACACTGCATGAGGGCGGACAGCCGACGAAATCAGCTCTGTCCAGTATGCATGGTTTTGAGAAGCAGGGGGGACCGTGCCGAGGGATTTCACCAATAAATGCCTTAACTGGAATATTTTGAAAACCACAAAATTCGGGATTTGGGCTTTATGAATGATCTCGGAGGAATTTAACCACGAGTAATCCTCTCGAATAAAAAAACTAAGCGGACGATCTCCCAGTTGGGGGATCCACCTCAGTTGGAGTGGTTTGCCCTCTATGGTGAGGTTGGGATTTCCCCACCATGGTTGGGCAGGGTCCACTGTATGCTCATATTTCAAGAAAGCACATAACTGTGAGTGCACTCTTACCGACACTGCCAGGGGGGTATGTTTGAGCGAAGGGGACAAAGATTTCAACGTGGTATGCCAAAGTGCCCTTGGAGATAGCCCATTAGCTTTTATCAGGGAACGTTCGATATCCAGCCAAATCGGGGTATAGGGATATGTCATATCTGGGGATTCTGGAGTAAGCCACCTAAAATAAAGGCTCGCGTGACTAGCCCAATAATAAAATGCCATGTGTGGGAGGCGTAGTCCTCCTTTACCCTTGGGAGCTGCTAACTTATTGTAACTTATCCGGTCTTTCCTTGCAGCCCAGATAAAATCCAAAATCATCTTGTGTAGCTTCTTGAACCAAACCAAGGGGATCCAGATGTTTGAACGCTGAATTAAATAAAATACACAGGGAAAGATATTCATTTTAATTATGTTGATTCTCCCCCAGAGGGATAAGGGGAGGAGGGCCCACCTTGCAAGGTCTTGCCTGATCGCCACAATGAGGGGATCTAAATTAAGTTTTAAAAATCTACCAGGATCCCCTGCCAGGCAGACTCCCAGGTATTTTAAGGATTTGGTTTGCCAGGAGAACCCCACCTCCATCACTTCTACTTTGGTCACCTTATAGTTTAATGGGAAAACCACAGTCTTATCCTTGTACAACCTGTAATTAGACAGGGAACTGAACTCTTCAGGAACGGACACGAGGGCCGGAATGGATGTTCTAGGATGAGCCAGTTGTAAGAGCAGGTCATCTGCATAGGCCAGGGCTTTCACAGTATGCTGTTGCACCGTAATACCCTGTATGTCCGGGCCCATTATAATCCTGCGAATTAAGGGCTCTAAGTAGATGTTAAACAGTAAAGGCGATAAGGGGCAGCCCTGCCTGGTCCCAGCAGAAAGTGTGAAAGGGTCAGACATAACCCCATTGCAGAGCACACATGCAGTTAGGCATTTGTATAGCTCATCTTGTCCGAAAAGAGCGGGCGGGAACCGAATGCCTGAGGAATATTGCAAAAAGTTCCAATCGACTCTGTAGAATGCATTCTCGGCATCCAGGGAGACAAGCACAGCTGGGTAATCGGCATCCCTGGTAGCCAGGAAGACATGCGACAGGGTCCTAAGATGGTCTACGGAAGATCTAGCCTTCATGAATCTCACCTGTTCTGGCCTATTATATCCGACAGTACCGGGCCTAACCTGTCTGCCAGTAATTTAGTAAGAATCTTAAAATCCTGGTTCAAGAGGGAGATCGGTCTATAGCTGTGTACTCTTTCCGAAGGTTTCCCCTCTTTAGGTATTAGAGTGATTAAAGCCTCAAATAAAGACTTATCCACCTCCTGTTCTGACAATATATGGCGGAACAGTGTCGCTAATAAAGGAGCCAGTTGGGAAGCATACGTTTTATAGAAGTTGGTGGAGAAACCATCCGGCCCTGGTGTTTTATCTGAGTGGAGATCCTTAATGACCTTAACTATCTCCCCCGGTGTAATGGGGGCAATGAGTGTGGCTTTGTGCTCATTGGTGATAGTGGGCAGGGAGAGATGGGAGAAAAACTGAGACAGTTTTGCCAACGGAGGGGGCTCTTCCATCTCACTATACAACTGAGAGTAATAAGTTCTGAATTCAGAGGCTATGTCAGATGGGGTTGTTTTCAAGGTGTTATCCGCCATAGAGCGAATAGAAGGAATGAATCTATCAGATTCAAGCTGTCTTAAGTTTGAGGGCCAGGAGACACCCTGCTTTTTCTCCCTGATCCAGGTAAAGTGCTTTTGTTTTGAGAATAGAGAATTCGGCCTTCTGTCTCAGCAGATCTAAATAGGCATCATTTAGTCTAACCAGGTTCTGCCTCTCTGAGTCTACGGACTGCGGCGACAAAGTGCGCTCCAGCCCACGAATTTGGTGCAATAAGGATTTCAGTTTCTCCTCCTGCATCTTTTTCCTACTAGAGGCGAGGCTAATCAGTTGGCCTCACAGATAAGCTTTTAGGGCACACCATTCTATGTCTGGTCTCTGCGTAGAATTAACATTAATTTTGGAGAAGAGTGTAATGTGTTCTGCTATGCATTTGACATTTCCAGGGCTTTTGAGCAGTTGATTATTAACCTTCCAACGCCCACCTTTCATAGGAAAGGATAGAAAAGAAATCCGGCACGATACCAATGAGTGATCGGATAGAGGACCTGAGTGTATATTCGCGTCTGATACCCCGGTAATCAAGCTTTGGGAAATTAGTATATAGTCGATATGTGAAGAGGTATGGTGGACTTGCGAAGTGAACGTGTAATCCTTAACTGTCGGATGGAGGACTCGCCATATAACAACCAGCCCCGCACTGTCTATCAGCTCACGAAGAGCACGCTGAGCCTGGGAGAGCCCTTTTTTAAGTTTATTGGAGTGGTCCAGTTGTGGGTCCACCACCAGGTTCAGATCCCCTCCTAAGATTAAGGGAGTGTCAAGGTGGGATGATAAAATATTGAGTAGTTGCATGAAGAAGCGGGGAGAATCGGTTTTGGGGCCATATACACTAGCCAATAAGATGTCTCTGGAATACAGCTTCCCGTTCACAGTAATATAACGCCCCTCTGGATCGGGTATAATTAGAACAGGTGTAAATGGTATGGTTCTACGAATTAGGATCATCACTCCCCTGCTTTGCGTGTTCCCTTCGGCTGAGAAACATTGGCTTATTTGTTGCTTACGCAAATTATTCGCCTCTGAGTTTAAGAGGTGTGACTCTTGGACCATTACTATGTCTGCTGCCATCACACGGAGGTGCTTGAGTAGTTGATACTGCTTTAGTTTGTGCCTAGCTCCCCTAATATTCCATGTGAAAATACTCACCATTCCTGCCTTACCAATATAGACGACACGAATCCCATAAGGACCTTATCCTGACAATCCCTCTGGAAGCCAAGCCCGTATGAAGGAATCCTCCCCCCATATCCCCAAAACCAAACAAACCCCTTATTATAGCCCTTACATTTAGCAGACAATGACCAAAAAACTCAGCCCTTCCCCCGACTCCTTAGCTCACTCCGTGCTGCACGCCTCATGCTGCTGCAATCATCCCTCTCCCTCCAGACCCCCTTATGTCTCTAATACTAATAACAAAACATTCTCCATTAAGCCAGTTATGATCACCCACAGGTGACATTTTGTGCATGCATTATATCCACAAGAATTGAACCTTATTACAGCCCTCAACCTTTGGGGCACATCCTGCCTATATTAAACTACTCAAAATAACAACCTTCGATCCTATAAGATTTAACTAACACTTAGGAACTACTAACTCCAACCGTGGGCTACCATTCAGAATGATTATGATAATGATTTTAACAACCACCTTTGCAAATGCTTGCTTATTAAATCATCATTATATAAACATTGCTCCCACAAGCGGATAACATAAAATGCCCATATCCATTATCGTAAACCATAATGGGGAGAGCACAGCTATGAGGGCAATGACAGAGCCACAGCACCATCTGGAATGTCACTACTTTAACATTGAAGGTGCCACTTAGTCCGGATATATCCCTCCCCATCCCTTTAACATGAAAAAACTACCGAGGGGCATCTAGCCCAAGAAGAAAACACCAAACCAAATGTCCAAGTGTGAGGGAGAGGAGTAGAATACGAGTTATAGGGAAGGAAAGTTCCAGATACGGCATTTATTTAACCTAAAAGTCCACACGTTGTGTTAATGTCCATCTGCTGTATCGGGGTGCCCTCATGTGGGTGTATTGCAGAGCAACAGTCGGGTGCAAAAGACTATTTAAACACCCATTAGGGCGATCCAGAATCTGGTTTTCGACCGCTACTGGGGGATTCCCATCAGATAAAATGGCCTCTTGTTCCACCAGCTTCACTGCCAACAGTGTTCTTCGCAGTTATCCCTCAGGGGCTCTTGAAGAGGTCAGGGAAACCGAGTTGGAGTTGAGTAGCTGCCACTTCAGGATCCTCAAAGGAGGACCAGGTTCCTGCGATCGACACTTGTAACCTGGCCTGGTAGGTCATCCTAAACTTTATGCTTGCCACAATCAGCTTTAAAACCGTAGGATGAAAGGCTGCTCTCTTCAGTTGAACAGACGCAGGCAAGTCCTGTGTTATTCTCAGGTTTCTGCCCTCCCATTTGATCTCGTGTAGCTCTCTGCATTTTTGGAGGAAATGTTTCTCCAGAAAATTCAAAAGTTGGAATATCAAAGGGCGTGGTGGGGCACCGGGAATTGGCTTGGTACGGAGGGCCCTGTGATCCCTTTCTATGATGTACTTATCACCAAAAGGCAAAGGGTCAGCTAATTTAACCAACAGTTTCTGGACGAACAGAATGGTGTCCTGCCCTTCTTCCCCCTCCGGGAGCCCGATTATTACTACGTTATTCCGGCGACTACGCCCTTCAAGGTCCTCCACCTTGAGTTCCAATTTGGCTACATATTGCCTACAGGCACTCAGCTCTGGATCGAGCCTCTCTTGTCTTTTCTCCAGTGAGGCAATATGGGCAGCATTATCTGAAGCCTTTTGGGTGACTTCCTTGAGCTGTGTGGTTAAGGTAGCAAGGTCTGATGCCAGAATATGCAGGTCGTCTCGAAATGGCCTAAATTCCTCTAGGAATCTTTGCAGGGTCAGAGGCTCCTGTTCCCCGGTTGCGGTAACAGCGCCTGAGATTTGGGTGGCATCCGAGGCCCTAGGCTGCTTCGGGGTCTTTTTGGGTGTCACAGGCGGAGTGCGCTTCAGCAGCATCTTTTTACTCTCGCCGTCCATTTCTTAGCCCTTTTATAATTTGCCGCAGTTCACAAAATGTTCCGATGGATTTATGTATTGGTCAAGGGAGTAGGCAATTATCTTAGAGGGAGAAAAAAGGATTTTTAACAGTCGGGGGGCTGGAGCTGCGAGAGAAAGCCGCTATCCTGCACGACGCATCGCCAGAAGTCCATCAAAACTGCTTTTTTTTAACAAAACACCAAAACAACCCTAACATACAGGTGCGGTACTTGACAGGCTATACCTGTGGTTCAAAGGGTGGGCAACCAGCCACACCTCCTTTCTGAGCTATATAAGCAGTTCCTCCTAGCCTCCATCTGAAGTATTTTTTCTTTGCCAGTTGGAGACTGTGTTGGTCTGTCTTCTCCTTTGGGGCCTGCTGGGGCCTTGCCCCCCCAGCTTTGGTTGTGCTCTGGGCTCCACTTTGTTTCTGCTGGATTCTGTTTGGGTGTTTTCCATGCCTTTGTTAGTTTTTGTTTTGCTTCTGGCTGCTGTGTGCTTCCGTGTGTGCTTATTTTTCTGTTTTTCTGTGTTTGTGTTTTTGGGTGTGCATTTTCTTTTTGGGGGTTTCTCCTTTTCCTCAGCATCTTGTTGGCCTTTGTTTGCACTGTTTCTCATGTGCCTGTGCTTCAGGCTCCTACCTAATCTCAGTTTTCCTGCAATTGTTATTGCATGTTTCAGTTTCCACTGCATTTGCTGCCTCCTGTGCTTCCCTTGATTGATTGCACCTGCTCCTGACCCTGCTGCTCAGCAAGCTGTTAATACCAGTTTTACCCTACCTTGCTACATTTTATGCATGGCCTAGTTTACCTCAGCAGCCGTGCTTTGCAGTACTGTTGATTTCCTGCTTCCTTCCTCAGCATTTCTTTCTTTCTTTCTTCATTCCACTTTTCCTTCTGTAAGCCCTCAGTTTTCCTACAGACCTGTTGGGGATTTATGTCTGCTCAAACATGTTTATTTGCTCTCAGTGGGAATCAAACCTGAGTCTACTTCAATTTTATATTACTTACTCCATGGGATTCAAACCTGTTTACATGCAATTGTACCAAGCAATTATTACTGTTGTTTTTCAGTACATTATTACCTATGCGTACAATTACTATGCTCGTTTAACAGTTCAGCTTCGTTATTGCTGGAAGCTATAACTAATTACTGCTGAAAGCTGTTAAATACTTTTGTATAATGCTTCTTGATACTCTGGAGGTCTACTCAGCTACAGCTATCGCTGTAAACTAGTTTTACAGTTCACATGTAGGTTGTAGCACTTTACCGTGGCTTCTTTGTTTTTTCCTACAGCAGAGGATGGGGGGAGTTTTATAGTGGAGAATCATGGCCCCACATGGTTTACATACGTCATGTCTGAATACTGCCTTTGCCGCTAAAATCCTTTGAGTATTTATGTTGCCTATAAATTGGCATTCCTTGATGGACTGGTTAGCTTGTATTCCTTCCTTTTTATTTGCATTAATTGTCCTATAACCTTTGCAAGGCAAGCACATCACACTGGATAAGGGATCAGGTTAGCCTGAACTGTTGGACTGGTCGGCTTGTATTACTTCCTCTTTACTTGTATTGATGACTGTCATATAACCTTTGCCTGGCAAGCACCTTACACTTAATAAGGGACCAGGTTCACCTGAGCTGCTTGTTCATTTCTTACTGCTTATCATGCTTCAGCATATTATCTATTTACCATGCCGCACATTGCTATACTATGTTGTACACATGATTGACAGATTTGACGTACCAACCATTGTTACACTATGTTGTAAAAATGGTTGACAGTGGTGGCATACTGTTCATTGCAACACTATGTTGTAAAAATGGTTTGTTGGTGTACCATCCCTTGAAACAGTATCTTGCAAAAACATTTGACAGTGTTGGCGTACCGACCATTACAACACTATGTTGTAAAAACGGTTGTTGGCGTACCTGCTCTTGCAACACTATGTTACGAAAATGGTTGACAGTGTGAGCATTCTGCAAGTTAAAGTCCTTCTCCTGCAGTGTGAGGAAGAATTCCCTTCTCCTGCAGTGTGAGGAGTCATTCACTTCTCTTGCAGTGTGGGGAGACATTCCCTTTTCCTGCAGTGTGAGGAGGCATTTCTTCTCCTGCAATGTGAGGAGGTGTTCCCTTCTCCTGCAGTGTGACCATTCGAAAAGTTAAAGTCCTTCTCCTGCAGTGTGAGGAGGCATTCCCAACTCCTACAGTGTGAAGAGGTATTCCCTTCTCCTGCAGTGTGAGGATGCATTCCCTTCTCCTGCAGTGTGAGGAGGCATTCCAATCTCCTGCAGTGCTAGGAGGCATCCCCATTTCCTGCAGTGTGAGGAGTCATTCCCTTCTCCTGCAATGTGAGGAGGTGTTTCCCTTTCCTGCAGTGTTAGGAGGCATTCCTTCTTCTGTAGTGTGAGAAGGTTTTCCCTTCTCCTGCAGTCTGACCATTCAAAAAGTTAAAGTCCTTCTCCTGCAGTGTGAGGAGGTGTTCCCTTCTTCTGCAATGTGAGGAGGCATTCCTGACTCCTGCAGTGTGAGGAGGTGTTCCCTTCTCCTGCAGTGTGAGGAGGTATTTCCTTCTCCTACAGAGTAAGGAGGTGTTCCCTTTTCCTGCAGTGAGGAGGCATTCCAATCTAAACCCATCAATAAACAAAAACACCCCACGCCTTGCGGTAAGGCGGCCTAGGCCTTGGATCCCCAGAGATATCCTCCTCAAATGTTTTTTTCTCTCTCCTCTGTGCTGAAAGTCATAATAGTTAGATTTAGTAGTGTTCCCTAGTTTACTCAGGTAAGCTCCACCATTGGATGGAGGTGCATGGTGACCCTACTTACCTTTCCCTCACTCCTTAGGAAGTCCCTTGCTGTAATCAGTATAATCCATTTTATCTGTGCTATTCTGTTAACTTGTACTTCTCATCGATGTTTTATCAAGCAGCCTTTTGCTTCAGTCTGTTCTTCGTGGAATAGAGTGTGAACAGCCACAACAGAGTAACACTGTTGCAAAAGTATAATACTTTACTGGTTCCCTAGGCCATTGAAATATATATATATATGTATCAGGATATGCAGAGGGACCTGTGTGACATTTTTTTTTATGTACACAAGTGCTGTTTGACCCTGGGTAACCTCACGAGTGGTGTAAGCCACAAGTGAGGAGTCCAATGGCAAACAGCATGAGGGTACATTAATCATGTATCACACAAGGTCCCCCTGCATATTCCATTTATGCAATAGGTGAGAACCTTGTGTGATAGTTTTTTTCTTTTTTTTTTATCCATTTTTAATTTTTATCCTTGTGAACCTGATGAGCAAACTGCCCATTTTCACAGGGGACAAGCTATGATACAAGAAACAGATAAAATACATAATGAACAAAAAATAACATTATTCAATAACAATCAAAATACATGTAATACAATACAAGATTAAAACAATGTCTATTTCCAAACACATTTCTGTAAATTTCTAAAGTGTGTGATAAGCTTGTGCTTAAAATTACAGATAAAAAAAAATCAGAGAGAAGAGAACTGAAAAATGTTGGGGCCCTAAACAATGGTGATCTCAGACTGATAGACCTACCGAAAAGAAGTAACTTAAATATGTATCTATCCTGGGATCAGGTATCACACCCATTAGTAGACCTTGGAAATAAACCAGAAACCAGAGTAGGAAGATGACCTAAAATAATCTTAAACAAAAACATACTTTGTTTAAACTGAATCCTATGGTCAAGTGATAGACAATTAAACAGCTGAAAAAGAAGACAGTGATAAGTGCGATATGGAACCTGCAACATAAACCTGAGAATTGAATTATAAGTTACCCTAAGATGATCCTGCAAGTTATTACCAGCAGATGAATAAATAAGTAAACCATAGTTCAACTTGCTGAACAAAAAACTATGAGCTAACAAAAACTTGTATTCTTTTGTGAGACGGGATTTAACACTATAAAGGCCCCCTAAACGCTGATGGATAGTTTTCCTGATGTTAAAGTAATTATATGGTTCTCAAAAGATATTTTTGAATCAAGGGCTAACCCTAAATATTTGAAATGGTCAACAAATTCTGTGACTACCCCATAAGTCCACAAGAGGGATAAGATCCTCAACACTTTGCTTATTAGAAAAAAAACATAAATTTATTTTCTTAACGTTCAATACCATATGATTATGGTAAAGCCAGTCTTGGAATAAATTAAAATCAGTCTGGACCCTTGTTATTGCATCATTTTGCTTAGAGGCTGTTCCAAATAGTACAGCATCATCAGCATACATAACTGAAGTCTGAGAACAAATACTAGGGGCAGAGTTCATGTATAATGAGAAAATCAATGGTCCCAAAACTGAGCCCTGAGGGACTCCACAAACAATGGGGATAGACTGAGAAAGGAAACCATCAAGAGAAGTAACATGGGTCAGTTACTTAAATAGTTAGAAAACCACAAAACAACATCTGAGGAAAAATGCAAACTTAAAAGAATATCCTTTAACAAATTGTGTTCCACAAGGTCAAAGGCCTTGGTGAGGTCCACAAAAACCACTGCAACAGAGTGCTCTTTATCAAGGGCACCCTTTATGCAGCTAGTGAACTCCACCAAGGCCGTATCAGTGTTTAAAACCATGTTGGTAGGGTGCTAACAAACTGTACTTGTTGAGAAAATCAAAAGTCTGATCAAAAGCAGTCTTCTCGAGAATCTTAGATAAGGGAGGGAGAGAGGACATGGGATGATAGCTTGATGGAAGGTTGGAGTTCCCAGACTTAAAAATGGGCTTTATAATAGAACTTTTCCATTGAATAGGAAAATGGCAGAACATAAGGAGGCATTTAAAATAAGGGAAAGAGGAAAAGCTAGAGACGTAATGCCAAGTTTAACAATCCTGTAATCTATGCCATCAGAACAGGGCAAGGGCTGGGGATTCATTTTAGTGACATAATCAACAATCAATTCAGGAGAAACACTTTTAAAATAAAATTTAGGGGTACAATCATCACTGACTGAAGTACGGTCGTGTGTAGCAACAGGAGAAACAAAAGAGACCTAAAGGAATTAAGGCCACCAAAGTAGTTACTAAAAACCTCAGTAGTGACAGCTGGATCACTAGTAAGGAAATTGTCTTTCAATAAAGAAAGATTGTTTCTTTTGTCTGCACAACAATTGGTTGAGCATGCCCCAGGTTTTCCTGGAATTCTTATAAGAGTTTCGCTCAGCAGTTAGGAGAAATTGGGTCCTGGCCTTCCTAATTGCAGCTTTACATTTGTTGCACAACATTTTGTAGACCAACAATAAAGATGCATCCCTATGCTTCCTATAAGGTCTCCTGCTCCTATCCCTGGTATTTGTTTTTACTGTTGTTTTTTTATTTGCATAGTTTATGGATTTCTTTTGTGAAACTGTTGTTTTGTGCCTGTTTTCTGGCTTGGTGCCTATGGCCATTGTTAAGGATGCTGTGTTTACATGCTGCATTGATGTAAGGACATCTCCACTGATTGGTGGAAGTAGTGGGCTTTGAAAATTCTCTCAGAACCATGGTGGACCTGCTTGGTGAGTGAAGCCACCTGAGTGGAGTGAGTACGAAACATTGAGAGGCAGCTGGTGGTTCTAGTTTTACTTACTTTTGAAAAGTAGCATTCCCTGCTGATAAGTCTAAAAACAGGGATTGCTAGTGATTAAAGGAGCAGAGAGTGAGGGAACAAATAGATGAGTAAGGAAATGAATGGACGAGAAAGTAAATGTGTGGGGAGGGGAGTGGAGCAAAAGGGGAGCAAAAGTGCTGCTGTAGTCAAGAAAGACAGGAAGGGGGATCATGTGGGTGACAAGAGGTACACAGTACATTTCTTAAATGGTTATTCTGTTGCAGATCTGAACTTTCAGTGTGAAATTAGGGAAGTTTGTGTAACAGGCAGTGTCAGAAAGTGAAAGGGATTGCCAGTGCTAGAAGAAGTGCCGGTGGGTGGGGAGTGGTGATGACATAAAAAGTGTGTACATAAATGGATGGTGACATAGTAACTGTGTACCTAAATGTAAGAGTCTACATTTATCTACACAGTTACTCAGATAAATGGATTTTTCACACTCAATTTACATCCATATCTATTGCAAAAATATATACAATATCTGTCTGTCCGTCCATCTATCTATCTATCTATCTATCTATCTATCTATCTATCTATCTATCTATCTATCTATCTATCTATCTATCTATCCATACATAGATACATAGAATTTGTTGGCAGAAAAGGACTGCCTGGCCCATTTAGTCTACTCAGTTTTTCTACCTTTCTTACCTATGATCTGCTGCTTTCCTTTTCTTCCCTATCTCTAGGGTTCTCTTATGTCTGCTCCATTCATTTTTTAATTCCTTCACCGATTTTGCCCCCACCACCCCCTTGTAGAGGCTGTTCTAAGTATCCACCACCCTTTCTGTAAAGAAGTACTTCCTTACATTATCCCTAATTCTTCCCCCACCTTCATGTCATGTCCCCTAGTTCTTGTTCATCCTTTTCTCTGAGACGCTACTCCCCTATACCTTATTTATCTCCATAAGGTATTTGAACATCTCTATCATGTCCCCCTTGTCTCTCCTCATCTCCAGTGAGTACATATTGAGGTCTTTCAGCCTCTCCTCATATGACTTCTGGTGTAGCTCTTGCACCATTTTTGGTGCCCTTCTTTGGACTGCCTCCATGCTATGTCCTTCCTGAGATGCATCCTCCAGAACTGGACATTGTACTCCAGATGAGGTCTCACTAATGATCTGTACAGTGGCATCACCACCTCCCTTTTCTGTTGGTGATGCCTCTCCCTATGCATCCCAACAACCCGTTTGCCCTTCAAACCACCATCTCACACTGTATGGCCACCTTTAGGTCCTCAGATATGACCACTCCCAGGTCCCTGTCCTGCTTGGTGACTTCCAGTACCTCCCCTCCTACTGAGTACTCCTTCCTTGGGTTCCCGCATGCTAAGTGCATAATTTTGCACTTTTTTGCATTGAATCAAGGCTGCCATACATTTGACCATTCCTTCAGCTTGCCCAGGTTCCTTCTCATTTTTTCCACAAACACACACACACCCCCCGGTATGTTGATCCTATTGCAGATCTTCGTGTCATCAGCAGAGACACACCACACACCTTCCCTTCCAGCACCGATGCCTCCTTCCTTCCTACCTATCTATCTATCTATCTATCTATCTATCTATCTATCTATCTATCTATCTGTCATATAAATATATTTATACAACATGTGTGTGCCTCTTTTCAGGAAGATAAAAAAGATATCTCACTGACCACAAATGAGATATCACTTTTTATCTTCACACTTGGGTATGTTACCATGGATAACTTAGCCAGCTGGTTATGTCACAAAAGATTTGGAACTCATTTAGAATGTTCGGTCTCAGTAACAGTACTAACCGTATTCAAATGCAAATAACTTTTAAATGAAAAATGATAGCATTGTACTGTGAGCATGAAAGTTGTTCAGCACAAAATTATCTACAAAATGAGTGGTGTTTCATTTACAGATACCTTTTAGTTTTTTTTATAATTAGCAAAAAACATCACAAAATCAATTTTTTTTCACTTTTTGCTACAAACAAATGCAAATAACTTTAAAACTGAAAAAAGAGAGACCCACAATTGTTGTATAAATCGAATATAACATGGGTGGCAGTGAGATTTTAGAAATATCTCCACTCACTGTCACTGAACTCTAAATATTCCATGACTGGCAATGCCACTCGTGGGATATCAAGAGTTCAATGGCAGCTTGTGGAGATATTTCTGCTATCTCACAATCACCCATGTCATATATATATATATATATATATATATATATATATATATATATATATGTACACATATATTCATTGCAAAAAATCTTTATTAATGCATCAGTTAGGTTGATTATCATCAAAAGCCTGAAATTCAATGTTAGGGTTACTAACCCAACCACCCCACCCACAACCTCCCACCTCACAGACCAACAGGTTGGTGCCTTGTGATCATTGGACTAACTCTCACCCATTCCATGTGTTAACAAGCTGAGATGGTACAGTATAGGAGAATGGGGTGAGAGTTACACCCAGTGACCCCAAGGCACACCCTGATGCCTGTTGGTGTGCGGAGGGTGGGGGGTGAGGGTGGGGTGGTAGGGTTGGTGACCCTAACATTGAATTTCCAGACTTTTGTTGGCGTGAAATCAGCCCTAACTGATGCATTAATGGAATTTCTGCAATGAATTTCCCTTCTTTTTGAGAAAATGTAATGTTACTCATATCCATACTGTATGTGGAGCATGGGCCCTGCATTCCCACCTAGCTATAATCATAGAAACATATTGCAAGAGGGCCCTTTGCTGCATAGGTGGGAGCGCAGGCTGTCTGGACCCTACACTGCCACCTACCCATAATGCTAGAGACATAGCACAGTAGGGCCCTAAGCTCTCAGTTTTGCATAATGGTATTCATATGTGGACGCACAGGCCCTCTGGGTCCTGCGCTCCTAATCACCCATAAGCATAGAGACATAGAGCAGGAGGGCCCTGTGCTCACAGGTTTGCAAAATGGTATCGATAGGTGGGAGCGCAGCCCTCCAGACCCTGCATTCTCACCCACCCACAAGTGTAGAGACATAGCGCAGAAGGACCCTGTGCTCCCAGTATTGCAAGATGGTATCCATAGGTGGAAGCACAGACCCTCTGAGCTCTGCACTCCTACTCACCTATAAGTATAGAGATATAGTGCAGGAGAGCTCTCTGCTCCCAGTTTTGCATAATCGGATCCATAGGTGGAAGCATGGGTCCTCTGGGCCCTGCACTCTCACCCACCCATAAGTGTACAGGCATAGCACGGGAGGGCCCTGTGCTCCCAGTTTAGCATAAATGGTATGCATAGGTGGGAGCATGAGACCTCTAGGCCCTGCACTCCCACCTACCCATAAGTACAGACACATAGCGCAAGCCTTCAGACATTCCAAGTAACCCTTGTACTGCAAAATGTGGCAATATCTCAGTAACCATAGCAACTTTGGAAAAAATTCCTTCATAGTTGTATTCATGACCTGCCCACCTCCACATGTGCTAAAGGTGTACTAAGCTGTGCTCAGTGAAAAATCCATATCTCGGACCATTTTCAAGATATGGCCTCAGAAAGGCACCACAGCCGCCATAATGTTATCCAATGGGAAAATGCGCAACTTTGGAGTGCTGTAACTATGGAACCAGTGTCAATTTCTCCACCAAACCAGCAAAATGCACATCTGTGGGGCAAGGGCTTTCCACCCTGCAAATTTCTGCCCAACACTCCTAACCATTTTTTTTGCTATGAAGTGGCAAAGAAATTGTTTTTTGGGGCTGTTTACCTTCGATGATGTCACAAAACTTCTACGGACCTTCGTAAAAGAACCGCGGACTTTCGCGAACTAACTAATGGATTACATGAGGGACTTTCACAAACGTTCCATGGTCTTTCACGAAAGTCCCCCATGTTAACCAATGGTACATTCGCAAAAGTCCGCAATACTTTAGCAAAAGCTTTGGTGGTACACATGTATTTTTCCCATAGGCTATAATGGGAAACTTTAAACTTTAATAACTTTTGAACAGAGTAATATTTTTTCACCACACCTTCAAAAGGCACTTCCCTGACCCAGTCCCCAAATACCCTGACAATTTCAGACCAGACAGACAAACCATTTGGGTTGTAGAGATGAGCAAAGAATTCCAAAATGTTGAGGATTTTTCACAATTTTTTATGGTTTGCAGCTCCGCAACGGCTAATCCGACCGGAACAAAACTTTCTATATTCAGAGATCTATGGAACCACACTGTGCATGCAAAATTCAGGCAAACTGGACAAATGGTTGCAAAGTTATTAAAGTGCACAATTTTAGGTCTAACATAGAAGTGGCTGTGCAACCCTAATTATAACATATATATATATATATATTAGAGGCAAAAAACTCTGTTTATGCGCAGTTAGTTGGTTCCTCAGCGAGAAAGCAGGGAAATTGATGTTAGGTTGAAACCCCTTGTACCCCCTCCAGCCCACCCCCTAACTGGAATCGGGTGCGATTGGGGTCATCGGCCCTAGCGTCACCCCATCACATGTGGAAAGAAGCTGAGGAATAGGAGAATGGGGTGACAGTTAGGACCGATGACCCCAATGCACACCCCGATTCCAGTTGGGGGGGGTGGGCTGGAGAAGTGCAAAGGGGGTTTCAACCCTAACATCGAATTTCCTCGCTTTTGTCACTGTGGAACAACCCTAACAGATGCATTAAATGGAGTTTTTTTGCCTCTAATTTCCCTTCTTTTTGAGAATGATAATGAGAAATTGTGAATGTATGCAGCGGCGGGAGCGCGGGGGTAATGTCTTGTCACATTGTAACATTGTGCCCGCAAACGCAAATCGTAATGCGCATGGTGACGCAAAGTGAAACAGAAAGAGGAACAGTACTGTAGACAGAAATGTTAAAAACAACGGAAATGCAACCGCAAATGAAAATGCAAAGGGTAACGCGCATGGTGGTGTAAACGTGAAAGGTAAGTGAAACGAGTACGGAACCACAAGCAGAAACAGTAATGGTAAGAGTAATGTAAGTGCACAGGCTGGTTTCCCCAAAAGCTGTACAGAGAAAGACAGTGAGTAGAAAGAATGTATGCAAAATAATGATTCTCGGAACACAAAAATCAGTAGCTGTAATAGTAAATTGCTTATATCTCAGTAACCGTACGACATAGAAAAAAAATTTAAAAGTCACATGTATTATCACTTTCCTGGCTAATTTTATATAGCCCCATTTTTTGACAAAACTCCGTATCTTGCACCGTTTTCCAGGAATGGGCCCTCAAAAGTGGCTAACGACAATAATGTTATCATATGGGAAAAAAGAAGTTCGATTGCCATAACTTTTGAACAGTTTAATATTTTTTCACAAAATCTTTGAAGGGCACATCGGGGACCCTGGCCACACGCTCCTGAAGATTTCCGGCTGGTCGACAAAAACCTAAGGCGAATGTGAGCAGGGCGGACCGTGAGAATTCCAGAAAAGCGAACGCACGCCGCAGATCACGCTTTATAACCTCCCAGCCATGTATCCAACTGGTACTAAACTCGGCATATCCCAAGGTGTATGGGTCTTGATCATGTATTCCAAATTTCAGGCAAATCCGCCAAACGGTTGCAAAGTTATTAAGGTGCAAAATTTTGGGTTTAACATGTAAATGGCTCCTCAACCCTAACTATGGTAGCACGGAATATATTTATTATATATATATATATATATAATGTATAAGTAGCCCTTATTATGCACTGAAATCAAGCAGATTGCAACCTTGTAATCCCACTGTTGTGATGTCAGCACCTTATAAACCTATCTCATCTATGTCATAGCAGTGGGTTTACAAAATGGAATGCCAGTGTAATTCAGTATTCTACACACCCAGAATGTGATTGTTAGTCTCAGTACAGTATTCAAATAACATCCCAGTTGTCTCAGTTTACTGTTACTGAGTCAAGCAATCATTGTGTCTGATAGAGTTTAACTCTGGTGCTATTTCAGCCCGCTGTCATTCAGTCTGTGTATCCTAATAAATAGTTTTCCTACACAATCATGTGGCTGTAGTGCAGATTCATTAATAAGGTAAGGCTAAATTACCTGTGCTTGGTTGGGGGGTGTAACTTCTCATGTTGAGTCCCATACACTATAAATGACAATGCCTGATGTACAAGTGACAACCATGGTCCAATATCTCTTGTGGTTGCTAGAGAAATGGTAAACCTCTCGAGCTGTGCACTTGAGGTTTACTGATGCCCTAGCAACCACTTGCGGTGATTACACCATGGTTATCACCTGCACATCAGACATTATCCTCTATATTATATGGTAGCAGGGTAGTGCTACCATAGTTAGGGCTAAGTAGCACTTTTAAGGTTAAAGGGTCAAATTTTGCACCTTAACAACTTTGCCATTGTTCAATGGATTTGCATGAAAGTTGGTATGCATGATTGGGAGTGGTAGATCTTGGATCTGCCAAGTTTCATACTGGTCAGATATACGACTGCAGAGTTATTAAGCGACAACCAATTGTACAATTTCACTTTTTTGCTATTTCTTTGCTCTCGCCTACAGGTCGCACAGTTTGTGTGACTGGTCCAAAAACTTCAGAGAATGTGCGGCTGGGGTCCCCGACATGCCTTATTAAGATTTTGTGAAAAAATATTGAACGGTTCAAAAGTTATTCAAAAAACAAGTTCCCATTATAAGTCAATGGGAAAAGTTAAAATATTCAACACTTTCACAAATGCACTTTTTAGCATCGCAAATGGCCCGAGTAGTGTCGCAAATCCACCATTTTGTTTTCAGTTGGTGATCGGAAAAATGCTTGGCATTTAAATTTTGGACTCTCTAGGGACACCATTCTTTTTGTGTTCACCTAGTTGGACCCTGAGGATGCTAGCCATGTCTTTATTTTGGGGTTAAACACCCCAGAAATATGTTTTTCAAATTTCTGGAAAAAGTAGTGTCGCAAAGTAGTGTCGCAAGCACGACACTTTTGCAAATGTTTGAGAAAAGGGTTGCAAATTGCAACACTACTTTTCAGGCTATGGCCAAAATGACAGGAATTCTTTGCCACCCTGCTGCAAACAAACGGTTTGGTCTTTTGGGCTGAAATTTGGAGGGAATGCAGCCAACATCTCACAGATGTGCCTTTTGATGGCTTGGTGAAAAAATATTTCATGGTTGCCAAGTTATGGTACACCAAACTTGACATTTTTTCCCATAGACTAACATAGTGGCATCCGCCGCGCCTTTTGGGGCTTGTATCTCGGAAACGGTGATAGATATGGAATGTTCGTCATGACAATAAGACACATTCAGCAAAACGCAGGCAGGGAAATCATAAATCATGGGAAATTTTTTTTTCTATATCGTACGGTTCCTGAGATGTAAGCAATTTAGTCTTCCAACAGCTCATTTTCTGCTTTGAGGCCCATTATTATGCATACATTCTTTGTACGCACAGGCCCAGATATTCAAAAGGGTTGTGCATGGCTCAACAGTGTTGCGCCATGCACAACCCACTGATGCGCCCCGGTGTGATATTTAAAAGGGAAAATTGCGCCTGCACAAATCCCAATGCACCGGGCTACCAGTAATGTATGCAGGAACAGGTGGGGCCCAATGATGGAAACTGCACAGCCCGATATTCAGCCCGGGCCATGCAGAGTTATGCAGGTGCAACCCCTACCTGCACCTGCACAAAGTTGAGCCAAAAAAAAAAGGATTAAGTAGATGGCCACCCACAGGTGAGCTGCCGCATTGCAGGGCGCAACACAGCAGCTGCCACCTGTGGGTGGCCCTCGACTTGTTCCCGCCGCACCTGGCAGTGCCCCTCCATGCCCCGATCATGGGCAGAAGTGTAACCCCCCAACCCCCGAGTAACCCGATCACAGGTAGAAGTGTAACCCCCCCAAGTAGCCCGATCACAGGCATTACTGTAATACACTTTCCCCATTAGCCCGATCAGGGGCATTACTGTAATACACTCTCCATTAGCCCGATTATGGCATCAGTAACCCCAAAGTCCAATATCCTGGTGGTCCAGTGACCGAACAGAGCCCAATCATGGGCGGCATTCCTCACTCCCCAAGTCTGAAATCCCTGGTGATCTAGTGGACCCCCACCCCACCCGCTTATGGAGCCCACCCACTCCCCGCCAGTCGGGCGGCGGCAGTCCCCACTCACCTGCCACCCGTGGACTGGACAGGTGCGGTGGGGCTGCACCCATTGGCTCATGCTCTGAACCAATTGGGCGCGCAGCCCACCGAACTGTCAGTCGGGCGGGCGGCGGGCAGCAGGTGGGTGGGTGCTGCCGCCTCACGCTGACGGGGAGCGGGGTGGTGGGGCTCTGTGGGTGGGTTGGGTTGGGGGTCCACTAGATCACCAGGGATTTTCGACTTGGGGTGAGGAATGCCACCCACAACGGGTTCGCTTGGTCCACTGGACCACCAGGATATTGGACTTTGGGGTTTCTGTTGCCCACGATTGGGCTAATGGGGGGGTGACAGTAATGCCCGTGATCGGGCTACGGGGGTGTGTTACAGCAATGCCCGCGATCAGGCTACTCGGGGGGGGGTGTATTACAGTAATGTCGGCGATCAGGCTACGGGGGGGACTACTGTTATGCCTGCGATCGGGCTACTCGCGGTCCACTGGACCATCAGGGATTGGAGACATGCATTGTCCCTTATGGGATGTGATGCAGTCGGGCTGCAGGGGGCGTCAGTCCTGACGGCTGCTGCCTGGCAGGGCGCCAGGTGCAAGTCGTCGAGGATCGGCGCACCTGCATGCTAATGGCATGCAAATGGTGCCGTAATCAGATGCAAATGGCCCCCTCATGTGCCTTGCATAAATTACAGCACCATTTGCATGTCACCCTTTGAATATCGCAGGTGCTGTGCATGGCGCAATGGAACTTGTGCCACAGCATCTCAATGCTCCATTCTGACCACATGCGCTGGCACAGTTCCACTGTGCCATGCGCAGTAGGGATAGGGGCGATATTCAAAGCAGTTGCGCCATGCACAACTCTGTTGAATATCGCCCGGACCACACCCCGCGCAACTATTTTGAGCGGCGAGGGGCTTGCGCCACAAAATGGCGCAGTTTGAATATCTGGGCCATTGTGTTTCTCTATGTAGCTGTTGGGCAAAAATAGGGTGTGTGCTTACATTACTGTTACACTTAGCATTACCACTTGTGTTTCCGTTCCTGTTTGCATTACTGTTCCTGTGTTCGCCACTGTGTGCGTTATGCTTTGTGTTCTCGTTTGCATTCACGCTTGCGTTCGCGTTTCCATTTCTCTTTCCTTTGACATTCTTTCTGCTGTTAACATTACTGTTTGCACTTCCAGTTGCCGTGCTGTGACCGTGCACGTCACAGTTTGCGTTTCCATACGCGCTTGCATTTCCTTTTGTGTTTCTGTTTCCTTTGGCATTATTGTTGCTGCTACCATTACCATTTACATTTACAATTGCGGTAACGTGCCCGTGCACGTTATAGTTTGCGTTTCCGTATGTGCTTGCATTCCCATTTCCATTTCTGTTTCCTTTGGAGTTATTCTTCATGTTAACTTTACCACTTGTGTTTACAGTTGCAGTACCGTGCCCGTGTGCATTACGGTTTGCATTTCCATACGCGCTTCTGTTCCCATTTCCATTTCTGATTCCTTTGACGTTATTCTTCATGTTAACTTTACCATTTGTGTTTACGATTGCGGTGCCATGCCTGTGCACATTACGGTTTGTATTTATGTGCGCTCATGCGTTCGTGTTTCCGTTTCTGTTCCCTTTGGTGTTCTTTTTGCTGTAACACTAACATTTGCCTTTCAAATACCGTGCCATTACTGTGCGATACTAGCTGTGATTTTGTACGCATTGTGTCTCCGCTTTCTCTCATTATTCGCCTAGAGCCACTTTATGCTTATGCTTTCTATTAACGCTTGCTTTTACCATTTATGTTTGCGTTACCATGTGCTTAACTCTTGGCGCTTGTGTTTGCGTTGCTGTTCCTGTTACTATGTGACAAGACATCACATAGTGGGAGGGGCCCTGCGCTCCCGCCACCACATTCTATTCAATATTTATCATCCTCATTCTCAAAAAGAAGGGAAATTAGAGGCAAGAAACTTTGTTTAATGCATCAGTTAGGGTTGTTCCACAGTGACAAAAGCGAGGAAATTTGGTGTTAGGGTTGAAAACCCTAACTCCCCATTCACTCCCCACCCCCCAGCACCACACACACACACACACACACACACACACACACAGCATGCAAGTAGGGGGAGGACTAAGGCAACACGACCAATCACAGCCAACCAGCAGCAGGTGACAGAAATAAAATACAACTGTCTAAATATACTACAAGACATCCCCACCACCCCAGACCAGGTACTGAATGCTCACTGGAGGTCCACAGCAAAACTGGGGCCATGTACACCAATGGTACATATCCCTGATTGCAGGTACACACAAGTTACCACACTTTGGAGTTGCATGGCTTTAGCTAGCAATGCCCCTGCCCCAGCACACCACGTACTGCACCCTGAGTGGAGAGCCACAGCAACACTAAGGCCATGTATATCTATGGTATATCTTCCTGACTGCAGGTACGCATAAGTTAACACAGTTAGGAATTGGAGGACCTCTGCCAGGCAATGCCCCACCCCGCCAGACCAGGTACTACATACTGAGTGGAGAGCCACAGCAACACTAATGCCATGGACATCTATGGTCTATCTCACTGATTGCAGATACACACAAGTTAACACACTTAGGAATTGGAGGACCTCCACCAGGCAATGCCCCAACCCCCCAGACCAGGTACTGCATACTGACTGGAGAGCCTCAGCAAAAATAAGCCCATGGACATCAACAGTGCAACTCCCTGATTGCAGCTGTAAAGAAGATAGCATCTTTAGGAGTTGTACAGTCTCAGGCAGGCAATGCACCCCACAGAGCAGTTACTGCATCCTGAGTGGATGGCCACAGGAATTCAAAGGCCATTGACATCTATGATACACCTCCCTGATTACAGGTACACTCCAGTTAGCACAGTTATGAGTTGCATGGCCTCAGCCAGGCAATGCCCCCCCAAACCCCGAGACCAGGTACTGCATCCTGAGTGGAGACCCACAGCAAAACAGAGGGTATGGACATCAATGGTACACCTCACTGATTGCAAGGACACTCAACTTAGCACAGTTAGGATTTGCATGGCCTCACACAGGCAATGCCCCCCTGACCAGGTACTGCATCCTGAGTGGACAGCCACAGATGACCGTACATGTATCAGAGTATGACTGCATGCCTGCTGCTGATTGTCTGTGATTGGTCGTGTTGTCTTTTGGCACAGTGGTGCCTCTATAGTTTGGGTTGAGTAGCACTTTTAAGGTTAAAGGATCAAACTTTGCACCTTAATAACTTTGCCACTATTCAATGGATGTGCCTGAAATTTGGAATGCATGATCAAGAACAATACATCTTGGGATCTGCCAACTTTCATACTGGTCGGATATACAGCTGTGGAGTTAGTAAGTGTGATCTGCGTGCGCATTTACGGTTTCTGGTGAATTCTTTGCTCGCGCCTACAGGTTGCACGGTTTGTGTGACTGGTCCAAAAACTGCAGGAAACATGCAGCCAGCATCCCTGATGTGCCTTTTGAAGATTTCATGAAAAAATATTAAACGGTTCAAAAGTTATTAAAAAAACAAGTTTCCACTATAAGTCAATGGGAAAAGTTAGCAAAAAGTTCAACAGTGTCACAAATGCACTTTTTAGTGTTGCAAATGGCCCTAGTAGTGTCACAAATTCACCATTTTGTTTTCAGTTTGCGATCAGAAAAATGCTTGCCATTTAAATTTGGGACCTCTAGCAACACAATTCTTTTTGTGTTCACCTAGTCGGACCCTCAGGATGCTAGGCATGTCTTTATTCTGGGGTGAAACACCCTAGAAATATGTTTTTCAAATTTCTGGAAAAAGTAGTATCACAAAGTAGAGTCGCACTCACGACACTTTTGCAAATGCTTGCAAAAGGTGTTGCAAATCATGACACTACTTTTCCAGACTATGGCCAAAATGACAGCAGTTCTTTGCCACCCTGCTGAAAAAGAACGGTTTGATCTTTTGAGCTGAAATTTGGAAGGAACGCAACCAACATCTCACAGATGTGCCTTTTGGTAGTTTGATGAAAAAATATTATGTAGCTGCCAAGTTACGGTACTCTGAAGTTGGCATTTTTTCCCATAGACTAACATGGTGGCGTATGCCGCGCCTTTCGGGGCTCGTAACTCAAAAACGATGCGAGATACAGATTTTTTGTTGTGAGCTGCATGTAATTGCAAAAACTTAGCCAGGAAAATCATGATTTTTGAGAAATTAAAATTTTATTTCTATGTCGTGCGGTTGCTGAGATATTAGCAATTAAGTACTTCCAATGCTCATTTTAAGCTTTGGTGCCCATTACAATGCATACATTCTTTGTACACACTGTGTTTCTCTATGCATGTGTTTGGCAAAAACAGGGTATGCGCTTCTGTTACTGTTACAGTTGCTGTTTCCACTTGCTTTTATGTCCCTGTTATAAGTATCGTCTCTGCACGCCACCGTGTATGCTACTCCTTTGCGTTGTCATTTGCGCTTGCGATTTCATTACTGTTACCATTTGCATTTTCACTACTGTTTCTGTTTGCATCACCAAGCGCATTGTCATTTGTGTTTCTGGCAGCCCTTTCATTTGTGTAACCCCCACCCTGCCTTTTTACCAAACGACAGGTGGCATGCTGTTGGCACTGGCAGCAATACCTGGTGGGGACCTGGGTTCGGGGAGGATGAGGTTACCTGGCACAAGGGGACCTAGGTTTGACTACTCTGCACAGGGGCACCCAAGTAAATCCGAACACAGAAAGCAATAACTGTAATGTCCAGAACCAGGAATGGGATTTTTCAGTGTGACTTTTATTCACAACTAGCTGAACAAAACAAAGCATAGATGGACCCCCATGGGGCTACGTTTACTGATAATGCAGATTAGAGACTACAAGGTGGTCCACTGGAAGAATGAACCATTTCTACTGCTTTCAGGCTCTGGACCCACCAGGCACACAGCCCGGACTTGCACTCACTTTGGGTAGACAGCCCGACTGGCCCAGCTCCCATGCTGGCCACTTAACTGACGGTCCATTTGAAGAATGAACCCATTTTACTTGTTGTGGCTCCCCACACCACTTAGAGTCTGCGACCCCTAGAGAGATTTCCCATTTGCTTCTTCTGACTCCCATCTCACAAAGAGAATTTTCTTCACACTTGTTGTGGCTCCCCACACCACTTAGAGTCTGCGACTCCTAGACAGATTTTCCCATCTGTGACCCATGTCTGGGTACTTCCCTCATCACTGGCCAAGCGCATGAGGCAAGTAGCAATCACAGCAGAAATCCGTAGAGGTGGACATGGTTACTAAAGATGGGGGTGTTCTCACCTCCAGCTCCCACAGCCCATACCCGGCCATTTCTCTGGACAAACTGAAACTTCGAAATGTAGATTAAACGGTGGATGAACTGTCACACCACCTCTACCAGATTACTTGAATTCACACAGCACTTTAGCTTTTGACACTACTCCATTTGTTTGTCCTAGTACTATAGGCCTCCCAAATAGTAGTTCAAATCCCAGATTTCTTCACATTTCCCAGGCTGAAGAAACACATTTGTTGCCCTCTCATATTAGAGCAAACACTCACCCTTTTGTTGCAGGTGCCCTACAGGCGAAGTACAACTCTTTCCACTTTTCAAACGCAAACTGAGACTGTAATAGGCAGCTTTCTTTCTTTAGCAGAAATTAGGGGATTGCCCCTTGAATCTACATGGGGATACTTTACTCCCCCCGGAGGGAGGGGGGCACTGAGACCTGGACAGCGGTCTCCACCACTTGAACACTGGACACTCACTCCTTCTCCTCAGAAGGTAAACAAAAGACTCCCTTCCTGCTTGAGGGCAAGCAGGAGACTCCCTTCCTGCTTGAAGGCACACAGGAGACTGGCTTTGAAAACTCCCAACGTTCTATCTCACTCCCTCTGCTGCAGATTCCAATGTGGCTTATGCAACTGCGACAGTTCTATTGGTGATGTCATCTCTCAGTCTCAGCTGAGACTGAGAACAGAGTGAGACAGTGTGAAACCCATTTAACTGGAGTTTCACAAGCTGCCTTCCCTGCCTACCACTAGGTCTTACTGGGATTCTAGTAACCCCGGGTAACAAGGGGTTACATTTGCATTTCTGTTTCTCTTTCGTTTTGTATCTTCCTTGCTGTTACTGTTACCATTTGCGTTTGCAATTGTGTTACTGTGCCCGTGCGCATTACGGTTTCCGTTTCCATATGCGTTTGCATTTCCTTTTGCATTTCTGTTTCCTTTGCTGTTATTGTTGCTGTTACCATTACCATTTCCATTTACAATTATGGTACTGTGCCCGTGCGCATTTCGGTTTGTGTGTCCGCACACGCTTCTGTTCCCGTTTCTGTTTCGTTTGGCATTATTCTTCATGTTAACTTTACCACTTCCATTTACAGTTGCGGTACCATGCCTGTGTGCATTACGGTTTGTGTTTACGTGTGTGCTATGCTCGGCGATGGCGCTTCCGCTTCTGTCTCTTTCGCGTTCTTTTTGCTGTGACACTTAACATTTCCATTTAAAATACTGCTGCCATCACTGTTCCTGTTACCAGTTGTGTTTTTGTACGTGCTTCAATGTCCGTTTGCGTCACTGTTTGCTTCGGCGTCACTTTGCGCTTGCATTTCTATTAATGTTTCCTTTACCATTTACATTTCCATTACCATGTGCGCCACTGTTGGTGCTTCTGTTTGCGTTGCTGTTCCTGTTACTATGTCACAAGACATCATATGGTGGGAGACCCGTGCTCCCCCCGCCGGATTACATTCACTATTTCTCATCATCATTCTCAAAAAGAAGAGAAATTAGAGGCAAAAAACTCAGTTTAATGCACCAGTTAGGGTTGTTCCACAGCGACAAAAGCGAGAAAATTTGCTGTTACGGTTGAAAGCCCCCCTTGGACACCTCCAGCCCACCCCCCAACTGGCATCGGGGTGCGTGTTGGGGTCGTTGGTCCTAACTCCGTGAAACTTTGGTCCGGGAAACTACAGACCAGTGAGCTTCACATCCATCGTGGGTAAGCTAATGGAGACTATCCTGAAGGAGAGGCTGGTGGCCCTCCTAGAGGCCAAAGGACTACAGGACAGCAGACAGCATGGCTTCATACATGGCAGATCCTGCCAAACCAACCTGGTCAAGTTCTATGACTGGGTAACTAGGCAACTGGACAGGGGCCATGCAGTGGATGTCCTGTATCTGGACTTCAGTAAGGCATTCACTCCAGTGCCACATGGAAGGCTGGGAAGGAAGTTAGTAGGCACAGGGCGGTGCAAAGCTGGTAAGATGGGTAGGAAACTGGCTGCAGGGAAGGCAACAGAGGGTGGTGGTGGGTGGGGAGCTGTCACACCCAAGGGCAGTGACGAGCGGTGTTCTACAGGGCTCAGTGTTGGGACCAGTATTGTTTGGGATATTCATTGCAGACATATCATGGGACATCAAGAGCAAGATCAGTCTGTTTGCTGATGATACCAAGGTAGGCGCGGTGGTGGATGACCTAGGTGGATGGCAGGGGTTGCAGGATGATCTGGCAAAGCTTGAAACCTGGTCAGACACCTGGCAACTGGGCTTTAATGCCAAAAAGTGCAAGGTGCTGCATTTTGGGATGAAGAACCCAATGAGGAGTTACCAGCTAGGGGGAGTGCAGCTAGCCCAGACAGAGGAGGAGAAGGATCTGGGTGTGCTCATTACAGGGTCAATGAACAACTCGGCACAATGTAGGAAGGCAGCTGCAAAGGCCAACAAAATGCTGGGTTATATTGCAAGGGGTATATCCTCGAGGAGGGAGGAGGTGATTCTGCCACTGTATAGGTCATTAGTTAGACCACACCTGGAGTACTGCGTGCAGTACTGGCGTCCGTATCTGAAGAGGGACATTAAGTTACTGGAGGGGGTGCAGTGCAGAGCGACAAAGATGATCAAGGGGCTGGGGGACTTATCATACGAGAGGAGGTTGAAGGAGTTGAACATGTACTATCTGGAGGAGAGGAGAGACAGGGGTGACATGATTGAAACCTTTAAATACATGAAAGGAATAAACAAGACGGGTACAGAGGGGCTGTTCAAAGTAAGGGAAGGGAGGGCCACCAGGGGCCATGATATGAGACTGGAGCGAGGAAGGTTCAGGAGGGAGATGAGGAGACACTATTTTACAGAGAGGGTGGTGGCTGGGTGGAATGCGTCACCTGCTGAAGTGGTATGCAGTAGAACAGTGGACTGCTTCAAATGAGGATGGGACAGGACAAGGGGGAGGGTTAATGAAGGGGAAGGGTGGAAGGGAAGGGCAGCTGCAGAATAAGGCGTGCTAGCTGCACATTTGAGCAGACTTGATAGACCTCTAGGCCTTTATCTGCTGGCAAATTTCGTATGTTCGTATGTTCGTATATGAACTGCAAAAACTTTGTTAATGCTTATATCAGGGTTGAACCACAAAAAGCAGGAAAATCAAAACAAATTATTAGGGGTTAGGTATATATGAAGCCCTTGCTTCTGATAAATCTCAACCTTAATCCCTGCCCACCCCCAGCCACCAACAGAACCACTCCACCTACACAAAAAAATACCCTTGTGATCCAACTATAACATGCAGATGCTCAGCATGCCACGCACAACTCTGACCTTCCTGACATACAGATAAAGCAACAGTTATGTGTTGTAACATATGATCTGTAAAAGAACTAGAAGCTGATGGCATGAAGAAAAAACACTACAGGGAAAGCACATTTGTTTTTTTCCCTGACTTCAGTGCGGCTTGTGTACAGGGCAAGGGCAGCAGGGTGTCAGTATTATTTTTTTGTGACATCAAGATGGGAGGGAGAGAGAGAGAGAGAGAGAGAGAGAGAGAGAGAGAGAGAGAGAGAGAGAGAGACTACAGGATGGCCCACAATAAATGTTACAGTCCCAGAAATGCCAAATACATGTTTTCTTTTCTTGGCTTCAGTGTGGCTTTGGGTACAGGGTATGGGCAGCAGGATGGCCAAATAAATCTTTGACATGTTATGACATCCAGAGCGGAGAGGGAGAGACACTGTAGGGTGGCCCATAACAAATGTAACAGTCCCAGAAATCCGAAATAAAATTTTTTTTGTCCTGGCTTCAGTGTGGCTGTGACGTCCAGAAGGGAGAGAAACTGCAGTGTGGACTACGATAAATGTAACAGTCCCAGAAACCCCAAACCTGGATGTAAAAAAAAAGAATGTAGACACCCTGTTGCCCTTGTCCTGTACACACAGCTGCACTGAAGGTGGAGTGGTTCTGTTGGTGGATGAGGGGTGGTGGGGATTAGGGCTGAGATTTATCAGAAGCAAGGGCTTCACAGGACTGATATCCTATTTCATATATACCTACCCTCTAATAATGTTTTTTTGATTTCCCTGCTTTTTGTGGTTCAATCCTAATATGAGCATTAACAAAGTTTTTGCAATTATTTTCCCTTCTTTTTGTGATGGTAGGACTGTATTATCATTTTGTGGGACCCGCACAAAATGAGGTTACTACAGTACTGGAGACAGTCCTGTAATACTATGCTCATTTTGCGCAGGTCCTGAATGCACAATATTGGAGACAGTCTTACCATGCAATGCACACTGATAACGTGGCCATGTTTCAGAATATTTTCACAAATGTTCAGCATAGACTTTCTAGGAACCCACCTCATGAACACTGCCACTGTTATTTCATTAATCCATCCCAAAAGCTGATTCCACTCTGCGACTGCAGCATTCCATGCCACAGGTACGAAAACACATTTTGGGCAGCATATGAGAAATGACAGCTGTTCTGTTCATAAGGAGGTGTGAGAAAATGGCAATGCTGAAAATCTGGAGTGAAAATATGAACATTTGGCAAAGTTAGGAGCCTGCGTAGAAAGTGCACAATGCACACCCATAACACAGCCATTTGTTTGAAATTTTTCACCAAATTTTCAACATGGGCTTTATGGGTCCTCCCCTCATGAACACTGGCAATGTCATTTTGTTAATCTGTCTTAAAAGTTGATTTTGTGGAGAGACCACTCCATTCTACACCACAGGTACGAAAATGCATTTCTGGCAGGATCTGAATAATGACAGCTGTACTGTTCATAAGGAGGTGAAAAAATATGGCAATGTTGAAAATCTGTAGTAAAAATATTAAAAATTGGCAAAGTTACGAGCCTGCCAAGAAACTGCACAATGCATGCTCGTAACACAGTCATTATTTGGAATTTTTTTCACAAAATTTGCAACATGGGCTTTTTGGGACCCCACCTCATGAACAGTGGCACTGCTGTTTCATTAATTGGCCCTGAAAGGTGATTTCATGTAGTGACCATGAAATGACCTTTTGCGATCGAGAAATGAGATGACAGTGACAGTGTTCATGAGGTGGGGTCCCAAAAAACCCATGTTGAAAGTTTGGGGTCAAAATTCCAAGAAATGGCCGAGATATCAACATAAGTTGAAAACCCCATTAATTGCCATTATACTGCATTTACCTGTATTCCTTAGTTTGCGGTTCGGCTTTGAAGAGTGCAGACCTGTCCCGTGACAGAAGATGAGACCACCAGACCTCTGGTGGCAAGTATGGGTAAGGGTGTGGGAGGTGGGTGCACAGATGGTGGGTCGGATGGGGGAGAGGGTGCTGAGACGATGAGGAACTGTTTTTTATTTCTGAAAAAAAAAGGAAAAAGATGTCAGGGTACACTTTTCTGTATTTTTACAGTTTTTATATTAAAAATACATATGGGCATACTGGGGTGGACTCCCAGTGTGTTACATGGGCATGAGGGTTGCATGCCGACATGGGAATTGGGCACCCCCATGTCGGCAGTCAGATACAGGCTTGAGGAAGGAGGGCATCCAACACCAGGAGTGGGCATCCTGGTGTCAGATAAAACATAATAAGCAGTTTTGGCACACTGGGGTGGGCTCCCAGGTGTGCAGAGAACAGGTCACTGCTGTCAGACTGGCAGGGCTGCAACAACAGTAGCCACGTCCTTGACCTTGTGTGCTAACGGCAACTACCCTCAGGATCCTGCCTGCACTATATGGCTCAGCTGTCTTTAAGGAATGACAGCTGTGTCGTATAGTGCAAGTACTATACAACACAGTTGTTGTTTATTAAAGACAGCCATGTCATATAGTAGTTGCACTATACAACAAGTTGTTATTTATTTAAGACAGCTGTGTCGTATAGTGCAAGTACTATATGACACAGCTGTCTTTATTAAATGACAGATGTGCCGTATAGTGCAGTGCAAGTGGCAGGATCATGATGATGGTGAGCAAGAACAACAAGGGACAGTTTTATTTTCTTTTAGGTTCAAAAACAATAGAGGTTGGGGGACAGTTTTTTCTTTGCAGGGACTATTAAACACTGCTGGGGGGAATGCCGACATGGGGATTGGGCCCCCCAATGTTGGCAGTGAAGAAAAAATAATAAATAAACAAGCAAAATAAAAAAATAAAATAAAAATTAATAAATACACTGCCATGGAGGATTGTCTCCCCAAGTGCAGGCACAGTTTAAGACACAGCACAGTCAGGCTGGTGGGGCTACAATGACAGTAGCCCCCTTCCTGATCTATGAATGATGAAAGCAGCAGTGGTTGCTCTATATGACAGAGCTGTCGTATATTAAAGACAGTTGTGTCGTATAGTGTAAACTGCTGCTTTCGCAAAAATTCAGTTATGAATAGAACGTTCATTTTTTGAACTGTGCATGCTCAAAAACGTAATATTTTTATAAAATATTTCAAAAACTACTGAAGTGAGGGACCTAAAACCCAAAAAAGCACATACCTCGGACCAACCTCTATCAAACCTGAGAGTTTCAGGTTTCAAAGCCTCATATTTTTTAAGTTATCGGTAGCAAAAAAAGTCTTAAAATGTTCAAAAAATGGGATTTTTGTGTTTTTTGTACCTCTGTAACTTTGCCTCCCCTGAACCAATGTAAATGAAATTTACAGGATCTAGATATCCTGGCACAGAGGCAGAGCTTGCCAAATTTCATATAAATCAGTTGAACGGGGGCAAAGTTATTAAGGTGCATAATATTTGGATTTAACATAGATGTGCTTATGCAAATTTAATATACAGGCGCGACTGAGCCTGTATAATATATATAGAATACTGGATGGGAAACTATGCAGAACCAGTGTATTCTGTCACAGAGGGGTCCTGATTCCCTCTGACCTCGAGAGCAAAGCTCAAGCAGTCCATGGGAATCAGAACCCCGAGGTGGCAAAACACAGTGGTTGTGCATAGAGTTGCTGATCCTGTATTTTTTATAGTGTATAGTACTGTGTGAAATATGTGTTTTGTGAGTTCTTTTGCTTTCAAAATGAAACTGACTCATACAGTCTCTAGAGGTTCTAGAATGCTGTTCTATCACAGTAGGGTAGAATCACATTCCATGACCTTGGAACTGTGGTAGAACAGCATTTTGAAAGGGATGGAATTCTATACAGAACAACACTCCACTATACACTATATATATATGTAATAGATATACCACTCTGAGGTGTGCGGTTGACCTCTGATATACGCACGCCTTGGTGTGCGTTGTACGCACGAGGCTGCAAGGTCGAGTGCATCAACCGCCAAGGCGCATGCGATATCAGAGCGCCACCGCGACACTCTCAGAGTGGTTTATCTATCTTATAAAATGTCAAAATTGTTTTGAGAGGGGTAAAGTGCAGGTGTGCGGTCGCGCTCTGATATACGCACGGTCATGTGATGTGTTTTATACAATCAGAATACTGGATTTGGACCCTTTATATTTACCCATTTTATAAATACATATATATATTGGCAGATAAGGACCACTTGGCCCATCCAGTGTGCCCGTAAGCCTTACACTTGTTTGTGGCCTCTGATCCTAACTGATCAGTGGCTTTCCACCACACCTTCCAAACTCTAAGGTTCCCTTGTGCCTGTCTCACGCATGTTTAAATCCCTCCACTGTGTGTGCTCCCACCACCTCCTGTGGCAGACTATTCCATGCATCCATCGCCCTCTCCATAAAAAAATGTTTTTGTCACATTTCCCCTTAGCTTACCACTTTCCAATTTCATGTCATGCCCCCTTGTTCTTTTACTCCTTCTATATTGGACAGATGTCTCCCCCCCCTGCACCTTGTTTATACTCTTAAGGTACTTATACATTTCTATTATATTCCCCTATTCCCTCCTCTCCTCCAGTGAGTACATATTGAGGTCCTCTAATCTCTCCTCATATGATTTCTAGTGTAAGCCCTGTACCATCTTAGTCGCCCTTCACTGGACCACCTCCACCCTGTCAATATCCTTATGAAGATGCAGCCTCCAGAACTGCACACACTACTCTAGGAGATGCCTCACCAGTGTTTTATACAATGGCATCAACTTCTCCCACCTTCTGCTAGTGATACCTCTGCCTATGCACCCCAGCATGACACTGGCCCTCCCTGCAGCCTTGTTACTTTGCTTAGACACCTTTAGGTCATCTGAAATGATAACCTCCAGGTTCCTTCCTTCTTTGGTAAGAGTCAGCAATTCCATCCCCATCCCGTAGCCCCCCCCTTCCCCGGTACATTAAATATGTATATATATATATATATATATATATATATATATATATATATATTAGAGCAAAAACTCCATTTAATGCATCAGTTAGGGTTGTTACACAGCGACAAAAGCAAGGAAATTTGGTGTTAGGGTTGAAAGCCCCCTTGACCCTCCAGCCCACCCCAACTGGCATCGGGAGCGATTGGTCGCCGCCCAAACTCTCACCCCATCACATGTGTAAAGAAGCAGAGGTATAGGAGAATGGGGTGAGAGTTAGGACCAACAACCCCAATGTGCACCCCGATGCCGGTTGGGGGTGTGGGCTGGGGGTCCAAGGGCGGCTTTCAACCCTAACACCAAATTTCCTCGCTTTTGTCGCTGTGGAACAACCCTAGCTGATGCATTAAATGGAGTTTTTTGCCTCTAATTTCCCTTCTTTTTGAGAATGATAGAGAAATAGTGAATGTAATGGCATGGAGCGTGGGGCCCTTCGGGCTCCACGCTCCCACCACGTGATGTCTTGTCACATAGTAACACAGTGCCTGCAAACGCAAATGATAATGTGCATGGTGATGCAAAGCAAAACAGAAAGAGAAACAGTACTGTAGACACAAATGGTAAAAATAACGCAAACGCACGCAAAATGAAAACACAAAGGGTAACACACATGGTGGTGTAGATGGGAACGGTAAGTGAAACGGGTACGGAACCACAAGCGGAAGTGGTAACGGTAACAGTAATGTAAGTGCACAGGCTGGTTTTCCCTAAAAGCGTGTGAGAGAAAGACAGTGAGTACAAAGAATGTATGCATAATAATGGGTCTTGGAGCAGAAAATGAGGAGTTGGAATACTAAATTGCTTATATCTCAGGAACCGTATGACGAGAAAAATTTTTAAACTTTCCTGGTTAGTTTTATGCTTAGCCCCAGTAGGGGCTAAGCATTTTGTTGATCTGAAAACTGTGATTCACACCGCTTCCGAGATACGGGCCCTGAAAGGCGCAGCGAACGCCATAATGTTATCCTATGGGAATAAAAGAGAAGTTCGGAGTGCCATAACTTTGGCTCCCTGTAATATTTTTTCACCAAACCACTGAAAGACACATCTGTGGGATGTTGGCTTTCTTCCTTCCAAATTTCAGCCCAAAAGACCAATCCATTATTTTGCAGCAGGGCAGCAAAGGATTCCTGTAATGCGGAAGACGCCGTAATGTTATCCTATGGGAAAAAGTGTCAACTTTGGAGTGCTGTAACTTTGCCTCCCTGTAATATTTTTTCACCACAATACTGAAAGGCACATCTGTGAGATGTTGGCTGCGTTCCCTCCAAATTTCAGCCCAAAAGACCAAACTGTTCTTTTACAGCAGGGTAGCAAAGAATTGCTGTCATTTTCCCACAGCCTGGAAAAGTACTGTCAAACTTTGCGAAAACTTTCGCAAATTCATGCGACACTGTCACAAATGCGAAATTACTTTGTGAAAGTACTTTTCCCAGAAATCTGAAAAACATATTTCTGGGGTGTTTTACCTCAAAATAAAGACATGCCTAGCATCCTCATGGTCCGACTAGGTGAATACAAAAATAATTAGGTTGCCAGAGGGTCCCAAATTTAAATGCCAAGCATTTTTCTGATGACCAACTGAAAACAAAATGGTGGATTTGCGACAGTAAAAGGGCCATTTGAGAAAGTAAAAACTGCATTTGCGAAAGTGTTGAACTTTTTGTTAACTTTTTCCATTGACGTATAATGGGAACTTGTTTTTTGAATAACTTTTGAACCGTTTAATATTTTTTCACAAAATCTTCAAACGGCACATCAAGGACCCCAGCCACATGTTCCCTGAAGATTTCAGACCAGTCGCACAAACTGTGTGACCTGTAGAAATGACCAAAGAATTGCAAAAAAGTGTAAATGCGCGTGCATATCACTCTTAATAACTCCGTAGCTGTATATCCAAAGAGTACAAAAGTTGGCAGATCCCAAGATGTATAGTTCTTGATTGTGCATTCCAAATTTCAGGCAAATCCATTGAACAGTTGCAAAGTTATTAAGGTGCAAAATTTTAGGTTTAACATGTAAATTATTCTCATCTAATCTATGGTAGCACTACCGTGTACCATAATATATATATATATATATATATATATATATATATATATATATATATATATATATATATTGGGACAAGTTAAATAAATGATTTAAATGCACAAGAGCAGTTTGACCTCTCGTGACGTCACGAGTGGTGTAGACGCAAGTGAGATCACCCGAGGTCAAACTGTTCTAGTGAAGATAAATCATTTATTTAACTTGTCCCCATTGCATATTACATTTATGCAATAGGGAAGGAATGTTTTTGAAACAGTATTACTTTTTTAAAGTGTAGTTTGTCTTTTTATGGCTGCAGTGGACAAAGCCTGCAGATGTTTTCCATGTACAAAAGGGCTGATGTCATGCTTTCTGTCCATGGAACTGGCTGAAGGTGTAAATAGTCTCCTCTACCTTACCCTCCTCCAAGAAATGTTTTCCGCCCTCAAATATGCTTTCATGTTAGTCAATGGTTGCAGGGCACTATTTTCTTTCTTAAATGGGAGGTACAAGAATTGGAACTTGAATAGTGGGAGACAACATTAGTTTTTTTTGGGGGGTAAGATCCACCCCCCACCTCCACCTGAGAAGCTCCTAAAGATCCACCCCCACTTTTTTTGGTTCACGTGGGAAGGGCATGAGGTGGATCTATCATGTTGGAACAACTGACTATCAGAGTTGCCTGGGGCATCAGAGCTTAAGGTTCAGAAGGAAAGAAAAAGTAATTAAGGAGTGCCTGAAACTGCATCCTTACACAGCACTTGTGAAACTGCATCCTGAAATTACAGCACTTGAGGAAAGCAAGCACTTGCAACACAAGAATGACAATTAAGATATAAGCCCACAAAGGAGTAAAATATGTCACTCAAAGAAGACTATCCCATATTGGATACCAGAGTGTCTGTTTCTTACAAGCTTTTTATACCCCACGACACACAACACAGCTGAAGCACCTACCCAAATAGTTAGGGGAAGCGCTACATTTTTATCTCTCTTGGACCTGCAGTTTCGCAGTAATGTGTGAAGAGAATAAAGTCTTGTGTTTTGTGCATTTGAATAGGTTTAGTGCTTTGAAGTTAAAATATATAAATATATATATATATATATATATATATACACACACACACACACACACACACACACACACACACACACAGTGTCATGGGCACCTGAAAATGAAGGAGATACTCTGAAATAAATGTTATTCTGATGATTTATTTATTTATAAGATTTTAAATGTAGTTCTGCCTAGGTCACAGACACATAAGTTATAAAAAGTACATTTAAGGATGGATGTATTAGTCAAAGCTTGTAGTAGCAAAATAAAGCAAGAAACATCACATATTGTGTTTTTTTTTTTTTGCTTTCAATTGTTTAACCAGGAGTGGCACACTAAGCTGAAAGCTTGTTTACAGGGGCAATCGGGGAGCACATGGAGGTTAAGTGATTTGCTCAGGGTCACCCAGTATGCAAGTGGGGGCTGTGGGAGTCAAACCCAGATCTCCAGATTTGTAGCTTAGAGCCTTAAACCACTGCGCTATACTGCTTTCCTAGTTATGGCAGTCATCTGTTTTATGGTTCATAATGTTGGTGTAGTAAGCAGCAATACATTGCATAGCAGGTGTAAAATGTCAATACGTAGGTCATGCAATAGATGTGCTGAGCAGTTACTGAAGCAAGAACTGTATTTAGGATAGTAAAATATTCCTGTTAGAAAACTGGTAAATGTGTGACATTTGCATCTCAATTTCCAGGAGGTCCTTATGGGGTGTCAATGCACAATATAAAGTAGTTATAGTTTTCAAGTTGTCTGGGTAATTGCTTAGTACTACCACTGTTACTAAATTTAAATTATTCTATGAAGAAAATTAAGTTTATGTAACTGTCTGTAGATGTATTCAAAACATTTACTTGTCCTTATAATGTAATGCATTAAATGCTGTTGCTAAATTAAGAAGTCACATAACAATACCCAGGGCATTAAGGTTTCTGACCATAACACCCTGCCCTGTAGGGACGGACAGGCATCAGGGCTGTGACTTGGGATTGTCAACAGTAATGCTCATACCATTCCACCCTCATCCCCACCCTGCAGCTAGTGGCAGGTATCGAGGTGTGCCTTTGACTCTTCAACCCCAAAGTTCACTCCATTTTCTTATACAGTACTGTACCAATTTCAGCGTATTCCCTTATGGAATGGGGTGAGTGTAAAGCTTGACCACCCCAAGGCACACCTCAACACTTGTCTGTGTCTGCAGGGTAGGGTGAGGTGAAATGGCGTGAGCGTTATGGGCAATGACCCAAAGGCACACCCTAGTGCCTATCCATCTCTGAATAGTGGGGATGGGGTTAGCATCACTTCAGTACTTCACTGCCATTCTTATTCTGCCTGTCTGTCTGTCTGTCTCTCTCTATCTATCTATATGTCTGTGTAATTATCTATCTTTCTATCAATTGCATGTATCGCTATTTTTACCTATTTCTAAAACAAACCTGCATATCACATTTGCCTGCACTCTGAGCACATACTTATGAAACTGTGCATATTTGTACTCCGCTTCTGCATAGACCTCATACTTTCCTAACATTCCTATTATCACATGCATAACTACCTTACCCTTATCAAAAGCAACCCCCTCTGACAGTTACTATCACATTTTCTCCACTAACAGTCCATCATTACACTTGACTTCCTGACATCAACATATTGCTTAAATATAACTTACCTCACCTCATGGACAAAAAACCTGTTTCTCTGAAAAAAAAAATGTGTAAATAATCTCAAGGCTGAACATATGCCAGCCATTACTTTTTCATGTACTGCCACCTTCTGTACCATCATGGGGATTTGCACGTTTCCCATGATGCTTTGCATTATTGGGGTATGTGCAATTGTGTTTTCTTTAAAATGTGGCTGTCTGGCCAATATCATCTGGGATAACACATACCTCTGTAGCATTTGCTCTGGAGTTCTTTTGTAAACCTATATTGCATCCTATTCCTTCCATTAAAATGTACACCTCCATATATTTTTCTCATAATGTGTATGCCTTCCTTAGAACAGAAACTAAAACAAAACCTACTACTTACAAATCATTGTGTTGTTTCTCCATACCTCCTTAACAATTCCATGCAGCTTCACTAACTTCATTATTCTTATTTTATATTTTATTAATTGATTTTAATGTTTGATGTTATTATGCTATGATCTTATTTATATGTATTATTGGATTTGTATTTGATGCTTTTGTTTTAATGTGTTCAGCGCTTTGGTAAGTTGAAAGGCGCTTTATAAGTAAATTTATTATTATTATTATTATGCAGCCATGGTGGATCTGTCCAGATTTTATGTTTTGTAGAATTAGTAGTGCCCTTCTGTGCTGTGAGCTTAAGCATTCCGCGTTTTTGTAAGGTTAGTATGGTATGATAGCATCGTTGCTATGGAGGCTACACCTGTATGTAAAAAACACATGTTCTGATTGGGTATTTGTTTGTGTGGGCAAGTTGGTGAGTTTGTTAAACATGGCAGTGGTATCGCTCGCTTAGCGAAGCTCAGAAAACCCTGCTCTAGTTTGGTTACTGAAATTTTCTCTGGAATTTTTGTTCAGTTGTAGCCCTTTTTTTAAATAATTCCAGGAACCTCCACTGTGACACCCTATCCCAATTAACTGGCCCTCATGGGAAGCTCGCCTCCAGTACCCTCTGCTATGCCAAGCCTTCAAACTGATCAGCCCAATTCCCCCTCCCAGCCTCTCTGGACTCATTGCAATAAGACTAATCCCCGGCTCCTCCGCACAATGGAACATATTCTCCTAGCTGTCCCCAGAATAAGAACCAAGGTGGGGGCAAGTCATTCGCTCACATTGCACCCATCCTGTGGAACTCCCTTCCTCCAAGGGTGCAGGAAGCACCTTCTATCCAAAGTTTCCACACTAGGCTCAATGCTCACATGATGGCAACTACCAAATGCCATTGCAAGGGCTCCTGAGACCCCCACATGGACAACTGAATCTCACAGTTCTATACTACCCTCAGAGTGTAATTTGTATCAGCAATGTGGCTCACACCCTTCTCACTCATTTTCTTGTCGAGTCACATGTTCTGCTACACTCCTGTACATCCCTACAACTGTATGTGCTTCTCATCATATGTACCCAGCTGACTGTATCATACTGTATTATTTCTATACCATACTGTGTTATTTATCAATGCTATGTAATCCCGGGTTGCCCCTAAAAAAGGGACCTCTGGGGCCCAGTGGGCTTACCAGGTCACCAAAATTTAATAAATAAATAAATAATTAAAAGTATTCCTTCTGGTGTTGACTTGTGATGGAGTGTTTCGTGAGTGCCGTCGGGGAGAGAACAGTGGAGCAGCTTGCTGGATTGCCGAGGTTAGTGAAGTATTAGAATACAGAAGCTGTGTTTGTGCAAAAAAAAAGTACTTTAGCCACTAGGACAAGAGTTACTTGTCAATCTTACACTTTTTTAACATTAGTGCTGAGCTGTAGCTGATGTGTACTGGCATGGAGCTGCTGTGTAGGGACTGTAACAGCAGCATCAAAGAGAACTGAAAGCACCAAGTAGTGCCAGCAGACGGGTGGGGGAGGGTGATTGACTTTAGGATGTTAAATAAATGTGTTTGATTGATATTAGGTGTTAAATAAAAGGTGGTTCCATGATTTATTTAACACCTGTGAAAATAAACATGTTTATTTAACAGTTTTTGTGTCCACACCTATTGCATATAGATAGATAGATAACTAGATAAATAGGTAGATAGATAGATAGATAAAATCAAAGATCATGTTACCTAACACTGCACTAAACTCAGAACTTTTCTACTTTACTTTACCAAAAGACCCCCACTAAAACAAAATACCGTATCAAAGGGGCCATCCCATTATCTGTTTGATGCAAATTTCAAATACATAAATAAACAGTGGTACTGCAGTATGATGGCATGCACTATCTTTAGTATTGTCAATAATAAATCAGCAAGTTATAGACATTGCAGCAGAATCTGTTTTACAGAAAGAGAGATGCAGACAGACAGAGAATAATGACCAGGACAATGATATAACCCCCTACTCTTTTTTAAAAAGTGAAGTGCCATAGGATCTTTAATTTCTTACTGAACAGCTGGGATGGGCTAAAGGGATCTCACTTTAATGTTTCATTCAAAGGAGCACACTTCTGATATTCAGCAGTCCATCCCACTACACTGCACTGCAGGTCCAGCCAAAAAGATAATGATTTTTTAATGATGTATCACAAATGATCATTATCCAGTTATGTTCAGAGATCATGTTTAAGCTTCAAAAACCATCATTGCAATCATCATTAACAATAATTAACCATCAACAGTAAATCATCACCAATCAAAAACCATGAAGTTATGGATATGGTGGTTATGATTAATGATGATCTCATATCATCATGATTTTTCATGATTGCCCATGGTCAAAATTACATAAATAAATGAAAAAAGTGATTTTTTTTCCCTCTATACTTTTGAAATTTAACTTGTATTTAAACATTTTTATTGGAATGATTAGTTATGATACCTTTTCCTTAAAGGTCCACTGATTTCAGTTATGCTTATTCTTGATACCTTACATCTTACTGGAATTATAAAGGCTCACATTGATTTATATATCCCCATTAAGTGGTTCCTTTTATGGTTGTGGTGAGCTCCTAAAAGTACTTGAGTTGTACTCCAAACCTTTCCTAATAGTCTGCAGACTAATACTGTCAGTGCAAAATTAATTTAAAAATATAAATTACCATTGTTTTGGCCCATAAACTGTGCTGCTGAAATATGCAAATGAATTATGCAAATATGTATCCTATACCAGATTCTTCCTAACGGGATTAAAACTTGGCTTCACATGATTTACTATATAATTCATAATTAATGTGTCTGCTGATATGTGACATTCATATTCTCATATTTAACATATAAAACTTTAAGTATTACTTCTGTGGCTTGCAATCTTATAATACTGAACTAATATAATCATCAATGATCATCACTTGATCATCCACAGATCATCAACAAACATGCTGATTTAAGCTTACAAAAGTAATCAATATTCATCAGTTGGTGACTTGAAAGTTCATGTTTGATGATTAAATCATGATCTTGATGGTGATCTTAGCTCACGATCTCCTTTGATGATCTTATGGTAACATTTGATGATTAACAATAATCAGTCATGACTGAACTTCAGAAATCATGGCTGATGATTTACCAAATCGTCTGGGGTGTCAGCACTGAGTATGCGCCCGAGTCCGCGGTATGACACTTGAAGTGATGACTTTCTGGCACAGATGTGAAAGTGCCATCAACTTATTTGGTTTTTGATTACCACATAAATGCAGTTGACAAAAAAATTGCTATTTTGAGTCATGACCCTGGAGAATACAGTCACAGACATGATAGAGATCAAATACCTTGAATATGATACCTGAAATTAGTAGCAGTAAAGTACAGTGCACTAAATATAGTAGCAATAAGGTAAAATACATTAAAACAGACATGACAGCAATAAGTACAAGAACACAGCAGGTAATGAGCAAGTAACAATCCAGCAGACAGCTTAGCAGAAATAGACAACTTCGTACAAAAAAAAATTTAAACACCTCTGAGCTGTGTGGGAGACAGGTAAGCAAAAAGTAATAAAGAGTCAAAAATAAATACTATGTATAATAAATGTAGCCAGTAAGTTAATGGGCTTGCATTTCAGATGGGGATGCAAGGCTTGTGTCAATCCCTGCATCGGCCCTGTTGTTCAGTGCAGCTGCACCAAACTCTTTTGCTGCAACTGCACATTGGGTGCAGTTGTGACACTTTCCACACTTTACAGCAGCTTGTGTCAAATATTTGGTGCAAACCCCATGAAAAGGGTCCCTCAAATGGTGCACTTTAGAGCAGGGAAAAGCTGGTCTAACTTGAGGCATTTGGCCCTTTAGATTGAAAATCCTGATTGCCTGCCAGGAGAATGCTACAAGCCTGTGCGCCAAACGATCAGCACAACTAGGGCTTGCGGCATTCTTGGGGCTCTGAAAATCAAGCCCCATGAGTCCATCTGTGGATGCATATGACTGAAAGCATTAGAGTTAAGGGTGAAAGTGGGGACTAATGACCCCACCATAATGTGCTTCAGAATATTGAATACAAGGGATGCGATTGTTTACTATGTTAGTTTCATAGCACAACTACTCTGTGAGAAGCTGTCCAACTGAAGCAAATGTGGGAGGGAGGTGCAGCCCTCCTGTAATAAAAGTGTGAATAGCTAGTTTTGTTAAGAAGAATGGTGGGCTTTGCCCTACCCCACACCCCTATGTTTTTTTTATTTAAAGGTAGCTTGTTGGTTTGTTTATACTGCATGACTAATACTACTGTAGTCCAGCATAGCTCAGCACAGCACATGCAGCTATCCCATAGAACAGCTGCATAGGTTGCATACTGTTATGCTTCATAACTGAGGGATCCATAGTCCTCCCATTATGCCAAATAAAGTATAACTCCCTGCTAAATTTGGTGGGAGATAGGGAATGCTGGAGGACAACTAGGAGGCAATTCCAATATTTTATAGCAAAGTAGGAAAAGGCCTGTTTTGCTGTATTAGTAGAACACCTTGGAACAGCCAGCAGAGATAGGTCATCACACCAGAGGGGGTAAGGCAATCAGAGGGTTGCAACAGTGCAGCTAAGGAGGAGGGAACAGTTGTCCTGAGGATTTTGTCCACAAGAGTACCAATAGCAATGGAACAATGAGCAGCAAGGTATAACCAGTTTAACCCAGTGTAGAGTAGGCACAGATAGGTATATCAGGTGGAGGGCAAGGTAAAACAGTAAATGTAATTGTAAGTTATATCCTATTTGCTCAGGTTTCTTTTGGAGGTAGAGTCAGTGACAAATCTATTGGTAAGGCATTGAAGAAGAATACCCTGAGCAATGGCAGTCTGGATAGAGGGGGAGGGTGTATTTAACTAAAGAGCAAAGCCTATCTGGTATTGACAAGTTTACAGGCATTGGAAATATGCAGTGAGAAATCCAAAAGAGGGTCAAGGGTAAGAACAAGGTATTTAAATGACTGAACAGTTGACGGAAGAGTACCACCTACACTAAAGACCACCAGGCTGCCAGGACACTTTTTCAGCTTTGGAGCAGAACCATATAACATAGACAATAAAATGTTTTGACTCTACTCACTAGTTTCTGTACTGTGTACAATTTTGGTACATGGAGGGTGCTCATTTCAAATATAGGGTAAATACTGAAAACCATGGCGGAGAGGTCAAGGCCTCCTCAAGTGAATGGGGACTCCTCTTGAGTGTAACAGATGCAGCACTAAATTAGGGCCTCAAGCTACCACTAAAGATCTTTCCTTTGTACACTGCATATCAAGAATAGCTGATAGATAGAGAAAAAGTTTTACCAGAACCCTCTGGTTATTGTTGCAGCTCTGAATTCACCATCACAAAAGTTAAATCCACAGGTCCAAATAGAAAGTTCAAAATATTATCAATTTGAAAGTGAAATTCCCCATAGACATATATGCATACCAGTGGCACATGAGAAGAGAGAGTACTTGTGCAGATGTTCAATCCAGACTTGTGGGCTTGATTTTCAAAAGTAAAACTATGACACAAGGTGCATGCGCCAAACTTGTATGATGAAAGTAACACCTTGCATCATAGTTTGTGGCTTTCCCAATTTTTGAATGTAGGCTGCTGCAAAATTGGGATGCTGTGCAGAACTGCCCCTGTACCACCCCTGCAGCAAAAAGGCCCATGTGCCAGTTCGCAAGAGTGGCTGTGCCATGGTGGGGCTGCACCATCCCCTTATTTGGTATTCTAAAAGCCTTGTTGTGGTTGCAACAGGGGGCTCAGGTTAGACCAGCCAGGAGGTGGTCCAAGGGCCCTGTGCCACTACAGTGATTGGTGGGGGCTGCTAGATGGTGATCCATGGGAAGACAAAGCATGGGAAGTGGTGTAGAGAGTGATGGGAACATGGCAGCAATGTAATGGTGCTGAGGTGGCACACTATGGGGTGCCCTGCACAAGTGTAGACAGCCAATTGGCCCAGGTACGTGGGCTTGGCAGGAAGGCGCCAGGACCTTGCCTCAGGTGCATGCAGCCCTGGCATCTACCCCATGGGTGCCAATGACCCCAACAGCATAGGCAGGCAGCAGCCTAACTCCACGCGGGGAGCCAAGCACCAGGGCACTGTCATGGTGCCCAGGGACCATTGTCATCCACCACCTTCCTCCCTGCACCCTGCAGTCACTGCTGGATGCATATAGTGCTGGGGTCTTTGGCACCTATGGGGCAGGTGCCAGAGCTGCATGCACCTGAGGCCAGGTCCTGGTCCCTTCCTGCAAACCTCTGTACCTGGGCCAATTGGCTGACTACACTTGCACAGGGCACCCCTGCAGAGTGCCACCTCAGCACCCTGACATTGCCACCATACCCCAGTTGCTCCCTATACCACCCCCATGCTGCTTCTGTTTCTGGTTCCCATCTTACAGCCATTTTCACCCTACCACTTTAGAGACCTCTCGAGTGTTGCTCTAGGTGGGGTGGGGGTTGGGGTTATGGATCCTTCCATCAAACCCTGCAGGTGTGCCACTTGTTCTGTGCAACCCTGTGCCTGCAGCAAATCCCAGGTCTTGGGTGCAGAGACTCCTTTTTATAAAATATGGCACAGGGTCCCTGATGCACCCCGAGATTGCTGCAGCCCTAGATCATCACAACTTATAGAGATCTAAGGCCTCTTTACAAACTGAGTCTGTGGTTTCCATAGCTTTGTGACTGCTGAACATTAAACTTTTCAATGAACTTTTCAAAGCATCATGAGGGATTCAGTTGGACATTTCCTTGTGTTTGATTCTATTATGCGCTAATGCACATTACATCTGCTGACATTTCAGTGGACAAGGTATAATTATTTTCACAGCATGACATGCCACGGAAAGCAACTCTTTAGATAGTCACCAGTGTGACATCATAAAGTGTCATGCATAATTTTAAAACAGACCCACAAACATAATTGTCACATAAGTGAACAATTTTGTAGGTTAAGAAAGTATGATACATAGATCAGATGCAGTTTTTGATACATTCCATGACTTGATAATTTTTCAATAGAAACTTACTTACTTTCTTAGGGGTCCCTTAGACACTTCAGTGACACTGGGACCACAAGGGCGATGTACACCCCATACAGCCAGATACTGCTCACCTTACTTTATTGGGCATGCTAGAATGGGTTTTCTTGCTAGAATCCCACTGTTAGTTAATTTGAAACCAGTATTTGCTTGCTTTGTTTGTTTTGCAACCAAGTCTCATAAATATGAGAATAAATTCTGAGTTGCAGCAATTTAATTTAATTTATTTATTTTATTTATTTATTTTGTTAACCGGGTAAGTACACTGAGCCAATGCCCATTTTCAGGAATGACCCGGAGCCGCTACAAATGCAGCTATGATAATACATAACTTTCCATTAACAAAGACAATACAATACACCACAGTACAACAATACAATACAGTGCTTAAATAGCATCATGTTAAAAACAGTTACAAAGATTATGTCACCTGGATACATAAAGATTTTGATTGATTGATAGATTGAGTGATTGTTGCAACAAGTGGTATTTTAACTGAGTTATAAAAATTAAGTGACTACTTGCATTATGACAAGATAATGGTAATGTATTCCACAATTTAGGTACCTGCATGGAACAAGCACATTCCCCCATAAGTGTTGGTATTTTAGGAACTAATAATTGCATAATGGAAGAAGATCTCAATGCTCTACTTTCTTGCCCACTGCACCCCTTTAGGGCCCAGTCATTAGGATGCCAAGTCACTACATCACCAAAACCGAACATCGCCGCCCCCTCCCCAAGGTCCACGCCCCTGGAGTTAGGATCTATAGCTGGGGAAGTGTGTGGGGGCACAGCCCTGCCCCTGCAAAAAGAGTGCATAGTGACATTGCCGTTTGGTGCTGTAATGACTCGGCTCCCTAATGCTGGTGCGTTCCAAGGGTGGAACCTTTGTTTTCTATTATCAATAAGGCTAAATAATGGAGAAGAATGCCCTGTTTTTAGTATGTTGGCTAATAGACAACCAAGATTGTATATAAAATTCAACCTAGGTGGTAATCAACCAGTTTCAATGTATAATAGGCAATGGTGCGTACTGTATGGCTTGACAGTAGCAAAATGACAGATGGCATTAAATGTCTTAGTTATTAAGTTTAGGTCAACACCAGACAGCTGTGTAAAAAGAAAGGAATTATAGTTTAAGGAAGGCAAAAATAGACCTTTAGCTATTGTAAACCTAGCTTCTTTAGTTAGGAAACCCTTCAGTTTAAACAAAGCACCCATTTTCTGGTTTATTTGTTTGCTATCATTCTTTATATGGGCAGAAAAGTCAGGTTGGAATCAAGTAAGATTCCCAAATATTTGAATTCAGTTACCTGTTGTAACATCATCCCCTCCAGATCAAATAGTTGTAATGATCAACACTTAGATAATTTTGGTTTAAATCCAAATAATATACACTTGGTCTTCTTGGTATTTAGCAATAATCTACGTTGCAACAGCTAAGTGTTCATGGCTCCAAAATCTGTATTAAGGGATGTGTTTATGTCTTCCACTGAGCACTGAGGAGGCACTATTATATAATATAATATCATCTGTATACAGCAACAGATCTCACTGGGTAGAAATCTTTGAAAAAGGATCTAAATATAGGGAAAACAAAAGGGGACCCAGGATGAACCCTGGGGAACACCCTTCTCCAGCAAACGAATACTAGAATAAGATCAACCATAATAAACTTTAAATGGATGATCTGTATGATAACTATGGAACCATGTGCAAGGTGATTCTGTCAGGCCAATGTCTCTCAGTCTCTGGAGCAGCATGGCATAGTCTACTAAATCAAAAGCCTTTGACAAGTTGACAAAGATCACTTGGGTCAGCCTCCTTTGACTGAAACCATTAAAGCCCTGCTTGTAACCCAATGATTGCCATAGTGTAGGATGGAGGCAGTTCATGTTTACTGTACGAATTGAACTCATCATCAGATCCTTCCTCCTGCAAACTCAGCATTGGTTACAGCACATACAATTTTGCTGTCACTCATTTGATCATTTGCCTAAATGCTGTCACTAGTTGAAAGCCAGTAATTGCTGACACTCGCATGGTTCTTTTTGTCAGAGTCTCCAAGCAGGTTAAGGTCATTGGCAATTGCATCAGTCTCATCGGTGTCATCAGTTTCCTCATCCTCAATGTCCTGTGACAGCTGATCACCAAAAGCCGGTCCCAGCATAGCTACACAGCAGTGATTGACTGCTGGTGCTGAAACACTGTCCCAAGCCTCCCTTGCAAGGATTGCCACATACTGTAGGTAAAGGTTTTTAAAAAATTCAGTACCCTTTTTTCCCTCAGATTCTATGATATCACTAAGCAAACACTTTCTGTAGTGTTTTTTTTTTACATTACAATAATACCACCATCCAGGGGCTGAATTCTCAAAGTGGTGTTTTTTGGCAGAAACATAGCCCTTATCTTTCCATCATGGAACTTTAGCGCTGACTCAGGAGGGTTGGCAGAGCACTAATTGAGAAGCAAAAGAGCTTTGATGGGGAGCTGCTGTCTGTGTAAATGTGCACTGACAGAGGGAACAAATGTCTTCAAAGAACACTTTCTAACAATGTCTAAAGTCATCCATGCACTATGGCTGTGTGTATAGATGACAGGCGGCGATGACATTGAAACATGATGAAAGCGGCAGGGGTGCTCATATCTTGTAATTCACAAAGGCATCATTTTATGGATTCCTGTAGGGTTAGTGCAAAACAGTAAAGTTATGCAGTCTTTGTTGACCTTAAACCCCTTAGAGGCATTGGGCTCAATTTTCAAAGGATCAGGACTGGCACAAGGGTCTTGCCAGGAGCTGGTCTAATGGCACATGTGCATATCCAAGTGCTCTGCCATGGTTGGAGGTGGTCCATGCCCCCATTTCCACTGTTGCCAGGGGACATCTGCTGCCCTTCATACCCAGTGAAGTGTCCCCTCAGTGTTGGAGCCGTGGCTTGTTAGTTCCAGGGCACCCCCACAAGTCACAGTAATGGCCCCCACCCACTGTCTGCCATGGATATAGCCATGCCAGTGCCATGCTGAGGTCAGTTGCCAACCCCACTCTCCAACCTACCCCAGCCTGCTCTCCACAGATCCTGCCAGCAGCCAGTGGGTCCCCTCCATGGCCACCAATGCTGCCAAAAATGCCCACAGTCTGCAACATTCCTGGCCTGTGTGCCAGTGGTGCAGTGCACAGCATGACTTGCAGCAAATTTGGGGAGTTTGTCACTGGAAGCCCTATTTTTACAAAATCAGGTGCAGGATCCCTGGCGCACCCTCGTTTGCCACAGTTGGGGTGTCGGCACAACTGGCGCCGATCTAACGGGACTCAAAAAATTTAGCCCTTAGTGTCTGCTGCATGTATCTCCTAAGCAATCTGCCCAACTTTTTCTTTCACAATGGAACCAGAGACAGGAATGTTGTTTTCCTGTTGTTGTGTCAACCACAGCTGTGTTGCCTGGTCAATATGTTCTTCATCAGGTCGATGTCTTACTTGACAGACCATCCAGTTCAGAACACTCAGCAACAAAGTCTCGTAGAAAGCTCTCCTGCTTTATCCAAGTGCAGATAATGAATTTTGAATATCCCATTTCAGCAGATAATTTACATAAACTTTTGTTAGTCTTCATCGGTCGAGGACTGAAAGTTTGTCTATACCGTGTAGCTGGATCACTTCATCCTTACAGAAGGTCAGCACAATTAGTTATGTACCTGCCAGGTGCGTACCTGCACTTGTAATTGACTAATTAATGTTAATTGAAGCAGGGGAAGTCTATGAGGATGTCAGTCAGATTGAAATTGACAGAAGAGGACAAGTGCACCAGCTGATTTTTGTCAGTTCCAACTCTGACAGTTTGTTGCCAAGAGACACATTTGTTACAAGTTGGAATTCATTATGGCAGGGTTTCCTGCAGTGAGAGACCACTGTATTAGTTTATTTCAAACCAATATTTGATTTAGAGGTTCAGTTGTAACTTAATCTCTTCAGGGTCCAATGGACACTGTTGTGACACAGTCCCCATGAAGGCGATATACACTTTGGGCACGTGGAGACCGCTCACACAGGTGCACACCGCTCACCTTAGTATACAACATACAGTATGCCTTTTAACCAATGCCCTATGTTTTTTCAGTTTAAATGGTATATTGCTTTTCTTAGTAGGCATTCTGTAGATAATTGCTCAGCAGATACGTACATATAATTACTCCTTCTACAAAATCCTCCCCTTTTCCCCTTATGACGTGCCTGCCCCTCCTCCCCCTGCCCTGATAGAAACATAGAAACATAGAATTTGACGGCAGATAAGGACCGCTTGGCCCACCCAGTCTGCACATTTCCCTACCTAATGGATAAGCTGCAGATCCTAGTTAACCAGCAGCCTACTTCTTCCTACCCCCAACCCCTAGAATTGCCTTATGACTGTCCCATGCATGCTTGAATTCCACCACTGTTTTTGACTCCAAAACCTCCTCCGGAAGGCCATTCCATACATCCACAACCCTCTCTGTGAAAAAATACTTCCTTAAATTACCTCTGATCCGCCCCCCCTCTATCTTCAAATTGTGCCCTTCTTGCACACCTCTTTTTTTGAAAGATGCTAACCTCTTGGACTTTGTTGATTCGCTTGAGGTACTTGAAAGTTTCTATCATGTCCCCCCCTCTCCCTCCTTTCCTCGAGGCTATACATATTAAGCTCCTTAAGTCTCTCTTCATATGTCTTCCAGTGCAGACCCTGCACCATTTTAGTTGTCCTCCTCTGGACAGCTTCCATCTTGTCTATGTCTTTGCGGAGATTGGGTCTCCAGAACTGCATAAGTACTCCAGATGGGGTCTCACCAGCTGTCTGTACAGAGGGATAATAACTTCCTGTTTTCTACTGGTGATGCCTCTCCCTATGCATCCCAGTATCCCCCCATCCCTCCTTGCTGCCCTCTCACATTGCTTGCCCACCTTTAGGTCATCTGATATGACTACCCCCAGGTCCATTTCCATTTTTGTTGTTGTTAGTATCTCACCCCCATTGTGTACTCTTCCCCTGTGCTGTTACTTTCTCGTAGTGACAACTTGTGTAGTCTTAGCACCACTACTTTATTTATGGCAGGTCATGTTGAATTTGGATCCAAAGACCCATGTGCAAAGGATATCCACAACATAGACACAAAGCTTGAATTCTGAAGAGTAATAATATAAATTTGTTAATCACATATGCATTTCTATTTTGTTTTGAATTTAGCTTCAAGTTATCAACTATGTCTAAGAGAAATAAATGAGTAATTTGCATGCCAAGACTGCCTGCAGCTTCAGTTCCATAAAATCCCATGACATACAGATTCTTGTAGGCTGATTTCCGATGGGACTGTAGTTTGGAGATTTGGCTTGGAGGTGCATATTGCCCCAATTTTTAGCATTAGTAAGGTTATTAGGAAATAAATAGTGGGGCTCCAGTAAGAGAACCCCTTTTGGTATGCTGTATATATTAAGGTGAGCAGTCTTCTCCTGGGTGAGCAGTCTTTGCCTGTCCGAGGTGTATATCATCTTCGTGGTTCCTGTGTCACAAGAGTGTCTGTTGAATCCTTGAGAGATTAAATAATGTCTAAACCTTTTAGTCAAATATTGGTTTCAAATAAACAAAAAGTGGGATTTTAGCAAGAAATCCCATTCTGGCATGCCCAGTAAAGTAAGGTGAGCAGTATCTGCCTGTATGAGGCATATATCACTCTTGTGGTACCAGTGTCACTTAAGTGTCCCGAGGACCCCTGAGAAATTAACTAAGTTTCTAATGAAAAATTATCAGGAGTTATGAAATGTAGGTATTGTACCTGATCCACGGATCATGCTTCTTTTTAACTTACAAAATTGTTCACTTTTGTCACAGTTATGGTTGTGATTCATTTTCTTTAATTATTCATGGCTCTTTTTGATGCCACATGTAGTGCTTTCAGTGGCATGTCATGCTCTTAAGTAAGCAGTACCTTACTCAAAGTATTGTTAGCAGACATAACGTGCATGAGCTGTGTAGTGGTAAGAAAATGCCTGACTGAATCCCTTGTGGTGTTTTGAAAAGTTTGTTGAAAAGTTTAATGCTCAGCAGTCACAGAGCCATGGCTACTGCAAGTTTGCATTAAACAATGCATCTATTCCAGTACTCTGTGTTCTCTTGTGCCATTGATTTGTATCTATATGTTGTGGAGAACTTTATGTATTAAACTGTGCATATCTTGTACTTCCTATTTGGATCTGTGGTTATGAATTGTGTGAGTATGAAACCAAGGCTGAATATGCAGTGCACAAGGAAAGATCTTTAATAGCATCTTAAAGTCCTAATTTAGTGTTCAATCTTGGTGGGCCATTATTATGGAGTTTGCATGATATATATATATATTATGGTAGCACGGTAGTGCTACCATAGTTAGGGTTGAGGAGCCATTTCTATGTTAAACCCCAAAACTTTTCACCTTAATAACTTTGCAACCGTTTGATGGATTTGCCTGAAATTTGGAATTTCTGATCAAGAACCATAGGCCTTGGGATCTGCCAAGTTTCGTACTGGTCGGATATATGGCTGTGGAGTTACTAAGTGTGATCTGTGCGCGCGTTTACGCTTTTCTGGAATTCTGTGGTCACGCCTACAGGTCGTATGGTTTGCGTGACTGGCCCGAAATCTTCAGGGAACGTGCAGCCGGGTCCCTGATGCCTTTCAAGATTTCGTGAAAAATATTAAACGGTTCAAAAGTTATTCAAAAACAGTTTCCCATTATATGTGCAGCTGCAATCAGGGATGTGTACGCTTGGTGTACATGGCCTCAGTTTTGCTGTTGATCTCCACTGAGCATGCAGTACCTGGTCAGGTGGGTGGGGATGTCTCGTAGTACATTTAGACAATTGTTTGTTATTTCTGTCACCTGCTGCTGGATGTCTGTCATTGGTTGTGTTGACTTGGTCCTCCCCATACTTGAATGTGTGTGTGTGTCTGTTGTGTGTGTGGTGCTGGGGGTACTCGAGTTAGGGTTTTCAACCCAACAGCGAATTCTCACTTTTGTCGCTGTGGAACAACCCTAACTAATGCATTAAACGGAGTTTTTTGCCTCTAATATATATATATATATATCTATATATATATATATATATATAGGGCAAGTTGCCATAATATGTGGAAATTGTCAAAACTGCTCCCGAGCTTGTAAAATAGGGTGCAGTTGTGGTGAAGTCATTGGCGCACCACCAGAACTAAAGTGCCCTGGTGCAGGGCTGGATGTAAGCCCTGCACTAGATTTTGAAAATTCAGCCCAATGGGCAGGATTTTCAAATGCCCAAGACTGCTTCAAGCCCCGATGCGCCCACCGACAATATGGCTCACAGGGCTTGCGGTGATCTAACTGGATTTTTCATCTCATGCAGCAATTGCCACAAGATAGACCAACTTTTTCTGGTCTAACTTGCAGCAGTCTTGGGGGCCGTTATTATGGAGCTTGCGCCAGATATATGGAGCAAGCTGCCGTAATATGTGGAAACTGTCGCAACTGCACTCAAGCTTGTAAAATCGGGAGCAGCTGTGGCGAAGGCATCGGTGCACCACAAGAACCTAAGTGCCCTGGTGGGGCTGGATGCAAGCCCTGTGCCAGGCTTTGAAAATCTTGCCCAGTGTCTGCTATGTTTTGTGAGCTGCTATAGAGTACCTATTATATAATTTGCATAAAGCAGGAAACAGCAGGCTACTGGGATATATGAGAGGTTGTTTTATTTTTTTTTTATTCTTTGGTAACCAGGTAAGGCCCACTAGGCACCAGTGCCTGTTTTCAGGGGCAACCTGGGAGCACTGGGCAGTTCAGTGACTTGCTCAGAGTCACACAGTATGCAACTGGAGGTTGTGAGAATCAAGCCAAGGTCTAGTCTGCTGGATGTATCAAGCTCATTCACATCTCATTACTCTAACCTCTAGGCTATACTGCCAGCATTTACAAAGATAGTATGCACCACCCCTGGGGAACAAAGTATCGGTGCTTGTGCCAGACATGCGGTGTAAGCTGCCAGATAGTAGGGAAACTGTTACAACTGCACTCGTTATTGGAAAACTGGGTGCAGTTACAGCACAGGGGATCAGTGCACCACCAGAGTTTAAGTCCTGTGGTACAGGGCTGAACAAAAGCCCTGTATCACCATTCAAAAATCCTGCCCCATAGTGCATTTAAAAAAAAATTCTTAAAAATTGTCAGGTCTCAGTTCAACAGTTGATGCTGTGCAGTATCAGTTGCCCAGCTGGAAAGATTCCTTCCCTCCACACAGCCACTTTTTTGACTGGTCCTGTTCTAGAAATGTTCTCGTGGACGAGAAATCATTAAACATAGGAAGCAACTGCTGCATTATTCAAGTTGCCCTTTCAGACAGCATTTATAAAGCACTTTAGTTGACCTTATAGATCAAGGGAGCACTTCCAACCAATTGGAGTGCTCCTTTCCTGTGTGTATGAAACACTCTTATTTTGTAAAGAATGTCTTATGTGCAGCTCCCCTTGAAAGGGGTACATTCATGTAAGGTATTTAAAAAAAAATTAATATGTTATTGGTGGAGATCAATCAATAATATATTAATTAGAGTCTCATGGATATCTGATCTGATAAATTGATCCAATTGGATTTCTTGCTTTTTAACAATACCTGGCCCAATTGTTTTTTGGCTATATAAGGGGGTCAGTTACTGATTGATTTTCAGTGGTGTGGGGAGCTGCTGTGAGTTGCTGCTGGGAGTGCTTTAATTATTAATTACAATGGCACAAAACAGTTTAGTCTGGCAGTATATTTTGCTAGAGTCAGAGACTGACTCAAATGCGAAGTGAGTCCTGTGTCCTAACCTGACTTTTATAAGTTGTGGTTCATCTGTAAAAAGTTACGGGACCTCCGGCCTGTTAAATCACCTGCAAAATAAATGCAAGGTCCAACAGGCAGAGCTGCTGACTGAAAAAGAAAAAAAAAGTGAAGTTTGCACAAGAAGACTTCAATGAGCCTCCAGCAAAATACATTTAAAAAGAACATCAGACACTGGGGGCTGGTATAGCCCATTCTCTCCCTTTACCTAATGACCACCCACATTCAAAACTTATCACTGAAACCATAGCAGAAATGATTGCCTTAGATGAGCAACCATTTTCTGTTGTTGATAATGTTGGCTCTAAGAGACTACTGTCTGTCATTGAACCAAGGTCCATAACATTGCCAAGGAGGCATTTTTTCAGATAATATAATTCCATCTGTGTATGCCAAACTTTGGCAAAAGATGTTAAATGAACTTAATTCTGTTCCTGCATTAAGTTTCACTAGTTATACACGGACAGATGAATATTCAGTTGAGTCCTGTCTACGAATCACCGCTCATTGGGTTGATGAGAACTTCAAAAGGAGAGCTGCTATGCTAGAGCTGAAACACTGACCTTACACAATGACACACAGGTGAAACTCTCTGCAGAGAATCCATGCAGGTACTTGAAAGTTGGGGCTTACAAGCAAGTCAGACACCTAGTGATTAGGGATAATGGCCCTAATACTAGCAAAGCAATGAAGCTAAATGCTGTGCAGAGTGACGGCTGTTTAGTACACACTTTGCAGCTAATTATTCATGAGGTTATAATGAAACAAAAGTGATTTGAAGACCTGCTTGCAGTTGGGAGAGCAGTTGTGGGTCATTTCAAACACTCCTCAAGTGCAACCAAAAAATTAACAGCCCTTCAGAGAAGCCTGACCGTTCCTGTTCACAGGCATATTCAAGATGTCCCCACATGTTGGAATAGTAGGTATTTTATGTTAAAACGATTGTTAGAGCAGCGGCGCATACTCACTGTGTATGTCTCTGAGACAGAGAACTGCACTCTTAAGTGCTGAAAGTGTTTGCTTCATTTTAAAACCCTCTGAAACAGACAAAAAGTCTGAGCCTTCATACAGCATGTGTACCAGACATTATACCAACATTCACTGTTCTTTACCATGCTACAGACAGCCTCAAAATCCCCAACTTACTTACAATGAGAAATGTGTTTCTTTCTGCTATGGATTCAAGATTTAAGCATTACAAGTCCTCCAAAGAATTAGTAGCTGCCACGTTCCTTGGTGCCAGATATAAATTACACTTCATCAGAACAAACAGTGGAAAAACATTTGCTCATGCAGTTGTTAAAGAACTGGTTGATGAGCTTCAAGATGTACAACCCAGGGGACTTCCGGTTCTGCCCCCATGCATGATGACCATGTAGTCAAGATCTCTCGCAGTTCTACCAAGAAATACCCTCCATCAGGTGCTTCAATTCAGAAGAATTACTTAAAATAATGAAGGATTGTTGGAACGGCGGGTACCTGTGTTGTGAAGTCTGGGTCTGGAGGTTTGGCAATGCAGAGATGGAGACTGAGCTGGAAAGATCCGATTCAGAAGCCTTAGAGCCTGAATTAAAGCAGGATACCACCGCATCAGGCTCGTGAAGGGGCACACCTAAAAATAATCATAACACTAATAAGACAAAAAATTAAAAAATAAAACTCAATACACTTTACCAGGAACTAGTCTCTTTTAAGGCTGAAGTAAAACAACTGTACAGGGAGCTCCGCAGAGATGTGATGCGGTTAGAACAAAGGGCAGACGATATGGAGAGACAATTAATAGCCATCAAAAATTGGGTGGATGATCTAGAGACCCAAGTTCGTTACCTACAACAACAACAGGAGTTGCTTGAGGCCAGACAGGAGGATGCTGAGAACAGAGCTCGCAGAAAACATATAAGACTTTATTGTATCCCGGAGGGCTCAGAGGGTACAAACATAAAAGATTTTATTGATGCCCTGCTTCGGATGGCCTTGGAGCTCTCTGTAGACCTACAATTAAATTTGGAGCGAGTCCATAGGGCGTTAGTCCCGAAGCCCACAGTATCATTGGCACCTCCCAGATCTATTATAGCTTAACAGCTACGCTACAAATAAGCAAATCCTTCTGTTAGCTTGGAGGAAGTACAATATGTTTTATGGACAGAAACATTTCTATTTGGATCATGATTATGCACCAAAAACAAAGAAGCTCTGGCGGGCCTACCTCCCCCCCCGCCCGTGATTAAGGCCACAGGACATACATTTTCCACTCCATACCCGGCCAGACTGGTTGTGCATCTCCCAACTGGGAGAAAGGAATTTACGACAGCACAAGAAGCCAAGCTGGAACTTTCAAAAATGGGCCTGAACATTCCTAACCATGCATCTGAAGCGGGAGACATGGCCTCCAGCCCCCCAAGATGGCAGTCGGACGTCAAGAATTTTCCTAAGGAGACGCGCAGTAGCAAAGACCCAAGACAATCACTGGCTGCATTCTGAAGAATTGAAATGTCAAACCCAGTGGAGAAGAACTGAAGACTGAAAAACTGGGACAGGTTATGCATTTTCTCCATAGAGGACAGTGGATGTGGGGGGGGGGTGAGGGTGGTGTTCCCTGGGTCTCCGCTCGCACTGCCCTGACTCTAGGCTGACTGATAAAATGATAATGCCTGCTATATTAAGGCTTTGGATGGCCACTTGCCAAGGTGGTGTGTGGTGGGGCCCCGGCCCCCCCCAAACTGGCTACTGGAATGCAAATATGTTCAGTACATGGTGCCTATCTTGGGCACCAGTAACTTTAAGTGTGGACTATATCTTTTGGGGACATATTATTTTATGAACATGCCTGAAGTGCAGGGCTTGGATAATCCTTCAGCCTCATCCCTAGACTGTTAATAAAGCGGAATAGTTGGGAGGAGAGACTCATAATAGCTTACAGTCACAAATGTTTCTATACATTGGGGCATTTTTGATTCCCATCCTACTTTTTTATTTTGTCCCATTACATATTTATGTTGGAGCAAGAATAAGCTCCCAGGAGGCCCCAGGCAGGTGTGCCCTGGGCTTTACCTCCCTCCCTGGTGGACCCAGTATTTGGACATGGGACCATAAGGGAAGTTAGGAGTAACTTCCCCAGCCTTGGAAGCTCAGTTAATTTTTCTTTTCAGGTGGAAAGGATTACAAGCAATACGAATGTGATGTTGTTATTGGTTAGAATATAGTTATATTTTTACCTGGGCATGGTTGCCACAGGCTTATAAATGTTATAAACAATGGTTAATTTATCTTTGGAACACAAAATGGACAATTAAGTAAACAGGACCACAAAGCAAATAATGTGAAGATTTGGTTGCTGATATTATGGAAGGTGAGAATCAGCTTGACTGATTCTACTCTGGCTAGGCCTTGGTAAATGTGGGCCCGGGCTGGGCCTCACTGTCAGGTGGCTTTTTGCTCTTGGTTGTGGGCCATCAATCTGGGACCCATTATAAGAGATATCTTCCCTTTTGCTGGAATATTATGATGGCAGGATCCCCAGTTTCTGTTTTATCATTGAATATCAATGGGATTAACAGCCCAGTTAAATGGACCAGACTCCTCCAGTATATTAGGAAGCAGGGACCTGACCTTATCTATATTCAGAAGACACACTTATCCCCTGCAGAACATATGAAACTGTCATCAGAGGGACGGTATAGGGTAGTGGCATCCTCTTGTAAGAATGGGAAGAGAAGGGGGTGGTGATAATGATCCCCAACTCCCAAATGGATGCTACGTGATACTCCAGGGGACTGTATTTGGCATGGAGGTGACTCTGGCTAACGTATATTTTCCACTGACTTTCCCTCCTATTTGTCTTAGGCAATTTTTTAACAAATTAGTAGAACTTCAGAAAGGGATATTAATTATGGGGGGGAGACGTTAATGTAACCTTATCTCCTAATGCTGATGCTTCAGATCCCCAGCAACACAGAATAACCTCCACCTAGAAGTTACATTCAAATGCAGATTGCAACGCATGGGCTGCTGGATGTTTGGAGACATTTTTTACCCCACAGTAAGGGTTTTTACATACTTTTCTCCCAGGTTTAGAACTTAATCCGCATAGATTATTTTTTTGTTTCGGTTGAACATCTTGATGTGTTAAGAGATTTATCACTGAATACCGTTTTTTTTTATCAAATCATACTCCAATAATGTTGAAATTAGATACTGGAAAACCTCGAAAACCATCCTTGTGGTGATCAAATTTGTCCCTATTGCAAGATGAAGAATTTTGTGATATGGTGACACAAATAATCCCACAGATTATGCAAGAAAACATCTTTCCAGAGACCCTGTCAGCATTGATTTGGGACACCTTGAAGGCGGTGGTACGTGGAGAGATAATATCCTATGCTTCACATTAGCATAAGCAGAGGGAGTTCAGATATAAACAATTGCAGACCCATTTTAGGGAACTGCAACAGTGGGAAGGGTCGAGGGGGCCCCGGCATGAATTGGAAATTTGACAAATTCAAACAGAGTTACAAGCGATAATAGATTTTCAAATGCAAGCCAGACTTCAACATCTTAAGAAATTTTACTATGAGGGGGGACGTAGGGGGCTAGAGCTCTGGCCAGAAAATTGAGGGGATATAGACAGGCAGCATGTATCACTAAATTTAGAGACCCTGATACTAAGGGACTGGTAGGAACTACCTCAGGTATTATATCAGTATTCCAAAGTTTCTATAAGAAACTATATGTGAATCCCTCCCCTTCTCTGGCGGAATCAATACTGCACTTTCTTCCGCACTTCAGTTTCCCAAAATAATACAGCAGCAAAGAGAGAAACTGCTTGCCCCTATTACTGTGAAGGAGATTAAGAGAGAGGTGACCCATGCTAAAACATTAAAATGCCCTGGTACCAATGGATTTCCCCAGGAGTGGTACAAGGTCTTCTTGTCTCACTTTTTACCCCTGATGAGAGACACATTTTTAGAGGTTCAGGGAGGTGATCCCACTCCGGTTTCATGGGTCTATGCTGCAATTTCCACAATTTTAAAACTGGGTAAAGACCCATTGTGCCAGATTCGTATAGACCCATATCAATACTAAATTGTGATTATAAGCTTTGTATGTCTATTTGGGCTCATTGGCTGGAGGATGTTCTTCCAAGCATTATCCACCCAGACCAGTTGGGGATTTTAAAATACAGGCAAACCTCAGACAACACATGTAGAGTGATCCACCTTATGGATTATGTTTCCTGACATTCTCTACCAGTGACTATTGTAAGCCTGCATGCCTATAAGGCATTTGACTGGGTGCTTTGGAATTTCTTTTGGCAGGTGTTGGTCTCCTTCAGTTTTCCAGAGGAACTCATCACATGGCTTAGTAATATTTATGTTAATCCACGGACATATATATGGGTGAATGGATCTGTTTCCATTCCAGTGTCCCTGGAGAGTGGCACTCATCAGGGTTGTCTTCTCTGTCCCCTGTTATTTGTCATATATATATATAGAACCCCTAGTAATGGTGATCATAACATCTCGAGGGATACAGGGAATAGAGTTAGGAGAGGAATGTTGTAAGGCAACCTTATATGCCGACGATGTTTTGGTAACATTAATGGAGCCGGAGAAGTCTCTTCTGAGAGTTTGGAAGATACTAGGAGACTATGTGGAAGTCTCAGGGTATGTTGTAAATGCCTCCAGAACAGAGGTTTTGACCCTACACTTTTCCCCTCAGTAGTCTTGTAGGCCCTCCTTCCTTTCAGGTGGAGAGATATCAAAATAAAATATTTAGGTGTTTCATTACCTCAGAGCCTACAGAACCTGTGTTTGATTAATTATGAACCACTTACACATGCCTTAGAGGAAGATAGTTACAGATGGACCCTGCTTAGACTGTCCTTTTATTCAAGAATTGAAACAGTTCAATCTAATATACTGCCCAGAATATTGTACTTCTTGAAAACTATCCTTTTTATGTCCCCTCAGGTCTACTTCACATCCTGGAGAAAGACCCTCTCTAGATGTGTGTGTGGGAAGGATGCAGGCCCTGAATAAGGTGGTCTCTTCTTCAGCTCCCAAAAGATAGGGTTGGGCTGAACTTCCCTGATTTGAGACAATATGCTAATGCAGTGGTGGTAACTCGGATTTTAGCATGGTCAAACCTGGCTTACAGTGCCCCCTGGAAGCAAATTGAATGTACCCTTAATGACCTTCACAATGCTCATAAAGTGGTATTTGCCCCTCTTTCTTCTCCTCCGAATTTATCTGAATATTTTATGGGAGCATAACAAACCTTACGGGCTTGGTACAGGATCTGGGCTACCCTGGCTTTGGAACCTTTATTTTATTATTTAAGGTTATTAATAGCTGAAACTGAGTTCATGCCAGCCCGATTTGATCTCACCTTCCAGAGGTGGCACCAAAGGGGACTATCTTTTATATTCCAATTTTTAGATTTGCAGGGGGTAGTGCCCTTTGTACAGCTTCAGAACACTCATGGTCTCATTAATAGGGAATGCTATAGATACATGCAGGTACGGACAGTTGTGCTGCACAAGGGTCCTGAGAGAAGTCGCCTCCCTCACCCCTTACCTCTTTTATTGAATTTGATAATCACCTCGATTAAAGGTACTATTTGGTAACATTTAATAGGGTTATCATATAAAGGGCTTTGGGAGTATCTAACAGATACGACAGAAAGTGTTTTGCAGGCATGGAATACAGAATTACCCAACCCTGTGACATATGACAGGTGGTTGAAATATACCCGTATTTCTCTGGGAATCTCCTTGGCCCCCTACTGGTGGGAGTTTGCCTGGAAAGCCAGAAACTGATACTTCAATACTCCAGCAAAGTTAGAGAAATTCTCCCCGGGGCTGGTGGGATCCTGTTGGAGAATATGTGGGGAACAGATGGCTAATTTTGTACACATATTCTGGGCCTGCCCTACGCTGAGACCTTTTTGGCTAGAGGTGGAGGATGCTTTGATTGAAATAATGGGTTCTGAAGTTATTCTTACTCCAGAATTGGTGCTTCTTTCTGTCCCACCTGAGGGGTACAAAGTACAAAGAGTTACACTTTTGTTTACTTATCTCTTGGTGGCCAAGAATGTAATTATCCATCTGTGGAGGCAGCCTGGGTCTCCCAACATAAATGTTTGGCACAAAATGATGACGGAACATTACTTTCTGGAATGCCTGATTGCTGGTACTCAGGGTCAGACCCCTCAGTTTGAATTGTAATGGAGGGCTTGGGTTTTTTACAATTTAGCCCAGGATTCTATTTTTGTCCCGTGATGTGGTTGCTTGTACCAGGAAATTATAAGAAATGTAGAATTCAGGAGTTGGGTAAGGCAGGCAAGGAACAACTTGATAAGGGAAGAGTGATTCCTGTCTTAAGACTCATAGTAATAAACTATTTGTATGTCATATATATATATATATATATATATATATAGCCTGCAGTTTATTGTGAAAGATCTTTATTATACTATATGTCACACTCTGGAAACTGATGTAACAGAGAGATATAATTGTCCTAGTACCCTAAACAACATATGTGTATCTATCTTTCTATCAAGAAAAATAGTTAAAAAAAAATATGTATAACCCAGATGCGCTAAAGCTGATGCTAAAACTGATGCCACATCCACCACTGAGATAGACGTGGAAGCGGAAGATCCATGGGACACATTCACATAAACCAAGTCTGTACCTCAGGAAAGTATGTGTCATTGATTTTATCAATCTCCTCTCTCCTACAGTATCTTTCATTAGTCCTTTTGTGCCTAACTGTGCCACAACCTAACAAACTTTTTTTTCCCCACAGCATCTGAAAGTTCAGAGAAGTTGCATCCAGGAACACAGAAATGGAAATTTATGTGTCAGAAAATCTGTTTCCTTAAAAACCACCACCAGATGCCATTCAGTACTGGGAAACAGACAAAGATTCCCTACACCTGCAAAAATTGCAAAATGATACTATTCTGCACCTCTGAGTAGAGTTCCTAGTAAGAGAATGTTCAGTGTGGCTGGGGACATCATTACAGAACGTCGGTCCTATCTATCACCACAGAATGCCAATATGCAGCTTTTTTTAAAACAGAATCTACTTCATCATATTTGATATGTCTGTTGATTTGAACTTTTTTTACTTTTGAACTGTGATATTTAGTGTTGCAGTAAATAGTCTCCCATGCTGCTCTAACTTTAGCTGCTGTTACTTTCATGCCCCCCCATAAACTGATGTTAATGCTGCTCTAACCCTAGCTGCTCTATTTATATAGCATGTAGTGTGCTTTTAAAATGCTGCTAAGTTAATGCTGTTCAATAAATTAAAAGTATGTTACTTGCTGGTATAACACAATGATTTTTTATAGCAGACTGATATCCAAATCGATGTTGAATCTGACTTGATTGGATCAAAGTTTAAAAATATCCGGACCTGATATCCAGGGAAAAACCACATATCCATGCATTTCTAATATTAATACTGCCTCCAAGTCCAAGATTACTCTTACGGTTGTAAGAGTGGTCTCTAGTACATTCTTAAAGTACAAGAACAGATCACCTTTGGTTTGCAGTTCTTTTTTCTCCTAATAATGCATGTGATACCACTCCTACAAGTATAAGAGTGGTCTCAGCAGCGGTATTAACATACACAAGTGCTTAAATAGGACTCACCTTGTGGGTGGCAGAGCAGCAAGGTGGCTGCTGTGCTGCTCCACTCCCTGCCGTTTGGCATTTCAGTTTAAAGTTTTTAATCTCTCTCTGTTTCAAATTTGTTGAATGGGACTTATGTTATTTTTGCCCACGATTGGAAAAATTAGCTTTTGTTGCAAAATTTAAAAGCGCAAGAGCTGTGCCCATTGTCGAACGGCTGATGGCTAAGATTGTTGTTATTATGGACCAGCCATTAAGCTCCTTGCCTTGGCATGATATGCTTTTGGGATGTGATTTTTAAAACTGTCTCCCTTGTTTGTTGTTTTTTGAGCTTATGCTCAGAGTCTCTTTATACTTTTCATTTCTTGGTTTAATGCATTTGTAGACTTTCTCTATGCAGGCACATAGTAGCGTTTAAACACCAAATGCCAAGCGCAAATGATAACACCCCGTACTTGTCAGCTTTTTACTCGAAGAAAGAGCAATTTGTGAATTAAGAGATTTAAATATGTTTTTGTGGTGGACTCATGAGGTTGAGCACTGGTACGGAACTGACTTGGATGTTTTCCTCAACTTTGACCTGAGAGGAGAAGAGGTCAGATGGAATGGCACAAACAGCAATAGCACTTTTAAGTGCTGACAAGACTGCTTTATTTATAAACAAGTATGCCAGCATTGCCTAAGGGTTGGGGTTTTATTGTTGTTTGAGCCATATGACCCCAAAGTTACTACGCTCAGTGGAGTGTTTTTTCTGTTTAACTTGCAGGTGTTACTACTTATAGAACTGGAGGAAGAAGATGGTGGGTTGATAGCAGAAGGCAGCATTGACCTGAAATTGTTGGAGACACTGAAAATGAATCAAGGACTACCAGAACGAGGAGACTGTGTCTGGTAAAGGACCATGCTGGGATAATACAGTTTATGGCTCCATTTTTTGAAATATCTTTGCTTCTCTGTTATAACTTTCTTGTAAAAGAGGTAAACATATGTTTAAATGACAAGCTGTAAGTTATTAAGTGCCTTGTTTGAACTGGTGAATGGAACAGAATTTTGCCTAAACTAAGAGACGTGTTACGTATGTGAACTCTTTTAATACATTTCAAAAGGTGCCTGCCAAGTACCCAAAATGCTGTAGTGGATTAATAAAACAGCCTGTTATTTTATGACAGTTTATTGCCCCCCTTTAATTGGATAGAGCTCAGGAATAAAACTTAAAATAACTATGGAGATAAAAGCCGAATTAAGCTAATGTCTGGAAAGAATTACTGTAAATGTGAGAGGCAAATCAATGTGATGTTCCTGCTCAAAAGGGTAATATGTTGGGATCTAAAATTTCAGATTCTTCCACCTATTTTGTATAGGAATGATACTCCTGGTTACTTTGCTTATGGAGCAGTTTGCAGTGAATCTTACTGGCCTCTGGGTAAGGTGTTTTGGATTATCTGGATTATATGTTTGTAACGCTTGAGTCACATCCTCAGATGATGTTTTTATGATGGACCAGGACATAAGAACACAAGGACACTTGAATTTGTATTGCTGTTAAAGGCTGAATTTGTGGAATTCTTTCTGAATATAAAACATAAGTTGCAAAAAATGAGTCTGCCTGAACATCTTTGCTATTGAATTACTGAACCTAGGTGGGGTGGTATTTCATATCTGTGCCTGTTTTACTATGTACTATTTTTTTATAAGGCATTTGAAGTTGACTCTGAAGTGGCCTCTGAGACATAAACCTGAGTTCACCCATTTGTCTTGATAAGGGGACTGAGAAGTATTCTTCAGCTTCATATTATTGCTTCGATGAAATGCTTTATGAATTCTTTGTGTTACATAAAATAAATGTTTCTTACCCCATTTTTTGGGAAGATAAGCTGTATTTTACTATACACATGACTGATCCAAGGAATCCCTGGATGATTAAGTAATGGAACCTAAAAAAGAAGGGTCAACTTTCAGGGTGGTATATTCAGGACAATGTTGTCTGTCTTTTATTTTAATATTTAAGGAAAGAGATGTTTTAATGTACAGTACATATTAAGATTTAATTTTAAGAAATGCAGTTTATCTATTTTGTTTAAAACTTAACAACAGCACTCTCATTTTTGCCTTCTCTTGAGTTATATATGATTTGTTGTTAATTATCTTCTGCTGGAGCTGAAATTGGAGGCCAACTCTTGTTTCTTGGAAGGGCCAGTATGATATGGCTTATATGCCTCACTATGGGTTCATTTAGACACTTGATTGGAAATACCAGTGTTAAAGTTAACCTTTGCATCCTGGTGGTTTCCCCTTGAGGAGATGTGCAGGTTGATAACAGGTGGACATGGAAATTACCTACCCTTGGCTATGGGACAACAATGGGAGACCATTGGGATATTTTAAGGTATGTAAAGTGAATATTTTAAGGTATATAAAGCTAATACTGAATGGCTTGGCTCCCATAAATTATTTCCATGCTTTTAGATTGGTTATTAGTACATTGGCCAAAGTTTTACAGACAGTAGCCTCTTATAGGCAAATTATGCCAGAATTGCTCTGGGATTGAGGCCCAGGCTCACCCCCTGGAGTGCAATGAGACCATGTGTGAATTTTGATTATGAGGAATCTGTGAGTGTATTAGTGCAGACTTATTTGTAGGGGGAGGATCAGGACTGAAGCTGATTTATCAGAACTAAATGGAATTATGAGGTAGTCTTAAACATTTTGATGTTTTATTTCCATATCAAAAAGTCAGTATACAGTTTGAACTAAAATGGACTTGAGTATATTTAGTAGAGTCTGGATTAGGCTCATATAGGGATTAAGTAATGTATTTGTACTGAATCAATGGTATTATATATCTTATGACTGATTAGTACCATCTTATTTAAGCATAGTGGGTGCTGCAGTGTTTTGATTTAGTTTAACAATCTGTGAATAATGTTTGGCTAATGCAGTATTTTTAGCTTTGAAATGTTTCTTGATGTACTGAAATTGTTTTAATATTGTAATGGTTTATAACCGAATGACTATAAACTTCAACTCAAGTGCTTAAGCACAATATATAAATTTCTCTCTTGGAATTTTCTCCCGAAGAAGAAATGATTAAATGGTGATAATGTACTACTGCTGCTGCTGTTACATATACTGCAAAGTGTGACAGTCCCTCCACCACTTTTCTTGTAGTGCACTTTAATGGAAATTACGAACATATGAATAGACGTATTTGCCAGCGGAAACAGGCCATAATAGTCTATCAAGTCTGCTCAATTGTACAGCTCATTCAAGTTCCTGGAGCTGCCCCTCCACCTCCCCTATTGTAAGAATTGTGAAAACTGTAAGAAAAGCACAATGTACAGAATTTTTCTCAACTAACAAAGTAAACACATCAGGCTGCTGCATGCTGCTACAAGGTGCTGCGTTGTGCGTCAGTCCCACTACCATAATTCTTATAATGCTCTTAAGGGAAACTTGTAAGAGACGCACAACATGCATAAATTCTGTGCTCCCAGAATTTTTCTCAACAACAGGAATTAATGTGCCAAGCTGCTGCATGCTACTACAAGGTGCTGTATTGTGTATAAGTCTCACTGCCACAGTTCTCATAATGCTCTTTAAGGGAAATGGTGTGAAAAGCACAATACACATGTATTCTATTCTCACAGAATTTTTCTCAACTACCTGAAAAAACTACTTCAGGTGACTGCATGCTGCTACAAGGTGCTGTACTGTGTGTCATTCCCCCACCACAGTTCTTGTAATGCATTTTAGGGGAAATTATGAAAAAAGCACAACATCCATAAATTTTGCACTCCCAGAATTTTTCTCAACTGCCAGTATAAATATAACAGACAGCTGCATACTGCTACAAGGTGCTGCACTGTGTGTCAGTACCACTACCCTAACTCTTCTGATGCACTTTAGGGGAATTGTGAGAAAAGCACAGCATACATAAATTCTATGCTCCCTGAATTTTTTCTCAACTACCAGAATAAATGTGCGATGCTGCTGCATGCTGCTGTAAGGTGCTGTGCTCTGTGTCAGTCTCCCCATCACAAATCTTGCAATGCATTTTAGAGGAAATGGTGCAAAAAGCGCAATATACATAAATTCTGTGCTCTCAGAATTTTTTCTCAACTACCTGAATAAGGTAGCATGTGAGTATAGCAACTACAAAATAGTGACTAGGAAATAGTGAATGTTGAATGGGCTATGTGCTTTTTATAGCACAGCCCTAAGTTAGTGCTTTCGAAGAGCTGTTTTCTTGAATTGTGTGGTGGGGAGTAGTAAAGTCTACATGATATTAGGCATTGTTTGGGCAGCCATTTCCAAGCCAGCCATCTGGTACAGTGGTTAGAGTCACTGCTCATGTGGCTTACAGACCCAGTTCAGAACTGGCTGCTGGATATGTTGTTGTTTTTTTTGCTGTGTATGAGTTATTGTTTTTTTTTTTGCTGTGCATTAGTTGTTGATGGTTTTTTTGTGTATGTGTGTCTCCCGTTCCATCTGCTGTCCTGACTGTGTTGCCTTCCACCATTAGATTGCTCCTCCTAATGTAGAACCCCCTCCTGAGTATTCCCCATTCCTTCATGTTATGCCCTCCATGGAGTTGGTTATCTTAAGCAGGGGGTTGCAGGGAGGGTGTGTGGGATTGGAGCCCCCCACAAAGTAAAGCAGATATAGTAGGGATATTTTGCAGGAGTGCTGTTTTGTAGCTCGCTATAGTGCTGCAAGCTGTATTGCTTTTTGCTTTTTTTGTAGTGGCTGTTTTTGTGAGGCATCATTGTATTTTCACGGTTATAACATGGAACCCCAGAATAAATATGTAATGCTGCTGCATGCTGCTGTAAGATGCTGTGCTGTGTGTCAGTCTCCCCATCACACATTTTGCAATGCAATTTGGGGGAAATGGTGCAAAAAGCACAATATACATAAATTCCATGCACTCAGAATTTTTGGGAACTACCAGAAACAATATGTAAGGCTGCTGCATGCTGCTACATGGTGCCACACTATTTGTCAGTCCCATCAACACAGTTTTTGTAATACACTTCAGAGGATGAGCTTAGTGCCCAGAAATTCTCAGTCTAATAAATTCTGCTATCTGGATTTTTTTGCACAAGGAAACAAAATGAGATGGACTCCCTGAATTGATATGTTGCTTTTGTGCTCTTTAAGTCTTCCACCACAGTACCTGCCCATATGAACTATAGTGATCAGAAATTCTGAATTTTTCTCATGAAATGATAATGCCTACTTGGGGCACAGATCTGGATGAAGATCTTTGAGTATCACTTTGTGTCCTACCAGCAAATGTAAGTATGTATTATTTTTATTTTCTACTTTTTGGCTGTGTGTAAGGGGAGTGGAAACAGTATCTTTCTAACCATCTTCTGTTCCGGTTTCTCTCTTTTCAAATAGTTATCCCTTACTGACCTCCCTGACTTTAGACTGCAGGATGAGGTAGCCAGACTCAGGGTAAAGTGGATCAGGAGTACCTTTGCCCCCATCCAGAGACCACCCAGTCCAATACAGCTACCTCAAATGATGCCAAGAATGAGGAGCACTTGGACAATGGTAGGCTTGGGGAGGGTTAGGACAGTCAGACAGAGGCACATCCCAAATCCTATTCCACTCCAGAACTCATATGCTGCACTGGCAAATGAAAACAATCATACAGAGGCACCAAGAGAAGTGGAAGGGAAGGATGTGGAGGTCAGCTGAGGAGGTGAACTCAGTGGGGGAGCAGTGAACCCTAGAGGATGAGGAGGAAGAGGAAACAAATCCTGGTGGGGGACTCTATCATACAGGGGATCAAGCTAGAAACATGCGAGGGGGAGGACAGGGAGTTGAGGTGCCTACCAGGTGCCATGGTGTGGCGGGATGGGAGGAAGATCCTGGGGATTGCCGGGAAGGCAAGACAGGAGAGTGAGGTGGATGTCATTATCCATCTAGGAACTAATGAGTTGGCAAATGGGGAGCCTAAGGAAGTTCAGGAAGAGTTTAGAAAATTGGGGATGGGTTTCAAGCTAGTAGCTACATGCATCACCTTCTTGGAAGTACTACCTGTAAGAGGAATGGGAGAGCTTAGGGGTGCATGCACCAGGAACTTTAACACATGGTTTAAGAACTAGTGCTGTGAGGAAGGGTTCAGGTTCATTGGTGACTGGGGACCACCTGGAGGGATGAGGGCTTGTTCAAGCCTGATGGCCTGCATACATTCTGGAAGGGAATCCAAGCACTCAATGAACAAGTTTAAATGCTACATGGACAAGCATTTAAACTAGCTAAGGGGGGTGACAGGTCAGCAAGAAGTGTACCTAAGTGCCCACCCCCCATAGCTAACAGTGGAACCAGAGAACAGGAGGAGGAGGCGGAGGAGATGTCACTACAAAGCAGTGTACAAAAGATGGAGATAGGCACCCAAGGTGTAGACAGTCACAAAATGGGCAAAATATAATGGAAGGGCAGACAGCAGGGAGAACCAGGGATAAAGGACTACCAGGGAAGGGATTAGAGTAGAACAGCAAAACAGACCAGGGAGGTCACATCATGGAAAGCCAATGCCAGGAGCCTTAGCAACAAGATGGTGGATTTGGAGGCTGCCATGGCGCAGTCAGACCTAGACATTGTGGCCATCACAGAGACCTTGTGTAATGACAACCATGACTGGGAGATGGCCATACCCAGCTATAACATATTCAGAAGAGACAGGGCAGACAGGAAGGGAGGAGGAGGAGTGGCACTTTATGTGAAAGATGGCATAAAGGCCACAGAGATTCAAGAGGAACAAAATGGGGCAGAGATACTGTAGGTTAAGCTGGAAAGGAAAATGGAGTCAGCCATCTGCAGAGGGGTGTTCTGCAGATCACCAGCCCAGGAGAAAGAGACAGCAAGCGGGACGTGGTGCTGGTTTGAGACTTCAGTATTCCAGACGTGGACTGGAACATCCCAGCAGCAGCATCAACTAGGAGCAGATTTATCTTGAGCTCCCTTCAGGGTGCCTTCCTTAAGCAACTGGTCATGGAACCAACTCAGCTGAAGGCATTACTGGACCTTGTGCTCACAAATGGGAACTGTGTGATGGGGTAACAGTGGGGGAGCACCTGGGGAACAGTGACCACTGGTCACTGTGGTTTGAAATCACAGAAGGTGCAGAACCAAACCACACAAAACATGTATCCTGGATTTTAGGAAGGCAGATTTGGGGAAAATGAGGACATGCTTGGAAGAGGCACTAATAGGAATGGGGAGGGAATCAGGAGTGGAGGAACAGTGGGCAATTTTAAACCAGGGATTACAAGAGCAACACAATTATGCATTGAACAGGTTAGCAAGGGGAAAAGGAAGAGGCCATTATGTTTTTCCAAGGAGGTAGCGGAGAAAGTGAAAGTCAAAAAGATTGCATTCGGGCAATACAAAAAGATGCAGGCAGAAGGGGGTAGGGAGAAGTACCAGGAGAAGCAAAGGGAGGCAGGGAGGTCATTAAGTGAAGTCAAAGCTCTAGCAGAAGAGCACATTACAAAATCAGTGGTTAGAGGGGACAAAACCTTTTACAGGTGCATAAGTGAAAAAAGAAGGGTGAAGGGAGGGATAGTGACACTGAAGGGGAGGATGGGGGCAGCATGGAGGATGACAACAGTAAAGTTGACATACTGAACAGATATTTCTGCTCAGTCTCTAGTGAGGAAAGGGAGGGTAATGGGCCTGAAGGGAATACAAGGGGTGGGAAGGGCACGGAAATGGACACAAGTCCCTTTACATGGGAAAGGGTCCTAAAGGAACTGAAAGGAATAAGAGTCAGTAAAGCAATGGGGCCAGATGGGGTGCACCCCAGGGTCCTAAAGGAACTAAGAAAAGTGGTGGCTGAACCTCTGGCAATCTTGTTTAACCAATCACTGGAAACAGGGGAGGTACCCAAAGTTCAAGTTCAAGTTCAAGTTTATTGCAGGAAAACTCCATTGAGCAAGCTCATTCACAAGGCGGTCCTGTGACATAAACACTTAAAGTACAAACACAGATAGGTAATAACAGTATATACATGAAATACACATTACGTGATGCAGGCTGGATATACATACAAGGGTACCACATAGGGTGACCGCAGGTGGTAAACATTGATGTGAGACAGGGAAGCGACTTATAGGTCGCATACTGATAAATGAAACATGATGACTGGTGTGATTTGATTTAATCAAATCAAATCAAATCAAATATACAGTATTTTGCAGCTAGAACAAACAACAGTCTACAACTGATATGGGAGGGAGGAGAGATTTGATAGAGTAGCAGTGGAGCGAAGCAAAGATAAAGCCAGGAGTAGAAGGGGAAGGAAAGCAGTTAATATGACAAATCAATTATACCTACCAGTGGATAAATATGGCACACATGGGGAAGGAAGAGACTTAATGACAGTTACAGGTGTCTTTTATTTTGGCTGAACTTAGCGATTTGTAGAAGTTTATTGAAACTGTGCTAGTTAGTTTCAGTAACGGGTTTGTAATTGGTTCCAAATGGAGGAAGGGCATATGCAACAGCATCGCTTACCAAAGGAAGTCCGCGTCCTTGGTATGTCAAGCATAATAAAGTCAGATTTTCTTAACGAGTATGCACTATGTGAGATACTAATAAGGGAAGAGAGATAGCTTGGCAATTTCTGCAGGAGCAGTTTAAGAGTCCATAGCCCAGCATGGAGCAGGCATCTAGTAGTAAGGGATGTCCAACCAACAGCTGCATATAAGTCACAGTGGTGCGAACGGTAAGGGGAGTTGGTAATGAACCGTAACGCACGGTGATAAAGGATGTCCAGTTTACTTAGATTTGCAAGAGTGGTGGAGGAATAGATTACATTGCCATAGTCGAGTAGGGGGAGAAAAGGCCTGTACAAGCTTGTTTCGAGTTTCAAGGGGAAAGGGCCTATTTCTGTAGAAGAAACCTAACCTTGCTTTTAACCTTCTAGAGACATCTTGATGTGGTCACTGAAAGATAATTTATTGTCGATCCAGATACCTAGATATTTAAATTTGTTACAACTTCCAGAGGCTCGTTTAGCATGGTGACAATGAAGTCTTGGGCAAGAGTATTGGGGGCCTGAGACAGCACTGCGGGAGAATATCATCGCTTAGTCTTCTTGGCATTGAGCAGAAGCTTTGCCTTTATTAAATTATGCTCAAGTTGTGCAAGTCCGCTAGCACTCCCTTGACTTCAGATAACGATGAGCCAGAAGTATACAACACAGTATCATCTACAAAAAGTGCAGATTGGATGTAGATATGTTAGCATCTAAGTCATTGATGTACAGAGAAAACAAGACAGGGCCTAAGATGGATCCTTGGGGGACTCCTCTTGCAACTGGCAAGGCAGCAGAAAAAAAGCCTTCCGCCTTTACTTTTTGGAATCTTCCAGTTAGGTAGCTAGAGAACCACTGGGTGGTATGGTATGTGGCACCCAACTTTGCAAGGCAATTGACTAATAGTTTGTGATCAACAGTATCAAAAGCTTTGCTGAGGTCCAAAAAGACTGCACAGTTACCTTCTTAGCATCTATAGCAGAGATCCAATCATTGGTTACTTTTGCTAGTGCAGTGATTGTGCTATGATTAGCCCGGAAGCCAGATTGAGCTGGGTTAATGAGAGAGAAGGTTTCCAAGTGAGATTTTAACTGAATATGGATCAGTTTTTCGAGAACTTTAGAAAGGATAGGCAATATGGAGATAGGCCTATAGTTGTTTACATCGCATGGGTCACCAGATTTAAATAGAGGAGGATATGTTCTGATTTCCAGCAGGACGGCACAGCAGCAGATGTAATGGAAAGATTGAAGATGTGGAGAATTGGGAAGTGAGATGGGCATAGCCTGACCTTAGGAAAAAGGGTTCCAAGCCATCGTCCCCTGCACTTTTTTTGGTGTCTAAGTTAAGAAGAGAATCTTCTACTTCTTTATAAGTTATCTCGCGCAGTTGGAAGGGACTGGGTCCAGGACTAGATGTGGCGGAAGGGTATGCTGGCTCACCGCAGCACCAGCATAAGGTGACGAGTCAAAAGCTAATCCAGCTGTGGCAAAGTGGGAGTTAAGTTCCTCCAGGTTTAGGGACTTGTTTTCCACAATCTTGCCACTTGCGACTATCTTTGTTGGGACAGAGGGGGCCATGGGCCGTCCTTCTATAGCTTTGATAGTCTTCCATATTTTATGAGGCTTACCTTTAGCTTGTTCGAGAACAGAAATGTAATAGTTAGCTTTAGCAGAGCGAAGTTTTTTCACACAGTTATTCCTGGCTGTTCTAAAGGCCTGCCAATCCAAAGATTCTTTGGAATGTCTAGCTTTAGCCCAGAGCTTATCTCGAGCTATAAGGGCTGCCTTGAGATCCGAGGTGAACCAGGGATTGGAATTGTTCCGTACCCTTACTTTGATGAAAGGGGCATGCTTATTTATTATTGTAGTAAGTTTGTCATTAAGGCTGCAAGCTGCCTTATTGACATCTTTTGGCTAGGTAAAGATCTTGCCATCTGATCATGCTCAGGTCAGATAGGAAGTTTACTGCACTGAATTTTGAAAGGATCTTTTTGTTATAAAGATGGGTGCGGCCGGCCTTAATTTGAGATTCTTGTAAAGCAACAATTCCATGATCGCTCATGTCATTGTGAAACACTGCCAAATGAGATATTTGTGTGGATGGGTGGTTAGTACCACATCTAGAATGGAACTGTTGGCAGTATTTAGAGTGTTGTTCCTAGTAGGTTCTCTGACTAATTGCCCAAGACCTAGCTTCGTCACAAAGGGATTTGAGGCCATGTGATTTAGGTGACAGCCAGTCCATATTTAGATCTCCTAGAAATATTTTTTCAGTTTTTGCATCTGCGAACATGGATTTCAAAAGATTAAGGACTTCATCACCACCAGACGGGGGTCTATAGCCACCTAGGATAGTGATATATTCCGAGGAGGGGAGATGAAGGCTCAGCGAAACTAACTCAAATTCCTTGGCTAGAGATTTGCAACTAATATTGGTGACCAAGTACTTAGATTTGGCATAGATTTGGCAAAGACTGGAGGACAGCAGATGTAGTCCCCATATACAAAAGCAGGAACAAAGAGGAAGCGGGGAACTACAGATCAGTCAGCCTGACCTCGATAATGGGAAAGATCATGGAAGCACTACTGAAGGAGAGATTGGTGGAACATCTGGTTGCCAATGGACTACAGGACCTAAGGCAGTATGGTTTCACCTGGGGGAGGTCATGACAGACCAACCTCATTGAATATTTTGACTGGGTGACAAGGGAGGTGGATCAGGGGAGGGCGGTGGACATGGCCTATCTGGACTTCAGCAAGGCCTTTGACACTGTGCCACATAGAAGGTTGTTGAACAAACTGGGTAATATGGAAGTGGGCAGGACAGTAGTGTGGTGGGTGGGTAATTGACTGGGTGGCAGGACACAGAGGGTGGTGGTAAATGGCTGTTGCTCCACAGAGGGAACAGTGACAAGTGGGGTGCCGCAGGCATCAGTGCTGGGACCAGTCCTAATCAACATCTTCATCAGTGACATTGTACAGGACCTGGAAGGCAGAATTTTCCTGTTTGCTGATGACACAAAGCTCTGTAACAGAGTGTACATGCCAGAGAGTGTAGACAGAATGAGGAGGGTCCTGCAGAAGCTTGAAGAATGGTCATTGGTTTGGCAGTCGAAACTGAATGCAAAAAAGTGCAAAATAATGCAAATGACGTACAAAAACCCTGGAACAACATATCAGTTGGGGGGTGAGGATATAGCATGCACCAAGCAGGAAAGGGACCTTGAAGCTATTATCTCTGATGATCTCAAGGTAGGGAGACAGTGCAACAAGGCAGCAGGTAAAGCAAATAGGATGCTGGGATGCGTAGGCAGGGGCATCACCAGCAGGAAAAGGGAGGTCATAATTCTACTTTACAAGACACTAGTGAAGCCCCACCTGGAGATCAGTGTCCAGTTCTGGAGACCTTACCTACGTAATGACATACTGTAGACAAAGTGGAAAAAGTTCAGAGGAGGGCAACAAAGATGGTACAGGGATTTTAACACAAGTCCTATGAGGACAGCCTGAAGGACATGAATATGTACTCCCTGGAGGACATAAAGGAGAGAGGGGATATGACAGAGACATAAAGTACCTTATGGGGAGGAACAGGGTGCAGGAAAACAATATTTTTCATTGAAAAAGATGTTCCAGGACTAGAGGGCATGGGATGAAGTTGGAGGGAGGGTGATTCAGAGGAAATGTGAGGAAGAATTTCTTCACAGAAAAGGAGGTGGACAAGTGGAATACCCTGCCTAAGGAAGTGGTGGGGGGCTGAAACAATCATGTTTTTTAATTTTTTTATTTTTATATTTTTGTTGCTGGGCATTCCCTAGCACCGCGAACGGGCTTACCAGGCTCCAGCAGCCTGCTCCCCTCATACTTGGGGCTTGCCCCCCCAAAGTGGGGCCACGGGCAGCGGACTTTGGTGGCCAGAGGGGACAGCGCCAGAGCTGTCTTATTAGCGGGGGCCCGGCAGTTTTTCATGCTGTGATTCCCTCAGGGGTGGGGACATGCAATGATGGCCCGCATCTCCCCCCTCCCCCGTATGTGCTGGTGCTGATCACTGCAGTACCCCTTGTCTCTGCTAGCAGTCCGCATTGCTTCGGACACTCAAACCCACCTCCCCCCAGAGTAGGAGAGCAGTCCAGTGAATGCTGTATCCTACTCCTTCCGGCTGGGCTTCCGACTCCCGGACCCTTTCATGAAACCCGGGTCATCGGCATCGCAGATGGCAGCCATGCCTGTGTGCCAACAGGCTGGCCTGAAGTCATGGGATTTAAGAATGTATGGGATAGACATAAGGGAATCATGGAGGTCAGGGATAAGGGACTTCTAGAAAAACCTAAAGTGACCTTACAAGCTCAAACGGGCAGTCTGGGTGGGCCATAGGTCCTTATCTGCCTGCAGTATCTATGTATCTATGGCCCAGCTCTGGTTATTTAGTTTAGCAGAGTTTCTTACCAGGAAAGGGTATTAACTCTGTTTTCTGCTCCTGCTGTTTCAGGTATTTTTCAGCTGTGTGACAATCTAGAATCAGGCAACAGCATTAGGCTGATGACTGGCATTCATGCTAGATACAGAGGACATGTTGGCTTTAATAAGATGACACACAGTGATGGAGAAGCTGAAGGAGGAGGAGGAGAAGGAGGTCCGAGCATGACTCTGCAATGCTGATCACATCAGTGATCTGGCAGAGAAGATGGCTTGCTTGCTGAAGGAGGCATTCGTGACAGAATGGAAAGAGACCTGTGAATACAAGAAACAAGCATTTGTCAATGCCGAATGTTGTTGCACTGGCATTGGCAGTGGTGGAGGCGGAAAGGCATAGCGCTGTGAGTTTGTTAATGTGTCCCAAAAGGTGATTTTGCACAGCGAGTACGCCACTGTGCGGCAGAGCTGCGGAAACGCATTTTGGGCAGGCTGTGGAAAATGGCAGCTGGACTGTTGATAATGAGGTGTGCACAAATGCCAGTGGTGAAAATGTGGCATGAAAATATTGCAGATTGACAAAGTTACAAGGGTGTGTGGAAACTGTGCAGTGCACGCTTGCAACACAGTCATTGTCTGGACTTTCGCCACAAAATTTTCAACATGGGCATTTTAGGACCTCTGCTGATGAATAGTGTCACTGTAATTTCCTGAAAGTGTTCTGAAAAGTGATTTCGCACAGTGACCGTGCAATTCTGCATCGGATGTGCGAAAACACATTTCAGCCAGCTGTACTGTTCATAAGGAGGTATGGAAAAATGGCAATGATGAACAGCTGGAGTGAAAGTATTACAGATTCACAAAGTCACGAGCATGCGTGCAAACTGCGCAATGAGCGCTCGTAAAACACTCATTGTATTGACTTTCGTCCCTAAATTTTCAACATAGGCATTTTAGGACATCAGCTAATGAACAGTGTCACTGCCATTTTTATAATGTGTCTCGAACACAGGCTTTCCACAGCGACCGTGCTATTGTGCGCTGGAACTGCAAAAACAGAATTTGGTCAGGTTGTGAAAAATGACAGCTGTACTGTTCATTAGGAGGTGTAGAACAATGGCACTGTTGAAAATGTAGAGTGAAAATCTAAGTTTGCGAACTTACGAGCATGCGTGTAAACTGCACAATGCAATCTCGTAACACAGTCATTTTATGGAGTATTGTCACCAAATTTTTGACACAGGCATTTTAGGACCTCTGCTCATGAACGGTGTCACTGTCATTTTCGTAATGTGTCTTGAACAGTGATTTCGCACAGCGACCATGCTATTCTGCGCTGGAAGTGTGAAAACACATTTTGGCAAGGATGTGAAAAATGACAGCTATATGGTTCACAAGAAGGTGTGGTAAAATGGCAATGTTGAGAATGTGGCCTGAAAATATTGCAAATGCGCTAACTTATGAGCGTGCGTTGCACAGTTGCTACGCATGCTCGTAAAACAGTCATTTTATGGAGTATTGTCACCAAATTTTCAACACAGGCATGTTAGCACCTCTGTTCATGAACAGTGTCACTGTCATTTTCATAATGTGTCCCAAACACTGATTTCGCACAGCAATCGCGCTATTCTGCACCAGAAGTGCAAAACAACATTTCGGGCAGGATGTGAAAAATGACAGCTGTATGGTTCACAAGAAGGTGTGGTAAAATGCTAATGTTGAGAATTTTGCATGAAAATAGTGTGAATGCGCTAACTTACGAGCATGTGTTGCGCAGTTGCTATGCACGCTTGTAAAACAGTCATTTTTTTTTATTTTTCCCACCAAACTTGCAACATAGGCTTCTTGAGAGCCCCTCTCATGAACAATGGCACTGTCATTTCGTTACTCGGTCCCAAAAGGTGATTCCACGCAGTGACTGTGAAATCACCTTTCGGGACCGAATAACGCAACGACAGTGCAAGAATTCATGAGAAGGGGTCCCAAAACCCCATGTTGAAAATGTGGAAAAAATTTGCAAAATGCCTGAGATATGCATTAAAGTTGAAAAACCCTATTCATTCCATTATACAGCTTACTGGCATTTCTTCAGTTTGTGGTCGGCTTTGAAGAGTGCAGATGTGTTCCTGGTCCACAGAAGATCGCCGCGCCAGACTCCATGAGTAAGTATGGGGTGGGGGTGAGGAGGCAGGGTGCGCAGTGGTGGGTGCGGTGGGGGCATCGAGACTACGAGGGACCATTTTTCATTTACAGGGGAAAAAAAAAGAAAAACCTTGGGGACAGGTTTTTTTTTTTGGAGATTTGGCACGCTGAGGTGCGCCCCAGTGTGCCACCTAAGTGTTTGGGGGTGTCTGAGCTGATGGGGATTGGGCACCGTCGGCACACAAAGAAAGCGGGGGGCACGAGGCAGGGGGATTGGGCACCCTTCTGCATTCAACAATTGGGGGTTTTATGCTGGCGGAGTGAGCTCCCCCGGCGCTCTACAATGGGGGCTTTAACCGACAGGGATTGGGCACCAGGTCGGCATTAGTTGGGCGGCCGCCTGACTGCCGACATGCACATAATGGTGGGAGCATGGCAAGAAAAGGACCACTGCATATGGCGAGCTTTGCTTGGATTGCAGCAGACCTTTTCTTAGATGTGCTCACCACATTATGTACGCATGGTGTGGTGCCGGCATAGGTGTAGATTGTGGGGGGGGGCAGAGGGGCAAGCTGCCCCCCCTGAGAAATTAGACCAGGACTTTTTTAGAAGCCCAGCAACCATTCCTTGGTTATCACTTTTTTTTTTTTAATAATGAAAGGGCTCAGGGGTGTGCCCGGACTGCCTGCACCTCTCCGGGGGAGGGAGGGGGGTGGCGGCACGGCGCCGTGTCTCTTAAACAAAAACTATCCCCTTTTCTGATTGGCTGCAAGCCTGCAACCATAATAGCCTGCATGTTACAGCCAATCAGAGAGTGCTGCAAGCTGGTGCCATCGTGTGAGCAGTACTCCGTTAGTGCTACCATTTAGTTGTCTGTGTGCCTTCCATGAAGGAGCAGCAGCAGCATCTATATAGCGTAGGGCTGAGGAGAGATAGCTATTCGAGGATGTCGAGCAGCAGTTGTTGGTTGTCTGTCAGGTGTCACCAGTGTCTCAGTCAGTCTAGTGTTCCCACCCTTCCCCTGTCCTGAACAGCCCAGTTTAAATATACCTCACCCGAGTCCTCTGACTACCTACTCTCTGTTTCTCAGTGCAGCCAGCTGTGCTGTGGGCTCTCCCGCTGCCACCTGAGCTTCCCATCCCTGAGAGCCTAGGAGGCTTGCAGCCACAAGGCCTCTACCACCGGACAGACCAGGCGGAGGAGCGAGTAGTACAATTACAGTGAGTCTGAGGCACGTTCAGGCTTGCCTGCACACCCAGCTCCTATGTCCAGCAGGCCAGAAAAAGATTTACTGTGTTGTTGGCGAGTCCCACACCACGCCTTGCCCACCAGTTCCATGGTCCACCGAGAGGGATTATTCAGGTCAGTGAACAGCCAGGCCCAGAACAGTGAAGAAGCCGGCGGTCATGCAGGCTATAGCAAACCCATAATGTGACACGTTCATCTGGTGTCAGAAAAAATGAGTTACTGTCTCGTCGGGGGATTAATCGGGAGAGGAACGGGACTGTTGGGAGAGACTCGGCTACCTGACCTGCCTTCTTGGCCTTGCTGTGCCCTGCTGCATGCTGCCCTGTCTGTGCCCTTACTGATTTGGTGAGTAACTGTGCTGCAAGCTGGTTGTTGGAAATTAATACCATTCACATCCCAGAAATGTGTCTTTTGGGGTGTCTTGGCCATGGCCATGTGTCTTAGGGGTGGGTGGAAGGTTTGCTGTCAGCTTGTGTTTCTTTGGGTGGGAGGATTTGCTGGCTGTTGAGGTTGTCCATGTTGGTGGGGTGGGGGGGCCTATTTGTTTGGTATGGTGTGGACACTGGTCATGTTGATGGGGTGGGGACACTCAGTTATTGAACTACTGGTGTGGTGGGGTTTGTTGGGGAAACTCACTGGACAGTCCGTGTTTGGTGGGGCTGGGGGGATGGTCTGTTTTGTGGGGTTGGAGTCAGGGGAGACAGTCTGTGTGTTTTGGGGCTGACTCACTGAGAGGATGGTCAGTGTTTAGTGCTGGGGGAGGGCCTGCGTTTGGTGGGGCTGGGGGGGACGATCAGTGTTTGGGGCTGGGGTGGTTAGTGTTTAGGACTGGGAGGGTGGTCAGTGTTTAGTGGGGCTGGGGGGACAGTCTGTTTTCTATTCTGGGGTCTGGTGGGGTGGAGACACAGGCCATGGTGATGTGGGGACACTGGCTGTGATGGTGGGGTGGTGACACTAGCCATTGTTTGGTGGACTTGGCTGGCCATTTGTCTGGGGGGACTGTCCATGATGGTGGAAAAGGGGGACTGTCCATGTTTGCCTGCCGGGTGTCTTGTGGGGAGGGGGGACTATTTGCTGGTCGGGTGTCTGGTGGGAATCTTTCCATGTTGGCTTACGTGGGGTGAATGTCTGTGATTGCTGATCAGGTGTCTAGGATGGACTATCAATGTTGTTGGGAGGGGAACTCTCCGTGTTTGCTAGCCAGGTGTTTGGGGATTGTTCATGTTGGTGGGGCGGGAAATTCTGTGTTTGCTAGCTTGTGTCGGGGTGGGACTGTCCTTGGTGGGATATGGGGAACCGTCCATGTTTGCTGGCTGCCTGGGTGTCTGGTGGGACTGTCCTTGTTGGTTGGGAGGGGGTCATTCTATGCTCGCTGGCCCGGTGTCTGGTGGGAGGGGGACTGTTCGGTGTCTGGGGACTGTCCTCGTAGGTGGGGTGAAGGGGGGGGAGACTGTCCATGTTTGCTGACTGGGTTTCTGTTGAACTGTCCATGTTGGTTAGGAGGGGGGACATTCTGTGCTTGCTGACTGGGTGTTAGCATATAAACATAAGTAAATGTTAAAACGTAATTTCCACCTCATCCTTTACCTGTCAAGGGATGTATCTCACTGACCTGTGCCCGCAGCTAGCATATGAACATTAGTAAATGTTGAAACATTATTTCCCCCTCATCCTTTACCTGGCTGTAAAAGTAATCTTTCACGTTTTTTGATTTCTCCGATTGTCCACTGTGGAGGGGTGAAACAGACAGATTCTTTGGCCTTGCTGTCTCTGTCTTCGTTGCCTGGCAAACACAACCAAAGGGGTAGCTTTTTGTGTTCTCCCCCGTACAGTGTTACAAGACTAGCAAAAAAAATCTTGCACTAAAACATGCACCCTAAAGAAATGATTATATTACTACCTGGCTATTGTTATAGCGACTACTGACTGGCCATGTTTTTTTTGGGGGGGTTGGAACACTGGTCATGTGTGTGGGTGGGGTTGTGGACACTGCTGGTTGTGTGTGTGTGTGGTTGGGGACAATGCTGATTGTGTGTGTGTGTGGGTGGGGACACTGCTGGTCGTGTGTGTGTGTGTGGTGTTGTGGACACTGGTCATTTGTGTGGGTGGGGTTGGAAATACAGGCATTGTGTGGGTGTGGTGGGGGCACTGTTGTGTGGGTGGGTAGAGGCACTGACATTGTGTCGGTGGGGCGGGGTTGTAATTGTATACCAAGCAAACTGTGCTGACCGGTAGCTCAACATCTCTCTTTCCAGACAAAGAAAGAAACATAAACAAAATGCAGTATAAAATGTGGTTTTATTTATTTTTGTGTGCCTGTGATGAGGAGGCACAGACCTGGATGCCTGGAGAGGATACCAGATAAATGGAGCTGGAAATGGTGTTGGTTGGGTGGGGTGGGAAGAGTGGCTGTGCTGGTGCGGTGGGGAGAGTGGCTGTTCTGGTGGGGTGGACACAGAGTGTGGAGAGTGGCTGTGCAAGTCCATCAGGGTGCAGAGAGTAGCTGAGCTGGCCAGTCTGGGTGGAGATAGTGGCCTTGCAGGTCTGGGGTGGGGAGAGTGGGCTGTAGCTTTTTGCATGGACATTTAATTCACTGTTGCTTGCTGTGCCTTCTGCTGCCCTGCCAGCTTTGTGCTGCTGTGCTGACCAGGGCGGACTGGTACACATGCTGAAAAAAATGGTTCTGGCCACTGGTGATGGAGGAGGGAGGGCTGGACGGGCATACTGGCACAGAAATATTTTTTTCAACATGTATGCCAGTCTGCTGGATCCATGCCATGCTTATCTCCCTCGTACAAGGGGCTTCTGAGCACTAAAGATAAGTTTCTGTGTCAAAATTAGGAACTGTTGGAAAGTATGAAATCCTACAGTATAAAAATTGTGCATGTTTATGTAGTTTCACCTTACTGTGTGGTTCGACAAGATGTTCTGTGGTCTCTCCTCCTCATTTAGCACCCTGACTCAGACTTAGCCTTATTCCCCCAAGGGCAGGGGAAGGTCTGTTGTTTGTGGTCTTGTGGTTTGTTGGGCATTGTAAAATGCATTGTTTCATTTACTGTGTTGTACTGCCTGGACCTGCTTTGCCCTGTCTCTAACCTGAATGTAAACATGGTATAAAAAAAGTTCATTTTTTGATGGTGTGTGAGTCTGTCTGTGTCTGTGTGTAGAAGAATAGAGACACATGCTCAGACAAAAAAAACTGTATTAAACCACATCAAACTGAAGCAACCATGTTTCATTTGTGCCCTTCAAAACTGTCAGATGAGACGATTTTGAAGTAGTCTGTGGGGGGGGGGAAGCATCCACGGCAACCTGGGCTACCACAACCGGCCCACCACACACTGTCATAGGTGAAGCTAATAAAAAACACCAACCAAGTACTTACCTTTCAGGGTGGGTCCTGCGAGGCTGCGCAAAGGTATCTGGAGTCGTTGTTCCAGCAAACTTCCTGTGGCGTCTGTTCTCTTAGGTTATGTGATGCGACCACTTTTGTGCCAGGGCAGTCTGTGTTTGCTTGGATGGGGTTGTGTAACCCTGGGCATGGACAGAGATGCACATTCCTTAGGAGCCCATGGGGAGGAGAGTGGTAGGGGTTGTGGTGTGACCACACCATGCCCATGATCATCTTGAACAATTAGGGGATTTACATTGTTCTATTGCACTGTCCTAGGTACCTCAGCATGCTTGTTAAGAGCACCACCTGAGGGATATCAGCAAGTCCCATGCTTATGTATGCAATGCTTGCTTGCTTGAGGAGTGCATTATCCTCTTCGCTTACCTTACCTAACCAGATTCAGGCATGTGACATTGAATAATATGGGATGGGATGGGATGGGATGGGATGGGAGACTAATGAATTAACTTGGTTATAACAAAGAAAAGTGTTAACACTGGGTGCAAGTAAGCAATAATGCCCGACAGGGCGTGTGTCATGCTGGGATAACGTCACGCCTCAGGTGGTTGGGCACATGCATCCGATACATAAGGCATGACGTTATCCTACCATGACACACACCCTGGAGGGCATTATTGCTATTATACAATGGTGTGTTGTTATACAGAACTAAAAAAAATAATTTTAAAGATGTTTTATTTGGTGTGGAAAAATATTTTTAAGAGAAGATACAAAAAACCACACTAATGCTAACAGTCATCAAGAGGTTCACGGAGAGGCTGAGACTAGACCTGTGATGAATCGGATGTACTGGGATAACATCATGGGTCTAGCCTAAGACTGACCAATCAGAGGCCAGCATTCATTCTTGTCATTGTATAATCACATTTTTTTATGTAATCTTTGTAAATAAGGGCTCAAGCTGTGAGGATGCACATGCTGAGATGTTTCCCATACCATACATGTTTATAGGTATACTGAGGTGGCACAGCCATTTGCTGCACTTTCTTGAAACATGCTTTTTGCACTCCTCAAGGGTGGGAGGGCTAGCTCAAGCAGACATTTCAAGAAGTTCAGGATCCACTATAAGGGCTGGACTTGGAAGGGTTATGTAAGCAGCAAAGGGGGTGAGAGACTAGTGAGCTATCCACCTGGAGGTTCAGGCGGGGGCAAAATTAGGTCAAGCTGAGGGAAGGTCCTGTCCTCTTGAGAAGGAAGTTAAGTTCCTTACATATTTTCAGCTTTACAAGTAAGTCCTCACTCCCAAGGCAGAAGAACGAAGAACTGAATACAAAACAGATCTCGGTCAATTTTTCGACTCTGGTCTCAGGAGGAGTTTGGCCAAGAGCAGGCTGCAGTAAAACTGGTGGGGTGGGGAAGTGCTCTGACTTGGCCTGGGCTGGTCCCTCCCAGGACTTATTCAGCTGTAGTCTTAAATGTTTTTTGGGCATTATTTAATGCTGGTTGATTTGTTTGCATTACGCAAGCCACCCGTCCTCTTCACTGTCGTGATACGCGAAAATCAGGACTTTTTTGTTACTTTGCCCCCCCTGTAAAAATAACAAACTACGCCCCTGTGCGCCGGCATGGTGCGTGCCCTGCATTCGCCCAACTGTGGCCCAGCCTCCAAAGCTGCACTGTCCCATGATGCTGGCTGCGCAAGTGCGCCAACATAATAAATTATTTGGACTCTAGTACACTACCTATTGTATTGCAACTGTAAACCGAAACAAAAACTAAAAAGTTAAAAGAAGAAAATAACTTTGTAAAGGATACTTACCATCACATTGGTGATGACCACGCTTTGAAATGGCAGGAATGTGCCACAGGCAGAGGAGGTGGAGGAGGAGGAGGAGGAGAAGTCTTGCTACCTGGATGAGAAGGCAACAGGACAGAAGATCTGTGAAGGGAAGAGAAAATTATTTAGACTGCTCAATTAGCCACTGTGGGTGACCGCATGGACCGCATATCTTTTGAGCACTCCCAGTCTTACTATAACTGTCACCTGTGAAGAAAAAAAGAGAAATTATTTAGCCTCACTTGGCCACTGCATCAATGTGAAAGGAAAACTTAAAATTAAAAATAAAAATAAAATTAAAAAATCATGTAACAATACTTACTATCAAGTTAGCGAGGGCCATGCTGTGTACTGGTATGATGGTACCACAGGGATGGGTGGTGGAAGAAGAGGCAACTGAAACCTGTGTCTGGCTTTGTGACTGGCTTGCCAGTTGTCCTTGTGAATCTGCAGTGAGAGGGAGACAAAAGGAAAGAAAGAAACACATTTTGTTGTCTGGAAAGCAAGGCAGAAGCCCTTCCAGTGCAAGGACGGAGTTTTCACCACCAGAGAGAATAAGGAGTGTGAAATTAACTTCCCATTACAGCAGGCAAAGTTGGGCCTTGCTAGACTTCAAGTCTTGCTGCCTTGATGAACTGGCTGACTGGAGGCTTGGCTTGAGAACTGAGTATAGCAAGGAAAGAGCCTTGCACATCAGGGTTTACTGCAACAAATATATGCCTTTTTTAAAGTGCAAATGCCAGGTAAAAGTGGAAACCATAGAAACATAGACTTTGTCGGCAGATAAGGACCGCTTGGCCCACCTAGTCTGCCCATTTCCCTACCTAGAGGATAAGCTGCAGATCCTATTTAACCAACAGCCTATTTCTTCCTACCCCCCACAAAAATTGCCTTATGTCTGTCCCATGTATTCTTGAATTCTCCCATAGTTTTAGACCCCACAACCTCCTCAGGAAGGCTGTTCCATGCGTCCACCACCATCTCTGTGAAAAAAGTACTTAATCACATTGCCCCTGAGCCGTCCCCCCTCTATCTTCAAATTGTGTCCCCTTGTTCTTGCACATCTCTTTTTCTGAAAGATGCTACCCTCTTGGACTTTGTTGATTTCACTGAGGTACTTATACGTTTCTATCATGTACCCCCTCTCCCTCCTTTCCTCAAGGATATACATATTAAGCTCCTTTAGTCTCTCCCTGTCTGGCTTCTCTTGCAGACCCTGCACCATTTTAGTTGCCCTTCTCTGAACTGCCTCCATCCTGTTTATGTCCTTGCGGAGATGGGGTCTCCAGAACTGGATGCAGTACTCCAGATGGGGTCTCACCAACTGTCTGTACAGGGGGATAACAACTTCCTGTTTTCTGCTGGTGATGCATCTCCCTATATATCCCAGTATCCCCCCAGGCCTCCTTACCGCCTTCTCACGTTGCTTGCCAACCTTAAGGTCATCTGATATGATTACCCCCATGTCCCTTTCCATTTTTGTTGTTGTTACTACCCCCCATTGTGTAATCTTCCCCTGGGTTTTTGTTTCCCAGGTGCATTATTTTGCACTTCTTTGCATTGAATCCAAGCTGCCATACTTCTGACCATTCCTCCAACCTTGCCAAGTCCCTTCTCATCCTTTTGATGCCTCCTTGTATATCAACAGTGTTGCAGATCTTTGTGCCATCTGCAAAGAGGCATGCTTTTCCTTCCAGTCCCTCTGCAATGTCACTTATAAAGACATTAAAAAGGAATGGGCCCAGTACTGAACCCTTCGGTACCCCACTAGTAACCCCTCTTTCTTCAGAGTGGACTCCATTTACAATTACCTTCTGTGTCCTGTTGTCCAGCCAATGTTTTACTAGGCACCACCCTGGGACCCACTCCAGGCTGGTTAATTTGACTATTAATCTTTTGTGTGGGACTGTGTCAAATGCCTTGCTAAAGTCTAGGTAGGCCATGTCCACAGCCCCTCCCTGGTCTACTACTTTGGTCACCCAGTCAAAAAAATCAATTAGATTCATCTGACATGACCTTCCCGCTGTGAACCCATGCTGCCTTGGGTCCTGTGCCCCACTGACCTCTAGATACTCAACAATTCTTTCCTTCAGAAGTGATTCCATCACTTTCCCTACCACTGAGGTCAAACTGACAGGTCTGTAGTTTCCTGCCTCTGTCTTGGTCCCACTTTTGTGAAGGGGAATCACATCTGCCTTCCTCCAGTCCTCAGGTACCACACCATCCTCCTATGATTTGTTAAAAAGGGTAGTCAGTGGTGTCACTAGTTCTCTGCTTAATTCTTTTAGAATTCTGGAGTGAATTCCATCTGGTCCCATTGCTTTATCCACCTTCAGTTTTAGGAGTTCTTTCAGAACCCTTCAAAAGGATGAGAAGGGACTTGGCAAGATTGGCGGAATGGTCAGAAGTATGGCAGCAGGAAATGACAACCTCACCACCCTAATTAACAAGCATGTTTCTCTTATTAAAATGAGGGTGCGGAAAATCTCACATCCGCGGTTCACCCAAGAGCTCAAATCTGCACTTACCAATAGAGACAAGCTATGGGCTAGGGCCAGGCACACAAAGAACCCAGCAGACTGGCAGGCGTTTAGAACTGCCAGAAATGCCTGTGTTAAAAGTGTACATGCTACTAAAGCAAACTTCTACATCTCCACTCTGGAGCAGGCCAAAGGGAACTCCCAAAAAATCTGGAAGACATTGAGATCCACTGAAGGCCATCCTGCTGCTTCCTCCCTTCCCACCAAGATTCTGGCTAAGGATGGGATGGTTGAAAATAAACTGCGAATCCTCGAAGAACTTAACCTTCACTTTGCCACTGCCAGGTTGGCATTCGACTACCCCCATACGCTAGCCGAGTGAATAGCAACACTAGCCCAGATACTACACATGCTACTCCACCTCATCCCTTCCAGTTGTGCCTGTTTAGCTACAAAGAAGTCGAAGACATTATTCTTACCCTTGACACCAAGAAAAGTGCAGGGGACGATGGTCTTGAATCATTTTTCTTGCGGTTAGGCTATGCCCAGCTCAAAGCCCCCATCCTTCACATCTTCAACCTCTCTATTACCACAGCCACTGTTACATCCTGCTGGAAATCTGCCCATGTTCTTCCTCTCTTCAAATCAGGAGATCCTTGTGACTTAAACAACTACCGTCCTATCTCTATCTTGCCTGTTCTCTCCAAAGTGCTGGAAAAACTTATATACAACCAACTAAAAAATCACCTTAAAGCGCACTCACTCATAAACCCGGCCCAATCTGGCTTCAGGTCGAAGCACAGTATCATCTCAGCCTTTGCTAAAGTCTCTAATGACTGGATCCATGCTATGGACACCAAGAAGGTTACTGGTGCAGTCTTTCTAGACCTCAGTAAGACCTTCGACACTGTAGACCATCACCTCCTAATCACCTGTCTTGCCTACATAGGTGCCACTCCACTTACCTTACAGTGGTTTAACAGTTATCTCACGGGAAGGGTACAAAAAGTCAAGCTGATGGCCTACTATCTGCCCCCCTTCCAACTGCCAGAGGAGTCCCTCAAGGCTCCATCCTAGGACCAATCCTTTTTTCCCTGTACATCAACAACCTTGACTCTCACATAAAGAACTCTAGCATACATTTCTTTGTGGATGATACAGTTTTGTACGCATTAGGCTCGCCCTTAACTGAAGTCAGAAGCACCCGCTGACTTTATCCAGTTAGAAAACAACCTTATCAATGCCAAGCTTCTCTAAATGCCAAAAACCAAGACAATGATTTTCTCGAGACTTGCTTTGTCTGGTGCCCTACCTACCCCACCTAAAAATTTCATAGTTACCTCCCTAGGTGAACCCTTGAAGTCGTACCTAAATTTAAATATCTAGGTATGTGGATAGACAACAAGCTTTCCTTCAACAACTACATAGAGGATCTATCAAAGAGACTTAAAGCACACTTGGTTTTCTTTCTTTAGAAATAGGACCCCTCTTTCCTCAAGGACCAAGAAAAAGACTTGTCCAAGCAACATTCCTTCCTTTGCTTGACTATGGAGACATTATCTTTATCTCCTCCCCAACCTTGAGCCTATCTAAACTGGACGTACTCTATCACTGTGCTCTTCGCTTCATTACTAACTCTGCATACAGGACCCACCACTGTGATCTTTATGCAGCAGTTTGGTGGACCTCTCTTGCCACCAGACGCCTCCTGCATGCTGGCATTTGGACCCTCAAATTTCTACTCCACAAACTGCCTGTCTATTTAATGTCTCTCATACACATCTTGCATAGCGCCTACTCCCTAAGGAAATCTGACCTTATCCTACTAGATGTTCCCAGGACACGTACCACAGCTGGCCAAAGAGCTGTCTCATACGTCCTCCCAAACATTTGGAACCAACTGCAAGCCATGCTGAAGCTAACCAATATCGTATCAATTAACTCCTACAAAACACTAGCTATCTGTAAATTAAAAGACATATGTAGGTGCTACTAGGCCCCCAATGCCAAGTTAACTTCCTAGGTACCAACTGGCCCTCTACTTATTAAGCTGAAATGTGTTGCATAATTTAGGGCAAGGTTAAAGCTGGAATGTACTGCATATATAGCATGAGGACTTCTATTGTGTATACCTCTTGTATTATATATTTTTTCTTTGTTGTTCTACATTTTATATCTCCTGTCTATGTAATTGTGAACTGTATGTGTATGTGCCTCAGGACCTCCTTGTGAATGAGCTTGCTCAATGGAGTCTTTCCTGCAATAAACTTGAACTTGAACTTCTGTGAAAAGACTGGGATCGACTATCCAGAGTGTTTCTGTTAATTGGATTAGGCACCTCCCCCACCTCCTCTTTTGTGAATACTGAACAGAAGTATTCATTCAGTATCCCTGCTTTTTCACTGTCCCTCTCTGCCTACCCACTGTCCATTCTTTTCAGCCTCACTATCCCTCCTTTTGTCTTTCTCTCTCCCTGATATACCTATAAAAGGTTTTATCCCCCTTCTTAACTGAGTTGGCTATCTTTTCCTCAGTTTGGCCCTTTGCTATTCTGACTACCCTCCCTGCTTCCTTCTGCCTTAACTGGTACAGTTCTCTGTCCTGCTTCTTCTGTGTTTCCTTATACTTCCTAAATGCTAATTTTCTTCCCTAATCTTCACCGCCACCTCTTTTGAGAACCAAAGTGGCCTTTTCTTTCATTTTGATTTGTTTATTTGCTTCACACAAAGGGTTGTTGTCTCTGTGATGGCAGTTTTGATATTTCCCCATTGTTGCTCTACCCCTCCTTCTAGCCTGTTTGCTAGAGCTTATCTAAGGCACTCTCCCATCTTGCCAAAGTCAGCCCTCCTGAAGTCCAGAACCCTAATTTTTGTATGGCTTGACTCTGTAGCTGAGTTTGTCATGAACCACACTGTTTGGTGGTCACTTGTTCCCAAATGGCTACCCACTTCTAGATCTGAGATCCAGACAAAAGTAACTCACCACATAATGGTAAAGCTCCCTATATGTATTCAATGCTAAAATCTTCTTCAGGGGGCCTTGAGCTTATCGGCTGACTGGCTGGCTGGAGGCCATCCTGGCAACATAGTTTACTCTGGTTTAAAAGTCTAGGTTTCTCAGTCTGGATGCATTCAGTGAAGGTGACAGTGGGCCATATTGTTGGTGGATATGGAGGACACAAGCAGACCAGAAGAGGAGGAAGAGGCATTGTTCTGATTCCTGGAGGATGCATGGTCTGCATGGCTGGCAGTGGTACTCACGCTGGCTTAAGAGTCTGGATTTCTCAGTGTGGATGCATGTGGTGGATGTGGCAGTGGCCTGAGTGCTAGAGGATGCATAGTCTATATGGCTGGCAATGGCCTTTATGCTGGCTTGAGTCTAGGTTTTCAGTCTGCATACATTCAGTGGAGGTGGCAGCCCATGTTATTGATGGATGTGGAGGGCACAAGCAGGCCAGAGAAGGAGGAGAGAGTCTCTTGATTGCTGGAGGGTGCATGGTCAGAATTGCTGGGAATGGCAATTATGCTGGCTTAAGCATCTGGGTTTTTCAGTATGGATGCATGTGGTGGAGGCAATGGTGGTTAATATTATGTTGACAAACTTGCCATTTAATGATGCAGTGTTCACCGATTTTCTACTTTGTCTGTAGGCATAACATGGGAGAGGGAGGAGGCAGGCAAGCAGATGGATGTATAGAACAGCAACATAACTTACAATGAATGGAAAACAAAACTGAATCATAATGAGAAAGATTCAACTGATAAGGAAAGGATGGACAGAATACATTTCTTTTTATGCTTCAATCACTTTCATCAAGGAAGCAGCCCTCACAGTGTTCCAGACTGGTGTTGTCCCACATGGGAGTTCTTTCTATGTCCATGTTTCATCTACTTCAGTAGAAGGCAATTTACCAGTGCAGACAATCAGGCTCTTCAGGTCTATTTTCACCACCACTGCCATCTTCATGTGGTAGGTCTGCCAACATGAGTGTGTTGAGTGCAATGTGCCCTGCATACATTTTAATAAGTATTAGCATGCCAAGATTTCCAGGGGACATATGTGTATGCCTGTCCAACACAATGGCCACTGCCAAACTGAATAACCTGTCCACTGAAACTCAAGGGTGGACAGCTCAGGTATTTGATTGCTGTGGAGGTCAGTGCTGGCCAATCAGTGACCTTGCTACTTCAGTACAGCAAAGGCTCTTCTGTGATGGTAAGGTGCCTGGTCCTGTCCAAATATATGTCCACCATGTGTTGCACTGCCCGCAGTCCTGGTACCTCATCAGCTACCTCATCTTCCTTTCCTCCACGTCTTCAATTCCTTGAATAGGAGGGGAATGGTCTACAAGACAACAGGCAACATGGGTTTGTATCTGGCAGATCTTGTCAGACAAACCATGTTTACTTTTTTTTGACTGGGTGTTGTAGTCACTGGATAGGGACCATGTGGTGGATGTCCTTTACCTGGACTTCAGCATGGCTTTTGACTCGGTGCCTCAAGGTAGGCTGACCAGCAAGTTAAACAACCTAGGAACTGGGAAAAAACTGGTGAGGTGGATTAACAGCTGGTTGCAGGACAGGCAGCTGAGGGTGGTAGTTGTGGGAGAGCTCTCGGCACCTGTATTCAGTGGGGTCCCACAGGGTTTGGTGCTGGGACTGGTACTATTTAACATTTTCATTGCCAATATATTGAACAGGATAAGGAGTAAGATCAACCTCTGTGCAAACGACACAAAAATCTGTTTGGAGGTGGATAGTGAAGAAGGGGGCAAAGTACCACAAGAATATTTGGCAAGACTTGACCACTGGTCAGACACATGGCAACTGGGGTTCAATGCTAAAAAGTGCAAAGTCTTGCACTTAGGGGCTAAAAACTGAAGGTACAGCTACTGGTTGGGGGGGAGTGCAGTTATTCACTTCGGTCGAGGGGAAAGATTCGGGGGTACTGGTAACAGGGGACATGAAGCACTTGGTGCAGTGTTAGAAGGCAGCTGCAAAGGTGAACAAAATGCTGGGATGCATCACCAGGGGTATCACCTCTAGGAGGGAAGAAGTCATTCTGCCCCTGTACAGGTCCCTGGTGAGACCACACTTGGAGTACTGCATGCAGTTTTGGTGCCCCTATTTGAAAAGGGACATAAAACTACTGGAAGGGGGTCCAGTGTAGGGTGAGGAAGATGATCCTGGGAATGGGGGCACAAAACATATGAGAAGAGACTGCGGGAGCTCAATATATATATACCCTAGAGGATAGAAGGGAGAGAAGGGATATGATTGAGACCTTCAAGTACCTAAAGGGCATAAACAGAGTTAATTCAGAGAATTTGTTTAAGTTAAAAGGGGGGAGGCACAATATGAAATTGGAAGGAGGAAGATTCAAGAGGGAGATGAGGAGGCACTACTACACAGATAGGGTGGTGGCTGGTTGGAATGTGCTGCCAGAGGCAGTGGTATCACTGCAGATAATGGGCAGCTTCAAGATAGGGTGGGACAGGGTCAAAGGGAGGGTCAAAACTGAGGGAAAGATGTGGGGAGGGAAGTCAATGGTAGGGAGCAATAAACAAGAGGGGCTGGCAAGGGGAAGGGGGACAGTTGCAGTTTAATAAACTGGGTGCTGCACACTTGAGCAGACTCGATAGACCGAAAGGCCTGTATCTGCTGGCAATTTTGTATGTTCATATGTTTGTATGTAATAGGGGAATTTTACCCCATGATTTCACACGGTGGTGGGAGTGTGACCGAGGAGGGGTGGAAGTAAGTGTTTTTAGGATAATTTATGCACTTTGACACTGTGTGACTCATGCATTGTAATGTGCTCAAAACTGGTAAGAGGAATAACTGTTGTAGTACTGGGGGGCACGTTGGTAGTTCTATTACATACTGGTGTGCAAAGCACCACATGTTCAGCAGCATCAGCCTTCCTCTTTTTCTTTTCTGGTTCATATTATGAATCAAATTATCACCCCCACTGCCACCAATATCCTCCACCTGCTTAGGAATGTCCTCCTCATCTTCACTTTCTCCAGGCTTTCTTTCCCTCTCATCATCTTTAGTCAGAGACACATTTTCAATTTAGTCTTTTCTGACAGTGCAACAGTCAGGTTTCCCCCTCAGGCCCTGACTCATAGTCAAGCTCCACACTCTCATTTGGGAATGGGAAACTATAACCAAAACCAGTTTCAGTGCTAGCACAACCAGGAGTTATGGGAACACCAGCAACCTCGCCCTCAATTACTGTGCCTGAGCCTAGCACTTTGCTACCTCTTTGACTGCTCTTCTTGTCACTGCCTCCTCAGTCCCCACCAGCAGTGATATCACAGATGTGGCAGAGAAATATTTGGCCACACTAATGCCACTACCGCTGCCACCAACTACTGCTTCACTACTACTATGACCAGCCATGGCACCCATAGATGACACTGCTGTAGATGTAGTTATTTTTAGGAGGCAGTATAGTGCACTGGGTTAAGGCTCTGAGCTGCAGATCTGGAAACCTGGGTTTGAATCCCACAGCTGCCTAGGTGCATACTGTGTGATCCAAAGCAAGTCACTTAACTTCCTTGTACTCCCAGGTCACACTCCTAGTTAAACAATGTTCCCTTTCCCTTTAGCTGCTACACCCTTTTGCCCACAGAATTTATGCAATTCATTTCTGCCTCCCTGGCACCTCTTCCTTTAGTCAAGCATCTCTTCCCAGACATTTCATACAATTAGATTTATAATATTGGGCCCTAGTCACAAAAGCACGGGTTATTTACACAAAATGTGAGTATAATGCCCACATAGCTACGTGGCCCAGGACAGGTGCAGGGTGCACAGCATTCGCAACTGTGAGCACCAGAAGGGCTCCTGTCTGTGACCCCATCCCCCTAGGGCGCAGCAGCAGGAGTTGATCACAGCTGTGTGGGGGGCTGGATCATGGGGCACAGGCAGGCATCAGTGGGATGCCTGGCCGGGGCACATGAATGTTACCGCTGGGTCCCCATCATGTAACTTGCACCCCCTAGCCTGGCACTCTGCACCAACTCTGTGCCTTAGTGAATGCCGCATAGTGTTGGCAAGCCCCCTGGCAAGGGGTTCTGGTGTGCAAGGTGCTAGCACACCTCTCGAGAATGCCATGGGGGATCAGCCAGTCCCCATTGCACAGCATTCAGTCGTGGGCATGTCTATGCACTGCACATATGCACATATGCAATATTGGGCCATATTTACAAAAGCACAGGTTATTTACACAAAATGTAGGTATAATGCCCATGTAGCTACGTAGCCCTGGACAGGTGCAGGGTGCATAGCATTCACAACTGTGAGCACCAGCAGGGCACCTGTCTGTGATACTAACCCCCTAGTGCACAGCAGCAAGGGAGGATAACAGCTGCACGGGGGTTGGGGTGGATCATGGGGCACAGGCAAGCATCAGTGGGATGCCTGGTCTGCATTCTCTAGTGGATCCCCTACTCTACACATGCAGGGGATCCTCAGAAAGTGTGGACCCCAGGAATTGGAGTCTGATTGGCAAATGCCTGAATGGCTGCTTTCAGCCCTCCCTAGCAGCTCAGTGGGCTGGAGCAGCAGTGTGGCATGGGTCACTGTGCCAATGCTACTGGCAGGTATCTATTGGGGGGGCACATGAAAGTTATAGCTGGGTTCTCATCACATAACTTGCACCCCCCAGCCTGGCATGCTGCGTCAACTCTGCTCCTTAGTGAATGCCATTTAGTGTGGGCAAGCCCCCTGGCATGGCCACAGACCACCTGAGGTGTGTAGCTACATGGGTGGCTGGGGGTTCTGGTGTGCAAGGTACTAGCACAACTGTTGTGAATGTTGGGGGGGGGGGTTCCAGACCCTGTTGCTTGGTATTCGGTTGTGAGCATGCCTACGCACTGTACATACGCAGCACTTAGACATTTGTGAATAGGGACTATTGTGAGGAAAAAAATGTAAAAAAAAAAATACCTGCAGTAAATCTAAATTGCAGCAGCAGACAACATCTCCACTGAGGGATTAGCAGTGTGATTTGATTTTGAACAGAACAGTTTACTGAGCTAATAGTAGCAACAGTAAACTCACCCCCCAAAAGTTTTTTTTTAATTTGTTTTACATGACGGGGATTAACAAGGCATACACAAAAGGGGTAATTAACAAGTTACTTTAAGTAACACCATCTCTTTAAGAATGAAACAAAAATAACTATCACTGATACAGAAAAGAGTGACAAAATACTTCACTTAACCACACCAACCTGTACTACAGAAACAGAATTTGTTCCCCAGTTCACTAATAACTGTGGTGACCCTGCATTGAACCCTCTTGACTACTTCACTGTCCTGTTTGTTGTTGTGGAGATCAGAACTTTACACTATACTTCAGGTTGGAACTGACCAGGGCCTTGTAAAGTGGCTGAATTCTTTCTTCTGTTCTGCTGATCACCCCAGTCTGATGCTTCCTAGCATTCTACTGGCACTCTTGACAGCAGCCATGCACCAGTTGTCCTGATTCTGCCCCTAGTCTATTATGGACCCATATCTTTTTCCCTCCTCAACGGCAGCAAGAGATGTCCCACCCAGTGCTCAGAACCTACCTTTGCTTTTCCTCCCCGGTTGTAGTACCTTACATTTAAATACATTAAAACAAAGGCTCCAGGAGTCAGGCCAATTGTCCCGCTCAGTCAGGTCATCCTGAAGTTTGTCCCCATCCTCTGGGGAATCCACCACCTGGCTAGCTTGCTGTCATCCAAGAACTTAAGCAGCCTACTATAGATTCCAGCTACCAGATGTTTGATAAAGATGCTGATGAATTAAATAAAAATATCTGACAAAATTAAATCTTTAAATTCTCACACAGCCCTGTTGCCCTTCATATTTTTCCACTGAGTCACAGAGGTTGTTGGTTGTTATGAATTTAATTTCACATCGAGGAATCCATGTTTTGTTTCTAAAAATTAATGTTCTGCATTGGTGTATAAACATTACATAAGGCACGGGACAGGACTAGTGGCTTGAGCCTAAAACCAAAACCAGGGGTGGTTTGGCAAAAGCAAAACCAGAATCAGAACTTCCCCATTGTTGTCTACCCTGTTTGCCTATTACAGATCTCTTTAGTGAATAGGGCACTTCGTGGTACAGTATATTAATTCTTCATACCTAGGCCTTGACAATATGCATTGTAATTTATCTTCAGATTTTTGCAGAATGATATGGAACCCTCCCTTGCAGGCAGGTGGTGTTAATGTTTTCGCATGATAGAGTTCCCCATTAGGACAGGGCTGCATACAGAGTGTCCAGTGCCTTGTAACAATGTAAACAAGAGGCGCAGGCAGGAAATGGGTTACTGAAGATACTAGAAGTGGTGTGACCTGCTAGCTGCCCCCAACACACATCCTCGCTACTGACCACACAGGGTGCAACAGCAAGATGGCCGCATGGCTGTTCTGCAGCTCTGTTCAGAGTTTAGCGCTGTCTTCACAGTATCATAGATTATAGCTCTAATTTTATTGTGTGCCTTGTCATTGTTATAAGATCTGGGTAAAAAGGACTTTTTAAATTTAAATATTCAGTTCAGCTGAATGCTTGTGAACAAAGTGATACTGAGCAGATAAACTGTTTAGTATCTATGTGGAACAGACTTCAAGTGGAAAGTGTCTGTGGGTTGATGAGTGACGCGTTTGTCTCAGATTGAATTTTTTTTTACCCTAAACAGAAACAGTGAATTTATTTGTTTCAGTCTATGACCTTTTCATTCTGTTCATATGCCCCTTTACCTGGAAAACCAGTTCTTGTACCCTTATCTCTTTAAAAAAAATAAAAGTAACATGTGGCCAACATCGGGGAGATGCAGGGATGCTCTCCAAGCTTAAATGAAAGAGCATTATGAAAGTGCATTAGTGGACTCTCAAAGCAGTTTGTGGAGCTAGTGGAGAATTTTTAAGGCTGAGGTTTTGTTGTCCACTGGTTAGAGCTTTTTATTTTGTTTTTGATAACTGGGTAGGTGCTCTGGACATAGAAATGCCCATTTTCAGGAACGACTGGGGAGAGTACAAGTCATATAAGGTACAAAAACAGTAGACAGTAAAAAAAAAGTTAGTAATCATACAGAAAAAATACAAATATCAACACTTCTCTCTTATAACCCCATGGTGGACAGGGACTGAGTTGGCCCATTTTGGCCTAAAGGAAGGCTTACCCTTTTAAGAGGCGACTAATCTGGGAGTCTGATTTTCCCCTCACTTAGGGTTGGGAGATATATACTTGGGGCTCTTGCTAACCTATAGCAGATGGCTTCATATGGTACAGCCTTCGAGTAGTTCAAATAAATGTTATGACTGTGACTACCTCTGAAGGTATACAGAAAAGTTTTCTCCACCTGGCAGTGGCGATTTTCCTAGGAACACTTACCTGAAAGATGGCTTTATTCCTTTTGCCTTATTGTGTAGGAAATGTATCTATAGGGTTTGGATAACAGTGTCAGGGACATTCTGTATCTGTTAAATACTATGTAAATTAATTAAATGATAGTATGTTTGTACAAGAAAACCTGATAGCTAAAAGATTTACTTATATTTTTGTAACATCAAGAATAAATCTGGCTGACTGTTAGCCTATGGAGACATGAATAAATGCGCTCAGATTATTTCCTGAATTGGCTACAATTATTATGTCTTTTTATTTTCTATAAAAGTTTTTACCTCTCGTGTGGCAGGTTGGGCAGCTATATCAGCCCTGTCCCCATCTCACACAGCCGTCCTGAGTCTCTGTCAGTCTTCCCCTCCGAGTGGGTGGGCCACTGGTGCTGGGTGGGCTTCATTAAGCCCATCCTCCACATTTTCCACCTGATTTTCTCCCCTGGGTGCAGCTGGAAATGCAATGAGTGTGGTGCGTGCACTCCACTTCCATGAAGGTGCCCTCAGCGCTCCGTACACTTGCTCTTCTATGAGACTGTGCACACACTTCCATCTGAATTCTTCCAGGTGGCAGTCAAGCAGATGGTCACAGGCTCCCTCCTCCCTGAAGGAAGAGAGCTATCCTACAGATGCTCCATCTTCCCTCTCCTGGCCAGCCCCTGAGTGACTCGAGTCTGTTCCCGAACCCAGAGTGCTGGCATGACAGCAGGGAGGCATGGATGCCTCAACCAACTGTGCCTCTGGGCCAGCCTATTATAAGTCTTTTCATGACCATTTTTAAATCCTTTGAATCATATTTCAAGGTTTTCCTTAAGATATAAGTGCAGTAATCTATAAAATGTATATTAATTCTTGATAACATTCAGCTGCACAGCAGCTGTTTTTATACCCAGGGTTCCTTCTCCTGAAAATTTGAAGCAATCTTTTATATACTGTATGTTTTAAATGTCTTTGTTAATGCAGTACTTGTAATCTTTGTAGTTGTAATGACCGTATAGCTGAACAAAAAAAATCTACTAAAATTAAGACACTAATGGCCGGATAGTCAAACTGCGCCAGGCTGTGGAGCAAGCTTGGGTGCAGCTCAACTCGGCTGTGCAGGGGTGTGGACTAAGCGATATTCAAAGGAGCTGCCCCATGGCTTAGCAGCTTTGAATATCGCACCCTGGCCACCCCCAGTGTGCATGGCGCAGTGGCACTGCACCAGCGCAAGTGGCTAGAGTGGAGCATGGAGATGCACTAGCACAAGTGCCATTGCGCCATTCACAGCACCAGCGATATTCAAAAGTTGACATGCAAATGCAGCCATAATTTATGCAAGGCGCACATGGGGCCATTTGCATGTCATTATGATCCCATTTGCATGCAGGGTGCGCTGATCCCCGATGACTTGCACCTGGCACCCTGCCAGGCAGCTGCCATCGGGGACCGACACCCCCTGCAGCCCGATCGCGGGCATCTGTGTAATAATAGTAAAGATTCCATCCTATATCCCTGGTGGTCCAGTGGACCGCTATGTGCCCAATTGTGGGCATCTGTGTATTAATAGTAAAGCTCCCGTCCTATATCCCTGGTGGTCCAGTGGACCGCTATGTGCCCAATCATGAGCATTTGTACAGAAAACAAAAGGTCCAATATCTCTGGTGGTCTAGGGTACCCTCCTCCCCACCCGCCCACTGAGACCCACCGCCCCGGCCTCCCCAGTCAGCCGGCGGGCGGCAGCACCCCACCTGCCTGGCACCCCGCCGCCCGCCGATGACACTTTCAGGGCTGCATGCCCATTGGTTCACAGTGTGAGTCAATGGGCGTGCAGGCAGCCCCTCACTGTATGCCATTCCAGATATGTGAGTGAATCATCCCAAAAGCCTTCAGGCCTGAGCCAGTCCCACCATGGTAGAGGATGTTGGATGTTAATTGCACCTGGGGAGGAAATGGATCTGGAGTAATGGTCATTGAGCAATGGTGCGTCTCAGAGCTGGTTGGAAACAGCAGTAATATGAATTGAGGAACACATTCAGGAAATGCTATATTGGATTATAAGCTGCACTTTAAGTCAATCTTTATTCAAGGTGGACCTGGCAGGGTTTTTTAGTACTACAGTAATGTTTATAAGTATAAACCTAGGGCTACCATGAGAGGGTGGGACCATGAGGTCATAGTCATAAGGGAATCCTCCTAGATACAAAAGGGAAAGGGTAGAAAAGAGACTCTTGGGGGGTAAGGTATAGGGGCAGACTAGATGGGCCAGGCGGTCCTCATCTGCTATCATATTCTATGTATCTATGTATGAGTTCTCTTCTTAGTACAGATTTTGTCTCATGTCTTGTGAGCGTGGGAGGTGGAATGGGTTTGGTCATGGTTCTGGGACTGGTGATTCATACAGGGCATGATCACTGTGTCATGGCAAGCATGACCTGAACCACAGCTGAAATACAGAGGGTTCTGGTACATTACAACAGGGAAAGTGAGAATTCCAATGGGTCCCTGCTTGTGCTTGAGAGTAAGAGATCCAGGGTGCCATTGGAGATGGCAGCTCCAGTAGTCATACTTGAAATCTAAATGTACTAACTAGCAAGGATAATCTGTGCTATGAGAGGGAGCACAAGATTTTATTATTTTACTTATTTAGTTTTTGTTGCCCGGGTAAGTGCACTAGACAAATCCTGCCTATTTTCAGGCACAACCCAGGGGAGATACTAAGCTGTAGTTGCCATGATTGCCCAGGTATCCATATTGCAGGTACAGATTTCAAGGGTATGGAAGGTGTGTGTGGGTTAAACCCCTACATGTTACCATCAACTGCCAGCAGGGGAAATATTGTGTCTGGAGGATGAGGGTTAGGTTCAAGCCCCACTACTAAGGAAAAGGAACCGCTATGCTCCCCAAAACACAGAAAGGTGGAAAGCCTGAATGGGTGTTCCCCCTGAAGGGATTTGCTTGGATGGCTTTACTTTTTTTTTTAAATTTAAGTTTATTGGGTTTTAACCATAGTTCAACAACAACAAACAAACGTGTCTGATAAAGTACAGAATGAAAGAATCCGGTACAACCAAAACCCCCACCTAAAACCCTCCTCCCCCCAGCCCTCCCCCAAAAGACCACCCCCACCCTCCCAACAAAAAAAAAAAAAAAGAAAAGAAACCCCACCCCCTCCCCATTAGCATATAAATAAGGAAAGGTTCAACCTCTAACACGCCCACCCCACCCTCCACCACCCTCCTCCTCCCTCCCCCCTCTACAGGTGCACCATCCCAATATGGTAAATATTCTGGGTAATACAGTCAGTCATCTTTGATAGTACAATCTTCAATACCAGCAAGATTACAAAGTAACATACATGATCAAAATAGAGATATTTATGCGGACTACAGGGATCAGGTCCCAAGTTAACTAATGCAGACATAGTGCCTGAAGTTTACCCCATCTCCTCCGAAACCGATCCATCCGATCATTCAGACTGGCAATCAAACTCTCCGAATGTAAAAACGTAGTAAGTTCAATCAGCCAATCTGCATATGACAAGGCCAGCTGGTCTGTCCAATGTCTCAAAACTAATTTCTTGACCGCCGTGGACACCAAAGCCATATGGTATCGACGTTCTACACTATCTATATGGGAATATTCACCCAGAATGCAAATCTCCGGAGAGAAGAAGCCAGACAGACCCAGAAGGGGATCTAGATTATCCCGAATAAGGGACCACAAAGGGGCAACCTTAGGACAGTCCCAGAACATATGAATTAGGTTACCTTCTCCTTGTGAGCACCTAGAGCAAGTCGGTTGGGGAAGTTTTTTTGAGCTTGAAAAGTTTGGCAGGGGTATAATACAGGTTATTAACAATATAGTATTGGGTTAACCGTAGTCTATCCTGGGTATGATACCTATGTATGTCCTTCCATATACAAGGCCAACTCAGGGAGGCATCAGGTAGCAAGTATGCCCAGACACTAGAGCCCTCAACAATCTCGGGGAATTTGTAGTTCAAAAGGAAGGAATAAATCAAAGAGATGGAGTGAGACTGAGAAGCAAAATTAATATTATGAAAGAAAGGGATAGGCCACAGAGTCTCTAGAAATGGTACATCAATTTCCCGCAATAAGATGTCTTAATTGGTACACTTTAAAGACCCTCTACTAGGAATGCCAAACTTATCCAATATGTCACGGAAGAAAGAAGGGATCCCTGATTATAGAAATGCTCCACTTTGGCCTCTCTAATCTGTGGGAGCCAATCCGCATAAGCCAAAACTACCCAACTTTATATTAGGATTGAGAATTACCGCTGACCCAGATCCGAGACACTAGAAATGTGGAAAGATACTAAACATTGAGCCAGTGACTTAAGGGCAACTAGAATCGTGCTATCAGTCACCCAATGTGAGATTGCTGCTGAGGAGTATAAAGTATAGCATAGCTATCGAGTTTAGCCTCAGAAAGAAGCTTAACGCCAATCTGGAGCCAAATTGGACAAGGTAGTGGAATTTGTAGAGAACCACCTCCCAATTTAGAAAGATGGGCTGCCCAGTGATAAAGTAGAAGATTAGGTAACCGAAGACTGCCTTTTTCTTTAGGAAGAGATAGTTTAGCATATGAGCGCCTAATGCCCTTCCCGCGCCAGATAAAATTAGAAAACATAGTATGAAGTTGCTGAAAGTATGTGATAGGGAGCCAAAGATTTAACAAATTCAACGGGTAAAAGATCCGGGGGAGGACATTCATTTTAATAATATTGATCCGGCCCCAAAGAGAGATAGGGAGGGCAGACCATCGCTGCAGATCCTGATAAACCAGATTTTTAATTCTATCCAAATTTAGCTTCCTCAAAAGAGAGGGATCAGTCGAAAAATGAATCCCCAAATACTTAATGGATCTAGGGGCCCACCTCATCCCAAAGGAGATAAACTCCTGTTTATTAGTGTAGACGTTTAAAGGGAAAATTTCGGACTTAGAAATATTCAATTTGTATTGAGAGAAAGAACCTAATTGCTCAATAATGTCAATCGCTGCTTTAAAGACTCTGCCGGTATTCTAAATGCAGAAGTATGTCATCTGCATAAGCAGAGAGCACCAGTTCCTGCTGTTGTAACATACAGCCTCTAACCTGGGGATGTTTTAAGTCTGATAAGCAGCGGTTCTAGATACAAATTAAACAGCAAAGGCGAAAGTGGGCACCCCTGTCTAGTACCAGTATGTAAACGGAAAAGGGGGAAGAAAACCCCATTACAATAAATTTTAGCTGAAGGGGAGCCATAAAACATCTGAACCCTTTTCAGGAATGGTAACGGAAATCCCATCCTCCCCAGCACGGCCCAAAGGAAGGTCCAGTCCACTCGGTCAAAGGCCTTCTCTGCATCGAGAGAGACCAAAGCTGCTGGATAAAGGACTGATTGGGCATACTGGGAAACATGAGACAAGATCCTTAAATGGTCCGCAGCAGACCTGCCAGAAACAAAGCCTACTTGCTCGGGACTAAGTAAACCAGACCAGACTTTATTGATTCTTTCGGCTAGTATCTTAGCGAGAATTTTCATGTCATAATTTTGAAGGGAGATAGGCCTATAATTTGCCGGATCCATGGGAATTTTATCAGGTTTGGGAATTAAGATAATTGTGGCCTCAAACAGGGTGGGATCTATTTCGACAGAAACCGATAAATATTCATATAACTTAAGGAGGATAGGTGCCAGCTCTTTAACGAAAACCTTATAAAAATTAGCAGGGAAGCCATCAGGGCCAGGTGCTTTGTCAGGAGCCATAGAGGTAATAGTCCTTTCTATCTCCTCCAACGAAATAGGAGCCAATAGAATTTCTTGTTGGGACGCTGACAAACAAGGAATGTCGACATCTCCCAAATACGTGTTGATATTTGAGATAGAGGCAGACGATGAAGACTTACTATAGAGGTCCAAGTAGTATCTCTCAAAAATACGGGCAATACCTCTAGGGGAGGATACTGTAGAACCAGATGGGGAAAACAGAGAAGAGATTATCCTAGAGCCTTCCAACGCCCGCAAGCGCAAGGCCAAGAGCTTCCCAGCCTTTTCCCCATGGTCAAGATATTTAGCTTGAGTTCTTATCAAACAGTACTCCGTTTTTTCTTTCAAGAGATCCATATACTCACGCTTAGCTATCAAAAGATCCTTAAGGGCCAGTAACGAAGAGGTTGAAGAGTATTTAGCTTCCAACTCTCTAATTTTATTCATTAAGGACAAAGATTTTGCAAGGCGAGCTTTCTTCCTGGATGAGGCCATTTTTATTAACTCACTCCTGAGATAGCACTTCAAAGAGCACCAAACTAAATCAAGTCTCGGGGTAGAATTCAGGTTCTCCGCCAGGAAGAAAGAAATCAAAGATTTAATACTCAAGACAATTTGAGAGTCTTTCAACAACTGAGTATTTAACCTCCAAACGGAGTCCCGACAAAACTCAGGGTCTAAAGAAAGTCTGATCCAAACTATGGCGTGATCCGAAAGAATGATTGGATCAATACCGACTGAAGAAGACTGGGAAGAAAGGATTTACTAACTAAAACAAAATCTATCCTCGATTTTGAACCATGCGGCTGAGAAAGAAAAGAGAAAGCACGAAAAGAAGGATTGGAAAGCCTCCATGGGTCACATAACCCTAACATTGACAATAACTCCTGAAGGGCTCTCTGGGCAGGAGAAGGGGGTCGTTTATCCTGGGGTTCTTTATCCAATATAGACGAAAGGGGGACATTCCAGTCCCCTCCCAATATAAGCTGGGAAGGGAGAAAACTAGCTACCTTGTCTGCAAGAGACATAAAAAATTCTGGGCTCCCCCCCACCGGTCCATATACAGAACCTAGAACAACACTGCCACCATTGAGAGTACCCTTAACCAGAATAAACCTCCCCTCTGGGTCTGATACAATCAATTATTTCATGAATAAAACATGTTTTTTGATAAGAACAGCAACACCTTTACTAAGACTGGAATTCCCAGCCAGATAAGTCTGGGAAAAACCAGAACGAGATAAGAATTTGGTGTCTACATGGCTTAGATGCATTTCTTGGAGAAAAAGAATATCAACCTGCAACAATGAGCAGTGGTTGAAAATCTGAGACCGTTTGACCTGATCCCTGAGTCTGCGCACATTCCAAGAGACTATTTTAATTGTATTAATAGCTATTTTAGATACCAAATAAAGAAAACATGTACCCAGAAAAGATCAGTAATAAAAGGAGAAAAAAGGCACACCAAAGCTAAATGAGCCCAAAGTTTAATAGTCCGCCAGCACACCCCAGAATAAGATACCCACGTAAAATGCCCCACCAATCTAACCAAGATAAGACAATACCACACTCTAAGCTGGCAGACTGAACCTAACCTCCCAAAGCCCACCCACCACCCACTACTATCCCCAAAAAACCCATCCCACCCAAAATGCCTCCAATAATATTTACCATCTAAATTATGTAATATGTAATAGCACAGCAACACTTGGCAAAACACAGTGCATAACACACAATAACATACCCGCCCCACCCTCCCCAACTCCGCGAACTACCCCACAAATGACTTAGGGCGAAAGAAGTAAACATCACAATCCAACCACCCACCCTCCCAATATAAATCTTAAACCCCAGAAAGCAATTATTTACACCGGGGGACCAGGGCAAAGACCGAAACCAGTTCAGGCAAAAGAAAGGGGGCCCTGACCACCCGACCCCAATTGCGAACCTCTGAGACCCCAGTAGTGATTGGCCAGGCCAAAGGAGGGAAGCACAACCCAGAAATTTAATACCATGGCCAAAGGACCCAACCCCCCATAAGATGACCAACAGTATCCCCACCGCTGGGGTGAGGTTAGCCAAACCCCCAACCTTAGGCTCGCGATTCCACATCCAGCAAGCCGCTAAAACTCCAGGACCAAGCACCCCCCCCGCACCCCAATCACCAGCAATCAAAAAACTGCTAAGATTAAGGAAGAAAACCCCCCACCCGTAATGCCTCCCCGCTGCCAATGACAGCATACCCATGACAGAGCCATCGCAAGGTCGAACAAAATGTCACTCACCCGAGGAACCATGACCGCATGCAGAGGTAGCTTGAGCTGAGAGCAGAACAAAATCCATGAGAGCTCGCCGCCTAGGCCCGATGTTTCCAGGGAGAACTGTATCAACGCTGGACCAAACCGGTCCCATCGCCAGGAAGTTACCCCAGAGGAACCACAACCTAGCAAATAGGTTCCGGAGAGGCAAAGCACACCGAGGCCCAGTGGAAGAGCTCTCACCCCGACCCATGGAACAGCGCCCAGCCACCCCAACCAGCCATCAAGGATCCACCAAGTAAGAGCAAAACCAAAGGTTGGGAAACCTATCGAGCCCGAAATCACCAATGGGGGGAAAGAGGAGGAGTTTTGGCACTAAGGTCATACAAAACAGATTAGGGTAGAACAGAGAATATACAACGAAATAAGAGAAAAGTAAGGGGGAAAACTAAGCCATCCAACTAAAATTAGACCCCAAAAGAGTGACGGCAATGCAATAACATATAAAAGTACATAGTGTCTCTCAGCCAGAGTTCTTAAATAGATCCGGAAGCTTAGTAGCCAGATCTTTCATAGCCGACTCGGGGGAGCTTGGAAACTATAGAGCCTCCAACTGTAACCTTTAGCGAGCCGGTAGATCATTCTGAAGGGAATGGAGGCAGCAATTAATTTCTGGACTGCAGGATGGAAGGCCGCCCTCTTCTCTCTGGTTTCCTTCGGAAGGTCCTGAGTAATCCGTATTCTGGCCAATCCCCACAATATCTCTTTTAAATCTCGAGATTTGCTGTAGACATGTTGCCTCTCTATGTAACTGAAAAACTTCATAATAATAGGATGTGGAGGAGATCCAGACGGGGGTCGAGGCCTCAGCGAACGGTGGGCCCGCTCCAGGTGATACGAAGGGCTAATTGGTGACGGGCCTACCACTTTAGTCAGGAACCTCTGGAGGAAGGCTAATAGATCTGGGCCCTCTTCCATCTCAGGTAAGCCCAGAATCAGGAGATTATTCCGACGATTGCACCCCTCTAAATCTTCAGTTTTTGCCTGAAGCTTCTTAATCTGCTGTTTAAGCTCAGAGACATCCAGTTCTGCCTTAGATCTCCATTGCTCTATGGAGAACACTCTGGCCTCCGCGTCAGACACTTGGATAGAGACCGAGGACAGGTCACTCCGAACAGATTTAAGCTCACCGGCCAACTCTTGTAGAATTTCCTTCACCAGGGTCAATTCTTGCAGAAATCTATCCTCCGTAAGAGGGTTGGATAGCTGCAGTTTATCCCCACTCCGCTCCAGTTTTGAACCACCCTGGTTACGCTGCTTCTTAGCTGCCTTTTCAGGGGATGTAGGTGGTGTATGTCTGACGGAGACCTGTTTCCCATCCACCTCCATCCTGTTAATTTAGACAATCTACTGCAATTGGACTTCAATCCCACTTAGTAGAAGGCGTATTTCAACTCCTTTATTAACGATATCAGCCGATTAAAGCGCCGGGGAGTTTAAAAACTGGTGATTAGAGCAGCAGGAGGGAAGAGCTCTAGGCCTCAGCTGCTGCCTAGCTGGCTGCCATCACGTGACCTCCCTTCCAACCTGGATGGCTTTACTAACAAAGGTACTACAAATCCACACAGCAATGGTTTGCCTGACTGGTGAGGGGAAGAAAGTACTGGAGCTGGATTCATAGGTCAGGCAACCATGGGATAAGTGTGTTTGTGAAATGTTGAGGGCCAAGAGGTACTGTGTACCACATTACCATCTGATGTCTTATCCCCAGTGGCTCATGAAAATGAGATCATGATTCTGTCATCCTTTAAAATTACACTGGCTTCCATGCAGTTTTGCAATTAAACTATCAACTTGATTTTTAAATTCATCAAAGCAAAATGTACCACTCCCTCCATCTCCATACTTACATTCTTTTTTCATTAATTTTATTTTTATTTATTTACTAGGTAAGTGAACTGGGTCAAGCCTGTTTTTAGCAATGTACGGAGCCAACTACAAAAAAAAACAAGAAGACAAACACTGCAGTGTAAGATATACATTTGCAAGTTGAGCAGTTATGCAAGTAGGCCATCCTACAGTATTTAATAAGATATACTGTAATGAACCATTCATTCTAAATTGAAATGTATTACTCTTCCATGTCGTTTTACCTACATCTCACATTCAAGACTGCATAGCAGCATAGTAATGTAAGGTCAAAGGGGAATCTAGGTCCATTATGTTCAACTTTACCCGCACTTCACAGGCAGGGATGAATAAGTATGCTGTGCTAATATGTACTAATTTATTAGGAATCCCTACACACTGTACTACCCAGGGCACCCTGTTATTCCCGTGGTAAGCAAAAATTTGTCCAGGCTTATATGCAGTTCTGGGAGTCTCACTAAATCGCCAAGTTTGTTCAAGTCCTCCTGAAGTTTGTCCCCATCCTCAAGGGAATTCACCACTACACCCAGCTAGGTGTCATCAGTAAACTGAAGCAGTCTGATGGAGACCCCAGCTTACAGATCACTGATGAAAATGTTTTACATTGGTGGCCCCAGTACTGATCTAAAATGAGCATCACTAAATACCCCTCTTCATTCAGACTAGTGCCTAGTCCACTACAGCTCTCTTGCTTCCTGTCTCCAAGCCAGCTAGCAATCCAGCCCATGTATGATGCTTGTAAACCACTCTGAAATACTTTGCTCAGAAGCTTGTCATGTGCAACAGTGGCAAAGGCCTTGCTGAAGTCCAGATAGAATATGCCTATGGCCCTGCCCCTAGCCAACTACCTTTTCACCTCTTGAAGAAGGTGATCAGGTAGGCTTGGCATGATCTCCTCCACATTAAGCCAAAGAGAGGGGGCAAAACCTTGGGCTCAACCAAGAGTGCTATTACTCTGTTCATAATGGCTTCCAGGAATTTCTCTAGGACTGATGTCAGGTTTTCCAGCCTCTAGTTGCTTGGGTTGGACCTTTTCCTATTCCTAAAGCTGGGGACTACATTAGCCACTTTTCAGTCTTCCTGTACCATACCTACATGTACCAGTACGAACGATTACTGCAAGCAGCACTGCCAGTTGTTCCCTTAGCTCCACTGTGATCCCAGAATGTTTCTCACCCTCTTCTTGGGACTTACCTGGCTTGATCCTTGCCAGGTAGTCAGCTGTCAGGGCATGTGTGATGTATGCAGGCTGCATCATGACTCCTGATGCAAAGAGTCCTCCCAGTAAGCACCCTCCCTTTGACTTATTGATTAACCCAGAAGTGATGTATTCATACAGCACCTCAGCTATCACTTGTGTTTTCTCATGGGTTCCTCCCTGTTTTTACAGAGCCCAGTTCCCTTCTTCACCTTTCTCTTCCTCTTTCTATTTTTGTAATGAAATAAGGATTTGGTATTGTCTGACTCTGCAGCTCCTACTGCTATCATGACTTCCAGACCCTCATGACATTCTTAATTCTAGTCTTACAGGCATTCAGTGCTGCACTGTACTCCTCTCTTACCTAGAAGCAACCTCTCTTACCAGCAGTCATATAGTATTTTTTTTATGACCAGCTGCCTTAGTTCTCTGTTGGGTCAGTGAGGGCCATTTGGTGGCCCTTTTTCCTTTACTGTGTGCAGACTTCCATAGCAGCTTCAAGCAGCTTCTCCAATGAACCCCATGTATGCTCTGCATTATCAACCTCTTGCAGCTGCTCCACACTCCTGTACTCTAGGTCCATCATAGCAAATTCTGCCTTGTTGAAATTCTGTGTCCTGGTGGATGAGGTCCAGCTAGGCTTCCCTGTCACCAGGGACAATATCACCCATTTGTGGACACTGTCTCAAACCAGTTCACTGATGTTTACACTGGAGATGACCCCATCACCATTGCTGAGATGCAAGGGTCACTTCAAAACTAGTCCCCTGTTGAACTGTCACATGCTGTTCAAGGAGGTAGTGCTTGAAAATGGACATGAACTTGTCCTAAGTCCTGCTGTTAACCTCCTCAAGGTGCCAGTCTATGTCTTTGAGATTGAAGGCCCACAAGATCACTATTACATATGACTTTGCTCCTCTTGTAATTTCCCTTACCAATGGGGTATCATGCTTCACTGAGCTGTTTTCTAGGCTGTAGCACACTCCTAGGTTACTCTTTTGCATCCAGTTCCCTTAGCTTAACCCATATGGACTCTGAAAGAGTTTGCCCCCTTGATGCCCTCCTTGTCTTCCACAATGACCTCTTCACTTATGAAGAGAGCCTATCCCTTTAAAATAAACTGCATCTATTCTGGTGTCTCAGTCATTTTCTTCCCCCACTTTGTTTCTTGGTGTGCTCCTCATATTGGATGCAAGTTAGGATAGTTACCACACTATGTTTGTTCTGTACCCCTCGGGGTCTTCTTTCCTGCACTCCACCAGTCTGTCTTTTGTTGAGTGATCCCCCTATAGCTACCGTCTATCCTTGGGGATCCCCTGCACAACACTCTCCCCCGATCCTCTAATTTAAATTTACCCTGAATTCCACTCCATTCTAATGGCTTCCACTGCCCTTCCCTCATGGCACAGGTTCTACCCACTGTGGACAGATGTGCATCCCTTGCCTCAGAAAGCTCTCCAGTTGGCTAGAAAAGTTTGTTATTATCTGTTCTTGTACCTCTAGTCTGCAGTTTATTGACTCTCAATCCCTTACTCCCTCTCCACTTCAAGGTCATATTTGTAAGTGAGATTACGGTTTGCATGTTTACCTGATAAAATGATTTCAAATAAAGTAATGGCTCCCTTTTGCACTAGATCTTTAGCCAAGTGATAGCTTGATGAATGGTCTGCTGTGACTCCTCATTAGCCCCTAAGAATGGGAGCATCTTAAAAAGATTACCTTGGCCACCTTTCCCTTCAGAAACATTCTTAGTTCCATGAATTACCTCATGTCCTTAGAACTCTTGCTGTCTATATCATTAATGCCCACATGGATGACAACAGTCTGCTCTATCCCCCAGCTGTGTTACTTAGCCCAGGAGTGTTTACAGAATCAGTAACCAGATACAGACAGCAATCTGGTGTAGGAAGTGAAGACTGCAGCATGCACTACAAGAACAAGAACCTGTCTAAGACCTTGACTAAAAGGAGTTTTTCTTTTAGCTGAAGGGTTAGAACAGCTACTTCTGACACCAGGGATGCAATGATAGGTCTCTGGGTCTTGCACTTAACTGTGCAATCCAGTATTCAGTTTATGAAAGATGTACCCCTCCACCACAAAACTAAGGAGTGGACATTACATGTCCTGGATAGCACTCATTTGACCCATGCTCAAGGCATGTAAACCACCCCTTGAGCTATCATCCTCATCCAGCTATAACCCCTACACCTCACCCCATGCCCTAACTAAGGCATTCCCAATGACTACTACTTTCCTGTTGTCTACTCAACCTTTTCCTTCCTCTTTATTGGCAGGTCAGCTGCCCCAGTGCCTGGACTGCACTCACCAGCCCCATTCACTTGCTGAGCACTTCAGCCTGGCCAACCAAATGATTTTCTGTTCCTGTCATCTCTACATGAACTTCTTCAGTATTTCTGAACTGTCTGTCTTGAATATCCTCGTTATGTCTCCATTTCAGTGACTCTCCTTCCTTCTTCAGAACCGAACTGCTGATTCACATTTTCTCCTTTGCCTTTGAAGAAATTTCATGGCTTTTCTGTTTTCTTCCAAATATTCCTTGTTTTAAGTCATGTTTTTTAGATATAGCCTTTTCAATTACCTTGACTAATTTTCATTTGTTCTCCTATTTCTTTTCTTTAAGTTGTGTGCCTGAATTCTTAAGGCCAATCCTCAGCATAGCTCTGGATCCTCTCTGCTTGTGTGGAGGGCCAGCAAAAGGCATGGAGTGCTCCCTCAGCACATGTGGGGCACCCCATCACATTCACAACGGGTCTTATGTCAGCCCTCCACCTCAAATCCCAGTCTTCCTGTGCATAAATCCATGCTGTTGTGGTGGATACAGGATGTACTTGTGATCTGCACCAAACAGAGCATGCTTCTGCATTGTAGAGGGGGTGCAGAGGGCACTGCCATTATGTTGAGGAGTCCTTGTATAATTCAATGTATCCTTCCAGTATGGTCTAGGACCTTTTTAGGCCTGATTACCCCAGTAGTTGAACCTAGCTCTTCAATATCGCATGACTAGCTGGGGTGTGATGTGCAACTACTTCTTGATTTTTGAATATTTTCTCCCTGTGTGAGTACTTTGCAGTCCAGAGAGGACTGTTACATCTTACAATCCCCTGTTCCATTCAGAACAGGAGATCCACTATACGGTCACCGTGGGCATCCGAACAGATAGTTGGTGTCTGACCCCACTCCACCACTAGGAATGGCCCTGGCCCCTAAACAGACTCCTGAACATGCATACCAGGGTTGTAGGGGGCGTGAGATTCTATAAGTACACCTTTTTCCTGGACTACAGAGTTCTGCACCTGGATATGTACAATTACTGTAGCATGTGTTCCAGGCATACATGTGTATCTGGCCCTTAACCAATAGTTTCAATCCTTGTACAGTTCTCAAGAATTCTGGGTCACCATCCTGCTTTTTTACTCCTTCCCTTAATCTTTACACTAAATTAGAACTTTGCAATAAAATTGAGAGTGGGTAGACATGTATAATTCATACCACCTATAAACAGAAGTTATTGCTCAGACTACTTTTTGTTCTTATTGTCAGTTAAGTTTAATAATGTTATGATTCTTCCTTTGTTCTTAAATAAAGGTTTACTTTATATATGGCATATCATGAATTACTGTATTTATTGGTTTAGTCATCTTATTCAGTTTTTATTACAGTTGCTTATTGTTTTATATTACAATTTAGTATGCTTGTAGCTTCCAAATATTTGTAGTGCATATTCCTGATAATTTATTTTCTCCTTTCCCTTCAAGCATTTTGGGGTGTGTTTGAATAAAAGATGATATATGAAATAAAAATACATGATATTGTAATAATGTTATCTAGTGTCTGAATTATTTATTTACTTAGTTATCTTATATAGTTTTGTTACTGTTGCTTATTGTTTTATGCCCCAGTCTTTCCAATTTTCTCTAGGCCCAAGGCACCTCACAGTATAGATTTATGCATAATATGCATGTATGTATGTGTGTATGTATATATTTATCTATATCTATGTATATCTATATCTATATATATATATTCTTTTTTTTATACACGTGTTTATCCTCCTTTGTCTGGGGGCCTTCTGCCTCAGCCTGATCCCCAGCCCCTCCAGACCAGCTCCCCCCCCAGTATGTGCCTGATCATGGTTTCTCCCCACGAGTTCCCCTCTCATGGCAGGGCTGTGGGTGGAGGTCTGTCCTCCCTCCAGTACATTTGTTCTGAGTCTGACCAGGTCACTTCACCAGGAGGTGGCACAGAGACGGCTGTGCTAGGCTACTTGGAGTCCCTGGACATCTATTTTCCTCCTGGTTTTTCTCCTGCGGAGTGTAGGACTTGTACTTGATGGTATGTCCATCCTAGATATCCCCTCTGCTCCCTCTCATACTTTAGTAGAAAGGCAATAAGGGAATGCACATCAATTGCCCCAAAGGTGCTCCAGTAAGGCAGCATTAACTAGATAAAGTATAAAAGAAACTGGTACTTGAAGGGGACATGCACCATATATAAGAGCCAAAGGTTAAAATGTATATGAGATAAAAAGGAAAAGAAAAAAAGGGAAAAAAAAAGAGAAAAAAAATATTTCATTTAACCTTTAGCACAATTGTTGACCTTCCAGTGTTGAAAGGGGTGAGAAAACACACATTGTTTTAAAACTAGATGGGATATAAAATATTTAATATGAAATGAATACAATTTGGTCCACCTATTGTTTATAACAATGATACGACTTGAATGAATTTAATTTAAGTAAGAAAGGTTGTAATTTTTGTGATGTGTGTTTAAAGACACCTGTATAATTATTATACCTATCCTCCACATGCAATGGACTGTTATGTATGTCAGAGAATTCTGTATTGTTTTAGATATATTTTGTTATATTGTTTTAATAGTAATTCATTATTTGAGTGAGTTTAAATCAATAGATATCTAAAGGTGGTTAAAATATGCTCTTGTACTAATACATCATATATGGTAATGTGACTGCTTTAAAGCGGAATGTCAATGATTAATTAATTGAAAGGGGTATTTATGTGATGTATGTATATGCTAACTCCACTCCCTGAAGAAGACCCATGAGGATGGGTTGCTACGTAGGGGTGTTAGCACTGATGTCTAACATGCTGTACTTGCAATAAAAAACAGCAATATTTTGAATTTTCAGCCTTGGTGTGTGCCCAGTTTCTTTTATACTTTGCCCTCTCATACCTTGCCTCCCTGACACACTGTACCCACAGGCCTCAACCTGGGGGGCAGCCGAGGTTAGGACGACAAGCCACCCTTCCCTGGGAGAGGAGAGCAATCCCTTGGACACTCAATCCTCTCCCTCCCTGGCTGACCCCTGATAACTTGAGTACATTCCTGAACCTGGGACACTGGTGTGGCAGGAGATAAGGTGCTTTGCAGTGCCTCAGCCCTCCATGCCACTGGACAGGGGCGTCTATTATATATATTCTCTGCTACAAAATGTGTTAATGTACCAGTTAGAGTTCAAATGAATGTCACAAAAGTAGGGAAATGATATATTAGGGTTTCAAACCCTAACTCCCTACTAATACCCCCCAAGCAGCAAATGGTCAAGACCACACATGCAACCACAGACAGCCATCATCAGGTAAGACAAAAAAACAAACAGCTATTTCCAGATGACACAAATGCAGTAGCATTGATAGGCTACCTTCATGGATTTGTATCTGCAGCATGCAAAGTGCAAAACATATACACTCACTTGTCACTGCAGATAGAAATCCACAATACTCAAATCACAACACTGCTTCTATGTACACAAGCACAGGCTTCTGCAGCTAGATACAAATCCACAATATCCAAATTACAAGACTTCTTTTGTCTGCAGAAGCACAGGCCCCTATGGGGTTAGTACTTCTGTAGCCTCAGGTACTCATGTGCACACACTTCATGGGCCAGCGCGCATCTGCAGCCACAGGTGTAAAAATATTGACAGTGACCTCTGGCTGCACAAATACAGGTGCCACAAAATCCATGCTATGAAAATTGCAATACTACATCTGTGTGCAGATGTGTGGGCCCCTGAGGGACCCGTAGAAAAGAAGAATTCAGCTTCAGCTTCAACTGTTTCCGAGTTATTCATCTGTTCTGGAGTGCCAGAATTCCTCTTTTCTAAGCTATGTTACAGAGGACCAGCAGCCCCTTGTTTTCTTGGCACCCTCAGCAAGTCTGCGATGCACTGCTATTGTGTTCCACCCTGAGGAACCTGTGCCTCTTCAGCCACAGGTGTAAGACATAAACATCGACTTCTGTCTCCAGAAAAGCAAGCACCTGTGTGGCCCGCAGTTACACACTAGGAAGTACTGTTGCAATGTGGGTATCATGGTTTCAGCACTGAATCTAGAAATTTTTCAAGGGGGTAACCGTTTGTCCTTTGCAGATCTACATGTAGACAAGGACCCTGGTTTTCCGTTTTTCACAGTAACACCAGTAAAAATCATGGAATCCTGCTTGGTTTGTGGATTTTGAATTCTTCCAATCACATGTCACTGCATGAAATCCCCAAGATTTCAGCATCTTAAAATGAATGCTGTTCTGCTGTACATTCTTTCTGCATTGCTGCTTATAGAATCAGTATGGAAACTACCCACACTGCTTTGTTTTAACCACCCATGCTTTAGCTTAACCACCCATACTTCCCTCCAACCTTTCTGTTAGCTGAGGACGCTCGCCATCCTGAAAGCACAGTTTTCATTTAGTATGTGCTTAAACTTCTTCTGTTATTTATATAACACCGGATGATATAAAAACAAGCAAACAAACAAAAAAAGATAAGCATTAGCACACTTGGGGGAACTGGACTAGCCAGTGAGAGTAGGGGTGTCAAGTGTAAAGTTTAACTGCTCCTGATCTAACCCTTCATTCAGTCAGCTAATGTGATTGCTCACCAACCTGAAAGTAACATTTGTGCGTAGAAAAGTATATGCCTAAGTGTTTTTTACACTAGATTATTTAAAACAACTACAATAAAAGCTAAGTCTGAGCCTACTCTGGGAGTTTAACTGGACAGCACGGGTGGCAGTGTCCGGTTTAAAGTGTAACTGTTTCACATCTAACCCTTTGATCAGCTGGTGCAACTGTTCTCAAGCCAGAAAGTAAAGTTTTTGTGTTTAATCAAGCTTGTTTTACACTGCTTGATTAACCCCCCCCCCCAAAAGCTTAGTATAATTGTAGCCTTATTTGCTTGTGGGAGCTAAGGGTCCCATCCATCCCTCCATACATGCATATATGTATGTAGCTGTGTAAGCGCAGGGCCCTACATTTCTAGTGCAAGAGTGATGAGATTGTCAGCATAGCCATCTTATTACCCCACCTGATGTACCCTGTTCAGAAAATTTTCGAATCCCTGCCAAAACATAATTCTGAACAACAGCAACACCATTCCGTGCCAGAGGTGTGAAAACACATTTTGGCTAGGATTTGAAAAATGACAGCTGTGACATACATTTTGTGGGGGTAATAAGAAGTCTATGTTGAAACTTTGGTGTCAAAAGATGTTACATTTACAAAGATACGTGCATCCATAGTGAAATTGCAGTGGGTGCACATAAATCAGCCATTGTTTGACAATTTGACCCCAAATTTTCAATGTGTCCTTTTGGAGACACCACCTCATGAACAATATGACTGTCATTACAGAAATCATGCCCAAAAGGGAACTTCACCAAGCGACTGTGAAATCACCTTTCAGGAAGGAGTTGCATAACAACAGTAATATTGTTCATGAGGTGGGGTCCCCAAAAGGCTATGTTGAAAATTTAGAGTCAAAATGTAAAAAAATGGCTGAGTTATGAATAAAAGTTGAAACTCCCATTGAAATACATTGAACTGCATTTACCTTAGTTTCTCATACTGCAGTCACCGGTTCCAGCCCCAAGACGTGTCTTCAATCGGGAGAGCAGATCTCGAACGTGGGACCTCTTCAGGTGAGTGAGGGTTTGTGTTTGTGTCAAGGAGGATGTGGAGAGGTGGGTGCACAGTGGGAGGTCGGGTGGGGAGTATGGGTGTGATTGTCAATGGACTTTTTTTTTACAGGTTAAAAAAATAAAGACATCGAGGAGCAGTCTTCTTATTTACAGCATAAAAACCACTACTACCAACAAATTGGCATCAGGGATCAGGGAAGGAGGGCCACTAGACCACCAGGAAAATTAAAAAGAAATAAAAACACTAATATTGGGGATTGGGGAGGGCTGCTAGACCACCAGGACATTTAAATAAAGAATATCAGGGTTTGGAGAGGGAGGGCCACTAGACCACCAGGAAAATTAAAAAGAAATAAAAAGACTAATATCAGGGATTGGGGAGGAAGGGCCACTAGGCCACCAGGAAACTGAAACATAAAAAAGAATCAGGGAGATTTGAGACCAACCCCACTCAAGGACATAAAACATTCTGCCGCAAACTGAGGCAAAAGGAATGGTGTTTCGTAAAACACCGAGTCCCTTTGCTGCAATTTGTAGAGACCTCTTCTGTCACATAAAAAATACTGCCACAATTTGTGGCAGTAAAACCCCCTCACATTACAAAAACATATTTCTGCCCATTTTGGGGGGCAAACTGAGCACAGAATCAGATTCCTCGGGCCCCGAATACTGTAGGTAAACACAACTGTTGGTGTTTACCAAGGGGCAGTATTTGTTTGAAATATTTAAGTCTGTTTGCCTCACTAACTGAAAACAAGATGGCACCAGCACAAAAAAGCATTCCCCATTTGAGAAAGAGAATGACATTTTCACAAAAGAGAAACACTTTCGCCTGGGACATCTAACTTTTCCCATAGGAAATAATGGGGAAACATTGATATTTAATAACTTTTGAACGGATTAATATTTTTTCACCAGACCTTCAAAAGGCACATCTGCGACCCAAGCCTGATATACTCTAAACATTTCAGACCAAATCCCAAAGCCATTTCTGAGAAACGGTGTGACAAAGAATTTGCACAAAAATGGTAATTTTTATATTTATTGACACTCCGTATCGCCACACCAGCACATCCAACCAAGACAAAACTTGCCACACCAAGAGATTATTGTTCTCCAACAGCGGATACAGAATTTCATGCAAATTGGTCAAATGATATCAAGGTTATTAAAGTGCAAATTGTTGGCTTTAACATAGAAGTGATCATTGAACCCTAACTACTGTATAGTAGAGCGACCGTGCCCATATACAGTGTATGTGTATATATCTATATATCTATATAGACTGTATATTCATTGCAAAAAACTTTATTAATGCATCAATTAGGGATGAAGCAACAAAAGTAGGAAAATGAGGCATTAGGGTTTTGAACCCTAACACCCCCCCTCTCCCCACCCTCCACACATCAACAGGTATCAAGTGTGCCTTGGGGTCATCGTCCCTAACTCTCACCCCATTCCATGTGTAAGGAAGTTGAGATGGTACGGTATAGGAGAATAGGGTGAGAGTTATGCTTGATGACTCCAAGGCACACCCTGACTCCTGTTGATGTGTGGAGGGTGGGGGCGGGCTGGGGTGGTAGGGGTGGGAGATGTTAGGATTCAAATCCCTAATGCCTCATTTTCCTACTTTTGTTGCTTCAACCCCTAACTGATGCATTAACAAAGTTTTATTTCAATGAATTTCCTTACTTTTTGAGAAAGTGTAATCTTATCCTTATAAGTTTGTGGGCGCAGGGCCCAGGCCCTGTGCTCCCATCAGTCTATAGTGTGTTGTAGTTGCATCTCCCTGTGGGAATACAGGGCCCAGAAGACCCTGCACTCCCATCCAATCCCATCACTCCATAATGGTATCCATTTGTAGGAGTGCAGGGCCCTATGGGCCCTGTGCTCCCATCCATCCATAACTGTAGAGACATTGTAATGAACTGTCATCTCCCTGTGGGATCCCAGTACTGCATAATGGAGGACCTTGCACTCTCTTTACTTCAAAATGGTATTCATATGTGCTCTGTGCGCCCACTTACCTAAAAGTGTAGAGACACAGCGCAAACCTAGAGATATTCCAAGTAACACTATGTGATGCAAATGACGCAATACCTCAGTAGCCATAGCAACCTTGGAAAAAATTCCACCGGAGTTGCAATCATGTCCTGGAAACCTCCAAGCAAGCTTAGTACACTTATACAGTAGGTCCTATAGATGTACTAAGCTACGTTTAGCAAAAACTCCGTATCTTGAACTATTTTTGAGATATAGGCATTGATATGTACTGCGTCTGCCACAATGTTATCTTATGGGAAATTTCCAAACTTCAAAATGTTATAATTATGGAAGCAATGTCAATTTTATGACCAAACCAGCAAATGTCACATCTGTGGGGCAAGCCCTTTCTACTTGAAAAATGTCATCCTAAAATTCCAAACTGTTTCTTTACAGTGAAGTGGCAAAGAAACAGCAAACTTTAGAAATCCCTTTTTGTGAGCTGTCAAAATCCCTTTTCACAATTGTGGGACCAGATGGCCCTGCCAAAAATCCCTTTGGATTTTGACAGCTCGCAAAAATGGATTTGGCTCGTGAAAAGGGATTTTGACAGCTCACGAAGAAGGATTTGAGTTGTCAGACCAGATGGCCCTGCAGGTAATCCCTTTTCACATTGGAAAAGGGATTTTGACACCTCGCAAAAAGGGATTTGGCTTGCAAAGAGGGATTTTGACAGCTCATAAAAAGGGGGTTTGAAAAATTAATCCCTTTTCACGAGGTGTCAAAATCCATTTTCGCGATTGTGGGACCAGATGACCCTGCAGGAAATCCCTTTTTGCAATATGAAAAGGGATTCTGACACCTTGCAAAAAGGGATTTGGCTCATGAAGAGGGATTTTGACAGCTGACGAAAAGGGATTTGAAAAATGAATCCCTTTTTGTGAGGTGTCAAAATCCCTTTTAGCGAACCGAATCCATTTTCACAAGGTGTCAAAATCCTGTTTGCAATGCAAAAAGGGATTACTCACAGGGCCATCTGGTCTGACAACCCAATCCCTTTTCGTGACCTGTCAAAATACCTTTTCATGAGTGTCAAAATCCCCTTTCGCATCACAAAAAGGGATCGGAAGTGAGTAGCGAAAAGGGATTTTAAAAATCAAAAATAAACATTCTGGGACCATAGTACAGTAAACCAAAGGCAGATAATTGTAAAGGATGTCCACATGAACACAATCCATGCTTGGATGTCTGCAGAAGACATCCCTGAGTAAAGTTACAATGTTTTGTTTGGGCTGGAAAAATGAAAACAAGATGGCGGCTCCCAAAAAGGGAATTTTCTCCTCACAAAGAGGGATATAATGAATCCTTTTTAACGAGCTGTCAAAACCCTTTTTGTGAGCCCTAAATCCCTTTTTGCACCATGCAGCTATCCAAAAGACTGAAGTGAGCATGCTCAGAACCTGCAATTTAAAAATTTAATACAGGTAGCTTTGGAACAGATTAATATTGTTTCACCAAACTAACATAGAAACATAGAAGTTGATGGTAAATAAGGACCACAAGGCCCATCCAGTCTGCCCATTTCTTTTTCTACCTTATGAATGTGACATCGGCCTTTGCTCTGTCAATGGCCTATCTATTCATACTCATCTGTATCGGTCCCTTATGCCTATCCCATGCCTGTTTGAAGCCCTGCACTGTATTTATATCCACCACTTCCTGAGGTAGGCTGTTCCATGCATCCACCACCCTTTCCATGAAAAAAGAACTTCCTCACATTACCCCTTAATTGGCCTCCCTCTAATCTCATGCTGTGTCCTCTTGTCCTGCTATTTTTCTTATATTGAAACATGTTAGACTCTTTCACCTTGTTAATGCCCTTAAGGTGTTTGAATGTTTCAATCATATCGCCTCTCTCACTCCTTTGCTCTAGGGTATACATATTGAGCTCCGTTAATCTGTCGTCATATGTTTTCTGATGCAGTTCCTGCACCATTTTGGTTGCCCTTCTCTGGACTGCCTCGGTTTGGTAAATGTCCTTGTGAAGGTGTGACCTCCAGTACTGCATGCGGTACTCCATATGGGGCCTAACCAGTGTCTTGTAAAGAGGGATTATTACCTCCCTCTTCTGACTTGTGATACCCCTACTAATACACTTCAACATCCTCCTAGCCTTACCTACTGCTTTAGTGGTCTGCTTGGATGATTTCAGATCATCGGTGATGGTGATGCCCAAGTCTCTTTCTTCCCCTGTGATTGCCAGCAACTCCCCTCCCAACCTACAGGTGGCTTCAGGGTCTCTCTTCCCTATGTGCATGATCTTGCACTTCTTTGCGTTAAATCCCAGTTGCCACTCTTCCATCCATTTTGCTAGTTTATCCAGATCCCGTCTCATTCTGCCAACCCCATCTGGATCATCTATTCTGTTGTAGATCTTGATGTCATCTGCAAACAGACAAACCTTACCCTCCAGTCCATCTCCAATGTCACTGATGAAGATATTGAAGATGACTGGCCCCAGGACTGATCCCTGAGGTACCCCACTTGTGACTTGCATCTGTTCTGACTGTATACTGTTTACCACCACTCTCTGTTTTCTGCCTGTCAACCAGTTTGCCATCAGTTGACCAACTTCTGACCCACCTGAGCCTACCCAGCTTATTAATCAATATTCTATGTGGAACAGTATCAAAAGCTTTGCTGAAGTCAAGGTAGGTGACATCAACTGCTCCCCAAATTTCATGCAAATCCATTGAACAATTGCAAAGTTATTAAAGTGCAGAATTTGAGGTTTAACATTAAACTGCCTACTCAACTGTAACTAAACTGGTGTGGTATATATACACACACAAATATATATACATATATTTATATGTGTAATAGATAACCCACTCTGATATATGCTCGCCTTGGTGTACATTGTGATGCATGAGGCCACAGGCTGAGTGCATTCAACCACCCAAGGTGTGTGTATATCACACTGCAACCGCACATCCTACAGTGGGTTATTTGTCTTATAAAATGGCTAAAATGGTTTTGGAGTGGGGTGAAAGTGCAGGTATGTAGTCATGCTCTGATATACACACGATCATGGGGATGTGTTTCAGCCAACCAGCAGAGAGTGTTTCCCATACCCATTTTATAAATATATATATATACACATTGCAAAAAAAATTTTTGTTTAATGCATCAGTTAGGGTTAAAGTGGCAAAAGTGGGGAAATTAGATGTTAGGGTTTAGCCCCTAACCCCCCACCACCCCATCCTCCACCTACCGACAGATACCAGGGTGTGCCATGGGGTAGTGAGGTCCAACTCTCACCCCATTCCATGTGTAAACAGGTTGACATGCTACAGTAAGGGAGAATGGGGTGAGAGTTAGGTCCTCATGACCCCATGGCACACCCCAGCATCTGTCAGTCTGTGGAGGATGGGGTGGTGGAGGGGGTTAGGGGCTCAACCCTAACATCTCATTTCCCCACTTTTGTACTTTAACCCTAACTGATGCACTAAATGAAGTTTTTTGCAATGAATTTCCTTACTTTTTGAAAAAGTGTAATATAAGTAGTAAATAGCATGTGTCCTGCACTCCCACTTACACATAGGTACAGAGTCATTCAGCAGCCCTATAGGGCAAGAAACCCTCTTAACACTAATTTGCCAATATCTCAGGAACCGTAGCAGCTAGAAAAAAATTAAAGTGTCATTGTAATCATGACAACAAACACTTCACATGACATAAATCATCTCAATCCATATCTTGCATTGTTTCTGAGATATGGGCACCAAAATGCACTGAAAAGCACCCTTTGGAACCCTTGAGACACTAATTTGCCAATATCTCCGTACCATGGCACGTATGAAAAAAAATTCCACTGCAGGTGTAATCTATGATTTCTGAACTTGTTTCTGCAGCTTAGTTTACTGGTGGGCAGCGAAAAATCTGTATCTCACTTCGTTTTCAAGATACGGGAGCTGAAAGGCGTCATGGGCATTGCAATGTTATGGAAATATCTCAACTTTGGAATGTCATAAGTATGTAACCAATGCAATTTTTTACACCAAACCAGTATATGTCACATCTGTGGGACAACCTCTTTGCACCCTGCAAATTTCAAGTCAAAAGTCCTTACTGTTTCTTAGCAGTGAACTGGCAAAGTTTTACAAATCCTTGTTTGTGAGCTATCAAAATCCCCATTCATGAGGCAAATCCCCGTACGTGAGGTGACAAAATCCCTGTTCACAAGGCGATCCCCATTCATGAGATACGGACATCTGGCCTTCATCTCATGAATGTGGATTTTGCTAACTCATGAACGGGGATCGGCTCATTAACGGAGATTTTGACAGCTCACAAATGGGAATTCCCTGTTCACGAGATAGGTCCATCTGGTCCTAATTTCATGAACTGGGATTTTGACGGCTCATGAACAGGGATTTGGCTCATGAACAGGGATTTTGACAGCTCATGAACAAGGATCTTTTTTATGATCACTGTTCACGAGGTGTCAAAATCCCCATTTGTGAGCTGATCCCCGTTCGTGAGATATAGCCATCTGGTCCTAATCACTCGAACAGGGATTTTGACTGCTCACGAATGGGGATCAGAAGCGATTCACGAATGGGGATTTTCAAATTAAAAAAATTGCCATTTTTTTAATTATCTGATGGAAAATAAACACATGGTTTTGTAGAGGGCATCATCCTGAACACAATCCTTGCATTTGTTTTCACAAAATGCATCTGTGGGGCAAGTAACAACATTTTGTTTGGGCTAAAAGTGAAAACAAGATGGTGGCTCATGAATGGAGATTTTTTTCTCACGAATGAAGATTTAATGAATCCACCTTCGTGAGCTGTCAAAATCTCCGTTCGTGAGACGAAATCCATGTTCACAGCTGTGCATCTAACCAAAAGACTGAACTAAGCATGCTCAGAACTCGACTTTTCAAAATTGAATAACTTTAGATTAGAATAATATGTTTTCACCAAACCAAATGCTGGCCTGTTCCTTAGGGTAAGCTCTTTCTACTTTGAAAATTGTAGGCTAGAATTCAGAATGGTGTGGGTGCAGGGCGATGAGGAAAATTCAGGAAAAATCGGTGAAAAAAAGGGAAAAATGCACTTTTTTCCATATGTGCTGCACAAAATTCACACGTCCCATTGAAACAAAACTTGGCATGTTAAGAGATCTACCCCATGGGACAGTGCATACCAAATTTCATGCAAATTCATTGAACAGTTGCAAAGTTATTAAGGTGCAAAATTTGGGGTTTAACATTAAACTGCACACTCAACCCTGCACCTCTACAATCAATCTATCTATCTATCTATCTATCTATCTATCTATCTATCTATCTATCTATCTATCTATCTATCTATCTATAATATGAAATATGAAAATTGCTGCCACAATTCAATGCATTATGAGATTTATATATGAAAATCACATGAAAATTTAGGCTGGCATCCTTCCAAAGCTTTCATATGAATTGCCTGTTTTCTCTTTTTCTACCAAATCTTACCTCACAGAAATGGGACATGGCATGCAATTATATCTGCTGATTTGCCCTTGCTGCCAATCTATATGTGAAGCTGAAGTGGCTTCCTCCTCTCCTCCAGTCATGGATTTTTGATTAGGGGCTGTCAAATACAATATCCTTCACAATCAGATGCCAGCTTCCCCTTTGCCTTGCTCCTTCAGCCTGCCAAGCGCTCCTACCTCCTGAAGTCAACTGAGTATGGCCTACTGATGATATCTAAAACTAAAATTAAGCTTGGGCATTTCGCATTCTCTAGCTATACACCTGTGTTATGGAATTCTACACCCCCAGAGCTTTGTCTGTGCCGTACAGGCCTTTCACAGAAATTACCGCATGCAGCTTTTTAAGCAGGCTAAATACTCCTGTATGCAACTGGGCACTTGCTATTTGGCCTGCTGGTTTATACTCTAACCCTTGGTTTTAGGGATGGTTCTGATATGCTACTTTTATGTTACTCCTAAAGTTTCATTATCATGCACTGTATTTTTATTATCCGGATGTACTATTGATATGTATTGGTTATGTATTATTTTGTAATGTATTGTATCAATGCTCACTGTTGTATCCTCCCAGGTTGTGTTTGAAAATAGGCATTGATTGTTTAGAGCACTTGCCTGGTAAATAAACTCTACATACATAAATATATACATGCATAAGCAGGACTGCATGATACTAAACAGCCTCTCACACAATCTGCATATTTTCAACATAGTCATTTTACGGATAAAAGTTGTTTTTTTGGGAACAAACTATACTGCACATTTTACAATCACAAGCTGGTGTTCAACAGTCACACTTTGCAGCAACCGAACAATTCATGGTTTGCACATAAAAGTTGTTATCCAGCACAAAAAAATGGATTTTTCCAGGCATCCAGTGGTATAGATTCACAAACAGCAGCAACCCACTGGACTGGAGACATAACTTATAGTAATTATAGAATTTAGATTTGGAATGAAGTTCAAACTCTGCACTGTGGTCATGCCCCCCCCCCGCCATACACACACACAGTCGAATGTCGGATTTGTTTCTCTTCTGAACAGATCAGTTACCCGAAAGTGTAGATCCACTCTTCTGGCCTGCAGAATGGTTAGAAATGTTATTCTTCTATATGTTTTTAATTATCTTTCTATACTCTGCTTTAGTTAGGTTATATTTTTTATTTTTGCTGTGCGTTTTCACAGTTAATCCAGTTCCAAATTGCTTCCCAGGAACCAGAGAAGGCCACAAACTAATGCGGTTCCCACCCATGGGGGACCTCTTACTTCATTTAATAAATGCAGTACATTTATTACTTTATAATAACCTCTTATTTGACATTTCTCAGCCGTTTTACCGATATTAGAGCTTGGTTCCAATACAAAGGAAACCAAGAGGCTTTCTATTATAACTTTTTGAAATTTAACACTACCTCAGCCCTATTTGTTTTTTTTAAACTTTATGTTTATTATTTTACAAAAATGAACATACAGTTTGATCACCAGCATTTGATACAAGATAGTACAACATAATACCAGGAGGGTGCCACTCCTCTTAATACATTCTAAATTATCTATCAAAAGCTAAAAGATACATCATTGGGGGGGTCCTAATATATAATCATTACTTAGGAGTAATTACACATAAACAAAAGCTGTTATGGGAGTCTATGAGCTGCATGGTATTAACCAAAGAGTCTTAATATAAAATACAATCCACTTTACTTCACCCCCAGAAGAGGGTAATAAAATTCTACCATGCTTTCCCTTCAACTATTAACACTATGTTGTTCTATCCACTAATAGAAATGAGGTTCTGCGTTCTCACCGGGAAACATACTTAATTGTTTGGAAAATTATGCTGCGCTATTATGCGTCAGAGTAAATACTGATAAAAGACAGTTGAAACTTCCAAATAAACTAGGCATGCAACAGTAAATATTGAAACTGTGATATCTGTAAACTAAGTGCATTACATCCACAACTGCTACTTTTCAAACTTAATGCAAACTGCAAATGGTAACAGTAAGAACTGATCTCAAAGTTCAGATAAAAGGCTATTTATATCTAGGCCCTTCAAAGTATTCAGTAGATTTAACACTATTAGCACTACACTAAGTCAAGACCTTGGTAATAACCCTCATAGTAAATCAAAGTACTGCAAGACTGTTAGGCAGTTCATCCGCGTTACTCCCTCAGGTTTCTTCTTCCTCCTCCTATGATGAGTCACCTCTGTTCATGGCTCGGGGCTTGACCAAATATTTCTGACACCATTTTAGAGCATCCGTGAGGTCAGAAAAGAGAAATACCTTCCCCCGATGCACTATCCGCAGTCGTGCCAGAAAAAAACATTCTATGGGGCACACCCACCTCTCGGAGAATAGCTCAGGCCTCATTGAATTTCTTACACTTTTGTCGAGTGGTGTAGCTGATGTCTAGAAACAGATGAATGGGCTGACCATCACACAAGTGGATTCGTTTCTGCCTTCCTATTGCTAGAAGATAGTACTGGGCTCCCGCTCCATCTGTGATGACGATGATTGCCCTAGAAGCTTCTGGATTATCCAGGCAGCCTCTGGAGGTAATCTGGTATGCTTTTTGAAATCTTTGGGCCATGAGAGTAACTTCTTCACCCAGCTGCTGGACCCACCCCTCCTGTAAATATGGTAACAGATGGTCCCCTTCTGCTCGCTCTGGGAGGCCAAATATTCTTAAATTAAAGGCTTGAGCCCAGTTCTCCAGAGTTTCCAACCTGGACTTCAAGTGAGTATTTTCTTTAATCACAGATGCTACAGCCCCCATAGCTGCGTCAGCTCTCTTGATGACTTTGGAAGTGGCCAGGGTAACTAATTTGAGTGATGTTTCAATTTCAGCTACCCTATTAGTTAAGTTAGCAATTTTATCTGAGAGCCCAGCCACTAAGGAGATAAGATGGTTAATCTTTGTCCCCAAGGTTTGCAGGGTGTCTTCTCCCACTGTGTCCATTGTTTCTGGCTAGTGGCCTTGATTGGACCTCGTGACTGGAGTGCTGGGGAGATTTCTTTGGCTTTTCTCCATCTGAGGTAGGCATATTCTTTCGAGGATTACCCATTTTGGTAAGCAAGTCCTGAGGTGTAATGTGATGCAGGATAAGATAATTTCCACTCCAGAAAAGTAACTTTTAAATCAGTCTTGGACCCAAGGGCCTACAGAACTCTATCTAAAGGCAACCATTTTACTCAGGATCCACAGCGCCCCCTCAGCCCTATCTAGTTTTAAAATTGGTTTCTGAGATAAAATGATTTAGCAGATTCAGTTTATAAGGGAACCAAACCAATTTAACACTTGTTAGACCCTTTTTCATATTTGTTGGGCTCTGTTAATATTATCTTGTTTTGGGAACCGATTAAATAATTCCTAAGGTCTTTCAGTATTTGGCATGCTTGATGGACCTAAAAAGAAATGAACAGGAGCTACGGTGTTTAAAGGCTTTACTAATTGTTTCTAGCTCCTGGCAAGGGTATGCTACCATTAGCTTTGTTTGAGGCCCCTGGCTCCTGACCATGATATTATAAAATGTGAGATCCGTAAACATTTTTCCCTAAAACACAAAAGAAAAGTACCAAAAACAGAGAAGACTTTATGGCTTCTCAGTCTGCCTCTTTGTCGCCCAGTAAGTGCTTAGATGAGGGTCCTTTCACTCAGATTAAGAAGCAGTCCCTGCCAAAAAAGAACAGATAAAAAAGGAAAAGCTGCACAGCCATTAAAAAAATAGTAAAGATGGTACAGAACCCAGAGGGTCCTAAAGGTGAATGCTGAGCCCAGTGATGGCAAGAACAAAAGTAAAAGAACCTCAGAGCAGGCACTGGAAACTGTGTCTGGAAAGAAAAAACTGAAACATAGAATTTTAAGGCAGATAAGGACTTCTTGGCCCATCCAGCCTGCCCATTTTTCCTTACCTACATTATTGCCGAATACCATACTTGATCTACATTTCTTTCTCCCTCCCTCCCCTCTTCCTTTTGAATATGAGTCCCTTGGGTCTATCCCATGCATTCTTGAACCACACCACTGTTTTATCCCCCACCACATCTGCTGAAAGGCTTTTGCAGGAATCCACCACTCTTTCTGTGAAGAAGTACTTCCTCACATCTCTAGGACTTTTGCTGCAGGCCCTGAACCATTTTAGTTGCCCTCCTCTGGATTGCCTCCACTCTGTCTATGTATTTCTAGAGATGTGGTCTCCAGAACTGGACACAGTACTCTGTGAGGGGTATTACCAGTAATCAATACAGAGGAAACACCACCTCCCTCTTTCTGCTGGTGATACCCCTATCTATGCACCCCAGCATCCCACTAGCCCTTCCAACTGCCTTGTTGAACTGCCTGGCCACCTTTAGGTCATCTGATATGATTACTCTCAAGTCTCTTTCCTGTTTGGTAGTTGTCAATACTACTCCACCATTTTGTACTCTGCCATTGAGTATCTGTGCCCTAAGTGCATTATTTTGCATTTTTTCACATTATAACCCAGCTGCTATACCCTCAACCACTTCTCTAGTTTTCTCATATCTCTGCTCATCCTTTCCAACCCCCCCCCGAGTGTCCACCGTATTGCAGATTTTGGTGTCATCCACAAAGAGGCAGACCTTCCCTTACAGCTCTTCTACTATGTCACTTATAAAGACATTAAAGAGTCCCAGCACTGATCCCTAAGGTACCCCACTGGCACCATCCCTTCTTTGGAGTGACCTTGATTTACCACCACCCACTGTCTCCTATCCCCTAAAAAATTTCTTATCTAGTTTACCACCTTTGGACCCACTCCTAAGCTACCCAGCTTGCTTGTTGCATATGGCATTGTCAGCTTCTACCAAACACACCCTTCCCAGCCATCCCCCACCCAAAGATTGTCTGAAATTTATAGCCTCCCCCCCAGAAACAATCAGCCTACTTTTGCCTCCACATCTTGCAGTTACAGTGGTAGCATCCATCACCCCCTCATCCTGTCCTTGATATAGTCTGTTCCTCTCACACATCCCAAGGCCACTCACCCAAACCTATTGAACTTCCTTGTGCACCTATCTGCTGAGTGCTGAACAATGAAAACCCTGATGAAATTCCCATGCCCCCAACTATTGTCAGCTCTGTGTACACACATACATTTTGTCTCCACAGTCCTACTAATAACATCTCAGACTCTCTTGTTCCTGGCAAGTGCCAGTGCAAATCTCCCCACTCAGGTCTGTTTAGATTATCACTACCAGGACCAGGAACAATGTGCAATAGCTCTGGTGAGCACGCCAGTCTCTCTAACCCTTGCAGCAATCAGCTCTACTGCTCCTCCACTCCTCTCGCATCACTTCTCCCACACCTCACATTTTCCCTCTGCTGCCATAAGAAAGCATTGCCTAACAGGGGGAAAACAAATGGCAGGGCTAAAACTACTGAAGAACTTCTTACTCTGGATAACAATATTACTACTGCTCCTCTTGGGCAATATCCACCGAAACCCCAGCCTTAGGGGGCAATTAACTGATCAGAGACACACCCATGGCATCCTAGCATTGGCTTCCATCAACATTTGCAGCCTAGTGTCCAAATATGATGTGCTCCAAGTCTGGATCACCCAGCACAGACCTGATATGCTCTCTGTGGTAGAGATCTGGCTAACGCCTAGGATCCCAGATACAGCAATTGCCTTGGATGGAAACTGCCTTTTCACATAAGACAGAATAGGCAAATGCAGTGGAGGGTGTACAATTTATCTCAAGGACACCCTGCAGGGACATGCCCTTCCCCAGTTGGATACTGGGGCAAATGTCCAAGCCCTCACTGTCAAAATACTTCTTGGATCCCATGGGAAATCACGCTCTACTGTCTCAATGTACTTCCCCCCTTGGGACCAAGCTCAGGACTTTAATAGGATCTTGGATTACTTGACCAGCTTGCATGAACACCATGAGGTGGTACTTCTAGGTGACTTCAATGTCAACTGGTTGGCCCCTGAAGCTGCCCCTTTAAGGATGCTATCGCTGACATTAATATGACCCAGTTGGTTGACTCCCCCACCAGTGTAAACTACAGAACTGGCTCTAGTACTCTTCTGCACTGGATAATAACCAACCACCTGGAGAGAATCTTAAACACCACCATCCCTCCGGACTTGATTAGCGACCACTCCCCCATCCTTTGCCAATGGTCAAATAGCACCCGAAAGCCACCTTCCAGAACTGTCGCTCAACAGTTTCTTAAGAATGGGCATCTTGAATACCTTAAGACCACCTCAGACAAACTGATTGGTCACCCATTGACACTGCCCATACAATAGACCAGGCTCTTGATTACTTCATCACAAAGTTTAATACAGATCCATGTCCCTTTAAGAACGTGTAAGATTAAGGGAGTAATCAACACCTGGATTACACCATCCCTGCTCAGTCACATGGCCACCAGGGACAAACTTTGGCACCATGCATGGACTACTGGCAAGCAAGTAGACTGGCTACACTACAAAACTGCCAGAAATGCCTGTACGTGGGAGATTCATTCTGCCAAGATCCACTGTTTCATGGTGGAGCTTGCAAACTCCTGGGGGGATGGCAGGAAATTCTGGCATAACATGCATGATCTCATGAGCAAAACAGTAAAACATCCCCTTCTATGCTCATTGTAAATGGTGAAATTATCCAAGACCATAAGCAAATTGCTGATACTTTTAACTCAGCCTTCATGGACCTTAATTGAGTACTTCCGTCAGACTTCTTTGATGCCCCCATGCCTAATGCTATGGGAAACAGTGTTGACACCCATCCCCCCCCCCTTTCCACTTTAGGAAAGTCACTAAGCTAGAGGCCAGAAGGTACCTGAAATGGGTGCTTGGTAAGTCTAGATATAGTAGTGACTCTCTTGACTTAAAACTTCTCAATCTCACCTTCGAAGTGGTACTCACCCCACTAACTAAACTCCTGAATTGCTCCCTATGCTTTGGTCAGTTCCCCTAGAGATGGAAAGCAGCCATAGTCACCCTTGTCCTCAAAAGTGGAGACCATACCATTCACATAAATTACCACCCTTTCTCAGTCCTTCCCCACTTCTCAAAGGCATTAGAACAAATTGTATCAGACCAGTTAACCGAGCATCTTATGAAGCAAAGGATCCAATGCCCAAAACAGAATGGTTTCCATAAGGCACACAACACTACCACAGCCCTACTGGAATATACCAGCCACTTACATAGCACAATTGACCGGGGGCACTTAGTGGGGGTGATATACATTGACCTCACAAAAGCTTTTGATATGGTAAATCACACCACTCTGCTTGACTCACTCTCCACCATCGGAATCTTGCCTAAGGCCATTGGTTGGTTCGATAGCTACCTTGGGGGCAGATCCCAGCAGGTTAACATCAATAGTGTTCTCTCTGACAGTCAGCTTGTCCACTGTGGTGTCCCACAAGGCTCAATTCTGAGCTCATTACTTTTCAGTCTCTTTCTAAATAACCTCCCCTTGGCATGCACTGCCAGCATGCTACTTTACGTTGATGATGACGTCATTTTCTCTAGCCAACCTGACTGACACCCTCTGGAGGTGCAACTACAACATAATTTCTCATTTGTTGAAGCCTGGTTCACTGAACATAAACTATTCATGAATTACAAACAAACTAAAGTCATGCTTTTCACAAATCCCCATAATAAGCACAAGGCACACAGGTTAACGATCTGTAACACCCTGCGCAACACTCTAGAGCAAGTCCAGAACTTTAAATACCTTGGTATAACCCTTGACTGCTCTCTGTCCTATGCCACCCATGTGGACCTTGTTGCCAAGGTGGTAAGCACAAGGTTTGTTCTCTTATACAGGCACAGAAACTGCATGACCCCTGAGGCACTTCGGCTAACAGGTAACAGCTCAATAATCTCCATCATCAATTATGGGCTAATTATATACAGTGCAGCGACTGACACCATGCTCAAAAGGGTCAACATTGCACTTGATAAAGCTTGCAGGTTAATCACGGGCACATACGGTCTCACCCATACCTGTGACCTGAATGAGCAAGCAAACTGGTTGAATCTCATGGGTAGGGTGAAGTACCAGATTTGCCTTTTAGCAAAAAAAGCCAGCCTTGACCGAGCCTCCCCAGTCATACCGAATCTCCTCAAACAAGTGGCAACCCCTCATCAAACTCGAGGAAAGGCACATCAAAGTCTTCAAGTCCCTCTCTGCCACACATCACAGGCACAGTGATCATTTGCGTACTGGGCGCCCACTTGGCTGAATGACCTCCTTGCTGCAGTCCTGGCAGTACCCAAATTGGGCCCTTTCAAGTGTGAACTACGTCATCACCACAGCGCACTTAGCTGCTGAGACTGTTTTGTCTTAAATCATTCTCACTTCCATACTACTAATGTCTAAGGGTGCCTCCAACTTTGAGTCTATACCACTTCTAAAATCCCTCAATAGCACCACTACCCTCCTTGTTTTTCTCCCCCCTGCCCCCACCTTATATTATCCATCCTCACATAATCTCCCCCTTTATTTCCACCACCCCATATAGTCCTAGCCTGCACCTCCTACCTACCCCAGTCCCCCACTCTCTGCCCTTCTTACCCTTGTTCCCCTCCCCACTCTCTAACCTATAAACAAGGCCAGAATTAGCTGCTGTTTTGATACTCCATTCTACATGTACTGTTTTATTGAACCAGTTACTACTTATGCTATTTTCATTTATCTGATTGTCTTACCATTGTTGTTCTTATTGTTTACATAATTTGGCAAAAATGATGTGTATATTGTTGTTTTATTTTGTTTTGTCCATTGTTCTATCTGCTGACATGGAACCTTTGTAAAAGAGCCTCTGGCTCAAAGGTCTTATAATTCGAGAAATAAATAAATAAATAAAACATTAAATACTAGTCTTCTTTGAGGAACAGTGTCTAAAACCTTACTGAAATCTAGGTAGACCACATCCAATGCTCCACCCTGATCTATTTCGTTTGTCCCGCAGTAAAAGAAATCTATCAGATTCATTTGACATGGCCTCCCCCTGTGTATGCCAACAGATGCCAACCAATGAACGCCACCAAAGGAATGAAGAAGACAGTTAACACAAGACAAGTACTCACTGCAGAGGACATGTAGACAGCATACCAATCTTTCCAGGCCTTCCAGGCTATGGAAAATTTTATGAGTATGCCTACCCCTCCTCCCCAGGTACTCTGGTTCCATACCAAATGCCCCTGGAGGAGGAAGAAGAGATATATTATGAAGATGAGAAGGAGGGGGGACCTCTGTAACCAGATGGTTTCCTGGAGCAAGAATTTGGCTCTCCTCCCAGGTTTTCTGAGGACTGTACATCAACTATTCCTTTGTAAGACAAATGGTAAACACCCTAAACATCCATTTCTATGAGGCTGAGGAGGATGAAGAGGAGGTCACATTCATGGACATGATAGCTCTGGCTCCCGCAAGGAGGTTGCAGATAAACATTCAGAAGTCCCAAACAGAACCATATCAAGTACTGGACTTCATAGCTGCAGAGCTAGATATCCTGCAGGGGAAAGCCTTTCTTCCACAGGCAAGGGCATCAGATCTGATTTCCACTGCAAGATCCTTCACACTGGGTCAGCCGTGGCCTGCAAGGGATTTTTGTGCAACTTCTGGGACACATGACCTCCTTCACTGCAGTGCTACCATGGGCCAGGTTCCAGATAAGAGACATTCAGTACCACTAAAGGGCTCACTAGTCCCAAAGATGGGGACCTCTGTCCAAACTACTGCCAGTCATAAAAGCTTTGATAAAGGTAGTAGAGTGGTGGAAGAAAGAGGACAACTTGAGAGAGGGTATTCCCTTCCTCCAACAATCCCTAGCAGGCATCCTGACAACAGATGTGTCACTTTTAGGGTGGGGTGCCCACCTAGAGAATCTCACTGTCAGTGGCACCTAGAGCACACAGGGACTCAGGAACATATTACCCTCCTGGAGCTCAGGGCAGTTTGCCTAGCAATGCAAGCCTTTTCCTCTCAAATTCAGGGTCAGTCTGTTCAGATCTGAACAAGCAACACCACAATAATATGATACATAAGCAACGAAGAACACGATTCTCGAGGATGTGTACAGAAGCCCTTGATAAAGCTCCAGGTGTGGGAACAAAATGTAGTAGGGGTAGCACTTTTTATATTTTTGTAGAGTGTTTAGCATAAGTTAATAAATTTGTATGCTTATATCACACTTTATCTGGAGTTTGCACTCTACTTTTTACCTGAAGGGAGGATTGTGAGGCTTCTCTAACTTGTTTCATTGTGTTTTTGAATAACACAACTGCAGTCAAAGGGTGACCTCTTTCTGCTTCTATGCACCAAGAGTACACAGGAGACTCAGGAACATATAAACCTCCTCTAGCTCAGGGCAGTTTGCCTAGCAGTGGAAGCCTTTTCCTCCCAAATTCCAGGTCAGTCTGTTCAGGTCCAAACATGCAACACCACAACACCACAACAATGTAATACATAAACAAGCAAGGAGGAACATGATCCTCAAGGCTATGTACAGAAGCCATGAAGTTCCAGAACTCAGCCTATTCCCTAGGCATACAACTATCTGCAGTACACCTGCCAGGGAAAAACATTGTTCTGGCTGACTCTAAGCAGAATCTGCCAGGGAAACCACGAGTAGATTCTGAACCAGCAGGTGCTAACATCAAAGTTCAGATGTTAGGGTATACCAAAAATAGACCTGTTTGCTTCTTCGGAGAATAAACAAATCCCACATGTTTTTTGCAGGCCCTAACAGCGGGAACAGTCCCAGAGGATGCACTGGTCCTAGACTGGACAGAGAAGTTCTTATATATTTATTTGTTATTTAGATTTTGATAACCTGGTAAGGACACTGGACAAAAGTCCTTTTCCTGGTCTGACCCGACATAAATGTAAAAATACAACAAAACAAATATGCCTTCCCTCCATCCCCACTCCTGTAGAGGGTTCTCATAAAGCCCAGGAGGGAGCCAGCAATAATTATTTTGATGGAACCAGACTGGGCCAGGCAGACCTGGTACACCATGCTTCTGACCCCGTCCAGCAAATACCCAATCAACCTGCCTCTGAGGCACAACTTGCTGACACTGTCTCAGGGCAGAATAGCATTTCCAGATCTCAGAACCCCACACTTGAAGGCATGATTCTTGGAAGACAGAGTTCTCTAGCCTTTACTTATCAGAGGAAGTAATGAGTATTAAAGATAAAACCATCAAGGAAATCATATGCTTCAAAATGGAAGTGATGTTCATTCTGCTTTGCTCCCAGAAAGATAATCCCTATGAAGACAGGCCTGCCCTCAGTTTTAGATTACCTAGTGCACCTGGAGTCCATAGGCCTAAGGCCCTCCGCTCTGAAGGTGTACTTGGCAACAGTTTCTGCTTACACATCAGCTGGTGAGAAAGAGACTCTGGCCTCACAACCTATTTTCAAAAGGTTCTTTAAAGGCTTCAGCCATCTGTACCCTCCTGGGACCTGAATGTGTGCACTGCACAGTTTATTAGAGCCCCCTTTGAGCCTATGGCTACTGCTGACCTTAAATATGTCACTTGGAAAGCAATTTTCCTCACGGCCATGACATCTGCTAGAAGGGTAGGCTAACTCAAGCCCTCTGCACAGATCTAAACTGCATAATCTTTCATAGAGATACGGTAGTTCTCAGGACCGAAAAGAAATTCCTCTTTATGGTGGTGTCCGAATTCCACCTGAAGCAGTCAGTTGCCCTCCCTGTGCTCTTTACTGGGCACTCAAGCACAGGAGAACAAAACAACCCATTGTCTAGATGTGAAGAGGGTGCTAATCTGCTACTTGGATCGTACAAAATATATCAGGTCCAATAGCACACAGCTCTTTGTCATTTATGGTGAAGTAAGGAGAGGCACACCAGCAACTAGGAGAACTAGCTCACGCTGGATAGTCTCCTGCATACAGTTCTGTTTTGAGAAAACTGGTAAAATACACCCCATAGGTCTGAGGGCACACTCCACAAGGGGCACCTCTGCCTCTGTGGCAGCAGCAAGGGGCATTCCCCTTTAGGAGATGTTCAAAGTAGCTAACTGGGAGACAGTTCTCACCTTCACAAAACATTACTGTCTGGACTTTAAGTCCAGAAGAGAAGCCAGCTTTGCAACTGCTGTCTGGCAGAACCTTTTTTATGTTGGCTCGCGCATGCGCAGCCAACATATTGTGGTAGTAGCAGATTTGGGGGCACGGTCACTGTTGGGCGAATGCAGGGCACACATCAGTAGGTGTGTCCCTCATTCCCCAATCAGCCTGCATGCCGGCACTACACCATGCATACTTAATGTGGCAATCACTTCAAAGAAAAGGTCCGCTGCAATGAGAGCGAAGCTGTCATGCAGCAGGACCACAACACGCCTCCCGACATCCATGCAACATGGCTGCAGTGACTGCTGCCGCCTCCGAAATCGACGGGGAGCCCAGACCCTGGCCAGCATGATGACCCCTTCCAATTTAAATGTATATACAGCCCAACCCCTCGGCATTATGCACCCCCCCAGTGGTATTTCTTTGCCGATGGGAGGCCCAATCCCTGTCAGAGTTTATCCCCGTCCCCATTTATTTTGCTGATGGGGGAGCCCACTCCCCATTGGCATAATGTCTCTCCCCCCACTTTTGTTGTGTACCGAGGGGGGTGCCCCAAACCCCCTCAGCTCATGTCTCCACCCCTTCCTTCAGTATGTGCCAACAGGAGTGCCTAATCCTTTGTCAGCTACAGCATCCTCCCCCCAAAAAAAGACTTATGTGGCACACTGGGAGCCCACTCCAGCGTGCCAAATCCTGCCCCCCAAAAAATCCCACAATTTTTTTTTGAACTTGTAAAATAAAAAGGTCCTCGTGGTCTCCCTGCCCCCTCCATAACCTGCTGCCCACCACTGTGCACCTTGCCTCCCCACATCCCTTCACCCTGCACTTACCTCCGAGGTCGGCGCCGACGATCTCGTGGACCGGGAACGCTCACTTCAAAGTCGACCGCAAACTGAGGACATGCCGATAAGCTGTATAATGGAATAAATAAGTTTTTTTCAACTTTGATGCATGTCTCAGGTATTTTTTGGAATTTTGGCACCAAATTTTCAACATTGGATTTTTGGGACACGGAATCACCTTTCAGCACCAATTAATGAAACGACAGTGCCAATGTTCATGAGGGGCTCTCAAAAAGCCTATATGACAAATTTGGTGGGAAAAGTCCAAAAATGGCTGTTTTACGAGTGTGCATTGTGCAGTTTCTACGCAAGCTCGCAACTTCGTGAATTTGTAATATTTTCACTCCAGATTTTCAACAATGGCATTTTCCACACCTCCTTATGAACAGTACAGCTGTCATTTTACATATCCTGACCAAAATGTGTTTGCATGTCCAGTGCAGAATAACGTGGTCGCTGTGTGCCCTCAGTTTTTGGGACAGTTTTAAGAAATGATGGTGATACTGTTCATGAGGAGAAGTCCTAAAATGCCTATGTTGAAAATTTGGTGACGAAATTCCATAAAATGACTGTGTTACAAGTGTACGTTGCACAGTTTCCACGCACCTTTGTAACTTCACAAATTTGCAATATTTTCATGCCAGATTTTCAACACTGGCATTTTTTCACACCTCCTTATGAAAAGTACAGCTGTCATTTTTCACATCCTGCCCAAAATGCGTTTCCGCACCTGTGGCGCACAATGGCGTGGTCGCTGTGGGAAATCAACTTTTGGGACAGATTAACAAAATCACAGCACCACTGTTCATGAGGGGAGGTCCCAAACTGCCTATGTTACAAATGTGGCTAACAAACTCCCAAAAATAATTGGGTTACGGACATGTGTTGCGCAGTTTCTATGCATGCTCATGACTTCACCAATTTTTCATATTTTCACTCCAGATTTTCAGCGTCGCCATTTTTTTATGCCTCCTCATGAACAATACAGTTGTCATTTTCCACATCCTGCCCAAAATGTGTTTTTGTCCCTGTGTCGCCAAATGGCATAGCCACTGTGCAAAACTACCTTTCAGCTAACAAACTAATAGTGCCGCTTTTCATGAAGTGGCCTCACAAACAGCCCATGTTGAAAATTTGGAGTGAAAATACCAACACATGCATATGGAGTTAGGATTTCCAACTGTAGCACCCTACCCTGTAGAGACTTACAGGCATCAGGGGTGTGACTTGGGATCATCGTCTGTAATGCTCACACCATTCCACCCCACCCCCACCCTGCAACCAGTGACAGGCATCATGCTGTGCCTTGTAGTGATTGTCACAAAGTTCACCCCATTCTCCATGCTGCACCCACCTCAGGTATTTCCTTATGGAATGGGATAAGTATAACGCCCAAAGACCCCAAAGCACACCATGACATTTGTCAGTGTCTACAGGGTAGGGTGAGGTACAATTGCATGAGCGTTATAGCTGACAACCCAAAGGCACACCCCAATGCCTGTTGGTCTCTATAGGGTGGGGGTGTGGGTGACGTCACTTCAATACTTCACAGCCATTCCTATTATGCATCTCTAACTCTGGCACTACCAGTGCCAATGCCAGTGAGACATCATTCGACATTGACAAATGCTTGTTTTATATAGGTTCTGAACCCAGCCTCCAAAAGCACTGCTATAGAATCTTCTGTTTGTGATCTATACTGATGGATTGCCAGGGTTAGTAGAAAAAAATACTCACTGTAGTAATGTTCTTAAGCAATCCATTAGTAAGATTCACAATCTCTTACCCTGCCTCCCCCTTCAGAACCTGAAAAAAGATTCAGACAAGAATATTTTCATTGGCTAGAGCATTGCCTTTACAAACACCTGAAAATAGGCCTTCCTTATCTTGTGTGTTTACCCGGTAAACAAAAGCTAATAAGTAAATAAATTGTTGCAAAGTGGTCTTATCACAAAGTTTTTTTTTTCAAATATTTTGTTGTTCTGTCTTGATACATTTAAAAAAAATAATTTTAGCATCAATTTAGCTAGTTTAGTGGTCGCAACTAACCCTAGCTTTAAAAACAAATCTGGCATTAGAGTGTTGTGGGGAGTGTGACCACAATGCAGAGTTTGAACTTCATTCTAATTTTAAAATCCATAATCAGCATAAGTTCTATTTATGGGGTACCTCAATCCAGTGGGTTGACGCTGCTTGTGAATCTTACTGATGGATCCCTTAAGAGGAAACAATTTTACTCTGGTGAATATTTTTTTTTCTTATGCGTGAAAGTACAGTTACGTAAGAACTTACCGTAACAATAGATCTTCGAGAGAGGCTGTTGCAGTAGGTAATTATATATAGGACTGATGTCGGCAGAGGGCAGGACCCCATGGAAAAATTTCTAGCTAACAGTTCCTGGCGAGGGACTGCCCCCACATCAGGTGACCGGTGTCAGGAGACGTCGGTATAAAGGGGCGGTCCCTGACGCCCGCCTTCCAGTTCTTTCCCGCCACAGGCCAAAAGAGGCCAGACAAGAGAGGAGCGGATATTTCCCTCAATGGAAAAGGAGCTGAAAAAGCTTTGGGGGATGGAGGGAGGGAAGGTATTACCTACTGCAAGAGCCTCTCCTCGAAGATCTACTGTTACAGTAAGTTCTTACATAACTGTACTATCTTACTTCAAGAGGGCTCTTGCAGTAGGTAATTACATATAGGACTGAGTCCCAAGCAGTCTGGAACAAGGAGAAGCACATGGGAGGAGGGAATCTACTCCAAGTAGACCCTCTAGCTGTGCAAGCCTTAAGAAAGGAGACCTTGCAGGACAGCCAGCCCGAAGCCTGCTCTACGGCGAGAGGCAATATCCAAACTAGTGTTTTGTAAAGGTATGGATGGAGGTCCAGGTGGTGGCAGCACAGATGTCCGCTACTGACACATTCTTGAAACAAGCTGCTGAGGCAGCGACTCCCCTGGTGGAGTGGCCTCTTACTTGACCCGGCAGGGTCTTGTTGTACTTGTCAAAACAGAAAGTGATGCAATGAGCCAACCATTTTATTTATTTATTTATTTAGTTTTTGTTAACTGGGTAAGTGCGCTAGTCAGCAAGTGACTGTTTTCAGGCACGACCCGGGAGGTACAATTACAACACACAAAGAGTACAGCCAGATTATTAAGACAACGAGTACAAAAATGCAGAGAGAAATACATATGGCAATGTAACACATACATTAGTAAACAAAATATACTTTAGCACTTGATCATGGAACATACTCAAAATGTGAATAGTAGAAGGCAGAAAATAAGAGAGGATAGGCATCAGTAGAAAAAGACAAGGAAGGAAAACTGGCAAAAGGATGGGAGGGAGAGATTAAGTGGAAGGAGGTGCTGCCAGATACGGCAACAGCGGGTGAGGTACCAACCTGCGGCCGGGCCTATGGAGCCAAAAGACGGCAGGCGAAGAGAGGTGGTAGGGGAGCGCAGACGGCAACAGCGGTAGGAGGTAGGGAAAATACAGCCGGGCTGGTGGAACCGATAGACGGCAGGGCGAGAGTGAGGATGCTGGTGAGAGGGGATAGAGGCGGAGGAGTTACGGCATAGCGGCAAAGTGTCAAAGTCAAGCCGAGGCCAGTGGAACCAAGAGACGCAGGGCAGGGAAGGGGGTGGAGAGCGTGGGAGTAGGCGGTAGTAGGTGGAGAGAGGTGACTAAGCACAGCCAGGAGGGTGGGGACTAAGGAGGGGCATGGATGAGGTAGGAACAGGTAAAGGTGAGTCTGGCGGGGAGTGGAAAAAAGGGGGGAAGAGGATATAACAGAAGAAGGGGAAGAGAGCAGCAGTGGGGTTAAGTGAGGAGAGGCTGTGAAGTGAAGATAAGAATGTCATGGAGTAGAATAGCGACTTACAATTGTCAACAGCTAACATTAGGCTTATAAAGAAACAGGTTAAGGCAACATTAATTACAAGGCACAAAATAAAACATTAATTACAAGGCACAGTATAGAACACCCATTTGGACAGGCAAAAGTGCTAGCAATGAGGAAACAGTACAAATGCAGCGGATCAGGTAGGGTCAAAGCAAACACATTTGTCCATAGTAGTGAGGAAAGTCCTGAGTTTGCTCTTAAAAGTCACATGAGTGGAGACATCTCTAGATCCTGAGGTAGTAGGTTCCATAGGTGGGGGCAGCATGATGGAAGGAGCCCATGCCCTTTTTAGTCCGACAAAGGGGATGGATAGTAAGGTCTGATCAGCAGATCTAAGATTCCTTGTGGAATGGCGGCCTGAGGAGATCAGACAGGATAGCAGGCTTGGACGTCCTTAGATGGAATCAACTAAATTGTACAAGTAGTACTGCCTGGTAGAGGAAGGAGAGCCAACCAAGGTCCTGATATAAGAGACAATGATGCTGCAGCCGAGGTGCTTTGTTGCATACCTGCACACATTATTGAAGGTAGTATCCCATAGTTGCAGTGAAGATTTGGTGGCCAAGGACAGGATGGGACACCCATATGTAAGGGTTGGCAATAGAATGCCTCTGGCTATCTCCAATTTAGCAGCAGGGGTGAGCAGGTATTTGGTTCTATAGGCAGCTCCCAATTTGCAGGTTAATTGACTTGCAGGTTTCTGATATGTGCTTTCAGGTCCAAGGTTTGATCCAGGTGGATGCCAAGGTAACTGAAGGAAGTGACAGTTTCTATAGGTCCCCATCGATATCAGAGACAGAGATGGTCAGAGGACAGGATCTAAGCTTGTGATTGGAGCCAAACATCATAACTTTTGTTTTATTTGTATTTAAAACCAGGCGTTGAGAGTTCAACCAGTGTTGTACAGCACGAAAATCTGCAGTGAGGGCAGCATTTAGATCCAGGACCTTATCAGAGTGATAATAAATTACCAGGTCATCCGTGATAAAGAAGTGAGTGACCTGTGGTGACCAGCTCAGGAAGTTTATTGACTAATAATGAGAATAGAAGAGGGCCAAGATAGACTCCTGAGGGACCCCTAATGTTGATAACAGCACTGTCTGACATGGATGAATTAAACTTAACAGCTTGTGTTCTGTTGGAGAGGTAGCTTTGAACCAGGTAGTGACTGGGGAGAGAAGCCCAAGGTACTGAGGGCGGATAGTAGCAGAGAATGGTCAACCAGATCGAAAGCTTTGGTTAAGTCAATGAAGACTGCCCCTGTTAACTTTCCTCTATCCATATTGGTAACGATATCTGAAGTGAATTTTGCGTGTGCTGTCATGGTGCTGTGATGCTTTCTAAAACCATGTTGTGCTGAGCTTAGTAAATTGAATTTCTCAAGGTATTCAGTGATTTGCATGGATACTACTTTTCCAGGATTTTATTCAGAACAGACAAAATAGCAATAGGCGGTAATTTGATATGTCATTTTTACTGCCTTTCTTAAATACAGGAGTGACTCTGGCTGCCTTCCAGACTTTGGGACAATGCCACTGGAGAGAGATAGGGTGAAGATGTGCCAGGGGGCCAGAGATGTAGTAAGAAGCCATTTTAGTAGTCTTGGTTCTAGGCCATCTGAGCCAGTACTGGTGTTTTCAGAGAGTGACCTGAGCAGCTTTAGGACCTGATGCCTAGACACTTACCTGAAATAGAAGGGGTTGGTTAAGTTTGGGGGGTCCTTCAGATGCTGTGGGGTTAAACTGTGAAGCAGAGGATTGTGATGGGAGGGAAGCTGTGTAGGCAGATAAGTCAGAAAATTTTTGGTTAAAAGCATTTGCAATGGTAGTAGAATCATTACAGTGTACACCATGTAGGACCATATCTGAGGGAGTGACATCTTTAGCAGAACCTAAGAAGGACTTAATGTGACCCCAAAACTTGCGAGGGTCATTGGAAGAATTAATCAGCAGGTTTTGGCAGTATTTACTTTTGGCCTGCCTGATGCATCTTTTACAGTCATTTCTGTATTGTTTATACAGAATGAGATCTGACTGCAGTCCAGTTTGTTTGTACTTTTCCATTGATTGTCTCTAACTTTTAACTTTTGAAGCAGGTCTTTTTCAGCCACCTCGAATGCTGGCCCCTTACCTCCTTTTGACTGTAGGGAGGTGCTTCTTTTGATGTTGCCAACCAGTCAGAAATGAATTGAGGGCAGTATCAACATTGGTTGCGTGTATAAATGTTAGACCAGTCAACACAAGAGAGGTCAAATAGAAGGCTTGTTTGTCCAGGGCAGCATAGTTTGAAAACCTAATCAGACGCTGGGGAGGAGGAGGTGGACAGATCACATCGACAAAGTGTGGGGGAATGATCAGTGATTGAGTCAGCAAGCACTGTGGCATCTAGTACATGATCAGGTCTGGTGGTGAGGATCCAATCAAGTAGGGACCCTGAGTGCGAGTAGTAGTTCTGGTAAAGCCTGTGATAGTTTGTGTAGATTGTGCTTCTGTATTAGAGATTCAAGGATGCTGTGCTGTGGACCCAGCCAGTTAAGGTTCAGGTCCCCAAGGAGTAGAGCCTCATTTGATTTTACATTCTGGGAGACATATTGTAGCAAATTCTGAGACCACTCATCCCGCTTTGTAGGTGGATTATAGACACAAATGATGTGCAGCAGTTTTGAACCCAGTGCTAGGGTAGCGTGCAGAGTTTCACAAGGTGTTAGGGAATCAGTGCAGGGTAGGATGTTCAGGGATAGATGATTTTGTACATAATCAAGCCCCCCTTTGACCCATATGTCTTTCCTTAGAATGCTATAACCAGGCACAAGACAAGTGGCATCAGGCACCCAAGGCTTCAGCCAAGTCTCTGATAGGCATAAAATGTCAGGGTTAATCAGTTTAGCCCAGGCTTCGAGCTCAGCCAGGTGACTCGTGAGACCGGATATTCATGTGGGCTATAACCAGACCCTTTTTGTTGCAGCCGCTGCAGGGGTGAAGCGCAAACCATAGGGCCCGATTGGGTTCAATATCTCCGGCAAGCATAAGGAGCCTGGGCAAGGTGGAGAAAGTAGGTGGCAGAGAGAGTGCCTAGCTGGCGCTTGGTCTACGATAGTTCAAGAGATAGGAGGGATAGACAGATAGATACAGCCCTTTTGATGAGGATAGAGTGAGCAGGGTAGAATTTGAGTAATAGTACAGCAGGATGTTATAAAACCTGAAGTCACTATCATTGTTAGCGCAGGGATAAGTAGCAAGAGATGTAAAGTTGTTAGCCAGTTTAGACATAACAGGAGAGACAGGAGTATATACCTGGTGGTTAAGTCACAAGCCAAAAGAAATGATCAACAGCTGAGGTACAGAGTCACAGAATGTTAGAATTCCTGAAGGTGATGAACTGTGCCTGTGCATATGCAGGATGAGAAATCCTTTTGTCTGCATGCTTCTTTGTCATTCAAAGAGGTTGTTGAAAAGCCCACATACAGATCATGGAGCAGGTCAGACGAAATGTGGATTCAAGCAGACCTAGAGTCACTGAGTTTGTCAGACTTAGTTGCTTGACTTATGTTTTGCTAGGGATAGCTTCCAAAAAGTTGATTTTTAAATGAAAAATGCAGATACCTGGTGATGATGTTTTGCAGAAATCCAGTTCAGGAGACTTTCACGGATGTAGTGAGCAAGAATGGTGTAGTTACTCCAAGCAGAAAACCACGTAAATCCACAAAAACTAAGCTACAGATGCAGACAAGCAGCCACTACAGACAGGGTAGGACACTGACAGAAAAGCATTGCTTAGAAACAGCATTGCCTTCTCTTTTGGGTGCAAAAGAGACAAACAGTTGATCTGTCTTTCTGAGATCCTTCATCCTGTTAGTGTAGTATCTCAGAATCTGGTGAACGTCCATAGTATGGAGTAAATACTCCCCTTGATTGGAGTACTGCGTAAAGAAGGTAGGTAATTCTATGGACTGGTTCAGAGGAGACTCCGCTACCACCTTAGGGAGAAACTTAGGGTTAGTGCGCAGAGTCACACGCTCCTTGTGAAAAATCAAGTATGGAATTTTACACATAAGGGCTTGGAGCTCGGAAATTCTCTGAGCGAAAGTAATGGCCACCAGGAAGAGAGTCTTCCATGAAAGGAACTCCAAGTCTGTGGAAGCTGCTGGTTAGAAAGGAGGCAGAGTAAGTTTCTCAAGAACAAAGTTCAAATCCCAAGGAGGGGCAGGAGTACATATAGGAGGTCTCAAATGGAGGACCCCTCTAAGGAAAGTCTTAGAGACCTCCAGTTGAGCAAATGTCTTGTCTGCAAAGGGAACATGATAGGCTGAGATGGCTGCCATGTGGACTTTCAGAGAAGAGTGACTAAGACCCAGGTCAAAGAGATGGTGCAGGTACTCCAGCAGTAGCCCAGCCGAACAGGAAAAGGGTTCCATGTCTTTTGAAGCTGCCCAGATAGTGAACCTTTTCCACTTCATGGCGTAAGTAGATCTAGTAGAGGGTTTTCTAGCCTCTAGCAAAATCTTCGCCACTTGGGGAGGAACCCCAAAGCAAGTTTGAGCTAAGTCTGCAGGAGCCATGCATGAAGCTGAAGTGACCTGAGACCTGGATGGACCAGAGTCCCCTGATCCTGGGTCAGCAAACCTCGTGATAGAGGAAGAGGATGATCCTCTGAGTATTGTTGTAGAAGAGAGAACCAAACTTGCCTGGACCAGAAAGGAGCAATCAGAATCATTCGTGCTCCTTCTGAAACTAGTTTCTGCATGACTCGTGGGATGAGAGGAATTGGGGGAAAGGCATAGGCGAATCTGTCCTTCCAGTCTAGAGACAGAGCATCTCTTCAGAAAATGCTTCACTCTGGAATGAGCGAGCAGTAGTTGGGAAGCTTTGCGTTTAGAGGAGAAGCGAACAGGTCAACCTGTGGTGTTCCCCAGTGTAGGAAGATACCTTGTAGGACCCCCTGGTCCAGTTCCCACTCGTGAGCCAGAGTGGACGAGCGACTTAGCTTGTCTGCCAAAGTATTGTCGATTCCCGGAACATGAATTGCCATGAGGTGAAGGTCGTGTTGTGTTGCCCAATCCCAAACCCTCATTGCTTCCCTGCAAAGAGGGTAGGACTGAGTCCCCCCCCCCCATTTGTTGATGTACCAAACCACGCACAAATTGTCCATCTGGACGGCTAGGTGGCCGGGAAGAATGTAGAGGTGAAGGGCTTGGAGAGCATACAAAACTGCCCTAAGTTCAAGCACATTGATGTGGGAGTGTCTGTTCGAGCTTGGACCAGGAGCCCTGGGTCCGATGGGGACCGAGATGGGCTCCCCAACCTTCGCCCGAGGCGTCTGTGGTTAGAGTCTGGGAGGGGGGAGGAAGAAAGAAAGGAACTCCCCGAAGCAGATTCTCTCAAACCATCCACCATTGCAAGTCTCGAAGCATCAGTGAGGAGACTAGAACTGGGTGATCTAAGTTGTCCACCAACTGATCCCATTGGGAGCGGAGTGTCCACTGAAAAACCCTCATGTGGAGCCGAGCGCGAGGGACTGTTGAGATAGCAGCTGCCATGAGCCCAAGAAGGCGAAGGACCGATCTTGCACTAACCCGCCTGCGGCCGGACAACAGACTTACTTGAGTCTGGAGGGTTGACACCCGGTCTGGTGGTAGGAAGGCCCTGCCAATGGTTGTGTCTAAAATCACCCCTATAAACTAGTCTCTGGGATGGTATCAAGTGAGACTTGGAATGGTTGATGGTAATACCCAGGCAGGCAAAAACCTGCTGGGTAAGAGCTAGGCAGTGCAGGAGTTCCTCTCTGGACAAGGCCGCCAGGAGCCAATCATCCAGGTACGGGAAAACCTGCACCCCCCGAGTATGCAGGTAGGCTGCCATCACCGCAAGGCATTTGGTAAATACTCGGGGAGCCAAGAATAGGTCAAAAGGAAGTGTCTTGAACTGGTAGTGGTCCCCCTGGAACACAAAAAGAAGATATTTGCGGTGAGACGGGTGAATGGAAATGTGCAGGTAAGCTTCCTGCATATCCAGAGCACACAGCCATTGTCCCAAATGGAGGAGGGGCAGAAGGCTCTGCAAAGAGAGCATTCTGAACCTTTTGTATTCCACAAAAAGATTCAGGGAACTGAGATCTAGAATGGGTCTTAGATCTCCTGTCTTCTTTGGGACCAGGAAGAAGTGGGAATAGTAACCCGTCCCTTGAAGATGAAGAGGGACGGGTTCTATTGCTTCTTTCAGTAACAGAGCTGAAATCTCTTCCTGGACCAAGAGAAGATGTTCCTGTGAATACGATGACTTTTGGGGGAGGTGGCGAGGTGGTTTCTGTAGAAACTCTATTGAGTGTCCTTCTGCAATCAGCTGGAGCACCCAAGAATCTGATGTTATCCTCTCCCAGCCTGGAAGGTGGAGGGAAAACTTCCCTCCTACTGGCTCCTCCAGGAAGCCCGGAGGCTGTGGGAGAGGAGAGGAGTCAGGTGGTGTGAGGCAGCGCCGCAGCTGAAGCGCCCGCTGCTTTTTTGGGCAGGGGGCTTAGCAGCTGTGGGGGCCCGATGTTTTGTGGCCCGCTTTCCCTGGGGTTTCGCCTTGGGCCAATTCCATCTGCAAAAGGGACGGCGCTGAGGCTGGTTGGGATGGTACATGGAGTCAACGGACTTTAGTGCCATCCCCTTCTCCTGCAAATCGGTGATGATGTCCTTGACATCGCCACCGAAAAGCACCGACCCCTGGAAGGGCGATTCCTGGATAGCGGACTGCACTTCCGGGACCAACCCTGACACACGGAGCCAAGCATGATGACGTAAGCCTATGGCAAAAGCTGAGCTCCATCCAGCAGTGTCCACTGCATCATAGGTCGCTAGAAGCATGTGTTGACTGGCCGAACGTGCAGAGCGGACAAGATCAGCCAACTCCTGCTTGACCTGAGAGTCCGGCAGGGAGTCCAATTTGGCTTCCACCTGAGTAAGAATGGCCTTCTGGTAATCCCCCATATGACCGACATAGTTCAGGGCCCTGATTCCCAGCGTGGAGGAAGCAAAAATCTTCTTACCATACTGGTCCAGTAGGCGGGATTCTTTGTCAGGTGGCGATGAGCTAAGGTGTTTTGGGTTAGCCGACCGGCCGCGAGCGGCGCTAATCACTACCGAGTCAGCACGGGGGTGAGAATCTAAAAAGTCAACACCCTCGGGAGCCTGGTATAGCCGGTTCGACTTCCACAGAAGTGGGGCTAGAGCCGACGGCTGTTTTCAAATGGTGGTAACAAGGTTGGCATGAGGCTCTATCCAGGGTGGCACCAAGGTGGGAGCTGTCACGGGCAGATCCAGATGCTCGGCAAGTTTCATCCACTGAGGGTCTGGTTCCAAAGACTGCCACTGATGAACCTCCTGGATTTTGCAAAACAACTCCATAAAGGAAGGATCTTCTGGAGGTGACTTCAGAGGATTCCTTGGCCTGGGCTTTGGCGGAGAGCGTGGCTCGTCATCCCTTTCGCAGCAACCGTTGGAAGAGTCCAAAGGGGAAGAGGAAGAAGAAGAAGAAGAAAAAGACTCCCTTTCCTGACCCGTGGGAGGAATGGACCCCTTGGGAAGCCCTCGAGGAAGCGTGTCCTGCACCTCTCTGGACCCAGAGGGATTAGCCTTGGTGTCTGAAGGTGGTGAGAGAGTGTGCCGCTGTGGACGTATGGGAACCAGGACCGGCACCGTCGTCGGTAGGTGGCTTTCCACCTCTCTGGTGAGCTGAGCCTTGGCCTCAGCCCACCAGGAGGCCAGAGTCTCCTGCAAATCCACCGGCAGCTGAGGAGGTGGTGGAGGAGGAGGAGGAGGGGGATAAGGGTATGGACTATATCCATATGGAGAGTATCTGAAACCCGGTGGCAGAAAACCAGGCATCGGATATTGTGGCGCCGGGTACTGCTGTGTCGGGAAGACCGGCATAAGGTACTGTGGTGCCGGATACTGCGGTCCCAGATACGAAGGCGTTGGATAGGATGGAGGGTATCCGGGAGCCGGAGGAGCTGCCAGAGCAGACGGCCCGGCTGGAGGCCTCACGGGCGGGTCCAGGTTGGAGGGCCCGGAGGGCACGGAGGGCGGAAGACCCGGCATCGGGGCGACATCCGGGAGCGGGATGTCGGCTGGAATCTGTAAAACCGGCATCAGGGCCAGCATCAGAAGTCCCGGCCGGAGGTCCCGCGCCAGAGGTCCCGCATCAGATCTGGCAGACCCGAGGTGGACGGTCTGATGGAGGAGGAACCCCAGCCGGGATGGAGGGGAAAATCCCCGGGTCAGGCTGGGGGAGACTGTGGTCCCTAGAGGGCAGCGGTTCGTGGAGAGCCAGAGACGATGGACGGGGTGGTCTGGCATCGGTCTTTCGCTGAACGGACGCCGATGAACTGACTTGCGGTTTTTCAGTGAGATCTGGGTGGGCGCCGGAGGAGCCGGTGTCTGACTTACAGGACCCATCACCGAGGCAGACCATGATGGAGGCGGCCTGGTCCGTGGGAGAGAGAGCCGCAGCCACCACGAGGTCATGCCACTTACCAGCCTTTTCTCCGCCATGACGCCGGAAGAGCTGATTCAGCTTACCGAGCCTCCCGTGCCAATAGGCCATGAAGCTACAGCCATACTGGGGGTGGAGGCCTCCAGTAGCCCGGAGGCACCCGAAGGGCCCAAACGTGAGCCAGACAGGTGGGCTGACGCCGCCTCAGAAGCCTCTGAGGCGGCCGTCAAGGATTGGTCCCCCAGAAGGGATGTTACCTGGAGCACGGCGACTCCCGAGGGAGTTGTGGTGGAGGAGCCCTTGTCCCAGTGCCTCTCCTTGTCTTTTTTCTTCCAATGGCCTTCAGGGGAAGTGGACGCCTGCTGCAGTTTTTTGAGTTCCTTCTCCATGGAGCTTATCTTTTTCTTCAGAATGTGGGCTTTCAGGGACTGCTGCCACCTTTTCCAGGTAGCCGCGTTAAAACTGAGGCAGTGCTGGCACTTTTCAACCGGGTGATCGGAGCCTAGACAGAACAGGCACAGGGAATGGCCGTCCTTGTGTGGGAGTTGGACGCCGCACGAGTTGCACTTTATTTTGTGCTCAGAGGGTATAGGGGACTACATACGCCAATGGATGTACTGACGATTGATCAAAAGTTAAAATACTGTAAACCGACTAAAAGGGAGGCTGACGAGAGAAGAACTTTCTGCAAGGCACTGCACGAGCTAACGGTGGGAAAGAACAGGGAGGGCGGGCGTCACGGACCACCCCTTTATACTGACATCTCCTGACACTGGTCACCTGACCTGGGGGTGGTCCCTCAGCAGGGACTGCTAGCTAGAAATTTTTCCATGGGGTCCTGCCACCTGCCAACGTCAGTCCTATATGTAATTACCTACTGCAAGAGCCCTCTCAAAGTAAGATCATAAAATTCTTTTGTCACACTATATGTGTGACCAAAGAATTCTTAGTTCACCCATAAAAATTTTTAGCCAGCACAAAAATGTCAATTTTATGTGTGACCATAAAATTCTTTCTTCACACTTTATGTGTGAACAAAGAATTATTGGCCCGTGACAGTAAAATTGGGCTGCTCGCTAAGTTGGTAACTAAAGAATTTTGGGGTGCCCATAAAATGTATTTCTGGGTCATTATTTTGGAAAATGAACCCCCAAATCTAACTTAATTGGTCCTGTTTAGCTAGGTGATAGCCTATAAAAGGGCTGTTGCCTTGGCTCTCAATTCTGTCGCACCAATTCATGTATGACACAGGTCTTCTTGCTTAAGATCCCCCTGGTTTGACAGGGAGGTTAGGGAGATGAAGGCTTTGGGTCACAGATCAGAGTGTTGTTGGCAGAAATCAATGGCAGATGGGACAGACTGGCTCTACAAATTCACTACGGTGAATATCAGAGGGCAATCTCCAGTAAGAAAGTAGCATTTCTGTCCAGGGAGATTGAGGCAGGGGGGGACAGACTGGCTCAGTTCTTCTGGATGGTACAGAGGCTGTTACATCCAGCCTGTCTCCAACTGGTGGAGGTATTTTCATCTGCTCAGTGTTAGTGGGTAGACTGGTGGACGTCATCTATCTTGGCCTCAGCAAGGCGTTTAACTCTGTTCCTCATGAGGGCCTGTTGAATAAGCTGGGAGAAATGGGGGTGGGGAACCAGATGATCAGATGGATAGGCAATTGGCTCCAGGACTAGACCCAGAGGGTCATGGTTGGTGAGATAGTCTCACTCCCAAGGAGGGTCATTAGTGGGGTCCCTCAGGGATCAGTCCTTGGGCCCCTCCGATTCAATGCCTACATCTTGGACACAATGAAGAGTATCAGGAGTGAGATGAATCTCTTTGCGGATGACTCAAAACTGGGGGCGGTGGTGGATGGGGAGAAGGGGAGGGTGGTCCTACAGGGGGACCTGGAGGCTCTGGAAGGGTGGTCTAGAAAGTGGAAGCTGAGATTCAATGCAGGGAAATGCAAGGTACTGCATCTGGGAGCCAGAAACCCGGGCCAAGTGTACACCCTGGGGGGTGCAATGCTACAAGTCTCAATGGCTGAGAGGGACCTGGGGGTGGTGGTGGATGTCAAGATGAACAACTCTGAGACTTGTAGGAGGGCAGCGGCCAAGGTCAACAGGATTCTGGGATGCATCGCTAGGGGGATCACCTCCAGAAGGAAGGAAGTGATGCTCCATGTGTATAACTGCTTGGTGAGGCCACACCTCGTGTACTGTGTGCAGTTTTGGAGGCCACACTTAAAGAGGGACATTGAACTCCTGGAGATGGTCCAGAGGAGGGCAACCAAAATGACCTGGGGCTTGGGAGACTGAACTCATGGGGAGAGGCTCAAGAGCTAACATGTACACATTGGAAGAAAGAAGGGACCGGGGACATGATAGAGGTATTCAGGTACATGAAGGGGCTAAATAGGGAGGAGCAGTCATAGTGCACCGAAGGAAGAAGGGGGGCAACTAGAGGGCATGGGTGGAAGCTGGAGGGGGAGATTCAGGGAGAAAGGAGGGAGGTGCTTCACTGAGAGGGTGGTGGAGCCATGGAATGCGCCCAGGGGCTGGTGGAGGCAGAGATGGTGGAGGGGTTCAAGAGGGGTGGGACAGGTACAGGGGAAGGGTTCTGGAAGCAGAGTCCTGTGCAGCGGGAATATCCGGGACTGGGAAGGGAGAAGCCAGAGAGGGCGAGGGGGGGGGGCAGCAAGGTCAGTTCCCAGGGTGGGGGATGACCAAGCAAGCAGACACGAAAGACCATTAGGCCTATTCTGCTGGCATTTTAGTATGTTTATATGTTAAGAGTTTGCTCAGTTCTTCTTCAACAGAGTCTTCTTTCAGGTGTGGGATAATCTCAACTGGGCTGTTGCAACTCAGTAGAGTTGGGTAGGTTGTCTCAAGGAGCACATCTTCTGTTTGGTGCAAGTTTAGGCTGGTTTCAGTGGAGGAGGTATGTGGGGTGATTTCTGAGCTGTACTCCACTTATTGTGAGCTGGAACCAGGCCTAACATGCCTCCTAGTGAGTTGTGTTTGATTTTTGGGCCCAGTGTTTGCTGAGATAGTCCAGTGTTTCCTCTCAGAGAAGTCTTTCTAAGTGCTTTGAAGTAAGCTATAATACCTGACAGGGTGGGCTTTATTGGAAAATACCAGACTGCCCAGGGGCATAATGAGGCCTGATGCAACAGGCAGAGGGCCTTATAGCCCGTGGAAGGTCCAGTATTTCCCAATTAAGCCCACCCTGGAGGGTATTATTGCGCTTAGAAAATGGGCACTGTAAAAGAAAATAAGTTTAATAAAAAATGTTAATAAAAAATTAATTTAAAATAAGATTTGTAATAAAATAGTTCCTCTGCCTGCTTTACAATGAAGGCCTTTAGTCCTAGTAGAGCCTCTGTAGTTACCCCCAAACAATGCTGGTTGTATGCAGTTGCCACCTCCACAGTAGCCCCCCCTCCACTGTCTTCACTTTTCTGTTGTTTTCTTTATTGATGCTTTTTTGCACTGTTTCTTTTAATACTGGGGCAGGAAATGTTGCAGTTGCAGTCAGGAGGAGAAAGCGTGGTGTATGCTTTCCTTTGTGGTTTCACTTATATCTCCCCCCTTCCCACGCCAGGCTGATAATAAAATAAATATCATGTTCCTGTGAAATCCATGAGGAGATACATTTTATTTTCCCCGATGAAGTTTTATTCACAGGTTTGAGCTGTATAGGTGGTGGGTGGGCTGGCAGGTGAATGGCTGCACTAGCATCCTGCCGAGGTGGGACATAACATCTAAAGCTTAAAATCAAGGAGCCAGGTAAAAAGGTAAAATAATCTTGTGAAAAGAGGTTGCGGTATTTGTTTACTTGAGCTGGGATGCTGAGCGTCGCTAGTTTTGATAGTGTTGGCGGTAGCATTGGTGTGCAAGACTGAGCTTCATTTCAGTATTGGAGTGGGTGGATGGCTTTCAAGAAGGCAGAGTTATTTTTTTCTATAGAAATGTGGGCGTATCTTTGGAATGAGATTTGGTTTTTTAGAGGAATAAATGGCAGCAAACTTTGTGGGCAGGGTTTGTGTGTGTGTGATAGGGCAGACTCCATTTTGTCAGCTGCGTGAACAGTTGAAGGCATGGCCATTGAACAGAAGCGCTGTCCAATACAATTGCAAGGGTTGGGGGGGCTGACTTACTCGTTTCTGTTGTCTTCCCCCTCCTCCCAGTTGTATACCATTATTGCTTTTTTTTTTTATCATTTTCACAGTAGCATGGTTGCGAGATGGTGTCTACCATTGACAGATGTACCTCAAGCAGGACCCCTGATCAGAAAAAAATAATGCAGATCATAGCATTTGTGATGGAATTGGTGACTGGCAGTAGACTGTGTTTGGGCTTCGAGGTAAGCATGGTCTGTGCTACTGAAACCATAAGGTTATTTAAAAAAATGTTTAACTCGGTTAAAGACTATGAAAAAATGAGTATGTGGCACAGGTTGGGGGGTTGGGGCTGAACCTCTTGCTAAGAGAGAGAAAAAAATGGTGGCTATTTAAAACTTAAAATTCCATTGACACAGTGATAATGGTTATCAGGTCGGTTGGCACTGGCACTTTTAATACCTGGGCTCTGTTGTTTGATCGACGCCCACCTTTCCAGGGCTATCAGACAATCAGAGTCCAGGAATTTCTCAGCCCATTTTCTAAAGAGACATTAGTGAGACGCCTCCTGAAAAAACATCTTTGGACCTAAACTGCTTGGCAAATTTTAGACCAGCCTCTAACCTTCCATTTTTAGGAAAGGTTAGTGAGAAAATAGTGGCTCTCCATTTTAAAGACTTTTTTTTAATTTCCAGATCTTGAAATCCAGGATGAGCATCACAAAACTTCCCACATCTTGAGAACTTGCTACCTGGATCATGCATGCAATTTTTTGGGGGCAATTTCCTCAAACAGCAATAAAGTTATTAAAATGTAAAAAGTTCCGGTTATCATCAAACAGACTGCTTAAACCTAACTAACAGTTTACTTTATATTGAAGATACCATGAATGATTGTGTTATGGCTTAATCATCTTATTCACTTTTTGTTATAGTTGCTTATTGTTCTACATTACAATTTAGTTTTGCCTGTAGTTTGCAAATATTTGTGCTGCATTCCTGATAATTTATTTTCTTCCTTTCCCTTTAAGCATGTCAGTGTATATTTGTATAAAAGATGACATATAAAATAAAAAAAAAATAGAGAATACTGGATGGGAAACTATGCACAACCAGTGTGTTCTGTCACAGAGGGGTTCTGATTCCCTCTGACCTTGAGAGCAAAGCTCTAGGGGTCCATGGGAATCAGAACCCCGAGGTGGCAAAACACACTGGTTGTGCATAGAGTTGCTCATCCTGTATTTTTTATAGTGTATAGTACTGTGTGAAATATGTGTTTGTGAGTTCTTTTACTTTCAAAATTAAACTGACTCAAGCAGTCTCTGGAGGTTCTAGAATGCTGTTCTACCACAGTAGGGTAGAATCACATTCCATGAACTTTGAACTGTGATACAACAGCATTTTGAAAGGGATGGATTCCTATACAGAACAACACTCCACTATACACTGTTGCATGATATTGTAATAGCATTATCTAGCACCTGATTGATTTATTTACTTACTCATCTTATTTAGTTTTTGTTACTGTTGCTTATTGCTTTATGCTTCAGTTTCTCTCTAGGCACATGGCATCTCACAGTATGAGTGTGCATGTGTGTGTGTGTGTGTGTGTGTGTGTGTGTGTGTGTGTGTACACATAGGCCGGGATATTCAAAGGGGTTGCACCATGCACAACCCCCATGCACCCGGCGTAATATTCAAAGGGAATGTTGCGGCGCAGCACCGTGCCCAGGGCACATTACATATTATATGTGCGGCACAGATGTAGGGACGTGCCCATGCACATGCGGCACATCTCGATATTTAGCCCAGGATGTGCGGTGCATATGCTGCCACAACCCCTACATGCACCGCACACTGGTGCATGAAGCTGAGCCGAAAATAACAGGCTCAAATGCTGGCCACCCACAGGTGGGCAGCTGTATTGCTAGGCACAACACAACAACCACCAGCCATGGGTGGTCACCCACCCAGCAGGACCACGTCCACAAGCGCCCTGTCCCCCCATAGTCCAGTGCCCCCCTCACCCCACATGCATGATCGTGGGCAGTTGTAATAATAAAGTAATCCTGGTGGTCTAGTGGTCCCCTCTATGCCCGATCATGGGCAGTTGAAATAATACAATAAGCCTGGTGGTCTAGCGGTACCTCCTATGCCTGATTGTGGGCAGTTGAAATAATAAAATAAGCCTGGTTGTCTAGTGGTACCCCCTTCCCCACCCACCCACACAGGGCTCCGGCCACCCAGCACCCCTCACCATTGGCGGGTGGCAGCACCCACCTGCATACCGCCCGGCCACCCGATGAATGACAGTGTACAGTATGATCTGTACGCCCATTGGTCCACAGGGTGGACCAATGGGCTTGCAGACCATACTGTACTACACAGGACCAGATATGTGAATGAACGCATTGCTAGTGCCACATTAGATGAAAACTACCCCAGTACAGTAGCATCAGTAAAGGCATATAATATAAACATCTACTACTGATCATTTCCTCTGAGAATTCTTTCCTTAGAAAACATTCAAATGCTACACAGCTATAAAGTTACAATGCTACAAAGCTAGAACAAGTTAGTAGAACAAAGTTAGTAAAAGGCTACAAAGTTAGAACAGACAACAGAAAAAAATCTAGCAGAACACTGTCCATCAAATGTAATATAGAGCCAGCCCACCAGAGCAGCAGTAGTGCTACTGCCTGCAGTTCTGTTGACCCATGTTTGGAGGTGAACACAGTGTGTCAGAAGTTTGGCTGGGAGGTGGTAGACTGAGTGTCCTATGAACAGCTCTTCTCCTCCTGGAGGGGGAGCATTGTGGTTCCCCAGCAAGTCAGCAACACCCAGTGGAGGCCGGGTGTGCAACAGCTGGGACCACTCTTCAGTGGGGAAGTGATGGCAGATGTCTATAGGTCAGGTGCAGGAGCATGCCTGACCTGCACCATCATCATTGCATGTCCATGCCTCCAAGGAACTTATGTGGAAAACCCTAGGCTGGTAGCACTGTGATGCCTCTGGATCTCTGCCAAATGATGTCCCAGGTGCGAGCCTCAGCTGGGGCCTTTGGTGGAACTTGGTCTCTCCCCCTTCCTGGTGGGGGAGCCCTACCACAGGGGGACAAGCTGCAGGCCTCCCCAGTCTGGGCAGCTTGGGAAGATGCCAGGTGTGAGGGTGGGGTGCTGAGACTGGGTAAATCCCCTGCCCATTCCAGGAGCAAAAATAAGAGTTAAAAAATTTAATATATGCAGAAGGTAATCTGCATTAGGGAAGGCTTTGGTATGGACCAGGATTTTACATGTATGTAAATGCACAGTTCTGTAATCCAAGAGCAGTTTTCTTCTGCCTTTGATATTGTGATGTTTTTACAGACAAACAAAGGGAAATATCAGGGGGCACAATGTTATGGTATTTGTTTTACCATAATCCTAATGAATCCTTTTAAACTGCATGTCATAGATAACACACTTAGCTAAAGTACTGTCAGCATAATTTTCTGTGGTCAGCTAACTGCTCCTGCCCCCCCCCCCACACAAGTGTAATGTAATACGAAATAATATGAAAATTTGAAATACAACAATATATTCATACAATCATAGGTTTCATTAGATTTTGATTTAAGCAAATTAAATCTTACACATAATCGCATCTCACTCCTTTCTAGGTATTTATATCTTCTAAAACATCACCTAAGTGGTGAGATAGAAGAGTGTATGTGCATGTCACTGAGGTATGTACTCACTTGAACAATAAATCTATTTGCCAATCCAACACTAGTGAGTGAGGTGAGGCAATATAAAAGAAACCACAAATGAATGACAAATAAATGAAAAACATCAGCATTTTTGAGTCTGCATATTATTACCTATAGACCACTTCCCAAAACATATAGCTTCCCAATCCTATTGCCTTATTGTACTTTAGGGTCACAGCTGGCATCAGCTGAATGTTCTAGCGTTAGATCTTTGTTACAAGTGATGGGGCGGACATGTCATTTCTAGATGAGAGCTGCAATGACTTCTCAAATGATCCTGATGTTTTGTCTGTTTGTGTTGGCTAGCCCGGTTGACATGTACTATCTTGTTTTCAGTGGTACTTACTTCTACCCATTTAACCAGCTGGGTGAACTGAAGCACTGGGAGGTTACGTGCCTTTCTCAAGGTCACAGAGTAAGTAATAAGCTGTAGTGGAATCTGTGATCTCATGGTTCCTGAGACAGGGATCTTACCAGCAGACCACATTGTATCTTAATGCTTCAAAATGTGTAACTCTGCTTAAAAACAGCCGAGGATGGCAAGAATGACACCGGGACCACACGAGGGGGTGGAAGAGATTAAATATGCCCTTTAAAAGTATTCTCTTGTTTGTGCTACTTATTTAAATTAGGCCACTGGACCTGCCATTATCACTGAGTCACTTGACTTGTCAAAACAGTAGCTGATGTAGAGTGGAACAGATTGATCCCATTAAGGACAAAATGCAATGATCCCTTTAGTTTTCCATGGCACCTGGTTGCTTATGGTTACTTTATTTCTTACCTATGCTGTCCTGTCATTGTAGCTGTTTTATTTCTGGGGAGCTCTTTTGGTTTATTATGCATTATTTATATGTTGTTTTCCCTTACATCGTATGGTACACGTGTTACCTTTCTTGTGAGGCAAGGTAACCAAATATTTCCTAAACTTTTAGAAAGCTAATCAAGTAAAGGAAATGCTTTAAAAAAATACTACTTCAGAAATTCCAGGTAAGAGGCACTCCATATGATTACTGTTTCATTCTGGTTAGAAGGATAATTTTACACTTTTCCACATGTTATAATACAACATATCTCATGCAATGAAGCTTATTAGCATAGAATAAATTGGAGAGTTGAAAGAGCTGAACAGCTCTGACCAAACAGAGGTGGTGAACACTTAAGTAAAAAAAAAAATATACATATCTGAAGCTATTTTGCAGTGCCCAGTCCCATCTTTGGCATGCTGCACAACACCCACATTAGTTTTGTCATCCATTTCGAACAGACTGCCTAGCTGTTTTATCTATTCAGGACAGATACTCGCTCCCCCTGCCCTGATGGCTCCACTTCTGCCTACACATAACTTTTATCATGATGGAAAGACTGGCATGGCCTGGGATTTGTCATATGTTTTGTAGATTTTGTATTCTCATCATAAACCCCAAAATGAATAACAAGAGCCACATTAGATGGACTTTACTGGAGGATTCCAGTATGGCATGCACTCAAAACCATGCCATTAGATTTTGGAATTATATTTCTAAAATGCAGAAATGGAAATGATTTAACAGCAGAATACAATGGAATATTTCCAATGAGAGAAAGACAGATTGACAGACAGAGAGAAGAGAGAAAGATCATGAGAGAAATGGAGATGCAGATATCAATAGATTAAAAGACAGAAAAATATTAGAACTGTATAAATAACAGTGCAATAGATATAGAAACACATTTTATTTTTGTACTTATCACATGTAAAAATAAACAGATACTCATCTGGGTGGTCAGTAAAAAGTGTGAAAACAAAAATGCTGACACCCAGAATTGTGATGCCAAAAGGGCAAAACTGGAATAGCATCAAAAGTTTGACCCCTTCCCTAAAGTGCTATGACCTCTGAGTTAGTTAATAGTACAGGGGTGGAGGGGGAAAAGCCCCCCTGCAATGGGGTGTGCAGGGGCGAAGCCCCCCACAAAAAAATAAAAAGTCTGCATTCTGGTTTCACCCTTTGTGACTCATGATTCCTAGTTTGCGCTTAGGGATTTGCCCTTATCACATAAAACCCTAATCTGAATATACATAACTTTTTTCGCCCAAATCAATATATACTGCTGACAAGTTTCTATTTGTGAATTGGCTCAGATGCACAATTTATTACCAAACATATGTATAGAAATAGCAGCTTTTTTAAAAATGTCCCTCTCATTTTAATGATTTTGTTTTCTTAGAGTAGCTACAGTCACAAACAAAATTAATGAATCACGCAAGTACAGAATCATATCTCAGTGTCAGTAGGCAGTTTTCAACTATGAACATATTTTATCCAACTGATCTCTTTCTCTCTCTCTCTCTTTCTCTCTTGCTCTCTCTGTCTCGCTACATTTTTCTACTCTGACAGAACTCTTTAGTAATCAATAAAGTATAATATTTATTTTACTTAGAAAGTGTGGAGTCAGGTTTTAATTGAGCTCTGAAGTTGTTTACTCTGACTTTTTCTGAATTAATGAATTATTAGTCTAATTTACTGTGCGCGTGTGTGTGTCATATATTATATCAGCTTGACTTATTTTTGAAGTATTAAACTAATACTCAGGCAGTCTTTTTTTTGTTAAAGAAAATACACCAGTTAGTAATAAGTAATCCAGGACAAGTTGCCCTTAAAATGCTCCCAATACTACATTTTAAAATGTTTGATACGTATGTTGAGCCTTTTGTAAGAGGTATCTGTACTTGTTAAATAAAAGTGTTTGCATAATATTTAATTCATTTTAGAGCCACAAACAAGGCAAACTGGGCATGCTAATGCGATTGGAATACTGAATTGCACAATTCACCCACTCAATTTGCTTATTCTATTTTCATTGGTTTTCATGTTTAATTTACAGAAGAAATTAGGTAGCTTACATCATGATTAATATTTTATTTTTTATATCTACAAAGAGTAGTCTATTACAGAACCAATGTCTTAGCTGAAACATTTAATATTCATTTCAGCCCCGGTCACTTCAGCCTTTCAGGTCCCAAATGCTAGCTCAGTGTAGAAAGACAACCAAATGCACAAAATCAGTCACTTTAAGCAAAGGCTGCCAAGGCTGCACAAAGTGAAAGGGTTTGACAGGGGTTTAAACCTGCAGAATAGCCTGGCTTCATGTCTTCCAAACCACGTGGGTTACATTTTTGTGCAAAACAGACATTAATAGTAAAATCCTTGTTTGTACTTCCACTGCAGGCTGCATTATATATCTATAGCCTGCATTAACCAGTATTGCCCATTCTATTGTGTTTCAGCTGTGCACAACTTTTAGTTTTATGTTATTCCCAAAACATTTTTCCACAGGACCTTAAAAGCTTGTAACACTTAAGAATGCTTTTATACAGACAACAGTTAAAAAAGGCTCTAAATGTGAAATCAGAATACACCCCACCTTGTGGCAGAAACCACAGAATAAAGATGTTTGCAAAAACTGTAGAGAAAGAAATTATGGCATTATTTGACACATACTAAGGTCACAGAATCTGAACAGGGAGGAGAGAGCAGCATTAAGATCACTACAGCAGGACAGCAATATAATTATTAAAAAAAGAAGACAAAGGGGGTGGTATAGTTATACAAGACAGGGAAATGTGTAAACAAGTGTGTTTGAAACTGATAGATGACCAAAGAAACTATCAGAAACTAACAATTGATCCAATGGAGAAACTGCAACAGGAAATAAAAGAGATGTCTGAATATGTAGATATGGGATGGTCAAAAGGATGGAAGGCTGACTTATTGGAGAATAAATATCCTAGAACTCCAACTTTTTATAGTTTACCTAAAATCCATAAAGACATCAATGTTCCACCAGGGAGGCCCATAGTATCACAGATCCAGTCCATATCTGAACTTTTTTCAAGATACATAAATGTCAATCTGCAACCTTTAGTGGAAGAAATGAGTACCTATTTAAAAGATTCAGGAGCTATGGTACAAAAAATGGAACAACTATCAGAAAGAGGGATACCAGAGGGTGCCACATTAGTAATATGGGATGTATCAGGCCACTATACTTCAGTTCCACATAGGGAAGGGGTCCGATCAATGGGGAAAATGTTAGATAAGAGGGGACCCAAAACAGAACTACTGCAGGAACTGGCACAGTATATATTAGAAAATAACTATTTTGAATTCGATGGAAAATATTGCAAACAAATACGGGGTACAGCCATGGGTAGTACCATGGCACCAGTGTATGCAAATTCATATATGTATGAATTTGAAACTAAATTTGTGCTAAATAATATAGAAAATAAACAGTATGGAAACATACATATCTGGTATAGCTATACTGATGATATATTTTGTAGCTGGATAGGCTCAACAGAAGAATTACAAGAATTTAATAATTTATTAAATGGGTGGGACCCAAATCTGCAGTTCACAATGAACTATAATAAGAAAAATATTCCATATTTAGATTTCGACATACAATTGGTAAACAATAAAATTGAAACCTCATTGTATCGTAGGCCCACTGACAGGAACATGACATTACATCATAACAGCTACCATGAAGTAAAAATAAAGGATAATATCCCTTTCTCACAAATGGTGAGAATAAAAAAAAATTGAAGTACAGAAATAGATTATTTAAATAATCAAAGTGAAATAATGGACAGATTCAGAACTAAGGGCTACCCTAATAATGTTTAAAAAAGCACAATATAGAATTTAAAATGAAAATAGAAGAGACCTACTGAGGGAAGGGGGTAAAGAGGAACCACAGGATTGGATGGTACTGTCAGTTCAGTATAATCATAAAATGCCTCAGATAAGACAGATAATAAACATTAGCATCTAGTGGCAGGTGATAACCTCAGCGTGAGATAACTACAAAATAGACTTAGCATAGCTGCAATGAAAGTAAATAATTTAAAAAACAGGTTAGTAAAACCACAATTTAAGGAAGTGGAAAGTAGTGATGGACAACTCCTATTGGGCCCACTAGAACCAGGGATGACTTGCTGTGGGAGATGTTCAGTATGTAGACATACTAGTAAAAAATGTTTTTTCCAGTACTGCATACAGGAGAGAAGCATATCATTAGAGTGCACGTAGATTGTAATAGTGAAGGGTTAATTTATGTAATGCAGTGCCCATGTGATAGGCGGTATGTAGGGCAGACAAAAAGAACGCTAAAAATATGGATACAAGAACATAAAAGAGTTATCTGCAGAAAAGATGAAAATTCCCATGTAGCAGTACATTTTAATAATGTAGGACACAATGGGGCTTCTTTAAGATTCTGGGGACTTGAAATTGTCAAACCACCAATTAAAGGGGGAAATTATAAAAACAAAAGATTGATTGCAGAAATGAAAAGGGTATTTAACTTAAAAATGTTAGATCTAGAAATTGGAAAGAATATAGAAACCAACTGGCAGGCCTGTGGTTGAACAGATATAAGGTTGCAAGGTGCAAATTAAGGGAACTGTAAATATAACAACAGTTATTTAGAAAATATATAACAAAAATTTTTTTTATTTGCCTACTGCCCATGGTCCCACATGCCCTCCGGCTTTGGGGCCTAGCCCCTTTCCCCCTGAGAACCTAGGCTAAGCACTCTGTTTTTCTTCTCCCCTCTACCCATTTTTTAACTTTTTTGTCTAACATAAAAAACTGTATTATCCATCAGAAACCAATGCATAAAAAAAGTGGGTAATATATGTAAACGAATCGAATGGTAATTTTCTGAATTAAAACAAAATTAAGGTATACAAGGTTTTGCAGAAATCAGTGCTAAAAAAGGAGTGTAGCATGTTTATAGAAATAGAATGGCATATTATTGTGCACAATGAAATTAACGCAGAGTGAACAAGAGGGTCATACTGAAAGGAAAAGAACATAGAAAGAAGAATAGAATAACAAGATTAACTTTACAAGTGAAAGCAGGGCTTTGGCAGGCTCGAATTCGTATCTGTGGTTCAACATTAAGGCATATATAGTTTTCTAGAAAACAGCATGAATATATGCACTATATGTATGTAGGAATGAAATAGCATATATATATTGTGAGCTATGTTATGCACAAAAAGTGTACATGACCAGTATACTGACTGAGATTATAAAAAAAGAAAAAAGACGGAATGAAGTACTGAATTATGTGCTCTACTTCCAAGTCTATCACTGTGTGAGTACGGCTTGCCTTGCAGGGAATCCAAGCTTCCCCATGTGTGAAACTGTTTCTTAACAAGAGAGTCCATAAGTGAGAGATTGGCACAGGATGATGTAGTCACCGCAGCTGGATTACTGCAAGGCGAGCTGGAGAGAAAATGAAGAGAAGTCTCTGGCATCTCAGGCAGTTCGCATCACCATTTTGCTTTGGCGGGAGACGTGGTACAGTTAATATGCTTTAAGTAAAGAAACTGGCTTCAAAAAAGGATTATGATCTAACAGGTAAAGCAAATAATTTGAATATGTGCTAAATTGTAAAGCTGTAAACAAACAAGTAACATAGAGGGGATTGAGTAAAAACAATTTCTGTGATGCTTTGCAGTTGAATAGATCTGCAGGTACTGAATCCAAAGAAAAGAAAATCAAAACTAATCTGAAGAGCCAGAGGTAAAACTTCTTTCTCGAGCAAAAGGGAAACAGGTCCCATGAGGACAGTAAATAAATAATTCACAAGGTGAAGGCATGTGGTTGCACTTTTTATAAGGGTGCTAGGAGCACTTTGTTAAGCATGAGAACATTCAAGTGACTAATTTCTATAAAAAAACTTTTTTAGTTTAGAGTAAAGTAACACGTTTTTGAGTGGAATCTCATAAAGGAAAGAAATGGAAAAAGCACTGTGTATAAAAAGAGATCTTTAAAGGTATAGACTATTTATTACAAGTAGAATAATAATCATAAAAATGAAATAGCAATGATGAAATATTGAAAGAATGTATGTTTTATTATACAGAAAAAAAAATGTGAACAAGCTCAGGGAGGTGAGCGAAACCTAGGGGACAATAAAAGATCTTAAGAAGAAAACTGTGGAAGACATTTATTATTTAAGACACAATGATTCCTGACTCTTCTTCATGCATTGGAATCATCTGAGTAAATACTTTTGTAATCAGTAATGTGTAAAGCAAACCATTGTGACTACTTGCATTTGTAATGCTACAGTATATTGCACTCTCTGAAATTCAGTGCAAACCCTTAAAATAAAAGGATCTGTGCCACTGAGCAAAATATGTAAGGTGCACTGCTAGTAAATAAATCTTGAAAATGAAGCACAACAACTGAAAAAGATTATTATTTAGATGGGGTTGATGTCACTTTGTAATTGTGACAAGAAGTTAAAGTTTACCTTTGAATCAAGAAACCAGTGAGTTCAGTCACTGTAGTTACCACGCCATTTCCTGAATTAGTTTTGTAAAGGGTATTCCCTTAACTTCCCTTAAGATCATTTAACATTTGTTTTGTAACATAAGAGGCAGAACGAACAAAAAATACACTCGGAAAACAAAAGATTTTCCAAGAATTTGCAGCTCAGTGAAATTACTCACAATGCCTTAGTCCCCTTCCCCCAAATAATGGCATTCATAGGAAAAATAAAATTGCTGTTTCGGTTGTTTTTTTGAAGGGGTGTTCACATCAATCCCACACTAAAGGGTTCTGGTTTAATATATGAATGTTTTGTGAGACTTTGGCGTATTATTCAATATAAAGAAAAAATTCTTTAGAGGAAGAATAGTTAAATGAAAACTATGACACATTCTAAAATGGAAGCATCCTGGTTATGTGTTAATTTTTAAGAGTTTGCAGTTACAATTATAGCCTTATATATTTTGATGACTTTAAAGGGTGGTGAACAGTGGCAGAGTTATCTTTTGGAAAGAGCAAATAGAAGCATGGTGCTGTCTCTTTATGGCCATTGCATGCTCTGGTGTGATGTTGAAGAGGACAGCTGGACAATGGCCATCTGACTGACTTTGTCTTGACATCTGGTAGCCCACTGGTGTGTGGCACGTGAATCCCTTGACGTTGCTTTTTAAATGCAATTCTGTGGGGGATTATCGAAGCATCACCCTGTAAATTCACACAAATGGAACACTTCACATACAGTAAAGCAGATTGTTACTTCTGGAAGTCTTGGCTACAGCATGCAAACCTCATTGAAATCCACACAACTTCTGCATGACAAACTTTTCTCTGGTAGACACTTACTGCTTGCACACTTCTCATATTGACCATTGACTTCTTGCGTCTTTTGTCCAAGAGCTGAATTACTCTACACAAATAGAGCAAATAGGGTTCTCTTGCCTTCAAATATATTTTTCAAATTTGGAACAATGCTTTACCAAGATGTTTGTGGCAATTTAGACTATAAAACTGTTTCCTCACTATAAATGCACATTTCAGCCTGTTTAAACCATTTCAAGTAGGGAGGCAGTATAGTGCAGTGGTTTAAGGCTCTGAGCTGCAAATCTGGTGACATCCAGCAGACCAGATCTGGGTTTGAATCCCACAGCTTCCACTTACATACTGTGTGACCATGAGCAAGTCACTTAACTTCCCTGTGCTTCCAGGTCACTCCTGTAAAAAAAGCTTTCAGCTTGGTGTGCTACTCCTGGTTAAACAAGTAAAAAAAATCTCAGAATGTATATAGCTGTTTTTTCTTGCAAGTATTTACAGAACATTCATATGTTTGTTAAAAAAAAGACATTCTTATCTTCTTTGGGGGCATGAAGATTACGTTTGGGGACAGTATGTTTCTATCAGTCACTCCAGAATCAACACATTTTATAAAAGCCTGTTCAGAAGTTGTTGTTTTTTTTAATTAGATGGGGGCTGAAGTGATACATTGCTACTATTTTCAGAGACTGTTTTTGTTTTTTTGAGTATTAAGTGGAAATCACTGCATATGGACAGTCTGAAATGCTATTGCAAAACTATAGGGAAGTTTGCACACTGCAATCTCAATTGAGTGTGCTGTAATTTAAATGTGTGTGTGGGGGTGGTCTGCGATTAGATAGATAGATAGATAGATAGATAGATAGATAGATAGATAGATAGATAGACAGATAAGCTAGACAGATAGACAGATAGATAGATAGATAGATAGATAGATAGATAGATAGATAGATAGATAGATAGATAGATAGATAGATAGATATGTAACTTCATAGATAGATAGATAGATAGATAGATAGATAGATAGATAGATAGATAGATAGATAGATAGATAGATAGACACAGCAAAAGACATAGCACAAGACAGAGAGAAAGAGGGACAAATCAGGGGATTGGCAGCTCACTGCTCTAATTGAAACTGGTTGCACAACTTTAGCTGTGGCTTCAATTTTCAAGAAAGTAAGTACTGCTGTTCTAATACTGAGAACATGGATGAACACATCAAGGGACATGTTCAGGTGAGTGAGGGTATGTGTGTGGGGTGGAATGGTGTTGTGTGATGGATGCTGAGTGGGGGTCACATTGGAGTGGGGGGGTGTGTGTGGGGGGGCTCAGATCTCCATTGGACCAATTTCTTTTTTCCAGCCAAACAATGAAAAGATCACCGAGGGACATTTTTCTTTATTGTAGGGGGATAGAAGCGGGCACTGAGGATTGGGCACCCTAGTGTGGGGATAATCCTCAGCAGTACTGGGGCTGGGCAGCCTGTTGCACCATGTATATTGAAGGAAGGGTTTGGGTGACCTTGAGGGGAAGGGATAAGTGAAGCAGTACTTGGTGTGGGAACATGGTCTGCTTCAGAAAAATAAAAAATAGATAGATATATAGATAGATAGATGGATCGATAGATAGATAGAATGATAGATAGATAAACAGAAAGATACATAGATACATAGGTAGATAGCTACAGACAGAGGGAGGGGAAAAGAGAGAGAGAATTGCAGCTGGCAGAACAACTGCAGCCACAGCTTTACAATTCAAGAAAGTCTTGGACACGGACAGTTCTTTTGTGAGATGTCATGAAAGAACAATCATTCCTTCATATGACCTCAGGAAAGAACTGTGAAGAAAATTAAGTCTGATCCTCTTCTTTCATGAGCCGACCTTCTTCTTTCATGAGTCATGAAAAAACTCACAAAAGAAAAATCTCAGTTCATAAAAGACGGTAGGACTTAGTTTCTTTTCATAGTTCTTTTGTGAGCCAACCTTCTTCTTCTGTGATTTCTTTCATGACTCATGAAAGAAGGTCAGCTCATGAAAGAACAATGAAAAAAAAACTAAGTCCCACCGTCTTCTTTTGTGAACTGAGATTCTTCTTTCATGAGACTCACAAAAGAAAGAGGTTAGCTCATGAAAGAAGAATTGGGACCTCTCGCTAAGCCTTCCAACTAGGATTTAGGGATGTCCCCAAACCACTTTTCAAGGTCTTGTTTGAAAAAAAAAACCCTCCCACAAACACCAGAAGCTGGCTAAAGAGGTCCTGTTTGTTTGTTTTTTTTTTTCAAAGGGCATAATTTTAATGGTTTTTTAATTTTTTTTTTGAAAAAATAAAAAAAAAACAAGATTGCTACCATACGGAAGAAGATTTTTTGTCATGAAAAATTTTCAGTTGACGAAAGTAGAATTTTCTTTTGTGAGCCAGAAATTCTTTAGAAACAAACACAAAAAAATTGGGGAAAACTTTAGGTAAAGATACTGACAGAATAGAAACATTTCTTAGAAAAAATGTAGCTACTAACTTTGTGTTGCTAATACATAAGGTGGGAATTATCCCTGGAGATACTGAGTCACCTTAAATGTATCATTCAAACAATTCCTGTGAACTATATTACAATGGAATAAAAATCAAGAGACTATGTCGCACCAGTTAAGTGTTATAAGGCCAATGGAGGATTCAGAGCTAGTACTTTTAATCTCTGACCAGTTCTATATCTTGAAAGCAATTGAAAACCAGAGGAATAGGATAAAAAAAATGGGGATGCAAGTAGATAGTGTAGTAAATATTACAGTATTGTTTCTTGAATATTATCAAACACAAAAAGAAAGACAGAAACATAATTTGAACTGGGCAATATTTATTTTTTGAATACATTGCTTCCTTACGATTGACAGATAGAGAGAAATAAATTGAATAACAAGAGGGTGAGTTATGCAGAGGTATTCAATAATGACATTGACTGTCTGTACAAGTTACTCTCATGGAATATGGCAGGAGTCAAAGAAAAAGTTTCAGACCCCTCATTTGTGGATTATATAAAGAGTTTTAACTGTATCTGTCTTCAGGATACCCGGACAGAAGGTGTTTTTAATATAAATGGCTATAAAATATTCTATAAAAGAGCTACAAGAACCAGAACATTTGGAAGACCATCAGGTGGCTTAATGATACTATGCAAGGTGTTAAAAGCAATTCAGGTAGACAAACTTATCATAAAAAATGAGCATATTCTGGGCATCAAAATAAAAGGAAAGAGACAGGAAACACTAATCTTAAATGTATACATGCCCCCAGTCAACTCTAGATATGCCAACCCAGATGTCTTGAATGATTTAATTAAAACTATTGATGAATGTGTGGTAAACAATCCACTATGTGGTATAATAGTCGTGGGTGATTTTAATGCCAGGGTGGGGCAGCACCTGGAGCTCACCCCAGAAATTGCATATTTAGCAGGAGGGAAGGAGATTCTACATATATTTTATCTATGCTGTTCTACAGATAAAAAGGAAACAGAAAGAGGAAACAGGATTTGCAATTTGTTCGAGAAAATGAACTTTGTATTAATGAATGGTAGAATAGAAGGAGACCTTAAGGGGGATTACACATATATAGGAAACAGAGGTGCTTCAATAATTGACTTCATTTGGTCAAGTTATAATTTACTTCCCTCTTTAAGAAGCTTTAAACAAGTAACAAAGCTGACAGTGAACATAGTCCAATAGAAATACAGTTAGATATATGGCCCAAAAATAGGATATATAAATGAAAAAAAAAATGATGGGATAATTAGAGTAAGAAAATGAGTGAAATGGGAACTAATAGATAAAAATAGGTCATGCAAGTTACTAAAAGAATCTGAAATTGTAGATAATACTAAGCAGGAAAATTGTATACAACAATTGGGAAATATCCTGAAGAAAATAGCGACTTTTATGGTAAAGGTCGTTCTTGTATCAGAAAAGAGGTGTGCCAAGTGGTTTGATGAAGAGTGTAGATTGGCAAAAAAATATATTAATAAATTATTACGACAGATAAAATTACAAACACTAGAGAGAGTAAAAGCGAACTAAATAAAAATGTAGAAATTATAAACATATGTTAGATAGAAAAAGAATCTAGAATAAACTTATGGAAAGAATTTGAAAATGGAGTATGGGAAAAGACAACAAAAAATTCTGGAGAATGGTAGCAAATGGATGGGATAATGAAGTAGAGGAGACTGGAGGTTATATAAACCCTGACACTGGGGAAGCATATTTTAAGACCTTGTTTTATGACCCAGCTGTTGTATATTTAGAAACCAAGATAGAAGAATGGATCCCAATGGGTAAAGAAATTACAAAAGAAGAAATATGTACAGTAAAGCAATTAATTGTGCAAAAAGGCATAACGCCCCTGGCCCAAATGGGGTGCCTATAGATATCATAATAAATGACACAAATACCTGGGTTCCCTGCTTTTACAATTTTATTTGTGATACAGGCTAAATTCCACCATCGTGGAAAGAAAATATTATCATTCCAATATTCAAAAAGGGGGAAAAGGATCATCCTAGTCACTATAGACCAATAAGTCTATTAGACACAACACAGAAAGTTTTCACAAAAAATAATAAATGAAAGAATAATGGAGTGGGTAACAGATCAAAAACTAATATGTGAAGCACAGTTAGAATTTATACCAAACCACTCCACAACTGATCAGTGTTTCATACTGTCATACTTGGGGCTAGATATTCAAAGGAGATGTGCATTGTGCAACTGAAATTCACCAGCACAATTACAGAATTGCACCCCAGAGCCATATTCAAACAGCAGAAATGCGCAGCACAAATCCAGTTGCGCCACTGCGCAACAGTAATGTATGCTGCGCAAGAATGGGGGGGGCATGACCATGAATATGCAGTACAATGGCATATTTAGCCAAAACACACGGCGCAACTGTGGAGCAACTCACAGATTGTGCCACACAATGTTGAGCATAAATGAATGAGGCTCAACCACACACACAGCAGAGGCACAAACCAGGAGAGCTATTGCAATGGAAGCAGCACCATTCCTAATGGAGCAGGTAATGAGGGGGCTGAGGAGGAGGGAGGGAGGAACAACAACAACATGGCCTAGGAAGGGCCCGTCAGCAGTATGCCCAACACAGACAGTATCATGCCTGGCTCACATTCGAGGACTATGGTGACACCGAGATAGTGGGCCGGTATCATCTGAACAGGGCAATTCTGAGGCAGCTATGTGAGCTGTGCTATGATGAGCTGCAGGCACCCACCAGAAGGAGTCATGCCATGATGTTGGAGACAAAGATGATAGCGGTAATATGCCTGCTCACCACGGGCACCTTCCAGAAACCAGTGGGAGCCACTGCTGGAATATCACAGTCGGCCAAGTCCCGCTTCCTCACCCAGCTCCTCAACACTCTGCTGCCACATGCTTCAGAGTACATAATATTCCCAAGCACACAGGCAGAGCATACAGCAAACATGCAGGAATTCCACAGGGTGGCATGCATGCCTGGTGTGATAGGGGCCATTGACTGTACCCATGTGGCCATATGTGCACCACCTGGCCTGGAAGGTGCCATATACATGAACAGAAAAGGATGCCACTCCATCAACTGCCAGGTGGTGTGCAAGCCACTGGGTGCATCATCAGTGTGTGCACCACACACCCTGGAAGTACACACGATGCATTTATATGGCACGACTCCATCCTACACCAGCATTTTGAAAGTAGGTGATCCCCATGGGGCACCTAGTTGGTGAGCAGGGTCTGGGAAGAGGTGATAACAGCAGCAGCAGTGCAGTACACCACACAGCAGCAGGTTGGGGAGGAGGGGAATGGGGACAGTGCCAGGTGAGGGGACAAGACTAGAAGGAGGATGGCAACAGTGCAGGGGAACATGGACAGAAGTGCCAGAGCATGCAGAACACAGATGGTGAGCCATGAATGGTGGCACAGCAGCCGTGCATGGGAGGCATTGAACAGGGCATACTGGTTAGCAGGTGGTGGCAGTGTGAACTGGAAGGGGGGTTGAAACAGGCAATGACAGGCAGCAACCAGCACATGTGTCCTCCCCACAGGTGACAGTGCATACCCCCTCTGACCCTGGCTGCTCACCCTCATATGGAAAACAAGCAATGGTGCTGAGGAGAGATACAATAAGGAACACATCATCACACACAACAGCATAGATTGTGTCTCTGGCATGCTCAAGATGCAGTTCCATTGTCTAGACAGATCCAGTGGTGCCCTACAGTACATCCCTGCAGAAGCCTGTGGCATATTCCTATCCTGTTGTATGCTGCATAACATGGTCATTGACTATGGGATACCTGTCCAGGTGGATGAGGACAACAGTACCGATGATGATGAGGAGGAAGACCAGCTGGATGGAGATGTGCAGCCAGACATGGAGAGGAGGGACTCCAGGCTGGCTGCACATGCCAGGAGGAACAGAGACACCATAGTCAAGGAGCACTTACGGGAACCACAAGTGAGTACCACACAGGGCAGCAGTGCATGTACAGCACCCCACACACACACACACACACACACACACACACACACACACACACACACACAGACACACAGAGATGCATGCAGGAACACATGATCACACACTGCTCACACAGGTGGACATGCACACACACACACACCCACCCACACCCCAATGGGGCAACAGATACAGACGCAACCACCCACGTGCCATGTGCTGTATACCCATGTGGACAATCACAGACAGGCACATGCAGCAGTACCACCACAGGGTGCACAGCAGGGCACAGAGCTCCTGGTGGGACACATACAACAGTGCAGCCAGGAAAAGGGATATACACACACAGCAGTACAGCGGGTTGTGGCATGAATCAGCAGATATGCACTGGCACACAGGTAATGCCAACACAGTGCTGCACTAATCACGCACATGCCACATGGTCCAGCAGAACTGCCTGCACACATGCCAGATGTGATCCAGGCCACACGTGTGCCACAGCATGAGCCAGGCCATGACCAGACATGCGCACAGCCGGCAACAGCAGCAGAAAACTGGACTGGGCAGTGCACATATCAGGACTACAGAGCAGAACCACGGCCAACATGGCTATTTGGGTGGCCACGCCCTGACTGTGCGGTAGCCATAGGTGGTGTCACCAACACGTTCACGGGGTAGAGGCCTGAGAATGTGACCGGGTCCTCATGGGTGTGTACATACCAGAAAACAGACTATTGCCAGGTGTGGTAGGGATGAGCATGGTGGTGGTTGGTGTCAGCCTCAATGTGGTCACCAGATGCTGAGTCCATGGTGTAGACATAGCACTGCAGGGAGTCCTGCGCACCCTGCTGTGTCCATTGGATGCCAGCACAGCAAATCCCACAGTGATGGTCTCTGCAATGCAGTTCAGCGATGCGGTCCTGGCCTCCTGCAGTTGCAGGACCTCACCAATTAGCTGTGCACATCCAATGTCCCCTCGCTCAGCCAGTTGACACACCTCACCCCGCAGCACATGTATCTCTGTCCTGAGTGTTGCCTGGTTGCCCACAGAATTCTGCAGCAGCCTGGTGTGCTCATCCAGCCTGCCAACACTGGGCATATCATGGTGCTGCTGCAGACAGGCTGGAGGGGTGGTGGCATGCCGTGCAACATCCCCTGACTGGGAACGCCACACAGGGGACCATGCATGTGGTGGGGACTGATTGTGGGTGCTGATGGTGGCCCCTGCAGATTGCTGCACAGTGTCCCCCACAGGCCATTGCAGCACAACAGTAGCCTGCTGGACTTGCCCAGTGGCACCAGTGACTACACCTGCTCCCTGTCCCCAGCCAGCGCTGGCAGCAGCATCACATGCTACCAAGTGGGCAAGGGCCTGCATGTTTGCTGGGCCACCAGAGCCACCTGCCACTGCCTGTGTCAATACCTGACCCCAGGGAGGTGTGCCGATACTTGTGCAACCCAGGATCAGGGTGAGGTTATCATCACTGTCATACACGTTATCATCCTGTGTTGCTGGCACAAGCACTGGTAGGCCATCTGGGTGAAGGAGGTCAGCCAGTGGATCTACATTCCCCAGTCCAAGGATATCCAACAGTCCCAGACCTGTCCAGTGACCCCTGTCTGTGACCACAATGCCGGTCGAGCTGGATGGCACTACATCATCGTGTGCCACGGTGACAGTCTTGTCCTGCATAGCACCCCTGAGGAGTGATGGAGCTGAAAGACAGAATGGGTAGTGTTAACAGTGTTGTGGTAGCAATGCTTGTAGTCTGGTGTACTGTGCAATGTCTGCATGTGTGCCAGGCCTCACCTGCATGTGGTGTGGCAGCACCGCACAACTTGCCTGCCATGACACACAGAAACATAGAAACATAGAATTTGATGGCAGATAAGGACCGCTTGGCCCTCTCAGTCTGCCCATTTCCCCTACCTAATGGATAAGCTGCAGATCCTAGTTAACCAGCAGCCTACTTCTTCCTACCCCCACCCCATAGAATTGCCTTATGACTGTCCCATGCATGCTTGAATTCCACCACTGTTTTTGACTCCACAACCTCCTCCGGAAGGCCGTTCCATGCATCCACAACCCTCTCTGTGAAAAAATACTTCCTCACATTACCTCTGAGCCGCCCCCCCTCTATCTTTAAATTGTGCCCTCTTGTTCTTGCACACCTCTTTTTTTGAAAGATGCTACCCTCTTGGACTTTGTTGATTCCCTTGAGGTACTTGAAAGTTTCTATCATGTCCCCCCTCCTCTCCCTCCTTTCCTCGAGGCTATACATATTATGTATCCTCAGCTATAGCTCCTTAAGTCTCTCTTCATATGTCTTCCGGTGCAGACCCTGCACCATTTTAGTTGCCCTCCTCTGGACAGCTTCCATCCTGTCTATGTCTTTGCAGAGATTGGGTCTCCAGAACTGCACGCAGTACTCCAGATGGGGTCTCACCAGCTGTCTGTACAGAGGGATAATATCTTCCTGTTTTCTACTGGTCATGCCTCTCCCTATGCATCCCAGTATCCCCCCAGCCCTCCTTGCTGCCCTCTCACATTGCTTGCCCACCTTTAGGTCATCTGATATGACTACCCCTAGGTCCCTTTCCATTTTTGTTGTTGTTAGTATCTCACCCCCCATTGTGTACTCTTCCCCTGGGTTTTTGTTTCCCAGGTGCATTACCTTGCACTTCTTAGCATTGAATCTAAGCTGCCATACATTTGACCATTCCTCTAACCTTGCCAAGTCCCTTCTCATCCTTTCCACCCCACCTTCTGCATCAACTCTGTTGCAGATCTTTGTGTCATCTGCAAAGAGACATACTTTTCCTTCCAGTCCCTCTGCAATGTCGCTTATAAAGACATTGAAGAGGACCGGTCCTAATACTGAACCCTGCGGTACCCCACTAGTAACCCCCCTTTCTTCAGAGTGGACTCCATTTACTATTACTCTCTGTGTCCTATTCCCCAGCCAATTCTTTACCCAGGCTGTCATCTTGGGACCCACTCCCAGGCTGGCTAACTTGTATATTAATCTTTTGTGTGGGACTGTGTCAAATGCCTTGCTAAAGTCTAGGTAGGCAATGTCCACAGCCCTTCCTGACCTACTACTTTGGTCACCCAGTCAAAGAAATCTATCAGATTCGTCTGGCATGACCTTCCCACTGTGAATCCATGCTGCCTTGGGTCCTGTGTCCCTCTGGCCTCTAGATACTCGACAATTCTTTCCTTCAGAAGTGATTCCATAATTTTCCCTACCACTGAGGTTAAACTAACAGGTCTGTAGTTTCCTGCTTCTTCCTTGCTCCCACTTTTGTGAAGGAATCACATCTGCCCTCCTCCAGTCCTCGGTACCAGCCCATCCTCCCATGATTTGTTAAAGAGGGTAGTCAGTGGTGTCACTAGTTCTACCTTAGTTCTCTTAGAATTCTGGGATGAATCCCATCAGGCCCCATTGCTTTGTCCACCTTTAGTTTTAAGAGTTCTTCAGAACCCTTTCTTCTGTAAATGGGTTGGTATCAACTTCTGTATCCAGAGTGTTTCTGCTGTTTGTTTTAGGTACCTCCCCCTCTTCCTTTGTAAATACTGAGCAAAAATATTTGTTTAGTATCTCTGCCTTTTCACAGTCACCCTCTGCCCACCCTCCCTCCCCTTTATTAAGCCTCACTATCCCTCCCTTCATCTTCCTTCGCTCCCTGATGTACCTATAAAAGGTTTTATCCCCCTTCTTAACTGAGTTGGCTATCTTTTCCTCGGTTTGGGCCTTTGCTGTTCTGACTGCCTTCCCAGCTTCCTTTTGCTTTAACTGATACAGTTCTCTGTCCTGCTCCTTCTGTGATTCCTTGTACTTCCTGAATGCTTTCTTTTTCTCTTGAACCTTCACTGCCACTTCCTTTGAGAACCATAGTGGTTTCTTACATTGTTTTGTTTTGTTTATTTGCTTCACACAAAGGCTTGTTACCTCTGTGATGGCAGTTTTTATTATTCCCCATTGTTCTTCCACCCCTCCTTCCTGCCCATTTGCTAGTGCATTCGTTAGGCACTACCCATTTTGGCAAAGTCAGCTCTCCTAAAGTCCAGTACTTTTGCCTTTGTATGGCTTGACTCGTTGCTGTGTTTATTGTGAACCATACTGTTCGATGGTCGCTAGTTCCCAGATGGCTACCCACTTCTACATCTGTGATCCTCTCTTCATCTCCATTTGAGAGAACCAGGTCTAAGATTGCTCCCTCTCGAGTGGGCTCCAATACTAGTTGTCTAAGGCATGCCCCCTGTAGGGCATCTAGAATAACCCACTCTTGAAGTGGCTGCTGCAACTGCACTCCAGTTAACATCTGGCATATTCAGATCACCCATCAGCAATATCTCCCTTTTTCTACCATTCTATGTATACTTTCTATCATTTCCTTGTCCATTTCCTCCCCCTGAGAAGGGGGTCTGTATACAACCCCTGTGCGGATTGTGGTGCCATTGCTGGTCTCCAAATTTACCCACAGTGCTTCTTCTCCTCCCTGTTTTCACTTTTGTTCTGTTGCTTTGATTCCTTCCCTTACGTAAAGAGCTACTCCTCCTCCTCTTTTACCCTCCCTGTCCCTCCTGTAGATAGTGTATCCTGGTATGTTTATGTCCCAGTCATGGTTTTGTGTGTACCATGTTTCTGTGACTGCCACGATATCCAGATGTTCCTCCTCCATCAAGGCCACTAATTCAGGAAGCTTGTTACTCAGACTATGGGCATTGCATGTCTCAGGGCATGTGGCTGCAACTGTGCATACACACAGCAGTGTGATGCACATGCACATGTATGACAGGCATGCCCAGCCCCCTGACCAGCATCCTCCCCCCACTGGTGTACTCACAGTGCTGTGATGGGCTGCTGCCTGTCTGGAAACCACCCACTGGGACACCCTCAACAAATGGCCAGCTGATGGTGGCCACCACCAACTCCTCCTCCTCCGTTGACAGGATGGGTGCTGCGGATGGTCCACCACCCATCCTATTGTGTGCTGCCCTGATAGCAACTATCTTCTCCTTTATACTCCTCCTGTCTGTGCTCATCTTCTTCTTGCACTCCTGTGCACTTCAGTTGTGGCGGCCATGGATGTTGACATATGTCACCACTTCATCCCACCCAGTGGCCCATTCCTGTGTGGTCCCTGTGACCCCACTCCAGGTAAGCCTCGAACAGGGCCTGCTTCTCATCCTTGCTAAAGTTCAGCCTGTGCTTTCTGGCAGGCACCTGCTTCTCAGCACCCCCTGATTCTGACATCATGTGTCCTGTGAACAGTAATGGTGCATCGATGAGCTGCATGATTGCATTCCCTGTTGCAGGGCAGCATTGGGATGAAGCACTGCAATAATATTGTCAGTTTCAAACTGTGCACAGACTTACCTTAATGGCTGCAATACCTGCCAGTGACCGGTGCTGTATGGTGTCGCTTTTATGGATCAACTCATGCAAATGAGCTTGTGAGCAACCAGTAATAAGATGCCAATGTAAGCACTTGTGCATGGCATTGGCTCATGAGGCTATCTGCATATTCCAGCTGGATATTGCAAAATTGCTTCATGCACAACAAACAGCGTCATGTACAATATGAATGTGCTGGCAGAATTCACAGGTGCAGTTGTAGTGCATGCATGCTGCACGGTACTGCAATTGCCATGCATGCAGGCAGCTGTACCCTGTACATGTCTGTGTATCATGCAGCCCAGTGTCCAATTGAGCATGCATCCATGTGTGCATGCCATGCATGCAACAGTGATGCACTATGCATGCCTAGTGTGCTTCTGGCCCTGCAGCACCATTAGCATGGTCCACGCATGTGCGGCCAATGCACCATTGGCATGCAGTGTGTGTGGCAACACATGAACTTTACAAAGATGATGCGTATGCACCCTTGCACATACATGGGTCATGGACGTGACCCCAGTCTCCCACCCGCACTTCCGGCTGTGCACATGTGCAGTTCTGTGCGATCGGCCAAAATTGTGCATGTGTGTCATGCAATTATGTGTTGCTCAACAGTGTACTGTGTGTTCCTGTTGTGCAACAGTTGCAGCAGTGCTATGTGGGTTACTGTTAGGTGCCACATTGCTCAGGCAGGCCAGTGTACTGTGTAGTGATCATGGCACATGTTGGGGGACTTGGACATCAGGCCAGAAACTGAAGCAAAGTGGAGATGGCAAACCTGGTGGCAGTGGTGGCCCCACTGGGAGGACCTATTATTTGGGGCAGGGGACCTGCAGGAAGCATGGTCCCAGGTGTGGGCCTGTGTGGCTGAGGGCCTGGAGAGGTGCACTGGTGTGCACAGGAAGGGGGAGCACTGCTGTCACCACTGTGGGGACCTGTGGCACTGCAATCTAGAGTGGCTGCAGAGACTGCAGGACCATGTCCACCATGCATGGTGCAGTCCCACAACCAGGTACATGTGTCTGTGCATGGTGCATGCTGCTTCTGTTCTAGCATGACACATTGGGGTGTGCACCTGCACACAGGGCAGACCAGGCATGTTAGGGTGTGTGGGTACTGTCATGTGGTGGTACTGCACTCTGTGTGACCCTCTGTTGCACCGTGCCAGTGGCCATAAACAGTGGGCCCATCTTGTGGGCCCAGGTCACAGCATGGCACTCTGCATCATGGTGCAATGTGTGTGGCCTGCATGGGTGGTGGGATGGTTGTCTGCTGTTGGCATGCCTCTTGTGGTCCTTTCTGTATGTGTTTCCTTCTCAGGGATGGAGGCACGCAGGCAGGCCAGGGCCAAGACCAATAGGCAGGGCAGGTGACAGGATGATGGGGCTGTGGCTGGGTCAGCAGGACAGGCAGCAGGTGAATGTGTGCAGTATGCATTTTATATCAGTTGCTGGGGATGGGGGACCAGGATACATAGCAGGGCAATGCCAGCATGCAGTGCTATGGCATGTGCTGGCTCACTGTTACTGTTGCCTGTGTTGGTCGGCTGCATGTGATGGTCCCATCATGCGTGTGGCATCTGTGTGGTGGTAACCTGCTGCTGTCACTGGAGGTGGTTGTGTGTGTTCCATGGTGCACACATACTGCTGCTGTCTGGTTGGCTCATGTGTCACCTCTGTGGGCATTGGCCCCTTGCTGTGGGGTGTCTGTGCACCAGAGACAGTGCTGGGTACTCCATGGTGAGCCACACAGTCCTGGGCTGCTGTGGGTGTCCACTGTGCACGTGCTGTTGGTATCATCCATGGGAGTGCCCCACCACAGTCCCCTGCACACACATCCCTGAGTGGGGAGTGGGGGCCATTTGCTGTGTGGGACCTGTCACTTAGTGACTGTTCTGTGTTTCCTCTTGCACAGATCATCCAGGGCCAGGGAGTGATCGATGAGGTGTCGGCATCCTGGGAGGTGGCATGCTGCATCTACAGCATTTGACCACGTGCATCATCTTGTGCCTGGCACTTCACATCCGTCTGACCAGGAGGCATCTGGTGATGACAAGGGAGCTGGTGGTGGAGGTGCGCCAGATGTGGGCAGACATCCACCGGCTGTGGTGATAATATTTGGACACTTCTTTTTGTAGTCCCATGTTTCTCTCCCATTCACCCTATCCCACTTGGACTGTTATGTTGTCTCCCTTTGCACTCCCTGAACACTCCCATCCCCATACCATTTTGTATACCATTGGACTGTGCACAGTTTTATATTACGTTACATTTCCTGTATTCGCCATGTTGGCAGTATCTTTCTGTGTTGTTTGCTTTCTCTGTTCTGTTTGATTAAACCTTTTTCTACCATTTGCTCATGTGTTTCTGTGTCTCCCTCACATGCTTGGTGCTGCTTTGTGCTGGTGTTGTAAGTTTCTGTGGTCTGGCTGGTACATGTCTTGGCCAGTGGTGTCCCTGCAGTGTGGGTCTGGTAGGTACCCAGTGCCTTGTCTGTTACATCCCTGTTGTCACTGTTACATGGGTTTGGGCTGTGGCCCTCCTCTATGCATGCCACAGTGTCATGTGCCCATGTCCACATATGCAGTATGGTGCACCCCCAGCTGTGTTGACCTTCCCCATGCTGCTGTGCTATGTGGTGCAATGTCCTGTGTCAGTGTGTGGCTGTGTGGCAGTGTGGCTGTGGCACACTGTGCATGCATGGTGCCTTCACATAGTGGCTATGGTGGCTGGCTATCCCATGTTGGCTGTTGGGACTGTGCTCCTGGGGTGCTCAGTCCCTGTGGCCGTCTGTTCCATGTCTATTCCATACCCAGTCACATTGGTTCCCAGGGTCTGCGTGGGGCTCTGTGCATTGTTCATGGCCATTGGGCTCTGTACCTGTTCTGTGCCTTCTGCACCTTTTTCCCCTTTTGGTTCTCCCCAGCATCCACTTCCAGGGTCCTGTGCCTTTGCACAGCCCTGCCTGTGTTCCTTTGCACATGGTGCACCTTGCTCAACGTGCTATATTCTGGTTGCACTGTTGCTCCTGCACAGTTCAGATTGCTCCAGTTCATGTCTGTTTGTGCAATGGCGCATTTGTGCTATATTCAGTGTGATTTGCACAGGTGCAGTTCTGTGGCACATCTGCTGAATATTGCTTTTGTTTGCTGTGGCACAACTGGATTGCACTAGGCTGTCCAGAGGAGGGCAACTAAAATGGTGCAGGGTCTGCACTAGAAGACATATCAAGAGAGACTTAAGGATCTTAATATGAGTAGCCTCGAGGAGAGGAGGGAGAGGGGGGACATGATAGAAACTTTCAAATACCTCAAGGGACTCAACAAAGTCCAAGAGGGTAGCAACTTTCAGAAAAAGAGGTGTGCAAGAACAAGGGGGCACAATTTGAAGCTAGAGGGGGATGGGCTCAGAGGTAATGTGAGGAAGTATTTTTTCATGGAGAGGGTTGTGGATGCATGGAGCAGCCTTCTTGGGGAGGTTGTGGAGTCAAAAACAGTGGTGGAATTCAAGAATGCATGGGACAGACATAAAGCAATTCTATGGGGTGGAGGTTGGAAGAAGCAGGCTGTTGGTTAGCTAGGATCTGCAGTTTATCCATTAGGCAGGGAAATGGGCGGACTGGGTGGGCCAAGCGGTCCTTATCTGCCATCAAATTCTATGTTTCTATATTGCGCATGTTCTGGGCACACTTTAAAATATCTAGCCCTTAGTGTATAAATATGCTAGAGTTAAAAATCAAAGCCACTACTGTGTGGTTATTGACCTCCATGCAGCATTTGACAGTGAGAAGAGATAAACTATGGGAGGCCCTAAGGAGCTATAGAATTGATAGATCATTGTTAACTATCATAATAACATTATATACAAACAACAAAACTAGCATCAGATAATATACAGAAGGTGACAGAACACAAAAATTTACAACCAGTTGTGGAGTGAGACAGTGATGTGTGCTCTCCCCTGTATTGTTTAACCTGTTTATGAATACAATATTAATTGAGATGTATGATGCTGAGCTCCACATGCCAAGGGTGGGTTCCAGGTGCTGCCCCTACCTGGCATACGCCGACGATGTGATACTTATGTCGACAAGTTTGGTGGGCATCAGGAGAAGTGTGACAAAGTTCCAAGGGTTGTGCACAGAGGCATATTTAGAAATAAACTATGATAAAACAAAGTTTATAATGTTCAATAGAAATAAAAGACAGGGGAAGAAGATAACTAATTTAAAATATAGCAATTACAAAATAGGAGTAAATACATTTTGTTATTTGGATATAGCTTTCACAAACAATCTTAGTTGGAGGGAACATAAAAAGATGATAGAGCAAAAGATAAAACTGTTTATTCCCACTATGGAAGGATTTGCTTACAAATATGAGGGAAATTCTATAAAAGGCTGTCTTCAAACATTAAATGCAAAATTATAAAGTCAATTATTATATGGGGCCAAGATCTGGGGACTAGAAAATAATGATGTATTAGAAACTTTAAATTAATATTTTTTTATAAAAGATTACCGGGATTACCAAAAGTAGCCCCCACAACTTTAGTAAGATTAGAATTAAGACAAATCTCAGTCCAATGTAATATTGAATAGTGAGCGGCAATATACTGGGTTAAAACTTGTAAATGAATGAAGACAGACTCCCTCATGCATGCATTGATGAATCTATTGAATATAGGAGAATAGATTTTCCTTTCCAAGCTTACATATCATTGAGTCCATTTTCAATCAATTAATCAATCAATCAATCACTTTATTTAACCAGGCATAAACACCATTGAGCAAGCTCATTTTCAAGGTGGTCCTGGGCATAAATACAATATAGTACACTTCATAAAATTACAATTACGGTGGACAACGGTGCAAAAAAAAAAAAAGGAAAAAACATTGCGAAGGTGCAGGTCAATATGGGCCTATACATACCGGTCAACATAATTAACATGCAAAGGTACATAATGATAAGCTTTACTAAAATGAGAAGAGACAACAATCCCATATAGTCTCCGCTGAGTAAGAGCTCATACCTAAATGATAAAAAATAAGGAGGTATTAAGGAATAGGATAGAAATTGGTGTGAAAGAGTAGGCAGCCAAAAGGGAGGCCAGAATAGGTAAAAGGTAGAGAATAGGCAGGGTCATCTTGGATTAAGGGAACTAGGCTGGTAAGTCCTAGGTTTCTGTTGTTAGGAATGTGGGGTGGATGAGATACTTAGGCATAGGGTTTGAGAGTGGCACCCGAGGCTTAGGGGTCATCGGCATCTGAAGCAGTTGTATGATTCCTTCAGATAATCCATTAATAGAGCTTGAATGTGAAAATGCTTGGAAGTAAGGATAATTTTAATAAGTCTTGCATAGTGTTCCAAAGTGATGGAAGTGAGAAGTTGATTGCTGCTGAGCCAAGGGTAGTTTTCACTCTAGGAATCTGGAAGCAGATTAAGAAGAAGCGTCACAGGACATAGGAACCTTTAGCCCATTTGAAGATGTTCGAGATAAAACCTTTTAAAACATTTTAAAACCTTATGGCCTACTTAATTGCCTTGTAGAGAGCTTCTCCAGATCTTGGAAGGAAATTGAATATCAAATGAGGTGAAGAATCTGAGATATACCCATATAGAAAGATTTAGTATTAGGAAAAAATTTATAGAATCAGTAAGTGGCTCTCTGTAAATAAAAGGCAACTTGGAATGGAACCTTATTTAATGATGGTCAAAGACCCAATAAAAAGGAAAATTCTAACTAGATTTCGATTTGAGTACAACGATAGTGAAAGGCTCTGAAATTTTTATAAGATTGGGGATAATAAATGTAAATATAAGATTGGGGAGGATGATCTGACCCATTTATTATTGCTGTGCCATTATATAACCATAAACCGAAATTATACCTAGGAGAATTATTATCTGATATTCAAATGGAACCTAAATATTAAGTTACACGATTGCTGAAATCCCAAAGCAGAGGTGTATTGGAAAAATTAGCCTTATTTTACAAGAAAACTGATACTAAAAAAACCTACATATTGGTAATCAGACAGATATTTCTGCTGGAAAATGAAAACTGAACATTAAAAATTATATCTGTTTGAATAACACATACAGAGTGCAATATGATAGTAATACTGTAAATTGTAAAGTGTATGTGAAATGTAAAATATTTAAATATGTAGGTATTTTCAAGTAGCGTTATTATATTTGTTTAACAAATACAAAGTGCAATATGATACACTAATTTCAATTACATGTGTGTGTAATGTTTATATATGTGTATGTATTTTTAATAATTGTAATACTGTTTTCAATGAGTCCTCTTTTTTACTGTGTAAAGACAATGTTATTGTCGAATAAACAAATTGAATTAACTTACATTGTTTTATGCATTTGTACTCAAAACTGTTTAGTATTATATTGTCCTTGCATGTTATTGTACACTTTTTAAATTTGTAATGGTAAAGTTTGCTGAACAATAAAGATTGACTGGAGCTCTTTCATGTTGAACATATAAATGAAGGACCCTACTGAGCATGCTCAGAACCAACATTTAAAATCCTTATAAGTCAGAAATGTATTAATATTTTTCACCAAACCAAAAAATGCACATTTCTAGGACAAGCCTCTTCTACCCTGAATATTTTAGAATAAAATGCCAAACCATTTGGGCTGTAGGTGAGAGCAAAAAAAAGCAAACAAAAAAAAAAAAACAAACATGATTTTCCCACTTCTTACACTATCTGGTTCTCAGAATTTGGACAAGCAACTATAATGACACTAACAAAATCAAGAGACCTTGCCCCCCAGACCACGTGTGCAAAATGGGGGCAAAGCTATTAAGGTAAAAATTTAAGAGTTTAACATTAAATGATTCAATTCAAAAAAGGAAAACACTCCAGAGTTGGAGGGTGCTCATAGGTAAGCACCCACCAACTCTGCTTGGGGGGTGGGGATTTCAGGTTGGAAACCCTAACCCCACTAGACAGACAGATAGATAGATAGATAGATAGATAGGTATGCTATGGCCATAATGAAAATATCACTGATATTTTTCTTGAGTGCAGTTTGGCCTTACAGTATGTCATGAGTGATGTCAAAATGTCAGACTGCACAAAGGAAAATATCACTGATATTTTCATGAGGGCCATGGCATATTTGATTTTTGCCTTGCCTTTTGTTGTACAATTGCAAGAAAAAAACCCTGTTCAGTGGTACCTTTAACAGGGATATTAGCCCAGCACAAGTTCACTGTGTGAAGAAAATGAATCATTCTATAGCTCTAGCTATCAGTTGCTATACCCTAATGATAATCACTGTACCTTGTGACAGGGTCTGTCCCTGCCACTGAGACCTGGGATCTTTTTCTTTTCTCTTAAACGTCTGGTTGCAACCACTTTTTTTCCCTTCTTTTCACTGTCCCTATTCTTCTGCATGGAGGCAGGCCACCTCCTTACAAAAACCTGTTCTTTCCCCTTTCTTATCCCTGCTGATTAATTTCTCTGTATTTTCAGGTCCCTTGTTTGTTTAAGTCCCCCTGAGCTTCCCGGGCACAATAGTTGTGTAGATAATAAAGAATTCTGGTAATAAAATCTTCACAACATTCTCCCTTGTAAGAATTGTGAAATAAAAAAGTATCCTGTATAAGGGGAGGCCTGCTTGCTAGCAGTCCCTGCAGTATAATGAGAGCCACTATAGGGGATCAGCAGTCCCTAGTGGCCCATTTTTAAAAGGGACAATCTGTCAATCAAGTGTTAAAAGCCTGATTGTTGTTTAAAAGCCCTTAAAAAGTGATTATATTGTATAGAGAACCAAGTAGAAGTTTTGTACAATTGTATAAAAGAATGTTATGCCAATTATTATTATTTTTGGGAGGTTAATAAACAAATTTACTTTGTAAAAAGGAACACTGGGTCACCTGACCAAGGAGGCGGCTATATAAACCCTACCTCTCCCAGTTGTTAGATAGGGTCAGTTCTTCCTGACCTAGCTGGAGGGAAGTTCCAGAAACTGAGTGAAAGAAACTCTTTGAAATTGCCATTGACTTGTTTGTTATTTTGTTGCTTTTGTTTTCAGTAATTATCTTTACTTTTTGGTGCTGAAGATTGTTTATGACATAATAAACATCCTACCAAACAAACAGTGGGTTGCACCTGAATTGCTGCTTCTGTGTACATTATTTTTCTGCATGTAGACCCACCCTAAAACACCATGGACCATGGACCTAGTGTGTGGGTAGATGGACCAAGAGTGAGAATAACACTGATATTGGGCCCTATGCACTAACGGGTGCAAGTTACTGCCTTTGCCGCATGCGCAGCTTTGCACCTGCGGACAGGTGCACACTGGTGACATTTACCAGTGCTGGCCATCTGTCCGTGGCCGCACCCCCCGGTGCCCAGGTCTGCACAGGGTGGGCATGGGCAGAGCTACAGGCCCAGTCAGGCATCTAATCGGATGCCCGGCATGGGTCCAACAGTGGATCCCTTACACGGTGAGGCATGCATTGGCAGTGCACTCTGCAGATGTCTGAGGGCTGGTGGCTGTGGTGGTGGTTGGCGGGCAATACCGCTGGCCCTCTCCAATGGTACCAAAGCAGTGGGGTGGGTCAGGGGGCATGCCTGCAGACAGAGGGGGGAGACATTACCGCTGATAGTGGGGAGGAGGGTTGACATGATTTGCCTCTGGGGGTGGCAACCTTGTAACGGTGCCCCTGTGAGGGGTATGGATGTTGTGGGCATTTGGTGGGGCTGCCACATGCTGTGTGCTCTGGTGGGTGGGTCGTATCATGCAGCCGTATCCTGTGGCCCTGGAGGGTTGGTGGGCTCTTCGCTCTGTCCTGCTGGATGTGCATGGGGTGTGTAGAGGGTTTACGGTGGGGTTCTCTATGGTGTACCCTATTTCCTTTATGCACCTATGTGGCCAGCACTATGCACCTTTGTGCATGGTGCATAGTGCTGGCCTGCCCCTTTCCCAACCCCAGTGCATTGCTCCTCGCACGGCAGGAGGATAGAGCCCATATGTGCTGTGCACCCATCCTTAGTGCATCCCGTGTGGGGGGCACATAGGATGTGGAGTGGTTGCATGCCTCAAATATGTGTGTGTAGCCATGCTGCCCCATTTGTGCATAGAGCCCATTGTCACTCTAGGTCCCCATAGTGACAAAAATATCATTGATACTTACTGTTGTTTATCTTCACAGCATGTCATATTTATTTGAATTTTGATGACTGGGTAGGCCCACTAAGACATGACAGTCCCTTTTTCAGGGGCAACCTGGAAATAGTTACATACATTAAGACAGAAAAGGTACATTTCATATAACGGAGTAGAGACTTTGGACAATAAACCATTGTAAGAAAATAAATATAAGGAGTGATCATACATACAAGGTACTGTACAACAGATTAATTACAGTCAGGACATTGTGAAACATACATTCAGAGGCAAGTATCAGGATCACAAGTTACAGCAATGTGTTGTTCATAAAAGAAGGCAACTGGAGATGTCCAGGGTCCATCAGGAAGATGGTGGACATCCAGATATATAGTATATTCCTTGCAAAAAACTGTGTTAGTGCACCAGTTAGGGTTCAAGTTAACAGTACAATAGTAGGGCAATGTGGTATTAGGATTTCAAACCCTAACTCCCCCACCCCAACCCCCAACCAGCAAAAGGAAAAAGGAAAAAACATTAGGGTTCTGGGTCTGTGGAGTCTTGGCAAATCAGAGGTGGGGTCTTCCTTAGGTTTGTCAATCCTAACTCTCCCTGTTCCCCCTCAGCCCATAGCTTCCTGTGTGAAGCACAAGATACAGCTCCAAGCCAATGCCTCACAATGCACCTCCTTCTTTTATGTGAATTGTTTGTCAGATTATGTTGTTAATTGCTATGTGTAATTATTTTTATGGCAACTGTAACTTTTTGCTTATGCTCTGTTGGGTCACCATTGTAAATGAGCTATGCTCAATGGTTACAACCCTAATAATAATGAAACAAACTCTGGTCAGAGCTGATACGGCTGTGTAGAGCTTTTACAAGTACCGTTAGTGCTGTGTGGAATTTGCAAATAAAAAATACTGTTACACAGAATATTATTTCATGGATCTCACCATTTGCCATGGAAATGGTAGTGAAATGCTTTTCTGCAGCAGAATATGATGTTCTGTAGAATAATTTTTGGTGGATCAAAGCAGGCAGAATTCCACATCAGAACCAGTGAAATTCCGGCAGAAATTCCATTGGTGGAGTAGTCATTCTGCACTAATTTCACCAGCGGAATTTCATGTTTTGCACAGCATTAAGCAATGGAGAAGGCCATGCACAAGATGGCGGCAATGACAGAACAGTGCATGTGCCATACTCTCGCATACTCAGTCTGACATGGCAGCCATCACGTGCATGGCAGCCATCACTTCTGCAGTTGTGTAAGAAAAAGAAGTGCCCTGCCATGTGAGTGTATTTATGCAGCCAGTGGAGGGGGAAGGGCCACATAAACAGAAGCACTGGACACTGTGGAAGCACACCGAACAGCTGTCTGGTCACGTGCTTCCACAGTGCTCTGCTAAAGAGATGCTGATGGCATAACATCTGCGGAGCTCCACCCACGCAGCCATAAAAATGAAAATGAAAATGCTGATACACTCTTCAAAGGTAGAGAACTATGTCTCACCTTGTGTTGCTGATACAATGTGCTGTAGCTTTCTTCATGCTTGCAGGCCCTGTGTGAAGAAGGGAGATCATGTCTGACCATGTTTGCTCAGAATGGGCATTAAGGCTGCAAAGAATTTCCTTTCTTTTTGAGATAATAGAATCATACAAGGGATTAAAGTGAAGACTCCATTTGCAGTGATGGATGCCAAGAATTCATGGGGCTGTCTGGTGGGCAGTGGAAGTACAGGGCTGTCTGTTCCCTGTGCTTCCATGTGACCGCAGATACAGATGCACAGGGAAAAGAGTCCATCTGTCAGCCAATGCACAGGGCTCTGTGCCACCCATTGGTGCAGATGTGCAGAGCCCACTACTAAGAGAAGTTATTCTCACTATATGGTACCTGGATCCATGCTGGCAACCCTGCAGCTTTCATTTCCAGGCTGGGGGGGTGTCACATAACATCACCCTCCAGCACTGTCATCCCATTCAGCTGGGTCACTGAGTTCAACCCCAAACACAGCTCATGGGAACAGGATATCAAAGCTTACCTGCTGGGGTCAAGTCTGGCACTACATATAAAGTTTCTAAATAATTACAATTATTATTATTTTTTTTAATTTTGACCCCACATTTTTAAGTTGTTTTATGACTCCCCTTATAAACATGACATGTAGCATTTATGGTATATCAGCTGAAACTTTACTTCACACCAGAAGTGTGAAAACACATCTCAGACATGCACAAGATGGTGGTGATGAAAGAACAGTGCATGTGCCATACTCTCACATGCTCATTCTGACTTGGCAGCCATCTTGTGCACGACAGCCATCACTTCTGCAGTTGTGGAAGAAAAAGAAGTGCCCTGAAAAGTGGGTGTGTTTATACAGCTGGCAGAGGGGAAGGGCCACATAACAGAACTACTGGACACTGTGGAAGCACACCAGACAGCTGTCTGGTTATGTGCTTCCATAGTGCTCTGCTATAGAGATGCTGATGGCATAACATCTGCGGAGCTCCACTCACGCAGCCATAAAAATGAAAATGCTGATACGCTCTTCAAAGGTAGAGAATTATGTCTCACCACATGTTGCTGATACAATGTGCTGTAGCTTTCTTCATGCTTGCAGGCCCTATGTGAAGAAGGGAGATCATGTCTGACCTTGTTTGCTCAGAATGGGCATTAGGGCTGCAAAGAATTTCCTTTCTTTTTGAGATAGTGGAATCATATAAGGGATTAAAGGGAAGACTCCCTTTGCAGTGATGGATGCCAAGAATTCATGGGGCTGTCTGGTGGGCATTGGAAGTGCAGGGCTGTCTGTTCCCTGTGCTTCCATGTGGTCGCAGATACAGATGCACAGGGAAAAGAGTCCATCTGTCAGCCAATGCACAGGGCCCTGTGCCACCCATTAGTGCAGATGTTGTAGGCCCACTGCCAAGATAAGAGTTGTCCTCACTATATGGTACCTGGGTCTGTGCTGGCAACCCGGCAGCTTTCATTTCCTGGCTGGGGGGGTGTCACATAACATCACCCTCCCAGCACTATCCTCCCATTCAGCTGGATCACTGAGTTCATCCCCGAACTCAGATCACTGGGACGAGATATCAAAGCATACCTACTGGGGTCAAGACTGGCACTACACACAAAGTTTCTTAATAATTACAATTATTATTTTTTTAAATTTTGACCCCAGATTTTTAAGATAGTTGTTATATGACTCCCCTTATAAACATGACATGTGACATTTATAGTATATTAGCTGAAACTTCACTTCATACCAGAAGTGTGAAAATACATCTCAGCCAGGATTTAAAAAGTGAAACCTGTTATGTTTATGAGGTGGTATAAAAAATGGGTATGTTAAAAGTTTGGAGTCAAAATATTGAAAATTAGCGAAGTTATGTGTGAACATTGAAATATTGCAATGTTCACTCATACCTTGGTTATTTTACTATGTCTGTACACCAAATTTTTAGCATAGCATTCTTATTACCTCATATCATGAACCCAGTAGGTGAAAATGTTTTAATCCCCGCTGAAATGTCATTCTGCGCTACAGGTGCAAAACCACATTTTGGCCAATATTTGACAAACAACAGCTGTCATGTTTATGAGGTGGTGTGAAAAAAATGGCTATGTTGAACATTAAGGGGGTCAAAATATTGAAAATTACCAAAGTTATGAGGGAGAGTAGAAAAAATGTCATTGTATACTTATAACTTTATTGTTTGTTTTTAAATATGTTGACCTTCAAGATAGCCTTCCTCTGACCTCACCTTATGAATAAGGGCATTGCAAACTGGCAAATCCTACCCGAGAAGTGATTTCACAAAGCAATCACAAAATCCCTTTTCAGACCAGATGTGCATACTTCCACCATCCTTTGTCAAGAGGTGGGGTCCCAAAAAGACCATATTGAAAATTTGGTGTAAAATTTTTTAAAAATGACAAAGTTATGAAGAAAAATTCAAACCCCATTGAAATACATCAAACCTAGCTTGTCTTATTTTCTCATGTCTCAGTCACTGGTTCTAGCAGCAAGATGTGTCTTTGACCGGAGAGTGGATCTATGTTATGGACATGTTCAGGAAAGTGAGGGTGTGTGTGGGGTGTGGGGGAGTGTGGTGTGGTTGCTGCTAAGTGGGAGGTCAGGGTGAGGTGGGTAGAGGTATATCGGGGGTTAGATCAGCAAGGGACCATTTTCCTTTTTGCAGTTTTGACAATGAGGGACAGTTTTCTTTATTGCAGTGGACATTCCAACACTGGGGATTGGGCATCCCAGTATCAGGTTAGTGTTCAGCAGCACCAGGGGTGGGCACTCTGGTGCTTCCATGAATATAATGGGAAGGGGCAGGCAAAAATGGAGGGGAGGATGGTGAAGAGAAGCAGTAGCAGGGGTGGGAACCCTGATCTTCTTATAAAAATTATAAATTAAACATGGCAAAGAGGGGCCAGCAACCTGGGGGGGGTAAGGAAGCAGTATTGGGGCGGGCACCCCGGTCCACTAGATATTTAGACAGATAGCAAGATAGAGAGATAGAGAGAAAGAGAGAGAGAGAGATAGACAGAGAGAGAGAGAGAGCGAGAGAGAGAGAGAGAGAGAAAGAGAGAGAGAGAAAGAACAGGGGATTGCTAGCTCTCTTCTTCAGCTGAAGCCAGCAAAGAAAGTCCCACTTTTCTCATACTGAGAACATGGGTGAGTGGCTCCACTTGCTAAGCTAGGCACCCAGGATTTTTGGGTGCCAGAAATACTTTACAGGTCATGTTCAGGTGAGTCTGGGAGTGTCTACAGTGTGGGGGTGGGGTGGGGTGGTGGGTGCTGAGTGGGAGGTTGGTATGGGGTGAGTAGGGGTGTTTGTGGGGTCAGATTGGTGAGGATCATTTTCTTTTTTACATATTAAAAAAGCAATGAGGGATGGTTTTCTTTACTGCATGGTACATTCTGACATTTGGGATTGGGCACCCCAGTGTCATGCAGAAGTTGGGTGGCACCAAAGGTGGGCACCCTGGTGCCACCATATAGATAATGGGAAAGGGGTGGGCAACCTGCAGGGGAGGGGATGAAGAGAAGCAGTACCAGGGGTAGGAACCCCCATCCTCATGTAAAAAATTATAAATTACACATGGGAATGATGTGTGCAGGCAACCTGAAGGGTGGGGGCAAAGAAAGTGGTATAGGGGGTAGGCACCCCAGTCTACTTTGTATTTAGATAGCTAGATAGACAGAGAGAGAGAGAGAGAGAGAGAGAGAGAGAAAGACAGAGATAGAGAGAGCAGGAGATCTCCGGCTCACTGCTTCAACTGAAGTCAGCAGCACAACTCAAGCTATGACTTCAGAATTCAAGAAAGTCCCACTGTTCTCATACTGAGAACATGGGTGAATGGCTCTTCTTGCTAAGCTAGGCAGCCAGCATTTTTGGGTGCCCAGAAACATGTTGTGGGACATGTTCAGGTGAGTGGTTGGAGTGTGGATGGTGTGGGGGGGTTGGGGGATGCTGAATGGGAGGTATGGGTGGGGTTTTTTGATGGTCAGATTGGTGAAGTACCCCTTTCTTTTTTACAGGTTAAAAAAGAGGGTCAGTTTTTTTTATTACAGGGGACATTCTGACACTGAGAATTGGGCACCCCAGTGCTGGGGTAGTGTTGGGAGGCAACAGAGGTAGGCACCCTGGAGCCACCATGTGTATAACTTGAAGGGGGTGGGCAACAAGGAAGGGAGGGGGTGAAGAGAAGTGGTACCTGCATGGGCATCTCATCCTCTTATAAAAATTACAAATTAAACTTGGGAATGGGGGTGACCTGGAGGGCAGGGGGAGAAGGAAGTAGTATTGGGGGGGCACTCCAGTCTGCTAGGTATTTAGACAGACAGATAGATAGATAGATAGATAGATAGATAGATAGATAAGATAGATAAAGAAATGTGAGAGAGAGAGAGAGAGAGAGAGAAGAGACAGACAGAGCAGGGATCACCAGCTCACTGTTTCACTACTGTAATTATTGTCACTATTGTTAAGGAGCGAAGAAGGCCACAGCCCATAGGGGCTCCTAAATTTGACTGTATGATTTCAGACTTCCTCCTTCAGTTAAATACTTGTCCAGCTTTTCTTTTTATATTACTTTGTTCTTACTTGTTATTATATTCTCTGGTAGCCTATTCCAAATGTGAACCACCCTCTTGGTGAAAAAATACTTTCTCCTCTCACTCCTAAACCTCTCCATCTTAATATCAATGAGTGTCCTCTTGTAGCACATGCTGAACTTCTAGTTTTAATTTTGATGTCTTCTACTAGAGTGTGATCACTGAGTATCTCATATAGGAATAATGAGTCCCCCCTTTTTCTTCTTTCCTCAGGTGAGTACAATTTAAGTTTTTTGATTCTCTCCTGGTATTGGAAATCACTAATTTCAGCTATCATTTTTGTCATCCTTTGCTTTACTTTTTCTATTCTTTTGATATCTCCTATTCTGTAACAGTTCCATAGTTGGCTACAAAAATCAAGATGCGGTCTGATGTAGGATCTGTACAGTGGCATAAGGACTTCTGAACTATGTATTCCTTTTTATGGCAAACATCACCTTATTTGCTTTTGCTACCATACTAGTATGCCAGTCCTTGAGATTTGGGTCATTATTAATCAGATCTCTTTCTGTGTTCATGGTTTTTAGTGCTGAGTTACTTAATATATATGGATTTGATTTATTATTTTTCCCATACAAACACAATATTTATGTGTGTTAAATGACATGCCCATTTGAAAGCCCATTCTGAGATTATGCTTAAATCAGATTGTAAAGTCCTAATTTCCTCAGTATTCCCACAAGAACTCTCTAGTATGGTGTCATCAGCATATTTTGATAATTTGTTTGTGATATTATTATTTAAATCAGTAATAAACAACTGAAAAAGAATCAGTCCCAAAACTGAGCCCTGAGGCACACCACTGGGGTACACCACTGGTGACTTGCCCCACCCCATAAAAATCCATTTACAGTCACTCTCTGTGTTCTGTTATTTAACTAACTTCCTATCCATTTGACTAAATATACATTAGTTCTTACGATGGTTAATTTTTTAAGGATTACCCAGTGTGGTACAGTATCAAATGCTCTTGTGAAATCAAGTAGCACTACATCCGCTGGATGCCCTTCATTAAGGATTTTACTTATATATTCATAGAAACATATTAAATTAGAGATACACAAACATCCTGAAGTAAATCCATGTTGGTCAAGGTTAGTTGCACCAATTAGTTTGACATGATGTGAGAGTTGGTCTTTTGCGATTGAGTCAAGGATTTTGCCAGGAACAGAGGTGAAACTAATGGGCCTGTAATTACTAACGACTTGTCTAGAACCTTTTTTTGTGTATAGGGGTTATTCTGGCTACCCTCCAATCACTTGGGACTTCTCCAGTAGTTACTGATTTATTAAATAGTATTTTTAAAAGAACAGATGTGCTTTCTTTTGCTATTTTCAACATTTGAGGGGTTATGTTATCTAGACCTGAGGAACCAAACTTGTTTATCCCATCAGTTTTATGTTTTATCTGTTCTTCTGAGATACAAGGAGGATCATGAGTCATTGGGATGTTTTGTGAATTGGTCAAGCTTGAATTACTATAGACAGAACAAAAATAAGAGTTAAAACTGTCAGCTACTGTACTCAGACCAGTAATAATCTTATTCTTGTCAGTTATTGCTATTAATTTTGAGTCAGACTTTTTCAAGGAGTTTCTGTACCCATAGAACTATTTACTGCTGCCCTTAGTCGCTGATTTGGCTAGTTTCAGTTTTGTCCTTTTTTTGCTCTGTTGATAGCATTTTCACAGCCTTTTTGTGCTGGCTTAAATTTACCCCATTCGGTTTCTGTGGTTTTTTTTTTTGTTTGTTTATAGGTGGCATATGTCTTCCTCTTCATTATATTTAATTTGTTGATCTTATTGTTCAACCATTTTGGTTTTATCCCCCTGTTGTTATATTCCTATATCAGCTCAATGTGTTTATTACATACGGTAATGAATTACCAACTTCCTCTGTGTTTTTTTGCTCCAAGAAATCATGCCAGTTAATACTAGCTAGTTCTAAATTTATTTTTTCAATGTTAGCCAATTTATAAAGGTAAATTTCTGTACATCCTTTTAGTGCTTGAACATTAGTTTGTACTGCAAATAGAACAGTCGAGTGGTCACTATTTCCCAATGGGGGCATAACATCACAATCTTTAATGATGATATTCTCACTACTTAGTATCAGGTTTGTAATGTTATTGTCCCTTGTTGGCTTGTTTATATGCTGGATTAAATTGAGTTCTTGACAGCTTTTCAGAAACATTTCACTTTGTGCAGTGTCTGCACTATCATTTCAACTAAGGCCGGCAGCAGAACTCCAGCTGCGGCCTCAGAATTCAAGAAAGTCCCACTGTTCTTATACTGAGAACCGATTATTCTGCTTTTTGCACTGATTCCAGAGTTTACAGAACAGCGTTTTGTGCCTTGGCTCCTCTACAAAGCTGGAAAAAAAGACACTTGCAGGTACTGAACTGTGTTATTCTGCTTTTTGCACTGATTCCTGAGTTTACAGAACAGCGTTTTGTGCCTTGGCTCCTCTACAAAGCTGGAAGACTAGAACTGTCTGTTTAAATCTCCTGGGGCATATAATTGAGAGCAGGAAGATACATATGGTCATTAGAGCATGTCAGCTTGAGAGGAGGGGCAGTTTCCCTACAAAAAGACACTTGCAGGTACTGAACTGTGTTATTCTGCTTTTTGCACTGATTCCTGAGTTTACAGAACAGCGTTTTGTGCCTTGGCTCCTCTACAAAGCTGGAAGACTAGAACTGTCTGTTTAAATCTCCTGGGGCATATAATTGAGAGCAGGAAGATACATATGGTCATTAGAGCATGTCAGCTTGAGAGGAGGGGCAGTTTCCCCAAAAAGACACTTGCAGGTACTGAACTGTGTTATTCTGCTTTTTGCACTGATTCCTGAGTTTACAGAACAGCGTTTTGTGCCTTGGCTCCTCTACAAAGTTGGAAGACTAGAACTGTCTGTTTAAATCTCCTGGGGCATATAATTGAGAGCAGGAAGATACCAGTGGTCATTAGAGCATGTCAGCTTGAGAGGAGGGTCAGTTTCCCTACAAAAAGACACTTGCAGGCACTGAACTGTGTTATTCTGCTTTTTGCACTTATTCCTGAGTTTACAGAACAGCGTTTTGTGCCTTGGCTCCTCTACAAAGCTGGAAAAAAAGACACTTGCAGGTACTGAACTGTATTATTCTGCTTTTTGCACTGATTCCTGAGTTTACAGAACAGCGTTTTGTGCCTTGGCTCCTCTACAAAGCTGGAAGACTAGAACTGTCTGTTTAAATCTCCTGGGGCATATAATTGAGTGCAGGAAGATACCTGTGGTCATTAGAGCATGTCAGCTTGAGGGGAGGGGCAGTTTCCCTACAAAAAGACACTTGCAGGTACTGAACTGTGTTATTCTGCTTTTTGCACTGATTCCTGAGTTTACAGAACAGCGTTTTGTGCCTTGGCTTCTCTACAAAGCCAGAAAAAAAGACACTTGTAGGTGCTGAACTGTGTTATTCTACTTTTTGCACTGATTCCTGAGCTTACAGAACAGTGTTTTGTGCCTTGGCTCCTCTACAAAGTTGGAAGACTAGAACTGCCTTTTTAAATCTCCTGGGGCATATAACTGAGAGCAGGAAGATACCTGTGGTCATTAGAGCATGTCAGCTTGAGAGGAGGGTCAGTTTCCCTACAAAAAGACACTTGCAGGTACTGAACTGTGTTATTCTGCTTTTTGCACTGATTCCAGAGTTTACAGAACAGTATTTTGTGCCTTGGCTCCTCTACAAAGCTGGAAAAAAAAGACACTTGCAGGTACTGAACTGTGTTATTCTGCTTTTTGCACTGATTTCTGAGTTTACAGAACAGCGTTTTGTGCCTTGGCTCCTCTACAAAGTTGGAAGACTAGAACTGTCTGTTTAAATCTCCTGGGGCATATAATTGAGAGCAGGAAGATACCTGTGGTCATTAAAGCATGTCAGCTTGAGAGAGGGTCAGTTTTCCTACAAAAAGACACACGCTACTAGTGTGAGCTTGAGTGGCGCGAGTGCCACTTGGAGTTAAAAAATCCAGAGTACAAACAGCTCACTTTTAATGTTATTTACTGGTGTTTTTTTGAAGATAAAAGGGAATTTTAAAGAGTTGTAATGTTTGAGGGGTGTTAATGTTTTTGCAGGGTAAAGAAGCAGATTCTAGAAATTGAATTAGAAGTTTTCCAGCTTTTTGGAGAGAATATAAAATAAAAAAGAGATTTTAAAGCTACGCATCAACCTTTTGCTTTTTTTTTACTTGATTATCGTTGCTAGGTGTTAGTTTTTTATTTCTGTGTTTTTGGATTAGCTGTGATATTCACAATATTTTTAGTTAGTTGTGGCTTTTAGGGGTGTATTAACTCCAGATATATCTATATAAAGATTGTGGTTCAAACCAGATGCCAAAGAAGGGGAAATGGATGATTTAAAGGCTCCAATTCTAATATTAATGTAGAGATTGATCATAGTTGTGTACAACACATGGTAAATTCTCCCACTGAATTAAAATTATCTATGCATTCCACATTAGTTGATGTTAATGGAATTAAAGAAAATGCTTTGGATGGTTTTATAAGTAGTAGTACTCCCACTCAAATGCAAATAATGAACCAAGATGGTAGAAAATCAAAGGGATTGACGAACTTAAAAAATAGAACCATTTCAATAGCTAAAAGAGAAGGAACTATGTTAGGGGAGATACTGAATAATAAGTTAAGGATTTTTAATTCTAAGTTGGACATTATAGAGATAATTTCAGAGGGTAGTATTGCAGTAAATAAAACAAAGCAGACTAAAATTAAAGATCATTTTGTTGAAAAAAGCTACAATCTGCTCAAATGACATCTAATGACATGATTGGTAGTGAGTCAGGGGCTTCCAAGGGATGTCTTAATCAGACCAATAATCCAATTAGTCCTAGCAATAAACTTAATGAATTTATTGGGGACAATTGTCAAAAAGCTACAGCAGATACCACTTTGAGTTCTGTAGCTTTGAAAGAAACATTGGGTACAGAGTTGCACATAACATTGGAGGCTTCTAGGAATACAAGTGAGAGGGAACACTCAAGTTTGTGTAATTCCTTGGAATTTTCTCCTGATTATTTTTATGAATCGAATGCTAAACCTAGGTGGCATAATGATTTGAGGAATATTGCTAGGAATTGCAGGACACTATAATTGGTCTCAAACAATTCACAACTCCTAAACAATCAAGGCAATTGTCTCAGGAAAAAAAAGATTGCAAGTTTAATTCTAATACTACCCTACCCATTTGCCCTTAGTGAGGATTTAAAAACTTATATTCAAAATCCACACATTGCACATATGATGATTTTAGATCATCTAATTAATCTTAAATTTGAATTAGACACAATTAAATAAAATATAGCTATTAATGGTAGCAGAATGGATGAGTTATTCCTACAATTGAATAAAATAAGCCCTCAGGAGGATTCATTTTCAATAGTTATTTATGTCAGATAATCAGGAAGTACTAAATGAGCAATTAAGACCAGATTTCCCTTCTATTGTTTTTCCTGAAAATCCAATACTTAATCGAAATAAAAAAGACGGAAAAAAAAAAGAAAGGAAAAAAATAAAGATAAAGGAAGATAAGAACAGAGATTTGAAGAAAAAAAAGAGTTTTATCTTTGGATAGTGTTTCTGATAAAACTTTGCTACAAGTGGATATGCTACACTGTTCTGTAACTAAGACAAACACGCACAGTCATTTATGTGTTAACCCAAATAATGATGGTATCTCTCCAAAAGAAAACAAGACCCAATTGAAGGAATTCAGCCCAATAACAAATCAGTTTGGGATTGAAGAGGTGGTTAGGGAAATACCTAACAAGTTATCAGTTATGGTTTTAGAGAGAGAAATTAAAGATAGAGGTAATACAATTTAAACATCATCTATCCCCTCAATAAACACTGAAGTTAGTAAGTCAGTTATAAATATCACTGACTGTGCTATATTAAATGTGTATGGTTTTCCAATTGATGCTAAATGCTCATATGTATTACTGAAGGAAAAGATTGTGAATTTGTTTAGGGCAGTAACTGGTGCTGATATTGGGAATGAGGATATTATACAGTTATGGGAAGATAAAGATTGTGAGGGTGTGCCTTGTTTATTCATTTTTTGTAAGGTTCCAAGGGTAGCTAACCAAATGGGAATCATTGAGGAAGCTGGGTTATAAGCTGGACTATATAAATAGAGACATGTTGAATAAAACTAAATTAAATAACAATCCACAATCAGTTTTAATTTTTGGACTAAATGTCTCTTCCAAAGTTACTGATTTTAAGTTAAAAAATATTTTGACTAATCTTTTCTCTCAAATATCTAAGATTCCAGAGAAGGAAGTTAAAATCCTAGAAGTAAGAAGGGGACAATCAGAATTGAGACTTGGTCAGGTAGAGGCCTTATTGGAATCAAACAAATTAGTAGATATAATCATGGAGAAGGCATTACTATTGGACAAGGCTGGTATACATCTATTACCAGTGGAATATGGGGAAGTTCCAAACTCCTTTAAAGTAAAAAATGCTTCAGGACATAAGAAAGGGAATTATCCAATGTTTCTGCAGCTCTACGGGGTTGAAAGGATCAAGAATGAGAATGATACCAAGCTGGCAAGGTTAGTTAAAGATCTATTGGTACAAATATTGCAAGTTCCAATGGAGGATCTTAAATCATTATATGTAACAAGAGAGAGAGGTGATCTATTTTGTGATACAACTATTTTAACAGTTAATCAAGTACATTCATACAATACATTAGTTAACAATTTGGCCATGTTGGATTCCTTGGGGTTGTATTTGGTGAAGGATAATGATGGCAATTTAACAAAGGCTGCTAAAAAATGTTTCACAGGGAAATAATAAGAGCATGACAGAAGAATTAACTAGAGAATCCAAGACTTCATGAATAATATATAATATTGTAACATTTAATACATTTTTAGAATTAGCATCCTGTGATGATTGATCGTACAAATCAGATTATTCCCTTAGATGGAACTTTAATAACAAGCTAGGGGTGCTCTCGTGGAACATCTATGGTTTATCAAATAAATTAGTAGATAGTGAATGGGTGGAATTTATTTTAAAATTTGATATAATTTGTCTTCAGGAGACATGACACTGTAAAAATTCAGATATCCACCTAAATGGTTATTGTATGTTTCATTCAAGTGGGGAAAAAAAAACAGAAAAAGGAAGGTTAGCAGATGGGCTAATTACTTGGATTAAAATAGACGGAAATTCAGAAGTAAAATTTACATGTTCTAATAAAAATATTTTGATTGTACAAGTCAAGAAGAAAGGATTTTCATTCTGTTTAGCTAATGTTTATATTCCCCCCAAATTCCAAATATTATGATCACTCTATATGGGCCCATCTAGAAGACCTGCTCTATAAAAGCTGGGCACTTTCCAATTTTGAGGAACTCCTACTGTGTGCTGATTTTAATGCTAGAATAGGCAGATATGATAGTTATGCTGATAGTGAATACCATAATTGGGTTTATAAAGATTGTACAAATTATGTGAGATGCTCGGAAGATAATATAACCAATAGGCTGGGTAGGAATTTAATTAAGATCTTAGATATATTTAATCTAATAGCACTAAATGGTCACCTACAAGGCAACAAAAAAGGTAAGTATTCTCAGCTATCAGCAAGAGGGTCATCTTTAATTGATTATTTTTTTGGAATGGGGATGTGTCATTATGGGAACATTTAATAATTACAGATAAAGTGGATAGTGATCATTTCCCGCTAGTGCTATTTTCCAAACAACTGATTTATGGAATTGATGATAACCATATTCAGTCACAGATAATAGAGATACATCATAATAAAATCATTTGGAATGATATGGTAGCTGATCAGATACATAATTTAATAAAAAATAGACTGGATAATGTATTAAAACTTGTTAATGATAGTGGAACCATTATTCAGAATGTTACGGCATGTTTGGAAGAAATTAAAACATTGCTAAGTAAACCATATATAAAATCAAGTAGTCGGGACTTAGCTCCAAAGACATGGTTTGATAAGAATGTCATCAAGAAAAAAAGATACTTAAGATGTTTTAAGAGGTGTAAAGTTAGAAAAGAATGCTTTGACCTTTAAAGATCTAAACAAACAAAGAGAAAAATATGAAGCCTTTTTACTTAATAAAAGGAATGTTTTTCAACAGAAGAAATGGCAAGAGATGTTAGGGGTTATAAATCAAAAAGACTATAAATCATTTTAGCTTCTAGTGGTGAAGGGATCAAATAAAGTAAGATTTGAAATTGATTCATACGTTACAAGGGAGTCTTGGATTCTCTATTACACAAAGAAATTTTTTAGTAATGAGTGTGGTAATTCCTGGTTGAGTTTAAATTTCAATCTAACTCAATTTACCCCCTTTAAATTTGAGGAGGTGCTTCAGGCATTAGCACTGTTAAAATTGAAGAACGTTCCAGGGCCAGATCAAATTCCTTCGGAGGTTTTTTTAAAGCCACCGGTAATATGGACCAAGCTTCTTACAGTATTATTTACTGTATGTAGTAGAGAATTGAGTTTTCCAGCATCTTGAAAAGGTGCAATAATAATTTCTATATTCAAGAAAGGTAATAGGTCTGATCCAGCAATGTATAGACCTATTTCTCTTTTGGATCACCTAGGCAAAATTTTTGCTAGGTTGATTTTAATAGATTAAGAGACCAGGTGTCTAATATTGGGGATTTTTCAGAGTCTTAAGCAGGATTCAGACCAGGTTATTCTACTACTGATAATTCCTTTGTGATTTGGCATTTAATTGAAAAATATGTTACATTAAGGAAACAAAAACTTTATGCAGCTTTTATAGATTTCAGTACTGCTTTTGACACCATATCCTGTAATAAATTGTGGGAAATTATGGGAAAAAAGGGAATTTCACAGGAATTAATTGCTATTATTAGAGAACTTTATACTTATACTTGGGCACAAGTGAAAGTTGGCAAAGGAGGCCAACTTTCTGAACCTTTTCCGACAAATAGGGGTGTAAGGCAGGGTTGTGTTTTAGCACCAACCTTGTTTCGCATCTATATTGATGTTTTGTTGAATAAATTGGAGGAATCAGAAACAGATTCTCCAAAAATATTGGGGCAAAAATGTGCTTCTCTTGCTTATGCAGATGACTTGGTGTTCTCATTAACTCGATCAGGTTTACAAATGAAGTTGAATATTTTGGATAATTTTTCAAAATAATATGATTTACAAATTAATGATACAAAAAGTCAAATTATAGTATTTGGAGCCAAAAATTGTTCATTTAAATGGAAGATTGGGGACAACATATTGGATAAAGTTAAAGAATATACTTATATAGGTCTTCAGTTTTCTCACAACGGGAAATGGGCTAAACATACAGAGAAATTGATTTTAAATCTTAAAAAAACAGCTAACTCTTTATATAAGTTTAATAAAAATTATGGAGGGAATTCAGTTAAACCCCTTATTAAAGCTATTGAGGTGAAGTACAATGTGCAAGCCCTATATAACTGGGAAATTTGGCAACCAAAGGAGGTAAACAAAATTGAAATATCAATTAATAAAATATTACGATTAAGTTTAGGGTTAGGAAAGTCTGTTCCCATGTGCATTATAAGGGTGGAATTGGGCATGGTATCCTTAGGAGCATACTTTGTAGCCAGAAAAGTTAATTATTGGATAAAAATTCAACACCATAAAAAGCATAGATTAACTTACTGCTGTTTAAAGGAAAAACTTAACTGGTTAAACCTTGGTCATTTAAAATCTAGTTGGCTAAAATCTGTATATGAAATCTTGCAGGTCATAGGTCTGGATTCTCTAAGGAAAAATACTGAGAAAGGTATTATAATAGGTCTTAGTTACCAACCCTGTATCACCCAGAGATTATTGGATTTTTATAAACTTAAAGATTTGGAAAAAATTTCTAAGTTAAGAATTTCTCCTTGGTTTAGAATAAATGATGCTAATCATTTTTTTAGACATCATTATGAAATTCTTGCTGACCCAAATCAAAGAAGATTGTATACATTATACAAAGTTAGAGTTGTTTCCCAGTAATATTATGGATGCAAGATACAGGGCAGAAAATCAGAGAGATGCAAAACTATGTTCCTGTACAAGAAAAAGTTATGAAGATTTAAAACATGTAATGTTTTACTGTCATTTGTACAAGAAGCCTAGAAATAAATGGATTATACCAATCTGTAGAACTATTTTATCTGATGATCAAGAGTTGTTATTAAAAATTTTGTTTACGACAAATGATGAAATTATTATTAAGTCCACTGCAAGATATTTGGAAACTATTGTAAAAATTTGAAGGAGGATTACAAGAACACAATCATGAATGCAGGGTTGATGTGAACTATTGATAGGGATTTTATAATTTTATTATAAATGTTATGATTAGTATTTATGTAGTGAGAATGTTGTTAAAATGAAATGTATTTTCCCTTTTTTTTAAAGAATGAAAATAATGTTGTACATTTTTGTATTTTTATCTATAAATGTTTGTAATGGTCTGCAACCAAACAAATAAATAAATAAATAAAATTCATACTGAGAACCTGGGTGAATGGCTCCTCTCACTAAGCAGGGCACCTAGGATTTCCAGATGGCCAGAAACATTATTTCCAGGGCAATTTAAAAAAAAAACAAATACCAGAATCTAGCTAAACAGGTCCCATTTACCTAGGCTCAAGTGTTTGTTTTTTGAAAATACACAGGCCCAGATATTCAAACTGCACCAGGCTGTGGCGCAAGCCTTGGCGCAGCTCAACTTAGTTGCACAGGGGTGTGGCCTGGGTGATACTCAACGGAGCTGCGCTATAGCACAGCAGCTTTGAATATCACACCCTGGCCACCCCCACTGTGCATGGTGCAGTGGCACTGCACCAGCACAAGTGACCAGGGTGGAGCATGGAGATGCGCTAGCGCAAGTCCATTGCGCCATGCACAGCACCTGCGATATTCAAAAGGGGACATGCAAATGGGGCCATAATTTATGCAAGGTGCACATGGGGCCATTTGCATGTCATTATGGCCCCATTTGCATCCTGTTAGCATGCAGGTGCGCCGATCCCCGACAACTTGCGCCTGGTGCCCTGCCAGGTAGCAGCCGTCGGGGACTGATGCCCCCTGCAGCCCGATCGCAGGCATTTGTCTAAAATATAATCCTCATCTAATATCCTTGGTGGTCCAGTGGACCGCTATGTGCCCAATCGTGGGCATTTGTCTACAAAACACATCCCCGTCCAATATCCCTGGTGGTCCAGTGGACCGCTATGTGCCCGATCGTGGGCATCGGTATAATACACCCCCCATCCAATATCCCTGATGGTACAGTGGACCGATCGTGGGCATCTGTAAAACAGAAAAAAGTCCTATTACCCTGGTGGTCTAGTGTACCCTCTCCCACCCACCCACTGAGCCCCACTGCCCGCTCCAACCCGGTCAGCGGCAGGCGGCAGCACCTCACCCGCCTGCCACTCTGCCACCCGCTGACTGACAGCTCAAGTAGGGCTGCATGCCCATTGGTTCTGGCGTGAGCCAATGGCATACAACCCACACTACTCAGTCCAGATATGGAATGATTCATTCACATATCTGGACTATCTCATTCAATATAAACTGCACACCATTGGCTCACACTGTGAACCATGGGCATGCAGCCCTACTGAGCTGTCAGTTGGTGGGTGGCGGGCGGCAGGCAGGTGGGGCAAGGAGTGGGGCTCAGTGGGCTCAGTGGGCGGGTGGGAGGGTACACTAGACCACCAGGCTAATACGACTTTTTTATGTTTTACAGATGCCCGCGATCAGGCAGCAATCGGTCCACTGGACCACCAGGGATATTGGACGGGGGGTGTATTATACCGATGACCATGATTGGGCACATAGCGGTCCACTGGACCACCAGGGATATTGGACGGAGATGTGTTTTGTAGACAAATGCCCTCGATCGGGCATATAGGGGTCCACTGTACTACCAGGGATATTGGAGGGGGGGTTTATTTACACGGATGACTGCTATGGGGCATGGGGGTGCCACCAGGTGCGGCAGGAACTCGGGTGGCCACCCACAGGTGGCAGCTGCCATGTTGCGCCCTGCAGTGCAGCAGCTCACCTGTGGGGGCCATCATTTGTTCCTTCTTTTGGCTTAACTTTGTGCAGGCACAGGTAGGGGTTGTGCATGCATGACTCTGCACATCCCAGGCTGAATATCGGGCTGTGCAGGTTATGCATGGCCACGCCCCCACCTGTGCCTGCATACCTTACTGATGCGCTCCGGTGCGCCGGGTTTGTCTGGCGCCGCACTGCCACGGAATATTGCGCTGGCGCATCAGAGGGAGTTGTGCATGGCGCAACACTGTTGCACCATGCGCAACCCTTTTAAATATCTGGGCCACAATCTGTATATATTTTCTGTTTTTTTGAGTTAAAAACAAAAGATGGCAGCTACCACGATAATTTTTTTTCTCATGACAAGTGAATGATAAAAATAAACACTCATTACTGCTTTTTTTTAACCATTCTCATTTGTCGGTTATCAAAAAAATTCTTATAACATCAGAACCATACAATATTTTTTCATGAAGCATCTGAAAGTCACAACCTTGACAGAGCCCCCTTCAATGCTGAAAATTTCATGAAACAATTCCACACCATCTAGACTGTACGTGAGATCAAAATACCGCAATGTTAAACATAGTTTTTTTTCTGTGTTTTGGCGCTCCATGTCACAAAAACTGAATAAGATGCTGTCAAGTAACTTTTCACGTCTTGAGAGTCTGACAGCCTTTACCACACATGCCACGTGTTGTGCTATTTTATCAAACTATGCCAAAGTTATTAAGGTGCAACAACTGGAGTTTAGCATTTAAACAGCCTACTTGACCTTAACTACAGGGGAGTAGTAAAAGAGAAAGTAGTGCATCAGTTATCATAAGGTTAGTGGGGTACAGCCTGTGCCAGGGGTGCCCTGGGACCCAATAATTTTCTCTGAGCCTTTAGTACCTGGGAATGCATGCCCCATGAGATGGGATTCCTCATGGTTCTAGCCATGAAATTAGCAGTTCAGTCTCAGAAAGGGAAATGGTAGAAGCATGGACAGAGTCCTTGGAACCACATATCCTCTGCTTTTGGCTAGAGAATTTTCTGCAGCACGAACATGGTCTTCAGATCCACATGCCTCCTGCATTGTTCATCTTTATTGCTAGGATGCTGCCTAACCTTTCAGCAACCGTCAAATGGAGGTGCTTAAAACCTTGGCCCAAGGGTGCTTTCTAGGTCACAAGGGTTCTATGTGATAACAGCGAAAGCCTAAAGGCGATCACCGTTATCAAAAAGTCTAGAGTGCCAAGAACATTTTCGGCACTCTGACACTCCAGTGCACAGCAAAATGGTGTGGGGGACTTACTTTTTAACGTTTTCTGTGGGGCGCTTCACTGCCCACTCCTTCTACTAAAGGATTCTCAACTCCTGGGGGGTGCATGTTCGTGGTGTGTGTAAAACATTAAGAAAATAAAGGTTTGGGCTGGGCACAATAAAATTGCACCAGCACCCAGACCCAAACCCGCACCTCGTTGACCAAGCACTGGCACCAGTCACCTCACCCCAGGGTCGGCAGACAACCAGCGCGGCACACCTCACATCCCCTTGCTGTAAAGCACTTCCCACATGCATACATATAACATCCTCTGTCGCTATACTCACCGACTTCCCCATCCAGCCGCCCTACCCTCCCATCACTATGAGGGATTCGCTGGGGAGCAGGTCGCCATTACAGTCAGTGCCATTTCCCCAGTGCCCTCATCATGGGATACTGGTCACCAAGCTAATTGATAAGGGAACAGTGTGTGATATATGGACTGTGAAACATCAATTATCCAATTTTCCTGACTTTGATGAATTGTGATTTGGCTGTACAACAGTGAAATCTGCATTCAGCACCCATGCCTACACCCTGTGTTTATCCTAGGACTGAAAACAATGAAAAAGGGGGTCCATGGGACCTACTGTATGCCTGATAAATGTCTTGTTCACTTTAATCCCTAATTTAATATATGTAACCAGCCTCGCTCTTCTTCCAAGCTCAAGGCAGGTTACTAGTGAGCACTCGAAGGGTTAAACCTGATGCTGAGAGCTTTTCTGTGGTGAGCCTCATCTAGGAGTCAGGGTGTCTGGGGTTTGTGCTCTCTGCTTCCTGGCCAGACAGGCAGAAGCCTGGGCATGAATATTTATGGCTCTTCTCTCTCCCATTTCTCTATAAAGAAGGGAGACTAGCTGAGAGCTGGGGGAGAAGGTTCACACTGGATTTGACCTTCAGGGTGCCCAGATATCAGAGTTTGATTTCAAGAAGAACAGAGGAGAGGGAGTCCATCTTTCATCACCTCCTACTGGGGACGGGAGGTGTTTTATGGAGACCAGCCAGAGGAAGGTGACCCAGAAGAGTTCTGCACTGAGAAGAATGATCACCTGTTAATTCTGATGCTACCACGGAGTAGTGCTGTGCCTCCTCTTAAAGGATGTCATTGGAAATCTTGTAGGTTCACTCCCACAGAGAAATAAACAAGGGAGGAACAATTACAAGTAAACTTTCATACAAGTGCTCCAGAGGAGAAGGGGTACCCAGAGTAGTAAATAACCACTAAGGTACTGTACATGGATATTAATGGCAGCAGTAATGGTTCATCAGGATAAAGGGGCCTGGCAAAAGTTTGGGTCAGCTGAGTCACATGGAGTTGGGCCAGTGTGTGATGTCAGAAGGTAGACAGAGTCAGTTTTTAAGAACTCAGTGAAATTCTAATACAGATAAAATTGTTTCATAAGAGACGGCACAAGTTAAAAGGAAGATTGAAAGCGAGAGGTTACCCTTATGAGTATATAGAAATGGGTCAGAATGTTGCAGCAAATACAAATAGAGAAGCATTACTCCAACCAAGGGGTCTATGTGATAACAGTGATCGCGGAAAGGCGATCACCATTAGGGCGAATGTACCTTGGTGAAAATCCATTTTGCCAATGTACACTCCCAGTGCATGGCAGAAGGGCACCGGGAACTTGATTTTTTTGTTTATGCTGGGGGCTGCACCCCCTGTACCCCCCCATTGGGGGCTTGGCTCCCTGCACCCCATACTAAAGATTCTCAGCTCCAGGGGAGTGCATGTTGGGGGGGTGAAAAAATTAAAAAAAATGCATTTCTCAGACAGGTGCAAAAATCCAGATGCACCCAGCACCAAACCCGGTACCCTCCCAACCATAGCCTGCCATGAACCCACCACACCACATGGCCAGCTCAGCAACCCACTGTCGCACTACACCTCACAAACCCTCCCTCCCCTTCTGCCCATTGCATGGCATGCTTGCTCCCCCCGTGTGTGCATATACATATAGCAAGAGGATGTCGCTATACCCACATTCTCCCCCCCTTCCACTAGCCCAGAGAATGGGCACCACTGTTGAGTTGTCCTTTTTGTAAGCATTCAGTAGCGGTCGCACTTCTCACGGGATACCAAATTGAGTGACACCAGAATGACAACATAGGACTGAGTGTTATTGCAATATATGGTCCATGAATTTTGGAGATCAGAAAGGTAATTGAGAAAAATTGGAAGACACTTAGATTAGAACCACATCTTAAAAATACTGTGTAGAAAAAACTAATTTTACCTATAGGAGAAACAGAAATATATGTGATACTCTGGTACATAGTGTGTATAAAATGGAACCAGTGATTACTTGGTTGGGATAGACCCCTTAGCTACATACAAATGTGGTTGCTGCACCTAATGCAATGTAGTTTGTGATACCAAGTCACTTATTAATCCTAACAATGGCAAGGTATGTGAGATCAGGAACTTTGTAACTTGCAATTCATAAGGAGTTGTTTATATGATATTGTGTGAATGTGGTGCATTTTACATTGGTTGTACCACAGACAATGAAAACAGAATTGCCTAGCACGTGAGGACTATTCATAATGATGATCATTCATATGCATTTACTTGGCAGATGATGATCCACCAGATAAGTTTAGGCATAAGTATCATTTTATAGGTTTAGAAAAAGTAAAATCAAATATAAGATAAGGTTAGGCATAAGTATCATTTTATAGCTTTAGAAAAAGTAAAATCAAATATAAGAGGAGGAGACTGAGAGACTAAATTAAACCAGCAGCAGGACTTTTGGATTTTTTTCACCAGCTTGAAGTATTGGTCAGGGTTAAATGAAAAATCGAAACTGGTCCATTATTTGCATTAAAAACTATTAGTAATTCTAGTACCATTTATTTTTTCTAATCTTCCCAATCGCTCAGAATTTAGATTTATTTTACAGGTGTCCTGTGATTAAGTGAGCTTAGCTCTCTGGAAACCTTTTATGTTGGACATTCCAGGTAGCATTTTTTCCATGTGTGGAGGGTTTAAATCAGTCAACATATTTTTCATATTCCATTCATATGTCAGATATGAGGGATGACTTTGATACATGTACATGATAGATTTTCCCCCATCTCACTGTTTTTTGTGCTGGTCATTGAGCCCTTGGCTACTGCCATTAGAGTGCACCCTAATTTGAAGGGTATCTGCAGTGAGCCACAAGAATACAGAACTAAATTATATGCAGATGGCTGTTTAGTTTTCTGGTGAACACCCCCAAAAGTTTTCCATCCCTTCTAAGCCTCTTTAGGGCTTTTGAATGTATTTCAGCTGAAAAATTAAATGCCTCAAATACAGAACCTATGCTGGACATTACCCCGTTCTAACTAACTTCGACCCCCAAATCTATAACATATCTGGGTATACATGTTACAGCAAACCTTAACCACCTCTGCAGAGCTAATCTCAATGCTCTACTTGACAACTTAAAGAAAGAATGTAATAAGTGGTGATTACTGAAACAATGCATTGCAGGAAAAATAGCATCTATAAAAATGATTGCTTCTCCCGTAGTATTCTATGAAATGGTCAGACTGGTAGTTTACCACCAGTGTAAATCCTGTGATAATCACTGGCTGTTGAGAAGCAAATGATGGTCATCCAAATCCTAATCACCTGCAGCACAGGAATAAATACAATAAAAATAAAAAAACAAAGCAACCTCTTTCAAAGTTGTATTTTATTATAGTAAAAAAATTAACCTTGGTATAATCGCAATAAGCCACTCAGAGGATGTGGGTTATCAGGGGATTTACCATGGCTGGCGAGGATTTACCCACTCGGCTGCACCTCATGGACAAACCACTCCAGCCGTGGTAAATCCCCTGATAACCCACACCCCCTCGTGGCTTATTACTTAAATCTACACCACTGCAACATGGTATAGGAGTAGCTTTGTTAGGTGTGATTCCCCATGCTATATCACCGTATGCTAACATGCCTAGTATAAAGCCATGGCATATGGTGTCTAGTTCTGCTAAAGCATGGGGGTACTTGAGTAAGCCCACTAAATTCTCATTTATCCCAGTTACTTGGACTCCTCTGGAATGACCCACAACCGTGCATAGGCAAAAGAATGATCCACTAGCCTTCTTGGGATTCTCATGACCTACTCACCGTTGGGACACAGCATCTGGACTCATTTAAGAGCCTTCACAATAGAATTTCACACCCATGTGCAGACTCTTGGTGTTTTTTCCAGCTCCAAAGTCTAACTAGCACAAAACCTAAAGAGGTGCTTCCAATGTATCTACAGTAGTAGACACAGACACTGCCAGCTATTTCCAGATATTTCCTGAAATTTCTGAAGAGTTTCTCTCTGCTGCCCCTACTGTGGAAATGCAGAAAGCAGGAGATTTCTCTAGAAATATCACAGAAAGTTCGGGAAATAGCTGGCAATGTCTGTGGCTACTACTGTACTACCACAGCCACAGCTAAACCAATGTACTCAGCCACATTATCAGCTTTATTCAGAGTCTGTAAAGAGGGAGCAGGTTTAATTTATATAGTGATCAGAGAAGCAATCATAGACCAGCCATTGAAAGCCAGACAAAAGTGGCAGACTTTCCTGCACCTGCAGATAACAGACAGGGATTGGCCTGGCTGTTGGAAGCTGTCTCTCCAAAGTTACGTAGATACAGTAGTTGAAGCTACATGATGCAGAACAAAATCATGCACCATTGGTACTGGACTTCTTCAGTACAGCTTAAGTCCACGGGTTTACATTCCAATGATCACTGCTAGAGATGTGGCTTCACTGAAGCGGCCCTTCTGCATATCTTGTGCAATGCCATTGCATATTAAATGTCTCCCTCCCATACTCTCCACCCCTATTTATTCTTGGCATCCCTGAGGAAGGTTAATATCCTGAAACCCTCCTTGTTGAAATGGCTTTTGGTGGTAGAACTGGAGGCCAAATGTCTCATTCTTCCAAGGTGGCATACCAGGGAGATTCCTTCCTTCTCAAAGTGGGAGGCTGGTGTAAATGTATTAGCTAGCATGGCAAAAATGTCTCACTATACAAAGAACACCATATCAAAATACCCAGAGATTTGGGGCCCCTTTTTACAGTGCTTTGACTCACATCCCTCTTATGGATCATCCCTTAAATATAACAAGATGCTATGCCCTCTATGAATTTAGGGCATATTTCAATATAACCATGTCAGTCTCCACTTTTTTCACCCTCACCACGATGGGAATCACTAAGTTTTTAAGGGCAATGATCTACCCTCCAAGGGTGTGTATATTTCATCTGACATAATTGTTGGGTCATTGCACTCCTTGTCTCCACCACATTGTACAGTGGATCTGTGTGGTTGGAGTCTGGAGAGAGCCTACCAGCTTGCTAGATACATTATGTTGTCATCCCCTACTACCCCCTCCCCCAAATCTGTCAGAGCATAAGGTGGTGAAATATTATAAATGTGGAGATACAGAGGGCAGGTTTTTCTTACCCCCGTTCCTACTCAGGTTTGGTGAGCCATGACCCTTTCAAATGGATGGTTGTGTCAGTTCAGCATGGGTTGATGTACTGTTTTCTTATGAATCTTTAAATTATTTGGTACTCGACTGTTATTCTTTAGGACAGCAATTACACCTTTCCTTGTGGCATGCAGTGTGTTATCCAAGCAAAAATTGTCTCATTGAAGCAGCTGAAGCAGTCTGTTGTAAATAATGTCTGACAATGAAATGTAACACTGTATTGCTTCCAAAAACTGTTTGTGTATTTTATTAAAAAAATAAAAAGAACTGATGTTTGTCATTAGTCACCCAAACTTCTGGTGAAGTGTCCCCTCCACAAAACATTACATTTGTCTAGTTGATTGCACCTCTTGTGTAACTGCTAATGTGAGTTTTTTTTTAAAATGTATTAAATAAATATTTTTTTGTACTTAATTTGGGCTCTCATTGTATATTAGCAGTGTCAGTGGCTCAGTAGGTAGCACACTCGCCTCTGAGGCCGGGAGATCAGAGGGCTGTGGGTTCAGTTCCCACATCTGGCACTAGGTTAATATCCCAGTACTGACACTGTAATGCAGCATGAGAGGGTGCTGCATTTCTGAGGTGCCGCTCTTCGGTTGAGACGTTAAACCGAGGTCCCATCTGCCTGGATTGGTGGTAGTTCAGGTGGATGTTAAAGATCCCATGGCACTTATCGAAAAGAGTAGGGAATTTTATTGGTAATAAAGTGGGCTTCATTACAAAAAAAACAACTCAATAAACAGAAACAATCCAAACAAGGCAAAAATCAGTTAACAGAAGAAAGTATCACAATGTTTCCAAAACAATACAGCTTGTGAAGTAGAAAAAGTAAGTCAGACTTTTACAGAACACAAAGCAGCCCGAATATTACAAAATACTTCATGAATGGAAATAGTTTTTGGTGTAACACTAGCAAACATCTGGCTTGCTATAAATAATTACTGAATAATAGCAAAATGATATATAAACTGTCAACATGATACTTTCTATTAAGCAGGTCATTAGGTAAAAACATAACATGTTCATAAGAAAGAGAGGCCAACAAGGGTTCTGCCCAGTTAGCAGATAGGTAGACCAGACTTCCAAAGAAAAGGGCATTCACAAAATAAATGTTGCTGAGTTTCACAAACATTGAGGCAAGAGGATCTAGGACAATATCTCAAAGACAAGGCTTTATGCTTATGATGGTTGTTAACTCCTAGTCTATCATAGTTGCATAACCATACCATATCCCATAAATACAATGGCAGCCGTTGATTTAGCAGTTGGTGGAGTACCCAGGGAGACGTCCAGAGGGGCAGAACGGAAAACAATCTCCCTCCTGAGCCTCCAACCTCCAAAGTCGCTCATATATAGTTGGGGTCTAGATAAGATACAAAAGTCCTGAGGATGAAGACACCAGGTCAAGGCCATCTAAAACTCTCTTTCCCATAAGTAGGGATCAGTTGGGATTTGGAAATAACCCTTTATAATGGGCTTTCCAGTTATCAAGGCAGAGGAGAACCATGCTAAAAATAGGGCTTCCAAAAACAGTCCCTGGTTTCAGCACTTTCCCATAATTATAATGAAGAAAAAAGGCTGTAAAAAAAAACAGCGGGTGGATCATACCAAGTCCACCTTCCTTGAGCGGTCTGTAAGTAATATTTCTTTTAATGGGTTTAGCCTGGATCCCACAATCCTTTGAAAAATCCCGTTAATCTGGAAAATAGGAAATGGGCGGGGAACACATAACAAAGATGCAGGAAAATCGGTATAACCAGAGTTTTAAGGAGCACAACCTGTTTCTTCTTCCCAATTAAATGCTTTTTCCACCCATTAATCACATTATCTGCCTTTTGTAGGGCAAGATTCCAATTATAGATATGCGGATCATCACAACCAAAAAAAATACCTAAATACAAAAAAACATTAGTGGATACAGAAACACCAGCATAAAGGCTCATACTAGGGAGGGAAGTATGCCCTAGTGGTACACAAATACTTTTTGTAAAATTTATCTTAGAACCTGAAACAGAAGAAAATGTCTGCAAAACCTGAACAATATCCTCTTGTTTCGTGGAAGAATCCACAGCCAAAATTAAATCGTCTGCATAAGCCAATATTTTAAGTGGTAAAGAGGAGGGAGTACAGAGCAACCTAATAATCTGTGGGCAAAGAAAAAGGCTCTCAAAAGAGTATCAATAAAAAGGTATATAATAAGGACTTAACGGGCACCCTGATGTACCCTTAATGGCCAGAATAGTAGGACGCCTTATCCAGCCGCTCACATTAGGACGTATTACTACATTCTATATAATAAACGAAGCCAGGAAAGGAAGCATACTGGAACCCAAAAGCCTTCAGGGCTAGAAATAAGAACTCATGAGAGACCGATCAAATGCTTTTCCTGGTCTAAACTTATAATCCATCCTGTTACAGCATTTTGTTTTCCCAGAGTAAACAATTCTCTCAATAAAATCAAATTGTCAGAAAGATGCCTACCTGGGATACCACAGGTTTGAGTTGAGCTAATCATGTGTGATGCCAAAGTAATCATTCTAGATAAAAGAATTTTGGCAAGGATCTTATAATCCACATTAAGCAGACTGATTGGTCTCCAATTTGTAATGTCAAAGGATCCCTTTTTCTTAAACAGTAAAATCAGTAAAGCGCTTTCATAGAAGTAGCCAAGGCGTCAGACTGTAACATCTCATTATAGAGAATAGTTAGAACCGGAACAAGATCAGCAGAGAAAGTCTTGAAAAAATGTGGGGTTAGGCCATCAGACCCCAGAACAGAATGTGATTTTAAACTAGTAATGGCCACCAATACCTCTGGTTCAGTAATGACCGAAGAAAGCTTGTTTCGATCAGAGTCCGAAAGCTGAGGTAAGGACAGTGAGCGAAGAAAATGATCCGCATTGTCAAGGTCAGCTTTAGTGCCAAACATGTTGAAAACATAATTTTCAACACAGTGAAGCAAATCCTCAGGTTTCTTAAGTAACTCCCCCGACGGAGACAATAGAGAGGTAATCAATTTAGCTTCAACTCTATCTTTACAGGCCTTAAACTGGTCTAAACAACCTTTAGTAAGATGAGTGCCAAAACGTGCCTCCTGACCCAAAGAGTCAGCACGATTATACTGGGATAACCTCATTTTAGCGCTGACCTCACTAATCTGAGAGCTAAAATCATGAGTAGTAGAGCTAGCTAAAGAGAATAGGTGCTGTAGCTGATGCCGTAGTGACAGATAAGACAAATATTTAGTATTCTGTTTTTTGCCGCTACCTTCTGAAAAAACTGTTTCCAGCTTAGCTTAGATTCCTCCCACCAGTCCATCCCAGTATCATAAAAATCAACTACTGACAACCGAGCGTAAACTCTTTGTGCCAAAGTTTAAGAAAAGAGGTCATTAAGTAGAGAATCATTAAGACGCCTAACTGGCTTTCTTACATCTAGGAGCAGAGTCCCAGGAAAGTGGCGCTAGGGCAACTGATCCAAAATCGGTAGCCACAGTTGTACAGAAAGTAAAATCAAAATCTTAGATAAAAAAAGAAAATCTATCCTAGTATGTAAGGACCCTTTAAAAAGTGGACCCACCTGTTTTATGGAAATGTCTATAAACGTCCACAAGCTTGGCCATAGAGACCACACTATTTAAAGCCACAGAGTCACAAAATAACTTGGAAGTCTTTAGGCCTCGATCTGTTTGATGTAGGCTGCAATTGAAATCTCCGACCCATAGGAGTAATCTGGATGAAAAAAGGTAGGGCTTAATCTGGTGAAAAAGGGAAGCCCTCTGAGCCTTGGTTTGAGGCGCGTAGGTCCCAATCATACAAAATCTCTCAGATTTATATGAGAAATCTAATAACAAAGCTCTACCAGGGGAAATATCTACTAGTCTAGAGACTGTAAAATTAGAGCTGGAGAACAATATCCTGACCCCATCACAAGTATCAGGTCCAACAGATCAAAAAGAAGGGCCTGCAGTCCATGCCTTAGAGGCCTGGAATAATTCCCCATGGGTCTTTAATCTAGTGTCAACAAGGCAGATAATGTCACACTGTAAATCAGAAAGGGTTAAAAAAATCTCCCCTAATTTTCTCTTCCCTTTAATGCTGTTCACATTTAAAGAGCAGATCTTTAAGGAAGACAGGATTTAAGTAATAGGTGGTGACTTACCCCTTCGTCACTGCCTGGTACGTTTTGCAATGGGATCCGTATCAGGCCCATCACCCCCATCTGGGAAAGAAAGAAGGGAGGAGGAATCAGTATCCTCACCCCCCGAGTCTTTGTCTGAAAAATCTGTGGCTAAAACCGCAAATTTGTTAGAGGTTTGCCAGTTACGTGCAGGGGGTTCCTTACTATGAGTAGCAACAGCTAAACCCTTCCTAGTCCGTTTATGGGTAACCGTGGTAAAACTAAAATTATCTCCCTGACCCGGGGGCATATCCATATCTGGAATAATGGGTGTAGTAAACAGGGAAACCACAATGGCAGTAGGAGTAGGTATAACAGGAAAAGAAGGTTGGGAAACTGGAACAGAAGAGACATCTCCAACTACCGGAGGAGGGGTAACCTCTGAATTAGAGGAAGCTAGACTATGGGCAAGTGACTGTTGAGCAATAGTAATAATGCCATCATGAGAGGGACAATCTTCTCTGTTATGAGAGGCCCAGGGACACCTGCCATATGCGTGGCCAGTCCCATCACATAAGTTACACTTAAATGAATTAGTACATTTAGCTGCAATATGACCGTATTCAAAACAGTGGCTACATTTAAGGGTATCACAAGCCGAACTTAAATGGGTACGTGACCCACATTTAAAACAAGGACTTAGGTTGCCCGGCAGAAAAATAGCCCTTGTCTTTGCCTAGAAAGAAAAAATTAGGCAAATGTCGTGGGCCAGTGTTAGTGGGAAAAGCTTAACACGGACCTTCCAACTGCCATCCCAAATCTGTTCAGAGTCTAGATTAGGGGTAGGCCTATTCAAGACTTCACAGCGTTTGTTGAACCAAAATAAAATGTCTTCAATGTGAACTCCTTCATTTTTAAAAACAACAGTAATGTTACGAATGGCAGGTTTAGTGAGAGGGATGGCCTGGAAGGGGGACCAAATGGGTGTAGTCTGAAGTTTGTCATATTGGGCCCAGAATCTATCAAGCCCAGACATTTGTTTAAAACTAACAACAAAATTGAAATTACCTATATTAATCAGGGCAAAAATCTCAGAAGAAAAAAACTTCATGGAACCCTTAAGGAGGGTTTTAGCTATATACAAACGATCTGGTGGGAGTTCTAATCCACCCTTATAAAGCAAACGTACTGCATTCCTCCTAGGTGCAGGTTCGTCTTTGGAGGAAAATAAATCAGTAAGTTTAAATGTTGAACTTTTAGGTGCAGCAACAGTAGGTAACAAAGTAGGTCCTGAGAAAACAGTAGTGGGTTCAGGTACAGTAGAAAGAGACTTAGAAACAACAATAGTGTCACTAGTAACAGTAGAAGAAGAAAGAGTCACACCCCGGGGTTCGTTGGAGCTCATGTCATTATTCTTATCAGATTTTGAAGCATATTAATGTAGACAGGGTCCTGAGAATCAGGAGTCCAAGTCCTTCAATATCCCTTTCCCAGCCAGCATGCAATAAAGCTGACTCTGGTGACCAGTCTAAATCAGTATTTTGGCCAGATTTAATTTTTTTGGGGAATAAGGAACCCCCTCGTTTGGACCAGCCAGGTTCCTGTGTAGCTGAGAAAAAAAATACTGTGGGTTTCTCTGAAAATGAAACGGAAGCAGTTGCAGCGCTAAAGTCACTTACAGAGCAGGGAATAGCTGCAGGGATTTCAGAATCTGGCTTTTCCGACGTCGGTAGTCGAAGTGGGTCATTGGAAGTAGTCCGAGAAACAGCAGTAGCAGGGGGCTGAAGAGAAATCTCCACAGCAGGAACAGAAGCCGAATCCATCGGTAGGCCGTCGACTGGGGGCTTTCCAGTGCCGACGTCGCGAGAAGGAGAACAAGGAAGTGGCATCCGAGGCGATGCCTGCGCAAGAAACTCGCAGTGCCGAATCTAAAAGCTGCAATTGCAGGACTAACGCCTCGCGCTGCTCCTGAAGACTGGAACTGAACGCGGAGCCACTTTGCACATCAGGTAGACTGGAAACAACTTCTTTAGGGTCGTTTTGAAGAACGGAGTCAAATTCCAAAATAGTCAGATTACTAACATCAGCTACAGCAAGACATGCATCTGGGGCCTCTTGAGAAGGTAGCACAGAGGAGGAGCCGACTCCCTGAGCTAACAGCGTCCATCTCCTCCAGGGATCATGCGAACTGGCCATCTTGCAGCCAGCAGCAAAGGCTCCACCTACTCAGAGTGGGGAATTTCCCGGTGTCCTGGCCAAATTTCCCTCATTCACTAAAAATACCACCAACAGCTTAATCTGGTTCAAGGTCAGTTGGCATTCATCTGTATTCCCCTCCCCCCGGGTCGTGCCTGAAAATAGGCAGGATTTGTCTAGTGCACTTACCCGGTCAACAAAAGCTAAAATAAAAAATAAAAAAAAAAAATAAAAAAAAATATCTGTAACCCCCCCTCTGGGGGCTTACCTGGGATGCTCCACAATTTCTCTATTCCTTTCCCCATTTCCTGGTGCCCCTAGTTTCCCCAGGGTTCTCGAGCAGCCTTTTCTTGTTGTTTCGCCCATTTAGGGCTTGGGATCTGGGGATGCGATTTGGCACTGCTCATTTCAGATACTGAGCGGGCGGGCAATCAGACATGTGTGAGATGTGCTCTTATGTGCCAACCACCATTACGGTTCGCAAACGGGGTGCTCTTCCCTAGTTCCAGTGTCCATCCTTATGTCTACAGGGATCGGAGTCCTGAGGGAGTTGGGCAAAAGCCCCATCCGTGTTTAAAATCTTAAGTTTAAACACAGGGGCGCTTGGGGGTTATGAATATTAATGAGCGCTCCCTATGAATGTTAATGAGGTTGCTGCATGGCGCTTAATGGCATTGCATTGCGCCAGCAGCAACAGTGAGATAACAGGGGTGATTCTTTTACCAGTGGGCTCATTTCACAGGGGACAGTTGGAGCTACAATCCAGTGAGGTGCTTGTTTAGATAAAATATTGTACTAGGCTGCATTTGTCCTATGAAGCTGGGGGAACCATTTCCACTCCATAGAACTGAATGGGAGCTGACATATTTGTGACACTTGACCCCAAAATAGCAGCCAGTCAGTGATTTAGATGTCCACAACTTGGACAGAAGGACTACAGGGAAAAGGAGGGGGCTGATTTAGGTGCCTAGATCATGTCCCAATAAATGAGCAGGAAATATTGATCTCTATGGTTATCAATTATTGATAGGCTTCATCAGCCAATCAGAACAGTGGATTCTTGGCTGAAACTGTGTGGACCTGTTGGGATTTCTTCAGTCTGTTCCTGGGCTCTGTATGAGTCAGGAGTATCCTGTGAGAGTGGACTATGGACTTCAGCGACTTACCCAGGCCCTATTTGGAGATTGCTGTTGGCAGAATTGGATTGAGAAAGGGGAAACAGAGAGAAGAGGCTGAAGTGTCATCCTGATTCCCCAGGTACGGAGAAGTTGTTTACCTACTGTTGGTGGAAACTAAATGCTGCAGAAACCCTGCACTAGAAGCTGAACTGGCTGAGAGGACTGTGCGAATTATCTGAGGGCTAGAGTTGCTGCTGAGAGGTCATTTGCTTGAGTGGGACTGCAATGGTAATTCTGAAGAGGCAAAGCATCTCTGGATGTCGGTGTGCTAGCCAGGTGCTGTACATGTACTGAGTGAACTGGTTAAAATGGCTGAGAGCTATGCAACAGCTGCAGCCGAAGAAAAGGTTGAGAACATTGTTTAACTGGAAAATGCAGACTGGTGTGCAGGGGCTTGTTGTCCTTGAATTCCCTTGTTTGATTGCACCTGCACTTCTTGGATCTAGGGCTAGCACCTACTTCAGCTGGCACTGGACTTTACTGTAATAACTGCCTGTGAACTTTTCTTGTGTTGAACCTCAGTGCAGGGACTGCAGGAAGATCCCCCACCATTTGGGAGTTCTCCTCCAGAGCCAGGGAGGGAACTTGCTAACCCCTTCCAAGTGGGACTCACTGCTTCAGGAGGTCACCGGTGCTTGCTGGGGTGCTAGGGCACCTATGACCCATCGAGGGAACTGGGCTGTGGAGCCATTCCTGGGTCTGGGCTTTCTGGGGTTGGTGCTGTCCTGCCACAGTGCTCTACAATGGACCAGAAGCAGCTGAAGGTGACAAGTGGCCAGAACTGTAATCAAAGTGATCAGCTGCAAGATCTTCAAGCAAGTTCCACCCTGCCCGAGGGACCAAGGCCGGCCTTCTTTCGTCTTTTGCTGCACTGATCAAGGAGCTCCATACTCCAGGTTTTTGAGATCAACAAGCAGTGAGTACCCAGGATCTGGCTCCTGGAGAGGGAAATGGGAAATTGGTGTTGTTTTCTTAAACCAAGTTCTTTGCCAATATTTCAGGGCCCCAACAGCTGGCTAACCCACGGCATTGATCAGGCCTGCACCTAGTGGGTAACTCTAGAGACAATTTGGGGACACTGGTACCAGTGGGGGTGGGCTTGGCCTGCGGGCCCAAATGTTTACTGTTGTTAAATATTCCACTAACCATCTTTTCTTTCACAGCCATCCTTTGTCCTGGTATCCCTTCCCTAGCCCTTGCTCCCAAATAAAGCTGTGAGTTTGTTTGTTGAAACCAGTGTGTTAGTGAGTTTCATTGCATGTGCATATTGCTGAGATTTCTGGTTTATGGTGGAACAAGGTTATTGGGGATACAGTGTGCAGAGTGGTTGGTTGGGGAGGTGGGTAGGTACAGTATCCCAGGGGGCTGTGCCAAGTGGATACCTGGCCCACTTCTAATTTACTCTGGGTGGAGGCACCACACTATTATCTATATCTTTGGGAATGAACCCTCAATTGACACTGTAGCAGGACCCAGACTCCTCACTCTGTACCAGGGGAAGCAGGCAAAGGGGGGTAGTCCACTGGCATACAGCACCTGGGCTACATATCTATAGCTGGGTATATCTCCAGGGAGATTGTTGTGTACCATACACTTTGCTGCTTTTCATTTTATTTTAGAAGGGGTCATGCAAGTCAAACCATAAGTTTATTTTTGGTTCCTGGCACAGGGGATCTCCCTCACTGTGCATGGAATTGATCGCAGAGCTCTCAGCGATTCTTCTCTGACTGGTGTCAGATTGCTCACTGGTCTTGCTCTCTTCCTTTGGTGACAGTATGTAGTTTCTCAGGCTATATTGTCTCTGTGATGCAGGTCAGGCCTATCGTGTGTTAGTCTGAGTGGATCTGCCCAACCCTACATGTCGTGGCATCAGGTCCAGCAGGGATAGTAAAAACCAACACCTGGCAGTGGTGCTGATCAGGCACATTCAGTCACAACTGCAAACTGTGGTGTAACAAAAGTCTCTGTTAGCTGTAGCTTTCAGCTTGACATCATGCTGAACTTAACATGCAGTTACCTCACTTTACATAAGCAAGGATTCTGCTTCTCACTCTGTTTCATACTAAGGTTCACACTAAGGTGACAAAGGAGCAAAGGAGGTATGTGCACATTTGTTGTTCCCGTCCATTACCTGTAGTAAACCTGTTTCCCTCCACTAAGTATGTACGTTTCTAATTTAGATTTGAAAATTGCTTTAGAATCACTAATGACTATTTCTATAGGTAAATAGTTCCACACATTTATTATCCTTTGGCAGTATTAATACTTTCAAGTGTTTGTATGATATTTTGAGTTTTTTATTTGAAGTGGGTGACTTCTCAAGTTAATATTTGGGTCTTTAAAAGACAAGTATAGTTTATTTGTCAAATATGGAGCTTTAATAATGGTGTGCATTAGTGACAGAAATCCATACACCCTTCTTGTTTCTAAAGTCATTAGGTTTAGGCTAGCTAACCTCTCTTCGTATGATTTGTCCTTTAGATCAGTTATTATTTTTGTCACTCTCCTTCGTATATATTCTACTCTTTTATGTCTTCCTTTATATATGGACACCAAAACTGTCTAGCAGTCCAGGTGTGATCACATGTATGCTCTGTATAGAGGCAAGATAACTTCTTGCCTATGGCTTTTTATATTCTTTCTGATTGACCACAAAACCTGGTTGGCATTGGCAATGGCTACTGAGCATTGTTTATCTTGTTTAAGTTTGTTATATTAATACCTAAATCTCTCTTACAGTGTACAACCATGAGTTCTATATTGCAAAGTATATATGTATGTTTTTTTTCCCCTAAATGCATGATGCTACATTTTTGGAGGTTAAAATGCATCACCTGTTTGAATGCCCATATTGACATTCTGTTTAGATCTTCTTGAATACTTTGTACCTGCTCAGAGGTACTGCACTGACCACCTAGCTTAGTGGCAGCTGCGTATTTGTTATTCCAATTAATGACCATATTGTTCATGTCCCCAGTGAACAGAGTTCTGAGAAACTGAAAAATTTCACCTAGCGAAATATTTTACGTAATTTCCGCATTACGCAAATTTTTTGCCTAGGCGAAACATAATTTCGCCTCAGATGGCGATTTCACATAATGCAAAATGTCACCAAATTTCACCAATTTCACCAATGCTTTTCAATTTTGCCTTTGAATTTGCAATGTATTGTGGGTAATTAGCTGAAATATCATGTGCAGGATATTTCCTGCTCAGCATATTGTCTGTTGAGTCGGAGAGCAGTTCAATGTGGTTCACTACAGCCAATAAACCCTTCAAAAAACCTCTTTATTTGTTATTTTTGGGAGCTAATTGCTCCCAAAATCTAAATTTTGTTCCTAGTGCTGCTAATGGACATTTTTTGTTTTGGTATCTTTGGATAATACTTAGTTAAACTTAGGTTGTGTTTTCAGTTTTCTCTGTGTGTCTGTGAGGGAAGTGAATGGAGGAGGGTCAACCGTGTGGTGTGGTGTGTGTGTGTGTGTGTGTGTATGTGTGTGTGTGTGTGTGTAAAAGCAGAGCAGGCTAGTTCCTAATATTTCTCACAAGTTGTGAGTGAGTTTCTGTTATTTCTTTTAAGTCTTAATATTTTTGTTGGTGTGCTACTTATTTGTAATATTTTTCTTATATACTGACTCTTTTTGGAGTAACTTTATCCGAACAGATACTCATTCTGAGTAGTTCTGTTCCTGTGTTCCTTTGTTTAATCACTTTTCTGCTTTATTTTTGTATTGGAAGTATTCGTGGACATTGAACACTCGTCCATATCAAGGTACACTGCATTGCTGAATTGCTCACAGAAATTAATAGTGTGATCTAGCCTCTGCATTGCAGCGTTCCTGTCTTTCTGTTTCATTTGCTTACCATATTAACCATTTCCTCCCTGTTACACCACTGGTGTTTACTACCTGACCCATACTATGTAAAAAACTACATAGTTTTCAAGAGAGTGGTGGTCCCTGTAAGATTGTTGGAGGGACTTTGTTAATTTCAAATCTTGTTGTTTCTTCTGTCTGATATATCTATAAGCCAAAATTGTATTTAGTAAGTACTAACACATTGCAGTACTTAACCTCTCCAGACATCACTTATCCAAACTGTAGATTGTATTGTGATTGTGAGGTGTTCTGTGCAGTTGGTTGCCAGCAAAATTGAAGTTAGAAGTGGTTTCAAGTCTGTGACTCATTTTTTTATTGCCCAATCTATAGCTAGCATGCTTGTTGGGGATGATACTGGAAATAAGGGAGACATTCCCACTAGTGGAGGCACAGCGGTCCAGGAGGAGGTGGAAGCAGTTGTCGGTATGACTGTTGTTTCTGCTCAAGGTGGAGCTGATGGTGGTGAGGATGATACTGTCCAGCTTCAGTCTGTTTCTTCTTGAGAAGGAGATAAGGAAAGTCATCCCCCCGCCCACAGTGAGGAGATGCCAGAGAAGAGAAATGTTTTTCTGGAAGTAGACAGTGATAGGGAGGAGGAGGATATAATATACTTCAGTACAGATGATGATGAGGTGTTGGATCCCCTGTGGGAGCCAGCAGTGAAAAAGCTGAAGAGTGATGATATAGTCTATTTAGATGCTAAGCCTGAGGGTGCAGAAACAGTAGATTTCAGTCCTGGTGGTGGATGTGAACCATTTCTGGAGTTCTGTCGCATGTTAGGCAGTGTCAGCACCAAGATTAGGCCTGTAATCCTTTGTAAACAGTGGCAGAAGCTTCAGTTTGAGGTCCAGGAGATGGGGGGACATCAACTAACAATGTGACTGACACCAGATTTCTATCTCAATTTACTGTAACATTTTTTATTAAACATTTCTGGACTTCTAGGGCCTGTTTGGCACTGACAGTAACAAGATAAGGCCTGAAATACTTGGTAAACAGTGGGCCAAATGGCATGTTTTGGTCCAGGTGGGTGGCAGGCACCATTTAACATAATGACTGAGACCTGATTTCTGTCTCAATTTAATGTAACATATTTGGGGAAATATTTATGGAATTCTGGAGCATGTTGGCAGTGGAAGCACCAGATGTGATACATCTTTGGAATATTGCACACAACAATAAGTGATGCAACATCACATTGCATTCTGAAACATTTTTTTTAATAGGCACAATACTTGACATTTATGGCTAGGAAGAGAAAACATGTTAAAGAGCAGGTGACACCTTCAACATAACTTTCACAAAGCATAACATTGACTAACAATTCAGTTGCATTCCCCATCTATGGAGTTTGCAAAGGAAAGGCCAGCACCTGTCGAAGGCTGTTGGCCGTCAGGGCCCAATATCCAGAGAGTCTGTATTTTTTTAATTCAAATACCTTGTGTAAGCTGATTAAACTCAAAGTAAGAAGTACTCACCACAGCACATATCCACAAAGTGCTCTTTCTTTATTCCAGTATGGCAAGTAAACAATGTAAAAAATGCTCCCATATAACTAAAATAAAAATGCCTGATCCGTCAAGGCACCGTACTTCATGATACATCAATGGTTATGTCACACCTGATGCATTTCACACATGAGTGCTTTCTCACACACAAAGCACACACATGAAAAATGCATGCGTAAGGTGTGAGATAACCGGTAACATATAAGGAATGATGGTGCCTTAGGGGAGCAGGCGTTTTTATCTTAGTTACATGGAAGCACTTTTTAGATAGTTTACTTGCCACACTCGAAACTCTAATAAAGAATGAGCACTTTATGGACATGTGCTGTGGTGAGTACTTCTAACTTTGAGATAAAGCAACTCACATGAGATATTTGAATTCCAAAAAATACACACTCTGTGCACAAGGCCCAGACAGCCAACAGCCTTCAGCAGGAGCCGGCCTTTCATTTGCAAACTCCATATATATGGAATGCAACTGCATCACACATAATTATGTTGTTAAAATTAATCTTGTAGGTGTAACCAGCTCTAAGAAGTAACACACACCACAAATAATAAGGGAATAAGGTGTTTTTTAGGAGAGGGATACACAGACATGGTACAGAATAAACATAACAAATGACAGGCAGGATTAGGAGGACAAGGGTAATACAACAATGAGTGGGGAGAAGTAACAGAGAGAGAACAAAAAAAGGGACTGAATTATATAGGGAGCATAAGACAGTAACACACAATAGCAATGGTCAAACAAATTACTTTACATACAAAATAAAGAAACAAGAGGACTTAAGGATGTAGATTAAAGAGGACAGAAGAGATTTTTTTGTTGTTTTTATTTTTTTTTTAGTGGGGAACATACAAACAACAGAATAGAGTACAGAAACATGAAAACAAAAAAGACAAATTAATTTGTGCTGCCACATTAACTGCCAGTGGGGCCGCCACTCAGTTCAGACAGGATGCCCATGATTTTGCTGACATCACACTGGAGTTTAGCAATATCTTCCCAGGCATCACTAAGTTCCTGTCTGAAATAATTTAACTCCTGTCGAAGATGGTATGGGTTGATGGGGAATTGGGGGGAGACCTGGGAGGATAAGGAGCTGTATGCTAGAGATAGACTACATCTCAATTTGGAGGGGAAGGGAATCCTTAAGTTGAAAATAGAGGAGTTCATTGGTGAAAAGTGGGGTTTAAACTTGTGAAGGGGGGTGGGATGGGAGAAAAGGCTGTCAAGGGGGTGCCGATAAAGGAGGGACTCTGTCTCCACCCCCCTTGGGACCAGGAGGATTGCAGGAAAAGGCCAACTGGAAAAGTGCAGACCAGGAGAAAACAGAATCCCCATGGGAACACGAGCAGGGGAAATGGAACTATAGGGAAAGGGTGGAAGGTAGTCCTGCTAAATGCCAGGAGCTTGGGCAATAAAATGCCTGAGCTCCAGGCGATGTTAACTGAGGCAGCAGTGGATGTGGCAGCGTCACTGAGACTTGGGCCACTGCAAGACATGACTGGGACCTGAACCTGGAGGGTTGCATTATGTTCAGGAAGGACAGGGGAGGGAAGGGAGGAGGGGTAGCTATGATAGTCAAAACTGCATTGGCATAGGGGAGTAGAGGCGGAGGGAACCGTGGAGGCGTGGGACACCTTGATAACAAGGCAAGAGAGTAAAAATAGAGTGGTGTATAGACCCCTGCCCTGGCGGAGGAGCTGAGGACAGTCTGGTGGCAGATGTTGGAGACACTGCAGACTGGGCAGAGGAAAGGTGGTGGTGTTGGGGACTCTAAACATGCCAGGAACAGACTGAGAGACTATGACATCCTCTGTGACCAGGAACAGAGGTTGTTGGATGTCTTCAAGACGCTGCTCCTAACTCAGCAGGTGAGGGAACCACCAGGAGGCACGGTGACTGGATGTGGTCCTGGCAGACAGTGACCAGATTGGGGCCTGGAGGTAAGGGACCCTTTGAGGGAGTGACCATGCCACGGTCTGGTTCTGCCTGGAACTAGGAGGGTAGAAGGCTGCACAAAGACGGAAGTAACCAACTTCAGGGGTGGATTTTAAGGAAATGGGAAGGATCCTAAGGAGCATTTGGATGGGATTGGGTCAGACATGGACGCTGATAGTAGGTGGAAATCATCAGGAGAGGGGTGCAGGATGCTACCAGCACCTGTGCAAGAGTAAGACGCAAAATGCGGTAGGGCCCAAAAATCCTGTTGGGTGGACCAGGGAGGTCCAGGAGGTGGTGCAGGAAAGAAAGCAGCCTATAAGAAATTCAAGTGCTCAAGGAGTGAAAGGGATCGAGGGAGTACTGAGCTGATGGCTAGAAGGGCCACTAGAGTGGTGAGGGCGGCTAAGGCAAGGAAGGAGCAGAACCTGGCCAGGGAAATTAGGAGAGGAAAAGGGGTTCTTTAGATACATTGGGAAAGACGAAGGTGAAGGGGCAGATTAGCAGGATTAAATCAGGAGAGATGGGCACAAGACCCAGGGAGCAGGCTGAGGTACTAAATGAGTACTTCACCTCAGTTTTCACCAGGGAAAATGGGATGCTGCATCGCATATGGGAGGAGACAGAGATAATGAGGAGGGGGACCTTACCGATCGGCAGGTCTGGGAGGGGGGCATCACTGCAGGTGGGGAGGGCTAAGCAGGAAGAAGAGGTACAGAAGTGGAAATCACAGCAGAGAGTGAGGGAAGCCCATAGCTCCCTTTAAGACGGAGAAAGCACCGGGCCGGATAAATTACATCCTAGAGTGCTGAAGGAACTTGCAGATGTCCCGAAACCCCTGGCAGAGCTTTTCACCATCTCTGAGGACAGGGTGGGTGCCCCAAGACTGGAAGGTGGCACATGTAGTGCCTATCCACAAGGGGGATCCAGGAGCTGGAGAGAACTACAGGCCTGTCAGCCTGACATCGGTGGTGGGCAAGGTGATGGAGGGCATTGTCAAGGAGAGGCTAGGGGGACCTGGATAAGTCAGGGTGTCTGGACGATAGACAGCATGGATTCATCCCAGGAAATCGTGTCAGACAAACCTGGTGGAGTTCTATGACTGGGTGACAAGTGCCTTGGACCTGGGTAGACCAGTGGATGTCCTCTTCTAGACTTCAGCAAGGCATTTGACTCTGTTCCTCACGTGGCCTGTTGAATAACCTAGGAGAAATGGGGTGGGAAACCAGATGATCAGATGGATAGGCAATTGGCTCCAGGACCGGACCAGAGGGTCGAGTTGGTGGGGTAGTCTCATCCCCAAGGAGGGTCACAGTGGGGTCCCACAGGGATCAGTCCTTAGCCCTACTGTTCAACACCCACGCATCTGACATAGGACAGGAATCAGGAGTGAGATGAGTCTCTTTGCAGATGACTCAAAACTGGGGGCGGTGGATGGGGAGGAGGGAGGTGGCCCTGCAGGGGACCTGGAGGCTCTGGAAAGATGGTCTAGAGAGTGGAAGCTGAGGTTCAATGCAGGGAAATGCAAGGTACTCCACCTGGGCCAGAAACCCAGGCCAAGTGTACACCCTGGGGAAATACTACAAGTCTCAATGGCTGAGAGGACCTGGGGTGGTGGTGGATGTCAAGATGAACAACTCTGAGACTTGTAGGAGGGCAGCAGCTAAGGCCAACAGGATGCTGGGATGCATCACTAGGGGATCACCTCCAGAAGGAGGGAAGTGATACTCCTCTGTATAACTGCTTGGTGAGGCTGCACCTGGAGTACTGTGTGCAGTTTTGGAGCCACACTTAAAGAGGATATTAACCTCCTGGAGAGGGTACAGAGGTGGGCAACCAAAATGATTTGGGGGCTTGGGGACAGGACACCTATGAGGAGGCTCGAAGAGCTAAATATGTACACATTGGAAGAGAGAAGGGACCGGGGGGACATGATAGAGGTCTTCAGGTACATGAAGAGGGTAAATAGGGGAGGAACAGTCAGGGTGCTTCGAAGGAAGGAGGAAGGGGCCACTAGAGGACATGGGTGGAAGCTGGAGGGGGGAAGATTCAGGGGAGAAAGGAGGAGGTGCTACTTCACTGAGAGGGTGGTGGAGCCATGGAATGCACTACCTAGGGGGGCTGGTGGAGGCAGAGACAGTGGAGGGTTCAAGAGGGGGTGGGACAGGTACAGGGGAAGGGTTCAGGAAGCAAAATCCAATGCAACAAGAATATCCGGAACTGGGAAGGGAGAAACCAGAGAAGGCGAGGGGGACAGCAAGGTCAGCATCCAGGGTGGGGGCTGACCAAACGAGCAGACACGAAAGACCGTTAGGCCTATTCTGCTGGCATTTTAGTATGTTAGTATGTTAGTATGGTGGACTTCTGACAGGACAGCTGATAAGTCCGCATGTATCACTGGCACTGCTGATTGGGCGGGGGCTGCCTGTGCTGCTGCTGACTCTGGATAGGGGGACCCTGGAGGGGTGTCACTGGCACTGCTAGTGGGGCAGGGGCTGCCTGTGGTGCTGCTGGCTCTGGATGGGGGGGGCCCCTGGCAGGGTCTTGATGCAACTGCAGACTGCTGCTGTTGTCTGATCCGGCAAGCCCAGTGAGGATGCTTAACAGGTCCAGCCATGCCTCCCTCCTGCTCAACCCCCCATCAGTGCTCACACCTGCAATGCTCCCCACAGCTGCAGTTGATGATGCCGCCATCTCCTGCAGTTTGAGGTCTCATTGAAGCGGGTGGTGATGCACCATGTGGCTACCCTGGCTGGCTGTCCTGAAGTGGGAACCACACTTTCCATGATGCATTTCCTGCCCACATTGATTGCAGGTGACCACTGGGTTACCTGCTGAACTTGCATAAATAAAAAACCCAGACAGGGGATGATGGGGCCATGGGGGTGGTGGCAGATGATGCCCCAGGCACTGACTCCTCCTGCTACTCAGGAGGGGGCATGGTCTCCTGCTGCTAGGGCAGAGAAACAGTATCCTGCTGCTGAGGAGAGGGCACTGTGTCCTGCTGTTGCTGCGATGGAGGGGCCACGGTTGCCTCCTGCTGCTGGGGAGGGGGCACGCACTGTGTCCTGCTGTTGCTGCGATGGAGGGGCCACGGTTGCCTCCTGCTGCTGGGGAGGGGGCACAATTGTTTGCTGCTGGGTGCTGGTGGTGGGGCCAAAATCCTCCTGCTGCTGTGGCATTTCATTTTTAATGGTCATCTGAAACATGTGCACAGGTGCCCCACTGCCACTACCCTTCTCCATTATGCCCACCAACACAACCAATTCAAACACCCCCCCCCAAAAAAAAGAAACAGAGATAGAGACTCTGAGAGAGAGAGCCAGGACACACACACACACACACGCTCACTCACTCACTCACTCACTCACTCACTCACTCACTCCACAGGTACTAAAATATGAAATAAGACAAAGACAAACAAGAAAAAGTTAGGAAAAAAAGCGCACATTAAGTAGTTTATGTATAAAAGTGCACTCTGCAGTCACAGGGAGTATAGATGCTGCCTGCTTTCTCAAGATATGTAGCACAGGAAATGAACCACTCACTTTCTGCCTGTTTAGGCTCAACCATATGACCACCAGCAGAGAGAAAAGCCCAATTTTGCCTAATTTCACGTTATAGAAGCACAAGGCGAAATTCAAGATGAACTTGGGTGGCAAAATTTCGCTGAAATGCCATAATTAGGCGAAATGTTTCACTGGGCAGAATTGGCAGTTTTGCCATAATTTCGCCGACTAAATAAATTTTTTCTGCATCTCTACCAGTGAACAGTTGAAATATAATATGGTTCAGAACTTCCCTTGTGGAACACTGCTAGAAACTGGACCTATATTAGACAGATGTCCATTTATTACTACTTGGATACGACTTCACAGCCAATTGTTTACCCAGTTAATAATGCTGGGGTGAATTTCTAAATTAGACATCTTTTCAATAGCTGCCCAGTGTGGTACAGTATTAAATGCTTGGCACAGGTCTAAGAAAATTATGTCAACAGGTGTATTTTGTCCAAGGCATGGGTTATGTTTTCATAAAAACAGACAAAGTATATAGTATATGATCATCCCTTTGTGAAAGTATGTTGTTCTCTGTCGATATGCTCGTATGAGTCCTCTCATGAAAAGATGTGTAGTCTGTCTGGAACACAGTTCCCAGCAGCTCATGGGGTGCTGCTTAATTGAGATCACATACAGATTTGCCATGGGTTCACAACAACCCCTGCTGTTCACTGGGGAATTAGTGTCTCAGCTTGCCCACTCAGCCTATCAATCATAGCTCAGGAGCTCTGTCACTCCGCTGGCAACTGGTGGCTGAAATAGTGCGCAAATTAATTAGGTGCATCACATGCCTAGAAACCCCTGTGGCTCTTTCCACAGGCAGAGTTACCTGATTGGATGGCTTGTCACCCTTTTGGCCCCATCCCCATAATGTTTGGGGCAGACGTGATGAACATATCTGCCAAGTTGTATTTCAAAGACAGTTTTCCATCAATGTCCTTATTTACATACTTTTTGCAGTTTAAGAACAAATGCATTCTGCAGGGGTGCATGCTCATGTCCAGATCAGACAGTGTTGTGGCTGGACAATTCCCAACCCAGTCACTGACGCTGATGTCTCTGCATCGGTGGTAGCAGATGCCTTTGATGTGTGAGTAGAAAAAAGAGTCTTAAAGGTACAGTAAACCAAAGGGGGGGTGGTTACAGTTGCACCATTCTCACTGGCTCATAATACCCTAAATTATAAAACAAGTCACATCAATACAGATAATACATACAATAAAAATGAATATCTATGTTAGTTTTTATTTACCAGGTAAGTACACTACAAAAAGGAATTGTCTATTTTGAGACATGACCTGAGAGGTTACAAGAAGGGAGAAAATCAATCAGAATTTACAATGCATAACAGTACACCACAACAATATAATGCAGTTAAGACAGACAATTCAATCAATCAATCAGTCAAATCTTTATTTAGTCAGACGAACATCATTGAGCGAAGCTCATTTACAAGATGGACCTGAGTGGTCATATAAATAAGAGTACAAGTATTTTTACATAGACAAGAATAACATAAGCAGTCGTACAATAACATAAAAATATAATATACAACAATTTACATATATACAAGGCCCAGTAAAACCATTTAACCTGTAAGAAAAAGGAGACAATGGGTATAGCAGGCAAAATATACAATTTGTAGGGCCTAGTTGGTTTTTATGAGAGTATAACAGGTGATTGGAAAATAGAAGTAGAATTAACATAATGGAACATGGAAAAGGGGGTGGGAGGGTAGGTAGGGTAGGGGATTAGGCCTTATAAAAGCAATTGCAGTGTTCTGGAAATAGGATGGAGAATAATCTTTGAAGGATGTTAAAGGTAAGAGGCTATTTAGCTTCATGGATTTTTGGATTGAGTTCCAAGTAACTGCTAAAGTGTAGCTGATAGCGGCCCTCCCAAACGGATGCAGGCATTGGGGACTTTTAGAATGATAAGTTTACTGATCCTTAAGGTATATGGCCTAGAAGTAATTTGGGTAAAACAGTCTGTTGATACAGGCGGTAGTTTGCCTGATAAAGCTTTGAATATCCAGATTGCAGCATTCCTATTTCTTCTGTGCTGTAGGGATGTCCAGTTGACTGCCATATAAAGAGAGCAATGATGGGTGCTGGAGGAAGGTCAGTAATAAAATCTGATGGACCTATGATACAGGGTGTCCAGCTTATTTAAGAAGGTGGAGTGAACAATGGCCATAGAGAAAGTCAGCATAATCAATGAGGATAGGAATGATGCCTGGATTAACCTTTTTGGAGTCTCTGTTAAGGTAGTGTTTTATTCTAAAAAATAGACCAATCCTTTGTCTCAGCTTTTTAGTAGCTCTTCAATATGGACAGTATAGTCAAGCCTGTTATCAATCCAGACTCAAGGTATTTGAAGTTATCAACAAATTCCAGCTCTCTCCAAGTAGGGTGGATAATTGTAGGGTGGTGGGTGATGGGGTAGTGGCAGAGCAACTCTTTGTGGCAAGGAACATAGCTTTTGTTTTTTGGCATTTAGAAGTAGTTTTTATCCAGTAGATTATGTTGCAGGATGGAGAATCGGATTGTAACAGTTCACAGGCTTTTGATGGTGAGGGATTGCTGACATATAATACAGTATCATCAGCAAACAGATGAATGTTAGATTGAGTGAGATTGGCATCTATATTATTAATATAAATGGCAAAGAGGATAGGGCCAAGAATAGAGCCTTGCGGTACACCTCTTAGCAGTGGTTTTAAGGTGGATAGGTAATTTCCATTTTTTATCAGTTGTGACCTATCTGTTAGGTAGCCCTTAAACCAGTTGAGTGAGAGAGAATCCAGTCCTAGTGAGCTAAGGGAGATGATTAATGATTCATGATCCACTGTGTCAAATGCTTTACTCAAATCCAGGAACACAGCACATGTACTGTCCTTCTTATCCAAGGCAGTCTGCCAATCATTGGTTACTTTGGCTAGGGCAGAAATGGTGCTAATTCAGTGCAAATCAGCAGCTACAAACCAACACATTCCAAGAAATCAACGTATAAAACAAATCTAGTAGCAACATCATCATAAGTGCACAAATAACATAGAACCATAATAGGGTACAAACATTTTCAGACTATACATTGATGTACAGTAGAAACAGACTGGACATCAACAGCTAGAACAATTAGCTTTACACACCACTTTTCAGTATCATACAAGTATACTATGTAACCTTACAACTAGTCTTAATGGATACTTGCTTTCAGAGGCCAGTTCTAAATAGCTTATATGTTGGACTGCTAAGAGTGGCAGGAGACAAGGAGTTCCAAAGCTAGGGGCAAAACAGGGGAAGGCAAGGCCACCCATGGCAATGTGGCATTTAAGTATGGACAATAGTGCAGTATCTTGAGACCTTAGTCACAAAATGACAAAGTCAGGAAGAAGGATAGCATTAAAGGAGTGTGGCTATGCAATATCTTATCAATTTTGGCAGCCCATACTAAATTCCTATAGTGACGAAGAGGAAAGTCATCACACTATAACTCCAAAATTAAGCTCCTACTTCATTCATCATCAAAATCTTTTCTAAAATAAACTTTATTTAAAACCCATTTGAAACTCTATAGGTTGGGATCCTCTCTGATAAAACTGGACAGGCAAATATTTATTTATTTATTTACTGCTTCTGCTCCCCCACGGTCGGACAGCACCCAGCCAGCCACCGACCGAGACCAGGATGCCCGCCTGCAGCTCCTTGGAAGCTGCCTGCTCTTTAACAGGGCTGCTTCAGCCCCCTCACAGTCGGACGGCACCCATCCAGGAACCGACCAAGACCAGGACGTCTGCCTGCAGCTCCTTGGAAGCTGCCTGCCCTTGAACAGGGCTGCTTCAGCTCCCCCACGGTCAGACGGCACCCAGCCAGCTGCTGACTGAGACTAGGACACCCACCTGCAGCTCCTTGGAAGGTATGGCGACAGTGCAGCCAATATGAACATGGGCACTTCCAGCAAACCTGCTACGATTGGACAGGACTTTTCCCCCTGCTTTTGCCACCTGGCGCTTTTTGCAAATAGACTTAGCTGACAACTAAGCAAAATTCAAGTGTCTCATAGAAGGATTTTCGGCCCTCCGACCCACCCCACCCCCTCCACTGATTAAATACACCTATTGCCCACCCACATTCCCTCTCACTCCATCATTGGTTAGTAAGCCTAGCAGCACTCGCTCCCTCATTGGCTTATAAGCCTAGCAGCACTGCTTGCTCCCTCATTGGCTACCTAAAACCCTCATTCCCTCTGCTCCCCCATTGGTTCCTAGTCCTTACAGGTCCCTATCATTTCCCTGCCCCCGCATCCCAGCCCTCCACCTTCTTCACTAGGTAACTACAGCACCTACCTTCTCTGCTAAGCAACCACAGCAGTAGGGTCCTCCTAGCACCTGATCCGCGCTATGATCCTTCCTCCAGGCCACCTGACCCTGCTCATCCTTATTCTCTTCTCCCTCCCTCCCTTCCTTTCCAACATGCCACCCACCTCTCCCATGGCCCCCCTTCCCAAATCCTGCCAAACCTCGTTGAGCTCTCCCACCCCTCCAGCCTGGTGTCCACCTCCCCTTTCACCCAAGCATGGACACACTCTGCCACACATACCAGCCCATTTCTTTTCAACCCATCGCTCCCCTGGGTCATTTTTCAACTTATTCCCCTATGCCCAGCTCATATACACCATCAAGCTAAGAGACGACTGCTTGCAGTCAGTCATATTAAAACTATTCGCTCACTACCTAACTCTTGCTCTCCTGCTCCTTGCAGCAGGTGACATCCACCCTAATCCTGGCCCCAATACTACCCTCCCATGCCCCTCTCCAACATTGGCCTCTTATTCACCTCACTCTGGGGACCTTCTCCCACGTGGCCTGTGCCTCCTGCACCTAAATATAAGAAGCCTTGTCCACAAGCTTGACTCCCTTAAGGTACTTGCTGTCCACTATGCTCCAGATATCCTCACCCTGTCCGAAACCTGGCTCAACAAAAACATCAATGACTCCTCTGTTGCTATTCCAGGCTACACTATGGCCTGCCAGGATAGAGCCTATAAAGGTGGTGGAATAGCCATCTATGTAAACTCGGACTTGCACTATTCAGTGGTCCTGACCAAGTCCAAACCAAAAGTCCTTGAAGTAATACTAATTCAGCTTGTCCTTCTCTTCTCGCTACCAATCTACATTGCTGGGATATACTGCTGACCTGGTACACCAGCTTCTGCTGTCACTGACCTCCTCAAGCAAATCTCCTGCCTAACCATGACAGGGGAACTCTACATTATGGGCGATCTTAACCACAATTGGCTAGCTCCTGCCCTCAACAAAACCAGGACTAAATTTCCACCCTAAACCTCTCACAAATCATTACTGAGCCCACCTAGCTTAAACTAAAATCTGGTAACCATTCACTCATCGACTGGGTCCTTACCACACACCCCCACCGGGTCAAACAAGCTGGTATTCTTCCTGACTCCCTCAGCAACCACCACATAACTTTCTTCGTGCGTAAAATCCACCACCTAAAATCCTCCATTAAATTTGTAGTCCAACGCTTCTATAAATCCCTCAATCTAACCCCTGTATTAGATGACCTTGCGCTAGTAAACTGGGCCCCTGCCCCTCCTATGATCTCCATTGATGATGCCGTCCTACACTTTAAAAACACATTCCTCAGCATCTGGAACACACACACCCCACTGTGTCGTACAAGAGTACGAGGAAACCTCCTACCTTAGATCACCCAAGAACTGATTGCATGTCAAATCGCATGGGACAAAGCCTGGAAAACGCATAAATCCTCACGCCTCCCACAACACCTCTCCACATACCGCATGCTCCGTAACAAGTGCACCAGAGCCACTCATCTTGAAAAAGCAGAGTACTTCAGCAGCTCCCTCCAGTCAAACCTAAATAAACCCTCAAACTTCTGGAAGGTCATTCACTCCCTTTTCACCCCACCAGCTGCCAATCCCACTCCAATGCTAAATGTTAATAACTCTCTCCTATCAGAGCCCACAGCAGTCACCACTGAGTTCAATGTGTACTTCTCCACTTGTGCTGCCACCCTCCTCTCTTCCCTGCCCAACACTACACCTCTCATACCGCCTACAGACATAAAGACCCAGACCAGGCCTCACTCCTTTTCCTTCAAAGACATCTCTGCAACTGAGGCCCTAGATGCATTACTTTCTCTCAACCCTTCAAAAGGCAAATCCCTGGATGGGTTAGACCCCAAACTTCTATACCTCTCTGGCCCCACTATAGCAACTCTGCTTGCCAAATTCCTAAACCAATCCTTTGCTGCCGCTGCCGTCCCCCGTGCATGGAAGCACGCCATTGTCATCCCTCTGCCAAAAGGAGGTGCCCCTACCTCCCCCTCTAACTACCACCCTATCTCCCTCCTCCCAGCCCTAGCAAAACTACAAGAGCACCTTGTGCTCACCCAACTTACCTCCTTCCTCACTGACTCCAAATTCTTCACGCCATTCCAGTCTGGCTTCAGGAAGGGACACTCCACCACCTCCTCCCTGATAAGGCTTACAGACACTATCCTGACAGGCATGGACAGTGGACTGATCACCTCAGCCATTTTTGTCAACCTTGCAAAAGTCTTCGACACCATCTCCCACCTCATATTGCTCTCGAGTCTCACTGAATCAGGCCTCTCTGTTGCAGCCACAAACTGGTTCAAATCATATCTCTCTGATAGAACTCAGTCCGTTAGAGTCTCAAATGTGATCTCCACCCCCTTCCCTTAACTACCGGTGTCCCACAGGTGTCTGTTCTTGGTCCTATTCTGTTCTCTATATTCCTAAATAACCTGCCACTCATCTGCTCTACTTCCTCAATCCACATGTATGCAGACGATACTGTACTCTACTACTCGGACTCCGCCTCTGATGTGGTACAATCAAACCTCCAAGCTGACTTCAACAAGGTACAGCAATGGTTTAACTCACACCAGTTCTCCCTAAATGCAAAAAAAAACTGTCACTATGACCTTCGGGACACGACAACACCTGTCCAGACTCCCCTCCCTTCACTACTTCGCCTCCCTGGATGGCCAAAAACTTGAAGATGTCTCCTCGTTCCATTACTTGGGGGTCTGGCTCGACAGCCATCTCTCCTTCTCTGACCACATCGATGCTATCTCAAAAAAACTACGCCCCATGCTCAGTGCACTATATAGGAACTGCAGCAGCCTCCCTCCCTGAGTCCGACGTGAACTGGTCCTGAAGATGATACTGCCCTCCATCGACTACTGCGACACTGTATACAGTGCAGCCGCTAAGTCCACCCTATCTAAACTGGACACACTTTATAATGCATTCTGCCGCTTTGCTCTCAATGCCTCTCCTCTCACCCACCACTGTGACCTCTACTGAGCCTTGGCACTACCATCCCTTGAAAACTGCCGCATCTCTCACTTTGCTAAATTTGTCTCCAACCTATGGCTCTGGTCCATCCCCTCCTACCTTGCCACTGTGCTCACAGATGCCCCACCCCCTCCCATCATCTTAGATCCAGTGACTCCTGCAAACTTTCAGTCCCTAGGTATAAGACCTCTGCCGGTCAAGCTACTGTCACACTGGCTACCCAAGCTCTGGAACGCCCTCCCACCACAAATTCGGCACTCCTCCTCTTCCTACTCTCTGTCTACTGCCCTAGCAAACTTTCTTACTACAAATTGCTCCTGTCCTTGAACCTGCCATGCCCCACTATGCCTGACCAGTGGCCTTAGCCTTGCTACAGATGCTGGCATATAATCCCAACCTTGCATTTATGTTCTGGGCCTGTTTTGCCCTATATACTGTGTATAAGTGTATAACTGTGATATACATCCTCTGTTGTTTACAGCTGTTACTACAGTGCTAATTTACCTTGTCTGCTGCTTCTTGTCACAAAAATTGTTATTTGATACTATAATATCCTAAGAATTCAATATGCGCTGCTTGTATATTCATGCAATCGTGTATCCTTATGCTGCTTTTTATTTGCTTCTGTTAACTGTTCACTTGATAACCTGCATGTTATCATATCCATGTGTACCCCCCCTCCTCCGGTCACACCGGGAGACAAGCATCTTATTGCTCAGTGTGCCTGCCTGGTGAAACAATTGCAATAAATAAATAAACTCTATAGGTTGGGATCCTCTCTGATAAAATTAGACAGCCAAATATGAAAAGGGTATATCACTATTAAAGTCTTTCATTCAAACGATAGTCCAGGCTACACTGATTACAGTGATAAAAAAAAAGTTTGCATACCATTTTTGTATTCACTTGGCTATCAATTTTATTTTGCAGGGCTGCCAACTGTTGCACTGATTTGAAAATATTGTTGTCACAAAATCATTGAGAAAGGATGACTAGGTTGTGGGCGTAATGGATACAGTAGTGCCCCAGGCAAATATTGATTAACAATGAAGTACAGTACTGCTGAGATTGCATGGCAGAAATTTGTTTTGATGTTTCATTTTTTCTACAAGTTATTTACACAGGATAGCCTAGCTGAGAGGCAATATCTCAACTGTAATCAGGTTTTAGTTTGTGTCCAATGTCAACATATGAGAACTGAAGTAGAGCGATTGTGTGCCTTGTTCATTGTCTCAAACAAGACAGTGGTTGTATTGGACTTCGGGTGAGAAATGTTCTAATTTATACATCTGTACTCTAATCAGTAACCCACACTGCTTCTCACTTGGTGTGCAAGGGTCCTAAGGAATTTGAACATGACCCTCAAGCAGACTCTCGTATGTCAGGATGTAGCCCTGCCAAAGTGTAAGCAACTATAACAGATGCAAATACTGTAGTAAATCAAAAATACAGTGATACTTCCCATTTAAGAAAAATACAGATTAAAAAAAAAAGCATGCTGCTATTAGCTATACACAGATATTCATTTACATATGATGTGAACAACTGAATGAGTTTATCACTTATTTATTTTATGTATGTTATAATATGATTGTTATGATTTTAGTACTGTATGTGTTTTGCCATTATGTGCTATTAGCTTTCCTGAAGGGGTGCTATATAAGATAAAATTATGCACCTTCATTTGCCAGATTGCTATTTTTGCTTCCTATCAGACACAAAATTGTCCAGCTAGCAGCACAAAGCCTGTGCTCTTACAAAGTACAAAATGTATGATAATATGGAACCTTATGTCAGACAGCATGTGTTAAAAACCAGTTACAGCTGTTGAATGCAGGATTTAAATGTCTTCTGTCCTCGCCTACAGCACTTAAGTATTACAAATATAAATGCAGAAAGACCAATTTTAGAACCGACAAATTCTCCTGAAGCAGCCTCTAAAACATGAAGGCTATAGACTAGGCAAAGTATCAGGAGAAGGCACATAATTAGGCTGATGGTCTTTTTTTTCTGCTAATCCACTACCTTTCTTACCCTCAGACTCCTAACATATATGTCCCCAGCCCATCTACCGTAGCACCCCTCCTAGAACAGCTGCAGTCCTGTACCCCTCCCATCCATATCTGCCCCTTAAGTTTGCACATGTTCTGACCAATGATATGCTGTGCTGTTTGAAAATGTTTTAATATGCTGGCTGTTTCAGAATGTTTTAATTCCCCTTCTCATACCATTCTCCCTAACCTTGTTAATCCTATGCCTGAAATACTTGTTATTGCTCTGTGTATTTTATTTTCTATTTCTGTATAATTATGTCTATTTATTATCACTACACAAAAGTTTGACCTTGTGTAACGCAGGTCCACCTTGTAAATGAGCCTGCTCAATGGTGTTCACCTGGATAAGTAAAGACTTGACTGATTGATTGATAGTCCACCAAAACAATTTGTCAGTAGAGTATAAAATAATTTGCAGACAACCAGCTGTGTCCAGATGGTATGAAACACCATTATAGTGTGTAGTAAGGTGTTGTGCATAGAAATCAGAGCGTTTCAGAATGTTGTTGTAAAATGTTCAAAAGGTCATGAAATGTGATTGTACCACACTGTATGACAACACATGTTGATGGTATGAAACATTCAGATGGTATGAAACACCATTATAGTGCGTAGTAAGGTGTTGTGCATAGAAATCAGAGCGTTTCAAAATGTTGTTGTAAAATGTTCAAAAGGTCATGAAACGTGATTGTACCACACTGTGGTACAACACATTTTGATGGCATGAAATATTCACATGGTATGAAACACCATTATAGTGCATGGTAAGGTGCTGTTGCGCATAGAAATCAGAGCGTTTCAAAATGTTGTAAAATGTTCAAAAGGTCATGAAACACGATTGTACCACACTGTGGTACAAGTCCAGTGTTGGGTAAGTTACTTTTTCTATTACTTTCTATTACTTTTGGAAACTTGTTCTAGAAAGCTCTGTGCAGTCACTAGCAAGGATGGAGAAGTACTGGAAAAAGTAATACACCTTACAGTTACAATTACTTATGTCTTTTTATACAAAAATAATACGTAACTGTAACTGATTGCATTTATTTGAAAGTAACTAGTAATTAACCTAATTACTTTTAAATAAATGTCATCTGTTATAGTTTTTTTTATTATTTTTGAATTGTTTTTGTATAAAAAGAAATAAGTAACTGTAACTGTCAGGTGTATTACTTTTTCTAGTACTTCTCCATCCTTGCTAGTGACTGCACAGAGCTTCCTAGATCAAGTTTCTAAAAGAAATAGAAAGTAATAGAAAAAATAACTTATCCAACACTGGGTACAACACATTTTGGAAAGCTCAAGAGGTTCATGCACTGCACTGTGAGCTAACTGTATGAGTATGGCAACGGCGGTCTTTTCAAAAGTTCACAACGAACGTAAATTCATTTTCTGAATATCAAAGGTAAGTTTTTTTTTTTTTGTGTGTGTGTGTAATTATTTATCTCCTGCACTGGCTACCCTCATCAGCCTGACCGGCTCCCCAGCCCTGATATCCCAGAATTACCGGGGCTTACCTTAAGCCCGGCCCAGGAGCAGAGCCAGCTGGAGGTCGGGCATCATCCTGCTGCCAGCTTGTGATTTTTTCCATTTTCTGAGGTCCTCCTCCCATTTTTAACCCGGGGCACCAGGAGTAGAGATGCATGCATGTGGAGGTGCACATGCGTACTATAGCCCCAGTGATGGCCCCATCTGCCCACCCATTGGCCTAATGCCTGGTGCTCCTTCTGGCCTGCGCTGCCCCCCAAGCCTCCACCACGGGGCAGTCAAGAGCCAAGGGATACCACCAACCCTCCCTGGAGAGGAGAGCTGCTTTTTGGCAGCTCCATCCAGCTCCGTGTCCTCCCACCTCTGCTGACCTCTGACAGTCCGTACTCATTCCCAAACATGGGTTGTCGGCGTGGCACGAGGTAAGGAATCCAGTGCCTTAGCTCTCAGCACCACCAGGCCAAGAGGTAATTTTTTAATGTTAAAATGTTAGCTGTTGTCCAAAATGCAAGTAAGACTCACCTCGCTTAGCGAGAAATTCAGCCACCATGTTTTTTTTTCTGAAGTCCTACCCAGATGTCAGTTGCAGCCAATAGCAGTCCAGAATTAGACATTCCCTTCCCTAACAACCACGTTAATGTTCTGGCAAAAACACATTTTAAATGAGCTGCCCAAACAGTTTTTTTTCCCTCAAAAAACAAAACTTACATTTGATAGTGGTACTATACTGTACATTATAAAACATTCTGTATGGGCAACTCTATGCCCAACCAGTGTGTTGTGCATAGTTGCCCATCCAGTGTTCTTTATGTTATTCATCCATTCACAAACCTATCCAAAGTATTGCTAGGGAAATCTTTAGAGAGCAACAGTCTGGCAAACAGGTTTCCTCTTGAAAGCACATTTAACAGGAATGACAGTAAAAGCCTTCAGGACTGAATCGATTAGCACTGAACTACTGATTTGAAGCATGGTGATTTCTGTTTAATGCATGGCTGTACTTTGAAAGTGTAAAGCAAAAGAGACAAGAGTTGGCTTGTGCCAGCAAGGTTGGTCTTATGATGGCAAAGTGCATATGCTATATGATGTAAGGGGGCAAAGTTTCCATCATTATGATGATTATTGCTGAGGTTATTGTAATAGCCATTGTGACTGCCATGTACCACCATTGTGTTTCAGGCACTCCTCAGAAATCAGCTTTGCCACATTTATTTCGTTGTTTAACCAGGTGAGACACACTAAGCTGAAAGCTTTTTTACAGGTGCAACCTGGGAGCACAGGGAAGTTAAGTGACTTGCTTAGGGTCACACAGTATGCAAATGGAAGCTGTGGGATTCAAACCCAGGTCTGGTCTGCTGAATGTCACCAGATTTGTAGCTCAGAGCCTTAAACCACTGCGCTATACTGTACATGTGCATACTGTGCAGGCCACACACTGTTATAGGAAATTAGCTGGCAGTGTAGTAATAATATTTTATTAAGCTCAGAATTCTTGTGACCACAACTCCTTCTCCAGGGATCAGTTTTAGCATTTATTAATTACTCCAGGGAATAGCTCAAATTGCTCCAGGCTTGTGTACTGTAGTTACCCCCATACCAGTATGTGCTAGTTAGTGTGCAGAATAACACTGAAGTTACTGCTTTTCCCTCTCACCTGGCCATGTAGGTAAACAGAGGGCTGCATTCCCAAGTGCTGTCAATCCCTAACCTTTCACTAGTATTGAATACACTACAGTGTGGGGAAGCCTGCTCGTACTGTACCTGGTTTCTGCATAAACAGAGATTTTCAGATTACAGTGCTGTCAGTCCTTCACCTTCTACCAGACCCAATTCCATTACAGTGTAGGGAAGCCTGTTGTATATCTGTCCACTCTGTACCTAGAGCTTTTTAGACTACAGTTCTTAGTCCTTCTCCTTTCACCAGTGCATGTTTCATCATAGAGTGGGGAAGCCTTCAGTGTACCTGCCCACTCAGTATTTGGCAGGTCACTGCTCCCTTGCGGTGCCCCCGTCTGTCACTGAAGACTAGCAATGTACCCCTTCAGAGTGTCAGCCACCCTGCAGTGGCTGCAGATGTATCCCTCTCTGCCCTCCATAGGCAGTATAGTGTATGTTGCCCAGCCCTGGAACTGCATATGGTGTGCTTCCCTACTTGTGTCCTAGATGCTAGCCTGCACAAGCTGCCAATGAATCCTCTGCTATGTGTCATGTTGTACCTTGTCTGTAGATTATTGGAAGGCTTTAGTCTCCAGTGCTGACAGTCATTTACCTTTCACCAGCACTACATCTATAACAGTATGAAGCTTGCACTGTCCGTGCTCCACACTGGTCCTGTTCTTAAAAAGGGAACTTTAGTCTACAGTGCTGTCAGTTCCTCACCACATGGACTTGTTTGCAGTAAAGAACACACAAAAATTTCAATTTAAAAAACATCCAAACTGATTCCAATTAACTAAATTACTTTGCTCTTGCAAATAGAATTTTGATTAAACAAAACAATATTGAATACTGAAAATTATGGCAAACACACCAAGAAACTGCAGGCTCAAGCAATAAACACATTTTTTTGCAATTTATAAAGTATGCATTTTTATTATTTGAAAATGTGGTATCCTTTATTGATTTGCAATTGTTTTTATGACTGCAGATAACTTACACCAAATTATGTGTACCTATGAAAACTAAACTGAGTTCATTAGTTGTGGTTTGTATCTCCACATCTGAGCCTCTTCCACCTGGGTCCTGGGTGAGCTCCAGACCTTAACTCCACCATGGGTGGACTGGATCACATTGGGGTGTTGATAAAGGAGCTGAAGGCAGCATTACCCTGGAGGGCATAAACTGGGGAGGAGGTCTTTGCAGCGGTGTGTCGCTGGTAGTCTGGAACCCCAGGTAGGAAAGTCTTGACAGATGGGATGATGGTGCTGGTGAAAGGCTGAAGGAGGTCCTGGTTTGTGTGCCCTGGAGAGTTAAATAGAGTTAAAAATAGCTCTGATTGTGTGAAGAACACTTGCCATGCCTTTTCTTATGAAACAGCTACCTTAAACAAGCATTTGTCAATGTTGAATATGACGGCTGAGGAAGCCTAGAATCAGAGATTGGGAACAGGGCAGTAAAGCAGAACTAAGGTGTCCAATTCACCTCCTAAACCATATCAAATCAGAGCTGATTAGGTATACGAGTTATTGTGCCTGACCATGCACTTGCCAGTATCACATTTCTGTTGCCATATGCTAGACCATTTTTGCAGTCTTTCCACATCACCCTTCATAGAATAGCCTCCATTTTATCCACCTTGCTGCAAAAGTTTGGTGGTGTCTGCAATGACACACATCTTTCCTTGAAACTCTTCATCTGTGTTTATAATTTAGATTTTAAAGAGGATGGGCCGAGAAACTTACCTTTGCAATCTGCCACTGGTAACCTCCTTTACCCCCGATAATTTACTATTATGGCAGATCAGCAGCAAGAACAGGATGTAATAAAAAAATGTGGATCCTTAAAACTCAGATAAAACAAGTCTAGTGGTTTAAAAACTACACAGCTGAGGCCTTATTCTATACCCCATTGTTGCTGCCATCCTAGATTGCTGGCAAGAGATTTGTACTCTGAGAAGCCTGTGTCCTACATTACAGGCCCCCTCACCCCAACACCTGGGTAATTTTGCGTGCATCACTGGAGCCCAGTATGTTAAACATCATCTGATCATTGAGAATTGAAAGCAAGAAACAGAGTTTGATGATAGAAAAGGACTGCTTAGCTCATCTAGTCTGCACAAATGTTCCCTATCTATTCTGTCTCCACAGACCCTATCTTGTTCTGTTGACTCTCCCACCTCCCTGCATCCTATCTGATATTCCCCTATGTTTATCCCATACATGCTTGAAGCTCCCCCAATGGTTTTAGCCTCCTTTTCTTCTGCCACCAATCTATTTCAGGCATCCACTACCCTTTCAGTGAAGAAATATTTCCTTACATCACTCTTGAATCTCCTTCCCCAGCTATACTGAATGCCCCCTAGTCCTTGTGCTTGTTCTCATTTGAGACACCCCACCTAACACAGAAACATAGAATTTGACAGCAGATAAGCACCGCTTGGACTACCTAGTCTGCCCATTTTCCCTATCTATTAAAACACCACAGATCCTACTTTACCTACTGTACCTCCTGTACAATATTCACCTCTTTAAGGTAACTGTATCATAGCCCCTCTCTCCTTTTCTTCTAAGGTGTACATATTGAGATCTCACAATCTCTCTTTGTAGTGCCTCTGATCCAGATGCAGACTCAGCCTTGCAGATGATCTGGCTGCAATCTTTTCATCACTGCTGCCCTCCTTATCTGCCTTGAAATGCAAATGTCTCTCATTGGAGCGGAGCAACATCTAGCCCCATGAGGCTCACTTCACCTGCCACTGGTGTGCCTTTACTACGGCAACTTGTCAACAGTCGTTATCTTGTCAGACTCCAGCAATGCCTTCTGATCACTGGTGTATAGCAGGGACATCTTGTAAATGGCAGCACAATGAAGGAAAGGATCCCAAGCGGGACCCCCCCCCCAACACAACAAAACTCAACCAGACCTGGACTTTGCAACACTAGACTGGATTGCTAGCCCACTGCAGCTGCCTACAGGCTGACCCAGGATCAATGAGGCTTGTACAGGGCTAGTCGACTCCTCATCATCATCTGGCACATACATACAGGCCTTGACAGCTCACCAGCCCCCATCACCTACAGCCACTTTGACTACAACCCTCTGCCCTACACTCTGGCCATGGGGTCATACAGGCCCTCAGTAGTTGTAGCAACAGCATCGGTGCCATCCCTGCTGAGCCCCTGTCTCCTGATGGGGCCTGGAGGGACAAGTAGATAAGGAAAGCCCCCAAGCCCCACTCCTCTTCCTCCTCATCAGGTAAAAACTGCCATTCGTGTCAGTGTGGGAGGCTGAAGGGGTTCTGTGTTTTGAAATGGCCTATCCTAGGAAAGTTATAATTCCATAAATGCAATGACTATAATACACTGACCTTGTAGTCGCTTTTGTATCATTTCACATGGCTGCTATTGTGAGACGATATAGGCAAAAGGGGATGGTGTCCATTTGGGCAATGTGCAGAGCCCTGGTTGGAACACACTGCAGTGTTTAGCTGACGCCCGCAGTTACATCAGCCCAAACCTGTCTTGGGCATCTCCATGGACAAATACCCCCTGCTGAAATGCTTGCAGGAACTTGATCTACCTTAGAATATGCATTCAGAAAATTGGAACCAAGAAAGTCTAATCAGCCTTTCCCCTGGGAGAAAAAAAAAAGAGTATTTCTGCAACTCAGTCCTTTTCTGTAGATATACAGTTTATTAATAAATACAATATTCAGTTCTCATACATATATATTAGAAAGCTTACTATTTTTCATTATCTTGTAAGTATATTGCTGTTTTCCAATTATAAGTTGGAATCTGGACATTTAACCCCCCCCCCCACACACACACACACACCCATGCAGACCCAGCTATTTTATAACCTAGTTCACACAGGATTTTATGTACATTTCAGCAGACTCCACTGTTGTGTGGCTTCCCATGCTGTAACCCCATGAACAGCCTTTCTGATCTAGCTATGTTCAAGACAGTTGGACTGGTCCCAGTCAGTTTGTAAGCATGTTTGGGGCAAATTCTGTCATACTAATTAAAATGTGAAATTCTGAGAGACTTACATTTAATTCCCTGTAACTCTTTCAAGGCAGGTTTCTTATTTTCTGATACTCTCTGTGAGTGTGGTGATAAAATGGGTATTTTGAATGATAAATTGGGTATATTTTTCATATTGTGTAAAAAAAAATATGAGGACTTAGCAGCACCTTGTTAGCAATCATAAAGGTGGAGAAAAACAACTTTTATGTTTTGTTTTTTTTTGCCAAACTTTTGTCAGTCCAATTAAAAGTACCACCAGCAGCTTCTTTTGTTCTTACAGTACATGCTGTTAGAAGTCCTTCAGTATTTCTAGGGATCATGACGTGCCCCAAACAATAAACAGTTTCTTGGTTCCCAAGTCGGCGGGAAGAGGTGTGATGTGTCAAACTAACACCATCGCTGTGTACACACATGCTGCTGGTTGCATTAATCATTGGTGAGTTTGTGACTTCAGTGGGAGGAGGTGAGACATGTTAGAACAGTCTCGCTGGTTTGCCCTCACGTGCCACTGGTTCTGTTACCCATTAGTGACATCTGGCAGCTCAAACAGCTTTGAAGGCACCATCTTTTGGGCTGCCAGCATTTTGTCTTTGTTTTTAACTACCATTGCTGTTCTTTACCCCACCCCATTTCCAGTCATTCCCCCATGTGGATAGCATTAGCCTGCCTCCCTGGTTGTTGAAGCAGAACTCTTTTAATGGGGTAATTTTCAGTGTGAACGTATTAGAAAGGAAATGATTTGTTTCCATAAGAAATGGATCTGGACAGTGGGAAGCAGGAACAGGGATGTGTGGTGACTTTCATGGGTCTATTTGCAAGTTGAAAGATATGTACACCTCAAAAACATCAAATATCAAAAAGGTAGACATGCTTCAGTAGTCAGAAATGTAGTCAAATAAGGCAGGCAGTTTAAACCACTCAACCTTTTGGCGTCTATACTGCTAAAAAATGGTATGCACCATATTCTGACTTCTGTCATCTGGGGTCTGCTTTAGGATAAGTGGAGAACAGTTTGCAATATTTATTATTTGGCATAAGTGTATGACTAAGATCCCCCCCCCACTGGTAGGTTATTATACAGTACTGCTACACAATTATCCAGCAGTACTGCGGAGCAGTTAATAAATGAATCATCTGGGCTATGCTGCCCTGTTCTAGAAGCAGTAGAGATCTTATTGGAAACAAATGGACACAATATCTGCCACCCAGGTCTAAATTAAAAAACATGGGTGTGTGGGGGGCAGAACCATTTAATTTCTAAAAGAATAAACTGATTTTTGTTTGTTTTATTAGGGTTCACGCCCCGGAAATGTGTAGCCAGACTAACGGATTTCCGTACACCAGTAGCATAGAGTGGCATTATTTATTTGAAAAGTAATAACTGGCATTCATGTAATGCCTACAGTGGGGCACTTAGTCCTCCACTTACACCTGTTATTTTATAAAATATGTGGTGGGTGTAGACTGTTAATGGGCTGAGTTCAGAACTATAACCATGCCACTACAATTAAGGGCTGACATAAGTAACACTGCCTACCTACCTACTGTGAGCCACAGGACCCTTAGACTTTACGGTGCAGGCAGCAGTAGACCATCAGTGCATTGGGCGGGCAGCTGCTGTGAAAATGCATGAGTCCACTGGGAGCTGTGCAGTGCTCCTTGTGCCATCTGCTGGTGTGGTGCTGTGTGTGGCTGTGTGTGTGTTCAGGCATGGGGGTGCTCTGTATACTGTGGCTGATGTCCCACAATATCCCCAGAAGTTATCGTGGCATATGTGAGCAGAACAGGGTACAGAGAGCAAAGCAAGAGACCATACATGATGACATTGTTGTCTGCTGCAGTGTTCCCAGTGGTCACTATGGACAGAATGAAGATATATACATTGCTTGTGTGTATACTCGTGTTGTGGTGTGTGGAATCGGTGGTACTGTCTATTGTACCTATGCTGTCAGCTAACATGGTGGTATCCCTGGGCAGTGTGGTGTTGCCAGTAGTCAGAATGAGTGGCAGAAATGCATTTACTGGGCAGATTTCAATGCTGGATTTGGGGAAGTGGATAGCTAAGTCATAATGTACAGAGGGCTAGGGAAACTGCTGCCTGTATATGGGGACACTGAACAGAGGGTAGGAGTGGGACAGCACAAGGGAGTGGCAGGGTTTTGTTGTACTTTATACAGGGACACTGAATGGAGGGTGGGACAGCACATAGAGGGATGGAGTGGGTGGGGTTTGTTTTACGTTCTATGGGGACACAGAATGGAGAGTGGGGGTGGGACAGCACACACAGGGAGGGAGTAGGAGTTTTCTTTGTTTGTTTGTTTGTTTATATGGGGACAGGGAACATAGAGTGGGGGTGGGACAGCACACAGAGGGAGGAAGCAGAAGTTTTTTTTTATAGGTGGACAGGGAATGGAGGTTGGGGTGGGACAGCACATATAGGGAGGGAGCTCGAGGGTTTTCTTCAACCTAATGTGCCCTCAACTGGTTTCTGGGTGGTCTCTCATAAATGAAAGCAGCCAGCCACTGTCTGATAGGAGTGGCTAAGTCACTTTTGGGTATGAAAAGTTTCCGCCCAGCAAGCAGTGAGTACTATCATGAGAGGCTCCCGTCGTTGAAAGACAATCAGCTATTTTGCTGACCGGCTTCATGCAAATCAAAGGACCAAAGCCCTCTCTGATTGGAGTGGCTTGGTTCTTTGAAATACATGAATTTTCCACCCAGTAAGCAGCGAGTGGTGTCACCAACACAGTCGGTGGTCATTGATCTAGACTGCTGAGCCCCTGCTATTTTAAACTGCAATGAGCTTGGCAGTGACACCCCTCCCCCTGAAATCTCCTTTGAGTGTAGCATAACATTTGGTGCACAGGCACATCAAACATAAGAAGTACTACTCTTCATGCTTTAATAGCAAGGGAGGGGGGCACAGGGACAGCATAGCAGCTTATAACCTGAACTAAAAGCAATACAAGAGTATGTTTGAAAGTTCCACACAGGCCAGAACTAAGGGTTGCTAAAAGATGTTTTTTTAAAGGGTTACATGCACAGAAAATTGGTATCCTGTGATCTGAGAAACGCTTACTTGCCAGGAAGCTGAAAATTACATCTCAAAGGCAGGATATTGTAAAATGACAGGAATGGAATGTCCCTGGTTAGCTAATTATAGGGAACCAGGTGCAATGAAATCTCAGGATGGGAGAAAAACATCTTCCCCTATCATAAACTTACACTTCAAAGGAAAAGTGCTTCAGATTTCCAGGAACTGTCATTATGTTTGCTTGCATGCATGAGCAAGAAACATAGTGCCACCATACGACTTTTCATAGGTGTGCCACACAGCTTCTAATGCCCTGCTCCCTTTTGAAGGCACTGTCTCACCACACCAGTACATGTCTGAGCTGTCTATGACAGCAGTTCAGATGCAGTGGCATACAGTTGAAAGTGAAAAACCCGCTGCAATCAGCTGTGGTAACGTGTAGGCAATTTGCATACTGCTGTCATCAGCAGTATGCAAATTGTCTGCACGTAACACTGCATCTGAACTGTATGTCATAGGCAGTTCTTCCTCCCCCTGACCCAAACACCTACTAGCACACTGGGAGCCCACCCCAGCGTGCTCATGCACTCCCCCCACTCACACACTGTATGGCCGATGGGAGTGTTCAATCCCCCGGCGGCTCCACTGCCTCCCCAAAACAGACTTCCAGGTACAACGCTGGGACCCCACTCTGGTGTGGCAACAGTCCATTGTCGATATGGCCAATAGGGGTGCCCAATCCCCCATCAGCTCCACTGGCCCCCCCAAACCATTCCAGATGCCACGCTGGGAGCCCATCCCAGCGTGGCAAATTCCCATGTCGTTTTCCTGAAAAATGAAAAAAAAAAAACTGTAAGAAAAAATGGTCCCTCGTTGACTGTCTCGCCCTGTCCCCCAATCCGTGCCCACCCTCTGCGCACCCACCTCCCCACTCCCTCACCCCATACTTACCTCCGGAGTCTGGCGCGATGATCTTCTGTGGACTGGGAACACGTCTGCACTCTTCAAAGCTGACCGCAAACTGAAGAAATGCTGCTAAGCTGTATAATGACATAAATGGGGGGGGGTTCAACTTTGGTTCATATCTCACCCATTTTTGGGAATTGTTTCAGCAAATTTTCAACATGGGGTTATTGGGACCCCACCTTATGAACTCAGTCACCGCCATTTTGTTATTCCATCCTGAAAGGTGATTTCACAGTCACTGCGTGGAACCACCTTTTGGGACTGAGTAATGAAATGACAGTGTCACAGTTCATGAGGTAGGCCCAAAATCCTATGTTATGAACTTCAGAAAAATTCCCAAAATGATAATTTTAGGAGCATTATGCAGTTCCTACGTACGCCAGAATCGCTAAATTTTTATATTTTTGCTCCAGATTTTAAACATTGCCATTTTACACACCTCCTCATGAGCAGTATAGATGTCATTTTCATATCTCACCCAAAATGTGTTTTCACATGTAGCACACATTGGCAAGGTCAGTGTACGAAATCAATGTTTGGGACAGATTAAGAAAATCACAGTGACACTGTTCATGAGCAGAGGTCTTAAAATGGCTATGTTGAAAATTTGGTGACAAAAGTCCATAAAATGAGTGTGTTACGAGCGTGCCTTGCGCAGTTTCCATGCACCCTCATAAGTTCACGAATTTGTAATATTTTCAGTCCAGATTTTGTACAGTGGCATTTTTCCGTACCTCCTTATGAACAGTACAGCTGTCATTTTTCATACCCTCACCAAAATATGTTTTCACACTTCCAGCACAGAAATGCGTGGTCGCTGAGGTCAATTAGTGTTCGGGACAGATTACGAAAATCACAGTGACACTGTTCATGAGCGGAGGTCCCAAAATGCCTGTGTTGACAATCTGCTGTAAACAGTCCCCAAACTAATTACAGTTTCTACACACGCTCGTGACTTCATCAGTTTTTTTATATTTTCACTCCAGATTTTCAACATTGCCATTTTTACACCTCCTCATGAACAGTACAACTGTCATTTTTCACATCCTGTTTGAAATGTGTTTTCGCACCTGTGGTGCCAAATGGCATGGTCACTGTGCAAAATCAGGTTTCGGCTAATGAACTGATATTGCCATTGTTCATGAGGTGGGGGGGTCACAAAAAACCATGTTGAAAAATTGAAGTGAAAATACCAATGAATGCCTGGGGCATTAGGGTTTCCGACTGTAACACCCCACCCTGTAGAGACTGACAGGCATCGGGGTGTGACTTGAGATTGTCGCCTTTAATGCTTATACCATTCCACCCCCACCCACACCCTGCAGTCAGTGACAGGCATCAAGGTGTGCCTTGGATTCTTCAGCCCAAAGTTCACCTCATTCTCCTATACTGCACCCATCTCACTTATTTCCTTATGGAATGGGGTGAGCATAAGGCCCAAAGACCCCAAGGCACACCGTGACACTTGTCGGTGTCTGCAGGGTAGGGTGTGGTGAAATGGTATGGCTGTTATGTCTGACGCCCCAAAGGCACACCCCAATGCCTGTCAGTCTCTGCAGGGTGGTGGTGGGGTTGGCTTCAGTTCAATACTTCACTGCCAATCCTATTATGCAGCTCTCTAACTCCTACATTACCAATGCCAATGCCAGCAAGCAAACATTTGGCATTGACAAATGCTTGTTTTTCTTAGGCAGCAGGAAGGATGAAACATGGACATCTTTTGGTGGCAACCCTTAGTTGTCACCTGTGTGGAACTTTCAAGCCCCAAGTTATAAAAAAAAGGGATTTCTTGGGTAAAAGAAATGACTGTTGGTTTTGTAAATAGCCAGGACATTTTGCTGGACAGTGTCCTAAAAAGGCACAGAGTGGAAAAAGTGGTGCTTGACCAGAGTTTGGTGCACTGTGTATTCCTGAAAGCATGCCTGCAAACATGAGGGAGCACATACACCCAGTTACTGTAATGGGGTACAGATCCATGTGTTAAGGAACATGGGGGCATCTTTCACCCTGGTAAAAGGGGATTTGGTTGGGCCTGAACAGCTAATACCTAATCAGTTTGTAAAGGTGAGGGGATTCACTGGATAGGAGAAAATCTTGCCACTGGCTAGTGTTCTCCTGGACTGGGGTGAGACAGGAGAAAGGGTGCAAAAAAGTGGCAGTGGCAGACAACCTCACCCTGGATGTGATTATAGGGAATAATCTACATCAGGGTGTGGTGTGTGCGGTTACCCACAGCATGATGGCTAAGGCTGCTCGTGATTCCCTGAACCCCACAGAAGCCCCTATGGAAAACAATAGGAGGCTGGTTCCCCAGCCTGTGTCTTCTGACATGGAGAGTAGTGAAAGGGAGTTAGGACTTCCCCAAGTAGCTATTCACAAAACAGCTACAGAAGGTTACTCTGAGGAGGGAGGGGTAACAAATGGTCAGAGCGTTAGGGATGGCAGTGACTCTGAATGCCCTGACACTAGAGCTATGGACCTGAGTTTAGGAACTGAGGAGGACATATTCCATGCTTTGGGAAAATGTGAAGATTTTGCAGCTGCTCAGAGAACTGATACCAGTTTGAAAAGGCTGGGGGCTTGTGCAGAATCTGTCAGGACACAGGGAGGTGGCATGAGACATAGGGTATTCTGGGACAATGGACTGTTGTATACACAAGACATGAGGACAGAGGGAGGGGTGATGGGCAGGCAGCTTGTCGTTCCCCAGGGGTATCCGATTGCTCAAGGTTGTTCATGACAGCCCCATGTCCGGACATCTGGGCATTGCTCGTACCACACAGCGATTGGCCCAGAATTTCTATTGGTCCAACTTCACCCAGCAGGTGAAGGAACTATTGTAGGTCTTGTCACTGGTGCCTACAGATAGGGAAGGCAGGTAGTAAAACCAAAGCCACCCTAATTCCCTTGCCTATTGTGGAGGGACCATTCCAGAGGGTAGGAATGGACATTGTGGGACCCTAGAATACCCCAAGCTCCTCTGGAAAAACGTTTATCCTGGTGGTGGTAGATTACACCACCCGATACCCCAAGGCAGTTGTCCTCTCCACACTTAGGGCAGCCAAAGTGGCAGATGTCTTGCTAGGGATTTTCTCCTGTGTTGGGTTTCTGCAGGAGGTTATCTATGATCAAGGGGGTAGCTTCATGTTGGACCTGATGAAGTTTATGGGAAAAGGATGGGGTGGTGCAGAGATACACAACACCTTATCACCCACAAGCCAATGGGCTCCAGGAAAAGTTTAATGGTACCCTAAAATCAATGCTCCAAGCATTTGCCGAACAGCATGGGACGGACTGGGAGAAATACCTTTCCAACCTGTTGTTCACACTCAGGGAGGTGCCCCAAGAGTTGACAGGGTTTTCCTCCTTTAAACATTTATATATATACATAGGTTGTGTGGGCCCCTAGACTTGATCCAGGAAGAATGGGAAGGCAAGCACACCACCCAAGGAACTCCCACAGTGGAGTATGTCCTTAAGTTTTAGGGAGAAGCTGAAAGAGCTTTTGGGGTGGCACAAAGCAACCTGTCAACTGCCCAACAGAAGCAAAAAGTCTGGTATGACTGTGGAGCCAGAGCTCGCTCATACAGTGTAGGTCAAGAAGTCATGGTACTAATTCCAGTCCAGAAGGACAAGATTCAGGCCAAGTAGGTGGGACCATATAAGGTAGTTCAACAGGTCAATGACATAAATTATATTGTGGAACTGCCTGACAGGAGACATACCCATAAGATGTACCATGTCAACATAATGAAGCCATATGCAAATAGGGCTGACATGGTATTTTCAGTGTGTAGTCCTAGTTAGGGGACAGATTAGGAAGACCCCTTCCTGGACTTGCTAGAGGAAAGCAAGTGGGAGTCATCTGTTGAGGCAATCAAACTGTCACCCAAGTTGACCCCAGAACAGTCCCAGCAAGTAAGGGAGGTTTTAAAGGACTTTGCCCCTTTGTTTATGGCAAAGCCTTGATGAACCCCCTTAGTAACACATGATGTTGACACAGGACGCAAGTTCCCATATGGCAGACAGCCTACCGGGTGTCTGAAGTTGTCCTAAAGGACATTAAGTGGGAGGTGGAGGAAATGCTGGATTTAGGGGTAATCCAGAAATTCCACAGCCCCTGGGCCTCACCTGTAGTCCTCATTCCCAAGCTGGATGGCTCTACTCACTTTTGTGTGGCTTATCATGGACTCACCACAGTCATAAAGTCTGATGCTCACCCAATGCCATGGATGGATGAGCTACTGGACAAGTTGGGAAGGGCAACATACCTTACCACAATTAACTTGACGAAAGTGTACTGGCAGGTGGAGTTAACTGCCAGAGCTAGAGAATAGTCATCTTTCATCACTCCAGTATGGTTATTTGGATTCCAAGTAATGCCTTTTGGAATGAAGAACATCAGTGCCACTTTCCAAAGGTTGGTCAACCAGGTGTTACATGGTGCTGAAGAGTATGCGGTGGCTTATCTGAATGATATTGCCATCTTCAGTGCCAGCTGGAAGGAACACCTGTCCCACCTGAAGAAAGTGTTGGGCAGGATACAGACAGAAGGGCTCACTGTAAAGGCTGAAAAGTGCCAGGTGTCTATGGCAGAGGAGGCATACCTAGGCCATGTAGTGGGGCAGGGAGCAGCTTCACCCTAATTAAGGAAAAATTGAGACAATAGAGGCATAGCCTATGCTGGAAACCCAGAAGCAGGTTAGGAGCTTCTTAGGGACCGCAGGGTACTACCAAAAGTTTGTGCACAATTACAGTACCCTGGCAGCCACCCTATCTAGCTTACTGAAGAAAAGACAGACAAAAAGGATAAAGTGGGAACCAGCTTGTGAATGAGCCTTCATACGGCTAAAAGATGCACTGTGCAGTGCCCCTGTGTTGGCAAGTCCAGATTACACTAGGCAATTTGTAGTCCCGACAGATACCTTGGATGTGGGGATTGAAACAGTCCTCAGCCAGACATCTAATCAGGGGAAAGACCACCCCACAGTGTACCCTAGTAAGAAGTTACTTCCCCGGGAGCTGGCATATTCCACAGTTGAAAAGGAATGCCTTGCACTGGTATGGCCCCTGAAGAAATTAGAGCCATACCTCTACAGGAGATGCTTCAAGGCACAGGCTGATCACAGCCACCTGGTGTGGTTAAATCAGATGGGTAAAACAAATGGATGCCTACTCCAATGGAGTATTGCCCTACAAGCCTACGACATGACAATCACACACCAGGCTGGGTTGGCCAACACAAACTCAGATGGCCTGTCTCACCAGTTAGAACAGTGAACAGAATTATGGAAACTCTACCATATGATAGGGGCATATCCCCATAAATTCAGTCAAAGGAGGGAGGGATATGAAGAGTTGGCCAACTGCTGGAATATTGTGGATAATATTGTTTTTGTATATTTTTTCTGTTTATGCTTTAAAAAGGGTTACATGCAGAGGAACTTGGTTATGTTTGAAAGTTCCACACAGGCCAGAACCAAGGGTTGCCAAAAGATGCTCATTTTTTTAAAGGGTTACATGCACAGGGAACTGGTGTCCTGTCATCTGAGAAAGACTTACTTGTCAGGAAGCTGAAAATTACATCTTAAAGGCAGGGTATCGTAAAATGACAGGAATGGAATTTCCCTGGTCAGCTAATTATAGGGAACCAGGTGCAATAAAATCTCAGGATGGGAGAAAACATCTTCCCCTATCATAAACTTACACTTCAAAGGAAAAGTGCTTTAGATTTCCAGGATCTGTTATTTTTATGAGATGAGATGGCAGGAAGGAGTAGTAAAGATCAAAGGCTGTTGGAACTGTAAGAGAATCTAACTAATCAATAATATGGTTCACTTAAAAATCTTTGACAGAGCAAGAGAGACCCCTGCTGATCTAAAAGGATAAGGCTACAGACTGCCTGATCCCAGGGTATTTAAATCCCTCAGAGCAGTGCATGTGGCACACTTTTTCACGGGACAATCTTCCTGTCACACACTAAGCCAGACTGAAGAACCAGTGAATGCTACAGAAGGACTGAAACTTTTGCCAACCCATTTATTCTCTGGACTTTGATCATCCACAAACCAGGTAGAAACTAAACAGCTAAAAGTTTACAGTGCATTTTTTTGTATATTTCCAGCTTCATTTTTGTTATTCTGTAACCACATTCCTAAATCTTTTGTTTGTAAAATGTGTATGATAGCCATTTAGAGTTTAATAAAAACATTTTGCTTTTAAAACTGTCTGTGAGTGATTTTTGTGTGTGTACATGTAAAAAAATGGTTCATTCAATTATGAGAGCAACCTGTAGTTGCTTAAGTGCCACCATTTACTACCAAGACTAGGATCCTAAAAAGGGATGTTTGAGTACCGTTACGTAGGGGAGATACACAGGTTTTGGGAGGAGTCTGTAAAGGGGAACTAATTGTTTTACATCCAGTGGAAGAGGATGAAATCAGGGTTATGAGGTCAAATCCCAAAGAGCTTGTAATGCCTGGGTTTTCACCCCTCAGTACATCAACTGAGGAGAGTTCTCACCTGGCTACAGACTTGAGTCTGTACTGTACTGTATCCTTACTCATATTAGAGGGAGGAGCCTAAGACAAGTAGCACACACAGTATCCTTCTCAGAGGTGCTGCCTGTTAGTGGCATGGGTGAGGCGAGGGTACTTTGCACTATACAGTTTAACGAATGGTTGAAAAAATGGTGTGAAGCACAAGGGTTTGGCTTCACTGGGGACTGGGGTTCCACCTGGAGGGACACCAGCCTATACTGGTAGGATGGTCTGCATCTGTCCAGGAAGGGAACATGTCTTTTGGGCAATCAGTTTAAATGCTTCATTGGCAAGCTTTTAAACTAGTCAAGGGGGAAGTCACTGATAAGCAGCAGGAAAATCCCAGCCTCCCCCTACAAAACAGGGTACTAAATAAGAAAAAGACCAAGGTAGAAAGGTCAGCGGGGGATGCTGCTACAGAAGGTAAAGCCATCAAAAAATGGAGAGCAATGAGTACCAATGCCCATAGTCTGGGTAATAAGCTTCCTGAATTAGTGGCCTTGATGGAGGAGGAACATCTGGATATTGTGGCAGTCACAGAAACATGGTACACACAGAACCATGACTGGGATGTAAACATACCAGGATACACTATCTACAGGAGGGACAGGGAGGGTAAAAGAGGAGGAGGAGTAACTCTCTACATAAGGGAAGAAATCAAAGCAACAGAACAAAGGGGTAAACAGGGAGGAGAAGAAGTACTGTGGGTCAATTTGGAGGCAGACAATGGCACCACAATCTGCACAGGGGTTGTATACAGACCCCCCTCTCAGGGGGAGGAAATGGACAAGGAAATGATAGAAAGTATACTTAGAATGGCAGATAAAGGGGAGATTATTGCTGATAGGTGATCTGAATATGCCAGATGTTAACTGGCGTGCAGTTGCAGCAGCCACTTCTAAGAGTGGGGTTATTCTAGATGCCATACAGGGGGCATGCCTTGAGACAACTAGTATTGGAACCCACTCGAGAGGGAGCAATCTTAGACCTGGTCTCTCAAATGGAGATGGAGAGGATCACAGATGTAGAAGTGGGTAGCCATCTGGGAACTAGCGACCATCGAACAGTATGGTTCACAATAAACACAGCGATAAGAGTCAAGCCATACAAAGGCAAAAGTACTGGACTTCAGGAGGGCTGACTTTGCCAAAATGGGTGAGTGCCTAACGAATGCACTAGCAAATGGGCAGGAAGGAGGGGTGGAAGAACAATGGGGAATAATAAAAACTACCATCACAGAGGTAACAAGCCTTTGTGTGAAGCAAATAAACAAAACAAAACAATGTAAGAAACCACTATGGTTCTCAAAGGAGGTGGCAGTGAAGGTTCAAGAGAAAAAGAAAGCATTCAGGAAGTACTAGGAATCACAGAAGGAGCAGGACAGAGAATTGTGTCAGTTAAAGCAAAAGGAAGCTGGGAAGGCAGTCAGAATAGCAAAGGCCTGAACTGAGGAAAAGATAGCCAACTCAGTTAAGAAGGGGGATAAAACCTTTCTTAGGTACATCAGGGTGCGAAGGAAGACTAAGGGAGGGATAGTGAGGCTTAATAAAGGGGAGGGGTGGGCAGAGGGTGACTGTGAAAAGGCAGAGATACTAAACAAATATTTTTGCTCAGTATTTACAAATGAAGAGGGGGAGGTACCTAAAACAAACAATAGAAACACTCTGGATACAGAAGTTGATACCAGCCCATTTACAGAAGAAAGGGTTCTGAAAGATCTCTTAAAACTGAAGGTGGACAAAGCAATGGGGCCTGATGGGATTCATCCCAGAATTCTAAAAGAACTAAGGGTAGAACTAGTGACACCACTGACTACCCTCTTTAACAAATCATGGGAGGATGGGGTGGTACCTGAGGACTGGAGGAGGGCAGATGTGATTCCCCTTCACAAAAGTGGGAGCAGGGCAGAAGCAGGAAACTACAGACCTGTTAGTTTAACCTCAGTGATAGGAAAATGATGGAATCACTTCTGCAGGAAAGAATTGTTGAGTACCTAGAGGCCAGAGGGCACAGGACCCAAGGCAGCATGGGTTCACAGCAGGAAGGTCATGCCAGACGAATCTAATAGATTTCTTGACTGGGTGACCAAAGTAGTAGATCAGGGAGGGGCTGTGGACATGGCCTACCTAGACTTTAGCAAGGCATTTGACTCAGTTCCACACAAAGATTAATATACAGGTTAGCCAGCCTGGGAGTGGGTCCCAAGATGATAACCTGGGTAAAGAATGGCTGGAGAATAGGACACAGGGGTAATAGTAAATGGAGTCCACTCTGAAGAAAGGGAGTTACTAGTGGGACTGAGGTTCAGTTTTAGGACCGGTCCTCTTCAGTGTCTTTATGTTTCTACATTGCAGAGGGACTGAAGGAAAAGTATGTCTCTTTGCAGATGACACAAAGATCTGCAACTGAGTTGATGCACAAGGTGGGGTGGAAAGGATGAGAAGGGACTTGGCAAGGTTAGAGGAATGGTCAAATGTATGGCAGCTTAGATTTAATGTTAAGAAGTGCAAGGTAATGCACATGGGAAACAAAAACCCAGGGGAAGAGTACACAATGGGGGGTGAGATACTAACAACAACAAAAATGGAAAGGGACCTGGGGGTAGTCATATCAGATGACTTAAAGGTGGGCAAGCAATGTGAGAGGGCAGGAAGGAGGGCTGGGGGGATACTGGGATGCATAGGGAGAGGCATCACCAGTAGAAAACAGGAAGTTATCCCTCTGTACAGACAGCTGGTGAGACCCCATCTGGAGTACTGTGTGCAGTTCTGGAGACCCAATCTCTGCAAGGAGATAGACAAGATGGACGCTGTCCAGAGGAGGGCAACTAAAATGGCGTAGGGTCTGCACCAGAAGACCTATGAAGAGAGACTAAAGGAGCTTAATATGTATAGCCTCGAGGAAAGGAGGGAGAGGGGGAACATGATAGAAACTTTCAAGTACCTCAAGGGAATCGACAAAGTCCAAGAGGGTAGCATCTTTCAAAAAAAGAGGTGTGCAAGAACAAGGGCACAATTTGAAGATGGAGGGCAGCTCAGAGGTAATGTAAGGAAGTATTTTTTCACAGAGAGGGTTGTGGATGCATGGAACGACCTTCCAGAGGAGGTTGTGGAGTCAAAAACAGTGGCTGAATTCAAGCATGCATGGGACAGTCATAAGGCAATTCTAGGGGGTGGGGGTAGAAAGAAGTAGGCTGCTGGTTAACTAGGATCTGCAGCTTATCCATTAGGTAGGGAAATGGGCAGACTGGGTGGGCCAAGCGGTCCTTATCTGCCATCAAATTCTATGTTTCTATGAAGTCCTGGGACCTCATGGTGGATGTTCAGTTGTGAACTCAGCGAGCACTCTGGGAGGATATGAGGAGGGTATTCTTGTTCCCCCGTCACAGATTGCACTTAGCAGTGGGCACTGTGAGCTCGGTGGGCCTTGTCCCCCCCCACCAGGAGTGGGTTCCTGACAATTTGTACTTAAACACTACATTTTGTACTTGAATCTTTCTTGACTAGTGTAAGCACAGGATTTGTTTTCCTTCACTATTCTTACAAACATGTTACGCCCATACCCAAAGTATTGGTTTCACTTTTGAAACTCTCTTCTAACTTGGTTACAGCACTTGTTTTATCAAATGAGTTACTTTAAACAGTTTTGCTCACTGAAGAGTATTTAAACATGTCTTTACCTGATACTGCTTAAAAATTCACAATCTCATCCATGCATGAGTTTATTAGTGCGTCAGCGTCATGTAATTGCGTGAATGTGTGGGACCATCAAGCTGCTGGGGAGAAGGGTGGGTCATTTAAAATATGAAAAAGTTTAAAATCTTCAAGCTGTTACCATTTGATGAGAGCATGGGGCCACATATAAAATTCATAGCCTATACATGGCTGCAGACACCTTTTTAAGATGGAGATTCAAAATGCAAAAAAAGCTGACAGTGTCCCTTTAAATATACTAAATTCCTGTACATTTTAAAACACACTATAGAAGAAAAAGCATTTCCATTAAGCAGGAAGCAATGCTACTCATAAATAAAATACCCCCTGAACTAGAATCATTACAAAGTCAGTCCATCAATGCAGGAGAACAGTTATGGTTACACTGTGTTAGCAACATGACAGAAACAAATCTGTTTGAGCTGATTTTACTAATCTTTCCTGCAAATGTCCTTAGAGATGTGAGACATGATTTCTGCTGTGTTTAGAAGTCTGGTCAATAATATGGCACAGTGACTTTTGATTATGCTCCTAAGGAGTCTTGTAATGAATTCTCTCTTGATAATGGGAACATTTACTTATTATTTTTTTATATTGCTTAGTTGTTTGCTTGTTTATTTATTTAATTTGCTTTTGTTGACTAAGAAAGGGGTAGGAAAATTAAAAAAAAAAGTCTCAGCCCGGGGTGGATGTCTATACAGACCAATTGATATTAAACAATGTTAAAACACACTGAGTGATAGCAAATTCAAAAGTCAATGACAGTTTGGAAGACAGATCACTTGTGACTCTCTGACCCTCCATTCCATCTCACATTTTAAGACCTTTAAAAATGCCACCTTCTCAGTTGTTTCCACTTGTAAAGCCACATTTTTAATATGCTATATGCAAGTGGCATCATACACATGCAGTATACTGACAATTTAGTGACCTGCTATGATGTGAAATACATGACACTGCTGCTATCTTGCATTTACATTCTTATTCTTGAACTTTAGTAGGATGTGCCCTGCAGTGTAATGCATAAAGGTCAAGAGGTGTGCGGGGGATATTCTACATTTTATTATAGTCAGGCAAAGGAGAAGCACACATCAACCTCCTTGAAGGTGCTCCAGCAAGACATAAACAGTTGAGAAGAAAGGGATGAGGCTGGGCACACACCAATAAAGAAGTGATGGAAAACTTATTTTATTTTAACAAAAACATCTTGACAGGCCAAAACTGGGCTAATACCCCTGCGTGAAGACACTATTGCTGGGTCGATACATAGGGGTGTTAGCCGAGTTTTTGCCTGTCATGATATTTTGTTAAAATAAAATACGTTTTTACATCACTTATTTATTGGTATGTGCTCTGCTTCATTCCTTTCCTTATATTTTAATATGAACTATGTATTTTGGAGTATTTCATTGGGTGCCATTCTAATTTTAAAAGATTAATAAACTATGTGTGTACTAGGGCCAAGTGCTTGAAATATTCTGAAGACACAGCCTTTATCTATGCTCTTTAGGGCATCATCAGATCATGATCCCCCATGATGATGGTCTGACAGCTTTGCAGCATTTCTTGAATAAGCGGGAAGTCCAGCAGCCACCCACACACACACTAACTCATCTGGCAGAACTGGTTCTTACACTCAATGTTTTTTCTTTTAATAACAGTTTTTTTCAGAGGGTCAATGGAGTTGCCATGGGTACCAAGATAGGTCCCAGCTTTGCTAATCTGTTTGTGGGTTGGGTGGAGGAACGTTTTTTTCTCTCATTCACAGGGACTGTGCCTGAACTCTACAAACGCTACATTGATGACTGTGTGGGGGCCACCTTCTGCTCCAGGGAGACCCTCCAAGTCTTCCTTGACAAGTTTACCATGGCCCATCCTTCCCTTCAATACACTGTTGAAGTATCCTCCTCTACAGTGCCTTTTCTGGATATCCAGCTGTCAGTACAGAACACTGGTCTGAAGACATCAGTTTATTACAAACCCACTGACTCTCATAGTTTCCTCCTCCACAGCTCCTTCCATCCTAAACATGTCAAGAATGGCCTGCCTTATTCACAGTTTCTTAGACTTCACAGGTTATGCAGTGAAGAGGACGATTTTGCTGAGCAGACCCAAATAATGCATAATTTTTTTATCAACAGGGAATACCCTAAAAGCACAGTGGACAGAACACTCTCCCGGGCAAGTAACATGCCCCGTAACCTTGACCCCTGCAGGAAGGATACTGTCACACAAGAACAATGGCAAATTCCACTAGTGCTTCCTTTCCATCAGAGCACACCTTCTCTTCACAGGATTATCACCAGTAACTTTCCCATTTTGCAAACTGACCCTAACATTGGTGCTTCCTTTACAGAACCACCTATTGCCTCCTACCGCTGGCCACCTAACCTGTGGAATCTCCTGGTTAAAAGCAGCCTACCTACTCCTAACAGTTCCTCCCTCCCAGGTACCAAACCTTGCAACAGGACTCGCTGCTACACCCGCAAATTTATTTCCAGTGTGACTGAAATTCGGAGGCCTACATATGTTTTTCACATCACCAAGGAGTTCTCATGCACCTCCACTAATGTGGTGTACTGTATTCTTTGCAGGAAGTGTTCAGCTATTTACATTGGAGAAACTGGTAGGCGTCTTGCTGACCGTTTCAGGGAACATTACAGAGCAGTCAGGAATGGTGAAACTGCTAAACCCATTGTATCCCACTTTATCTCCAGGGACCACAATGTCAATGAGCTTTCTGTTTGTGTCCTTCAGCAGGGCTTCTGGGATCCTGACCATAGTAAAAACATGGAAGCCAAGCTGATCATCCACCTTGGCTCCCAGCAGCCCTCTGGCTTAAAAGACAGACTTATTTTCCACTAACATCTTTCAGCTGTTTCATCAGGCTGGGAATTCTTCTAAAGAATATTTAGTTCATGTTGCTGTGGAAATGTCATGGGCTGGTTGGTGAATGGGCAGGTGGGTGGTCTGAGTGAGTGACTTGTGGTTTGGTTTGGTCAGCTGGTCTCGAGCCAGTGTATTTTCTGTGTTTTGGAGAAGTGACAGCAAGAGGCCAAAAATACTGTAATAACCTGGTATCAAGTTATTATGGCATTTGAAAAGCAATCTGCAGCCAGTTACTATAAGGGCTTACCAGTTATTATAGCTATCTATCTGTCTGTCTACCTATAGAACAATATATATAAAAGGGAAGGAGTCATAATAAATCTTACATACAAAGAATGTAATTAACTTGATCACTTTAAATAGTATAATATAAGGAATAATGTATGGGCAATCATACACAGCAAGCATGTGTTTCTATAGAGGGTAGAGATAACAGCTTATGGACTTCAAGAGTAAAGCCTGAGAGGTCCGAGCTGTTATCTCAACCCTGAGATGGAAACACAAGGTGAGTTGTATATGGACACCAATTTTTTTTAATTTTTACAGTATGTGGTTCTGTAGAGGGAAGTAGTGATCCAGAGCTGTGAGGGGTGCTGAGTGCCAGTACAGAGGGCGAGAGAGAGAGAGAGAGAAAGAGAGAGTGCCCAGTGAAAATGAATGTGGGCTGCCAGGCATGAGTCAGTGCGAGCAAGGATATAGTTGCGCTTGATGACAGATCATGCACAACAACTTTTAGAACGTACATAACAACTTTTAGAACATACACAGCAACTAGTCAATAATTTCCATGCACAAAAATCCCTAACCATATACTATAGCTGAATTGGGGATAGGTGGGTAAAAGAGCAAACAAGGGGGATGAATGTTTACAATATATCTTAAAGACAAAGTAGTACTGCAAACACAAATACAAAAAATAGTACATAAAGCAAGCAAGCAGCCACAGGCTGGAATAAGATCAGGGGAGCAGTGGTGGGGGTAATAGTGTAAGGGAGAAGAAGTAAGGGGAATGAGAGGAAATCGCTATTTGTAGATGCACATGTGAGCTGATAATTCATAGAGATGCAATTTGATGAACAACAGAAGAAGAAGCGTGCAGGAGGGAGGTTGTTCCAGAGGTGGTGGAGGCAGAAGGAGAAAGCAGCCTACCTAGCAGTGGTTTTCTTACAAAAAGCTGAGAGGGATCAGCAGTCAAAGAAGCAGGGAAAAGTGAGAAAGTTAGAGGAAGGAAGAGATACAAAAGGGGAGGGAGTTAAACCAGAATAAGGACAGGAGAGTAGCACAGTGGGTGAGGCACCTGCCTTTAATAGAAGGGAAGTGGAAGCGGAGTAAAGGGAACAGTGGCTAATATGGTAAGGGTAGTTTAGGGTGAAGTGGTAGAAGGAGTGAAAAAGGGGTTTAGTCTGGTCAGGGTTTTTTGGTGGAAACACTCAAAAACATTTCTGTGTAGTCTAAAACATTTTTTTTGCAGTTAATACTTTTCCTCCCGTGGCCCCTAGCAGACCCACAAGCCACCCAAGCATTGACTCCCTGATTTTCCACCAGGATTTACCTTCACCCAGAGGCAGCATGGCCTGGGTATTCTTTGGGTGCAGGGCTATCAGGTTGCTGGAAGTCAGTGGCCTCCTAGGGATCCATTTTTCCTGTTTTCTCCCTGACAGAGTGGATGTGCAATGCTACTCAGATGTCCCCATGCATGATACTGCATGTGGTATGTTGGCAGCCGCCCCTCCACTCCCATCCAGACAGTGCCCGGCTGCTTTCCCCTAGCTGACACTAGGGGCCAGGATAATCCTGGATTCTGAAACTCTCCCTCCCCAGGAGAGGAGAGCAGTCTTCCGGACTCCCTATTATCTCCTTTCCCAGCCGGTCCCCGGTGTCCCAGGTCCATTCCTGAGCCCGGGTCTCCTGACTTGTGGCAGGTGAGATGAGGTGCCTTAACCCTCTGCACCACTAGAACAGCATATGTGTAGTCAAAAAATTTATGAGCATCACACTGAGGTCTATCTCTTGGCAAACCTGGAGATCAAGGCAGAATTTGTTGTGATATATAGAAAATAATGGATAGCTCACTGGGTATTACCGGTGAGTAATACAATCGAGAGGTTCTGGACACATAGGAACCTCAAGAGTGAAGCTCGAGAGGTTACAGTGTCCAGAACCTTGAGATGGTAGTACTCACTGGTAATATCCAGTGAGCTATCCTTTATTTTTTTTAATATATGGATGCAAGATTAGGTTTTTTTTTTCCCCCGCTGAGTACTTTTCTTACAGGCAGTCAGCTGACAGTGAAAGACTGTTCGAGTCTTAGCCGACCGCAGCACTTTCTGGTCTGTGACTCTTTCTCCCTCCTGCCCTTGCCACCCACACAGACAGTTTTGTTTTAGTCCTACCTTGTTGGAGGAGCACAAGATCTGCGACGCAAATCCTTTTGTAATATTTTTTAAAAATGCAAAAAAACACAGGAAGTACCACGAACTGTTAATGCTCTCACTAAGTGAGAACCCGCCACCATGTTTTTGAATCTGTTTTGGCCGCCCACTGACAGAAAACAGCCAATGATTAGGCTCATTGTGACTGTGAACGTTTGATTGACATTTATCAGGACGAATGATTTTGGGTGTTGTGTGCTTGCGCTGTGCAGCTTCACTGATAATACTATCGTTCAGGTCCAGAATTATACTATTACGGGACCTGAAGGATAGTATTATCACTCTCTAAGTGTGGTATTATCACTTCGGGAGTGATACTATTACCGAACATTTTTTGTATGCTTTACTACACTATTAAATTAATGATCCATATATTAAATTGCACTAAATGTGCTGAGGAGCTTATTGAGGATGTCATAGATATGGTTAGAAAAATCAAGGTTTTGATCAAACCAGAAATTATGTTTGGCTGGATTTCTTACCTTCCTACTGTATCTTTCAAAGGGTAAAACTTTCCACTAGTCAGTTGACTGTTGCAAGAATAATGACTCAGTATGCCTGCCAGTTATGGCATACTGGTTAGAATAAAGTATATACTAAACACTTAAGAATATTTGGAAAAATAACCCCCAAATCAATGGGACCTATGCATGAAAGGGTGGAAAGTATGTGCCAAAGGTGCATATTCTGCTTGCATAGCTCCATGCCCATGGACAGGTGTGCAAAGGCCGGTATTCACTATTGCCGGCCAACTATCTGTGGCCTAGCCACCCCAGCACACAGGATCATGGAGGGTGGATGGGTGCGGAGTAGCAGACACAGGCAGGTAGCCAGTCAGATGCCTATCCTGGGTCCCAGAGTGGATCCCTTGCTCTGCAGGAGTAGAAAAGTGTGGTAAGGTGCGGGTCCAGGTGCATGCATAGCACAAACAGGCACCTGGGGAAGGACTGTTGGTCCCCACTGTCTAGCGGTCCCTCCCCCTGTCCAATACCTGTCCCTGGGGCACTATGCCTTGCCTGGAGCACAGATGTACTCCCCCACATCAGAGCCCTCACCAAATCCCGTAAGACAGTTGTCAATCCCCCCCCCCACAGCAGAGCTCCCACCTGGCACGGGGTCATAATGTCACACAACATTATGCCACATGGCAAGATCGTACTGCCAATACAGCATGATTCTTGCTATGCAGCATATTTCTTTTATCTGTGGGGGGCAACACCCCCACTCCCCCCCATGCAACACCATCAACACCAATCCCCATCCTCTGTACCTGCACATTGCTGCTGCAGCAACGGGTAGTGAGCGGCACCTCCCTCCACACACCACCTTGGCCACCTGCCATCCAGCTGATGCTGGGAGCACGCAGCCTATTTATAGAGCTAGGCAGTGCACTCCCAGCATCAGTTGGTTGGCAGGTGGCCGAGGTGGTGTGTGGAGGGATGTGACACTTGCCGTTCATCGCTGCGCCACTGACATGCAGGTATGGGGGCAGAGGATGGTGTTGTCGGTGCCACGGTGGGGTCTAACCACCAATGAGGAGCAGGGGGTCTGGGATCTGGGGTTAGTGGGTGGTCAAGCTGTACAATACTGGGCAGGGTCCACTAGGATGGGGCACTAAATGTGAAGGGGGTGGAATGTCACTGACTTGCAGACCGGGGCTGGGGCTGGAGATGGCGCTCTGATATATGTGAGGTAAACTATCTTAAGGGACCGGGCAGGGGCTCTGCTGGGGAGAGAAATGACAACAGTCTTATGGGACTGGGTGGGGGCTCTGATGTGGGGGGGTGTCAACTGCCTTATGGGACTGAGCAGGAGCTCTGCTGTGGGGTGGGGATTGACAACTGTCTTATGGAACTGGGCGGGGGCTGTGATGTGGGGGAGTGACAGCTGTCTTATGGGACCGGGTGGGGCGGGGGCTCTGTTGAGGGTGGGTGGAGTGACAACTGTCTTATGGGGCTGGGCAGGGGTTCTGATGTTGGGGGGAGACAACTGTCTTATGGGACTGGCCAGGGGCTCTGTGTGTGTGGGGCTAGACGTGTACTGCAGTTGAGGCAAGGTCCCCCCCTGTGTGCAGCACTATGTGCCTTTGTGAATGGCATGTAGTGTGGGCACACCCCCATCTCTCCCCCTAAACCACCCTGGTGTGTAGCTGCCCATGCGGCTGGGGAATCAGGTGTGCATCTGGACCGTGCACTGCTAATGAATGCTGCAGGACCCTCACTACATGGCATTCATGTGTACTGTTGCCTACGTGCCTCGGACATGTGGTATGTAGGCAACCCTTTTTTTGTGCATAGACCCCATTATGAATTATCCACTAGCCCATCATTTTGTAGAACATATTTTGTTGCAGATCTGGCACCTGATTGGTAGAGTCCCTAAATTGGCAGAGGGACTAAGTGCAACTCTTTAGTGCAGGAAAAAGTCCCACAGTTGTGAAAATGCTATTGCCAGTATTTTCTGTGCATGGGTGTCATTTAATAGTATTTGTACAAATGCTACACCTAGTAATACCAGGTACAGCATCTATGCAAAATAATTTGCAAAGGCTGGCATAAATTTGGAAAGAGATTATGAAAAAGCATTTTTGACAATTGTGTGCATGCAGCAGAAATCATGGTTGTGCAAGGGGATCCCCCTTGCAAAACTTTTTCTGTCCCACATGCACAATTTCTACAGTTCTAAAAACTGGACCCCTGAATTCAGTGGTATGTTGCTCTTGCTGCTTTTTTCCAAAGTAACCCTAATCAGCCATGTGTTCTCCTAGCCCTATTCACCTTTTCTGCCACTTACCCCACCACCTATACCCACAGATTTACCACTATTTAGTGGTGGTGGTGTGGTGGAGGGTTGGGGTCACTGAACTTTCCTGAGCAGGACAGCCAAGATCTGGGTGGTGAGAAGGGCAGAGGGCTTCATGTTTTCCAAGCACACTGGCATCCTGTTGCTGTGCTTTGAGATTTACCTGATTTTTCTCCCCTTGCCATTGGGTCACCAAGTGATATGGCTCGGTGGTGTGTATGTACATGCAAAGCATGCAATGTGTGCCAGGGCCTGTCAGCATCTCCCCTCCCTCACTACAGCTTCAGTTGCACCACTGCCACCTGACATCACCCAGGTGACAGTAGAGCTCTGTGTGATGGCTCCCTCCCTTGCTTCTCAGAGGAGATGAACATCCTGTGGCAATCTCTGCCCTCCTCCCTCCAGCCTGCTCAAGGGTCCTGACATTCCAGACTCATTCCTGAATCCAGGTCATCAGCATTGTGAGTGTCAGCCATGCCCCTTCACTCATGAGCCAGCACCTACATTCTGTGGTATTTAAGTCATTAAGCAATCATTAAGGGGTGAAGATCTGAAACAGAGTCTGTTACTGAAAGCAAGCAAGTGGGTCAGTAATTTGTGTACAAAGAGTCAGTTTCATCTAAGTGAGCACTGGAATTTAAGAGGTTTTCATTAATAAGCTACAGGCTATGTAGTTCAGTTTCTTACTTTCTGAGGATGCTTCTCTGATGTTAAGAAAGTGTTCATTTATTAATGCTGAGTATACCGCTTTGTTTCTATTTGCGAGTTTAATTTTTTGGTTATGCAGTTTTAATTCACCTTTAATGATGTATAACTGAAAAGACTAATTTAAGATATTGAGCACAGGCACAGATGATTTTTGTTCTAGATAACTGGTCACATCTGTTCTCTCTTTAACTCTAATTATTTTGCTACTGAGACAGTCAGTCCTCTGTCTCTGCATCAAACTGTTTATGTATCCTTATTCTTTGCCACCTTGAAGAAAGTACAATACTGAAAAGCTGATAGATGAGCTATTACTATACCATCTAATAAATAAACAGGTTGGTAGCATGAAGAGTGAGGAGTAATTCTTTTGTTGGTATTTTCAAAGGTGAGTCAAAATTAATTTTCACTTTCTATAAGGTCTCCAGGCAGACTGGATGGACTGCCTGTATATGTCTATGTTTCTTTACTAAGTATGTTAAAAAATCTAGCCTTTTAAGGGGACTGGGTGGTGAAGAGGCTTGATAGTGACTTAAAAATGAACCTTTGAACTGTAGGTCAGTGTTTGAGCCTGACCCAGATGAGGCATGACTGAAAGTCATCAGTATTTGATGGCTGTTTGGTGGTCTATATGTGAAAGGAGTTATGGTGGTCTTGGTTCAGTTCCTACAGAACAGATCCACATCAGATATCAACATAGTTTTCTTCAGCAAACTACTTTTTAAGACTGATACTAACTAGCACACATGCTGGCAGTCTTACATGAATGGCCAGGTTCGGAAAAGCATGGCATCTGAACTACCCTTTCACAAGAGTTCCGTTATGACAAACAGGAAGGGCACTGAAGGGAAGCTTACACTCTTAACAACTTTGTTATACCTCTGACATGGATTTTTATAAAATGTCTAACAAAGATCCTAGAATTTGATTGGCTGAGAGCTACTCTCAGCTGTACCAATGTTCCAGCATGACAGCATTTCTGAAAGAAGCCCCAGGCAAACGGGGCTCAGCACAGACTCTCAGACCCATCTGCCTCTTTGCCATCCTCAAATACCTAAAAAAAAACCAACATAATGTGCTGTGCTAAAACAGAACCACAAAAAAATATACAGGTAAACAAGCAGTGTTTATTATGTCCAAGAAAAAAAGATAACGCTTCGTGCTTTGAGCCAGTAATGGATCTTCCTCAGAGTGTGGGGGCTGCCACACACACACTTCACTTAACTAGTGGTGATTTAAAGTGAGAGGAAACAATATATAAAATGCTAGGGATTCGATCGAATATCAGCAGGCAGAGCAGATGTCTTTGAGTGACCTCCACGGTGGCCCTCTCTCCTAATACTACAGAATCAGTTTAAAGTAGAAAAATAGTTGGGTTGGCGATTGGAATGGAGAAATAATCAAAAAATAAACCTTAACGCCTCTGTTTCTGTTCCCTGTATCTCATAAATGCAACATTAGTGCAGCATGGCTAGTGATCTAATGTGAATGGAGTTAACACCTGGAGTGGAATAACAGCAACTAAAGCAGTAGGGAAAACAAGCACTGGAGAACAGGTTTGCTAATATCAAGAACAAGTACCCTTAATCAGTAACTGTTTCAGTCTAAAAATGGCAACAGAAGAAAATTTGGTGGAAATGTTACACGAGATAAATCCTATGAAGTGTCCACTTCCTTCTTCATACAGTGGCTCAAAGGACGCAGATTCTCTGGAGTTGGATCCTAAAAAGCAAGCTACCACATCTCCTATTACAGTCGCTCACCTTGATTTAATGATGCAAGAGTTTGCTAGCATGAAATTAACCCTAGGTTGTATGTCGGAAGACATTAAAGAAGTAAAAAATGAACTGCTAGTGCATAAAAAAAATATATGAAGCTGAAATTGGAATAAGTAGTGTGGAGGATTTGACATTCAGAGAACAGAATGAGCGGGTTGCTAATAGTAGGAGAATTACGGCTTTAGAAAACAAAATAGAAGACCTGGAAAGCAGGAACAGATGGAATAACTTGAGGGTATTTGGGCTTTGGGAAGGCATAGAAGGAGCAGACCTGATTGAATTTGCTAACCATATGTTCCTAAGTATTGCTGGTCCACCTCAAGATGGGAGAAAATACCTAATTGAAAGGGCCCACCATTCCCTTAAGCCCAAACCTGGCAAAAATGAAAGACCACGGTCTTTTGTCCTCAAGTTCCTAAACTTCCAGCAGAAAGTCCAGATACAAAAAGCACTCAGAGACACTGTCACAATCGCATATGAAGGCTACTCTCTTAAAATATTCAATGATCTGTCACCATAAACTATTAAAAAATGGGATGCTTTTTTCCCAATCAAAAGGAAGCTCTCTGAAGCTGGTTTTAAATATGGTCTGTTTTTCCCTACTAAACTGAAAGTCTGGGCCCAAAATGGCATTAAAGAATACATCGGGTATGAAGCTGCAAAACAAGGTCTATGCAAGGATTTCCCTAGTCTTTTCATGCACTTTGACTTTCAACAATAGTAATAGCAGATCATCTGTATTAATAAAATGGGTTTGTGAAAACTTTGGTCATAATTGTTGTTTGTAGTGGGAGCAGTATATTTTTTATTTAACTAATAAACTTATGGGTAGCTGGTGGGGGACTGGCAGTGGCTGCTGGGTCGAGGTTCCGGTCTGCTTCATCTTTCATATACAGAATAGTTAACTTCTTACAGTTGTGTTTTTGTGTTGGCTGGGCTCTCAGTGGTCTCTCCCTCACCCGGAGCTTCAGACTTTCTTGTTGCCGAAAATAAATTTGAATCTGCACAGATGTGGCAAAGGCAGAGTTAAGCATTATGGCTAGATGTCACTGTCAGACAGCTGATATTTGAGACCAGGGACCCGTCGGCTAGGAATTCTCTGGGGTCACCGTTGAGCTTTTGTCCATTTCAGTAGGACTAACTCAGGTCAGAAAGAAGAGGCTAAGCAAAACTTACTTGAGTGAGAAAATGATCTCCCATAATATTGTGTTCTGTTGTGCTGTCGTTATAGCAGAATAAAATTGATGTATTGCACAGTTGCTGCGGCTTGTGCGGGGGGGGGGGGCAGCCAGCATTACAAAATAGCACTAGATGTTTCTTTAAATATATGTATTTGTTGAAGGGTGGATCAGGCTACACCTGTATCAGGCAGCCCTGTGGGGGTCTCACTGTTGTTGCCCATTTTGCTATACAGCTCTTTCTGCAAAAAATCAGTTTCAGCCATTATGTTTTTACACTAACCTTATCTGAGTTTTTAATTTCCAATGGTGTCTGCATGCGCGCCATGTATAGATCTCATGGTGGGTCACTGATTTTCCTCCGTTGAAACTATGTCGCTCACGTTTGATGTGAGGTGACGTTGAGGTGCTAGTGACTCTGCCATGAAGCATGATGGGATTGGAAAAATGGCAGAGACATTGGAGAGGAAACAGCAATACATGTAAGATCTGTTAAATATATGCATTTATTTCTTACTGACTGCAACAAACAAACAGGTTTTCTACTGTTTATTCTATGTGCTTGCAAGACAGTTGTGCCTCACATAATTGTTTTACATTTTGAATACCATACAATATTTCATCTTGCTAACATTGCTGCTGATTTCAAAATCTTTTTGCCATTGTAGCGTGCGACTATATGACTGGTTGGTCTTTCCACACCACAAGGTGATATCTACTTGTGGTATAAGTTTAATTCTGTGACTAAAACTGTACATGTGAATCTTAAAGGGAGTAACTGCTAGAAAAAAATTAAAGAAGCACACACTTAGTCATGTTTAATTATTAGAAGTAGTGATAGAGAAACATTACATACATGCCAGCTCAGGTGTCAATCTTAGTTACCTCTTTAAGTGAATGTATTTGTATTACACTTTGGTAACTGTATTTATTTATTTTATTTAGTTTTTGTTAACCGGGTAAGTGCACTAGCCAGCAAGTGACTGTTTTCAGGCACGACCCGGGAGGTACAATTACAATACAGACATAGTACAGCCAGGAATTATTTGAGACATCAGAACCATCAAAACAGAGAGAGAATACAAATGCGCTGCAGTATACAAGAAACAATAATAATGCAGAGAATCAACAACACATATTAACCCTGTATCAAAGCAACATACTTAAATGTGAAAGGTGGAGGATGGTAAGGCAGGGAGTAGAGGCAACATGAAAAACACCAGATAGGTAATAGGGATGAGGAGAAAGAGGGGCGCCGTCAGTTACGGCAACAGCGGGGAGAGGTACCAACCTGCAGCTGGGGCTTGTGGAGCCACAAGGACGGCCGCAGAGAGGGTGGCGGTGGGAGAGAACAGCAGAACAGCATTAGCGGAAAGGAGGGAAGATGTGAGCCGGGCGATGGAACCGGGAGACGGCAGGGCAGGTGAGTAAGTCGGTGAGAGGAGGATAGAGCGGTGGAGAAAGCGGCAATGGCAGCAAAGTGCCAAGGTCAGGCCGAGCCAGTGGAACTGAGAGATGGCAAGGCAGGGGAAGGAGGGGTCGGTGAGCGGCAACAGCGGCAGAAGGTAGGAAGAGCCACAGCCGGGCCGGTGGACCCGAAAACGGCTGGCCATGGGTGAGAAGGTCGGTAAGAGGGGGAAAAAGCAGAAGAGTTATGGCTAAGCAGCAGAAGTGTAAAAGTGAAGCCGAGTCAGTGGAACCGAGAGATGGCTGGCGGGGCAAGGAGGGGTCGGTAGAAAGTGGAAGTAAAGTGGTGGTGTAAGGAGAAAGGTGACACAGTGTGGCAGAAAGAAGGGGACTTGAGGGGGGCATGCATAAGGTGGGACCAGGTAGAGGTAAGTATAGTGGGGAGAGGAAGACCGGGGAAGAAGATAGAACAGAGAAGGGGTGGGGAGGAAACAGAAAGGAGAGATAGTGCAGTTAGAGAAACCAGGAGTATGAAACAATATCAACAGGTAACATTAAACTTAAGAGACAAGCAGATTGAGACAGTATTAATAACTAGGCTAAAGTAAGACATCTATTATGATGAATAATATAAAATAGTATAAACTACACTACTCATATAAACAACAGTGCTATTAATGGAGATGTCAGTGAAAATGCAATGCATCAGGTGGGGTCAAAGCAGACACATTTGTCCATTGTAATGAGAAAGTTCTCAGTTTCCTTTTGAAAGACTCATGGGTGGAGATATCTCTCAGGTTCTCGGTAGCGGTTCCAAGGTGGGGGCAGCATAGTGGAAGGAGTTCATACCTTTTAGTCCTGCAGAAGGGGATGGAGGTAATAACTGATCTGCAGATCTGAGATTTCTTGTGGCAATGGCGGTGTTAGTAGATCAGACAGGACAGCAGGTTTGGATGTCCGTAGGATGGAGTCCACAAGGTTGTGCAAATAGTACTGCCTGATCGGGGAGGAGAGAGCCAGCCAAGGTCCTGATATAGAAGGCAGTGATGGTGTAACCGAGGTGCCTTGGCTGCAAATCTGCACACATTATTGTAGGTAGTATCCCAAAAGATGAGCGAGGATTTTGAGGCTAACGACAAGATGGGACACCCATATGTGAGGGTTGGCAATAGAATGCGCCTGGCTATCGCCAGTTTAGCAGCAGGGTGATAAGGTGTTTGGGTGTATAAGCAGCCCCCAGTTTACAGTTTACTGTTTTGCAAGTTTCTTGAATATAGGTTTTTAGGTCCAGGGTTTGATCCAGATGGATGCCAAGGTAGCGAAAGGCAGAGACAGCTTCAATAGGGTTCCCTTCTGTGTCTGAGACTGAGATGGATAGGGTACAGGATCTAAGTCTATGGTTGGAGCCAAACATCATTACTTTTGTCTTACTTGTGTTTAGGACCAGGCGTTGAGAGCTCAACCAGTGTTGTACAGCATGAAAATCAGTGGTGGCGCGTATTTAATTCAGGACATTGTTGGAATGATAATATATTACTAGGTCATCCTATATAAGTGAGTGTCCTGAGGTGACCAGCTCAGGAAGATTGTTTACAAATAAGAGAAAATAGAAGAGGGCCAAGTATAGACCCTTGAGGGACCCCGATGTTAATAACAGCACTGTCCGACACAGATGAACTGAATTTAACTGCTTGCGTTCTGTTGGAGAGGTAACTTTTGAACCAGCTAGTAACTGGAGGAGAAACCCAGGGTATTTAGAGCTGATAGAAGCAGAGAATGGTTGGCCAGTGAAAGCCTTAGTTAAGTCAATGAAAACCGCCCTGTGAGCTTTCCTAGATCCATATTGTAAGCAATATCAGTAGTAAATTTGCAAGTGCAGTCATAGTGCTATGATTCTTCCTAAAGCCATGTTGTGCTGAGCTTAGTAAGTTGAATTTCTCGAGGTGTTAGGTTATCTGTAGGGAAATGATTTTTTCCAGTACTTTGTTCAGAACAGATAGAATTGCAATGGGTCGGTAATTAGAAATGTCATTTTTGCTTCCTTTCTTAAATACAGGAGTAACTCTGGCTGCCTTCCAGATTTCAGGGACGACCCCATTGGAGAGGGATAGGGTAAAAATGTGTGCCAGTGGACCAGAGATGAGGTGGGAGGCCATCTTAAGTAGTCCTGGCCAAATTTCCCTCATTCACTAAGAATACCACCAAAAGCTTAATCTAGTTCAAGGTCAGTTGGCATTCATCTGTATTCCCCTCCCCTGGGTCGTGCCTGAAAATAGGCAGGATTTGTCTAGTGCACTTACCCGGTTAACAAAAACTAAAATAAATTAAAAAAAATGCAAAACATGGTCTTATTTAGTATGATTGGAATCTTTAATGGATACATTAAATAATCTAACAATGGTTACATGGAATGTTCGAGGTCTGAATCATAAAATCAAAAGATATTCAGTGCTTAGACACCTTAAACAGCTGGATACCTCTATTGCCTTCTTACAGGAAATTCATTTAACCAATGAATATTATAATTTGATTTGGAGGGAATGGGTAGGACAGGTCTTTGGGGTGGGTAATAGCTCAAAAAAAGCTGGAGTTGTTATATTTTTTGCTAGAAGTGTTGAATTCAAACTGAGTCAGCAAGTGGCAGATCCTGGTGGCCATATTTTGTTGGTTACAGGGAGAATGGGGGAAGAATCATATACTTTTGTATCAGTTTATGGCCCTACTGTACTTGATCACACCATTTTTGACAACAATTTTACTCAGATTACCAATTTCGGGGACACAACCATAGTAACAGCAGGAGACGCTAATGCGGTTTTAGACCCTGTCCTGGATAGATCTAGACTTAGGCCTCACCGCTCCAAAGCAGATAGGGATTTGAGAGACCTAATAGAAGAAGAAGAAGAAGAATCAGCATTTATATAGCACTTTTCATACATCCAAAGCACTTTACAAGCAATGCTAGACTGGTAGTGAAGTGACTGAATGTGTGGTGGCGGCCATATCACACATCATCACCCACACACAGCCTGGATAATTGCATGAACCAGTTTATGAGAAGGGGAATGTTGGCCAGGACACCGGAATGTTCCCTACTCTTTGCAAAGAGTGCCCTGGGTTCTTTTACTTCCACCTGGACACCCACCAGGACAACACCAAGATGGGCAGAAGGGACCTCGGTTTAACATCTCATCCAAAGGACGGCACACCCCAGCAGTACAGCACCCCCCAATACTGCACTCGGATGCCAGCGATTTTTAGGTATAAGTCCAATCCCGGTGTGGGACAAGAACCCACGACCTTCTGTTCCAGAGGTGGATGTGCTACCAACTGAGCCACGCTGACAGAAAATGCTAACCTTATTGATGCCTGGAGGGTACTTCACCCACAAGGTCGGGAATACACCTACTGGTCCCCTTGTCATAAGTCAGGTTCAAGACTAGATTATATCTTTGTACCTGAGGGGATGCTTAACAGAGTTAACTATGTGGAGATTAAGCCAAATGTTATTTCTGATCACTCGCCGGTTCTGATCAGCTTCTCAAAATCTGTTTGTGATAAAAAAGTATAAGAGGTGGAGGGTAAATAACTTTTTGCTAACAGAATCACAAATACTGACAGACATTAAGGGCCACATAGAGGAATATCTTTCACTTAATGATCCTCAGGATACAACTTGTGGTAATTTATGGGATTCGCTGAAATGTTGGTTGAGGGGCATTCTCATTGGTATTGGAGCTAGACATAAGAAAATGAGAGCTAAGGTACAAGCAGAGCTGTTAAGGAAAATGAATGAAATAGAAATGACGCTAGCAATCTCTGACTCAAATGAGACATGGAGGTCATGGTCTAAACTTAGCACTGAATACAATGAAAATACCCGGGCTGAGGCAGAATTTGCAGTGTGGAAAGCCAAGATTAATTATGTTGATTCTGGTTCTAGAGCTTCCAAACTGTTAGCAATAAGATTAAAACAGAATTATTCCTCAACCGACATTACATCAATAAATATGCAGAGGCAAAGTCAGATCATTACAGATCAGAGAAAAATTAATGACATATTCCATAAATTTTACCATGAAATATATAAAGCAGATGTTCAGAGTATAACAGAAGGTTTAGCTAGTTTCTGTGAAAACTTAGATATGCCAACAGTAGTCTTGGGTGATAAACACCATTTGGGCTCTAAGATAATGGAATGCGAAGTCTTCTCTGCTATTCAAGCAATGACGACAAACAAAGCGCTGGGCACTGATGGATACTCTGCTAATTTCTACTGTACTTTTGCCAAAGAATTATCACCAATTCTGACAGAAGTATTTAATGAAGCGGCAGAAAAAGCCAGCTTATCGTGGGATCAAACTAGAGGACTAATAACTTTGCTACCTAAACCAGGGAAAGATCCACAGGACTGCAATAGTTATTACCCAATCTCCTTAATAAATACAGATGTTAAGATACTGGCAAAAGTTCTCTCCAATAGATTAGAACTGGTGGTTGGTTACTTGATAACCAAACAACAAACAGTATTTATGAAAGGGAGGGTGTCTTCTGATAATACAAGAAAAATCTTTCAGACAATTGAACATGCAAATAGGTGTGATCAATCTTCTGGTGTTTTATCTTTAGACGCAGAAGAAGCATTCGATCGCATTGAGTGGGCACATATATTTAACATTTTAGAACTGTACCAATTCCCAAGTACATTTATTAAGTTAGTTAAGATATTATAATATAATCCCACATCAGCAATAATTACTAACGGTATGATCTCCCCATATTTCAGGGTTATGAGGGGTACAAGGCTGGGATGCCCACTGTCTCCATTACTTTTAACCTGACAATAGATCCGCTAATTAGGAAACTTAATGTTGATGATAAAGTTAAGGGACTTAACATTAAAAATCAGGAACTGTGCACATCTGTTTATGCAGATGATTTACTGGAAAGCTCAATTCCCCAAATTTTGGAAACATTAAAAAAGTTTGCTGAATTCAAGGGGATAAACTGAATCTTGGGAAAACATCCTTTCTGCCACTTAATAGGGTTTGTGTCAAGGAAGACATCATTAATAATGGACTTGCATGGCCCTCAGATTAGACTGACTACTTAGGAATAAAGCTATACAAAACTGTTAATAGAACTGTGGCTAAGAATCTGTCACTTCTTAAGACCTATGTTTTGGACTCTTTTGCCAAATGGAATAAACTACCTCTGGGGATGTGGGCAGATTGGATGCTGTCAAAAAGAATGTGTTGCCAAGAGTCCTATATATATTTTCAATGCTTCCTTGTCACATAACAAAACAGTGGATTGAGGGACTTAACTCTAACCTTTCTAAATTTATATGGGAATATAAAAAAGTCAGATTGGCTTATTACAAACTTACTAGGAACAAGAATGGAGGGAGTTTAAAGGCTCCAGACCTATTTCTATATTATCTTGCAGTTAGGATCTCACAAATCTCAAAATGGTTAACATGCAATAATGGGGATTCATGCACTCCAGAATGGGTACAAATTGAGGGAGAAAGTGCAGAATCACAAGGACTGGATAGACAGGTGTTAATATATGCAAAGAAACCCAAAATACAGAAGTCTAAAATTATGTGTGACTCCATCAGGATGATTAGGTATATTAAGTCCTTTATTCCTTGAACTTGTCCAACTCTAAACTACATCAGATCTGGAAGAACACAAATTTTATTAAAGAGAACTCCCCACTGATAAAAAATGACTGGTTCAGAAAAGAGATTTGCAAGGTGCAGGTTATAGTTAAATCAGATAGATTCATTGAATTTGAGGTGCTAGTTAGGAAATGTGATATTCTGGAAACTGAAGAGGTCTATTACAGTGATTTAAAACAAATAATCAGCTTTTCTATGCAAATTAACTCTATCCCAGATGAAAATACTTCGAGCTTTCTGGGTTGCTTACAGTACATCTTTCTCCATCAGTTTCAGGCCTATATAATCTCTTAGATTGTACCAGAGGAATGGTGCCAGAACCTTCCAGATGGTGAACACAGGAGCTCAGGGTGAGTATGGATAAGTGGGATTGGGTGAAGATGTGAGCTTTTGTTGCTAGAGCATTCAATGCCGTGAACTTAAAGTTACAACATTTTAAGACAACGCTTAATTTATTTTACACACCATATCTCACACACAAAATGGGCATTAAGGCAATCCCTACATATAACAAATGTAACTCTGACATTGACTCTTTGAGCCATATGTTTTGGAACTGTACATTAGTTCAGGCTTTGTTGACTCATGTAAAATAATTTTTTTAAGGATATGCCAGCTCTTTATGAAAATGTAAATATAGAAATTTGCATTTTGGGGCATTTTGATGAGAATAATAGCTGGTCAAAAGAACAAAAATATTCCATAATGTTGATTTAAGTTTTGGTCAGAAACATGCTATTAAAATACTGGTTGGAGGATAAGGTTCCTGGGTCACAAGAATGTAAAGCCCAAATAATTGAAAATCTCAGGTTGGAAAAGTTAGCACTATGTATGAAGAATCTCAGACCTGAGTTTAAAGATAGATGGGGTACACTGCATGCACTTCTCTCTACTAATGGAGAGACAGCTCATTCCGTGTGAGACCATTATATGGTTCAGTAGAAGGGGTAGTTTCTGACCCTGCTGGAAGGATATCTGACTTGAGATGGAACTGCAAGTATTGCACTGTATAAGACATCTCCATTACTCTGCACTATACTCTTTTGTGTTTTCTTCTTTCATTCTCTAGTTGTTCATTTCCTTTTCTATGTAGATAAACGAACGTATAGCTAGATTTACTATGTACTGCTGTACTAAAGTCTTGGTCAACAGGGGAGACTGGATATGTTATAGATGGATTTATTCCTTCCTTCTTTTTTTTCTACAGAAATAGTTGACTATATTCTAAGTGCTGTGAATTAATATTATACTGTATTACAAATATACAAAATATTCGTATAGTGATGGTAAAATAGATAGTATTTATTGTATTAGACTGTGTAGAGATTTGTTGAGAGTTATTGAGATTGTATAAGATACATTGAGTTTTGTTTATTTCTTGTAAAATGGATGCTTATTTACAATAAAAACTTATTGAGAAAAAATAAATAAAATGCTGATGGTCTTGAGAAAAAGGAAAAAGAGGGGAAGGGAAATCAACTTTAGCTTTCCTATATTGTGCCATATACCAATTTTAATGTTTACTTGCACCCATGTGCAAAACAAACATATTAGTGGTACTGTGGTGTAAGGGGCTGTGTAGATGTGTACTGTTAAGCCAATGGTTATAGAAATGCAGGAGGCTTGCCTCTCAAAAGTCAGTGCTAAGAAGGCAGACAATGACAGTTTTCAGCTGACTGAGGGGCGTAAACTTCTTTTAGTTCAAAGGTTAAAGCCCTGCGAATAAAACTAGTGTTCTGCCATTTAGCCAGCAATCAGACATCATCAGGCTTTGAACATAAACATCAAGCCTCACACTGTGTGTGTGTGTGCATACCTCTCAACTGCTATGAATTTCATAGTGCTATGATTTTCACACTCAAACTTACCCTTGCCCCACATAGGTTTACTGATGTTCTTCATAATGTTAGAGCTGTTTCTGGACATACAAACTGTTACATCATTGAATTATGTTGTTGGAAACATTCCTTATCACTAACTATATGGGGCCCACTAGCTGCAGACATATTATTGTTTAAAATAAGAAACTGCTACACATTCTGGCCATTTACTATGATTTTTGAAGGCCAGTGCTATGATTTTTGATGCTGAGAGGTTGAGAGGGGTGTGTGTGTGTGTGTGTGTGTGTGTGTGCGTGTGTGTCCCTAGTTACAGGCAGAAAGCACCTATCTGAAAGCACTAAGCAGAGCTGTGGTAAAAACCAGCATGCAGAATGCAAATATAATAGCATCAAATATGTTAACAGAATGTCAATAATGATCAGAAAACACCAGCTATAGCTGATTTAAATTACATATTGTTTATATTTGCTTTACATAGCCTCTGATAACAGCTAGATAACTTCGAAAAATGTGAGAGTTAGACACAATTCAGTTTGTTGTTCACTTATTTTCCAATCCTTTTATTTTAATATCAACTTTATCCTCCTGTCCCTCCCATTAGCCTCCTTCTGCTGATGAACCCCAGCCTCTTCACCACTTCCAAGACTTACCCTATCTGCTTCTAACTACATTGTGTGAGTGGGTGCCATGGATGCTGGTGGTGTGGTGCTTTCAGGTTTGCAGCATCATCCTGCAGATAGGAGGTCTTTTCTGCATGTTACTTTCCTTGTGCCAGAGTCGGCAGTGTGCAATGGCACCTGCCTCTGGCTTTCAATTCTAGTGATTGCTGTTGTGCCACTTACCCTCCACTAAGTGGCAGCAAAGCAGCAGTACACAGTCACCCCACCTTGAAGAAGGAGAGCCATTAATGGACCTTAAATTCTCCTTCCCCCCACCAGCCCCCGAGCAACCTTGGGCCATTTCTGAACCCAGGTTACTGGTGTGGTAGGAGGTGAGGCATCCAGCACCTCTCCCCTTCATTTTACTGGCCCAGCTACAAGTTTACTGTAGCTTACATTTCCTTGGACAATATTGCTTGTGGCCGGGGGTAACCCATTTGTTTCCAGTTCTGTGCTTTTACCTTTGTACCATTCAGACAGAACTACATTTTTGCAATGTTTCCCCTTTTTATGTTCTTGCTTGCACAAAGAAAACATGTTGCTATCGATGGTGGATTTGAAAGATGTGTCACTGTCCATCCAGTGCAGGGCAGTCTGCAGTGGGCGTGACAGTGTCAGACTAATCATCAGCCAGGCTGATCAATACACTCTTCAGTGCTTGCTGGGCAGACACTTTATGACTTTCAAAGAAAAGAAATGCCCGAATCACAGGACGACTCTTTGCTTTGATCTGCATGATGCCACCCAGCAAGCAGCTAATTGGCATTATGATCAGCCTGCACATCGTGCTGCCCCCCACAACACAACTGACTGCACATGACAAAAACAAAATGAGGCACTCCATTTGAAATAAATGAAAACAGATGAATCTGGATAAAGTGAAAACTCCTGCTTACTCTAAAAGAGTAGCAATGGGGCCAAGACGTTTTGGATCAGGTATGACCCTTCATCGAGCTCGAAGGGTAATGTCATACCTGAAGCACTGGGGCTCCATTGCTACATTTTTTGATTAAACAAGAAATTTTACTGCATCCAGGCTAATCTGTTTTCATTTATTTTAAAAGGAGTGTCTCATTTTGTGTTCGTTCCTGATTTCCCAATAAAGATCCCACCCTCTGCCAAGTATCCCTCCCACCTTCCCATCCCTTTCATGCCCCATAAATATGAAACTAACACTGGGGTGTCCAATCTCCAGTGCTGGTACATGAAATAAAGAAAACCATTCCTTGCTTGATGTGTTTTTTTTTTAATACCACTCTGACCCCCCCCCCACTTAGCACCCACCACCCCATGCCCCACCTCTTACTTACCTACTAGGGGTCCAACACCATAATACTCTCTGGACTGAGGACATATCTTCACTCTTCAATGCAGGACCGGGAACTGAGGAAGTCAGGTAAGCTGCAATCAATGAAGTTCAGTGCGTTCTGAACTTGTACTCATAACTTTGTAATTTTTTTAATATTTTTCCCCGAATTTTCAACACAGCCTGTTTGGGACCCCACCTCATGATCAAGGTAGGTGAACGTTTTCAAAGCTGGGCCAACAAGTGATTTCACAGTCTCTCTCCCTGAAATCGCCCTTTGGGTGAGATTTGAAAATGTTCACCTACTGGGTTCATGAGGTGGAGTTATAAGAAAACTATTTTTAAAATTTGGGGTTAAAAAAAAAAAATATATATATATATATATATATATATATATATATATATACATACATATATATTTGTGTTGAGCAAAATAAGTGTTTCAGCACTTGCTCATAACTTTGGTAATTTTCTATATTTTGAAACCAAATTTTAAACATAGCCATTTGTTCAAGTCACATCATGAACATGACAGGTGTCGTTTTTCAAATCCTGACCAAAACGTGTTTTTGCACTTGTGAAAAATTACATTTCGAACAGTATTTTATAATTGCCACCTGTCATGTTCAGAAGGAGGGGGTCATAAAAAGGCTATGTAGAAAATATGGTGTCAAAATGTCACCAAATAACAAAGTTATAAGGAAATTACTAGGACACACTAGACTCATTGCTCATTGGAGTGGGACTAGGACACATTGGAGTGGGACATTAAATAACAAACTGGGTGCAAAATTGGATGAGTGGGAGGACCCAGAAGGTACTAGTGAATGGTACCCTCTCAAAAGAGGGCATGGTCACCAGTGGAGTGCCATAATGATTGGTGCTGGGACCGATCCTCTTCAATGTATTCATCAGCAACCTCACAGAGAGATCGTAGGGAAAAGTGTGCCTGTTTGTGGATGTCACGAAGATCTGCAACAGAGTGGATACACCTGATGGGGCACAGAGGATGGAGTCTGACCTCAGGAAACTTGAGGAATGGCAGTTGAAATTCAATGCATAGAAATGCAAGGTCATGCACCTTGGAAAGCGTAACCCAGGGACAGTGTACTTAATGGGGGGGAACAACTAATGTCTACAAAACAGGAGCGGGATTTGGGGGTCATCATTTCTGATGATGTGACGGTAGACAAACAATGTGAAAAGGCTTCACAAAAGGCTAGTAGAATCCTGGGGTGCATAGGGAGAGGTATAACTAACAGAAGAAGGGAGGTAATCATGCCACTGTATAGATCACTTGTGAGGTCTTATCTGGAGTATTGCATCCAGTTGTGGAGACCGCACTTCAGGAAAGACAGAGATCGACTGGAGACAGTGCAGAGAAGGGCAACGAAGATGGTGTAGGGTATGCATCAAAAACCATATGAGGCAAGGCTACAGGATCTAAATATGTATTCCATGGAACAGCGCAGGGATGGGGGGACATGATAGAGTCATTCAAGTACCTGAAAGGTATCAACAAGGTTCAGACACAGAACCTTTTTCAGGTAAACACCTGCACCAGGACTAGAGGATGTAACATGCCCCTCAAAGGAGGCAGGTTCAGGAGCAACAGGAGAAAGTACTTCTTTGAATGAATCATAGAATGGGTGGTGGACATGTGAAACAGCCTACCCCAGGGGGTTGTGGGAGCAAAGAGAGTGAGGGAATTTAAACTAGCATGGGACAGGCATAGGGGTATCCTCAAAACTAGGGAAGGAGGTAGAAGAAAAAGTGCAGACTAGATGGATCTTGCGGTCCCCATCTGCCGACACATTCTGTTTCTACTGTATGTTTCTATGTTTCTATGTTGTAGATTTTCAATGTTTACTCATAACATTGTAATGTGTGTAGATCTTAGCCCCCACTTATCAACATAGCCCTTTTGTCATTCCACTTCATTAACATGACAGGTGTCATTTTTCAAATCTCCTCCAAAACATGTTTTCTTATTTGCTCTGCAAAGTCACCATTTAAATGTGATGTAAATAATTCCACCTGCTGTGATAGTAAGGAGGTGTCATCAAAAGACAGTGTTGAAAATCTGGGGTCAAAATGTAAAAAATAACTAAATTATGAAGAAACATTGAATTGTTCCAACGTTGAACTTTATATTTGCAGATTTTGGCCGCTGACGTTCAACATATCCCTTGTGTTACCCCACTTTATGAACATGATAGGTGTCATTTTTCAAACCCGCTGTGGAAAAATTTTTCACATTCACACTGCAAAATCTCCTTTCTGATGAGATTTTAAAAAATTCCACCTGTCTTGATCTTAACATCAGGTTATGAAGACCATGTGGGAAATTTGGGGTCAAAATGTGGGAGCCCACTGAAAATTTGATATTGTTTCTTAGCTGGCCTACCCTGGGTAACTACAATCTAAAAATGTGTAAAAACAGGACGCCACTGAAAATGAGATATTACATTCCATCTGGTCTATCCTGGGTAAATATATAGTAAAAATGTGTAAAAGCAGGACCCTGGTACAGCAGAGACCCCACAGAACTATGCATCTATGCTGCTGTATCCCGGGAAAAATGCATTGTAAAAGTTGGACCCCACAAAAAAAGGTAACTTACCTTTTAGCTGGGCTATCCTGGTAAATACATTATAAAAATGGGTAAAGGCAGGGCCCAATCGAAAATGAAATATTACATCTCGGCTGTGCTGCCTTGGGTTCATAGGTTTATAGGTTAATAACGAGCTAGGTGAACAACATTTGTCCATACCGTAGGTGCTCGAATCACTTCAAAGGACATACCCTGTGATTTTATTCTCAAGGCAGTAGTTGCCTAATTTTATTTTAAACTCATTCACTGATCTACTACCTGTTATCTCTTGAGGCAGCTTGTTCCACACTGAAACTGCTGTCTCAGACAGACATGTTGCTCTTGTTTGAATGAATAACACAACCTTTTAGTTGGCACTCATGGGATCTCATAGTGTATTGACATTGTTTTAATTCTAAGACTACACGATCCCAAAGATTGTCATTGTTAAGGGCACAGTATACTAAGCACAGGTCCCCCCCTCATTCTCCATTATTCCAGGTTATGCAAGTTTAATCTTTTAAGCCTATCCACATAACACATATCTCTCATACCTGTTATTGATTTGGACATTCTGCACTATACACCTTCCAATTTGTAAATATATGATTTGCTTGTTGGTGGCCAAAATCTTGCACAATAATCAAAATGTAGTCTAATCAGAGCCCTATAAAGTGGCAGAATCACCCCTGTATCCCTACTAGTTATATGCTTTTTAATGTAACCTAGTGTCTTATAAGCTCTCCTCCTGGGTTAGGGTCTAATTCCCAACTATTAAAATCCTGACTGTCAAATGCCCGTTTTAATTTTCCTGTAATTCAAAGTACCGACTAACAGAGAATACCGAATGACAGAATCCTGACATGAACTGTTCTGTTATGTCGGCATTTTTAAAACAAGAAACAAGGGGACAGTCCATTTTATATCTTATGGTAAAACTGTGAAATGGTTGCTCAGGAGGGGCAAGATGCAAGAAATTAGATGGTGACAGCTGCCGGTGCTCCTTTCAGAGTAGGAAGTATTTAAGAATCTTTAGATTTCCCCATCATTTTTTAGTAGCTGTGATCTCTATTTCTTTGTTCTCCCTGTGTGCTCCTAATTCTTTTAGCCTTAAACAGCAACAAGATCAGATAACTTGTTTTGATAACTTTTTGTTGACTAATAACTATGCTGTTTCTCATGCTCTGGCTGCCCTTGGCATTTTGGGAAGCCAGAAGAGTCCACAGTTCCTGCTTTCAAAACAGTAACCCCCCCTCCCACACAGATACTATTTAAAAACTCAGCATTAATATCACTGACTGTTTCCTGCAGTTGCTCGAGGTCACAACAATTTGGTAATCTTTCTCTGAAAGGGCTGTATTGTAACATTCTTCCTGTTCTAGGACTTCGGAGTTAAACTGGTTCTGGAGAGCGATTGTAATCAGAAATGTACAGGAAGCCAAGACTGGATGCCCATTCAGTCACGGATACATGGTGCTAAAAGTGAATCAGTCACGGATACAATCTGAAGTTGCAGTCGTGGTCAGGTCAGTGTTATGGTTGAGTCGGGAATGATTTGTCAGCTTTTCGGCATGCAGGATTTTTTTATTCGGGCATACGTTGTAGTCGGGATTTCAGTGTCAGGAACATTTTTGATGGGAATTAGGATGTCAGGATTTAGTGACTTGGTCACAGTGTTTATTATTCTTCATATCATCTGAGACTATAATTCCCAGGTTGCTCATTTCAGATGTAGGTTTTAGTATTTTCCCTCCAAGGACATAATCTGCTCTGCTGTTATTTACACCAAAATCCATTGCAGCACATTTCTCAATGTTAAAGTCAAGCCCATATTTGTGTCCCCACTGATCAGTCCTTAGTAACTCATGCTGTAGATTTGCCATCTCCTCCTTGTTGCTGACAACTGAACCCAGTTTAGTGTTGTCATCAAACTTTGTTAACCACACTTTATTGTTACCCTGCAATGTGGCAATATAGATATGAAATAAGCTTGGTCCCAGGACAGAGCCTTGTGGGACCCCACTAGTCACAGCAGTCCAGCCAGATATAACACCTCTCAGTACCACCTGCAGCATCCTATCCAATAACCATGAATCAATCCATGATATCAGCCTAGGGTTTAGTCCTATAGCAATTAACCTCATTACTGATTCTCTATGGGGGTCTTTATCAAATGCCTTGCTTAGGTCTAGATAAACCACATCTACCGGCTTTCCCAGGTCAAGTGCCCTGCTCACCCTATCAAAGAATGTTAGCAGACTGGTCAAACAGGAGCCACCCTTTACAAAGCTGTGTTGTGATTGATCCACCATATTGTTTGTTGCAATGTGGGTTTTGATTTCCTTCTTTGATATTTTTCAAAATTTTATGTAGTGCAGAATGCAGAGGTTAAACTAAATGCTACCATTTTTGTAAATTGGAGTCACTGCTGCTTTTTTCCAATCCTCAACCACTGCTCCACTATCTGGGAAAACTTGATAGATTTTGGTAAGGGGCCCTACCAGACCCTCTGGCAATTCCTTAAGGATTCCTGGGATATGTATCATCTGGCCGTTGCCTTATTGGGGTCCAGCTTTTTTTAGTCTATATCCAGTGTCATCCTTAATGACAATTATTTCAGAAGAGTCACCAGAATTCCTGTTTAACTCTGGTGTGGTATTCCTTGTACTATACACTGTGCCAAAATATGCATTCAAAAGCTATGCTATTTCCTTCATATCAGTTTGTATTTTTCTAGCTTTGTCACATATTGACCCTACTTGTGGAGTCTCATTCCTATTAGAGTTGATATGTATAAAAGGATGTGTAGTTACCTTTAACCTCCTTAGCAAGATGTATCTCATGGCATCTCTTTGCTTTGTGCACTGCTTTTCTACAGTCCTTTACTGGCCTTTTGTATTTCTCCCAAGCTGATTGACTGGCATATTTTCAGCCCTTTCATAAGCCTTATGTTTGCTATTTATCTTTTGTATGATTTCCCTACTAAACCATCTGGGAACCTTTCCATATTTGCTGTACTTTCCCTTTACTGGTACATAGTTGTCCACAAGTTGTATTAAGTTATGCTTAAACAGCGTCTGACGCCATTAGGAGAACTTTAGTAAAACATAATATTTAGACACAGTTCTGCTTGTGCTTCACATTATTTCTATATTTCTCCACCCCATTATTTATTACTAAGGTCATTTGCATGAAAACAGGATCTTTGCTCCTGAAGAGTTCATCTATTCCTGTTACTTTTCCTTACCTGAGGTCACAATGCACTGCTTGTGACATCACAGTTACTCCCATGGCAACAGATTGTGATGTCACAACAGAGGATTATGACATGAAGTAAGGAGTAAGTTAAAGAGGCAGATGAACTCTTATGGATACAGAGCATGTTTTCATGCAGATTTCCTCATTAATAAATAATGGAGAGAATAAATCCATATAATACACATAGAATGTAAGTTAAATTTGGGCTGGCAGTATAGCCCAGAGGTTAGAGTAATGAACTGTGAATGAGCTTGGTACATCCAGCAGACCAGAACTGGGTTTGATTCTTATAACCTCCACTTGCATACTGTGTGACTCTGAGCAAGTACCACCCAGTGCATCCAGGTCACCCCTGAAAACAGGCACTTGTGCCTTGTGGGTCTTACCCAGTTACCAAATAAAAAAATAAAAATTGCACCTAAATATTATGTTTTTCAAAGTTTTCTTTGAGGCATCAGCAGCTCTTTAAAGATATTCCACATCTCATTTAGGTCCCTTCCCTTAAAATGTTTCCTCCAGTCCTAACTTTCTAAGGCTTTGCTCATTTCAACAAAGTTTGCCTTGCTGAAACATTTTATTTTAGTGGCTCCTTGTACCTCATGCTGTATTTGGTGTATTTCAAAGAATACTGTGTTGTGATCACTTCCTCCCAAGGGTGTGTAAGTCCTTCAGTTTTTTATTTGTCCCCCAAGATTACTGAGCACTAGGTCCAATAGATGATCTCCTCTAGTAGCGGTAGTTACACATTGATCTAGATCCAACCTATGGGTGATGTCCAGGAAACCTTTTTCCAAGGATGCTGCTCCCTGATACCCGACCTAGTCTATTCCTGACATATTAAAATCAGCCAGTAATATAGTTGCATCCTTAGTGCCTAGGCTATCCAAGGTCTGCAGCATAAGGCAATCTAATCCATTACTTTGAGAGAGTGGTCTATAAATTAACCCAATAGTAATTTTTTCCCCTTGCTTGGTAGTATATTAATCTACATCTGTTCTAGACCATTATCATGTACCTGTACTTGGTTAACTTAGACATTATTCCAAACATATATGGCCACTCCACCTCCTGGTCTATCCTTCCTATCTCTGCTAAACAGACTGGAGCCTTTTATATTCCTGTCCCAATGATCATTTTCCTGCAACCATGTGTCTGTTATGGCACAGACATGTATCCCCAGCTGTACAACATGTGCTCCAGTTAAAACTTTTTATTCCTCACATGTCTTGCATTTGTGAGCATTACTCTCCAACAACTGTCTTCAAGAGGTTTGTGTCGTTCATTTGAAGCAGTTTTTTTTTAAATTAAATATACTTTAATAGGTTTATAGCAACAAAATTGAAGCAGTATTAAAGATGGTTGATTTTGGTACCTCACCCCCATTCCTCCTTATTAGTTTAAAATTTCTTTGATGCCTTTTTTAATTCTATTTGCAAGGACTCCTGTTCCTTTTTTATTGAGATATAACCCATCATGCCTGAATAGACCTGGGTCATGCCAGAACCTGTTCCAATTTTCTAAGAAGGACAAATTCTCCGTATCGCACCATCTCCTGAGCCACCCATTTAAATGCTATATTTCCATATTCTTATGCCTCTCTGCTCTTGGGATGGGAAGTTTTTCAGAGATTAGCACTTTGCAGCTTTTCCCCTTTAGCATCTACCCGACCCCCAGTGATTCAAAATCCTGTATAATGTCAAATTCCCTCAGTCTACCTACATCATTTGTCCCCATGTGTATGGCTACAATAGGGGTGTGAGCATCTGATAAATAGCCACCTAAGTAGGGTTTTAAGTCAGTGATTTTTGCTCCTGGGAGACTATTAACAGTAGTTGATGCTTTTCTTCCTTTACATAGTTCTTTGTCTGTAAATTTCAGGATTGAATCTCCTAAAACCAGTATTTCCTGTGCGTTTTGCATTGATGCTACTGTTGTGTTTTCCCTGATGTCATTCATTTCATCTTGCCCCAATAGTAAATATCTGTTTGACAATTCAATGTTATTGACTTGGTTTTCTATATTAATTTCACATAGTAAATTGTTACTGGGTAGGGCATTTGACTGAAAAGGTAAAACTGGGGGGATCTGCATGCCTGTGTTTGTAGTTATTTTATCCATTGCAAGTTGGAATGTGCCATTTTTTCTAAGTCATTTTCGCTTGCTCCCTCCCTGTACCAGACATCAGTCTTCTAGGGACAAATCCTCATCCTCTCCTAACCCATCTGAATCATTGTTTGCCCTTTGGGGAATGTTCTCTGCCATCACTTTTCTCTGCTTTATGCTTTGTGTATTGTTGCCACAGCCTTTGTTTATATCTGCCGGAATGATTTCTATAGCTGGCTCCCCTTGATTCTTTCCCTCAGCGTCCCCTATTTCTGTTTCCTCCTAGCTTCCTGAATCAATTGATTGTACGCTATCTTGTAATAACTTCAAGGTATTGTATTATCAATAAATTTCTCCAGATGCAGCAGTTCCTGGTACACTTGGAGGCCTTGATTAAATACAATGTAAAAATTGTGAAAAGCAGGATCCCACTGAAAACAAGATAGCATCTGATCCATGCTATCCTGGGTAAATACAGTACAAAAATGTGTCAAAGCAGGATCCCACTGAAAATGAGATACTGCATCTCAGATGGATTATTCTGGGTAAATATATTGCAAAAATGTGTAAAAGCAGGACCCTATAGCAGAACCCCATTGAAAAGGAGATGTTGTATCTAAGATGATCTGTCCTTGAAAAATACATTATAAAAGCAGGACCACACTAAAAACGAGATATCACATCTCACCTTTACTGTTCTGTGTAAATGCAGTACAAAACTGTGCAAAATCAGGACCCCATTACAAATGACATGTTATATCTCAGCCTTTTTTGGTAAATACATAGTAAAAATGTGTACACGTAGGACCGAATACAATAGCAATGCAAGCAATGAACATTTGGCGTTGACAGATGTTTGTTCTTTATTACTGAGGGAAGTGACATAAAACCAAGATTACTGTCCCTTGGACTTTATTAGCTTTGGCTGCTTTTCTACATGTGACATCATAACGCCATGTTTATGACATCATAATTCTCACCACTGCAACAGACGAGGATGTCATAAACAGAACTGTGACTGCAGAAGTAGACAACAAATGGAGCAAAGATCCAGTTTCCATGCAAATGTCCTTAGTAATATACAAATCAGGGTGAAAAGGACAAAAAAAGGTGAAGTATAAGCTAAACTGTGTTAAGATATTATGTTTTTCAGAGCTGTTCCAACAACATCAGGAGTTCTTTAAAGCCCTGTTACACTGCAAGAAAATATTCAGCATTGACAGATGTTTGTTTGCTTTGCTTTGTTTCAAACTTGGGTTTCTTGAACTGGCCAGATGCCTGTTCCATTCTTCTTACTTTATTCATTTTACAGTCTTTTTGGAAAGATTGATAATTGATTAATTTGTGTACTTCAAACTGAACAACAAAAATATGTTATTGATGAATTTAATGCCCCCCCGCTGAGATATAACTTGCTCTTTATTTACTGTCTACACTTGTTTTTGTATTTATGTACAGTATTGCTTCATTGTGATATTCCATATTATATTGTTTGTGCTATAAGTCTCATGGCACTAATGTTCATCTTGGCTTCCCCCACCCTCTTTCCCCCTGTCTTCTCTTCTCCTCTTTTACCTTTCCCAAATACTATCAGCACTTTATACTTTGGTACCTGTCACTTTAAGTCACCACTCTTGGTGATGTGTTTGTGAACAGCCCCACTCACTGAGGAATAAACATTACTGATTTGAAGTACTGGGTTGTTATCAGCATTTGTTCTCTAATCTTTCTGGGACACAATAAACAATGATTTGTTTTATCTGTATATTGCTTTCTGGCCCCATTTGTATGCAGAACATTGTGTGGTTTTGTTTATTTGCTCCTACTACTGTAGCTGCTGCAGCTTTAGCCTCTGTTCCACTGTGATTTGTGGGTTTAAGTTTAGTTTTGCTCTTGTTGCCACTGGCTGCACGAATGCAGTGCTAGGTGTTGGCTATGTGTATTTACAGGCTTGGTTTTTAACATACCATTTTTGCCAAGTGTATTTCTGTGGTTCCAGAATAACCACTCCACTACCACTTCCCTGATTAGGCTCACAGATTCTATCCTCTCAGGGATGGATAGTAGCTAAATCACATCAGCTATTTTTGTCGACCTAGCTAAGGTTTTAGATACTGTCTCCCACATCCTACTTATAAACACCCTCTCCAAAGCAGGCCTATCAGACTCTGTCACCTATAGCTTTAGAGCCTACCTGGTAGACAGGACCCAGTCCATCAGAACTGGTGACTCCATATCACAACCCCTCCCCATTAACACTGGTGTCCCACAGGGGTCCATGCTGGACCCTATCCTCTTCTCCATATTTCTAAATGGCCTCCCATCTGGCTACTCATTCACCTCAATCCATATGTATCCAGATGACACGGTCCTCCTCACCTCAGGTCAGTCCCCCAATGATATGGCTACCAGACTACAGCATGACTTCAACCGAGTTCAGCTTTGGTTTAGTTCCCATCAGCTCTCCTTTAATGCCAAGAAGACAGTCTCAATGACCTTTGGCACAAGACAGAAACTCTCTAGGCTCCCCTCATTGCCTTCCCTCCACACCCTTGATAGGAAAGTCATTGAAGACACCTCCTCCTCCTTTAGGTACCTTGGGGTGTGGCCTGACTGACCCCTCAACTTCTCTTGCCACATAGATGCCATCCTGAAAAACTTTTGCTCCAAGCTTGACATACTATACAGGAACCATAGCTGCCTCCCGCTAATGGCAGCGCATGAACTGGTCCAGAAGATGATTTTACCTATTTTCAACTTCTGTGGTGTAGTCTACAGTGCAGCTCCCAAGTCTTCTCTAACCAGATTGGACACCCTTTTTAACTCCTTCTGTCGTTTTGCCCTGGATGCCTCCCCTCTCACTCATCACTGTAATCTCTACCACTCCCTCACTTTTCCATCTTTAGAAAACTGATGCCACCATCACTGCACTAAATTAGCACCTAAATTGTGGTTTGGAGCACTCCCCCCTTATCTTGCCACCTCGCTGTCCTCCCCTGCCGCCTGCCCACTCCCTTAGATCATATGACTCTCTCTTAATGGTAGTCCCTCATCGGTCGACCACTGTTGGCCAGGTGGCCTTCTCTCATTGCCTCCCCAAATGATGGAATGCACTTCCACACCAGATCTACCACTCATCATCCCCCCACTCCATCTCCACAGTGCTATACATCTTCCTCACTGTAAACTGTACCTGTGGTTAACCCACCCATCTTCATCATCCACGCTCACATACCTACAGTACATATTGTTTCCCTTGCTCTTTTTTCTGTTCTTCCCTCTTGTATCCCTCCTCCCCCAATCTTTACATCCTCCCCTCCTTACCTCCTTAAACCATTTCCCCTTGATAACCGAATTAAAGCTGCACTATATCACCTTCGGGTGTTTGCTCTACACAAGCATTTAGCACTTTAAGGGACACTGTCAGCTTTGCCCCTTAGTTTACCACCACATCTGAGCAGTGTGCCTCTTGGCACACGCTTATCAGACAGTTACTCTAAAATACCCCTGTGTATCTCAAAAGTAATAATTTTTACCTGTTTTCTAATTTTTTCCATTTTATTCTGCTTGTGCAGTCCTTATTTAAATGAGCCAACCACCAGAAGCATATCCACATTGTGAACGTGCGCCTGCCATGGAGCGCAGTCCCAAAGTTCAACTTTTTAGGTGCCTAGTGTAAAAAGCTGTTTCATTTGTAAATTATGTTAAATGCAAGTGAACTTTGCATCTGTAAACAAAAACATGCACTGAGAGTGCTGAAAACTGCATTTGAAATCCGAAGCTGAGATCTCGCACATGCGCATGAGGATCTGGCACCCTCCTGCGCATGCACAAGAATGTGCTGCTATTGCACATGTGCGAGATCCTGGCTTCAGAATTCCAAAGCAGTTTTCAGCACTCTCAGTACTCGTTTTTTGTTTAAAGAAGCAACGTTCTCTTGCATTTAACATAATTTACAAATGAAACAGCTTGTTACACTGGGCACCTAAAAAGTTGAACTTTGGGACTGCGCTCCATGGCAGGCGCACGTTCACGATGTGGATATGCTTCCAGTGGTTGGCTCATTTAAATGGAGACTGCGCAGGCAGAACAAAATAAATTAAACTGAGTATTAAAATACACAGAGACCACACAACGTAGTAACTAGTGTGCCAAGAGGCACCTGCAAATAAGTGACAAACTAAACAAAGGCAAAAGCTGACAGTATCCAATAGATCCCCAAGACTCCCAAGATTTACTGATCCATATGCTACTTTATAATATATATTACTTCTGTAACCACCAGAATTGTTGCTTGTCATGTTATACTGTATTTTGTTTACTAATGTTTTGATTGTGCAAATGTTAATTCCCCTCATCCCTTCCCCCCAGGACGCACCAGCAACCTGTTGTTCAGTGTGCCTTTCCTGGTGAAACATTTCAATAAATAAATTCTAGCATTTGTGCCCTTGTATTTTGGCATTTTCCATGCACTGTACTGCTATCTGTACACTGAATATAAAGTGGGAGCTCTACTAATTAAACTATTATGAGCACTGATTCAGACTCAGAAACTGAAACTGTAACCAAGTTGTTACAACATCCACTATCAGGAAATAGTACTAATTTTGAGAGAGCCACTGCACATATCTGATGCGGTGAGACAGCAGGAAACATTTTCACATGGAGTACAAGCCTCTCCAGAACTTAGTGACAACTTACAGCCACTGTTCCACACACTTGAAAAGTTGAAACTGAGAGAAACTAGTTTATATGACGACTGCATTCGTCCTGAAAAATGGGTGAGGTTGTGTATACAGAGTGTTGCATTTTTGGGCTTGCCGAAGAAAAACAGGAGGTGGGACATGTGGGAATTATCAAGCTAGGGTGAAATGAGGGGGCTTGTAGCATCTAGGGTACCTTAAGCATTAGAAAGAGGGACAGGGCAGACTGGATGGGCCACAAGGCCCTTATCTGCCGACAACATCTATGTATCTATGGACAGTGTCATTGATGTGCAGTACATACAGGCAGCAAGATGGTGTTAGGGCGTTGGCTATCTAGACTGGCTGTGAGAATACTGGCAATGGCAATATGGCAACACATGGTAAACAGCAAGGTATAGCCATATCCATAATTACACGGGACTCATGGCCAAAAGTGTGTGCTGCTGCAATACATCCCTCATTGGCATATGCAAGAAGGTCATGCTTGCCCACCCCTACCATGGGTGTTGCAGATGCTGCACTGGGCATGGCCACACAATGTTGCACACACAGGGGGTGGCTTTGTACATCCCATTATCCAGGAGTATCACATCTGGGCACAACATAGTAACATACCATGAAATGCTAACACTGTACAGCCCGAGTATAAGAGAACATCAGCAGAACATTGTGATCCAAAACAATGTGAGAGTGATATCCAGGAGGTTTGGGGAACATGTCCACCGGATGAGAGTGGCATACCATTTATGTATGGTGGACTGCAAAAGGAACTGGGATAGTTGTGTAGGGGCACACACATTAATGTGATAACACCCTTGAGGGACACACCCAACAGGTTGGGACAGGTGCATGGGTGTATGGGGGCATCACGCGGGCACATTCCTACAACAGTGTAATTGGTGTTATGTCTAGGAGGTCTGACACACTGGACTGTGCAGTGACCCCTGAAGCTGAAAGCACCCCAGAGTCAAGCCACTGCATACCCCAACTGTCCCAAGGGCCAGATAAGAGGGTCGGCCGGACCTGTCCATGTCACAGGCCATCACTCACCATGGCAGGTGTGGGGTCCACATGACTACCCTGCCACTACATCTACAGGCAAGTTTGTAGATGGCCCAAGTGTTGACCACATGTAATATGAAAGGGACACACAGGGTGCAACATGTTCCACATTGGGTGCCTGCATACAGCATGTACAGGGTTGACCTGCAGGGGATATGTGTCCAATACATAAATGGATTACACAGTTGCATCGGGCATGTCATGTGCCGCATGATGGGACTATGATGTGCACAGTGACTGAAGTATGGGAGTAGACATGTGTCCCCTGTGGTGGGCAACAGAATCGGGAAGACCACAATGTACAAGGGGGATGCACCACATGTGTGACTGCATGCCACAAACAAACATGTGGTGAACACAAGGTCACAGTGGATGCAACAAAGTGAAAGTGCACCACAGATTGGGTATGGCAATGTGTTTCACACATGCATAGGGATGTAAATTTGTCATGGCAGTCATACACATCATGGAGTCCACAACGTTTGGTCGTCATTCAGGACTTCAATCACTTTCACTATTGTCATCACAACATAGCAATGATGACAGTACCACAAAGTTTACTAATGATTTCATGAACAACCAATGAGTTATTAAAACCTCATCCATGACAAACTTACATCCTTACACATGCATAATCATGTGACTGGCTGCACTGCAACACATGTGCAGCAGTATGCTGCTGTCTGTTCCCTCCTGCAACCTCACTGCTCCACCTGGACAACCGTCTGTCCCATGCCCTAGCTTCTTGGTCTGCAATGAGAACATAATGTCTCATGGCAGTAGATGGGGTGCACTATGAGGGTATGCCCTGATATCTGTATTAAGTGCTTTTACTAAAAGGGCTGACTGTTTGTACCAGGCTTGGAAGCCCACTTAAATGGACTCTGTCATGTGACCTCTGCCTCCTGTTCTGAGGGGCAGGGGCACTAAGACTGCTGCACTACAAAGGGCAGTTGGAGTAGCCCCTTAGCATTCTCCAGCAGTTGTTTAGGGTTACCTTTTTAAAGGCAGTACACAGCTGTAGTCTCTTCTTTTTTGCCGGGGGAGAGTGTACGGTTGCTAGGCAACCAGGTTCTGCAGAGCTAACATCATTTCCACCCTGAACTGTATTTAAGCAATGTCTCAGTGAGTGGAGACAAGTGCAGGGTGGAGGCACGCATGTCTGCCAGTGTTAGCCAGGAACAGGCAGGAGGCCAGGAAAGTTCAAATATGGAATAAATATCAGGTAAACAGCAAAAATATCATGATGGAGAACCACTCAGTGCAGTTAAGCAGTGGAGAAATAGGTAAAATGCGTGACCTGCATAAAAAATTCACTATAAACTCAATGAGTGACCTTAGTGTGTATGTCTGTAAACAATGTCAAGAAATAAAAGACCTACGAGTGAAACTGATAGGACTTGAATTAGAAATAGCATCCCTGAAAATGCAATTGAACAAAAATAAAAATCCCATGCAGATTAAGGACCCAGAGTTTACTAGTGATGGAAAAAGACAAGTGACAAAGAGAGGCAGAAGGGGATCCCGAATATGCATATGTTATAGACCAGAATCTTGAAGGGTCACACAGTAGACTTACTGAAATAGCTGGTGATAATTAGCAAGTAGTAAATACAGGGAGACAGACCAAAAAAGGAAGGAGAGCCATGGATTTTGAAATCCCAACAGCAAACAAACATAGCAGGCTAATGAATCCAATTGAGAAGGTAGATGACCAGGTAGATGCTATACTGGATATATTGGGAAGTAATAATGGAGGTAGTGGTGCCAACGAAAATATAAACTTACTAATGAGAGTGGAGAACCTACAAGATATAATTCAAGCTGCACTTTTAACTGATACTAGGGCCCAGGTGCCAATGCAGGAGGGGAGTGGGGAACTGTACCAATAGTTAACTTGACAAACATAACAGATAGTAGCCCTAACACTAACTTAATTGAGACTGATTCCCCGGAGTCAGTGCATGTGGAAAACACAATTCCTTTTCCCACAGTTGATCATTCAAATCCAGAGAAAACCAAAAGATGTTATATTATCGGGTACTCTGTCATTAGGTATACAGTTCATTATACAGTGCACCTCAACAAGGAAAGGATAATGAGTAGTTACTTTCCTGGGGCAGGCCTTAGTGATATTAAAAGACTGGCAACAAGCCAGATAAGAGAATTAGATGAGGAAAAATGTAATTATTCATGTAGGAACCAATGATTTATGATGGAAATCAGAAGGTGATGTTTTGCTTGACTATTAGACCCTTTATAAAACATTACATGAAAGAAACTGTAAAGTGACAAGATTAGAAATTTTACCAGTACCACGATGGAATGAATCATGGATTAACAAAATCATTGGAAATAATAATAGCTTAAGGAAATGGTATCTGATGCGTGACAGAAGATGTTTGAAAAACTTGGGAACACTTTAGTACAAATAGAGACCTATTTGCTTGGGATAGATTGCACTTGAGCAAAAAAGGAAACAGAGTGCTTAGAAACCAGTTTGTGGAAGAATTAAAACAAGGAGCGGTTTTAAACTGATGAAGGGGGGTGACAATGTGCCTGCTGTAATTAGTCCCTCTCCCACTGCATTCCTCTCATCTCACAAAATAACTAATGGCTTAAATGTATTATCTATAAATGAAAGAAGCCAGAATAACAAATTGGATGCCTTAGAAGTATTGCTGAAGCATGATAATATACACATATGTACAATAAGTGAAACCTGTTCGGCGAATGACAGGTGGTGTAAACAGATCTCCAGGTATCAACTGTTCTATAAATCTAGAGGACATAAATGAGGTGGGGAGTAGCCCTTTATGTGAATAATCATTTTAAAGCATATGAATGTAATTTCCCAAATCATACGTCAAATAAGATGGTACAGATTTGGGTAAAAATAAATCTGAATAAAATTAAACATACTATATAATAGTTGGAGTTTGCTATAGGTCACCATCTCTCTCTCTCTCTCCAGAGCAGAACCATCAATTTATGGATTTACTTAACAAAATGGGTTCAGAACCAAGAACATTAATCCTGGGAGATTTTAATCTGCCCAATATAAATTGGATAACCAACTCTGGAAACTCTATAAATGACCTCACTCTACTGGATTTTATTAAGAGTAACAACATGACACAGTTAGTTAAATCAAACACACGGGAAAATAATATTTTAGATCTTGTTATTACAAATTTAGACTAAGATAATTGCTCAGTTAGTGAACCCTTAATGGACAGTGACCATAACATGGTACAGGTAACGATCAAAGAGACATGGTATTCAGTGCATGGAATAACTGAGATCAAAAATCATACCAAAGCCCAATATGGAAAAATTAGGGAATATTTGGCTAAATGGGACTGGAAAACTGAGCTAAATGCGTTACCTGTTAATACAATGTGGTATAAAATAAAGAGGCATTTGAATTACTGCATTGACAAATTCATTCCAATAAGAACAAAATATTATAATAAAGGGAAACTCTCTATATGGTTCAATCATGGTATTAAAAAATTGGTTGGTAACAAAAATAAAGCATACAAAAAAAACATTAACGACTGAAGCATGAAAAAATACAAACATAAATTAAGAAAATGCAAACACATGATTAAAAAAGATAAACAGGAAGCAGAATTGCATTTGGTTACCAAAGTGTGGAACAACAAAAAAAGTTCTAGTAATGAGAAGTTGCCGGGGGGGGGTGAGGGTGAGGGGGGGCAGCTGTGATATAGGGGTGCTAGCTGTGCAGTCGAGCAGACTTGATAGACCATATGGCCTGTTTCTTCTTGCAGAAACAGTATGTACGTATGTATGTATATAAATGGACTTCGGAGTGACCAGCATAAAATTGGACCCTTTACAAGCTGATAATGTACTAATAGAACAAGTGACGGACATGGCAACAGAATTTAATAAATAATTTTTAAGTGTATACCAGCCAAAACAAAAATGTATGGTTGAAACAGATAGTCTAACTAACATTAGTATAAAGGAGGGTGAGGTCCAATCTAAGCTTAATGAACTCAAAATTAATAAATCTCCTGGACCAGACAACATCCACCCCTCACTACTAAAAGAATTGTCCAAAGAATTAGCAGGCCCCTTAGCATTATTATTTAGCCAATCCATTTCAAGTGGACAAGTAACAGGAGAATGGAGAGAGGCCAATGTGACCCATATCTATAAAAAGGGTATGAGGAATGACCCCACAAACTACAGGCCGATTAGCCTGACCTTGATTATTGGTAAAATCATGGAAGGGTTTGTAAAGGATTTAATTGAGGTACAGGTGGAGTCGCTAGGTTATTGTGACATATCCCAACATGGTTTTACATGATCTTGATGCTGTCAAACCAATCTGTTTCATTTTTTCAAACCCATTCGTAAGGCATGGATGAAGGACTCCTGATGGATGTCATCTACTTGGATTAGTCAAAGGTGTTCAACATGGTCTCACATAAAGAGTTGCTGGAGAAACTCAAAACCATTGGTTTTAGTAGTAATATAATTAAATGGGTTAATCATAGATCACATGACCAACAGGGCTGAACCTGATCTAGGCTCTGCTGGTAGGAACGCAAGCACCTAGGACAAAACACTTTCTGAGCTAGGGAGCTGGGAGTTCTTTTGCTTTCCACTGGTTTAAGTAAATGGGTTAACTCATGGCTGGATAGGAGAAAACAAAGGGTCCTAATCAGGGGTCATGGTTCTGACTGGGAGAATGCGAGTAGTGGGGTGCCCTAGAGATTGATCTTGGGTTCCACTCTTTTCAACATAAATGTGTCATAAATGAAAACATCTATCAACTCTTGGGTTGGAAAGTTTGTAGACAATACGAAGCTGGGTGCTATAGCAGAAAATGATAAACATGCAGTCTAATACAGGATGACCTGAATAAATATTACACTGGGCTAGTAGTCACAAATTAAATTTTAATGTTGATAAATGCAAGGTAATTCACTTTTGGAAAAACAACAAAATGATGAAATATTACCTAAATGGCAGTCAGCTAGCAGCAGGTAGTAATGAAAAAGATTTTGGAGTAGTCATAAGTAATGATTTCAACTTTACAGAACATATTCAAGTGGTAATGTCACAAACAAATAAAATCTTGGGTTCCATTTTAAAGTATACTAAGAGTAGGGAACCAGAAGTCATTATGCCTCTTTATAGGGCCATGGTGAGGCTGCACCTGGAGTATCGCGCCCAGTTTTGGGCACCACAAAGTGGGGGACATTGTGAGAGTCGAGAGAGTACAAAGGAGAACTACTAAAAGAATCAAAAGCATGTCCCATCTGGAGTATAGTGAAAGACTAAAACAATTTAAATAATTTCCACTAGAATACAAACGTTGTAGGGGGGGAACTCTGTATGTTTTTTAGGACCTTTAGAAATCAGGATCTTGGGGAGTTCCTGGGACTACAAGCAAATGTAATTAGTAAAAACTTAATAAAAAGTCATGCTATGCAGCTCTTTGGTGAGAAATACAATACTACCAAAAAAAAGTATGTGGTTTAAGCAATGTGTAGTTAGTGTTTAGAATGCATTATCACAGGAAGTTGTAGCCTGTCCAACCATGGAATCATTCAAGATGGCTTTAGATTGCCACTTTGGTTTCTCCAACTAATTAGTTGGCAAGTCAACCATGGCACTAGCTTTTGACTCATAATAATCCTATGAATCCTATGACACATTCAGATTCATGCATCACCAACACATGCCCCCCACAGTCTACCCAAGTACTGTACATTGCAGCACTGTTGATTACTAAATGACAACCACGAGTGAATGGATGCACCCTCGCCATAGGATGGACTACATTATAACTATGCATAGGCACTATATAGGGATGGATACTGCTCAGCCCCCAAACCCTACCCCAATACACAGACAGTCCATTGATAGTGCATTGTACATGTTGTCAGTGGGTGTACCATGTAATGTATGCAACACTCTGCTTCTGTACCCTGACTGTGGGCTGTGCATGTACAATGCATTTTCAGCAACTTGCAGGTTATGCCCTATGATGCTAGGAGACATGTCAGTCAGCCAGGCTGGTGGTGCACTTCTATTGTGCACCAAGAGTGACCAACACACAGGACTGACAACAATCCCAATGGGTAGAGTCAGGTGGGCTGTGATGGATACATGGGTTGTCAAATGGACATTCCCATGCCTGATTTACATGTGAATGGGTGGCTCAGATGTAGGCAGCATTGTGAACCCAATGTGAAGCCACAGCGTCAGCACAACACTGTATGGCGGTCACTGTCATGGCTATGTGCATGCCAAGGTGATGTATGGTTCAACCAATGGAGTGACATGAACAGACACATGACTGCACAGGTGAGGTCTGAGGGTTGGCCACATATGCAAATGCACTTAATGGTCACCATGTCCCTGACAAGCACCTGCATGTGTATGTTTACGCAGGTCCACCTGTACATGTCATGGCATGACACACAGTAGCAGCTGTGCATCTGGCAGCACTGTGACCCCTGATCTGCATCAGATACTATTGAAGAGCTACATGGTGGCATTTTAATGGTACTAACACAATTATAGGATGGGCTGCATGAAAGACAGTGGATATCTGTATGACACATATGTCCACATGCTGCCTGCATACACTGTTGCTGTGACATGGTAAATGCCACACTGTGCCACTGAGATGCCAAACGGGTACCCAGTATCACACACTGTGATGTGCATCAATACATGCCTACACAACCCAACAAGCCGGATCACAAGGAGGCATGTGTTGCCCAGGGACATGTGGGGCGCTGTAGGGTGAATAGGGGTCAGTATTATGTAATGACATGGGCAGCCGACGTACATGATCCTGGTTTGTGCCCTGCGGCACATGGGCAGACACATGCATGTATACGTTTGGACAACATGGACATGGGATTGTGTTGGGACATCAAGATGCTCAACAGCCATGCAGTATGCTGGAGGCAGCACACATGGAGACAAAGTTATGCTGACTAGCAGGACCAGCAGGCAGCACAACTGTTCCATCTGTGTCTCTGACTAAGGATGTGTGTGCATTGGAATGGTACAATTGCAGTGACACACCCCACATGCCTCTCTCCACTATGCAGCAGTAGGATGCCAATGTGGATGTGAGAAGTCTTCTGTAACTTACAAGTGGCTGTACCTGTATAGTGGAGGTATATACATTGGTCATAAACACACGCCTATTGCACAAATATAGGGTATGGTGTTAGTATTTTAAAACCCTAACATTGACAGACATATACAATATGAGGGCAGGGTGGGTAGTCGGAACCTGAGGAACTCTGGACATGCATTGGTCATGTGTGCAAGCTATGCCAGAGGGACATGTACACCAGGAGACCCATCCCAGATGTATGGTAGCATAAACATGCACCATCCTTCCGCAATGACTACAGGGTATGTCTGTGTGCTGTACAGTCACAGATTCCTTGATACACCCATGTCAAATGGTATAGCACCGCAGTGAACAAATACGTGCCACAGTGTGAATGGTACATTGATAGGGAATGGTGTAGGGCATGGCCCATATGTACAGGAGTCATGGGACCCAAGGGATGCAGGACATATATGTGAGTACATGACACTGACTGGTGACAGCTGTGGATGATATGGGGTGGTTACTAGCTGCAAATCTAGTGGTACATAGTGGAACATGTGCAACTGGTACCTGCAACACACCCTATCATACAGCACTTTCTGAAGGCGTGTATACCTATACATGCATTTCAAGACAGATGGCCATTGTATGTGTGCCAACACACTATCATGGTGCTCATGGGGTTGTACCTAGCATATAGGTAACATATGTCACTGTTGAGCACATATGTGCCAGTTAGCACATGTGTCCCTGTCCAGGGAAGACACAGGGGCAATGCATTGGTCCTGTAGCCATCCCACCATCGCACGGTGTGCAGCTGACATTTGACGGCACCATTCCCTGGTCAGCAGGATGCACAGTGGTAATGCACGGCATGTTGCCAGGCTCTGTGAGCAAGTGTTGCCCTTTGTAGAAAGTAATATAACATGTCCCACTTGACATCTTCACTATAAAGAGAGCTGGGTATGTCTGTGCCAAACACACATGTTCCACAACTGTAGATCGGTAACAATACCATGCCACATTGCACACAGGCCACTGTCAGAAACAGACATACCCCTGCCAGAGAAAGACATCCTACAAGAAACACACTATTGAGGTGTACATACCTTGGCATGGCACACTGGCCTCCTGCACCATCATCCTGAATCATTGCGGGTGATCCCTGTCCCTCCTTTTACAAGTTGCCATGCCTGTGGTGACACTGTTCTCCTATGCACTCGACTCTTGTCCTCCTGCTCAGCATCCTGGCTATGGAAGCCCACACCTAGCACATCGGCCTATCCAAGTCCTCAGTACTACAGAGCTACCCCTCCCTGGTGATCACTAGGACAATCAGGTTTGCAAGCTCTGTGTCTGACCATCTCTGGTCCCCTTGGGAAAATGACATGGTTCTCCTTGGCCTAGACATGTTGCAGTTTATGCAGCACAGACACACACCCTACCTCATTTTTGCAGGAATGAAACCCATGTGCATTGCGCGATTAGGCATCATTTGTTAGCTTCGTGCTACTGTAGTTAGCACCATGCCCATGTGCAATAGGGTAGTGAATGCATGACAGTGTGCATGTGTGACAGCATGAAATCATGCAGCAACATGCACCCAGTTGCACCATGGCACTGCGCATGCATGACACATATATCGCACCATATTGGGAAGGTTGTGTATGGTCACGAATCGCACCTACCATACCACGCTAGTCAATGGACATGCACCGCAGTCTATTATGGTGCATGTGGCACATGTCTATGGTGTGTGCACGATGGCGCACTGTTGTCCGTGATGCTACGTCACTGTGTTCAGCCCGATGATATGACGTATGCCATCAATGAAACAAACATCAACACAGGTGCTCTGTAGCATTCCACAGTGCAGTACAAATGTCAATGTGATGACCAAATTGGATCAACTCTGTGAAAAACAGATACTGCCAAGAAAAAAATCAAAAACACGAACCCAGCAAACTAAGGAAAACTTTGACTTGCAACACTTATACTGCAGATTGACCTCTCCAGAGGCTTTATCCCAAATGTAAGAGCCTTGACGAGTATGAGATGTAAAATGGAATATCTTGAAAATCAGCTCCACCATCTAAGAACATGTATTTAGTTCTAGGTTGTCAGTTTCTAACTTTACCAGACCTTGTGAAAAATGTCTCAGTTGTACCGCTAAATCTCCCCTTAAATTCCCCCCCCTTTAGCAGTTAAGGCTTTTTGAATCAGTACTAGAAAAGAAAGAGAAGGAAAGCAGTAAAGGGAAATGCTGAAGCAACTGCTGCCTGAGATAAGGAGCCTAACACCAAACAGTGAGGTAACTTGACGATTCTTACTACATTTGCTTTCAAAATGGATAGAGACATAGCTTTAAGATTGACAAGGTCCAAACAGCCTTTATATTCAAGGTGACAAGTTTTATATTTACCTTGATGTTGCTTTCTCTTCACAACAAAGGCAAGAAAAATGTTCTTTTTCACTGTTACAGGCAGTCAAAATCAAAGATATTTTTTCAGGGTTTTATCCAGAAAAGTATATTTTTAACACACTGTATGAAAACAATATCTGCATCTTCTTTGATGTAGAACTGTGGATGTGTAAAGGGATACAGCATTACTTTTTTATTTCATCTCAGCATAAATAGTGTGGGACTCAGTTTAAGAGTTCCTTTTTACTTACACTTTATATATTTCTTGTTCACAGAGTTATTTCTTTCTCTAAGTATCAAATTCTTTGCAAGTTAACCAAGCTCTAACTTTAATGTTTATTAGAAGCAAGAACACAAGTACAGGGTTACTTATTCTGTAGCTTATCATATTAATATATTTATAAAATATTAATTATGTTAATTCTATACTTGCAGCTATGCGCAGGTTTTTGCACAGTGTTTTTGATTCTCTGCAGAGTTCTCTTATTCTGAAGAATTTCATTCATCATGGCTGGAAGACAGATACAGTATATGTTAATGCAGTAAGTCCTTTGTGGGGTGTCTCTTATGATATAAGAAAGTCTGAGTGTGAGGTTTGGGTGAGAGGACTGCAAAGCTGAGTGGTTTCTGGTTATCCAAACCTCATGAAAGGACTCTAGACCATAAAGGACATTTATTTATTTATTTAGTTTTTGTTGACTGGGAGAGGAGGACTAGACAATTCTGCCTATTTCCAGCCTCGTCATGGGGGTGGGGGGATACAGATGGAGATGGAGGTCTACTGAGACTGAAGCAGATTAAGCTGTTGGTGGTATTTTTAGTGAATGGGGGACATTTAGCCAGGACACTGGGGAAACTTCCTTTACTGAGCTGTAGGGGGAACCCTTCACTGTCTACCTCAGGATGGTCAGTTTGGAGGAACCTCAGGAGGGGATGGATGTAGATGAAGCAAGAGAGCATGCCTCATCTACTGTTTCTGTTTTGCAGGAGGACATAGAAGAAGATTTAGTTTTGGCTGAATATGCATCAGATTCCTTGGTGGCTGCGGATGAATCTATGCCTATAGCAGACTTGTCTCAGGAAATGGAACAGCCTCAGCTCATCAAACAGCAGAGTAAGCAGCAGTGTTTAGAAATGAACTGTGATACATAAACTGGATTGAAAGCGGCTGTGGATGTCGGTATTAGCGACGCTAGTTCTGCATCTATCAGACTGGGCCAAAATGCTGTCAGAAGCCCGGTGACGTCATACAAGTGACAACACAGAAGAGCAGAGTCAAAAAAACTGGGCTGATTCATCAGTTCCGAATACTTCGGACATTGACAAAGCATCTTTATTTATTTATGTTTTTGGAAACCAGGTAAGTGCGCTGATCCAGAGGACCATTTTCAGTTACGACCTGCATCTGCAGGTACTAATAAGGCTGGCAGTTCAAACAGCAGTACTGTGTGCTGAAAGCCTGTACCAGCAAGCCAAGGGAAAAAGTTGTTTGGTGCTAAGAATAAAAATGCAGAATGACCCTTGACAACATCAATGCAGAGTGTGACTGCGGGGTCTACCACAGAAACATTTACCTTTGCCAAAGATAAGAGCACTGCTAGATGGAGCAAAGACAAAACAAAAGATTTTTTGAGTAAAACACTTCCTGAAACTGAGAGGCAATTAAATAATGACATAGGCAGGCTGAACTGGTCTCCAGAACGTGCGTTACAGAAAGTGGGTTGGGAGTTGCATAATGATGGAACTTGGACACCAGACATGCAGGATCCAACATATATCCAGATGTTGATAAGAGCAGTAAATAATGTGGCCATCACTGCAGAGAGCTCCACCAAACCCGGGGTAACTTTTTTGAGTCTAGACATGCATTGACTGACTCTGTGTGCTAATACTGATGTGAATACTAACAATCATTCTGCCTTTCAAAATGAGGGGGTTTGGGAGGCTGGAGCTAGGGAAGGGGGGTGAATGAGAGTGAGACCTCTGTGGAGAAAGGTAATACACAAAATACCCCTGAGATTGTGGAAAATAATGACCTCATTAGATTAGGCCCATCCCCAGCTGATATACAACATTTAACAGAAGGCAGAGGGGCAGCAGATACTTCATTCAAGCTTTCAGACCTTTTTCATACTAAAGGGGAACCTGCACCTTGGCATAATGCAGTTTGTTTGTTATATAAAGGAGGTCTAAGCGATCCCCCTGATAGAGTATTTATAGCTTACAAGCTTTTAAAAGAATCCATGAGATTTTTCTCCTTGGAGATTTTTGCTCTGATTAGTTTGGGAAAATCAAACTTTGATATCAGTTTTAAAAATGTATCTGGCTTGGGCAGATTTTGGACCCAATATAATGCATGTCAGAACTCCCCCTTTGGGCCCCATTTCACGTTATTCCACTTACAAAACCAGCAGTTAAGAATATCATGGTTATGTTCAAGAATGAGGGGGTTAACATTGAATATGTTTTATTCTGGTTAAGACAAAGGTGCGAGGTTATGAGCAAACCCACTCCCACATTAGATGGGGAACAGATTTGGGATGAGGGGTTGAGAATTTCAGTAAAATTGTACACTACTAACTCAGGTCCAATGTACCTTTTGACTTCTTTCTACTTAGGAAGGGATAGAGGGCCATTTTGTACGTGGGACAGCCTAGATCTTGGTTCAGATGTGGCTCTTGGGCACATTTAAGCTCAGCCTGTGACACTGTAAAGAGTGGTCATTGTCTAGAATTTGGTTATGAATCTGAGAAGTGCCTTCACTTGTTTAAATGTAATCTATGTGAGTGTATGGGCCATGCTTATGGTCGTTGCCCTTGGGCATCCCATAACAGGGAGGACTGCCTTTTTTTATGAGGGACTAATTAACTTAGCACAGCAACAACAAGCTAAAAGTGTGGCAAAGCAAAACTTGAGAGGGGGTATGGATTCCTTAAGGCAGGACCATCAGAATAGAAGGCAAGACCAAAATAATTTACAGGAGTCTGTTAGGCCTCAGGAGGTTATTAAAAGGGATCAGGAAGTGGTAGATATTAGTGACTCTGCACAACATTCAGTTAATGAAGTGCAGGATACTAGTCAATCTGTGATGCTTCCCCTCCCACCACCGCCCCCCTCTAATCCAAAGGGTCAGAAATTTAAACCCATTCCCAAAATAAGGAACAGAGCAGGCAAGGCACTCATTCTAAAGCCTGCTTCTGATAATCCCTCTGATTCATGGAAAGCTGGGAACAAGTATGCTACCCTTTTTTCAGATATTGATTCAGAAGGTGAGGACACAGATTCCTCCCCTATGGTCTCCACTACAGATACAAAGGATAAAGGTGGTACTGATTTGATAGCTACATGAACCAGACAAAGTAGAAAAGCCAGGACCCCATAGGGATCAAGCTAAATGGTATGATATGTTGCCTTTATTTCTTTTGGATGACTGATATAATCACATTCACATGCATCAATGTTAATAGCATTTAAGGGGAAAGAAAACTAATAAGCAACATGCTCACTTTAAAAGAAAATGCCTGTGATATTATGGACCAGATATTCAAAGCATAGCGCGGTGTGCAAAGCAATAGCGCTGTAATAGTGCAGGAATAGCGCGGAGCCGCCATACTCAAAGGTCCATTTAGAGCACGCTAACAGCAGTAGCGTGGGGCAAAGCACTAATGTATGCAAGGGGCAACAGGAAGGGGGGTGGCCCATGAGGGACGCGCAAAGGGATATTCAAAGGCCCAGCGCCGCGCTAGGACACATAGCGACACATAGAGCTGCGCTAGTTACCGCCTATAAAAGGCTGGTCTTAACCCAGGGCAAAACACAGAGGAGGAGAGACCAGAACAGGAAGTGGGAATGTGTGCAGTGCCTGTAGCAGTGATGCTGCCATTGATGGCAGCTGTAGTGGAGGAGGAGGAGGAGGAGGAGGAGGAGGAAGCAGGCACAACATGGGCCACAACACAGGCCAAGGAGACGGTATGTTGCAAACAGGTGGTACCGGCCCAGGGTCTCCTTCGAGACACTGCCTGATGACCACATCATTGGCTGGTACAGGATGAACAGGGGAATGTTGAGGCAGCTCTGTGAACTCCTGCATGAACAGCTGCACCCAAATACCAGACGCAGCCATGCCATGACAGTGGAGGAGAAGGTGACAGCAGCGATGTGCTTCCTCACCACAGGGACGTTCCAAAGACCAACAGGGGACACCATCGGGGTATCGCAGTCTGCCACCTCACGCCTCCTGACCCAGTTCCTAGAGGCTTTCCTGCCACATGCTGGGGAGTTCATAGTATTCCCCAGCACGGCAGCAGAGCGCAGAGAAACAATGCAGCGGTTCCATCGGGTTGCGCACCTACCATCCGTAGTGGGTGCCATTGACTGCACCCATGTCCCCATCCGTGCACCACCTGGTGATGGCAGTGATGTGTACATTAACAGGAAGGGGTACCACTCCATCAACTGCCAGGTGGTGTGTAATGCCGCTGGGTGCATCACCAATGTCTATGCACAGTACCCTGGCAGTGCCCACGACGCATTCATCTGGCACCAGTACCAGCTGTGCCAAGCATTCGAGGAGGGCAGGATAACCAGTGGTCAACTAATCGGTGAGTAGTAGCATACAAGGCATACACACACCAGCATGCATGGGGGCAGGCATTGCAGGCCAGGAAATGGGTGTGGGAGGGCTACACAGGGGTGCAGAACAGCATCCGACAGACTGCCGTACGTCACTAACAGGTATACATCCTTGACGGGGACAGTGCCTATCCCTGCGCTGGCTGCTGACACCAGTACTCCGACTGGCTACAGTGGCCGAGGAGATGTACAACGAGGCACATGCCAGCACAAGGAACATCATAGAGAGGGTGTTTGGCATCCTGAAGATGCGATTCCAATGCCTAGACACATCCGGCGGTGCCCTACAGTATACATCTCAGAAGGTATGCTGTATCTTCCTAGCCTGTTGTATGCTGCACAACATGGCAATGAACCATGGGATACAGGCACCTGAACCTGAGGGACAGTCTGACAGTGAGCCAGAGCCAGCGGTCAGGGAGATAGTGGAGCACCTTGAGAGAAGGGACCCTCGCATGGCATGCAGGGCCATACAGCACAGGGACAACATCATCAGGACACTGCAACAGACAACAGGGTAAGTACAGACTGCACAACAACTTGAAAAGGTACAATTAATAATGACTTTAATGTGCACATGGTCACAGATGAATGACAATAACAATACCAACAGTAAACCTACACAGTGGATCTGACAACATATGTGCATGTGTTGTGAGTTTGGGGTTGTGCAGGACACGCGCGTGGGGGGGCCGGACACAAACGGTGTGGTGTCGGTGGGGAATTGTGATGTGTGCCATGAGGGTAAGTGATGCAACCGTGGCAGTGGAGGTGTGTGTGTGCATGTGTGAACGTGCATGTGGGTGTGCCTATGTGGCAAATGTGGGGTGATGTGTGCGCTGTGCCACATAGTCAGCGTGGCCATCAATGACGCCTCCCACCACGCATGCGATGTGTGCCACTACCGTGGGACACAGACCCTGGTGTGCTCTGTGCAGAGGACAACGCCGATGTGAAAGGTGAGGCAGAAAGAGTCGGCCTCCTGTGCCCCCGGGGGACGGTGGAGCCTGACAGGGTGGGTGGACGGCCACGGCGGTGCTGGGTCATGGATGGGGTGTGTGATGCTGTTGAGCTGGAGCCACTGGCAGCCCTGCATCCACAGCCTGCCCGCCTGTGTGCCCCTGTGCCGTCTGCACCACGGCCAAGCATCCCATGCTGGCGAACCCCATGCACCCCACGCAGGACATTCCCTATGTCAACCACCGCAGCTGACAGACCAGCAAACCCATGCTCGATGGCACCCACCAGGCAGCCCATCCTGTCCTCCGCCCGCTGCTCAGCACTGGAAAAGCCCACTGTGATGGCCTCTCTGATCTGTGCAAGCTCATGGCGCATCTCCCTCCGCATGCCATGAAGGTCCACACACGCCCCCTGCTGGGAGGTGAGAGCATCCTGCAGGAGTGGGCGGGCATCATGGCCACATTACCCTGAGCTGTAGCTGGCAGAGGTGCCTGCTGCACAGGAGCAACTGGATCCTGTCGCATGGCAGGCACGTCCTGCTGCTGGCGACTACTGGTGGTGGTCTGTGGAATGGTATGGGCATGGGCATCAATTCGTGTTGTACCCTGCACACCCTGTGGTTCTGCACTGTTCCCTACACTGCCCACCACCGTGTACACAGGTACAGCCACACCGGTGATGCTGCATGCACCACTGGCACCCGTCCCACAGTCTGCCGGCAGCCCCTTCCCTGCATCCCCTTGCACAGGCACAGCCAGGTGTTGCGCCAAGTCAGACACATCAGGTCCTCACCACTGGTGACGGTGAACAGTTGGACATCCCCTACACCACCCTCCTCTGACTGTGCTGCATCCTGGTATCCGGTGTATCCCAATACCCCTACTGACCCCTCCCCAGTCAGTAGCTGCCCTTGGCTATGTGTGTGCCACACATGCATGGCGTCTGTGCGGCCATCTGTTGCACCATGCCCGGATGTTGATGGTCGTTCCCCATCATCCACCTCCACTACCGTTGGGACCTGTCTGCACATCCTTGTCAGCCCCTGTTGTCCTGCAGGCCTGGAAGTCACCGCTGTGGAGACAATAGGGACAGGGTCGGTCACTCGTACATAGACACTGTGCGCAAACACCACCACCACTACTACCACTACTCCATGCACACCCGAGGATGTGTACCCTCTTCACACAGGCCCATGACCCCATGCACCCACCAAACCCACAGTGGCCATGCCCATACCAGGCAGCTGTTTGGCAGACCACTGTGCACCCTGTGCAGGACACCCACAGCATGGCCGTGCACCCATGGCAACACAACATAGGGTATACACATGTGAATACTGACCTGTCCTTGGCAGTGCGAGAGGCGTCTCACACCCACCACCTGGCACACCTGCGACCGCCACCGTCCTGAGGGTCGATGCCACCACAGCCATATGTGGCTCCTCCACCCGCTGCTGGTGTTCAGGTGGTCCACCACCGGTCCTCATCCTGTCCCTCAGTCGCTGGGCCTCCTCCTTCTGCGCACATCACAGGAGGTCATTCCATCTCTTCCGCACAGCTTCAGTTGTCCTGCCACGTCCCCCTATGGCATTCACAGCCGCAGTCACCTCCTCCCAGGCTTGGTGCACCACTGCATCAGTGGCCCTGTGCATGCGTAGCACCTGCTCCCTCTCCTTCATGGCATGCACAAGGGTGTTCAACTCCTCCTGCGAGAACTTGTGTGCACGTATGCACTCCTAGCGTGCTGCTGAACCTATTGGATAGTCAATAGGGGACATGTGTCATCGGCCATGTCGGTACTGCATTGCATTACACATAGACATCACAGTGCCCCCCCCTCCAGTGCCACAGGCCACATGGACGTATGGGAGTGCTGTATGTGCATGTATGGTGCACACGCCACCAGAGTCACTGTGCGTCCCGTGTCTGTACAGCGAGCCCTGTACACACATGTGCACTACCTTTACCCTAACCACCTTGCACTGTACTGTGCCCTTTGTGTTCACTACAGTGGTTGCGTGGACAAGTGCACTAGTACATAGACAATGTCAGGACCCAATGCAATTACCACATGGTGCATGGGCCGGCACAGTTCCGGGACACTGCGTACATCCTGCATGGATGCCATGGCCTGTCATGCCACACATCCAGGGAGTCATGTCAGTGGGCAACTGTTGCAGGACACACCCCTGCAGGGGATTGTGCACAGTGCACTGTACGTTTGGTTGCAGACGTCTAGGGATGTGCACCATCACCCAGCACAGTGCTTGCCTGTGGTCCAACATGGGTCAGACCATTCACCAGAGAATGCATCTCTGTGCTCCTGTCCATGCTGAACCTGTTCTGGGATATTGACATTCAATAGTGTCCTACAGCAGTCATACACACCTGCCTCACGCTGCTCTTCCTCCTGTTGCATCTGTACACCAGTATGTTGTTTACACTTAGATTCCTTATCAGGCTGCAGTACCACAACACAACACTGGCAGTGCACCGCACTCCCTTTTATAGTCCATCCAGGCAATCAAGCGTGTCAGTCATGCAAATGAGCGCATAATGATATGCTAATCACACAGTTTGCCCCATGCATGCACAAGTACCCTCATTTGCATACCCTTTTTGAATATGGCCCCGATTTTCCCCGTGCTAGCACAGCTGCGCTATGCAAATGTCAGTGCAGGGCTATTGGTGTTGCAGCGCCGTGCTATCCAGATAGTGCAGCACTATGTGCCTTAGCGTGGCCAACACGCATGCTTGCGAGACCCCCATGTCCGCGCTATCACCCAGTCATAGCGCGATGTAGCGCCGCGCTGGACAGCATAGGGCGGCACTATATGCATGCATGGAACACAACCTCAGGGCCATGCTGGGGTCGCGCATGTGCAGTGTGGTTGCTTCCGGGTAGCGCCGCGCTATGTCATGTGATAGCGAGGCGCTGCAGGGATTGTTGAGGTGCATTCCTGGTAGAGCAGGGTGTTTGTGTCCAACAACATTACAGTGCCATGTCTGGACGTGCAAGACAGTGTGCAGTTGTGCACAGGAACAGGCGCTAGGGGGACGTAGAGTCCGCAAACCTGGTGCAGCTGGTCATGAAACAGCACAGGAGGCTGTTTGGGAGGTGAGGAGGACCTCCCACAATGCAAGTGTGGAGGCGGTGGCTAGGAAGCTCAGTGAGCATACGGCATACCCGCAATGCAGAGAAGTGCCGCCCACAGGTACACGGACCTGAGACGAGGCAGAGGCAGCAGCTAGAGTGATACAGGCGCATGGTGCGTGATGGCACTGTGCCTGTGCCAGGTGAGTGGTGTTGCATGTGGAGTGTGCATACATGTCAGGCTTTGTGTGCATGTGGGTGTGGTGTGGTTGTGCAGAGGGGGGTGGTGGTGTGGGGGGCTGGCGGTAGGTGAGTGGGTGTGTGGGTGTGGGTGTGCAGCGGGAGTGGTGGTGGGGTTATGTAGCTTTGGCTGTGGGTGTGTGCGTGTGTCTGTGTGCACAGCTGTGCGCAATGATGCACCGTGCTGTTGCACACTGTGTACAGGCACAGTGGCACATGTATTCCCCATAGAGGCACGGTGCATGCCGTGACTATTGCTGTGGGTGGAGGGTGGGGTGCATTGTGTTTAGGGTTGCATGTGCATCTTGCTGTGATTCACAATGTGTATGTTGTGTCATGCTCTAACAACACTTTCACATTTGTCCACTGTAGAGCGGATCGAGCAGCCCATGCCCGCAGGTGTGACTCAGCCCAGGACACAGGAGCGGAGACGAGACAGGTCGAGGGTGCCATCACTCCCACAGCGTGCGCAGGAGAGCGGCACTGATAGCGGTGGCATGTTGCATGAGTACCTGTTACATTGTTCTGTGATGTGTACACTTTCATGATGCTGTGCACCACATCTGGGTGTCCAGCCACTCGCTTGTCTGCAAAGGTCACTGGGCCGGTGTGGTATAGCAGTGTGGTGTGCAGTACAGCTGTGTTTCACACCACAGCTGGGTGCTATCAGCCTTGCCTGGGGGGGCGGTCACATTGCAGTGCTGTGCCGGTGGCAGATGGTGTTGCTTGCTTGGGTGGCGGGTGTTCCTTGGGGACACAATGCTGTTGGCTGACCTTCCCACCTCTGTGGTGCATCCATACCACCACCCACAGGACGTTCACAATTGCACAGGTGGTGGTTACTTGCTGTGCATGCGGGACAATACGGAGCATGCCTTGCAGACTTACCTCTCACCCTTCTGGACACCTGCTGTGTAGCACTGCCTGTCACACTGTGCTACATACTGGCACTGTGCCGTACGCATTGTACGTCCATCCATGTGTGTCTCATTGCGAGGTCACTGTGTTGCTGTTTAGTTGCAGGGTATGGATATCACTGTGCTATTACATTATGTGCATCGTTCCCTGCCAATGTTGACCGTGGCTGTGGAGGTGGTCCTCACTGTGTGGGGGAGGGGGGTCCTGTTATGTGGGTTGGGGACACTGACATGTACCACGTCTCCATTGGGTGATATGCTTTCAGTGGTATTGCCTGGCAGCATGTGAAGGCCCTTCAGTGACAGCATCTGTGCCCTGGCTGACTGCTGTCCCCTGGCCTGTGTTGGTCATTGCCAGGACACTGTCATGGTTCATTGATGCTCCTGCATGCATGTCGTTGTTGTTTGTTCTGCGCTCTGCATTGCTGTGCATTTCCATGTGTGACTGGGCAGCATGTCCCAATGTGTGGATGCCCTTGTGCATGTCCTTGTGTCCCTTGCACCCAACTCACCAGGTTTCCAGCTGTGTGTCTGCCATGTCTAGCGGTGTGCTGTATCATGGTGGGTGGTGGCACATGTCCCCCGGTGCTGTCAGGATCACTGTCATCATCCATGTTGGGTTCTGTGTTGGTGCCTGTGTTGCCCTGTGCTGCATTGTGGGATGCTGCCATGTTGTCATACCACTGCAGAACTCAACACCACCAGGGATAGCCCATTGGGACATGCTGTCCATCTTTGATGGCAAGGGTTGGCTGCTGGTTGCTTCCTGTGTGGTGTACCGTCCTCATGGTCTCACTCTTCCTCTTGTAGGGCCACTACGGGCATCGCTGTGGGCAACGCATCCCGAAGAGACAGAGGGAATGGAGGAGCTGCTGTGCAGGATTATGAGGCAGCAGCGAACACAGATTGAGCAGCAGGCCATCATTATTACTGAGACCAGGAGGGTGGCAAACATCCTGGAGGCTCGTCTCCCTGCTTTTGCAGACACATAGTTATATCCCCTGTTGTTTTTAAGTCAGCCCTCACCACCCCTTACACTGGACTTGATTCTCCCTTCCTTGCCCATTGTCTTCTGTCCCTGTGTGTGTCCTCCTCCACTTTGTACCCTTGGCCTGTGTCTTTCCGTCCCTCCATCTGTTGTCATCCTTATGTTTACCTTTGTGTGCCTTTCCCTGTTAATGGTGTTTGACATTTTTATCATGTGGTGGGCATTTGGGATTGTGTGTTGGGGGAGCTTGGTGGGTATTTTCTAGTTCTGTTTCAGTGTTGTGGGGAGGGTTGTTCAGTGGTGGATGGGGCATTTTGTACTCTGGGGTTTGTTACTCGTTATGTTCTGTGTTATATTTGCGGTTGTGTTTCCGTTTGCTTTACTGTTCATTATTGTTTATTACACTGGTTAATGACATTTACGGTGTCCTGTGTCATTCTTGGGTGCTGAGTTCCACATGCTTTGTACTGTTGCTGGTGTTCTCCACATGGGTCTGGGTTGTTGCTGGACTTTCGGTGGATGTGTGGCATCCTCATGGGTGGGCACTGTGGTGTGCTCTGATACCTCATTCCAGCATGTGTTGCCTTGCATGTGTCCCAGGGTCGGGCTGTCTCTGCACTGTATTCCATTGTGTGTTTGCACTGCCTGCCTGGTGCTATATTCAGTGCTGTCTTGTGTGCTATATTCAGTGCTGTGTTATTCCTGGGCCTTTTTTGCACTGCACTTCTGGGCCTGTTTGCCCGGTTTCCTTTGCTTGCTATATTCAGCGGGGTCTGCCCTGGGCTATTCGTTTTGAATATGGCTGGAATTTTGCTCCGAGCTAGGTTTGCATGCCAGGCAGTGCTATTCACTGCCAGGGGCTAACCTTTGAATATCTGGCCCTATGTGTCTTATGGATACTAGACTAAAAACCCATAGAGAGTTACAACAAGCTACAGGGGCCTGTACGCCTGGGGGCCTCTTTTTGTTCCATGGGTCTGGATCCCTGTGATGGATTGGAATACTCTTTTCCACCTCTTTGATACAGGTTTCTAGACTTGTGGAAATATCACCAAGAAGAGCATTAATGTTAGGCTTTACTTATCTAAAGGAACGATTCAGGCTGATTGCAGTATATGCTCCCCCGACAATAGCATTAAGAGCCACATTATTTAAAGAAATTCAGCCTTACTTATATACTTCCAGGTTGGTTCTGTGGGTAGGAGACTTTAACTGCAGACTAACCCAATCAGATCGAAGCCTCCAGACTAGAAAAATGTTTAGTGACCCGGTTCAATTATTACAGAGTATTACAACAGCCGACTTAAAAGATGCATATCGGGAGGTTAACCCATGAGAAATCTCAATATGACAATAACAAGGTTTATTTACAGTACACCTCCCTGAGACAACAGTTACAACATCTAGTGTCCTTAGCAGATTCAACTACAGGTGATTTTTAGCTCTCAGATTGCTGTAATTAGCAAACAGATGAAGGAAATTCAATGTAATAGGGCAAAATATTTAGGACAAGAAGCAAGATTTGGTACTCAACAAAAAAAGGGATGGATGGACCCTTATAAAGACTGTCAGCATAGGACAAAGGCCAGAGTAATTGCTGAACTTCTCACTCCAGAGGTTTATTAGTTAGTGGGGCTGAAGATATTCTGCAGATAGTAGAAACTCAGATGTATAAACTGTATGGAGAGCAGAATCGCAATACAGATATTGGAGGTTTAACAAGAGCACCGCAGTTACTGCAGGCAGACATGGTGGAGATGACTCAAGATATTACAGTTGTGAAAGTTTTACAAACTATAGACAGTTTAAAATGGGATTCTGCTCCTGGTTCCAATGGAATGGTCATATTCACAATTTGATACAGTAGAGCCAGCAAATCAGAACAAATCAAATCATTCTTTATTTCTAAAAAGCGCCTTTCCAAAACCAAAGTGCTTGCACATAAAAACCATATAAATAAACATCTCAAAACAATCAATTTTCAGCCAGGACAAATATAAATAAATAGTGAACTAAAATCATACACCAAGAGTAAGATCATGTACCAGAGTCCAGGAATGCCGGGCTAAATAATTGTGCTTTTATTGCTATTTTAAAACTCTGGATGGTCAGGCACTCTTGAACCCGGTGAGGTAGAGAATTCCACAGGGTAGGGGTTGAAAAAGCAAAAGACCGAGCTCCAGATGTCTTTAAGTGCACCCTGGGAATCTCCAGCAATCCCTCGTCGGTGGAGCGAAGTGGGTGGAGGGGGCAGTAAGGGCAAAAAAGATCTTGCAGATAGTGGGGTCCCTGTTCATTTTGGCCTTTATAGGTCAGTAACCCGATCTTGAAGGTGATCCACCACTGTACTGGCAGCCAGTGCAGTCTGCACAGCACAGGTGTAATATGACTGGTCCTGGAAGTACCAGTCAGTAGCCTGGCCGCAGTATTCTGTACTAGCTGCAAGTGGTGGATATCAACCCCTGGTAGCTCTAGGTAAAGGGCATTGCAGTAGTCAAGGCGGGAAGTCACAAAGGCGTGGACCAACCCTGGAAGATCATCTTCTGTTACTGCTTTATTTTTTCTCTGGAGCAAAGTGTTTCTTACAGGGTATATCTTCTCTGAAATTATTACAGGTGGTGCTTTACAGGTTTTACAGTTTTATCTAACATTAGGATAAGCTTTCAGGGTTACTGCATTTGTTGTTGACTGATTGTTTCTGCTCTTACCTCCTTGTTCTTTCGTCCGTGGTTCTTCTTTTTAGGCAGGGGAAGGGCCCTGCCACCACCCCATCCCAACCACCCACGCTACACTCCTTTTATAGGGTACCACAGTTGTGACATTTCCTGTGGCAGAGCAGGAAGAGGCGGATCAGTGGGGCCTCCACAAAGTGATCTCATTTACAGGGCACTAGTAATTTAACTTGTTATAACAAGTTAAGCAAAGCACAATTAAACCATTACTTGCATTTTTTTTCCTTCTAATTACTCTGACTAGGTTACAAACCCAGCAACTTATTTGGAATGGATTTCATTAACTGCAGGTACTGTGGAACAATTTTCAGAAGGACAGTCTTACAGGATTTAGGACACTGTCCTACATGCTGGGCCTTTGGAGATCTTAGGTCTCAGCTCCGGGCAGCATGGGCAGAGATTGCACCCTCAAATTTCATATTGAAGAGGAAATACATTATAAGAACCACCCGCCATTTCCCCAGCATCCAACAGAAAAACCTCGACCGCAGAGGGTAGTTGGTCCAGGAGGTTGGCAGGTGGTTAGGAGGAGCAAATCAGGTGCCCATCACTCTCTACTCTCAACACATTACCTCCAAAACCATATAAACACTACAAACAGGTATCTGCCTCTATCTCTGAAATCAAATAAAGAGGCAGAAGACACTGCAAAGCAGGACACTGTGGCACAGGGAGCTAGCACAACAATACTCACCCAAATCAGGAACCAAAACTAAACAAGCACAAAGGAAATCCAAAAAACTTCTGATCATAGGAGACTCCATGATTCGGGGAGTTGATACCCATCTCCAGCCAGGGGTGATGGTCAGATGTCTCCCAGGTACATCAGCATGGAGAGACACTGACCGCATTATAAATTGTTCACAAAGCAGGAGAAAACATTGATGTCCTAGTACACATAGGGACTAATGATCTCGCCAGCCGGTCAGTTGTGGAGACCAAGGAACACCTGACTAGGCTGGGTGACAAACTATCATCTATTTCGTCCGGCATCTCCTTCTCTGAGATCCTGCCAGTCTGGGAGAAGGGAGCAGATGGACAGAAGGTCAGAGAAGGGGAGATAGGGAGCTAAACACGTGGCTCAAGGACTGGTGCCAGGAAAAAGGACACAGATTTGTAGGGAACTGGCAACAGTTCTGGGGCGAAAGTTCTTCAAATTTGATGGACTGCATCTGACTAAAGAGGAGTCAGTGCATTGGGGCAGAAGTTTGACGTCTTTGCAGAATATTTAAACTAGCAAATGGGGAGGGTGCAGCATCCCATACGTCAAATGGGAAGAACACCCTCCCCCTCAGCTAGTGGTCAAACAGGAATTCAGCGTTTGCCATTCATTTGCATCACCAGGTAAGAAAAAGGTTTGTCTCCCTACGATGCACAGGGTAATGCCAAACTTCACCCAACAACTAACACACCAAAATCTGGCCAATGAAAATCATGTACACAAATGCTCACAGCCTGGAAATAAGATCCCAGACCTGCAGGCAATTATGTCAGAGGCTAAACTGGACATAGTAGCAATTAGTGAGACGTGGGTTTACCAGTAACCACACTTGGGAGACTTCAGTACCTGGCTATGTATTGTTCAGAAGAGACCGAGGTGCAAAAGGGGAGGGGTGGCCCTGTATGTTAATGAAAATATCAAAGCTACAGAAATTCAGAATACACATAAGGAGCCAGAAGAATTGTGGGTCACCTGGAAACAGGAAATGGGACAGCCATAAGAACTGGGGTTGTCCACAGGCCCCCAGACCAGAGGGAGGACATAGACACATTACTGTTAGAAGATATACAAAACATGACAGCTAAAGGGAGGTTCTGATAATGGAGACTTCAACATGCCAGATACAGATTGGTCAATACCAGCAGGAACATCTGCCAGAACTAGACTCATAGTGGATTCCCTGCAGGGGAGGGCCTCAAACAACTGGTACAGCAACCCACAAGAGACAGGGCTATCCTAGATCTAGTACTGACTAACAAAGAAGGGATCACAGATCTCCAGGTAGAAAGGTCACCTGGGGCCAGTGACCATCACATAGGTGGTTCAATTTGGCTACTACATCTAAATCATCCCATTCCAAAGCAAAAATATGGGACTTCAGAGGAGCTGACTTTGATAAGATGGCCAACAGAGTTAAGCTAGCCCTGGCAAAAAGAAACACAGGTGAGGAGGTACAGGCAAAGTGGGCAAGCATTAAGGATACATACTTGAAGCAACATCCCATTGTGTTAGACAGAAAGGAAGTGCAAAGAAGAAGAAACCACTTTGGTTCTCAAATACAGTAGCAGAAAAGGTCAGAGCCAAAAGGCTGGCCTTCAGAAAATATAAAGGAACACAGCGGGATGAAGATAGGGAGGCATACCAAACTGCCTAAGGAAGCAGGTAAGGCAGTAAGGCAGGCAAAGTCCCAAACTGAGGAAACACTAGCACGAACAGTAAAAGAAGGTGACAAGACTTTCTATAGATACATTAGTGAAAGGAGAAAGTCCAGAGGGGGTATTGCTAAGCAATGGAGAAAAGGGAGCATGTGAGGAGGAGGACCTGTAAAGGCATCTATCCTAAATAGATACTTTTGCTCAGTATTTACTGGAAGAGAAGGTAGGGCAGGGCCCACAGCTCAGCATCATGGACACAGGGGAGGGAGGTGAGCACTCCCTTCACAAAAAAAGGGTCCTACAAGAGCTTGCTAAGCTCAGGGTGGATAAGGCAATGGGACCTGATGGCATACATCCCAGGGTACTAAGGAGCTAAAGGAGGAACTAGCAGAGCCATTAGCAGAATTGTTTAGTGAGTCTCTGAGCACAGGAGGTCCCAGAAGACTGGAGAAGGGCTCATGTGATCCCACTCCACAAGAGTGGTAGCAGGGAGGGAGGCGAGACACAGACCGGTCAGTCTTACCTCAGTGGTGGGCAGATTATGGAGGCACTCCTTAAGGAAAGGATAGTGCAACACCTGGAATCCATAGGGGCACAGGATCCAAGACAGCATGGGTTTACAAAAGGAAGGTCCTGTCAAACTAATCTCATAGATTTCTTTGACTGGGTAACCAGAGTGGTGGACCAAGGGGAGCAGTTGATGTCGCCTACCTTGACTTCAGCAAAGCTTTTGACACTGTTCCACATAGAAGATTGATAAATAAGCTAGGTAGGCTGTGTGGGTCAGAAGTTGGTCAACTGGGTGGCAAACTGGTTTGACTGGCGAAAACAGAGAGTGGTGGTAAATGGTATACAGTCAGAAGAGATGCAAGTCACAAGTGGGGTACCCTCAGGGATCAGTCCTGGGGGGCCAGTCCTATTCAACATCTTCATTAGTGACCCTCAAGAGATGGACTAGAGGGTAAGGCTTGTCTGTTTGCAGATGACACCAAGATCTGCAACAGAGTAGATGATCCAGATGGGGTGGGCAGAATGAGAAGAGATCTGGATAAACTAGCAGAATGGTCAGAAGAGTGGCAACTGGGATTTAATGCAAAGTGCAAAATCATGCACATAGGAAGAGAAACCCTGAAGCCACTTATAGGCTGGGAGGAGTTGCTAGCAGTCCAAGGGAAGAAAGAGACTTGGGCATCATCATCACTGATGACCTAAAATCATCCAAGCAGACCTCTAAAGCAGTAGGTAAGGCTAGGGGGTGTTAGGGTGTATTAGTAGGGTATCACAAGTCGTAAGAGGGAGTAATAATCCCTCTGTACAAGACATTGGTTAGGCCCCCATCTGGAGTACTGCGTGCAGTATTGGAGGCCACACCTCTACAAGGACATTAACCAAATTGAGGCAGTCCAGAGAAGGGCAACCAAAATGGTGCAGGGACTGCATCAGAAGACATATGAGGACAGATTAATGGAGCTCAATATGTATACCCTTGAGCAAAGGAGGGAGAGAGGTGATATGATCGAGACATTTAAACACCTTAAGGGGCATAAACAAGGTGAAAGAGTCTAACATGTTTAAATATAAGAAAAATAGCAGGACAAGAGGACACAGCATGAGATTAGAGGGAGGCCGATTATGGGGATGTGAGGAAATTCTTTTTCAGAAAGGTGGTAGATGCATGGAATGGCTTACTACAAGAAGTGGTGGCTATGAATACAGTGCAGGGCTTCAAACAGGCATGGGATAGGCATAAGGGAGCAATACAAATGACTATGAATAGATAGGTCACTGACAGAGCAAAGGCCGATGGCACATTTATAAGGTAGAAAAAGAAATGGGCAGACTGGATGGGCCTTGCGGTCCTTATCTGCCGTCAACTTCTATGTTTCTATGTTTCTATGTTTCTATGTTTAAGAGGAACCAGGAGCTTCACCCGGGCGATATTCCTCAGATGGAAAAATGAGGTCTTAACAGCTGATGATCAGTGCTAGCAACAGTTTAGGTGACCAGCCATCAACAGAAATCTGCTGATACAGGTAGGGTAAAAGGGCAGACTGGATGGGCCCAGCTGTCCTTATCTGCCATCAATTTCTATGTTTCTATGTTAATTACCGCCTTAGAAAACCAAACCCACTGAGCAAACATCAGGCTTTTGGGCTTGCCAGAACTAATGGAAGGAGACAACCAGGTAGGTTTTGTGGCACAGTGGTTGGTGAAAACCATTGCATTGGAATCTCCTCTGACAGTGTGCAGAGTTTAGAGTTACACCCTGGAAATGGACTGAAAACCCAAATAACACTTGAACCCTGACTTGTGGTACTGTCAGGGATGCACGAACAGAACAGAATTTTAAATGCAGCACAAAAACAGCAGGCCTGTTATGATTGGATGAGGGTGAGAGCCATCTAACTATATCCTGACTTCAGTTACAAGAAGAGAGACAACTGAAAGTCTTGATACCATCTGAACTGTCCTGCGAGCTTATGGAGTTTCCCCTTTCCCTATGATAGCCAGCCAAACTGAAGGTAACCTATTCTGGGAAGCAATATCTCCACAGTGATGTGCAAGAAGCAGGAAAGCTGCTTGCTCAGACAAATCATAACCTATATAAAACTTTTAAAGAAGACCTGGCTCCTGTTTTAGCATTATTGTTTAATTATATGGTAACATCAGGTAACTTCACTTTATCTATACAAGAAGCAGTACTGGTCCTAATGTATAAAAAGGGGAGTGAATCAGATATAAACAATTGGAGACCGTTAAGTATATTAAATACAGAGCGTAAGATTTTGGCTAAAATTTTGCTTAACCATCTTAACAAAGTGGCAACATATCTTATAAGCCCAGAACAAACATGTGCTGTGTGCCAGGGAGACAGCAATCCAATAATTTAATATTATTAAGAAAACTATTTTTCCCTAGGGGAGACAAAATTCAGGGGTGGATAAGAGGGTTAGACCAAGAGAAGGCTTTTGATCGGATATCATACTCCTTTATAATTTCTGTATTAGAAGCTTTTGGGGTCCTGTTAACATTTATATTTTGGGTCAAAGCTTTGTAGAGATGCATATTCTGTTGCCAAATATCAATGATTGGGAAGGGAACCTGTATAATGATCAGTAGAGGGGGTTAGGCAAGGGTGTTCCCTTAGCTCTTTATTATATACCTTTTGGCATTTATATATTTATTAGAACTATTAGCAAGTCTCCTGATATTCAAGGGCTAGTGGTAACAGATTCCATTCCCCCAGTGAAGATATTAGCTAATGCTGATGATCTCCTATTGACTATAGGGATTGGAACTAGGGAAACTGGCCTTCTTGACATCTTTAGATCATATGCTCTTGAATCTAGTTTGAAAATTAATTTGAGTAAAAGTAGAGGTATTCCACTAGGTAAGGCATATGTACCTGATTCAGGGACTCTGGGGGTATTATTATTATTACTCCAGAACCAATTACTGTTCTAAGGGTAATTTTTGGATCACGGGATAATCAAATCCTTAATTGGGAGGCTAGTATTAAGAAAGCAGAAAGACTTTCAATAGGATGGAGAAATAAACAAATAGGTAGAAAAAAGAGAATTGTTTTAATCAAGTCCCTCTTGATTCAGTGTTTTCTATATATTAGCTATGTGTTCCCATGACCTCAAATGATATTTACTAAATTGTATGGTGTGTTTCTTCATGATTTAGGGGGATCTAGATTAAATGTGATAAAGAGAGAATTCACTTATAGACCAATCACAGAAGGGGGTATAGGTATGATCCATCCAGTAGCGTTTTTTTTATAATATATTTTGTAGCTACAACTTTGGTAAATCACTCAGACTGGGTGAGACAATATGAAAACCTGTGATTAATTTATGGCTAATTCCAAATATTCCAGGTTGGGAACAGGGTAAGTCTCAGGTATGGGGATGAAGAGGGATTTTAGCTGAATATGCTAAAGAAAGTCTGAAAGAACTGAAGAGGTGGGAGTTAAAGCCCATTCATTTTTTAACAATGGACAGAAAGGTGATCTATAAACAAATACTATCAGTTGAACGTCAGGCCCTGATTGAGTATCCAATGTGTCAAAATGATCAAAAGGTAAGGATAATAAAATAATTAAGGAACCTGCAGATTCTCCCCTATGTATGGGATACACTTTGGTTAGGAAATTTTGGAAGGCTTAATGTAAAGAGTAACAATAAGCACAAACAGACTGAGGAAAAAAATTGTTCAAGAGATAAATGTTTTCAGTTACTTGAGATTCAGGAACATTTATTTAGTGAGTGTGATTTTGTACAGATATTTTGGGAATTATTATCAAAAGAATAGCAGGAGCCTGTATTTGCAAAGTTGACATACCCAGAAATTATGTATGGAGGGAATTCACTATTATCCGGAAAGTATTATGCTGATACGATCTATATAGTTTTGGCTATTATTAGATTCTATATTTGGCAAGCAAGATGCTTATGGGTGTTACAACAGAGATGGGTAATGCAAAATGAAATTATTGGGAATATCGGAAAAGCATTGCACTCTGTTCTTAATTTTGATTTGGCACATGGATCCAGTTCTAGGGTAGCACATTTATGGATTAATTGCAGACATTGGATTGGAAAATAATTATACGTACAGAAATGTATTTTGTTATAATACGATATAGAGATGAATAAGTATATAATTTATGAAATGTTGTTTTTCTTCGTATCTCTGAAGTAACAAAGTCCATTTTTTCTAATAAAACTTCCCTTACTCTGTCAGCAGAGGGCGCTGTCCTTCTGCTTGCAAAGATGGCCACTTTGTCTGGAGCACTGGAGACTAAGGACGTGCGGGGGATATAGGAGCCAGCCTCCTCCCCTGCCTCTGACCTGCAAGAGACTGAACACTGTTATGATGTCCCTGGGGTAATGGAGCAGACAGACCCTCTAAGGACTATAACAGGAAAAAAGCTGATGGAAGAGAATGATGTATTACCTTCAGAGATAAACTCTCAACAGTCTGAGATGCAGTCAGTGCAAGAATATAGCGCCACATCTAATACTACGGAAGAGTTGGAAAAATTATTGATGGAGGAGCGAGAGCACTCAGAATTGTGGCAGAAAGAGTTGCGAGTTGCAACACACTCCTGATCGGGATGCAGCAGTCTGAGGAAGGACATGCCCTATTGGAACAGAGGCTCAGATGCAACCTGCTGGGCATAGCAGGAGGAAAGCAGAGGCCGCACAGCTGCAAGTACAGGCAGCACCAGCAGTGGCAGAAAATCCAAAGAAACTTACAAAAGGGCTGCAGAGACAACAGCAGCGGTAAGCAGCCTTTCAATTTTAAACCTGGGACAAATGGAGAACTGCTCTTTATATTTAAGGGCAATAGACATAAAATGTTTGGAAGTGCCCCACCCAGAATGGCAACTACGGGTACGGAAATACCCGGCCTAAGACAGGGCACTGTCGCAAATACAAATGACAATATATCTTAAGCAGAAGGATGGTCTGTTGATGCAGCTTTTATTGCTGCTGGATGGGAAAAGCAAGTGGGAACAGATAAATGGGGATCAGAGACATCCCCTATCAGAACTGTGATACCGACAAATCCTGTAGCTGAAACCCAGAGGGACATTGAGGAAGAAAGCATGGAGGGCATTAATGTAGCCCCAATAAATCTGATTACATCCGCTTTACATCTAACGAAAGCTCTGGAACTCACTGCTTCCCCTAGAATACAGTTCTCTGAAAACAGTACAAGTCAAAAGGGGGCCCCCGCAACAGACAGTTACAGAACATGTCTTTTAAACAAATGAAGAAAGACAGTCATCCCATACGGAAGGCCAAAACACTGCTGGTGCTGGAGGGGCATGCCCTAGATCTTATGCATTGTGTTTAGAGCTCCAACATACCCATCAGAAAGACATAACACCATAAGACTATTGTATAAAGGTGCTCTGGACTTGTTTCTGGACAGAAAATTCATTGCAAGATCATTACTGATGGGTACTATGAATTTCATCACTCCAGAGGTCTATGCGCTCATTTATGTTTCAGGAGAAACAACATTCGACATTAGCTTTAAACTGAATACTGGGTTGGCTAAATTCTGGTCAAATACCAGCTGTAGAAAGAAATCACTACCATGGCTTCCTTTTGAAGCAATACCCCTTTCCAAACCAGCTAACAAGACCATTACGGTCTTATTCAGGAATGAAGGTGCAAGTGTGACTGACTTGCTATATTGGCTACACCAAAGATGTACAGTACAAGGCAACCCAGAGGCTATTTTTTACAAAGACAATATTTGGACTGGAGGGTGGAAAGTTAGGGTGCTATTAAAGAGCACTGATGAAGGATTGCAGCATTTACCTGTTTCTTTTTAGGAAAGTATAGAGGTGTTTTGTTTTATGCAGGACAGCCTAAAGCCTGCTACCATTGTGGGGCTACAGGGCATATTAGTAGCCTGTGTGACAAGCTTAAATGCACTATCTGCAATCAACGTGGGCACACAAGTGGATTCTGTAGGAAGTGCCATGGAATCTTTAACATCCAACTGAACAACCACAAGAACAGGCAGACAAGACCTCGGTTTAACATCTCATCTGAAAGACGGCATCTCAGGAGTGCAGCACCCCACTCATGCTGCACTACAGTGTCAATATTGGGATTTTACCAAAGTGCCTGTTGTGGGGATAGAACTCACAGCCTTCTGATCTTCCAGCCTCAGAGGTGAGTGTTCAACCTGCTGATCCACTGACATACTGTGGAGGACCTATGAATTTATTATAAATTGCTCAAGTTGGGTAGAGTGATTTGTAGTAAGTTAGAAATCAAACTTTTTTTTTATACTTCATACTTAAGTCTAGCCATACTCCCGTTGCTCCAAAATGGAATGCTCCACTGTTAACTTTCCTGCATAAGAGACCACTACATGTGCAGAAGAAGAGGTACAGTGGCTTTCTGGATAATTATCTGAAATCACATACAGTAAGTGATTTATTATAAGTGAAAAATAGTTTAAACCTTTTTTATTAAGGCTATACTGTGTACTTGATCTTGCCTTCTTCCAATATATTTTTGGACTAAGTTAATAGAGGGCACTCTGATGTACTTTTTATTTATATTAGATAAACTCTGATTTGTTCAAAGTACATGAACTGTTCATTTACTGTGTATGTACTATTTAATCATTTCAATAAAAAATAAGGTATATAAATCTACTACCTCTGAGCTTTAGGGTGTGTCTCCACATCTTGCAGGAGGAAAGCAAATCAAACATCTGTTCGTATGATATTGTCATTACTCTTAAGTATGCAGAAGACTGAGATCATATCCCTTATCAGCCTTCTTTTCTCCATGGTGAACCTGTTATGTGCCTCCAGCCTCTTCTCATAGTTTTTGTCCCCACATGTCTAATTATTTTGGTGGCCCTGCATTGCACCCAATTGAACACCTCTATGTCCTTTTTGTATTGAGGAGCTCAGAACTGCATGTAGTACTCCAGGTTTAGCCTGACCAGGACCTTCTAAAGTGGGAAGATTATTTCCCCTTCACTTTTGGTCACCCCTTTTGATGCACGCAAGCATTCTTCCAGCCCTCATGTCAGCAGCCACACATGCTTGTTATGCTTCAGTCCCTTTTTCTTCTCCACCTCAACATGAAGCAACTCACAGTGTAAAAGTCTACCAAGGAATGCCTTGCACTCTTTGCATTCCTCAATACAGTGGGGTCTTGGGAGTGGGGAAGTTGCTTACTGGGGATGAGGTGATTGCTGAACATTGGCGGGATTTGGATAAGAGATGGGAATGATCACAAATTGGGGTGTTGTGCATCATGGATCCGGTGGGTGATTGCTGATGGGGGTTGGGCATCAGGGACTGGGGGTTGATGAAGAAGACCAGGGAGATTTCTAGATAGGGTGCTGTTGTTGGATGGGTTTGAAGTAGGACTGGGTAATGGGCTTGCAGTGTTGTGCTGGGGGAAGCTTCCCTTGATGTATGTATTTGGGTGGTCAAACACTTGAATAACTACCATGGCACTTCCACTGTGATGGATAGTCTAATACTTGTCCATTGAAGAGGCAGGAATTGCATCATGGGACTTGCAAGCCAGTCCACCTTGCAAGTGGAAATAACCAGCAGAGCTACATTTCTTTATTTAGATAGGGCCAAGTGAGTCACATTGGTGGGGCGCTGAACCACACTGTACAACAGGGTTGCCAGTATGACCCTCCCAGGCCTGGGTTTGCCTAGACCCAAGTGTTAAAATGTGGTACTAAGTGTTCATTAGATGGTACTTATGCTACCACGTAATAAAAGTGTTGCAAATAACATAAGTCAAAAAACATTTGTAGCATTTTGAGATAAAGGTGATGGGGCATTGCAGTTCTGGCATTTATAACACCAGCACTCTATATTGAGTTTGGCAGCTGGTTCTGATTTTCATGTCTTTACTTTTAGATCCAATTGCTGAACTGTATTTCTCAGCAAAAAATTGGATGGAGAGAACTTCTTTTCTTCAAAGATACGGTTTGCTTTTTGTTAGTCAAGAAACATCTTTGCCACAATCTTTAAAGGCGGTACAAACTTATGGCCAACTATTGTTCACAGGCAATGTAATGGGACCAAGATGCCGACACTTCAAGAACGTACGCAACTCATCTTGAAATTCATTCCTTCCCATATGGGGTAATAAATACTGTATACAGTATATGTAAACAAAATCTTCAAAGTACCCCAGAGTACACCACAGCACGTACATTCACCCCACCAGTAGAAAATGTCTTACTATATGCATTTTTTTTACAACAGGTATATGAAGAGGCTAGTTGACACCGGTAGGGAAGTCGGTTGGTCTGTCTGTCCAGGCAGTCCATCTCTGCACCTGGTGTCAAATATGCCATAGTTTTGGCTCTGTTACTGTACACTGCCTGCAGTCACATGTGATATGTTTGTCCCTTCTGCTGGGAAGATTCACAAAGAACCCTTGATAGGAGATAAATCTTTGACTCTGAGTACTGAAGGCAACAGCTCTAACCATTATGCTAAAGAGAAATTCCCATTAACTGGGAGGTTCAACTGTGCTTTTAACTTTTCATCATTATCAGCCTCTCACACCTAAAAGGCACAGTATTATAATTATTCTGTCACTGCAGCACTAACATTTAGATGGCCTTAATTATTTAATTATTAAATGACAGGAACAAGTCCTGGGCTCTGACTGGTCAATGCTGAGCTTTAATAGTGATGTTATCCCATCACAACATCACACCTATTCAAAAAGCAACTAAAAATGTATTTTATAAATGTATTATTTCACCTCATTTTTTTACAAGCAAGCCATTTTATAATTGCAGTAATGCATTCTCAGATGTGTGTCATGGGGATACCATCACTGCTTGTGTGCTGGACACACTCGACCTATGGCCTTGTTTAAGAGGCAGCTACATGAAAGACCACTGGTGCCATGGCAAAAAAAATATCAAGCACCTACCAAAGAGTTAGGCTGCACAGCAAACAAACTGACCATCTTGCAAACAATAGGTGCACAATGTAAAAAACATACAAATTTATTAAAAAGATTAAAAGACACACAGCATGTCCACCCCTTAAGCAAGCCAATATTTCACGTTTCTCTTAACACTTTTTCAAGGCTTGGTTATTGGTGCACAAGTATTATCTTTTAAGGCACCTACGTAAAGACACAGTAGTTATTTAGACAGTTAAAAATAGCAACATCACAATACACAAACAATACACCCCATTTAACAATACATACAGTATATCCTAAATCAATAAGTACATACAGTACATAGTGGAGAAACATGTTTAGAAACAGTTATGATCATATAAATTCACTTTTTTTGTTGTAGAAAAGGTACTAAGCTAAATGCTTCATTTAAACCTCCAACCCCATTTGCCCTCAAAATGCACTGCCTCTCGCGTTCATGATGCAATAACTTGTTATCCAAGTCACCTCCCCTGATGCCCAGACTGACTTTTTCCAAACAAGAAAAGCAAGCAACAAGGTATGCAAATGAAGCAAGATACTCACAAAAAAATAACTGCTAAAGTGATTTATTGTGCCAAAACTCCTCACAAAAGTGCAACACAGGCTCCTAGCGCCTCGAACTGCTGTGGGTTCTTCAAAGTGGGAGTGAACAACGGAAGCAGTTACACTCTATTTAAAAATAAAAACATTTTAAATATAAAGCAGGTTGATTTAAAATGTTTTTATTTTAGTAGTAATAAATAATTTATATTTGTCACTGCATTAGCACTTTGCCACTTTATGGGGATGTGCCCCTTTAAATTGTGGCCTTAAATAGAGTGTAACTGCTTCTGTTGTTCACTCCCCCTTTGAAGAACCCATAAGGGTTTGAAGCACTAGGGTCCTGTGTTGCACTTTTGTGAGGAGTTTTGGCACAATAAACCACTTTATAACATGGGTTGCACAAAGGTGAGCAGCTGATTGGTCAAACATCATCAGGTGACTGTGGATTACATTTCCTTTTTTATTCACAGTTAGGTGACCTAGACTACTTCTAGCAAACCAAGTATTGTGATTATCCCCCAGAACATATACCTACCTACACAGCTTCCTGGAGTATATGAGCAGAGTCTTGTTTATTTATATTGAAATGACCAAAATACTGTAATACTTTTTATTTTTAGTGTTCAAAACAGTGGAAAGCAAAATAACACAGCTCCTTGTTAGAACATCTGTTTTACTTGCTATTTACCATGTATGAGAATACATTACTTCCATGAGTTGCAAGCCCTGCATCATGGATATGTGAGCTACTGTTTAGAAGTTTATTTCTCAGGGAATGACAGAGCTATTGCATAACCATATTATTTACATACCCATGATGCAGTGCTTGCAACTCATGGAAGTAATGTATTCTCATACATGGTAAAAAGCAGTTAAAAAAGATGTTCTAACATGTCCCTGCACTCATTGATTACTTTAGGAAAGCAGCTGTGGTACTTTGCTTTCCTGTGATTTGAACAGTAAAAAAAAAAATAGTATTAAAGTAGTTTGGTCATTACAATATAAATAAACAAGACTCTAATAATATACTTCAGGAAGCAAATGAACCAAGTTAGAGAGTGTGACCTAAACAATAACCCATGACATGTGGTTATTATGTAAAGTTATTCTGTTATAGTATATGGTTAGGGCTTATTGTGTATGAAAATCAAAGGTTTTCCAAATCTTGTTGTAGGACAGTTCAAAGGTCAAAAAAGTTTTTGTACTATCGTTGTGATGTCACAACGATAGTACAACAACTTTTTAACCTTGTCCTGCAACCTGATTGGTGGAAACTAAATGCCTCACTAAAAATTCAGAAAAAAGTGGCGGCAGTACTAAGCGAACCGATGAGTGACCGATTGAAGGAAGTTCGGACATGGACATCCATACTTGGCTCCATGTTTCCAAACTGTCACTATTTCAAGTTTTTTTTTCTTTGTTATTTTTAGCACTAACTGCATTTTTTTATGGTCAAGAGCACCCCGGGCAGAGAAAACGGAAGTGAGGGTTAGGACGGGGACCTCTGGGAACGGGTGTACAGCAGATCTCCAGCGAGGACTGGGAGGAAGCGGGACCATTAAAACAAGGTATGAAACCTTGTAACATAGTATTTTTTTAAAACCTAGGGGAACCATATACTATATAAAATAGTGGATGGTCACCCATCCATAACTAAGGCTATGTTTCTATCTTGGGCAGTTGATGACATCATCGAGACCTCTCATGCTTCTGTCTCGAGGTCTCTATGATGTCATCAACACCCTCGATGCAAACACAGTCTTGTTGTGGATGGTCATCCATTCACTATTTTATATATTATTGAAATGTAGAAATCTGTTTTTTGCTTGAATATTGTACACCTATACCACTATTGATATATTACACTGTTATTTTACTGCTGATTAAAAATATTACAAATTTCCCATGGAGTTGTGCAGTCAATAGGCAGCAAGCTTGGCATAGCACAGTTGCATTTTCCCCATGTTGTGTTTCACTTATTGTGTTTATCCTCAGTCTACATGTGGAACTATTTTTTCAGACGGAAGGTTACACAATAAAAATTATCTTTTCCAGCCTTAAAATCACCCTTTCTGAGCAACAGTTTCGTCCTTCATGCAACCCATGTTATAAGTGCAATAATCTACTCCAGGGTTTGGGGTAATAGGGATTTAATCCATGCCTGGGGCACTGTGAGGACACTCAGCCTGTGGCCTTGTAACTCGCAACGTACCCCAGTCATGGATTAAATCCCTGTAACACCATGCCCTGTTGTGAGTTATTGCTTACTTGGCAGTTACTTTTTTGAGAGTATCTTGCTTCAGCTGCACACCTTTTTGCTTGCTTTTCTTGTCTGGATATTCACTAGGTGCTGCATATCTGTTTGAGCGCTTGGAATTTTACTTTTTGACTTTTTCCAAACCTTGAAATTTGAACACATGTCCTTGTCCGTTATGTAAAGTATGCATAGCTAGAGCATTTGATTTGTCTTGTTTGGCAGTGCTTCTCAAATGTTCAGAGATTCTCACCTTAATCTGTCTTTAAATTTTACCAACATACAACACACTGCAATTACAGGCTGCCACGTAAACAATAGTCATTGTATTGTACTTAATGAAATCTCTGTTGTCAAATGCCCTCCCTGTCACTGGATGTGAAAAAGTCATACCTCTCTTTACATGCTGGCAAAAAATGCAGTTTCCACATGTAAAGGTACCTGCTGGCAAGGGATTTGAAATATTTTGTTCCAGATACAGAACCTCACACCTATGCTCCACTTTTGTTGGCTCACTTTCTATTGAGTTCTATTTAATTCAGGTGTGAAGGGGTTCAGGCATTTGATATATTTTCTTTATTTCTAGTTTCTAATAAAACAGAACTCCCCTGCATGTCCAGTTGTAGCTAGTATAGGCTCACTAACTGAGCCACTGGCGAAGTATGTGAATGAATATATTAAAACACTGGTTCCTTTGTGGCCTGTACACATTAAGGATAATACACATTTGTTAAACTTTCTAAAGGATTTTAAAATGGAAAGAGAGGATGTCTTTGTTACCATGGGCATAACTTCCCTTTATATGAATATTCCAAATTGGGGGTGGGGGTGTGGAGGCATTGAGGGATATGCTTTATGAAAAATCAGCTTATACCAATGCATTTATTGAATATATAGTGACACTAACTGAAAAGGTACTTAAAAGCAATGGGGCCTATGCACAAATGGTATACATGTGTCAGAGGCATGTATCCCGCCTGCGTAGCACTGCATCTGGAGACAGGTGTTATCCAGCCATATTCATCAATTGCCACCACCTGTCCACAGGCTGCCCCCCCAGTGCTCAGGTCTCCACAGGGCAGCCGGGGTGGAGTCGCGGACCCAGTTCGGCATCCAAACGGATGCCTGACATAGGTCCCACAGTGCAGTCCTTGCACATGAGGGCATGGGTCTGGGTTTGGTAATGCCCAATGCACACACCCGGACTTGCACAGCCCAGCTCCATTGAGAGGTGGACACCCGGCTTATGCCCCAGTAGCACTGCAGACTCATGCAGTCCCCAGCAGGACCCCCACCCCTGGCCCTTATGGCTAGCCTCCCCCACATGCCAGCACCCCCCCATTCCATCCATGCCTGGTGTCTGAACTCCAGGACCATTGGCACATGACAGTCCCATCACCATCGTATGGCATGCTGCCCCACCATCACCACCAGTCAGCCTCATCCCCCATACCCAAGATAGTAGCAGCACATGGCCAGTGGCAACCTCTCTCACTCAGCCACCAGCCATCCAAGTGATGCTGGGTGCATGCTGCCCATATGTAGGCAGTGCACTTCCAGCATCAGTTGGATGGCTGGTGGCCAAGGAGGTGAGAGGAAGGCTGTGCCACTGGCCATCCCATGCTACGGCTACTACACTCAGGTATGGGGGATGGAGGGGTGGGTTGGCTGTGCCGAGAGGGCTGCATTCCCAGGCTGGTGCCCCTATATGTGTGCACATGGAGTGGGGTGGATTGGCCAGGCACACAGGAGTGATGTGGTGGGTGGCACTGGGTGGTCCATGGGGATGGGAGCTGGGATTCTGATGGTGGGTGATGGTGGGCTTCCACGTCTGGGTGGTGGTCTGTGTGCACGGAGCATGCAGCACACTTATGGCAGGGTTCTTCCTGGTGTACCCTGTGCCCCCTACACACACCCGCGGGCAGCACTACTCGCCTTAGTGCATGGCATGTTGTGCTGAAAAGCTCCCTGCCTGCCCCAGTGCATTGCTGTCCTCGCAGCCAGGGATCAGGTGTGTAGGGGCTGCACACTCCATTTTGTGCATCCCGTGCAGGGGACACAATGGGCGTGGGGTGGCTACGTGCTGCGGATGTGTGGCCTGTAGCCACTCTGCACATTTGTGCATAGGCCCCAATACAGTGAAGCCCCCCAGGATGAAGCACAGTGCTGCAGAATTCTGCAGTAGAGTTACAGCAGCAAACAATGCAATTTCAATGGGAGTTAATCCCTTTTGTCATGCAGTAAACCTGTGACACTGCGCTTCATCCTAGTGGGCTTCACTGTATGTTTATTTTTAATGGTGATTATTATTTACAAATAAAGTGAACAGTGATGGGGGCACCATTTATCCCCAAATATGTAAATGTTTATTTGGTCCAATGGGAAAACAATATGCACTGTCTACACAAAATCCACTTCCTGAGTATGTACATAGTTATAATTGCTTTATTGATGACATACTGCTTACATGGAGCGGGCCATTGATTGCTCTTTTTTGTTTTTTGAACTTTCTTTATCCACTGCCTTTCTCTGGCTCCTTAGACCTCTCTCAGGTGAGGCCACTCAGAGCTGCTTTGTCCTGCCTCACCTGAAGTCCTTCTGGATCTGGTCCCTGCCTAGCGGGGAGACTTCCCCCAACTCCTCCGACAACCCTGCCCCCAGGCTCTGACCCCCCTGAGATGGGACCATCATACTCTTTCAGTACTCTATCTATAATTTAGAAGGGCAGCTAGAGAGATGGAGAGAGAGAGAGAGAGAGACATAGACCAGCCAGGATGGATCCGGCATCGGGTGTGGGGGCAGTCCACTTAGCCAACCATCTCCTGTTTGAGTGCCAGGGAGTTTTCCTCATTACAGTTTCCTGGGAGATACAGACATGCACTGACACCCAGCACACAACAGAAGCGCTTCTGCACCCATGCATAAGGCGTCCGCTGCCACCTCTGACCCAGAAGAGCATGCCACAAGTTGCACCACCCCCGGCCACCACCAGGGCCATTAACTGTGCATTTAATGCACCCACCCGGCCCAAGGAGAGGAGAGCAGTCCTCCGGACACTCAATCTTCTCCTGCCCCTGCCAACCCCCGATGGCCCGAATTTTCTTCTGAACCCAGGTCACCGGTGTCGTGCGAGGTGTGGCATCCAGCGCCTCAACCCTCAGTGCCACCGGGTCGGACCATTGAATGTTCTGACAGAATTTGTAGAGTTTTTGGACTCAACCAATCAGATTTTCAAATTCACTGTTATGTCAGACTGTGAAAAAATCTGTTTTTTGGATCTTAATTTAAAGAAAGGGGAAAATGGAGAAATTGAAACAAGTTTATATAGGAAAAGAACTGATAGGTACGTCCTTTAAGAATTTAATAGTTACCACCCAAGACACATGGTAACTAATATTCCTATGGGTCAATATATGAGACTTAAAAGAAACACAAGTGCCCCTTTACAGTATGAACAGGATGTACAGTTTTTAAATGATCGCTTTGCACAAAGGGGTTATAATCAGGAATGTATAGAGGGGGCAAAAGAGACACTGGATGAGGTGGAACATGTTGTTTTATTAGAAACCAGAAATAAAGAAAATAAATCAAATGCCTTAAGTTTTGTATCTACTTTTACCCCACAGAGTTATAAAGTAAGGGACATCTTGATGAACAATTGGCACATACTCCAGATTGAACCAAAATTGAGAACTGTTTCAAGTAATCCTCCATGGATGGTATACAGGCGAGGCAAGAATACTGGAGACTGTAATACACACAGCTTATATAAAGGAATGGATACATAGATACATAGAAATGGTCAGCAGATAAGGACAGCCAGGCCCAGACAGTCTGTTCATTTTATTGCTTGTAAAAGTGGCCCATGATTCTACATGGTCATAAGCTGTAGCCTTACATTCCCATCACTAGTGTTCCTTTATTCCTGTCCCATGCATGTTTAAATCCTGCTGCCATACGTGCAGCCACTACCTCCTGGGGCAGCCTATTCTATGTATCCGCTACCCTCTCAGTGAAAAAGAACTTCTGCACATTTCCTCTTAATCGGCCTCCCTCTAGTCACTTGTCATGTCCTCTGGTCCTGGCATTCTTTTTGAACTGGAAGATAGTTTCTCCTTTAACCTTGTTTATTCCTTGAGGTAGTTGAATGTCTCAGTCATATCGCCCCTCTCCCTCCTTTGCTCCAGGGTGTACATATTGAGGTCCCTCACTCTCTCCTCATAAGGCTTTTGCTGTAACCCTCTGACCATCTTCGTCACCCACCTCTGCACCGCTTCCATCCTGTTGATGTCTTTATGAAGGTGTGTCCTCCAGAACTGCACACAGTACTCCTGATGAGATGGAAAGAATATTTCAAGTCCCTTGCCAGCAGAAACCTTTACATATGGAAACTACACTTTTTGCCAGCATATAAAGCGAGGTATGACTTTTTCACATCCTATAACAGGAAAGTCATTTGACAACAGATATTTCATTAACTACACTACAATGAATATTGTTTATGTGGCAGCCTGCAATTGCAGTGTGTTTTATGTTGGAAAAAACTAAAAGACAATTTAAGGTGAGAATCGCTGAACATTTGAGAAGCACTGCCAAACAAGGCAAATCAAATGCTCTAGCTATGCATACTTTACATAACGGACAAGGACATGTGTTCAGATTTTAAGGTTTGGAAAAAGTCATTCTGGGCATCAGGGGAGGTGACTTAGATAACAAGTTATTGCAGCATGAAAGCAAGTAGCAGTACATTTTGAGGGTGAATGGGGTTGGAGCTGTAAATGCAGCATTTAGCTTAGTAACTTTTCTAAAACAAAAAAGTAAATTTATTTATATTATCATAACTGTTTCCTAAGATGTTTCTGCACTAAGTACTGTATGTATTTATTGATTTAGAATATATGTATTTATTTATTTATTTATTTTATTTAATTTTTGTTGACCAGGTAAGTGCACTAGACATATCCTGCCTATTTTCAGGCACGACCCAGAGGAGGGGGATACAGATGAATGCCAACTGACCTTGAACCAGATTAAGCTGTTGTATTGTCTTGTATTGTTATGTTATTATGTTATGTTATTGTTATGTATATTATATTTGTTATGTTATGTTATTGTATATGTATTGTTAAAAGGGATGTGTTGTTTGTATATTGTGATGTGGCTATTTTTAACTGTTTAAATAACTACGCTGTCTTTAAGTAGGTGCCTTAAAAGGTAATACCTCTGCACCAGTAAGCCACACCTTGAAAATGTGTCAAGAGAAACATGAAATATTGGCACACTTGAGGGTGGACATGCTGTGTGTCATTTAATCTTTTTAATAAATTTGCATGTTTTTTACATCGTGCACCTACAGTATCGTTTGCAAGGTGATCAGTTTGTTTGCTGTGCAGCCGACTCTTTTTGGCAAGTGCTTGTGCCCAACCACTCAATGCATGACGTTATCTCAGCACAACACAAGCCCTGTTGTGCATTATTGCCTAAATATACAGTAGTGTGTAACACAGTACATCATTTGGACAATCACAAAACTGTTTGAATCATCATTCACTTGGTGTTAGATGGATTATGACTTTGTATTTTCCCTGATGTAAACTGATACAATATTTTGCATTAAAGAATACTAGAAACTAATCTCAGTTTTTATATTCAGTTTTTTTAATTTTACTGGAGGCTCCAGAGAAAGATGCATACATTTTCTGACTTGATTTAATTTGCTATCACCACTCTAAACGTTGTTAACATTTCCTGGTATTCTTCCATACCTTTATAACCCCAATCTTTTCATCATTGATTTTTGTCTCCATACTCTTTACAGAACAGGTTCAGGCTGTCTGACAATTTAATTTCCTGCACACAGTTATAGTCTTGTTAAATATACATTTGACTCTCCAGTACAGATTCTCTGCTTGAAGCTATTGCATGCTGTTAATGACTTTTTGTAGTTCGTTCTGCTATTAGTAACCTTTCCTGGTACTTTGTTATGTCTGAAATATATTTTTTGCTTTACAATTATGAAATTAAAGTACTGTAATTTGTTCCGGCACATAATATCACAAGGCGGGATACACTGCCAAGTAGAATGAAACCAACATGTCAAAAGGTACCATAGCATCTCCTTAGGGGTCTGTTTAAAAGTTTTCATAAATTCTTAGGTTTTTCCACTTACTGTATTTCCATGTTCTGCTTGTTCGTCTCTAGATGCAAGAAAAGACAGAAAATATAGTAAGGAAGAAAAGGAATAAAAATTATACCTGGCCCTGACCTGCATACACTTTAGAGCGTTGATAAACTGAGAGGAAGTTAAACCACCCCTATTCAATAGTATACATTGTTTTTGTATACACAATGTTTATTTTTTTAATACTGCATTAACATTAGTGGGGTCCATCCATTTGCCATGCTACTGTCAGAGAAGTCCTTTTTCCTTTGTTTCCCTTGATCTTGAGAAAAATCTTGGCTAAAAATTGTTTTACTTTCTTCTGAACATTTGCTGGGGTGTGAAAGTCAGGGTGCATAGTGTTCACACATTGCTTTGGTCTACTTCTTATTTGCTGTATAAGCCTTAAGGCATGGAATGTGCACCAGTGGGGTGGAATACAGGAAAAAGAAACTGGGTGGTAAACATTGGTGGCCATTAGGACGATGACACTGCCATGCTTTCACTGACCAACTGGGATGATCATGCTGTTGTGTCTCTTTCCCCGTTCTCTGTCTGGAGAATTGTACCCAACTCTGCTCCTGACTGGTTAGCCCAGTCCAGAGGAGCAAGTCCAGGCTAGTGTGCAAAGTTAGCTCAAGCAGTGATATCTGCGGGCCAGAGAAGACCATTCCTGCAGATATGAGGATCGGGTCTTGTGAGTTTACCATTGGTCTGAGATACAGTATCCTTTAATGCTGATGGTACAATGAAGGATACATCTTATATCATGTTTCTTTGTGATGTCTTTGAACAGGTTATGGCTTGCAGCAATCTGGGACCAGTCCTTTTGACAATCTGCTTGTTTTTGTGACATCCTAACTCAGTTCTCTGTCCTTTCCTAAAAATAAAAAAAATAGGAAAATGAAGTAAGCAGAGGCTGAGAGTTAAAGAAAAGGAGGCAAGAATATTTTTCTCATTTAGGTAGAAAAGGGAGTGACATGTCGCAGAAAAAAATAAGCATCTGTCAGTGCTGAATGTTTGCTTGCTTGTATTTGCCATGCAGGTGTTTGGCATTGATAATGCACAGATGATAATTAACAACTCAATAACATGCATAATTGGGAAATGAAGAGGTTCACATATAATGTTGTTGTTTTCTTAGACTGTGATCTTGATTTTACAAAATGCTATTTGTTTTTGCCCCAGCATATGAACATGACAGGTGTCATTAGTAACATGCCCAAAACTAAGGCACAATGTAACTTTATCTGTTTTCAGCTGGGATGCATGGCAAGTCACTGGAAATCAAGACTATCCCAGTAAAATCAGGACAGATTGTAAATCCTATGACTTAGTGAAGACATAGGTAGGCATGTATCATTTTGACTTAGTTTCAAATCTGTGCGATGAATTCTTGATTTGTATCACAAAGCATGATGTAAATCAAACCCAATTCTTCAGTTATTTGTTTCTCTGCCTTTGTGCTGTCCTGCCACTAGCATTTGACTGACCGACCCCCAGCCCTGTAACCCAGCCTCTCCAAGGTGTACCTCACTCCTGCTTGCCCTCTGTAAAAGGAACTTGCTGAAATTACCCAGCTGCTAATGTGAAGCCTGTGGGGGGGGAGGGGGGCTGGCATCATTCTGCAGCTGGAGAGTTTCCACTTTTTCACCCCAGTACCCACTGCATATGCAATGGACAGAATGTGCATACCCTACCTCCGTGGAGATGCTGACAACGTCCTGTGTGTGGGGTCCCTCCACTGCATGACCTCGCTGTGCTGCTGCACAAATTCTTCCAGGCAGCAGACAAGCAGCAGGATGCTGTCATCCTTTCCTCCCCAAGAGAGGACAGCTGTCCTGAGGATAGTAAATCCTCCCTCTTCCAGCCGATTCCCTAGTGACACACGTCCTATTCCGAACCTGGGTGACTGGCATGGCAGGAGGTGAGGTGTCCTGTGCATCAGGCCCTCCACTCCACTAGGCAAGCCCAGGACCCAATTCTTAAATGCAAGATCTGCATCTTTGTAGCACCACCTACTGATATGTGACCATGTTGAGCCAAGTTCAATGGACATGATGGTCACAAACGTGTTCAGAAGCGTGGTAGCCTCACACTAGCAATCACAGCTTTTGGGGATCAGTTATCCTCCCCATCTAATAAAATTGCTACTGACAGGTGGTATGAAAGGGGCTCAGTGCTTTGACCATGAAGAGAGGTGCCATCAGGGGAAGCACTGTTTGCTGGAGTACATCACAAAGGACTTTCAAAACCACTTGGACTGGAGTTAGTAAGGGTGGGTTAACTAAACAACCATGAACACAAAGTGGTGTAGGACATGGGAAAGGGGTAGGGCTTGAGCACCTGGACCACAGACATGAACTTCTGGAACCACAGACTCACTGTGAATTAAAGGAAGGGAGGCCACATCCAGGCAGCATGTCCATTAATGATGACATGGTGCCATGCAACTGACTGTAGGCCAGAATCACTAACCAACATTTTTAGCAGGCACAAACCCAATCACTGACCAACACTGTACCTGTAACAAACCATATGGACAAATGAGTTATGATGTGACTAACAACATGCCCCAGCTTTGTGTGTAGCACAAAATAGTGGTAGCAAAATGTGTCACCAGTGTTGGCATTCTGGAGGGGGGTGTGTGTGGCTTGCCAGGGCTCAGTTCCCAAAGCTCTGAAGTGAGTCCCTGTAGCTCATGTATCAATCCCATTGACTTATAATGGGAAGTGGGGCTCAGTTTAACAATTGGGCTCTGTGGGCCCCCATACTGTAGCTCCAAGTTCACATCTAACACTGGACTGCCCCTCACCCCACACAACTGAGAATGGGGTCCCAGGTTGCCTGTGACTCAAAGTCTCAACTAAATTATGAAAGCTGCTACACATCCTAATATAAAATATAAACAGTTTAATGCAGCGGCACAGAATTACACAGCTGGACAGCTATAGAGAACAGAACCCCCTGCAGCATTGTGTAGAGCAGCATGGGAGAGTGGAAAGGTTAGTTAAAAGGAAATAGATGCAAAAATGAATACAAAAGAGGCCAGTGGATTCCAAGAGGAGAGAGGGTTGAGATGGTGATGGAAGGTGTTTACTTTGCAAAACTTCCTTTCCTGGGGAGGGAGTATTATTTTCCTTATCCAGCGGCTCATGCTGCACCACGCTGACTGCTCTCCTCATTCTATTTACTAGACGTCCCCTTCTGGAGACTGCGTATCATGTCTCTGGGGTAGGGATGGATTTATGGATTGTGTATCTAATTCATCTTTGTGGGGGGGGGGAGTGGGGCTACGAGTACCAGTTAGCTGTAGGCACATTGTAATTCGGACTGAGGGGAAAGTCAGAGAAATTTTTTTTTGTAAATATCATTTTTATTGAACAAAAAACCTTTCCATGTCTGCAACATCATATAGTATGCAAAATAAAGTGATAGATAATTAAATTCAGTGTGTCCCTGAGTCATTATTACAAATCATTAGTTAGTTATACAGTGCCATCTTTTAGGATAATTCCTCCTACCCCTAAGTGACAGTGTGGGGGAAGGAATGTTACTCGAGATACAGTAGTTATCACTAAGGCCGTGCATAACCATTCAGTACTGACATTCCAGGTAATATCAAATGACCTAGTGTGGTGGTGGGGGAGTGGCTATTGGTTGTCTGCAGCACTGTGAGCACGAAACAGGCTTCCACACAGCAATCCTAAGAATCAGTGATGTATGTAGGAGGCAGGCATGCTCACTGTGCACATTTCTGTGCACTATTTACAGGCACCTGTTCAAAACTAAATTCTTTTGTAGTGCCACCGCTGGAGATGTGTGTGTACATTCAGGGCAGGAGAGAAGCAGACCAAGCATGATGCTGCTCAGCTTCATGCGGATGAAAGCATTGAGGCGCTGTCTCGCTGGAGTGCTTCAGTCCTTTCAACTATGAGAGGTTTCCACCCAGCAAGCAGTGACTAGTGTCATGATCAGTCTTGTTCATGATTAGCTTATCACTGTCAAGCCCTCTGAAGCCTGAGTAGCACTGGACCCAACAGTGACACACCTCTGAAATGCCATTCTTAGTAAAAAAAATCTTTGCTGCACATGCATTCGCATACAAGCATAATGGGCCCTATTCACCAATGGGCAGAGTGGCTACGTGCCATATATCTCGGATGCGTACCCACTCCACACCCAGTGTGCCCTCCACACAGGATGTACTAACGGGGGTGTGCAGCCCCAATGCACCCTATCCCCCTGGTCCGCGGACAGCACCATGCCGGGGGCAGGCTTGGGGCATGCCAGCACTATGCACCATGCACAAAGGCACGTAGTTCAGGCCATGGGGGTGTGAAGGGGTGCAGGATATGCTAGGGAGAACCCTGCCATGAGCCCCTACACACACAGTGCACACATTGTGTCTCCTCCCTGACAAGATGGACAGTCTACTCACCCACTGAGACCACTGTGGCCGAACCCCCTATGGCCACCCAGCGCCACCTGCCCCAGCACTCATCAATGCGTTGCCCCTACCACACCCCCCCAACACACACCCCACACAGGGGCACCAGCCCAAGGATGCTGCCCCTCCTGGAAGGCATAACAGGCCCACCTCTGCCACTGGCTCCTCTGGGCATTTTGAGGGGTACAGTGCCCCCTGGCACTGCCAACAGACCCCTCAACCCGTCCCTGTGCACCACTCTAGTGCAACATCTTAGGAGGGCTGATGACTATTTTTTTTAACTAGGAGAGACACACTAAGCTGAAGCTTGTTTACAGGTGCGACCTGGGAGCACAAGGAAGTTAAGTGACTTGCTCAGGGCCACACAGTATGTAAGTTGGGGCTGTGGGATTCAAACCCATGTATCCAAGTTTGTAGCTCAGAGCCTTAAACCACTGTGCTATATGTCCTCCTCTCACCTCCACAGCTGCCGGCCACTGGACATCCGTGGGGTGTGCTGCAAATGCATGACCCGCTGCATAGGGGAGCCACTGAGTGATCTGGTCCAGGCCGACTGGATGCCTGGCCGGGTCCGCGACCCTGCCCCTGTCCACCCTGTGGAGTCTTACAGGCTGGGGGGGTGGGGCCACAGATAGGTGGTAGCCAATGTTGAATTCCACTGGCATGCACCTGTCTGCAGGTGCAGACCATCGCGAACGGGATACACACTTCCGGTACATAATTCCCTCCCACTGGTGCATATGGCCCAATAAAAGTAAATTATTATAGTGTGTACTGGCCTACCATACATCAGGAATACAAAGAGACTAATGGGGAGGAATCACTTTCAAAACAAAATCAAAGTTCCAGCAGTACTAACTAGTATCAAGCTGTCCCAAACAGAAGCAGAACTGCACAGGAAATGAGATGTGGCATCTCAGATACTGTAGGTTATGCTTTGCAGATAAATTGCTTGTAAATCACTTTGGGATACAGTACAGTATATGAAGAGTTCTATATAAACTGAAATTCTATATTGCTCTACAATTTACACTCTGCAAGTTTTATAGTGTGTAAACTGCAGAGCAGTATAAAGTATACAGTTTATAGTTCACACACTACAAGTATTTAAAGTACCAATGATACTGAGAGATACATAACTTATCCTTCTCACTTTGCCTTAACTTCTTAACTGTTTGAGTGCTAATTATGTTTGAACGTATGCAGATTCAGGATGTGTGTATACTCCCACAGTACTGTAAGGGCCAAACCTCCTCAACACTATTTTTCAGATGTTTACTCTGATCCATTTTCTGGATTGTAGAACAATACTGAGTGTCAGTTAGCTTGATCAGCAACAGAGGACAGCAGTGAACAATCTGCTTGTGTAATCACTGCCAGCCTCATGAGGCCAAAACAGTATTTTACAATGTACAAACTCCTGCAATATAACTTCCAGACAATGTATGACACACCCATTACAGTCTGTATGCCATGCCAGAGAAACTTAGACAAAGGCAGTTTGAAAAAGAGTCATACGTAGAATGCATAAACAATATAAGAAGACAGATATTTTCCAGTTTGCTTCATTTTTTTAAACCTCTTCCAGTAATACACATGCATATTAAAACCTAAAACCCAGTACAAAGCGTCATGGGTATGCAATTCCTTGGGGAGGAGGTAAGCTGAATGGAATGTGTGTCACAAAAATGTGAATTCTATACTGTTCTACAGCATATGCACTACCATTAACAAAAGTACCAAGATGCTAAGAAATAGTGTGAGAACAACTCATTTGGGCTGTATCAGCTTCTAGTGAGTTTTGTCTGAATCACTTCTCCAGCTGCAAACAGCTGATTATACCAGGAAAATATCTCTGACCTGCTCAGGGACATGGAAGGTCAAACACAGTAATATTTGGTAGCATGCACTTTGGATGGCACACTTTAAACAGAAAATGTACCTTTGCAAAAGGGATGCTCTGCCACTGGCTACTTTACACAGTTTGCTACCCCTGGCACCTATAACTGGGCACAAACTTCAGGAACATTTAGACAATTGGTACCATCCCTAGTTTTGGGAATGTATACCAGGCTCACTACTCTAGAGATCAAAGGGATGGGGGTGTACAAAAGCAATATGACCTATTAAGTAATTACAATAACCAGGTCCTGAGGAGAGAACCTTTTTCTAGGACTATGCTAGATCTATACTTCAGGAGGGGTACCCAGTAACTCCACACAGAAAGCAATAACATAACTGTCCAGACCAAAGTTGGGGTTCTAGAGTGTGACTTTATTCCAAACGATGTCCTCTAAAGCAAGGGTGGATCCCCAATACACATTGTGGCACTAGGAACTTGCAGAACATCAAATTGACTGTATCTGACAGAAAACTCTTTGAATTCCCACACTGTAGGACATAGAACATCTTGCACTTGTATTCCCATATAGCATAGAGCATATGACATTTCTTCCAGTGGCACTGGCCACAACTGAATGCACGTTTACTGACAGAACACTTGCACCTTGTATTCCCATATAGCATAGGGCATAGGACATTGCTTACAGTGGCACTGGCCACAACTAAAACACCTTTACTGACAGAACTCTTGTACTTTGTTTCCCACATGTCACAGGACATTGAACATTACTTCTTGTGGCACTGGCCACAACTGAACATACATTTTGCTAATAACTAGCACAACCCACGTCAGGGGGTAAAATCCTCTTCAGACATTGGCCTTATGTCTAAAGTAACCAGGCATGCTTACTGAACCTGTTAGTCCTGAACTGGTTACTCTAGATGGGGGTCTGCCCACCCTTTGCTCCCAAATCCATACTCCGCTATTATTTCAGAGTTACACCTTATACATTAGAAAATACACTTTGGAAAATGCTTAATTGAATGAAGCTTTGGCATCCAGTATTTAAATCACTACACTGGTAGTGGAAAAACTAAAGTCCCGAACAATGTCAATGTGATACAGTCATACCTCTGGGCATCACACACTTCAGCCAACTTTAAATTAGTACAGTCTCAAACTTCTGAATTTCACAGAAAAGTTGTGCATTTCCCTTTTAGCCAGAGAACACAACAGCACAGTCACTTGCTTTCTGCAGCAAAAGTCAGATCCTACTCACTGTTATACATTTCAAGCAGCTTCAAAACATCCTGGATCAAAAAGGGGATTGCCCCTTGGATCCATCCACTAGCAGTCCTTTTCACCCCTCCAGGGATGATAATCCGGAGACCCTGTTGTAGACAATGGTTTCCACCACTTCTCTTGGCAAACAGGAGAATACCAGGACTAGGGTGAGAATGCAGGGCCCTCACTTAGAACCCTCAGCTGAGCAGTTCTCACTCCTCTCACTTCCAGCTACAGACTCACACTGACTCCCTCTCAAGATTCTGAACTCTCTTCTTACAGCTGGCTAAGGCTTATGCTGCTGCAAGAGTTCCAGATGAGCTCATCCCTTCCATCTCAGCTGAAGCCAAGTAAACAGAAGGGTGAACAGGTGAAAACCCCATTTAACTAGTTAATCACCAGCTGCCCTCTCCCTGCCTAGCACTGATACTGAGGGGATTCTAGTAACCCCAGGGGGGCTGGGTGGTTACACTCAGTTACTGGGAAGGAAAATAAAGCAATTTGAACAGATAGATTACTTATAGAATAAATTCACACTAGTCTCACACTAGGATCTGTATTTACTTGCCAAATAACTTGATAGAAACATTCACTAAGACTGTTCTTTCCTCACCCAGATAAACTAGCTATGGGAGCAGGGCTCTCCTTCCTACTGTATGAGTATTGGCCAACACTCACCAACAGACAGACCCCAGGTCCTCTACAGAGGATGCAGGAAATCAGTCAGACAGTTGAGTTTAAAACTCTCCTATTTATGTACTCATGGCAGTAGGATGGGACCTCTCGCTATACTGACAGCTATCTTCAGAATTCCCCACCCATGTGAGTGCGTAGTGCATGTGTGTATTTGTGTGTGCGCGCATGTGTATGTTTCATAGAATCATCAAAATGTGATGGCAGAAAAGGACTCTCTTGGCCCATTGAGTCTGCCCCTTTCCTCCCTCCATACTTGCCCTACTCACCCACATAGGCAGAGGAGCGGTTCAAAAACTGGGGGGTGAGAATGAATTACATCACGACATGACAGTTTCACAGTCCCAGAAGTCATGTTATCAATACTGTGGGAAGGTGATACTACCATTAATAGTTCATGGTATACTATTGTTTTCTGCTCTTTTAACCAGTTCTGAGGGGTGTTTTTTTATCTCTGCCATCCCACCCTAAATATAGTAGTAAGAAATATGTGTCACAACCCCACTCAGCAAGTCAGGCCCTCTGCTCCCACAGTGCCAACCTCCAAGCGCAGTCTTGTGAACAGTTAACAGAACAGGGTAACCCTCCTGTCTGATTTGTGGGTTCAAATCAACCTTTGGTCTCAAGTTCTGGAGGGATTCACACTGTGAACCTCTTGCTAGCATACCCAATGTACAGGCTTAGATAATTCTGCTCTTCGGGGGATGCCAGATATCTTTTGACAATGGGCACCTAACCAGGTGTACACAATGAACCCTTAAAAACCTCTATGAAAGACCGTAGGAAAAATTCGTACCTTTTCCCAGTTTGGGAACACCAGTAAGCGTTGTACAGTGTTAGCTTTAACCATATATGCATCACTTGTCAAGAAAATAAAAAGAATTTCAAAGGCACACCAAGTAGTCTCTAAAGTAGAGGTTTACTTAAAAAATAGATAAAAATGTAAAATGTAAATACAGAACCATATATCACAGAAACATACAATCACTTAAAATAATAAGGTTTTAAATACAACAAAATCTCCTACCACAATGCCCTTAGACTTGTCAAATCTAATGTATTATTTTAACAGTGCCTGATGTTGCTTTTTCAAGGTCCAAACATGTGTGTCAAAAGGGAATACAGACTACAGTTTTAAAACTGTCTTTGCCAACCTCCTTGCATGAGGTCACCTAGCTCCTCCCTGTCAGAATATAAATATTATACAACCAGGATGTCATCACTCAGAAGGTAAATTAAATAAGGTTAATTTCTAAGTCCTTCTTTCATTCATGAGCAACATCTTGCTTTTACAGACATCAGAGGAACATTTATGACTTTGCACCAGTGTAACATAACCTGGTTTTCCTCCTCTAAACGTCATAAAATGGATATTTTCTATCCTGTCAGCTGGCAAGCTACAATTAAGCTAGATAAACAGGAGATCCTTAATTTAGGTATCTTCTAGCCTGTAATTATCTTCTGGCTTTCATCTTTTAGCTGGGACCTTGGGAGGGTCATCCCACAGGCTGTCTCAGCATGTCTCAAGAGAGACACTCAATAACACATTTTTATATTACAAAAATCATACAGCGATCAGAACCAGCTGTCCAAGTGTCACAATCCTCCCCACCTAGACTGAATTTGGGGGCTGTATCCCCTGCATAGGATGAGCTTCCCAAATTAGTTCACTTCTTGTAGATGAGAGACAGCCCATCTGACTTCTGATTTTTTGCTCCAGCCCTATGTAGAATTGTCATGTCATACCCTTGCAAAGTAAGACTCCATCCAATAAGACAATCTACCATTGTTTTTTCCCATCTGCGTCAGCCAAACCAGGAGGTCTGTACCACAAAATGCTGCCCATATAAGTATGGCTCTAACTTCTTTAGGGCCCACACTATGGCAAGACACTCCTTTTCCACAGTGGATTATGCCTGCTCCCTGGGAAGTAACGTTTTACTCAGATATGCTACAGGGTGAGCTTTCCCTTTGCTGGATGTCTGACTCAGTACTGACCCAATAGCCACATCTGAGGTGTCAGTCTGAACTATAAAGTGTTTGCTATAGTCAGGACTTGACAAAACAGGAGCACTGCACAGTGCCTCCTTCAGTCTGGTAAAGGCTTCTTCACAGGCTGGTCCCCAGGTAATTTTCTTTGGCATCCTTTTCTTTACCAGGTCAGATAGGGGAGCAGCCAGTGTACTGTAATTGGGTACAAATTTTCTATAGTACCCTGCTGTCCCAAGAAGACTCCTGACCTGCTTCTGCATTTCTGGTCTGGGCCATGCCTAGATTACCTCTATTTTTATTTGGTTAGGACAGAGCTGTCCCCGGCCTACCACATGCCCAAGGTATGCCACTTCTCCCTTGGCCACCTGGCACTTCCCAGCTTTGACAGTGAGCTCGGCCCTCTGTACCTTTGGAAAGTGGCTGGGGCGTTCTTTGTTCCAAAAGGTATTACTTTAAATTCAAATAAGCCTATCGGAGTGATGAAGTCCAACCTCTCCCTAGCTCTGTCCGTCAACTCTACCTGCCAATACCCCTTGGTCAGGTCAATGGTCGTAAGGTAGGTCAACCCTTCCAACTTGTCCAGGAGTTCATCCGTCCAGGGCATCGGGTGGGCATTTGACTTCATGACTGCATTCAGTCCATGATAGTCCACACAGAAATGGGTAGAGCCATTTGGCTTGGGCACAAGGACTTTGGGTGAGGCCCGTGGCTGTGGGATCTCTGGATTACCCCTAAATCCAGCATCTCCTCCACTTCACTCCTAATGTCCTTTTGGACAGCCTCTGACACCCAATAAGCTATCCACTGTATGGGTGTCTGTGTCCCTGTCTCCACATCGTGAGTCACTAGGGGGGTTAGTCCAGGCTTGGCGTTAAACAATGGGACAAAGTCTTCTAAAATCTCCCTTACTTCCTGGATCTGGTCTGGGGCCAGCTGGGGAGACAATTTTACTGCCTCCACAGAGGACTCCCACTTGCTTTCTTCCTGCAAGTCCAGAAGGGGGTCTCCTTCATCCATCCCCTTCCCAGGACTAGACACTGCAAACACCATGACAGCCCTATTTGCATATGGCTTCTTCATGTTGACATGGCACATCCATTCTGTCTATCTTCTGTCAGGCAACTCTATAATGTAGTTCACATAATTTACCTTCCTAACTACTTTGTATGGTATTGCCCACTCAGCTTGCAGCTGGTCTTTCCAGACCGGAATAAGGACCATGACTTCCTGACCCACTATGTACGAGCAAGCTCTGGCTCTACGGTCATACCACACTTTTTGTTTCTGTTGGGCAGCTGCCAGGTTGCTCTGGGCTGTCCCCATAAGCTTCTTCAGTCTTTCCCTAAACCTAAGGATGTAATCCACAATGGGCATATCCTGGGTGGCGTGCTTGCATTCCCAGTCCTCCCAGATCAAGTCTAGGAGCCTACGTACCCAGCGTCCATATAAGAGTTCGAAGGGGGAAAATCCTGTTGACTCTTGGGGCACCTCCCTGTATGCAAACAACAGGTGTGGAAGGTATTTCTCTCACTTCCTCCCATGCTGTTCAGCAAACGCCCGGAGCATTGACTTCAGGGTACCATTGAATCTTTCCACAAGCCCACTGGCTTGTGGGTGATATGGTGTCATGCATCTCTGTACCACCCCACACTTCTCCCACAAACATTTCATCAGGTCCAACATGAAGGAACCCCCTCGATCGGTGATAACCTCCTGCGGGAACCCAACACGGGAGAAAATCCCAAGTAAGGCATCTGCCACTTTGTCTGTCCTCAGTGAGGATAGGGCAACTGCCTCTGGGTACTGGGTGGCGTGATCCACCACAGTCAGGATGAATCTCTTCCCTGAGGAGCTGCCGGTATTTAAAGGCCCCACAATATCCATTCCTACACTGTGGAATGGCTCCTCCACTATGGGCAATGGAATCAGGGCAGCTTGGGTCTTCTTGCCCACCTTCCCTATTTCTTGGCACCGGTGACAAGAGCTGCAATACTCCTTCACCTGCTGGATGAAGTTAGGCCAGTAGAAATTCTGGGCCAACCGCTGCATAGTGCGTGAGATTCCCAGATGACCAGACAAGGAAATATCATGTGCAATCTTGAGCAACTGCTCACGATACCCCTGGGGAATGACAAGCTGCCTACCCTCTGTCTGCACAGCCTAACTATACATAAGTCCATTTTCCCAATAAACCTTATGTCTGCTGTCACCTCCCTGTGCTGTGTCAGAGTCTGCCCAAGCCCTCAGCTTCTCTAGACTAGGGTCACTTTTCTGAGCAGCTGCAAACCCCTCACACATTCCCAAGGCATGGGACAGGTCCCCTTCTGTCTCTAAACTAGGGTCTCTAGCATTAGCAACAGGACACTTAGGATCACTGTCAATCCCAACCCTCTGACAATGGATCACACCTCCCTCTTTGGAGTAACTCTCTGTAGCTGTGTGGTTACTTGCTACTGGGGAAATTTCTACCCCCTTTTCATTAATCTCCATATCAGGAGACACAGGCTGGGGAACCAGCCTCCCAGTGGTTTCCACAATGGCTTTTGTGGGGTTCAGGGAACTACAGTTTTCCCTTGCTGCTTGGCTATGGGTAACTGCACATATCATCTCCTGTTTGGGATTGTTGCCCAGGATCACATCCACTGCTAAGGTTTTGGCTATAGCCACCTGTTGCACAGTTCCCCCTGTATCACCCCAGTCTAGAAGAACACTAGTGAGGGACAATGTTTTCTCCTCACCAGTAAAGTCCTGTACAGTGACGTATGTATTGGGTATAAGCTGACCAGGCTCTACTAGATCCCCTTTTACCAATGGCAGGGATGCTCCTGTGTCCCTTAACCCTTGCGTCTGTACACCATTTACCATGACTGGGTGCCTGTGTTCCCCCATATTCACAGGCATGCTTCCAGGGGCACACAAACAACCCACTTCTTTCCTAACCCCCGGTTGTGTATTGCTCGCCTTTTTGGGACACTGTCTGGCAATAAGCCCAGTTTCTTTACACAACCAACATTCATTTCTTTTCTCAGAGAAATTTTTTCTCTGAAATCTGGGTCTAACTGGTTTCGGTGGAGGCAATGAGGGTTTTAGCTGCCCTGAAGGTGTGCTTTTCCCTTTCTGCACTGCCACGCCCGCCTCATTTTCTCTCAGAGCAGGTCTGCTCTTGGCATAGCGATCCGAGAGTTCAGCAACCTCTTGCACTGTTTTGGGATCTCAGTTCTCCAGCCAGGTTTTCAGCTCTGCTGGGCATGCCATGAAAAACAGTTATAACAAAATCACATTTTCAGTTTTATCAACAGAGTTTGCTTCAATTCCTTCCCACCAACATTTTAAAAACTGACATTATTTCATGGCTAGCTCCTCATAGCTCATGTCAGGGCTTCTCATGAGCTTATGGAATTTAGCCCTGTATGATTCAGCAGTTAATTCAAATTTCTTTAACAGTGCAGCTTTTAGTTTGCTGTAATCATTACTGTGCTCATTTTCCTTTTGACTCAATGCATCCCGAGCTTTTCTGGTAAGTAGTGGGGATAGTTGGAAGCTCCAGAACACTCTAGGAATTTTAGCCTAAATACAAACTTTTTCAAAAGAATTTAAAAAGGCATCCATATTCTCCCCCTCTTTAAATTCAGCTATCAATTTAGAATTCAATTTGTAACCCAGTCCTGTAGTCCCAGTTAAACCCAAGCCACTTACCTGCTCTGGTGCTGGTGGTTGGAGTTGTAGCTTCTCCAGTTCATGTTGCCTCTGGTGCTCACAGTCCTCACGGTCCACCTCCCGCTGTTCACAGTCCACCTCTCACCGTTCTCACTCTGCCTCTCTGCATTCTTGCTCCCTCTTCTCCTCTGCAGCTCATTGTTCGCACTCTGCCTCATGGCGTTCTCGGGCCCTCTCCTTCTGGAACTCCAGCTCCATTCTGCGCAACTCAGTTTGCAGCCTGAGTACTTCTGGATCCAGGATACTGGTGACCTTCCCCTGTTGCTGTGGCCCTTCACTGACACTGGCCCTGTTGCCCTCCTCATTGGATCTGGACACTGCACCGGCCGCTAGCCCTGCCACACTCAAGGTCTGGTCCTTTTCAGTCACTGTCTGTGACTCGATGCTCTGGGTATCTGCCACCATCAGGGCATCCACAAGGTTCTATTTGGTGGCTTTCACCTTGAACAGGACTCCTCTGTCCCCGCACAACTGCTTTAAGTAGTCTACAGTGTGCCTGCTGTAGTTGGAAGCCATCTTGATCCCTAATTATGGCTACTCTGACTTGCACTTTAGAAAAAAAAATTAAATGGGTAGGAACTTGCCTGTATGCCAAGTGATATAGTTCTGTCTCCTTTTTATAAAATAAATCACTGCCTTTTTCTTTCTTTGCAAGTGAGCTGACGGTCTCAAGCTGACACACTGAACAATAAAAGCTTGTAATAACAAAATCATCGCACCGCTGCCAACCAATCTGTCACAACCCCACTCAGCAGGTCAGGCCCTCTGGTCCCACAATGCCAACCTCCGAGCGCAGTGTTGTAAACAGTTAACAGAACAGGGTAACCCTCCTGTCTGTTTTGTGGGTTCAAATCAACCTTTGGTCTCAAGTGCTGGAGAGATTCAAACTGTGAACCTCTTGCTAGCATACCCAATGTACAGGCTTAGATAATTCTGCTCTTTGGGGTATGCCAGATATCTTTTGCCTATGGGCACCTAACCAGGTGTACAAAATGAACCCTTAAAAACTCTATGAAAGACCGTAGGAAAAATTTGTACCTTTTCCCAGTTTGGTAAAACCAGTAAGCTTTGCACAGTGTCAGCTTTAACCATATATGCTTCACTTGTCAAGAAAAAAAAGAATTTCAAAGGCACACCAAGTAGTCTCTAAAGTAAAGGTTTACTTAAAAAAATAGATAAAAATGTAAAATGTAAATACAGAACCATATATCACAAAAACATAAAATCAATTAAAATAATAAGGTTTTAAATACAACAAAATCTCCTACCACAGTACCCTTAGACTTGTCTAATCTAATGTATTCTTCTAACAGTGCCTAATGTTGCTTTTTCAGGGTCCAAACATGTGTGTCAAAAGGGAATATAGACTACAGTTTTAAAACTGGCTTTGCCAACCTCCTTGCATGAGGTCACCTAACTCCTCCCTGTCAGAATATAAAAATGATACAACCAGGATGTCATCACTCAGAAGGTAAATTAAATAAGGTTAATTTCTAAGTCCTTCTTTCATCCATGAGTAACATCCTGCTTTTATAGACATCAGAGGAACATTTATGACTTTGCACCAGTGTGACATAACCTGGTTTTCCTCCTCTAAAAATCAAAAAATGGATATTTTCTATCCTGTCAGCTGACAAGCTACAATTAAGCTAGATAAACAGGAGATCCTTTATTTAGGTATCTTCTAGCCTGTAATTATCTCCTGGCTTTCATCTTTTAGCTGGGACCTGGGGGGGGGGGATATCTGACAGGCTGTCTCAGCATGTCTCATGAGTGACACTCAATAATACAATTTTTTTATATTAAAAAAATCATACAGCTGTAAGCCCCCCACCCCTGCCTTTTTGCAAACAACAGGTGGTATGCTGTTTAAATCTGACAGCAGTACCAGGTGGGGACTGGGTTCGGGGAGGAATAGGTTACTCGGCACAAAGGCTAGGTTTGGCTACTCTGCACAGGGGCACCCAAGTAATTCCGAACACAGGAAGCAATAACTGTAATGTCCAGCACCAGAAATGGGATTCTAAAGTGTGGCTTTATTCACATCCAAGCAGAACAAACAAAGCATAGATGGATCCCCATGGGGCTACATTCCTGGTAATGCAGATTAAAAGAATCAAGAACACTTCTTCAATACTTCAGCCCTCAGGCTCTGAACCCACTGGGCACACTTGCATGCTGCTTTGGGTACACAGCCCAAACTTGTACACTGATCTGGGTTTTCCCTGGCTCAGCTCCCTTGCTGGCCATTTGGACACCTTCCATATGTCATGGAAACATTTGCTGGTGGCTCCCTAAACCACCTAAGAGCACCTCAGCTCTATCAGGGGAAACTTCCTTTTAATCCCACGTCTGGGTACTTTTCTCAGGCACTGGCCAAGTACCTGAGAGAAAGTAAAGGTGCCACAGAGCAAATCCATACAGGTGAATTTGGTCACTATGGATGGGGGTCTCCCACCTCTCGCTTCCACAATTCATACCCGGCCATTTCTCTGGACAGTAAACACCTCCTACTGTAAAGCTTGGCAATGTAGAGTAAGGCTAAATGTATGTCACATTTCTTTACTTGTCTTGCTTTCCCTTTGTGCTGGACTTGAACATACTTTTACTTGGCATAGCCCATTGCTCTAGGCCCCCAACTGATTAAGCAGTCCAGTCCCCACTTTACTTCACTCTTTGGTGCTGGACTTGAATCTACTTGAGTTAACTGGCAATGTCTATTACACTAGACCTCCTACAGATTAAGTAGTCCAATCCCCATGTTCCAACAGTTCAGGTGAAAAACATTGGCCATCTGTCAGAGCAAACTCACCCTTGGGTTGCAGGTGCCCCATAGGCGATTCCTCCACAGGAATTTCTCTCTCAGAGCTTCTGGTGCCGTAACACAACTTGAAATAGGCAGCTTCGTCCCTTAGCCAGAACCAGGAGGGTTGCCCCTGGCAGACAGGCAAACCTTTTCCCCCCGTCCCCTCAGGGAGGGGGCACTTGGATCAGTGACAGCGGTCTCCACCACTTCAGCAATAAGTTTCTGTGTTCCTCTTTTGGTGGAAACACACACCTCCCTTACAGTAGCTCTAAAACAGAGCTTAAGGCTGCTCCTCTCTCCAAGTCGGCACACAGACTCTGTTCAAAATCCCCAACATTCTATCCTAACTTCCAACTGCAGCACTCCAGTGTGACTCATGGAGCTGCGAGAGTTCTATGGTGATGTCATCCCTCAGTCTCAGCTGAGACTGAGAACAGAGTGAGGCAGTGTGAAATCCATTTAACTGGAGTTTCATAAGCTGCCTTCCCTGCCTACCACTAGGTCTCTCTGGGAGTCTAGAACCCTGGGCAACAGGGGTTACAGCTTATCAACCAGTTGTCCAAGTGTCACAACATGTACCTTAATTTGTCAGGTTTGTAACTTCTGTGTATGAGCAGAGAGTCGTAGAGTGCTGCAGCTGCAGCCCCACCCCTAAAATACATTTAATGATGACACAAACTAGGGAAGGGGTTTGCAGGTGCTTTATGTAGAAACAGTAGTAACCAGATTGGTGGGGGTTGGGCTCTCTAACCTAGCTGTATTATTTTTGCTGCTAGTTCTACATGTATGGGGTTAATTATTGACCCATACATATAGAACTTCCAGCAAAAGTAATGCAACTTCATTTAGAAAATCCCCTCCCTATATATCCTATTAATATCTACACAGAGCACCTGCAGCCTGTTCCTTACTTGTATCATGATTAAGCTTATTTTACAGGCAGGGCTGCTGCAGCACTCAGCAGCTGCTTGGCTTGTGCATGGTAGTTGCAAGTCAGGCAACTTAAGGTACATATTTCCTTTAAAGCTAGTTCTTTGGGCAGCCAACTCCTTGGTAAGAGTTGCCTGCCAGGAGCATGTCAGCTGCTATCTGAGATACTGTACACACAGGACTCCCACCCCGCACCTCACACAGAATCCCAGAACATCTACAGATTATGTCCCCCTGCTTTCACTACTGGACTCTGCGTTCTCACTGACCAGATCAAATCTAAAGTAAGGTTTTAGTCAAATCAATGGTCATACCAGCAATATACAAAGGATTCTAAGCAATAAAACAGTCTTTCAAGTGTCTAGCTTTTTCCACAGAGTACACTCTGCCCCTTGTCTTCCTAATAAAGATGATTTATAAACAAAATTAGTTGGCTTTATCCCCACCATCCCCCTCATACACAAAAATATCAGAACCATCCAACCTCCTGGCATAACTGTAGAACAGTGGGTCCAAGAAATAGCTTATAGTATGGTGCTTATGCTTCTCTGTAAACGTAACCACTACTTATAATTAGGTTACATTTTCCCATTTTCTTTTCTTTCTTTATAATCCTAATCCTCACTACTACATTAGTCATGTACAGGGTTGCAAAAGCTGCAGAAGCTGTTACTTCTGGACCTATTTGTTCTTCCAAGTTACTCCGGTTCACCAGTTATGCTGCAACCAGCATGGTTACAATGCTATAGCTATGCTATGCATTAACAAGTGTAACATTTTATATGGGTCAGAATTGAAAACTATGTGGCACTTGTCTCAGTCTCCAACTCTGAAATGAACCCTGCAGCCTTTCTTCTTCATTTTGAATCTGCTTTATACTTCCAGCACTGAGCTGGCAGTATAGCCTAGAGGTTAGAGTAAGGAGCTGTAAACAAGTTTGGTACATCCAGCAGCCCTAGGTTTGATTTACACAGCCTTCACATGCATACTGTGTGACCCTGAGCAGTTGCTCCCAGGTAGCATCTGAAAACAGGTCTTGGGCCTAATGGGCCTTACCCAGTTACCAAAGAATAAAAATAAATAACAAAATAAAAGGAGCATCCCATAGGCTCTCATCAGTATTCTTAATATGTTGTTTTTGAACACTCATTAACATAAATTCTGGTGACTAAAACAAACAAGCATGCAGAAGATAGTGCTCCATTACTTTATAGGATGGTGGCTGTACTAAAACCAGGACCGCCTTGTAAATAAGCATCACTCAATGGAGCCTTTTCCAGGTAAAACACACATACACACATACACATACACACACACACACACACACGCACACACGCACACTCTCACACACTGCTGGTTTCATACTTCCTGAGTTCTCACACTCACACTCACACTCTTCGGTGTCCATTTCAGGAAGGCAATTAAGCACTTGACAATTTATAGCCCTTGTCACATTCCATTCCAAGGGAAAGGCTGATTTACACACAACTAGGTTTTCAGACTTTTTTTTTTAATTTCTGAATAATACCAATTCTACCCTATGTATTCAAAGTGAGTTCTTTGCAAAAGCTTAAATTCTTTAAATCTCTAGTTGGTCCAATAAAAGGTATGGGAACAGGTTAGGAAAAAATGTTGCTTTGTGAGCCAGTGGGGGAAGGGTGGGTAGCCATTAGTCTGTATAATTCAGTAAGCTTATCTGACCATGCCCTCCCTGACTTCAAGTGAATGTGTGTGGTGTGTGCCACAGATTTAAGACAAAAGGCAGACTGAAGATAATAGGCTAGTAAATCCTTTATCAGATGTGGGGGGTCAAAATGTACATTTTGACCATTACTTTTGAAAGTGAGGTGTCAGCTGACCCCCCTGAACCCCTGGCTCTGCCGCCTATGCTCACCCAGAGATCCCCCATCCATCCCCTGCTCAGTTGCCTTAATTTTATCCCCCCAGTGTGTACTTTGCTTGTGGGTTATTCCACCCCATGTGCATTACTGTGCATTTTTATGCCATTGAATTTCAGCTGCAATGTTTCCGACCACCCCTCCAGCAACCCGAGATCTTCCCTCTTAGCCTCCACTCCCTCTGGGGTGTCCACCCTATTGCAGATCTTCGTAACATCTGCAAATAAGCAGATCTTCCCCTGCAGCCCCTCCACTATGTTGTGATATAGATGTTAAAAAGGATTGACCCCAGCATTGACCCCTGGGGGAACCCTTTGTCATCACCCCTACCTTCCCGGAATGTACCCCATTTACCATCACCCTCTGGCTTCTACCCATCAGCCAGTTCTCCACCCACCTTGTTATTTTCTGTCCCACCCCCAAACTCTCCAGTTTATTTATAAGCCTGCTCTGGAAAACAGTGTCAAAGGCCTTCCTGAAGTCCAGATGGGCCACGTCCACTGTCCCTCCCTGATCAACCATCCTTGCCACCTTATCGAAGAACTCAATCAGGTTTGTCTGACATGACCTCCCTTGTGTGAAGCCATGCTGATGGATGTCCTGCAACCCACTATCAACCAAGTAGCTGACTACCCTTTCTTTTAATATCGCCTCCATCATCTTACCAACCACTGAGGTGAGGCTGACCTGGTGATAATTGCCCACCTCCTTCCTGCTGCCACTCTTGTGAAGTGGCACCATGTCTGCCCTCTTCCAGTCTTTTGGCACCCACGCTGTATACAGGGACAAGTTAAACAACCTTGCTAGTGGTGCTGCCAGCTCCTCTCTTAGTTCCCAGAGTACCCCAGGATGCAGGGCATCCAGACCCATAACCTTGTCTACCCTCAACCTACCTAATTCCTTTCTGACCCTGTCCTCACTGTTCAGGCTAGGATACACCCTTATGTCATCCCTTTCCCTCTCCCTCCCTTAACACTGATCCTCTTTCTTCCCCTTCCGCCGTGAAGACCAAGCTGAAGTACCTATTTAGTACCTCTGCCTTCTCGAAGTCCCCTTCCACTTGTACTCCCCCCTCTCCCTTCACCCTTACTATCTCCTGCCTGGCCTTCCTTTTCTATCCTATATACCTTTTGTTTGTGTTATTACATCTGCCAGGCAAAATTGTCCTTTTCCAGCTAGCAACAGCTTTGCTGCATGACTGCACCTCTGAAACCTTTCCCTAAGGTTTTATGACATCCTCTGGTCTTATTATCGAAGTGTAGGAACCGTGTCCTTGCAAGCTCCCTCACATTCTTTTATTACTGTGTTTATTTCCTAGCTATTTGGATACCTCTGTGGGAAAAACAGCACTCTCACACCTGGCAATTGTTTTCCCATGTAAGTTTCACAGGATAGCTGCTGGGATATGTGACCTGAATACTATTTTGTTTGCTTCATGCTATTCCAATCATGGAAATAACTTTTATGTGAATAAGCAAAAAAGAAAATAATTACAATAACAAAGAGATTACATTACCATGCCCACCACTGTTTTGCTTCCACCACCTCTTCTGGAAGGCTGTTCCAGGAAGCCATCACTCTTTTTATGAATAAGTACTAACTCACTCCTCTTCTGAATCTAACCCCCTTCAACTTCTTATCATATCTCCTTGTTCTTGAGCTCCTTTTTTTCTGAAAAATACTTCTCTCCTGTACCCTATTTACCCCCATTAGGTAGTTAAACTTCTCTAACATATTCCCCATCCCTCCTCTGTTACAGGGTGTACATATTGATGTCCTTTAGTTTTTCATCATAGGCCTTTGTTGACCCTCTGCCATTTTAGTTGCCCTCCTCTGGATCATCTCCACTCTGTCTATGTCCTTCAGGAGATGAGGTCTCCAGAAATGGACACAGTGCTCTAGGTGGGGTCTTACCACTGATCTTTACAGGGGCAACACCACCTCTTTCTTTCTTCTGGTGATACCCCTCCCTATGCACTCCAGCATCCCACTAGTCCTCCCAACTGTCTTGTCACACTACCTGGCCACCTTTGGGTCATCCAGTATGATCACCTACAGGTCTCTTTCCCACGTGGTGGTCTTCAGCACCACTCCACCCATTTTATTCTCTGCCCTCACAGTTTCTGTGCCCTAAGTGCATTACTTTGCACTTTTTTCACATTGAAACCCAGCTGCCATAGCTTTGACCACTCCTGAAGTTTTCTCAGGTCTCTGCTCATCCTTTTCACCCTCCTGGAGTGTCTACCCTGTTGCAAATGTTGGTGTCATCCACAAAGAGGCAAACCTTCCCTTCCAGCTCCTCTGCAATGTCACTTATGAAGAGGACCGGTCCCAGCACTGATCCATGAAGCACCCTACTGGTCATCCTTCCTTCTTCAGAGTGAACTCCATTCACTACTACCCTCTGTCGCCTATCCCCCAACCAATTTTTTACTCAGTTTACCACCCTTGGACCCACTCCTACCCAAGCTTCCCAAGCTACCCAGCTTGCTTACTTGTCTCCTCTGTGGAATGGTGTCAAATATCTTACTGAAATCTAGGTAGGCCATGTCCACCGCTCTACCCTGATTGAATTCCTTGGTTACCCAGTCAAATAAATATATCAGATTCATTTGACATGACCTTCCCCATAAATCCATGCTGCATCTGATCTTCCACAATATTTTCCTTCAGCAGTGTTTCCATTAGCTTTCCCACCACCAATGTCAGGCTGACTGGCCTATAATTCCCAGCCTTCTCCCTGCTACCACTTTTATGAAGTAGGACTACATCTGCCCTCCTCCAGTCTTCCAGACCCACTCATGTTTCCAGTGAGTTGTTAAACAGAGAGGTGCAACCAGTACTTCCCAGTGCTCTGTACAGACAGTTGGTGACACCCCATCTGGTGGACTGCATGCAGTTCTGGAGACTCCATCTCTGCAAGGACATAGACAGGGTGGAGGCAGTCCAGAGGAGGGCAACTAAAATGGTGCAGGGTCTGCACCAGAAACCATATGAAGAGAGAGAGATTAAAGAAGCTTAATATCTATACTCTCGAGGAAAGGGGGGGCATGATAGAAACTTTCCAATACCTCAAAGAAATCAACAGAGTCCAAGAGGGTAGCATCTTTCAGAAAAAGAGATGTGCAAGAACAAGGGGGCACAATTTGAAGATAATGGGGGGATGGCTCAGGGGCCATGTGAGGAATAATTTCTTCACAGAGAGGGTGGTGGACTCATGGAATAGCCTCCCTGAGGAGGTCGTGGGGTCAAAAACTGTGGGGGAATTCAAGACTGCATGGGACAGACATAAGACAATTATAGTGGGGGGTAGGAGGAAGTAGGCTGTTGGTTAACTAGGATCCACAGCTTATCAAATAGGTAGGAAAATGGGCAGATTGGGTGGGCCAAGTGGTCCTTATCTGCCATCAAAATCTATGTTTCTATGCTTCCCTCAATGCCCATGGAAGGGGATCTGTATTATTTCCTGACATGAGTTTGCCCAACATCAATAAACTGAAATCCGGACTCATTCTCAAACCAGACATCCAAACCCGTACATTGAAATCCCATAATATAATATTCCTGTCTATTTAAATCCCGACAATGGCACATTTCAACAGCATCACATCTCAGTTTGCAAGTACTTGACTCTGACAGTTAAACACTCGACCCACAACACACTGGGACACTGAAAAAAACAGACCAGCCGGTTACAAAGTAAGTTGAGAGCACAATCTTTGTTAGTAACAGCCAGGGGGACATATGTGAACTAATGTGTGGGAGGCATAACCAGCAGTCAACAGAGAAGGATGATCTGAGTGGAACTCCCTAGTGCAGAGAAAACTTTTTAAATATTAATCCATGGCAATATCCACTGCAAGATACAGGGAAATTGAAAGCCACAAGGCTACTGGATCAGACGAGTGCAAGGTACAGCTAATATTCTTCAGGTGAAGCTACTTCTGGCTGGAAGCTGCAATACTGAACATAGGATTTGCAAGAAAGCGAGTTGTGCTCACAACAGAGAGAGAAGAACCTTACAATTGTCTTTGGTTTGTAACAGATATTCTGCAGGTGGATGCTACTTCTAACTGAAAGGTGAAATAAGGAACTTAAAATTATCAGGAAAGACAGTCTTTCAAGCAACAGAGGGAGGTGGATCTAGCTTTACTTTTGTTCCAATTCTTAAGATTTTCAGTGTAGGAAGAGTTTAAACCCTGGGCTAAGAATTTGTCATAAGTCCTGAAGTAAGTGCAGGTACAGGCTGTGTATTTGACCCAGACAGTACCCCAGGGGGTGGAAACTGTTTTTTGTGTTTATCTGTGTGTGCCTTAAAAGGCCAGGCCAGACTGTGTCAGGAAGTGCTTACATCATAGCTACTTATCAGCCAATAGCTTTGGAAGAGTCTTACAGACCTGAGAACAACAGTATTATAAGCAAGTGTTTTATAGCAAACTCATCAGAACAGCTAATATTCTTCAGGTGAAGCTACCTCTGGCTGGAAGCTGCAATACTGAACATAGGATTTGCAAGAAAGTGAGTTGTGCTCACAACAGAGGGAGGTGAACCTTACAATTGTCTTTGGTTTGTAGCAGATATTCTGCAGGTGGAGGCTACTTCTAACTGAAAGGTGAAATAAGGAACTTAGAATTATCAGGAAAGACAGTCTTTCAAGCAACAGAGCGAGGTGGATCTAGCTTTACTTTTGTTACAATTCTTAAGATTTTCAGTGCAGGAAGAGTTTAAAGCACAGCTAACTTATTTTGGTGCTGACTGCTTTCAGAGCACAAACCACTAGGCTGTTTTGGGGCTGGGGAGGTTTACCTGCATCTGACTTGGATGTCTGGATTTTTCTCTGTTTGATTAGCAGGGTATTTTCTCTGTCAAATTGTTGTGTAGGGCATCTTGCTGACAGGAAGGCACTCATCGCAGTGGTGGGTCAGAGCTTTTAGCTGTTTGTTTCATGAGGGCACAGTTTAGCCCCAACCCCTGCCCACCTCACCCACCCACCCCTGGAAATAGTTCCTTTATACCTGGGGTTCTGACATCATTTCTCAAGAGTGCAAGGTGCATATCACTGTCATATCCTCTCTAGCACACTGCACTGACAATATAAGCATACACATTGTATAATATATATATTTCTATATAACAATCCAATCGCACACACACAAAAAAAAATGTAGATAAACATGTGGGGAGTAGTGCAATGTAATGGCTGTGGGGCAGCAGTCTTCCAGGAGTCTTTCTGGAGGCTGAGATGCTGCCCTATTTGCAGACAACTCTCTGCCCTGAGGGAGGAAGTTGCCCATCTTCAGGCCACACTGGACATTAGTAAGGGGACCTTCCCCCAGGCCACACTGGACAGTAGGAAGGGAACCTCCCCCATCCAGGGAGCACCAGAGCCACCACCACTACCTCAGAGGTTGCAAAGAAAGCACAGCAGTTGGACCACAGTGGGCTCAGGGAGGGTGAGGATAGTGGAACAGAGGCACACCCAGTCAGTTGTTTCACTCCACAGTCCATACACCATTCTGGGGGAGCATAGCTCCCCTATGGATGCACCCACAGAGGAGACTAAGGAGGCTGAGGACAACTGTCACAAGGGAGTCCCACAGGAAGGAGGCAGAGGACACCACAGGGAAAGGAAGCAGCTCCTGGTGATGGACTCAATTATTAGGGGGTTAGAACTTGGGGGAGCAGGGAAAACTGAAGTAAGGTGCCTGCCTGGTGCCATGACATGGAGGGACAGGAAGCGCATCCTCAGGATCACGAGAACAGCTGCATGGGAGTCTGAGCTGGACATCAATGTCCACCTAGGGACAAATGACTTGGCTCATCATGAGATTAGAGCAGTGCAGGAGGACTTTGTAGAGTTGGGGAGGGGCCTAAGACAAGTAGCACACACAGTATCCTTCTCAGAGGTGCTGCCTGTCAATGGCATGGGTGAGGCGAGGGTACTTTGCACCATGCAGTTTAATGAATGGTTGAAAAAATGGTGTGGAGCACAGGGGTTTGGCTTCATTGGGGACTGGGGTTCCACCTGGAGGGACACCAGCCTATACTGGCAGGATGGTCTGCATCTGTCCAGGAAGGGAAAAAGTCTTTTGAGCAATTGGTTTAAATGCTTCATTGGCAAGCTTTTAAACTAGTCAAGGGGGGAGGCACTGATAAGCAGCAGGAAAATCCCAGCCTCTTCCTACAAAACTGAGTACTAAATGAGAAAAAGACCGAGGTAGAAAGGTCAGTGGGGGATGCTGCAACAGAAGGTAAAGCCATCAAAAAATGGAGAGCAATGAGTACCAATGCCCATAGTCTGGGTAACAAGCTTCCTGAATTAGTGGCCTTGATGAGGAGGAACATCTGATATCGTGGCAGTCACAGAAACATGGTACACAAAAACCATGACTGGGACGTTAACATACCAGGATACACTATCTACAGGAGGGACAGGAGGGTAAAAGAGGAGGAGGAGTAGCTCTTACATAAGGAAGGAATCAAAGCAACAGAACAAAAGGGTAAACATGGAGGAGAAGAAGCACTGTGGGTAAATTTGGAGACAGGCAATGGCACCACAATCCGTGAGGGTTAGATACAGACTTTCTCAGGGGAGGAAATGGACAAGAAAATGATAGAAAGTATACTTAGAATGACAGAAAAGGGGAGATATTGTGGATGGGTGATCTGAATACGCCAGATGTTAACTGGAGGTGCAGCGCAGCAGCCACTTCAAGAGTGGGGTTGTTCTAGATGCCTCACAGGGGCATGCCTTAGACAACTAGTATTGGAGCCCACTCGAGAGGGAGCAATCTTAGACCTGGTTCTCTCAAATGGAGATGGAGAGAGGATCACAGATGAGATGTGGGTAGCCATCTGGGAACTAGCGACCATCGAACAGTATGGTTCACAATAAACACAGCAATAGAGTCAAGCCACACGAAGGCAAAAGTACTGGACTTTAGGAGGGCTGACTTTGCCAAAATGGGTGGAGTGCCTATGAATCCACTAGCAAATGGGGAGAAGGAGAGGTGGAAGAACAATGAGGAATAATAAAACTGCCATCACAGAAGTAACAAGCCTTTGTGTGAAGCAAATAAACAAAACAAAGCGATGTAAGAAACCACTATGGTTTCTCAAAGGAAGTGCAATGAAGTTCAGAAAAGAAAGCATTCAGGAAACAAGGAATCACAGAAGAAGCAGGACAGAGAACTGTATCAGTTAAGCAAAGGAAGCTGGGAAGGCAGTCAGAACAGAAAAGGTCCAAACCAAGGAAAAGATAGCCAACTCAGTTAAGAAGGGGATAAAACCTTTATAGGTACATCAGGGAGCGAAGGAAGACCAAGGGAGGGATAGTGAGGCTTAATAAAGGGAGGGAGGGTGGGCAGAGGGTGACTGTGAAAAGGCAGAGATGCTAAACAAATATTTTGCTCAGTATTTACAAATGAAGAGAGGAGGTACCTAAAACAAACAGAAAACACTCTGGATACAGAAGTTGGATACTGGCCCATTTACAGAAGAAAGGGTTCTGAAAAGAACTCTTAAAACTGAAGGTGACAAAGCAATGAGGCCTCGATGGATTCATCCCAGAATTCTAAAAGAACTAGGGTAGAACTAGTGACACCACTGACTACCCTCTTTAACAAATCATGGGAGGATGGGTGGTACCCGAGGACTGGAGGAGGCAGATGTGATTCCCTTCACAAAAGTGGGAGCAAGACAGAAGCAGGAAACTACAGACCTATTAGTTTAACCTCAGTGATAGGAAAATTATGGAATCACTTCTGAAGGAAAGAATTGTCGAGTATCTAGAGGCCAGAGGGCACAGGACCCAAGGCAGAATGGATTCACAGCGGAAGGTCATGCCAGACGAATCTGATAGATTTCTTTGACTGGGTGACCAAAGTAGTAGATCAGGGAGGGGCTGTGGACATGGCTACCTAGAACTTTAGCAAGGCATTTGACATAGTCCCACACAAAGATTAATATACAAGTTAGCCAGCCTGGGTGTGGGTCCCAAGATGACAGCCTGGGTAAAGAATTGGCTGGAGAATAGGACACAGAGAGTAATAGTAAATGAAGTCCACTCTGAAGAAAGGGGTTACTAGTGGGGCACCATGAGGGTTCAGTATTAGGACCGGTCCTCTTCAATGTCTTTGTAAGTGACATTGCAGAGGGACTGGAAGGAAAAGCACGTCTCTTTGCAGATGACACAAAGATCTGCAACAGAGTTGATGCACAAGGTGGGGTGGAAAGGATGAGAAGGGACTTGGCAAGGTTAGAGGAATGGTCAAATGTATGGCAGCTTAGATTCAATGCTAAGAAGTGCAAGGTAATGCACCTGGGAAACAAAAACCCAGGGAAAGAGTACACAATGGGGGGTGAGATACTAACAACAACAAAAATGGAAAGGGACCTGGGTTTAGTCATATCAGATGACCTAAAGGTGGGCAAGCAATGTGAGAGGGCAGCAAGGAGGGCTGGGGGGATACTGGGATGCATAGGGAGAGGCATCACCAGTAGAAAACAGGAAGTTATTATCCCTCTGTACAGACAGCTGGTGAGACCCCATCTGGAGTACTGCATGCAGTTCTGGAGACCCAGTCTCCACAAAGACATAGACAGGATGGAAGCTGTCCAGAGGAGGGCAACTAAAATGGTGCAGTGTCTGCACCGGAAGACATATGAACAGAGACTTAAGGAGCTTAATATGTATAGCCTCGAGGAAAGGAGGGAGAGGGGGGACATGATAGAAACTTTCAAGTACCTCAAGGGAATCAACAAAGTCCAAGAGGGTAGCATCTTTCAAAAAAAGAGGTGTGCAAGAACAAGGGGCACAATTTGAAGATAGAGGGGGCGGCTCAGAGGTAATTTAAGGAAGTATTTTTTCACAGAGAGGGTTGTGGATGCATGGAATGGCCTTCCGGAGGAGGTTGTGGAGTCAAAAACAGTGGTGGAGTTCAAGCATGCATGGGACAGTTATAAGGCAATTCTAGGGGGTTGGGGTAGGAAGAAGTAAGCTGCTGGTTAACTAGGATCTGCAGCTTATCCATTAGGTAGGGAAATGGGCAGACTGGGTGGCCCAAGCGGTCCTTATCTGCTGTCAAATTCTATGTTTCTATGTTTCTAGGTGGTTAGGGCTGGATGCAGGCAAAGAGGCTGAGTCATCTAACGGTGCTCTGTTGCAGGCAATCTGAGATTTGGATTACAAGAGGACATAATGAAGGACTAGTGTCTCTGGATGGTAAGCCGATATTATTTTTCTCACATTTCAGTTACGTGACCAGACAACACTGCTAAGGGTTCAAGGTGATGTGGTCTGGTTTACATGCTCTCTGTATCACCCATGCTTTTCAATTTCCCACTTGTTTACAGATACAGTATGCAGGCAGAATGTATGTCTGCTTGGATTCTTTTGAGGCTGGCAAGAGACTTGATGTTATTAAACAAAACTTTTCTCCACAGCAGGAAGAGTTGGCCTCTGAAGGAGAATACTACTATGGATTTTAGGGATATTCTGTATTAAAGTTCTGAAAAATCAGGCATGTGTATTTACTAATTCATATTGTGGGCTCAATGGGTCACATAAAATTATTGGGTGAGCTTTTAATTTTACTGGTATAGATAGCACTGATGCAGGAAGATCGGACATCAGATTTGTCCGCACTTCTTTTAAAAATTGGAATAATGCTGCAGGGGAGTAGCTATGGTCGGCGGGGTGCCACTGACATCAATGTGGCTGCCATCTTGAAGCTGCAGTAAGAAAGCGTGCTATTTGCAATTTTCTGTCTCAGTACTTTTTCTGTTTAGTAACAGCAATTAACATGGCAACACGGTAAATGTTGGGATTTCGTAGAGTTGGGTTTACATAGATGTCGGCGTTACGAATGTCGGTATTCTGGTGTCGGGAAGATCTATGTTGGGAATTTCACTGTTGGGCAATTGTACCTAACACCCTTGGAAGCATCCCGTCTAGCCCTATTGCTTTGTCTAGTTTCAGATTAGTGAGTCTCTTTAGGACTCTCTCCTCCAAAAAAGGACTAGTGTCACCCCCCCCAAAGCTCCTGTTACTTTTTTTTGGTCTCCACTCCTCCTTCCTCGGTGAACAATGATCAGAAGTATTTGTTCAGAATGTCTGCCTTTTCCTGGTCCCCTGCTGCATAGTACCCCTTTCCCTTTTTAACCTTACAATCCTGCCCGTCTTCCTCTTTTCACTTGCATACCTATAAAATGTCTTGTCCCCTTTTGTTACTGCCTGGGATATTCTGTCTTCAGTTTGTAACTTTGTGCTCCTTACTGTTTTCCTTGCTTCCCTCTGTTTCCTCTGATAGCCTCCCTATCCCCTGGGTCGTGCCTGAAAATAGGCAGGATTTGTCTACTGCACTTACCCGGTCAACAAAAACTAAATAAATAAAATAAAATAAAATAAATATTCTCTTCCCTCTGCCTCTCCTTATACTTTCTGGATGCTTCCCTTTTAGCCTTTACCTTGTCAGCCACCTCTTTCGAGAACCATAATGGTCTCTTTTTCCTCTTGCTTTTACTCACTTGCTTGACGCTTAGGTTTATCACCTTAACTATGCTCCCTTTCAGCTTCACCCACTGCTCCTCCATCTCCCTGCCAGGTCTTCCCTGAAACATTCACCCACCTTTATAAAATCTGCCTTCCTGAAGTCCAGGACCCTTGCTGTTGTGTTGTTAGATTCTGCAGCCATCCTTATATTGAACCACACTATACAGTGATCACTGGTCCCCAGGTGGTCTTCCCCCTTGATGTCTGCAACACTGTCCCTGTTACTGATGAGTTGCCTGTGGAATGCCCTGCATCTAGAAGAAGTTGCAGTTGGGAGGCTGCAAGCTCCATCCAGAAGACTGCAGTCCCCCACCAGCTGCACCTCCCCTTTTTCTGCCATTTTGCCAATGGCTTCCACCTGTATCTTATCTAACTCTTCTCCATGTGCTGGAGATCTGTAGATCATGCTAGTCTGAATAGTTGCTCTTTTCCCCATCTCCAGGGTGACCCACAGTACATTTGCCCCCTCTCTGTTCCCTGTATCTCCATAACTTTTATGCTCTTGCTCACATGAAGCACCACACACCCTCCTTTCCTTCCTATACTGTCTTTCATACACAGAGCATAACCTTGTATGGCCATGTCCCAGTCATGGTTTTCAGTGCAATATGTCTTAGTAATGGTGACAATATCCAGATCGGCCTCTGCCATGATGGCCTCTTGGTCTGAAATCTTATTTTCTACACTTCATTCACACACACGGCTTCCAGATTTTATTAGCACTCTGCTTGTGTACCCTGTTTTTCTTTTTGGCCCCTCTCCCCCCTCTGTTTTTCATACTCCTATTCCTATCCTCTTTTGTCTCTATCAACCTGCTTTCTTTATTAATTTGCACCCCGGGGGGGGGTGGGTCCTCTTCTCTCGGGTTCTTCCTACTCTGTATTACAGTCTTTGGGGAGCAGGTTCTGCCTCCCGATTTCTTCTGCCACCCCTCTTGACTAGTTTAAATGTTGGTCACACTTTATTTTAGTAACACGGGTAATTATACTGTAGTTACATGTTTGTTGTAGTTACACTGTAACAACAGTGCAGTTAAAGAAACTTAAAATGTTGCTTAAATGTTCCTCAAACTAACATTTGAACCATTTAACTGGGACTGCAGGACTGGGTTACAAACTGAACTCCAAATTAATAGCCGAGTTTAAAGAGGAGGAGGGCATGGATGCCTTTTTAAATTCTTTTGGAAAAGTTTGTATTTAGGCTAAAATTCCTAGAGAGTCTTGAAGCTTCCAGCCATCCTCGCTAATTACCGGGGAAAGCTCGGGATGCATTCGGTCAAATGGACAATGAGGACAGCAATGATTACAGCAAGCTAAAAGCTGCGCTGTTGAAAAGTTTGAATTAACTGCTGAATCATACAGAGCTAAATTCTGTAAGCTTAGGAGAAGCCCTGATATGAGCTACGAGGAGCTAGCCACAAAACAACGTCAATTTTTAAAACGTTGGTGGGAAGGAATTGAGGAAAACTCTGTTGATAAAATTGAAAATGTGATTTTCTTAGAACAGTTTTATTGGGCATGCCCAGCGGAGCTAAAAACCTGGCTAGAGGACTGAGATCCCAAAACAGTGCAAGAGGCTGCTGAACTCTCGGACCACTATGCCAAGAGCAGACCTGCTCTGAGAGTGAATGGGGTCGGCGTGGCAGCACAGAAAGGGGAAAAGCGCGCCTTCAGGGCAGCTAAAACCCTCAGTGCCTCCACCAAAACCAGTTGGCCCCAGGTTTCAGAGAAAATATTTCTCTAAGAGAAGAACTGAATGTTGGCTGTGTAAGGAAACTGGGCATATTGCCAGACAGTGTCCCAAAAAGGCAAGCCATAATACATAACCGGGTACTAGAAAATAAGTGGGTTGTTTGTGTGTCCCTGGAAGCATGCCAGTGAACATGAGGGAACACATGCACCCAGTCATGGTGAATGGTGTACAGACACAGGGGTTAAGAGACACAGGGGCATCCCTGATGTTAGTAAAGGGGGATCTGGTACAGCCTGGTCAGCTTATGCCCAATAAATACGTCACTGTCCAAGGGTTTACTGGTGAAGAAAAAACATTGCCACTGGCTAGTGTTCTCCTGGACTGGGGTGAAACAGGGGGAACTGTGCAACAGGTGGCTGTAGCCAAAACATTAGCAGTGGATATGATCCTGGGTAACAATCTCCAAAAGGGGATGGTATGTGCAGTTACCCATAGCCAAGCGGCAAAGGAATATTGTAGTTCCCTGAACCCCATGGAGGCCATTGTGGAAACCACTGGGAGGCTTGTTCCCCAGCCTGTGTATCCTGATATGGAGACTGATAAAAAGGGGGTAGAAATTTCCCCAGTAGCAAGTGACCACATAGCTATGGAAGGTTACTCCGAAGAGGGAGGAGTGACCCCTTGTCAGAGGGTTGGGATTGACCGTGATCCTGAGGGCCCTGACTCTAGTGCTAGGGACCCTAGTTTAGCGACTGAAGGGGATCTGTCCCATGCCTTGGGAATGTGTGAAGGGTTCGCAGCTGCTCAAAGAAGTGACCCTAGTTTAGGGAAGCTGAGGGCTTGGGCAGGCTCGGATGGCACACAGAGAGGTGACGGCTGACATAAGGTTTATTAGGAAAATGGACTTATGTATACCCAGGCAGTACAGACAGAGGGAGGGAGGTATGCTAGGCAGACAGCTAGTCGTTCCTCAGGGGTATCGTGAGCAGTTGCTCAACATTGCACATGATATTCCCTTGACTGGTCATCTGGGAATTGCATGCACTATGCAGCGGTTAGCCCAGAATTTCTACTGGCCTAACTTCACCCAGCAGGTGAAGGAGTATTGCAGGTCTTGTCACCGGTGCCAAGAAATAGGGAAGGCGGGCAAGGAAACCCAAGCAGCCCTGATCCCCTTGCCCATAATGGAGGAGCCAAACCAGAGGGTGGGAATGGATATTGTGGGGCCTTTAAATACCCCCCCAGCTCCTCAGGGAAGAGATTCATCCTGATTGTGGTGGATTATGCCACCTGGTACCCAGAGGCAGTTGCCCTATCCTCACTGAGGATGGACAAAGTGGCAGATGCCTTACTTGGGATTTTCTCCCTTGTTGGGCTTCCACAGGAGGTAATCACCGATCGAGGGGGTTCCTTCATGTCAGACCTGATGAAATGTTTATGGAGAAGTGTGGGGTGGTGCAGAGTTGCATGACACCGTATCACTCACAAGCCAATGGACTTGTGGAAAGATTCAATGGTACCCTAAAGTCAATGCTCTGGGTGTTTGCTGAACAGCATGGGAGAGACTGGGAGAAATACCTTCCCCACCTGTTGTTTGCATACAGGGAGGTGCCCCAAGAGTTGACAGGATTTTCCCCCTTCAAACTCTTATATGGATGCCGGGTACGGGGGCCCATAGACTTGATCCGGGAAGACTGGGAAGGCAAGCAAGCCACCCAGGGAACTCCCATTGTGGATTACATCCTATGGTTTAGGGAAAGGCTGAAGGAGCTTATGGGGACAGCCCAGAGCAACCTAGCAGCTGCCCAACAGAAACAAAAAGTGTGGTACGACCGCAAAGCCAGAGCTCACTCGTACATGGTGGGTCAGGAAGTCATGGTCCTTATTCCGGTCCAGAAAGATAAGCTGCAAGCTGAGTGGGCAGGACCATACAAAGTGGCTAGGAAGGTAAATGACGTGACCTACATTGTGGAGTTACCTGACCAAAGACAGGCAGAAAGGATGTACCATGTCAACATGATGAAGCCATATACAAATAGGGCTGACATGGTGTTTGCAGTGTGTAGTCATGGGGAGGGGATGGACGAAGGAGATCCCCTTCTGGATTTGCTGGAGGAAAGTAAGCAGGAGTCCTCTGTGGAGGCAGTTAAATTGTCTCCCCAGCTGACCCCAGACCAGATCCAAAAAGTAAGGGAGGTTTTAGGTGACTTTGCCCTGTTGTTTAGCGCCAAGCCTGAACTAACCCCCTTAGCGACTCATGATGTGGAAACAGGGACACAGATGCCCATACGGCGGACAGCATATCGGGTGTCAGAGGCTGTCCAAAAGGACATTAGCGGGGAAGTGGAGGAGATGCTGTATTTAGGGGTAATCCAGAGATCCCACAGCCCCTGGGCCTCACCCATAGTCCTTGTACTCAAGCCAGATGGCTCTACTCATTTCTATGTGGACTATCGTGGACTGAATGCAGTCACAAAGTTAGATGCCCACCTGATGCCCCGGATGGATGAACTCCTGGACAAGTTGGGAGGGGCGACCTACTTTACGACCATTGACCTGACAAAGGGGTATTGGCAGGTAGAATTGACAGATGGAGCTAGGGAGAGGTCGGCCTTCATCACTCCGATAGGCTTATTTGAGTTTAAAGTAATGCCTTTCAGAATGAAGACCACCCCGGCCACTTTCCAAAGGTTGGTGAACCAGGTGTTAAATGGTGCTGAGGAGTATGCCATGACGTACCTGGATGGCCTTGCCATCTTTAGTACCAGCTGGAAGGAATGCCTATCCCACCTTAGGGAAGTGCTGGACAGGATACAGAGGGCTGGGCTCACTGTCAAAGCCGAGAAGTACCAGGTGGCCTTGGGGGAAGTGGCATATCTCAGGCATGTGGTAGGCTGGGGACAGCTCCATCCTAACCAAATAAAAGAGAGGTGATCCAGGCATGGCCCCAGACCAGAAACCCAGAAGCAGGTCTGAGCTTTTAGGGACAGCAGGGTACTACAGGAAATTTGTACCCAATTACAGTGCCCTGGCTGCTACCCTATCTGACCCGACAAAGAAAAAGATGCCAAAGAAAATTACCTGGGGCCCGGCCTGTGAGGAGGCCTTGACCAGACTGAAGGAAGCACTGTGCAGTGCTCCTGTTTTGACAAGTCCTGACTATAGCAAAACCTTTATAGTTCAGATGGATGCCTCAGACATGGGTATCGGAGCAGTACTGAGTCAGACATCCAGCCAAGGGACAGATCACCCAGTAGTGTACCTGAGTAGAAAGTTACTTCCTAGGGAGCAAGCATACTCCAAGGTGGAAAAGGAGTGTCTTGCTGTAGTGTGTGCCCTAAAGAAATTAGAGCCATACTTGTATGGGCAGCCTTTTGTGGTGCAGACTGACCACAACCCCCTGGTTTGGCTGACACAGATGGGGAAAAACAATGGCAGACTACTAAGATGGAGTCTTGCTTTACAAGGGTATGATCTAAAAATTGTACATAAGGCTGGAGCGAAGAACCAGAACTCAGATGGGCTGTCTAGGGTCTATGAGGAGTGAACTGATTTGGGAAGCTCATCCCATGTAGGGGATAGAACCCCCAAATTCAGTCTAGGTGGGGAGGAATTGTGACGTGGACAGCCAGTTCTGAGTGCTGTACCTTTTTTTTAATATAAAATGTATTACTGACTGTCTCTGCTGAAAAATCTGGTGCTCTTAGAATGACCTCACTCATCCCCCCCCAGGTTTGAGCTGAAAGATGAAAGCCATGAGAAAATGCTGAAAACAGCAAGTGAGATCACACACAGTTTTAGATACTAGGTGTTACATGGAAGGCCTTAATCAAGGACCTCCTGTTTGTCTGGGTTAATTACATCTGTAGTTGCTATATTATATCCATTTTATTACGTTGGAGGAAAAAACCCAGGTTATTACATAGAAGTGCGAAATCATAAAGATGTTTTCATGTCCTGGAAGGGGAAAGCTTATTATGAGATCAAAGAAGTGTCATTTGAAGGACATGAATTATGCTGAAGTTGCAGAACGTAATACTTTGAAAAGACATCCTGTTTTTGTATAAGATATAAATTTGTTATATATTCTGACAGAGGAGGAACTAGATGACCTCACACAAAAGGGGTTGGCAAATACAGTTTGCTTAAGGAATATTCTGTTTTACTTGGACACACTTTTACCTAGACTATGACAAGGACACATATGTGAGCACTTTAAAACAGGTATTTAGAAAACTAGACAAATCTAAATATTGCTATAGGAATTTGCACTGTTTAAACCTTGTTCTTTTAAAAGATTTGTATGTCTTGTGATATAAGAGTTCTGTATTTTGTGTTTTACATATTTTTGTCTATTTTAGTAAAACTGTTTTTAGAGCATATTTGGTCTGTCTTTGATTTCTTTTCATTTGTAAGAAAAGTATATCTGGTTATAGCAGACACTAAGCATAAGCTGAATGGTGATACCAAACTGGAAAGAGAAGCATTTTAAATCTGAGGTCTTTATTAAAGTTTTTAAGGGTTCATCTCTGTATACCTGGTTAGGTGCCCATAGGCAAAGATATCTGGCCCCCCGAAGATAGATATATTTGAGCCTGTGCATTGGGTCCGCTAGCAGGAGGTTCACAGTTTGAATCCCTTCAAGACTTGAGACCAAAGGTTGATCCAAACTCACAAAACAGACAAGAGGGTTACCTTGTTCTTTTAAACTGTTCACAAGACTGTGCTCAGAGGTTGGCACTTTGGGAGTAGAGGGCCTGACCTGCTGAGTGGGTTTGTGACAATAGACACTCACAAAATAATCATTAAGTACATTTGCCATGTCCGTTTCATCAGTAATGACTCCAGCTGGTGTTTGTAAAGTGCCAACTGATGGTTGTTTATCCTTCAGCGATCCCACATAACTAAAAAAATGGTTTTTTATTATCTTTTACTTGTTTTACCAAATTCTGTTCAAGATTGCATTTAGATTTTTTAATACTGTTTTTAGTTTCTTTAGCTATTAACTTAAATTTCTTCCAGTTTATGTTAGTTGGTGCTTTTTTGTATTTGTAATAATATTTTAGTTTTTTTCCATTAATTTTCTAATTTTTGTCATCCACCATAAAGGGTTCTTTTAGATTTTAGATATTTACATCTTGTTGGTACCCAAGTTTTAATGCAATAATTTATATGTTTGTGACAGACTTCCCATGCTGAGATTAATTCTTTCCCATTTAATTCATTTTTCCAGTGTCAGTTGCTTAAATACTGCTTTATGCTGTTATAGTCTGCATTTTTTAAATTTTTAACAGGGTTTTGCCTTTTGTTATTTGTTGTTTGATAGTGTGCTCATAGTAAATCATATTATGATCACTGTCTGCTAGTGGTGGCAATACTTTTATATTATTAATATTTTCTGGCATATTTGTAAGTACCACCTAAAATATTTTTACCTCTAGAGGGTATAGTAATTAGTTGTTCTAAATTCAACAGTGCCAGTATCTCAAGAAATCTTTTTTTCTACTGAACTTTGTCCTAGCAGTGATTGCCAGCAAATTCCGGGAAAATGAAAATCACCCATCAAGATGCTTTCACCGGTAGTGTCTGTATCCTCTAATGCAGATAATAGTAAATCATTTTCAGTTAAGGTATAATTGGGAGGGCGGTAAACCAGTCCTATTTTAAGTCCCCTAGTGGGTGTTTTTAGCTGGTACCAACACAATTCAAGGTTGGTATCTGTATCATTTTCTATTTCTAACACTGTGGTGTTATTTTTTACATAAAGTGCTATCCCACCTCCAGTTGTCTTTCTATTTTTGCTTATTATATTATAACCAGGAAGGTCAATGTTCCAATCACTATCGCTAAACCAGGTTTCAGTTACTGCACATACAGTACATCAATAACATATTGAAACAGAGTATATCCTAATTCTTCTATTTTATTTCTTAGACTTCTTGCATTAAGGAACAATATCATAAGTTCCCCTTTTCGAGGATGTTTCATCTTTTCTTGATAGATGCCTTATGTTTATATTAAATTCAGTGTTTGCTATGCAGTCAGAATTTATAGTAGGTATTTGATGTTTTTTCCTACTTTTGTAGTCTGATGACTCTGCCCCCCCCATTTAGTGGTTTAAATTTGTGTTTATGAATGCTGTAATATGTTCTGCTAAAAGTTTATTTCTGTTTCTGTTTAAATGCAATCTATCCCAACAATAAAGCCCGTCATTGTCAATAAATGATTTCTAGGGCCAGATATTCAAACCGTTGCACCGAGCACAAAGCCATAGAGCAGGAATAGTGCTGGCTTTGTGAGAGGCTGCAATATTCAAAAGCCTTATTAGCGCTGGCGCTGTGTGGTAACGCCGACACTAATAGTTAATGGTACGCAGGGGGTGTGGACAGGGGAGCACCCATGAATGCCAGCAGCGCAGCATATTCAAAGGTATAGCACCACGCTGCAGGCATTAGTGCGACCTGTAGCACGGTGCTACATTAGATACTGCTGAAAAAAGCTGGCGTTAATGCTGCAGTGCCCCCACCCCACAGCACAAAGTCCTTCCCGACCCCATCCCAGGTTAAATAAAAAAAGTCGCCATAGTCTAGTGGTCCCCCCAACCCCCAAGCACTAATCCCAACCCCTAGTAGACACAATTATCATAATTTTACCTGGTATTCTAGTGGTCCCCCACCCCCCAAGCACGAATCCTGACCCTGCACACGTATTTATCATTTTTTTCCTGGTAGTCTAGTGGTCCCCATCCCCAAGCATGAATCCTGTCCCCTGGTACACACAATTATCATAATTTTACCTGGTAGTCTAGTGGTCCCCCACCCCCAAGCATGAATCCTGACCCGGTACACACAATTATCATAATTTTACCTGGTAGTTTAGTGGTTCCCCACCCCCCAAGCACAAATCCTGACCCCTGTCACGTATTTATCATATTTTTGCTGGTAGTCTAGTGGTCCCCACCCCCAAGCATGAATCCCGACCCCCAGTACACACAATTATCATAATTTTACCTGGTAGTCTAGTGGTCCCCCACCCCCAAGCATGAATCCCAACCCCGGAAAAGTATATATCATATTTTTCCCTGGTAGTCTAGTGGTCCCCACCCCAAGCACAAATCCGACCCCTGTACACATATTTGTCATATTTTCCCTGGTAGTCTAGTGGTCCCCCCCACCCAACTGTCACTTCCGTTTCCCCAAAACAGGCATACCTCGGAGCCAGTGACAGTTCCAGCCCTCCTCTCTCCACCATGGCCAGCTGCCAGCTGTAGGTATTCAGGAGTGCAGCACTCCTGAATACTGCAAGTTGGTGGCAGCAGTGGTGGAAGGAGGCTGAGCGATCACCGTTTCCTGAGGCATGCCCTGTTCGAGGGTAATGGACGGTGCTGGCTGAGTGGGGACCTGACTACAGAAAAATGAAGATGCGTGTGCCGAGTGGGATGCCCAGAAATGAAGGACCACTAGACTAAGAAAAAATATATAGACTGCAAGTCAGGATTCATGTGAGAGACCATAATTCAAAGAAAAATATGATAATGTATGTACTGAAATAAGATCATGCGAAATGAAATATAGACTACCAAAGGTATTCACGGTAAATGTATTGTGCGAGGACAAGTGGAGTGGCAGGAATGAGGGACCAGACCATGAACTGTCGGGTAAGGTGTGATGGTGTGTCTCCGAGGGTCGGACCGTGCCAATGATGGGGAGGACATAGACTACTGAAATCTTTTCTGTTCAGCAGACAGGGGTCTGGAGTTCATGCTGGGGGTCGCTAGACTGCAAGCTCTGTGCTGTGGGTTGGGGATCCAGGGAGGGGAGGGCTGTCATACCTGTCCAACCCGTGTTGCCGAAATGAGGGAATATGGACAGGCTTTTGGACACTCAGGTTGAGGGGACAGCAGGGACACAGACCCTCAGAAGGAGACCTATCCTCAATCATGGCATTACAGGGTCAGGACACTGTGACACCACAATTTGGCTCATACAATCTAGCTTCAAATGAGTGCTGCACACTGTACAGGTACTCATGCAGTACAGTCTGTATGCAGCACATTCACTGTGGAGCAGCACCTTTTCCATGAGGGACAGGCAGTTGTAAGGGGCCCCCAGATGAGGATGACCCTCATGATGGACACATGGGGGTATAAGGACAGTCTTTAGGCGGTGTGTGTGTGTGTGTGTGTGTGTGTGTGTGTACTGTATATATATATATATATATATATATACACATGTATATATCTATATAGCTATATTGCTCTGTAGACAAATCTGACCAACAGGGAAGCTATGGGCATGCCCAGCCTACAGCGTCCAGCCTATACTACATTCTGACAAAAGAGGCTATGTGCACCATACGATAGCACCGGGCAAACTTCATAGTAAGCAATACTAACCACGTAACTTAGGGTTATTTTTATGCCTAAATAGGTTATGGATGTAGAGGCCCAGAGAAGGAGAAGGATGAAAACTGTTGGGGAGTGGCAGCCTTATTAAGTGTTAGGATTTCTGACTTGGCTTGGTTGATTTTTAGGCCTGAAAGGGAGGAGAATTTATCTAGGATAGATAATAGTGGGGGTAGGGATTTGACTGCCTGGTCTATCAGCACCAGTAGATCATCAGCATATAGTAGAGTTTTGCATTCCAGATCCTTTACTGATATCCCTTTGATATTTGGGTTTTGCCAAATCATAGCTGCCAGGGATTCTATTGCTTACACAAAGAGAAGGAGGGATAAGGGACAGCCCTGTCTGGTACCTCTGGTAAGTGGGAAGGGTGGGGAGAGATTTGAATTTGTTAAAATTTGAGCTTGAGGGGTTGAATACATTGACAGCAAAGCTGAAAGGAAATAGGGCCTATTCCAAAATGGGTAAGAACTGAATAGAAATACTTTCACTCTACAGTGTCAAAGGCCTTTTCAAAATCTACAGTGACTACGGTTGTGGGATTTAGGGACTGGGAAGCTAAGTGCATCAGGTTAGTTAGGATCTGATGTGGTCCGAGCTCAGGCTCTCTGAACAAAGCCTGATTGGAACGGATGTATCAAGAGAGGAGAAGAGACTTACCTTGTTGCCAGAACAGAACTTTTGAATATATCTTCCCTCGTCGTGATTATGGAGACAGATCTATACAGTAGCTGGATGGGTTCATTGGGTCTTTCCCTGTCTTTGGTAGCACTGTTATAGTTATTATGGACATTGACAGTGGGAATTTTTCAGTGCTAATGAGCTCAGTAAAGAGGCGTTCTAGAATAGGGCTTACTTAAGGGAGAATCAGGTGATAGAGGTCGATAGGAAGGCTGTTATTACCTGGAGCTTTTTTATTTTAAGTCCTCTGATCGCAGTCTGTATTTCAGTGGTGGTTATTGGTTGGTCCAACTGCACCCTTCGGGCAGTTGATAACTTGGGCAAGCTGACTGAATCAAGGAAATCTGTAAGCTGTTGGGAGGATGGAGAGGTGGTGGATGTATATAGTTCTGATAAAATTGTGACATGATAGTGTTTAAGTTCTACAGGATCTGTACACTTGGTACCAGTATTGGATAATAGCGAGGAGATGTGCTTCTCGACTACTGCTTTTTAGCCTATAAGCTAACAGTTTCCCATTTTTCTCCCACTGTCTCAATATTTATGTTTCAACCTCAGAATAACCAGCTTGGCTCTCGTGAAGTGAGTGTATTTATTTCCTGCCTTAGAGCCACTATCTCTGTTTAAAGAGGGGAGCATTTTATTTCATTAGAGGGGATGTCCTTTAGCTGTCTCTCCTTGGTTTGAAGCTGCTTTTCTAGGTCTGCCAGTTTTTTCTCCCTTCCCTTTCTCCTATGTGCTGCAAAACTAATTATTTGTCCTCTGGGGGGTAGCTTTGAACGTTTCCCATAGAGAGGTGGTGGAAGTTGTCATTGCCGGTGAAATAGTTTTGGGCCGTGTTTTGTACCCATGTTTTAAATTGGGGTCTGGGAGTAAGGTGGGGTCTAGCCTCCAATTAGTTGACTTCTGAGGGGTGGCACCAAATACAAAATTGAGCGGGAGAGAGGCATGGTCTGAAATTATGATAGACCTTATATTTACTGCAGTCACTAGGAAGGTGAGCTCTGGGGAAGTAAACCACATATCTAAATGGCTCATTGTGCTGTACCTAGGATTGGTAGACAAAGTCTCTGTCCCTAGGGTGAAAATGTTTCCAAATGTCAGTAAGGGCTTGACTTTCATCCACAGTTGCACCATCTGGAGGGCCTGTGAGTGGGGTTCTGTGTCGCCCTGACTCCTATCCATGGTTGGGTTTAGTGTCAGATTGAAATCTCCCACTATTAATATAGGGGTTTGTTTGTCCATTAGGGAGAGTAAGTGGGATGCCAGAGTGTGGAAAAACTGTGGAGCATCTGTGTTGGGTGTGTATATAGTAAGTATAGTTAACGGGCCCTGAGGGGTATTAAAATGTGCTAGGATCCACTTCCTTCAGGATCATGGTATGATTTAAGTGTCCAGTGTAAGTGTTTATGAATTAAAATGGACACCCTCTTTTTTGAGGGGCAACACTGTGAACTTCAATACCCACCCACCCTATAGCCAATTTTTTGGCCTCTGTGTCTATCAATCTAGTCTCCTGTAGTAGTACCAACTGTGTCTTTAGCTTTTGAAGATGTGTTAACACCTCCTTGCGCTTGATCAGGGAGTTAATGCCCTTAATGTTCCAGCTATAGCAAGTAACTTTATCCATATTCTGGGTGTGAAACAAATAAATCAATATGTGTGGATTCTGTAATCTTTACAAGCAGGTGTAGCACTCTGGCAGGAGATGTTCTACTCTGACGTAGGGAGAGGTGAGACACATACCTCTGGGGTCTATACGATAACCTGTATCCATCTGGCAATGAGCCATAACATAACATAGTCAGTACAAAAATTCTAACTTCACAACAACAGTTAACTTCAACATTAGTCTAATGACTAACCCAACTTGCAAATAAATTTCATTTTCTTTGAAGTGAGGGATAGTCCTGGACAAATATTGTCTTAAGAACACCCTTAGCTCGAATGGGGAAGTAAGGGAACCTTTTAATATTAAAGTATTGTATCCAGATGCCCTGTGCTGTCTCCAGCTGCACACTGCTTTTTAACTCGATGAGTCCCTTGTCTTCAGTACTTCGGCTAGTTTATTTTAAAAAGGTAGTACAATCAAGACTAGCAACAGTAATGTATGGAAACCTAATAACTCAACAGTAACAACCATCATGGGCCCTTTAATTATGCACATTTGTTTAGGCAGTATGACATAACTTGGACCTGATTTTGGCCTTTGAGTAGATATTTTAATAACTGGCCAGTTCTTGAGAAAGTTGCTCTGTGGCCTTGGTCCCCTTTGCCCAGTACTCCAATAGGTAATGTAAGCAGCTTGGTTGGTTGGGCTGCCTATCTTTGGGAGTGGTCTGAGTTCAGCTAGGGGGTAAAGTCCCATTTAAGTTCATATGCTCCTAATTCCTGCAAGGGGCTTTTAGTGCCCTCTTAGTGATGTAACCAGAGCTGCCAATTCACCAGTGGATGCACCTGTGCAGTTCTTACTTCAGCAGATCTTATATACAATGCAGTTCTGCATCTCTGAGACAAAATTTCTCATTGTGGCAGGCTTGGGTGTCCAGAGACACTCTGTGAGATTAAATCTGCAGCCATATGGACAATCACCTAATCCTGTCTTTGCCCCCTGTCCCCAGGGCAGATGGAGCAATTGCTGTTTGGTAATGAACCCAGGCAGTGAGTTTGCTTGTTCCCACACTTTCATGTGGGGGAGGCTGCTACATCCACAGTGTTGCATCAGCCCAGTGGTGGAGCTGTATAATATCTGTCACTGTAGAGACACTGATAGGGTCCAGCATGCAAGCAGTTAATTTATGCAGCCAACACTCAAGCTGGTTCTAAAAAGAACCCTCCCATCTGCTTAAAGGGAGTAGAGCCCAGCTTGAGTTGCTGCAAGCATCCGAGCTGAATCTTCTCCCACCCCCAAGGTGTCTAGGTGCCAGATTAATTTATGAAACCTGTAGAAATAACCTATAATCATGTCAGTGCTTGCAGTTCCCTCTACCAGTGTACTCGCTTCAATCCTGTTAATAATTTACAAACTTCTTCAGCCTTCAGACAAAAAATATACTGCCTTGGTAAAAGGCCTTATCAGGAACGTGCACCGTCATCCAGTAATGCAACCTCGAGAGTCTTGCATGCAGCAGTGCTCCTTGGTTGACCAAGGGGCTTACCCAGGTCTGGGGATAAAATTGGGCTCTCCCTTCCTGCTTTGCTGTCCTTGCCAAGTGAAGCCACTTTACTTTGATCTTCTGCTTGGAGTTTTCAGATCTGATGCATGGTGCCCTGAGGGGTGGTGCATGCCATTCCTTCCACGTCTTTCATCAATAGCAAGGGAAAAAATTCTGTTCTTGGCAGGGAAGGATAGGTCTCTGGCAGCTTGTCTGACCCCCCACTGTGACTGTGGCTCCTCGATCTCTTCCAGCTAGGTGATGGACATCGATCCTCGTGGTGCTTGTTCCTACGCTTACTTTTAGGTGGCAACATCCACAAGTCCTCAATCGTTTTCTGCTGCTTGTGTGATGCTGATGGAACCAGGATCTCAGGCACAGGTACGGGTGTAAAATCCATACTGGTGTAGGAAGAGCTGTCTTCCTCTGACTGTCTCGGTCTAGCCTTGTTTTGCAGCATTGCTTTAGGCCAATTCTTTTGCACATATGCCATAGCTGCCTTGGGTCTGTTGAACATCTGGGTGGCCCTATTATTGGTGAGCCCCATAACGGCAGGGTATCAGAGGGAGAAGGGTACTCCTGCCAAGTGCAGTGCTTGCCTCACCTCCATAAATGCTTACATCTAATTGTCAGAACCGTGGAATAGTTGGGAAGATCATCACTTTGGTATTCTGCCACTCTGTTGAGCCCAGATCCCTCTCACTTCAAGATATTTTCTTTGTCCTGAATGCAGAGGAACTAGGTATGATCACTCTCAGCTCTTCATCTGCCCGAGGCATCAAGGCTAGAGAGTGGTACACCTACTCAGTTTTGTAACGGCACCTAGGCCACTGCAGCAGATTTGCTGCACATGTTGAAGAAAGGCAATGCAATATCCTCTTTCAACTTGATCTGGCAGCCCCTTAAACCACAGATTGTTGTGCCTGCCACAATTCTCTATATCATCTAGTTTTAGTTGTAGTTGTTGGATCATTCTGCTCTATTCCCTCATGCAGCTGTGTAGCTCTTGGCACATTTCTGAATTCTGGATGCTGCAGTGTTCAGTGGCTGAAGCTTTCTTATTTAAATCCTGCAATTGTTCTTGATGAATTGAAGTTGTTTGCTTGCATTTATTAACTTCAGTGAGTACTCTGCCCAGCATGTTCTCAATCCGGTCCGTTTGTTGTTGTTTTTCAGCTTCTGAATGTGATGCCATGCTGCTGCTGATTGTGGGATCGGCCTTGAGGACAGTATACAGCTGGAATAAAGTAGTTGTTTAAGTTTCTTAGATAAACCCTTACTGTGTACTATGTTTGGGATATTCATTGCAGACATATCATTGGACATCAAGAGCAAGATCTTTCTGTATGCCGATGATACCAAGATGGAAGTGGTGGTAGATGATCTAGGGGGATGGCAGGGGTTGCTGGATGATCGGGCAAAGCTTGAAACCTGGTCAGACACCTGGAAAATGGGGTTTAATGCCAAAAAGTGCAAGGTGCTGCATTTTGGGGTGAAGAACCCAACGAGGAGTTACCAACTGGGGGGAGTGCAGCTAGCCCAGACAGAGGAGGAGAAGGATCTGGGGGTGCTCATCACAGGGTCAATGAACAACTTGGCACAATGTAGGAAGGCAGCTGCAAAGGCCAACAAAATGCTGGGTTGCATTGCAAGGGGTATATCCTCAAGGAGGGAGGAGGTGATTCTGCCACTGTATAGGTCATTAGTTAGACCACACCTGGCGTACTGCGTGCAGTACTGGTGCCTGTATCTGAAGAGGGACATTAAGTTACTGGAGGGGGTGCAGCACAGGGTGACAAAGATGATCAAGGGTCTGGAGGACATATCATACGAGAGAAGGCTGAGGGAGTTGAACATGTACTCGCTGGAGGAGAGGATGGATGGGGGGGACATGTTTGAAACCTTTAAGTACATAAAAGGAATAAACAAGACAGGTACAGAGGGGCTGTTCAAAGTCAGGGAGGAAAGGGACACCAGGGGCCATGATATGAGACTGGAGGGAGGAAGGTTCAGGAGGGAGATGAGAAGACACTTTTTTACAGAGAGGGTGGTAGCTGGGTGGAATGCATTACCTGCAGAAGTAGTATCCAGTAGAAAAGTGGACTGCTTCAAAAGGGGATGTGACAGGACAAGGGGGAGGGTCAATGGAGGGGAAAAGTAGAAGGGAGGGGCAGCTGCAGAATAAGGGGTGCTAGCTGGTCATTGGAGCAGTCTTGATAGACCTCTAGGCCTTTATCTGCTGGCAAATTTTGTATGTTCGTATGTGTGTTCTAGCAGTCCCAAAGTCGGATAGTCCCTTCCTCAGGGCTAGCTCTACAAAGAGCTGCCAAGTGAAATTGTTTATTAGTTCTTAAGTCCACAGATGACAGCTGGATGTATTCTTGATTCTGTCAAGCTAAATGTTCAAGCTTCCATCTTGGTTGAGCCCCCTAGTGGCCATGGCTCTGATCTTTTCTGCTACTGTGTTTGAGAACCACAGTTGTTTCCTCATTCTTTTGCTCTTGCTTTTCTCCATAACACAATGGGATGTTACTTCAAGTATTGCATCCTTAATGCTTGCCCACTTTGCCTGTACACCCTCTCTGCTTTCTTTTTCCCAGGGCTAGCTTAACTTTGTTGGCGATCTTATCAAAGTCAGCTCCTCTGAAGTCCCATATTTTGCCTTGGGATGGGATGATTGTGTTCTAGTGGCCAAATTGAACCATGCCATATGATGATCACTGGCCCCTGGTGACCTTTCTACCTGGAGATCGGTGATCTTTCCCTGTTAGTCAGTACTAGATCTAGGAGAGATCTGTCTCTGTGGTGGTTGTTTAACTTGTACTAGTTGTTTGAGGCCCTCCCTGCAAAGAATTCACTATGTGTCTAGTACTGGCAGATGTTCCTGCTGGTATTGAGCAATCTGTATCTGGCATGTTGAAGTCTCCCATTATCAGAACCTCCCTTTAGCTGTCATGTTTTTCATATCTTCAAACAGTAATGTGTCTATGTCCTCCCCTGGTCTGGAGGCCTGTAGAAAACCCTAGTTCATATGGCTGTCCGATTTCCTGTTTCCAGGGTGACCAGCATTTCTTCTGGCTCCTTATGTGTATTCTGAATTTCTGTAGCTTTCATTTTCATTCACATGATGGGCCACCCCCACCTTTTGCAACTCAGTCTCTTCTGAACAGTGCTTAGCCAGTACTGAAGTCTCCCAAGTGTGGTTACTGGTGAACGATGTCTCGCTAACAGCTACTATGTCCAGTTTAGCCTCTGTCATTGTTGCCTGCAGGTTTGGGATCTTGTTTCCCAGACTGCGGGCATTTGTGTACATGATTTTACATTGACCAGATTGTTGTCACAGAGCACACAGGTCCTGTTGAGTGGCTCTGTTCCCATATGAGCAATAAACAATATTTAAAAATCAATCTCTAACAAAAAAAAAAAAAAGAAGATGGCTCGATTTTTCACAGAAAAATTCTACTGTGTCAGTACCATCGGTCTGCAGTTGTTTTGAGGGCAGAACCATTGTTCCCATTGGCTGGGATGGTGTTGGGGACTAGGCTTGGATAATAGGACAACAATCACTTTTTGCCATATGTTTAATCTTGAAGCAACATTCATATTTTGAATGTGGAAATAACAGACTAGTCCTATGACAGCCATCCCCTTCCCATCTTGTGGCATTTGTGCTCATCTCTGTTTCTGGTGATCTTGTGCCCGTTACTTTTCCCTCTGCCCTTTCCTCCATTCTTAGCAGTCCTGACCCAAGATACAGAGTACTAGAGCCCTGAACAGCTGTCCTTCTGTCCATCTGTCCCCTTGTTACTGGAGCTCAATAATTATTGTTGCTCTAGCAATTGCACGGTCCCTATAGCAAAGTACACTTTTATGTCCTGTGATATTTGTCTGTCTGTCTGTCCATCTAAATGCATGAGAATAATGACACACAGTAAAACATAAAGATGGATAATATTTATTCTAATTTGTAAATAATAACACTTGCAGAGGAATAATATCACCAGATATACACTCGCCGCGCACGTTAATGGGAATAATGGCATGTGTGCTAGAAAGAGAGAAAGAGTGCACCTTAACCACAGTTTAGAAAGGTATACTTTGACAGGGCAATGGTTAGTTTTATTAGTAAATATATGGTTTAGAGGAGTGAAGGCTGGAAGGCTGTTATTTGCGTGTTTATGCATTGTTAGTTTAATATTTCATCTGTTGTGGGATTTCTTTCAGTGCTACCAGAGTAAAACAATGCAAACAGCAGCCTTTTCTACTTATAAGCAATTACAGATAGTTAATTGGATAATGTTGATCTGAATTTGTAGTTTCTACCAGTGATAGCCTCTAAGTTTATTCCCACTGTTGGCAGCTGGCTATACCTGCCCATGAGCAATGACCGCAAGATTTGCTTGGCACAAGATTCGGTTGAGAGAACAGCAAAGTGTGTTCTATGATTAGCCAAAGGACATTTCAGCTTGGTGGTGTTAGCAATATTTCTTCACAGCACCTCATGAATATGACAGCTGTCATTTTTCACATCCTGGCCAAAATGTGTTCTCACATGCCCAAAGGTGATTTTGCAGTTACAGCGTGAAATCACCTTTTGGGCAGAAGTTGAAAATTGTCTCCACCATTCTTCATGAGCTGGGATCATAAGAAGGCTATGTTGAAAATCTGGCATACAAATATTGAAAACAACAAAGTTATGAGGCAACATTGCAGTTTGCAAATGCAGACTCATAACTTTGGTGCATCCCTGCAACATACACCATGCAAGGAAACATTCAGCATTGACAAATGCTTGTTGTCTCTAAATCAACCTGCTGCTACTACTACTACCACTACTACTACTGCACCCCCAATCGAAAGACAACCACTGATGACAAACCACTTGGGAACAACTATCTGACTATGGCTTGATGAAAAGCATGGCTAGTAATTTTCTGACACAATTCATACTATTATGCATCGGAGCAGTGTTAGGCCTAGTGACTCATTGAGACTACTCCCCACTTCTCAGTGGAAACTGTTAATTTTCCCTAGTCCCATATAGGTGTCCACATTTTCTTAAATTCCTGTTTTTCTGAACTGCTAACTACATAGCATGGTAGTGAATTCCACAGTCTGACTAATTTTGTGTGCAGAAATGTTTTCTCATCTGTTTTAAATCTGACTCCTTTAACTGCTTGTGATGTCCTCTCAAGTTGTGTACTGAGTCATTAATTTCTAAATCTATTTCATTCACTACAGTGGTGCTTGAGAGGCCATTCAACAAATAATGCAGGATTACCTGGATGTGAATGTGCCACTAGCAGAAGGAGATGAGTCTCGATTGCACTGGTACCAAAAAATAGCATTTGGCCCTTTTTAACAAAAGTAGTTGAACACCTCAGTTGCACACCTGCAAGTACATCCTCAGAGAGAATTTTCAGTGCTGCTAGCAATATTGTCACCAGCAGGAGAACATGATTTTCCACCCAAAATGTAGAGATGCTCTCTTTTTAAAATATTAACCTGTGCCTTTTTCCAAAGCCCTTTTTGCCAAGGTTTATGGATGATGAATCTCCTACACTTTCAGGTGGGCTAAAGATAGAGGATTATGAGGTGGATGAGGAGGCATCTGTGTCATTTAGTTTTTTTTTTTTGGACCCATAGCCAACGCACACTGTGGGATGCTGCACTGTTACCTTCACTTAGTGTTCTTCAGATTAATGTTTTGTGAATTTGTGCCAGGTCTACACGGGCCGAATAAATAGTTTTAGGGGCAGTGTTGCTCATAAAACCAGAATGTAGAACACTTATTGTATCCATGGCATAATGGGAAGCCTTGTCCATGTATGCCACTGTCCCAATGGGAACATTTTGGAACCAGTAGCCCACACTGTAGGATGCTGCACTATTGTCTTCACACAGTCTTCTTCAGATTAATGATTCATGAATTTTTGCTAGGTCTACACATGCCATGCCAGAAAAATTATTTGTTCAGGCAACATTGCCCATGAAATAAGTGTATACAACACTTACCCATGGCATAATTAGAAGCTTTGTCCATGTGTCACACTGCCTCAATGTGCACACAAGTTTTGGAATCAGTAGCCCACACTGTGGGACGCTGCACTGTTGTCTTCACTCAGTTTTCTCCAGGTTAATCATTTATGAATTTCTGGCAGTGAAACTAATGATGATGATGATGATGTGTAGGGGGAGTAGAATATTAGGGGACCAGGAAGTGAGGAAGAGGAAGAAAGCAATTCAAGTTGCACACCTTCCAACATCTTCCATTCATAAGTTCTTTAGTTCATTGAATAAATCCCTAAACAATGGGATGTGGCTCTGTTGTATTTAGTTAGCCTTCTTCAGATGAATGTTTTGTTAACTTGTGTCCGGCCTTCACAGGCCAAATAAGTAATTCTTGGAGCAACATTGCTCAACTCTTATCATTGCATAATGGGAAGCCACAACTGTGTGTGGCATTGTCCCAGTGGGCACCCAGTTTTTGGAACCAAGTGCCCATACTCTGGGATGCTGCACTTTTGTCTTCACTCAGTCTTCTTCAGATTAATCTTTTTTGAATTTGTACCAGGTCTACACAGGCCAAATTAATAATTTTTGGTGCAACACTGCCTATGACACCAATGTGCACAACACATTCAAATATCCATGGCATAATAGGAAAGCCTTGTCCATGTGTAACTATGTCCAAATGGACATGCAGTTTTTTTGAACCAGTAGCCTACATTGAGGGATTCTGTACTGATATTTTATGGGCATACATAGGACTTACAATCCATTTTATTTTGAGCATTGTTAGCCATGTACTCTTGTTTACTAGCATTATTCGTGTTTGGCATTGAATGACCGGACACAATTTTTGGAACAAGTAATCCTCAATGTGGGCCACTGCATTATCCTGCTGTCTTGGGTGCTTCATCAGCCCAGTGAATAACATTATTTCATTGTTATTCCATTTCCTAATGCTTTTTATTGGTCAAACCAGTGCAAACTAGTCCACCAGTAAGAGATGTTTGGCAAACCTTACCTGTTTGATGGTCAATGTTCACATGGTTGAACTTTGGGCGATTCGCACAGCTCTAATCAGGATTGTCAAATATAAGGGTAAAAGTACTAACAGATTAGGGATGCCCTAACTGCTATTTTGCCTTGTTATCTGTAAATTATAGGCATACAAATATACAGATACATGGATTCTGATGACAGATATGACTCATTAGTCTACTCAGTCTGCTCATTTCCTACGTAACATTGTGTGATCTGATGTTGTACTGCAGGTACTTGGCCTCTTGTACTTCCAGTGCTCTAGTACCCAGCTGTTCATCTTCTCCCCTCCCTCAGGTCTTACAATCCCCCTGTGCATATTACAGTTTGAAACTAGTCACTGATTTGACTTCTACCACTAGCTTTCATAGACTATTCAGGTGTCCACCATCCTCGCCATGAAAAATCACTTTCTAACATCATGTTATGTACTCTACCCACATACCAGCCTCTGTCCATGTCCCCTATTTACTGTGTTTTAATTCCATGTAAATATATCATGGCAGTCTACCCTGTTGATACTCTTCAAGAACTTGTAGGTCTTCATCCTATCCCCCTCTCCTTTCTGGCCTTAAAAAAGTACATGCTCAGGTTCTCCTGCTTTTCCTCATACATCCTCCCTTGCTGCACTTGTATCATTTTTGTAGCCCTCCTCTGAACCTCCCCAAATGGTCCTTGTCTTTCCAGATGTGGTGACTCCACACCTGGGTACAGTACTCAGGTGTGATCTTATTATGGACATGTAGAGGCACAGTGCCACCTTGTTCCTTCTTCTAGTGAACACTTTGGCTAGACACTCCAACATTCTGCTCATGCTCCCATCAGCAGAGTAGCATCATTGGAACAGAGGTTTTATTTGCTGTCTGTGCACTAGCAAATGCAGCCTGCTCCTTCAGTTGCTTGTATGTTTCCTGACCCCAGTGTTTTGTTCTGAATCATACAGGTGGTTTGGCACACAGGCAGGAGACAAAAGTTTTAGTCAGACTGATGGTCACAGCCTGCAGTATGTAAATGACTGGCACTCAGCAGTGTGTATCTCTTCCTTCTCATGCACAATTCAGTCAGTCAGTCAGCAGATTTGTCATCATAGGGGTTTGCTTCCCATGATTTTTTGTTCCCATTTGATGCCCATAACAGCATCACATGCAGTCAATGTCAGTGGGAAGGTTAGGATCACCAGACACATGAAAACTCCAGATTGATAACTAACTGCTCAAGCAAATAATCATATATTTCAGAGAACCTGATTTCACAGTCAAGTGGCTGGAACAAACAAAGGCTGCAAGTCCATGAACTCAAAGAGGGGAATATTATTTGTTCTCCCCCCTTTACAATTATTTACAACTCTCTTCTCTCTTGTGGATATTTATACATGATTGGTCAACTTAAGGAAGAAAAAAAAAATGTTTTACTCTTCAGGTTTGTCTTTTCTGGGAAGAAGGAATCAATTGAACATATGTTTACCAAGACAGTCCTTAGTATTGCATGGTACTCCTCTCCTTCAACCCATCCCATACCAATAAGTTCTTTGATGTCTAGCCACTGCCTACCTTATACCATATTGTGCCAATAAGTCACTGGATCCAGTGGTACACTCCTCTTCTATTCATCCCTTGCCAAGATGTCCCAGGCATCTGGTGGCACCCCTGTCCCTCACCCCATATTGACCCATGCAAACAAGTTCTTGGCTTCTAGTTGCTCCCAAGCATCACCCTGCCTAACACCAAAAGTCCCTTGTAGAAACTGACACCTCACTCCCCCTGAAAGTGACTGTCATAGCTTTCTTTCTAACTCTCATTAGCTAGTCTATAGTTTGAATCCCTTTATTGGTAAAACAGAGTTATGAAATATATGCAGTGTGTTTGTATTTCATAAATAATTGTTTTAAATAAAGAATTCAGACAATGGGCAGCTGAAGGTGAGAGCAGAGTTTTGTTGGTCATTGTTTTGAGTGGTGGGAAGCTGCCACTGGCTACCAGTGACTTTGGCATAGGGTATGGAAGGGTTTGGGTCAACTAGATACCAGGGACCTGTTTGCATGGATGGAGTACTATTTGACATCAGAGACTTACTGGCATAGAATGGGATGAGAGATAGGGGTGCCACTGGATGCCAGTGACTTATTTGCATATGATGGGGTGAAGGATGGTGCCACACTGGATGCCAGAGACTTTTGACCTGGTATTGCATGAAAGAAGGAGGTATCACTGAAAGATACCTGGTATCAGCTGAATGAAGAAGGCAGTATAGCGCAGTGGTCTAAGGCTCTGGTGACATCCAACAGACCAGACCTGGGTTTGAATCCCACAGCTTCCATTTGCATACTGTGTGACCCTGAGCAAGTCGCTTAACCTCCTTGTGCTCCCAGGTCGCACCTGGAAACAAGCTCCAGCTTAGTGTGCCTTTCCTGGTTAAACAATTTCCCCTTTCCCCTATCACTGGATGTCAGAGACATATTGGTAACGGTAGGAGTAAGGGATGGGGTACCACTGGATGCTAGGGATTTAATGGCACAGACTAGAGTGAGGAAGGGGGACACTAATGTTCAGGTATTTATTGGCATGATAGGGAGTGAGGGAGAGGGCACCACTCGCTCCACAGGACTTACTAGCATGGAATAGAATGATGGAGGGAGGGAGGGGAGTTGCTAAATGCCAGTGATTTATCAGCATGAGATGAAAGGAAAGAGGTAATACCACTGGAATCCAAGGAGCTCTTGGTAGGTGATGGAATGAGGGAGGAAGTTATATTAGATGCCAGGGTTTGTCCTAGCATGGGATGGGTGGAGGGAGGGAAAGAAGATACCATGGACTTATCTGCATGCATGGGATGATAGAGGGGGTGCCAGTGGATGTGAGGTATATAATAATATTGAATGTGATTGTCTGAGTGGTTGCCACCAGAAATTAGGATGTTTTTGGCATGGGATGGGTTGATAGAGGCAGTATCGCAGCTTAAGTAAATTTTGTTTCAGATACTTTGTTTTTTTTTTTATGGCTAGAGAATTATACTTATAAAATTGTATTATAAACCTCCAAAATTCACCATAAAACAACTGAAAACCTACAACTACTGGGAACCTGGTTTCTTGTTAAATTTTCATTTGGGGCATCATCAATTTTCTGAGCCACTGTATGCCTCTGATGTGGCTTGTTGCACTGCGCTGAGGACTGAATGTTGTCACCAATAATGACTCCCAGGTGCATTTTTTCAGCAGTCTCAACCACCCTCACTCCCCTTTGCTTTCTGCTGAGTGCACTTGTAAGAGCTTCAGTAAAGGTGTGCTCTGGGGATTATAGTCAAACAAGTTTAAGACTCACACTGTGCTCTGAACTTACTGGTGCTCATAACAGGGACTTTGCATTGCTTAAACCTTAACATTCCAATAATGGGAACAACGTGATAAAGAAGAATTATGTGGGTGAGGGACAGGAACTTAAAAATTAAAAAATTTAAACTGTCTGTACACCACGTCTCTGCATATTACCTTCCAGAAGTAAAAGGGAAACAAACAGAAAGCAGGGATCCTGTCTTCAGGCTCTGTGAGATTCCCCCCATCAAAACTATTGTTCCAGATCTGAGCCTCTGCCAGACTGGCACACTTTTAGACCTGGTGGCTGCCATCCTTAACGTTGCTGTATAAGTTGGCAGTTAAAATGATTGGATCCTTCTCCTGACCACTTAAACTGTGGGCTTGTGCTCTCTACCATTTGGTGGCTCAGCATTACAGGGCTGTGTGTTCAGGGTGTACTCCCCCATTCAACACAGCTCGTCCAATGACACACACTGACCTGCACTTACAACACTGCACACACTTGTTCTTGCGGCTGTTACTGTATCAAGATTTGCAGGCTTTTCCATGGGTTCATTGAACAAGCACATGCTGTTTGAGGGCTTTACTTCTGTCACCCTCAGTAGTAGGCTTTCTATCTCCATGGGCTGCAGTTTACTTCTGCACCATTTGACCTTTCCTATATACAGTGGATTCATTACTTTAATGTTAATGTGAGATAACTGCTTATGCATTTAATCACATTATTCCAGGAATGTCAATAGATTTGTACTGCTGACAAAGTAAGGATAAGTATTGCTGCTGGCAATTTATTTCTTTTGACTGTGGCAAAAAAGACTTTAAACATCTATTGTCACTCAAAGTTATGTTAAATAAAACTATTTGGCTCAATGTTTACATTCTTCCTACAAATGATTTTCATTTCATTCTAACCCATTGGGTACAAAGCTATATTGCTTCTGGGGGTACTTTTGCTATTTGTATAAAGATGTGCAAAAGACAGGGAGAAGTTTCATATCCATTAAGCTGACATTGAAGTAAGTTGATCAAGATGATCTTGAGTACAGTGACACTAACATTGCAAGAAATGATATGTTCTCCCATCTCATCTCTAAATCTTCAAAGTATCATTTCTAAATTCATGAGTTGCTTTACATGAAATAAAAATCATTATTCTGTCCCTAATTTTTTGAGGTAACACATTAGGCTCTGCAGAATCACAGTTTATACATAAAACAAGAAAAACTAAGCACTTTTAAAATGGCCCTATTATCGTAATGGAGCTGTCACTGCTAGGCCTGAGTGTCCCTATGGATCTTAATAGTGCTCATTAAAATGTCTAATCAGCTCACGACTGGGGATTTATGGTATACAATATCTTATTGGTGTCATAATCATGTCGTTTCAGGGACCTAGTTATTGTTAATGTCTGTCTATCCCTCTAATTCACCCAGTTATATTTCTGAAGTCTGGACTGAGATCCATATTTATGTGGAGGAGATATTCATGGGACATCTGGGTACAGAAATCCTCCTGATGTGGGACTTTAATCCCCATATTGAATATTTAATAATCTAACAGGCCTTCTGAAAGTGCCTCATAGGAATAAACTAAACAATGTTTGATTGGTTTGCAGATCATCAAATGAAAAATACCCATGGAAAAAATAATAACCTTAATGAATAATTAAAATGTTACAATTCTGAATGGTAGATTCAGAGGTGCTAACATGGGCACACCAACGTTTTTGTCATATCAGCAAGGCAAACATTGATTATGCTCTTACAAACATTCTTGATAGTCACGTCTATGGGGACATTCGTGTGGTACCTATGGTCTTACAAACATTCTTGATATTCGTACTTATGGAAACTTTTGTGTAGTACCATATATGGAAAGTGATAACTTTTCACTTTTTATATCACTAGTTAATGTTGCTCAAAACTTGCCACTTGTATGGAGACTAATGAAGTACAAGTATTTAATCAAAAAGAATAACGTGGAATTTGGCTTTGGAATCTTATTCTACAGTACCTGAGGTCTTAGTCTAGGAAGAAGTACTATATATCAAGAACTCAAACCTTTCAAGCTCATGTGTTAATTCTCTTTTTAATTGACTGGAAACTTTAAATAATTATTTATCTCCTCTTTATATTAGTTAACTAATAAATGTAAGAGCAGGCACTTTCTTTAATGCATAATGCAGAAAAACCAAGTGAGAGATAAATTTACAAATAAGACTCACTAATAGTAATCCATCTAGGGATAGTCTAAGGAAGTTTAGTAGTTTATGAAAAATATTATAAAAGTACACTATAACTGGGAAAGAGGAAACATTACTAAACTTTACCTCTCCTGTTGCAGTTTGTTACAGACTTTGTTATCTTTTGATTTTCTATTTTTGTCTTTGACATGTCATCGTAACTGTCACTTTACCCTCTTGTATTTTGTGTTTCTCCCATATCCTCAGATTGCACCTGGAACTGAGTCGAGGCTCAGTGTGCCTTTCCAAGTAATCAGCTTTTGAATTAGTAACTAAATAAAGTGGGAACTGATGGTTGAAGCAATAAATAAGAATGATGTGGCTCAGTCTTGTACACTTGTATCCAATTGCTGCCATGCTTACGCTAATGCTTTAAGATGCTTTTATCTTGGCAGAGACCTTGATAAGTCATCATGGAGATCTGTTTTTGAGGGAAATGGATTGTATCTAAATGTTTCTTCATGTTCTAAGCCATTACACATCTCCCAGCAAGTGATAATTGTAGCTGTTCAAGTTTCCAAGATAATGAAAGTTCCAGGTTTGAATACGTTCTCTAGAATTGTATTGGTACTTTCCTTATTGGCATATTGATATATCACATAACATTTTCAACACATATAATCATTGTTATAACTTGCTTGGTAGCTGGTTAGTTAATGTAATAATTCCTTTACATAAAAAGAGTCCTAAAAATGGTCCCGTCTATTTCAGACCCATAACCCAGCCTGACTAATAACTCAGCAAAGATGTTTCTCTAGTATAATTCTTGAAAGATTAAATATCTTGGTTGATTCCAATCATGTCATCATAAATTCATGACTACAATTTAGAAAAAATTTCTCTATCTTAGGCAATTGTTACATTCTGTCACATTTCACTGACAAATATACAGAAGCTTAGAAGCAGTAACTATATATCGCTCTTAGTGATTATTCTTTATCCTTTAATTTTTTCAGTAGATCCAAACTATGGAGTATTTTAAAAAATATTGGCATCAATGATACTTTGTTATCTATAATTATTACATTATTTTTCAATATTAAAACAGTTATGCATTGCTCTAGAAGTGAGGAATGTCCCATCCTTTTGTATTCAAGAAAGGAGTCAAACAACAATATCTTCTAGTTCCATTGATCTTAGTCTTTACATAAATGAAGTTCTGAGATATATTTCGGATAAAGACATAAATGCTCCAAAAATAAGACTTAAAATGCCCCAATTATTGCTTATGCAGATGATCTGATAATTTTCTCCCTGTCTCAGTCAGGTTTGCAGAAACAACTGAACAAATAATTTAAAATGTCTTCAACATTCTGTTTTAAGGTAAGTATACACAAGACTGCCATTATGCAATTTGGCAAAACAACCTCTATTTATAAGTGCTACATCAGTTATAATAGAATAAATGTCATGAAACAATACACATTTATGTTTAACATTCAACAGATATTTTTCTTTGACATGCCGTGTGGGTTATCTTAAAACAAAATCACAGCAAAATTCATCAAGTCTTTTGAGGTTTAATAGAATATATGGAGGTAGCTTTGTTAAGGCATCTATTAGAACCATCAGTGCAAATTAATCTCATTAATTTTATATGCATTTGAAACGCAGGTGGAACAGATATGTCCAAATAAGAAATTACATTGAATCAGTTTTTATAAAGGATTATTAGGGGGTTCCAAAGTATACACCAGGAGTGTTTCACTGTGCAGAATTATACCAGCATATGCTACACACATTGCCTCTTTCCTGAGTTCTCAATTACTGACTAAGGCTTTTGCATATGGGAAAAAACATAGTTCGAGAGCCAAACTTATGCTGATCAGTTTTGTTTATCAGATTTTGGGATTAGACTCCCCTTGGCCTTAACTTTTTACAAATTACATTATATATAACTAAGCAACAACATTTGTGAGAAATGATATTGAGAAAAGACACATAACATAGTTAATATACAAAGATTTATTAAGCAGAAATTGTGCCTTATTATAGCAACTGAAAACATACATTATCAAGCAATCCAAATTTAGCCAGCCCAGTGGCACAGTGGTTGCACTGCCACCCACCATGCCAGTGACCTGAGACCAGGATCAGTCTCAGGTTTGCCTTGGATTGGCCAAGAGGGAGAGGATTGAGTGTCCAACAGAACACTCTCCTCTTCTGGGTAAAGCAGGCTTGTCAGCACTGCTGCAAGATTGCCACCAATTGGAGACCTGATGACAACACAAGTCAGGGCTGGCATGAAAAGAATGGAGCTGTGGAACTCTGCTGTGCATGCATGCATCCAGGCATGCACCAATGTGTGTGCCTCAGCTATGGGAAAGGGCGAAAAAACAGGTGGAAAATGGGTAGCAGGGTAGATGTGAAAGACACTCTGCACACCAGCCCCTCACCCACACTACCATCTGAACCACTGCCAGTCAGTATCTGGAAGTGTGTCTCCAGGGTGGGACAGCAATCTCCCTTCTGGTCTCACCAGTGGACAATCCATGTGTGGAATGTAGCCAGCGGTTAGGTCCTAAGGAGGTGGATGTTGGTGGTGGGAGGTGGGGATAGAAACTGAAGGGAGCCAGCCTGCCCTAGTTGAGAAGTATAAAAACCTTAATTGAAAAAAAAGATCCAAATTTAGCTAGAAAATTACTCGTATAAGCTGTCTGATCCAAATCTCAGGAAGGCTTTTGCTAATTTTCATTTTTAGATAAATCTTTCTTATTTTTGTCAGCAAGTTACAAGAAATGTCTAAATTCAGAAGATTAGCTTTGTGACTGTAGAATAGGCAGAGATGATACTGATCATGTTGTATGATGCTTATTTCTCCATTCTGAGAGACAAGTAGAAAATCATTACTAGGTAAAATACTTGGAGAATTCTTCTACCTCTGTCGATAGGTACTATCATATTTAATATTCTGCTGAATCCAGAAAATCCATTAAGCTTTAGTATGTTAGGTCTGTCTAAGCATAAAGTGATATCCCTTAGCAGATTCTGTATGCAAAAAGATAACACCCTATAAAGTTGTCAATTGCTTAATGGTTACTGCATTCATATTCTATAGTGGTTGTGCTTAAGTACTGCATGTTATGCATGGTATATTGTATTTTTCGTTTTTTTTACTTGGTCTGTAACTTGTAATGACAAAATTATTGAACAAGTAAATATGAACTGAACTGAGTGTTCCTATTATTTCTTCCTCCTCCTTAATCATTTTAAAGAGTGGCTTTGCACACCAGTGAAAAACATCAAGAGGTGTGGCTTAGTATATGATTGGCTTAGTCCCTGAGGGTATCCAGTGATATGGGCTATTCAAATTGAATTACTCAATATGAATGAACTCTATGTGATTGCCTGCGTATACAGCAAGCATGGAAGGATGCCAAATGGAGAAATAGCCAGTGCAGGGGGGCAGAAACAGTGATAAGATAGCTGGAGTAATGGTAGGATGGGGATGACATAGTGGAAAACATGGGAGGTAGTTTGGCAGGCATTTAGCAGCTGGCCATCTGGTGTGGTGGAGGAGGCATATGGCTGCAGTGCAGGCGGTACTGAGTTTTGGGCCGGTGAGGGGTGAATAAGTTTTTGTGATGTTGTAGTTGGAACTTAGTGGTTTTTTTGTGGTTGCCATTCCTCGATGCCTGCATGTGTGCTCCATGGTTCCCCGTCCCTTGTTCCGATGATTTGAGCCCCCCCAAAATAGCCCCCTCCCAAGTTGTCTCATTACTCCAGTGTCAGGTCCCTGCTCAAAGTTGATTATAATTAGTTAGGGTGGTGTGGAGGGTGCAGCTCCCCGCATAAAACTACTATATATTGGTCCTGGTGACTTTGCTGAGACTGTCACTCATTGTGGTGCACTATGTGGTGCACAGTCACCATATGAGTTTTTGGTGAGGTGCACTCACTGTCATAACAGGCACTGTTTAATTTTCACCTTTGTGACATGGAACTGCAGCTGAGAGATTGCTGGTTCAACACTCTCAAGTACTCACTGTATTACCAGGGGCAATTCAATTAACCTCGCAATTCTCCAGTCCACCCAGCTGCAGAAATGGATAGAAGCAGGAAATGAAAATGAAATGTTGCATCTTAAATGGGCAGTCATGTGTAAAAATATAAATGAAAACTCAGAGGTGGCACCTGCACAAATACACATTTCCAAGAATTCTTAATTTCAGCCTTTTCTATTCTTTGTTACAAAGGACCTTTCTATAAAAACAAACTTTGCCCCTCCATGTTGATCAGATCCTGAAGTTTATGTCATTGCTGAAGTCATCAGTAGGGCTGGGTTAACCTGATCCTGAAGAATGAACCCCTAAAACCTGTCAAATTCTAAAACTAAGAATGTAGAAGAATAATATGCCAACGTGGTAATTTAATTTTAGAAGGGACTCTGGATTCATCATGTCCACAGCCCCCCACATAACACATACACACTTAATTAGCAGGGATGAATATGCTTTGTAAACATATGCTAATTATGTGGATTTTCCTACCAATGCTACTACGCTGGGTATCCTGTTATTCCTTGATGAGCAGAACTAAATGCAGTCTTACCTTGATTTAATGGCCTAAACTGTCTGCATGTTAACTGTCTCTGCTAATAGGTTGTTCTATGAGTTCACTGATTCAGTATGGAATGTTTTCACAATGTACAGTACATTGAGTGTTGAGTAACAGTAAGTAAGAAACTTGCTACTGTAAGTTGACTTGCAGCAGGATGATTAATGATATTGGTTGTTGTGCTTGACTAGTAGTTTGGATGTTTATGAAATGTAGGTTTGGCTGTTCACACTCCCAGTCCCTGTTACACTGGTTACACACACATTCGAGGTGCCACATAGGCACAGTAAGCCTCTTGAGGATGATTCTACCCCTAGAGGTGCAACAGAAATGAAGTTTCCTTAGGCTAAAGGCACCTTAAGGAAGAAGCCAAAAGTCAGAGCCGAAGGCATCTGAAAAGACTAGTCAAAACACTATTTCCCATAAGGGGATCTGTATATCTGTATATGAAAGACAGATAAGATTAGAACATGTGTAGATAGATGAAGCCCACATACAGATCTAACTAACAGCAGAATTTTATATTTATTTTCCAACATTTGGCACAGAGGGGAGGAAAAACAGCCTCAGCTAAGGAAACAGCTGTGGATCCAAGGCAGGTCACTATTCCACCACGATTAATCTATCCAGGGTGAACTGAATGTCAATTATTTGAACTTGGTCAATTGTAAGAAAAAGAGTTGCTCATAAGGAGGTTGATGCTCCAGTGACTAATGTTAATCATAGTTGCCACTGTGTTTGAATGTGTGGAGTGGCTACATTTTTAATTTTTTTATTTAGTTTTTTGTTACATGGCACACATCTCCGGTGCATAGCCACCATGCAACCTTTGTGTACCCCACATGGAATGCACAAAATGGGGTGCGCAGCCCCTCTTCACCCGATCCCCCACCCAAGTGGACTGCAACACACTGGCGGTGGGCAGGGGGCGTGCCAGCACTATGTGTGATGCACTACAGCACATAGTGCTGGTCGCTGGGATGTGGAGGGGTCCGTGGGTTATGCCAGGGGGGGACCCTGTGGTAAAACCCCCGTGCACCCCATGCCAACTTCCCACAATAATGGCATTCTTAGTAACATGCCACCCAGGGCCACCCACCCCAGCACCCAGCCATACCCCCACCTTCCCCATGTATGCCAAACCCATCCCCCCACACACACAAATGCAGCCACCAGCCCCTGAATGGCAGATCCCCTCATACAACACTGCCTGCCACCTTTGTTACCTCCCTTGCTCCAGATCCCAGCCACTTTGGGCATGTAGCAGTGGGCTGTAGTACCCACTCATATCCTTGTGGCACTGCCCCACTCCTGTACCTCCCCTTCAGTTTGTGGGCATGGCATGGCCACAGCCACCAGCCATGTGGATATCTGAAGTAGAGCACAGCCAATGCGCCCTCACCATATAAGGGATCCAGGATGAGCATCCCATTTGATGCCCCCCAGGTGTGCAGCTTCACCCATGGCCATCCTGTGCAAACCTGCACATACCCACGTGCCAGGGGGCAGGGACACAGACAAGTGTCAGCTGGTGGTTGTGCATGCCACTGGTGTGCACCTGTCCACAGGTGCAGAGCTCCGCAGGCAAGATACGTGCCTTGGATGCGTAATTCCTGCCGGTTGCAGCATAAGCCCCATTGTGAGAAAATGTCATGGCACTCATCTCACTTGCTGAGGACCAAATTGTTCGTTCGAGAGTATCCTGGCCCAGTTTATACGAATTTTTTTTCCTTCTGTGTCCTACTTTCTTTCAGTGTGGAAATGCTCAAGGGGAGAACAGTCGTAGTAGGTATTTATGGCTGTTCTCCCCATGAGCTGCTGCTGTAACCTGCAATTTTCACAAATAAATGTCACTTGAATGGTGTATATGAACTTTAAATATTCTGATCTCTAGTTTATTTTTCCACACTGAGAAGGAAAGTAGGACACAGAAGGAAAGAAGTTTTGTTGTATACAGGGCCAGGACACCTTGGAAATAAGTTTGGTCCTCATGTGGGTGAGTGCCGTGGCTTTTTCTCACTATGTGATTGAACTGGGTGCTGCTGCCTTCTGAAATCTCTGCTTAAAATACACAGAGCCCTTACAAATGCAAATTACACCAGCACCTCACTACTCTTGCATGTGTCACTGTGCTCACTAGACCTATGTGCCACTCGTCCACTTGTTATGCCTCCTCCGAGCCTTAATTCCCTCCCCTCCCTTCCCCATTCTCCCCCCTCTCTCCCCTCACTGCTTTTACCTCCCCACCCCACTTTTCCTCTACCTCCTGTACACCTCCTTCCCGCCTCTGCTTCACCCACCCCATGTCCCTCTCAGTCTCCTTCTCCCAGCCTATGCATCCACTACTTACCACATCCCCTTCCCTCACCCACCTCTTTACACCCTTTAGTCCACACTGTCTCCACCTTCCTCTTCTATCCCTCCCTCTTTTCCTTTTAATCCTTCTCCCCACAATCCTACCGCACTCCACCTTCATCCCTTCATTCCCTTACCCTCAATCTCATTTTCCTATTTTAATCCTTACCATTTCCCACATTCCGACCTTGCCACTCTAGTCCCTACTCCTTGTCTCCTCTGACCCCTCAAGCCTGACCTTGCACTTTTTTGATCAATAGCACTTAATTGACAGTGTCACAATTTGACTGCCTCATACCTTCTCATACTCTCCCTTCCCCCTCTACTTATCCTTATTCTACTTCATTTTCCCTTTCCCAAGTCAGTTCCATACCTTTGCAGCCTGCCCATATCTCTGTACCTTTACCATTTTTGATCCTTGATTGTTTCAGTACTAGATCATAACTTCTAGAGTTTCCTAGGCCTATTGTTCCACTGTTAGTTTATCAATGTATAGAGGATAATGCGTGTACAGATAATTCCTGGTAATGATTTGAGGAGTTGCTAGGTATCAGTAAACCTCAAGAGCACAGCTCGAGAGGTTTACAACTGCCCTAGCAACCACAAGAGATGATTACACCATGGTTATCACCTGTACATCAGGCAATGTCATTCATAGTGTATAAGACTACATGAGAAATTACCTCCTAACACAAGTAATTTAGCCTTATCTTATTAATGAATCTGCACTACAGCCACATGATTGTGTTGGAAAACAATTTATTAGGATACATGGACTGAATGACAGCAGACCAAAATAGAACCAGAGTCAAAAATCTCTATCAGACATAGAGATTGCTAGACTCAGTAACAGTAAACTGAGACAACTGGAATGTTATTCAAATACTGTACTGAGGCTAACAATTACATTCTGGGTGTGCAGAATGCTGAATTACACTGGCATTCAATTTTGTAAACCCACTGCTATGACATAGATGAGATAGGTTTATAATTTTCTGACATCGTGACAGTGGGAATACAAGGTTGTAATCTGCTTGATTTCAGTGGGTAATAAGAGCTACCCATACATTATATAGTAGTTAACCATCCATGTATTTTGATTAATGTGTTGTTGTCTGTTCCATAATGATACCTGATGTGGAACCTTTGTAAAATAACTTCTGATTCAAAGGTATTTGTAATCCTAGTATTCAATAAATAAATAAAATAATTTATCCATGGCAAACAGGATGTCACTGATAAATTTTATTGGTACAGCTTCTGCCCTAATAAGAGTTGTCAGTGATATCCAGTTCGCCTCGGACAGGAGGACACCAATAGGAGCCATCTTTGTGGATTTATTGGAGGCGTTTGACACCCTGGGCCATGGTGGCCTCCTGTCAAGGCTGGCCTCAACTGGTATGGCTGGAGGCAATACTAAGCAGTTTAAATCTTATCTTAAGGAAAGGAAACAACAAGTGTCAAATTTGTAATTATTCATCCAACCTTGCACTCATCACCATCGGAGTTCCCCAGGGCTCAATATTGGCCCCATTCCTATTTAAAGAACTAGTGGAGCCAAAACAGGCAAAACAGGCAGACAGAAAAATAATACAAATTTTAAGTAGTAGTCAGTTGTAACTTTTTTATTTCCGAAGTATTTTTCTATTTTCCTTTTGCTCATCAGAAAGTCTTCTATGTGATAATATTGTGCTGGATGTGTGGAACAGCTCTTAGCCTGGCAGCTGACACATCTAACTCTAGTGCTCCACACTGCACCATCAGCATTGTGGTCTCACTGACAGTGACCTCACCGGTGAATGACCTGGCAGTCACTCACTTGCTGTTCCTAAGTAGCAGTCATTTCACAGTGAGTGAGGTCACAATGCTGATGATGTGGTGTGGGCCAGTAGAGCAATATATGTCAGCTGCCAGGCTAAGAGCTGTTCCACACATCACACCTACTATCATCAGGTAAACTATCTTTCTAATTAAATGAAGGGAAAATAAGAAGTACCTCAGATATAAAAGGTAATGGTTGGCTGCTTTTAAAATCTAATAGTTGTAGGCAGTACACTAGCTCTTTAATATACTGTATATGTAAATTATTGAGCTTCAAAGATCCATTGATTCTGTACCATTTATGTGCCGATGATACAATTATATATACATCTGTTACTTCTGTAGAAAAAAAATCCAAAATAAACTCCAAGATGCTTTTGATGAAATACAATAAAAAAATCACAAACTAGTTCTAAACCCTGAAAGACTTAATATGTTTTATTTAATCAAAGTAAGAAAAAAATGAAGAATTGGTTTTGTGTATCGACACAAATGATGGCACTAGGATACTACAAGTTCACTCATATAAATTCTTGGTTATGTGGTTGTACTCTGGCTTAAGGTGGGATGTCGAAAAGTTGATGAACAATGTTGGTAAATGATTATGGGCCCTTTACCAGGTCAAAGTATGTCTCAGAAGACTAGGAGACAGGTATTGAACACTGTGGTCCTTCCAGTTCTCGATTATGTGGACATTGTGTACATAGGCACAACTGGGAGATAACTATGAGACTTGATGTTCCTTGTAACAGGCTTGCCTGCTTTATACTTGGTGCTCTTCACATGACTCACTCTTACCAACTGTATGCTGATTTGGTGTGTCAGAGGTTGAGTGACTGCAGATATAGTCACATCCTTTCATGAATGTATAAAAACATTCATGGGCATCTCCCAGATTATATCTCAATTAAGACTGTTCATAGACAGATATGGCTTCTTTAAAATTGACAACAGGATTGGAATTAGAAGTCCCCAAATGTAACCTGGAAATAGGTAGAATGTCATTCTTTTATTGTGGGTCAATGGTTTGGAAAAGTATCCCACATACATTGAGACTTGCTTCTGGAAAAATTAGCTGGGGTAGGATAAAACAATGGCTTGTTGATAAAGCCAAACATCTTTTGTGCTGTTGTTAGACATTTAAATTGTTTTCATTTCCTATATTTGTTTCTATCTTTTACAATGTTAATTATTACTCATTGTTTATTGTAAAATTATTTACTGAATTTTAATATCTGTGCTACCCTGTAACAAAACTGCTGTGGGACCTCACTGTAACTGAGCCTTGGTTCAACTGAGTTAATCCTTGTTCGTAACTAGATATGAATAAAGCAATGAAATGAAATGAGTATCTTATTAGTATTTTTTGAAAAGAGAACTGAATATCCAACATGCTGCTAGATGATCGCAAGGAATAAAGTTATCCTCTCATTCCATCTCAGCGAGACTTCTACCCTCTTGAAGATGCTGCAGGGCTCAGCCCCACAACCCAAGAAGTCCTAGCAAGTGTGGACTCCCTTGGGAGGTGCATATGGGTTAACCTGAATGCTGATGGAACCTTTGGGGTATGCCGACCTAAAGTTGACACCCCATGGCGAAATCCCCCACAGAAACAATTTCAACAGTTTCGAAATTGTCTCTGTGGGGGACCCATGGGTGAAATTTTGCAGTTTCGTCAACATTACTCTCCCCATGTTAACTCCAATTCGGAGTTAACAATCCTAAACTAATGGGGATGCGGGGGGCACAGCCCCAGCATGTCAGTTGGGGGCGCAGTCCCCATTCAAAACAACCCAATGTCTGACAGATGAAATTTTGCCTGTCGACATTGTGGGATCTCACATGCCGAATCCCCATAACAGTAAGTTATCGAGTCAGCATAGGTAACCAAGATTAGCTATGCAGAATAAACTCAAAGGAGAAGTAAAACATTTAGATAACAGTTACTTCAAGTGTAATTGCCTTGATTCTATCTTCTGAGTACAAGGTCCATGAAAGTAATGTTGGAGCTAAGCCCTTATGGGCAATGCCTGTAGTCATATGAAGCCTTTTGGGTCAAAAACATGTAAATCATATGAAGTCTTTTGGAGTGAAAGCATATTAAGTCCGTAAGGAGTGCTGAACATTAGGATGTGTGCCGAAAGTAAGAAGTAAGGTAGCAGTGAAAGTATGGTAGTATGGTAGGATAGGGCAGAACCCTGAAGAAAGTAACCTAGTGTCATTGCTGAGGGCTGAAGAAAAGAGCTCAGTGACCACCTGGACAGGTTGGTGCACAACTCACAGCCATTGCTTTTATTTATCTGTCTGGTGAAATTGGCTCCTTGTAACAAAGCCATGCTGCACCTTAATGCTAATTTTCTACTGTGTAAAGTCTGAGTCCTCTGTTACAAATTGCAGCATTTACTAAGGTCCCTTACTGTGATTTATCCACACTGCACCTTAATACAAATTTTTACAAAGCCACGTTGCACCTTAATGCTAATTTTTCTACTGTGTAAAGCCTGAATCCTCTGTTACAAATTGCAGACCATTGCTTTTATTTATATGTGGGAAATTGGCTCCTTGTAACAAAGCCATGCTGCACCTTGATACAAACTTTACGTGTAATGCCAGAATCCCATGTTACAAACCACAGCGTAAACTAAGGATCCTGCTTTACTTTATTTCTTGTACTGAAACCAATTCCTTTAATAAAGCCACACTGCACCGAATTTCACCTGCTTATAATTGCTGAAAGTCAATTTTTACCTGCTTATAATTGTTGAAAGTAACGCTGAACAGTATAGGGACTGAGCTTTGCCTGAGGACTTAGTACAGTAATTAATTACCGAGAGGCACATTATTCCTTGTACTGAAACTAGCTCCTTTAACAAAGCCATACCGCACCGGACTTTTACCTGCTTGTAATTGTTGAAAATCGAATTTTTACCTGCTTATAATTACTGAAAGTAAATGCTGAATCAGTATAGGGATTGAGCTTTGCCTGAGAACTTAGTAATTAATTACTGCAGAGGCATGCCACTCGCTCTCTGTACCCCAGCCCGCAAACCCACAAAAGTACTTAATTTCTGTACCTCTCCTCAGAATCTTGCTCCCACGAGGGTGCGCTGGAGGTCATGAGGGTCCCTGGACTACCCTCCCGACTCCCCATTGCTGAGTGAAGGCACGCTGGCATGATCCATTCTCTTGGGACTCAGGAGAGCTTGGAGGCCCCACCGATGCAAGCATCGGCTCCCCACCACCCCGCCACCACCCTTGGTGAGCACTCCCTTTATAGGGCTCAGTAACCAATCAGCCCATTTCTTCATCCGCAGCTTATATTGCTCTACCACAAGGGGCATACGCTGCTTTCATCTCTCCAACAGCAGGCTTCAATTTGACAATGATTCTAGCTCTGCAGACCATGTTAACCCTACTCTTGATCAACGTCCAGATACCTGACTAGGCAATTGCACCTACCACTCTCCAAGGCCCTATGCCACTTATACCCTCTCTTTGGCATCCTGGCTGGCAGTCACCTCTCAACTCAACACTTGAGTCCTCCTCATGTCCCCAACCTCCACCTTCTGTCCCCTTGCCTTGTCCTCTATTACTGGCCTCACCCTCACTTTCCAGCCTCCCTATCCCCTCATTCCCCTCTCTTAAAGGGCCCCAGGGTGGTAGCTTATGCCCCAGCAAGATGACCAAATGGCACCCCATTCGTAGGATCTTCCTTCTCCTCCTCCTCCTGCACACATCAGGTAATGTTCACCCAAACCCTGGCCCTGCCACAGCTAACATACCTACCCTCCCCCAACCAGCGGACTATGTATTGCCACGCTTAACGCCTGCAGCCTATTAAGCTGGGTCCACCAACACCAACCAGATATTATTGGCGCCATTGAAACCTGGCTTCTCCCATTGACCTCTGATTCATCTATAAACCTCACAGGGTACAACCTATACCGGGCGGATCAGCAAGGTAAACGTGGGGGGGGGGGCTGTGCTGTATATACTAAAGAGGTCCTTCATGGTCAGCTACTCCACACCCCTCCGACTGCATCCTGGCCCACAGGCCATCTCTATAAAAATCACACTGGGTACAACGAAATCCCCCCCTCACTCCTCATCACAACAGTCTATATCCCTCCCAGGGAGCAGAATGTGGCCTTCCATTCTGTTGTGTCCTACCTGGCTACACTCCTGCCACTAGTTGAGAAAATTGTGCTAGGGGACTTTAATATTAATTGGCTAGACAAAACTGCTGCACCATTCAGTAGCGCGCTACTGCCCAGGACCTTACAGAGGTCATCCCATCCCTCCACCAGAGTGAACCAGCGCACGGGTCCTCCTCCTTCTGAATCTGGTGTTCACCAACCGCCCTACTCAAATCGCCAGTGCAACAGTACTCCCAAATTCCCTTAGTGACCACTCCCCGGTACTCTACCGTTGGACGGACAAAACCCCCAAACCCCCCCAGACTAATCTATCTGCGCAAACTTGGCCCAGGAAAACTTACGCAACTAAAAATCTATCTCAGGTCATTGGACTGGTCCATTGTCACGAATACCATTGACACTGACCTAGCCCTAAACCACTTCATCCTCGTCTTTAACAACATCTGTGACAAAGTTGCCCCGATCACTAAAAGAGTGGCCAAAGGAAACTAGGTACCATGGGTCAGTGAGTACCTCCTGGATCTCATGCAGAATAGAGACTCCCTATGGCACCTCTCTAGTGAGACTGGCCTGCCAGCAGACAGGCAGAATTATAGAGAAGCAAGGAACAAATGTACATGGTCCTTGTGCGAAGCAAAAGCAGAGTACTACCAGACCTCATTCACCAACTCCTGGGGCTCTGGACGAAAGTTCTGGAACAATATCAAGGACCTGCTTGGTAAAGCTACCAACACCACCCCCCAGCCAGATCAGGGTTGATGGGTGCCTTACCTCTGATCCAGCCCGAATGGCCGATGCCTTTAATGACACCTTCTCCAATCTAAGTCAGGTTCTCACCCCTAAATACTTTGACCCTCCCCCTGACTCCTCCCCCACCCTCCCATCTGCCCTACCCTTTCACCTGCGTGTCATCTCTCCCAAGGGTGCCGAGCCTTACCTCAGGAGGGCTCTAACTCACTCCCGGTATAGCAGTGACACCTTAGACTTGAAATTATTTTGACTCACACTCACTGAGGTGCTCGACCCCCTCACCCATATTCTAAATAGCTCCTTATGCCAAGGGAAATTCCCCTCCCGGTGGAAATCTGCCCATAACACGCTGATCTTCAAAAAATGGGGACCATGCCCTTACTAACAACTACCGACCCATCTCCATTCTTCCTCCCCTATCCAAGGCCCTTGAGATGATATTTTCTGACCAGCTAACGGACCACCTAAACAAATACAACCTGCTTAGTCCAGCACACATGGCTTCGGAAGGGCCATAGTACCACCACTGCCCTTCTGGAACTCACCTCGCACATCCACTCCGCACTAGATAGAGGACAAATCACAGGGGCTGTCTTCATAGATCTTACTAAGGTGTTTGACACTGTCAACCACCCGCTTCTGCTATCCACTCTGACCAGCATGGGATTCTCTCTGGATGCCCTTGGTTGGTTCTCTGACTACCTGTCAAACCACTCCCAGCAGGTAAAGATAGGAGACACTGTCTCTAGTAGGCTACCTGTCCTCTCGGGTGTCCTGCAAGGGTCTGTCCTGGGTCCACTACTCTTTAGCCTCTTTCTTAACTCCCTCCTCAAGACCTGCCCTGGGAACCTTCTCCTCCATGCGGATGATGCCGTCCTCTATACGTCCAACCCTGACCCTTTACAGCTCCACCTTTCCCTCCAGTCCTCCTTTAGCTCTGCAGAAATATGGCTAGACTCCCATTGCCTTGTTCTGAACTATTCCAAGACTAAGGTAATGTACTTCTCACATCCATCTAACTCAAAAAAGGTACTTTGTCCACAACTGAGGACTGCCAACCTTACCGCCCTTGACCAGGTGGACTCCTTCAGATATCTTGGCCTAAAACTTGGCCCTTAACTGACATTCCACCAGCATATCCACCTCCTTTCTACAGCCCTAAATGTGTGACTCGGGCTCTGTATCACCTCAAACACTGCTTTACCCCAAATGCACTAAGGCTTGCTGTCTCCTCCTCAGCTCTCTCCCTTAGATAATGGTCTAGTCATCTATGGGTCAGCAAACTCCTCAGCACTCAGCAGACTACGGGTCTCCCTAAATAAAGCTTGCCGCCTCACCTTGGGCTGTGACTGGCTAACTCATACATGCACACTGTACATTGCTACCAACTGGCTGAGCCTCGATAATAGGATCAAGTTCCACACATGCCTCATGGCAAAAAAAATTGCCCTTGGTCTCTGCCCATCAGGTCTCACCCCACTAATAAGACTGGCCCAATTGCTTAAGCACACTCATAGCTATGGTAAGCACCTCCTCACTGTCCCCCACTGCAGCACATCTGTATACCAGAGGTCCTTCAGCTACAGAGCCCCATCCTGGATAAACAGCCTGCCCCCCTCGCTTGCAAATGAGAATAGATTAGGATCATTAAAAACTACCCTTAGAGCTCACCTACAGGCCTCAAACCTTTGTGAATGCCTTTGACCAATCCTTCATCAAATGACCGGCCTAGACTGTGACCGACTCCCCCTCCTCATAACCCTGCCACTAACACCATTCCTCTTGTTTTGTTATGCACTGTTATACCATTTTGTGTTGCTTGTTTGCTCTTTCTTGTCCTAGATCTCCTTTGTGAGGCCCACAAATTGCCTCTATAACAAACTGTTATTGTTCTACCTGACTATGTACTGCTGTACTGCTTTGCATCCTGACTTCTCATATGTAATATCTGTGACATGGAACCTTTGTAAATGAGTCTTTGACTCAAAGGTATTTCCAAATCTCCAATAAATAAACAACTAGTATAAAGGGAGCAGTGGATCAAAGGTGCAATACAACAAAGCTCCAATCCAAAAGGCAATCAAAAATCCAAAAAGACATCATACTTTCAGCCATGATCATGGCAGGTGAAAGGAGAGGGATGCCAAGGAGAGGACAGGATGAGGAAAACAAGCAGGATGGAAAATAGCAGGAGTACAGTCCAGCAGAGTACCAAGAAGGGCCACAAGATAATGTCAGCACATGGTGCAGGCAGTAAGCTAGAGCCCAAAAGGAACAGCAGGAGCTAAACTACAATCCCACAGATGAGGCAGAAGCAGCCCACTGCTCAACAGTTCCCAGTCATTTTTTTTCGTTATGTTTGTTCCCACTTCTCACACCAGCACCAAGACCCCTTCCCCATTGCCACTTACCAGTCGAAAATCTTCAAGGCTGCACTGCAGCCAGGGTCAGCACCCCCCCAAGTTGGTAGGAAGGTGGAGGAAAGAAGCCCTCTGACAGGATATGTAATTTCAGCCCTCTTTCATCTGGTATCACAATCAAGGTTAGTGAGGTTGTATGTACCAGGACTATAAAGCCTACAGTGCCAGGGCCCATCTTCCCCTCATTTCTCCTCCTTTACTGGTCCCAAGGCTGTATGGGAGGCAACATCAGATGTGCACACACCAGAGCATGCCACATGACAGCATCCTCAGCCGCCCCATCCCAGTCATTTTCCTCCACTGCACTACCACCTGTGGTCACCAAGATGGAAGTTTAGTAACAACGGAAGCAGACCACTCTCCACAGAGGAGGACAGCATCCTCTGAATTCTCAGTTATCCTTCCTTGGTTGTCCCCAATGACCAGGGCTATGTCCAAAACCCTAGTCAAAGGTGTTGTAAGCAGTAATGCTACCGCTACACCAATGGAAGCCTCCGGTCTTTAAAGACTATCGATTACTTTTTGACTCTGTTAGCTGTATAGAGACTGAAGACAAGACCAAATGGTGCTAACACAAGTTTCCATGGGTCTGTGGGGACCAGGAAGGAAGAAGTAGAATGAACAGCTTAAGAAACACTGAAAAGCAGTGAGAAATTGAGCAGTGCAAAATGGGTCCTACAAAGGGAGCAGCTGACCAACCTTGCACCACCAGTATCACAAGTGACAGCCAGTTTCAAGCAAGCTTGGATGGAAATCGAGTGACAGGTGAGACAAGCACAAAGCAGCAACACTACAAAACAAAGGAAATAGCTGAGATATACTGGGGAATGGGCATCAGCAAAACAACACAAAATGAGGTGAAGCAGGATTCCTTGCTGATAGCAGGTAGAGGGTCTAGGAGTCAGCTATCATCATGACAGTGTGCCATCTGCCATGCTGTTAAAAAACTAAGCATTCAAAGGGCACTTGGGGCATGTGCCCAAATAGCTCAGTGAGAAGAATTACAACAGTTGCCTGCTGCCCAACCAAACCCCAGGCATAGCCCATTCAATTCAAAATCCTCTGGAAGAAGTGCCTCCTAACATTATCTATGAATTTGCCTGTTCTGAGCTTCCGAGCATATCCTAATGTCTTGCTGGAAGACACAAGATCTGACATCTTCCATAGTTCAGCCTTGTTGATACCTTTGAGTATGGAGAAGATTAAGATCATGTCTTTCTAAGCCTTCAATGTGAACATATTAAGGGCAATCGATCTCTTCTGATAGCTCTTGTCCACCAAACCATTTGTCATTTTGGTGTCCTCTGTTGTACCCACTCAAATGCCTCAGTGTATTCTTTTTGTATTGATGAGCCCAGAGCTGCATACATTACTTAATGTGGGGTCTGACTGAGCTTGACAAAGTATTATCCCCTACATTCATGGTCATTCCACTTTCAACTTTTCTTAACTTTCTGATTTCCCTCTTGACAGAAGCCACACACTGATTGTTTGCTTCAGCAGCTTGTTAAGGTTCAAGGTTACGTTTATTAACAGATGTATAAAATTACATAGAATTTATTACATCCCAAAATTTTAAAATCATTAAATCAGATACAGTAGTACAAAATACTGGTATTACAATAATCCATACATGGATAAAAAGAAAACATTTATATAAAATCTCTAACAAGCCCATAATTATACATAATAGACATTTAAAAGTTCTGCAAACCCTAAAGATAACATTTGTTTTATCCAAACTTAAGAGATATTTTATACAATCTTCCTTCTTACACAACTTATACTTATGAAGAAGCAACATAATCCATCTCTCCCTCTCTGTCATTAAAGCATCACAGTCCAGCAGGGCATGAACTATATTTGGAGTTTTTACATTTTTACAACTACATACCATTTTATTTCCCTCACCAAGGCCCTTCTTTCTCCAAAAGAAAACAATTCCCAAGCTTTCCAGCCACAGCATACACAAATTGTTTCTGTGCCATTTATTTTCACAGTGTAATAAATAATATTTTGTGACCCAGGTTTGCTTTACACTAGAATAAAAGCCATATATGTTTAGATTATGAAATTTCCCAAAAAACATTCTGCATTTCAATATCATATACTCTCTGTATGAGTTATTGGACTTATTCCAGTCTGTAAGTTTTCTAAGTCTAACCAGCACATTTTTGGAAGCCTATCATTAGGCATTTCTTTACTTTTTTTCCAAAATTTAGCTGCTCTTACTTCAGTTCTTCTGAGAGTGGTATCAGGTCGGATTCTAATTTCATAAAGGTCATAGGACAGTCCCTTGTTAAACTGAGAGCTATTCTTTTGAAAGAATTTTGTAAAGTTTCCAGTTTTGTTTCATTCACATATATACCGAAGCGTCACATACGTCTCCCCTCCCCCATTGGTGAAAAGTGGGGTTTAAACTTGTGAAGGGGGGTGGGATGGGAGGAAAGGTTGTCAAGGGGGTGCCGATAAAGGAGGGACTCTGTCTCCACCCCCCTGGGGACCAGGAGGATTGCAGGAAAAGGCCAACTGGCAAAGTGCAGACCAGGAGAAAACAGAATCCCCATGGGAACACGAGCAGGGGAAATGGAACTATAGGGAAAGGGTGGAAGGTAGTCCTGCTAAATGCCAGGAGCTTGGGCAATAAAATGCCTGAGCTCCAGGCGATGTTAACTGAGGGAGCAGTGGATGTGGCAGCAGTCACTGAGACTTGGGCCACTGCAAGACATGACTGGGACCCGAACCTGGAGGGTTACACTATGTTCAGAAAGGACAGGGGGGAGGGAAGGGGAGGAGGGGTAGCAATGATAGTCAAAAACTGCATTGGCATAGGGGGAGTAGAGGAGGCGGAGGGAACCGTGGAGGCGATTTGGGTCACCTTGATAAAGGGGTAAAAGAGAGAAAAATAGGAGTGGTGTATAGACTGTCTGCTCTGGAGGAGCTGGAGGACAGTCTGGTGGCAGAGGTTAGGAGACACTGCAGACTGGGCAGAGGAAAGGTGGTGGTTAGGGAACTTAAACATGCCAGGAACAGACTGGGAGATTCATGACATCCTCTGTGACCAGGGAACAGAGGTTGTTGGATGTCTTTCAAGACGCTGTCCTAACTCAGCAGGTGAGGGAACCGACCAGGAGGCATGGGTACTGGATGTGGTCCTGGCAGACAGTGACCAGATTGGGGCCTGGAGGTAAGGGACCCATTGGCGGGAGTGACCATGCCATGGTCTGGTTCTGCCTGGACCTAGGAGGGGTAGAAGGCTGCACAAAGACGGAAGTAACTGACTTCAGGGGGCGGATTTTAAGGAAATGGGAAGGATCAAGTATGAGAATTTGATGGGATTGGGTCAGACATGGAAGCTGATAGTAGGTGGGAAATCATCAGGAGAGGGGTGCAGGATGCTACAGCACCTGTGCAAGAGTAAGACGAAAATGCAAGGGCCCAAAATCCCTGTTGGTGGACCAGGGAGGTCCAGGAGGTGGTGCAGGAAAGAAAGCAGCCTATAAGAAATTCAAGTGCTCAACGAGTGAAAGGGATTGAGGGAGTACGGAGCTGATGGCTAGAAGGTCCACTAGAGTGGAGGGTGGCTAAGGCAAGGAAGGAGCAGAACCTGGCCAGGGAAATTTTCAACACATAGGATAGGAAAAAGGGGTTCTTTAGATACATTGGGGAAAGATGAAGGGTGAAGGGGCAGATTAGCAGGATTAAATCAGGGGAGAGATGGGCACAAGACCCGGGGGAGCAGGCTGAGGTACTAAATGAGTACTTCACCTCAGTTTTCACCAGGGAAAATGGGGATGCTGCATCATACATGGGAGGAGACAGAGATAATGAGGAGGGGGGACCCCTACCGATCGGCAGGTCTGGGGAGGGGGATCACTGGCAGGTGGGGGAGGGCTAAGCAGGAGAAGAGGTACCAGAAGTGGAAATCACAGCAGAGAGAGTGAGGGAAGCCTCAGCTCCTTAAGATGGAGAAAGCACCGGGGCTGGATAAATTACATCCTAGAGTGCTGAAGGAACTTGCAGATGTCCTGGTGAAACCCTGGCAGAGCTGTTCACCATCTCTGAGGACAGGGTGGTGCCCCAAGACTGGGAAGGTGGCACATGTAGTGCCCATCCACAAGGGGGATCAAGGAGCTGGCAGGGAACTACAGGCCTGTCAGCCTGACATCGGTGGTGGGCAAGGTGATGGAGGGCATTGTCAAGGAGAGGCTAGGGGGGACCTGGATAAGTCAGGGTGCCTGGACGATAGACAGCATGGATTCATCCTGGGAAATCGTGTCAGATAAACCTGGTGGAGTTCTATGACTGGGTGACAAGTGCCTTGGACCTGGGTAGACCAGTGGATGTCCCTCTTTCTAGACTTCCAGCAAGGCATTTGACTCTGTTCCTCACATGGGCCTGTTGGATAAGCTAGGAGAAATGGGGGTGGGAAACCAGATGATCAGATGGATAGGCAATTGGCTCCAGGACCGGACCCAGAGGGTCGAGTTGGTGGGATAGTCTCATCCCCAAGGGAGGGTCATTAGTGGAGTCCCACAGGGATCAGTCCTTGGCCCCTTCTGTTCAATGCCTATGTATCTGACATAAGGACAGGAATCAGGAGTGAGATGAGTCTCTTTGCAGATGACTCAAACTGGGGGTGGTGGTGGATGGGGAGGAGGGAGGGTGGCCCTGCAGGGGGACCTGGAGGCTCTGGAAAGATGGTCTAGAAAGTGGAAGCTGAGGTTCAATGCAGGGAAATGCAGTACTCACCTGGGGGCCAGAAACCCAGGCCAAGTGTACACCCTGGGGATACTACAAGTCTCAATGGCTGAGAGGGACCTGGGGGTGGTGGTGGATGTCAAGATGAACAACTCTGAGACTTGTAGGAGGGCAGCAGCCAAGGCCAACAGGATGCTGGGATGCATCGCTAGAGGATCACCTCCAGAAGGAGGGAAGTGATACTCCTCTGTATAACTGCTTGGTGAGGCCGCACCTGGAGTACACTGCATGCAGTTTTGGAGGCCACACTTAAGAGGGACATTAACTCCTGGAGAGGGTCTAGAGGAGGGCAATCAAAATGATTTGGGGCTTGGGGGATAGGGACCTATGGAGGAGAGGCTCCAAGAGCTAAATATGTACACATTGGAAGAGAGAAGGGACCGGGGACATGATAGAGGTCTTCAGGTACATGAAGAGGGTAAATAGGGAGGAACAGTCAGGGTGCTTCAAGGAAGGAGGAAGGGGCCACTAGAGGGCATGGGTGGAAGCTGGAGGGGGGAAGATTCAGGGGAGAAAGGAGGAGGTGCTACTTCACTGAGAGGGTGGTGGAACCATGGAATGCACTACCTAGGGGCTGGTGGAGGCAGAGACAGTGGAGGGGTTCAAGAGGGGTGGGACAGGTACAGGGAAGGGTTCAGGAAGCAAAATCCAATGCAGCAAGAATATCCGGAACTGGGAAGGGAGAAGCCAGAGAAGGCGAGGGATATAAGGTTGGCACCCAGGGTGGGGCTGACCAAACGAGCAGACACGAAAGACCGTTAGGCCTTATATTCTGTTGGCATTTTAGTATGTTAGTATGTTAGTATGTCACAGGAATTATTAGCAAACATATTTGCAAAAGCACCAATAGCACCCATGGAACTATATGATTTATTTTTTTACATCAGAAATATGGGTATTCCAGGACATACTGTTATCAAAAATGACCCTGAGATAGCTATACTCCTTTTCCTCATCAGATTTCAAGCCGTTTATTACCCATTGCTTTTTAGTAGGTTTTTTACAACCGATGGACATAATTTTTGTTTTTTCTGCATTCATTTTTAAATCCAGCTATTCTAAAGAGTTCATTAAGCTTGTAACACTTCTTCTCAGGCTGAGGGGCATTTGAGAGATAGCAATGGCATCATCTGCATATAACAAAAGTTGGATTTTTTCAGCATTTATTGCAGGGGCAAATGTGTCTATTTCTCTAATATCCCTTATCAGGGTTTCTCAATATGGACTGAATAATAATGGTGCAAATGTGGGGTGGAAAGGATGAGAAGGGACTTGGCAAGGTTGGAGGAACTGTCAAAAGTATGGCAGCTTATATTCAATTCAAAGAATTGCAAAGTAATGCACCTGGGAAACAAAAACCATGGAGAAGAGTACACAATGGGGAGGGGAGGTAGTAACAACAACAAAAATGGAAAGGAACCAGGAGTAGTCACATCAGATGACTTAAAGTTAAGCAAGCAATGTGAAAAGGCAGTAGGGATGGCTGGGGGGATACTGGGATGTATAGGGAGAGACATCACCAGTAGAAAAACAGAAAGTTGATATCCCTCTGTACAGACAGTTGATGAGACCCCATCTGGAGTACTGTGTGCAGTTCTGGAGACCCCATTTCTGCAAGGACATAGACAGAATGGAGGCAGTCCAGAGGAGGGCAACTAAAATTGTGCAGGGTCTACAACAGAAGCCATACGAAGAGAGACTAAATGAGCTTAATATGTATACCTTTGAGGAAAGGAGGGAGGGGGGGCATGATAGAAACTTTTAAGTACCTCAAGGAAAACAACAAAGTCCAAGAGGGTAGCATCTTTCAGAAAAAGAGATGTGCAAGAACAAGGGGACACAATTTGGAGATAGAGGGGAGATGGCTCAGGGGCAATGTGAGGAAGTATTTTTTCACAGAGAGGGTGGTGGACACTTGGAATGGCCTTCCTGAGGAGGTCATGGGGTCAAAAACAGTAGGGGAATTCAAGAATGCATGGCACAAACATAAGACAATTATTATGGGAGCTAGGAAGAAGTAGGCTGTTGGTTAACTTTGACCTGTAGCTTATCCAATAGGTAGGGAAATGGTCACACTAGGTGGCCAAGTGGTCCTTATCTGCCATCAAATTATATGTTTCGATGTTTCTATGTAATAAGCACCCCTGTTTTACATCTTTCTTAATTTCTTCTTACTTTGAAAGAGCTCTGCCCCTAGTGTATCTTATTTGGACTGTTGTATTATTCTGTAATGCTTGTAGCATAGTCTGAAGTTGCATATTCATTTCTAGACCATCAAGAATCTCCCACAATTTTTTCCTGTTTATGGAATCAAAGGCAGCCCTTACGTTTACAAAGCAAACATATAAGTGGCCCTTTCTCCATGTAACATAACTGTTAACCAAGTAGTTCAGTGTAAAAATTAAGCTCATAGTACTACAATGCCTCCTGAAACCACATTGAAATTATGAGAGCAAGTTATTTTCCTCCACCCACATTGTGAGTATCTAGCAGCAATCTTGTATACATTTTTTGCACCACTGGCAAATGGGTGATTGGTCTGTAACAGTTTGGGTCCTGTCTTTGGCCTTTCTTAAAGAGGGGGGTGATAACTCCTTTGTTCCAGTTACTAGGGATAACTTGATACTGGCTTATAAGCAAAAATATTAGGGTCAAGGCCTCTGCCCAATGGTCAATATTATGCAAAAAGACTTCAGCTGGGAGACCATCCACACCAGCGGCCTTGTTCCTTTTTGCATTTGTATAGCAACCTTTATCTCATTTGCTCCAGCAGCTTGTCTTTCATGACTCCTTGGTACTTTCCTCTTTGCTTTGGAAAATGCTGTGTATGAAAAGTGATATATAAATGCTAATTCTTCATCTTCCTCTTCTCCTTCCTCTTCTCCTTTTTCTTCTTCTTCTTCTCTTTCTCAGCACCAATAGGAGCCTCACACAGTGTGTAGAACCCACCTCTGTTTTTCCTACTCAAGTGTAGCACACCCTGCTCTTATGATCATGAATCAGCCATGGTTTTACATAGTTAGACCATGGTGATACATGGTCAGTGGCCATGTTTATTCATGGCTTGTCCATGATTTCAACTTTTGTTATCCTTGGGCAAAGACTGACAGTAAATGACATGGGGCAGACTGTGGATGACAATGGGCAATTAAATTTGAGAATTATTCATGCCGACCATGGTCATCCATTGGTGGTTGTTGAATTCAGTCATTCCCTGCTTTAAAACAAATGTTTGTAAAGCTCATGTAATTTATTTTATTTCAACAATTTCTATAAAGCTCATGTCATTTCTTTTATTCTAACAAACTTGACATTTCATGATAAATATATTCTCTACAAATACTTTCATAATAACTTTTTTATCAGTTGCCATTAATTGTATTGTCCTACTGATTGTACTGTAGTAACTGTTTTGTACTGTATGACTGTGTTACATCGACTTGGTATGTACTATTAATGTATGCATGTATAATATGCCTGTTAATTGTTGTCCTGTGTTGTTTCTGATGCTTAACCTATTGAAGACAGGAACAGCCTAAAGGGTTCTGTGTGTAATAAATAAATAAAATGAATAAATTGCTGCTGTTTTCTGTCAATCAAATGAAGTCTATTTCATACCAAGGGCACCATGCCCATAAGGCATGTAGGGGCACATGCCCCTAGCTTTTCAGATGAGAATCAACATGACTGAGTTTCTCAGGGTGAGCATTGTCTCATGCAGCTGTGACTGACTTTCACAGCAGGTGCCAGAATGCATGTGTTCTCACTTGCACAAAGCTCCAGCCTTCTTACAGTCCCCTCTACCCTGAACCCACCTCCTTAACACAGATGATCAAAATTTCCATGATGTTAGTTCCTTTGCATAAAAACTTCTGCCATTCTACCCTAGCTCCTAGTTAAGTTTGCAAAAATAACCCTCCCTCTCCATGACTAGACCCAACCAGAGTACATAGCACAAAGTAGTATATTTGTTCATTCATGCACAAGGCAATGATGTTGATTCACCTTCTACCTATGTATCTCTTCTCATTATTTATACAAATAACACTTTAAAAAACAATATTAATTCATTTGACTACCATCCTGATCCCCAAAACTGCCTTTATTCAAAATGAATGTCCATGCTTTTGAGCCAGTCAGTGGTGACTGGCACAAATAGATAATCCTCTAATACTACCCTGTTTCCTTCCTTCATAGTCATGATCTGACTAATAATAATAATTTTATTTGTCAAGTGCAATTCAAATAGCAAAGCACTGTACATGCATAAATGATAAAAGTTCTGCAACAAGAATTAAAATCCGGTGTACACAACCAGTTAATAATTCACAAAAATTCACAAAGGTAAGGTTAAATAAGTGGGTTTTTAGTGCCTTTTTGAAGCTGTCCACAGTCTGGCACTCTCAAACCCAACAAGGTAGAGAACTCCACAGGGTAGGTGCTACAAAATCAAATGCACAAGTACCAGATGTTTTCAGCAGTACCCTGGGAAAATCTAGCAATCCCTCATCAGTGGAACGAAGGGGGCGGTAGGGGCAAAGGAGCTCTTGCAGGTAACTCAGACTCTGTTCATGTAGGGCTCTGTAGGTCAGCAAGCTGACCTTAAAGGTGATCCACCATTGCACCAGCAGGCAGTGCAGCACATGCAGCACAGAGTAATATAGCTAGATCAAAAATGCCCAGTCAGTAACCTGGCTGCTGCATTCTGCACTAGCTGCAAATGGTAGATATCAACTGCTGGTAGCCCTAGGTAGAGGGCATTACAGTAGTCAAGCGAGAGGTCACAAAGGCATGGACCAAGGTTGGAAGGTCACCAGGTGGAACCAGGTGCCTAATCTGAAAACATTCCTCAGATGGTAAAATGAGGTCTTGATCACAGATGACACCTGAGACTTCAGGGTCAATCCCTCATCGAGGATAATGCCTAAACTAGGCAACTGTTCAGAGGTCCTCAGCTGGCAGTAACCCAGTACCAGATCATATGCTCATCCTGCTGAAGACCCTCTGCCAGTGACTAAGGTCCACCACCAAGACCTCAGTCTTGTCAGAATTCAGCTTCAGCCAGTTGGCACTCATCCGGTCTTGGATCTCAGATAGGCAGGAGTTAAATACTCAACATCCTGGCTGAGTGCAAAGGACATGTACAGTTGAGTATCATCTGCAGAGCAGTGGAAACTCAAGCTGTACCACCTTACAATGTCCTCCAGTGGCAACATGTACACTGTGAACAATATGGGGGAAAGCACCAAGCCCTGTGGAACCCCACATGACAGGGAAAAGGAATCAGAGGAAAAAATCCATGATACCACTCTCTGAGACCTGCCAGTGAAGAAAGAATGGAACCATCTAAGGACTGTACCAGACAGTCCACAGATCAGTCATAGGTGCACTGGCAATAGTCCATGGTCCACAGAGTCAAATGCTGCTGAAAGATCAAGGAAGACAAAGACAGTATATTTCCTCCAATCTCGCAACAAGGATGTCATTGAGCACCGAACAAGGGCAGTCTCAGTTACTGACTTTTCCTGAAACCCAACTGGAAGGGATCATAGATGTCATGGATGGCAAGATGATCCTCCAGCTACAGTGCAACCACCTTCTCAATAAGCTTACCCACAAAGGAAAGGTTAGAGATGGGCCTGTAGTTGGCAAGACAGTCAGGAGAAGATTTCTTCAGAAGAGGAATTACCACTGCCTCTTTCAAAGAATCAAGAAATTACCCAGTCTCTAATGAACTCTGGGCTATCTCTGCCAGGACTGGGCCAATGATATTCACACACCCCACAAGGAAGTGAGTCGGCCCCAGGTCCAAACTACAGAAAGTTGTCCGCATATTCTGGATGATCAGCATGACATCCGAGATCACCACCTGGCCAAACGCCGACCAGTCAGACTGAGGTTCTGCAATCTCCCACCAGTCACTGAAACCCCCTTAGAGCATGTCGAACAGATATGACTGATGCCAGCAACCTTATCTGCAAAGAATCGAGCAAGCTCATCACATTTATCCTGTGATAACATTCATCACAACTGCAAACAGGCTGGATTGCACAGTCTGTCCACAGTGTGAAAAAGCTGAGCAGGTTGGTTCTGTACAGCAGTGATTTCCCTAGACAGAAACTATGCCTTCTTATGGGAGCTATCCAATTGATAGTCCCCATAATGTGCCATCAATCTAAGCTTGTCAGCATCTAGGCCCGATTTCTGCCAACATCGCTCTAGCCTTGGCCCCACTCTCCTCATCTCCCTCAAAGCCCCATCAAACCAAGGGGATAGAAGTCAAAGGGAATGGGGGCAAACTTGGACTGGAGCTGTGGAGTCCAGAGCTGACACCATGGCCTTATTATAGGTCTGTAGTAGAACCTCTGGACCCATGCTTGCACTCATACATCCCGATAGGTCCAGCACCACCATTAGGCAATCTGGAACCACATCCTCAATGGGTGATACCAGACCATCTCCAAAGGGCAGACCTATAGGGGGTGCCTGAAGCTGAATCTGATAGTGTGATGGTCAGACTATCTGACTGGTTCCACCACCAAATCAACACTTTCCATACCCAGTAGTAAGACCAGATCCAGAGAGTGACCCAGAATATTGGACACAGAGGAAACAACCTGTGTGAAGCCCAATGTATACATAAGTTGGAGGAAGTCCTGTCCAAAATGTGAGAGTTCATCATTGACCCAGACATTGAAATTGCTCAGCATCATCACTCTGGGTGACTCCAACACCGTGTTAATGAAATCCATTACTTCCTGCAAAAATTGCTTTTCCATACCCTGGTGGACGATAAATGAGAAGAATTTTGCACCCCACACCTGCGTCCAGGATATATTCAAAGGATCTGGTCTCACTCATCGGCACCTCTACCAGGTCCTTTTATAGGTACATTAGGGAACAAAGAATAATCAAGAATAATAACAATTTAATAAAACATTAATAAATTAGAACCCATGGCTACATTTTTTCCATGAGTGCTACGTTGACTTACCTGACTTGCAAAAGGACTAGACAGGCAAGCTGTGTGTGTAGTAGGAACCAACACTGAAGTCCCAGTAGAATTCCCTCTCTTGATACCCCCATTTACATGCTTCTTCACCAGGGAGAAAGAAATTAGAGAGTGGTACTCTATACAGTATGTGCCAAGGTTATTACAAAGTTCAGTACTACTTCCCCTACTTCTCTGCCCATTCTGACTGTGATAAATAGCTGGGTCTGAGTCAACTGTACTTTAGGGAAATAAACTGATTCTCTGTTTTATAGGATAAACAGGCAGCATAGGGATGCACTCAAAGAATGAGAACATGCAGAGGAGCTAGGCAAAGGTCTCTGGATATTTTGACAAAGCTTGTAAAGGTGTTTGAATATGTTTACTGGTACACTTACAGTAGTAGAAAAAGACAAAAATATAGGGAGAAGCACTAGTATCATAAATAAGAGAGTCACTGTAATTATTGCATATGGTATTCAAAAGCACACTTAATAAATAGAAAAACACACAAGAGAAAAGGGATGGCTGGAGTGAAAAAGGATGGCACTGGATAATAGAAATGTGAGAGGAAGAGGAGGAGGAGGAAAAAAGACACACAAACAGGTAAAGAAGGAAAGATATTAGGCTGCCTCAATAAAATGAATCCTTGCTTGAGGTCAGGATCTGACCTGCGTAGCAAAAAACACTTATGTCATTATCAATTAGTGTGCAGTGTCTAGTAAAACTGATATTACCTAATTCCAGGTGCCTTCAAATGAATGAAGTGGGGGAACGGGCATGTCCATTCAAAACTGTGACAGCAAATATGCTTGGTCAAAAACGCGTGGTCATAACAGCATCACGTGGTTTTGGAGTTAGTATATTTAATTTAGCGTGGTTTTGGACCTCATGGTTTTGTACTGACCACATGGCACAGTTATTGACTGCACTGTTTTACACTGTGTGGTCTTGATATAGCACCAGGAGCAGGTCCAAGAAAAAGAAAAGTCAGCAGTCAAAGGCAACAAGGGAAATCCCCATACCAGTAGGTGTGGAGTTGGACAGAGGATCAACAAAGAGGTTCACTAGTATGCACTTTTATGGTAATTGTGCAGTCTCTAGGTAACTAGGGCAATGTAGAGTTGTGTCCAGCATCATGTTGTATTCTGCCATTTCACATCTCATGTGTTATTGTAGCATTTTGTGGCTATCAATTATGTGACAACCATTTTGTGCTGTGGTTATGAAAATACTGATATGATCTTACAGGTGGGCCTTGTAGTTCATTCATATTTTCAATGGAGATGGTCAGTTTTAATGTACATAAAGTCATCCTTCCACTTGGCAAGCATCACCCTCTGAAAACCACCATCCCCTTAATCTATGAACTCAGGCTTCTAGTGTTCATCAAGGGACCTATTGTAGACCAAGTTTCCCAACTTCCTTGTTAATACAAAAATAAATGCAAAAGTTTTGATGCATTTGTGTGATGTCTTTGAAAATGATTCACTTTTAAACAGTGAACTGGTTGTTTGCAGTTTCAAAGACACCATTCAGATGCACTTGTAAAACACCCTTACCCTTATTGTATGAATGTGAGCTTCTGTTGGACTTCTGTGGATGTTTGGGAATATGCTTACTGAATTTCATGTTAATAGCACAATAGATGTCAATGTTATAAATGCTTTTCTGTGAGGGAAGTGATCAAAGCAACAGAAATAAATGGTAAACAGGAGGAGAGATAGGAGAGGAGAGGAGAGGAGGAGAGGAGAGGAGAAGAGGCACTGTGGGTCACCCTGGAGACCAGAAATGGCATCACAATCCGACAGGGGATATATACAGACCCCTGTCTCAGTGGGAGGAAATGGACAAGGAAATGATGGAAGGCATGCTTAGGATGGCAGAAAGAGGGGAGATATTGTTGATGGGGGACCTGAATATGCCAGATGTTAACTGGAGCACCTTTGCTGCAGCTACGTTCAAGAGCAGGGTCATTTTTGATGCCCTACAGGGGGCATGCCTCAGACAGCTAGTGTTGGAACCCACTCAGGAGGGAGCAATCTTAGACCTGGTACTCTCAAATGGGGACAGAGAGAGGATCTCAAATCTAGAAGTTGGTAGCCATCTAGGAACAAGTGACCACCAAACAGTGTGGTTCACGATAAACATAGCCACAGAGTCAAGCCATACGAAAGTGAGAGTACTGGACTTTAGGAGGGCTGACTTTGTCAAAATGGGAGAGTACCTCAGAAAAGCACTAGCAAACAGGCAAGAAGGAGGGGTGGAGGAACAATGAGAAAACATCAAAATTACAATCACAGAGGCAACAAACTTTGTGTGAAGCAAATAAATCAAAATGAAAGAAAAAAACACCATGGTTCTCAAAAGAGGTGGTGGGGAAGGTTAGGGAGAAAAAGATAGCATTCAGGAAGTATAAGGAAACACAGAAGGAGTAGGACAGAGAACTGTACCAGTTAAAGCAGAAGGAAATGGGGAAGGCAGTCAGAATAGCAAAGGCACAAACCGAGGAAAAGATAGCCAACTCGGTTAAGAAAGGGGATAAAACCTTTTATAGGTACATTAGGGAGTGAAGAAAGTCCAAGGGAGGGATAGTAAGGCTTAATAAAGAGGAAGGTGGGTGGGCAGAGAGAGACAGTGAAAAAGCAGGAAATGAATGAATACTTCTGCTCAATATTCACGAAAAAGAAGAGGAGGGCGGTACCTAATACAATCAATAGAAGCACTCTGGATAGGGGATTGATAGCAGAAGAAAGGTTCTGAAAGAACTCCTAAAACTGAACGTGACAAAGCAATGGGGCTGATGGGATTCACCCCAGAATTCTAAAAGAACTAAGGGAGAACTAGTGACACCACTGACTACTCTTTTAACAAATCATGAGAGGATGGTGTGGTACCAAAGGACTAGAGGAGGTGGATGTGATTCCCCTTCACAAAGTGGGAGCAAAGCAGAGACAGAAACTACAGACCTATTAGCTTAACCTCAGTGGTAGGGAAACTGATGGAATCACTTCTGAAAAAAAGAATTGTTGAGTACCTAGAGGCCAGTCAGGCACAGGACCCAAGGCAGCATGGCTTCATAATGGGATGGTCATGTCAGACGAATCTAATAGATTTCTTTGACTGGGTGACCAAAGTAGTAGACCAGGGAGGGGCTATGGACATGGCCTACCTAGACTTTAGCAAGGCATTTGACACAGTCCCACACAAAAGATTAATGAACAAATTAGCCAGCCTTGTAGTGGGTCCCAGGGTGGTAGCCTAGGTAAAAAACTGGCTGGACAGCAGTACACAGAGGTAATAGTAAATGGAGTCTACTCCAAAGAAAGGGGGGTTACTAGCTGGATACCACAGGGTTCAGTACAGGATCACTTTTAATGTCTTTATAAGTGACATTGCATAAGGACTGGAAGGCAAAGTAGGCCTCTTTGCAGACGAGACAAAGATCTGCAACAGGGCTGATACACAAGGGGGGTGGAAAGGATGAGAAGGAACTTGGCAAGTTTGGAGGAATGGTCAAAAGTATGGCAGCTTAGAGTCAATGCAAAGAAGTGCAAAGTAATGCACCTTGAAACAAAACCCAGGGAAGGAGTACACAATGGATGGGGGTGGGTGGTATTAACAGCAACAAAAATGGAAAGGGACCTGGGGAAAGGTAGTCATATCGGATGACCTAAAGGTAAGCAAGCAATGTGAGAAGGCAGTAAGGATGACTGGGAGGATACTGAGATGTACAGGGAGAGGCATCACAAGTAGAAAACAGGAAATTGTTATCCCTCTGTACAGACAGTTGGTGAGGCCCCATCTGGAGTACTGCATACAGTTCTGGAGACCCCATCTCTGCAAGGACATAGACAGGATAGAGGCAGTCCAGAGGAGGGCAACTAAAATGGTGCAGGGTCTGCAACAGAAGCCATATGAAGAGATACTAAAGGAGCTTAACATGTATACCCTTGAGGAGAGGAGGGAGAGGGGTGACATGACTGAAACTTTCAAGTACCTCAAGGGAATCAACAAAGTCCAAGAGGGTAACATCTTTCAGAAAAAGAGATGTGCAAGAACAAGAGCACACAATTTGAAGATGGGTGGGGGGGTGGCTTAGGGACAATGCGAGGAAATATTTTTTTTCCCAGAGAGGGTGGTAGACACATGGAACGGCCTGCCTGAGGAGGTCGTGGGATCAAAAACAGTGGGGAAATTCAAGAATCCATGGGACAAACATAAGGCAATTCTGGTGAGGGGTAGGAAGAAGTAGGCTGTTGGTTAACTAGGATCTGCAGCTTATCCAGTAAGTTGGGCAATGGGCAGACTAGGTGGGCCAAGTGATCCTCATCTGCTGTCAAAGTCTATGTTTCTATGTTCTGATTTACGTAATGTTTGCCAAACAAAGCCAGGCCCTCAGAGGAAAGAAAAAGACATCTTGCAGCTTGAAAAACATCTCATAAAAGTACCCCTATAAACCATCTTCCACTTACTGTATGAACCCACGTTTCTGGTGGTCATTAGGGTTGTGCAAATACCATTTTCCAAAGATTTGTCCAAATATTCAGTATTTGAGTCCCAGAAATTCATTATTTGGTATTCGTTATTTGGGTAGATAAGTTGCCTTAATGGAGAATTGCTATTGAACTCCTTAAAATGGCTTCGGAAAGAGGAGGATGAGAGGTAAAGGCACTTTGGCTATACACTGGCGTCAGAAGCTGTCTTGTGCTGCTGGCGCTTCAGGAGGAGGATGAATAGGTCACAACACTTTTTCTTGTACACTAGTGCCAATGTGGCACAGTTAGTAGCACATCCACCTCTGAACCAGAAGGTCATGGGTTCTCGTGCCACACTGGGATTGGAAACATACATAAAATGCTGGCATCCGAGTGCAGTATTGGGGGAGTGCTGTACTGCTGGGGTGTGCCGTCCTTTGGATGAGACATTAAACCGAGGTCCCTTGTAACCATCCTAGTGCTTTACTGGTGGGCATCCAGGTGGAAGTAAAAGAACCCAGGGCACCCTTGGCAAAGACTAGGGGACATTTCTGGTGTCCTGACCAACATTCCCCTTCCCATGAAAAAAAAAAACAGATCATGCAGTTGTCCAGGCTGTGTGTGGGTGTTGATGTGCAATATAGCCGCCACTACTCATTCAGTCACTTCACTGCCAGTCTAGCATTGCTTGTAAAGCTCTTTGGGATACACTGTGTATGAAAAGTGCTATTTAAATGAGTATTCTTCTTCTTCTGCCACTGGTGCTTCAGGAGGAGGAGGATGAAGTGGTCACAGCACTTTGCTTGAACACTGGTGCCAGAGGCTGTCAGTGCTGCTGGTGTTTCAAATACTGAGACTGATGATGCCACACTGGTAACTGACTGCCATAGTTTATGCATGTGAAATACTTCAGACTGGTGATGCCACACTTGTAACTGCTCTATTTCAGGCATGGAACTCTGAGACTGGTGGTGCCACACTTGTTTTTTTTTTATCATAGAAAATTTTATTGTGATTTTATATTTGGTGTCACAGCAAGAAATGGTAAACAGGTGACAGTAGTTACATACAGATACACAGTACACTGCAAAGTATCAAAGTGGTCAAGTTATAGATATAATTCCAGTGTACCCCATAGGGTTTCACAGCTATATTCAGGTAAAGAGAAACAGCGTATCAATGCATATACCCACATGCAACATTACAGTAGGCAAACAGCAAGTGGAACTTATCCTCTAGGTCCACTAATTAGGGGGATTTCTTGGGGGGAGGGATTTTACAAAGTGGAGAGTGTAATTAAGCTCCCCATTTCTTGTGGTAATGCTCGAGTTGACCACGACTGAAGTAGGTCAGTCTTTCCATCAGGGCCAGATGAGCCATAGCTGCACACCACTGGGTCATGCTTGGGATGTTAGTCTGCCGCTAATGCATTAACAAAAGCTGTTTTTCTTCAAGGAACACCACCACGATCCATTCTCTGTGCACCTGGGGCAGATATTCTAGACTGGTTGTGTCCCCCAAGAGCAGCTTGGGATCTGGGGGGGGCAGTTTACTGCCCAGGATCTTCAACACTCATGAGCGACAGCTATCCAATAAGATGATATCAGAGGGCAGGTCCACAAGATGTGAAGCAGGTGTGCTTCAGGCTGCTGACATCTCCAGCATTTAGAGTGGGAGACAATTCCAGCTGCATGAAGAAGGGCTGGGATTCTATACCAGCGTAGTAGTATTTTGAGCTGTAAAAAACTACTCTTAGAGTCTTTGTACATCTTATGAGCATCTTTAAGGCAGCACAACCATACTCTAGGTGAGATCATCACACCCAAGTCAGAATCCCATTTTGCTTTACAAGATTCAGTGAGGTCTTTTTGAGAGTCTCGGAGAGTGGCATAAAACTTGCTTATACGGCCTTTAGAGGAGGTGGAGGTATGTAATGAGGCCAGCCATTGCCATTTCTTATCGGAATTTGATTGTGAAAGGAGAGTGGTGATGATGCTGTGCATTTGAAGATATCTCAAAAGTCAGTAGTGGGAGATCGTATTTCTGTTGGATCTGATTAAAAGATAGTATGGTGTCTGAGTCCGGTATCAAAGGTCCTGCATGTAGCAGATTCCCTTGACTTCCCATGTGGGCCACCTTATGGATGCCCCACCAATCGTGACAAAGTTATTGTGCCATAAAGTTGCATATCTTATAGGAGGGGTCCAGGTTGCTTTAGGGGTATATGAAAGGGTCATACAATGGCACCAGGCATAACAAGATTCCCTGATAATGGGAGAGAGTTTGGAAGCAAGGGGGGGGTCCGTCCCAACAGAGATCGAAGTGGGGTGGGTACTATCATACCGGACTCCAATCCAATACATAAGGGAGGGGGTGACCTCATGGGGTAAACCATTTTGTGGTCTGTGCTGCTACACTTGCTAGATAGTAGCCCTGAAACCAAGGGACCCCCCAGGCCTCCTTTGGACCAGTGTGCCAGTAACTTGTGTTTCCCCCATCTGTGTGGTTTACCTTCTCATAGAAAAGAAGTTACCAGCTTTTCAAGTGAGGAAAAAAGTTTATTGGAAAAGTGAATTGTAAGACTGTTAAACAAGTACTATATTCTGGGAAGGAGGAGCATGCAAATGGCTGCCACCTTGCCCGGCAGGCAAAGGTGTAGCCAACGCCATCGGTTCTCTTCTGTAGTCAGCTGTTTTAGAAGGGGCAAAATTGGAGGATTCAAGATCCATCCATTTAGTTGAGATAAATATGTCAAGGTAGGTAAGCCCTGGGCTGCCCAACTGAGCTCGGTGCCCACAAGACAATCCTGTGTGCAGAATATGTTTAGGGGGGCCAAAATAGTTTTCCTCTGATTTACCTGGAGCTTGGAGAGCAGAGCAAACTCCTGAAAAACAGAAAGAGCAATCGGGAGTGATTGCTGGGGGTGGGATAAAGTAAGTAGTATGTCATCAGTATATGCAGCCACTATGTAAGAGGTATCATGTACTGGAAATCCCGTGAGGCCCTCTGCACTATGTAGGGCCCTGATCAAAGGATCTAGGGCAATCAAACAAAGAAGAGGGGATAGGGGGCAACCTTGCCTAGTGCCCCTCTGGAGTACAAAAGGGGGGGAGATATCGGAATTTGTTAATATTCGGGCACTCGGAGAGTTGTAAAGGGTCTTCACCCATAGGGGAATTACATAGATACATAGACAGTGTCGGCAGATAAGGGCCTATGGCCCACCTAGTCTGCCCATTTGAGCTTGTAAGTTCAGTTTGTTTTCCTAGAAGTCTATTTCCCCTTACCCCTGACCTCTAGAATTCCTTTATGTCTATCCCATGCATTCATAGATACATAGATTTGAGGACCGAACCCATATTGAAGAAGGACTTCTTGTAAATAATTCCATTCAATAGAGTCAAATGCTTTAGTGAAGTCGATTGCCAGGGCAGCCATAGGTATCTTGGACTTAGCTGCTAGCCATTTCAAGTTTAGGAGTAGCCTAGTAATGTCAGAGCCCACTTTTCCTGACATAAAACCCACCTGTGAGGGATGTACTAAGGTTTCAAGGATATTTTGCAACCTGGTGGCCATAATTTTAGCTAGAATCTTAGTATCTACAGGGATTAAAGAGATGGGGTGGAAGTTAGCGCAGATTGAGAGGTCATTGGATTTTTGGGTAGCAGAGTAATCAGGGCTTCATTCATCGATGGTGGAAGAGAGCCCGCGGCCTGAGCAGTTTGCAGGACCTGCAACAGTGGGTGAGTAATTTCTTGTTCTAGGGCCTGATAAAGTTCAACAGTCATCCCATGTGAGCCCAGAGCATTACCCTTAGACAACTGAGTCAGTGTTTGATGGAGTTCAGGGACCTGGATTGGAACATCTAATAAGGTAGCATGCTCCGGAGATAGTGTGGGAATAGTGAATTTCTGACAGAACTGTGGGAGGCCTTCAGCGATCTGGGACATTGTCATAGTGGATTGGGATTTATACAGTGATTGATAGAATGCCATCATAATTTTATTGACACCTGCAAGGTCAGTAATTATCGAGCCTGAGGGTGCCCGGAGGGCATGGATTTTAGTAGAGGCCTGTTGTTTACGCAGCTGGTAGGGCAGAAGCTTTCCTCCCTTGTCCCCCACCCCCCCCCAGTGAGTATGTTTCGAATGAGTCAAAATCCACTCTGCCTTTGTATGGAGTAGGGTATTAATCTGGTACTGCAGGCCTGCAATATTGTGAACCAGCTGTACGTCCCTGATGGCAGTGGGAGAGGCCTTAAAACGCTCCTCTAGGGCCACAAGCTCTGTTTGTAACCTGTCCAAAGATTTTTTCCTGGATTTGTTTTTATGGGCAGCAAAGGCAATAATGTGACCCCTAAGTGTGGCTTTGAAAGCATCCCATACTGTACCCACTGGTACTCCACAGTTCAAACTGATGGCAAAATAGTCTTGGGTAGCGTTGCACATCTTGCATTGAAACTCTGGGTCTTTGACTAGAAAGGGACTACACCTCCATCTTGTACCTGTTGGATGAGACCCCATGGGGTGTTGATAGTTGCCACAGGTGCATGGTCTGAAATGATAATCCTGCCTATGGTATTATTAGTTAAAGAGCCAGATGCTGCATTGTTTGCAAGCCAGTAGTCGATCCGGCTGTGGAGCCCATGGGGTACCGAAAAGTACATGTAATCCTGGCCTATAGGGTTATCACATCTCCAAATGTCTATCAGGCCCCACTCAGCCTGAAATTCCTGGAGTGCTGCAGGAGATCTAGGATGTGCCTGGGGGGGGTAGGTTGGGACTTATCTAAAAAAACCTCAGACACCAGGTTAAAGTCTTCTCCCAGTAATAGTAGTGGAAGCACTGGGCAGTTCCAGAGAAGAAATGGCCTGGCTCAGGCTGGGAAAAAATCTGCCTGGAAGTATTGGGAGCATGTACATTTCCCAAAATTAATTTTCCAGCCAGGGAGGTTAGTCTAACCAGTATCCAATGCCCCTGGTTATCGGCTCTAGAATCCTCTACAGCCCATGCACCAGAGCGCCGGAGTAGAATGGCCACACCTTTTCTTTTAGAAGTGGATGAGCTGGCATGTACTGCACCCATCCAAGATTTTTTGAGCCAAGATGTGGTTTTGCTAAGGAGGTGGGTCTCTTGCAATAGAGCCACATCCGTGTGGAGAGACCGAAGATGCTGTATCACTTTGGTGCGTTTTATGGGGTGATTGAGGCCCTTCACATTCCATGAAACTAAACGCAAACCTGAAAGTTTGCTTCCATCCATCATGACCAATTGAGGAGTTAAATCAGAGAAGAGGGGAGGTAGGCAAAGTATGTAATACTACAAAATCAATCTAGTAGCAGCCAGTTACTATCACAGAGAGACAGCACACTTAGATTCCAAAGGTGGGCCAATCAGTGGATTCCTAGAGGAACAAATACAAAGTGTAACAATCACTAAAGACAAGCAACTAGTTATCTACAAATCGACCTAAATAACAGCAAGTATCCAAGTAAAAATATTATAGTAAGCACAACAAGCGTTTATACACTTCGAGCAATAGAGGCTTTGTGAAAGAGGGTAATGAAACAAATGCTTACCCTCAGCTGCAAGAGCATCTATGCTCAAGGGCAGAAGAGGAAAAAAGGCAACCAACAAGAAAGTGCCTCTCCTCATCTGAAAACCACTCTGGAGGTGCTGGGATAACACCCAGAGGGGGGGGGGGATATGAGGGGAAAGAAAAAGGGGGAAGGAAAAGATCAGAAGGGGTTGGGTACCTCGCCCCCATCATGCCCTATTCAGACCATGTAACCGCAGTCTTAAAACCTGGAGGGAGCTCTCATGCAGGGACAGTGAGGTTGTAAGTCACTGTGGCCAAAGATGAGGTTACTTAACCTGCATGAGAGAAAGAAAAGGACTGCTGTAGCATATAACCTCCTTATAAGTATAAATCAGAATATGACAAAAGGCAACAATACATATAACTAAATTCACCCAGTAGGACCCCTGTTATTCGTGGAGGGTGATTCAGTATCTTGTTGCTGATTAGGATCTGGGAGTGACAAGATGGCCGCAGCATAGGTTTTCTCGCCTGGTTTAAGCTTTCCGGATAAGTCCACCGCCTCTACGAGAGAGGAATCAGGAATGTCAGCTGAGTCCATAGTGGGTGTACTATGCGATTCTGGTCCAAATGGAACACTGTCCCTAGATGTTCATGGAGAGTCATCCTGAGGTATCTTGGCTGGGGGACCAGTCCTGTTTGGTCTATGGGGATGTTTGGCCACTTCTTAAGCATTGTCGGGAGCGAGCCTGTGTTCCCATGGATCTGGGTGGAAGGACCATCTGGTCAGTAGTTGGAGCAGGGCTGTAGATAGCCAACAGAGTTGTGTGATATATATTTCTAGCTCTGGGGGACTCATTAGAGAAGGGAGCTGGTCCTACTGCATAGCGGTCCCCTGGATGCTGCTTAGCTGAGTGTGGGTTCCTAGGTGTTATAGGAGTATCTGGAGCCCACAACCTCCTGGGAGATGTAGTTTGGAGGGGTAAATTAGGCCAAAATATGATGATCCAGCACTCCACCTCTGCAGGGCCATCCACCAAGATTTCTCTCTCCTCTTTAAACACCAGGAGTTTGGTAAGTCCCTTAAATCGATATTGGAAGTTGTGTGCCACCAGAAATTTTTTCAGGGGTCCATATGCTTGACGTTTGCTGGCAGTTTCTTGGGCAAAGTCTCTATAAATAGATATTGGTACCCCCACCACCTGATTTTTCCCAGATCTCTAGCTGCTCGAAGTATGAGCTCCTTAGTGGAGAATCTGAGTAAGTAGGCCACTATGGGTCTTGGTGATGCGTTCATTCTATCTTTCCTCCCAGCGATCTGGTGAGCATGTTCGACCTCCACTGGACCTCTCCAGCGGTCACCTAACAGCAGGTAGCTCTTCATTTAAAAATCTCTCCATTGAGGTACCCTCGACTCCCTCTGGTAACCCAATGATGTGGAGGTTATTGCGGCTCCCTCAATTTTCTTGGTCCTCTGCCCTCGCGCTCAAGATTTCCAATTTCTCAGACTGAAGCATAACTTTTTGTTGAAGCTTGGTGTGTTGAATTTCAAGGGTTTTTGCCCTCTGTTCAGCTACATTGAGGCAGTCTTGGAGCATTTGGACATCGGCAGTGGTGCCCGTCAGGGGTAGTATTGATATCATCCACCTAGCAAGCACAGTCTCAATATGTGGGTAATGTAGTTGAGGAGTCACCAACCTATCCAGCTTATGAGTTCAGTACCCGGCAAAGGCGTTGTATCCGCCGAGGTAGCATTGTTTGCCATTGTAGGATGGAGGAGATTAGGATGGGTTTGGGGTGCGAGCCATCTAGGGTAGGGTGCCGTCAATCTCCACGTGGGTGTGGTAGCACAAGACAAGGCTGCGGCCCTTGCGGCCTATTAGAATGGGCAACTTACAATAAGCAGTGCTGACATCTGACAAATTACGCCATTTTGCTGCAAAATGGTCATGCTGGACAATGAGGGCAATTTACCTGAGCGATATAGCTTGTTTTATAAAATAATATTGCCCTGGGGTTAGGCCAGTGAGTCATGGATTGTGACCAGATGCAGAGGAGCTCTGAAATTAGGCAACCATTTCTTTGGTGGTCAGACCATGCCCCCTCATGATGCCACACTTGTAGCTGCTATATTTCAGGCATGGGAAACATTGAGACTGGTAATGCCACACTTGTAACTGCCATACAGTATTTCAGGCATGGGAAGTACTTGACACTGGTGATGCGACACTGGTAACTGCCATATTTCTGGCATGGGAAACACTGAGGCTGGAGATGCCACATGTTAACTGCCATTATTTTATGCACAGAAAATACTTGAGACCAGTGATTCCACACTGGTAACTGCTATATTTTATGCCGTGAAATACTGAGACTAGTGATCCCACACTGGTAACTGCCATATTTCAAGCATGGAAATATTGATACTGGAGATGTCACACTGTTTACCGCCATATTTTATGCTGGCAAAATACTCAAGACTGGTGATGCCACACTTGTAACTGCCTTATTTCAAGCATGGGAAACACAGGGACTGGGGATGCCACACTTGTAACTGCCATATTTTAGGCATGGGAAACACTGAGACTGGTGGTGTCACCCTGGAATCTCCCTTATTTCAGGCACGGGAAACACTGAGACTGGTGATGTCACATTGGTAACTGCCATACTTTATGCACGCAAAATACTTCAGACTGGTGATGTCAGTCTGGTAACTACCATATTTCAGGCATGGGAAACGCTGAGACTGGAGATGACACACTGTTAACTTCCATATTTTATGCACGTGAAATACTTGAGAGTGGTGATGCCACAATGGTAACTGGCATCTGGAAAGCTGTTAAAGGGATGGATGGAATATGGGCACCAGCAACACAGAGGATGAGAGATGTAGCAACACCAGTGGAGGACTTTTTATTAGAAACAGCAGTCAATAGGTGGGTGGTAGTTTTAGGCACTAGGAACTGCAGGGCATGCAATTTCAAAAGAATACACCATGACAATGCAAGTAATAAAGAAAAGGTGCTGGCCACAGATTTGTGTTAGTAAGATTATGAATTTGATAAACATGTTTGACTAAATGTTAACATGTTGTGCTTATTTGCTAACAGAACAATGATGGTTAACACAGAATGGCTTGTGTATGGGTCCATGCTGCAACACACAAATGTTGTATCTGGTACACGACAATTATTTGATGCATTTTTTAGTGGCTATACATGTACCCAAGGTGAGGTAGATTTATTTTTATAAACACAAGTTGCTCCTCATGTGCTGGGTCAAGGGAGGATCAGCGAAGTTCCACCATCCCCAGCAGTGCTGGACATTCGTTCAGGCGAGTCGCTGGTAGGGGCAACAGATATATTTAAGGGTCAGCTGTGCCAAGTGTGGAGATGCATTCATCCTTTTGATCCAGTACTCCACTGGATTTATGGAGAATGACTCAGAGACTCATTGAAATAACAGTTCAGCAGATTGGGTGCCGGCTGTGGCTGCTGTTCTGTTCTCTTCCACTGCTCAGCCTGTAGTGATGAGTCGAGTTCAGCCCAACAGTCAAGGTTTTCCATACTGCTTTCAGTTTGTGATTCTGACACTGGCTTATCAATAGGGTAACCTGCTGTCTCATCAACCCAATCATGCAGAAACTAAGTTCTGAGCACATCTGCTTCTGAAACTCTGTAACCTTGTGAGTGGGCATTATAAGGTGTAGTATCTCACACTTGAAACGTGGATCCAACATAGTGGCAACTATATGCTTTTTATTGGAACAGAGTTCAGAAAATCTAACTTCTAGTTCTGTGGTGAGGTTTTCCACCAGGGATATCACTGTTCCTAGTGTCTGGTTTGGATGTTTCTCAGCATTTTCACTAAATCTCCTCATGGCTTCTTCCAGGATCTGTACAGCAGGAATTACCTGACTTAGCAGTGCAGAATCAGAGCTAAGATCATGAGTGCTCCTTTAAATGGGGCTAAATCCTTTACTAAGCCCTCAATCACAGCACAGTCCTGATGTCTGAGGACTCCCCTTATCAGTTTCCATGCTCATCTCATCAAGGGCCACTTCTGCTCCAGAAGCCTTTGCAGCATGTAGTAGGTGGAATTCCACTGGGTCTGTACATCCTGGATGAGATGATGCTGTGGCATTTGAAGATGCTCTTGTAGCTGATGCAGACAGTTTATGGCTTTCAAAGAGTGATGGATGTGGCTACATATGCTTCTGGCTACTCTGACTGTGTGATCTGCCTCCTCTGTGTTTGCCAAAGCCGTTGTCACCACCAAATTTAGTGTATTAGCAAAGCAGTGTATCCCCTCAAAATTGTCATCTCTAAGTGCTTTTATCATATTTGTGGCATTGTCTGTGACCACAGACCTTACCTGCAAATTATTGCCATCAGTTCATGAGCTCAACATCTAACATAGAAACATAGACTTTGATGGCAGATAAGGACCACTTGGCCCAACCAGTCTGCTCATTTCCCTATCTACTGGATAAGCTACAGATTCTAGTTAACCAACAGCCTACTTCCTGCCACCCCCCACTACAATTGCCTTATATCTGTCCCATGCATGTTTGAATTCCCTCACTGTTTTAGACCCAACAACCTCCCCAGGAAGGCGGTTCCATGCATCTACCACTCTATCCGTGAAAAAAATGTCCTCTCATTACCCTTAAGCAGTCCCCCCTCTATCTTTAAATTGTGCCCCCTTATTCTTACACATCTCTTTTTCTGAAAGATGCTACCCTCCTGGACTTTGTTGATTCCCTTGAGGTACTTGAACATTTCTATCATGTCCCCCGTCCCTCCTTTCATCAAGGGTATACATATTAAGCTCTCTAAGTCTCTCTTCATATGGTTTCTGATGCAGATCCTGCACTATTTTAGTTGCCCTCCTCTGGACTGCTTCCATCCTGTCTATGTCCTTGAATAGATGAGGTTTCCAAAACTGCACACAGTACTCCAGATGGGGTCTCACCAACTGTCTGTACAGAGGAATAACCACTTCCCTTTTTCTACTTGTGATTCCCCTTCCTATGCATCCCAGTATCCCCCTGGCTCTCTTTACTGACTTTTCACATTGCTTACCAACCTTTAGATCATCTGATATGACTAACCCCGGTCCCTTTCCATTTTTGTTGTTGTTAGTACCTCTCTGTTATCGTGTACTCTTCTCCTGGGTTTTGTTTCCCAGGTCATAACTTACACTTCTTTGCATTGACTCTAAGTTGCCATATGTCTGACCATTCCTCCAACCTTGCCAAGTCCCTTCTCATCCTTTCTACCCCCCCTTGTGTATCAACTCTGTTACAGATCTTGGTGTCATCTGCAACGAGGCATACCTTTCCCTCCAGACCCTCTGCAATGTCACCTATAAAGATGTTAAAGAGGACTGGACCCAGTACTGAGTCCTGAGGTACTCTACTAGTAACCTCCCTTTCTTTGGAATGTGTTCCATTCACTATTACCTTCTGTGTCCTGTTGTGCAGCCAGTTTGCTACCCAGGCTACCACCCTGGGACCCACTCCCAGGCTGGCTAACTTGATTATTAATCTTTTGTGTGGGACTGTGTCAAATGCCTTGCTAAATTCTAGGTAGGCTACATCCACAGCCCCTCCTGGTCTATTACTTTGGTCACCCAGTCAAAGGAATCAATTAGATTCGTCTGACATGATCTTCCTGCTGTAATCCATGCTGCTTTGGGTCCTGTGCCCCGCTGGCCTCTAGGTACTCAACAATTCTTTCTTTCAGAAGTGATTCCATCATTTTTCCTATCACTGAGGTCAAACTTACAGGTCTGTAGTTTCCTGTTTCTGCCTTGCTCCCACTTTTGTGAAGGGGATTCACATCTGCCTTCCTCCAGTCCTCAGGTACCACCCCATCCTCCCATGATTTGTTAAAAAGTGTGGTCAGTGGTGTCACTAGGTCCTCCCTTAATTCTTTTAGGATTCTGGGATGAATGCCATCAGGCCCCATTGCTTTGTCCACCTTGAGTTTTAGGAGTTCTTTCAGGACTCTTTCTTCTGTACATGGACTGGTGTCAACCCCCCTACCCAGAGTGCTTCTAGTGTCTGGTTTGGTAATTCCTCCTCATCTTCTTTTGTGAATACTGAGCAAAAGTATTCATTCAGTATCTCTGCCTTTTCACTGTCTCCTCTGCCCACCTCCCTCTCCTTATTAATCTTCACTATTCCTCCTTAACCTTTCTATGCTCCCTAATGTACCTATAAAGGTTTATCCCCTTAACTGAATTGGCTATTTTTTTCCTCGGTTTGGGCTTTTGCTATTCTGACTGCCCTTCCCACATCTTTCTGCTTTAATTGATACAGTTCCTGTTGTACTCCTTCTGTGATTCCTTATACTTTTTGAATGCAGCCTTTTTCTCTTTAACCTTCCTGCCACCTCTTTTGAGAACCATAGTGGTTTTTTATTCCGATTTGTTTTCTTTATTTGTTTCACACAAAGGCTTGTTGTCTGTATGATGGCTGTTTTGATTTTCTCCATTGCTCTTCCACCCCTCCTTTTAGCCATTTGCTAGTGTATTCCTCAGGTATTCACCTATTTTGCCAATGTCAGCCCTTCTAAAGTCCAGTATCCTTGTTTTTGTATGGCTTATCTCCATGGTTGTGCTTACTGTGAAGCACACTGTGCAGTGGTTGCTTGTTCCCAGATGTCAACTGACTTCTAAATGTGTGATCCTCTCTCCATTTGAGAGTACCAGGTCTAGTATTGCTCCCTTCTGAGTGGGTTCCAACACTAGCTGTCTAAGGCCTGCCCCCTGCAGGGCATCGAGAATGACCCAGCTCTTGGATGTGGCTGCAGTACATGTCATATAGTTAATACCTGGCATATTCAGGTCCCCCATCAACAGTATCTTCCCTTTTTCAGCCATTTTGAGAATGTCCTCTATCATTTTCTTGTCCATTTCCTCCCCTTGAGATGGGGTCTGTATACAACCCCTGTGTGGACTGTGATGCCATTCTCTGTCTCCATGGTGACCCAGAGTGCCTCTTGTCCTCCCCCTTTACTTTTTAGTTCTCTTGCAGGAATGACAGTATGTTTACAGAACGGTGATCCTTTTCCATGACAGTGACATTTACCAAAGCAGACCTGCAGGGAGAGGGGGGGAAGAGACAAAACCAGTGCCAGTACCACCATCACCACCAGTGACTACCACACCTGCAACACACCAGTGTGCTGTCAGTGACATATATGCATGATTTGAATTCATGCTGGTTCATATGTCAGTCAAGCAGTGGAAAACTCCACCAACAGTCTATGCTAGTAGTCTGGCAACTTCTTTCTCAAATCATGGTAAATGCTGGGTACTACAATATGTGTAAATGAGGTTCATGATGGTATATTATACCTGGGTGAAACGCTGCAGCAGCCAACAGAAACCTGTGTTTTCACAATGGAAATAGCAGCAGATCAAGGCCATCATCTCACCAATTAAACTGGTGATCTGCTGTTCTGTTGGGTGTGACATCTGGTATTTGGTGTGGGCATGGAAGGCTTGCATGACGGGTGTAGTCAAAGCGGTACCACATCGCATTGATTTTGACTTTGAACCCATGGTGGAGGGTGTTACAATAATAGGTGATTGAGTATAAGAAGGCACAATGGGTGATGCTCATGTATGGGGATGCCACAAGTGGTGTAGGGGAGTTGAGGCACATTGTCTGTCTCAGTAATAGAATAATTTCCAATACTTTGTGCATCTACTATACCAGTACCAGAAGAGGGGCTGACAGGCACATGTTGTGGAGGGGAGAAGATCCATTGTGGATCTTTGAAGTGCATGGGGATGTTTCATTCAGAGGTGGTTCATCATTGATGTTGTTGTGTGATTTGAAAGGTTTTTACCACAACTTACAGTACAGTACAGTCGCACACAGAACATACTGCCTTTGTTGCATCATCTTTTACAACACTAAAGTACAGCCACACCACACTGTTCCCCCCACTGACAGTGGAAGTACTGGCCCCAATAGGGTGACCATGGCCATGTTTGCCCTTTCCCTAATCAGACCTGGGTGCAGTGCATGCAGTTGTTCTGCCCTTTCTTCTCTACAACAGGTGTAGTTGTAGAACTACTTTGTGTATCAGATGGAGTTCAACTTGACACAACTCTTTGAAAAGACAGGGTGGACTGTTTTTTTTTTTTTTTAGGAGGAGGAGGGTGACCCTGACCAACCTGCTTGCCATGACGAGCAGCACTGCATTTTTTGGCAGCTGCACAGTCACGCTTCTCACACAGGTATGCGGCATATTTGGCCTCATCGCCAAATTTGCTTAGGTGGGTATCACTGTCAGATGATGTATTGAGCAAGTCTTGTGGCTCTGGTAAATATTCAGAACCAGATGAATGCTCTTCTTGGAATCTTATGCATCAGCAAATGGAAATGTGGTGAGAGGAAACTTGCAAGGCTGAGCAACAGTACCTTTTGGCAACACAATTGGTGCAGTCATTGTAACAGTCTCATAGTCAGTACTAGTCACAGTACGTATGGTCATGAGCACAGTTGACAAGATAGTAGCACTGTTGACAGTAGTCCTGGTGCCAGAATTACTATCAGGAGTTACAGTCAAAGAAACTGGCATCATATTACAGCTAGCTGTAATACTGGCAGCAGTAGTCATGGTGACAGCAGAACACTCAGGGCTACTAATGGAGGAAAAGGTTGTGGTGACAGCGGCTGTGCAGGAGAGCTCAGTTAACAGTGCACACTGTTATGGCAGTGGTGGAGTCAATAGTACACAAAGGATCTGCTCTGGTTGCTGAAATCATGGCACTGGGGTTGGGGGGAGGAGCACACTGATAGGCGATGTTGCTTCTGTGGGGGCGGTTGTGTGACTAGCACTACCACTGGTAATGGGGGTGGGTTCTTGTACTTGTATGACTGAAGATGTCAGCTGTAAAGTTCTCCTACTTTTATAAAATGATGGTGCTGAAAATGCAGTACTAGTAGTAGTAGTAGTGGTGGTAGCAGTTGCAGTTATAGTAGCACTAGTACTACCCCAATCCTACTGACACCAGAACCAGAATGCTTATCAGGGGAGAAAACTATATTAGAGTGGTGAATACAAACAGATCTTCTCTCACCTGTTCCTCATGGCTTACAACTGGTGGTGAAGATGGGTTGCTTGAGCGGGTCCATGCATGTTTACAGGACTGATGAGACATGGTCTGTAACATACTGTGTATTTTATTTGTGATTAGTGTTTTTGTTGGTGCTTTTTGCAGAGAACAACAATACCCACATCACTCAAGTAGCAGCTAATAAATACTGATACTAGAGAGAGATGGAGTCAGCAAACAACTTCGTACTTGTACGTGTCAGTTGTGCAATCATATTGTACAGTAATTCAAGCTCTGAAGGTGCACTACACAACTTACAACACACAGAACCCAGTGAGTCACACCTGACACACACAGAAATACTAAAGCAGTTCTCAGAAAATGTATGTATACACACACAGCAGTGCAGACACAGGAGTGAAGACACGCAAAAAAGAAAAAGCTCACATGCACAGGAGGCCACTCAGGTGCAGTGAGCTGTGGAGGGAGGAGTCACTTGTGACACCTTTCTCATTCAGTTGTACAGAGAACTGAGCCAAGAACCAGAGCTCAGTCAGCAACAATTCAATGGGTCAAGCCTGATCCAATGAGAAAAAATACAATGCTTTATAAAGCACACAAAAAATGTGTGCAGACAACTGTGCATGCACTTGCAGGACATAGATTACAAGAACAAGAATACAATGCACACACAGACGATGTATGAGCCGTGGTGAGCTATGATGCAGACAAGAGGGAGTCAGATGACAATCTCACCTCAGTTATGCAGGCAACTGAGCCCGAAACCTGATGACAGCAAAATACCAATTTGCTTCACAAAAGAAACAGACAATACCACAGGGAATTTGTGTGGATTTGGAAGAAAAAGCTAAGCAAGCACAGCAGTGGGGATGGGGCAGTCAGCAAAACCTTGAACCACTCATTGTTACTGAGCCCAGTAACAGGTGCTCACTACATGCAAAAGCCAAGCTGGACTTTGTTGACAAAAACAAATCCTGATAAGAACTAATAATAGAACAGAAAGGTTCTTAAAGATCAAATGCACATATTTCATAAAAAGCTTGAATTCCCTTGAATTCACATCCCTGTGTCATGATTAGTGTTTCCTGAAAATATCATGCTGTTTGGTTTTGTGGTTTTCTTTAAATCAACATCTATTAATGTGCTCTGCAGTAACTGAAAACAGTGAAAAAACAATGAAGATGTTTATGTCCCTGTCAGTGAGCAATGACATCATACCTGTCCAGCCTGCTGCTTCACCAATTAAGCCCCTGATTAACTGAATAAGCTTTTGCAGTTCCTAGTTAGAGCAGTCTGTAGAGCTAATTGTTTCCACTCAAAGTTTATTCATAATCCATCTAGATTGTGTTTAGAGAGATTATTTTAAAATCATTCCATTCTCATAAATAGTTGATCATTTGAGGTTCAGTGCTGAACTGAAGTGGTATGAATGAATGTCTATAAGAAATTACCTTGTCTGTATGACAGTTGTCAGTTCTCTGTTATCAGAACTATGCATTCTGTTTTGGCTATATAACACAGGGTTATTTAATGGATATAAAATAAATCTACATGCCATTAATTCACAGAAGCAGTGTGTCTTTGATGTAGCCTCAATAAATATGTTCATGTGATAAAAATGTTGTTTTCATGTCAGACTGACAAACCTGTGTCTGCCACACTCTGCTATTTTAGGAACATGTACTCGTAAAATTCAGTTCTTTGAGTGTTTCTGTGTGAAAATACATCATGTATGTGTAGAACTAGAAATACTATATGGCATCCTGATGCCTCTGTCTCCTGCCTCTCAGTTGCAGTGAAATGGCATTCTGCTCTTTCAAATACAGAATACAGATTCACCCAACAAAATCCCTGTACCCTAATTATATGAAAACAGGTATCTGGTGGTCAATAGTGGACTGTTTGTGGAACACGGTTGCCAAACTGTATGTTAATACAACCATAAATGTCAAAGTTATTAATGCTTTTGTGTGATGCTGACTAAACAAAGCCAGACCAACAGAGAAAGAAAAAGTCACCCTGCAGCTGAAAGCATCACATAATTCAACCCCAAAACACAACCTTCTTATTGTATGAATTATTGTATGAACCTAAGCTTCTGGTGGTCATCTGGGGACCGTTTGAGGAAAAGATATTCTGAATTTCATATTACTATCACAGAAAATGGCAAAATTATGAGTGCTGGCATTCTAGTTCTGCCAAACAAAGCTAGGCCCTCAGAAGTCATCCTGCAGCTTGACAAGCATCATATAAAGCCAAACCAAATACCACCCTTCCTTTATTGTGTGAACCATGCTTCTCATGGACATCAGAGGACCCACTGCAGAACAGGTATCCTGAATTTCCTGTTAATACCTCAAAAAAAAGCCAACATTCTAAATGCTTTTGTGTGATGTCTTTTAAATTGAGTCACTTTTAGCAGTGAAATGGCCAATGTGCATGTTCAGTGTCACCTTAGAGATGCATCACTAGAAAACATATTTACCCTTACTGTATAAACCTAGGCTACTGTTGGTCTTCAGTGGATCCCTTCAGGAACATGTTTCCCTAAGTTCATGTTTATGCCACAAGAAATGTTAAAGTTATCAATTCTTTTATGTGATTTCATTGACACTAAGTCACTTTTAAACATTAAAATGGCCCCTGAAGCTTCAAAGACACCTTACAGATGCACCCCTTAAAAAGCACTTAACCCTGGTTGTATGAACCCAGGCTTCTGCTAGTCATTAGAGTATCCTTTGAGAAATAGATAGTCCATATTTCATGTTAATACAAGAAGAAATGCCACATGTATGATTGCTTTTGTATGATGTCTTCAAAACTGAGCTATTTTTAAACAATGAAATGGTTTCCTGTGGTTTCTAAGACACCTTACAGACACACCCTTGAAAAAAAAACATCTTTACTGTATGAATGTGGGAATCTGCTTAGATTCAGGGTACCCTTTGGGGAATATGTGTCCTGCATTTCATGCTAATACTACAAGAAATGCTAAAGTTATGAGTCTATTCATATGGTGTCTTTGAAACTGAGTAAAATTTAAATGGTGAAAAGGCTGCCTGCTGTTTCAAAGAAACCATACAGATGCACCCCTCAAAAACCACTTTACCCTAATTGTATGAATCCAGGCTCGTTGTGGTCTTCTGGGGATCCTTTGGAGAACATGTTTCCTGAATTTCTTGTTAATACCAAATTAAATGCCAACGTTATGTATGTTTTGATTGATATTTCTGAAACTAAGTCACTTTTGAACAGTGAAATGGCCATCCGCAGTTTCAAAGAAATCATACAGATTTATCATTTAAAAAATATTTTACCCTTACTATCTTCAGGATACCCCTTGTGGAAAATTCTTCTTGAATAGCATGTTAAAACCAAAAGAAATGCCAAAGTAATGAATGATTTGTGTGATGTCCAAAAAAGAAAACCCTAGGCCTTCACAGAAGAGAAAAATTCAGCTCTCGAAACCTCCTTCCCCTTATTGTATAAACCCTGACATCTAGAGATTGCAAGGGGACCCTTTGGGGATCATATATCCTGAAGTTCATGTTAGTAACACAAAAAAATGCAGTTTTGAGTGCTTTTATTTGATATTTACCAAACAAAGCCAGGCCCTGGGAAAGAAAATGTCATCCTGCAGCTTGACAAGCATCACATAAACTTACACCCTCTGAAACCACCTTACCATTATTGTATGACATCAGGCTTCTGCTAATCTTAAGGGGACCCTTTGGGGAACATTTATAACAAACTTAATATTGATGCAAGCAAGAAATTCCAAAGTTATGAGTGCTTCTCTGTGCTGTCTTGAAACAGAAGTCACTTTTAAACTGTGAAATTGTCACTTCCAGTTTCAAAGACACCATGCAGATTCATGATTAATGAACACCTTTCTTTTATGAACCTAGACTTCTTGTGGTCTTTGGAGGACCCGTTGGAAAACAAGTTATTGAATGTCATGTTAATACTGCACAAATTGTCAAAGTCATGAGTAGTTTTTTGTGAAGCCTACCAAACAAAACCAGACCTAGAGGCAGCAAATACATTTAGCAGTAACCACAAAGTTGACTATATGGAAGAGTTGGAAGAGTGAGATTTTTCAGAAAAATTACTCATTCAGTAATCCCTTCAGTGGACTATACAATCTTGGAAGCTATGGAAAAAAATTTGAAGCTGCCCTACTGGAATGAAAATTTTTTAGATTGCCTGAACCTGAAAGCACAGTTTTTGTAGCACTTCCTATTGGACTAATCTTATTTTTGGATTGTCCAAACCTGATGGCACAATTTTTGCAGCATGTCCTATTGAACTGAGCTCATTTTTGAATTGTCTGAACCTGAAGGCACAGTTTTTGCATCAAGTCCTGTTGTACTCAGCTGACACTTTTTGTAAAGCCTCAATAGCACCTTTCAGAAAAATCACTGCATGTTCTAATGACTTATACATAAAGTTTGCAATCCTTGAATATTCCCTTTCAGAATAAAAAAAAATATTTATTTATTTTATTTCAAATGTTACACCAGGAAAGACGTACTGAGCTGGTAACAGCTCTTTTCCAGATGCATCCTGGAGGGAGGAGATGAGGAACATAATATAAAGCCTATACTATATATATATATATATATAAGAGAGAGAGAGAGAGAGAGAGAGAGAGAGAGAGAGAGAGAGAATAAAGTAATACAATTCAAATGAAGAATAAAACTTGAATACAAAGCAAAATAACATATGCACTGGCATGAGGAAAATAGATAGCAAGGACAAAGCTAGTAAGAGGCAAAGGAAGAGGGTTAAGGACAGGTGCAGGATGAGAAAAAAGTAATGAAGGAGTGACTTTAAGGAGAAAGCTGAAGGGAAGAGCGAATAGACAAGGGAAGGAGGACCAAAGTTTAGTGCAAAAAGAAGGTCGATTGACTTGTCGTCGATTTCCTAGATGAAATAGCAAGTGAATGTTAAGCAATATTATGTAAAGGATAGCAGGAAGCTGAGGGAGAGGATAAGAGGGAAGTAAGGTAGGAAGCAAGGGAAACGAACAAGAATTTAAATATAAAAGAGGCACAGCAAGAATGGTGACTGGCAACAAGAAAGGGGAGTGAAAGAGCAGAGTAGAGTGAACAGTGGTGAGTATGAAGGGAACTATCTAAAACAAAATGGCAACAAGAATTGAAAAAGAGGGTCCAGTCTGGCAAGGGGGGATTTAGGAGCTCCACTGCAGACTGTATCACCATAATCAAAAATAGAAGGATCATTTTTAAAGCAATCTCACTATGTATAGGAAGCAGGATATTTGCTTTATTCCTGTAAAGTGCAACAAGCCTGGGGTAAAGCTTCTGGTGAATGGCATCATTATGAACTGAGAAATCAAGATGATGGTCAAACCAGACCCCAAAAGAGAAGACATTCTCAATAATGACACCATCAAGGATGTGAAAAGAAGAATCCTTCAGTATCACTGTTTTGTCAGAGTATGCTACCGGGCAGGACATCCTGAGGGGTAGCATGATTTGATATTACACTGGATCTGGCACTTTGACTTTACAGCGGTCTCCGTTTCTTGCTCTCTGCTGGGTCATCAGGTGTGGGTCTGTCAGTCTCAGGTTAATAGAGGCTGCCGACTGCAAACACATAACTAAATAAGAAACAAATAGAATTGTCCTGGGTATTTAGGTCAGAACAGACATGGGCATTCTGAGAATGGAGTTTCTGGCTCCTACCATTAAATTATATTGTTGGGGGCTATGGAATTGATTTACTGACCCAGCATACTAAAACAGAAGGGGAAAAATGATCCTGTTTAGGTCGGGGTGGACCCTTGTCCTTATCTCTTAACCCATTGTCACTGTAATGAGGGACAGATGCACTCAAAATGAGGAACAGAGTGAGGAACTGGACCTCAAAATGAGGACATCATCAAACATGAAGATGCAAAGTCAAAACACTATGAAACCCCATGCTTTTGTTTGATCAAGGTTTCTTTTTGTTTTGGCATAACAGAATGTTGTGAAATTTAGCTTTACAGTTTTGAGTTTACAGTATCTCCTCTGTGTGGGCAGCACCTTCCAGATATGGGATATAGATGGGACAAAGTACTTCCAAAGGATAAAATGAGGGACGTCCCTCATAATGAGGGACAGTTGAGTGGTATGCCTTTTTCATTCTGAAAAAGCAGTCTTTGGCTCTGTTTATTTACCGACTCCAACATGCAACCAGAAAAGGATTGTAATAATCAAGCTGACACCAACATGGAGTGAGCTGAAAACCATGGTCAGTACAACAGACAGTCTGAAAAAGGAGAAGCGACTTTGATGCTAGTGTCCAGGAAAATAGAATGATGGCAGTGGATGAGTGACTGAATCAATGGGAAAATAAGCAAATTGGATTTCACAAGAATGAAGTACATATGCTGTTGAGGAAACATCTAAAGTTCTGCTTCACAGCAAGGAGCAGCTCAAGATCTTCTTTCCCCTCTGTGGAAAAGCTGTGGATATGAAATGGCTGGCTGAAATGGGACACACAATAGTTGGTGTTGAAGCAAGCGAAAAAGCAATTCTGGAATTTTTCAGTGAGCAGCATGTTTCCTACTCTGATGAACCAGTGCCAGAGATTCCTGGAGCCAAAGTGTTTAAGAGTTTGGACGGGAAGATTTCACTGTACTGTTGCAATTTTTATGAGATTTCTAGCTCAATTGTTGGTAAGTTTGATGGGATCTGGGACAGAGGCTCTCTAGTGGTCATTAACCCTGTGATAGATAACAGTATTGGCTTTAATCATATCCTTAATGAAAGATGGTTGCTGTTACCTCCTGGACTTCTTTGATTATGATCCATGCTTGTATATAGGTCCACCATTTTTTGTTCCACTTGCTGCTATTGAAAATTTGTTTGGTTCCTCCTGCAATATTAAGTTACTGGAAACATTTGATGCACTGACAGACACACAAAGAGAGTGGAGACTGTACTCCTTTATGGAGAAAGTTTATCTGCTAACAGTGAAGAAAACTCCATTTGAAAATCCCAAATGACCAATTCAGGAGCTGATTTGGGACCTGAGTGTTAGTTAATACACAGGTTTAAAAATAAAGATTATTTTTAGTTGTTGCATTTGGTACAGTCTCGTATTTTGATGGATACAGCCAAAATAATAATTTTTTTTCCATAAATGTTGAATTTTCTAATACTTCAGTCTTTAGAAGGAAAAACAATTCTTGTTGGAATGTGACGTCCAGTAAAAGAATAGAAATGGGTTCAAAAAAAACAAACAAAGGATGTGAAAAGAAGGGAGAGAGGCAAGTCTAGAAAGCCTCTGATGAATACCAAAAGTAAAGGATACAGTTTTTTTTTGGCATTGAGGCATAGTTGGTTAGGCTTAAACCAATGCTGAACTGGCACACCGATGCAGTGGTTAGAGTTCTGCTTGTGACGCTGATGACCCTGGTTCAGGAACAGACCCTGGGGGAGTCACGTAATGCAGGCGACCTGAGAGCAGCTGAGACTCAGAGCTCCCACCCTTAACCTGCCTTTACTGCCTTTTAAACCAGAATGTAGCTTAATTAGCCTTAAATTCCTGAACCAGAAAGAAGCATCTGCCTACAGCATTAAATATAACAGAAGATTGCATCATTATTGGAGTTCTTTCCTCCGTGATGGACATTGATATGAGGCAGGCCCAGCTGAAACACATGCCTCCTCCCTCACCGGAGAAAATGCCCACGAAGCCAAAGGCCCAAGGCAGCTCATCGGGCAAGAGTGGCACAGCAATAAACCAGCTGATTCCTCTTACAGAAGATCGCTTCTTACAGGAGTTGCTCCTGTTTAGGGAAACCCTCCTGGAGATCTCCACTGAAATCAAATCCATTAGAGGAGACATGACAGAGCTAAACAAGAGGATGGGTGATGAAGAAGCCAGGTCAATCTTGCTGGAGAAATGGAGAGATAAAGCTGAACCACAGCACATTCACCTCTGACAGCAAGTGCAAAAACTTCAACTTAAAATGGAGGATTTAGAAGGGAGAAGCCGTCGCAACAATATCTTAATTCTGGGCATACTAGAGTCGGAGGAAGGCCCTAACACTGTGGCATTTATTCAAAAGCTCCACTGAAGATCAGAGGCCCCCCACTTAATGCTAACTACCACATCAAAGAGCCCACAGGTCACTCAGACCTAGACCTCATCAGGGTGCTGCACTCGCCCAATAATTCTGAAGTTCTTGAGTTACATCGAGAAACAGCATGTGCTAGCAAAACTCAGAGAAATACAATCAATCACCTGGGAGAGTACCAGCTCAGAATAACACAAGATCTGCCCTAGGATGTCAGACAAAAATGTACAGCTTTCCACCCTACAGTCAGTAAATTAATAGCAGCTGGCATATCCTTCAGGATGAATTACCCAGCTAAATTACAGGTCTCCATATCGGACAACTGGTTTCCTTGACTCACCCTCACAAGTGGCAAGTGACCTGGCAAGCAAGCTTCTGGACCTGTTTAAAACTAGCTGAACACTTTGATTGCTCACATTGCCCATCTTACCTGAGGTTTCTCTCCTATTATTAAAGTTAGCATTTTAGCTTTTAAATAGGTAATGCTTTTATAGGTGGTACCTGCTCAGAGTTCCTTTGGCATGGTATGGGTAGGCCAAGACTTTTCATTATTTTTTCAGGCTTGTAGTGCTCCAACACGACAGCTGGGGACTACTGCATGACACTTGGGCCTCATGTAAGAAGGAGGAACTTTTCTTTCTGGAGGTGATTCGGAGGTCGAATTGAAACGGACCATACATTGGACTGGGACACTATCTCTTCCCTCTATAATTCCAGGGCCTACCATACAGCCACAGACTTAAATGGATTTACAACCAGGAAGCACAGTAATTAATCCTAATTTCTATCAATTTGGTTGATGTTTAATGCCTGGTTATGCTGATTATACTAGTCGCTCTGTTACTGTGGGGTAGAATTCTCACTGTCCATGGTTTTTGGTTTTCAGGTGGTTGAAGGAGAAGAGGGATGTATTATTAGTTTAAGCTGGCCCAGTTTTGAAACTCCCAGGTTAATATAATATATGGAGTGCAGGACAAGTAGATTTGTATATTGAATCATCAGGAAACCCTCACATTGGCTCGTAGGTTTCAGGGGCAACTGACCAGAACATGGATACCTTTGCCCATTAGAGCCAGATGGATGTTAAATTCCGGAGTGATTCTGGTCATTTCTTTAATAGAATAAGGCTGATAACTTAGGCAGGGGCGGGGGAGAGGGGTGTGGCGAGGGTCCAAGCAAGCTTGTGGGAGCTGCATAATGTTCTACGTAAGGAGGGAACAGCTCCCTAATGCTCCACAAGATTTTTCTTTTTTGGGTTTCAGTCCATTGGGTATGCCTCAGGAGTAGGCTTAAGTTAAATTCAGACTACCGGCTATCAGTTTTAGATCCTGTTTTACTAGAGGAGCAGTCAGGAGTTGTAGGGAAAGGATTTATGGACATTTCTGGGTTAGTGGATTGGTAATAGGGTCCTTTGTACATAGTTGCTAGGCGGGGGTGGAGGAGGAAGAGGGTGGGAAACCTGGCCTGCTATGTTACTAGGATTATTTTGACATATGTACGACTCCTAAGACTGGAGAAAGTAATGTGGACATGAGGGAGAGGGCCATTGATAGATGAGAGGGTAAAATACATATACTGTTTTTGGGAAGGAATGGATATCTCTAAGGGTAGGGAGTGGGAAGGTGTGCCAAAAGCTTCTATAAGTTGGAAGGTTCTAATAGATAGACTATATGTTATCGTGTGCATATGACAAATGTAGCTATTGAAGTTATAACGTGGAACATTAGGGGAATCAGAGATCCTGTGCAAAGAATACAGGTTCTGAAACACCGTAACTTGCTAAATGCTGGTATAATTCTTCTACAAGAAACAGACCTGTTGGTGACTGAAGCCATGTGGCTAAGACAACAAGGGATAGCACAATTCTTCTCAGCAGGTGATTCACCTGCAAGCAGGGGTGTGGCTATTCTATTTAAACATACAGTAATATATCATTTCAGCCAGAAACATCTATTGTGGATCCAAATGGTAGATTTATTCTGGTTAAAGGTACACTGATGGGTAAAGGAGTCATCCTGGGTTCTGTATATGGTCCAGTATGAGGTGACCCTGTATTTCTTACGGATCTAGTTAATAAGCTTACATCCTTTTTACCTATTTCCCTGATTCTGGGAGGGTATTGGAATATTCCCCCTACTCAGGATTTAGATAGATCACACCTGGCTTTAACCCCCCCACCATGATTTTGTATATTTACTTGGACTCTGAGACCTGTGGCGTACTCTCAACCCTAACTGAAAACTCTTCTCTTTCTTCTCGATGGTTCACCAAACATGGTCTAGACTAGATTATATTTTACTAAGTCTCCCTCTCCTACAAAGTTTACATCAAGCTGGCTTGGAATCTATGGTTCTGTCAGATCACTCCATTGTGTGGGCATTATTAACTTAAATTCCCTTAGCCAGATGGATACAGTTTGGACATTAAATACCCAAATTCTTGAAGACAAAACTAAAGTCTCCAAGATACACTCCCTTATTCAATCCTTCATAGACGATAACAGAGGATCAGTCCAAAGAGAAGATATGTTGTGGGGTGCTCTCAAGTGCTATTTTAGAGGGGGGTTCATTAAGATTGCTTCATATACGAAGAAATGCAGAGAAGAGGAAGCTATCTCTCTTCTTGGTCAAATTAGGATGGCTGAACTCTCACTCTCCGTGTCTACAACATCTGACTCAGTTGCTGGCTTAGTGTCCCTCAGGAATAAATATGCTGAATTACTTCAGGAAAAGGCTGAATATGCAATTCTAAAGACTAAGTCTACATATGTAGACCAAGGAGAGAAGGCAGGTCGGCTCTTAGCCTTAAGATTGCGCAAACTGGAGAGCTCTAGGCTGATTCCTTCAGTTGTAGCTCAAGATGGTACTATTAAAACTGCTCCCAGGAAATATCTAAAGTTTTTGAGAGATTTCTATCAGCTCTTAATATAGTGGCAAGCACCACTAAACCGTCCTCCCAAGATATTGAAGTCTACTTAGACTGTCTGGAACTCCCTTCCTGTCAGAACAACAATCCTCCCTAATGTCTTCCTTAACTCTCTCAGAAGTAGAAGCCTCAATTAAGTCTTAGATAAGGCCCCTGGACGGATGGTTTTCTCCCAACTTTTATAAAATATTCTCTAAGAATTTAGCACCCCTATTACTCAGATTATATAAATACATGCTGTCAGTGGAGTCCCTTGACCCATCACTTCTAGAAGCCACAGTAGTTCTACTTCTTAAACCCAAATAAACACATTCACAACCCTCTAGATACCATCCGATATCTCTTATGAATTACAATATCAAAATATTAAACAAAATTACTACCCCGGTGTATCAGATCAATCTGGATTGGTCTACTGAGTCCAGACCAGGTTGGTTTTGTACCCGGACACTCTTCTGTGGACAACCTCAGGAAACTGAGTCACATTTTTTAGGTCGCCCAGTCATCCCAATCCCCCATGACTCTAGTCTCGTTGGATGCTAAAAAAACATTCAACAGAGTGGATTTGGCATTTCTCTGGATGACTCTGAGGAAAATGAGTCCCCCCCAATTTGTCCACTGGCTTCAATCCTTATACTCTTCGCCCTCAGCTAAGATTTACTGTAACAGGGTTTTCTCCTCCTGTTTTCCTGTTTTTCAAGGCACTAGACAAGGCAGCCCATTTTCCCCTTTTCTCTTTAACCTTTACTTGGAACCTCTTCTCTGTAGTATCAAATCAACACCCCAAATCAAGGGCATCCCCATTTTTAATCATACTCTAGCCCTATCTGTTTATGCGGATGATATTCTCCTGCATATAGATTCTCCAACATCCTATTTAGAGAGCACATTGCAAGTAATACAACAATTTAGTAAGTTCCCCAATTACAAACTTAATCAATCTAAAACTGAAATATTTCCCTTAAACCACCTAACTTACAGCTCTAACTTTGGGCAGTTTGGAATGAAGTGGTCTCCACATTTCATTAAATATCTAGGTATTTTTCTAATATCAGAAATCTCAAAGGTACGGAAATTAAATCTGGAGGACTAGGTGAGTACCATTCAACAAGATCTCCATAGATGGGAATAACTCCCATTATCCCTATGGGGCAAATAAATATTATTAAAATGAATATGCTTCCCAGAATATTCTACCCCCTAAACATGTTAAATATTTGGCTTCCCTTGTCTATCTTTCATTGCTTACACTCCATTATTTCTAGCTTCATTTGGATAAACAAACATTCCAGGCACTCTTTCCAAAGGTTAAGTCTTCCTAAAGAAAGTGGTAGATTACACTAGCCAACTTTCTCCTGTACTATAGAGCCATTCATATGTCAAGGTTGGGCAGGTGGTTAGCTCCACTGGAGGACATATCACACAAATGGCTTCAGATAGAAAATTAAATATTAAGTTCATATAACTTAGAAGCCTCACCATTTTCTTCACTGCATTCAAAGCTCTACCACAGGAGCTCTATCCTCAGTGATTGGAACCTCACTAAGGTCTTTCATCAGTGCTGTTCTTCTCTCAAAATATCTCCCTGACAGGATCAGTTCAACCCTCACTCTCAATTCTAATATCAAAATAGGAGGCAGATGCCTGTCTTGGGGCTGACTACCACAAGTACAAGAAGCCAAAGTAGCTGACTTGTATTCACAGGATTCCTTCTTTCTTCCATGGATATTCTTGAGAAATATAAAATACCTGGTTCTTGTATGTTCAAAGTCTTCCAACTGAGACATCTAATAGAGCATCACTTTGGTACCACACTTCAAACACCCAGGTTAGACACTATATTAGCGCAGATGTGGAACCTGTCCAATAAACCCCATGGTATATCCCAGCTGTATGCGAGTCTCTTAAATGTCAGGCATCCAGATCCTCTCCCAGGCTCCAAAGTATGGGCCTCTCTACTACCAGAAACACAATTTATTTGGACACAACTCTGGAAAGACCTCTATCTTTACTTTACTCAGGATAAACTTTGACTTACCCAATATCACTTACTTAATAACATGTGTTATAGCCAGTTAAATTATACCAGATCAGACATCTCTCTAGTCCTAATTGTTCTAGATGTGGCAAAATGGAGGGTGATATTTTGCACATATTTTGGCAATGAAAAGACAGTACCACTATGGCATACACTTCAAAGTAATTTAGATGCTCTACTAGGTTTAACAGAACGGTTTTGTATTTTGGGTATCTATAAGGATATAGGAGTCAAAGGCGCTAGATACCATATGGCTTTAGTCTCCATGGCTGTTTAAAAGCTGTGCTTAAACATTGGCAAGATCAGGTGTCCATCTCACATTCTGAATGGGTGAATGAAATCACAACATATCGTCAGACTGAGCGTTTAATTGCAGTTTTGGGTAGTAAGCTTCATCTTTATGACAAAAGATGGGGCAGGCTTTATACCTTACATGCATTAGAACACGGTGTTATTACTGATCCCCAGCTGAGATTATTTGATAATTCCTTTTATAGACCATGTAATATAAGTGGCACACTCCTTAGGGAGGGCTGGAATGGGGGAGAGGGGTAAATAGAAGAATTTTGTTTATCCAGATTGCATTTCCTTTGTATTGTACAGTGATGTATTGTGTTTTGTATCAAGACAAAACAATAAAACTTTAAATTTCAAGAAAAAAAGAATGGACCCTGGCAGTCATAGGTCTGGCTAGGGGAGAAGGATTGAGCATCCTGGGGACTGCTCTCCTTCTCTGGGGGCAGAGTACACCCAGTGCTTGATGGACTCCTGGTGGAGGTCAGGGGTACCGCAATGGCTGGTGCTGATATGTTGGGGCCGGGGCGGATGCTGGATGTTATTGCATGTCCTCACCCTGGGGAAGAAAAACACAGAAAAATGCCAGTTCCTGGCAGGACAGACCCCATTCTGTTCACCATCCACTGCCTCTGAAGCCCACCGGGGGGTCCTGCTCTCATGGCCCTGACTCGGGGGGGGTAATCTGGGGCTTGTCCATGATATCCTTAGGGACTGGGAATCCCCCTTGGTGGCCCCACCCAGGAGGGTTAGCCTGGGCATGGGGGAAGCAAAATATATGGAAGGCCTGAAGGGAAGGGGAGCTAGGTCCAAAAAAAAAAAAAAAACTTAAACCAATGTTGAACATTGTCAAAGTCAAGCTGATCATGAGAGGAGGAGCCAGAAGCAAAAAATAACTGTATAATCTGCATAGATATGAATGTACTTATAGGAACATACAGATGTAAGGTAATTCAAGAATATGGAAAAGAAAGAACAGGACCCAGGACAGACCCTAGAAAGACACCTGAGCAGATAAGGGTGGCAAAAAGTAGAGCAGTCAATCCAGACAGATTGTGATCTACCCCTCAAGATATTACCTTCATTTATAAGCATTCACTTATGAATGTGAGCTGTTTACAGACTGTAGATTGCAGACTTGACCACTGTGCTGCTGTTGACCTACTTGGTATTGTCTCTCCTCTGTCCACTTAGCAGACCAAAGTCTGTCACCAAGCTAAGGAGTACGCTGCTTCCTCCTGTTACCATCGTCATTTTCAAAACTTTCTTATAATTATTTATGATTCTGATTGATTAGTGATCATTCTTTGGATTCTTCAATCCTGAATTCACAAACTGTCATCTTCATAATTCTTCTGTTGTATTGCCTACTCATTTCAAATAAGTTTCAGTGGTTCTCAAAGTGTCAGAAGGCCTTCTAAACTATCAAAGTAGGAGCCAGCCCAGTGACATGGAGGCCTGAGGCACTGATGCCTTGCCTTCTGCCACACTGGTGACTGATGTTCACAGTGCAAGTGGTTCACCAAGGGTTGGCCAGGGAGGGAGAGAATTGAGCATCTTGAACACAGCTCTCCTCCCCCAGGGAGAGGAGGGAAGGGATTGGTGACTGGTGTTTGCCTAACACCTAGTGGTGGTTGGGTGTTGACAAGCTGGTCCCAGACATCAGGGGCTGAGGCACAGTGCATACCCAGTGTGCAGCATGTGAAGCATGCAATGCTTGGTCATTGGCATCATTTCACTACCGCAGCCATACTCAAGGCTGGGGAGGAGGTATCCAATGGAAAATACCCCCACTGCCACCAGTGAAGGAGCCCAAGGTGGGGAACCAGATCAGAGGGATGCTCCATGAAGCCCCAGGAAGTGGGGTGCACAAAAATATATATATCAAAAGTAGGTTGTGTAAGAGACCTGTCATATGATGTCTTGATTTCAACTGTACATTCATTTTGTACACAGATGCCTCAGAAGGAAAGTTGGAGGCTGTCTTCTCACAAGAATTTGATGGGATTCATACCATCCTCTATTTACTCAGAAAATTGTTTCCCAGGTAAGATTGATTCCACACTGGAGAAAGAATGTCTAGCAGTGAAGTGGGCAGTGGTAGCCCTGTGTTACTGTCTGGGAAGATGTTTCACCTTGGTGAATGACCACACACACCCTCAAATGGTTGCAGGTCATACAGAACACTAATCCAGTGGTACCTGGTTCTGCAGACATGTTTATTCCAAATGGGTCAAGGCAGGTTCCTGCATGATAGTGTGACTTTTTCTCCCAGCTTAATGGTAGCCAGTGCCGAGTGTGCCATAGGCACAGCTTTAGAAGCAGAGTATGTACAGGAGTCTTTAGAACTTCACCTGGGACCCTCTTTACACTAAGATACTAGCATGAAAACAGGGTGAATTGAGACACAGCACTGCTGATTTCTGCCCTGATCCATTAAAGGCTATATGCAATGGCTGTATACAGGTTTGGAAATCCCTGTGGGTGAAGGGCACAAATGAGCCTCACCTGGGACACATAAAAAGGAAACCAGACAGAGCAAGAAGAAGGATTTTGGGGCTGGATAAAGAGACCAGGGCTGCTTTTTACTGAGCGCTATATCAAGCTAAAAGTATTTGAGTTTGTATTTGTTCTGCATAAGTGTACTGCTTTAAAAACCTATTTGGTGCTGAAGTAAAGCAACATTTCATTACATTGAACTTTGCATGGAGTTTTTTTCTGAGGATTTCTCCAAATATGTTGGCTCACTACAGCACTGATATACCTGTCACTGGCATGAAACAGCAGAAAGGAGAATCATCATTATCCTGCACACTGATTGGCTGCTAAAGTAAACGGACCCTTAAAACTGGGCTTATGTGCACAATACTAGCCATCAGAAATAATCATGTTTCCACTTGCAGTACATACATGCAAGAATTGGAAATGACAAAATATTGCCAATCATAACAGTTTCAAGGCTCAGATCTACAGGGATTCATGCATTGCACAAGGAAATTGCTTCTATGGATCTGGTTAAACAAGAAAAGTGAGTAATTTGGCTTCCATAGGAAATAACATAATCAACAGGAAAACACAGGAAATTTTCCTGGAGTTACTGGGAAAATGCTAAATGAATGTGGGAACACTGCAGTGTTTGCAAAAGTGATTTGTTGATATGCAAGAACAAATATTTCTTCCACCTTAACATAGCAGAAGGAACTAATTGCTTTCTTACGTAGCAGGGACTGATTTGTAATGATGAAGTAGCACATTTGATTATACCCAAGCTGACTTGCTGAGGATGACCAAGCCCCAAATACAGATGGTAGAAGTCTGCAAATTTGCTCCACAAATTAATTTATGAATTCAGTGGAATTTGCAAAGTGCACATTTTCAAAATTGTAAAATTTGTAGATCAGAAATGCAGAAATTCACCACAAAGTGCAGAATTTCACCCACAAATTCTGCACTTCATGGAAATTCTGCAATTTGTGGCAAAAACTTCATGATCTGGGTAAAGCTGAAGTTTCCCAGGTGAGGGAATCTTCGCAAATCTCCACGAAGTGTGAATGTTTGACACTTCAACCAAACTTCGATGGCAAAGTTTAACTTCGCCACATCTCTACCTCCAAATGCAGCCCCCTAAATGGCTGTCACACCCAAGCCTCACTTCCTCATAAAAATGGCAGTGGAGCAGTGGAGGAATCCAAATCCTGCCATAAGATTTGTGTGAATTCAGAATGCTAGTTTTTTTAGCATACCACCTTTGTACCACACACATAGTTCCCACACTGTTTCAGAGTACCACTCAAAAAATGAACAAAACAGGGATGTGATGGGCACAGCTCCCCAAATATAACAAAAACCTAAATATACATTTTTTTTTGTTATGTGGGGTGCCGTGCCTCACCCACTCTTTTATATTTAGAAGGTAGTGTGTACACTAGCACAGTAGCTCAGCTTACCATAGTGCATGTGGATTGGAACTTTAAGCTGCTCCATAGTACTGCAGGATTCTTGCCACATATGCCACAAGCATAAGTGGGTTCTGAGTTCTCTATTAATGCCTTAAAAGTGATAACAATATATTTGACTTGCCTTTGGCAAGCAAACATAATAAGGATTTCCGAGCCAGCTCAAAGGTACACAATGGTACCTATTAATGAAGGGTATCATTTTACATGGGTGTGTGACGTATGTGAGGGTGCGCAGCTGTGCACTGCATCGAGCAACATATATACATGGCATTCACAAAGATGCATGCAACACCCCTGACAAGTAGGGGTGTAGCCAGATGAGGCACACAGCAACACACAGGGGTGGTCCAGAGACAGTGCAGAGGCAAGGGAACGCACCTTGACTCCACCATATATGCTGAGATGGAACCGCAAAACACTGTGGAACAAGAATGTCAGCAGAAGACACAGCGATGAACCGTGGCCTGGAGCAGCGGGCAGCCTGCATACCACCACAGCCCACCCCCCCAGGGAACGGCGCACCAGTAGGCAGCAGCAGTAGGCAGCAACAGTCCACTGACTTCATGGGCACACAGGTGGCAGTACTGGCGATGGACATATGGCAGCACTACAATGTGCTGTATGGGAGATGGTCCCTGTCCACCCCCGAGAAGATGAAGGCCCAGATATGGATGGACCTGCAGGTGGCGATCAATGTCACAGGACCAGAAGCCCACACTTGCAGTGATCAAGCACAAGTGGTGGGACCTCTGATCACAGGTAAGAAGAAGTTCAGCTGGGCACGGCAGTCACGGGACACCACAGTGGAGGCCTGCCACCACCAGACTCGCCTCTCATGCCCATAGTAAAACTTGCTGCTGACACCATCAGCAACATCCTAATGGATGGTGACTCAGATAGGCTTGACTGCATGCCAGGTGAGCATGACGCACGTGATCACACACAGCACCAGCCCCGCGTAGCACCTACCAAACCATACCTGACCACCTGTCTGTATTGCACCCACAGTGAAAGAAGAGGACAGTGGCAGTGAGGGGCCCCTCAGGCACCGGTCGAGGTGGGACACAGACATCAGCTGGAGATGGTAGATAGTGTGATGCCCCAGAAGACGAATAGAGGAAGGCTATGGGGAAATGGGATTTTGTATAAGGGTGATGGTGGGAATTGGTGATTTTATTTTGGGATTTTATATATTGTATGTTTGTTTGAGGAGTGAGTGTTTAGTATAATTTATTAAGTGTGTTTGGGCGCATGAGTGTTAGAGTACCTTAGAACTTTTTGGAAGGTTTCCTAGTGAATCCCAGTGTTTATTGGGAGGAACGAGCTTACTACATCTGGGATGTGTAAGGGCCTGGGGCAGGCTCAGATCACGAGATGTGGCATCCCAACTTTGCGATCTCCGGCCCTTCACCAGCCTCTTAGTGTCAGCAATGACAGTGAGGCGCTGTCAAGAGGTTGGGATCAGGAGGAACTGGATTGATTGCTTGTGGTGGGGTGCATCAGAGGTGAGCAGGGTAGGGGTAGTTAGGTGCAGGAGACACCCTGGGTGTAAATGGGACCTGAAGAGAGGCCAGTCATGTTTGGTTCCCATCCCCAGGGGTCCCACCAGACTGAGTGGGCAGACAGCCAGAGGGGCTGCAGTGCCTACCATTCCAATTAGGGCAGTGCTTTGCAATGCCAGATTGAGCAGAAACAAGACTGCAATTATGGCAGACTTTATTTCTACGGTCAGTCTGGCTTGCATCAAGGAGACCTGGGTGGGTGATGACGCTGGGCCACTTTTGGAGGCAGCCATCACCTCGGGTACTCTGTAGTGCACTACTCTAGGTTGGAATGCAGGGGCGGGGGAGTAGCCCTCTGTTTTAGATCTGACCTGGGCTTCACTGTGCACCCAGTGGGAACTACCAGGTCCTTTGAATAGGTGGCAGTGCATGAGGGTCTGGTTGCAGGATCCTCCTGGTCTATTGCCTTCCTGGGGCTGCAGGGGATTTCCTGCAGGAGGTGGCAGATCTCATCGTCGGGGAGGTGTTGGAGTTCCCCAGATGTTTGGTTCTGGGGGATTTCACCACCTGGGATGATGATGAATCCTCCAGGCTTGGCTCCAACTTCCTTCAGATGATGACATCTCTAGGCCTGACACAAGAGGTTTCTTCCGTGATCCACCATGGTGGTAACATGTTGGACTTGGTGTTCTCACTGGGACTTGAGGTTTGCAACCTCAAGACTGATCGGATCTTTTGGTCTGATCACTGCACGAGAAAGGCAGGAAGGCAGTATAACGCAGCGGTTTAAGGCTCTGAGCTGCAAATCTGGTGACATCCAGCAGACCAGACCTGGGTTTGAATCCCACAGCTTCCACTTAGATACTGTGTGACCCTGAGCAAGTCACATAACTTCCCTGTGCTCCCAGGTCATGCCTGTAAAAAAGCTTTCAGCTTAGTGTGCTACTCCTGGTTAAACAACTAAAAAAATAAAAAGGTCTCATTCGGGGTACCTCACTGAGAACCCTCCCCCGTTGAGATGGTCAGCTACCACCCTTTGAGGGGATTGTCCCTGAAGGGTTTTCTGGTGGTAGCTTATTTATCTAGTGTAGACGCTGCATGTGGCACAGATGCAGCAGTTGCCACCTATAAGATGATGTCCATGGTACTCAATGCTCTTGCACTGGTTCATGTACGACCCAGATCTTCTCACTGGAGGTTTTCGTGGTGTGATGGGGAACTCAAAGCGATGAAGATTAAGGGTTGGAGGTTAGAGCATTGCTGGCGGAGGACCAGGCTGGAGGAGGACAAGCTGGCCTTGTGTACTCACTATGGTGAGTACCAGGGGATAATCAACTTTAATAAGGCAGAGTTTCAGTCCAGGGAGATTGCTGCAGGGAAGAACTGACCAGGAGTACTTTTTCAGACTGTGGACAGGCTATTGCACCCAGCCGGTCTATAGCCCAAAAGAGTTTTTTTCTCACTTTGTGTGATGAACCTACGATACCTACGTAAGGACATAGACAGGGTAGAGAAGGTTCAGAGGAGGGCAACAAAGATGGTGCATGGATTGCATCACAAGTCCTATGAAGACAGGTTGAAGGAACTGAACATGTACTCCCTGGAGGAGAGGAGGGAGAGAGGGGATATGATAGAGACATACAAGTATCTCACAGGGAGGAACAGGGTGCAGGAAAACACTATTTTTAAGTGAAAAAGATGTTCCAGAGAGGCATGGGATGAAGTTGGAGGAGGACGATTCAGAGGAAACATGAGAAAGAATTCTTCACAGAACGGGTGGTGGATAACTGGAACACCCTGCCAGAGGAAGTGGTGGGGGCTGAAACAATCACGGGATTTAAGAATGCATGGGATAGACATAAAGGATTCTGGAGGTCGGGGTAAGGCAACAGACTTCTAGGAAAACAAACTGAACTTACAAGCTCAAATGGGCAGACTGGGTGGGCCATAGGCCCTTATCTGCCGACACTGTCTATGTATCTATGTATCTATGTATGAGTTCTTCTCAGACAGAGTGTCCTCAATCTGGCAGGGAATCCTGCCAGTGAGTCGTACTACGATTCGCAGTGATTGCCATGAGGGTAACAGAGGCACTCCACTTGTCTGGGAGGAGTTTAAACCAGTGGAGGTGGCTGAGGTCATTGAGGTTGATTCAAAACTAAGGCACACATATTGCAAACTGGACCTGGTACCAATGCGTTTCTTAATGGGATGCATTGATTCCATTGGACCAGTGTTTGCCTTGATCGTCCAGTGCTCGTTGTTGGAGGGGGTCTTCCTGTATTCCTTGAAAGAGGCTCTGGTTAGGCCCCTCCTGAAGAAACCATCTCTCGACCCAGATGTCTTGGCAAATTATCAACCTATCTCCAACCTTCTATTTTTTGGTAAGGTTATTGAGAAATTTGTGGTGCTTCAGCTTGAGGAGCACCTTGTGAACTTTGTTATTTACGAGCCATTCCAGTCAGGTTTCTGAGCTAGGTACAGCATGGAAACAGCAATAGTTCGGGTGCACAATGACCTCCTTAGGGCTAGGGATCAAGAAGACTGGTCAGTTTTCATTCTCCTTAATCTCTCATAAGCATTTGACACTGCTGATCACTTTGTGCTACTTGACCATCTCAGAGAGTACTGTGGACTCGCTGGCACTGTCATCCGCTGGTTTGAGTCCTGTCTCACTGATAGGAAGCAACGGGGGGTGATGGGGAATTTCTCCTCCTCCCTGAAGGTCCTGTCATGTGGTGTACCTCAGGGATCACTCTTGTCGCTGATGTTGTTCGCAGTGTACATGCTGCCCCTAGGTGAGCTCATTAGGAAGTACAATGTGGGTTTTCACTGCTTTGCAGATGACACCTAATTGTAACTGTTCTTTGCCCCTGGCATATCTGATGCTGTGACTGAGCTTAATGCCTGCCTGACCGAGATCAATGATTGGATGCCCTCCAGCTGGTTGTGACTGAACACCGACAAGACGGAGGTTCTGATAGTGGGAGTGGGCCAAAGGCATGATCGGAATGCAACCGGTGCAACAACTGGACTTTTCCTTGGGCCAACATCATTGAAGGCTTCCTCTAGGGTGCATGACCTTGGTGTGTTCCTCGATGATGGTTTGGCATTTGAATCTCAGGTGTCATCCATTGTCCAAAGTGGTTTTTACCACTTGAGGAACATTGCCAGGATCAAGCCCTTAGTTCTGCCGGAGGACCTGCCCACTCTAGTTCATTCCTTTGTAACCATCCGGCTTGATTACTGTAATGCCCTATACTTCGGGGTCTCGGGAGGTACCCTGCACCAGCTGCAGCTAGTGCAGAATGCAGCTGCCAGGTTTCTGATGGGCCTTCCGAGATTTTGTCATGTAACCTTGGTGCTCTATGAACTGCACTGGCTGCCGGTCAGGTGGATGTTTATCTTCAAAGTGGATTTACTCACCTTTGAGGCCCTACATGGATTAGGCCCTGGCTAATTTTTTTTTATTTTATTTTAGTCTTTGGTAACTGGGTAAGGCCCACTAGGCACAAGTGCCTGTTTTCTGGGGTGACCTGGGAGCACTGGGTGGTTAAATGACTTGCTCAGAGTCACACAGTATGCAAGTGGAGGTTGTGAGAATCAAACCCAGGTCTGGTCTGCTGGATGTACCAAGCTCATTCACAGCTCATTCCTCTAACCTGTAGGCTATACTGCCAGATCTCCCAACACCAGCTGCTCCAGTCCACTCCTTCCACTCCTCCTCTAGGGGCCTCCTAGCGATTCTCAGGCCGAGGCTTAAAACTGCTGGTGACAGGACTTTTAGTGCCGCTGGACCCGTTCTGTGGAATTCGCTCCCTTCAGTCATCAGGGAGGCCCCCTTCAGTTGAGGTGTTCAAGGGCCACCTCAAAACCCATTTCTTTGCTCTAGCTTACCCAGGGGTAGTTTCCTAAATATTCAGGGTAGACAGCTGACCTATTTCCAGCTTTTATTCTTATAGCTGTATTAATGCATTTTATTTGATGTTTTTATATTTTTTTGTTGTTTGTTGGATTTTATGATTTTATGTGTGGCGCCCAGAGCCTCCAGGAATGGGCGCCTAAGAAATAAAATTAGCCTTGCCTTGCATTGCCAGATACCAAGTAAGGATTCTAGGCTGTAATGTAAGCCAGAGAACAGCAGAATACTGTGAGAATGTGCTTCTTTTATGATATTTTCACCTACAGTAAAGCAAACCCAACCACGTGGACTTACAAGGGAAATTCTGTGAGAAGTAAACAAGTTCTCAGTAAGCATTAAGGCACAACCAGGGGTTGGGTACCATCCATTTTGAATAAGACATAAAACATAGAATGTTTCGACTCATATGTGCTTATAGGATTGAGTGAGCTCTAGGGAATCATGAGGTATGAGGCAAAGCTAAGTACCTTATGCCCATAGGGTTAGATTAAGAATAGCCTACCCCAGGAGTGCCTTAATGCTAATATAAAACAAAACTGTTTTTAAATTTTTAAAATGAACGTTATCATACAGTAGCTAAAATTCTAAAGGTTCTATTTGTACATGAAGGTTTCCAGGCATTAACCTAACCCTTGTAGAATGGCATCAGCCAATCAGAATGCTCCATTTCCAGCCATTGTTTAATAATTAAATTTTTCCAGTCCCCAGCTCTGTGGTTTCATTCACAGTGGCTACAGAATGCTATCTCCTTCAAATAGTCCAGGGGGTACTAAAGCAAAGGGTGCCCTTAGGAAGAATTTTCAGAGGAACTGAATCCTTTGAGGCCAGATCTGATTCAGACTTAGTACATGGACCACTGGACCCCTCCCACATGTTTAGGGGGTTTGAATTAAGTATATCCAATCTGCTTAGCCCTATTTTAAATGCCTCACTGCATCCCATTTTACATAAACCCCCATATTTGGCCAGTAGAGGGACTCAGGTTTGTGGTTGCCTGATCTGCCTCTAAAGGAAAGGTTTGTGTCCTAGAAGTAGAGACAGAAGACTTGGATTCTAGTTCTGAAATCAGTATTACGGAGCTGTAAGTGACACGGACCCCCTTACATAGGACCACGCTCTGGCACTGGCTGCTTAGGATCAGCACTGGCCTTCCCTTAGGATCCAAGGAGCTGTGGCTGAGATGGAATCCAGGTGAGGACAAATTGAATGGACTCACTAGAGCAATAGCCACCACAGAAATAGCAGCACCATATGTCCACTGCTGCCTCTCTCTTGCTATCATTTTAAAACACTTCCCCCTCCCCCAGTTGCATTAGCGGGAAGTCATAACTAGTGCCTGCTGGGGTAACTGCCGCAAACCTGTTAAGTAGTCTTGCTAGTTCTGTGGCAGGCAGACTGGGGAAGGACCAGCATCTCTAGAGATCCTTTACTCCAGTCACTTTGGCTCTTTGTCTTGTATTATGGCAAGCTAAAGTGATTCAGAATCATTCTTGGTGGTGTTAGTCTACACTGAGGGTTAAATGTCAGTACCCCCCCCCCCACACAAGTCATGGGTACATGCAGAATTGTTCTATTTTTTTATGACTGGTGTCAAAAGATCAATGTAAGATAAAAACTTAAATAGTGCAAGTTTGGTGGTGGTGGTGTAAATCCCTATACATTTTTTTATTCCACAAAAATCAATTTAACAATTTCAGCTGCACTGCTAGAAAATTCACCACAACCTGTGCATTTCCCACTCATCACAATCCCATGAAAAACAAACCCAAGTAGTAGCATACCAGAATGAAAGCAAAATGCTTGTCTTTGTTTTGTCTGGGGGATATTTGAAACACCGCAAGAAAAAAAAAAATTCAGCATTTGCTATATTAACTTTTAGGGGGTGTGTGGGTGTGGGAACTGGCTGAGAACATAAAGAGCCACTGATGCCTCAAGAAGAACTTTGAAAAATATAATATTTGGACACAAAGCAGCTTATATTTCACATTAGCTCCGTATTTCTTAGCCCCATTATATATTACTGCAGTCATATGTTTGAAAACCAGACAGCTCTTCCTTGAGGGTTCATCAGCTCCTGTTGCTTCTTCCCAACCTGATGTCATAATACTCTGCTTGTGATGTCACAGTTACTCCCATGGCAACAGACTGTGATGTCACAACAGATCATTATAATTTCAAGTAGGGAATAAGCTATAGAGGCAGATGAACTCTAAGGGATAAAGATCTTATTTTTGTGGGAATTTCTTCAGTAATAAATAATGGAGAGGAGAAATCTATAGAAGAAATGTGATATACAAGCTGAATTGTGTCTAAATATTATGTTTTCTAAAGTTTTCCCAAAGATGTCAGCTGCTCTTTAAGAGATTTCATTTTTTTATCAAACCATGAACTACTGGCCTCACCTTGGATGGAATTACACTGGTGTTGGATACTGGCTGTCCTGTAACCATTTGCAGAACAGGAAGTCCATGCAGTGTCCAAAAACAAACCAGCCACACATAATGCTTGGTTTCAACTGCTTCTTGTCTGTTTATTTTTCTCAGCAACATAATCCTCCAAAACCTGGCCCAACGTTTCTCCCATATGTGAGCTTCTTCAGGGAAATGGATCATTGCTTCAGTTGTTTCTTATGCATTACCAGACATACAGTTCTCTGCACTTGAGAAGTTCATTTCTGGACATCAATATATTCATAGTAGGGATGGGCGGGTACTAAAATACCCAACCACCAAGACAACCCATGGGTACCCCAAAAGTACCCAGAAAAAACCCTGGACAAAAACCAAGTAGTCAGGTTGGGTTGGCTAGTCACTACCTGACCCATTCTACTAGCTGATTACCCAACCCTGACCATAACAAAAATGATGGAAAAACAGTTTTTTGGGGACTATTACACTGTCTGTTAGGAGCCCCGATCCATTATACCCATGGAGGCATTGCTGAGGCAGATACGAGAGGCACAGGCTGTCTTAGCAAGCCTTCTTCTGTTTCCAAATATTATACCCATGGCGGGCATTGCTGAGGTAGATATAAGAGGCACAGCTGCTCTTAGTGAACCTGCTGCTGTTTCCAAAAATTATATCCATGGTGGGCATTGCTGAGGCAGGTATGGAAGACACAGCTGCTCTTAGTGAACCTGCTGCTGTTTCCAAAAATTATATCCATGGTGGGCATTGCTGAGGCAGGTACGAAAGGCTCAGTTGCTCTTACTGAGCCTGCTGCTGTTTCAAAAAATTATAACCATGGTGGGATTGCTGAGGTAGGTACAAGAGGTGCAGCTGTTGTGAATGAGCCTACTGCTGTTTCCAAAAATTATACCCATAGTGGGCATTGCTGAGGTAGGTACAAGAGGCACAACTGCTCTTAGTATACCTGCTGCTGTTTCAAAAACATTATACCCATGGCGGGCATTGCTGAGGTAGGTATGAGAGACACAGCTACTCTGAGTGAGCCTGCTGCTGTTTTAAAAAATTATACTCGTGGTGGGCAGCAATCTAACTGACAAACTGATGTATGACTAAAGAAAACGAAGAGTAGTACTAGTGTAGCACATGTGGCTGGCATGGTGGCAGTGGTGATGGTTCCATTTGTTTCGTGCACAACCTAGTCATCACATTCAGTATCACTGTTTGCAGGCTGCTGTTCATTTTCAGAGTCAGACTCACATAAATCAGTGTTTTGACAACTGGGAAATTGTCAGCATTCATTCTGAGAAATGTAAGCCACTCCACATTTGCAGGACTTTGCAGTGTTCTGTGGTAAGTGACTATTCCTCCAGGAGCACTAAATATGCATTCTGAATATACACTTGAAGGTGGACAACTGAGGTACGTTATTGCAAGATTTGCTAGATCTGGCCATATTGTTCTCTTTTGTTTCCTATAGATAAATGTGTGGTGTCAGCGTGGCTCAGTTGGTAGCACATCCGCCTCTGGACCAGAAGGTCGTGGGTTATCGTCCCACACCGGGATTGGACTTGCACCTAAAAATCGCTGGCATCTGAGTGCAGTATTGGGGGGTGCTGTACTGCAGGGGTGTGCCGTCCTTCAGATGAGACGTTAAACCGAGGTCCCTTCTGCCCATCCTGGTGTTGTCCTGGTGGGTGTCCAGGTGGAAGTAAAAGAACCCAGGGCACTCTTCGCAAAGAGTAGGGAACATTCCCGGTGTCCTGGCCAACATTCCCCTTCCCATAAACCGGTTCATGCAATTACCCAGGCTGTGTGTGGGTGATGATGTGCGATATGGCCGCCACCACACATTCGGTCACTTCACTACCAGTCTAGCATTGCTTGTAAAGCGCTTTGGATGTATGAAAAAGTGCTATATAAATACAGATTCTTCTTCTTCTTCTTCTTCTAAATGGGTCTTCCTTGAGACCAATCACAGAATGGTCTGCAAAGTACTTCAGGATCAGTGTGCTGCATGATACGGTTACCAGTCTGGCAGATGAATCTCCTGCACTTTCTTTACAGGATACCACAGTGCCTCCTCCTTTCCCTGTTTACTCTTTAGTTCCATTGCTTTGATTCCTTCCCTTTTGTAGAGAGTTACTCCTCCTCTTTTACCCTCCCTGTCCCTCCTGTAGATTGTGTACCCTGGTATGTTGACATCCCAGTTATGGTCCTCTGTGTACCATGTTTCTGTGACTGCCACGATATTCAGGCATCCCTCTTCCATCAAGGCCACTAGTTCAGGGAGCTTGTTACCCAGACTATGGGCATTGGTACTCTTTACCCTCCATTTTTTGATTGTCTTACCCCTTTTAGGACCATCCCTGTCCTTACTGCCCTTGCTTTTTCTGGATTTACCCCTGTCCTGTTTTCTGTCGACTTCTCTACCTTTGTGTCACCTTCTATGTTCCTCTTCCTCTCCCACACCAACTTTCCCCAGCTTAGATGGCACTGACTTTTCCTCGCAGCTTCCTCTACTAATCTCTTTCACCACCTATGGTCTTCCCACTGGAACCCCCGTGCCCCTGCCATCAATCTTCCACCCCCCCCAATCTACAGTGAGGTCCCCCCACTCCCATAACTGAAGTTCTCCGGGCCCTAAAACCCTAAATCCATCAAAACAGAGCCCTAGTGGCCTAGATCCCAGATTGCTCAGCACCAGCTATAGCCCCCTCAGTCACCCACCTCCTCAACCTATCCATTGCACAGTGCACTGTCCCTAAAGCATGGAATCTGGCCAAGGTCATTCCTCTACACAAAGGAGGTGATCCCTCTCTACAGGGAACTACAGACCAATCTTTCTCCTTCCTGCTGTCTCAAAAATCCAGGAGGCACTCATCTCCAAAATGCTAAATTCCTTTCTAGACACCTCTGACACTTCAAGCCCATTTCAATCTGGTTTTAGGCACCTCCACTCCACCTCCTCCTCCCTGCTCTGCCTCACAAACCACATCCATTCTGCCATGGACAAAGGTCACCTCACCTTGACGATTTTCATTGACCTCACTAAGGCTTTGACTTGGTCTCCCACAGACTTCTTCTGAACAAATTAACATTCGTAGGTCTCTTCTACTCCTCAATGGGCAGGTTCAGATCCTATCTCTCTGACTGGAACCAATACGTGCAATTAGGTGATTTCAAATCCACCTCCCTTCCTCCCCATCCTTGCAGGGGTCCCCAAGGGTTCTTTCTATTCTGGGACCCACTCTCTTCTCACTTTTTGTCAAGTGACCTTCCCTCCACATGCTTCCCAACATATGTACACACGTATGCAGACGATATTGTCACTTTTGCCTATGGCCCCTCCCTCATCACAATTCAATCATCCCTGCAGGATGCCTTTGTAAAAGCCCTAAACTGGTTTGATGCAAACCTCCTAAAGTGTAATACTAAAATAACTGTTGCTATGGCTTTTGGCTCTGCCCAAAAGTAGGCCAAGCTGTCCTCTCCTCCATCTTTTTTCTCCTTGGATGGAGCAATAATTGAAACAGTGTAGTCCTGTAAATGCCTGGGTGTCTGGTTGGACCCCAAACTAGATTTCTCTCTACACATTGATCACATCCACACTAAACTCTGTCCCAAACTGGGAGCCCTAAAATTAAGGACTGTCTCTCCCTCCCGATTTGTAAAGAGCTTGTCACCAAACTAATCCTCCCCATGATAGGCTATGCCGACGTTGTCTACAGCTTGGCCCCTCAATCATCCCTCACTATGTTAGAGCCTCTGTAGAATGCATTCTGTGGGTTTGCTTCTAACCTCCCTTTCCAAACACATCACTGTTTCCTATACTCTTCCCTAGCCCTACCCTCCCTTGCAATGCGTAGCCTCACCCACTGTGCTGCCTTTTTTTGGCAAGTACTGATTCCCAGTCCTCCACCCCCTCTCTTCACACTCCTATTTCCCTCACCATTGTCAGGCTACTGCCTCAGAATATGTGATTCCCACACTTTCAATCTCCTGCAGCCGCACTCACAAACAGGCAAGGATGCTTTCTCCTTCAGACTACCAGATCTCTGGAATCATCTCCCCCACTCTATCTTGCCTCACACTCACTCTAACCATGCTAAAACAACAACTAAAGCTCCTCCCCCACCCCCTGCAACTGTTCCCCATATGGCCCCCTTGATCCTTTCCCTCCACTCTCTCCTCCCCTTTCCATCCTTCCTCCCTCTTCACCCACCCTCCTCATCCTTCACTGCTCCTTCCTCCTCTGCCATTTTCTCCCTGACTCATTCTCACTCTCCTCCCTTCCCCCTTCCCCCATGTCCCTATTTCCTCTCTCCCACTTGGCCCATGACCTTTTACTCCCCTTTGTTTTTCTCTTAAGACCCCTTTACCATCTTACCCTATTTCTTAATAAAATCACTTCTCATGCCAGTCCTTCCTCCATGCTAGTATACACCTTGCAAGCTGGAATTACCCTTTTCCCTGTAGTATGAACCATGTATATACTGTTTTACTATGTCCTAATGTAGTTGCACCCTGAAAATATGATACCTTAAAACTGTAACTATAACTGTATATATGCCAATGTACAAATACTGTGTGTATATATATATATATATATATATATATATACACATATATATATATATATATATACAGTATATATATATATATATATATGTATATATATACATGCAAATACTGTATATTGTTCTATTGTATCTAAACCGTGATTGTTTTCAATGTTGCTACTCGACTATTGTAAATCCTTATACCCCTTCCCCCGGGTTGCACTTGGAAATTAACCTCGGCTCAGTGTGCCTTTCCTGGTTACCAAAATTTTAAATAAATAAATAAATACATTTCTGTAATTGATTTTGCAGCTCCTGTAAAATATTTACAGCAGTGTGGTTTTCGTCAAAAGTGGTGACACATAATACAGCCTGCTTCCCACTACTTATGCTAGAGCAGGAATTATTATTTTCTGACTGAAAACTTGCCCAATGAGCTGTAACAGTCATGTAGTCAATTGTTTGGTTGCTGGTCCACAGGGGGTGCTGACAAGGGGGGAACAGCCAAGACAACTGTCCCAGGCCCGGTGAGTCAGGGGGGTCTGACATCCACCATGTCTGGGCCTCTGAAGCTAAGAATTGCAATGCAGAACTCGCCCCCCCCCGCTCTACACACAACTGGTCCCACCCCACAATTCATGGAACTCCACGGTCGGTGAGATGACTGTCTCTCCCCTCTCCTGGGCCACCTTCACACCCAGTCAGCTGTGCCCTGCACTTTCAACCTTGCCTACTGCTGCACTGCCCCTCCACTCCTCCTCTCCAGTGCTGGCGCTAGTCAGTACTTCCTCCAGCTACGAATCCTCCTTCCTCCTGATCTCCAGACTGGGACTGGGAGAGTTAATAATCAAATTTATATACCAGCTGGCCCAGAGGTCAGCTCAGGAGTGGAGGTTGTCAGTCACAGTTTTTTTGGGTTGCAGATTAGAGGAGGGCATTGGGGTGAGCCATGAATGGTGATTGGTGGTGTCACACATGACATGTGGGTCTCGTACAAAGCACTAGTTCCTGTTCTTTCTCCCCCAGTCGAATCAATCATTTAATAAGTAGAGGACCTCATCGAGTCATCGTCAACATTGCTGCTTCGGGGAGCCCTCACTCATCATCACCGCCTCACTCGTCGTGGTGGTTTACCGTCTAGGCAGGGCAGGTGGTTTGGTCAGTCGCACCATTAAATTTTCTTTTGTTTGCTGTTTGTTGCTGCTTCAAAGGAGCGCGGGCCTGAGAATGCAGAGGACCAGAGATCGGGACAAGGTCAGATGGACCAGACGGACCAGACTGCATTGCAGAGGAGGCCGCCAGAGAGGAGTGGAGGAGGATTCCATCCTGACCGGCTTCTTACCCCAGTTTTCCTGGTGGGTAGTGGTGTAGAAGTGCAATTTTGCAAAATAATACTACTGTTGTTTTTTTAACTTGTGTGTTAGTGTGGTGTGGTGTGGTCTAAGACAGGAATCAAGTCACGCAGCAGGCTGCTGTTCCCTCAAGCATGTTCACCACACCAGTATTTGCATTGCCTAAGGCCCTGTCCACACTATACCTCTGTAACATTTCAGAGTGCCCAAACCATTACCGCAATGGTTTTCGTTTATAGCTATAATGTTACAGAAGGCGTTTTCGTAACCGTTGTTGAAACCACATATGAGGTGGTTACAACAATGGTTATGAAACTGGTCCCACCTTGGTAACATTACCGGCTGTAGTGTGGATGGGTGGTAATGGTCCCCTGCAGGGCCCGAAGTGCAGTGCGAGCTGCATTGTGGGATCGGGTGCCGCCATAACGGTCGCCCGGCTCCCAAAGTGTGGACCAGCGGTGCCGGTCCCGTAATGGACACCACCGTGGTGTGGACACACTGCACTGCTTCCCGGCCATAATGGTTTACGTCCATTACCAGGCCCTAGCGATGCAGTGTGGATGGGGCCTAATTCAGCTGTGTTGAAAGCAGTCTGAGAATGAGAAAGCTATGAGTGGAAGGGAAGATGGTTAAATAGATTGAAATTACAGAAAATTGAAGCGTAGATCTTTTCATTAATAGATACTGAGACTAAAAGTAACTTTAGGGCAGCAAAGTCTAAATTCAATACAATATTTAACACTCTTACCTCTCTTGCAAACTACAGTACTTTTATAGTCTAATTTTGTTCTCTCTTGGTCTTGCCCTCACTTAGCTGTTCCCAGACCTTGTTTGCCCCTGGCCCCCTGCTCACTTTTTCTCTCTTTACAGTCCCAGTTTGCTCTGTTTACTTATTTGTCATCTTGTACAATTTGTTGTGCTCTGTTGTATGAGTTTTCCACACAGTGTTCTGAATCTGAACTAAGCTGCTATCCCCAGCCAAGTCTGAGCATGTGTCCCTCTGGTTCTCCTCCTCTTCATAACTGCCATCTACCTACAGTATGTCCCTCATTTCAGTGACAGAAGCTTGACAGGTATCATATGCAAGCACAGTGGCAGACAGAAAGTCAGTTCATTGTTTGTTGGCCTTGAGTGCAGAAGTAACTGGGGCTGTGGGGGGATTTGTAGCAGAGGCTAGCAGCAGTGTACGGAGAAACTGTTTCAGATTCAGACTTTAAGGCAGAAATTTACATTTTAAGCTGCTAGATCAAAAATAAATCTTGTACAAGTACAGACAATGGTTTCCACACAGTGTTCTGAGAACTTCTGATCTTCTATCCTCAAGTGTGAGGATGTGCCCCTCATTGTTAGGGTCACTGTTCCTCATTGGTCCTCCTCCTCATTACTGTCTGTGTCCCTTCCCTCAAGTGACAGAAGCTTGAGAGGTATGCATGGACAGTTTAGTTATTGTTGTCCCCGACTGAGTGCAGAACAAGTTGGGGGGGGGGGAAGGATCTGTATCAGAGTCTAGCAGCAGTGTGTGTGTGTGTGTAATGTGTGTGTGTGTGTGTGTGTGTGTGTGTGTGTGTGTGTGCATGTATTCAGATGACTGTAGGCATGCAGCATGCTGTTAAAACAGAAAATCATACAAATAATCAGGGCCCCACGTTCATTGCGGCAAACTAGACCTACAGTCTGTGGCAGGACGGGACCACATGCTTGCTGTGGTGAGGCAGTGAACAATTATGTGGTAATTTGGTGATGGGATTTACATTCTTAACCTCTGGCAACTCAAATAGGTCCCAAAATGAAATGCTGTTTCCCAGAAAGAATGCTCAGAAAAAGGCAGCCTGTGGCAGTTTGGCAAATGCACAGGCGTGGCAATGCATAAACAATTCTGGTACCATGATTTGGACTGAATATAGAGCATGGGGGAATTAAAAGGTTATTGTTTTACTGTGGTCTGTTTTATTGTCCCATGGCTCCCTCTCACCTGCCCAGTGCTTGTTTACTAAATTATGCTCCTGAGAATTTCTCCCCCTGTCTGCCCAGTTTCTTGAAGACCAGTAATATTGCATAGTTGCAAAACAGTTCTGTTCCACCTACTTGCCTGAAGACTGGTGGTGATGCTTTGTGCTGTAATATTGCTCTAGTTGCTTCCTCCTGCTTGCCCGGTTCAACATAGGCGCTGTCATTTGCGCCAGTGCCAGCTGGCTTACACATCTTGTTCTGTACCGCTCTGTCAGGATTTACTTTGAGGCTAGTGGATTGCAAAAGAGTTCCCCCCGGCCTTCACTACTACAGCCTGGGGGGGGGGGGGCAGTGGATGAGTAATGGAGCTGCAAACAACTCACAATAATGCCTTTATATAATATTGTAGCTGAGCTAGGTAAATAGAAATAGGCTTGGGTTTCTGAAGATTCTCATGGTTGTAGCAGCTGCGAAAACATGAAACTGAAAATGAGAAACAAGATTTTGGTGCAGAAATGGATGTCACTCATGACAGCACTGAATAAAAAAACAACTAAATGGCTAAACTAATTATGAGCAAACTGTTTGCTCACAACTATTTTAGCCATTTATTTTTTTTTTTCAGTGCTATCACAGTGACAGCCATTTTAACTGCACCAACAAAATGCTGTTTCTGTGGCAGGACCATATTTCTGCAGCAGTTGCTGCAACCGCAGAATCGCAGAAAACATGGGGCCCTGAAAATAATTTCCTGTTTACTTAGCTCAGTACAGTAGGAAGGTTATATTTTGTAATGGGTTCAAAACTGAAAGGACTGATCACTAAGTTATACAGATTTCATGCTGTGCATTGGCTTCTCCTTGGGGTTGCCTGTGATGTACGGTAATCAGAATAAGCATATGCCTCTGGACAGGGAAGGATATGTTCTGTGCATGATTATTGCTCTATTTCACAACCTAGAGATAAGGCTCATTATGGCGAGCAAATTTGGTTTAATGGGTATTGAGCAAGTCACTGTGATGATCTACTAGTTTCGGTTTTGCAGCTAGTTCGCAAACCACTAGACCCCACTGTTTCTCCTGCTGCAATGATTGCTTGTTTCTCAGCCTCCTACATGACAAGTAGTAGCTATGGCTGAGGCCAGGACTCTACTCTAGGTACTGCAGTAACCACATCAACGCATGCTACTACGGACTATTTTTCAGAAATCCAGCAGGTGGTGTGGTGCTATCTGAATGTGGGCTAGTGAAGGTCCTATCATCAATTCATGGCCATTGGTTTTCAGCAGTCGGTGGTGGTATTGGAAGTTGGATGGGATACAGTGAAGCCGGAGCCCCAGGACCAAGATAAGTAAAGCTAACAGTACTTCACTGGATTGGAAGGAACTATTAGGCAGGCCAGGAAGGAGTGCTGTTACACTTAATAATTATAGTCTTGTCTACCTACTACCACCTCAGGCTCCCTCAGTACCTTGCTGACCTGTCACCTACCAACCATAACCTACCACCTACACTGTGACTAGAGATGTCTGCATCTACTAAATCTTGCTTACTGTAAACAATAATTAAAGTTTAATTGTGCTAAAAAATGACATAAACTGAAATTGTTGTTTTGTGGACTGAAATTCAAGTAAGTTAACTTAATTGTCTGAGAAGACAAAGTAGTCAAGTGAAGTTGATTGTCTATTAGTCAGGTCATCACCACCGTACAGAGCCGGCGAAGCTGCACTCAGCCAGCCCATAGACTGAGTGCCACTGCAGAGGCAAGTCAAGTGCTCATCTCTTACTAGAGCGACCCACAGTCTCAGTAACTATTAACTGGTCAGTCGTCTGTCTGCTGCTAAGATGTCTCAAATCAGACTGTGACTAACTGATTCTCATTAGTTGAAGGCAAGTCAATACAGTGGTGTTTAATGTTCACAGTCAGTTGTCTACTAGTAACAAATAATTGAAGTTTAACTGTTTATTAATGAATACCTACACAGAACAGAAACTTCTGAGCTTTCTATAGATAACTGACTGGACGTTTGGTGGACCTTGTGTAGTTTGAGTCATTCAACTCTGGTCATTGCTTGGTAACTCAGTGTGCGCGCAACCAGGCCAGCCACTTGACTCAGTTAGTTGTAGCTGTGGTCTGCTGCTAAGTTGTCTCATGTTTGATTAGTGAAGTGAAGTCACAACTCAGAAGCAGTCACCAGTCGCTGTAGCCTATTTTTTGAGTGCTAGCTGGCTGCTCACCCCCCCCCCCCAGCCTGTGCTGTGCTGGACTTGGCGGTGTGTGTGTGTGTCTGTTTGACTTATGCTAAATTTGATTGAATTTTGAATCAGATCTTCATCTCGTGTTTGGTTTTCTGCTGGACTAGCAGCAGTGACCTCTCTCTTTTTTACCATCTGATCGATCAGATCTGGCTCCCTGCTGCTGCTGGACTGGTACTGCCCACCTGGTCTGGTTCCCTTTTTGGGTTTAGTGGTGTACTGCTGCCTGCCTCACAGGCTGTCTGGACTGTCACAGTTGGCTAAGCAACTCATTCTGCTGCTGAGTCCCTGGGATCTGGTGTTGTTGTGGGAATTGGACAGAATAATTATTAAAAAATCCAGAAAATGTATCACCATAAATCAAGATTTCAAAAGTGAAAAGAAAAAAGGGAATGTGAAAAGGAGTTAGAAGAATTAAGAAAGAAGAAACCAATATTAAAATATTTTAGTAAGCCAGAGCCACTTCGTCAGGAGGACACTGTTAATGAGGAGGAGGAGGATCTAAGGACAACTCTGTCTGAAGTGTGTACAGAGGAAGAGGAAACGTTGGAGGCAGAACCAGAGCCAGAGGAGCAAGAAGATGAACATGACTCTGCACAAAAATCAGATGAACCTGTGGAACAACAGCAACATTTGAAACAAACCTCTATTGGGGAAAAAATGTGTTCTGGGAGTGATGTCAGTGTTGGAGAACTTGAAGAAGTGCAGCAGGAAGGGACAGATGAAGGAGAAACAAAAAAGGCAGTGTTACTAGTTCTGATCCTGATTTCAATAAAGACATCTACAAAGATCCAGGAATGTGGCCAGGAATATTAAGAGACATTGACAGACAGTGTATAGTGCTTTGTGGCTTGAAAAGTGAAACTGGATTAAGGGAAATGATTACATGCATGCCCTCAGATTCTGAAGCATGATCATTTCCCGAATTTTTGCTGCATTCCAAATTATCTAATGGACGTGAGAAATTTCTGAGGGACTGGTTTGCATGGAGCCCTAGCAAAGGCATGTTATACTGTGTTACATGCCTTCTATTTTGTTATGACAATCCAAGTAAAACATCCAGTTTACTCCGCACAAAAGAGGGATTTGACCCTTTAAAAAACAAATGGCATAAGTTATATGACATACTGTCAGTAGCGGCTCTAGCCACAAATGGTTACCAGGGCATAGCTGGGGCACAACAGATGGCAGCCAGGGCACTGATATATTGTTACTATGGGGGAAGCTCTGCACCATGTGGGGCACCCACTGGGGCACAGCATTTTTTTACCGGGGTACGTGCCCTGGTGGGCCCTGGTGTAGAGCCGCCACTGCATACTGTCTGAACATGAAAAGAGTAATGTACACACGCAATGTTACCGGAGCTGAAGAAACCTTCAGAGGTCTCTTGGGGGACATGGTGTGGATAGTGAAATGCAAAGGAAAGTTAAAAATCAAACTAACAAGTGTGTTGCCTTGCTACACCTGTTGCTTGATGTGACCTTCTTTTTGGCATTGAGAAACTTAGCATTCTGAGGACATACGCAAAAAGGTGGCGATCCACACAATGGGAATTTCCTTGGTGTGATGGAGTTAATTTTTCATTATGACCCCCTATTGCGAGAACACTTAGAGAAAGTGAAGAGGAGTCAAGAGAAAGGAAAAAGACTACAGGCTCATTATTTATCTTGGGAAACTCAAAATGAGTTTATTTCTTTGTGTGGAAAACATGTATTAGACATCATTCTCTCTCAAAGAAAAGAGGCAGTTTATTTCTCAGTAATATGAGATGCCACGCCTGATGTGTCTCACACAGAACAGAATGTTCTTATTTTACGATACATTCACAGAGACCCATTACTTGACAAGTGGATTATTCAGGAGAGGTTCATAAAATTCTTTTACTTTTGTCATAAGACTGGCGAGGAGATTGCAGACATGCTACTAAAAAGATTACAGGAACACAGCATTGATATTGCAGATTGCAGGGGTCAATGGTATGATAATGGAGCCAATATGTCAGGCAAAATAAAAGGAGTTAGGGCCCCCATACAGTAAAAGAATCCAACTGCTGTTTTTTACCCTTATGCTTCCCACTCCTTGAATCTTGTGGGCGTACATGCGGCATCATGTTGTACGGACGTGATTACTTTCTTTGGTAGTGTGAATTGCCTATATACTCTCTTCATTGGAAGTCCTGAAAGGTGGAATATATTAATGGAGAAAACTGCATGTTCTCTGCACAGTCTGTCTGACATGAGGTGGAGTGCAAGAGTGCAGGCAGTTCATCCAAAGCTCAAAAACATCCAAGTGTTATTGAAGCTTTAGAAGTCATTGTGTCCTCTCAAAAACTGTCAAGTGAGGCTCATTCTGATGCAGTGGGCCTAAAAAAGTACTTTTCATCCTTCAAGGCCTTTTTTTCTCATTACGTCCTGGATCAAGGTTTTGCAAAGTTTTGAAGAGAGAAACTTGATTTTGCAATCAAGATCCATTTCACTGGAAATTGCATCGGAAAATATTAAAAGTCTTTCAGTGGAAATGCAATGTCTTAGACAGCAATAGACAGCTATTCTTTCTGAGGCCAAACTTGTTGCCACTGCATTGAACATACCAGCTGAGTTCAGAACACAACCACATTGCCAAATGAAAGAAAAGCACAGAAGTGGATCACAAGGCACAGATGAATCTCAAGATGCAGAGACAGAATTTAAGATAAATGTTTTCCTTGTAGTACAGGATTCCATAATTTCTGACCTTAATCACCGATTTATGGCCTTGGAAGATATCTTTACTCAATTTGCTCCCATTCTAAGATTTCAAAGTATGACTGAGGAAGAAATTTCCCCTTCATGTAAAGCATTGGTTACCAAATACCCTAAAGATTTTACATCTTCCCTAGAAAGTGAGATTCTCCATCTTAAAAAAGGTTTATGATGACACTTTTAAGAAAAACATCTCAGCTCCTCTTGAACTATTGAATGCTGTTTATAACTTTCAACTTGAAGGAATATTTGGAGAAACATGCATCACACTTAGGATCTTGTGTACTCTTACTGTGTCCATGGCCGAGGGAGAAAGAGCATTCAGCAAATATTCAGTAATAAAAAACTAAATGCGATCAACATTGGGTGAAGAGTGCCTCAGCAATCTTGCAATTCTGTCAATTGAGCATGCTGGAACAATAAATTGCAATGATATCATTAGAGAGCTTGCCAGTATGAAAGTGAGGAGATGGTATTCATCTTTAGGGACTTCAGTCTGAATTTAGATGGAGGGTGTACGTGGAATTTGCCTAATTTCATTATGTAACTTAGTTAAGTACAAGTAAAGAACTAATTCTGTTATATACGTTTTATAGTTTTTTTTCCATTAACTGGCATGGAGACACATTTTTTATATAAATTTAATCATTTATTGATTTATATATGTCTTACAAGTGGATGGGAGGGTGAGGGGGGGCACAGTCCTAAAGGTGTGTCCCAGGCCCAGACATTTCTATCGGTTCCCCTGCTGGTCCATATGTTTGTGGTTATGGGAACCTGCTTCACCTCAGACAGTTTCAACTGTTTAGTGACTGCACTACACACCAAGTCATACAACTGTGAAGCAGCCTTTTTTGGAAATGTGACTGTGAGGGAACAGTGTACCGTGGTTCATTCTGGTTCATGAGCTTGAGGAAACCTTTGTGGGCAACTAAAGCAAAAAGGAGCTGACAATCATCCAACAGCTCTGCAATGGCTCTATTTAACAGCTCCCATGTTGGATGCTTGTGGGTAAATCTTGATGTCCTTGCAATGCTTTCTTTTAATGTTAATTGAGAGTGATGAGATATTTTTAGTTTTGAAAGATTGTGCATTTCACACCTTTTTCACGTGGCTTACTATTGTGGGATTTTGCAGTACTTGATGGGTTTGGAAGAAAACAATCTATGTTTGTCTGAGAAGACTGCAAGGACAAATCACGTGATTCAAAGTCAGTTCCTGCTTCCAGTTCATTGTCACTATGATCACCATCACCACCACCTCCACTACCACCTATACCAATCACAGCGTCCGTTGCTCTGCCCCACTCAGTTGGGTGTTTTTGCCTTTGCATGTCATTTCATTACTGATGTTCCAAAGTGTCCCACTTAGCCACCATGACTGAACTCTTTTTGCACAGACTGCATACAGCTTGAGCGTTGTCTGCAGGGTCAATATAAAATAAAATTCCATTGTAAAGATTTACTCTTTGTGCTTTGTACTATGGCGCCTGGCACTATTTCTAATACAGTCAAGTGACCTGGAGGAAACCCTATACTGCCATTTCCTTGTTCACATGACTTGTTCTCATTCATGATCATTGTCTTATTCTTACGTTTAGCAATTGATTTTTTTTCTGCACTTGCCTCTCATGCCCTACAGCAGCATCCTCTCCAACCCCCTCATCAAAACTAGTACAGACCTCATTGCCTCAAGATTAAGAAGAACTGGAAGTATCATCATCATCAGGTGGGAAATAACCTGGGCTATCCCTTTTGCAGCCCCTGCTATCACCACCACGTTTATCAGCATTCACTGCCTCAGCATCTGAGGTTATATTTGAGGAGGGTGCCTTCCCCTCTTTGCATGCTGCTTCAGCAGCTGCAAGTCTCGTGGTGCATGTGACAAAACGATCAGTACCTCTATGAGTAATTCCTGTCAGTGCTTTCTGAAACGCTACTATCATTTCATTGGCAGCATGCTTTTTTGGTTAAGGAGGAGATTTATTGCCAGTCCTGGTGATGTTATTGTTATTATTGTCGCTATGTTCTTCATTAGTGCTAGGATTCATATTGTCCATATCATTTTCAGTTGCGCATGCAGCAGCACTGCGTTTCCTTTTAGTAGACTTTTGGGAAATGTGAGACATTGTTGACACAGCCGTGCAGTAAACTTGTACTTTGTTTTTTTAAATTTACTTTTTCGTTTTCACCTCGATGGCTATGGCTGTAGAGCAAATGCTGATTCCTCCCTCTCCTGAGAAATTCTGCTGCTATCTGCATGCTCACACAGCAGACATGGAGCACAGACACCAGCACTGACTAACTGGATTTTCAGGCTAGTGTCATGTGCGCCTTTCTGTTGTCAGGACCCCACAGGCTTCCCTTTCATTCCTGTTTCATGCCTGTTTCCAACCTCGGACAAGTCCCAGGACACCACAGGCTGCCCCAATGGCTGTTTTAAAAAAAAAAATATCCGTCACTTGCCCCGCTACCCATGTCCACAGTACCTGACATGCACCCAAACTACTCTACTCGACTAGAAACCACTGAAACCCAACCTACCCACTCCAGCTACTTGATGGGTAGCCCATCCCTTATTCATAGGTCTCTTTCTTAGGATAAATCTGATTTCTAGGTGCCACACATTTACAGGGGTGATCCTCGCTCCAGCAGCAAGTCCCCTTAAGTGCAGTTAATGAAACATTGGGCCATGTTCTGGAGGGTTTGGGGGCTGATGTGTGCTTGAACACTGCTCTTCATAGTAACCATTTTCCCCACGATGCATTCTTAGGCACATGTAAGTAATGCTTCATATATTGGGCCAGGTTTCCCTCAGGTAAGCAGCAGCTGCAGATAACTTGTATCCCATTCACTGAGTGGAAACAGTGTAATTTGAGGAGAGATGCTACACAAACAGGACAGGCCAAGACATTTGGGCCAGGAGCTTCAAAGATCATGGACTGCACTCGCAAAAAGTTTGCCCCATAAACAAATTAGTGTCTGGAGTAAACCACTAGCATATTGGAATATACCCAAAGCACAGAGTGAGTGCTAATGGCATGTTACAATATACCACACACATGAGGAAGGCATTATCTCAATTTCTTCTGCAAACCATGCACCTTATTGGCCACATGAGATATGTTGCCTACAGTAAGATATGGGGCTGGCAGGAGCAATGGAGTAGTTAGGGATCACAAATGGTGATTACTCCTGTGGTGCAATCTGCCATATTGGTACATGCACATGCAGATGACCCTGTAGCACTGGCAATGTGCTATGGGGTCATTTGCATCCCACTGAGGCCTTGTTTCAGGCCAGAAGCAAACTTAGATTGCATCCCGCCACAGTGCCCACCAGTATTGTTAAGCACTATCCCTGATAGTTTAGTGATCCCTTTGATCACCTACCCATCAGTTTCTAAATATTTCCTGGTATTCTAGTACCCCCTACGCCCCCCCCCCATTTCTATCCATATGTCTCTTAATATTCTCTGGTAGTCTAGTGGTCCTCTAACCTCTCAATCACCTGTATGTCTGTTTCTTAATTGTCCTTGGTAGTCTAGTGGTCCCCAACCCTCAATCAGTCATCCATCTGTTTTTAAATATTATACTGGCAGTGGGTTACTTCAAAATAAAAACAGATGTCGGTGTCCCCAATCTCAGGGAGCCACCAACTCCAGAGGGAACCCACTACCACCACATCCTCTCTCTAGGTTGTGGGTGGACACCTCCTTTACAACTCTCTTTCCATGGCCTCAAAAGGGAGGGTACCCTCAACATTCTTCCTGATCAGCCCTCCATCAAATGCAGTTTAGGCCAGCAAGGAGTTGGAGGGCAAACTTGTTTTGCTCATACACCAGGCTTTCTAAAAGTAACCCTTCCATCATTATCCTTACATGCCAATGCAAACAACACACCAAGAGTAAATGTGCAATGACAGGACAGAAACATTACCAGCCATTACATGTGCTACAGACTTTATTGGTACCATAAACTTTATACATGTTGGGTAATAGAGAATGCAGTGATCAAAAAAATGTCTCCATCTTCTGCAGTCAGTTGAGGGCTGGTGGCTGGCTGGTACAAAGAGATCTGTTCAAGGCCAGTCCTTACATATTAACCCTCTTGTCCCTCCCCCAAGGGTCAGGACACCAACCAGCATAGCCCCTCTCTGTCCACATCCTACTAGCTCCTTGGCTTTCATCTTTTGTCCCTGGCCAGCCTGCCCTGCCACCCCCCCCCACCCAGCATCACCCACAACCTTGGTGGTAGGAGAACAACCTGGGAGGCAGGTTCTGTGATTAGGAGGTGGACAGCTATTGGAGGCTCAATGCCAAAGCTTCTCTCCCCCTAACAAGATGAGGGGCATTTTTGTTAGTCTGTTGTGCTAGTGCTGGCAAGCGTGTGTTTAAAGTCTTGTCACTTAGCATTCTGGCTTGCCAGTGGCAACACTGGAGCCTCACAGATCTAATACACAGCAATAGGAGACAATATAGCACTGTGGTTTAAGGCTCTGAGCTGCAGATGTGGAGACCTGGTTTTGAATCTCACAGCCCCCGCTTGCATACTGTGTGACCCTGAGCAAGTCACTTAACCTCCTTGTGCTCCCAGGTTGCACATGTAAGCAAGTTTCAGCTTAGTGTATCTCTCCTGGTAAAAAAAAAAAATGAAGTATTTATATTAGTGGTTGAACTGACCAATTTACTGCCAGCCTATTGGCACTCAGCCGAGTCAAAGTAGTGAATCTGTGTCCTGTGGGTGGTCTGAGATCAGCGCTGGGAAAAGAGCAAAGAAGGGAGCACATCCATTGGTCATGAAAATGCCAGCTCCTATTATTGCTCCCTACAATTGGATGAGTCAGGAGGACTGAACTGCATTAGGAGCATCAGAAAAGCCTCAGAGGCCATTAGAAGGGTAGGTAAGGAAGGGAGTAGTAGTAGTAAAAATGGAAGCAATGGGGAAGCAACTCAGTTCTTGTACTCTAAAACAACATCCCCACATACAATCTGTCCACCACCCCCTCAGCAGTCCACAAATCCCCACAGCCGATGTACCTGATTTAGATTCCTCCACAGGCCATGGGTGAGAGTGCCCTCAATTAAAGTGGGCACTTCACTGGGGACACAGGTGCTGCTAGCAAGGTGGGTGAAATGGCAGCACACTTAACTTGGCAGGCAAACAGTTGCAACACATATGAAGTGGAACCAAACAAATTGTACTTGTTGAAATGGGCCCCTATTTGTAATCCAGGGAAAGGTCATAGGGTGGCTTCCTCAGATCTTCTGCCTGGGCCTGGTAATTGTTACATAGTCCACACAGGGCATTTTCCCTCTGTCCCAGTTACACTGGCAAAAAGTATCCCACTTGCAGGGCCAGGGCCCCGGTGATTACTTAAGATTTTGCAGACTTCCAGGATACCTTTGGTGGGTTGAATAGCAGAGCAGGTGAGATGCTGGATGCTTCCAGATGGAGGGCAGACTTCTCCTGAGCAGGTCTACTCTCTCACTGGCCTTAATTTGAAATTCTTTTTTTATTAGTTTCCAAATATTATTACAACAATATGACAATAAATTCTGAATATGATACAAGAATTCAGCACAACACAGACATAAAGCATCAGGTAACAGGCGGGAGAAGAAAAATAAAGGAGAAAACCCAACAAAACCACAAATCAGGAGAACAAGAAAAGGGAAAGAAACCCCCAATGAAGGTGTCACCACTGAAGAAGAGAGAAAGGGAAAGGGTAACTCACATAATTGGTTTACTATAGCTATGCTTAAACCGGAATGTGAGCCAGATAACTCCGGACTTAGCCAATCTAGTGAGACGAGAGGTTTTGGGACTAGTTTGGAGAAATGGGAGGTATCTGAAGCTCAGAAAGAGAACGAACATTCTTTCTCACTCAGTTATTCTAGGAGCCCTGGGATACCAATCAGTGGAGGTACAGAGCATATAACTTGCCCCATTTTCTCTGGAAAGCCACCGGAGGATCTAGTATTAGCAATCAATTCTCAATCTTAAAACATTGAGACATTTCTTCCACCCAGTCTAAGTATGAAATCTCGAGGTTATCTGTCCAGTGATGGAGCACCAGTCTCTTGACCGCCATAGAAATAAGAGCCATGTGGTATTTCCGCTCTTAACTTTGATGCCTGTATAATCCCCTAGAATACAGACCTCTACTGTAAAAAGATCTTTCAGGCCCAGTATAGGATCCAAGCTGTCCGCGATGGCCTTCCAGAGAGGCGATCTTAAGCAGTACCAGAAAATGTGAGAAGGTTACCTCATGCTACCCCACACCTGAAACAATTTGGGAGATAGACCGGTCAAATTTCGATTTCAGCACTGGTGTGATGTACATATTGTTGACTATAAAGTATTGGATCAATCTGTTCTTATCTAAGGTATTGTACATGTACAAATCTTTCCAGATCAGGTTCCATGCGGGCAAGGAGCCTGATTGGGATAAGGACCAGGAAATAGCTCCGGTTAAGGGGTTGGGGAAGATAAGCTTCAGGAGGTAAGTGTACAGTTTAGACACACCATGAGGTCTGGCCGCACAGCTTTTGATCTCCGTTAACATCAGTTTAATAGTTGAGGAGGGTATTACTGTCCCAAACTCTTTGTCAACCAGATGTTTTAGTTGGTATATCTTGAAAAGGGCGCTAGTGGGGATGTTCAGGACCAAAAGTAGGTCAGCTATAGAGCCGTGTCTACCCTGCACATAGAGATCTTCAACTGAAAGTCCCTGTATTTGTGGTAACCATTTGGGAGCCAATGGTTTGGGCCCTATTTTAATATTGGGGTTACCCCAATGGTTGACCAGGATCTTTAGTGTTTTGATTTTAGCGGTGGAGTAGAGTTGATTAAATACTTTCACTGTGGCGCCCACTGAGAATCCTGAATCTGGGGAGAGATACAAAACAATAAAAAAGACAGGTGGGTCTATATTGTGCTGTTTAATAAGGTCGAGGTCCATACTCAGCCATGAAGGTGAATAAGTATCCTCCATTCCCCCTAACCATTTCCCAGCTTTGACTAGGTGGCTAGACCAGTAATAGAATTTGAAATTAGGCAGTCGGAGACCCCCCATATCTTTAGGCAGGCACAATTTATAAAAAGCTCGCCTCGGAGGTTTATGATTCCATATAAAGTCAGTCAAGATCGAATGGACCCTTTTAAAGAAAGATTTAGGTAGCCAGATATCCAGAAGGTTCAGGGGGTAAAAGAGACGGGGTAGGACGTTCATTTTAATGATGCTTATCTGGGCTCCTACTGATAATGGTAGTTTGTCCCATCTTTGTAGATCAGATTTAATCTTGTCTAATAGATCCTCTAAATTAAGCTTCTTAACTAAAATAGGGTCACGTGCCAAATAAATACCGAGGTATTTTAAGTAAGAAGGGGGTCCACTTCATACCTAGATGGGAGACGGAGGCCTGGGTGAGATGCATATTAAGGGGAAAGATCTCGGTCTTTGCCAGGTTAAGCTTGTAATTGGAAATTTCTCTGAATTGTGTTATTATTTCCATTACCTCTCGTAGGGAATCGGCCGGGTTGGCTAATTGCAAAAGGATGTCATCTGCATATACAGAAATTTTGGAAGTCTGATGGGAAACGGGGCAACCCTGGATCCCGGGAGCTGTTTTAAGGCTAAGCAACAGGGGTTCCAGATAAAGATTAAAAAGGAATGGAGATAGGGGACAACCCTGACGGGTACCAGAGAGCAATTGGATGGAGGACGAAAGAACCCCGTTGCAATAAATCTTTGCCATGGGGAATTTATATAGTGTTTTCACCCATCGGATGAACCCTTCCGGGAACCCAAACCTGGTCATAGTGTACCATAAAAACTTCCAGTTGACCCGGTCGAATGCTTTCTCTGCGTCCAGGGCTACCAGTGCCATAGGGACCTGGGAAGTTTGGGCTGCCCCAAAGACGTGAGAAAGCGATCTGATATGGTCTGCCACAGATCTGCCCTGTACAAAACCCACTTGTTCATTGCTCAAGAGTGAGGTCCATACTTGTTTGATCCGAGAGGCCAAGATCTTAGACAAAATTTTAATATCACAATTGAGCAGTGAAATAGGTCTATAGTTGGTTGGATTCAGAGGGCTTCGTTGACTTGGGGATCAGAATAATAGTAGCTCCAGCAAGGAAGGGTCCAGCGTATCAGCTGATAAAATATATTTATACAGTTCCAGAAGTATAGGGGCCAATTCTAGGTGAAAGACCTTATAAAAGTTGGTGGGAAACCCGTCCGGCCCGGGAGCTTTATCTGGTGGGAGACTGTGAATGGCTTGTTCCACCTCTCCCTGGGATAAGGGCAAGGAAAGAGAGGCAATATGATCCTCCGAGAGGCGAGGAAGTACCAGTGACCGGAAAAATCTTTCTGGATCTGGCTGAGAGGAGGGGGATACCTTGGCGCCATATAAGTTCTGGTAGAACTCTTTAAAAATTGCAACAATATCTCTAGGGTCTGTTTTAATAGACCCGTCTTGATCTTCTAAAGCTGGAATTAATCTAGAATTCTCTGTTTCTTTAAGCTTTAACGCCAATAGCCTGTCTCTCCCTTGATCTAAGTATTTAGCCTTGGTTTCAATAGAGCAAACTCTGTCTTTTCCCGAATTAGCCCCTCATACTCGTTTTTAAGTTTGTGCAGTTGTTCTAAATCGTTAACGAGTTAGAAGTGGCAAGAGAATCTTCTGCTGCTTTGATCTGACCTGAAAGGGAGATGAGATTTTGAGACCTAAGTTTCTTCCTTCTGGAGGTAATCTTGATAGGTTCCCCTCTCAGGAAGCACTTTAATGAGCACCAAAGGATATCCGTCCTGGCTACTGAGCCCCGATTAGTATCCAAGTAATCTCTGATAAGAGATCTGATCTGGGTGAGAGAGTGCTCTTCCTTTAGTATCTGGGTATTAAGTTTCCAGATCGTGTCTCGATGTATCATAGACAGGGGAGTAAGACAGAACCAGACAGCCGCGTGGTTGGAAATTACTATGGGTTCAATACCTGCCGAGTGAACTTTGGTCATGAGAGAGGTAGAAATTAAAAAATAATCTAAACGCGACCAGGAATTATGAGGCGGGGAAAAAAAGGTGTAGCTTCTGTTGGAGGGGTGAAGAGTCCTCCAGGGATCTACTAGGCTCAACATACTTCCCATATCTCTTAGTGCCAATTGTGGCGAAAGTAACGGTCTTAATGGTCTTAGGGTTTTATCCAACTCCTGAGTTGGGGCTATGTTCCAGTCCCCACCCAGTATTAAGGGAGATGGCAAAAAGGAGCTGAGCTTGTCAATTAACTCCATGACAAAGCTAACGTTCCCTCCAACTGGACCATACACTGAGCCTAGAACGATGGGGGAATTATGAAGAGAACCAAGCACCAGTACATATCTACCTTCTGGGCCTCGAATGACTTTAGACGGACTGAAGGGTATATTTTTTTTAATCATGATAGCAACTCCCCTTGCCTCCGAGGAGTCTCCAGCCACAAAAATTTGAGAAAAGCCCCTGGTTTTAAATGTACTACTTTCAGCCACCGTGATGTGGGTTTCTTGAAGGCATAAAATGTCAGCTCCCAACACCGAACAATTAAGTAGAACACGGGATCTCTTCTTAGCGTCTCTAATCCCTCTCACATTCCAGCTAATCAACCTAATTATACCATTAGCCATACACTAGAATCCAGAGTAGTTCTGAGCAAATTAACCCTTGTAAACTCCTCTCAGTCCATACAGTGGTGACACCCCCAAACCCCCCCCAACATACTTCTGAATAATTGGCTTGTTAAAAGGGAAAGAGACAAGACTGATAACAATAAGGTACCGAAGCTTGATGCCACAGCTGAGATGCATACAATGAACGAGATTAAGTGGCGATTTCCCAAAATACAATTGAAACCTTTGTGAACAATGCCCCCCACCCACTATGACATTGAGACAAGAACAATGTAAACCAGATACCCAATATAAACAACAGAACCTCCAAAACAGTTTACACATTTCAATACTCTTTCTACCCCAGGGTACCCCAGGTCGCCCTTATAGTGTTCCTATCCAACAGAAAATTATTTTGGGGTACCCAAAAACTCCCTGCTAGGTTGCAAGGCATGATACTATCCACGGCTTGCTTGCGAGCCTTCCGGCCCCGCCCCTTCGGTACCAAAAGGCATCATCACATTTTAAACAAAAGGTACCAAATCAAATCATCCTTCCCAACCAGAGGAAAGTAAAACAAGTAACAGTACCTGGGATTTGGTTTATGGGCCTCTGTCCTCTCGATCCAACTCGATTAGAGGTTAGAAAATAGGAGGAAATCCGTGGGGGCCGAAAAACCCTGACGGACCAGATTGGTCCGACCGAAAATAGGTCCTCCGGGAACTGCATCCATATTCTGCAGTTCCCCTTAGAGGCACGAGAGGCAAGGACGCGTTAGGTCGCAGAAACAGAGCGACTAGGCCTCAAGGCCTTCTACTGCTAGGCCCTTCGCCATGCGGGATCCGGGCGACCACCCCACGAGAAAAGACCAAGGCAGCCACCCCCAGAAGCACCGGCTACCCATCGAGGCAACCACGGCTATACAGTAAGTTAAAACATCCTCCTATTCAGAACTATAGGTTAGAAAACAAGAAAGACAGTTATTACGAGTTCCAATTGCTGTAAATGCCTCACAGGCTAACAATTATTATAATACAAGCTACCATTTGACAGTCATTTTACAGAGAGTCCTTTGAACAGGTCAGGGAGCAGTTTGGAGAGTTCAGTCATCGCCTCCTCAGGTGTATCATAGGGGTACCAGACTTCGTCTATCTGGACCAACAGTTTGGCAGGGTAATTCATCCGAAAGGTTCTCCCAGCCGCAATCAGCTTGCTCACCACGGGATGAAAAGCAGCACGTTTTTGCCGGACCTCTCTAGGCAGATCTTGGGTGATCCTTAGTTTAGCTCCACTCCACAGGACTGATTCCAGTTGTTTAACTTTAGTTAGGACATGTTGCCGGTCCAGGTAGCTCAAAACTTGATGATTAGAGGTCTAGGGGGCATTCGGCGGGGCCTGGGTCTGAGGGATCTGTGGGCCCTTTCTATGTGATATTGTTGGTGGACAGGTGAGGGACCCACTACCTTGTTGAGGAATTGTTGGATGAATTTTATGGTATCTCCTCCTTCTTCCATCTCTGGAAGCACCAGGATTAGAACGTTGTTCCTACGACTTCGCCCCTCTAAATCTTCAGTTTTCAGCTGAAGTTTGTGAATTTGCTGACAAAGCTTAATAATTTCAGGATCAACTTTCTGTTGCCATTTCTCCACTGAACCTATTCTGGCCTCTGAATCACCCACTCTTCTAGAGAGAGATCAGTGAAATCCTGCCTCATCGATTTAATTTCTTTGGAGATCTCTTGCAGGGTATCTTTGAATGGGGAAAGCTCCTCCAAGAAATGCTCTTCTGTTAATGCAGTACCCATTGCAACATTAAGACCTCCACTAGTTGAATGTTTAGCAGTTGAGGAGGGGTTGGATCCAGAGTTTTTAGCTTTCTTTGAAGCTTTTTCTGGTGTTGTAGGTGGGGTGTGCCTGACTCCAGAGGCCTTCATTTCGGTGTCTGTCATCGCGATCTTCTAGCAGGCAATCTACACCTCAAACTGAGCAAACAGAAGACTCCCAGTGTAGTTTGGGTGTTTAGAACTCGTTTAGTGATGAGTTGGTAGATTTGGCTTTGTAAAAGTAAAAGTTTAAGAGAGGGAAAGCGGGAGCTCCAGAGCAAGCAGCCTCTCAGCACCGATGCATCACGTGACCTTCTGGCCTTAATTTGGTCAGTCAGTCAGCTGCTGAGACTGGAGGTCCAGGGTCCCAGCGGCAAGCAATGGCTTCTTTGGTCTATGGCTTCTTTGTGGCAGTTACTCTGCTCAGGAAAAAGTCACTGTAGGACAAAAACAAACTCTGTTCCACCCTCGTAACGTGCCCACAAAAATACCGCCATCAATGAGCGCTCCAGCAAAAAGGTGACCAGAAGCTGAATGCCACAACATCAGCACACAGGAGAGCAAGGTTGCCTGCTGATGGCAGCACCGGCAAGTATTGCACACCCCCAAACTTCACAGACCCCTCCTGCCAATCATCAACAGGGCTACCGGAGGGGCGGCATCCAGGGATGGCACCATGGACAAGAATGCATCCACCAATGTGTCCCTCTCACCACCAGAGCCCACACGGATGACAGCCGTGCCGACAGTGTGAGGGTGTGGCCCCTCCCCCATGTGGACCATGTTATTTTTGTTGTTTTTTTGTTTTTTAACCAGGAGAGACACACTAAGATGAAGCTTGTTTACAGGTGTGACTTGGGAGCACAAGAAAGTTAAGTGACTTACTCAGGGACACACAGTATGCAAGTGGGGGCTGTGGGATTCAAACACAGGTCTTCAGGTTTTCAGCTCAGAGCCTTAAGCCACTGTGCTATACTGCCTGTGGTAGCACAATGCTTGCCCAGCCAGTGAGGGGTTAATGACACATTGCCCATGGGTCCCTGCCCCCCCGTGCAGGAGCATCAGGTGTGCCACCGGGTGGTAGGCAGCTGCACCACAGATGCTGCTGCAACATCAACTTTTCCTGCAACACAGGGTGCCCTGTTTACTTGGCACTGTGAATGTGGGTTTGCCCTTTCTGTTTTCACCACTTCACTGGTGGCGAAATGCTGGTGCCGTAATGACAGCGCTCTGATCGTCCATCTCTACTCATTGCTTTTCTCCCTCAGTTCTAAATCAACTATTTTCTTACTTTTGCTCAGGTGTGCACACACTGCAGGTGGCTGCCAGGGTGGCAGTTCTTGACAAGCACTGGAAGACTGTCTCACAGCTTCCTCTGTCTCACAGAGCACTGACTGAACCCAGATTGTTTGCTGCAAGCTCCTTTTTTAGTAACTGAATTTGATGGCCTATTGGTCAGCTTTTTCCCTGGTTACTACCTTTAGAATATTGATCCAGCTGTGCTGGGCTTGTATCTTGACTGTGTAGCAAAGCAGGCTCATGATTGGATGAAATTTGTGGGCTTTTGAACAGCTTCACCTCTTATCCCTTTCCCAGTAGTCTTTGCAGGGCTGCAGGGTTTGGGAGATACATGGGTACTGCCATGTTTGTTTACATTTTGTAGGGCAATTGGGGAAGACTTCTAGAGCCTTCTGCTGTTTTTTCTGTACCCTTTAGTGGCTGGTTGCATGCTTCCCTGGCCCTGATGCCTGGTCTGGGGCCAGGGAATGTACCTATTTTATTGGGCACTTAGCCCATTTGTGAGTCGGTAGCCAAGAGAGAGACGGCCTTTGAGCCACTCCCTCAAATTGTCTGACATATGTGTGCCTCTGCCTTTCTATTTCCCAGTCCTACTACCTGTCCTGGGGACAGGAGACAATTTTGCATGCACCCAATGGTGCTGATTTTCTTCAGTCTCAGCTCCAGTGCCTTTTCTGAAGGGACCCTTGTCTGTGGCAGGCACACAGCCTGGTTTCTGACTCTCCATTCCCTGAGCCTGCTTCTTTCCAAGGGGGCAGAGAATCTGCCACTTTGTGCCCACTGGTGCTTTTCTTACTCAGTCTCAGACCCAATGTAGGCAGGTAGGTAGGTTTTATTGTTTGACTTATAGTCATTACTTTAGAGAACATAAAAAGCATTTAAAAAAAAAATTAAATCACAAAAAACTCTTATTTCTGTAAACATAAACAATTTATCACAATGTAAAATTCCATATATATCTTTACATTATTACCCAATTGCTTGAAAGAATATTCAGGTTTTCTATTACACTGAACTCACTGTTTTATATCCTTTAGAAATCTATATAATGAATAAAGTACTGTATTCTGAGTTGAATTAAACAAAAAGAGAATCAGTCCTTTTTAAGGGAGACTAAGGGTGCCCAATATTGGAGCCAGCCATTTTCTTCTACTAATTTCAAATTGTGGGCAGTGCAAAACCACAAGTTTTAAATCATCTTCACAAGTATATATACATTCACATTTTGATCTAGAAGTCCTTCTTTGATCATGTAATATATAATTTGCATTGTAGAGCTCCAATCTAAATCTTGTTATTACTCTTCTTTCTTCTGGATTGGTCAACATTTTTTAAATATGATCCCATCTCATGTTGTTGTTTGATTTTTTAAACCATCTAAAGTGATGCAAACTTTTTATTCATTCCTCTTGTTGACTTTTAGAACTTATTCTAACCATTTCTTTAACCTTTGATACTATGGCCCAGATATTCAAAGCTCTGCGCAGGTTTAGCGCTGCATTAGCGTGGGTCTGGTATATTCAAAAGGCCAAATAGCGTGCACAAACCGCATTAGCGCTGGACAAAATCATAATATATGCAAGGAGCAAACTGAACATGAATACAGGTGCACTGCTATATTCAGCAACTAGCGTCGTGCAAAGTAGTTTTGTTTGACCTCGCATGACCCTTTGCGCGGTACAAATTACCGCCCAGGAAAAGTTGGTCTTAACCCTGGGCAATCCAGCTTTGTGCAACACTGTGGCATTGTGCTGCATTAGCGCGGTGTTAGCGCAGCCTTGCGTGACCCTAACGTATGACTATGGCACAGAGGAAAAGCCAGACATGGAGGAAACATGCTACTCACTGATGTCACCACAATGATGCCAACAGCTGCCACCAATCCCAGCCATGCCAGGCAGTATGTGGTGACCTGGCCCCTGGGGGCCACCATGGTGGTGTGGCCATACAGCACACACCTGCAGACCATACGTCTGTGGTGACCAACAGATGTCAGCACACACATGCAGCATTGTGGGCATGGTGGGTGTTGAGGGGAGGGTATACAGGTGGCTAGGCCTCACCACAGGCTGGGACACAGCACACAGTGCACATGGGCCAGTATTGGGAATACCCCAATACCAGTGTGTCTGTCCGATCGTACATGCCCCCCCGTTACATACCGCAGAGCTGTACAAACACCACAGCACACACAGCCGGCCATGTATATGTCACTATGAGCATCCCATGCCAGAGGTGTAGCATCTGTGGGTCACACAACAGTGTGACAATAATGTCCACTGTCAGTAAACATCTGCAAGGTGGGCTTGTCACTGTGTACAGTGCAGTGGTCATCACTACCCTACCAACCATGGGCATTGCTGTGTCCCTCACACTACTGGCCCCCTTGTTACTGTGATGTCTGCTGTGCACTGTAGCATGCCCTACAGTGTGACAGTTGCATGCATCACCACCATTGCCTGTGCCTATGCCATGTTGTCCCCCGGGGTACATAATGCTATGCTGTACTGCATACATGTAGCCTGCAGCTACCATCATGCACTGTCAGACTGACCTACAAATGGAGCTGTGACCAGACCTGGCCAGTCCCTGTACTTCCAGACTGACCTACAGGTGGAGCTGTGGTACCGTGCAGTAATGCTGGGCAAACTGCATGCAGATCGGGGCATAATGAGATGCTAATCTGGATGTTTGCCCAGAGACTACCTAAATAGGCTCATTTGCATGTCACTTTTGAATATGGCAAAGTTTAGCACTGGGCAAACATGTTTGCACCTGGCAAACGGTTTAGCTCCGCGTTAAACCCACACAAATGTGTTTGCGCGGTGCTAATGGTTTGGAGAATATTATACAGTTTTGCACACTGTCCTTTTATATGCGCTGCTGCCTTCAGCTGTACTGGGTCCCTGCATTTGCTGGCACGCACATTGGCCACATAGTTCACCTCTACCTACCTTCACATCGCTGTGCACTGTATTGCTGTTGTGGTCTGCACTTTCTGGTTGCTATATTCAGAGCTGTCATATTCCAGGGCTAAGTTTGCCCTGCACACCCAGCCCAGTTTGCCCAACCTTATTCCCATGCTATATTCAGAAGCTGTTTGCCCCAGGCTATTCCTTTTGAATATAGCTTGCTTTTTGCTCTGGGCTAAGTTTGCCCACTGGGCAGTGCTAATTTAGCCCCGGGGCAAAGATTTGAATATCTGGGCCTATATCTTTAATAGAAAAAATGTAAATTTTATACAGATAGTTTCCTAGCCCCAATGGAAATACTGTATATCCTCCTACTATAAATCAGCTTAACAGCGTTTTATGTTAAAGTTCTTTGGTGATACTGACTTTGCTCTTCTAGACACATTCTAAGGTATCTATTATCTGGTAGAAGGAAAAGATTTAAGGTAAAAATGATCTTTCTTTCCAATACCAAATTTGCCAAAGATAATTGTCCCAATTCTTTCCTCAGTATTTCTGCTGGGACCGATTGCTGCACCCACAGTACATAACAGTAAATTTTGTTAATCTCTATTTCCAAACCCTTAATATTTGAAGGTGTCCATATCTCCACTCCATAAAGACTGCTAGTTTGTATTTTTGCATTTATTACCTCTACTAGTCCTTTTACCGAGGATTGCCCCATTTTCTTGCTAAACCTCTTAAAGGTATTAAAGGCCACAGTTCATTTCTTATGCATCAATTTAATATGATGTACCCAATTTGCATTATTTGAAAATTGTAGACCCAGATAATCATAATATGGAGTATTTTCAATCTTTTCCTTCTCCACATATAGAATATTTACATTTTTCCTGTTATTACCGAAGACAACTTGCTTCATTTTTCCCAGGCTGATTTTCAACTGATCCTTTTTACAAAGTTCCCCAAAATATGCTAACTTTCTTTGAAGACCCAGAAAAGAAATAAAGATAAGCACAATGTCATCTGCATATGCTAAGCTAGAGATCTTTTGTGTCAAAACGTTTGGTGAATGAAATTCTGGTTTGTCCAATTATTTTAATATTTAATGTATGTACAAGTTAAATAATAAAGGTGCTAATAAGCACCCTTGATGTACTCCTAAGTTTGTTTGTATATTATCTGTTAAGTTACCTTGTTGATCATATTTTATTTTAAGCCATGTTTTGTTATGCAACTCCATTATTATTTCCAAAAGATTAGGGTCAATTATGTAATTGCTGAGTTTTTCCCAGAGAATCTTTCTGCTAATTGAGTCAAAAGCCGGCTTTAAATCTACAAAACAACAATATAGTTTTGTTTTTTCAATTGCCACATATTTCTAAATGATATGCTGTAATACGAAACAGTGCTGTATGGATGAATGTTTAGCTTTAAAATCATTTTGGCATTCTTCAAATATATTATTCTCTTCTACCCATATTTGTAATTTGTTGAGTAGTATTATGCAGATAATTGTTTGAGAGGAATCCAGCAAACTAACTGGGCGATACATGGTAGGATCCAAAGTGTCACCCTTTTTAAATATTGGGCATACCAGACTACCCTTCCAAGTTTTTGGAAATTTTCCCCTTTGAATACTACAGTAGTAGCACCGAATTAGTCAAAGGATTTTTAAGGAGTTTTAAAAATCCCTATTGAGAATTGAAATAACCTTTAGTTAGGGATTTTGTTTTGTTTGTTAGTGTGTTCACTGCTATGCAGAGAGGGTTGTCTCAGCTGATAGTGTAGTTGAAAATCTACCAGATGGCACTTAAGTACTGTAATAGGAACTGGCCTCTTTCTGTAGGTATAACAAAAAGAATTTTAGAGGATTTTTTCCCCCTAAATTTTGTAAAGGACAAATAATGAATCTGACAAAATTGCTTGACAAATTCGGTGCTACTACTGTATAGTTGAATAATTTATACAGAAGTGGGATCCACCAGCCATCAACAGCTTTGAACATGTCTGACAGAATTGCATCTGGACCACCAGGAGCTTTGTTATATGCTATCCTGTCTATTGCTAAGTGTATTTCTTCTTGTGTAAAGATTACTGGTTTTGGAAAGAAATTATTTTGAGATTTATTTTAAAAGTTCTCGCGCTCCTTTTCCATATTGGAGTAAAGTAATATAGATTTTCGAAATGATGTTCCCATTGTAACGGTGTTATTACTGCTTCTATAGCATTAGAATACTTATCGTATCCTTTGCTTCCTAAAGTCCAGAATTGTTTAACGTTTTTCTCTATTATTGACAATCTTAATTGTTTTCCACATTTCCTTCTGAAACTGTAATCTTTCTTCCTCCAACATTTTGCTGTATTCTTTCCTAGCCTTATTTAGGTTTTTATTAGAAACCTCAGCACTGTTAACTCTATGATGTTGGATTACCCTATTTAATTCTCCCTTTGCTTCTCTACATCTAATGTTAAACCATGTCTGGATCTTTGTTTTCTTTGTTAATATTTTAGTTTTTATAAATAGTGGTCTAATATAGAAGCAAATATTTCCCCAAGTTTTTATCAAATCCACATCAGGCTCCAATATTAAGATTTCTTCCCTTAAACATCTACATACCCTGCACTTAGTATTTCTGAAATTTGTGGTATCAATGTATTTTGCCATCTAACTCTTTTTGCGTTAATAATTTCTATATCTTGCTGCTGTTCTGTATCACTGGATGCTCTCAAATTATCTATATTCCATATGGTTCGAACTGGCAAATGGGCAGATTCTGGCCTTAACATTATCTCCAAGTCTTCCACTCTACTCAGAGCTTCCATATTTCCCCAGACCAAATCAATCACTCAAGAGCCTAATGGGCCCAAATAAGTAAAAATTCCTTCTTTCTCTCCCTTAGTATGTCTCTTTATTATACAAAACCCTAACCTTGACATTATTTCTTTTAATATTTTCCCATTTGTATTTGTGACTTTTTCTCTTAATTTGTGCTTATACCCTAAGCATCTATTTATAATATTAATTCCACTCAGCATATCATCAATTATATCTTTCTGATCTGTAAATCTCACATTAAAATCACCCATCAAGATTATTATTGAGGTTTCATGTTGTTCCACAAGATTATCTATTGTTTTATCAAACTGTTTCCAATAATCCTCTTTGATTTTTTATCTAATGGTGCTATGTAAATATTAACCAATATTATCTTTATATTTCTTTTCTCCAATTTCAGTACTTGCCAGTTACATATATCTGCCTTTAAAATGTGTGATAATTAAATTTAAAGATGTTTTAATAAATATTGCTAATCCTGAGATAGCTATACCATTTTCTTCTGTTTTATAGCTGGTAATAAATAACTAGAAAACCCAGGGAACAATGGTAAATATTCATCTACTAACCATGTTTCCTGAAAACATATAATATCTATTTCCCTTCTGAAGGCACAAAAGTCACCATCAGCTAGTTTCCTTAGAATGCCTTCTATATTCCAGGAGATTATGGATATTTCTGAATTTACTGACCCCTGGAATGAAGAATCAATATTTAAATGTAGTCAGTCCTCAATTGTAATCAATGAGCAAATTGTATTACTTGTTTCCTGATACATTGTATTTTCTCTCTTTCCTTATTGATATACTTATCATTATTCTCAGCCAAGGTATCTGAATCAATCATGTAGATTGATTGAGAATCCAGTACTTGGGATTTTTCTAATACCAGTTGTGCTATCTTACTTGATTGAAAAGTGATGTTAATTTGGGAGGATCCTGAAGTTGATTGCTGGAGATAAATATAACTAATGATATTTCTATTAATATTCATACCCAATGCACATGATAGGAAAATACCAATTTCCTGTTTCAATTCTTCAGTTATAAACCTTTTTGGTAGTTCCCAACCAAATAGTAAAAATGTTCTGTTTTCTCACTCTTTCTCTCTTGAGTCACTGTGCTTATCTATTACATCTGTTATCCTTTCTGCCTATAGGTTCCTCCTTTCATCCTCAATTTCTTCTAAATAATTATTTCTTGAAAATGAACAAGCCGAGGAGATAATACATATATTCCTTTTGCATACATCTCTTTCCCTATGTCCCAAATCTTCTGTGCCCATTCTTGGTTGGTGCTGTAAATAAGTACACAGTCTCTGATTTACGGATTTTGTGGTCTAGTTATATATAAATTTGAGACTAAGTCCAGGATATTAAACAATTTTCTAATCCATTTATCCAAATTAGAAGACATCTTTTCTCTTAATCTGTATAATCCATATATTTCTATTAGAAATTCATTATTCATTTTTCTGTATTTGTTATTTGGTCATTTTTACAGAAATCCTTGTTCCCATTTAGGGTTTCAATTTTGGGCACTGAAGGTTGGGACTCCTTCGGGACTTCCTTGGTCTCCCCTTCAAACAAATTTTAATTTTCTATACAATTCTCAACTCCTCATTTATAACGTTTTCTATTCCACTCCTAACTTTCCCATTTGTAATCACCTCTGCATATGTTCTTTTATCTAGTTCACTTTTAACCTATGACTCTAATTCCTGAATTTCTTCTAAAATGTTACTTCATTCCTTTTCAGTATCGATCCTCATTTGTTTATCTTCTTTCACCAGTTTCAATCCTAGTTTTTTCATTTTTTGTTTTTTGGCTACTTTTTTCACCTTTCCAGTGTTCCCATGTAACCCCAAACCTAACTCTGGGATTTCTTCTACCCCTTTTGGAAAGGAGGTGGCAAATTTACCTGAACTGCTTTCTGTGCTTTACTAATCTGTTTATTATTTCCTTTAGTTCCTTCCAAAGGAGACTCTAAGTTTCCTTTCCTCTTTTCATTCATGGAGTCCAGGATTTCTCTATTATATGCTACATCACTCCTAATATTCTCCATCTCCTGTTATGGGCCCACATGTTTTTCAAAATTACAACATTAGCATAGTACTGGTTTTTAATCAGCTCCAATATTTGAGTTGACAATGAAGAGCTAAGACAAATTCCACTTTATCTGCAAAATAATCTCTATCATACTTAATTTTATGTTTTCCAGGAGGGTCCTTATGTGCTTTATTTTGTTTTTCTGGAGATGGAGAAACTAGTGAAAACCTCAAGTCAGGTGATCTTTCCGAGGAATCTGTTTCTTCCTGACTTGAGATCAATTGTTTAAGACCTTGTAAAGTTTTATCTAAATCTTTTAAGATATAGGAAACATTTCCCCCATTGTTACCTTTGAGTATTCTTGGACTTTGTATTACAAATGAATTAGCTGGACTAACTGTAGTTATACCCACTGTACTTATTCTATTGGTATTTTTAGTTAATTTGTCATCTAGCTTCTGGTTACTCCAATTATGTATATCAGAGTTATTGGCCCTATCTGATCTTACAAAGGAATCTGAGTCATAAAATTAGTCTAAATGTAATCCAATCACTCCTCCTTCTTCATTAAATGATCTCTCTGACCAGCTACTCATACAATAGCTGTCAGCTAATGATAATTTATCCTCATAATTGTCAGTAAGGTTTATGATATTTGGTGAAATCAAGTTAATTTCTACTTTCTCATTCTCCATTTGTACACCTATTGATGTGATATTTCTGGTCTGCACTTTTTGTAATTTATTACGCAATTCCTTTTTCTCTGGACATTTTTTGAAATATGATGTTATCTTGGATTGACTATCCTCACCTGTCTCCTTAGGCTCATCTGCCATTATTAGTTTCTGTTGTGGTATCGTCTTAATCTGTTCCCGATCTTTCTCTTTATGTGATATTCCTTTCTGTCCCTCTTTCATTCTTCTCTTTATGTTTCCTCCCTTTTTTACCCTTTGCTTCATGGTTAATGACAAGCCACTTCTTGTATAAACCTTATTCCACTAATAATCTATGAATCCGCTAATCTGCTCTATTAAACTATAAAGAGGAGTATTCAGATAACACCTGGAATTATTTTATTTTATTTTATTGAAATTTAGGAATTACAATTCTTTGAGTTGAAGACTCCTTTGCAAAGGCTCCACATCAATACAAAACAGAAACATTACTTAAAGACAAATTGTACATAGCTCACTAAGCAAAACATTATATTAAGTCAAATTTTACATGGTTACACCATACAGGATAATTTACATTGCTTGGTTAGTATCTCTAGGGTTATTAAAGGACCCTGGGTCATTGAGATGAAGTGGGACTGGGTACCGATTCAGAGGCCTACACCAAGTCAGGAGTTTGTGTTTTAGGTACCGTTAGTTATGTTGGCCTTGGTTTGGAGTTATGGGAAATGCTAGCTTTCTATCACCTACTGAGTTAGGGAGGACTGGTGGTAATAACCACATGTCTCCGAGTCAAGGAGAAATCTCTTGATACCATTTTTAAATAGGCCAAGGCTAGGGGCCAGGGAGATGGCAGAAGAAACGTTATTTAGCCAGAGGGGAGCACAAGAATGGAAGGACCTTTGCCCTAGAGCAGTCCTACAGTGGGGTGTTAGCCAGGTGCCTAGGGGTGCTCCTGTGAGGGGTTGGTTGGATGAGGGGGTGAAGGCCCATGGGTGTAAGATTCATTAGGATCTTTTTTGCTTGGAGGCAAGTGTGGTATTTTAGTCTACCTTCAAAGGTCAGTCAGTCTGCTCGCTTATAGAGCTTGCATATATGGGTTAATCTATCACTGCTTGTGACCAGTTGGCAGGCTTTGTTGAGAGCTAGATTGTTGCTGTTAAGGGCTGTGTTGTCAGCTGTGCCATAAATTATTATCCCATAATCAACCACAGATAGGACTGAGCAGGTTACAGCCAGCCTTAGTACCGGGGAAGGGGGAGGCAGTGTTTGTGTCTGTATAGAATCCCAAGCCAGGTGTTTGCAGAGGTGGAGAGGTGCTTAATGTGTATGGGTGAGGGATGTATCCAGTGTGATGCCTAGATATTTAAAGTTAGGGATCTGTTCAATATGGATGCCCTGAGAATTTGAGATAGATAGCAGGGCATTACTGTTGGGGTTTTGGCAGTGAGTAAAGATCATAGATTTAGTCTTGTTGTAGTTTAATAATAATCGATGATTGGTGAACCAGGATTCTAGTTCTCTAAAGCAGCCTTGCAGGGTATTTTGAAGAGAGTTTGGATTGGAGTGTTTTCAGTATACTACGGCATCATCTGCATAGAGCAATAGCTTACCACTGCAGGCCTGTGGGAGGGATTTTAGAAAGAGAGTGAATAGTAGAGGGCCTAAAATTGATCCTTGGGGGACATCCACAAGAACTGGTTGCTTGGGGGAGAGGGTGGTGTTGATTTTGGCTTGTTGTGTCCGGTCAGTGAGATAGTTTTTGAACCAGGAGATTGCTTCAGGGGTGAGATGGAGGGAGGGGAGAGAGTGCATAAGTAGTGCATGACTGACGGTGTCAAACGCTTTGGTCAGATCAACAAAGATTGCTCTGGCTATATACCCCTGTTCCAACGCCTCATGTATGTAAGAGGTAAATTCTAGAAGGGCAGTGGTAGTGCTGTGTCCTGCTCTGAACCCATGCTGTTTGTGACACAGCAGATTGTGTTTGTCCAGATATTCAATGAGCTGGTCTGACACAATTTTTTCAAGTGCTTTAGAGAGGGGGGAAAGGATTGTGATGGGCCTATAGTTACCAGGGTCAGTTGGATCACCCTTTTTTAAGATTGGTGTGATAATTCCCCTTTTCCAGAGTGTGGGAAATTGACCAAGGCACAGGGAGCAGTTTAGGATTTTGGTGAGGTGAGGCAAGGTCTCATCAAGAGTTAGTCTGAGAATTTAAAGGTCTAGGGAGTTGCTACTGAACCGCAAGTTGCACAAGGCTTTGGATAGGTAGTGTTTAGCCTCATTGCAGGAGATGATTCTTAGCTGGAAGGGAGGGAGTGTAATAGTAGGGGAGGTGATAGAGGGGCTACTGGGGATAGGATCAAAGAAGTTTTGCGGTTGGATGTGGTGAAGATCGGAGAAGGGAATTGTTCAGGACATTAGCTATGGTGCTAGGGTCCTGGGAGAGGGCTCCATGGTCAAGAATTTGTGATGGGGTAGGGGAAACGGTTTTCCCACAGAGTTCCTTGACATCATTCCAGAAGTTATTCCCAGAGCCCCATGAGGAGGTGAGTGCTTGCTTATAGTAGGTAGACTTAGCTAGCCGAATAGCCCAGGTGCACTTGTTTCTTGCCTCTCTATAGAGTTGCCTGTCATGGGGAAGTTGGGGGTTCAGTGCCCTATGCCAGAGGTTATCTCTATGGCTCATCTGTTCAAGGAGGGTCTGCGAGATCCACAGAGTTTCCCTGTAGATCTATTTCAGATCTTATTTAGTTGTTATATAAATTATGTACACTAATATGGATACAATTAACTTGATTACAGTTATCTAAGCTAAATCAACCAACAGACATTAAGTGGAGACTAATAGCAATAAATTATTCTTTATTGCTAATATATTACCTTTGTAGTTAGCACTTAACACATAGAAGGAGCAAAAAGTGATAAACTTCCCAATTATGTTTTCCTGCACCCAATATGGGACCTTTTGCCACCTCTATCCTTTTTAGATGACAGAGGATGATAGAGGATCTAGATTTTCTAGCTCTATGATAAATATAACTTACAGCAAGCAGAGATCTATCTCCTTACTAAGGAACCTGCTAATCTAATCCAATCTATTAATCATATCAACCCAACATAATAAAAGACAGAGAGAGCAAAATGTAATTAGAGACATACACTTAGAAGTGAATAAATATTAATATGATATTATTACATACAATACTATAAAAACGCTAAAGCTAAGGCTAAAATGCTGAAGCAATGGGCACTAAATATAAAATAGCTAATTAGCTAATTGGCTAATTAGCTAAATAGCAGACTGTGTATCATCCAAATTAATGCTACCAATCAACAAGCTATTCCTTTAGCTTTCAATCCTGGTGCTATATATTCAGTGATCTTCATTTTCTCCTTACTTTCCACAGTTTTTCAAATTTCCAGTACCAAAGCCAAGTAATTAACGAAAGAACACCATTAAGCTCAGCTGGTAAACAGAGCTCTTTCTCAAGGATCAACACTGTAAAGATAAAAGATCTTAATCAATGTTACTAACGAAATATGAAATATACAGAGATTATACAAACACTACCCTGTTCAAATCACTACCGCTGCTGACAACTACTAACACCGTACTCAAATGATCTTATGATACTTATAGTGATACTTAGAATAATTTTTATTTGTTTATTTATTCTATAAAGGCCTCAGGCTCGCAGACTAAAATTGTATAGTAGAATTGTGAGCTTATAAGATTATAAACTTATACAGTCCCCTTTCTTTTTATTAAGGCAGACAACACCAACATCTTTACTTACTTTTACTTTTTGCACTTCTATACTCTCGGCCCAGCACACTGATGGCCAACACACTAATGCCAGAGTGACCTGCTGCGGTAAACAGTAAAGCAAAAATCAGGGTAGGTTCTGGATCTTTTAAAAAGGAAAAAAGAAAATAAAAAAGTCCAAAAAAGAACAAAAACATCTTTTGAAAATTATATAACAGCTACAAAAGAGTGTAGAGCATATGAAACAGACAAAACACAAAGGCTCTCACCACTTACTGTTGAAAAAAAAACTGGGGCCAAAAATCAATAGAGGAAGCTCTAAACACAGGCTCCTACTCCTGCTCCTTATCCTGTTCAGATCTCTGAAAAAAATAGCAACTCTGACAACTGTGGCAGTTCAGAGCATTCAGAGCATTCTCGGACACGTCTGCTTAGCATGGGCAGCTCCTGCTGAATAATGCTACTATGTAACTCTGACATGCTCCTTAAAATACTAGGTCACGTGGTCACCAGACAGGTCTGGCACAAAACTCAGAAATGCAAAAAGTACAATAAATTATTTAAAACTATAAAATACTTGCATACTACAAACAGAGGCCCCGATATTCAAAAGGGTTGTGCCATGCGCAATAGGGTTGCGCCAGCACAAGTCCGAAAATGTGCCTTTCTGCGATATTCATCGGGAGGCAGTTGTGCCCCCCAAATCATGCTGAGCAATAGTGCAATGATAATGAATGTATGTGCAACTGAAGGGGGAGGAACCATGCATAAATGGCGAAGTGCGATATTCAACAACATGTTCCATGCACAATAGGGGAGCAAGCGGAAGTTGCGCGATAGCGGAAATAAGTCAAAATAAAAAGGAACAAGGGAAAGGCACAAAAACACTACAGGGAAGGCACATGTTGCTGAACTATAGCCAGCCACACAGGCAACACACACACACACACACACACACACACACACACACACACACACACACACACACACAGGGCAGGACAGAGAAAGGGCACCTGGAACCCACAGGCTCAGGGAGGGTGTGGGGAGCCACAGCCACAGTGCAGAAGGGGAAATGCCACACAGCACTGAGGCCAGCACAGTTAGGTGTTCCTGGTGCAGGGGAAGTAGCAGCCAGGACAGCGGGGGAACACAGAAACAGCTGCTGGGGGGGAACACAAGCCAGGGATGTGGCCAATGCCACCTTCCAGATGGAGGCAGTAATGAGGGGGGTGAGAAGGCGGGCAGCAGGGGGGCATGGCCATGGAAGGACCCATCGGTGGTATGCCCCCAACAGGCAGTACCGAGCCCGCACCAGCTTCGAGCTGTACAGTGATACTGAGATCGTGGGCCAGTACCGCCTGAATTGGGCAATTCTGAGGTGGCTCTGTGAGCTGTGCAGTGATGTGATGCAGGCACCCACACGACAGAGCCATGCTCTGTCAGTGGAGACTAAAGTGACAGTTTGCATGTGCTTGCTCACCACGGGTACCTTCCAGAGACCAACAGGGGACACCACAGGCATAACCCAGTTGGCCACGTCACGCCACCTCACCCAGTTCCTCAGCGCACTGCTGCCACATGCTACGGAGTACATCCATTTCCCCAGCACACCGGCGGAGCACATAGCAAACATACAGAAGCTCCACAGGGTAGCACGTATGCCTGGCATGCTAGGGGTCATAGACTGCACCCATGTGGCCATCCGCACACCACCTGGCCCCGAGGGGGCCACATACATTAATCACAAGGGCTATGCTAGCATCAACTGCCAGGTGGTGTAAGATGCCAGGGGGCGCATAATCAATGTCTGTGCCACGCACCCTGGGGGAGCACACGATGCCTTCATCTGGCAACAGTCGGCACTGTGCCACAGATTCGAGAGTGGGGACATCCCCACTGGCCACTTAGTGGGTGAGTATGCAAACCACATGGACAAACTTAGGGCTTGGGAGGGGCATGGTCAGAGGTGACATGGGTAGTGGCCTACATGGCCTGGGGCAGGGCGATGCTGATCACCAAACTAACCTCCACCCTCTACACACAGGTGACAGTGGATACTCACTCTGTTCCTGGCTGCTCACACCATACCGGCAGTCTGCGACCCCACCGCAGCAACGCTACAATAAGGCACATGCCACCACACGCAATATCATTGAGTGGGTGTTCGGTATGCTGAAGGCATGTTTCCATTGCCTGGACACCTCCGGTGGTGCCCTACAGCACAGCCCCTCAAAGGCCTGCGGGCTATTCCTGGCCTGTTGCATCCTGCACAACATGGCCAATGAATGTGGGATAGCCGTACAGGTCAAAGAGGGGGACAGCAATGGGGATGATGAGGACACCAGTGACAATGGTGATGGGCAGCCCCCCCTTGGGCGACGGGACCCCCGACTGCTCCGGGCTAGCACAGCTGCACTGGGACACCATCACGGAGGAGCACGTTAGCCAACCCAGGTAAGTCATGGGGCCATGTGCAACCACCAGTGGCAAAGGCACAACCCACAAACATGCATGGACACACACGCACGAGGGGTGCATGCTGTCAAGGGAAGTGGCCAGGCATGGAACCACACACACACCGCCAGGGATGGGTGAGGTCTAGCATGGCACACAGACACACACACACACACACACACACAACTCACCAGACATGCACAAAGGGTAGGAGGCACGCCGACCCAGAATGCCACCCCCAGCCACACACATGTCCACAGACCACCATGCCCACTGCCTGTCATTGTGTGTGTGTCAGATGCTGGGCACCATTGCACACTGGCGTACAGCACAATGCAGGCATCATCATGCACACGCAACTGCGGACAGCAGCTGGGAGGGTGTGCAGATGGACTGTGTGTGTGCGTGCAAGGCCAGGTACCCACCTGTGCTTTGCCCGCTGAATGACACAGTGCACACAGGGCAGCATCAGACTGTAGCCGCACTGGGAGACAGGTCAGTCACGTGCCACAGTGCCCCGGCTGCCATGGATGTATGGGCGGCCCAGCTGAGACCAGCCAGCAGTAACAGGCTGACCACTGGCCTCATGGGGTGGCATCAAAGGTCCCCAAGGGGTTCCACTGCATGAATGCGACCGTGCTCGTGCAGGGGTCTGCAGCACACCGAACATGCCTGCGCCAGGCGTGCTCAGGATGCCCACAGCTGAACCCGGTGTCAACAAGGATGGTGTCGCATGACGCCGGGAATGAGGGGTGGACATTGCACTGTGCAGTGTCTGCGATGCATGGGCAAATAACTGTGTGCCCCCTGTGGCCATGGCAGCTGTGATTGTCTGTGTCAGCCTGTCAATGGCAGCGGTCACATCCTCCCACATCCAGTCCATCCCTGCCAGGAGCAGAGCGGTTTCTCTGCTGCGACGCTCCTCTGCCTGGTGCAGAGCCACACTCAGTGCATCCACCGCCATCACAAGCCACATCTGCTGATTGACTGATGCTTGCAGTATGTGGGTGTGCTCATCCAAGAGGTCATCTGCCTGATCGGCATGCTGTCCCTCAGGGTGTTCGCAGCCCTGATGCTCATCACTCCTTGAGGGCAGGCGCTGCACACCAGGACCAGGCCTGGGCATGTCCACAGGAGGTGCACTGATGCTGCCCCCCTGACACTGTACCCCCAAGCCCATTGGCCAACTGCTGATGCTGCCCCTCCAGCTGCCACTCCCCAGGCCTCAATGGTGCCACCACAGTGGCCGCAACAGTCCCACTGTCCTGTACACACACCAGTGCTGCCCCACTGGTGCTGACAGGCACAGGCTGGGACTGTGATGACATGCAGGCCTCCACGGCAGCACCACCCACAGCCATGGCCACAATGTTACCTGCTGTGTGGCCATCCTGTGGCACGCACATGTCACTGCCCATGACGTTAGCGACATCATCATTGGTGATGGATCTGGCACCAGCTCTAGTCCCAGCATGCCGGCATCTGTGGATGCCGCCACGCTGGGACATGGGCAGGGCCTCCTCTGCACTTGCTCCAACAACATCAGTCTGGACGTCCAGGTGGGCCCACTGTCGCCCTGAGCCATGTATTCCTGTGGAAGTGGATGGGCCCTCCTCCATCTCCATCTGACCAGCCTCAGTGGAGAAGCCCACCACTGCTGACCCATACAGATGCTGAGGAGCTGTAAGGGAAAACAAAGTTGCGTTACTGCATGTGACCTACCTGTCCCCCTCCCCAATAGACAGACCATAACCTACCATGCAGTGATGGGCTACCACCCATCTGGAATCCACCACCCAGAACACCCTCAATGGCACAATGCTGCATGCTGCCAGCAACCCTCTCCTCCTATGGGGTCAGGCGTAGCACCTCCGGCTGTCCCCCACCTGTCGCAGACCATGCTGCCCTGATGGCAGCCACCTTCTCCTTAATCCTCCTCCTGTCTGTGCCCATCTTCTTCTTGCACTCCTGCATGGAGTGCTGGTGGCTGCCATGCAGATTTACAGCACATGCCACCTCCTGCCATGCAGCAGCATGGGCCTGTGGTGTTCCCTGGCATCCGCTGAGAAGCAGCTCCTGGTCTAGGTAGGCCTCGAACAGGGCATCCGTCTTGGCCTTCATGAAATTTGGCCTCCTTCTCCTCCTACGACTCTGTTCCCCTTCCTCCACAACTCGCTCTGTCATTATTCAGCCTGTGAGAATGACAGGTGTTACCTGTAACTGTGCAGTCCCATGCATGTCCCAAAATCCACAGTCCACATCCCCAAACAGTATGCAACTCACCAATGGACTGCAGTAACCGACTATGGCCAGTGCAGCCCAATGTCGCACTTTTATAGCGCAACCCATACAAATGAGGCGAGGCGCATCTTTAAGTGGATGCAAATGCAGTGACTGCGCCATTGAATGGCTGATTAGCTAATTTGCATATGACAGCTGAATATCATGCTGTTGTGCTTTACGCAATTGTGTTGAGCATGCTGAGCCAAGGGTGCAGTTCTGTGACATGTGCAGTACACACCTAACTGCGCATGCCCGTGTTGATGATGCAGGAGCATGCCGCGCTGCTGACGTGCTGTGTGCAGGAGGCAATGCAGGGCATGGCCACCATTGTGCCAGTGGCGCTACAGCGCTGTTCACCTGTATGGCGCTGCAGCACTGGGGCGTCGTAGGCGCACTGGGGCAACAGCACGGTAGGCTGCTGCAGGAGGTGGCACACAGTCACCCAATTGCGCTAGATGCATTGGGTTCCAATCGCACTGCGGCTGTCCGTGCGCCAGAGACCCTTGACCCTGTGCCCAACCTTGGCCCCCTAGGCGCCATGCGTCAGGCATGGGTGCACCCCTATCGAGCTGTTCAGTGACAGCGCAATAGGGAATGCCAGCGCTGTACCACGCAGCATCTGCGCGTGGCAGAACCACGCTGCAGAGCGCCATTTTGACTTAACTGAGCAGTAAAGATGGAGCGGAGGAGAGCTGTACAGTGGAGCCAGGTGGAGCTGGCAAACCTGGTTGCCATTATGGAGCCACATGTTGGCCCAATCTTTGGTGAGGCACCACTGGACAGGGCCAGGAGTCAGGTGTGGCAGGAGGTGGCCGTTGCCCTGGAGGAGGCCACCAGTGTGGGGTGGACGGCAGAGCAGTTCCACCACAGATATGGGGACCTGAGGTGGAGGGACCCAGACCTGCTTGCCTGCCTGCAGGCACGTGCCAGGGGGGGCACGGTGTCACGGCCAGGTAGGTGCAACATCCATACACTTTTATCTTCCATACGGGTATCACAGTTGCATGTGTCCAGCACGTGGGGGGGGGCTGTTCGGTGTTGGCCGTGGTGGTGTTATCAGGGTGTGGGGTGGGTTGGTCTGGCTGTGTGGGATTGCACACACATGGGGGTGGGGGGACTTTGCTACAGGATTGTACTGATGTTCCTCTCTCCATGTTTGCACCTTAGGCCCAGATGAGTGCAGGCTGGCGAGGGAGAAGAGGTGCCGCCAGAAGGACCATCAGGCCAGGAGGGGCGAAGATCCGCAGAGGCGCAGGGACCAGCCTGATGATGGTGAGTTCCGTATATCCATGATTACTATTGCATGCTGTGTAACAGGGCGGGCAGCAGGACATGGCCACCATCTATTGAGACCACTGCCATGCATGCAACTTGTTACAGTCAGCAATGTCCAGTGGCACTGCATGTCTGGGAGTGTGTCAATGGTGGTCCATGCATGCACCGGGCACATGGCTGTGCCACTGCCTTCACACCGCATAGCCAAGTCACTGTATGGCCACGGTGGTACTGTACAGGACATGGGCGGTGGGTGTGTGCAGTGGTCCACATGGCTGTGGCTGCTTGGGTAGGCAGGTCTTGTGGACATGGTCACTGTGGGTGGTCACACAGCATCAGAGGGGCATGGCACGTGGCTGTATGCCATGCACAATGGGTTTGCTGCAGGGGACTGGACAGTCACATGTATTGACACTGCTCCCTTGTCCTAGGTGGACAATGCTGGATGGCCCTGGAACGGGCCATACAAGAAATACTGCAGTGGCATGGGCGTCCCTGGCAGCACTGGAGAGGTTGGAGCGGCATGGGGTCCGGAGAGGGAGAACCCAGAGGCACCACAGGAGTGGAGAGCAGGACAGGGAATAGGCCTTCCATGACCCCCGACACCTATACTCCCTGGACCCACCCTCACACCCCTTCTTCCCTCACCCATTTGTACACCCCTTCCCCATGCCTGCCCCCACCTGGTTTGCAGCCCTTTCCCCCCACCCTTGTATATATTTGTAAATATGTTTCATAGTTCTTATTTTTTAATACATACATTTTGTTATAACAACTGTGGTGGTCTCTGATTTGCAGCGGGCTACAGGTACTCAGCTACAGTGGTGTGCATAGCATCAGGGGTGGTGCATATGTGTGTGTGTGTGTGTGTGTGTGTGTGTGTGTGTGTGTGTGGGCAGGAGGATCAGTCATTGTCTGTGGTTTGTGTGTTGTACTCTGTGCACTGGATGCCTGTGTGCAGTGGTCCATGGGGCCAGCACTGTGTGCATGGCACCCCTGTCAGACCATCCATGGTCTGTGCAGCTGACACCCTTGCATGTCTGTGATATGCACAGTCTGCTGGCATGTCAGTAGTGGCTGCTGTGGCCAGTGCTGGGACAGGATGTGTCCTTGGGAGGGTGTGCAGGGTGCTGTACCACTGGAGGTGGGGTCTGAGGCATGCCCTGTCGCATGTGGGGTACCTCGTGTGCTGACACATGGTCGGTCTCTCAGCTGTACTTCGGGGGGGGGACGTGCAGGGCAGCACTGTGTATGTATCTGTTGCATCACTATCTGCTGCCACCCGCTGCAGGGTGTCCATGGTGGGGCTGCCTTGCATGGCTCCATGGTGCACAGGGTTGCATTGTCACAGTGGGGGTAGTGGCATGCATGGAGTGTCCTGCACTGTTGGGTGCTACTTCTGGGCAGGGTGTATGGAGATCATGGTGCAGGGTGTGCTCTGCATTTGTGGGATGGTGTGGTATGGGGTGGTTGTCCATCCTTGTGTGCTGGTCACAGCTTGCCAGGGGATGTGATGGGGCACCATGGCCCGGCTGTGGGTTGGTTGCTGGTCTCCAAGGACTGGTGGTTATTCCAGCCCTCCCCGAGTTGTGCAGTGCATGGGGTGTGGGGGGACGATGTCTGTTCTGCTGTGTGTTCCTCTGCCCATCTGTGGCATGGGTGGTGGGTCCCTGCATCCCTGGTTGTGCTGTTGCATTGCTGCCCTGCTGCTGGGGGGTGTCCCTGGTTGCTCAATGGCGCATCAGATATGCTCAGCTTCACCTCTCTAGTTGTACTATGGAGCAGGTGGTGCGATATTCAGTCGTTGGCCGTAGGCGCATCTTGGCCTGCGCAGTTTTTGAATATCGCGCTTCTTGCACATGGGCGCAGTGGACTTACGCTTGCTCCTGCTGTTGCACACTTTTTGGGTGCAGTTTGAATATCTGCGCCATACAGTACAATCCAATACTGAACTGATACAGAACTGAATTGAATCTATTCTAAGAGTTTGCACAACAATTCTCAACAGCGGCAATGTCAGTGGCAATAAGTCAGTCACAAACTTAGCCCCACAAGACTAACATCCCTCAGATTCTCTTTCCACTCTCTCTCTCTTATTCCAAGAGGTAAAAGAGGCTAAATAAATGTATAAGCCATCTGAAGACCTCTCATCCTTTATTCACCCTTATTCGAACTAGGAAATAGCAGCTCTCAGTCTAAAAAAACACCATCTGCTTCAGACAAAAACTCTGTTCTTCCTTCTGACACACTGCTTCTGTAAGGACAAGAAAAGTGAGAGAGAAAACCACATGACTTGAGTCCACACTAAGATGAACTGGTAAAGCTACTCAAAGGCACTGGTGGCATACCTTTCATAAATAAAAAATAAGCATTGAATAGCCCTGCTATCTGCTCCTCCTCCACAGTAGCAAATTCCAGTCTCCTGCACTCTGGATGCACTCTGAGAGAGAGTTATTTCAATAAAATTTGGTAATAAATCGGTAACAAGTCAATAAAGAAATGATATTCACATCTGAGAGTAAAAAATATAAATTTCTGGGTAAATGAACTGAGAAAAAACGAATAGAATACAGCACAGATGCTCAGCCCCAATGACAATCTGGGTCCGATAGCATGGGTGTTGCTGTGTGGCTCCAGCTGTGAAGATCTGGAGTTGATCTCTGGCTCCTACCAGGGCTCCTGGATTTTGTCTGCTACCCTACGTGCTCCCCCCCTTTCAGCAGTCCTGGGAGATCAGAGGGTGAAGAAATGGCAAAGGACATCGGAGGGGATAGACACCATGGCCCATGATCCCACAGCTAAGCCCCAGAAAAATAGGGGAGGTTATACACTTCCTCTGTTAGACTCTTGGCACCCTCTCCAAGAAAATGTCCATACTGGCCAAATATCTGAGGGCAGTGGCATGTGCATTATCATCAACAATATATTGTATTCAGTTCTATCTAACACCTTATTCTCTTTCTAATTAGAGTGGTCATATACATTTTCACATAGAATCACAGTTCTGGCTAAACAAGTGACTTCTAACTATCCCCAGAAAATTACTGGTCTGCATGCACATTTTCCCTCCTGAGCCTGGGTACAGTAAAGTAGGGGATATATCACAGAGGCAATACATTCATGAACCACATTGATAGGGGTATCAGAAGAGGTCCTAAGTATGTGACATAGGAGCTTGATTCTGGGTTTTGGCTCATTTCCAGACTTTCTGGGTAACACAGCTTCTTCCTTAGAGAGAGAGTGTACAAGTTCCTCTTCCAGCTCTCTGTCCCGCACAAGGTCATTGTCAGGAATGACAGAAATTACATCATCTTCTGGTATTTGGTCATCCATTTCTGACTCCAGATCACTGTCCATAAGCATTGTTGCAATCAGATGACTTTCCAGCTCCTCTGACTCAAAAAACACCATCAACAATGACAGGCATTATGTCCGTCTCTGTGATTTGTTCCTCCAGCACAAAGGGTGCTGTGTTTGGGTTCAAAACATGGGAAGATTCAATACTTGAAGACTCCAGGGGAGGAGATAAGGGAGGTAGTGAGTCAGAGCATCTCCATTCCATAGTAGACAATTGCTCATCATGAATCCTGAAATTTTTCAAGCATCCTTGGGGAAGATGCCATATCATTGTCACCATCCTCAGAACATTCCTTGGTTGATCCAAGCACAGGTACAGGATCAGTTACAGGAGGGTCAGAGGTTGCAGGCACAGTGACTGACTCCAAGTCGTTGGCCTCCTGGATGCTGGATGTTCAATTTCAAGTACAATGTATGGCACAATTTCACCACTGGGCAGCAGATGATGCCTGTGTAGAAACATAGAAACACAGAATTTGACGGCAGATAAGGACCGCTTGGCCCACCTAGTCTGCCCATTTCCCTACCTAACAGATAAGCTGCAGATCCTAGTTAACCAACAGCCTACTTCCTCCTACCCCCCACTAGAATTGCCTTATGTCTGTCCCATGCATTCATTAATTCCTCCACTGTTTTTGACTCTATGACCTCCTCAGGAAGGCTGTTCCATGTATCCACAACCCTCTCTGTGAAGAAATACTTCCTCACATTACCTCTGAGCCATCCACCCTCTATTTTCAAATTGTGCCCCTTGTTTTTGCACATCTCTTTTTCTGAAAGATGTTACCCTGTGGACTTTGTTGATTCCCTTGAGGTATTTGAAAGTTTCTATCATGCCCCCCCCCCTTTCCTCGAGGCTATACATCTTTAGTTCCTTTAATCTCTTCATATGTCTTCTGATGCAGACCCTGCATCATTTTGGTTGCCTTCCTCTGGACAGCCTCCACCCTGTCTATGTCTTTGCGGAGATGGGGTCTCTAGCACTGTACACGGTACTCCAGATGTGGTCTTACCAACTGTCTGTACAGAGGGCCAACAACTTCCTGTTTACTACTGGTGATGCCTCTCCCTATGCATCCCAGTATCCCCCCAGCCCTCCTTGCTGCCTTCTCACATTGCTGGCCCACCTTTAGGTCATCTGATATGACTACCCTCAGGTCCCTTTCCATTTTTGTTGTTGTCAGTATCTCACCCCCCATTGTGTACTCCTCCCATGGGTTTTTGTTTCCAGGTGCATTACTTTGCATTTCTTTACATTGAATCTAAGCTGCCATACATTTGGCCATTCCTCCAACCTTGCCAAGTCCCTTTTCATCCTTTCCACCCCACCTTGTGTATCAACCCTGTTGCAGATCTTTGTGTCATCTGCAAAGAGACATACTTTCCTTCCAGTCCCTCTGCAATGTCACTTATAAAGACATTAAAAGGACCGCCCCAGTACCTAACCTGCAGCACCCACTAGTAACCCTCCTTTCTTCACTGTGGGCTCCATTTACTATTACCGCTATGTCCTGTTGTCCAGCCAGTGTTTTACCCAGGCTACCACCCTGGGACCCACTCCCAGGCTGGCTAATTTGTTTATTAATCTTTTGTGCGGGACTGTGTCAAATGCCTTGCTAAAGTCTAGGAAGGCCATGTCTACAGCCCCTCCCTGGTCTACTTTTTTGGTCACCCAGTCAAAGAAATCAATTAGATTCATCTGACATGAACTTCCCACTGTGAATCCATGCTGCCTTGGGTCCTGTGCCCCACTGGCCTCTAGGTACTCAACAATTCTTTCCTTCAGAAATGATTCCATCATTTTGTCTACCACTGAGGTCAAACTGACAGGTCTGTAGTTTCCTGCCTCTGTCTTGCTCCCACTTTTGTGAAGGGGAATCACATCCGCCCTCCTCCAGTCCTCAGGTACCACACCATCCTCCCATGATTAGTTCTTTTAGAATTCTGGGGTGAATCCCATCAGGCCCCATTGCTTTATCCACCTTCAGTTTTAAGAGTTCTTTCAGAACCCTTTCTTCTGTGAAAGGACTAATAACCCCCCCCATCCAGAGTGCTTCTATTGACCGGATTAGGTATTTCCCCCTGCTTTTCCATTGTGAATACTGAGCAGAAGTATTCGTTCAGTATCCCTGCTTTTTTCACTGTCGCTCTCTGCCCAACCACCTTCCTCTTTGTTCAGCCTCAGCATCCCTGCCTTAGTCTTTCTTTGCTCCCTAATGTACCTATAAAAGGTTTTATCCCCCTTCTTAACTGAGTTGGCTATCTTTTGTGTATAGTCTTTTCCAGGTCTTCTCCATTTTCTTGGTGGATTTTATATACAGGATGATCGGGTAGCTGTTCCATAATGAGGTAGGGCTCAGGAGCTTACTGATCCTCAATCTTATGTTTGCTTTTGAGGCCTAGATTCCTCAGCACAACTCAGTCGCTGGCTTCTAGCACCTGGTAACAGACTCTTTTGTCATACTGATTCTTGTTGGCAAGGTTGTTTTGTGTGGCAGCCTCAAAGACAAGCTGATACTAGAGATGCAGTGAATTTAAATTCCATCCGTGAAGTGAACGTGAAGTGGGTACTTCGTGTTGCCACTCCGCTACGTAGAGTGGGCAATGCAAAGTGCTCACTTCACCTTGTCATTACCACTTCACGTTAAGTCAGAATGGCAATGTGAAGTAAAGTGAAGTCATTGTTTTTAATGGACTTTGCATTCCTCACTATGATTCTAAGTGATCCACTTGATGTTTCAGATTTGGCAGCCCCCCCACACATCAGATGGCTTACAGTACTGTAAGCCACATGCTCTTTAGCCAGGCAGGAAAGAAGTGAGTCATACAAGCAGACAGTTTCATTTTCTCCTGTGCAGGCTGAGAGAGAGGAGTGTGGAGAGCAAGGAGTGTGTTGACTGATACTTTGAGATCAGAGTGAGGAGGAGAGTTAAACTTTGATTGTAACCCAGCAGCTTTTTTTTAAAAGCTACATTTTTTTGTCTTTTCTGTACTCTTTTTTACTTAATTTGTTCTTTCTGTAAATTTTATTTTTCTCACCTTTATAACTTAGTTAGTTGTTTGTCTGTGTCTGTGTGACTGTATGTTGTGCTTGTGTGACAGTGATTGCTCGGACTGAGGGAGCACAGTAGGAGAGATGGAGCAGGGTGAGGGAATGTCTGGGGTGGGGGCAGCTCTGGGAGAATGTGGTAGTACGCGTTGTACTGTGCGCATGCGTGGAGAGCATGGGCACCCATTCCTGTTGGACCGCTCAAAACTTGTGAGTGTCCAACCCCCAGAAGCAGGACCAGCACCACCTCCTGACTCTGAGGCAGTTCAACCACCACCACCACCACCAAGTCCAGCACAAGGTCCTCTGGAGCAGGATGTGCCTGTTCCCCCCAGGGCAAGGTGTGGATCCCATCCGTGTTCAGCAGTGTGACCAGCTGGCTGCCAGTTCATTTGGCCCTCCCCTGCCTATGCCTGGTCCTCCCCACACCTTTGTTGTTTGGCAGTTTTTTGACTGTGTTGGGGGGGACAGTAGTGTGGTCAAGTGTCGCCTATGTGAGCTGGAGGTGTGCCGTGGCCCCCAGGGGAGTCACCTGGGGACTGGGGGGGCAGCGCACCCATATGATTAATCACCACCAGTTGGAGTGGCAGGCTGTCACAGAACAGACAATGTCTGCACCTGCTGGCCATTCCGTGGCAGAGGGTGCAGCTGTGCATAGCTGGTGCAGCATCCCTAAGAAGAGGAGAGCCACAGCACACCTGTTGCTCCACCAGCACCCCCACCACCACCACCACCACCAGCAGGTCAGCCTGCAGAATGTGTGGACCCCAGAAAACTACGTGTAACACAGGCTGACTTGGCAGTTCTCGGGAGTGCTGTTGAGAACAGCAAGAGGATGAGTGCTGTGGAGCAGCGGCTGGATCACATAGAGGGACATCAGCTGAAAATTATGTCCATGCTGGAACTGCTGCTGGATCATCTTGGGACCCCACATTAGTTTTGTTTTCTCACACCATGTGGCCCCCCACACCTTCCTTGCTGTGTCATAAAATGAATTCCTCCACCATTCCTGACCCTTGTATGTAATTATGCCCTTTTTTTGTTGCCTTCCGTATGCGTGACACTTTGTATTCTGGACCCCCTTCCTTCTGTTAAGTGTCTGTGTGTGTGCGCGCGCTGTTTTGGTGCCTCACTTTTCTGCATCCGCAAAAGGCATCTGTCTTGTGTCGAGAAAATTGACAAGTGGTAACAAATTGAAATGTGTTCGTTACAGCACATACAAAGTCCCCCAGAATTAATGGCACACTCAGTCATGCGCGCAGTAGTCACTCACACAGAGTCCCCATATTTTTTCTGCATGCCCAAAATACATCTGTCTTGTGTGCAGAAATTTGACAAATGGTAACACAGTGAAATGAGAGTGTTTCAGCACAGACAAAGTCCCCCAGAATTAATGGCGCACTCAGTCATGCAAGCAGTGGTGGCACAGAGTCCCAGATTTTTTCTGCATGCCCAAAATGCATCCTCCTTGTGTGCAGAAAATTGACAAGTGGTAACACAGTGAAATGAGAGTGTTTCAGCACATACAAAGTCCTCCAGAATTAATGGCGAACTCAGTCATGCGTGCAGTGGTCACACAGAGTCCCCATATTTTTTCTGCATGCCCAAAATGCATCCTCCTTGTGTGCAGAAAATTGACAAGTGGTAACACAGTGAGCTGGCAGTATAGCCTAGAGGTTAGAGGAACGAGGTGTAAATTTGCTTGATACATCTAGCAGACCAGACCCGAGTTTGATTCTCACAACCTCCACTTGCATGCTGTGTGACTCTGAGCAAGTCACTTAACCACCCAGTGCTCCCAGGTTGCCCCTGAAAACAGGCACTTGTGCCTAAGTGGGCCCTACCCATAAAAAAAAACAAAAAAACGAGAAAGTTTCAGCACATACCCTGGTATAAAATGATGACTGTGAGCATTGTGTTGCTGGTCCAATGTGTTCTGTGAGATGATTCGAGCAAATGCAATGTGATCATCTCAACTGGATTGAAGGGTGCCCTTTGGCTGTACAGTAATAATAGCCTTGGTGAGTGTATATATATATATATATATATATACACATATATATATAGTTGTGTGTTTTGTAGGTGAGAGGGGGATTGACATGGACATGTACTCATGGTATTGTTCTGCATCACAGGTCACACAGAAACTGTTGGTGTGCACATTCCAGTGCTCAATGAGAATTTTTTGTGCTAAAATTGGAAACAGATAACTGTCAAGCACATGAAGGTAAGTATTTTTTTTTTTTGTGGGGGAATCATATTTGCAGGTTTGTGTTTAATGGTTTCTTATTTTGTTACTTCTTCACAGATTTCATCAGCATCCTTCTGGAGTCCGGTTGTTAGGATGGTCATGGTCATGTAATGAAACTACTTCTGCATGTTGCATGTGTGCCCAAGCTCGGGGAAGGGGGGTGCCTGATGTTGAAGAACTTTTTTGGATAAGGCCACTTTAACAGAACAACAAAGCATCTGGAATTGTCCTAAAAAAAGAAATGAATGACTTCTTACAACTTAATTGTTATGTGTCCCTCCCTGGTTCTCAAATCTCAATCTAAAGTCAAGTTACATTTCAAACCCACATCTTTTCAACTAACACATCCTGTCTGCAATATTTGCTGCAGTCTTTCCAAAACAATGAAACAGATGAAATAAAATCTTCATACTTACCAGAATGGATATCACATGGATATTACATCGCTTCCTTTCTGTATGGCACAGCTACAGTACCATTCCCAATGATTTTTAGCGATAGAGCCTTTTTTTGTTACCCTGTAAAAGAAACAGAAGAAGTGTACCATGTGTGTTTTACCATTGTGGCTCTGAAAAGCTATAGAAAGCAAAACAAACAACTAAAGGAAGTGAAGCAGCATAACAAACATAAGTACACGTACTCACTTTATGGTTTAAATATTAAGAAGCTTTGTGTGTGATGGATGTGGTGGTCCAGACAGACTCATGTTCAGTGGCGGCAGTGGCTAACATCAGTCCCGGTGGTGGTGGTCCGGGGGCAGCCAGACTCATGGTGGCAGTGGCTAACATCAGTCCCAGTGATGGTGGTGGTGGTCCAGGGGGCAGACAGACGCATGGTGGCAGTGGCTAACATCAGTCCCGGTGGTGGTGGTCTGGGGGCAGACGGACATAGGCTCAGTGGTGACAGTGGCTAACAGCAGTCCCAGTGGTGTTGGTGGTCCGGGGGGCACGCCGCCTTTTAAAAACATCAGTTAAAACCTGCCAACATTAACCACATCATCATCCTCAAAAAGAAAGCTGCCCTCACAGTCATCAATGTCTGAAGTCTGACCACTGGGAAATTCTTTCTCCATTGTGTCATCATCTATGTCAGTGGTGTGCTGTTTCAGGCAGCCCCTGCCAGTGCCACCAGGATGCTCCATTTCCACATCAGCAAGACCACCATGACTAGGCTGAGGTATGAATACCGAGGCTGCAGTCTGTGCTGGTATGTGCCTCTCATTCATTTTAATGAATGTTAGCAAACTAACATTTGCAGGAGACAGGTTTGTCCGACGATCCTTGACTGTTGCACCTGATGAACTGAATACCCTCTCAACACTTATACTGGAGGGTGGGCATGTGAGGTACTTCAGTACCACTGTAGTCAGCTCTGGCCGTTCACTGACCTTTCCACTCCAGTACAAAAGAGGATCTTCAGTTACTGTCAGATGCCTTTTTTCAGACAAATATGACTCAACCATTCTCTGTGTTGCACTAAGTCCAGTTGTTGATGCATCATCCTAGTCTCCAAAATCATTTATTTCACAAATACCCACCTGGGACAAAGCCTCCCAAAGAGGGTTGACGCCAGCCACTTTGGATGACAGACCACCTGGAACTGCAGTCCCCTTCCCCTTGCAGGATATGCTTGATGGTCCTCCAGGTACACTTTCAGACAGATTGGCACGTGACTTCTATGCCCCATGAACCAAGCGCACCAGTTGACTACTGATATTTTTTACCTGTTCAGGCCCTCCCTCCAGTACTGATGCAATTCCACATTTGTATCGTGGGTCCAGCATTGTTGTTATGGCAAAGTTATCACTACACTGAATGCTCACAATGTGATGATTCTGGTCAAATACTGTCAGCATGTGTTGCAGTAACATACTGCTACCACCGTCTCTGGCAACATCAAGGCTATGCTGTACATTCACCAATGTCTGCCTCAGCACCCGCAGCAGTGGAATTGATTGGTTAATGGAGGCAGACTCACCACTCACTGCCTGTGTGGCATGTTCAAAAGGCTGCAAAATTGTTATTACAGAGTCCATGAGGCACCACTGTTCAGCCGTCATAGACATGGAAGCCCCAGAACTGTCACGGCTAGTGTGCATAACAAGATATTCTAAGATGGCTTTGTATTGTTCATACAACCTCTCTGCCATGTATAAAGTGGAGTTCCATCAGGTGACAACTTCCAGTTTCAAGCTGTGCTGAAGCAGGCTGTTTTGTATCTGCAACTGCCGCAGTTGGTCACAGGCCTTTCCAGATCTTGAAAAGTGAGAGCAGATACGTCATGCAGCGGTCAGCATTTCGTTTACATCAGGGTGCTGCAGGAACTCCTGTGCCACAAGATTTAAACAGTGGGCCATGCATGGAACACAAAAAAAAACACCATTCGTGATGTATTTCACCACATTTGACCCATTGCCACTTGCTATGAACCCAGCTCTCAGGGACAGAGGGTTTAGCCATCTGTCAATTTCAGTCAGTACCACGTCCAACATGTTCTCACCAGTGTGTGGACAGGTCACATTGCACATAGCAATCATTGCATGCTGTCGAATTCCTGGAAGATTGCTACTACGGCAATCCACCTTACCGCACTGATTATTCACACTACCTACATCACAAACAATCCCAGGCACCTACGCCCAGTGTGCAGTTATACACAAATATGAACTCCCCGCTGTTTTGCCACTTGTCCACATATCCATAGTTAAATGGATGAATGGAGATGAGGAATGTTGAAGGGCACGTATTGCTGAGTCGGACACAGTGCGGAACAACTCAGGGACAGCATGGGTAGAAAAGTATGGCCTGGATGGGACTTTCCATTTTGGAAAAGCACATGCAGCAAACCGCCGGAACCCAGAATTCTCCACAAAGGAGAAAGGCAAAAGATCAATTGCCAGCATTTCCGCTACAGCAGTGTAGCGGGGTTGTTGGCTCAGGAGACAATTAGCTGGCAGACATCAAAATCAGTGCATAAAAAATGCCAGGTTGTCATTTATCATTTTATTATTTGTAGCATAAAATGATAATTATTCAGAACAGAAAATAAGAAAATTGTCATTAAGTCAATAACATCAATGCTGTCTAGGGTGTAGACACAAGCCTTCTAAACTTAAGGTCTTACACCTCTCACAGTCAGTTCTAGACTGACGCCTTATCTAATAAATCCACCCTAGTGGTAGGCTTATATATGTTTTTATCAATGACATCACTGTCATGTGACATCAGTTCATTTCCAATTTAGTACATTTTTGAGTTTCTAGGCTCACAACTTGCTCCTATACATAGTACAAAAAGTTGCTTTTAAGCCTTATTACTTTAATAACTATTTCTTTCCAACATCTTTATTACACACTATAATCCTGGTTAGGAAGTGACTCTAAATGCTTGATTATGCACTGATTGTCAGTGTCAGTGGCTCAGTAGGTAACACGCTTGCCTCTGAGCTGGGAGATCAGAGGGCTGTGGGTTCAGTTCCCACATCTGGCATTTGGGTTAATATCCCAGTACTGACACTGTAGTGCAGCATGAGAAGGGTGCTGCACTTCTGAGGTGCCGTCTTTCAGATGAGACGCTAAATCGAGGTCCCATCTACCTGGATTGGTGGTAGTTCAGGTGGATGTTAAAGATCCCATGGCACTTATCGAAAAAGAGTAGGGGAATTTCCCCGGTGTCCTGGCCAAATTTCCCTCATTCACTAAAAATACCACCAACAGCTTAATCTGGTTCAAGGTCAGTTGGCATTCATCTGTATCCCCTTCCCCTGGGTTGTGCCTGAAAATAGACAGGATTTGTTTAGTGCACTTACCCGGTCAACAAAAAATAAATAAATTATCTTTTTAATTACTGTAAGCTCCTCCTTCAATCAATAATTAAAGCAGCTAGAATCTGTATAAATATAGGCCTCTAGGGGCCGTTGCTTCCCCTGTAGCAACAGATTGAGTGCAGAAGAAGAGCTTGTGCAGCCAACACCCTGTCCTGCTGCAGAGAAGGCTGCAGCTTATCAGGCCACCAAATAGTATCTTTTCTCCCGCTTTTTACCCTCTGCAGTACTGTTTACACACCAGCAAATTAACCTGAGGTAAGCTATTGACCCAGCATTACTGCTACTTGCTAACAGAGCATCTAATACTACTGTATCTTAGTAATATCCCACTTATGTTATCTTTGTATTTCTAGCAAGGCAGCACAGGATGCATACTAAAGTAAAGGGAAAAGGAATGCTGCTTACTGGTTTATTTAATCCTGGGCTCATTTAACTAGCCACTAAGTAAAACACATATTGCCACTTGTGTTTTAGTTTATAAATACAAGGTTCCCTTACGTGAACCTTTTTACCTGGACCCAGAAGGAAGAGAACTTGAAAGAGGTTTTAGACAATGGGGGGGGGGGGGTGCTGCTTAGAGGTGGCCTGCCTCCAACCAAGAAAGAAAGGGATAGCTGCACTAGAAAGGAAGATAGAGGTTGCAACCATAGAAAACAGACAATACAGATGGGTCCTTACTCTGTGGTTTCCTTTCTATATTTTTTTATTACTGCAATTAAAGGCACAGATGCATTTTATATTTCTTACTTTCTTTGTACAGAAAGCAATATTCTGGTACTTTAACTGTAGCATTTAACATGTCATTGCACTTTATTAGCTAGCACTTTTAATCTTTAATTGTTTTTAAAGCACTCCAGCACTTTCTTCTATTCCTTCCATGTACTTTATATAACATAGGCATAAGGTAGGTTAATGGGGGGGGCAAGGAAAGACCCACATTTCTTCCTACCAGGGCACCTCACCAATGACAGGGGTCACCCGGTCACTAGCAGCATTAATTTCACGTGACACTGTATGATTGGGGGGGGTACTTCAGCTTATGTGCAAAAACGCTATGTAACATGGGCTGACTTAAACATTTTACATGGGGTGTGTTGATCACAAATGGTTGTGCTCTGTGATGAATGGCATTGGCAGGGGGTGGAGTGTGGACATTTGAAGACAGTTGCACAGGTGATGATGGCAAACCCAGAAATGTTGTTATTTTGCCAGATTTGCCAACCAGGGTTGATGTACCACTTGCACTAAACATACTGCCTTCACTACCACCACCACCACAAAATCTGCTACTCTCACCAGCACTGGGCAAAATTTCAAAGTCATTATGGTCCTCCACCTCATCATGCCTGTAGTAATCCTCTGTTCTTATTACCACACTACTGCACATGTTTAATTTCCTACTGGGCTCAACAGTCATGGGAAGGGATAACATGCTGGCTATGATTGCTGGTGAAGCAGGTGAACGCCCCACTGTGGTATCAGCTGCCAGCTTGTGCTGGGTCCACAGTGCCAAGTGCCTATTCTTAAGATGCGTATGCTGTTCTCCTGTGTCCAGATGGCTACCCTTTTTATCTCGACTTACATGCACATGGCAAACCTGGCAGATTGCAACTGAATCATCATTTACATCTTGAACAAAAAAATCCTAAACAAGGAATTGTGATGCTCTGCTTTTAACATGTCCATGATGTGGCTTATTTAACTCCGTTATTTTAAGCACTGAAGTGAGGGGGGGGCACGTGATGTTTCGGGCATTGCACACCTGGACTGCAACTGACCACCATGACTACCTATCATATTGGTTACTGGGTCATCATCATCATCAACTAAAACTGGTAGATCAAAGTTTTTACAGGGGGGTTTCCTGCAAACAGACTCAGACACAGCCACGTTTAATTTCTTTTTCTCCGGTTCCCAACTGGGGTCAATTACATCATCATCATATTCATTAACGTCACCCACATCCACATCTCCTGCTTGGATGCTGGCATGTGGACTGCATGTTGCAACAACATCAACATCATCATCATTATCACCATCACATTCATCATCAGCATCTACACCACCATCACCTGATATTTTTTCACCACACTGTGAATCACTGCATGGAAAATGCGTGATGTTAAGTGCCACGGTGGACGGAATATCACATTGTATGCTATTGTTGACATGATTATCAGAATCCTCAGGTTCAGTTACTGGGATGTTACTGGGAAGTATGACATCATCTACACTGCAACTCACTTGCACTGCTTCACACTCAATATGTTTGGATACGGTACACTGGTCAGAATTAGAACTTGACGCAACAACACTAATACTCCCTCCTCCACCATTAACATCAGTAACACTAACACCACCGGCTGGGAAAACATCATCTCCTCCAACTGTGAGTGAAGCTACTGATTGGGCTGTAAAAAACATTGCAGGAGAAATATCTTTCCTCACATCAGCAATGCATTTCTGCATCTGCGTACTACTACCACGCCACAGACCATCTTACTGCCAACATTGCCATGGTGAGAAACAGCTTTTCTTGCACGTCTCTTTGCAGGCATTTTGGGGGATCAACCATAATATTATAACCAAATTCAGATTTTGATATGTTCACTCTCTGATTGGAGGGACGTAGGATGTGAAGCCAAATAAACAACTGTGGCTTCAGCAACAGATAAGAGACTACTCTGAGACTGTCACGGAATTAAAACAACTTCAGTCAGTAACCAGTGGTGCTGATGAGGTCACAAAAACAATCCCATCTGGTGAAAAATACCTTTTGAACGTGGGGGTAGGGGGTAGCATTGAATGCAGACAGTGCAGAATTTTACAGCACTACAAGCAGCAAAACTAAGAACAGATATCACGATCACAGTACAAAATCAGGCAGCTGCAGTGGATAGCAGGTTCACACTGCTGCGCCTGCAATTACACTAATCTGTGGCACAATAAAAGGTGTATTATTTGATGCATGCAACGCTGCACACACACTCACACACAGAACAGTTTGTGTACAATGCTGAACAAGGAATGCATAGCAAATGCAAAAGTTCAGTACTATGCCACGTTATGTATTCTAAATTTGTAATGTAAACAACTTGAAGTTGTGAACTACTGCACCACATCCACACAACAAACAGGAAGAAAATTTCTACTATTACTGACAATATTACTGTGTGTACATCAACACAGTCAGTTATATAACAAAAATGTAACCAAAAAACAAAGAAATCACTATTTCTCCAGCTTAAATCTACTTACACCACAGATATACCCCACCCCAAAGTCCACTTTCACTGTCTTTCACCACACACACTCAATGTTGTAAATTAACATTCAAAATCCACACAAAAACAAAAACGCTCGATGACATCAGCACAGGAGGGTTTCCTACAATCGATGAACTAAAATTGGATCCCCCCAAAAAAACGCAAAAATGCTTTTTGAACAGCTTTTACAAGATTCCTATCACAGACAGATTTCAGAGTACACTGTCTACTACTCCTTCCTACTCATACTACCCTGAACTGAGGCTGTGCAGATCAATATAGAGCCCATGTGACCTGATATCTCATGAATCACTGCAAAATTTGCCTTTGGAGTTCAAAAACAAGGTGAAGTGAGGTGAAGTGCACTGCCTGCAATGCACTTTGCCTTAAATTTGGCAGAGTAGTGGTCTGGGGAGGTGGAGTAATGCAAAGTCATTGGTTTCAATGTACTTCACATTCCTCATTATAACGCAAAGTACTCCGCTTTGCTGTGCGGAGACTCAGGACCACCTTTGCTCTCATAATGCTTCTCAAGGGAGCGGATTGAGACCACTTCTCCCACCACTGGCTGATAGGTATTCTGTGGCTGTTGGCACAAGTGCCAGGTGTACTCCAGATACCTATCCTCTGGTGCCCCATCCGCTGAGACTCTGAAACATAGATCAACTGGTAGACAAGCTTCTCTTCTGGACATCAGGAAGCAAGGTGATCAGAGAGTCATATCATTTTGGGTGTGATTATAAGCATGCACCAGGGAACTCACTTGTTGACTCCATTTGGCTTTCTCTGCTGGTGCCAGGGTAATCAACATGTCCAACAGGGTCTTGTTGAATTGTTCAGGCTGAGGGTCTACCTGTCGATGAGATGGAGTGATTCTTGGCTTTCTTATCCGATATGTTGCCAGAAACTACTTTACCAGTTGACTTTCGAAGTCATGCCTTTGGTCTGGGTGCACCCTCTGCAGGATGCCATAGTTGATGTACTGTATCAGAAACCTAGCCACTGTGCTGGTTTCCTTTTTATCTTTGATTGGTTATGCTTGGGCATATCAGGTGTATATGTTCTGGCTTTGTGATCTTTGGATGTGCTTGGACATATCGGGCATAATGCTCAGTCACAACAAGAATGTTGCCTATGTTCTTGCTATCATATTCCAAACAGGGGCAGTTCATACACACACTTTAAAATAGTCCACTGGTTTAAAAGTTGACTAATGGTGCTGCTCTTTTTGGCAAAGTCTTTCTTTGTATGCACCTGAAGCCAGTCTGTCAGCACTTTTCCACATCTCTTGCCATTCAAGGCCAGTAAAAAAGGGCCTGCATCAGGTCCAGTGGGAGTTCCACTCCCAGGTGACCCATGTCATTGTGGAGGGATCTGATGATAGTTTTTCTGTATTTCCATGGTAAATGCAACTGGCTTTAGGAGAAAAGTACAGACATTCATCACACTCATGTAGCAACCTTAGCTGGCTCAGCTGAGTGAAGCACTCTCGGAGAAAGGGTTATTGCAAATATTTCATCGCTATTAATTTGTTAGGCAAAAGCCAAGGTGGTATTTACACAGTGGGCACAGTTTGGGTGTTCCAGCACTTCAGCCCGTACTCGGTCTTTGTCAGCGGCCTCCTGTCTCCTGTCTCTGTAATCCTGGCTCTGAGAAAGTATCACTCAACTACGTCAGCTCAGCTAAGGTTGCTACCCAAGTGTGCTGAACTTTTAGAATTTTGTGTTTGTAGCCTGGAGTTAGCAACCCTGCAGCAGCACTGGATACCTGCACTGTGTGAGAGTGTGAGAGGGTCCAGTTTGTTGGTTTGTGTTTTCAGGAGAACCCCGGGTAGGCAGCATCCTGAATTGTTTGAATAAGCAGTTCATCTTTTAAGGATAACTTTGGCCTTTCACACAACAGCAGTGAAACATCAGGATGAGTTATCTGAACCTGGCCTTCATCCAACCCTTTCTCCAGGGCCCGTACCACACCAAGTAGAACAAAGTCCTCCCATGGTGCTTGTTTAAATTCTGCAGCCTTTTAGTGCTTCTAAAAGCCTCTAGATATACTACTGCACCTTGTATGCCAGGGGACACCCTCATTTGCATGAGCACAGTGGTTTATTTTATGTGGCTCCACTATCCACTGTGCGCCATGCTACAGGCCACCCAACCTATTCAAACATGGGCCCATGCCACGATGCAGATTGAGCCATGACTTGGCCATGCACACTAAAAGCAAACATTGATCTTCCCAAAATGCTTCTCCCACTAAAATCCACAAGAATTCACAACGTCAGTTTAAAATAAGGAGTAAAATCCAGCACTAGCACAAATGGCCATTAATTACAGTCACCATCTGAGAATCTATGGTTAGAACTCCCAGACGTCTTACAATTCCTTGTTAACACACAATACATCTCATAAGAATGAACAGTTATTGTTGTTTCAGCTTACTGAGAACAGATACATTTGAACTCCATTGCTTTTTTGTTGTTGTAGTGAGTAAAAAGTGAAGTGACTTAAATGCTGATAAGAACGAAGAACACTAATATATAGAATGTGATAATGATGCTTTCCAATTTCTGTGGTTTCTGTAAACACAGTATATCAAAAGCCTGAAACCCAGCACAATGCATCATACTAAAAATATGCAAATCTGTGTGTGTGTGTGTGTGTGTGTGTGTGTGTGTATGTGCATGTAGAGGGGAGCTGACCAGAAAATGATTCAATTGGGTGCTACATTCTGACATCTCACTAGTCAGACTTCAGCACAGCTGCCTCACACACACTAAATGCTAGAGTAATCTTCGAAATCTGTGCAAAAGAGTACTCATGATGACAATAGGTGGAAGCTGTCACTTGCTGCCTAAAGTGCATATGTGTGTTCTGTGACAGATGAGTGGAGCTCACAGTAGCAGGTCAGAGGGTCTGACACTGGGGGCAACTAGTTCTCCACCCACACCCCTTTCAGATAATGGATAATTGCTTCTAATGTCCTCCCCCGCATCTCATTAATAAGTCATATAGTCTCATTAGCAATGGTATTATGCAAGTACCCACACGGTACTATGGATTTTTAATATGTTTGACTATAGCTTACAATGCAAAGTTTGTGTTCAGGGAAGTGGGCTTTTGGAAAAGATGCACTAGTTGTGGAGAATAGCTTCTGATCTATGTTTGAATCCAAAATTCTCTTTTATTTTCCTTGTGCTGTGTCCTAGCTTAATCCCTTGTATGATCCTTTCAGGTATAGAATGTGATATTCTGTTTGTGGTTTCTTGCCTTTGGTGTTAGTCACTCCTTTGGTGTACCAGGGCACTGCACTGAGCACAATTCTACATTGATTTGGACCTAGAATTTGATTTGCTGGCACACACGTGACCATCATTCTTTTTAAGTCTATAACATGCTGGTCAATAAAATGAAGGAAGTTGTTTAAAAATGTTTTGGCTATATACAGTAGTGTCTTGGACGAAGAACCTTTTAGGTTAAATGGAAGAACTTTTGTATAAAACATATTTCTCTGCAGTGAGGTGCAGTACCAAGCCTTAAGGCAATAACACGGAAAACCTGCATGAATGTAATTGCTCATTTGAATGTGGTGTCAAATAAACCAAGTAGTTACAGAATTTCCTTAGAAGGGGCACGTTGCCTGGACACCATGCTGAGCAACCTGGTAAGTAGCAAGACAAGTTGCTTACCACTGCCTCAGAAATCATTCGAGCAGCACAGTTTTTCTCCACTGAAAAAAAGAAATCTCAAGTAAGCAATATCCAGAAGACTTCAAAACCAATAGGTTTGGAATTAAGAGCTGCATTAAAGTATTCTCCATGGCTGGATAAAAGGACTGCTAACTAGTTCACGCAGTTCAAGAGCTGGGGCTTCATGTACTTAGATATTTCACACTGTAAGTATAAAATAGGCTAGTGTGCCTTCTGTTACCATTTGTAACAGTTACATTTGTAATAATCTGCGCTCGGGATTAACCATGCTTTTCAACTTTAGACACACCAATCTGCCTTAATCAAGACAACCACTGCATTTTGATTAAAAAGCATTTATGGCATTTCAGCTTGAGGAAGTGCATGTATTTCATTAAGGCGATACTGTTAATTGTGCTTTTCATTTTGTTAGTTGTATAACTGACTGATAATGCAAAACACTCAGCAGCCCAAAATTAAACATATAAGCAATCTCTTTTAATCAGAGTAGTCACAATACATAGGAAATATAAAAAGCCTGGCACAGATACAAAACCGGAAATGAAGAAAAGGCTTCAATTTAGTCTTCAGTTTAAAGCGTATAAATCATTTATTAACAAAAATTAAAGATGGCACACAAAGCAAGGCCCTAGTAAGCACCCAACATTTTATGCATATACTGTAGTGTGCACTTTGTCAAGAGTAGTCTGCCATCTTGTGGTCAGGGAATATATGGCAATACATTTAATGTGCCCATGTATAGAAAACATACAACGTACAACCTGTTCGTGCAAGACTGCAAGAACAGACAGGTGCAACCAGCAGTAAGTTCATAAACAAATTCTGGTCTAGCCACAATGGCTGCTCCCGTGGTCTTACTGAAGTAATGTGTGTGCAGATGCTTACAGGCTTAGTGTGACATTATACAGAAGCATGCCTATGCATTTTTGAGGGTAGGGATTAGGACAGTAAACTGGAAAAGAGAGGTCCCTTCCAGAAATAGGTTATGTCACCATATCCATACAGTAGGCAGCTCCATGAATTAAAGATGAGTAAGGCACAAGCAGAGTACAGAGTGCTAGGGCCTGATTCTCAAAAATCCCTTGAAGTGATGCAAGTTGCATCGCCCCATGGATGTGGCAAACTCAGGGTGCACCAGGGACCCTGCACCTGATTCTGTAAAAACCAGAGTCCCGGCATAAAAATCCCTGGGTTTGTCATGTGTCGCTTACAGTGCCAAACAGTTGCAGGCATTGCTGCAGGGATCCACCCCACCCACCTGGTGCAACACTAGCGGGGCTGTGATGTGGCAAGGGGTGAAACTGCCCCCCAGGAGGGGGCCAGGGGGTACAGAGGATGAGGGAGGGTCGAAGAGGGTGAGTCAGGGGGAGAGCTGTGACAGACTGTTACTGAATTGGCACCTGGGGGGGTGCAGGTACAGCGTGATAACTCTCGTTAATGCTAGCATGTCCATGGTACTGTACTACAATGTATAGTGATAAGCACCCTGACAGTATGTACATGTCCAGCCCTAAATAAATGCAATTAAGCTGGGACCACTGATGCATCAGCAGAATGCGGCATCATAGTGCACTGTAACACCGCAGACAGCACGATTGTATCAATGTACAGTCATGCTGTCTGCTGTGTTGTGGTGCACTACAATGCCTCATTCTGCTGATGTATCAATGGACCCTCTTTATTGTGTTTATTTAGGACTGGAAATGTACATACTCTGAGGGTACTTGTCACTGCAGTACAGTACCGTAAACATGCCGGCATTTATGAGCATTATCACGCTGTATCTGCACCCCGCCTGGTGCCAATTTAGTAATAGTCTGTCACAGCTCTCCCTAACTCATTCAGTGCCACCCCCCCTGCCCCTTATGCTCCAGCAGCACAATATCTACCCTGTCTATGTGGCGCAAGCCACTTAGACTACCTCCTGGCTGGTCTAAGTGGTCCCTTGTCCTGCGGCCATGGCAGGGGTTGTAGAATCCCGAAAAAGGGGATGTTGTAGCCTTGCCATCGTGTAAGCCCCCTTGCAACCTGATGCACCTCAAAGTAGGTCACAAGGGTAGCACAGTGCCACTTCAGCAGAACGGCTCTTCATTCTGATGCAGATCACATTTCAGGATAGGGAAAGCCACATCTTTTGATACAAAGTGCCACTAGTGTCATTCATGTTTGACGCAGGCACCTTGCTTCAGTCTTACAGTTTTGAGAATCAGGCCTCTTTTATCTGTTTACCCTCTGGACTTGAGCACATATAAAGTACTGTTTTGTACCTACAATGTGAATGTCGTAAACTGGTGAATGTAATGGAAGTTAATCTTTATAAATACTGTTGAGGATCTTATCCCTCAGTAGTCAAGTGGAATAAAAGAAACAAGAAAGCAACCAGCAGGTGTATTATTAGCTGTAAATGAAAAATAATCCACAGCTGGCATGTAATTCACTGTGCAAGTATCAGCAAGGCTAAGATTTGTAGCCCTCTTATACCTGAGCCATCAGGTTGTGGGGTTGACTCCCACGTTGGGGACATTGGCACAACAGTTAAGTTCAACTTTCAATTTTTCAACTTTCTCCTATAATGTGTCTTCTAGCATTATAAAGGGTATATTATTTTAGGAAGACTGCAAAGGGACTTCATTTTTACAGTTTACATAGGATTGCCCTCTCAGAAGATACTGACATTGTGTCTTGTGCTGAAAAGAGTGGGGGAATATACTGTGATGTCCTGACAACAAACATCTCCCTCAAAAAGCAGCTCCTACTGCCTTTTCTGGTTACTAAGTGCGGGGTGTTGTTTACCTTTTAATCAAATAGAAAAACAGGTTCAGGCAAACCTTGCTGCTACCGGTGCTGCTGATAAACAGTTCTAAAAAGGAAACAAATAAAAAAGGTACAATCACTAGAACTGTTTATGAGGTATTTATTTGTAGTCTAAGTTAAAGTCGACAGAGCAGTTACCATGGTTTTAACTTGTAATGCAAATAAATACCTCGTAAAAGTTCTAGTGAGTGCACCTTTTTATTTCTTTCTGTTTTGCTCATAATGATTGCTCAATTTGGATACATGTGTTTACCCTGTATTAATACTGTGCAGTTCACTGCCTAGTAACACTGTTTACAGATAGGCTTGTTCTCTTTGGCAGCACTGAAGACTTAAAGAGTGGTTCTATACTAAAACAAATACATTTTCAAAGTTGAGCTGTTTGGAGCTACCATGTAAATCAATTGGCAAGATTCTGACAACAAAGGTCAGTGTGGTACAGTATCTGTTGCCTTGCACTGAGTCTAGAATTTGTCAGTATATAAGAACAATATTTCTTTTGCTCATCTTCTGAAGTAAATTTAAAACAGAGAAAAGCAGTATTAACAAAAAGTGTGATTCAGCTTACAGCATGAGCTTTTGGTGATGCCATCCGTTTAGCCTTTGGACTTGAGAACAGATAAAAGTACTACGCTGCACATATAACGTGAATGTCATTTTATAATGCTATGTTCACTGACTTAGAAACATAGAAAGGTAACAGAAGATGGAGACCAAAGGCCCTTCTAGTCTGCACATTTGTTTTCATGGACCCCTGTTGGGCCATGCCTGCTAGCATTGAAGTCTTACTCAAGATGAGTCCCCACCCTCGACCCTATGTTGCATGTATGTCCTGTCCCAACCAAGTTTGTAGGAGGTGATTATTTTGGCCTCCACCACCTTGGCAGATAAACTATTCCAAGGTGCCACCACCCTCTCAGAGAAAAGAACTTCCTGACATCACATCTGATGTCACCCTTTGAGTTTCCAGTTGTGCTCTCTAGTATTAGAGTTGTGGGACCTAGTAAACAGTTTTGAATATAACATCTTGCTAATGACTTTCAGGTACTTAAATGTCTTGATCATGTGCCCCTCTCTTGTCTGGCCTCCAGCTGAGGTGCTGAGACAGACATAGTGACTCACCAAAGAGGTTTGAAGAAAGAGAGAGAGAGATGCAGCTGCACGCTGTTGAACCAAGGAGTTCTACAGCAGGAGCCTAGAAATGCTTTGGCTCAAGATTTTTAAAAGGTATACCACCGTTGCCTGTGTTTTGAAGTTCTAGGCTCTTACTGGTTCAACTTGTGCTGTGAGTTATTGGTGCTGCCACTCCTGTTTCTCATTTGTTTACTTCCTGGGATTGGAGTCCTATGGTGGAGGAGCCACGCTGATGGTAACAAGCTGGTTGAGGTTCTGTGGAGAACAAAAAAGGAGTCTTGGAGTTTGCACCAGATGGTGTTACCAAGGAGAAAACTGGAGGATCGCTGGACACAAAACAGAAAATGGACTAAATTTAGAATTTTGAGTGCACCAAATACTGAATACTGAGCTCTGTAATTGAGCTTTCTGTGTGTTCTGTGTGCCGAGACTACATCTGTGAGTGAGCTTGATGCTCAGAGACTAGAGACTGGTGACGAGAGGACAGAACACGTGCAGATTTCCTGCAAACAAATACATTTCTATTGCTTTTTACAGCTTTGTGGTATTTGATGGCAACAGGTAGTGAGAGACAGTAAGGCTGAATCTGTTACTGCTACCATTTTGAGAAATTTGGTACAAGTCCATTGCCCTGTTGTTTCATGCAGCAACCAGGTGGCTCCTCTTAATTTGTCCTGTAATTCCCTCTCTCTACCTGTTTGACTTGATCCTGTCATATTTATGTTATTATACTGGCCCGGTAGGGCCAGTATAGTTAGGGTTTGTAGGAGTGTTTAATGTTAAAGGGCAAATTTTCCTGGTTAATAACTTTAAATTGGTTTCACAGATTGTCCTAAGATTTGGCATGCATCATCTGCAGTGATAGGTCTGTTGATGTACCAATTTGGTTTGAATCCCTTTTGAGATTTTTGAGATATAAAGTGTTGAAAATACAGAGATTTCCCTGGTTATTGCAGTTTTTTTGGCCACCTGTATCTCAGAAACGGCTTTAGGTGCTGGGCTGAAATTTTCAGGGTAGAAAGCCTTGGCCTCACAGATGTGCCCTTTGAAGGTTCGGTAAAACAATAGTGATCCATTCCAAAGTTATTAAATCTTGAAATTGCCATTATTTCCTATGGGAGAAAATAGATGTAAAAGTGAAAGTGATTTTCTCACACTGTCATCCAGTTTTGCATACTTTGCACCCGAATAACTTTGCAACACTCCAACAGATTTGCATGCAATTTGATAAACATCAGCCTAGGGCACATATCTCTTGATGTAACAAATTTGGTTTGAATCCCTTGTCTGGTTTCTGAGATACACAGTGTTGAAAAAACAGATTTTTTAGGGTTTTGGGTTTGTTTATTAATGTTAAAGGGCAATTTTTGGATCTTAATAACATTGTAATGATTAAAGTTATTTCTACGAAATTTGGCACACATAATTACCCTGGGGAGGTGTTTGTAAGTGTTAAATCTTATCTTAATAGCTTTAGCCATTTAGAAACATAGAAACATAGAATTTGACAGCAGATAAGGACCGCTTGGCCCACCTAGTCTGCCCATTTTCCTACCTAACAGATAAGCTGCAGATCCTTGTTAATCAACAGCTTACTTCCTCCTACCCCCCACTAGTACTGCCTTGTGCCTGTCCCATGCATTCTTGAATTCTCCCACTGTTGTTGACTCCACAACCTCCTCAGGGAGGCTGTTCCATGCATCCACAACCCTCCCTGTGAAAAAATACTTCCTCACATTACCTCTGAGCCGTCCCCCCTCTATCTTCAAATTGTGCCCACTTGTTCTTGCACATCTCTTTTTCTGAAAGATGCTACCTCTTGGACTTTGTTGATTCCCTTGAGGTACTTGAAAGTTTTATCATGTCCCCTCTCTCCCTTCTTTCCTCAAGGGTATACATATTAAGCTCCTTTAGTCTTTCTTCATATGTCTTCTGGTGCAGACCCTGCACATTTTAGTTGCCCTCCTCTGGACAGCCTCCATTCTGTCTATGTCTTTGCAGAGATGGGGTCTCCAGAACTGCACACAGTACTCAGATGGGGTCTCACCAACTGTCTGTACAGAAGGATAACAACTTCCTGTTTTCTACTATCGATGCAGCTCCTATGCATCCCAGTATCCCCAGCCTTCCTTATTGCCTTCTCACATTGCTTGCCCACATTTAGGTCATCTGATATAATTACCCCAGGTCCTTTCCGTTTTACTGTTGTCAGTATATCACCCCACATTGTACGCTTCCCTGGGTTTTTGTTTCCCATGTGCATTTACTCCATTCTTTGCATTGAATCTGAGCTGCCATACATTTGACCATTCCTCCAACCTTGCCAAGTCCCTTCTCGTCCTTTCCACTCCATCTTGTGTATCACCCCTGTTGCAGATCTTTGTGTCGTCTGCAAAGAGACATACTTTTCCTTCCAGTTCCTCTGCAATGTCACTTATAAAGACCTTAAAAAGGACTGGTCCCAGTACTGAACCCTGCGGTACCCCACTAGTAACCCTCCTTTCTTCACTGTGTACTCCATTTACTACTACCCTTTGCGTCCTGTTGTCTAGCCAATTTTTTATCCAGGCTACCACCCTGGGACCCACTCCCAGGCTAGTTAATTTGACTATTAATCTTTTGTGTGGGACTGTGTCAAATGCTTTGCTAAAGTCTAAGTAGGCCATGTCCACAGCCCCTTCCTGGTCTACTACTTTGGTCATCCAGTCAAATAAATCAATTAGATTTGTCTGACATGACCTTCCCACTGTGAATCCATGCTGCCTTGGGTTCTGTGCCCCACTGGCCTCTAGGTACTCAACAATTCTTTCCTTCAGAAGTGATTCCATCATTTTCCCTACCACAGTGGTCAAACTGACAAGTCTGTAGTTTCCTGCCTCTGTCCTGCTCCCACTTTTGTGAAGGGGAATCACATCTGCCTTTCTCCAGTCCTCAGGTACTACACCAGCCTCCCATGATGTGTTAAAAAGGGTAGTCAGTGGTGTCACTAGTTCTCTGCTTAATTCTTTTAGAATTCTGGGGTGAATTCCATCTAGCCCCATTGCTTTGTCCACCTTCAGTTTTAGGAGTTCTTTTCAGAACCCTTTCTTCTGTGAAAGGACTGGGATTGACCCCTCTCCAGAGTGCTTCTGTTAATTGGATTAGCCATCCCCACCTCCTCTTTTGTGAATATTGACAGAAGTATTCATTCAGTATCCTACTTTTTCACTGTCCCTCTCTGCCCACCCACCGTCCATTCTATTCAGCCTCACTATCCTCCTTTGTCTTTCTATGTTCCTGATGTACCTATAAAGGTTTTATCCTTTCTTAACCTAGTTGGCTATCTTTTCCTCAGTTTGGGCTTTGCTATTCTGACTACCCTCCTTGCTTTCTTCTGCCTTAACTGGTACAGTTCTCTGTCTTGCTCCTTCTGTGTTTCCTTATACTTCCTAAATGCTATCTTTTCTCCCTAACCTTCACCACCTCTTTTGAGAACCATAGTAGCTTTTTCTTTCATTTTGATTTGTTTATTTGCTTCACACACAGGCTTGTTGCCTCTATGATGGCAGTTTGATATTTCCCATTGTTGCTCCACCCTCCTTCTAGCCTGTTTGCTAGTGCTTTTCTAAAGCACTCTCCCATCTTGCCAAAGTCAGCCCTCCTGAAGTCCAGAACCCTCACTTTTGTATTGCTTGACTCTGTTCCTGATTTTATCATGAACCACACTGTTTGGTGGTCACTTGTTCCCAAATGGCTACCTACTTCTAGATCTGAAATCCTCTCACTGTCCCTGGTACATCCTGGTACATGCACCTCATGCTTGAAGGCTAAAAGTTTTGTGCCATTGAGCTACTGTCTTTTGTACTTTTTGCTATTTCAATATCTTATTTCTCCCCGTCCCCACCAGCACAGTAGGACACTGTGGAGCCCACTCCCAGTGTCCCAGATAAAGCCCCCCTCCCCCAACTGTGCGACACTGGGAAACCCACTCCCAGTGTCCTGAAATATGTATGTAATGGTTTTTCCAACAGCGGGGTGCCCAATCCCCATGTCAGCACTACACTCACCCCCACCAGCAGTGTGTGACTTTAGGGAGCTCACTCCCAGTGTACACAGTGTACCCAGTTATGCTGTACCCCTGAAGAGCAGTGTGGGACACTGGGGAACCCACCCCCAGTGCCAAGAGAAATGGTTCTACTGTTCCTGTGAAAAAAGAAAACAGTTCACAACATATTTTTTTAAACTCCTGTAAAAAAACATCTCTCTTTGTTTCCCCATCCCCCTCTCACATCCTAACCAGCAACCAACCACCCCACACCCCCTTGCCCTATACTTACCAACCGAGGTCGGTGGCTGTCATCTTCTGTGGACTGGTACATATCTGCACTCTTCAAAGTCGAAACAGTGAACTGAAGAATAAAGGTAAGTGCCACATAGAGGCGGTGAATGGCATTTTGAACATACTGTATGTTAATAACTCAGCCATTTGTAAGTATTTTACATAGATACCTAGACACTATTGGCAGATAAGGGTCTATGGTCCACCCAGTCTTCCCAGTTGAGCTTGTAAGTTCACTTATATTTTTCTAGAAGTCTGTTGCCCTTACCCTGACCCCTGACCTCCAGAATGTCCTTATGTCTATCCCATACATTCTTAAATCCTGTGATTGTTTCAGCCCCCACCACTTCCTCTGACAGGGTATTCCACTTGTCCACCACCCTTTCTGTGAAGAAATTCTTCATGTTTCATCTGAAATTGCCCTCCCTCCAACTTCATCCCATGCCCTCTAGTTCTGGAACATCTTTTTCACCAGAAAATAGTGTATTCTTGCACCCTGTTCCTCCCTGTAAGGTACTTGTGTGTCTCTATTATTTCCCCTCTCTCCCTCCTCTCCTCCAGGGAGTACATATTCAGGTTCTTCAGCCTGTCCTCATAAGACTTGTGATGCAATCCTGGTACCATCTTTGTTGCCCTCCTCTGAACCTTCTCTACCCTGTCTATGCCCCTACATAGGTAAGGTCTCCAGAACTGTACATTGTACTCCAGATGGGGCCTCACTAGTGTCTTGCATATTGAAATTATTACCTCCCTTTTCCTGCTGGTGATGCCCTTTCCTATGCATCCCTGCATACTTTTTGCTTTACCTGCTGCCTTGTCGCACTGTCTCCCTACCGTGAGGTCATCAGAGATGATAACCCCAAAGTCCCTTTCCTGCTTGGTGCATGCTATACCCTCACCCCCCCAAACTGATATGTTGTTCCAGGGTTTTTGTGCCCATATGCATTATGTTGGACTTCTGTGTATTGAATTTCAACTGCCAAACCCTTGATTATTTGTCAAGCTTCTGTAAGCTTCTGCAGGCCCCTCCTCATTCTGTCTACACCCTCTGGCATGAACCAGATTTTCAACATGGACTTTTTGGGACCCCACCTCATGAACACTGGCACTGTCATTTTGTTACTCTGTCCTAAAGAATGATTTCACTGTGGCTGAAAGAAATCACCTTTTGGAACTGAGCAATGAAATGGAATTCCATTGTGCATGAGGAGGGAGTCTAAAAACCATAATAGAAAATCTAATTAAAAACTACTTAAAAACGGTAGAGTTATGCATGGTCATTGAAATTTTCCTTCACACATGTGTAACTTTGCCAATTTATATTTTCACTCCAAGTTTTCAACATAGCCACTTTTCACACCACCTCACGAACAGTACAGCTGCATTTCTCACATCCTGCCCAAAATGTGCTTTTGCACCTGTGGCGCAGAATGGTGCAGTCGATGTGCAAAATCACCTTTCAGGATTGAGTAACAAAATGACAGTGCCAGTGTTCATAACATAGGGTCCCAAAAAGGCAATGTTAAAATTTTGGAGCAAAAGTAACAAAGAATGCCTGAATTACATGCAATCAATTAAATTTTCCTACACATTCATGTAACTGCCAATCATTTATATTTTCACTCCAAAGTTTGAACATAGCCATTTCTTCAAAGCACCTCATGAATACTACAGCTGTCATTTCTCACATACCTTCCAAAATGTGTTTTCACAGCCATGGCAGAATGGCATTTTGTCATGGATTAAGAAATTTACACCTACATTATGAGGGTTATGAGGTAGGGGTGATAAGAAGACTATGTCAAACATTTGGGGTCACAATGTGAACAAAATTACAAACTTATGTGTATTTGTTGCAGTTTTGTTACATACCTATCTCAAACAGGAAGGAAATTCATTGCAAAAAACTCTGTTTTACAAAACCAGTTAGGGTTTCCATTGTACCTTTAAAAGTATGGAAATTCAGTGTTAGGGTTAATATGTGTATCAGCACAACAACACCAATCTCTCTGCAATGACGATGATATAGTCTCTGTACAGATGTCATTTATAAATTTGATGGCAGGAGAACAGATTGATTTAGCCCTTTCTAGCAGACAATTGGTAGATAATATCCTTTCTGTGAGTACTAAACTTGATTCATTGGGCATTTGTATTATTGATTTAAAAGTGACGTGGACAGGGGCTTCCAAATATAGACTAATTCTGCTTCTAGTCAAGCAGCACAGACAAAAACTATGTATGAATTTGAGACATCTAACAGGTACCATTTCCTCTTTGAAGAAAGTAACTGACTGAATTTCACTGACAAAAATATGGACCAAACACTATTGGATGTCTAGAAAAATAGCAGTAGACTAGATATGAGTAGTAATTGTTTCTTTGAATCACATAAAGGAAATTATTCCTTTCTCTCATGGAACATTGCTGGCCTCAGAGCTAAATTTGTGGATATAGAATTTCATATATTTTCCTAATAGAATGGATGTACTCTCATTTCAGGAGACTTGGTACGAGGGGGAGAATGATGGTCATATTCTGCATAATGGATATGTGCTTATACAGTCTCCAGCCATAAAAATTAATAGAAAGGGTTGGTTAGTAGGTGGATAATCAACCTATATTAGAATCACAGACAAGATAAGAATAATCAAAACTTCAGTTAAAAAAATAATTTTAATCGTGTTAACCATCTGTGAAGTAAAACCCTGATTCAAAATTTATTGGTGGAAATTAAGATTATAGCTCAAGGTATTACATATAAAGTTCTATTAATAATGGGAGACTTTAACATTAGATATGGCAAAACATGTAAGAAAGATATAAATGAACAAATTCTTCAAGCCTTGAATATTCCACAGAGGGAGAAATCCAATAGAAAAAATACTGACAAACATAAACAGTTTGAAACCTTATTGGAATCTTTACATCTTATTTGTTTAAATGGGAGATTTCCCTCTGACTCAATGGGGAAATTGACCTACATTAAATGTATCTGAAATGTGCAATAGGCTATGTATGTTTTTAATGTGAAATATAAATTTGGATGGTTTTATTAATTGATAGGTGGGACATTTGTCTCGAAAATATATTTGGCATGTGCAATATATCTATGTACTGTATGGTAATGAAAATGTTATGCTGCATATGTTAAATTAGTCCTGTTCTTTTTTGTATTTATATTTGCTTTTTCTATTATTAATATTTTTTGTAATGGCAAATTTTTAGCTGACCAATAAACATAAACAAACTCATCTGGCCTCCAGTGAGAATAATTTCAGCTCTTTCAGGCGTTTCTCATATGGCAGGTCATGTAGTTCTGCTATCATCTTTGTAGACCTTCTCTGGAGCATCTCCAGTTTGTTGTGTCCTTCTTTAGATGTGGGCTCCAAAACTGGATGTAGTACTCCAGCTGAGGTCTCACCAGGGATCTGTAAATAGGCAGTATAATGTTTATGCTACCGATGTCAAAGGTTCTGCTGATGCACCCCAACATTCTGTTGGCCTTGCTACATGCAGAGTTACACTGATTGGTTGCCTTAAGGGACTCATAAATTAATACTCCTAGGTCCCTTTCCTCTGATGAGGTATTAAAGGGGACAGGAATTTGGAGTTTTGACTATGTCACTTCATGGTTTCAGAACCGTGGGCACTGTAATCATAAGTTCATGCTTACATTTCTGAAACCATGAAGCGGCATAATCAAAACTCCAAATTCTTGGTTCCATGTAAGGAACTGCACAGAATGTTGTCTATACAAAGAAAACAATACAAAACACAATTGACAGCTTCAGCTTTTATTCAGGCATAGTTAAATAGGGATCCTTTAGAGGTATGAATATCATTTATGAAAACAGACATTTCAAACAGCTACACATAAGTAATCAATTCATGTCCCCTTTAAGTTGCACAACTTTCAACCATTATTCTGTACTAGGGTTGTTTTTGCCCAAATGCATCACTTTACATTTCTTTGTATTAAAGCTGAGCTGCTATTGGTTGGACCATGCCTCAAGTTTTCCTAGGTCAGCTTGCCGTTTGCTGATGGATTCTGCAGTATCCACCCTTCCTCCCAGTTTAGTGTCATCAGCAAACAGCACTAATCTGCCATTTGTGTCCTTACCTGTGTTGATAATGAAGATGTTGAAAAGCACAGGACTGAGGACAGAACCCTGGGGAACCTCACTTATAACATTTCCCTTCCTTGAACCCACTCCATTGATTACCATCCTTTGGCTTCTACCTTGGAGCCTTGCTTTTATCTTTGAGTTTAGCTAGCAGATGCTTATGTGGAATGGTATCAAAGGCTTTACTAAAGTAAAAATGACTCAGAACAACTGGGTGCCCTATATCTAATTCGGTGGTTATCCAGTCAAAGAATGATATGAGATTCATCAGGCATGAGCTTCTCGGTGTGACTTCATGTTGGTGGGGGTCTTGGAGGTTGTTCTTGTCCAGGTAATCAACTATATCTTGTTTAATTAGTGTTTCTATCATTTTGCACACCAGTGAGGTCAAACTAACAGGCCTGTAGTTTCCAGGCTCCTCTTTGCTCCCACACTTAAGCAGGAGGATCACGTCAGTGGTTTTCCAATCCACCGGCACTACCCCAGTCTGGAGGAGAGGTTGAATAATCTGGACAATGGTTCTGCTAGTTCCTTGGCTAATTTTTTAGGACCATGAGGTGAATGCTATCTGGGCTGGGTGATTTATCTTGATTTAGGCTTTCAATAGATTCCATCGCTCTTTTGGTGCTAAAAGCTTGAGTTTTCATAACTTCCAGTTTGCTTGAAATGCCACTAACTGGTATGGGCCCATCCCGTTCCCTGGTAAAGACTGAGCAAAATAATTTGTTGAGAATTTCAGCCTTTAGGGTGTCATCTTCAGCTATTGTCTCACTGTCCTTCAGTTTCACCACTCCTTGAGAAGTTTTCCTTTTTTTCCCCGGGATGTATCTAAAAAACTGCTTGCTCTCATTACTTACTTACTCATGGCATACACAAATGGATCCACATATTTTTCAGTACAAATACTACTATTTGCAAAGTCACTAGCAATTATATGTTGAAACTGATGAACTCATGTACAAGCAACATTCAGTAACATGAGCTGTGCAAGATGTTAAGACCTTCTCTAATTCTGTAGTCTGCACACAGTTCACAAAGTTGCTGCACATTAAATCTGCCATATGTTGAAGAGCTCATCTTTTCCAACTATGCTGCTCTAAGCTGTTTACTAGAAATAGTTACATGAATGTTAAGGTATATTTGTACTGGCACTCTGTCACCCTGTGTGCAGAGTAAGGCTTTTACCTCTCTCCCAGAGTTCCTGTCTCTATAGGAAAGCACACTGTGTACAAATGGATGGGTCATACACATCTGAGACTGTCTTTCCCCCTTGCATTCAGTCCTGCACTGACAGGGTTTCTATAAATGTATTCATTGTCAGGTCCTCATGGAAAATACCTCTCTCTCATTATACCCAAGTCTGCTATAGTTTAGTACTAATATATATCCTTGTGAATTATTCCTATAACTGCCACAGGATATGTATGGGAATAATGAATGTTGACCCTGGCTCCCAGGATCATCAGCTGTTTTGGCTTTCCCACTGAGTTCAAGCTTTGTGTGTTGCTAACTCCCTCCCAGCCCATCAAAACACAATTGTATGGTAAATAAAATAAAGACACTATCTTGTGATAAATAAATAAGCTTCTCTCAGCATGTTACTGTAAAGCAGGTGTTCATCTGGCAGGTTAGTGTGTTCTTTCAGCTAGTGTGCAGTGCAGACTTTTAAATCTGTTGTGAGCCCACCCTCCAGTTGACGTCTTGGTTGTCAGCTCCCTCAAGCCCCCTACACCCCAAGACAATAGCCAGAACACAGTTTATCAATTTAACAGTCTTTGGAGTTAAAGCTGCTGCACTTGCTGATCTGCTGCTTTAGAAAGATGATTCTGGGCGCCGCTGGATGACTGATCAGCTCCGCTCAGGATGTTACTGTAGAGCAGATATTTATCTGACAGGTTAGTGTGTTCTTTCAACTAGCAGGCAGTGTGAGCTTTTAAATCTGTTGTGAGCCCGTCCCATAGGTGATGTCTTGGCTGTCAGCTTCTCCGAGCCCCCTACACCTTGAGAAAATAGCCAGAACACAGTTTATGCAATTTCACAGTCTTTGCAGTTAAAACTGCTGCACTTGCCATACTGCTGCTTTAGAAAGATGATTCAGGGCAATGCTGGATGACTACTTAGCTCCTCTCAGGATGTTACTGTAGAGCAGGTGTTCATCTGACAGGTTAGCCAAGCACACAGTTCTCTATTTCTCCCAGCAGCCACAGCAAAATGACTCCTTTAGAACAGTTTGAGTTCTGATTGGTTAACCACAAGGGTCAGAGTAACAAACATGGCTGCCGCATGGCAGATACTGTAAAACTATAAATTACCACGTCAGCTTTGTATCGTGGGTTCCTAATTAGAATGTACCAACATAATATCATGCTCTGCTACTGGCTACCACCATGATCAGCTATCTGGGCTGTCAAATATGGCATCTGCTTAGCAGCAGACCATGGTGTGTTCAAAAAAAGAATGTCTCTAGTAAAGTGGCTCAGTACCCCACCAAGGAAAGCAGCAAAAAGGGACTTCTGTGCACTTCAGACAGCTGACATGGATGCTGAGGTGCTTAGTGTGACCACAGGTATATCTAGGCTTATGGCAGTCAGTCACCCAAGAGCTTGCCTCAATTGCGTCACCACCTGCGAAAAAGAAAAAGACCGAGCACCACGTCTATGATCCTGAAATAAGATTTGAAATCAGGCAGTATTCATGTCAGCATGGTGTAATGAAAGCAGTGAGATTTAATGAGTCAAAATATAAAAATACAATAAATGAAAGTACTATTCATATTTTCAAGCAAGACTACCTTGCTAAATTAAAAACAAGTCTTGATCCTGCTACCATGCCTCAAACATTGCCCATTAAGCCCCATTGCCGTCCACCATTATTGATGGAGGATGTTGAGAAGGAAATTAAAGCAGCTGTAAAATCCTTGCAAGCTGAGGTTGCAGTGGTCATTGGAAGGGTGCTGTCTGCTGTCACCACTGGGATTCTTAAAGCAAGCCACCCCAAGCTGCTCAGAGAGAATGGTTGTAGTCCATCCTTCTCGAGGTAGTGGTCATGGTTATTTTTGAATTGCATGGGATTTAGTAAGCGCAAAGGCATTAAATCTGCTCAAAAACTCCAGTAGACTTTTCTGACCTAAGGGACAGGTTTCTGAGCCTCATAAGCACAGCTTGTGGTCAGGAGCTCATCCCCAGTGACCTTGTCATCAACATGGATGAAACTGGAGTTAATTTGATCCCCTGCTCAGAGTGGACTATGGAGACGGTTGGTAAAAAGCAGGTAGAAGTGTCAGATCTTGGGGACAAATGGCAGGTTACTGTCGGGCTTGCCTGCCCTCTGTCACGCCACTATCTGTCTCTGCAGATCATTTATCAGGGCAAGACCACACAGTGTCACCCTAGTTTCCTATTTCCTGATGGATGGGACATCACCCAAACTGAAAATCACTGTACAAACTCAGAAACTACAATCCGGTTTACTGAGAGAATCCTTGTCCCATACAGTAATGCAATAAAGAAACAAAAACAACTACCTGAATGTCAGAGGGCGTTGCTCATTTTGGATTTGTTTAGGGGGTATACTTCAGAAGAGGTACTTGTGAATTTAGAGAGGCATAACATTATTCCAATTTTCATGCCAGCCTCATACACTGGCCTTCTGCAACCCTTGGATGTTTCAATCAATAAGGTCTTCAAAGATGAGCTGAAAAAACAATTTACTGAATGGTATGCCACAGAGATTTCCAAGCAGTTAAAAGCAGGAAGCAGTAGTGCCAACATCTCCATTGACTTTTGTACTACCACCCTAAAGAACAGACATGCTAACTGGTTGGTAAACAGCTTCACAGCATTAATAGCACGGACTGATGACTGCAGGACTGGATTTTATACATCTGGGATACATCAGGCACATGATGACTTCCTAAATGACATTTACACAAACACTGAAGGTAAAGGCTGCTAGTAAGGTTTTATGGTACTTGGGTTTGTTGGTATTACAGTATATTTTAGTGCTGTAATGTTGCTTTTTTTTATCTTACCTAGGTGCATCTTCTACCTAATGGAGTGGAGTGGAGCATAGTCAAGAGAATCGAGACGGGCAAGGAAATTGAGGTTTTTTGTTTTGTTTATGCATTTTATCTCATGCACTAATGCACTGAATAAAAAGATTCCTGAGTGATTGCACAGCATAAATCACTGTACTGTATATTTTATTTACCAGAGATGCTACACAGCACATGTGGATATGGATGAAGCACAAGACTGACAAATGAATGACCACTGTAAAACAAACACCGCGCATTAAAGGTTCAGCGCGGTAATAGCAACGTTTGTTTTACAGTTTTATAATCTAGTTCTTCAGTAGATAAACAGTTCAACTTTAAAGTCCATTTTATAATAAACAGTTTCGTTTTAAAAATAAACATTTACAGCATTTGAAAGAGCTCCCTCTGCGATATAAAGTGACTGCAGAGTGGCGTCTGAAACAGCACAAACAGAAAAAATAAAGTCCTTCATCTCAGGATATCTCTAATTTTAAGTTTGTTTCTCTGTTTCTCACTCTGGCAAAAGCATTGCTGCTCTTATTTCTGCATCTTGAACTTGTTAAGAGACCAGAACTTTCCAAATTTCTTTCCTTGCAGGTGCAACACAATAGAACATGAGGTCCCAGATTTGGCCTCTTATTGGTGACTCTGCAAAAGAGTCTGTGCTACATGTCAAGGTTAACCCCCTAAATTCCAAATAGCTTTTTGCAATCATTTCAACAGTATAACTATATACAGTTTCAAACTTAGAGGATCTCAGTATCACTTACAGTTTCACTCAAAAATTCACATATATTTTTATGAATGCAAATACGTAAGGGGAGAGAAATGACAGAAATATCAAGTAAAGGCAGAGAGATAGCAAGGGGCAACGAATCATGAGACCATGGCAGTGATCAGTTCTTAGGTCTCACAGCAACATTTGGTTGGCCAACCAGACAAACAAGAGACAGAAAAAGAGAGGACAGAACAGATCCTTGCATTTAACTCTTTCTGCATAACAAATGGGGCAGGATCTTATTCAACCTTGTCACATACTCCCTCTTTTGGAGGGAACCTGTTTTAAAAACAGGTTTCCAAAATTTTCTATTAGTACTCTTCTAACATTAGCTTATAACCTTTGCAGTTCAGTGTATGTGCAGTACAGCAAATAGTGAAGTTTAAACTCATGCTTTTTTTCCAACCTCCTGAATTCTCAGTTCCTGATCCATATCTTGACAAAAGATCAGCACTGACATTCTCTTTTCTGGATTTTTTGTATCACCTTGAATTTAAATGGCTGAAGTGCAATGTACTACTACCTTGTGATTCTGGAATTTTTATCCTTCATTTTGTTAAGCCAACAGAGGGGATTATTCTTGGTTAATAGTACAATGTCAGCTCCTAGCAAATACAATTTAAGGGACTTCATGTTCCACTTTGCCACAAAGCATTCCTTTTCAGTAGTGGAGTACCTTTTCTCTCTGTTATGCAACTTCCTACTGATATACAGACTGGGATGTTCCATTCCATCTATGTGCTGACTCAAGACTGTACCTAGGCCAATCTCTGATGCATATGTCTGTATCAAAAATTGTTTCTCAGTCTGGGCTTCATAAAACAAGAGCAGAACACAATGCAGCTTTGATGGCCCAAAAAGCTTCATCACACTCTGGGGACCATTTCACATTATTTGGGAACCATTTCCTCGTAAGTTCAGTAAGGGGAGTAACTAACTGGGCAAAGTTGGGAACAAATCTGTGATAGTAACCCACCAGCCCTAAAAATGACCTGACATGTTTCTATGTTTTAGGAATAGAACTGTTAGCTACAGCTTCTATCTTAGAAATAACTGGCTTTACTTCTCCATTTCCCAAAACACATCCCAAATATCTGGTTTCCTGCATGTCCAATGCACATTTGGTAGGATTAATGGTCAGTGCTGCCTTTTTAATTGATTAGATAACTGCTTGTAGGTGTTCCAGGTGTTTTTTTTTTCAGTCTGGGCTGTACACCATGACATCATCCAAGTACGCAGCACAATAGCCAGTGTGATGGGATAAAACTACATCCATGTACCTCTGAAATGTAACAGGTGCACCATGTAAATCAAATGGCATGGTGGTGAACTGATAGAATCCAACAGGGGTGGCAAATGCAGATTTGTCTCTGGATTCTTCAGCTAGGGGAATCTGCCTGTAACTCTTTGTGAGCTCGAGGGTACTGATGTACTTGGAAGTTCCCAATCTGTCCACCAAATCATCTATTCTGGGCATAGGATAACTGTCAAATTCAGGCACTTCATTAAGTTTCCTAAAATAGGATGAGACGTTAAACTGAGGTCCAATCTGCCTAGATTGGTGGTAGTTCAGGTGGATGTTAAAGATCCCATGGCACTTATCGAAAAGAGTAGGGAAATTTCCCCGGTGTCCTGGCCAAATTTCCCTCATTGACTAAAAATATCACCAACAGCTTAATCTGGTTCAAGGTCAGTTGGCATTCATCTGTATCCCCTTCCCCCAGGTCGTGCCTGAAAATAGGCAGGGTTTGTCTAGTGCACTTACCCGGTCAACAAAAACTAAATAAATAAATAAAAAACTAAATAAAATCAAGGCAGATTCTTACACCCCATATTTGTTCCTTACAGTCACCATTGGTGATGACCAAGCACTTCTCAACTCTTCTATGATAGCCAATTCTTTCATTTTTTGTATTTCTTTAACCATGTCTGCTCTTAACCACTCGTGTAATCTTTATGCCTTTTGTCTAATAAGGTGAGTATTCCCTGTCACTATTACGTGCTCGACCCTTTTTGCTTGGCCTGACACTGTGGTAAAAGTACTGTTAAATATACTGTTAAAGAAACATTCACCTTTACAGCATCAGCAATTACAGTTTGTTCCAGCCTGTCAAAAGCAATATCAATATCTTCTTTATCAGTTTCTGGTAAAACTAGCAAAGCAGCCTTTGGTGTTCTTTCAACTCATTTCTTCAGGAGATTTGCGTGGTATATCTTGGTAGGATTTTTCCCATCAGGTGTCTCAGTTTCATAGTTAACTGTGCCAGTACGTCAAAGCACTTTATAAGGCCCTTGCCACATCATTAATGTAGTTTATTTTCTCTAGTGCATAATAGTAGCAAGACCTTTTCACCTGGCTCAAAAACTTTATCTTTTACCCATGGTCATAATACATCTTCTGCTGGTTTTGGACCTCTTCCTGATTACCATGGGCAATTTCAACATATTTTTATTTATTTAAAAGTTTTAACAGGAAAGCATACTGAGCAGAGCACTGCTTGATTCCAGATGCATCCTCGGGAGAAGGGAGTAGGGATACAGCATAATACACACATCAATGTACGCAGTATGCACCGTATACAAAGTCTATAAACATGATACATGCGGCATAACATGCACAATATACAGAGACCAGAAAAGTTCTACAGTGAACAAGGAAACCATTGTGCGGGTACAGCAAAATGAATTTTGCACAGGGGCAAAAGTGCGAGGGATGTAATGGTGAAATAAGCATTGAAAAAGATATAAACCAATCATAAACAAGCAAGCCTGAGAAGAACTTCTAGAAATTCAGTAACTAGACCTTGGTACTGGAACTAACATAGGCACACGGGCAGTTGGAGGAGAAGTGTGGTTTGAGAAGGGAGTTGAGGTGCCTTCTTGAGGAGGTGGGCTGAATGGACACAGGAAGGGAGTTCCATAATTTAGGCATGTGATATCTAAATGCTGCCTGGCTTGCCATAGTGGACATTAGCAGTACAGACAGTAAGTGAGAATCATTGTTCCTGAGTGAGTACATCGGGAGGGCAGGGGCTGAGAGAACAGAGGCAAGATGGGGGGGGGAGTGACTTGGCCCAAAATTTGGCCATGAAACTTGCACAGTGGGAGTGACACTGGTTCTGAAGTGATGGGAGGTCCAATGCCCGATAGAGGGCACAGTGATGGGTGTTGGAAGGACAGCCAATGGCAAAGCGACAGAAGGAATGGAAGGGGGTGTCCAGTCTGGCTAGGGTGGACTTGGGGGTGGCACTATAGGCTACATCCCCATAGTTGAAAATAGGGAGTATTGCTTTCTGTACAGTTGCACAGTGAACCAGCAGAGGGATGCAACCACGATTGCGGTACAAGGCACCCGGCTTGGGGTGAAGTTTTTTGTGGATTGCATCAATATGTACAGAGAAATCAAGATGCTGGTCAAGCCAGATCCCAAGATATTTGAAGAAACATAGAAACACAGAATTTGACGGCAGATAAGGACCGCTTAGCCCACCTAGTTTGCCCATTTTTCTACCTAACAGATGAGCAGCAGATCCTAGTTAACCAACAGCTTACTTCCTCCTACCTCCCACTAGGACTGCCTTATGTCTGTCCCATGCATTCTTGAATGCCCCCACTGTTCTTGACTCCACGACCTCCTCAGGGAGGCTGTTCCATGCATCCACAACCCTCTCTGTGAAAAAATACTTCCTCACATTACCTCTGATCCGTCCCCCCTCTATCTTCAAATTGTGCCCCCTTGTTCTTGCACATCTCTTTTTCTGAAAGATGCTACCCTTTTGGACTTTGTTGATTCCCTTGAGGTACTTGAAAGTCTCTATCATGTATCATGAGGTGCAAGCCTCCAGTGAAGTCCCAACTAGGGTGTGGAAGTTGGGGGTGACAGAGAGTCGAAAAAGCCCTGCCTAGTGCCAAAGGTAATGGAGACTGATTTGAGCAAAACCAGAGCTGAACATTGTTAAAGTCCTGTTGAAGTCTGGTCACAACATAGGTGGATGAGGGGCCAAAAGTATACAGTACCATATCGTCTGCAAACATGTGAATGAATGTGTGTGGGCAGGCAGTGGACAAATCGTTCAAGAAAATGGAGAATGATAATGGGCAAAGGACCAAGCCTTGGCGTACACTAGAGGTAATGGGGAGGGAGGCAGAGGTGGAGTTACCAATTCTGAAAGACTGGGATCTGCCTACCAGGTAGGAGTGGAACCAGCTGGTGGCTGCGCTAGAGAGTCCTTCGAGACAGAGCTCAGAAAGGAGGAGGAAGTGGGAGACAGTGTCGAAGGCTTTTGCCAGGTCGACAATGATGGCTGAGGTAATGTGGCCTATATCCATGCCTATGAGGATGGCATCAGTAATGTCTTTATAATGTCTGTACAAAGGGATAACAACTTCCTGTTTTCTGCTGGTGCTGCCTCTCCCTGTACATCCCAGTATCCCCCCAGCCCTCCCTACTGCCTTCTCACATTACTTGCCAACTTTAAGGTAATCTGATATGATTACCTCCAGGTCCCTTTCCATTTTTGTTGTTGTTACTACCTCCCCCCAATTGTGTAATCTTTCCCTGGGTTTTTGTTTCCCAGGTGCATTATCTTGCACTTCTTTGCAATGAATCCAAGCTGCCATACTTCTGACCATTCCTCCAACCTTGCCAGGTCCTTTCTTATCCTTTCCATGCCTTCTTGTGTATCAACCCTGTTTCAGATCTTTGCAAAGAAGCTTACTTTTACTTCCAGTCTCTCTGCAATGTCAGTTATAAAGACATTAAACAGGACTGAACCCTGCGGAACCCCACTAGTAATCCCAATTTCTTCAGAGTGGATTCCATTTACAATTTCCTTCTGTGTCCTGTAGTCCAGCCAATGTTTTACCCAGGCTAACATCCTGGGACCCACTCCCAGGCTGGTTAATTTGATTATTAATTTTTTGTGTGGGACTGTGTCAAATGATTTGCTAAAGTCTAGGTAGGCCATGTCCACAGCCCCTCCCTGGTCTACTACTTTGGTCACCCAGTCAAAAAAATCAATTAGATTCGTCTGACATGACCTTCCCACTGTGAACCCAATACTGCCTTGGGTTCTGTACCCCACTGGCTTCTAGGCACTCAACAATTCTTTCCTTCAGAAGTGATTCCATCACTTTCCCCTACCACAGAGGTCAAACTGACAGGTCTGTAGTTTCCTGCCTCTGTCTTACTCCCACTTTTGTGAAGGGGAATCACATCTGCCTTCCTCCAGTCCTCAAATATCACACCACCCTCCCATGATTTGTTAAAAAGGGTAGTCAGTGGTGTCACTACTTCTCCCCTTAATTATTTTAGAATTCTGGGATGAATTCCGTCAGGGCCCCATTGCTTTGTCCACCTTCAGTTTTAGGAGTTCTTTCAGAACCCTCTCTTCTGTGAAAGGACTGGGATCGACCCCCCCCCATCCAGAGTGCTTCTGTTAATTGGATTAGGCACCTCCCCCACTTCCTCTTTTGTGAATACTGAGCAGAAGTATTCATTCAGTATCCCAGTTTTTTCACTGTCCCTCTCTGCCCACCCACCATCCTGTCTATTCAGCCTCACTATCCCTCCCTTTGTCTTTCTACACTCCCTGATGTACCTATAAAAGGTTTTATCCCACTTCTTAACCAAGTTGGCTATCTTTTCCTCAGTTTGAGCCTTTGCTATTCTGACTTCCCTCACTGCTTCCTTCTGCCTTAACTGGTACAGATCTCTGTTCTGCTCCTTCTGTGTTTCTTTATACTTCCAAAATGCTATCTTTTTCTCTCTAACCTTCCCCACCACCTCTTTTGAAAACCATAGTGGCTTTTTCTTTCATTTTGATTTGCTTATTTGCTTCACACAAGAGCTTGTTGCCTCTGTGATGGCAGTTTTGATGTTTCTTCATTGTTGCTGTACCCCTCCTTCTTGCTTGTTTGCTAGAGCTTTTCTGAGGCACTCTCCCATGTTGCCAAAGTTAGCCCTCCTGAAGTCCAGTACTCTCACTTTTGTATGGCTTGACTCTGTAGCTGAGTTTATCATGAACCACACTGTTTGATGGTCACTTGTTCCCAGATGGCTACCCACTTCTAGATCTAAGATCCTCTCACTGTCCCCATTTGAGAGTATGAGGTCTGTCATGAGTGTATGGGGTCTAAGATTGCTCCCTCAAGAGAGGGTTCTAAAACTAGCTGTCAAAGGCATGCAACCTGTAGGACATTGAGAATGGCCCTGCTCTTGGATGTGGCTGCAGCAAAGGTGCTCCAGTTAACATCTGGCATATTCAGGTCCCCCATCAACAGTATCTCCCCTTTCTCTGCCATGCTAAGGATGCCTTCTGTCATATCCTTGTCCATTCCCTCCCCCTGAGATGGGGGTCTGTATACAACCCCGTGCGGATTGTGGTGCCATTTTCAATCTCTAAGGTGATTCACAGTGCTTCCTCTCCTTCCTGTTTACTCTTTTGTTTCTTTGCTTTTATCCCTTCCCTTACATAGACAGTGACTCCTCCCCCTCTTCTCCCTTTCCTGTCTCTCCTGTAGGTTGTGTACCATGGTAAGTGCTCCCAGGTCACTCCTGAAAACAGGCACTTGTGCCTAGTGGGCCTTACCTGGTTACAAAAGATTAAAAAAATATATATTAACATCCCAGCCATGGTTCTCTGTGTACCATGTTTCTGTGACTGCTACAATATCCAGTCATCCCTCTTCCATCAAGACCACCAGTTCAGGGAGCTTGTTGCCCAGACTATGGGAATTGGTACTCATTACCCTTCATTTCTTGATGGCCTTACCCCTTTTTGCCCCATCCCTGTCCTTATTGTCTTTGTCATTTTCTCCATTTACCCCTGCCATTTTCTCTATCAACATCTCTATCTTGGTGTTTACCTCACTTACTAGCCTGATTTTTTGGGGGGAGGGGGCACTAGGATTTTCCTGCTCCTTTCCAGTGCCTCCCCCTGGCTAGTTTAAATGCTTGCCAATGAAGCATTTAAACCTATCACCTAGGATCCTGGTTTCCCTCCTGGACAGATGCAGACCATCGTGCCAGAATAGGCCTGCATCACTCCAGGTGGACCCCCAGTCCCCAATGAAGCCAAATCCCTGAGCTCTGCACCAGTTTTTCAACCACTGATTGAATCCCATGGTGTGAAGCACCCTAACCTCACCAATGTCATAGACAGGCAGGACCTCCGAGAAGGTTACCATGCTTGTTACTTGTCTAAGGCCCCTTCCCAACTCCACAAACTCCTCCTGCACTGCTCTGATCCATTTATCAGCCAGGTCATTTGTCCCTAGGTGGACAATGACATCCAGCTCCCTCCCCATGCAGCTGCTCCAGCGATCATGAGGATTTTCCCCCTGTCCCTCCAAGCCATGGCAACAGGCATGCACCTTACCTCCATCTTCCCTTCCTCCCCCAGTTCTACCCTCTAACAATGGAGTCCCCCACCAGGAGTTGTTTCCTACCCCTGTGGGGTCCCATGCCACCCTCCAGTGGGTCTGCTTTGTGGAGGTTCCCAGCATCCTCCTTGGACTCCACTGTGGGTGCCTCCATAGAGGAGCCACACTTTGCCAGAACAGCATATGAATTGTGGAGAGGTACAACTGGAGGGATGTGCCGCTGTTCCACCACCCTCACCCTCTCTGAGCCCACTGTGGTCCAACCACCTCTTGCTTGGCAAACTCTGAGGCAACAGCAATGGCCCTGGTGGTCCCTGGGTGGGAGAAGAGGTCCCCCAAATCCTGGCCAACTCAGCCTGGAGATAAGCAACCTCCTCCCTCAGCCCAGAGAGGTGTCTACAGATGGGACAACACCTCATCCTCCAGAATGTCTCCTGGAAGACTGCTGCTCCACAGCCACTGCACTGCACCACTCCTATCATGTCTTATTTCTGGCCCCTTAACTGTTGTTTGGGATACTTACTCTTTCCTCTGTTTATTTATTTATTTTTATTTTAATTTTTTTTCTCCGTACTTACTTATTTCCTCTGTGCCCTTTAGACAAGAAGTTCCTATATTTCTCGGTAGTCTCCTTACTTGCTCAGAGTCAGACCTCCAGCAGCTGGGGAGGATGGAAAGCTACTCTTTTCTTTCTAGGATGGTGAGTCTTTTGTGGCTTTGTCATCAATCACTTCCTGCTCCCAAACAAGAAGTTCCTGTTGTCAGTCAAATCCTGTGCCTATAAAGTAGAACTAGCTTAGGAGGTGTGGGGGGGTGGAGGGGAGGAAAGGAGGGCAATATAGTCCCAGTAGAGAAGTATAGTTATAACAGCAGTTCCTTTCTCTTGGTGTTCTCTGCCTGTTCTCTGGCAGAAGCTATCTAGGACAGTTTTTAAATCTGGCTTTAACCTGGCTTCCTTCTAGCTAAGCCACTCCCCTTACTTTACAGCTCTTTCTACACTTAGATATTGTAATTGCACACATAACAATTCCCTTCAGCAACCCGAGACAAACACCTAGATAACTACACAGATGACAAATCACTTCAGTCAACTCAGGCAAACACACAAACTATTTTTTTTTTGTTTTCGTTTTGTTTTACCCTAAATTGAAGGTCCCAGTAGTAGAGTTCTAGTGGTTTAGTCCCAGTAGAGAAGCATAATTATAACAGCAGTTCCTTCTTCTTGGTGTTCTCTGCCTGTTCTTTGGGAGACTGAAAGGCTGATGCTGAGATGCCATGTGCAGGGAAATTGAAGGCTGTTAGACCAGCATATAAGGAGGGTGGAAGGAGGTCGGGGCCAGACACCAGATATGGTAGGTGAACAGCAGGAGGCCATTCGGTGTGGAGGGAGGTTGCTAGAAAAGCCGGGGTACAAACCACCAGATGGCAGGTCTACAGCTCAGTGTAGGAGGAGGGAGGGAGGGACAACATGTGGACAAGTAGTGAGATTACTGCTAGGTAGAGAGGCAGCATTGTGAGTATACTTGTGTAGGGGAATGGGAGTAGGTTAGTAGCGGCCACTAGTGGTTAATGTTGATAACCTGCAAATGAGAAAGGTGGCTGTTTGGTTTATTTCATCACATGAACATGTGTATGTAAGAGGAAGTTCACCAAGGGTGGGGGTGAGGGTGGTGGGGCAGTCAATACGAAGCATCGGCTGGGCCCTCCACACTCGGAAATTCAAAATGATCTGCTTCTTTCTGTAGACATGCCATACCTGCTTCAGAGAGTCAGTTGCAGCTCAGGGAGAAGGCGACACAACCTGGTCCTCATGATCGCTCCAGGGGCTGTGAAAGGAAGCAGAGAAGAGAAAAGAGTTATATTCAGGTAATTGGGAGAGAGGGTGGGAGAAGCTGAATTAAGAAAGGCAGTGGTCTGGCTGGGCCTTACAGAGAGATGTGTGCAGTTTGAAATTAATTAGATTTGTGGGGGACTGTGAGTTGCGCTACCAGTTTAAAATTGTGACTGCCTTCAGAATTAAGTTTAAACAGTGCGCAGCCTACAGGATTGAGTTTTACACAGTGTATTGCCTTTCAAATTAAGTTTACACAGAGCTCACAATTAATATGAGCTACACAGCAAAATGAGTTACAAGACCTGGATTAGCACTCTGAATTAAGTTTACACAGAGCTCAGAATTAATATGAGCTGCACAGCAAAATGAGGCTCTAAGCCAGGCTAAAGTAAATTAAATCAGAACTAAAAGCACACAGTAAATGCGAGCTAAAGTAAATTAAATCTGACAGAAAGTACACAGTAAATGTGAGTTACAAAGGCTAAAAGAAATAACTCAGTTTGGATGTTGGGTACAGGCAACAAATTTCAAAGGAATGCTCTTAAAACAGACAAAGGTAGTTAATAAAAGAGACTGTAAGTCACAAATGAATTAAAGTACAGGCAGAAATGAACAGAGAATTACTAAAGTTGGATAAAATACTAAATGAAAAATATATCAGTATTGCTCTGCTGATTGAAATTGGCAATCCCAGTTACAAAAATGGCACCAAAACTTCCACACTCTGAAATTCAAAAAGATCCATTTCTTTCTGTATACACGCTGTGCCTGCTTCAGTGAGTCAGTTGCAACTTGGGGGGGAGGGCATCACAACCTGGCCCTCTCGACTACTCCAGGGGCTGCTTCAGTGAGTTGGTTGCAGCCTGGGGGAGTACGACACAACCTGGCCCTCACAACTGCTCCAGGGGCTGCTTCAGTGAATTGGTTGCAGCACGGGGGGAGGGCAACACATCCTGGCCCTCATGACCGCTCCAGTTTCATTCTCAGGGCACACATGTAAGATGTAACAGATTGTTTTGGAGTGGGGTTATCTTCCCATGTTTCATTTATTACATCTAGTGGCCCTCTAGGTTGTCTACCATACAGCATTTCAAATGATGAAAGACCTGTTGAGGCTTGTGACAGTTCTCTGTAAGTAAGAAGCAGGTAAGGTAAGTATTGGTCCCTGTCTGTTCCTCCTTTACAAACCTTTCTAACATGGATTTTAGAGTTTGGTTAAAATGCTCAACAAAACCATTTGTCTGAGGGTAATAGGGGAAGGCAGTATAGCCTAGAGGTTAGAGGAATGAGGTGTGAATAAGCTTGATACATCCAGCAGACCAGACCTGAGTTTGATTCTCACAACCTCCACTTGCATACTGTGTGACTCTGAGCAAGTCACTTAACTGCCCAGTGCTCTCAGGTCACCTCTGAAAACAGGCACTTGTGCCTAGTGGGCCTAACCCGGTTACCAAAGACTAAAATAAAAAATGAAAAATTAAAAATAAAGGTTCTTATTGCAGTGATACCTACTATTCAGTACAGCTCCTTCAGTAATGCAGTACCAAAAGTACTATCCTGACTAGCAATAATTTCTTTAGGTATGCCCACCCTGCTGAAATTTTTGGCACGTTCTGCTGCCACTTTTGGGGGCTATGACAGTACGCACTGGAATTGCCTCTGTGTATTGAGGAGCATAGTCACATACTATCAGCATGAATCAATTTCCCTTCTCACTTTTGTCTAAAGGGCCAACCACATCCATTGCAATTCTCTCAAAAGGCACAGCTATCAAGTGTAGGAGCACCAGGGGCACCTTGTCTTTTTAGTCACTGGGGCTACTTTCTGACATTCAGCACAAGAACTGCAATAGATAGCAACATGTTCATGAATTCCCAGCCAGCAAAATCTGTACAGCAATCTGGCAAGGGTGTGAACCCTCCCTGAGGGACCAGCCATATGACTATCATGTGCTTTCTGTAACAATTCAGATCTATACTTTTGTGGTATAACCAATTGTTCTATCTGTTCTTGTGTCTGAGGTTTAACACAAACTCAGTGCAGTAACCCATTACATTTTTTAAACACTGGTTCACCCTGTTTTTGTTTCACCCACAGGTGCTTAAAATAACCTTGGAGAGAAACATCATTAGTTTGCTCTGAAACAAAATCACAATCAGTTATCAGTTTAGCTTCAGCATTGTCATATTTTAACACCTTATGTCCATCAGTTTTTTATTACCACTGTTGTTTCAGGCATCTTCTTTCTTTCCTGGACTTCCAGATCTTGGGGTTGAGCTCATACAAGTCAGCATCAAAGTCACCAAAAGGAAAGTGTCCCCACCATCTGAGATTTTCTTTGCCTGTGCTCTTGTTATCACTACTGCTGAAACTGCAGGGTTCTGTTCTTTTGAGATTAACTCAGTAAACCCTGGACAGTAATTTCCAATAATCAGGAGTACAGGTAACTTAGGTACTACCCCCACTTTCATTTGGTGCAACACCAAGTTAATATTCAGGGTCACCTGTGTGGTAGGATAATATTGTGTGTCCCCATGGATGCAGATGACACCAGTACCTAGTCCCTTTACATAGTGTTTTCCCAGCACTTCAACATGCACTAGGGTCTGTCTGCTTCCCGAATCAACAAGTCCCTTTACAATCTTATCTCCTTCCTTGACATCTGCTAGATACTTGCCACAGTTTGCTAAGGCCAAATCTACTTCAGTGTTACCCTCCTTGTTTTCATGGTAGTTTCTTGTGATATGGCTTGGATTGTTAAAGTTATAGCAAATAAAGTCTTTGAGTGCAGATTTGCTCCCATCAGAGTTTTAATATGATTTGGAATTAAATTGGGAAAAAGAGGGTCTTACTGGTGCTTGGTTGTTACCTCGCTGCTGCAGATATGCAAGGGGAAAGAAAAGACGGAAAAAGCAAGTGAAGGCAGAGAGATAGCAAGAGGTGGAGAATCACAAGACCGTCAGAGTGATTGGTTCTTAGGTTTCATGAGAACATATTGTTGGCCAACCAGACAGACAAGAGATAGAAAAGGAGAGGACAGAACAGATCCTTGCATTTAACTCTTTCTGTGTAACAAATGGGATAGGGTCTTATTCAATCCTGTCACAAACGGGAGCAGTACGAATGATCAACTATTACAAGGTCGACACTCAATTGACCGACGTCAAAATACCGATGCGCTGACAAGATTGGTGACATAAATACTGAAAAACAGATGACCGACATGATTTACTTTGCGGTTTACTTATGAGTGCTTCCAAAGCACAGCAGGAGCAGATAGTACAGCAGGAGCAGATAGCACATGAGTGCTTCCAAAACACTGCCAAAGCACAAGGAGGAACAGATACATGGTGATTTTTAGAAAATTACAAAGCTTCAAAGCAGATACATGGTGCAAAAAAAAAGATAGCACAATAGAAATTAAGCAGACAGCATATGAGATAGCATGTGAGCATTCCCAAAGCACAGCAGGAGCAGATACATAGTGCAATAAGAATTAAAATAAATAGTACTCACTATTCACTGCCACTGGGTATGATCTGGAGACAAGTATCAGCATGTCCTGTTGTACACTGCTGAAAGAATGCTGTTTTTTAAACATATGCAGCTTTCCAACAGCAGCATATTTCAGACAGCCATGATGTAATTTTCTTTATTTAAATTTATTAAAAAAATGCCGCAGTCCGTGTTGAATCATCTGTGCATCGCAGTACCAGACTGTGTGCAATTCCTCTCAGAAACTCCTTTGATGAACGAATACATTTCTCTTGGATTATGTTGCTTAGTTTCTGTTCCCTTTCTGCATACTTTTTCCTTATAGGTGATCTAGGAAGTCCATGATTGATCTTTTCAATACTGTGTTGCGTCATTCTTTGCTCATTCATAATCTCTTTAACAAAGCAATGTATGTCCACATGTGCCAAACCAATCAATGTACCGAGATGTCTGTGCCAGGCTTCAACATTGTTCTGTGTTCTTGGGAAACCGAATATGTGCTGATCATGTACTGACCACAACTCCGGTGAGAACAATGGTGGGCTTCGAACAAGTGTAATGTTCCTCATCCTACGGCGCACCTTCCCAAGCACATAGTTCTCCTCGAACCACTCCAATATTGGTGTGCAGCTCTCAGGGAACTCTGCTTTCAGTGCCTCGAATGTTGGTGGTATTTCTGGTGGTTCAAGGAATGCTAATGCCTGCAAATGTCTCAGCAATAGGCTAAAGTCAGGATCTGATCCGTATGTTACTGATAATCCTGCACTTTGTATTTTTCTCCAAATAGTCTGCACCAATGGAATAGACAACCTTTATTTATGGCATCTGGAAATTCTGATCTGCAGGCATTTATTGCAGCCTGATCAAAATCGATAACAATGAACTTAGGCTCAAGATTTATTCCATGCTCATCAGCAATATCGTGTAAATCTTGAAAGAGCCTTACATAGCAATCTTGTGATTTTGCAGACATTAGCGAATACACTAGTGGCACCACTCTGCTGTTGTCTGCACTCCCAACTGGTGCATGGATTGCGTACAGCTGGTGAAATAATGTAGGAGCAGTTTTAAATGTTCCATCCATTAACCAAACTGCAGCAGCAGACAATTTTAAGATGTTATCTTAGGTTGTAAAGATCAATGTAGTGTCATCACCACAAATGGAGTGCTTGACAAGAAACAACTCACCATCGAAGTATTTAACGGAGTCTGGAATAACAAACTGTTCAAGAGTATGTGGTTCAGGTGGCATATTTTCTTGTCGTGCGCATTTCGTCACTTGCCTCAAGGCAAGACGAGATGGCATGTTATGGCGCACCTCACTATGGATACCAGCACATTCTGCCTGTATTATTTGAGCTGAGGCATCATTTGTGCCAAGTGCGTGCTGCTTTATGGCAGCAACAGCATCTAAAGCAGGTCTCTCAGTTGCATCTAGAGAGTGATTATGCTCTGAGTTTGACCGCAAAATATGCTGCGCTCCGACTTTCACAGTGCTCGTGTACCCTCTGCAACCATATATTTTTTTGGGACAAGCCCGGTAAAATAGATCACCCCTTTGTCTTTCCTTTACATAAAGATAACCGTCGACACATAGTTTGTCATAACCCTTTTGAGAAGGGATTAGTTTGCAGGTCTCCACCATTGACGCAGCCATCCTATTTGCTAATCCGTTCTACCGGCCGGTCAATCAGAGCTAACTATGTACAATATCTAACAGGCCTGTCAAATGACGTGACAGGTGTGTCAGATGACAAGCTAGAGGCAACCAGATTATGCATTTAAAAGTAGTAGAAGTTTGCCTCCCCCCATCTTGACAGTTGTACTATTTATTTTAGTTCTTATTGTAGAAGTGAGTACTATTTATTTTAATTTCTATTGTGCTATCTGCTCCTGTAATTGTAATTTTGCACCATGTATCTTCTTATTGTGCCAATTCTCAGCCCCCTCCAAAAAAATCCTTAGTACACATCTATATATCACCATGTTTCTGCTCCTGCTTGGCTTTGGAAGTGCTCATGTGCTATCTGAACCTGGTGTGCGTTGGAAGCTCTCGTAAGGGAAGTAAAGCCTGTTGGTCATTCATTTTTCATTATTAATTTTGCCGATCTTGTGAGTGCATTGGTATTTAGGTGACAATCTTTTCAGCATCGAGATAATGGGAGTCGATATTTCGTACTAGCTCCATCACAAACATTATCAATATAACATAGTCAAATGGAGATGTTAGACAAAAAAAATAGTTGATTGCGTGATCAAAAATGGTATCTTCATCCCACTAGCTGAGAAACAGGTCCCACTGATCTGAAGTAAATTTTAAGTCATATGTAAAGAAACTACTTGTCAGGATGAGTTCAAGTGCCCTATGTAGGATGTCACTAGAGATATCATCTTCTGCTGTATTCCCCTGTAGTATGGTCTTTGTAGCTCTCAGGTCATGTAGACGAAGGATGGATGTATATAGTAATACCACATCCATGGAGAGCCACAGGTACTTCTGGTTCCACACACAGTTGTTACATTTGCCCAGAACTTCCATAGTATTATGCAAATTAGGACAGAAGATTGATAACTGGGCCCTTAAGAAAATTGTTAATGAAAGGAGACAGGATCTCCATAAGCATTCTACCACCAAACAAAAATGAAATGTCCCATGGTTCAAGAGGTCTTTAGGTATTGTATGCTTTAGAGTACGAAGAAATCGATATGGTAGGGTGTCCTCCCAACTAAGGTTTTTGTAAAAAGCTGTGTAGTGACCTTCCTGGATGCTGGCATTCCAGGTACCAGTGACTGGAGTGCCACAGACACTATATGTGTCTTGTAATCAAGTCACAAACAGGGAAATAATTACAAACAGCTCATGACATATTAAAATATGTTTGGAAGGTATAAAATTTAGTTAATCAATGATTTTCAAATGTTGGTCTTGAAGTAAATTGTGGACATGGAGAGTGAATAATGAATGTGTGGAGAATGCTAGGAAATATGATAACCTTGGAGTAAAATGTACCAATAGCTTACAGTTTAAATTGGTAGAAGCAGATTGGCTGCTCTAAAGGAAAACCTAAACATGCACTGAACAAAACAATTATTTGAGAGAAATGTGATTAAACCAGGCTATAGGGCAAATAAGACAAAAGTTCAAGAATATTTACACGAAAACTCCATTAAGTGTGCTCATTTACAAGGAGGTCCTGGTATGACACAATCAATACATAGACAGTATAATACATGGAAGGTTCAGAGCAGTGGTATAACAAATTCAGCACATAGACATTATAGTACATTATAGTACATGGAATGTGATGCAATACATAGAAGAATAATACAGTGAAGGGTAAAAGGCAAGAGGAAGTAATTTTGATATAATAATTTGGCATACAAACTGCAGAGAGTGTGCTAATAACAATGAATTTTGGTAGGACAAGGGATAACTACATTCAGGACATTAGGGGACATGTACATTGGGGTAAGACGAAGAGGTGAGGTGGGCCATGCTTTAGATAACATAGCATGACAGGGAGACAGCAGTGAGCAGCAAATTGTAAGCAGGCAAGATCTAAGCTAGGGGAAGTCATAGCTGAGCAGGTATGCTTTATTCTGTGGAAATATGGGATTTGGACAATGTGACTTATGTAGAATCAGTATAAAATAAATTTGTTTTTACACTTGCTGCCATATTACAGTAAGGGGTTGGATTGCAGAAATCTTAGTCACTGGCTTTTGTGCAGCAGCTTGAATATATAAGAGTTATTCATACAGTAACAGAGGATAAATATAGACTACCCTGGTTCCTTGTTAAGGAGGGAGGTGGTAGAGTATGAGGGATAAGGTATCATTTCAACCTGGTTCATTTGAAAGGCTATGCCCGCAGTTCAATGGGCTGTAGCAACCAGCCACATTGCCTGCCTAAGCTAAATAAGTCAGTTCCTTCCAGCTTCACTCAGAAGTACTTTTTCTTTGCTGCAGCCAGAGGCTCTGCTGGAGCTCTTTCCCCACCCTTTTTCCCTCCTGGTGTTTGTCTCCCACTTTCCCTTCGTGCCGTTGGACTTCTGCTTGGTTTGTTCTGGATTTTTCACTCCGTTTATGCCTCTCCAGCTTTCTAGGTCAGTATTTTGCTTCTACCTTCTTGGTTGCGATATATGCTTCTGTCTGTCTCTTATTCCTGATGGACTCCTGTTCTCATGTACCTTATGTTTCTTTCAGTTTTATTTCTTTTTGGGCTTTCTACCTTTCTCACCATCCTGCCTTCATCATTTGCTCTTGTCTTGTGCTGTTCAGGCTCCATTTTGCTGTTTTTGTTTTCCTTACCATTAGCTATCTCTCAGTTCCAACTGGCTCCTAGCTACTGTAGGAAGCCACTCCTCTCTGTGTTCTATTGTTGTTCTCAGCAGCTTTGCTTCCTAGTTTTCTGTTCTTATATACTCCCTCTTTCTAGCAGTTTCATTTGTTTATACTGCCTCAGCCTACTTGACTTGCAGTGCTTCAGCAACTAGCACTAACCTCCCAATGGAACTGGTTGGCATGCATTCATAACTCAGTCTAAGCTTGTAGCATTTAGTTTCATCACTGTCCTAGTTGTCTTTCAATGTCTCAATCAGCATGGTTGTCAGGCTTTGTCATGACCCACTATTCCTGCATTCAGATAAAAGCAGCTTCAGCCTTACTTATGTTTCTTCCATGTACTCATGGCTGTCAGGCTTTGCCATGGCCTCCCACTGCTCCTGCGTTCAGATAAAAAGCAGCCATTCAGTCTTACATATGTTTCATTTCTTCCATATGCTTATGGCATCAGGCTTTTCCATGGCCTCCCTCTTTCTTGTAGTCTGATGCATGTTAGCCACAACCACAGCATGGCTCATGGCTTGCCCTGCAGCTGATGGTCTTACTCTGTACACATGAAGTCCACATCTTGAGGATGTGAACCTCGGGGCAGGGTCCTTCTCTTTCTGCCCTTCGGTGGAAATTTCCTTGCTATGGGAGGAGCCTTAGTCATACAGATGTATTCAGTGGTATCTCTTGATGTAGAATGTAAGACTTCAGGTGCCAAAGAGTGGGGCCCCTAATCCCAAAGGGGCCCCTTTAGCTGTGCAGACTAAGTTGTCAGCACCTTCAAAAGGTATTCTCCTTACAATTGCCTGAGGTTGACATGGTCTCCATGGCCTCCCCTTCCCTGCCCTTAAAATGTTTGGCTTCCTCTCTAGGCCTCCCTCATGGAGGCTAGGTGAGTTCCTTTCAGTGGTTGTTGCTCTCCTTCTCCCGACATGGTGGGTGGGCCTGCTCACTTTGGAGTCTCCCTTTGCTGCAGAGTTTGCTTGCAGCCCCCCATAGCATTACAATTAGAGGGATAGAGTGTGAGCCCTTCCTCTAAACATTTTTCCCTTGAACTGAGTCTCTAAATTGTGGTAGCTGAGTTGTCACTAAGTGTATCCCAAGCCTGGAGGGAAGGCGAACTAGGCCTTAGATCCACAGAAGCTTTCTCCTCATGGGGGGGGGTCCTCTCCTCTGTGCCAAAGGTCTTAAAAGCTAGGTAGTTCATATTGTAGTATATTTCCCTTAGTTTACCCAAATAGGTTTCCACTGTTGGATGGAGTTGGATGGTGGCTCTCCTTTTTGCTGTTCCCTCTCTCCTTTGGAAGTCATGCCCCTCTGCTTCAGTTTCAGTATATATCAACTTTGCTCATCTCAGTTTGTCTCTGTTTCCAGTCATCACTGGTTGCTGTTAATCTGTGCTCCTCAGCCTCTGTGGTCAATGCTTGCTGCTCAGTACTCATGGAACAGGGAGTGTGAATGGCCAAAGTTTATCAACAGCTGCACAAGTATAACTCAACACTAAGTTGCATAAATCCATTGAATTTGAAAGGCTATGCCTGCAGTGCAATGGGCTGGAGCAACTAACCTCGCTCCCTGCCTGAGCTATATAAAACAGTTCCTTCCAGCGTCACTCAGAAGCACTTTTTCTTTCCCCCACTATCCTTCCCTCCTTCTCCTGTGGCATGCCTCTCTCCTCGGGGCTCCCTCCTAAGGTGCCTTTAGCCTAAAGGAATCCTTTCTGTGGCATCTCTAGGGGTGGAGAGCCAACATTTCATAGCACACCATAAGAGAGATGTGAGAATGGAAAACAGAATTTTGGGATGTATGAGGGGATAAGCAGCAGAAGTCAGGAAGCAGTGCCCCCACTGTACATGTCATTGGTGAGACCTCAGAGTACTGCACAAGGCAAGGTATTGGAGTCCATACCCAAGGAAAGACTGTGAAAAAGTAGAGGGAGTGCAACACAAAGTAACCAAGAATGGTGATGATGCTAGTGGGCAAGTCATACTGTAAGAGGAAAGACTGCAAGACTTGGGAGATGTACAACCTCAAGAAGAGAAGTGATGGCATTATAGAAATGTACAAGTACCTGCATAGGATAAACAAAGTGGACACCAGGGAACTTTTTTCCTTGAGCTCAAATACAGGGTTTAAGGGGGAATCATCTAAATTTGCTGGGGGAGATTCAAAAAAGATGTATGCAGACACTTTATCACAGGAAATAGTGCTGGACATGTGGAACAGGCTCTCAGAAGAAGTGGTAAAGGCCAAATAGTTAAGCAGTTTCAAGCAGGGATGGGACAGGCATACGGGTTAAGTCACAAGAGAGTGGCAGAAACTAAGGGATGAGATGGCCACTCGGGCCCCTTGTGAAGTAATCAGGTAGGGTGGGTGGACTGGATAGGCCTGTAGGACTTTATCTGCTATCAATGTCTATGTATCTATGACATTCTGATTTCTTGTTATTAAAACTGCATGAGATATAAACATGGAATGCCCTATGGGAAAGAAAAAGCAGGAACATGGATGATTATTTAAAATATTTTAAAAAATCCAAATTGCATTTATTATAGTGGAGCAGTTCCTATATGCAGCTTCATCTGTGGAGTAAATGAATCTCTGCAAATGTGGAAACAAGGCAGAAAGCAATTGAAGCACATTTTCCTAACACACAGAGTATATGTGAATGAGAGAAAATGATGGTTAGCTTCAATATTATAAAAAAAGGTGCATAGACTCAGTAAGTAAAAGGGGAAAGGTCATCAAGAAATGGAGGGTAATTAGTACCAATGGCCATAGTCTGGGCAACAAGCTCTCTGAACTGGTGGCCTTGATGGAAGAGGGATGCCTGGATATCGTAGCAGTCACAGAAACATGGTACACAGAGAACCATGACTGGGATGTTAGCATACCAGGGTACACAACCTACAGGAGAGACCGGAAGGGGAGAAGAGGGGGAGGAGTAGCTCTCTATGTAAGGGAAGGGATAAAAGCAACTGAACAAATGCATAAACAGGGAGGAGAGGAAGCACTGTGGGTCACCTTAGAGACTTGAAATGGCACCACAATCCGCACAGGCGTTGTATACAGACCAACATATCAGGGGGAGGGAATGGACAATGATATGATAGAAGGCATCCTTAGGATGGCAGAGAAAGGGGAGATACTATTGATGGGGGACCTGAATATGCCAGATGTTAACTGGAGCACATTTGCTGCAGCCACATCCAAGAGCAAGGCCATTCTCGATGCCCTACAAGTAGCATGCCTCAGACAGCTAGTTTTGGAACCCACTCATGAGGGAGCAGTCTTAGACTGTGTACTCTCAAATGGGGATGGTGAGAGGATCTCAGATCTAGAAGTGGGTAGCCATCTGGGAACAAGTGACCACCATACAGTGTGGTTCATGATAAACTCAGCTACAGAGTCAAGCCATACAAAAGTGAGGGTTCTGGACTTCAGGAGGGCTGACTTTGGCAAGATGGGAGACTGCCTTAGAAAAGCACTAGCAAACAGGCTAGAAGGAGGGATGGAGCAACAATGGGGAAACATCAAAACTGCCATCACAGAGGCAACAAGCCTTTGTGTGAAGCAAATAAACAAATCAAAATGAAAGAAAAAGTCACTATGGTTCTCAAAAGAGGTGGTAGTGAAGGTTAGGGAGAAAAATATAGCATTTAGGAAGTATAAGGAAACACAGAAGGAGCAGGACAGAGAACTGTAATAGTTAAGGCAGAAGGAAGCAGGGAGGGTAGTCAGAATAGCAAAGGCCCAAACTGAGGAAAAGATAGCCAACTCGGTTAGGAAGGGGGATAAAACCTTTTATATGTACATCAGGGAGTGTAGAAAGACAAAGGGAGGGATAGTGAGGCTGAATAGAATGGATGGTGGGTGGGCAGAGAGGGACAGGGAAAAAGCAGGGATACTGAATGAATGCTTCTGTTCAGTATTCACTAAAGAGGAGGAGGGGGAGGTGCCTAATCCAATTAACAGAAGCACTCTGGATAGGGGGGTCGAACCCAGTCCTTTCACAGAAGAAAGGGTTCTGAAAGAACTCCTAAAACTGAAGGTGGACAAAGCAATGGGGCCTGATGGAATTCACCCCAGAATTCTAAAAGAATTAAGAAGAGAACTAGTAACACCTCTAACTACCCTTTTTAACAAATCATGGGAGGATGGTGTGGTATCTGAGGACTGGAGGAAGGCGGATGTGATACCCCTTCACAAAAGTGGGAGCAAGACAGAGGCAGGAAACTATAGACCTGTCAGTTTGACCTCTGTGGTAGGGAAAGTGATGGAATCACTTCTAAAGGAAAGAATTGTTGAGAACCTAGAGGTCAGTGGGGCACAGGACCCAAGGCAGCATGGGTTCACAGCGGGAAGGTCATGTCAGACAAATCTAATTGATTTCTTTGACTGGGTGACCAAAGTAGTAGACCAGAGAGGGGCTGTGGACATGGCCTACCTAGACTTTAGCAAGGCATTTGACACAGTCCCACACAAAAGATTAATAGTCAAATTAACCAGCCTGGGAGTGGGCCCCAGGGTGGTAGCCTGGGTAAAACATTGGCTGGGCAACAGGACACAGAAGATAATTGTAAATGGAGTCCACTCTGAAGACAGAGGGGTTACTAGTGGGGTACCGTAGGGTTCAGTACTGGGTCCATTCCTTTTTAATGTCTTTATAAGTGACATTGCAGAAGGACTGGAAGGAAAAGTATGCCTCTTTGCAGATGACACAAAGATTTGCAATAGGGTTGATACACAAGGAGGCGTGGAAAGGATGAGAAGGAACTTGGCAAGGTTGGAGGAATGGTCAGAAGTGTGGCAGCTTGGATTCAATGCAAAGAAGTGCAAAATAATGCACCTGGGAATCAAAAACCCAGGGGAAGATTACACAATGGGGGATAGGTAGTAACAACAACAAAAATGGAAAGGGACTTGGGGGTAATCATATCAGATGACCTTAAGGTAAACAAGCAATGTGAGAAGGCAGTAGGGAGGGCTGGGAGGATACTGGGATGTATAGGGAGAGGCATCACCAGCAGAAAGCAAGAAGTTGTTATTCCTCTGTACAAACAATTGGTGAGACCCCTTCTGGAGTACTGCGTCCAGTTCTGGAGACCCCATCTCCCCAAGGACATAGACAAGATGGAGGCAGTCCAGAGGAGGGCAACTAAAATGATGCAGGGTCTGCAAGAGAAACCATATGAGGAGAGACTAAAGGAGCTTAATATGTGTACACTTGAGGAAAGGAGGGAGGGGGGGACATGATAGAAACTTTAAAGTACCTCAGTGGAATCAACAAAGTCCAAGAGGGTAGCATCTTTCAGAAAAAGAGTTGTGCAAGAACAAGGGGATGCAATTTGAAGATAGAGGGGGGACAGCTCAGGGGCAATGTGAGGAAGTCTTGTTTTCACAGAGAGGATGGTGAACACATGGAACAGCCTTTCTGAGAAGGTTGTGGGAGTCTAAAACTGTGGGAGAATTCAAGAACACATGGGACAGACATAAGGCAATTTTTGTGGGGGTAGGAAGAAATAGGCTGTTGGTTAACTAGGATCTGCAGCTTATCCTGTAGGTAGGGAAATGGGCAGACTAGGTGGACCAAGGTGGGAGGTCCTTATCTGCTGTCAAAGTCTATGTTGCTATGTTTTCTAAGTTCTATGTTTCTAAGCAGTAAGGCATGACAGAGTGGGAATTATGCTGTGTTAATGTACCAAATGGTGGGTTGGAGTTCTGAGCCCGAAGGGCAAGGGGTGTCAACCACCAAGAGGTACACTAAGATAGCATCAACCACCCCATATAATTGTCTTATTCCACGTTTAAACTGCTTAGTAATGTTAGTTTTTTAGCAGTATAATAGTGTTGTAATTTGGAGCTGTATCTTTCACAGGTTGGCTTTAGGACATTAGAATAAATTAGGTATGCAACAGCAAAAAAAAAATTGCAGCTGCAAAGCTAGACTAGTTGGGTGCAGCTGAAAAACAATGATTAAGTTATAACTGCATGGTTATAATTTATCCTGTTGTTTTAAATACTGTATTAAATACTGTAAGTATTCCTGACTTTTAACTTCCTACACTTCCCATGTGATCTGTGAGGCTAAGCTGGAAGCCTGGGCTGTGTTTCCTGTACTTTCCATGTGATGCAAGTCAGACCTGGAAGTCTAGGTTGTTGATTAGATGTCATGCAACCTCACTCAGGTGCATTGCATTGCAGTTGATACGGTTCAAGCAGAGATTCTAAGCCCTGCTGTATTTCTTTCTGCATGCCAGAAAAGTAAGTGGATATTTTATTTAGCTTTTAAAGCACTGTTTGCAGACATTTTGCTGATGGTTTAGTGAAGCGTGTATACGTGTTTCTTATTATTATGTAGAACTGTAGTTTTAAAATATATTTTATGTTTTTTTGGGCACTTAAAATGTTTTTCTTGCATGAGCAGTGCTGTGGCTTTTGGGGTATGGATTTTTGAATAGAAAGCATTTTTTTTTCAAACTTGTAGGATGGATTTCAATGACAGTTTGTTGTTCTTGAGAAATGTTGCTGTGGGGGAAGGGTCCTTTTTTAATTTGCATGATTTTTTTAATGTTGCTGTATTGCTTGATTTGCATTGTGACCTTTTGACCTTGAGGATATGTAATTAGTAGATTGACCTTTTTGACTCCAACTGGCTGTGCTCTCGATCAATGCACCCTATCATGTCTTCTGAGCAGGGGGATATACTTTGTTAATGGGACACTGTCAACCCCCTTAGGCCTCAAACTGGCCTTAGATTAAAAAAGACACGTGCTACGACTGCTCATATTCACCACAGATTGCTGATATGGCTAGTAGTTTGGTTCTGATTCAATTTTTCCTTTTTGAAAGTAGAAAGCAGACTGCCCACTGTATCACTGTCACCACAAAAAAACATGTTTGTTCGCATTCTTTGATCATCTTCCACTGCATCTTTCCTGAACTTGGGAATGCCTGTAATACAATCTAGCCACGTGTGATGCTGTGAAAGGAGGGGACTATTGCATCATGAATGGTTGCATTGATTGAGGGTATTCTTAATATAGTGTATGGTAGAATGTTGCGATGCATGGAATTATGTGCCTGGAATATGCTTGTTCTGCTGCAGTAGTGACATCATTATGTTGTTCTGCTGTAGTAGTGATGTGACTATTGCAGCAGAACAACTTGGAACACTGCCACATACTTGATTTCCTCTATGCAATTAAGCTGGAAGTTGTTGTTTTTTAAACTTGGACTTGCAGAAACATCTGCAGCACACTGTGTCAGTAATTTGACTCTACCACCAACCCTCAAGTGCCCCCCCAACCACCATTCACTGAAACAAAGTGCAATGTCTGAAATAGGCATGTAGCCCATACACTATATAGAATAGCGGATGGGCAACTCTATGCACAACCAGTGTGTTGTGCCACCTCGGGGATCTGATTCGCTCTCGAGGTCACAGGGAATCAGAACCCCTCAGTGGCATAACACACTGGTTGTGCATATATGTTCAGGATATATGTAACAGAGTAGATTAAGGATCTGAAGCAAAACATGGTCAGGTATGATTGCATTGTTCTCATGCATTTTAGTTCCACTAAGGAAGGAAGCTGATCAAACAATCAACAACTTCAATGAGCTTCAGAGAAGGTAAGCAATCACAAAATGCTGGTTTTCAGTTAGAAATAATATGATGTACAAAGGGTTGAATGTATCCTTTGAGGCAGTACAATGTGATGGAATCCAACAAAGAGACAGAATTGACCAGATAACATATTATAAAACAAAGTAATATGCAAATTCTTAGGATAGGATTGATAAAGGTAGCAGTATTTTCACAGGTCATTATTAATATTAGGAATAGCAAACTATAGTGAATGATTAATGCAGAAAGCAAGAAATCTTTGGGGGATTAAGAGATTCAATACAGGAACTGGTGTAAGGGGTATTTATTAAAGAGCAGGTATGTATGCATCTATTCAGTGAGAAATTATTTGTTTTATTAGCTGTATTTTAATGTGTTAGTAATTGCTTTCTAGTTTTAAAACAATTGCTTTTTGCAATGAAACTAGAGGGTTTTCACTGTTACTTTCTAAACTGCTAGTAAAAACAACCAATAGAATTCTTGTATTTTGAGTTCAGAAATCCCAGCTACTAAGAACACCAATGTTTTTCAATGAGAAAATATAGATTCCTTTCTATATTTTAATGAAATATACCACATCTATCAATAACAGATTGCACCTGTTATATGTCTGTAATGTTAACAATTGGTGTGATATTGCTGTTAATAAAAGATAATTCCAAGTAAAATCTGGTTTGGAACAAAATGTCAGCTGCTAAAATTGAAACAAAAGTTCACAGATGATCACAAATCACATATTTACGCGAGCTCTATAATAAGTTGGTGCAAAAAAACATTTTGTTCTCTCAAATAATAGGCAAAAAGATTTTCATTTTTACATTGAAGTACACAGCCTGCCTTACCAGCAGGATTTTCTGACATCACACTACAGAGATTTCAGGTAATTATTTTTTTCTAGAAGTTGGTAAAATACACACAAAAGAGTGAAATTGGTGAGGAGAGAAATAAGCAAAACCAAAAAAATTATTATGGCATATAAAGGCAAAAACATTCCTGTGTTGAAATACATATCCTTACTAAGCACTTGGTTGGAGCCCGATTGTCAGTCAGATGAAAACTGCACACATGTGGCAGGTAAAGGTGTGCAACTCCATATCCTGTCAATTATTTGTGTATTTATTTGAAAAGTTTCAACAGGGAAGGCACACTGAGCTGCAACAGCTCATTTTCAGATGTGTCCGGGGTGGGGCTAGGGGATACAGAAAGATATAGAGTTACTGATAAATAAACATAACAATTAGAGTTATAGGCAGACAGGACATGCAGTCAAGTGTGGATTAGATAAAAATCCAGTTTAACATATACATTCACATAAGCTTAATATTCACATTTTCTGTACATAAACCCAAATCTCATATACAGGCCCAATATGCTACAAATACATTTCCAGGAATGCATTCACTAGGGTTAGCACAAAAAATCCCAAACAGTTTTAGCTATGCTTTAAGAAATTTAGGGTAGGAACTGAGGTCTTAGGCAGGCTAAGGGAAAGAGGAAGGGGGAAGAGAAGGTCAGACAAAAGGGCCTGTGCCCCTTTGGGCTGCAGGAACCCTGCAAGAGGAATATGCAGGGAGTAGAATAAGGAGATTGTACATCCAAGTGACCCTGCTCCCCCTCCGGATGCAAGGACCCCACAAGGAGTGAAGGCAGTACTTAAAGGCAACCCAAACTAGTGTTTTATTGGTTAGTTACAAGCCAAGTGAGAGGGGGAAGAGAGTTGAACAGAGAACAGGGAGGGAGGGTCAGGAGCAATTGCAGGAGGGGATATGTGTTGTCATAGGAGAAGGTGTAGTGAATGAGTGGACTGATCAGAGCAGATGTCTAAATGGTGGGAGTTCCAAATGTCAATGCACACAACCTTTGTGTGGGGTACTAGTTCAAAATTATTTTCCCAATTTACTGCAGTTTTCAGATATTTTGCCTGTGAACATGTTATGTCTGGTATGCTCTGGCTTCATGTGTGCAGAATAGGAAATTGGCATGCCTGTGAAGAAACTGCTGAATATAACAGTGTTTCTGAAGGTCATCAGTGTAATGTTTTCTAACCACGTTACACATACTGCTTAAGGCCTGTGACTTTTATAATTGGGCTCTTGCTATTTAAATTGTACTGACTTCTTGGTTTATAAAAATTAAATGTATTGACCAGCCTGCCGGCACAGCGGTAGTGCTACTGCTAATGACGCAGCCTATCTGGGTTCAGGAACATGCCCGAGGAGACAGAGGGCCGACCGAGTGAAGGATGCTTGAGCATCCATGGATCACTCGCCTTCTCCGGGGAAGGAGGGGGAATGAGGCTCGGTGTTTGACTGGCCTCTGGTGGAGGCTGGAGGTACAGCAAGGGCTAAGCTACACTGAGGGGGAGGAGGAATGACAGACATCAACAAATTCTGCCTTAATGTTATGGCGCACATCATGGCCCACCAGAACACCGCTAAAAACTGGCTCTCTGCATGCTGGGAAGATGGAGCGCCTGGCACAGATTCCCCAAATTCTCCCTGCTTGCCCCACTCAGTGTATCCTGACAAAACCAAGAAATGTTGTGGTGTACGGGCCCCACCTCATCCCCACCTGGGGGGAATAACCAAGGCTACATGGGGGATTACCCATGGGCTCCAGGTAAGAGGTGAGGGGGAAAGATGCCTTCATGACTCCCAGTGGAGCAGTGTGCAGGGGGCAAGGGGGGAGCACATATAGAAAATAAATAAAAAAAAATATTAGATGTATTGTGTGGTGTGATATCAATATCAGACTGTCTGTGCAGATAAAAACTACTTTTTCAATTTATGTTTTTTTAAATCTAGTGTCTAAGCCATTCAGCACTAGCACAATAAAATGATGCCTTATGGAGCAGTACTGTATTATGTATGCAATAACCTGTGACAGGCTAAGGAGTTATTGGAGATTAATCAATAAATGCGTTGTGAGGTATGAGGACACAGGCTGAGTGCCCTCATAGCACTCGGAGTGTTGATTAATCCCCAATAACCCTATACCCAGGAGTGGGTTATTGCACTTATAACATTGGGTCTGTTCAAAATGAGGACAAAACAACATAAAGTGCTTTTCTCCCTGTTTAAATACCAACAAAGGGACTGTATCCTGCCACCTGGAAAAGTAGTCCCTGACAAAGACGCCATATGTTACTGCTTTTATGCACATACAAATGTCAGAAATCCAGTGCTGACATGATTTTTTACATTTGTTGTGCATAAAATACTTTCTGCCACTGGCACAATCTGTACTCTGTGTGCCATACCCCCCCCCACCACATGCAGTGGGAAGCTGAAGATAGACACACACACACACACACACACACACACACACACACACACACACACACACACACACTCTCTGTCTCTCTCCCAACTCCTTGCTATGAAACTCGATTGACAGAGAGGGAGAGACAAAAAGAGAAAATTACACGCACACAGAGGACAGTGCAGGACCTGTAAATCTAACAGTTTGTCACTCTGTGTGTGTGTGCGTCTCTCTCTGAATTACACAGGCTGTCACTCTGCCTCTCTCTCTCTCTCTCTCTCTGGTACTTACTGGATCCCTCCTCTGTCTGGCTCTGTTGTATTGTGGCACAGCAATTTACCCACTTTACGGATTGAAGACAGCGCCCTCTCTCCCCTCGGAGTGGTGTGCTATGTAGAGGAACTGAGTTGTGAAAAAGACAGAGACACACACATAGAAAACATTGCATCAAGTCTAAAAGACACACTGTGTCGGTGTGTGTCTCTCTCTCCCTTCCATACTCTCAGTGTGAATGCAACACTCTCTCACTCTCTCTCTCTCTCTCTCTCTCTCTCTCTCTCTCTCTCTCTGGTGTTCACTGAAGAGAAACAATCGGTGCGTCCATACAGCACTTCGTTGGGGGGGGGGGGAGAGCAACTAATGGTATGACAGCAATTCAGGGACATGGATTAAGGGATCGCAATACAGATAGACAGAGACAGACAAAGGACAGTGGAGCAAGTCTGAATTATATACTGTGTTGCTCTCTCTCTCTCTCTCTCTCTGAATTGCTCTGTTTCTTTCCCTGTGGTGCTCTTCTGTACATGCACATTACCTGTGGCATGATGACAGGCAGCTGCCACTGTCTCTTTCATAGATACATAGAAATTGTCGGCAGATAAGGACTGCTAGTCCCATCTAGTCTGCCCGTAAGCCCTAAACTTGTATGCAGTCACTGACCCTAAGTGATCAATGGCTTTTCATCACTCCCTCCCCACCCAATGTTCCCTTCTGCCTGTCCCAGCCATATTTAAACCCCTCCACTGTGCTGGCCCCACCACCTCGTGTGGCAAACTGTTCCAAGCGTCCACCACCCTTTCTGTGTAGAAAAAATTCCTCACGTTACCTCTTAATCTACCCCCTTCCAATTTCATATTGTGTCCCCTTGTTCTGATATCTTTTCTACATTGGAAAATATCCCCCACCTGCACATTGTTTTTGCCCTTGAGGTACTTGAAAGTTTCTATTATGTCCCTCCTTTCACTCCCCTCCTCCAGTGAGTACGTATTGAGGACTCTTAGTCTTTCCTCTTATGTTTTGTGATGCAAGCCATGCACCATCTTTGTCACCCTTCTCTGGATAGCCTCCACCCTATCTATGTCCTTACGTGTGTGTGGTCTCCAGTACTGCAAGCAGTACTCGAGGTGAGGCCTTATCAGTGTTTTATACAATGGCATCAACACCTCCTTTCTCCTGCTAGCAATGCCTCTACCTATGCACCCCAGCATGCCATTGGCCCTCCCTTAATATTAAATCCATGTTCAAAATTAAACTTTTTTTCCCTTATCTAAATGAGATGGCAAATATATGTACTCCCTGGGGATCAAACCTGTGAGCTTTTGCTTATAAGGCAAGAACATATCCAGTATACCACCTAAGGTCCTCAAACCTGTGACCCTTTGTTTGTAGGGCGAGGACATACCCAGTGTACCACCTCAGGCCCTCAAACCTGAGACTCTTTGCTTGTAAAACAAGAACATATCCAGTGTACCACCCAAGGCCCTCAGTACCCATGTTATGAAGATTAGAAAATGGCTGAGGAATGAATTTCACCTCTCTACCTTGAAGTGCTGCACAGCACACTCTCCCGAATGCCCCTGTAGCTTTGTGCATCTCTCTGTCTACTCCCACTAACATTGGAACTGACACTTACAATTATTTTGCTGCAGGACAGGACAAACCACAGCCACCAACAGGAATGGTGGGGATAATTTTCTGCAGCAGAGGTTCACTTTGCTCCCTGTCAAGCACGCACTCTGTTCTTAACTTCCGTGTCTCTCTCACATGGACGGTGAATACAGGAGGGGATACTGTGGATTGTGGGGGGTGGGGGTTGGGCAGGACATTGCTCTCACAACTTGGGGACCTGTGACAATACCATTTAAGGATTTCAAGTGCTTGCTGAACCTGGGGAATTATACACAATGTTTGCAGCTCTGACTGCAATTCATTTGACTGTGCTGCAGCTCTCTCTTGCGCTGTAATACTGTCACCCACTTTGCTATATATTTCAATGGCTGCCTTTCGTACATCATTTCCCCACACAGAAAGAGTGCAGATCTGCCCAGGGATCTGTCTGCACTGCCCCTTCACAGCTAGGTCTGCATATATTGGGGATTAATCAACAGTTTCCTGATGCTCATGTACCAATCAAGTGACTGTATTTCAGTACCTCATGTTATAAAGTAGATTAGAAAATGGCTGAGGAATGAATTTCAAAATGCAATAGTAAATTTAAATAGTTAGTTAGTTATTGAATTATGTTCACCAAGTGATCAAGTAGGCCCACTCAGTGGTTTAATTGGGAATCTTTAGGTGTGGAACTCTCACATCTAGATTTGTAGGTGGTGGAACTGCCATTTTTAGGTGGTGGAACTCTCCTATAGTAGTCAATGGAGAAAGTTGATAGAGGTGGTGAAACTGTCATACAGTTTTTTAAGACATGGTTAAACTGAGTTCCTGTAGGCACCTGCCCGATTTATCCCCTCTGCCCACTGATACTAAGGGTCCCTTTTTCAGGGGCAACCAAGATTTCGTTACATAGAGGCATATCAGCACAGATGTAATACATTCAGACAACAAAGAATTACAATGGGTTATACACATTCATGACTCAGTAGCAAAGTTACATACATTCTGTGTTGATTAGATAAGTACAGCAGTGGTCTGGCAGATCAAATCTTCATTGTGGAGACAAGTAACTAATGGTGTGCTCCAATAATCAGTGATGAAACTATTTCTGTTCATTGTATTTTATCAGCAAACTTGAGGAAGAGATGGGAGGCTAGATAGCCTACTTTGCAGATGACACCAATACAGTACATCCTGCATAGTAAATATAGAAGAGCGACATTCTAGTATATAAATGGACTTGGATATAGTAGGAAAATGGACAGAGAGAAACGGGGAGTGCAGTTCAGGTGGGTATGTTTAAATTATACATGTAGGGAAGGAATAAGGCTTGTTTGAGCTGATGGGGTATCCTCTGGGTAACCTCAAAAGCATAAAGATTTTTCACAAACTGTGCATGAATTGAGGCTGATCAAGGCTAAAGTTCAAGTCATTAAAATCCAAAGGAATCAATCACATTATACAAGATCTTAATCTCTTTAGGTTTCCATTTATTGCATATTCTGTTTTCTCAGCCACATTATACACATTAGTAATATCTTTAGCTTTCCATGTATTTTACATTCTGTTTTCTTAAAGGGGACCACAACCATGAGCCTGATGTTTCACCCCATATTAGGGCTTTATCAGGGAGTTAATGGTCTGCATTAGGTATATTGCATGTTCTTGTTCAGTACATTCTGTTTCACAACATCCATTTCAGTATTCGCTATTGCATTCATTCTATGCTTTAGTGCTGCTGCCAGGGCACTATTCTTATAAAGCTAGTCATTGGGCCTCGGTGTGCTCCCCGTGGTGTATCATAGCACTGTGATGCACCGTGGGGAGCACATTGACTGGAGTAGCTGGTACAAATTTAATTAGAGAAGAGGAGGTTGCAGAGGACACAACAGCATGTTCAAGATGCTAAAGGACGCATATAAGGTACTGTAAACACCAGCAGGTTATCCATGGCTTCACAGGAAAAGAGAGTTAAGGGTCACAGTCTTGAAGTAACATAGGCAAGGCTAGGAGTGGAAACAAGGAATTAATACATCACCTAGAGAGTAATAGGAAAGTAAGAGAAATTGCCAAGGATGCAGTCAAGGCATATGCAGCAATACTCTTCCAACATAAAATGGTTAAGAGTCTGGAATACAGCATTACTGGATACAACTTCTAGCATAGCAGGGGGACTGGCAAGCTAGACCTTTGGTCTCATTCTGTCTCATTATGTTCCCATGTTTGCTTCAGTGAGAACATGCACAGCTGTTGACGGTTGAGGGCTAATTAGTCAAGTATGATGCAGTTTATCCGTGAACATCTTATTTATAGCTAGATTAATCTACAAACAGACACAGTTTATTTGTTGATCAAATACCTGAAAAGGGAGTCAAGAGACTGCTGACCCACTTTTGTTCACATATCATGGCAAGAGGAGTATAAAGCGACAAGCAAATATTCAGTAGAGAAAGAAATACTCTGCATTTCTGTCATTATGATGACTTCTTTCTCTGCCTTGATGTTAAATGAAAACTGCTGAAACATAGAAACATAGAATTTGATGGCAGATAAGGACCTCTTGGCCCACCTAGTCTGCCCATTTTCCTACCTAACAGATAAGCTGCAGATCCTAGTTAACCAACAGCTTACTTCCTCTCACCCCCCACTAGGACTGCCTTGTGTCTGTCCCATGCATTCTTGAATTCCCCCACTGTTCTTGACTCCACGACCTCATCAGGGAGGCTGTTCCATGCATCCACAGCCCTCTCTGTGAATAAATACTTCCTCACATTACCTCTGAGCCATCCCCCCTCTATCTTCAAATTGTGCCCCCTTGTTCTTGCACATCTCTTTTTCTGAAAGATGCCACCCTCTTGGACTTTGCTGATTCCCTTGAGGTACTTAAATGTTTCTATCATGTCCCCTCTCTCCCTCCTTTCCTCAAGGGTATACATATTAAGCTCCTTTAGTCTTTCTTCGTATGTCTTCTGGAGCAGACCCTGCACCATTTTGGTTTCCCTCCTCTGGACAGCCTCCACTCTGTCTATGTCTTTGCGGAGATGGGGTCTCCAGAACTGCACACAGTACTCCAGATGGGATCTCACCAACTGTCTGTACAGAGGGATAACAACTTCCTGTTTTCTACTATTGATGCCTCTCCCTATGCATCCCAATATCCCCCCAGCCTTCCTTACTGCCTTCTCACATTGCTTGCCCACCTTAAGATCATCTGATATAATTACCCCCAGGTCACTTTCCATTTTTACTGTTGTCAGTATCTCACCCCCCATTGTGTAATCTTCCCCTGGGTTTTTGTTTCCCAGGTACATTACCTTGCAATTCTTTGCATTGAATCTGAGCTGCCATACATTTGACCATTCCTCCAACCTTGCCAAGTCCCTTCTCATCCTTTCCACTCCACCTTGTGTATCAACCCTGTTGCAGAACTTTGTGTTGTCTGCAAAGAGACATACTTTTCCTTCCAGTTCCTCTGCAATGTCACTTATAAAGACATTAAAAAGGACCGGTCCCAGTACTGAACCCTGTGGTACCCCACTAGTAGCCCTCCTTTCTTCACTGTGGACTCCATTTACTACTACCCTTTGCGTCCTGTTGTCTAGCCAATTTTTTATCCAGGCTACCACCTTGGGACCCACTCCAATGCTGACTAACTTGTGTATTAATCTTTTGTGTGGGACTATATCAAATGCCTTGCTAAAATCTATGTAGGCCATGTCCACAGCCCCTCCCTGGTCTACTACTTTGGTCACCCAGTCAAAGAAATCTATTAGATTCGTCTGACATGACCTTCCTATCATGAATCCATGCTGCCTCAGGTCCTGTGCCCCACTGGCCTCTAGGTACTCAACAATTCTTTCCTTCAGAAGTGATTCCATCATTTTCCCTACCACTGAGGTCAAACTAACTGGTCTGTAGTTTCCTGCCTCTGTCCTGCTCCCACTTTTGTGAACAGGAATCACATCTGCCCTCCTCCAGTCCTCAGGTACCACCCCATCCTCCCATGATTTGTTAAAGAGAGTAGTCAGCAGTGTCACTAGTTCTACCCTTAGTTCTTTTAGAATTCTTGGGTGAATCCCATCAGGCCCCATTGCTTTGTCCACCTTCAATTTTATTAGTTCTTTCAGAACCCTTTCTTCTGTAAATGGACTGGTATCAACCCCCGTCTTCAGAGTGTTTCTCTTGTTTGGTTTAGGTACCTCCCCCTCCTCTTCCTTTGTGAATACTGAGCAGAAATATTCGTTCAGTATCCCTGCTTTTTCACTGTCACCCTCTACACACATTTCCTCCCCTTTATTAAGCCTCAGTATCCCTCCTTTAGTCTTTCTTCACTCCCTACTGTAAATCTCTTGAAAATGTAAATTTCCTTAAATAAAATTATAAAATGATCGAAGGAAAACTGCAGAATGCTTACCCACAAATGTAGATTGCTGGGTCATTTTAGGAGACTTTGGTCTCCAGGATTCCAAAATGAAATAGATGGTAAAGTTCCACTAGAAGTCTATGCACTGTTACAGCTGTATTTGGGTTCAAAATGAATTCAATGTTTAAACTCAGTGCCACAACAAGGCAACTCTAAGAGCTGAGACTAAACTATACCTCTTTCAGAAATGTTGTTAACAATAAATGCTGAACAAAAAAATTAAAAAGGAGCTTCAGATATGATTATGCCAGTATGCCAGTGGGAGACTTAAGTTGTGGGCTCCTCCTAGAAATTTTAAAGGCTGCAGGGCCTCATGGTACTTAAGAGACAATAAAAGAAGCCAGCCTCCAAGGAAATGCTTTCCAAGGTACTGCAAAAACTCTGACAGAAAATTATGGGAATAGAACAAGAAATGGTTCAGAGTAAGACAGGAAATTGATTCCGTTTTTGAGAAATATGAGGACTTCAATGCAGATAAGCGAAAAGAGACATACTAAGAGGAGTGCAGGGGATGAATCCAGCAAATAGTGTTTCAAGTACCCAGATAGTTAGTTGCCTTATAATTATCCCAGCTCCTAAATCATACATCAAAGCAAAAAGGCATGACAGGGTGCACATTATTGTGGAATAATAACCTGCATCAAAAAGTGAGGCACGAGATGCAGCCAAGTGCCTTACACCCCCAAGAATTTCCATTATCCCACTAAGACAAACATGCTTGAGTGCCTTGTTGCAATAATGAAATAGTTTCCCTGATTTTTTATTTTTAAAAATGATTAATAGAAGTTAAATATTTCTTATTTGTGGTATCATACCAGAATAAGAAGACCATGTGATCATAATTAATCAATTGCATTTCTTGATTTATCTTACACATAAAGGGCCCTATGACAGGTCTCGGTATGCACCAGAAATTGTGCATACCAAGCTGTTCAACTGTGCATCATGTCTTGGCCTCAGCCAGATATGTGGGCCAGGGTTCACTATCCTATGTAGCCAAATGTGCTGTCATGTAGTTCCACATAAGAGGGGCAGGGCCAGCCAGGCACACCAGAGCAAGACTGTGGGCTTCGATTCAGAAGCCTAATATGCTTCCACAGTAGATCTCCTAATCCACCGGACCAGGGGTTCATTAGATAAAGCAGTCTGCAGAAGAACTGCTGTGTCCACATATCCTGCAGAGGATTTTAATATGTTTAGGGCAACTGTACTCCAAAGTCTGCATCCTCAACCCAGCACTATGTGCAAGAGGGGAGCTGGAGTCCATGGCTGCAGGGCATGTCCAGTCCTCCTGATGCCCATGAGGGGAGGTTGTGCACTTGTTACAACAGACATTTCGCCTGGTAACAAACAACCCAGTGACACTGACCTGAGGGAGCACAAATGACATTGTGTATTCTGGGTTCTGCCTTCTGTTGCTGGTAGGCTCAATCCCTGCCTCTGACCCAAATGGCCATGCAATTGGGCATGTACAGACACATTTGGGCCCAATCAGAGACATGCAGTGGGAGTGGGCTATTTGTAAATTCACGCGTGTCCATTGGAGACCTGGGATGAGCATATCCTTGTCCTACACTATACATGTCATTGTGCATAGGGTCACAGAATGTTACTGCACAGGGCCTTTAACAGTTAACTATGACCAGGAGATACAGTACTACACATTACAACACTTCCTTTTCCATGGCAATGCTTCTCACACACTGAACTGCTTCCTCACAGTTTATATACAGTATGTGTGTGTATATATATATATATATATATATATATATATATATATACACATACATATATATTCTTTGCAAAAAAATCTCTATTAATCCATCAGTTAGGGTTAAAGCAACAAAAGTAGGGAAATGAGGTGATAGGGTTCCCAACCCTAACATCCCACCCCCACCCTGCAGGCAGCCAGCCAGGTGTGGGGTGTGCCTCAGGGTTCTTCAGCCTAACTCTCATCCCATTCTTATACACTGTACACATCTCAGCTTCTTAACTGATGGAAGGTGGTGAGTGTTAGGCTGGAGAACCCCAAGGTACACTCTATGCCTGGTTTGCTGCCTGCAGGTTGGGGGTGGTGTATTAGGGTTGGGAACCCTAACACCACATTTCTCCACTCTTATCACTTTAACCCTAACTGATGCAATAACAGAGTTTTTTTTGAAAGAATTTCCTTACTTTTTGAGATAGTATAATCATATTCTCATTTGCCTTTGGAAATGCATTGCCCTCCAGGCACTGCATTTTCATCCCTCCATAGATGCATACGTGTATGTTGGTGTGGAAGCATTTCAGCCAAAACATCAACAAATCTGTCAGAACAGCCATGCTATTACCCCACCTCATGAACGCTGTGCTGAGTATGTTCAAATTCCCGCCAAAGAATCATTCCACGCCACCGCAACGTCATTCCGTGCCACAGGTGAAAAAATAAGGTTTTGGCCAGAATTTGAGAAATGACAGAAATCATGTTCATGAGGTGATGTTAAAAAATGGCTATGTTGAAAAGTTGGGGTGAAAATGCAGTATTTAAAATTCCAGAAGTGACAAGCAAGCATAGTTAAGTGTAACTGCATGTGCATAATTTTGCCATTTTCACATATTTTGACACTGAATTTGCAACAGTCTTTGTATGACCCCACCTCTTGAACAAAGGCAGTGAACATTTTCAAATCATGTCTGAAAGGTGATTTCACCAAGCAATCACAAAATCACCTTTCGGGACAGATTTGCAAAATATCAGTGACATTGTCCATGAGGTGGGCCCCCCAAAAAAGTTTGAAAATTTGGTATCAAAATATTAAAAAATTGCCAAGTTATGCATCAAAGTTGAAATATACTAAACCACATTTTCCTTAGTTTCTCATATTGCAGTTGCTGGTTCCAGCAGCAAGATGTGTCTTCAATCGGAGAGTGGATCTCAAACCTGGGACTTGTTCAGGTGAGTGAGGGTGTGTGGGGGGTGTACTGGTGTGTGTGGAGTGGTGGGTGCTGAGTGGGAGGTGGGAGTGGGGGGGTCAGATCGGTGAGGGATTGTTTTATGTTTTGAAAAAAACATTGAGGGCGGTTTTCTTTATTTCAGATACTGAGACAGCATGAGCGAGTGAAGGGTACCACTAGACACCAAGGAAACAGAGGAAAAAAATGAGGACAGCAATTGGGGGGTGGGTGGGTGCCACTAGATATGAGGGAAACAGGGTAACAAAACAGGGACAGGAATCAGAGGGTGGGAGTTCCACTAGACACCAGGTAAGCACGAAAATAAAATGGGGGACAGCGATCAGATGGTGGGGGTTTACCACTAGATACCAGGTAAACAGGGTAGCAAAACAGTGACAGCAATCGGAGGGTGGGGGTGCCACTAGACACTTGGGAAATGGAAAAGGAAATGGGGACAGCACTTGGAGGGTGGGGTGCCACTAGAAACCAGGGAAATGGGGAACAAAACAGGGACAGCAATCAGAGGGAGGGGTGCCACTAGAAACCAGGGAAATGGGAAACAAAACAGGGACAGCAATCAGAGGGATGGGTGCCACTAGACACCAGGGAAGCATTTATAAATATGGGGATGGAGTCTAGAGGGCAGGTGGTGCCACTAGACACCAGGGAATATGATGCAGAAAAGGGATAAGGATTTTCCTGTCATGAAAAAGGATATTTTTTCGTGAATCATGATACGAAAAAGATTCTTTTTCATATCACGAGGTTATGAAAAAAAATGTGAAATATAACCAAAAACACTTTTTCAGATAATTGTTACAACATTTAAGTGCAACATCCACCTAACAGAGTCCCAATGAGCCAGATAGATGTGTTGGTATCTCTCCAGGATGTCATTTTTTGTGGCTTTTAGACATTTATTTAAAAAAAAACAGAAACAAAGTGGTGGTAAACGAAAAAGGAATATCCCAATATGAAACAGGATTCCTTTTTCATTTCACACAGCTAACTTGAGTGGGAGGCGGCAGTGGGGAGGGCAGAAGTCCTTACTGAGCATGCTCATCAGCCAACTGACCAAAATTAAAAAATGTAAATAACTTTGGAACGGATTATTATTTTTCTCACCAAAGTAGCAAACAACATATCAGTGGGCTAGTTTCTTCGTGCCCTCAAAATTTCAGAGCACAGTTCCAAACCATCTGGGCTATAGGCAAGTTCAAAAGAAAAACCCAGCCAAGTAAATGAGCGAAAAGTCAATTTTTCACCTCTCCGGAACTCGGAAACCATGTGTCCGACTGAAACATAACTTGCCACATCCAGAGACCTACCCTGGGTGACAGAGCATGCAAGTTTTCATGCAAATCCAGTGAATGGTTGCAAAGTTATTAAAGTGCAAAATTTGGGATTTAACATTGACGTGCCTACTCATCCCTAACTTTAGAGGCATGACAGCGCCCCTATAATATATAAATGCTTTGCAAAAACTTTGTTAGTGTACTAGTTAGGCTTAATCTGACAAAAGTAAGGTAAATATATATAGATATCTCCTTTGCAAAAAACTTCATTAATGCACTAGTAAGGGTTAAGCTGACAAAAGTAGGGAAATGTGGCATAAGGATTTCCAACCCTAACACCCTACTCCCACCCCCCTGGCAGCATCAGGAAAAAACATTATGGTTTCACCTCTCCTGCATCTTTACAAATTGGGTGTGTGGTGTGCCTTGGGGTTGTCAACCCTAATGGGCATCCCATTAAATCATTAAAGAAGTTAAGATGTGTAGAGTATATGAGAATGGGGTGAGCATTAGGGCTGACAACCCCAAGGCACACCACATGCCTGATTTGCAAAGATGCAGGATAGGTGAAACTGCAGTGGTTTTTCCTGTTGCTGCCTGGAGAAAGGGGTGTTAGGGTTGGAAACTCTAATGCCACATTTCCCTACTTTTGCTGGTTTAACCATAACTTGTGCATTAGCAATGTTTTTTTGCAAAATATTTCCTTTCTTTTTAAGATAGTGGAATCATATCCTCATTCATGCAGGTCTCTTTGGGACCTGATGCCCTGCACAAAGGGAACACTCCATCTGTCTACAGAAGTGTAGGGCCCTTGCAGGCTCTGCACTTCAGTGAAGCAACGGATGTGAAGAATTCATGGGGCTGTCTAGTAGACTGCAGAAGTGCAGGGCCCTGTGCTCCTTGCACTTACTTATGGTTGCAGAGTCAGATACACAGGGCAAAAAGTGTATCTGTCAGCCAATGAACAGGGCCCTCTGCTACCCAGAGGTACAGAGGTCCAGGGCCATATGCCAAGAGGACAGTTGCCTTTACTATATGGTACCCAGACCTGTGCAGACAACCCAGTACTTTTCATTCCCTGGCTGTGGGGGTGTTGCACAACAGCACCAACATCTCCACCCTCACCCCATCCAGTTGGGTCACTGAGCTCACCCCCGAATTGAGCTCACCAACATGGGATCAAAAAGCATACTCATTTGGGCCAAGAGTGGTACTGCACACAAAATTTGTTACCTGGTATATATATATATTTTTTTTTTTCCAATTTTGACCCCAAATTTTTAACATCCTCTTTTTTTTTAAGTTTTTGTTTTAATTTGACAAGCTTAATCCCCGGGAGGCATGGCATGCAATAACATGGAGTGCTGAAGTGCTGACATCTGTCATGCCTCCCCAACAGCACAGCTCAGATTGCTGCTCCCCCTGGCCTATGCCAGAGATCAATCAAGTGCCGATCTCTCACCCATCCTGTTCCTGTGGGACAAGAGCAGTCCATGGGATACTCATTCCTTCTCCCCCTTGGCCAGCTCTCCAATTCCCCAGGTCTGTTCCCGAACCTGGGGTATTGGCATTACAAGTGGAAGCCCTACCGCTTAGCTAGTGGGCTGGCCAAGATACTTGTTTTATGATTTGCCTTATAAACACGTCATGAACCATTTATAGTATACTGGTTGAAATGTCATTTCGCACCAGTGTGTGAAAACACATCTTATCCAGGACTTAAAAAATGACACATCATATTTATGAAGTGGTGTGGAAAAATGTTTATGTTGAAAGGTTGGACTCAAAATTATGCGTGAATGTTGAAATACTGCAATGTTCACTCATAACTTCGGCATTTTACCATATTTGTACTTCAAATTGTCAGCATAGCCCTCTTATTACCCCACTTCATGAACCTGGTAGAGAACATTTTCAAATCCGCACCAAAATTTCATTCAGCGCCACAGTTGAGTAAACACATTTTGGCCAGGATTTGAAAAATGACAGCTGTCATGTTCATGAGGTGGTATACATAAAATGGCTATATTGAAAATTTGGGGTCAACATATTTAAAATTACCAAAGTTATGAGCGAGCATAGTAAAATTTCAAAGTATGTGTATAACTGTGCCACTTTTACATATTTTGATCCTAAATTTTCAGCATAGCCTTCTTATGACCCCTCCTCATGAACAAGGGTGACTGCCATTGTTCATGAGGTGGGGTCCCAAAAAGGCCATGTTGAAAATTTGGGGTTAAAATATGCAAAAATGACAAAATTATGCATCACAGTTTAAAACTCTATTGAAATACATTGAACCGCACTTACCTTTCAATTACTGCAGTCAATTACTCCATCAGCAAGATGTGTCTGATCAGAGAGTGAATCTTGGCTCTGGTGAGTGAGGGTGCGGGGGTGTACTGGGGGTGTAGGGTAGCGGGTGCTGTGTTGGAGGTGGGGGGTGGGGTCAGATCGGTGATGGACCTTTTTCATTTTTGCAGGTTTAAAAAAAACATTGAGGGATGGTTTTCTTTATTTCAGATAGATGGTGATTGGAGGGTGGGGTATGCCACTAGCCACCAAGGAAAGACAAAAACATTATGGGGATGGTGACTGGAGGGTGGAGGTGCCACTAGACACCAGGCAAAGGCAAAAACATTATGAGGACAGTGACTGGACAGTGGAGGTGCCATTAGACAGCACAGAAAGAAAAACATTATGGAGCCAGCGATCGGAGGGTGGGGGCTGCCACTAGACACCAGGGAAATACAAACATTATGGGATGGTGATCGGAGGGTGGAGGGGTGCCACTAGGCACCATGGACAGTCAAGTACATTATGAGGATGGTGATCAGGGGGTGGAGGGTGCCACTAGACACCAGGAAAAGACACATACAGTATGGAGATGGCATTTGGAGGATGAGGGTGCCACTAGACACCAGAGAATGTCAAATACATTGTGGGGATGGCAATCAGAAGGTGATGGGTGCCACTAGATACCAAGGAAAGATAAATTATGGGGATGGCAGTCAGAAGGTTGGGGGTACCACTAGACACCAGGAAAAGACAAATATATTATGGGGATGGCAATCGGAGGGTGGTGGGTGCTACTAGACACCAGGGATACAGTAAATAAATATGTAGATGGTGATTGGAGGGTGCCACTAGACACCAGGGCAACACATTACACACATAAAGGGATGGCAATGGGAAGACACCACTAGACACCAGGGAAATGGCAGCTGACTGCAGTCGCTGCAGCGTGCAGCACAAGTTCCAGCTCTGGATGCAGAAGTCAAGAAAGTCCCGCTACTCTCATACTGAGAACGAAGATGAATGGCTCCTCTCACTAAGCTGGACATCCTGGATTTTTGATGCCCAAAAAACATATTTCTGCCAACTTAAAAAGACAAACACCAGAATCTAGCCAAATGAGTCCTGTTTAGCTAGCTTCAGGTGTTGTGTTTTAAAGACTTTATTTTTATGTACTTTAAATGTTTGTAAGTTAAACAGTAAAAAGAAAATGGTGGCTATATGAAAAAGGATCTTTTTCCTCATGAAAAAGGATTGGCTTCATATGAAAAAGAATCATTTTTCATATGGCCAGATTATTTTTTCATTTCAATCAAACATCTATCCTGAAGTGACCATTGAGCATGCTCAGAACCAATATTTCAAATCCTTGTATTCCTGGAAGAGATTATTATTTGTTCAACAAACCAGCAAAAGACATTACTCTGGGCCAAGCCCTTTCTACCCAGGAACTTTCAGACCAAAATTCCAAACAGTTTGGGTGCTAGGGGCCGACAAACAACCAGCAAAAATCCCCAATTTTTACACATTTTGCACTGTCCGGATCTCAAAATCCACACATCTAATTGAAATGAAACTTGACATATCAAGAGTCCTTGGTTTTCTGTCAGTGCATGCAAAATGTTGTGCAAGATTTTGAATGGCTCCGAAATCATTAAAGTGCAAAAATTGGTGTTTAACATTAAACAGTCTAGGGACCAGTTCTCAGTTCCAATATTATAAGCTGCAAATTGAGGCTCAAAGTGTGTCCTGTTGTGCAGAATCATAAAATTGCTGTGCTACTGTAAGAACATTAGATTTTTGCAGGGGACAGAACCCTATCCCCCATGCAAACCTTGGAATGGAAATTATGCATGCCATCTGTTACTGTCCCCAGACTAGGTCTGGACACAACAAAGGTGCAAAATATGTCTTTGCGTGGCACAGCACCATGCACAAATATGCAAGAGCCTGTGCAACACTTGAAATGCCCCTCACCCTGCTTGTCTGGCCCATACCTTTATCCTGGTTGTGGGCCAATGGCCATGTTCATGAAGCCATCCTTTACAGACATCCCTTGTAGTCCAGTGGGCTTCCAATCCATATCCCAGACAACATCAGCCCTTGGCAGTCCAGTGGATCCTCCTTCCTGAGCCTTGTTCTCCCACTGCATCTTCTCTTGGTTCTGGTCTCATGTTCCTCAATGTCCTTGCACAGCAGGTGCTGTTTCAACACAAGAAACATGAAAAGCTGCTCTCGGTATGGCAGAACACTAGTAAAAACACATTCAGACAATGTACCACCAGTATAAAGTGGAGTCAAGTAAAAGATACTAGACTTCCAAACAAGTATACTTCATTTCAAAAATTAGAATAAAAGCAACTTACAGATTTTCAAGTGGCAGCATGCACCCCAAACCTCCTTCTCTGAAGTTTTGCACCAAAAATAATGCTTTTTCAAAAAGTTGCTTTTATTCTGTTTTTTTTTGTATTAAAGTTTACTTGTTTGAAACTCTAGTATTTTTTATGGCTTCATGGTGATGTCACCAAGCTAACATATTGCTATGATTAGGGGAGAGGAAAGGGACTCTGGAAGCATGTGATCGTATATCTAGAGGGTCTCCATCCACTGAATGCTTGGGCTGGACATGAATCACAACTCTCTGCCTTACCTTTGTAGTGCTGTTCCTTGCTGTTCTATTGTGTACCTCTCCCTCACTCATCCTCCACCCCACTACTGCAGTAGCCACACTATTTTCTTGCTCCTGACTTGAACTCCTGAGCCTACAAATGGTCACTGTCAGGGTTTTCACCTTTGCCTGTGTGTGTACTTTACTTCTGCCTGTTGGCATTTTGCATTCTTTGGTTTTCTATCTTTCTCATGCATGCTTGTGTGTGTGTGTGTGTGTGTGTGTGTGTGTGTGTCTGTAAATCCTCTCTGCTTCTAACTTAACCCTTTCAGGACTGATCTAATAGTGGCATTCTATTCAGTTTTTTTCTTGCAAAGGTAGCTGCTAAGACAATGTGAGGTAGGCTGCATGCACTAAATCAGGCTCCTTGTACATATGTGATTACAGGGGATTTTTGTTAATTTGTACCTCATTTATATTCAATTATGAAATGGGTCTTAAGAATCCCAGCACCTGGCTGTTATCCCACCACAATAGCCTGGGTGAAAGTAGCTCCTAGAAAACAGACTCTGCACCTAGAAATAGCCCAATGCTCAACTGGCCACAGCTTATCCCTGCACACATACCTCAAGCAGCAACTCTGATGTGCCATCAGATGCATTCTCTGGTTTGCGCTCACAATAGCTCTCTGGTAGTGGTTTTTTTTTTAAATCTGTTACCCGCAAGTGCTACTCCCTTCATTTCGACACATTCTCCTCCTCTCACAACAACTCTCCTTTCCCTTTTTGTGTTTGCTTGCACGCATGTGCAAGAAACATAGTGCCATCATCTGAGTTTTCGGAGGTGTGGCAGCCCTCTTCCAATTCAGGCAGTGTGTTTGCAGGCACGGCCGCAGTTCTCCAATGCCTCCAAAATGCAGTGGAGTACAGTTGAAAGGGGGAGTTACGCTTCAGTGAGCAGCGATAAGATATCGCCTGCCCGCGCGCCCCGCCCACACACACACACACACACACACACACGCATGGCTACTGCATGCTGCCCCCACGCACACTATATAGCCAGGTGCCCAATCCCCATCGGGCTGTGCTGCGCCCTCAAAAGTTTCCACATGCCACACTGGTGCCCACCCCAGCATGGCAATCATCGTGATAGCCGACGGGTGACCAATCCCCCATCGCCCACTGCCCCCCAGAGTACAGGGTGCCACGCCATACAACGGGTGGCCAATCCCTGGCTCCATGCCCCAACCAGCCATTCTTGTGCCACGCTGAGAGCCCACCCCAGCATGGCAAACGTCCCGCGAGTCATTTTAAAAACAACAACCTGCAAATAAAAACTGTCCTCGGCGCTTCTCCTGCCCCTCCCACAACCCGCACTCCACCCACTGTGCACTTGCCTCCCCACACCTCCCACCCCATACTTACCTCCGACTTCGGCGCGACGATCTTCGGTGGACCGGGAACACGTCTGCACTCTTCAAAGCCGACCGCGAACTGAGGAAATGCCGGTAAGCTGTATAATGGGATAGATAGGGTTTTTTCAACTTTGCTGCATATCTGAGGCATTTTTTGGAATTTTTGCACCAAATTTTCAACATGGGGTTTTTGGGACCCCTTCTCATGAATGCTGTCACTGTCATGGCATTATTCGGGCCTGAAGGGTGATTTTGCAGTCACTGCACGAAATCACCTTTCGGGACCGATTTAATGAAATGACACTGCCAGTGTTCATAAGGCGGGCTGTCAAGAAGCCTATTTTGAAAATTTGGTGGAAAAATTCCAAAAAATGACTGTTTTACGAGCGTGCGTTGCACAGTTCCTACGCACACTAGGTAAGTTCACGAATTTTCAATATTTTCACTCCAGATTTTCAACATTGCCATTTTACCACACCTCCTTATGAGCAGTATAGCTGTCATTTTTCACATCTTGCCCAAAATGTGTTTCTACCATGTAAGCTTTATTAGCACAGTCGAGTGTGAAATCAATGTATGGGACACATTAAGAAAATCACAGTGACACTGTACATGAGCAGAGGTCTTAAATGGCTATGTTAAAATTTGTGAAAAAATCCCTAAAAATGACTGTTTTACGAGTGTGCGTTGCGCAGTTCCTACGCACGCTCATAAGTTTGTGAATTTTCAATATTTTCAATCCAGATTTTCAACATTGTCATTTTATTACACTTCCTTATGAGCAGTACAGCTGTCATTTGTCACATCTTGTCCAAAACATGTTTCTGCCCATGTAGCGCACAATGGCGCAGTTGGTGTGCGAAAGCAATGTATGGGACACAGTAAGAAAATCACAGTGATGCTGTTCATGAGTAGAGGTCTTAAAATGGCTATGTTGAAAATTTGCGGAAAAATTCTAAAATGATTGTTTGAGCTGGCAAGCAGCAGTTCCTACGCACGCCGTAAGTTTCCTCGAATTTCAATATTTTACCCAGATTTTCAACATTGCCATTTTATTACATCTTCCTTATGAACAGTACAGCTGCCATTTTCACATGTCACCCAAAGTGTTTTCGCACATGTAGCGCACAATGGTGCAGTCGGTGTGTGAAAGCAATGTTTGGGACAGATTTAAAAATCACAGTTACACTGTTCATGAGCAGAGGTCTTAAAATGGCTACGCTGAAAATTTGGTGACAAAAGTCCATAAAATGACTGTGTTATGAGTGAGCATTGTGCAGTTTCCACGCACAGTCGTAAGTTCATGACTTTGTAATATTTTCAGTCCAGATTTTCACCAGTGGCATTTTTCCACACTTCCTTATGAACAGTACAGCTGTCATTTTTCACAACATGGCCAAAATGTGTTTTCACACTTTCAGCACAGAGATGCGTGTCGCTGTGGAAATCATTGTTCGGGACAGATAAAGAAAATCACAGTGACACTGTTCATGATCGGAGTCCCAAAATGCCTGTGTTGACAATCTGCTGTAAAAAATCCCCAAACTAATTACATTACGGGTGTGCGTTGCACAGTTTCTATGCACGCTCGTGACTTCACCAGTTTTTTTAATATTTTTACTGCATATTTGCAACATTGCCATTTTTTACACCTCCCCATGAACAGTACAGCTGTCATTTTTTACATCCTGTTCGGAATATTTTTGCACCTGTGGTGCTAAATGCCGTAGTCGCTGTGCATAAGCAGCTTTTGGCTAACAAACTGATATTGCCACTGTTCATGAGGTGGGGTCACAAAAAAAAAATGTTGAAAATTTGGAGAAAATTCAACGAATGCCTGAGGTATTAGGGTTTCCAACCATAATGCCCAACCCTGTAGAGAATGACAGGCATCAGGGGTGTGACTTGGGATTCTTGCCTGTAATGCTCATACCATTCCACACCCTGCAGCCAGTGAGAGGCATCGAGGTATGCCTTGGACTCTTCGGCCCCAAAGTTCACCCCATTCTCCTATACCGCACCCATCTCACCATATTTCCTGATGGAATGGGGTGTGCATAAGGGCCAAAGACCCCAAGGCACACTGTGACACTTGTCAATGTCTGCAGGGTGGGGTGTGGTGAAATGGCGTGGCCGTTATGCCTGACAACACAGAGGCACACCCCAATGCCTATCACTCTCTGCAGGGTGGTGGTGGGGTTGGCTTCAGTTCAATACTTCACTGCCATTCCTATTACGCAGCTCTGTAACTTCTACACTACCACTGCCAATGCCAGCAAGCAAACATTCGGCATTGACAAATGCTTGTTTTTACTGGTTTACTGCCAGCACTACTCCCTTCTTGCTGATTGGCTCCATCTCATAGACCAAAGAAAAAGACTGTTTTTTGTAATTTAAACAAACAAAAATGAACAACAATTGTCTACCCCACCAACAAACAGTTAATTACCAATCCAAGATTCAGTCTCTCGCTCTCCTGACTCCCCACTATCAACCTCTCTCCTGACATCTTAGCACCACCTATTGTAAAGCTTAAACAAACACCTTGTTGCAAGCTTGCACTATTTTATCTCTAAAACTTTAAACAGTAAAAAAAACAGTTTTAAATACTATTGATCACAACACTTAAAAAAATGAATAAGTAAATTTAGTTACAAATAAGGACCCATTTCATAATCACAATAATGCACTCCAGGTGGGGCATTATGGTGAGATAACAGCCCTTCTTGGGTCATGGAAGCACTCAGCTTCACCTCATGCTTCAACCCACCCAAGGTGGGCCATTATCCCACCATAACACAAACCCCCCCCGTTGTGCCTTATTGCTTAAATAATCCCTTCACAGCTTTTGTAGGCTGAGGACCTTGTGTCAGAACAGGAAGATCAGGAGCTTTAAGGGCACGGCGACAGTAAGTAGGGAGAAAAATTAAAAAACAAACAAATAAATAAATAAATAAACAGAGGAAAGAGGAAGTATTCAAAATAACAATTAAGTGGCCAGAAATAAGACATGATGGGAGTGGTGCAGTGTAATGGCTATGAAGCAGCAGTCTTCTGGGAGACATTCTGGAGGATGTGGTGTTGTCCCATCTGCAGGCACCTCTCTGGGCTGAGGGAAGAGGTTGCTCATCTCAAGGCTGAGTTGACCAGGATTTGGGGGACCTCCTCTCCCACCCAGGGACCACCAGGGCCACCATCATTGCCTAAGAGGTTGCCAAGAAAGAGAAGTGGTTGGACTGCAGTGGGCTCAGGGAGGGTGAGGGTGGTGGAACAGAGGCACATTCCTCCAGTTGTACCTCTCCACAATTCATATGCCGTTCTGGCAGAGTGTGGTTCCTCTATTGAGGCAGCTGCAGTGGAGACAAAGGAGGATGCTGGGAACCTCCACAAAGGAGACCCACAGGAGGGTGGCATGGGACCCCACAGGGGAAGGAAACAACTCCTGGTGGGAGACTCGATTGCTAGGAGAGTAGAACTGGGGGAGGAAGGGGAGAGGGAGGTGAGGTGCCTGCCTGGTGCCATGGCTTGGAGGGATAGGGAGCAAATCCCCAGGATCGCGGGAGCAGCTGCACAGGGAAGGGAGCTGGATGTCACTGTCCACCTAGGAACAAATGACCTGGCTGTCAGAGTGATCAAATCAGTGCAGGAAGAGTTTGTGGAGTTGGGAAGGGGCCTTAGACAAGTAGCAAGCATGTTAACCTTCTCGGAGGTGCTGCCTGTCTATGGCATGGGTGAAGCTAGGGTGCTCCACACCATGGAATTCAATCAGTGGTTGAAAAACTGGTGCAGAGCTCAGGGCTTTGGCTTCATTGGGGAATGGGGGTACACCTGGAGTGATGCAGGCCTATACTGGCTTGATGGTTTGCATCTGTCTAGGAGGGGAATGAGGATCCTAGGTAATAGGTTTAAATGCTTCATTGGCAAGCATTTAAACTATCCAAGGGGGGAGGCACTAGAAAGAAGCAGGGAAATCCTAGACCCCCCCAAAAATCAGGGTAGTTAGTGAGGTAAACACCAAAATAGACAGGTCCATAGGGAGACGGGCTGGGGTAAATAGAGAAAATGACAAAGGCAGTAAGGAAAGGAATGGGGAAAAAAGGGGTAAGGCCATCAAGAAATGGAGGGTAATGAGTCCCAATCCCCATAGTCTGGGCAACAAGCTCTCTGAACTGGTGGCCTTGATGGAAGAGGGATGCCTGGATATCGTGGTAGTCACAGAAACATGGCACACAGAGAACCATGACTGGGATGTTAACATACCAGGGTACACAACCTACAGGAGAGACAGGGAGGATAGAAGAGGGGGAGGAGTAGCTTTCTATGTAAGGGAAGGGATAAAAGAAATGGAACAAAAGAGCAAACAGGGAGGAGAGGAGGCACTGTGGGTCAACTTAGAGACTGGAAATGGCACCACAATCCGCACAGGGGTTGTATACAGACCCCCATCTCAGAGGGAGGGAATGGACAAGGATGTGGTAGAAGGCATCCTTAGGATGGCAGCGAAAGGGGAGATATTGTTGATGGGAGACCTGAATATGCCAGATGTTAACTGGAGCACCTTTGTTGCAACCACATCCAAGAGCAGGAACATTCTCGATGCCCTACAGAGAGCATGCCTCAGACAGCTAGTGTTGGAACCCACTCTGGAGGGAGCAATCTTAGACCTTGTACTCTCAAATGGGGACAGTGAGAGGATCTCAGATCTAGAAGTGAATAGCCATCTGGGAACAAGTGACCACAAAACAGTGTGGTTCTCGATAAACTCAGCTGCAGAGTAAAGTCATACAAATGTGAGGGTACTGGACTTCAGGAGGGATGACTTTGTAAAAATGGGAATGTGCCTTAGAAAAGCACTAGCAAACAGGCAAGCAGGAGGGGTAGAGCAACAATGGGGAAACATCAAAACTGCCATCACAGAGGCAACAAGCCTTTATGTGAAGCAAATAAATCAAAATGAAAGAAAAAGCCACCATGGTTCTCAAAAGAGGTGGTGGGTAAGGTTAGGGAGAAAACTATAGCATTTAGGAAGTATAAGGAAACACAGAAGGTGCAGGACAGAGAACTGTACCAGTTAAGGCAGAAGGAAGCAGGGAAGGCAGTCAGAATTGCAAAGGCTCAAACTGAGGAAAAGATAGCCAACTCGGTTAAGAAAGGGGATAAAACCTTTTGTAGGTACATTAGGGAGCGTAGAAAGACAAAGGGAGGGATAGTGAGGCTGAATAGAATGGACAGTGGGTGGGCAGAAAGGGACAGTGAAAAAGCAGGGATACTGAACAAATACTTCTGCTCAGTATTCACAAAAGAGGAGGAGGGGGAGGTACTTAATCCAACTAACAGAAGCACTCTGGATAGGGGGGTCGATCCCCGTCCTTTCACAGAAGAAAGGGTTCTGAAAGAACTCCTAAAACTGAAGGTGGACAAAGCAATGGGGACTGATGGGATTCACCACAGAATTCTAAAAGAATTAAGGAGAGAACTAGTGACACCACTGACTACCCTTTTTAACAAATCATGGGAGGATGGTGTGGTACCTGAGGACTGGAGTAGGGTGGATGTGATTCCCCTTCACAAAAGTGGGAGCAAGACAGAGGCAGGAAACTAGAGACCTGTCAGTTTGACCTCTGTGGTAGGGAAAATGATGGAATCAATTCTGAAGGAAATAATTCTTGAGTACCTAGAGGCCAGTGGGGCACAGGAACCAAGGCAGCATGGATTCACAGTGGGAAGGTCATGTCAGATGAATCTAATCAATTTCTTTGACTGGGTGACCAAAGTAGTAGACCAGGGAGGGGCTGTGGACATGGCCTACCTTGACTTTAGCAAGGCATTTGACACAGACCACACAAAAGATTAATAAACAAATTAGCCAGCCTGGGAGTGGGTCCCAGGGTGGTAGTCTGGGCAAAACATTGGCTGGACAACAGGACACAGAAGATAATAATAACTGGAGTCCACTCTGAAGAAAGCAGGTTACTAGTGGGGTACCACAGGGTTCAGTACTGGGTCCAGTCCTTTTTAATGTCTTTATAATTGACATTGCAGAGGGACTGGAAGGAAAAGTATGCCTCTTTGCAGATGGCACAAAGATCTGCAACAGGGTTGATACCCAAGTGGGTGTGGAAAGGACAAAAAGGGATTTGGCAAGGTTGGAGGAATGGTCATAAGTATGGCAGCTTGAATTCAATGCAAAGAAGTGCGAAATAATGTGCTTGGAAAACAAAAACCCAGAGGAAGAGTACACAATGTGGGGGGAGAGGTAGTAACAACAACAAAAATGGAAAGGGACCTGGGGGTAATCATATCAGAAGACCATAAGGTTGGCAAGCAATGTGAGAAGACAGTAGGGAGGGCTGGGGGATACTGGGATGTATAGGGCGAGGCATCACCAGCAGAAAACAGGAAGTTATTATCCTTCTGTAAAGACAGTTGGTGAGACCCCATCTGGAGTACTGCGTCCAGTTCTGGAGACCCCATCTCCACAAGGACATAGACTGGATGGAGGCAGTCCAGAGGAGGGCAACTAAAATGGTGCAGGGTCTGCTAGAGAAGCCATACGAGGAGAGACTAAAGGAGCTTAATATGTATACCCTTGAGGAAACAAGGGAGAGGGGGGGACATGATAGAAAGTTTTAAGTACCTCAGTGAAATCAACAAGGTCCAAGACGGTAGCATCTTTCAGAAAAAGAGATGTGGAAGAACAAGGGAACACAATTTGAAGATAGAGGGGGGACGGCTCAGGGACAATGTGAGTAAGTATTTTTTCACAGAGAAGGTGATGGATGCATGGAATCGCCTTCCTGACGAGGTTGTGGGGTCTAAAACTGTGGGAGAATTCAAGAATGCATGGGACAGACATAAGGCGATTCTTGTTGGGGGTAGGAAGAAATAGGCTGTTGGTTAATTAGGATTTGCATCTTATCCAGTAGGTAGGGAAATGGGCAGACTAGGTGGGCCAAGCGGTCCTTATCTCCCATCAAGGTCTATGTTTCTATGTTTCTGTGTTTAAGAATCTCCAGTGCTGCACATTCTGTTTCTGCTGTGCTGATGCTGCTGGTCAGTGAAAGCACCTCCTCCTTCTCACTGACATTCCCAAGTTGATCATGGAAATCAATGAGGCACAAAGCAGAATGGTCTACAATCAAAGACCTAATAAAACAATTACTTCAGTGAGATTTTTTTTTAAGTTCCCTTACTTTGCCTTGCGATGTGAAGCTGAATGGTTTCTTGTGTGTACGGTCACTTCCTGGAGTGGGTGGTAAGGGGTGATCCCTATGTTATGGGGCAGGACTGAGTGGAGAGAGAGAGAGAGAGAGAGAAGGGGGAAGGGACAGCCAGCATTTTGCAATTGATAAGGTTAACCCATTGTTAACCCGACAAAACAGAGCACATGCCAGGTTGCAAGTGATTTCCCAAAGATGAATACAGTGGTACAAAAAAAGGCAAGGTCAAAAATTATAAGGAGTATCCTTGGCTGTGTCACTAATGTGTAAACAATGTCTGCATTATATATATATAATAAACTAAACCCAAAAATAAATAAATGAAATCCCATAATGTAGATAACTCAATGTTAATATATAGTACAGCTGCACACCATCATAATCCAGTAACTTCATACAGTATGTACCTATCATAGATTACTGCTCAGAGTTTTAGGGAGCTTTAAATATTACTGATAGGAAGAAAATTGAATTTATTTAGAGGAAGGCAACAAGAACAATCAAGGGTTTGGAACATAAGGCATATGAGTGATGTTTGAAACTCCTCAGACTAAATACTCTGCACAACAGGCACATTGGGGAATTTGTTCATGATGTACAAAATCATAAACAAGGAGGATCTTATGGAAGGATTACATTAAAATTTTAGAATGGAACAAAAAGTAAAGGGACATGAAAAACAAATTAGGCCAATCAATTTTAAAACAAGCAAGCATATGATTTATTACACACAAAGGACAGTAGACATTTGGAATAATGTGCCTTCTGAAGGGGTAAACAGAAGGAATTTCTCTGAGCATAAGAATAGATTGGACAAATTCTTGGCAGAGAAAGGTTTAGAGGATTATTAGTTGAACAAGGGACAGATCATATGGGCATCATGCCTTCTGCTGTCTCTAAAATTCAAAGTGAATCAAGGTGTTACCACTCTATGAGTAGTACGTTGCTTCACACGTGTTCCCCTTGATTATTTCCTCCCTTGCTCAATGCATTTATTATTGCCCATCTCATTATCGTGTATGTGTAGCATAGTACAACATGAATTATGTGTGCCACACAGCTTACAGTATGGATATTGCACATATAACACCCCATTCAGACCACCTTTTTTTTTTGTCTAGGGGTCCTGATGGTAACTGGGGGGAGGGTACAAACTGAAAACCTTCTAGAAGAGGGTATGTCAGGGATTACAAGAAAAACAAGGCCTTATGCTGATTGCAGTTCTAGCAACGTAGTGCAGATTCGAAACACTCCCACAGACTTCAGCTTACCCCTGCTGCAACTTCAGGCCGGGCAAGGGAGAACAAGGCTTCTTTCGAGGAAGTAATTGGTTAGTTCATTCAATAATGCCAGAACACACGAAGTGAAAAACAAAGGAAGAAATTTAATTCTGTTTCTCATTTTAAAATTAATAAATAATTAAATTGAGTGCACAGCTCCATGGAGCTGGGAGACAGAGCAGGCATAGGGCATGAAATGAGAGGTATTAAATAGTACCAGACTGATACAAGTGCTTAAAACAGGCCTGAAAGGTTAGACCAGGCACAGACTCCATGCAGTCACCCAGAGCCGAAACAAAGCTCAGGACCTTAGAGGGTACGAAAGCATGTCCACAACCAATATCTGTGAAGTGCGTTACTCCTCACAACGACATATAACTGATACCGGAGATGCAGCCTTAATCCCATACTGCAGCTGCCCTGAAAATCTTGCCTGACAACCAACCAGTTCATAACCCTCTACCCATGACTCCAGATGCCAGAATTAAACCACAGCAAGGACGACATGGCTCCATCCTTTCTGTTGCTACGTTCATGCATTCCTTTAATGGGCCTATCATGGGACCTGCCCCAGACATGGGCATGGCAGGCCCGATAAAATGAGATCCCAGAATGCACTCACCCACTGGCCCATGACAGTGTGCCACACCGGGGAACTGACCTCAAAGCTGCCACCTCCAAGAGGCCTTGCAGTAGCCCTGCCACCACAATGACAGTCCCACTGCTATACCTTCCTTTTTTGGAGCACTAGGCCTTCTAAACCCAGCCATGATGAGATTACCTCCAGCCACTGTCCTTCCAAACACTAAGCCCCCAGGACCCTAGTCCCCAGCTGTCGCCATAATCTTGACACCCTCCTCATCGGAAAATAACAAGGAAACCCCACATAGCCATCAATGCTAGACCAGCTGGTACCTCCCAGGCCGGGGGTTTGAGAGCCTGACTTGCTCTACATACAGGGCACAGCCCGCTGGCTCTCCCCCTTACAAGGTACCCTTCCTCTTTTAAACCCAGGCATGGAGCAATGTCCCCCCTCATGGCAGAACATAGGATGCCCAATGCAGGAACCTAGCCAAACAGGGGAGAATACAGCATACTAAGCCAGTCCCAAGAGGGGTGGCTTACACTCTTCCCCCTTGAAATCCATTTTCTCCTGGAAATGGGTCAACTAGCCATCGGGTGAGGGTGCCCACTGAAATGGGTATGCACAATCCCCACCCAGAAGCCCCTCCACAAAGCATGCCAGCAAATTCAACCCCCTGGCCTACTTTTTAATAACCACTTCGTGGAGCTGCTTCTGCCCAGAATGATAATTATAATTATGATTAAAATTATAAAACAATAATGCCAGGCTGTCCTTAACAATGCCATCTAAACATGATATCTACATGATAGAAACAGTTCAAACAAGTTGCACCTTTTTTAGAAAAGAAAACCCACTTTCTCCACACACATTCACCACAATCATGCAGGCACCACACACATTCTAACTCGGCCGTTTTACAACATGAGGCAGACACTTAGTTAAACATTATTATTCATCTGTTTTGGTTCCAAATGGGAACACACACAAAAAAAATGTTTTCAACCCCATGAACAATCAGTCGAAGTGGGGAGGGTAGTTTGGACAGTCCCATTCCTTAATTTTCTGAGGAACAGTCCTGCAGCACCATTCACTGGGCACAGACTCTTTTTTTTTAAAGATTTCTTATTTGCCTTCAACTAGAAACAGCCAAACAAACTTGTGGAACTGTCCTGGCAGATCACAAGTGCTGGGCTTCTTCCTCTAAATCGCGGGTCCTCCACCGTGGGGAAAATAGTATGCAGGATCTGGCTTGGATTTAGAAAAAAAGGGAATAATAGACCCTAAACAACATGGCTTTAAAAAAAAACAGGCCCTGTCTGACTGGAAACCTAGTCTTTTATGAATATATCAGTAAAATGATGGAAAATAACGACCCTGTGGATATAATTTTCCTGGATTTTTGTAAAGCCTTTGACAAAGTACCGCATGGCATTCCATTAAATAAATTGAGAAAATATAAAATAAACAACACAATTGTTAATTGGGTAGAAGAATGGTTGCATAATCGTACCCAGAGTATAACAATAAGGGGACACTCATCTGACTTGTGCCAGGTGAATAGTGGAGTTCCTCAGGGGTCAGTACTGGGCCCAACTTTGTTCTCAATTTTCATCTCAGACCTATCAGAGAACATTAGTAGCTTCATCATTAAATTCGCTGATGACACGAAACTAGCAGCAAAAGTCAAAACAGACGCTGATAGAACCACATTGTGTAGAGATCTTAAAACATTAGAAAGTTGTGCGAAACATAATCAAATGTCATTTAACATTAGTAAATGTGTACAAATGCACTTAGGGCCAACAAACAACTGCCACCAATTTCTATTAAATAATCAAGTGCTAACATCAGTTAATGTACACAATGATCTGGGTATTTTTATTTCTAGTGATTTATCCTTCCAAGATCACTATAATTATGTGACCAACCAGGCAAATAGAATATTGGGTTGCATAAAGCGGAGCTTTACTTCAAGAGATAGGGCCTGCATAATGCCTCTATATAAAGCCTATATAAGACCACACCTAGATTATTGCTCCCCTTTGTGGAGGCCGTATCTAAGAAAGGATGTAAATAGGCTGGAGGGAGTCCAGAAGAGAGCGACCAAGCTGATTACAGATATGCATAATAAAGACTAAGAGGCTAGGCTAAACAATCTGAATTTGTACACCTTGGAACAACGAAGAATGAGAGGCGATCTCCTCTTGATGTATAAATTATATACAGATAATACACTTATGAGACAACTAGGAATGTACTTTGGCGAAAAGGAAGTAAATCTAAGATGCCACAAGTACCAATTAACACTGACATATCCAAAGAACAATAAAAGGAGTTACTTTTATACACAAAGAATAATACCAGTGTGGAACTCTCTTAAAGGCACGGTGATAAATTCTAGTAACTATACAAGTTACAAAAATAATTTTGATAGTTTCTTGTTAAATATGGTATGAAAATCCAGCTTTGCTGGAGATACACACTTATGGGCCTTGGCCTTCTATGTATCTATCCATCTTAGTATGATTCTTAGTATGATTGGTAGTTTTGTTAGCAAACAAGTCAGTAGAGATTATATAGTGCTTCATGCGACAACCAGTAGCTATATCCTGAACAAGAGCATAATGTTTGAATAAACTTAATCCTGCCCAGGGGAATGAATGGCACAAAGTTCTAGCTTTCTGAAGGATCTCTGAGTCGGTGGGCCGGATGACTCAGATTGCTGTTGGAGCATTTTGACCATCCCCCAAAACACCCAGTCAGGTCATTTTTCCTCTATAATGTTCCACAACCTTTCTGGGACATAAGGGTATTCAGCACTTGGATACTCAACATGTATTCTGCATCTCACCCACTTCTCCGCTTGTAACCATTGAGGCAGATCTCAAACACTGGTCTGCCGGGTGGTACCAATCACACTGGGTCACTACTCAGAAGTCCATCTAACCTGACACGGGTCACCTTGCACAGCACCAGGAGGCCTGGGGTGTTAGCTTTAAACTAAGGTGTTCATAAGGGTAAGGGATGGCTTGGTACACTCTTGGTCAGCAAATTGATAGACCTTCAGGGCTTGTCCAGGGGGTAGCATGGCTGGTATCTCCCACACAACTTCACTTTCCTGTTCCTCCGCTTTCACCTTAACTGGAGTACTTAAATAGGAAAACTCTCCACATGGAGCATCCGAAGAGCCACCATCGCCAGGTAGAGGACTTCCAGCCAACCTCCTGGGCCCTGGGGGGTCGCCAGTTTTATGTCCCTGTCCCCTACCTCACCCTCTGCCATACAGGATAGTCAATAGTGGAAGGTACCATGTGGCTAGGCAGACGATTGTGCCCCACTGCACCCTCACAAGGGTCCTCCTCCATGGCCTCCGTGACTACATCAGGGGCCCCCTTCCTTACTTGCACTAGAGGAACAGGTAACTTTACATCCTCAGAAGATTCAAATGGCTTAGATTCCTCAACTATGTCGAGTATACCAATGATGCAGTGCCTGCCAATGCCAAAGCAGAGTAGAGCCAGGCATAGTTGAAAGGGGTACTCTTGAACAGTCCCAATGAAGGCCCCTGGAACAACCAGAACATAATGGTGGCCTAACTATTCCCTCTCCTCGGAATCTACAATGCACACATTTCTCCTCCACTGCTCCTCTTCCTGCTGAATTCCACAGCCAAGGCAATAAGGAGGCTGGGATGATGGCCTGGGGCTCATCAGCGGGGGCCTTTCCAGCCATACTGCTTTTATTTTTCTTGCCACAAGTCACATCTTGCTACCACGAGCTTGAGGAGAAAATAGTGTCTTCACTGCATATTCCTGACATGGGTAATGCCTCAGCCAATCAGCGACATCACTTCTGCCCAGCTGACCTCATGCTTTTTGCTACCAGGCACCTTCTCTTGCTAGAAGACAATAAAAGGTTACCAAAACACCACACCCCACAATGGCAGTCCCTAGTGACGCACTACCAAATATCCAAGCCTACCGGTAGTGGGGACCCCAACCTTATTTAATCCACCCCCACACACTCGGTCCTGACTCTAAACACATCCCAGATGAGACCCTACATTTGTAACATCCCCTTCAGCCCCCCATTATTTTTGTCTAGGCATCCTGATGGTAACTGGGGGGGGGGGTACAAACTGAAAACCTTCCAGGAGAGGGTAAGGCCAGCGAGTACAAGAAAAACAAGGTCTTACCTCGATTGCAGTTCTAGAAGCGTAGTGCAGATTGGAAACACTCCACAGACTTCAGCTTACCCCTGCTGCAACTTCAGGCCAGGCCAGGGAGGACAAGAATGGAAATGGCTTCTTTGGAGGAAGTAATCAGTTAGTTCATTCTATAATCCCAGCACACATGAAGTGAAAAATGAAGAAATGTAATTCTGTTTCTCATGTTAAAATGAATAAGTAATTAAACTAAGTGCTCGGCTCCATGGAGCTGGGAGATAGAACAGGCATAGTGCATGAAATGAGAGGTACTAAACAGTACCAGGTTGATACAAGTGCTTAAAATAGGCCTTAAAGGTTAGATCAGGTGCAGACTCCACGCAATTACCCATAGCCAAAACCTTAGGGTATGAAAGCATGTCCACAACCAATACCTGGGGAGTGCATTACTCCCCACCCCAATATAACTAATATCAGGGATGCAACCTTAAACCCATACTGTGGCTGCCCTGAAAATCTTGCCTGAAAACCAGCCAGTTGGTGACTGCTTCCCCATGACTCCAGATGTCAGAAATAAACCACTGCATGGACGACATGGCTGCATCCTTTCTGTTACTACTTTCATGCATTCCTTTAATGGGCTTAACACGGGCATGGCAGACCTAATAAAACAAGATCCCAGAATGCACCCACCCACTTGCCCACCACAGCATGCCACACCATGGAACCAACCTCCTCAGAGCTGCCGCCTCCAAGGGGCCCTACCATAGCCCTATCACCACCATGACAGCCCCACTGCCACACCTTCCTTTTTTGGGCACTAGGCCTCCCGAACCCAGCCATGATGGTATTACCTCCAGCCACTGTCCTTCCAGATGCTGAGCCCCCAGGACCCAAGTCCCCAGTAGTCACCATACTCCTGACACCCTCCCCATTGGAAAATAACAAGAAAAATCCATGTAGCCATCAATGCTAGACCAACCAGTACCTCCCGGGCCAGGATTTTTAAAACCCCAGCCCAACTTGCCCGACATACAGCCCGCTGGCTCTCCCCTTACAGGGAACCCTCCCCCTTTAAACCCGTGCATGGAACAACGACCCCCCCAGGTGCGAAACATAGGATGCCCAAAACAGGAACCTAGCCAAACGGGAGAATACGGCATAGTAAGCCAGCCCCAAGAGGGTTGGTTTAATCACATATTAATAATTTTACACTGTATTTATTTGAATCACATAACCTGTCTTACATACAAACATAGAAACTGATGGTAGATAATGACCACTGGGCCCATCTACTCTGCCAATTTTTAATTATGATCCCTTTCACTGCAGACCCTACTTAATCTACAGCATTGTCTTTTCCACCCCCTCCTTCCTCTTAGGATTCCCTTGTGCCTATTCCAGGCATTTTTGAAACCTACTACTGCTTTTGCCCCCACTGCCTCTGATGGAAGGCTGTTCCAGGAATCCACCCCCTTTTCTGTGAAGAAGTACTGCCTCACATCACTCCTGAATATACCCCCTTCCAGCTTTATATCATGATCCCTTGTTCTAGAGCACCTTATTTTCTGAAATGTATCTCCTTCTTGTACCTTATAACCTCCATGAGGTATTTAATGGTATCTGTCATATCCCAACTCTCCTTACTCTCCTCCAGGGTGCTCATATTGAACTCTTTTAGTCTCTCCTCATAGGGTTTCTGATATGGAAGCCCTATGAGGAGAGGGCTTCTGATACAGACCTTGCACCATTTTAACAGTTGCCCTCTGGACCACCTACAGTATGCCTATCTCTTTCCAGAAATGTGGTCTCCAGAACTGGATGTATTTCTCCAGGTGGGGTGCTATGCATTGATCTATGCAGGGGCAACACCACCTCCCTCTTCCTGCTGGTGATATCCCTACCTAGGCACCCCAGCATCCCACTAACCTCTTGACTGTCTTGTCACATTGCCTGCCCACCCTTAGGTCAGCTGATATTATTATCCCCCAAGATCTCTTTCTTATTTTATCATTGTCAGTATTGCTCCCCCCATTTTGTACTCTGTCCCCGGGTTTCTGTGGACCAAATGCATTACTTTGCACTTTTACTGCATTAAAAACTAGCTGTTTGATTACCCAGACAAAGAAATATATCAGATTTGTTTGGCATGACCTCCCTCATGTCTGTTGAATAAGTCTGTTAGAGGTGCAGTTAGTACCTCCTTGAGGTCCCTCAGCACCCTTGGGTGCACCCCCCTCTGGCCCCATAGCTTTGTCCACCTTTTAAATTACTGAGTTCTTTCTGTACTCTCTCTTCGGAAAAGGGGCTACTGTTCATTTCCCTCCCCTCAAAGCCCTTTGTGCATTTCTGTGTTCCCTTTCCTTCACCTTCTACTCTGAACACTGGGCAGAAGTATTTGTTTCAGATGTCTGCCATTTCTTGGTGCCCCTCCATACAGTCCCTCCTCCCTTTAACCATACAGTCCCTTCCTTTGTCTTCCTTTTCTCACTGATATACACCCCAAAATATATTGTCCCCTTTTGATACTGCCTGAGCTATTCTTTCCTCACTTTGTGTCATTGCACTCCTTATAGCATTCCCTGCTCTGTTTTCCCTGATACGTTTCCCTATCCTACTCCCTCTGGTTCTCCTTATACCTTCTGAATTTAACTCTTTCTGACTTTACCTTTTCTGCCACCTCTTTCAAGATCCATAGTGATCTCATCTTTCTTTTGTTTTGCTTACTTGCTTGACATTAAGGTTTGTTGCCTTCACTATGGCCTCTTTTACTTTGACTCACTTTTCCTCCCCCCTGTCAAGTCATCTCCCCCAACAGGTGATTCCTGAGGCATTCAAAAATCTTTGTACCCCCAGCCCTTCTGAAGACCAGGACCCTTCTCCTTGTGTGGTTGGAGTCTGCCCTTGTTCTTATGTTGAACTACACTGTACGATAATCACTGGTTCCCAGATGACCTCCAACCTTGACATCTGCAATACTGTCCCTGTTAGTGAGAACCAGGTCTAGTACTGCCCCATCATGAGCAGGTTCACTGACTATTTGCTGGAAGAATGCCCCTTGCAGGGAGTCTGGGATATCCCTGCTCCTAGCTGATGCTGCAGCTGAAAGGCTCCAAACTACATCTGGCAGATTGGAGTCCTCCACCAGCAACACTACTTCTTTTCAGCCATTTTGCCAGTTGCTTCTTACATTTTTTTATCTAAGACATCCTTTGTGTCAGAGGCCTGCAGATCATTCCTGTCCAAACATTGGCTCTTTTTCTCACTATAGAGTGACCGACAACATCTTGACCCCCTGAATTCCTTGTACCTCTGTCGCTTTTATGTTTTTCTTCACATAAATCACCACACCCCTTCCTTTCTTCCCTACTCTGTCTCTACTGAACATTGTATGGCCTGGTATGACCATGTCCCAGCCATAGTTTTCAGTACACCCTTATTTGGTAATGTCCACAAAATCCAGGTCTGCTTCCACCATGATGGCCTCTAGGTCTGAGATTTAATTTCTCAGACTCTAGCATTGACACACACGGCATGGGGTCAAAATGTCACACGGCAGAATGCTGTGTGACTTAATCGCATTGTGCGATTTCTAGATTTATTTTTGTTCTGTGCAGGGCACTGTCCCCAAACCTCTGTTATGGGAGGCTGTCCCCCCGACCCAGGAGTCTAACTCCGGAGGGTCCAACACAGAGAGCAAGACAGGTCTGAGGTGTCATGATAATGTCAGATTATTAAGGTACAACATTATGACCCGGTATGGACACAAACTGCCTTCCATATTTTGTTAGCTCTTTTCTTGTTGCTTTCTCCTTTTGCCAATTGTTTTCCCCTTCCTCACATTTCTCCTTTGACTGCCTCTTTCTCCTTTGCTAACCCACTACTTCCTTGAATAATTTGCCTCTTGGTGGGACCCTCTCCCCTAGAGATCTCCCTACTCTCTCAGCCTGTGGTAGGCCACTTTCTACCTCCCCTGTTTCTTCAGTCACCCCCTCAACTACTTTAAATGGCATCAATGTAACATTTAAACCATCCACTGAGGATTATAGTTCACTCCTCGATGGAATCAGGCCATCACCTCAGTATAGGCTCATCCTTCCAGGTTGGTCCCCAGTACCCAGTCCCCAGTGTAGCCATACCTCTCCTCTCTGCACCATTTCTTCTACCATTACTTGAAAGCCTTGGTGCAGAGATCCCTCTCCTTCCCCAAATAGTACAAGATGCACTCACTGCTCACATTTTAAACATATGGAAAACACAGAATCAACCACATAAATTATCTAAATTTACCAAAAACGACACTTACACATGGATCTGTCTATAGTACCTCAATTTTATGTTTAAGCCCATAAAACACCCTTATCAAGTTAATGCATTAGCAGCCACAGATGCTCTGACCAGAACTTGTTTTACTGGTAGTGCCTGAGCTTAGTTTTTATTGTCACAGCATTTGAACACCCCTACCACCTGGGCAAAAATAATCCTTGGCAGGAGGATGTTACATAAGTGCTGCACAAGCAGCAGTAGGCATAGTCAATTTCATAGTGCCATTCATATGCTGACCTCACCCCATTCTCTGCACCAGCGCAATTTGATGTGTACTGGCATGGAAGGGCTGTTCGATGTCCTTTGAGCATGCAGTAGCTCAGGGAAGTCACCAGCAACTAGCACTAACTTGTTCCACAATGAATCAGAGCAAGTCCTTGGGTTTCTTATGTGCAGTGTTGAATTAGCACACATACCTTATTACAATTTGTTTTACAGTTATATAATTAATAATTTGCTTGTAGTAAAACAAGCCAACTAATTTACTGCAATCTATGAAAGGAATTGTACATGAATATGAATTAAAGTCCTCAGTTTATCCTGTTTAACGAATGTTTTGTGAAGTGAATAAGCTATTATTTTAAATGCACTAACAATATTGTAAAAGACACTATCTCTTTCCTGCAGCGTAATTTAGGCATTAGACTAACAAGTACATTAATCACTTCATATACTCTCATTACAGAATTCTGATAGTGCCATGCCAACCTCTTTTCAGTGATAGCTCAATTTTGTCTTACACTGCAGATTAATAGTCCCCTTATGGAACAGAATAAAACTCATTTTCCAACTAAGCACAGAGAATCTTTATTGTTAGCATCACTATTAGATAGATAAAGTAGGCAATTTACATTTCTGTGCAGCATCCTTATAATAGGTGTAGGAAAATAAGATCTATATTATTAACTATGACCAATGGCCCATCAATTTTATTCCCCTGCCTCAAGCATATTATAACCATGTAATTTCTAAATGTGATTGAGATTTCTGCCCATTCCTTGTTTGTTCATTTCTTGTACTGTATATGGTGATACTGTATTCTGTTCCAAAAGTAACTTATCTAGACTCATTTTAAAAGCTTGCATCATTAGGAGTGGGATCTTAGAGTGACAGGAAACTGAAAAATTTCCAAACAGTGCACATCAGTTGTAAATAAGGCTACACTCCCTGCTTCTGCAGCGTCCTTTGGCAATCAATTTTACAGGCACAAACCACTTCGTAATTTTTTTTCTGATGTTCCCCTCATCCTACTCCATCATAGCCTTAGTCTGCACCCCCTTGTTCTGCTATCCTGGCAGTAGTTGAACAAGCTTCCTCTGTTCCACTTTGTCAATCATCTTCAACTATTTTAGAAGCCACTATCATTTTCACTTGTACCCTTCTGATTTCCAGAGTAGATAAATCTACATTAAGTGCTTGAATCTCTGCTGATAAATTAACCCTCCTAACTCTGTAATAATTTCTATAACCCTATACAATGTAAGCAATAAGACACAACAGGGTGTGAGTTAGGCTTAGATAACTGCACACCCAGGGGCATAGTGAGGCTTGACATCACATCTGGAGGGCCATACTGTCTCTGTAAGTGCAATCATCAGTCTCTCACAGTGGAGTGTCTAGTTGTGCTTATGAAATGGGTAAGCAGACATTTTTGAAAGAAACAATTAATAAACTTAAAAATATATATATATATATTTATATGAAGTAGTTAGAAATTAAATATAAAATATTTCCTCCATGGATGGGCACCGTCAGGAGGATATGAGAAATTTGGTTTCATTTTTACTGTATTGATCTAGGTGATTTATTTGGGAGGGGGGTGCTGTTCTTCTTTTCTTTTTTTCCATCCTTCTATAAGCTTCTCTGTCTTCCTTGGCTGTCCTTACTTCCAGATGGTCCCAACAGCATGGTCACCCATCATCCTTAGGATATAGCCTCTGACAAGGTCTTCTACAACTTGTCATTCATAGCAGGGCTGGAGTGGCTGGACAGACCCCTCCACAGCAGTGTCCAGGTTCAAAAATGCCTGGTCTCTGGTGCCATGCCTGTTGGGGAAAAGCTCTCATGATGCAGAGCTGGGAAATGGTTCCACTTTTGCCCCTGGGATGCCAGATGTGCAGCTGTGCACAGAAACATAAAAACATAGACAATGTTTGCCGAAAATGACCATCAATCCATCCAGTCTGCCATGATTTGTCCTATCCTTCCCTGAGATCTGCAATCTAGACATTTTCCCTCCTGCTTCCTGCCTTATTGTTACCTCCCTGAGTAACTATTAAGCCTTTAACCCTGTCCGAGCTACCCTTGAATTCATTTCCAGTTATTGCAACTGCCACCTCAGTCTGTAAGCTTTTCCATGGCTCAACTACTTTTTCTGTAAAGTAAAACTTTCTCACATCCCTCTTGAATCTCCCAGCCCCCCACCAGCTTCCTCTCATGCTCCCTTGTTTTTGAGTCACCGTTCCTACTGAATAGTTCCTTGCAGTTTATCATGTTCTTTCCTTTCAGGAACTTGAAAGTCTTTATAATTGTGCCCCTTTCTCTTCTTGCCTTCAGCGAGTGCATGTTCAGTGCCTTACATCGATCCTTGTAGGATCTGCCTTATGGACCCAGAATCATTTTGGTTACCCTGTGCTGTACCTTTTCCAGCCTGTTTTTTTCCTTGCTTAGGTGGGGACTCCAGAACTAGGCACATTATTACAGAAGGGGTTTCTCCAGTGATCTATAAAGAGGTACAGTAGCATTATCTGTCCTTCTATTGAAACCCCTCCCAATAAACAACAACAATGTGGTTGCCTTGCTGTAGCCCTTGTTACATTGGCTAGTCTGTTCTATGGAGTCACTTATAATGACTTCCAAGTCCCTTTCCACAGAGTAGTGCCCAACTTAACCCCTCCTATCTAGTGTTTTGTCCTGGGGTTCTTGTTCCCTGTGTGCTTTACCTTGCACTTTAGGTACTGAATTTCAACAGCCAAACCTTGGACCACCTCTCCAACCTTTGCAGATCCCTCTGAGAATCCTTTACTTCCTCTTCACTGTCTACCCTGTCACAGAGCTTAATGTCATCTGTGAAGAGACACATTTTGCCCTGTATTCTGTCTCCTGTGTCTCTGATGAACATTTTGAAAAGGGCCGCTCCCAAGACTGACCCCAGTGGCACTCCACTCATGACATCCCTCTCCCACGATTTGACACCATTTACCACCACCTTTTGCTGTCTTCCCCAAGTCAACTTCCTACCCATCTAACTAGGACATTCACTGCTCCCAGATCTCTAACATCTTCAGACAGTAACCTTCTGTGTGGCACCAAGATAAATACCTTGTAGAAGTCAAAACAGAGTAAATCTACTGCTTGCCCTTTATCCACTACCCTAGTTACCCAGTCAAAAAATACTATCAGGGTCATCTGACAAGACCTCCTCACCATGAATCCATGTTGTTTACTATCCTAGAGTCCATTTCTCTCCAGGTACTTCGTTAGCTTCTCTTTGACTAGTGTCTCCATCAGTTTACCCTCAGTAAAGGCAAGATTTATGGGCATGTAGTTACCAGGTTTCTTCTTGTCCACTCCCTTCACATCTGCTACCCTCCAATCTTTTAATCAATAGAATAAGAAAAAATAAGATACCTGGTTTTAATGCAGAATAAAGTTAGGGATCATGAATTATGGTCTCTGTGTGTAAAAAAAACTGTGAATGGTCTTGCCACTCTCTCACGTTTAAAAAAAAATATATGTATGTATGTGTATATGTATATATATATATATATATACATGTAAAAGACAGAGAACCTCTGTGCACAAACACTGAGGCAAGGGTTACCCCAAAGGTCATTTGGCTGGGAAGCCAAGTTTCAAGAAAATACAAAATCACACATGCCCACACAATACAAACCATCATGGGCTGCATATGCAAATCACCACAGAATGTTATGCAGGTTCAACTTTAAGCAGAATTGCATGGTACCAAAAGGCCTCTCAATTATAGTGGCATGGTAGTGCCACTATAGTTAGGGTTCAGTTCCCCAATTAAGGTTAAATATGAAATTTGGCAGCTTAATAACTTTGCCACCATATGTTTGGCATGCACAGTCTGGTACCATATATCTCTAGATCTGCCAAGTTTCGTTACTGTCGGATGTACAGTTGCAGAGCTACAGAGTGCCAAAAAATGCACAAATTACGCATTTTTGTGCATTTTTTGCTCGTGCCTACAGGTCGCATGGTCTGCGTGATCAGTCTAAAATCTTCAGGGAACATGCAGCCAGGGTCCCCAATGTGCCTTTTGAAGATGTTGTGAAAAAATATTAAACAGTTCAAAAGTTATTCAAAAAACAAGTTTCCCATTATAGCCAATGGGAAAAGTTAAAATATACGAAAGTGTCGCAAATGTAGATTTTAGTGTCACAAATTACCCTTGTAGTGTTGCAAATCCACCATCTTGTTTTCAGTTTGTGGTCACATAAATGCTTGCCATTTAAATTTGGGACACTCTCTAGGGACACAATTCTTGCTGTGTTCACCTAGTCGAGTCCTGAGGATGCTAGCCATGTCTTTTTTGGGGAGTTTAAACACCCCTGAAATATGTTTTTTAAATTTTTGTAAAAGTAGTGAAGAGGCGTGTCACATATGTGACACTTTCATGATTTTATTTGCAAAAGTGTCATGATTTGCGACACTACTTTGCGACACTATGCCCAAGACAATAGGGAATCTTTGCCACCCTGCTGCAAAAGAACAGTTTGGTCTTTTGGACAGAAATTTGGGAGAAGAAACCCAAGATCCTACAGATGTGCTTTTGGTGACAAAATATTAGAGGGCTGCAAAGTTACGGGACTCCAAAATTGACACTTTTTTCCCATAGGCTAACATTACGGCATCTGCCGTGCCTTTTGGGGCCCCTCATCTCGAAAACGCTTCGAGATACAGACTTTTCATCAGAAGAATTCTTAGCCCCCCCACCAGGGGGCTAAGTGCAGAATTAGCCATGAAAGTCATAAATAATATGAGATTTTAATTTTTTTTCTACATCGTATGGTTCCTGAGATATAAGCAATTTAGTATTCCAAGTGTTCATTTTCTGCTCTGAGGGCCATCATTATGCATACATTCTTTGTATTCACTGTGCTTCTGAATGCACCCTTTTGGGAAAAAAAGTGTGTGCATTTGCGTTACTGTTACAGTTAGCATTTCCGCTTGTATGTCTGTAACCATTTGCGTTAGTGTTTCCGTTTACGTCACCATGTGTGTTACCCTTTGCGTTTGCATTTGTGCTTGCGTTTGCTTTACTTTTACCATTTGCATTTCCATTACTGTTTTTGTTTGCATTTCCTTTTGAGTCACCGTGTGCATTATCATTTGTGTTTGCGTTAGCTCTTCCGTTTGCATTTCCGTCTGCATTTGTGTTTCCTTTGGCATCATCGTTGATATTACCATAAGCGTTTGCATTTCCAGTTGCGTTACCATGACCGTGCACATTATCATTTGCATTTGCATATGCACTTGTGTTTGCATTTCCATTTGTGTTAGTGTTCCCTTTGGCATCATCATTGGTGTTACCGTAAACATTTGCTTTTCCAAATGTGTTACCGTTACTGTTTTGCGTGTTTGTCACCATTTGCGTTTCTGTTGGCCTTAGTGTGTGCATTTTTGGTAGCGTTTCCATTGTCGATTGCACTACTGTTTCCTTCTGTGTCGCCGTTGCTGTTACTATTTTTGTTTCTGTTTGCATTTGTGTTACCATTTGCATTTTCATTACTGTTTGCGTTTCCGTTGCTGTTAGCATTTGCATTACTGTTTTCTTTAACGTTTGTGCTTCTGTTGCTGTTAGCGTTTGTGTTAGCGTTAGCATTTGCGTTACCATGTCTGTTTTCATTTACATTTTTGCTTGCGTTTCTCTTATCATTTACATTTCAGTCACCATGTGCATTACCATTTGTGCTTGCGTTCGCGTTACCGTTAGCATTACTATTCTATTTTACCTGACTGTTTCCATCACCGTTTGCGTTAACAATACCGTTCATGTTTTTGCATTTGCGTAGTGTAGTGCAAAACATTATGTTTTTGCTATTTTTCTGCGCTGTCTCCCACAAGACATAGCACAGTCAGTGTGTGGTTGATTGATCTGACACTTGGCAGGTAGAAAGACCTTTATTCCAGGAACAATCAAGAATCAATAAAAGGCTTAAAAAATAAGGAATATGCAGACAGATTAATAGACCTTAATCTGTACTCCTTGGAATCAAGACGAATTAGAGGAGACTTATTATTTTTATACAGTATCATTGAAGACAAGACCCTAATGTCACAATGTAATATAACAAGGATTCATAAAACAGTAAATTCTAGATTACATAATAAACACATTTTTATAAACAGGGCAAGAACTAATAGGCATCAGAACTTCTATAATATACGTACTCCCACAATGTGGAATAATTTGCCTAAAAAAGTAGTAGAAGTAACATCATTTGGCTCATTCAAAAATGAGCTAGACAAATTCCTGTCATTGAATAGTACAAGGAACCTCAACAGATAAGCCCACTAGGAGTGGGAGACAATTAAATGGGCCGAAGGCCTACTTTGTCTATATGTACCAAGTTACCAAGTTAACATGCCAGTTTGTGTTTGGTGAAAAAATGTTGTTCCGTTCCAGAGTTATAGGCCATTTGAAGTTGGCCCGCTTCACAGTTACTGATTTTTCATCCACCAGGTCCACCATTTTAGTGCATTTTCGACTGCAATTTCCGCCATTTTGTGGTGGAGGACTTCTTAAATGTACAGAAACATAAAAATTGAATATCACTGGAATGGTTTGGTCTTTTCACGTAAAATTTGGAGGGTGTTGAGTGAATGTCCTGGAGATGTGAATTATGCTGTTTACATGTTATAAAAATAGTCTGCTGCAGAGATACTGTGTGAAATGGTTAATGTTTTGCGCATAGCATTCTGCATGGAGCTACTGGCTTGAAATTTACAGTGTAGGTAGCCATAGTCATACAGATTTGCCTTGCAGTGGTTTGTTGTCTAAAACATTACAGGTGTGGAATTATGCCACTCCGACGAATGAAAATTAGGTTCATTATGCTTCAATAACTTCTGAACTGTGTTTCTGATTTGCCTGGCATTTGAAATATACAACGATTTATTATTCATCTTTCACTGCGCCAGTTTTCGGGTCACTGGCCCTTACGGTTACGGAATTGTGCATGTTATGTTGTTTGCTTGTGGCACTATGTGGCCATTGAATGGATGTACACACAATTCTGGACACATGGTGTACCATGGTTCATGTCTCTATTTAACAATTTTCATTTCAGTCGGTCATACAGTTTTTGAGAAGTGAAGTGACAAAAATCACACGGTGGACTGGCAGTTGAGGGCCCCTCGTTCCCACCACATTCCATTCCTATTTATAGTGCACATTCTCAAAAAAGAGAAATTCATGGCAAAAACTCCATGTAATGCATCAGTTAGGGTTGTTCCACAGCAACAAAAGTAAGGAAATTCAGTGTTAGGGTTGCTACCCTTTGCACCCCACACCACCCATCCCCATCAACAGGCATCGGGGTGTGTGATGGGGTCATCAGTCTAACTCTCACCCCATTCTCCATACTGCACTGCCTCAGCTTATTTACACATGGAATGGGGTGAGAGTTAGGGCCATTATTAACCACACCAGTGCCTGTTGAGATGAAAGGTATAGGTGGGCGTAGGGTACAAGGTGTGGCAACCCTAACACTGAATTTCCTCAGTTTTGTCACTGTGGAACAACCCTAACTGATGCATTAAACAGAGTTTTTTTTGCCATGAATATAAATATATATATATATATATATATATCAATGCTGGTAAAATATAAATGAATGTGCAGAAGGATACAAATGTGTACATTATCTAAGCTATTGTATAATGATTTTAATTTCAACATTTATTTGTGTAAATGAATGTTTTAACTGTTCTCTTTTTTCTTTGTAATGGCTTATGCTGAACAAATAAACTTAAACTAAACTAAAAGGATCTGTTTGAGCCACCTCTGATTGTAGTAAACTATTGAATTGCCCTGCTAGGGGTTTAGCTAGTTCTGTAGCTAATTCCCTGAACACCCTTGGATGCATCACATCTAGCCCTGGAGCCTTATCTTTTATTCAGGGTTGTAAGCTGTTTTCTGACCCTTTCTCCTGTAATAACCACCTAACCCCTTTCTGGGATTCCCCTAGCAGAAGCCTTTATACCACTGGCTCACTATCCTTCACTGTGAATATTGAGCAGAAGTAGTCATTAAGAACAGTAGCCTTCTGCTTATCCTCCTCTAGTACCCTGACCCATTCTATCAGCCTTACAATTCTCCCTCTCATCTTCCTTTTTCTCCAATGTAGCTGAATAACTGTTTCCACCTCCCTTGACCCCCTCTGTAATATGCTGCTCTGTGTCTTCTTTTGTGTCCCTGACTGCCTTCTTGGGTTCCCTCATCCTTACCAGGTATTTGCTCCATTCCTCATTCTCCCGTTTCTCCTTGTATGTAATGAATACCCTTTTTAGGCCCTCACTGCCTCCCTGACCTTCTTAGTGAACCAGATTGGTCTCTTGTGGCTGTTTCTCTTGGTAACCATTGTGTTAGGCATGACTTAGTTACCTCAAGAGTGACACTATTAATGACTCCAACCCCCCCCCAGTTCTGTCCATTCCAACCAAATTATTCATGATTAATTCTGTGATCTGGTCAAAATCTGCTTATCTGATATTCAGAACCTCAGTCTTTGATGACCGCATACTGGTATCCATGCCCAGTTTGAACCATATGGTGTTAAGGTCACTGGACCCCAGTGGTTCCCCCATCAGTACTTCACCTACTATTTCCAAGTTAGTGAGCACCATGTCAAGAATGGTAGCCTTGCCTTGTGGGTTCTTTGACCAGGTACAACAGCTGGCAGTCCTGCAACATACTGTTCCTAATAAAATAAATGGACCTCCCAACATTTTAACTTATTGTACCTCTGCATTAGCAGAACTTTTTTTATTTTTGTTTTTCTTTCCTATTATTACTTTTCTTTTCTTTTCCTTTTTGTCTTCCCTCCATGTTATCACTTGCAGTCTCCCTGTCTTCTCTACTTCTTATTATAGTTCATCCTGTCGTGTACTTTAATATTTATGGCTTCAGTTAGTGGCTCACACTTATCACTTTTGTTTAGCTACTGTAGGTGTTTGGAATATAATTTCTCTGTCAGTCTAGCTCATTTTTATGGTTGTGGGCAGAGCCTACAGCCATATCACTTTAGCTTGAAAAGTGGTTTCCACTGAACACATTATTTAATAGTTTTCAGTGTATTCTTCCATAACATTGCAAATCCCTCTGTCAGTTAAAAAATACTTCCTTCTTTCTTTTTAGAATGATGGACACGTAACCCCAGCCTGCTTTTCTCTGAGTGCAAATGTGCACACCTTCCAAACAAATCTAAATATCTTTAAAACTGTTCAATGTGCACAAAAACAACCAGTGTGAAAATTGTTCAGGACAAAAAAAAAAAACTTTCACATGAGGGTAGTCACTAATCTGAATTCTTTATATTTTGTAAAATATGGTCTTCCAAATAACTTCATTTTTTTCTCTCTGAGTGAACACAGTAGGAGTCATGCCAAACAAATATAAATATCTCAGAAAGTATAAACGTTACCAATATACAACCAACATGAAAGTTGTTCAGGACAAAATTACATTTCAAAGGAGGGTAGTCACTAATCTGAATTCATTAGATTTATTTAAATATTGCCATCCAAAAGGTGAAAATTGTGAAGAAAAATGAAAATTCAGGTAATCAGATGGCCATAGTTTAAAAAATATAATTCGTGCAGCTTAATGAATTGGCTCATTTGAAAGGTTGTTTTGTCCTGAACAACTTTTATATGATGGTTTATGCATAATTTGTATACTTTTAGAGATATTTTCATTTGTTTGGCATAACTCCTATTGCACTTATAACAGTCTCATTTATTTAAAGCACTATGCCACTTTAAGTGAAATGAGACCAGACCATCTTGTCATGCCTAATTTAACAGTAGATCCTGACTTACTAGTACTTCAATGGAATTATTAAGTGCTTACCAGTTTGAAACAAAATGATCTGCTTATTGGGGTCACACTGGATATTTTCAGGATGGAATCATGTTAAATCTTTTCAGAACAAAAGCAGCAGATTAATTTTAGTAATTATAAGCCAGCAATATCATATGAGATCTATATGTGGAGCTGACGCTGACCAGATAGGAGGAAGAAGGAATACAGAGAAGAAAAACAATGGCTGTCTGTAAAACTATTTGGCATCTATGCTGCAACACTAATTTTTTCATATATGTCCTCTTCAGAAACTTCTGTTATTAAAATGCATTAAATGTATAGTTTATTAAATCTTGACCTTGGGATAATTCTTGAATGACTCCTAAATAAGTCTTAAACCATTCCCTTTATGGGAGGTCAAGACATGTGCAAAAGATCAAGTGTTATTTTTTCATATTTTGTTTTACAAATTTTCACAGTAAAACTGCAGAGAAATAGAAAAATACATACAGATAATCTTCTATGCATTTTCAACTGAAGAGAAGTTAATATTTGTGCAAAATCAAACCCAAAGTTTATACAGTTTTGTTCTAAAGTTATTTTATTCTAAATCTTATTGGACTGTTCAGTGTTATTTTTTCATATTTATTTACACATTTCCAAAGTAAAAGTGTGGAGAAATAAACATGTATGTACAACTAATCTCCTATGCATTTTCAACTGAAGAGAAGTTAATATTTGCACAAAATCAAACCCAAAGTTTATACAGTTTTTGTTCTGAAGTAATTTTATTCTAAATCTTATTGGACTATTGATGAACTGAACAAATAAATGTTTAGATAAAACAAATTGAAGACTGCAGGATTGGGAGGTCATTAAAATTGCAAAAGGTTAAATAATGAAACCTTAAATGAAATCATTAAGACCATTCTACTTAGTGTGTAATTATAATGAATTAAAGCCATTTGAATGTAGACCTACAATTACACAACCATTGCGATACATATTTTAAGATCAGAGGAATGGTGCAAGGCTACCAAAATCGTGGTGATCTCACTGCTTCAACACTTCAGTTTACGTGGATAAAACAAAAAAAATGTAATAAAAGCTTCTATCTTCTCAAAAAAAAATGTTTTATTATATTTTATTTAACCTGAAAATACAAAATAGCAATAAGGAAGTAAAACAATTAGGATGAGAGTTCAGTGTTCTCCAACCATATATTGAAGCTGAGTCATAAAAAAAGGCTTCTATCTTCTTCAAAGCAATTATATTTTATTTTTATATATTTAATATTCTGTATCTAAGTAGACACTAGAAAAAAAGTTTCTTGGGTGTTTGAAAACAGGCAAATGCAACCAGACACAGAAGGAAGTCAAAAGAGAGTATTGGTTGTGGGGGCTAGTAACAAGTCAAGGAGCTTGTTTGACCACTACAATGGGGGCCACCCACCAACACTACTGACCATTGGTGGGCACTAGTAGCAGAGGAGGAGCTGGGCAAGTGCTGCAAGCAGTCAGTGTAGGAAGAGGAGGAGGAGGAGGATGGCAGGCTGCCTGCCACAGTCCAGCTCTTGTTTCAAATCCCTGGTGGTGCCTGAGTGGTTATAGCAATCATCTGTGCAGCAGCCCTCCATCTGTAGGGATTAAGGTGACTCAGTTTAGCTGTCCTATTGTATTCAGGCAGGCTCAAGCTCCATCACAACAGCAGGTCTGACTGGAGCCCCAGACCCCAACTCTGCTACTTGTACAGGACTGACCACTTGAGAGAGTGAGGAATCCTTGCTGCTTGCAGAGGAAGTGGGAGGGGTCACAGTTGGTGTTCATTTGTGTGCCAGGGTAGGTGGGGGGATGAATGGGCTGGGAGGAGTGCCTTTAAGTATAAGAATTACATGTGCCTGAATTGTTGTGGATTGCATTGGCATAGGCAGGGGGGTGTACAGGGTGTTCAACCCCCCCCCCAAAATTACCTTGGAACATTTCAAATTCCTGTATTTTATTTTTGGGTTGACTTAGGCTCAGCTGCTAAAAAAAACTCAGTGTCTCAGCAGTCTCCATAGTGGTTGGAGCTAGCTGCAACACAATGTGCATGCACAGGACCATTGATGGCTAGGGGAGATGGAGACATCATCAACAGAGAGAGCAGGAGATGCCTGGTAAGACAGACTAGTGAGCGTGCTGCTGTGCTGCATTGTCTGTACAGCACCAAGCAAGTTGTGGTGTCCTATCAACTGTTGTGGTGGTAGAGTGGGACTGTGTGCTGCTCTTCTCCAGCCTCAGTTGAACTGTAGGAGAACTTGAAGTATAGTCTACTAGAAAAAGAACTGACCCATCCAGTGCCGAGCTGCAAGTAACACGTGATGCGTCTTCTTGACTGTGCTGGATGCTGGCTGGACTGGTGGTGTGGTCCGAAGAGAAGATAGGAGAGATCAAGGAAAAATCTGCCGTGGCCTAGTGGCCTGTAGTCCTATCTTGGGATGGGAGCAACTGGTAAGGCAAACAAACAGGAGGATAATCAGCAGAAAAGTGGTGAGTGGAGAAAAGAATAAAGATTGATTCTGAGGGGGGGTCTTCTCTCATTCAGATAGGTGGTGAGGGGTATTGGCACCATCTCACAGGGCAGCCCACTCATTATATCTCAACCCCACCATTGTTCTGCCCAACTTGGAGCTTATCATGTGGAATGGGACTAGGTGTGGAAAGACAGATGCCTGACTGACATCTTTGTCTCTGGCTGTTGCAGAGTGCTCCCATGTGCAAAGGTGGAATGGGGTTAGGAGTACTCCCTAAATGCAGAGGTGGGATGGTGGTAGAGGAGGAGTGATGCAAATGTGTGGAGGTGTCCCAATGTGTAGGAGTGGGATGGATGGATGGGGAGCAATGCTTCCCATGTAGGGGCAGTGGGATGAAGGGGTGGAGTGCTCCCCATGTACAGAGCTGATATGAAGTGGGAGGAAAAAAGAAAAAAGGAAAGAGGAAAAAAAAAGATGTACAGGTGGACCTGCATAACCCCACACCTGTAGGTGCCTGGAAATGCCAAAGTGACCATGGTGTGCATATGAACATGTGGCCACAACTCAAGCCTCACCTGTGCAGTTCTGTGTCTGCCCATGTTGCTCTATTGGTTGACCTGTCCCTTGCCTCACTATGCGCACAGCCCTTATGGTATCTGCCATCCAGTGTTGTGCTGAGGCAGTGGCTACACAAAGTTTGCATCCAGCTGCCAACTTCTATACAGGCCATTCATGTGTGCACCTGGCCTGGTAATGTCCCTTTGCTGCCCCATGTATCCAATGAAGCCCACCTGGCTGTAGCCACATGGGTCTTTGTGTGTCATGTGTGATGGTCACCCGTGGTGCAGAACGCAAGTCCATCACCTCCTTGGCTGTCTGACAGGACTTCAGGCATTGTAGGTGTGATCCGCAGGATGCTGCCACTGCATAGTACATGCACATGCTAAGGTCAAGTAACACCGTTAGGGTGTTACATACATTTCCTCCCACACCTGCCAACACCATCCACAGTGTACCATCCATGGAATGTGTTTTTGTTTTTGGGGGGGTGAACTGTGTCCTTCCCTGTACAATGCCTATGCAATTGTGCAGCACTGTTCTTCTAGTGGTGAGTGGGCATCTGTCTGCTCATGGGAGTCTGTTAGGAATCCACCTTGTTGCAGTGTACATGGGTGGGTCTTGGGGAACATGTCCAGTGCTGCATGACACTGAGTTTCTGTTTCTTTTTGTTCCCATTACAGATCATGGAACCAGAGATTGAGCCAGCAGGGGGTCCCAGCAGACCAATGAGGGGGCATCAGAAAGCAGACTGCTGTGCACTGGGGAACATCAGGTGCAGCATATCCAGTCATGTGCGTATACCTGTGTCACACACATTGCTATGTCTATCCGTGGCACTCTTGCACTGTGCTGTGTCCTCTGTGTCCTGGAATTCTCTGCATGTGGGTTGGCAGCATGCAGACACACATGTTGGGTGTCACCTCAGGACATCATGGCCTTCCCCACTGCATTTCCCACCATGGAGGATGACTGGCTAACATACTGGCCCATGGTGCTGTGTACGGCATTATCTCTTCATCTGGCACATGGCACGTGCTCTGCACCTTGTTGTCAATGTCCAGGTGAGACACACACACATACCCTGCAAATCCACCCTGCACACGGTGCATGCTGACACCAAGCAAGACATGTGTACCCTGTGTGTCCTTTTCATGCTACATGTGGGCAACATTTGGGCTGTCTGCACACTTGTCCGTACGTGTAGCACACGGGCTGTCAGGTGACTCCTTCACCTGCCAGGGGGAGTGCTGCCCTGTGTCAGGTACATGTCCTGCTGCCTCTCTGTTCCAGCCCTTGGGTTGGTCAAACCATGCAGTGGCCCGACTTTTCTTTGCTGTCTACTTCGTGGGATACTGCACAGTCTAGTGTGTCTCACCAGCTACACAGACTTCTGGTTGCACTGTGTCCTGATGGTACCTGTGTGGTGTTCCCACATGCCCATGCATCTGTCTCCTAGGGGTAGTACTGGTATCACATGCATTTGCGTGTCACTACACCCCTATCCTGGCCTCCTTTGCACTCTAGCATATGTGAACGGTATGCTGCTGTTGTCAGGTGGACGTTGCCCTCATTCCTCTCTGACATCCACCCTTATATTGTTGTTGTTCACAATGTTATGCTGATGTGCCCTTATATTCTGTCTGTACAGTGTTTGCATTTCATGGTCTGGTACTGTGTTGTAGGCAGTACTGCTCTTCCTGGATAATGGGATGATGAAGGCCAGCACCTTTGTGTACAACAATGTTTGGCCATGCCCCATGCAGCATCCACACCACCAGTGGACGGGGTGGACTGGTGTGACCTTCTCGCATATGCTGCTGGATAGTGTGAGGCCACAGTACCCATGCCTGTGGACATGCTTTCCATGGGATGGTGGGCATAGCAGGACTTTGGTGTTTATCGTGTGTTGCCATGGACTCTTTGATCACATCCTGTTGGGATAGCATACACTCCCATGCCATGTTGTGGCCTGTGTGTACCACATATCAACAGCACTGTCCACCTACTGCTGTACTGCTACAAGCCCCAACACATGCCTCTCTATATGCACCCATCCCCATTCGCATGAGTCCATAGGGCCTTGCAGTGGTGCATGGTGCTTATCCCCAGAGTGGTGTGTTGTGTCTGCTGACATGCACAGTAAGTTTAGGCCTGTCCTGACAGTCTGTCTTGACAACTGTGACCAGTGACCACTGTCAGCCCCACAGAGCACTTACAGTGGAGGGACATGGTCATGTGCTCCATTCCTGTGCAGGCTCCACTGCTGTGTGTGGGCTGTGCCTATTATCCCCCTTGCCTTGCCACAACCATGTGTCCAGTGTGTTATGCATGGCTGTACAGCACCTATGCCTGCCATTGCATGATGTACATTAGCTGGTGCTGTTGCACACTCAACATACACCCATGTGCGCATACCACATGTTGACCAGCTCATTGTGGGTTGCACTTCTGCCAGTTGCCTACTATGCCATCACTACTGGGACACATGTCCAGTGCCTTCTGGCACCCATCTCCTCCACACACACGTGGCCACTGTAGCATGTGGCAATTTGACACTGCATTTAAGCAACACGCCACACAATCAGAACCACATGTCTCATCCATCTTGTTTGATCTTGGGAGGTGGGAGGGATTCTTTACATGCTTATCACTACATTAGCACTGCTGCTGTGCTGATTTATTTGTTTCTCCCCTTAGGTTGGATCCAACCTGGTGTGTTGGCAAGACACTGAAGAGTGTGTGTATAACAGTTAAGTGTGCTTCAGACTTTGGTACTTCATCAGGGTGCCTTACTGAGGGCCGTTAGTGCCATCCTGATGGTCCACCGCTGTATGGTGGTGGTGTCTCTTGAGGCAGTGCAGGATAATTTAGCTGCTATGCAGTGACCGCAGGTCCCACCACTCCCCTGCTGCACCCTGAATACACCCACTAGTTTCTCTAGCCCCTGTCCCTTTGTCCTCCCACATCCCCACCGCCCTTGCCCATCCCACCAATGTATATAGTTGTACCCCTTCCCATTTTTCCCCCCTTGTGTCCTTACCCCAATTCCCATTTTGATACTGTATTCATGTTTCTTGTTTTTATATTGTTCTGAATTTTGTTGATGTTTACTGTGAAATATATATGTTTTCATACTTCACATACCTGTTTGCAGAGTGGCAGTTATCCCCTGTGGCCCCCATCCACAGGTTCACTGGGGGGCCCTTCACATCTCCCATTGCACCTTGTTTCCCTACAGGCCCCTTTAAACAGAAAAATGGTCCTGCGATGCTTTTTTTTTTTACCTGTGGAAGAAGGAAACGGTCCCTCGGCGATCTCCCTGCCCCCGTCCCACAACCCGCGCCAATCCACTGGGCACCCTGCCTCCCCACACCCCCCTCACCCCATACTTACCTGCGGAGTCTGGCACAATGATCTTCAGTGGACTGGGAACACGTCTGAACTCTTCAAAGCCGACCGTGAACTGAGGAAATGCCGGTAAGCTGTATAATGGAATAAATGTTCTTTTTTTCAACTTTGATGCATATCTCAGGCATTTTGGGGAATTTTGGCACCACATTTTCAACATGGAGTTTTTAGGACCCCTCTTCATGAATTCTGGCACTGTCATGGCGTTATTCAGTCCCAAAAGGTGATTTCGCGGTCACTGCGTGGAATCACATTTTGGGACTGAGTAACAAAACAACAGTGCCACTGTTCATGAGGGGAGCTCTCAAAAAGCCTATGTTGCAAATTTGGTGACAAAACTCCCAAAAATGGCTGTTTTACGAGCGTGCATTGCGCTGTTTCTATGTACACTCATAACATCCTGAATTTGTAATATTTTCACTCTAGATTTTCAAACTTGGCATTTTTCCACACCTCCTGATGAACAGTACAGCTGTCATTTTTACATATCCAACCAAAAATGTGTTTTTGCATGTCCGGCACAGAATAGCGTGGTCGCTGTGCAAAATCACTTTTCGGGACAGTTTGAGGAAATGATGGTGACACTGTTCATGAGCAGAGGTCCTAAAATGCCTATGTTGAAAATTTGGTGCCGAAAGTCTATAAAATGACTGTGTTGCAAGCGTGCATTGTGCAGTTTCCACACACCCTTGTAACTTCGCAGATTTGAAATATTTCCATGCCAGATTTTCAACACTGGCATTTTTTCACACCTCCTTATGAACAGTATAGCTGTCATTTTTTACATCCTGCCCAAAATGTGTTTCCACATCTGTGGCACACAATGGTGTGGTCGCTGTGGGAAATCAACTTTTGGGACAGATTAACAAAATCGCAGCACCACTGTTCATAAAGGGAGGTCCCAAAATGCCTATGTTACAAATGTGGCTACCAAACTCCCAAAAATAATTGGGTTACGGACGTGTGTTGCGCAGTTTGTATCATATGCATGCTTATTGCTTCACCGATATTTCATATTGTCACTCCAGATTTTCAATGTTGCCATTTTTTATGCCTCCTCATGAACAATACAGTAGTCATTCTCCACATCCTGCCCAAAAATGTGTTTTTGTCCCTCTGTCGCCAAATAGCACAGCTACTGTGCAAAACCACCTTTCAGCTAACAAAGCGATTGTGCCGCTTTTCATGAGGTGGCCTGACAAGCAGCCCATGTTGAAAATGTTGAGTGAAACTACCACCACATGCCTACAGTGTTAGGGTTTCCAACTGTAGCACCCCACCCGGTACAGACTGACAAGCATCAGGGGTGTGACTTGGGATCATCGGATGTAATGCTCACGCCATTCCACCCCCCACCCCCACCCTGCAGCCACTGACAGGCATCATGGTGTGCCTTGCACTGTTCGGCCACAAAGTTCACCCCACGCTCCTATACCACACCCATGTCAGCGTACTTCCTTATGGAATGGGGTAAGTATAACACCCAAAGACTCAAAATCACACCCCGGCACTTGTCAGTGTCTAAAGGGTAGGGTGACGTACAATGGCATGAGCGTTATAGCTGACGACCCAAAGGCACACCCCAATGCCTGTCGCCTTCTACAGGGTGGGGTTGGGGGTGGTGTTGGCATCACTTCAATACTTCACTGCTATTCCTATCATGCATCTCTAGCTCCAGCACTGCCAATGCCAATGCCAGCGTGACAACATTCAGCATTGACAATGCTTGTTCATACAGTAACCACCGCACACTGTGCTGGAATGGGAGACCTATTTAGGAAGTGCTTTAGCTTTCCGCTTCTCAGCATGCTCCATAATATCAGATTCAGGCAAAAAGCCCTGCTCATGTGTTTAAAGTTATGAATGTGGATTCACAAAAGCCCTACCTTCTAAAATTCTGTGAAAAAAACAAACAGTATTTGGGGAAAAACATGTTGACCACTCTTAAATAATGCTTTTTCTTAATGACTGTGGATTTGTAGAACTGGCTGAGCTGAAGAGTGCAACTCAAAATCTAAAGCTTTAGGGAGTCACTGCCAGTAACCAGATGAATGATATTCTTCCTAAAATGTTCCCGGGTTAAAAATTGAAACTCAGTTTTGTATTGTGTCTTGTGAAAAACTATTTCTGCACTAAAATCCTGGTACAGTAGTAGGCACATGCTGAAAATGGAACACTGCTATATATGGTGCTACTGGGGGGGTTGGGAGATGAGTCAGATGGGAATCGGGTTGACAATTTAGATAAAACAAATATATATTCCACTTTTAAGTAATTACACACACACACACACACGGCATGGGGTCATTATGTCGCACGACATAATGCTGCATGTTTGTCCTTTTCTGCGATTGATGCCATGAGCATATATCTTTGTTCTGTGGGGGGCTCGCCCCACCCACCGATTATGGGGCTGCACCTCAGGACCCCTCCCGCTAAAGAGTCTCTCAACTCCGGGGGGCCTAACTCGGGGTGCACACAAGTCTGGGTTCGCCATAATGCTGCACACTATTATGTTGTACGACATTATGACCCAGTACGCATACACACACACACACACACACACACACACACACACACACACACTTCCCTTGCAGCAGGATCAGGATGGAAACAAAATTTAGTATGCAACAAAACAAACTCAGTCATGCCGACCGACTTCAGTAACTGGTAGAGGGATGATAAGGATCGAGCTTAGTTGACCAGCACGTTTCTGTTTCTATTTATAAAAGGTCTAGGCAGCAGGGCTATTATAAAATAAACTGGCACACGCTAGTACTAGCCCAATTGAAATAAATGCCAGGATGAATGCCTCTCTCTTCCTGTAAAGTGACGTACCGGCAGAAAGTCGTCATTTCAGTTTTGACAAGTTATTTACTCATGTTTTCCTGGCAGCAGCTCGTCTAGTTTCTCGGTCACATGGATGGACCAAGCGCTAAGGGAGAGGTGGGCAGGCAGCCGACAGGCAAGTAAGTAAGGTCAGCTGGCGAGTGCTGAGCAGTACTCTGTACAGTGAGACAGCTGGAGGCAGGGGTCTGTTCTGACATGGCTGGGCCTGGAGCGGCTCACTTTCAATCCTTTCCATGACTCCAAATTTGCAACGAAAGTGGAACAGCAACAGCAAAAAGAATCGCACTTGCTGAGCGAGTGAGCACAGGAAGCAACCGCTGGTGCCAATCCTGCCGAAACATCATGTGACCACATCGCTCAAGCAGGTGCTAGTCCAAATGCTGATTGGTCCTCACTCATCCCCGGTGCGCACATATTGGTGGGTCTGGCAAGGGAAAGTGAAAGTGTTGGTGGCTGGCTAATACTGTTCTGCTTGCCTTGGTTTAACCCCTGCTGCAATTGTATAAATTCTGGGGGGGCTCGGTTTAACCTCTGCTGCAATTGTATACATTCTGGGGGGGGGGCAGAGCCCCTACTTAATCTTCCCCGGGGGGGCTTCAGCCCCTCAGCCCCCCCATAGTCTGCGCCTATGCCTATCATCCTCCCTTACCAATTTTCTGTATCTCCTGTAAGCTGCCCTTTTCTTCCTCACCCAGTCTAGCACCGCTTTACTTATCCAGCTGGGTTTCTTCCCCCCTAGCCTTTTTAGTCTGAGTCCTGCTGCAAGTTTCTGTTGCCTCCATTATCCCCTGTCTTATCAGTTCCCACCTTTGCTCTGTGTCCATACCTCATTGAATTTTGCACAGAAACCCTTGTACCACTTCCCTCATCATCTTAAAGTTGGCATTTCTGAAATCCAGCACCCTTTAGCCAGATGCCATCCTCTCTTTAGCCATCTGTAACTGAAACCATACTGTCCGGTGGTCACTCCCTCCCAGTGGTTCTGCCACCCTCACATCACTCACCCACTCCCCGTTCATCAGTATGAGGTCAAGGGTGTTCCTTTCCCTAGTTGGTTTCTTGACCGACTGTACTAGAAAGCTTTCCTGGAAGGTATCCAGCATTATCTGCTCCCTTCTGCTCTTTGTGGTAGGCGTGTACCACTCCACCCCCGGCAGTTTGAAGTCCCCTACTATCACCCCCCCCTTCCCACAGTTCCTCCTGATCTGTTCTGCTAGTACCCTGTCCATTCCTTCGGTTTGAGAGGGTGGTCTGTACACCACCCCCAGTCTTCCTGATCTATTTTTGGAATCCTGTAGTTGCACCCACCATGCTTCTGTATCTCTCTAGTCTCCTTCCCCCCCCTTACACATTTTAATCCCTCCTTTACGTACAGTGCCATCCCCCCTTCCCCTTCCCATTTTCCCTATCCTTCAGGTGTAATCTGTACCCTGGAACCGTCATGTCCCAGTCGTGGATTTGGGTGGCCCATGTCTCGATTATAGCTGCCAAGTCCAAGCCCCCTTCTCCAAAAGAGCCTGTATTTCTGCCCCCTTTATCCCCATACTCCTAGCATTTAGTGTCACCACCCTCCAACCTTTGTCTCTACCCCCCGGCTCTTTTCCCTTATGTCCGCTCCCTTAGTAGTTGCCTTCCTCCTTATCTTGCTATCATGGGGGGTAAGCCCATTTGGTTTCACATCACTAGGCCTCTGAACACCACTATCCCTCCTGCTACCCCCTCTCCTAATTTAAATGCTCCTCAATGTGCTTCCCTATCCTTGCCTTCAGTACATTTTTTCCTTCCTTATTTAGGTGCATTCTATCTTTTGCATACATACTGCTGTTCTCCCAGTTCCCTTCCCCCCACCCTCCTACCAGCCATACCCCTTTTCCTGACACCAGGCCCCCAGTCATTCATTAAACTCTTGAATTCTCCCTTTTCTTGCCATGCTTGCCCCTGGGAACCTCCAAGAAGGTGACAGATCTGTTCGCTCCCTCACACAGAGGTCCCAGTTCCTCAAACCTCCTCTTAACCTCCCCTACCATCCCATCAGCCAGGTCATTCATCCCCAGGTGTATTATTAGATGTGGCCTTTCCCTTCCCCTGCTTGCATACCTTAGCATGGATTGCCCCACCCTTTCCGCCTTCATTCCTGGCAAGGCATCTGCCTAAATTCTACTGTGCCTCTCCCCTTTGCTTCCCCACCTGACCCCTCTTAGTATTGAGTCTCCCAACATCAAGACATCTCCCTTCTTCCCCTCCCCATCCTCCCCCTTCTCTTCTCCTTCTTCCTCCTGCACAATGTTCCCTCCTATTGTCTCTGTTTCTCCCCCTGGGTACTCCGCTGTACTCAACCCTTTTTGCCCCAATTCACCTATTTTTCCATCTCCCTCCTCAGTCATTTTCGATCACAAAGAGACTTCAAATGATACCATAACATTTCTGTCTGATTTCTGGTAATAGTTTTCCTGTGCTGTACATTGTCACAGAATATTAAATACCGTTCCACAATAAAATTCTTTTTGATTGATTGTAAGAATTTATATTCTAATGAAGCCTGGATAAAAGCTAAGTCCCTTTGCATGGCTACATCAATAATTCTCTGTGCAGCATTTTTTGGAAACTGTTCCAAGTCACTATTTTTATCAAAAATATAATTCCTTTCCAGTCTCATCTTGTTTAGTAGCTGATTTAATATACCAAGCCAGGTATTCTTTTTCTGGCAATTCTCAGCGTCTTTCCAGCAATTATTGAGCAGACTATCTGCAGGAGCAGTGTGAACTTTTAACCAGAAGTTTATACTTCTTTTTAGGGTCCTTGTCTTAAGATCTAGAGTTCCTGTTTCTGCCCTAAACACAGCATTTGCTACATAACTAGGGAGCCCAAGGGCCAGTTTCAAGTATAGATTTTGTATTATTTCAAGTTCCTTCATATTTTCCTTTATACCCCAAATTTCTGAGGCATACAGCATCTGGGCATTCACTTTTGCTTTAAGGCAGCGTTTTGCCCCCAAAGGCACAGACAAATCTATTTATTGCCAATACAGTTTTTTGGTAGTTGTTTTGGTACATTTTATATGATTTTTCCCACTCAGTTTTCTATCAAACACAATGCCTAGGTACAGTAACAGTAGTCACTCACCTCCTCCGACTGGGTAACCTCTATTTTTCAATGTTTTGTTGCTTTCATTTTGTGAGTTCCAAATACAGCTATCTTAGTTTTTTGTGAGTTAATTTCTAAGTCTATTTTCTTTAGTGAATTAATTTCAGTCTTAATACCCCTTCTAAGGCCCATTGGAGTCTGTGAGAGAACCACTGCATCTTTGGCGTATAACAATATTTTTATGGGAAGTTCATTAATAACGGTGGAAATGCATCAATCCTCATGAGATCCCCTACTAATGTTTTGATGTAAACATTAAATAAGTTGGTGTGACTATACAAACTTGCTTTACTTTGTAACTAACTGGGGCTGGGTATGATACTGCTCCATACTTTCCATATCTAACCCAATATAGTGTATTAACAGGCATTCTTTTAATTAATACAAGTAATTTTCTATTATGTTTTGTTTCCAAAATGCTCCATTGCATATCGCTGTTCACATTACCAAAAGCAGCCCGAATGTTGATAAATGCTGCATATATTTTTCTAGATTTTATTAGCACGTATAGCTTCAGTATATATCTGAGTGTAAAAATCTTATCAAGGGTGGAGTGACCCTCCCTAAAGCCAGCTAGGAACATAGATAAAATGTTTTCATCTTCCACCTTATCTGTAATCTACTTAGTAGAAGTCTAGAGAAAATTTTTAGGCTTGGGAGATTGGTCTATAATTAGTGATTCAGTTTTGGGACCCTTTTTAGGGCTGCAGTGGGTGTAGCCCAGCAGAGCTCTTGCTATCAGAAAAGGACTCAGTGCATTCCTTCTAACTGAACAACATGTTGGAGTTGCAACACAGTCATCTCCATGTTTATGAAGCACTCCACTCGTTGTCTCCTTTGGAAGTTACACTGCACAATCTTTTTTCCTCTGTCGGTGGTCACGGTGGAACAGGGACACTCCACCATGTCCAAGATGGCCACCAAACTGTACTGCATATGTGTGACCACTAGCGCATGCACAGTAGAGAGTGGTGGCCATCTTGGACATTGCAGAGTGTCCCGTGTTCTGCCCTGACCACCAATTTTTTTCATTTAAAATTATGCATATCCCCCTCACCCGACCCTCCCTCTCTGCAACCACCAACCCACCCCCCAGCCCCAGAAACATAACAATGACACTGGGGGTGTCCAATCCCCAAGTGTCATGATCATGCTCTGCTGTGACTTTAACAATGACACTGAGGGAGCCCAATCCCCCAGTGTCACCACTGTGCTCCACTGTGACTATATAGTTTTCTTCCCATACCCAACCCTCCCTCTCAGCACCCCTCCCCAGAAACATAACAATGACACTGGGGGTGCCTAATCCCCCAGTGTCCCAATCGTGCTTCACCATGAACATCCTTTTTTAAAATATATCATGTTTCTCCCCCCACCTGACCCTCCCTCTCAGCACCCCACCACCCTTACCCCAGAAACAATGACAATGGGGGTGCCCAATCATCCGGTGTCATGATCGGGAATCCTTGGTCCTGTTTTTTGTTCACCTGTAAAAAAAATACAACAATATCTTTTGTGGTCATTCTTGAACCCCCACCCAACCTTCCCATTTAGTACCCACCACCCCACACCCCCCAAGCCCTTATTTACTCATTGGGATTCAATGCCATAATCCTCTCTGGACTGAAGGCACATCTTCACTCTTCAACTAAACTTGCATTTTGCAACAGTGGGCCTGGCTTTTGACTCCTCCCCTGCTGCTAAGCTTTTAGATCATTCTCCATAGAGTAATCCTGTTGACATCCAAACCCATGACACCTTTTGTCTCTCTCCTGTTTCTTATAAAGAACTGGAAGACCTACTATTGCAATTGGATATGAAATAAAAGTGCTGGATCCGATGGCTTAGATCCTATGTACCTAAAACTAGGTTGTTTTTTTCCTAACTGCCCCATAACACATTTGTTTAATATGTCAATTACCACTGGAATAGTCCACACCATACCTCTCAACCTTTTGTCCCCCAAATGTGGAACATTGCCCCTCAAAATGTGGAACAAATGGGCAAAATGTGGAACACTTAATCAAATCTTTACATTAGAAGCTCACAACACTATTAAAATGTTTGCATTTATGTTCAGAAAGTCAGTTATTAATTAAATGATATAGTTTTTGCATCATTTACTATAGATTTTTGCTTTAAAATGTTAACACTGAATGTGGGACAAGTCCTCACAATGTGGAGCAAGGAGCTTTTGTGAAGTAAAATGAGGTATGTTCCTCGTAATGTGGTACAGTTGAGAGGTATGGTCCACACTCTTTGGAAAACTGCCTATATAATACCTCTGTTTAAATCAGGAGATCCATGTGACCTAAATAATTATTAGCCTATCTCTATATTGCCAGTCCTGTCCAAACTGTTGGAGAAGGTAATCACCACCCAGCTAAAGGATTACTTATAAAGCGTGCACCTATTCAATCCACTGCAGTCAGTCTTTAGGTATAAAGACAGCACAGTGTCAGCTCTAGCTAATGTGATGAATGACTGGATCACTGCGCTAGATAATAATCGACCAGAGCCATTTTCCTCAACTAAGGTAAAGGGTTCGGCATGGTTGACCATGATCTCCTTTTACCTAAACTCATTCAACACGGAATAAATACCCATTCAGTAAATTGGTTCTGCAGCTCTCGAATACGAAGATTCAATTGCATTAAAATGGATGGGCATTTATCCTCCCCCTTACCACTCTCAAGAGATGTACCACAATGATCTATTTTAGGACCACTGTTATTCAAAATCTACATCAACTCCCTCAGCAATAATATACTCAACTCCAAACTGCACTTCTTTGCTGACAACACTGTCTTGTACACATCAAAACCTGCATTGGCAGACATTGGCACAGAATTGCAGACTGACTTTGATCAATTGCAATATAACTTAAATTCTAAATTACTATTATATTCTAAAAAAACTAAGGCCATGTTCTTTTTACCCCCACACCCGTCAACCCTACCATCAAAATAAGTTACCCCTGCACCTATCTTAACTCTCTTAGGGGATTCACTAGAGACCATTGATGAATTTATATACCTAGGAATCTGGCTAGATAGCAGACTATCATTCTCAGTAAATACAGAAATCCTTACGAATAAACTACAAGCAATACTGGGCCTTCTCTTCAGGAATAAATCCTTATTCTCCACTGACATTAGAAAAAGGCTAGTGCAATCAACCTTCCTCCCTCTCCTCTATTATGCAGGTATCATTTACAGCAGTAGTGCAACCTGTAATCTGCACAACTTAGATATGCTCTGTCATCGTACTATCTGCTTCATAACAAATTCCCCTTATAGAATCCACCACTGTGCCCTCTATTCTGCACCAGGTTGGACATCACTTACCACTAGAAGGTTATCTCATAGTTGTACATAGGCATACAAAGCACTGCTGAATGACCTCCCCTCCTACATTATGTCCCTATACCATCGCTCGCATAGCTGCTATTCCCTCAGGAAAAATACCTACATCCTGCTAGACATGTCTAAATGGTACACCCAGTATGGTACAGCAGCAATTAGATACACCATTCCAGCTGCCTGGAACAAGTTGCAATCCACCCATAAGCTCACAAAACTAGTCACCATTAACGTTTTCAAATCCTTGACTAACAATGCCCTTAAGTAAACATGTCAGTGTCGCACTGGCTAGCACATCCCTAGGTACAGAATTCTACTATCCATCTTGCACTTAGGTTCCCTCATTTATTCTGCCTTAACTACTTATTGTGAACTGATATACTATGTCTGATTATTAAACTGCTCATAGCTGTACCCTGTAACTTACTGTAAATATTTGTAACCCTTTATTATTATGTCCATAATTCATGTGAATCCTGTTTTTTCTCTATATTATTGTACTGTACCTGCTTTCACATCATCCTTGACAGGACCTCCTTGTAAATGAATGTGCTCAATGGAGCTTTCTTGTGAATAAACTTAAACTTCAAAGCCAGACCGTGAACTGAAGAATCAGGCATGCAGTTCAATGTATTTCAATGGGGTTTTGAACATAACAGCATAACATGGGCATTTTTACATATTTTTGGCCCAGATTTTTAACATGCCTTTTTTGGGATCCCGCCTTATGAACAATTGCACTGACATTGGGCAAATCTGTGCTGAAAGGTGATTTCACGGTCCCAGCACAAAATCATCTTTTGGGCTGAAGTTGAAAATTTCCTCTGCCCTTGTTCATGAGGTGGGGTCATATGAAGGGTATGTTGAAAATTTGTTGTAAAAATATTACAAAATAATGAAGTTATGAGCCTACATTGAGTTTTGCGAGTGCAGGCTCGTAACTTTGGTAATTTTCAATATTTTTACCCCAAATTTACAACATAGTCATAGCTGTAGATCAGTGCTCTGTCGCAGAGCCCAGAGTTTCCTGGAGTACCTTTGACCTGCTGGATTTTGTAGACATTATGAGGATTGTCCAGGAGATGTGTCCCACGTGCTGTAGTTTAGACCCAGGCCCTACTTCCCTGATTTTGGGTTATAGTGAGATCATTGGCCCAGTCTTAGCTCGGATTGTCCGGTGCTCTTTAGATAAGGGTGAGTTTCCTAGCTCCTTGAAGGAGGGGGTGGTGATCCCCCTTCTGAAAAAAGCTTCTTTAGACCCAGAGAACCTAACAACTCATAGGCTCTATCTCTAACCTCCTTTTGTGGGAAGGTTATTGAGAAAGTTGTGGCTGCTCAAATGGATAACCATCTAACCATCCATAATTTATCTGAACCTCTCCAATCTGGTTTTCATAAGAGGCATAGTACTGAGACTGCTGTGGTTCGGGTGCTCAATGATCTCCTGATGGCGAGAGATCAGAGACACCATTCTATCTTGGTTCTCCTGGATCTATCATCAGCTTTTGATACTATGGATCATGGGGTTCTGCTCGAATGCCTGAGGTTCATCTGTGGGCTGTCAGGTACAGTCCTCAGATGGTTTTCATCTTTCCTCGCTGGGAGAACGCAGAGAGCGGTCTCAGGTTTGTTTTCATTCGGGGCTTTCTCTCTGCCTTTCGGGGTACCTCAGGGTTCGGTGCTGTCCCCCATGTTATTCACAGTATATATGCTACTCCTCAGAGACATTGTAAGATGATATGAGCTGAGGTTTCACTGCTATGCTGATGATACCCAGCTCTACCTGTCTTTTGCGCATGACCAGGTTGGTGCTGTCTCGGTACTGAACAACTGCCTCACAGAGATCCAAGACTGGATGAATTCCAGCGGTCTAAAGTTGAACCCAGGAAAGACTGAGGTTTTGGTTGTGGACCCGGGTCATAGGGTAGAGGGATTGAGGACTGAGCTCCCTTCCAGTTTAATCCTGGGGGAGGTCCAGATTCTCACCTCTGAATGGGTGCATAACCTGGGAGTGGAGCTTGACGATGGTCTGACTCTTCAACATCAGGTATCGGCAGTCGTCAAGCTGGCCTTTTTCCATCTTAGGAACATTGCCAGGATTAGGCACCTTGTTCCATCCAGTGACCTGCCTGTCTTGGCCCATGCCTTTGTGACATCGCGCCTTGATTACTGTAACTCCCTTTATCTAGGGCTTCCTGGGGTTGATATCCACCGCTTGCAGCTAGTGCAGAATGCGGCAGGACATTTGCTGACTGGTGCATCTAGAAGATCTCATATCACCCCTGTGCTGCACGTGCTGCACTAGCTGCCAATACAGTGGCGGATCACCTTTAAAGTAGGTCTATTGACTTACCAAGCCCTACATGGATTGGGTCCCGATTACTTGAAAGAGCTCCTGGTTCCTCACACCCCTTTGCGATGACTCCGCTTGGCTGATGAGGGGTTGCTGGAGATTCTGAGGGTTAACTTAAAGTCATCTGGCATGTGCGCCTTTAGATTTGCAGCACCTACCCTCTGGAATTCTCTGCCCCATCAGCTCCGGGAGTGCAGGACGGTGGGGAGTTTTAAGCAGGCACTAAAGACTTTTTTATGGGGAAAGACATTTCCTGTTTAATCGTGATTTTATACTATATGTATTTGTATATGTGTTTTGTTCGTATTAATATTGTACAGCGCTTTGAAATATTGAAAGGCGCTTAATTAAATAAATTTTATTATTATTATTTTTATTATTATTATTTACAGCACTTCATGAGTATGATAGCTGTCATTTTTCAGATCCTGGCCAAAATGTTTTTTTTTTTATATCACAAAAGGTGATTTTGCGGTCCCTGCACGAAATCACCTTTCGGGCAGAAGTTGAAAAATTTCTGTAACTTTATTCATGAGGCAGGGTCATAAGAAGGCTATATTTTAACTTTGGTATAAAAATATAAAAAAAAAACAAAGTTATGAGGCTATCTTGAATTTTGCAAATGCTGGCTCATAACTTTGCTAACATTCAATATTTTTAACCCAAATTTTAAACATAACCATTTCTTTACAGCACCGCATGAATGTGACAGCTGTCATTTTTCAACTCCTGCCCAAAATGTGTGTTTAAGTCCTGAAAGTTGATTTCATGGTCCCTACACAAGATCACCTTTAGGCCAGGAGTTGAACATTTTCTCTGCCCTTCATCATGAGGCAGGGTCTTAACAAGGCTATGATAAAAATTTGGTGTAAAAATATTACAAAAATACATTTTCAATATTTTTACACCAAATTCCTGGCTGCAGCCCTATCTGCTGTGGCCACAGTTTGTTTTGTACTGGGACAATTAACCCAGTTAGCCACATCTCTGGGGGGTATTTCTTCTTCTGCTAGGAAATTGTAAAATGGGGTTAGAAGTTCAGCCCACCAAGTTATATTGGACTGATACATTTCTGCTGGGATGTTATCAGTCCCTGGCACTTTATTTTTTTTTTGAGTGTTAATATTGTGCTACTAACTTCCTATATCATAAAACGTATCCAATCTTCTTTGGTGTTCTGAGGTTCAGCAATCTCTCAACTCTCATTAATTCCCAAGATCCCTGTATTACTATTTTCTACTTTAAAAACCTTTTAAAAATGTGTTTGCCACTCCTTTGGTGATATCAGAGTTTCCACATTGTTCCTCAGCTTATTTTTTCCATGTGCAATTAAATTCCAAAACTATTTGTAATCTTTTTCTATTATTGCATTTTGTAACATTTCCCATATAAGTGTTTTAGGCTCTGCTTTTTATGTCTATTAACATTGTATATATCACTTCTTAAATTGATAAATGCAACTCTATCCTGAAATCTTGAGTACTACTTCATTCTCCTTCCTTGTTTACTGACCACTTCTCTCATATTATTACACTGAATATCAAACCATTTTGATGTAGCCTTGAATACTTGTTTTTTTCTCTGGTTTCCCATATTTAGCTTGTTTATTATATCTCTTTCCATATCAGAGATTTCTTTAAATACACATATACATTTATCCATTGTACTAGATTTCCCTGTATTCTCCATGGTTGAATCCCTCATTAATTTTATTATAGTTTCTTTTATATTATTTATTTATTCTAATTGCAGTACCCTTTTTATCGATTCTAATATATATGGACTCCATCTTATCCTTTTCTGCTTATCATGGTCATATTTTTATCTGCATCTAGCCTTTTTTCTAGTTTATCTGGGTCAATATACAACAGGGCCCAGATATTCAAACTGCACCCAAAAAGTGCGCAACAGCAGGAGCAAGCTCAAGTCCACTGCACCCATGTGCAAGAAGCTCGATATTCAAAAACTGCACAGGCCAAGATGCGCCTATGGCAGATGACTGAATATTGCACTACCTGTGCCATAGCGCAACCAGGGATGTGAAGTTGTGCATATCTGATGCACCATAGTGCAACAAGGGATGCTCAGTTGAGCAGTCCAGATTTGCCATAGCGCAACCAGAGATGCCCCGTGGTGCAGGGCAGCAATGCAACAGCACTACCAGGGATGCAGGGGCCCACCACCCATGCCACAGATAAGCAGAGGAGCACACAGCAGAACAGACATCATCCTCCACACCCCATGCACTGCACAACTGGGGGAGAACTGGAATAACCACCAGCCCATGGATATCAGTAACCAACCCTCAGCCAGACCATGGTGCCCCAGCACACTGCCTGGAAAGCTATGACTGGCACACAAGGAGGGCTGACCACCCCATGCCACACCATCCCACCAATGCAGAGCACACCTGCACCATGATCACCATGCACCCTTCCCAGGAGTAGCGCCCAACGGTGCAGGACACCCCATGCATGCCACCACCCCCACTGTGACAATGCAACCCTGTGCACAATGGAGCCATGCAAGGCAGCCCCACCATGTGCACCCTGCTGTGGGCAGTAATAGACAGCAATGCAACAACAGCATACACAGTGCCACCCTGCACATCCCCCCCGAGGTACAACTGAGAGACCGACCATGCATCGCCACATGAGGTACCCCACATGCAACAGGGCATGCCCCGGACCCCACCACCAGCGGTACAGCACCCTGCACACCCTCTCAAGGACACATCCATCCTAGCACTGGCCACAACAGCCAGCACAGACATGCACAGTGTTGCATGGAAGCATGCACCACACAGGATGCAACACAGTGCATGGACAAAGACCCACCCATACCCAAGAGCACACCAACACAGGGACACAGTAGCAGGTCAACCAAGCCACTGTCATGTGGTCACAGCTGATGTGGACACACGGCCAGCACCCCCACATTGCACAGGTATGCCAGCCATCCTGCGCAGGCACCATGAAGCTGTATGCCACCAGCATGCTGCCGGAGCACAAGTGACAGACACTGGAGCACATCCCTTGCAACAGACACAAGTGACAGCATGGAAGGGGGACAACAACAGCGGAGGTCACAGTGCCACCGGAGGCAGACATGCACCATACTGGTGATGGCAGACAACCTGGTATTGTGCCAGGTACAGTTGTTATCCAGCATGGACAGCCACCACTGACACACCAGCAGACCGTGCATATCACAGACATGCAAGGGTGTCAGCTGCACAGGCCATGGACGGTCTGACAGGGGTGCCATGCACACAGTGCATGCACCATGGACCACTGCACACAGGCATCCAGTGCACAGAGAACAACACACAAACCACAGACAGTGACTGATCCCCCTGCCCACACCATAGGCGGTTCCCTTCTGGACACACACACACGCCCATGTGTGCACCACCCCTGATGCCATGCACACCACTGCAGCTGAGCACCTGTAGCCCACTGCAAATCAGAGACCACCACAGTTTTCATAACAAAACAAATGTATTTAAAACAGGTAATACAAAAACTATATACAAATATGTACAATGGGGAAGGGCCACATACCAGATGGGGGTGGGTAAGGGGCAGGGTGAACATATGGGAGAGGAAGAAGGGTGTGAGGGTGGGTCTGGGGAAGGTGCAATTAGGGTCATGGATGGTTCAGCGTCTGCCCCGGTCTTCCTCCACGTGGCGCCGATGTTTCCTCCACCTCCTCACCCCGTGGCGGTCCATTCATTGCAGGAGCTCCAGGGTCACCCTCGCCACCTGTAGCAGCTCCTGCAGTCCATTCTCCAGTGCCTGGAGTCGCTGTCCACCTAGGATGAGGGACCAGAGTCAATAAGTGTGACTGTCCAGCCCCCTGCAGCCCACCCATTGTGCATGGCATACAGCCATGTGCCACGCCCCTGTGATGGTGTGCAACCACCCACAGTGACCCAGTCCACAAGACCTGCCTACCCAGGCAGCCACAGCCATAGCCATGTGGACCACTGCACACACACACACACACACACCACCCATGCCCTGCACAGCACCACCATGGCTGTACAGTGACTTGGCTATGCGGTTTGAAGGCAGTGGCACAGCCATGTGCCCAGTGCATGCATGGACCACCATTGACGCACTCCCAGACATGCAGTGCCACTGAACAGTGCTGACTGTAACAAGTTGCGTGCATGGCAGTGGTGTCAATGGATGGTGGCCATGCCCCGCTGCCCGCCCAGTTATACAGCATGCAATAGTAATCATGGATGTAAGGCACTCACCATCATTAGGCTGGACCCTGCGCTGCTGCAGTCCTTCACCCCTCCCATCCTGCTGGTCCTCCAGGTGGCGCTTTCTCTCCCTCACCTACCTGTGCTCTTACGGGCCTAAGGTGCAAACATGGAGCGAGGAACATCAGTACAATCTGGTAGCAAAGTCCCCCTACTCCCATGTGTGCGCAGTCCCACATGGCCATACCCATCCACCCCACACCCCGATACCACCACCACGGCCAACACTGGATGTCCCCCCATGTGCTGGACACATGCAACCGTGATACCCATATGGACGATAACAGTGTATGGATGGGGCACCTACCTGGCCGTGGCACCATGCCCCTCCTGACACATGCCTGCAGGTGGGCAAGCAGGTCCGGGTCCCTGCTCCTGAGGTCCCCGTACTGGTGGTGACACTGCTCCACCATGCGCCCGATACCAGTGGCCTCCTCCAGTGCATCAGCCACCTCCTGCCAAACTGCACTCCTGGCCCTGTCCAGGGATGCATAACCTTATAGAGCCCCAGCATGGGGCTCTACAATGGCCACCAGGTTTGCAAGCTCCACCTGGCTCCATATCACTGCTCTTCTCCATGCAATCTCAGCAAAGAGTTGGATTCAAAATGGCGCTCGGCAGCATGGTCCTGCCACATGCAGATGCTGCATGGTACAGCACTGCCATTCCCTATCATGCTGTCACCAAACAGCACGATAGTGGTGCACCCATGCCTGATGCATGGTATCTAGGGGGTAAAGGTTGGGCACAGGGTCAAGGGTCTCTCGTGCATGGACAGCCACAGCGCGATTGGAACCCAATGTGTGTAGCGCGATTGGGTGCATGTGTGCCACCTCCTGTAGTGGCCTACAGTGCTGTGGCCCCAGTGTGCCTACGGTTCCCCAGTGCCACAACGCCATATATGTGAACAGTGCAGTAGCGCCACTGGCACAATGGTGGCCATGCCCTGCATTGCCTCCCGTGCACAGCACGTCAGCAGCGTGGCAGGTGCCTGTGTCATCACCCCAGGCATGTGCAGTTAGGTGTGTACTGTGCATGTCACAGAACTGTGCCCTTGGCTCAGCACGTTCAACATAATTGCACAAAGCACAACAGCGCGATATTCAGCCGGCATATGCAAATCAGCTAATCAGCCATTCAATGGCGCAGTCACTGCATTTGCATCCACTTAAAAATGCGCCTCACCTCATTTGCATGCGTTGCACTATAAAACCGCAACATTGGGCTGCACTGACCATAGTCGGTTACTGCAGTCTATTGCGGTGAGTTGCATGCTGTGTGGGAGTGTGGACTGTGGTGTTTGGGACATGCATGGGACTGCACAGTCACAGGTAACACTTGTCATTCTCACAGGAGGAATAATGACTGATCGTGAGGTGGAGGAAGAGGAACAGAGACGTGGGAAGAAGAGGAGGCTGAACTTCACCAAGGCAGAAACAGATGCCCTGTTTGAGGCCTACCTCGACCAGGAGCCACTGCTCAGCGAACACCAGGGAACACCACAGGCCTGTGCTGCTACATGGGAAGAGGTGGTGCATGCTGTCAACCTGCATGGCAGCCACCAGCAGTCTGTGCTTGAGTGCAAAAAGAAGATGGGCATGGATAGGCGGAGAATTAAGGAGAAGGTGGTTGCCATCAGGGCAGCACGGTCTGTGACCGTTGGGGGACAGTCGGAGGTGCAACGCCTGACCCCACAAGAAGAGCGGGTTGCTGGCAGCATGCAGCATTGCACTATCGAGGGTGTTCCGGGTGGTGGATTCCAGATGGGTGGTAGCCTGTCACTGCATGGTAGGTCCTGGTCTGTCAATGGGTGGAGGCAGGGTAGGTCACATACATTAATGCTACTGTTTTTCCCTTACAGCCCCTGAGCACCTACTTGGGTCAGCAGTGGTGGGCTTCTCCACTGAGGGTGGTAGCATGGAGATGGAGGAGGGCCCGTCCACCTCAACAGGCATACGAGGATCAGGGTGACAGTGGGCCCACCTGGACATCCGGACTGATGTTGGTGGAGCAGGTGTGGAGGAGACCCTGCCCATGTCCCAGTGTGCCAGCATCCATGGATGCCAGCATGCTGAGACTCGGGCAGGTGCCGGATCCATCACCAATGATGATGATGGAGCTAACGTCATGGGCAGTGATACGTGTGGGCCACAGGATGGCCACACAGCAGGTGACATCATGGGCATGGCTGTGGGTGGTGCCGCTGTGGAGGCCTGCGTAACATCACAGTCCCAGTCTGTGCCTGTCTGCACCAGTGGGGCAGCACTGGTGTGTGTCCAGGACAGTGGTGCTGTTGCGGCCACTGTGGTGGCACCATTGAGCCCTGGAGAGTGGCAGCCAGAGGGGCAGTATCAGCAGTCAGCCAATGGCCATGGGGGTACAGTGTCAGGGGTGGCATCAGTGCACCACCTGTGGACATGCCCAGGCCTGGCCCTGGTGTGCAGTGCCCACCCTCAAGGGGTGCTGACCATCAGGGCCGCGAACACCATGAGGGACAGCATGCCGATCAGGCAGATGACCTCTTAGATGAGCACACCTGCATACTCCAAGCATCAGTCAATCAGCAGATGTGGCTTGTGATGGCAGTGGATGCACTCAGTGTGGCTCTATGCCAGGCAGAGGAACGGCGCAGCAGAGACACCGCTCTGCTCTTGGCAGGGATGTACCGGTTGTGGGAGGATGTGACCACTGCCATTGACAGGCAGACACAGGCAATCACAGCTGTCATGGCCACAATGGGCATGCAGTTATTTGCCCATGCATTGCAGACACCGCGCAGTGCAATGTCCACCCCCCATTCCCGGCATCGTGTGACACCCTCCTTGTTGACACCGGGTTCAGCTGTGGGCATCCTGAGCATGCCTGGCGCAGGCATGTTCGGTGTGCTGCAGACCCCTGTGTGAGCATGATCGTGATCATGCAGTGGAACCCTTGGGGGACTGTCAGTGCCACCCCATGAGGCCATTGGTCAGCCTGTCACTGCTGGTGCGTCACTGACCTGTCTCCCAGCACGGCTACTGTCTGATGCTGCCCTGTGTGCATTGTGTTGTTCAGCGTGCAATGCACGAGTGGGGTACCCGGCCCTGCACGCACACACACGTTCCATCTGCACACCCTCCTGGCTGCTGTCCACTGTGGTGTGTGCATGATGATGCCTGCGTTTCACTGTCCGCCACTGTGCAATGGCACCCAGCGTCTGACACATGCACAATGACAGGCACTGAGCGTGGTGGTCTGTGGACGTGTGTGTGGCTAGGGGTGGCGGTCGGGGTCGGCGTGCCTCCTACCCTTTGTGCATGTCTTGTGAGGTGTGTGTGTGTGTGTGTGACTGTGTGCCATGTTAGACCTTGCCCATCCCTGGCGGTGTGTGTGGTTCCATGCTTGGCCCCTTCCCTTGATGACATGCACCCCTGATGTTTGTCCACGCGTGTTTGTGGGTTGTGCCTTTGCCACTGGTGGTTGCACATGGCCCCATGACTTACCTGGGTTGGTTGAAGTGCTACTCTGTGATGGTGTCCCAGTGCAGCTGTGCCAGCCGGATCAGTCGGGGGTCCCATCGCCCAAGGGGGGACTGCCCATCACCATCTTCACCAGCTTCCTCATCGTCCCCATCGCTGTCCCCCTCTTCGACCTGTACAGCTATCCCACATTCGTTGGCCATGTTGTGCAGGATGCAACAGGTCAGGAATAGCCCGCAGGCCTTTGAGAGGCTGTACTGTAGGGCACCGCCAGACGTGTCCAGGCAACAGAAACGTGCCTTCAGCATCCCGAACACCAGCTTGATGACATTGCATGTGGCGGCATGTGCCTCATTGTAGCGTTGCTGCAATGAGGTCGCGGGCCGCTGGTATGATGTGAGCAGTGAGGGATGGAGTGGTTATCCACTGTCACCTGTGTGTAGAGGGTGGAAGTTAGTTTGGTGATCAGCGTCGCCCTGCCTTGGGCCATCTAGGCCAATACCCATGTTGCCTATGACTATGCCCCTCCCAAACTACATGTCTTTCTGCATGGTTTGCATACTAACCTACTAAGTGGCCAGTGGGGATGTCCCCACTCTTGAATCTATGGCACAGTGCTGACTGGTGCCAGATGAAGGCATCATGTGCTCCCCCAGGGTGCATGGCACAAACATTGATTATGCGCCCCCTGGCATCGCACACCACCTGGCAGTTGATGCTTGCATACCCCTTCCGATTAATGTATGCGGCCCCTTCGGGGCCAGGTGGTGTGCGGATGGCCACATGGGTGCAATCTGTTGCCCCTAGCATGCCAGGCGTACGTGCTACCCTGTGGAACTCCTGTATGTTTGCTGTGTGCTTTGTCAGTGTGCTGGGGAAATGGATGTACTCCGCAGCATATGGCAGCAGTGCACTGAGGAATTGGGTGAGGTGGCATGATGCGGCCGACTGGGTTATGCCAATGTTGTCCCCTGTTGGTCTCTGGAAGGTACCCGTGGTGAGCAGGCACATGCAAGCTGTCATTTTTGTCTCCACTGACAGAGCATGGCTCCGTCATGTGGGTGCCTGCATCACATCACTGCACAGCTCACAGAGCTGCTGCAGAATTGCCCGGTTCAGGCGGTACTGGCCCACGATCTCGCTATCAGTGTACAGCTCGAAGCTGGTGCGGGCTTGGTACTGCATGTTGGGGGCATACCACCGACAGGCCCTTCCATGGCCATGCCCCCCTGCTGCCTGCCTTCTCACCCCCCTCATAACTGCCTCCATCTGGATGGTGGCACTGGCCATGGCACTGGCCATGTCCCTGGCTTGTGTCCCCCCCGGCAGCTGTTTCTGTGTTCCCCCTGCTGTCCTGGCCTCTACTTCCCCTGCACCGGGAACACCTTCCTGTGGTGGCCTCAGTGCTGTGTGGCACTCCCCCCTTCTGCACTGCACTGTGGCTGTGGCTCCCCACACCTTCCCTGTTCCTGTGGGTTCCAGGTGTTCTGTCTCTGTCCTGCCCTGTGTGTGTGTGTGTTGCCTGTGTGGCTGGCTATGGTTCAGCAACATGTGCCTTCCCTGAAGCATTCTTGCGCCTCTCTCTTGTTCCTTTTTATTTTGGCTCATTTCCACTATGATGCAACTTCCGCTTGCTCCCCTATTACACATGGCGCATGTTGTTGAATATCGCATGGCACCATTTATGCAAGGTTCCTCCACTTTCAGTTGCACATGCATTCATTATCATTGCACTCTTGTGCAGTGTGATTTGGGGGGTGCATCTGCCTCCCACTGAATATCGCAGAATGGTGCATTTTCGGACTTGCACTGGTGCAACCCTATTGTGCATGGCACAACCCTTTTGAATATCTGGGCTCAGGTGTTTAAATTCAGTCATAACTGGCAAATAGTCAGCATCCCAAATATAGAGTACTTTCACGTCCCTTATCTTATGGACTGAGAAAGCATCAATTATCAGTAAGTCTAATAAGCTGTCACCTTTCTTATTAGGGAAGGTCCAATTGCCAGCTTGGTCACTTGGAAGTCATCTGTTAAGTATTCTATAATTTTGTTCTTTGTGAATATTTAATAAAATATAACTCATGTTTGTTGGTGGTTCATACAGTGATGCCCTGAGTGGAATCTCTAGTGCACTGTCTCCATTCCAAGTTTCCATTATCCACCTGTTTATCTCCCACCCTTACATTTAAATGGCCACCAATCAGAGCTGGGACCCTTTGAAATCTTAATTTTACTAAAGTAAGCAATTTACTAAGGTCTGCTAAAGTTTTGTCTACAGATGAATTCCCAGAGCTTGGGTTTATGTATACATTGATTAATATCCGGCTTATTACAATGTCTTTAATTATTTGAGGGCATAGAAATTACTTAAATTCCTCCTCAAAAACACAATTTACATTCAGATTTAACAATATATAAATTAATGTACAGATACCCCTGGATGCTCTTCCATGCTTGTCGGCATGTTTCTGTGCACAAATGTTGATGCTTTGTATCCCTCTAGCACACAACTATCAAGTTCTGTAATCTAAGTTTCTTGCAACCAAATGACCAAAAACTGTTTCAAAAAGTCCAAAAAAAACTACGTCTTTGAATTTCTTGATTACTCCAGCAATACTCCAACATATCAGTCTTAATGGCCTCCATCTAGTTTCAGTTAATATTGCCTTATATCAGTCTGAATGTATTTCTACACTAGAATTACTAAGGATAATATAAGAGTTTTCCTCCCTATCTTTTTTTTTAATAGCATCTCTGTTTCTCCTCCTGAGGAGTGGATCCCTCTCAATCTCCAGCCGCCAACACCCACACCCCCTGGACCCAGTCTGGCACCCCCACAGGGCCAGCCTTTAATCATTCACACACCCTGTATGCAGAATCCTCTCAGGTGCTGGGTGGCACCGGGTGTGGCCATCAGCTGCCCAGATCGCACTCTGCCATTTTCCACCTGTTTTTTTCCCAGAGAGCCGGACATGCAATGGTGTCCATGCACAACATGCTACCACCCCCCCGTGCTCTCCCCCATTCTGCTGCTTGCTGCTGCACCACCAGCCTCCACCAGCTGTCTCTACAGTGCACTGCAGTGCCCCAACCCTTCCCAGAGGAAGGAGAGCAGTCCTGGGACACTCGATCCTTCCTCTCCCCTGCCAACCCCGGGTGACCCGAGTCCGTTCCCAAACCTGGGTCGCCAGCGTGGTGTGAGCTGTGGTATCCAGTGCCTGAACCCTCAGCACCACTGGGCCAGCTTTCCTCCCTACCTTTAAACAGATCTATGTGGGATCCACTTATCCTGTCTCCCCTTCCCCATCTTCCTCATTTGACTTCTGTAGTCCTATACTATTATTTATTCTGGGACCTTTCTGCTTTTGGCCTCTTATGTTTCTATCAATTTCTAGTGAATTACCATCCTCGGTTGCCATTACATAAATTATCTCCACAGGAGCCAGGTATTTGGTTATTCTGCTCTGTTTTTTATTTGTCCCTCCCTCCTTTTCCGCATTTTTACGTACAGTCTGTGTGATCTGCTCTATAACTGAAGTTTCAGCATGCATCCCAATTAGCTCAGATTGGTTCTTGTGTTTAAGAATTACTTGCCTTAGCACTTTAGTTTTAGTGACAAGGCAGACCCAGCCTTTTTTAATATTGCTCTGTATCTATACACTGAGAGGATATCGATCCAGGTAAACCTGTGTCCAAGGATCCCTTTACAGATGTTATACACAGCAATCTTCAGAGTCTCTCTAGTCTCAGTTTTGGTCTTAGGGATGTCCTGAAAAAAATTGTTGAGGCTTGCATGTCTTTCTCCCTCAGTTCCTTCATATTTTTAACCTCAGTTTGGTCTGCTTTGTTTTCTAAATAAATCTCTTCTTCCTAAATAGTTAGACTCTAGCATACCTGTTTTCCATGAGGTACTCTCCTTTTTTGGGACTAATTTGTTTGTCACCATTTTAGTATTCTCTGTTTCAGTTCGAATGGCTCTTGTTTTCCCCCCCTTATTTTTTTTTCTTTCTCCTTCTGCTTTTTTTCTGCTTATCAATTCTTGCTTATCTGTTCTTATTTTTTTTACAGTTCTCTTACTAACTCATATTGGGTCAGTCAATTGGGGCTACAATTTACAGAAGCAACACAACAGATAGAGAAATGGCAGAGCAACAAGATGGCCTCACTGCTGCTCCGCTCTCCAGATCTGCTCCGAGCTCTGTCATATGTTTTTACTCTGTTTTTTCTCTGTTGCAAGCAAAACATTTCCCATTGGAATGGGTAATATTGCTATTGATACTGCTTATGCATTTATGTGCTTGTCGACAATTGGGATAAGACAGTTGACTAAGCCGCTAGGTTATGGTAACGTGGAGCTTGGAGATGTCAAAGGAGCACAGAGTAAAATTTCCTTTTAACTGACAAGACGAGGTAGAAATTATAAAACCTTATGAATGGAACTCACCCTATATTAGCTTGCAGTCTTCTTTAAAGACCTTTTTTGTTCAGTTTTTGAGTTCTAAAAGTGGTAAACTGAGTTCTGCCTTTAAAGCGATTGTGTCGGCAGTTTATTAGTCCTTTAGTGTCTCCTCAATTTTTGAAGATTTGAAGAGAGGAGGAGATAAAATGTAAACTCCCCTCTCAAATAAGTGTTACTCTAGAGCTTAAAGAATGACAGAACTTCTGAATTATATGTGGGGCTCCCACGAGGGACTGAATTTTTCATGGAAGAGCCTGGTTATAATGTTGACTTTTTGAATTAATGAATGTATCTGAAGATAGGAACTAAGCCACATGTTTTTCCCAGAGTAAGAGGCACCATGAAATTTCTTCGCAACCGCACTATTCGGTGAGAGGTATGGAGATAAACAGAGATATTGCATACTTATGCAATGTGATATGCCCAGTTTTCAGCTATTGAAGATATGCCACTGTTGCCCTGGGGTTCAAGGGGTTTCATATTTGAATTTGAATTACTATGCTCAGAGGAGTGTTATCTCTCTCTTTTTTTACTGTGCTGTCACAGCTGAGGAGAATGGAGAGTGACGGAGCTAAATATGAAGGAGGATTAGCGGCCGTTTCTGTATGAGGACTGGAAATATGACATAAACATCCAGATAAAAAAAAAGAGAACTTTGTTTATGACTTGCTAAATGGTGATCTTGTCTGGATATCTGGATGATGCATATACATGCTGGAGTGCTGTGTTTATGATAATTGAACTGTACAGGGGTAATACCCTCCACCAGATTCTTTACTTATTGTTTTCACAAATGGTGCTTTTGGATCTTAAAAGGATGGTATATTAGTGATGAGGATGTAACTTGGCTGACTCAGCCCCTGTCACTTATATGTTTTAGTTAATATCTGATTTTGGACTCCAGAATATATAATTGTGAACATAAACCATGGACTCCGGGATAACAGGAGCCTAAAAAGTTGAGGAAAAGGGAGCCCATTATCAAAAAAGTCCTCCATGATATAACATTATAAAACCTAAGAGACTCCACTTGTTTCATTTGCCAGAAGCATTAGGGATAGTAATTATTATTGAACCTAAGTTTCCGGAAATGTTATAGCCAGACTCCTGCATTTATACATTTCACCCAATAACCTATTGCTTCTATTAAGATTGGAAGGTGTTTCCTTTGAATATAAATAGGAGCGGAACAACAGCACTTTTGAAGCTCATCTATAAATGATCTATCTGGCTGCGCTATAATGGAGCAATGGTTAGTTATATCGGAACATAGGAGCTCTGCCATGGTTTTTGGTTTTACAATATTTTGACATGGCTCAGGCATTTTTGCCAACACTCTGGAGCATTTTATTACTGAATTCTATTGTTTTTTTTCAACTGGATTGTGTTAATGTCTGTGTTACATTTAAAACATTGAAATGGATTTGCACCAAGGGATGGTTATTTAACAAATCTTTAAAGGTCTTAAGAATCAGACAACAGTCTTTTAAAAAATGCTTAAAGTAGCAAGACTTTTTATTAAGGAATGTTGGCATCTTACTATATGAAGCTGTAAATGTTCGCTATTTTTTTACCACTTTTATGCACTGATATCCTTAATGCTTTATCAATCTAACAGGCACAGATACGTTAGCCAGCCCTGAAAATAAATAGCCTGATGGAGAATGAACAAATATATTTTAGTGTGCATAATTGTAAAGTTAAATTATTTTATATTGCGCTGCTGCATGTTTTATACATATATGTATGTAATTGTGATTTAGTTTTTTAGCATATTGTAATGGCTTTTTGCTGAACAATAAATCTTTTGAACAATCAATCAACTCATATTGTTCTTTTATCTCTCTGTTACTGATCTCTTCTGTAATTTCCCTAACTTTTTCTGTCTGTCCACTTTCATTTTATTTGTTGTTAACCTTACCTCTATTTTTTTCTCTATTTTTTGATGAAGTATGCTTTTGCCTTACCTTGTCCTGCTCTCCAGTTCCATTTCTGCTTCCAAAGGCTTTTTTAAAATGGTCCAGTATTCCTGTAATAACTTATTTACCATTTTAATCTGTTTTTAATATTTATAAATTCACTTAGACTGTCTGAGTTGTTCAGATAATTCTTGTTTTTTTTGTTATTCTTTCCTAATTTTTTAATTTACTTCCTCCAAGGTACTCCACAAATGAGGATTATCCGGAGGACGTTGGGATGGTGGGTCAAGTTTTAATTTGTTTGTGGAGTAATAAAATCCACAAATTCTTGTAAATATGATTTCTGTGTGACCTGTAGGGCCCCTTCATGACTGTCATGTTCATTTCTTGATTTATCAGTACAGTGATATAGCAATACTGGGACATTTGCTTATTTTAGTTGAACATTGCCTCTTCTTTACTCTGGGACTCCTTTGAAACATAGAAACATGTATTTTGATGCAGATAAGGACCACTTGGCCCATCTTGTCTGCCCATATCCCTATCTACTTAACTCCTGATACTAAATGATCTGCAGCTTACCCTCTCTTTCCCACCACTAGTGTTGCTTTCTGTCTATCCCATGCATTCCTGAACTCACCAATCATTTTAGCCTGTAAAGCTTCCAATAGAAGGCCATTCCATGCATCCACCACCCTTTATGTGAAAAAATACTTCCTCACATTTCCCCTGAGTCCCTCCTCTAACCTTAAATTGTCACCCCTTGTTCTTGCACATCTCTTTTTTTAAAGATGCTGCCCTCCTGGACCTTGTTGATTCTCCTGAGGTACTTGAATGCCCCTATCATGTCCCTCTCTCCCTCCTTTCTTTCAGGGTGTACATATTGAGGTCTTTCAGTCTTTCTTCATAAGTTTTCTGGTGCAACCCTTTCACCATTTTTGTTGCCCTTCTCTGACTGCCTCTGTTCTGTCAATGTTCTTCTGGAAATGCAGTCTCCAGAACTGAACACAGTATTCCAGATGTGGCCTAACCAATTGTCTGTACAGTGGCATCACCACCTCCTGCTTTCTACTGGTGATGCCCCTTCCTATGCACCCCAGCATCCCTCCAGCCCTTCCTACCACCTTTTCACATTGCTTGGCCACCTTCAGGTCATCTGTTATGTTTGTCTCTGGATCCCTTTTCAGTTTTGTTGTCGTTAGTATCCCCCCCCCCATTTTGTAGTCCTCACCAGGATTCCTGTGGTCCAAGTGCATGGTTTTGTACCTTTTTGCATTGAATCTAAGCTGCCCCTCTCTTGACCACTCATCCTTTTGTATTGCCAAGTTAGCGTTAATTCTTAGCATTACTCCATTTTCAGTAGTAGCTCTCTGCCCCACTGGATTTATCCCTTGTAATTTTTTAATTTCTGTCATTAATGGATGTTTGTCAAAATGGGGCTCCTCTATTAACTTTTTGGGTGATGAGGAACACAGAGGTTGGGGGATAGAGCTTTGAATATGAAATACTTCATCCCTACCCATAAGTTCTAATTTCTTCCCTGGTTCTAAAATATAGTTGGTAATTTTCCTTTCTTTATGAATACATTTCTTATTAATAGCTTTCTTATTTTCATATACCTTTTTTGGTTTTAGTGTATTTTTTGTTATTGCCAATTTTTCTTTGTTTCTATATTGTCAGTTGCTATTATTCTGTATTCAAAAACTGTGTAATACTGCAGTCCTAAAAACAGATAATTAAATACACTTGCTGAGAATTAGGTTAGTACAAATACGTATATAGAAACAGAATGAAATCATAAAAAAGTCTTTGTTTACTTGTTTTTTCTTCTCTACTCCTCCACTGAATTCTCTTGGTGTGCTGCTTCTGTTAAATTTCCTCCCAAGGTTCAGCCCAAAAGATGTTACAAGTTATGTTATGAAGTTGCTTGGTAGCTCTTCTGCTCTTCATCTGTTTTATGATCCTCTTCTATTAATATATTCATTTAGGTAAGGATTCATAGATGGCCTTTAAGTACTTTCTCCCCACTAAATTCAGGTAACAGCTGTAGCTAAAGGTCATAAGAAGGAACCAAAACTGAGCACAAAGGTATCCAGATATTTTGTATGACTTGTTATCCCCGCCCTTGAGTTTACAGGATTTTCAGTATCTCATTAGTTTCCTGTAGCACCTTACCTGAGTTGCTAAAAGCTGACATGATGTAATCTATAAGAACAGTACAGTGATGAAGAAGAGAACTTTTTTATACTTACATTATTTGTTAATTAAACCGTTCTTAATTTGTCCGGTTTAATTAGTATTATACAATGGGCACCAAATAAACACAAAATCTTGCATTCATTGTCTGGCTGATGCCTTTTCTTCATTGTAAATCCTCCAACATACCAACAGGAAAAGGTGCCAGTCACCAGTCAGCCGCATCAACTGCCCCTGAAATCACTCTGATCATGCCAGACCCAGGACTGGAAAACACCACAACAGATGACAAAATTAGCTGCATGCTAAGCCGAGTGGCACCCCCACCTGAACATTATAAAAATCTTGCCCAAAACTACTTCTGAAAAAAAAAAGTCCTTTCAATTTTACTTAAATCTTTACCATCTTGTGTCCTGAATTAGGATCTCTTCACCGTACCTCTCTCAACAATGTTTGCTAAAAGTCCTCCTCTCAGCCCTCCTGAGTTGTGAAATGCAGATGCTGAGCCTCCCAACTTTTGAGTCAGACATGCCGCTACCCCACCATGACCTCCAATCAGTCACCAAAGCCACAGCAAACATTAAAAAACAAAAATAAAAGAATAAATTCTCCTCAGTCTTGCCAATATATTTTCTCAGAACCACACAGTGAACCCAGAAGCACAAGGTCACAGACAGCAGCCCTTTAGAGTTCGCACATGTGGTCACACACAAAAACTGAACAGCAAATCAAAGTGTAGCTGGCTGTCACATTTTAAAAATAAAAAGGAAACATAAATTTCTTGTGGGGCTGGATAGAGAGGGATTAAAAAAACTGAAGCCTCACTGGGAGGGGGGGAGCATTACTCTACCTAGCAACAAGAAACTATTTTTTTGGCAGAGCAATGAAATCAATACAAAATAATTTAAAGAACAAAAATTATTTCTTCATTTTTTTCTCACCAAAAAACAAGGGGGGACATTGTATAATCACAATACACCACTCCAGGGTGTGGGTATATAGTAGAATTTACCCATGCCTGGTATGGTTTACTCACTTGGCCTACAGCCTCATGACCAAACCACACCAGGCATGGTAAATCCCACCATATGCTCACACCCTGGAGTGGTATATTGCTTAAATACTCAATAACACTTACAATAAATCCATATCACTTCTACTACTAAAATTGAGTGCCCTCTGTACCAGCTAAACCATCGGCTACACAAGGTAGCCCGGGATGCCATCAGAACACGTTGCCTCAGCCACGTTAGATCAATGGATCCTGAGTACCCTAAAAAAATGTAGCCCTTAATTGGTAGCCTTTGAAATTATTCAGCAAAAAAGAACTCAGCCTGAGGAGGAACATAAAACGTAGGAGCTATGAGATGTAAAAGCTTTGCCATATATGGGTTCTGTGATAAGCAGCAAAGGCAGCAAGCTGTTTGTCTGTACAACCACTCACTACAATGGAGAATCTGATTGTGGGACACTGCTGTCAGTGTTTTATGTTGCTGGGTCTTGTGATTCCACTGGCATGAAATTTAAACTACGCTAAAATTATAAATTTAATATATAATTGCCCAGCCAGAAACTTAAACTGAAGGGCAGGAAAATACCCTATAATTAAACTTAACAGTTGTACTTTTGCCACCACGTTGCCCTATATTCTCCTAGTTACATCACCAGAAATGCCTATGAGCACTTGTCTGTTTTATATCTCTGAATGTGCAGTACTGCAAATCCACCAATGGTCCTTAAACATTAGTTCAAACTAAACTATTAGTTAAAATTTATAAATTTCTTAAATCAGTTCCTACACCAGGTGTTTCACTCAGCTAACCCCCTCTGTTTAGATTTGCATTAAAAACTAAAAAAATATCTGTGGAGTTAAGCAAATACGAATTTAAAAATATGAGGAGATAACACTCTACAGAATTACGAGTATACAAGTTTGCAGGTTGCCAGGTTTTATTTATTTATTTAGTTAGTTTTTGTTGACCGGGTAAGTGCACTAGACAAATCCTTGCCTATTTTCAGGCATGACCCGGGGCAAGGGGGTTACAGATGAATGCCAACTGACCTTGAACCAGATTAAGCTGTTCATGGTATTTTTAGTGAATGGGGGAATTCCCCTACTGTCCTGTAGGGTGAATCTCTGGCCATTGAAGGATGGCCGGCTCAGTTGCTGGGAAATCTGCGATGGAGCAGGACATGCGGGAGATCAGGGAGTTGATCTCCTCCCTGACTGAAGAACTTCATGAGACCGAAGTGTTTTTTGAAACATTTGAAATTCTGGATGCATCTGAAGAAGTCAGAGAGATGGATATCGAGACGCCTTTGGCGCAAGGAAATATACCTGAAGAACTGGACCGAGTTATTCCAACATCTGTTCTCACTGAGGACAATATCCAAAGCGCAGAGGATCTTTGAGCTCTCTTAATAGCAGAGGAGAAAGGGTTCCATGAGAAGAAATAGAAGCTTTCTGCAGCCCTAGCAATTGTACTTTCTAAAACTGATAATGAAGCAGAATTGTCTGTGCCTAGCAACCAGGCCCCAAAGTTTACTCTCATCCAGGAAAAGGTCGGGGAGATGCCCGGACTCAAGGACAAACAAACGGGTACTGTCTTTCAAATTAATTTCTTGGTAGCCTGTGATGTGGGCGCATGGAGAAGGGCACCATCCATAATGGCGACACCTTCAGGACAAATTCCCGAATGGCGATGGGGAGGGTAGGGTGACCGGATGTGGATGTGGGTGAATTGGGCAACAGGATGTCACTATATGTACACGTGCATGTGGGGGGGGGGAGTGAGCATGGCAAGCGTGGGCTGGGAGAGGGTGGAGGGGATGTAGGGAGTGATGCTGGGGTGGGTTGCCAAACTGCGCTGTGACATCGGGGGTTGGCCTGTGGCTGGGGTGGGTGAGGTACCAGGTTCGGGTCTGGGCACTGGTGTGATTTTATTTCACCTGGTCCGAATCTTTATTTTTCATGCTTTGGCCCCCTCCGACATGCAACCCCCTGGAGTTGAGAATCCTTTAGTAGGGGGGGTACGGGGGGTGTGGGAGGCACCACCCCACACAGAAAGCATGAAAATCTAAATCCCTGGCACCGTTGTTCCATGTGCCAAGGGTGTCAGAGTGCCGAAAAGGTTTTCTCAACTCTGACTTCACGATCACAGCGATCACCTTTAGGCAGTCGCAGTTATCACATGGAACCAATTTCTGCAATCAAAATCAAACTACAGTTTTTTTCTTTTGCTGCACAAATGGAGCAGCACACAAAAAAACAAATTAGCAGACCCTCAAATACAATTAAATATTCATGGGCTGAACAGGTTGACTTGGCCGACACCCTATGCTTAGGCAAAAAAATCCCTGAAATCTGCTGGGTGGGCTCAGTTACCTGAAATGGGCCAGTGGGTTTCAGGATTTTCACCAATAAAAATACCAGGAGTCTGAATGACTAGAGAATGACAGCATTCAAACCAAAAGATACTAACCCCAAGACAGCGGCAGACAAAGTCGCTAACTTAGATTCTAACTCTAGCAAGACTGTGCACACCAAAGCACCAGAAACTGGCCCAAAACCACATGAGTCACCTCTTGAACTTCCCCCTGAACTCACCTTGACACAAAACCCTGTATTAAATTTGGAACCCACTAACCTAAGAGCAACTCCCTCCAGGGTAGAGGATGGGATGAACACTTCCAGGAGCAATTTGTATTTGTCTACAGAACATCTGGGAGAAAAAACACTCATGGAACACCAAGAGGGCCCTCCACCTACCTCTTCAAACTCTGAACAGTCAAGACAGAACTTTCACTCATATGCTTCTTTTTTCCAGACACCCATATATGCTGTGAAATGGCACAATGCAGTCAAATTGATATACAAAGGGGGACTGGAGACATTTCCTGATAGGAAATATGCTGCTAGAGTTTTGATGAAAAATAGCTTGTAATTTAATTCATCAGAAATATATGCTTTAATTCATGTATCTGAAGAACGCAATTTTGATGTAAGTTTCAAGTTAAATAGTGGGTTAGAAAAATTCTGGGACAGGTATAATAAGGCTAACAAAATCTCCATTATGGTCACCATTTGAGGTTCTACCATTGACTAAGCCAGCTCATAAAACAGTCACTGTTCTATTTAGGAATGAAGGGGTGAGTTTTACGGACCTAATTTTTTGGTTGAAACAGAGGTGTACTGTCTTGGGCCATCCTGAGGCTATCTTTGATAGTGAGGATACTGGACAGGGGTTGGGGGGGCTGGAGAATAAGGGTTATTTTGAACTCCACTGATGCAAATTGTGTATTTCTAGGCAGAGATAGGGGAGTTCCTTTCTATGCTGGTCAACCAAAGACTTGTTACAAATGTGGGAGGCCAGGCCACATTAGCAGTGTATAAGACTGCCTGTGCTGCACAGTGTGTAACAACTTTGGGCATACAAGCGGACAATGTGGAAAGAGGGCTATATGTAACTTATGTGGGGAAATAGGCCATTCTTATTCCACCTGCCCTGAAGCTGCACACAGGCAAGCCACTTTAAATGACTCTGAAGAACAAAGATTGCTTATAGCAATAGCGCAGAGGTTACATTCTGCAAACCCAGGGCCAACCCCTACTGCTACTAAAGTCCCACAGACCCCTCACATTCTGTCTACAAGTGAGCAGGATGTAACAGTAGCAGGTGAGACTGACCCTCCCTCACAGCTAGAAGATAGCAAGGATAGCATTTGTGAAGAACCCATCATGGTGACTGGCAAGAAAAAACCCTCTTCTAGACAGACAGATGTAGAGGCAATGCCCCCCCCCCCAGAGAAGCAACTATCCAACTTCATGGTGACCATGCAAAAGACACAATGGAAGTCAACTAGCCACAAAAGTCCCCAAAATATCTATTACTCCCACATCTAATCATTATCATGCCCTATGATCCACCCAGGACCTGTCAGATGCAGAATCTGAAAGTTCACAAATAAGATCTGAGCAGCATGGGGGACACTCAGAAACAAAATCAGAAGGTGGACTAGTTCCCCATGCACTTCCAAAGCAACAGAGTGCTAAGAAAGTGAACAAATGTAAATGTAAACCTCCATGAGATTAGTCTTTACCTGTACTGAATGGCTATTTCCTTGACTCATTGTTTGATTAATGTGAACAGTATCAAGAACAAAATAAGGCAGGCAGCTGTGTTTTCACATGCACCCTCTAATAAAGCAGACATTTTATTTTTTGCAGGATACAAGGCTCCATACAGTTGCAGAGTTAACTTATGCTACAAAATGGTGGCACATGGGTGTATCCTACTGGTCGTTAGGGATATAAATGTGTTTGGGGTGGCTATTCTTTTTTCATAAAACTACAGTGAAAGTCTTAAAACTAATGGATTTGGTTCTGGGGCATGCTCTGATATTGGATATGGTTTATAATGGTGTATGCTTTAGATTAATTAACATTTATGTCCCCCCCAAAACAAAAGCAGAAAGAGTGGAATTATTCCAAACAATACAGCCTTATTTATACACCTCTAAGCATGTAGTTTGCGGTAACGATTTTAATTGTGGCTTAACCACTAAGATAGAGGTAAAAGGATGACCATGAAGAAAGTTTTTTGTGACATGTCATGCTTACAAAACATCCTTGCACAGCTAATTTATGTGATGCATATGTTCAGCTACATGCAAACATTGACCCCACATTTGATAGAGGGATGCTTGCTACACGCTTAGATTTTTTCTTTACCAGCAAAAATCTACCCTTACAATCTGCTAAGGTGATTTCAGTGGGATTCTCTCACTTTTTTTAATTGCAAAATGTAGAAAATCTATCTTACAAATGTGAACATAGCGTACAATCATATATATTTTGTATAAATACCTATACATATGAGAGGTGTATATATATATATATATATATATATATATAAAATATGTGTGTGCGTGTGTGTGTGTGTGTGTAACTTATTTAATTAATCAGCCAACTTCGTTTAAGGCAAAGAGCTATGAATCATGATCTTATTTACTTCCAACTTTTCTCTCTTCTTCTATGCTAAGACCAACCACTTTATCTTTTTTTTTAATTATTCAAATAATATACTCTAGTGCCGGAGACTTAATCTGAGCCACAAAGACTCATATTTATTCAACTGATTAACTGTCATATAAAATATCCTTTCCATTCTATGAATCCCCATCATGTAATTTATCCACATGCCTATATCTGGGGTGTATTATCTTTCCATCTCTGGAGGATATACTTATAGGCAGTAATTAAGCCAGTTCTGACCAGTTTAACCTTAGCCTCCAGCATTCATTTTATTGGGCCCCCTTGTATCAATAACATCCAATATTTTTGTTTTTTAAGTATACATCCAGTAGACCTGGAAAGTGCAAATAAGATATTCGTCCAAAAAAGGTTTAATTGAGGGCAGCTATCTAACCAGCCTGTGTTCTAAAGTGCCAGTTCCTTATTGCATCTAGGGCATATATCTTTAATGTTAGGATTAGAATGGTTCAACCTACTGTATGTGGAGTAAGGCATACTCTATTAATTATATTAAAATGAATTTGTTGTAACCTTACAGATCATAGGCCTGTTGCCTTAACATCTATGGCCTTGTCCCAAATATGGTCTGAGATATTATTGTTTATTTTCTTAATCCATTTACTTTTTAGCTGATCCTTGTACTCATTTTTGGAGGGCATCAGCCAGTCATAAATATTTGAAATAATTCGCATTGGGCTTGGAGATATAAAAAAATCCATTATGTTCTGTAATTCTTTATCCCCTGTTCTAACTTTACTCTTATTAATATAATCTCTTACCTGTAAGAAAGCATAAAACTGATTATTAGGTAACTGAAATTGATTCCTATTGGACTCAAAATCTACACATAAATTATTTTTAATAAGTTGTCCCATTTCTATCAATCTCTTCTTATACCAGTTCCTAAATACTGGATCAATTAAAGAGGTTTGAAAATACGAATTACACAACATAGGCATAACAATTGTCCCTTTTGGGACTGTTTTCTTAAGTTTACATGCTGAATACCATGTTGAGATTGTTGTATATGTGGTGGTCAGTAATCTTTTATGAGCCTCACTATTCTGGCCATTAAATAAATGTAGTTTTATATCTTGATATAATGAATGTGTGCATTCGTCTGAATTTACACTATCTCGTTTAGCTGCTATAAACCAATTATACATCATAGACATATTAGCTGCCCAATAATACATTTTAAAGTTAGGGAGGGATAACCCTCCTTCTGAATTTTTATAATACAATTTATTTATTCCCAGTGAAATTCTCTGACCACTGTGAACTTTATGTTATAGTGGGATCACAAACTGCCCAGATACTTGGAGTCGGCACAGGGAAACTGAACTACTCCCTCTTAAAAAAGAAGGAAATTTTACAACACATAAACTGTTTCACCATAATTCAGAAATCTGTATACGAAGTGTATGAGGATCCTTTGAAATGGTGGATAGACACCAACATGGATCTCACACAGTTACTGAAATCCATAAGTAAACACTTTCAAGACAAAGACTATTTTGATTATCTGCAGTACAGAACACAATTACAGCATATCATGTCATTAGCACAAATCACCAAACACAATTTCACAGCACAAATTAAAGTGATAAAGGAAAACATGTGACAATTCCATTCTAAACAAATGAAAGCATTGAAGCTGCAGCAAGAATATGACACACAGGGAAAATTTGCAACAGTTTGCCCATTTTTAAGTTGTAAAGAAAGAGTACAGAAAAAGGGGTTTTGAGGCAGTAAAAGGACAGGATAATCTTTTAAAAATAACCCCTCAAGAAATAATGGCAGAAGTCACAAATTATACTAGGACCCTATTCCAAGAAGAGGAAGTATGCACAGATGACACAGCTAAATGTTTACAAACAAGTGAGATTCCAAACTGCCCACCCTCAGTTTTACAACAACTAGCAGAATCTATTACCTCTACAGAGGCAGAATATGCAATTGCCTCTTTAGAGTTAGGGACAGCACCAGGCAGAGATGGATTGACACCAGAAATCTATAAAGTATTGGGCTGAGATATATCTGAAGAGTTAGCAGAAGCCTATAATAATTTACTATCTAACTCTGAATTTCCATTGGATATAGTGGGAGGTACCCTTATCTTTTTACATGGAAAGGATGATGAGCAGAATCTGTCAAATTGGAGGCCTATAAGCCTTTTAAATGTTGATTTTAAAATATTGACAAAAATATTAAATAAGCGCCTATTGGCGGCAGCTCAATATCTTATCATACCAGCACAATCTTGTGCTATTGCAGGAAGAGCTATTACAGACCAACTAATACTTTTGAGGGGTGTATTTGACAAAGAGAATGGATTTGGTCTATGGGGTTTTATTATCTCTTTGGGCCAAAAGAGTGCCTTTGACTCTGTGAGCCATGCATTCTTATGGCTTACTCTTACACATTATGGTATACCAGACATCTTTATCAACTGGCTAAAGAAGATATATAAAAATGCAACAGTTTCCTCATTAGTTAATGGGCATATGGGACCTCTAATACCAGTTAGGAAAGGAGTAAAACAAGGCTGTCTGACCAGTCCTTTATTATATTGTACATTTTTAGTATAGATCCTCTGTTAAGATCCCCAAATGCAGAAATACCACCCATTGGCATAAATGGAGCAGTGGTTCCATTTGCAGCTATGGCCTATGCTGATGATATCTGCATAGTGATGTCAAATGCAGTCTCTGCAGAATATGCGATAAAACTCTGTGAGACATATGGGAAACTTTCAGGAACCTCTTTAAACAAACACAAATGTGTGGGTAGGGAGCTAGGACTTAGCCCCTCCTCTACCACTACAATTGTAGTGATTGGATTTACTACTAGGGACCCCATAAAAATCTTGGGAGTAGAATTTGGAATTCCTGCTCTTGACTTACACAACTGGTACAAAAAAATAGAGAAAGGGAGAGCTATGGTTAATAATTGGAACAAATGGCAACTCAGTAAAACTAAACAAATTTACTTAATCAAGACCTATCTGTTACCTATTTTTACGTTCCTCAGTAATATTTTTCCTCCCCCTAAGCAGCGAGAAGCAACAATACTTAACATATTTTTTGAAGCAGTTTGGGGCAGCTGCCTAAACTCAATTAAAAGAAACATTCTCTATTTACCTGAAAAACAAGGAGGGCTTAATATGGTAAATCCTCTATTGTTTTTATATTGCCAATTTTTGTTCACAAACTTTCATCCTTTAGTAAAAAATATTGCAAAGCACTGGACAGACCTTCTTTATCTGTCAATAGACACATGGTTTCATGCATAGAGAGATGGAACACAAAGAAGCATTAAAACAAATCCATAAACAGCCCCATATCTTAGAGAGGTGTTTGTTAAAATGAGAGCATAGAACATATCTAGTTCATTGCTTCTTTCTAAAATGAAGAAATATTTATAACACACCATCATAAATGCACACTTTACCAAAGTTGTCACCTTCCCAAAGTGCTCTGATTTACATCAGCAGACTTTATGGGAACTAACTATAGAAAAAAGGATTCTCTCAAAGTTAAAAGATATTCATTGGCTATGTTGTCATGAAAAGCTCAATATAAAGGACAACCAGAAACATAAACCGAAGAAATGAATTGTTCCAGGCCTGGATGTATTCAAAAACTTGAAACAATGCATCACTTATTTTTTGCCTGTTCATACATTATACCTTTCTGGACTTATGTGGCACATGTCTGGAAGGAAAAAACCTTTTTAGAGGTCTCTTATGAGACATTAATGTATGGATTCTATTCCCCTCACTGGAGAAAGTGGGATAAAGGTACCTTAAATGTAATATTCACGATTTTTAAATGGTTTATGTGGCTTAGCTGAAGCCTTTTTACTTTGCAGCAAAAATATTTTTTGCATGTTGAACTTTTACAGAAAATCATCAGTGAGCTATAGGGAATATATAAGAATGAATCTACATTGTATGATGAAAGAACTTTGTTACAAAAATGGAGGAATTTGCCATGGGTCATGGATAGCAATGTACCTATAACATAAATGTCACTAGTATGACTTCTTTACTGTATATATCTCATGTGCTTCAAAAATATTAATTTATTAGTTTTTTTTCTAATTTAATGAATTGCAACCTGATTTCTGTGATATTTGTAAAAATTTCAATTAAAACAAATTCCCCCTACTCTTTTCGAGAAGTGCCATGGTATCTTTAACATCCACTTGAACAGGCAGATGGGACTTCAGTTTAATGTCTCATCTGAAAGACAGCATCTCAGGAGTGCAGCACCCTCCTCATGCTGCACTGCAGTGTCAGTACTGGGATATAACCCACATCCTTTTGATCTCCCGGCCTCAGAAGCGAGTGTGCTACCTGCTGAGCCACTGACACTTTGTCAAAGAGGATGGAAAAGAACAGCACAAATTAAGCTTAAATGAAGTGCTTGAAACAGCTCTCCACTGTATTTTCTTTAATTATTTCAAAGGAGACTCCGTAGTGTGACTACAGAGACTCCAACTAGATTTGAGGTAAACTTCAATAGTTTTGGAGTTCCCACCACTACTTCTCCATCACTTTCCGCTGTTCTTCCACTCTGTTCTCCAAGCTCCACTGCTATTTGCACTCCAGAAGTAATACCAAAACTTGTTGGTGTCTTCCAGCGATTGGCCCTCTGTAGGGCTTACTGCTCCTTTCCCCACCAATGTGGGTTTCCCACTGTTAGACTCCAAGCACCTGTGGGTGAGAAAGCAGAGCCTGCTGGAAACCATAAGAAAATGCTGTGGCATAAGAAAGACTAGAGAGTTACTGGACTCAAAACACTTCAAAATAACCTCTGAGGTCAGTCAGGCAACAGTAGCACTGGAGAATTCCAGGAGGGCAGTGGTGGTACTATGGCCCTGTCTGAAACCTTGCTGTTCAGCAGAGAGCAGGTTATATTTAGTGAGGTACTCTGTGAGTTCATCATCCACAATGTGCTCTAGGGCCTTGGAGAGTGGGGGAAGGATAGATATCGGGTGGTAGTTGCTGGGGGCAAGGCGATCACCAGATTTGTGGATAGGGGTGATATGAGCCATTTTCCACAATGTAGGGAACTTACCCAGGCAGAGGGAGAGATTAAGAATAGTGGTTAGGGGGAAGATGACTTCATCAAGTGCCAGACCCAGGATCCATAGGTCCAGCCTGTCACTGCTGTAGCAAGAGCAGCTAAGGACTTTGAGAAGTTAGGGTCTGGTTTCCCATGGAGCAAGAGTGTGGAAATGGAAAGGAGAAAAAGCTGGGGGTGGCGTGAGGGGGTGGTTGGGCTGAAAAAATTTGGGGGAGGGTAGAGCTGAGATCAGAGAAAGTGGTGTTGAGTGCTTCAGCAACCAGCTGGGGGTTATTAGTGATGGAACCACTTATTTTCAATTGATCTGGGTGGGAGAGGTGGGCTTGCCATTGATGGATTTGAGGTTGTCCCAAAATTTACGATCATTGCCCCATGTTGCGGTCAGGGCAGTTTTGAAGTGTTTGGCCATCGCTTTCTTGATGGCCTAGGTGCAGCTGTTGTGGGCAGCACAATAGGATTGTCTGTCTAGTGGGCTGCTGGAGTCAAGGGCTTTTTTCCACAGATCATCCCGACGTCGCATGAGGTCAAGTGGGGGGGGGCGGTGATCCATGGGGTGTTATAACCTTTAACAGTTTTCTTGGTAAGTGGTGTAAATCTGTTGCAGGCATCACTGAAGTAGTAGTAAGTAGTAAATCATTTTTTATTCATAGGAATAAAGGATACATTCAATTGAGCAAAGCTCATTTCCAATGAAGTTCCATATCAAATGTAAAAACAAAAATAGATGTTATACAGTGATACAACAAATAAACACACATTATACAACATTATACAACACATAAATAAAAAAAGTAAATTGAAGGTGTTGATGAAGTAGTTTAATGCATCTTCTAGGTCCTGACAGAGGTACGGGGGGGGGGACCAGTTAAAGTGTGCAATGTATAATTTTAATTATTTTAGCTTGCTGGGTTTGAGAAGCCTGGTGAGGATAGTCTTGGGGGTGGGTTTTGGACGAGGCAGGATCAAGTGAATAGGATGGGGGGAGTAGTCACTAAGCACATTGGGGAGGATTAAAATGTCAGAGATTTTGTGGGGCTAGTTAGAGAGAATTAGATTTAGCAATGTGACAGTTCCACTATTTTGATTAAGTCATATGGGGCACGAGACAAGTTGGGAGATGTCTAGGGCTGCTAGCGCATCTTTGCAGTGCAAGGATGCGGGGGAGTGCCAGTTAATGTTGAGGTCTCCTAGAGTGATCAGCTCAGTTTTAGGAGGTAGCTTGGTGAGATATTGTAGGAGAGTCTGGAAAGCTAGTTTCTGTCCCTGGGGTGGGATGTACACTACAGTAAGAATAAGAGGGGCCCTGAAGGGGACCAGGGTGATAATAAGGGATAGGGCTTGGATTTCATTTGCTAATTGTGGGGGGGGGCATGAACTTGGAAGTGGTCATGTAGGTAGATAGCACAGTCACCCCCACGTTTGCCTGTCCTATCTAGGCAGTACAATGTGTAGCCAGGAAGCGAGATGAATGAGTTGGGGGTGGACTTGAATAGCCAGGTTTCCACAAGTGCAAGGATATCAGGCTGGTGATGGGTCACCCACACCTGAAGATCATTGAGTTTTTTTGGTAGACTACAGATATTGATGGATGCAATTTGTAGTCCAGAAGCAGTTGCCTGCTGTGGGGTAGGTGAGGTGGCAGGGCCAGGGTTCAGGTGGATGTTCCCTGATAATAGTAGTAGGAGGGAGAGTGTTCTGAGCAGCAGCTGGTGTAGGACATTTCTCTGGGCAATCCTGCAGGACCGAGAATTGGTTTGCTGTGGGAGATAGGTTGGGATAGGTAGAGCTCAGATGGTGGGGGAGGCAAGGAGGAGGAGGTGTAAGCACAGGAGGTTGGAGGGCAGGGGGGTGAGAGACAAGGGGTGAGTAGGAGGGGGTATAGTGGTGGTTTGTTGGTGCTTGTGGAGTGATGAGACACAGAGTGGTTTATTTGTAAGGCATGCTTAATGGGGTGACCTGAAGGGGTGGGAAGAAGAGATGTAATGGGAAGCAGGATGAGGAATATGAGAAAGGAAAGGAAGAATGGCATTGTATAGGAAGGGGCGGGGGATAGATGGGATAAGAGAAGCTAAGTGACACTTAGTAAAGCAGCCGGAGTGGTGCAGTGGTAGGGTGCCCAACTGTAGAGTGGAAGGTACAGGGTTCGAATCCCAGAGAGGAGGAAGGAGAAGAGGAGGTTTAAGCAAGATAAAGAGAAGGACGAGGCAGCAAGGAGATGGGAATAGAGTCTGAGGAGAGGGCTTAAGCTTAGAGGATGAAGCTCAAAGAGGAAGGGTAATACTGCCTCCTAGAGGCCAGGTGGTGCAATAGTGGGTTGAGGGGGGAGAGGGTGGAAAGAATAGATGTGAGGAGAGGTGGGGGGACCTTTGGTGGAGGAAGTGTATAAGCTGCTAAGGACAAACTGGACACTTAGTCATGTGACAGGGAGGGACTATAAATTAGGGAACACCCCTGAGTGGGAGGGAGGCTTGGCTGGGGCAGTCAATGTGATGTGTCGAAGGACTAACACCCCCTGCAAAAGGCCAGTGCAGGGGAAGCAGCCTATTACCTTTAAGAGGCTTCCCCATGGTCCGATGATCATCTGCTGTGCTGGGCTTGAGCGTTTGGTTCAGATTATACTTTCTGAGTTTGACAGCTCCGTACTAAGGTTCAACCCTAGTATTTTATCCTATCTTTAACCCAAAGAATACATAGGTGTACCACACTGGTGCGATGAGTAGCAGTATTTAAAGACATAAGTTCAGTTTTTGAAAAGATTAGTTTATAATTAAAAAGGGCACCAAAGTTATTTATAATATTCAAAACTTCCAGTATAGAAGTAGAGGGGGAATCTAAGGTGTAGTAGAATATCATCGGTGTAAATCTATAATTTATATTGGGAGGGACCTACTGTTATTCCCTGGATTAATGGAGAGAGGTTATTTTCCTAATTAGTGGTTCAAGATATAGGTTAAACAGAAAAGGAGATAATGGACACCCTTAATGAGTTCCTTGTTGTAAGGGGAAAGGCTCTAAAAGTATCCCATTACAGAAGATGCAAGCTGAGGATTTAGTATAAAGAACCCTGAGCCATGTGATAAATTCATGGGGAAAGTCAAATCTGTGAAGAAGGCAGAACAAGTAATCCCAGGAAACTCAATCGAAGGCTTTCTCCACATCCAGGGAGGCCAGAGCTGATGGTAAAAGGGAGTCCCTGGATGAGGAGATAAGATGTAAGATTTTCTGAGTATGGCCTACTGAAAGTCTACCTGAGACAAAGTCCACCTGCTCTCTACTCAGAAGATACTCCCACACTGAGTTCAACCTGGTGGCTAATATTTTGGCTAAGATTTTCAGGTCAACATTAATTAAAGATATAGGTCTGTAACTGGTCACCAATAGAGGATCTCAGCAGAGTTTAGGTAGGACTACTATAGTGGCAGCTGTGAGGAAGGCGTCCGAAAGGTCATTCAAGAAAATATACTGAAATAGGTCCATGTGGTATGGTGCCAGCAAATCCCTAAATTTCTGAAGGAAATTTGAAGAAAAGCCATCCGGCCCAGGAGATTTGTCAGGATTTAATGAGTCAGTCGCTGTGTTGATCTCCCTCAGAGTTAGGGGAGCCTTCAACAGGGCGACCTGAACTTGGTTAAGAACTGGTAAGTCCAGATCTTGAAGGAAGGTATCTAGTGTGGAAGGGTCGAAGGGGGTTGAGGGAGCTGTATAGAAAGAATTATAGAAGACCTGGAACTGGGAGATGCTATCTTTGGGAGAGGTGAACAGTTGGCCAATGTCTGATCGAATAGCTGGGATAATCTGATCTGCTTGTTGACTATGTAGACGCAAGGCAAGGAGCTTCCCAGCTTTCTCCCCTTGGTCAAAATATTGAGTTCTGGTTCTCAGTAGAAGGTGCTCAACCTTTTCTCCTAAAAGGGCATTGTACTTTACTCTGAGAGCCTAAAGATGACCCCAGTAGTTGCTGAGGAAGCTTCTGAGATTTCCCTCTCAGCTCTCTGAATTTGTAACAGAAGGGTGGATGCGGTCTGAGAGAGTTCTCTTTTCCACTCCTAACAGCCACAGTACAGGCTGCTAGTACCACAAGTACAGCACCTGCCCACTCCCCTAGGCCTACCAAGTCTGGCTGTTGCACCACACACCACTTCAGCTCTCCCCCCCCCTTCTCATACCTCACCTCTCCTCACCTCTATTACTTACTAAGGTGACTAAGCCCTCTAAATGAAGAACAACTACCCATCTCAATTTGCTTATGTACTATTTAATTTGGAATATCCTACTACTTCTGTTGTTGTCAGGCAACATAGACCCCAACCTTGGGCCTGTGCAGCAGCCTCACTGTAGCAGTAGTAAACCTGGTGGTCTCAAACTTGCCTCTGTTAACAGTCACAGCTTTCTACCTAAGCTTGACTTTCTTCAGGTCTGGGTATTGCAACACAAACCTAATGTTCTAGCAGTGCCTGGAACCTGTCTGTCCCCCCAAAAAACAGACACTGGCTTGGATGGCTACACTATAGAGAGGACAGGTTGGGTAAAAGGGGTTGGGGTGTGCTATTTACCTGATAGACTCATTACAGGGCCTTGCACTTCCGAAAATAATATCAGGGAACAGTGTCCAGGCCCTTTCTGTGAAAATAGCTCAAGGTAATAAGGGAAAGGCACTCACCATTTTTTCTGTATATATTCTACCATGGAACCTTGCCAAAGGTTTCAGTATGGTGCTTGAATACATCTCCAACCTGCCCAATCACTCTGAGATTGTTGTGTTAGGGGACTTTAACGTTAACTGGCTTGCAACTGAAGCAGACCCCTATAAATATGCAGTCACCATCATAGACCTCACTCAGCTGGTGTCTACATCTACCAAAATCGCTATAGGACTGGCAATAGCTCATAGCTTGACCTGATTTTTTACAAATCACCCTGAGAGGTTCATGTACACTGTGGTCTTATCAGATTGTCTCAGTGACCACTCTCCTGTCATCTGTCATTGGTCAAACAGGTCCCCCAAACAACCTGCAAAACCATCCTACCAGTGTGCCCTTAAGAGAGGGCAGCTTAAGCAGTTTGGGGCCTACCTCCTACTATGTGACTGATCACCAACTGAATCAGCTAAAAGCATAGATCAAGCCATTGTTCACTTTATCACCTTCTTTAAGAAGGTCTGTACTATTTACCACCCCTTTGGAAAATGGAAAGTCAAAGGTGTTAGCAATCCCTGGATCACCTCCTCCCTCCTAAATCTTATGTCCTCACATGACCACCACTGGCACAAAGCTCATACTATGGGTAAACCAGCTGACTGGCAGTTCTACAAGGCTGTGAGGAATGCTTGTACCTGAGAGACCCGCCTAGCCAAAACCACCCCACTTTAAAGATACATGTTCAAATTCCTGGGGTAACAGCAGGACATTTGGGATAATCTCAAGGACCTTACAAACAAACCCAATACATCCCCTCCCTCCATGCTTAATGTTAATGGTGAAATCATCCAAGACCCAAAGCTAATAGCAGACACATTCAATACTGCCTTTACAGACTTGGGTAGCATTCTCCTCCTCCTAGACTTCTTTGCTGACCTAGCCAGCTTGGACAGCTCTCAGAAGGTTACCACTACCCCTAACACCTCCCCCTTCTACTTCAGGATAGTTACTCCAAATGAAGCAAAAAATATCTCCTCTAGATGCTTGGGAAGTCTAGATACAGTAGTGACTCTCTTGACCTGAAACTACTTCACCTTGCACTTGATGCTGTCCTGACTCCCCTCACCAAGTTCCTAAATCTGTCTCTCTGCCTTGGTCAGCTCCTCCAACAATAGAAAGCGGTGGTTGTGACACCCATGCACAACAGTGGTGATAGGGCCTCTCACTCAAACTAACACCTGACCTCCATCTTTCCATCTGTCTCCAAAGCACTGAAGCAAATCGTATCAAACCAGTTATGAGTACCTGGCCAAATATGACAGGCAATGCTCGGGGCAACATGGATTTAGGAAGGGGCATAGTACCACCTCTGTCCTGCTAGAATATACTGACTTCATTCATAAAGCACTTGACCGTGGTCACCTAGTGGGGGCAATCTACATTGATCTCAAAGGCATTTGACATGGTTAATCATACCCTCCTGCTTGTGTCACTTCCTGCCCTTAGACTTTCACATGAAGTCACATCCTGGTTCAAAAAATACCTAGAATGCAGAACACAGCAGGTAAAAATCTCTGATACCCTCTCAATCAGCCATCCAGTGAGCCCTGAAGTCCCCGCCCTGAAGTCCCCCAAGGTTCAATCCTCAGTCCCCTTCTTTTTAGCCTCTTCCTTAACACCCACCCCAATAACTGTATAGTACCAGCAACCTACTCCTCCATGCTGACGACGCACTACTTTTTATGAGTCAGCCAGACTCACTCCCCCTTGTTAGCAGCTTACAACATAGCTTCGCAACAGCTGAGTCCTGGTATACCCAACACAAGTTAATAATGGATCACAAAGAAAAACAAGGTAATACTGTTTGCCAGTCCACATAAGAAGAATAAAGCAGCCCAGTTAACTATTTTTAATAGCCACTGCATACCTCTTGAACAAGTCCACAACTTTAAATACCTTGGGATAACCCTTTACAATGAGCATGTCAGCCTTATCTCCAAGGTTATTACCACAAGATCAGGACTCCTTTACAGACATAGGCAAAGCATGACCACTGAAGCACTCTGACTAGTGACTACCAGCTCGGTTCTTTCCATAATTGATAATGGACTTGTAATTTATGGTTCTGCTATGGACACGACCCTCAAAATAATTAGTGTTGCACTTAATAAATCCTGCCACTTGGTCTCTGGTGCTCACAGGTACACTCACACCTGTGACTTGTACATCTAAACCAATTGGCTGCACCTCAAAGGCAGGATCTCATACCAGACCTGCCTGCTGGCAAAAAAGATGAGCCTTGGGCTAACCCCACCTACCACTCAACATCTTCTTACATGTGTGCCTAACCCTCACTTTATGTGAAGTGCATCCAAGCTCATCTTCCAAGTCCCATTCTGCCCTACATCACAAGTGCAGCAGGCTTTTATGTACAGAGCCCCCAATTGGTTGAATGGCCTCCCCTCAGACATACTGGATGAACCCAAGCTTGGACCTTTCAAAATACAAACTCAGGCAACCCCTTATTATGCTTAGCAGCTGTGACTGCCCTACCTAACTGCTGCCCTCATGTCAAACACTCCCACTGTTCATCCCTGCTACCTCCTGTCCACCCTTCCTGGTATCTACTCTTCCTTCCCATCCTTTCTGTTATCTACTCCTCATCCTGATTACTAAGTTGTTAGCTTCTCACCTGCCTACCAAACACCTAGCTTTTTAGTCAACCCTGACCTTTGTTTGTCTGGTTCTGCCACCCCATCCTTCCCCCCTCTAATCCACTCTAATACAGACTAAGTCAATTTCTGATTGCACTGATATTGCATTAAATCCTGATTCCTACCTGTAACCCTATGTAGTTTTCTCAATGTTGTTAATGACAAAGTTATCCTACTGATGGCACCTCTTTATTTTTATTTTTTTTTTACCTTTTTGATTGTACCAACTGTAGCCATCTCTTACTCTTAAGATCCTATGTGTGAATCTATCTCAGCATCATGTCACTGTACCCTGTAATGTCCTTTTATTTTAACAATTTGGCTCACTGCTGATGTAGAACTTTTGTAAAAGAGTCTCTGGCTCAAAGGTATTGTAATCCTGAGAAATAAATAAATAAATAAATAAAAGCAAAGGCTATGACTGCTGTTCAGTGGGTAGGAGCAATTAGCCACACCTCCTGCCCTAGTTTTTTAGTCAACTCCCAGCAATCTCACTGAGATCTTTTCTTTCTTTGCCTCACCATCCTCGCCTTCTCCTCCAGCAGCACTCCTCTCTCTGTCTCCTTGGGGGTCCTTTCTAAGGTACCTTTAACCTGAAGGAATTATTTTCCTACAGTACCTCCAGGGGTGGAACCTTCCTCAAGAGGGTTCCTTTGCCTTTATTGTACCTCAACAGGGTGGTAGTTCCCCGTGGGATAGAGAGTGCGAATGGCTAAAGTATTTGTCTCAGTTAACAACATAAGCATTCAAATTCTATCAGATTATCAATGAAGTCACATAGGCATAACTCATCAGTAACTTGCATACGCACATTGAAATTAGGCTGTTTGTTCACTGGAATAGGCATCTTAAATATCTCATGAGCAAGGGAGTTTGCAATCAGTAGCAGCATAGAGGTGCTATAGATAAAGAAACAAAGATGGAAATCCACTTAAAGAATACATGACTTGAATACATACAGAATGCTATGCAGCATACAAGCATGACATTTAAAATATTGTATATTCAAAATATAGTACTGTATCTACAAGTAGTAGGCACAGCTAGTCACAAGGATAAGCCTTCTGATCTTTGACTACAGCAACATTGTCTGCTGCACCACTTCCCAGTCCATCTTTGCCAGACTGGATCCCTCTTTCACTCTTTCTGCCATTTTGCCATGAACCCCACCCCCCCCACACACACACACCACTGCTATATCTGCTCATCCTGCTTTTTTCCTTCCCTCAATGCCAGATGCCTCACACACTGTGCCACCTTCACCTCAAAATTCTGGTTTTGCTCTCTCCCTCCCTAATCTTCTGTCCTCCTTTCTTTCCCCCCTCCTTCCTCCTACCTTTCTGAAACATTGTTTCCCATTCCCTCTCCCCCTCCCCCCCAAGAAAACATCTGTGGGCCAAGTTGCCTTCTCAAATCATTTTCCTAAGCTCTGGTCTTCTCTCCCCCTCTCTATCCACTCAGGCTCATCCTTCTCTTTCCTCAGATCCCTTCTTCATGATTTTAGCACCCCGCCTCCTACAACTGTCCCTGTTCTCTAACTCATGTGTTCCGTCCTCTCTGTGTTGTTGATGTCCCTCTTGCCTCCCCCGGGCTGTGAGCAATTACTTCCTTCCCTAGGCTAACTGCATCTAAATCAATTAATCATATCTGGTGATATTCTGCAACACAGCCTACCTCATACACTAACTTGATAGCTCTCACCCCTTAAAAGTAGCAGTGGTACTGTGCATGTCACATAATTCATTGTTTTAGATATGTATGGTGCTACAATTGGCAAACACTGACATTTCTGGATATTTCCTGCAATTTTTGTACTATCGCTAGAGAAATTTTTTGGCTGCCTGAAGTACCAGTTTAGGGCCATTAGAGCAATTTCCACTGGAAAAATCACAAAATATCTGGAAAGATCCTGATAGCTTGATAGCTACAACTACGCATAATACAGTTGTGAGCCAAGTCAAACTGGTAGAACATGTTTTCTAAGTCATCATGAAGTTTGGGAGCAGCTTTCCCAGTGCTTCAGTAGATAATATTACCACAGTAAATGAGTGTGACAATTAGGTTGTAGTTTAAATACGATTCCTTCCTAATGAGTTGCTAAAGCTATACCTGAAATGGAAAAGTTATCTTAGTCTTTGATTTGTTTCTTTAATGATGAGGCCAATGTGTTGCTGAAAGCAAATGTTCATATCTGATATAATGCCTTTTGTATTTTAATTCAGTACTTGATAGGAACGGTACAGTTCCATTCAATATTTTGAATTTGAGTGTTTTTTTTTTTAAGGATTGTTCAATCTTTTATTTGTGCCAAAAAGAATGATCCTAATTTTTTTCTTGTTTTGGATGAAGCAGTTGGAAGGGAACTGACTTTGATCAGTGGTGAAGTACTTTTGGAGCAAGCTAATGATTTTCTTGAGGGCTGCTGCTTCTGCACAGAGGACAGCCTGGCCTTGAGAAGGTCATTCATGAAGACTGCAAAAAGAAGGGGGCAAAGGATGGACTCATGGGGTATGCCAGAGTTATCAATTGCAAGATCAGAATGGACACTACAGAAACTAGGTGTAGGTGAATTAGTCGATTGCCACATTTAGTTCAGTCTATGGTTTGATGGATCTGAATTGAGTTTGCCTTTGGAAATTCAAGTCCAAATTTCTGAGCACATTGCAGTAACTGGTGAGGTTGTGAAACTGACAACATAAATGATATATAATGAGTTATGAGGTCAGCAGTCAGTTATAGGCAACCATATTTACAACTTAAGATGTGTCTGGAAGTTGGTGGTGATGCTGATGCTGCAGTCAGAAACTATCTGGTAGTGGTGGTGTTGTTGTTATTGTTGTCAACACCCATCAGTGGAAGAGTGCTTGAAGTAATGGCTGTTCTCCTGTGCCTGTCATATTAGTGACAGAAGAATGGCAGACATTTTATGTAATCATGAAACAAAGAAGAACTCAGAGGGGAGAGGATTATCATAATCTTCATTAATAGTATATGCAACACAGCCTAGATTATAGTACCAACTGAAAAAAACAACAAACAAGAGTTGGTTTATGTCACCAATAGCTAGTCTTATGATGTAACTGCAGATGTGTGAGTTGATCTTTGTCTTTGTGTGTGCTGGAGCAGATACAAAGTGACTCACATTCACAGACAAATTAATGCACACATGCTGCTACACTTATGCAGATGCACTAATGCACACATGCACACTGGCATACTGACACAGACACGCTAATGCAGAAACACCAACACACACACACACACACACACACACACACACACGAAAGAATGCACATACAGCAACATGCTGTGTGAGTATAAACATGTCTGCATGTATGTAACTAACATTTATTGAGTTGTATGTGATTTGTGATTTGTAAAGTGTGTTGTATTAAAGTAAATAAGATTGAGATACTCTAAATATTTTGAGTGGTTTTATGTTATTTGTTTTTTGTAATTGTGCTTGTATCCCTGTTACCCTTTCCCCCAGGCATAGTTGAAAAAGGGTCTTTGGATCCAATCCACCTTCCTGGTGAAACAAATAAAATAAATAAACAAAACATTTTTTTGTGTCTTTGTATGTATGTGCATGGCAGTGTGTGATATTCGTGTGTGTGTGTGCACTGGTGTTTGTGGAGGGAAAGGTCTGCCTGTTCGCAGATGACACCAAGATCTGCAACAGGGTGGATACTCCAGATGGGGTGGCCTGAATGAGGAGGAGGGACCTGGGGAAGCATGAAAAATGGTCAGAGGTCAGAGGTGTGGCAACAGATTCAATGCAAAGAAGTGCAAAATAATGCACCTGGGACAAGAGAACCCTGGGGAGTGCTGCAGGATGGTTGGGGGGAGTTGCTGACGATCACCAAGTAGGAGAGGGATCTGGGGGTTATCATATCAGATGACCTAAAAGTGTCTAAGCAGAGAACAGCGGCTACAGGGAGGGCCTGTAGCATACTGGGGTTCATAGGCAGAGGTAGCACAAGCAGGAGGCAGGAGGTAGTGATGCCCTTGTATAAAACAATGGTGATGCTGCACCTGGAGTACTGTGTGCAGTTCTGGAGGCTGCACCTTCATAAGGACATTGACAGGGTGGAGGCAGTCCAGAGGAAGGCGACAAAGATGGCACAGAGCTTGCACCAGAAAACATATGAGGAGAGATTAGAGGACCTCAATGTGTACTCACTAGAGGAGAGGAGTGATGGGGGGGGGACATGATAGAAACATTCAAATATCTCAACGGCATAAACAAGGTGAAGGAGGGACATCTTCCAATTTAGAAGAAGCACAAGAACAAGGGGGCATGACATGAAATTGGAAGGTGGCAGATTGAGGGGAAATGTAAGGAAGTTTTTCTTCATGGAGAAGGTGGAGGACACATGGAATGGTCTACTACAGGAGGTGGTGGGAGCGAGCACAGTGGAGGGATTCAGACATGCCTGGGACAGGCACAAGGGAACTTTAGAGGTAGGAAGAAGTGGTGAAAAGCTGATGACCAGATAGGGTCAGAGGACACAAACAAGTGTAGGACTTACGGGCAAACGGGATGAGCCTAGCAGTCCTTAACTTCCGACAATTTCTACATTTCAATGTGCATTGAAATGTCTGTGTGGGTGTTTCAGTTTACGTATAGTCCTCTATAGCACACATGAAGACTACAGATCATAACTGAGGTCTTACCTGTTGATCAGCTTTACATTTACAACAGACCTAGGTAAATAGTGCTGTTTTTTTGTTTTAGTCTTTGGTAACTGGGTAAGGCTCACTAGGCACAAGTGCCTGTTTTCAGGAGCGACCTGGGAGCACACTGGGTGGTTAAGTGACTTGCTCAGAGTCACACAGTATGCAAGTGGAGGTTGTGAGACTCAAACCCAGGTTTGGTTTGCTGGATGTACCAAGCTCATTCACAGCTCGTTACTCTAACCTCTAGGCTATACTGCCAGCCCAATATTTCCAGTGCTGGAAATATATTCTATTTATTTATTTGAAAAGTTTCACCAGGAAAGGCATACTGAGCTACAATAGCTTGTTTCCAGATGTGTCCTGGGGCAGAAAGGAAAAGGAAATGCATTGTTTGCATATTTGAATATGAGATCCAAATAAACTATACATAGAGCTAAGCCAGTTCATACAGTCAAATATATTTAAAGAGAAGCCAAACATTTTGTGGGAATAGGCAAACAGCACTAGTCATCATACACATACATATATATGTATATATATACTAACATACTAAAATGCCAGCAGAATAGGCCTAACGGTCTTTCACGTCTGCTTGTGTGGTCAGCCCCCACCCTGGGAGCTGACCTTGCTGCCCCCCTCGCCTTCTCTGGCTTCTCCCTTCCCAGTTCCGGATATTCTCGCTGCATTGGATTTTGCTTCCAGAACCCTTCCCCTTTTACTTGTCCCACCCCCTCTTGAACCCCTCCACCGTCTCTGCCTCCACCAGCCCCCTAGGCAGCGCATTCCATGGCTTCACACCCTCTCAGTGAAGTAGCACCTCCTCCTTTCTCCCTGATCTTCCCCTCCAGCTTCCACCCATACCCTCTAGTGGTCCCTTCTCCTTCCTTCAAGCACCCTGACTGTTCCTCCCTATTTACCCCTTCATGTACCTGAAGACCTCTATCATGTCCCCCGGTCCCTTCTGTCTTCCAATGTGTACTTATTTAGCTCTTGAGCCTCTCCTCATAGGTCCTGTCCCCAAGCCCCAAATAATTTTGGTTGCCCTCCTCTGGACCCTCTCCAGGAGTTTAATGTCCCTCTTTAAGTGTGGCCTCCAAACTGCATGCAGTACTCAAGGTGCGCCTCACCAAGCAGTTATACAGGGGAGTATCACTTCCTCCTTCTGAGGAGTGATCCCCTAGCATGCATCCCAGCATCCTGTTGGCCTTGGCTGCTGCCCTTCTACAAGTCTCCGAGTTGTTCATCTTGACATCCACCACCACCCCCAGGTCCCTCTCAGCCATCGAGACTTGTAGCATTTCCCCCTCATGGTGTACACTTGGCCCGGGTTTCTGGCCCCCAGGTGCAGTACCTTGCATTTCCCTGCATTAAACCTCAGCTTCCACTTTCTAGACCATCTTTCCAGAGCCTCCAGGTCCCCCTGTAGGGCCACCCTCCCCTCCTCCCCGTCCACCACCGCCCCCAGTTTTGAGTCATCCGCAAAGAGACTCATCTCACTCCTGATACCTGTCATTATATCAGAGACGTAGGCGTTGAACAGGAGGGGCCCAAGGACTGATCCCTGTGGGACCCCACTAATGACCCTCCTTGGGGATGAGACTTCCCACCAACTATGACCCTCTGGGTCCAATCCTGGAGCCAATTGCCTGTCCATCTGATTATCTGGTCCCCCCCCCATTTCTCCCAGCTTATCCAACAGGCCCATGTGAGGAACAGAGTCAAATGCCTTGCTGAAGTCTAGAAAGAGGACGTCCACTGGTCTACCCAGGTCCAAGGCACTCGTCGCCCAGTCATAGAACTCCACAAGGTTTGTCTGACATGATTTCCCCAGGATGAATCCATGCTGTCTATCGTCCAGGCACCCTGACTTTTCCAGGTCCCTCCTAGCCTCTCCTTGACAATGCCCTCCATCACCTTGCCCACCACCGATGTGAGGCTGACAGGCCTGTAGTTCTCTGCCACCTCCCTTGATCCCCCCTTGTGGATAGGCACTATATGCACCACCTTCCAGTCCTGGGGCAACCACCCTGTCCTCAGAGAGATGGTGAAAAGCTCTGCCAGGGGTTTCGCCAGGACATCCGCAAGTTCCTTCAGCACTCTGGGATGTAATTTATGCAGCCCCGGTGCTTTCTCTGTCTTAAGGGACCTGATGGCTTCCCTCACTCTCTCTGCTGTGATTTCCACTTCTGCTACCTCTTCTCCCTGCTTAGCCTTCCCCCCTCCTGCCAGTGATGCCTCCCCCTCTCCCCAGACCCGCCGATCAGTAAGGGTCACCCCTCCTCAGTATCACTGTCTCCTCCCATGTATGATGCAGCACCCCCATTTTCCTTGCTGAAAACTGAGGTGAAGTACTCATTTAGTACCTCAGCCTGCTCCCACGGGTCTTGTGCCCATCTTTCCCCCTGTTTTAATTCTGTTAATCTGCTCCTTCACCCTTTGTTTTTCTCCAATGTATCTAAAGAACCCCTTGTTCCCTCTCCTAATTTCCCTGGCCAGGTTCTGCTCCTTCCTTGCCTTAGCGGCCCTCACCACCCTAGTGGCCCTTCTAGCCATCAGCTCATACTCCGTTCAATCCCTTTCACTCCTTGAGCACTTGAATTGCCTGTAGGCTGCCTTCTTTCCCGGCACCACCTCCTGGACCTCCCTGGTCCACCAGCAGGGTTTTCGGGCCCTACCGCATTTTCGTCTTATTCTTGCACAGGTGCTGGTAGCATCCTGCACCCCCCTCTCCTGATGATTTTCCACCTACTATCAGCGTCCATGTCTGACCCAATCTCATCCAAATGCTCCTTAAGGATCCTTCCCATTTCCTTAAAGTCCGCCCCCCTGAAGTCAGTTACCTCCGTCTTTGTGCAGCCTTCTGCCCCTCCTAGGTCCAGGCAGAACCAGACCATGGCATGGTCACTCCCCGCCAATGGCTCCCTTACCTCCAGGCCCTCAATCTGGTCACTGTCTGCCAGTACCACATCCAGTACCCGGGCCTCCCTGGTTGGTTCCCCCACCTGCGGAGTTAGGAACATGTCTTGAAAGACATATATATATATATATATATATATATATATATATGTACACACATTCATACTTATCAGCTCATATACATGATCATATACATGCACCCAAAAAACTTCAACACAGATAGGTGAGAGTTAGGAGAACCTTCACCCCTCCAGGATGAACATCCTATCAGGGGATAGGTTGGGAACAGAAGAGGAGTGAAGAGGTGGAGGGGAGAGGCAAGTCTTCCCCTCAGGTGTGGAAACCCAAGGGTATGAACACTACTCAATGTGAACCCAGCTAGTGTTATAGGCTTTCAGTATGCCTAGGGAGGGGTAGAAGGGGGTAGAGCAGTGAAAGTAGAATGGAAGTAAAGGCAGAGTGGGGTAGTGAAGGAGATGTGGGTCAGGAGCAATTGCAGGATGGGGAAATGTATTGCCAAAGAAGATAGGACCACGAATGAGTAGATGGTATAGAACAGATATCTAAGGGGAGGGAGTTCCAAAGGTTTGGAAAGTGATAAGAGAAGGCAGCTCTCCCTGAAATGGAAGTATAGGCAGGGAGGGCGAGGGTCCTGTAGGGGGAGTTGCAGAGGGAGTAGATGGGGGTAGGAGGGATGGAGAGGAGGGCCTTGAGGTAGGGTGGTAGGGAGCCAAGCCAAAACTTTCCAATTAATGAGGCACTGTGGGCAAGACATCTGGCCCAGTATCACATTTGAACAGCGATGGGAATACCTCAAAGACCATTACAGTGACAAAATCAGCAGTTCATTGCAATGGTCCCCAGAAGTCCCAACACTGTTGTCTCTGGGGATATCGCCCCCTCCCTGAATCAACTCCAACTTGGAGTTAGTTATTTATAATACAGTGTGGGGGTGCAGGGGGGCAGAGTCCCCCACAAAAAACACTTGCCTTCCCAGATGGCACAATGCCAACTTTCAGCATTGTGCCATCTCTGTAATGCTGTTTGACACAATTTATGTCGCTGCACCATGGTGGAACCTTCTGGCCCTCAGTGGGGGGAAGGAGAGGGCATTGTAAAGGTCACAGTGGTGTGTACAAGGTGGACAGGCAAGTGCAAAGTGACAGAAGGAGTTAAATGGAGTATCCAGTCTGGCAAGAGTTGTCTTAGGGGCAGTACTATAGACTAGGTCACCAAAGTCAATGATTGGGAGGATCATCTTCTGTATGATCTCCCGGTGGGCCGGTGGGGGAAGGCAGCTATGGTGTCTGTACAGAGCTCCCAGTTTGGGAAGTAGCTTTTTGTGGATAGCATCTACATCACCAGCGAAGTCGAGATTCCTGTCGAGCCAGAGCCTGAGGTATTTGAAGGAAGAGACATCCTCTAATATGGACCTCACAAGGGTATGGAAGGTTAGGGATTGCAGTAAGCCTGGCAAGATTTTGCCTGGTGGCAAAGGTCATTGAGGCTGTTTTTTGGGCATTTAGTGACAGTTGATTTGAGCAAAACCAGCATTGGACATTATTGAAATCCAGCTGTAGGCTGGTCACCACATCAGAGGGGGAGGTACTGGGGGCAAACAAAATAGTCTAATCTGCGTACATGTGGATGTTAGCTGATGAACAGGCAGTAGGTAGGTCATTTAAAAAGTTCGAGAAGAGTATCTGTCTGAGTATCTCACCTTGAGGGACACCTGTGTTGGGGGGGAGGGAGTTGCCAGTCCTCACTGATTGGGTCCTACCCATAAGAGAGGAATGGAACCAGCAGGTGGTGGTCTCGGAGAGACCAGCTGCTTCAGGCTTGTTGAGGAGAAGGAAGTGGGCAACAGTGTCTTAGGCTTTGGCTGGGTCAACAAAGATGGCAGAGGTGATGTTTCCCTGATCCATGCCAGATAGAATGGAGTCAGAGAGCTGGAGAAGGGAGGTTGTGGTGGAGTGGGCCTTACAGAAACCAGACTGGAAGGGGATGAAGAAGGAGGAGGAGTCAAGGAATGAAGAAAGCTGAGCCAGTACCAGGTTCTCTTGGAGTTTTGCAAGGATTGGGAGAAGAGATATTGGACAGCAAGTACCTGGGTTTGAGAAATCACCACCCTTGGGAAGAGGAATGACAGTGGCAAGCTTCCAGCCATCAGGGACAGTGGCAAGTGTGAAGGAGAGATTCAGAAGGGAGGAGAGTGGGAGGGCAATGGCATGGGCCGGAGGTGCAGGAGCTTGGGGTCAAGCCCATCTGGCTTTTGCCCTTGTGGGGGTTAAGGGCTAGAAGAGCTTGCAGAGTGTCAATGGGGGAGACTGGTAGAAAGGAGAAGCTGGGGGAAGAGGAAGTAGATGTGAAAGGAGCTGGTGGAGTAGGAGCTGAGGGGGGTAGGGATGCTAGAAGTGTGGAAGCACAGGTGATGAAGAAGATGTTGAATTTGGTGGCTACAGAATGGGGGGTCTGAGATGAAGATGTCATCTACCTTTAGGACTGGGGAAGGGGATTGAGTTGGGAGGTAGAATTGGGCATGGACTACCTTCCAGAATTTGAAGAGGCTGTTAAGGTTCTCTTGGAAAGTGGATGTGAAATATTTCACTTTGGCAAGACAGATAGTCCTGGTGCAGGCATTATGGAGAGTTTGATATCTAATCAGATCTCCAAGAACACTTGAAACTTTGTATGTCATCCACATCAGGTCATGAGCACACTGACAGGCCAGCAGTTCTGCTGATACCCAGGGGGAGGTGAGAGCCTCTGACCCTGGTCTTCCTAAAAGGAGTGTGCTGGTCCCAAGCATTTAGGAACTGTATTTTGAAGTAACTCAGGGCTGAGTCAACAGAGGAGGCATTTGCAATTGGAGACAAGTCAGTTCCAACAAGTTCCTCATGAAGGGAGGACAAACCTAAGGACCTAAAGGAGTGGAGGTGGAGGATATCTGGTGGGGCTTAGGGGCGATGGATTGTACATATGCAGTAGATCATGTGGTGGTCACTGAGTGCATCTGGCAGGATTCCTGATGTAACTACATGGTGGGGGGGGGGGTCGCTAGAACCCAGTCTAGCAGGGTATGCTTACCTGACTTGTGGTTTAGCGGGTTGGTTCAGAGATCAGTTGTGTTAGATTCAGGGAAGAAATGTGGGTTACAGATTTTGGATTGGGTGCTGGACAGCTAGTTTATGTTGAAATCACCAAGGACGATGAGTTCACCGGTTGAGGAGTGGGTGGTGAAAGTAGTAGTAGTAGTAATAGTAAAAACTTTTATTTTTACACAGGATATAAAATGACATCTCATTTCAATCCCATTAGGACAAGTACTACTTTACAAGGTGTTCCTGTATTTGATCTTAAAAATATTCAATCATACTGCACAATTCATGGAATAGAATGTTTTAAACAAACATAAACTAATTCAATGCAAATACACCTTAATCAGTCATTATCAATCACAGCATGTACATCTTACAGCCAGTTCTTGTTTAAAAGCAGTACTTAGTTTTTTTTAGGCTTGTGTTTACATTTTTCACTTGAGCATTTAGTTCATTCCAAATTTTCATTGCCGCAAAACAGAAAGTCATCTCACCTAGCCTACTTTTTGGTGTATCTTTTTTAAACTCCCTCATTTTTATATTATTCTTTATTCCACGTGCACAGTATGCTCTATTTTCTGCATTTTCTTGTGTAAGTACAGTGGTTTTGTTGTTTCCAGCATTTGTTTGGTCATTCTTACCCATTCTATTTTTGTTTACTTTTTAGTGTAAGCCAATCCAAACTTTCATACAGCTTGCAGTGGTGGGTCCATCTGTTTGCTTTCAATGCAAATCTTACCAGTCTATGATACATCACCTCAGCCTTTCTCAACACAGTGTCACTGGCAAAACAATAAATATTTTTGCATAGTCTAATATGCGGAGTGAGTGGAGATGAGGTCTGTGATAGAGGAGGAAAGTAGGCTAGGGCAGCAGTAGACACCACCCACAAAGATAGGGAGGGAGCAGGGAAGAGATTTAGTAGCAAAGGTTCATAGGCAGAGGGGGATGGGAAGGAGGTGGAGAGGCAGATGGTATACTGGATAGAGGATGAAATGTAAATGGCCACCCCCATCCCTCCTGGTTAACCAGTTCTGTCAAGTTGCAGAAGCTACTAGGGCCTTGCAGTCAAACAGAACCCCCATTCCCACTGTTAGTATGTTGCACTGAACACTAGAGCAAGTACACTGCCCTCTCCTCTCCTCTGTAGCAGCACACAATTAAACTGGCCTGCCTACCTGAAACTATAGTTAAATATCATGCACTTGCTAACTAGAATGTTATTGCATGATTCTTTGATGATTTATAACTGTTTCTGTTTACAAATTACTCTATAAAGAAATGCAGAGCTCTTACTGTAGTTTCCAGGTCTTTTGCTTCTGAGAGTGGGACATGGCACTGTGACGTACAGTACAAGGATTTCTTGATCTCCAACATCACTGATTGGCTGCTACAGATGATGTGGCTTGGCAAAAATCTGCAAATGGTCAGTGTGTGCTCCCTGTAAAAATTGCTGTGTCAAAATGTTGGTGTTCTAAAATACTGAAGTGCAACTATGTTCCTTCATTCCTGTGTCAGTGGCTTCAAAAGTGCTGGAGTTTGATGCATCCACCAAACTCCAGTTTGGCATCAGCCCCTATACCGCCCCCCCTTTACTCCACAGGAGCTCACTACAAAATTAAAGCAAATGTGGACTTGGGGACAAAGCAAGTGATTTCTATTATCAGTTGCAAGTGATGTGAACTGCAAGGTGTGTTTCACACAAGCAAACAAACAAAACATCTGCACAAGTGCCATTCAGAAAGCTGAGGTGTAAAAAGGTCTTTTCCAATGTAAGGTTTTTTGGACTGCTCAGCTCAGGACTTTGGCACAATTTGGAATGAATAAACTGGACTGACAAAAGAACTCCATTTGCTTTTAAATAGACCTGTAGCAACACCAATTTCCCTAATTCAATATTGTTTTGTCATCCTGTCTTTATTAATGTATTTTCTTTTTATCTCCATCCCCTTTTGTTCTCCATCTCTCCTTGCTGACTACCTCATATCCTCTATCATATTCATTTACACCTAAGTGTAAATCTGCATCCTTTCTGAGAACTACATTCAGGACTTCTGTTTAAATAACTGCTGTTTTTTTTCTCTCTCTCTTTTAAGTTTCCCTATTTAAACCTATTGCGTTCTGTCTTTCCCCATACATGAAGAAGGACTAGTTCAGCTTGAAATGTTGTATTCATTTTATTATGTTTATTTTCTTGTGCCATATTGTTTTGATACCATCTACCATACAAGTTCTGTTTGGGGTATCAGTGCAGCTGTTTAGATCCAGTAGATAATAATTCTTATGTGGGTGGGAGATAGACACAAAGAACAAACACTGACATATGGCTTTTGTCATGTGTAGTGTCAGTGGCTCAGCAGGTTGCACACTCACCTCTGAGGCTGGGAAATCAGAGGGTTCTCAGAGGGCTGTGGGTTCAATTCCCACACCTGATACTTGGGTTGTCAGAGGGCTGTGGGATCAATTCCCACACCTGGCACTTGGGTTAATATCCCAATACTGACACTGTAGTGCAGTATGAGGCTGGTGCTGCACTTCTGAGGTGCCGTCTTTCAGATGAGACGTTAAACCGAGGAACCATCTGCCTGTTCTGGTGGTCGTTCAGGTGGATGTTAAAGATCCCATGGCACTTATCAAAAAGAGTATGGGAATTGTTATTATAAGATAATAACTTGCCAAAAGAAATAGCAGTTCAATAAATCATAAAAATCATAATGCAAACATTTCAGTTTACCCCACTGAACAATAATGGATAAGCAATAGTACAGGAATTTTAAAGGCAAACAAATGTTACTAAATGAAATGTCAATATTTTGGGGGTGTCAAATTCTATGTAACAAACAAAAAAAAATTAAAAATCAACAGGGTGGCTTAGAATTCTTCAGTCAATCATCTGAACTGGAATATTTACAAACTTTTTCCCCTATAACCCTGTGATCAAATGAAAATAAACATACAATGCACTGAATAAATATGTAACTTGAGATATTTATCAATTAATTAAGAAATTAATGATTTTTTAATAAATCATATAATTTTCCATCTTGCCAAATGTCCTTTGATTCACCCCAGTCATGTCTAAACTTAACACTTTAAAATTAAATAAAAATTTGTGAATAATGTTCTCTGTATTAATCTGAAACTCTTCTGTTGTATCTCTGTGTGTTAGGTCACCCATGCTGTTCTTCTTTAAAGGGCATTGGCCCTTGGTTTTGGTACTCTTCTATAATCCTGTGTTTTAACTATTTTAAGGGTTCTTTCTATCATCAAGGCTATAGCTACTGGGCTAGTGTGTAATTGCTGTGTCAGATACTGACACTTGGCTTGCCAGATATAAAATGTTAAAGTAGAAAAAATTACATTCAACGTGCTTGGATGGTAATATTTCAGATATCCTGTATAGTCTCCCAAGATTAAGTTATCATGTGTTAGGGACTTTATGTATGGCCACTGCCATCTATTGGCTAAAAAGTTGTAAAACTGTACAGTATCAGGGCAATCCAGAAAGAAGTGTGTTTGGGAATCTTCAATCTGATAACATTCTTCCCTGGGACAAAATCTTTCTTCTAAGGCTTTATGTTATAAATTTGACCTTACCCCCAATCTCACATGGCAACTAAGCCAAGTGACATCCCAAGTGTACACTGGTATCCTCTTATCTTTTAACATATGCAGAACTAAGCTGTGTTTAGTAGGAAAGCATAAAAGAAATGTAACAGACAGAGTAAACTGCATTGCCATTACATGAGTATATAGCTGTTTCCTTTGCATGGTGGATATGGTTAGTTTACAGATTTTCCATTGTCTAATTTTTCATAATGCTGAAACTGCGTAACCTGGTATATTGAAGATGTGAAGAATTTTAGGAGCATGAACATTCCATTGGAATAATAGATTTTAAACAGTAACATAGTCCATTCTTGCCATGATGTTGGTGACCTATCCCACCCTAATCTAGCTGTGGATATTATGAAAAATGAACAAAAGAAAATTAACGGATTAATCATCCCTAAACCTCTCATTATTTCTGAGATGCATGTGAATTCCCTTTTTACTGGATTAAGGCAGCTGCCCCATAACATCTGAAAAAAAACAACTAGAAAGCCTAGTATCTAAACAAAGTGGGGGTGGATATATAAAACTTAGATATCTTTGGTCATGTGATGGCAGCTTGAAAAACAGTAGCAGTCTTCCACAGCTCCGCACCTCTGCTGTCTAATTCAGCTTTTTCATGCAGTTTCTACATCAAATAGCGATTTACAAACTTCATTAATCGACTTCAGAAGGTCACTGCATCTCAACAATACCAAACAACATGGATATTTATATGAAAAAGGCACCTCCATGGCATTCCTGTCCGCCAACTCCGGAGAAGGACAAGGCCGCAAAGTGTCCTAAGCACCATCCTGCAGGCTTGCCTAAACCTGCCACTTCAGTGGCTGCTCTTTTGGAAGAAAGATTCTTGGAAATCATGCAGCCACTACAGGAGAAAATAGCTGACATTTCACAGGACTTACAACAAATTAAAACATCAGTGCAGTCCCTAACTATTCATGTGGGTGACTTAGAAGCCAAACGGATCTCCCTAGAGAACAAACAAGACAAAAATGAGCAAGCAATGATGCTTTTCGGCCGAAGACTCAAGAAACTTGAGGAGAAACTAGAAGATCTTGAGGGCAGGAGCAGGAGGAACAATCTCCTTGTTATCAGAGTCCCTGAAAAAGAAGAAGGAAATGCTTCCATTTTGTTTCTTCAAAAACTGTGTGAGAAGATTGCAGGACCATCCCCAAATGGCACCGCCTATGCTACTGAACTCACGCACCAGGCCCTCTGTGCCCCCCAACCTCCTGGCTCCCCACCTCGACCCCTCATCTTCAAGTTGTTAAACTTTCTGGACAAACAACACATACTTGCCAAAGTCAAAGAATTGCAAGATGTTTTATTCGGAGGGGCGCAGAATCCGAATCACCCAAGATCTTCCCCAGTCGGTCAGAGCAAAAAGGCAAGAAGTGCACCCAACTGCCTCAAAGCTGATTGCTGCTGGCACACTGTTTTGTATGCAATACCTGGCGGTGCTTCAGATAAAATCTGGTGATCAATGGATTTCCTTAGTTTCACACGAACATGCTGTACAAGAACTCAGAAGTCTATTGCCAGACCTCTTTAAGTGAAGAGAACCTTGGGGGCAGGTGATAACCTTGTTTCTTACAAGAACTGACTATGTGGTAATTTTGAAAGATTTTGTTGTTTCCCTCGAGGTGACGATCGATAGGTTAGATCTAATTTCCATCAGCAACCTCATTGTCTTTGCATTTGGGACCCTCTGAACTGTGTTTGCTATTGCAATTCTGGACATCGCATTGGGGCCTACTTCTAAAGTTTGGTCTTTCATGGCGGGGGCCTGCCGTGGTGCTCAAGTTGGAGTCTACTTTGTTAATCAGTGTACACCTCCCTTTTTACTTTTAATTGCCTCTGGATTACCACACTAGTGTGGTTATTAGACACTCAGCAGAATTATTTCCTGATAGATGCTGGTTAAAGGCTACAGACCTTCAGAGAATCCCAGACCAGGGTGGAAGGCAATGCTTCACTTTATTTTCACCTCCCATTGACTTTTGTTTGATGCTCTATTTCGGCTGCAGTCGCATGCCATGGCCCCTTGAACCTTTAAAGCTCCTGGGTCATTTTCTTTTACTACACCTTGAGTACACCCCGAGAAAAATTGGGGACAGCTTCTTTTTGTGTGTTGGGGACAGTTTTTTCTTGCGTTTTCTTTAATGCACAGTAAAGCATCTTTGATGACATTTTGCATGACAACAAATGGAGGACTATGTTGTTCCTTTTGACTGTTATTCAGTCATCTAAGTTCATTTGATTCATTGCATTGCTTTATTCAGTTTCGATTTCCTAAATGTAAGAGTCGCTATTTGTGTAGCAGGGGAATGGCAGGAGCGGGGGAGGGGTTCTTCTGGTATGATTCTCAAGTCTGCATAAAGACATCCCCCGCCAGAGTATATTTAGTGGTGCGGTTAACTTGAACTGGGGTTAGGGATTATGAAAAACGACAGGATATTTTGTTAGGGTTTTATTAGTTAAGGGGAGGGCTACAGGGAATAAGTTTTATTGAGAGTAAGTTTCCTTCATATTTTGATAGAATGGTTTGTGGGCATGGGATACCAAATGTGTCAGAATAACTCATCTTTGAAGAACATACCTTGATCAACAGATCAGTAATTATTACATGCTATTCCAACTTTGATAGACCAGGTCGTTTTGCTATTTCCCCCCTAATTAATGATTATGAGTGGTCCTTACAATGTCATTAGCTGGAATGTGAGAGGTGCCCAAGACCGATGCAAGAGGCAAGTCATTCTTCATCATCTTCATCATTTAAAGGTAGGGATTGCATTTCTTCAAGAGACACATCTCCGGTGAGAAGATGTGACTCTGTTGTGCCGTAACTGGGTGGGGCAGGCATTTGGAGCAGGGAAGTCCACAAATAGTGGGGGAGTAGCAATACTATTCGATAAAAATATCCCCTTTAAATTGGAATGAGAAATCTGGGAACCTAATGGCTGGTATATTATCCTTCATGGTCTCCTGGAAGCACAACAAACTGCATTGGGTGCTATATATGGTCCAAACAACGACTCCCCCCAATTTTTCACACAATTGATGGGTCTTGTTATTACCAACCCCCCACACTCACTATCTTTGGCGAAGACTGGAATATCACCCTGCATCCACACTTAGACAGGTCTGACTCCAAGAAACAAGGTTTATCTCCCACACAAAGGGCCTTACATGACCTACTGAGGGGTGCTGACCTCATAGATGTCTGGAGAGTATTAAACCCTGAGGAACGCCAATACACTTTCTTTTCACCTCCACATAAGTCATTCTCTAGAATTGACTTCTTTTTAATGAGCTTGTTTGTCCTTCCTGGGATAATAAATGAAGAGATGCATGTAAAGGTCATATTTGACCACTCACTTATATCCCTCACATACCTCCTTGGTCCTGGAATTAAAAGGGATGCCCTCTGGCAGTTAAACACTCAACTGCTCCAAAAAACAGATTCTTTACAGCAGATTGAAGAATATGTTACCAGTTTCCTAGCAATTAACAGGGATTCTGTGACCAGAATAGATGTGGTTTGGGCAGCCATGAAATGCTCCCTTAGGGGGGGAATGCCTCCGATTGTCTGCCACCAATTTCTGGCAGTTTAAACATCAGCGAAACAGCTTACTTTGTGCCATCCACCAGCTTGAACACATACTCAGTCGCCAATTCCCAGAGGCTGATTGGGCCAATCTGCACTGGTTGCAAGCCCAATACTCTGCTTTGATGTTCCAGAAAGCCAAGATCTCGCTAAAATGTACACAATTTAAATATCTCAATACAGGAGAGAAGGCGAGTAAGCTATCGGCAATCCAGCTCAGGCAAGTTAAAGCCTCTCGATTTATTCTGAGAATCAGTCCTGACAAAGACAGTCTGGTAATCACTTCCCCCAGAGATATTGCAGCTGTTTTAAGATCCTACTATCAGAATCTCTATTCTGAGGACAGAACCGAACAACCCACCGATACAGATATCACTGAATATCTCAATTCAATTAACCTCCCCAAACTCTCTCCCCCCTCCAAGCCATGCCCCTTGGTAATCTTATCAGTATTCAGGAAGTTAAAAATGCAGTTGAACAGCTCCCACTTGATAAATCCCCCGGACCCGATGGCCTATCTAATAATTTATACAAGGCATACCTATCAGAACTTGGCCCTCTTTTAACTGAGGTATACAACTTCTGGTATGCCAAGGGACTCTCAGAATCAAACTTCCTCAATGCCTTAATCACTCTTATCCCTAAGCAGGGTAAGGACCTCTTGTACCCTGAAAGCTTTCGACCTATATCATTGATCAACACTGATGTAAAAATTCTTGCCAAAATTATAGCCAATAGGCTCGGACCTCTCCTGACTAACCACATTAGTAGAGAGCAAATTGGTTTCATGGTAGGCAGATCGTCAATAGACCACATGCGTAAGCTACTGCATATGCTATCGGCATCCAGGGATTCAGCTCTGCCCACAGTTCTTGTGTCCCTGGATGCCGAGAAAGCATTCGACAGAGTCTCCTGGGACATCCTTTTTGAGACTATGGCCCATTTTGGTCTCCCCACTGGATTCCTTAAATGGGTCAAACTGCTATATTCTTCCCCATCTGCTCAAATTTGGTGTAACAGAATACTTTCAGATCCATTTCTGCTCCAACGGGGGACTATACAAGGCTGTCCCCATCCACCCTCTGTTTAACATCTACTTGGAGCCTCTGATCAGGAAACTAGTAACCTCTCTGTGGCTCCAGGGGATTAAAATAGGAGACCAACATTATACGCTCTCTACATACGCAGATGATCTTCTTTTACACCTTGAGGAGCCCCAGACAGGTATCCCTTTTCTTCTAGATGAAATCGACAATTTTTCGGCGGTATCCCACTATAAACTCAACCTCTCCAAAACCAAAGTTTTTCCCTTAAACAACAGAACTTCCCAGACAGTGATTGCCCACTCTGTTCTCTCATGGGAACCCAATTCCCTTACCTACCTTGGAATCAGGGTCACCAGAGATATACCTACTATGCTTAAAGCAAATCTTTCAGACCTTTTAAGTACACTTAAAACTGATCTTGATAGATGGAGTGGTCTTCCCCTCCTTTCACTGTGGGGGAGAATAAACACTGTCAAAATGAATGTCTTACCCCATTTGCTGTACCCTCTGGGAATGCTTGGCTTTTTTCTCCCTAAAAAATGGTTCTCTAAACTTCTAACCATGCTCACTGCTTTCATGTGGAAAGGCAAGGGAGTCAGACGGTCCTATTCCAATCTCACAGCACTGAAACCGCAGGGTGTTTTTTTTGGTACCCTCCTTCTTTACATATTATTGTTGCTCAACATCTCACTCAACTGGCACACTGGACAAAAGAGGCACAAACTGATAGTCTGCAAACCTATGTTTCCCTATGGCTAGACATTGAGAGGTTCTTAGCTGCTCAATACCATTGTACCCTCCCTTCCTTGTTATACGCCACTCCCAGGACACTTCCTAAACCACTGTGGAACACCCCAATAGGGTGGTCTGTCAGAGCTCTACATCAGCTACAAGTGCATATCTCCCATAAATGGCACACCTCATTGGACCAACCAATCCTGGGTAACCCTCATTTTAAAATTGGGCATAAACCCATTTTCACCTCCTTCTGGCCCCCCTTAATCAATATGAAAGTTTCAGACCTATTTGCTGATGGCACAATAATTTCCTTCCTCATATTCCGACTCTGGTTTAACATGCCTGCTGAAGCCTTTTTCAAATACAGGCAACTCAAGGAGGCCATTACAGCTCACCTGGGGTGCGGCTTGATACAGCCATCACCCACTGACGGTTTATCCATGACCCTACAGCTGGCCAGGGAACCCCATGTGGTTTCTAAAGTTTATAAAGAAGTGCAATCACTTGACCTCAATTTGTCTCAAGGGGTCTGTTATTATTGGTCCCAGGTATTATCTCTTGGTAGTGAAGTAGGTTTCTGGAGGAAACTATGGCAAAATACATATGAACTTGTTAAACAAGACGGATTGCACTTAATTCAATTTAATATTATGCACAATCTATATTTCACCCCGGTGAAACTTCACAAATTGAATAATATACCCTCTCCTGATTTCTGATGATGCAGCAATCTTCTTGGAACTTTATATCACATGCTGTGGACTTGTCCGAAAGTTCAGATCTTTTGGCAAGCCATTAAACAAGACCTAGATTCAATTTTAGGTCTTGATCCCCTATTTACCCCAGAAGCCTGCTTACTATACTCCTTTCAGCAGGGTACCCCTAGAGTTAGAAAAGCACACCTGGCACTGATTTCTGCCATGGCCAAGTTGATAATTATGAGACACTGTAAAGAAAGCACATCCCTATCTGTTTTGGAATGGCATAAAGAAATATTAATCGCTCTCCAATTGGAGAAACATATCTCATCCATGGGTAATAGATTAAACACCTACCAGTCTAGATGGGGATCGCGAGATGCTTTGCTTACTATATGGAAACCCTAACTAATTAAACTGAAGATCTTTCTTCATAGGTATTCCAGCTTGATCGAACAGGAACACACTTGGCAGTGGGTGGGCTAGGGAAGGTTTATGAGGGTAGAAGTGGGAAGAGCGGTAGGAGGTGGGGGAGATGGGGGTTTCACCTCCAACATGTGTTTTATTCCATTTTTGTAATTTCTGGAATTTACATTGCTGATACTTTTTCCATGAGACAGTAAATATTGTATTACGGGGTGATCCTCTTGGTTGCCCAATTGTGACCCATGTTATTGTAAGTAATATGGCAATAAGAAAAGTTAAACAAAGGTTATTAAATTATAAAAAAAACACTTAGATATGTGAATATAGGGAGAAGAACTTTTTTTATAGTTATAATTCTCTTTCTTTTTGAGAATTTCTAGGTGTTCCAAATCTGTACCTTTGATTCGCACAACATGATTTTCTGTTCCCAGTTTACCTGTTGCATATCCCCTTTGCCAAATGTGATGCTCAAAATCTGAATGGGAGTCTGTGTGATAGGGATTCCTGCTATATTTTGGTCAACCCCCTGATCATTCTGTTTTCTGATTTGTAAAGCTTTACTCTTAATGTGATTTATAGTGGCCCCTGACAGTTGTGAGTATATCAGTAGAGCTTGCTGCACTTCTTCACCTGATTTTCTGTTGTGTAAAAAAATGCATAAGTCATCAGCATAAACTGCCACTTTTTGTGCTGGAAGATTCTTATCAGGTATAATTCCTTCAATGTTCTGACTGGTATTTCTGTATCGCATTAATGGATCTAGTGCAGAAGTGTATAATAAAGGGCTAATCGGACAACCCTGCTGTACCACAGTCTTCATAGGGACTGGTGTGCCTAAAATGCCATTTACTGAGGGGATTAAAACTGCCGCATAATATAGGCATTTTAACCAGTTTAATATTTATTTATTTATTTTTGTATATGTTCCCTATAATTCCATAACATTCTAAAATATGAAATAAATATTTATGTGAAATGTTAATTGATGATTTGGCTTGGTCTATAGACAGAACATAGCCTCATAGTCTGTTCTGTCTGCCAAATTCAAATATATCACGTAATAATGCCAGACTAGATACAATGTTCCTCCCTCTTATGAAGCATGTTTGTGCTGGATGAATTAGAAGTTCAGAAACATTTTGCATTCTTATACTGAAGATGTATGACAAAATCTTATAGTAGGTGTTCAACAAGCTGTTGGGTCTCCAGTTAGAAAGCACTGATCTGTTGCCTTTTTTGTATAAAACAATCATAATGGCTGCCCCAAATCCTTGTGTATTCATAGTCACTTCCGTGAATGTATTAAATATAGCTGTTAGCAGTTCTTTCAATTCCTGAACAAAATGTTTGTATAAACACTAGGGATGCCATCTGGACCTGGGGAGGAGCCAACATTAAGCTTCTCTATTGCACATTCCACCTCCTGGACAGTTATGGGGTTGTTTAGTTCTGCTTTCTGTGATTCCATAAAACTGACTCCTGGTGACTGTATAAAGTCCGCTTGTGATGCTTGTGGTGTAAAGTCTTTTTCAAATGTTTGTAACATGTGATCATGCACTACTGTTAAGGTATCCATGTCCCATGTATGAATGTTACTCATTTCATCCCTTAATTCTGTCATTAGACTATGATCCAGCCTATATTTACATGCCGAAAATGGGTTTGCGTGGGGTTGTTTTTCAGTCCCATATCACATTTCCACCTCTAATGTAGCAGCTCTGTTGTATTGAAACTGATACATGTTATTTTTTAAGGCTGTTATGTCTTGCTGATGCTGAGGACTATCTTTGTTAGCTAGAGACATATACCCTTTGTTTCTGTGACTTAAGTATGTAAGATATTCAGTATTTGATTTTTCCCTGCCTAAATGTGGGAACATAGTTTCGATGTCAGATTTTGTGTCTTTCCACCACTCCCAATTATTTTCATACATGCAGAGGACAGATTTCCTAACTACTATGAGATATTGAATATTGGTTATAACATCTTCTGGGTCTAATAAAGAAACATTCATTCTCCACTATTGTGGGGAGGATAAGAATCTCAGGGAAGACGTTAGAAAGATTTAATAAACACTTTAATAACGCATTGTCAGAAAATTTACTAGGGATTAACTGAAATCTTTGTGGAGTAAGTAGTCTTGAACAAAAAATTAAATTTATCCTGGTGGCAAATCAATTTCTATAATAAGTATAATCTACAGTACTTCTTTATGTAATGTCTTGCATGCATCACTTAGATTAGCTGTCAGTACTATATGTTGTAAGCATTGGAGTCAGTTCACTTTCCTTTGTATGTTGTCCTTTGTTTTAATGTCAAGTCCACAGTTCATATCCCTTCCCCATATTACATGTCTATTAGTGTATAGATAAGGATGTATTAGTTTAAATAGCTTCACTCTGGCCGCTTGTGATTGAGAAGCGTAGGTGTTGATGAGTCTAAGGGAAAAGGGTCTGAAAGAACAATCTAGCAACAAAGCTCTGTCCGGTAGTATATCCACCAGTTTATGTAGAGCAAATTCCACTCCTCTAAACAAGGTTCCCAGACCATCTACAGTATCCATCCCAAATGTCCAATATGATGGACCCACATACAGCTTGTTTTGGCTTGGTTGGTATGAAATAATGAATTTAATCTAGTTTCTTGTAGGAAAATAATGTTATATGTTGCATGTTAAAAATAGGAAAGGACAGACATGCGTTTCTTAAAATTCTTCATGCTACATACATTGAGTGAAGCCAAATGTAGGACTGCCATCAAACTAAACAACTAATGGGGGGTACTTATTTGAGATTATTCCCTGTGGCATAATTCTTTCATTTTTTTCCCTTTATTTTTCTTTGTTTCCAAAAGTTTAGTGACAGTGTCCTCTTCCAAGTCTGATATGTGACGTGATCTGGATGATCTATCTGACTCAAGCTCTGATTCTTCCTCCATATTCTCTTGTAGTGGCTGAAAAGAGTTATGAACATGTACTGGGGGGGAGCTGGTGTCTGCTTCATGGAAGATCTAGTGAATCTTCTAGGTTTAGGTACTTAGAAATCTGATGGGGAGCCATTTCTGTGGAGTCTCCAGACTCTGTGGCATGCACAGTGCTTTCTTGTACAATTGCAACACCTAGCGGAGAGGTTAGCACTTCTCTAATAAGGTGTGTGGCTTCTGATGAATTCTGTTGTTGGTGCTCATGAGAAGTAATTATTGTTGTGGCCATGTGGTTGCCCTGTGAATTGTTAGAGGAAGAAGCTGAGGGCTGTTCTGAGGGCTGTGGAGCCAAAGTGGGTGGGGGTCTTGTACCCTCTTGTGCATTGTTAACTGAATTTTCCTGATTCATTCTATCAGTTCAGTTTTGCCCTGCCCAGTGGCACTGATGGTAAACATGGCCTTCCTCATCACACAAGTTGCATTTGCAAATATTGGTGCATGCCATACTAACATGTCCAAATTCGCCACACAATGCACATCTCATGCGATCACTCGAACTGCTCAGGTGTGTGAGAGCTCCATATTTGTAGCAGACCCTAGGCTGGCCCATGGAAAAACACACCCCACAATCACGGCCCAGCAAAAAGCTATTGGGGATGTGTTGTAGTACAGATTTATTCTACAGCAGTTTAATTCAGAACCACCCCTCCCCGCATCCATATCCCTCCAGAGTCAATAATAGCCTCTGTCTGACTTTGCACCGAACGCTGTTTTTTTTTAGCCAGAGTAAAATGTTGTTAATGTTGACCCCTTCATTGTGAAACATGATTGCCACTGTTTTCATTAATGGCTTTGTTAGTGGTATAGCCATGAAAGTCAACCACAAAGGTGTGGACCGAAGCATGTTGTATTTTGTCCACAATTTCTCCAGACTTGCATGCTGCCTGAAGCTAATGTCAAATGTATCCTCTCTGGATACATGTATAAATGCGTAAACATCAGCTGGATGAAACAACATGGATTCTTTAAGTAGTTTGCAGGCCACATACACCCTGTTGGGGTGTTCTTGTAGTCCTCCCCTGTATCTCAAACAAACCGCATTCTTCCATGGAGCTTGAGATAGTATATGCTTGAAAAGTTCAGGAAAAAGTGGGCCCTTTTCTACCTGAGGGCCTTGCATTTTCATCTTGGGGAAGGAGAAGTGATTCATCCTCTGATTCAGCTCTGGAAGTAGATGCCGAGGGTACTGCTTCATCTGGCAAATCCATTTGAACATTTTCAGGCATTGTTATATTTGTAGCAGGGGGAGTCATACTTCCTCGTGCCTCATTATTATCCCCAGTTTGATCATCAACCCCCCTCCCCTCTCATGAACCTTGGCAGTATTAGTAACATCAGGTTTGGTAGGTAAATTAGATTTAAACACCTTACTTGCATTGTTCATGGTCTGCTGTTGGTTCATACCTAAAGATGTTTGTGATGACAGCTCTTTTTGAGTTGACTGCTGAGAATTCTGAGGACCAACTTCATCATCCTTATTCTGTGAGGTAAAAGAGTCAACATGTTCAGGGTCAGAAAAATCCAACCAGTGTTATTGGAATCCAGATCCCTTTTTCCATTTTTCTCCAGCCAGCACCCTCGAGAGTCTTTTCCAGTGACCATGTATTAAAGTCAGTTGGTCAGTCCATCTCTGCACGTCCGTGATTACCCTGAAGTTTCTCCAGTAAAGTAAGGCATTGTTCACAGCATTTTTTCTGTGCACTGCTCAGCCCTGTAGCTCCTCCTTGGCAACTGTGTTGAGCCCCAGTCATTTCTACATTTAATTCGTGATTTGTTTCATCCTCCTGTGGGCTGTGAATTCCCTGAAGCCTCACCTGCCATTGCAGCGACCCCAGCTGTGATCTGCCGCTGAGTGTGTACTACGCTCGATGTCTCATTCCATCTGTGTGTTGGATCCTGGATATCCCAGATGGGTTCTCCTGATGCCTCCTTGGGTGATTCTGCATATTCTGTTACTCCAATCTCTATAACCACAACCTGAGAAAAATCACCATTATCTTGATAGCTTTCTCTGTCGATGTCCATAAGGTGCTCACCCGCTTGGTGGTACACCTCCTTCTTCTCTTCTGACCCGGAATCCTCCATCTTGGATCCAGAAGCCTACAGCACTCCCTGCCAAGAGTAATTGAATTTTCCCAGTGTCCTGGCCAAATTTTCCCCATTCACTAAAAATACCACCAACAGCTTAATCTTGTTCAGGGTAAATTGGCATTCATCTGTGTGGGGGTACTTGGGGAGGGGCAGCTGCAGAAATTGGGGTGCTAGCTGCACACTAGAGCAGATCTGACAGACTGTGTGGCCTGTTTCTGCTGGCAAGTAGTAAATAAGTAAGTATGTTAGTGCTATTGTCTATCATAAACATCCATACACTCTGATTGTGAGGGTATATAGAGATCTTGGGTATATAGAGATCTTTAGCAGTTTGTTTTCCTGAAGTACATAATGTTTAACTCCTCTATTTACCCCCTCCTTCAGTGACACAAGTGTGACAGACACTGTATTGCTGGGCAGCTGTTTAACTGGCTGCATTACCATTCCTGCCAGCACTGGTGAAGGGACTGGCATGATGATACTTGATTGGCAGACAACCCAATGAACAGTGGGACTCAGATATAGAAACACTGACACATATTGTATTTCATTGGCAGAAAAGGACCATAAGGCCCATGCAGTCTGACCTAACCCTACCTACCCTATGTTGTGGCAAGTGGCTTTATGTAGCCCATAGCTTTCTCACCCTCTCTGGGTGATTCTACTTTATAATATCAATAGGTACCAATATAGGTTCCAATGACCTAACCAGCACAGCTAGAAAACATAGGTGTGGGTAAGAAGGATTTGTGTATATAGGGAAATGGAAGAGAAGCTGGGGATGATAAAACCCTTTACACACCTGATAGGTTGCACCGATGGGGATGCAGGCTTCTCAGGGGAAAGGACAGGAGATTATATCAGCAGTCAGTTTAATTTAAAATGAATGGGGGGGTTGAAAGTGTTTAGGCATCCAGGGCTTCCAGGAAGTGGGTGAAGCCATACCCACCCCCAGGTGGTAAACACAAAGGGGTTAGTAAAGAATAGGACGAGAGTGAGAGGAAGTGAGTATGTGGTGGAGTATCTGAAAGAGGGGGAGGTCAGGTAGAAAGAAGGGTGTCAGGAAGGAAGGAGAGTGACTGGAATAAAGGAGGACTAGGGGTAGGTGAAAAAAGTGGAGAACAAGGGAATGATGAGAGAGGGCATGGAAGAATGAAAAAGTAAAAAGTAAAATCTGAGTCAAAAAAAGAAGGGGAGAAATCAGGAGTGGTGGAGGGTAGTGCCCCTCAATGCTAGAAGTCTCTGAAATAAGATGGATGACCTGTAGACCATGATGGCAGTGGGGAAGGTGGATCTGGTGGTGGTCACAGAGACTTGAACTACCCCAAACCATGACTGGGACTTCAACTTACCAGGGAACATGCTTTATAGACAGAACCGAAAGAATGGGATTGGGGTGGCACTTCCTGTCAGGGAGGGTGTCACTGCCACCAAAGAGAAGATAGATGAAGGGAACATAGAGGCTGTGTGGGTACAGAATAGATGCAAACAGCAACAGAAAGGAAAGTGAGGCTGATGGTAGTATATAGGCCACCAAATTAAAATGATAAAGACTGAGAATTGGGATCCACTCTAAGGATGGCAGCTGGAGGGGGTGAGGTAGTGATGATGGGGGACTTTAATCTGTCTAAGATAAATTGGAGTGTCCAGTCCACCTCCTGTGCCAGGAGCCAGTGGTTCTGTACTCAGTATAGGATGGTTCCTGGTCTAGGGAGTGACTGAACCTACCAGAGAGGGAACCATTCTGGATATAGTAGCAAAAAACAGTGACCATGTCAAGGGCATCAAGGAAGAGGAGCCCTTGGTGAGTAGTGACCACTGTATGATGTGGTTCCAGTTGAATATGGAGAAGAAAAAAGTGTGCACTAAAACTTAAGTGCTGGACTTTAGGAAGCATGATTATAAGAAGATGGGAGAATTACTGAAGTTACACCTAGTCCCACATGGGGTAAACAAAGCACAAGAGGGAAGTATTTTTCAGAAAGAAAGGTGTTTAAGGACAACTGGGCATGGATTAGAAGCTGGAGAAGGGTAGATTCAGGAGAAATGTGAGGAAGTACTTCTTCACAGAAAGAGTGGTGGATTCCTAGAACAGTCTTCCAGTGGAGGTGGAGGGTGTAAAAACTGTGGTGGGGTTCAAGAATGAAAAGGATAGCCATAAGGGAATTGTAGGGAAAGGGAAGGGGGTGGTGAATGGGCCAGAGGTCAAGTAGGATCTGTGGTGATATTAAAGGCAAGGAAAAATGTGTAGTCTAGGTGGGTCAAGTGATTCTTTTCTGCCGGTAAATTTTATGTTTCTATGTTTCTGGCCATTCTTTAAAATAGCATGAGGTGGATCAAAAGTGGACAGTGAGTAAGGAGGGTATAGCAGCTGCTACTAGAATCTGCCTTAGCTAAAAGGGGAAAAGTTCCAATGCGAGAAAACCAAGCTGACTCAACAGACAGGTGAACCAGGCTGTGAGGGATAGAAGAGCAGCATACACAAAAGTTAAGAAATCTTGAGAGGCTGAGGAAGAGAGTCAATGCCAGGAGAAAGATTAGGAGGCTAATAGGGTAGTCAAGCAGGCCAAGACTAGGAAGGAGCTGCAAACTGCAGAGGGGAAAAGGAGGGAGAGTAAGTATTTTTTGTTACATTAGCGAGATAGGAGACACAGTAGAGGGCAGTAAAGTTAAAAAAGGGTGAGGAGTGGGTAGAGGACAGTGGAGAGAAAGCATAAGTGTTGAACACATACTTTACTCTGACTTCAATAGAGATGTGTGTATTTGGGAAAATCCACTGCATGAAAAATTTCATGGATTTTCCTAATTTTTCGGAGTTAATCTGCCATGTGGAGCCCAAATTTCCCCCCCAAAAAACTCTGCAAACTCCTCATTTTGTGGAGTTTTTTTCTAGTGTCCAGTGGTCCCCTCCACCGATTGCTGCCCCATGTACAATTAAATTCCCTGGTGTCTAGTGGTCCCCCTCCGCCAATCGCCGCATGATATGAAATAAACATTTTCTCTGCTGTTCAGTGCCCCCCATCTTTGCCAATTGCCTGCCCGATGTTAAATAAAGTTTCACAATCCCTGGTGGCTAGTGGTCCCTCCCCCATCCAAACCCATTCCCCATAGTGTAAAAGGTATTCTCTGGTGTCTTGTGGCCCCCCCTTTGTCAGATATAAAATAAAGTTTCCCAATTCCTGGTGGCAAGTGGTCCCCCCCTCACCCTAACCTATGCTTTTGTAGTGTACAAAAAGTATTCCTTGGTGTCTAGTGGAACTCCCACCACCCACCCAGGCAGGTAGTGCACCACCACCACCACCTCACTCCACCACCCCCATCCTGACCCCAAGCGGGCAACCAGCACAGCCCACCACTTTCGAGGACAGCCAGCTGCCCAACTGAGCTGGAATGAATGAGCACGTTCTTGTAGAAGCACACATTCACTCATTTCTAGCTCACACTCATTCATTGAGCTCTTATGGGGGCGCAGACAAGAATGGAGGGCTGTTCTGGTCATTGATGGGGGGGCTGTGTCAGGATGGGGGGAACAATGTCATCCTTGATGCCGTTCCCCCCATCCTGAACCCCTGCCAGTGAGCAGAACAGCTCTCCGCTCTTGTCTGTGCCCCCAAAAGATCTCAATGAATGAGAGCAATCTGGCTGGGCTGTTAGTGAATGAGTGCATGCTTTTACAAGTACATGCTCATTCACTGACAGCTTAGTCAGGCAGCTGGCTGTGGTGGAGAGTGGAGGGCTGTGCTGGTCACTCACTTGGGGTTGAAGTGGGGTGATGGGGTTGTGGTGTACTACCTGGAAGGGTGGGGGGTCCAATGGACACCAGCTAATACTTTGTTACACTATGGGGCATGAGTTCAGATGGAGGGAGGGACTGCTAGCCACCAGGGATTGGGAAACTTTATTTTATATCATGCCAGCAATTGGCAAAGGGGGGGACTAGACACCAGGGAATATGTTTTACACTATGGGGCATGGGTCCGGGTGGGTGGAGGGATCACTAGCTACCAGGTATTTGGGAACTTTATGTTATATAGGGCAGGTGATCAGTGAAGGAGGGCACTAGACACCAGGGGAAAAAACGTTAACATCAGGCAGGGAATTGGTGAACGGGGGGGACTAGACACCAGGGAAAAACTTTAGTGGCAATTGAAGTGATTACCATGGTGGGCACTAGACATCAGGGACTCAGGCTGATGATCTGAGAATTTGCCATTTGGTAACTTTGCCTTGCTTTTGTTTTTTTTTAAAGCAAGGCAAAATCACAAATGGTGAATTTCTGATCAAACAGGAAAAGTTCGCAAAATGATCTGCAGGGCGGATTTGACGACTTCGCACAAATTTGCCCGTGATTCTAAACTTCACTGCATCTCTAGTCTTCAGTAAGGAAAAGGATGGACCTGTACCATAAGGGAGAATGAGAGGAGAAAAATGGGGTGGAGGGAAATGGATCATAATATGATAATGCACAACAGAGTTAGAGAAGGGCTGTTGTCTCTAAAAGTAAATAAATCCCTGGGACCAGATGGCATACACCCAAAGATGTAAAGGGAGAAGGCGGTGGTACTGGTGGGTCCAATGGCAGATCTGTTCAGTAGCTCACTAGACATTGTTGTGGTACTGCGGGAGTGGAGTACCACTTATACAGTAACACAGCACAAAAATGGACCTATGGATGACCCTGGAAACTACTGGCTGGTCAGTCTAACTTCCATTGTGTGTAATCTGGTGGAGTCCATTCTAAAATAAAGGCTTGTAGGATTCCTTGAAACAAATGGGATTCAGAATAAGAGGCAGCATGGGTTCATTTCAGGAAGATTCTGTCAAACAAACCTGATCAGTTTCTTTGACCGGGTAACAAAGGTGGCATGCAAGGGACAGGCACTTGATGTTATATGCTTGAATTTCAGCAAAGCATGTGACTTGGTGCCCCATAGGAGGTCAAGCAGGAAATTGGGGGACATGGGGTGGGAAACAAATTAATAAGGTAGGTGGAAAATTGTCTCAGTGGCAGGACACAAAGAGTGGTGGTTAGGGGAGAGCTATCAAGTATGAGGGAAGTCAAAAGTGGAGTACAGCAGCATTCAGTGCTAGGTCCAGTGTTAATATATTCATACATGTCATCGGTGAAGGCATTAAAGGCAATATCTGGCTTTTTGCTGATGATGCCAAGCTCTGTGTGAGGGTGGATACAGTTGAAGGAGTACAGGACCTAAAGACTGACCTGGCAAAGCTGTAGAGGTGATCAGGCATGTAACATCTCAGGTTTAATGCGAAGATGTGCAAGGTTATGCACACAGTAAGAAAGAACCTGAGGACTGAGTACAGTTTAGGGAGTTTAAAGATCACTGAATCTGAAGAATATGCTACCACTATATAAGGTTCTAAAGGATGATAAATTAAGGTTAGAGCTAGGTATAAGTTACAGAATAAATATAAAAAGCTTAAGGTCACATGATGCACAGATGACATGCAATACAGCAAGGAAAAATAATAGAATTCATTATTTTACACAAAGGGCAGGAGCATTGTGGAATATGCTTCCTAAAGAAATGGAGGAGGTGGAAACACTGGCACAGTTTAAAACAAGACTGGAAAAATACATTATTGGAAAACCAAATAGAGGAATAGACCCACAAGGAGTGGGAGACAATCTCTATTGGCAACAGGTCTCTACTAAGAAGCTAGAATTATACCTAGTATTGAAAAGGACTTGGGGATAGCCATCACCAGTGACATGAAGCAAACTACTCAGGGCACAAAGGCAGCAGCCATGTTAAATAACACAGAAGCATATAGAATTTGATGGCAGATAAGGACCACTTGGCCCATCCAGTCTGCCCATTCTTCCCAACCTATGCTGTTACCGCAGACCATACCTGATCTATAGCTCTTTCTCCCTCTTTCCATCCCTTTCCACTTTGATTCCATTTTGGTTATCCCATGCATTCTTGAAGCCCATCACTATTTTCATCAACAATACTTCCTCTGGAAGGCTGTTCCAGGAATGTACCACCATTTCTGTGAAAAAGTACTTCCTCACATCTCTCCTATATCTACCCCCTCCAACTTCATAGCATGTCACCTTTTGTTTGAGCACTTTTTCTTCTGAAACATACTTCCTTCATGTGCCCTTTTTATCCCCACAAGGAATTTAAAGGTCTCTATCATGTAAACCCCTCTCCCTCCTCTATGTCAGACTAGGTGGGCCAAGTGGTCCTTATCTGCCATCAAATTCTATGTTTCTATGTTAAGTGTGTACATATTGAGGTCCATTAGTCTCTCCTCATAGGGTTTTTGGTGCAACATTTTTGTTGCCCTCCTTTGGACCACATCAGTTCTGTCTGCTTCCTTCCAGAGTTGTAGTTTCCAGAACTGGACACGGTACTCTACGTGGGTCTTACCAGCAATCAATACAGAGGCAACACCACCTCACTCTTTCTGCTGGTGATACCCCTCCCAATTCACCCCAGCATACCACTAGCCTCCTGACTGCCTTGTCACACAGCCAGGCCACTTTTAAGTCATCCAATATGATTGGCTCAGATCTCATTCCTGCTTGGTAGTCATCATTACCACTCCACCCAGTTTGTACTCTGCCCCTGGGTTTCTCTGCCCTAAGAGCATTATTTTGCACTTTTTAACATTGAAACCCAACTGCCATACCCTTGACTACTCCTCTAGTTTTATTGGGTGTCTGCTCATCCTTTGCACTCCCCTTGGAGTGTCAACCTTATTGCAGATTTTGGTGTCATTCACAAAGAGGCAGACCTTCCCTTCTAGCTTCTCTGCACAGAGTCACTTTAAAGACATTAATGAGGACCGGTCCCAACAATGATCCCTGAGGCACACCGCTGGTCAGGTTCCCTTCCTCTGAGTGAACTCCATTTCTCACCACTCTCTGTCACTTATCCCCTAACCAATTGCTTATCCAGTTTACAACCTTTGGACCCAATCCTATGCTACCAAGATTGTTTACTATTCTCCTATGTGTAACAGTTTTTGAAAGCCTTACTGAAATCAAGGTAGGCCATGTCCACCACTCCACCCTGATCTAATTCCTTTGTCACCAGTCAAGGAACTTATCAGATTCATTTGACATCACCTCCCCACTGTGAACACATGCTGCCTCACATAATAATGCATAATAATAACCATAACCATAATAATAATAACAATAATATTGTTGGGATATACTGCTAGGGGGTTCACAAGCAGAAAGGAGGAGGTGATACTGCCGCTATACAGATCTTTGGAAAGACCTCACCTGGAGTATGGTGTGCAATACTGGAGACTCCACTTAAAAAATATATCAGACAGATTGACTCCGGTCAGAGAAGTGCTGCAAATATGGTTCAAGGTCAGCAGGGCAGAGCATATGAGGACAGACTGAGGGAACTTAACATGTACTCACTGGAGGAGAAGCAGGAGAGAAGGGACAAGACTGAGATCTTCAAAACACTTGACAGATATAAACAAAGTGGATATGGGAGACCTCCACCTATCCACCACCTTTTCTGTGAAGAAATACTTTCCCACCTTCTTCTTGAAACTTCTCTCAACTAACTTCAGTATGTTCCCTATTGTAACCGCATTTGTGCTCAGTCTTAAAAGTTTCCCGCACTCCACCCCGTTTTTTCCCTGGAGGTATTTAATGGTCTCAGTCATGTCCCTCCTGGCTCTCCTGTTTTCCGAGGAGTATAAGTTGAGGTCCTTTAGCCTTTCCTTGTAGTCCAAAGGGCATTTGGCTGGGAAACCAAGTTTAAAAGAAATACAAAATCACACATGCCTCCACAATGCAAAGCATCATGGACTGCATATGCAAATCACCACAGAATATTATGCTGGTTCAACTTTAAGCAGAAATGTATGGTGCCGAAAGGCCTCTCACACAGTTTGCAAAGGGCTCCAACAGAAGACATAGACATGTGTTCTGTCCTACCAGGACTCATCAGTATGCCTCGTCTGTTTGACACCCCAGTGGAATGAACCAGCTACCCTAAGATGGTCGATCTGGGTTATGTTATGGTGAACTTGGCTTCCCAGCCAAATGCCCTTTGGGGTAACCATTGCCTCAGTGCTTGCACACAGAGGTTCTTTGTCTTTTAAACTGTTTTTTGTTTTAACTGGGTTCACTACCACATATGTCTTCTGTTGGCGCCCTTTGCAAACTGTGTGAGAGGCCTTTCGGCACCATGCATTTCTGCTTAAAGTTGAACCAGCATAATATTCTGTGGTGATTTGCATATGCAGCCCATTATGCTTTGCATTGTGGGGGCATGTGTGATTTTGTATTTCCTTGTAGTGTCCCCCTGTGCTTCGCTGCACAGCCTCTATGCTGTTAATGTCCTTTTTAAGGTGAGGGCTCCAGAACTGCACACAGCACTCAAGGCTGAACCAACAACTTGTACAAGGGGAGTATGACCTTCCTCTTTCTGCTTGTTATCCCCCACCTTATGCGGTCCATCATCCTACTTGCTGTCCTTAAAACCTTTGAACAGTTGGGTTACTTTCAGGTTGTCTGTAATGATAAATCCTAGGTCCCTTTCCTCCAAGGTACATATCATGACTTCTTTCCCATCCCGCACTTGGCTCTGAGAATTTTGTGTCTGATGTGCATGACCCCACAATGTTTGGCATTGAATCCCAGATAAATTCAAACAGTTGTGCCTCCCAAGGTTCCCTTATATAGTTTGTGCAGTATCTATGTACTTCTCATTGGGGAGTAAACCAAATCCAGATGTTCAGAATCAAACTGTGAGGTGGGGTTCTCAACCCTTAAATGAAACTATCAAAATTGAATATTCTAATTTATTTCATTATTATTCCTTTTTTCATTTGTTTTTCAGCTCTCTATATTTGTGGTCACTTCATAACGTTTCAAAACAATCCTGTTTTTTCATCAGATAGCTCATAGCATAGAGCTGCATGAAATGAATAAGGCACAGTGTAAGCGCATGTACATCTAATTTAACTGGTATAAATGGGTAACTTTCATACCACATCTGGCTCTCAGGAGGTATTTAAAAGATATATTTGATGCACAATAGCGACATCACGGATGCCTGCCCTTGACCACGTGGTTGATTGAGTCTATGTTTTTAATGGAATATTTTACATGAAATATGTCAAATGTATTCTTTATTATGATATGTATCAATACATAAGTGCTCTGTCACTTGAATTTGAATGAATTGCCTTATATGGTAAAGTTAATGGTGACTGGACACTTGTTTGGCATAGTCACATGATTTGTAACTATTTAAATTGCTCTTTAATCATGCTCAATAGGTCACTCTGAGGATGCATGGCAGTGACCATGTGAAACATCAGTAGTTTTTACAGCCTAGCCGACAGCTTGTATGCTCCTGGTTCATTTGCAGTACTTTTTGCACTACGGTATTTATATTAAAGGACTATTTGCCTTATTCATGCAGTCCTGCTTGTGTCTGTTTGCCATGGGTGCTGTTTGCTTTTCAGCCACAGTATCTAAATTTTTTCTAGCACTGTGGCGGTCATCATGTTACTCTACCTCCCTGTTGTTGAATGAAATGAATAAACATAAATACCTCAAGTTAACATTTAGTTTTTCTTAGGTATTGTAATATAGTAATGGTTTCTTCAAATGATAATAAATGTAAAATCACAGGGTGATGCAGGGGGAACAAACCTGCTATTTCAATTAATTATGCGCTCCTGCAAATATTTCTTTGCTTGCTATCATGAAGGCACTCCCTGTAATGAATACAACATATCTGTCCTAACTATTGCAGTCTCAATTCACCATTTTGAAACTTTTCTAAACTAGTAAATAAAATACATACTGTACCTAAAATTATCACAACAATGAGTACTTTATCTTTTTGGTTCCATGCTAGGCAGAACACCTGAAATTGCAAGTGGACACATTTTAGTGACTGCTTGTTTATATTTAACTGTCTTGAAATCCTACAGCCTTTAGATTTATGTGTATAAAAGAATACCTGTTCATCGTAAAGTTTCTTTCAAATTTTTGGCTTTAAGGTGCCTCGATTTTCATACAAGCTTTAGTATAATCCAAGGTGGGTGGTTACAGCCACCATTACTGAGGATTCCAATATTGTTGTGGGCTTCACCTTCTTTCTAAAGGTGCAGAAGGGACCAGGCCACACGTGAATGTGCTGGACAAGCGTGATTATGTCATTTGGTGATGTCACCCTGGGTGGCCCAGTCACCAAGGAAACCACTGTATTCAGTGAATACGGAATCTGATCAGTGGTCCCCCCTTCCATTTGTTATCACTAAACTGGTTGTCCTTTATTCCAATTTTAAATTATTCTCTGAATCTAAAATGTATAACTCTGGTCAAATACTATTTTAGGCTACCTTAGTTTTGTTGAGATATGGAGATCATGCTTGCCAGGTGGGGAGAAAAGGATCACAGGGTTTTCTAAAAATCCCAGGCCTTTGAATTTACTCTACATATCAAATTCAGCATGGCAAATGCTTGGGGAGAGGTGGAAGAAGAGTCAGGGAAGGGGGGAAATGAAACATATTTTTGCTGTCCTCCCCGCAGTCCATGAGATCGGATCATGGAAGGTCAAAGTTGTAGCTCAGGGTCAAAATTTCAATACCGGGGCTAAAAAACAGAAATTCAAACACTGTTGCATTGGATGTAATCAGTTCAGTTTAAATAAAAAAATCTTCACACCATATAAACTCTAACTTGTTTTAAATCACACAATTTTAACTGTTCATTTTTTCTGGGGTTTGAAGTTCATTGAAATGTTGTCCAGATCAAATTTTCATTAAGTCCATATCTCTTTTTATATGTCTGTAGAATGAGAATCCACAACGGCAATCATTTTAACAAAATAGAGTCCCAATTACCACCACGTTTGGGTTCCATAACCCTTTCCAGTCCCAGAAATTTAATGGAGAAGCTCTAGGGACAGATTCACAAAACTTTGCCCAGGTACAAACCCAGTTTGCTCAGGGCAAACTGGGCTTTATGAATAGTTGATATTCACAAAGCCCAGTTTGTCCCCACAAACTGGGTTTGTGTCTGGACAATGCAATGAGGAAGACCGCAATGTGAATGAGGGGGAGGGGACCTGCATGTCCCCGCAATCTCATTCACAAGACTTGCGGTCCATGCAGAGGCCATTTGCGATGGCCCTTGCATGGAAAAAATACCACCAGCAAAAACCTGGAGGTAATCCATGCAACTCTAGTGGCTTGTGGCAGTACTGCAGCACTCCCCATTCCCTGATCTCCCACCCATAATGTAAAATAATTGTTTCCATAGTGTAGGGTCCTTCCCCCGTCCCCGATCTTCCCGCTTGATAAGTTTTAATAAGTTTGCCATAGTGTAGTGTCCCACCCTGGTCCCCAATCTCCCACACAATATCTAATAATCTATTTTCCATAGTGTAGTGTCCCTCCCCACCACCGATCGACGCACTGTAATAAAATTAAAAACCCTTTTCCATATCATAGTGTCCCAACCCCCCTTGCCACTGATTGCTGCACTGTCCTCTCATTCTTTGGATAGAGGCTGCATTCTAAAGAATCTATAAGCAGGGTTAAAAAAGAAATTGCAATGTTCTTAGACTGTACACTTAGAATAAATGTAGGTAACAATGCGTTAGAATGGATCAACATACGTAATCCAATCTCAGAAAACTGACAAACAGATCTTGTATTTAAAAAACCTGCTCTTGCAGCAAAGACACTAGCAGCACATTCTGTGCATGATGCTTTAGATCTACTTTGCAGATGACACCACTATCTGCAACAAAGTAGATGATCCAGATGGGGTGGGCAGAATGAGAAGAGATCTGGATAAACTAGCAAAATGGTCAGAAGAGTGGTAACTGGGGTTTAACACAAAGAAGTGCAAGATCATGCACATAGGGAAGAGAAACCCTGAGGCCACCTATAGGCTGGGAGGGGAGTTGCTTGCAGTCACAAGGGAAGAAAGAGACTTGGGCGTCATCATCATCGATGACCTGAAATCATCCAAGCAGACCTCTAAAGCATTAGGTAGGCTAGAGGATTTTGGGGTGTATTAATGGGAGTATCACAAGTTGGAAGAGGAGGTAATAATCCCTCTTTACAAGACACTGGTTATGCCCCATCTGGAGTACTGCGTGCAGTACTGGAGGCCACACCTTCACAAGGACATTAACCAAATTGAGGCAGTCCAGAGAAGGGCAACCAAAATGGTGCAGGGATTGCATCAGAAAACATATGAGGACAGATTAACGGAGCTCAATATGTATACCCTAGAGCAAAGGAGGGAAAGAGGTGATGTGATTAAAATATTCAAACACCTTAAGGGCGTTAGCAAGGTGAAAGAGTCTAACAAGTTTCAATATAAGAAAAATAGTAGGACAAGAGGACACAGCATGAGATTAGAGGTAGGCCGATTAAGGGGTAATGTGAGGAAGTTCATTTTCACAGAAAGGGTGGCAAATGCATGGAACGGCCTACCTCAGGAAGTGGTGGATATGAATACAGTGCAGGGCTTCAAACAGGCAAGGGATAGGCATAAGGGAGCAATACAGACGAGTATGAATAGATAGATCATTGACAGAGCAACGGCCTATGGCACATTCATAAGGTAGAAAAACAAATGGGCAGACTGGATGGGCCTTGCTGTCCTTATCTGACATCAACTTCTATGTTTCTTATAGTGGACATGAATAGTCTTGAAAGTGATCCACAGCCTAAGAATGGGCAGTCTACATATTTTTCTGTTAAAAAAAACACATACTAACAGGTGCTCTCCTTCAAGTGCAAGTGAAGGAAACTTTACAAACAACAGGTTTACTGTATTGTAAAATCCCAGCAGCGAATGACCCTTGAAACATCACCCTGTACCACTTTTAAACAATGGTAATTTACATAATTTGAATATTTTGTCATGGAACATTGAGGGCCTTGCTTTTAAACTTGCTGATCTTATAACAAACTTTTTATCATTTTTTGATATTTTATTGATGCAAGAAACTTGGTGGAACAATCTTTCATCTCCATTAATCCCTGACTTTACACTGTATATTAAACCTTCACTTAAAGCAAACAAGCCTGGCTGATCTTTGGCAGGCTTAGCACTTTTTATCAAAACTTCATTAAAATTGTACAGTATATAACTAATATAGAAAATAATTATCTGTTTCTTCAGATATTCAGATTGGTTCATGGTTCTGTTAAGATTATTTTAATATATATATATATATATATATATATACAAACACACACACACACATATATATATATATTCTATGCAAAAAACTTTGTTAAAGCATCAGTTAGGGTTATTCTACAGCGACAAAAGCATGGAAATTTGACATTAGGGTTCCCACCCTTGCACCCCACCCCACCTCTGCCCCATCAACAGGCATCGGAGTGTGCATTGGGGTCATTGGCCCTAACTCTCACCCCATCCCATGTGTAAACAAACTGAGGTGCTGCAGTGTAGGAGAATGGTGTGAGAGTTAGGACTGATGACCCCAATGCACACCCCGATGCCTGTTGGTGGGGCAGGGTGGGGTGAGGTGCAAGGGGGTGGGAACCCTAATGTCAAATGTCCTCACTTTTGTTGCTGTAGAATAACCCTAACTGATGCAATAACAAAGTTTTTTTCATAGAATTTCCTTACTTTTTAAGAAAGAATAGAAAAGTAGAAAGTTGTACAAGTTGGTGGGAGCATGGGGCCCCACCAACTTGTAAGTGTCGGGCCACATTACACACTTAATGACTAAAAAGTACATTGACAACACCACGGTCAGCCACCAAACAAATGTTAATGTAGTAGAACAATAGAAAACGCTGTCCACAAAACGTAAACTGTGCCACACAATAGCTCCAAAAAAATATATTGTCCAATGTCATAAACACTGCAATTCACATATACAGGACATGCTGTCAATACCCTCCAAATTTCAAGTGAAAAGACCAAACCATATCCGAGATCTAACATGTCAAAGTTTGAATTTTCATTTGTCAGAGTGGCACAGTTCTGCACCTGTTGACATTTAACACACACAATGACTGAAAACTACATCCATGACACTAAGGCTAGGTATCCTATCAGTTTCAAGCAACCACCACAAACAAAACGCTGTCCACAGAACGTAAACTGCGCCACACCATATCTCTGCCAAAAAATATTTTTCGACACATAAACACTGTAATTTACATCTACAGGACATGCTGTAAACACCCTCCAAATTTCAAGTAAAAAGTCCAAACCGTTTCTGAGATATTTAATGTCAAAAATTAGTAAAATTTCCCTATCTATTCCATTATAAAAATTCTGGCCATCTTGTCCCTATTTTGTGATCAATGATCACGATCAAAGAATCTCACGATCAAAGAATTCGCAGGCTCACGGTCAAAGAATTTGCAGGCTCATGAACAAATAATTTAAAATCTTATAAATCAAACAATTGAAGGAATTGCAGTAAACCACCACAATGGTTCGATAAAACGAAGCCTCCTGAGTAAACCCCCCCCTCATTTGACTTCCTACGACACCCCTGGGCTGAGAAAATTTATTTTTAAATTGGGCCATCTCGTCCCTAACTCACGATGCATGATCGTGATCAAAGAATCTCATGATCAAAGATTTGCAGGCTCCTGAACAAATAATTAAAAATGTTATAAATCAAAAAATTGGAGGAATTGTGGTAAACCACCACCATGGTTCGACAGAACGAAGCCCCCTGAGTAAAACCCACCCTCATTTGACTTCCTAGGGCACCCCTGGGCTGAGAAAATTATTTTTTTAATCCGGCCATCTCGTCCCTCACTCGCGATGCACGATCATGATCAAGGAATCTCATGATCAAAGAATTTGCAGGCTCACAATCAAAGAAATTGCATGCTCATGATCAAAGTATAAAAAATGGTGAAACACAATTATTTCACCGATTTGAAGTGAACCAATGCCATGCCTCGATAGAATGAAGCCTCCTGAGCAAAACCCACCCTCATTTGTGTTCCTAGCCCACCCCTGAGCAGAGATATTAGTGTTTTTAGGTCACGATGCAAGATCATGATCAAAGAATCTCACGATCAAAGAATTTGCAGGCTCGCGATCAAAGATCGTTAGCGAGCCGCAAATTAAGATTTTAAAAGCTTATAACTCTATTTTTTGACTGATTTGGATGAAACCAAAGGCATGGATTAATAGATTGGAGCCCCCTGAGTAAAACCCATTCAAGTTTTACTTCAGAAGTGACCCCTGAGCCGAGATATTTGTGTTTTTCCGATCGGAAATTAAAAAAACAAGATGGCGGACCTCACGATAAAAGAATTGTGAAAATTCTCGGGGACAAAGATTCTTGAACCAAAAGGCTGCAAATTCTTTGATCACCAGGTGGGAGGAGATGGCCAGAACCCTATTCTTTGTTTGCAAAACAGGCAAATAAATTTTCCCATTGACTTATAATGGGAACTTAAAAGTGGCATAACTTTTGAATGCCTTAATATTTTTTCACCAAATGAAAAGCTGCATGTTTGGCCACCAAAGCTCTTTCAAACAAGACATCTTGCAGAGCAGCACACCACACAACGGCCATGCAGGGCCACATCCAAAATCCCTAAAGCTGCCTCCAAAAACAGATAATTTTGCATTTTTAAGCATTTTCGTACACAAAGACTGTAAGTTAGACTGAAATGCAATTTGGCAGATCAAGAGATCTACTATGCCCCACCGTGCATTCCAAATTTCAGGCAAATCCGTTGAAAGGGTCCAAAGTTATTAATGCCCCAACTTTTGACTTTAGTATGTCAGTGACCGCTGAACCCTAACTATAGTGGCATGACTGCGCCACTATAATATATATATATATATGTATATACATATATTATAGTGGCACGGTAGTGCCACTATAGTTAGGGTTGAGGAGCCATTTACATGTTAAACCCAAAATTTTGCACCTTAACAACTTTGCAACCATTTGATGGATTTGCCTGAAATTTGGAATAAACAATCAAGACCCATATGCCTTGGAATCTGCCAAGTTTCATACTGGTCAGATATACAGCTGCGGAGTTATTAAGCATGATCTGCACATGCATTTATGCTTTCTCTGGAATTCTACGATCGCGCCTACAGGGGCATGGTTTGTGCGACTGGCCCAAAATCTTCAGGTAACATGCGGCCAGGGTCCCTGATGTGCCTTTTGAAGATTTCATGAAAAAATATTAAACGGTTCAAAAGTTATTCAAAAGACAATTTCCCATTATAAGTCAATGGGAAAAATTAACAAAAAGTTCGACAGTGCCGCAAATGCACTTTCTACTGTCACAAATGGCCCTTTTACTGTCACAAATCTGCCATTTTGTTTTCAGTTAGTGATCATAAAAATGCTTGGCATTTAAAATTGAGACCCTCTAGCAACCTAATTCTTTTTGTATTCACCTAGTCGGGCCCTGAGGATGCTAGCCATGTTTTTATTTTGGGGTAAAACACCCCAGAAATATGTTTTTCAGATTTCTGGAAAAAGTACTTTCGCAAAGTAGTGTCGCACTCACGAAAGTGTCATAAATTTTTGTGAAAGCTTTCGCAAATCAGGACACTACTTTATGACACTATGCCCAAAATAACAGTAATTGTTTGGCACCCCGCTGCAAAACAACGGTTTGGAGTTTTGGCCTGAAATTTGGAGGGAACGCAGCTGACATCTCACAGATGTGACTTTCAGTGTTTTGTTGACAAAATATTACATGGCAGCAAAGTTATGATACTCCAAAGTTGACACTTTTTCCCATAGGATAACATTACGGCGTACGACGCATTGCAGCAATCGTTTGGCGCTCTGCTGCAAAATAACGGTTTGGTCTTTTGGGCTGAAATTTGCAGGGAACACAGCCAACATCCCGCAGATGTGCTGTTCAGTAGTTTGGTGAAAAAATATTACAGGGAGGCAAAGTTATGGCACTCTGAACTTCCGTTTTTTTTCCTATAGGATAACATTACGGCGTTCGCCACGCCTTTCAGGGCCCGTATCTCGAAAACGGTGCGAGATACGGACTTTTTGTCAAAAAAATTCTTAGCCCCCAACAGGGGCTAAGTACAAAACTAGCCAGGAAAGTGATAATTCATATGACTTTTACATTTTTTTCCTATGTCGTACGGTTACTCAGATATAAGCAATTTACTATTCCAAGTCCTCATTTTTGTGTTCCGAGAGTCATTATTTTGCATACATTCTTTGTACTCACTGTCTTTCTCTATACAGTTTTTGGGGAAAATCAGCCTTTGCGCTTACATTACTGTTACCATTACCGTTTCTGCTTGCGGTTCCGTACCCGTTTCACTTACTGTTCACATTTATGCCACCATGTGCGTTACACTTTGCGTTTTCATTTGCGGTTGCGTTTGCGTTGTTTTTAACATTTCTGTCTACAGTACTGTTTCTCTTTCTGTTTCACTTTGTGTCACCATGCGCATTACGATTTCCGTTTACGGGCACAATGTTACTATGTGACAAGACATCACGTGGCCGCACTCCCACAGCCACATTACATTCACTATTTCTCATTATCATTCTCAAAAAGAAGGGAAATTAGAGGCAAAAAACTCAGTTTAATGCATCAGTTAGGGTTGTTCCACAGTGACAAAAGTGAGGGAATTCAATGTTAGGGTTTGCACCCCCTTTGCACCCCTCCAGCTCATCCCCCCAACTGGAATCAGGGTGCGCATTGGGGTCATCAGTCCTAACTGTCACCCCATTCTCCTATTCCTCAGCTTCTTTAAACATGTGATGGGGTGACAGTTAGGGTCACTGACCCCAATGTGCACCCCAATTCCAGTTGGGGGGTGGGCTGGAGGGGTACAAAGGGGGTTTCAACCCTGACATCAAATTTCCTCGCTTTTGTCGCTGTGGAACAGCCCTAACTGATGCATTAAACAGAGTTTTTTGCCTCTAATGTAACATAGAAACATAGAAACATAGACTTTGATGGCAGATAAGGACCGCTAGGCCCATCTAGTCTGCCCATTTCCCTACCTACAGGATAGGTCGCAGATTCTAGTTAACCAACAGCCTATTTCTTCCTACCCCCGACAAGAATTGCCTTATGTCTGTCCCATGCATTCTTGAATTCTCCCACAGTTTTAGACCCCACAACCTCCTCAGGAAGGCTGTTCCATGCATCCTCTACCCTCTCTGTGAAATAATACTTCCTCACATTGCCCCTGAACCGCCCTCTTCTATCTTTAAATTGTGTCCCCTTGTTCTTGCAAGTCTCTTTTTCTGAAAGATGCTACCCTCTTGGACTTTGTTGATTCCACTGAGGTACTTAAAAGTTTCTATCATGTCCCCCCTCTCCCTTCTTTCCTCAAGGGTATACATATTAAGCTCCTTTAGTCTCTCCTCATATGGCTTCTCTTGCAGACCCTGCACCATTTTAGTTGCCCTCCTCTGGACTGCCTCTATCCTGTATGTCCTTGCGGAGATGGGGTCTCCAGAACTGGACACAGTACTCCAGATGGGGTCTCACCAACTGTCTGTACAGAGGGATAACAACTTCCTGTTTTCTGCTGATGATGCCTCTCCCTATACATCCCAGTATACCCCCAGCCCTCCCTACTGCCTTCTCACAGTGCTTGCTAACCTTAAGGTCATCTGATATGATTACCCCCAGGTCCCTTTCCTTTTTTGTTGTTGTTACTACCTCCCAACCCATTGTGTATTCTTCCCTTGGGTTCTTGTTTCCCAGGTGCATTATTTTGCACTTCTTTGCATTGAATCCTAGCTGTCATACTTATATATGTATATATATATATTCCTCCCACAAACAGGAAAAATCACAAAGAAGTTCAATGGATGAAGTTCCAGGATTGGCTAAATGGCCTTCAAACACATTTACAACTATATTTTTATAATTATGGTGATTTTAATGCCTCAATCCCTAAATTTACTGATTTTTTTGAAGAGCTATGGGAAAATACACATATCAGGTTGCATATTCTTAATCCTTGAGCAAAGCCCTCACAGAGCTCCAGGGATTATAGGAATAATCAACACGGCTGTATGCTTACAGAATTAATGTCAAAGTTGGATTTCATTCTGATAAATGAATGCTTCCCTGTTGACCCAGAGGGCAATTTTACATTCTTGGGTCCCAAGGAAGCATCAACAATTGACCTTGCACGGATTAATCAAGATGCATTTATATCTGTTTCAGATTTTCATATAATAGAAAGACCAGAATCATCTCACTTTCCGATTCACATCACATTTAACTTGCCATCTTTCATTGTAGAACCCTCATATTTATTAATGCCAGAAACCCCCTTTGAGATCTTGAATACTAATAGAACCATGTGGCATCATGATTCTATAGAGAATTGTTCTCTAATACTTATGTCTGAACCCATTATGACCAAAAAACCTGAGATCTGTTGTTATACAGGAATAGACACTCAAGGACTGCTTATCAACTGGTACTTGATTATTCAGTATCTAAAACCTTTGTTTAGAACTACAAGAGTAGTAAGACCCAGAGTCCCTACTTGGTTCATTAGAGAATGCTAGAATGCAAAACTGCAAATGAACAAGATGGTAAGATTCACCCAAAAACATAAGACTAGACTTAATATTAGGAATATTAGGACTCTAAATAATTATTGAAGGCTCAAGGAAAGGAGGGAGAGGGGGGACATGATAGAAACTTTCAAGTACCTCAAGTGAATCAACAAAGTCCAAGAGGGTAGTATCTTTCAAAAAAAGAGGTGTGCAAGAACAAGGGGGCACAATTTGAAGATATAGGGAGGGCAGCTCAGAGGTAATTTAAGGAAGTATTTTTTCACAGAGAGGGTTGTGGATGCATGGAATGGCCTTCTGGAGGAGGCTGTGGAGTCAAAAACAGTGGTGGAATTCAAGCATGCATGGGACAGTCATAAGGCAATTCTAGGGGTTGGGGGTAGGAAGAAGTAGGCTGCTGGTTAACTAGGATCTGCAGCTTATCCATTAGGTAGGGAAATGGGCAGACTGGGTGGGCCAAGCGGTCCTTATCTGCCGTCAAATTCTATGTTTCTATGTTTTCTATGTTTAAGGAATATAAAAATATTTTAGAGATACAGAAACAAAAATGTTATTCAAAAATGTGGGATAAACTTAGGAAAACTGTGCTTGAACACACTATCACCTCTTTTTGGTCGGTCTTTAGTAAGTTCTGGATATAATTTTTACTCTACTCATGTAGAGGCAACTATTTCAGCTGACTCCTGGGTTCTATAGTTTGAAATTGTATATACTGTTCAATGCCTGAGACTCAAAAACAGACTGTTTGTTCCCACCTACCGTATATAAATTAATTTAATCCTACAGTATTATTCACCTAGACCTATTGTCTTCTGTATTCTGAAGATATTTACCAAACTATAATGTCCATTAAACCTAACAAGGTGCCTGGCCCTCAACAGATTTTGGCAGATATTTATTTGTCTTTTAATGATTGGTGTTTTTTTTTGTTAACCTTTTTAATGCTTTCCTCCAGGGTACTAACTTTCCTGACTCCTGGAGGAGTAGCATTATTTTTCCCATTTACAACAAAGGAGACCCACAAATCCAGGTATGTACAGGCCTATAAGCCTCCTGGATGCTTCACAGAAATTATTTTGCAAGATACTTTTGAGAAGATTATAATTCTGGGTAGAACAGAATGATCTCTTGGATGAAGCACAGAATGGTTTTCACTAAAATAGATTGACTATACAACATTGTTTTGGCTTGTCACATCTGCTCCACAAGTATGTTACGATCAAGAAGATTAAACTGTACTGTTGTTTTGCTGACTTTCGATCAGCATTTGACAGTATATGTCATGGGCTGCTGTGGCAAAAACTACAAGAACTAGGACTTGAATCTTACTTACTAGGTATATTAATAAGATTACATAAGAATACTTGGACTCAGGTAAATTTTGACCAAGCAGGTAATCTTTCCCCTAAAATAAAAACCAACAAAGGTTTAGCACCACTTCTGTTTAATCTTTACATCAATACTATTCTGGTTACATTATACAATACTGAGTTTTCATTCACCTAAAGTTATCAATAAAGTAAGTCGTTATCTGGCATATGCTGATGACATATTAATCTCGACTTCTTTACTTGGTCTTCAGAGGAAATTCAAAGCATTTGCTGCTAGTTGGCATGAAAATGAGCTTGTAATTAATAGAGATTAGACTAAATTACTTGTCTTTGGATCGAAACCCAGGAACAAGCATAAAATATTCTTGGACACTAAACCCCTGATTACAGATACATATTAGGATCATCTGAGGGTCAGATTTAAGAATAATTACTCTTGGAGAAATCATGTTAATTTAACACTGGATCGTATGAACAGCACTTTTAATGCATTTAAAATATTTAACACCAAATTGGGTAGGGGTTCCATCAGTGGAATTATCAAAGTACTAAATACCAAAATATATGCAAGCATTTTATATGCAGCAGCGGTTTGGGGACTTGCTGATTATTCTTGATTGGAAATTGTCCATAATAAAATATTAAGATACATACTTGGGGTATCTAATTCTGTTCCTGTGGCAGTGGCAAGAGCAGAATTGGGACAATTTTCCTTGTTTACTTTAATCAATGAGAGAAGCCTAAAGTTTGCATTGGGCCTTTTCTCTCTTCCTGAAACTCGATTACCAAGACTTTGCTCGGAAGAACAAATTAATTATTCTCATCAGGAAATTGTATGCCCCAAAATTAAGTTATTTAGGGAGCAACTTTTCCCAATCAGTTTGGCTTACCTCTTATATGAAATATATATTCTTTCTAAAGATGAGCTATAAATTATATTAAAGACTAGAATGCCAGATGTTGCAAGGGCTCAAGATATCATAAGAATATCAATACTAAAGTGCTTTCCTTGGTAAACCATGATTACAACCCAGAATGTCATGGAACTTTATCTAAAATTAGTGTCTAATCCTAATGATCATAGAGTACTTACTATCTATAGAAAGGAACTATATGAGGTGATTTTATTTTAAACAGAATATGCATGGTTATACTACACCTTATTGTAAATGTGGCAAGGGTCATAAAGGTGACCTAAAGCATGTGATACTTATATGCCCCATCTATACACAACAGCGGAATTATTGGTTTGGTTCTATTCTTATGAACATGGAGTCATGATCCAATGATATAATATTCAGATTATATAATTCACATGATCCAATCATTTTAAGACTTTCATGTTTTCTAAGGAAGTTAAAAGCAAGGCTGTTAAATGATTAGAATACATAATTTAATTTATGTGTTTGTGAATGCAAAACTATTTTTATTTTCTGCCATTTAGGTTTAATCTGAAACCATGTGGACTATTGTAATTCATTTATGATGAGAAATTCTATTAATTGTTATAGAAATTTGTTGGAGAAATCTACAGACTATCCCTATTTATGGCCCTTATGGACCTCCCTTCCATAACTGGATTAGAGACTACAGGTTAAAATACTCTCTATAGGGGTGTAGGTATCCAGACCTGAACCCATGAGAGCCCTGTTTAAATTCACATATTAGTGAAGTATCTAAAGTGATGCCCTGGATTACTCTGACTATAGTTTAGAATTCATCTTTTTAAATACTGTCCTGTTTGACTGGCCTACATTATACTGTGCAACAATTATTAACTGGACTCTAGAAGCTAAACAAATGACATATTGTAAATTGTGTATTTTTGTCTTTTGTGGTTTTAATGTATATGTAATGACTTTATAATTTGAACTAGTAAAATGAACTTAAGTGATCACTGCACAGTACTATAAGCAAGCAATAATACCCAACAGGGTGGGTGGTATTGGGCAATACCGGACCGCCCAGGGGCGTAATGAGGCCCGATGCCGCAGGCGGAGGGCCTTATAGCCCCTGGAAGGTCCGGTATGCCCATACCGCCCACCCTGGAGGGTATTATTGTGCTTAGAAAATGGGCACTGTAAAAGAAAAAATGTTTAATAAAATAATGTAAATAAAAAAATAGTTTAAAATACATTTTTGTAACAAAATAGTTCCTCCGCCTGCATTAGAATGCTTTTTTTTTGTAAAGTAGAGACTTTCCTTGTACTGGAGGGTCTGTATGACTTTTGATCTGGTCTCATGGATCCCCCCCCACACACACACACACACATCTGTTTTTCTTTTTTTTTACTTTTATTCTTGAAACAATCCTAACTATATGTGCCATGTGGTTTAACACAGTGGCCACAGCATGAGAACTGGAAAAACGTTCCTAATAAGATCAGTCAAAGCTACTGCGGTGATTTCTTTTTACAGTAGTTGTGCATACCCCCCAACCACCAGATTTACAATGGCTTTTTTTGGGGCTGTGGAGGACCTGACATGCTGAAACTGGCTGGAGGGCTGCAGCGCAACTTTGAGCCTGCAAAAGCATAAGGCTTTTTTTTTTTATACGAAAGAGTCGGGTGCGGGGGGGGAGAGAGAAGGTGGCAGTGGAGCTGGCGAACTAGGATTTCTGGAGGACTGTGGCACTCTTATGTGCTGTGATAGGGAACCAGGTAGGAATGAGACATTTCTTCTCTTATGCTCTGCTGCCCGTTTTCTGTTTGACTAAAGTGCCATTTTGTTTACGTCTTTTCCCGCAGTGAAACTGATAATTTTCCAGCTGGCACCCAGGGCCAGAGACAGATTGCAAGAGACAGAGAGCAATGTGGCAGATAACTGCCTGCAGCTTGCCACCATCCAGGACAAATCATCCATACCAGTTGGGGGGGGCTCAGAGGGGAAAGACTTTTTGTATGGGTATGGTGGGACCTATGGGAGTGTGTGTGAAGGGACCGCAGCTGCTGCATGCTGTTTACGGCCACAGGATGTAAAGGACATGACTTGCTCGTGCACTGCTGCTATTTTATTTATGTGCAATCTACTGTGCCGAACGGATTTCTTTACTTTCTAAATTTCGCCTTTTTAGTTGAATGCTTTGTATCGGGAGCGCTGGTGAAACCAATGACTTTTTCTTTCTTTACAGCAACTGTTGGGTGTGCTGAGTACTGGTTTTAATCACTCACTAATTTGGGAAGAAAAATGGCGCCGAGTTTGAAATTTTTTTTTGACAGATTGTCCAATTGGGAAACGGAGTGGGTACTGGAATACTGCTGTGGGTAAAGGGGCACTGTTGGCTGGCTCTCGTTTCTAGGTGGGCATCTATTGTCTGATAGACGCCCGCCTAAAAACGTGTCTCAGCCAATCAGGGGAGATGATTGTCTTTGCCCATTTTCTAAAAAAAACTTTTCCATTGCATAATGTCCCTCCCCCCTCCACCATGGATCGCCACACTGTATTATCAAAAAAAAAATTTTCCACAGCATAGTGTCCCTCCCTCCTCTCCACCACCGATTGCTGCACTGTATTATAAAAAAAACCTTTTCCATATATTAGTGTCCCTATCCCTCTTCACCAATCGCCACACTGTATTATAAAAAAATACTTTTCCATAGTGTAGAGGGGTGGGACACTACACTATGGAAAATTATTTTTTATAATACAATGTGGTGATTGGTGGCAGGGAGGAGAGAGGGACACTGTGCTATGGAAAATTGATTATTGGATATCGGTTAGGAGATGGGGGATTGGGGTGGGACACTACATTATGGCAAACTTATTAAAACATATCACTATGGAAACAATTATTGCACATTACGGGTGGGAGATCAGGGACTGGGGAGGGACCCTACACTATCGAAACTATTACTGTATATCATGAATAGGAGATTGAGGACCAGGGAGGGACCCTAAACTATGGAAACAATTATTGTACATTACAGGTGGGAGATCAGGGACCAGGGTGGGACTCTACACTATGGAAATATATTTTTTTGATGTCAGGTCCATGATCAGGGTGGGGGAGGGCACCACTAGACTATGGGGGAATGTAGCTGTGTGAGGCTTGGGATGGGGGGCATGCACTGCTTGGGATAAAAATGAGCCCATAATGGGCATGCTAATGGCCACTAGTGCTTTGCATGCCCAATCATCTCATTTGCATGGCTCCTTTTGTGAATGGGGGCTTAATGCAGTGGCGCTATTCCTGGCAGCACATTTACCAGGCTGGCTGTGGGGGGCAGCATTACTGAGGTTCCAAGTGCTTTTCTTGGGTTAGTGCTGCTCCCCCCTGCAACTATTCACAGTCAGATAGTGCGCTATCTGATTGTGAAAAGCAATTTTTGACCCCTGTGCAATGGCAAGGTATGGTGCAAAATCTTGCACTGCACTGTGCCCTTTTTTGTGAATCCTGCCCCTGATGTTTAAGCTCCATGAAATGTCAAGATAATGATGATTTTTCATCTTGTCCCCTTATATTGTTCTTGTGTTCCGAGATCCTCAATTTCAATGGTCTCATAGTCTGTCTAATGGGTTTCATGTAAATTCAGTACAAATAATTGACACGCGGCTAAAAGCCACATGGTAATTTCACCGTATATCAATAGCACACTTTGCAAATCCATTACAGAACAGAACAGCACAGAATGATTCTCTTATTAACTCACTTTACATGCCCATAGATAAATTTTGCTTGCAGTGATAAAGAATAAAGTAGTCCTCCGATTTTATAAAGGGGTAAAACAACAATATATTCTGGCATAATGGCACCTAAGTGAAACAGAATCATATTTAGTAAACCTTGTACTGCACTACTGCCCTGGCTGCTCTCCATAACTGAGCACCAGCTGCCTACTATTTGTATTTAAAAATTTGATCTTCTATCCCTGGTAGCATAGCAATCATTCGTTCTGTGGCACAGGGGCATTTGTTGGTGAATTAGGGAGAGGCTACGGCAGGGGCCAACCAACTCCCCTTCCCCCCACTCTGAAAATATGTGCAGTGGGACACCTCAGCGGACTCTGCATAAAACAGTTATCGATCACCACAGCCTACACACCTTTTCAGGACTAGAGGGCATGGGATGAAGTTGGAGGGAGGACGATTCAGAGGAAACATGAGAAAGAATTTCTTCACAGAACGGGTGGTGGACAAGTGGAACACCCTGCCAGAGGAAGTGGTGGGGGCTGAAACAATCACGGGATTTAAGAATGCATGGGATAGACATAAAGGAATTCTAGAGGTCAGGGGTAAGGGGAAATAGACTTCTAGGAAAACAAACTGAACTTACAAGCTCAAATGGGCAGACTAGGTGGGCCATAGGCCCTTATCTGCCGACACTGTCTATGTATCTATGTATCTATGTATCTATGTTTCCCACATACTGACATTCATCAAAAGAAGTTACCGCTCTCTATAGAGTACAAAAAGAAGGGAGGTCAATCAGTAGAGAAGAACTACTAACTCGGTAGCTGACTGACACAGTGTTTTCCCTGTGTTAGACTCCTTTACAGATGTAGGGACACTGCTGAATAATCAGATCCAGTTGCAGTTAAAGATCGTTTTTGCGATTAAACTGCATTTCAGTGAAATGTACTATTAGTGCTATTTGTTTTGCGCTTATTTTACTGCACTATTATGCCCGCGCTGAAATACTTGCACTGAATTGGCATGATACTGTCTAATGTAATACAGTGAGCATGGATAGATGATGCAGTATACTACATAATCTGAATTACATGTTATAAAACTTCTTATGTCATGTTGTTTATCTGCACATGTTCTTTTTAACTATTTAGATTTTACTCCATTGTTGCAATGGATACAGTTACCACATGGGAAAAACCCTTGTATATCTCTCTGTAGCCAGGTCCTGTGTTGATATTGTGGTGTCCAATGCTGTGTCTTTACAATTTTATTTCTAATTGTTGTTGTTTCCTTGGCTGTCACCAATGTTTTTTGCTGAAAAGTGGTGCTGCCTAGGTTTGTAGACTGTAAGATATTTCCAGTTACTTAAAACAATGGTTTTGATTGGTCCAAAAAATTCTGAATATTGTGTAAACATGGTAATTTTATCTGTTTGTTCATTGTCACTTCTTGGTCTGTTTGTAAGCAAATCTCTCTGAGACATGGTCGTGCATCTATTTTCTACTTCTTTTAATAAATTGTCATTACAACCACTCAGCCAAAAGCATTCTCTTAATTCTGTCATGTTTTTTTCCCAAAACCTGTTATCTATCCCACTATTTTTTTTTATGCGTGGCATCTGGCTATATGGAATACTTTTCATCAGGGCTTTGGGGTAGAAGCTGGATGCCTGCAATTATGTGTTTTTATCTGAATCTTTTCCATAACAATCAGTTATAATTTTGTGATCTTCCTTAACCAAACGTGGGTCCAAATTAGAGATGTGTAAAATTGCTGAATTTCATTATGCAAAATATTTCATGTAATTTGGCTGTTTTGCAAAATTTGTATCGGAAGTGAAATGCAGAATTTTACCCATGGAGTGCAAAATTTTGCCTGCACAGTGCGAAATTTCACACTTGAAATGGCAAAATTCACTACTTATAGGAACACTTTTGTCATTTTCAGGTGACATTTCACATTTCCTAGGCAAAGTTTTACAGCTTCGCACCCTGCAAAATATTTCACGGAATGACCGAATTATGCAAAATATTTTGCACAGCGGAATTGCCGGTTTCGTGGGAATTTTGCCTGTGAAATTTAATTTCGCAAGATCTCACCAGTGAAATTCTGGCAAAATCGTGAATTTCACTGTGCAAAATATTTCAGGAAATTCACACATTCCACAAAATATGTTGAAGGTGCAAAATGTAGAATTTTGCTGGTGAAATGCAGAATTTCACCTGTGAATGTCAGAATTTCACCCGGGAGTGGTAAAATTCCACTGTTTGCAGGTGAAATTCTGAATTTTTCCAGTGAAATTCTGCATTTCACTGGCAGAATTTCACATTTTGCACTTCTGAAATATTTTGCAAAATGCATGAATTTTCCTAGATATTTCGCGGAATGACATTTGCGGATTTCGCCCATCTCTAACTGAAATTCATGGTAAATTTTAAGTAAGTGGTTAATGAGTTAAGATGTTCAAAAAGTTCTTGGAGTTCAGGTTCAGTGCCCCTCCAGATAATGAGGACATTGTCAATGAAGTGTCTGTAGAGTATTAAAGATGATTTATAGATGTTATTGTTGCTAAGTATATGTAGTTCTTCAAATAGGCCATGAACATTTTTCATATGTGGGGGCCAGTGTTGCCCCTAAGGCTGTTCCAGTTATATGTAAATAGTTGCTACCCTCAAAACTGAAAAAAAAAAATGTTGCACCAATTCTGTCAATTTTAATAGAAATTCTTTGTCAGCAATATTGATTTCTTGTTGGGACAGCACATGATCCAGTGACAATAATCCCTCATAATGAGGTATGCTTTTATATAGATTCCATAGATCCAGAGCCACCAATAAACATTTATTTATATCCTGTTCAGTTTGATTAAGGCATTCTATGATTTGTATAAAATGTTTCTTGTCTTTTAAATAAGACAGGATTTGTGGGACCAGTTTCTTGCAGTAGTGACAAACAAAAATTGATAAAAGTTCAGTGATCGGTGATTGAACTGATACCAGAAGTTATTGGTCTTCCCAGTGCTTGTTCATTTTTATGGATTTTTGGAAGGCAATAAAAAAGTGGCATCTTGGGATATTTGTTAATTCTGATTTCGCACATTCTTTTATTATGTCTATCTAATGCAACAACTGCATTAGTGATGATCTGTTTCAATGAATTTAATGGTATCTTGGCAACTTTCTGGTATGTTTCTATCTCATTGAGTTGTCTTAAACACTCTTTTTGATAGTCCTCATAGTTTTGAGTAACAATGGCTCTGCCCTTGTATGTCGGTATTATTATTATTACTACTACCTGCCTTGGAGTGTATTAAAGTTTGCATAAGTGTTGTCTGCTGCTGTGGCTGCAGTCTATCTGTAATTTCAGTTTAACATTTTTTTTTTAAATGTGTGAATTTTTTTTCACTTTGTCTTCATTCCCTTTAATTATTTCTATTGTATTTTTGTGCATCAGCCACTTTTCTATATCCAGTCTGAGTGACCTGTAATAATTTGAACACTGTGGCTGTGAGTTTAATTGTGAGCACGTACAGTATGCTTGATATTAAAACAGGTGGGAAAAATAGACACTCTGTTAAGGGTAGAGCTGTATGGCAGGAGACAAAGATGTGAGGAATTTCTGTGGTGCAAAAAGGTTGTGCTGCACCTGCCACAAGTAAAAAACTGAAGTCTGCAGTACCATATTCAGGGGTGGCAGGTAGTCACAAAGCAGTAGCTGGCAGCATTGGCATTAATGTTGTAAAGTTTTTTCCACAACAACTGTGGCATTCAAGGTGGTTAGGGTATGGGATGCAATGGCAGGAGGAGCTGTACAAGTGGTTGCAAAAGATCAGGTGTGGTTGTGGGCGAGAAGGGTTTGGGTGATGCTGTGGCTACTGGTGCCACTGGTGCTGACCATGTTGTTTAGGAGTCACATGATGCTCATGAACATGTCCTTGTATAGGGTGTGGAACATAATTGGAGGTGGCAGATGATCAGTCAGAAATTAAAAATGTGGGTGAAGATGATGATGAAGAAGAGGATGACAACACAGCTGAGGAGGAGGATATGGGCAGTACTTGTGATCATGATACGAATCTTCTGTGAGAACCAGAAAGTAAAAAGAGGAGGAATGGTGCTGATGAAGGGGTTGGGCCAGTTCAAAGACCTGTACCAGGTCTAGGCATTCTCATCATAAATCAACTTTTTTTTGGAAGACATCAAAAAGCAAAAGTGAGATCAGTAAATCTTTTATACAGGTTTCTGGGTTGTGGAGTGCTGCATGAATCCACATTTCTGTCTGACTTTCTTAAAGGATGTGTGCTTGTCTTTGAGATCTATTCACAACTGTTTTGGAGAACAAAGGGAAGATTCTAACAAAGGATTTTTTACATCCTGCATATGCCCTAGGCTAAAGTTCATCACCTTCAGGAATTTAACACTTTCTGGGTCTTTGATCTACAGTAACAATCAGTTTTCTGGTCCATAGTAGCTCACCATGAGTCACTCAGGAACACTCACCCTTGCTACAGTAAACATTTGCAGTCTCCTCTACCTCTCACACTAACCATTCAAGCTCGATACCAGCAACCTGGCACCATGGCAAATCCTTCCTACCCTCACTTGTGGCACTCTCCTACAAAGGACTGGGTGCAAATGACAGCTCATGCTGCTGGAAAGTTGACAAATTGACACCTGCTCCTAGCCATTACCCTATGCTGGGACCCTAAATGACTACACTGTACTCAAACTAACAAGAAACAGAGGCGTTACATGTTATACTATGAGCTGTGGCAGATGTCCCTTAAACTCTTGCTCCTCCTCCTTCTGATGTCAGGAAGTGTCCATCCAAACCCTAGCCCTGTTTCTACCAGGGTAACAAATCTAGCAAAAAAGGAGGGGGGTCTCACCATTGCCACCTTAAATATCTGTAGCCTCCTTCCAAAACTGGCATCCCTTCAAGTCTTTGCCAGTCAACACAATTCTGACATACTGGCCATTGTTGAAACCTGGCTGACACCAAGCACTCCGGACCATGCCATCTCACTACAAGGCTACAATATTTTCAGACTGGACAGGACTAATAAAAGGAGGGGGGGTTGTGCTATTTACATTAAGGACAACCTCTCTAGCCACCCTGTCTGCTTTTCCACCACTAACTCATCTGGGGAAATTCCTCCCTGTCAAGCTACTACTTGGTGTCAAAAATAAAGTGCTTACTGTGGCCGCTGTCTATATCCCTCCTAAAGATCCAGGGTCCGGCCTCCAGACTGTTCTTGAATTTGCAAGATCGCAACCACCTGACATCGAGCTCCTTCTCCTTGGTGACTTTAATATAAATTGGCTCACATCAGACGTTGGGTCCCTCAAGGATGCTATCCTAGCAGCTAACCTAACGCAGATGGTGAGCTCCCCCACTTGAAAAAACTACAAAACTGGAACTTGCACTCTCATTGACTGGATCCTTGCTAGCCACCCAGCTTGCATAAAAAACACTGTTGTTCTCCAGGACTCTCTCAGTGACCACTCCCCTGTGATCTTTACCTGGACAAATAAGTTCCAAAAACCACCTCCAAAAACCATTTCAAGCAGAGTGCTACCCCATGGAAACCTTACTAAGCTCAAGACCTGTCTTTTACAGCAAGATTGGTCCCCAATATACAATACTCTAGATGCTGACACAGCCCTAGATTATTTTATCACAACTTTCAACACTTCCTGTAACACCTTCGCACCAGTAAAAAAGTGTAAAATCAAAGCACTCTCAAATCCCTGGCTCATGGCCAAACTACTGGCCCAACTCAAAGCTCGGGACCACCTCTGGGCTATAGCCAGAGCCACAGACTCCTTGCTGGATATCCAGAAGTATAAACAGGCATGAAAACAATGTACCAAACAAATCCGACTAATGAAGAGCTCCTATTTCAAAAATGCCCTTGCAAACTCCTGGGGTGACGGGAGATCATTCTGGGACAACATCAGAAATATCACGGGTAAGCAGTCCAAATCCTCTCCCACTATAATGACTGTCACTAGAACCACTACTCTAGACCCTATGGTCATGGCAAAGGCCTTAAATAAAACTTTCACTGACCTCAGTGGGGTCCTCCCGCTGGACTTCTTCTCTGACACGGACTCGCCAAAACCAACATCTCCTACTGCCTCACCTGACCAACCGCTTATCCACTTCAAAATAGTTAAGGCACATGAAGTCTACAAATATATAAAAAAGGCTATCTCTAAATCCAGAGCAAGCAGTGATACTATTGATCTTAAAATTCTGTCCCTTACCCTGGAAGAGGTGGTGCACCCACTCAACAAAATGTTCAATCTCTTCCTCTGCCTTAGCAATTTCCCAGCAAATGGAAGTCTGCTATAGTCACACCAGTGTTCAAAAGCATCGACAAGCCCCTACCAGGAAACTATCGGCCTATATCTATACTTCCACCCCTCTCCAGGGCCCTCAAATGCATTGTGGCTGACCAACTCTCAGACTACCTGCATAAGTATAACATACTCTGCTTGCAGCAACAGGGATTTAGGAAAGGACACAGTATGTCGACCGCCCTACTGGAATTCTCAGGAGAAATTCACACTGCCTTGGACAAAGGATATCAAACCGGAGCTGGTTTCATTGACCTAACAAAGGCATTTGATACTGTTCACCATGGCTTACTTATCACACAACTACACAGTCTTGGGCTCTCAGAAGGACCAGGTGCCTGGGTTAAAAGTTACCTGGCCCAACACCCTCAATCAGTAAAAATCTCAGAAGTTCTCTCAGACTCAAAACTGGTCCTCTCAGGTGTTCCACAGGGGTCAATACTAGGTCCCCTCCTTTTCAGCCTTTTCCTAAACTCTCTCCCCAAATTCTGCCCAGAACAAATAATGCTTTATGCTGATGATGCCGTGATTCTCTCCTCTCATAAGGACCCGAAACCCTTACTCCAGAGCCTGCAACTTGCTTTCTCCAATGTTGAAAAGTGGTTCCTAGATCACAAGCTGGTCCTAAATCACAAAAAAACAAAATCCATGCTTTTCTCCAGTCCACAAAACAGAAAAAGACAAATTCCATTTACTATCAAAACATACCCAGGAAATACCCTTGAACAAGTGTCAACATTTAAATACCTTGGAATCGCCATTGATCAAGGTCTCACCTTTGCGACCCACATTGATAACACAGTGAAAATGGTGAACCAGCAATTTGGTATCCTGTTCCTAAACTGGCAATTCCTTACCCAAGCTGCACTGAGGATTGCTATCCAAAGCTCTGTCAACTTAATCATAGACTATGGCTTAATTATCTATGGCTCTGCCACTACCGCCGCACTAAAGCGCATCACAACCACCCTAAACAAGGCCTGTCGGTTGCTCACTAGGAGCTAAAAGATGTACTCATACATGTGAGCCCTACACTGAAACAGGATGTTTGCAACTCTCAAATCGCATAAGGTACCTCACATGCTTGATGGCAAAAAAATCCATCTTGGGCCGCACTCCGCTGTATATCCAAGACCTACTTTGCCCGAATACCAGCATCTGTCCCACCAGAAGATCAGAACACCAGCATCTCCAGGTCCCCAGATGCCAGACCACACAGGGCCAAAGATCTTTTGCCTATCATGCCCCCAGCTGGTACAATGCCCTGAGCTCACTCATTACATCCTCCACGTCACTAGGAGCTTTCAAATCTATGCTTTACTCTCAACTCTCAGCCTTTAGCTCCTGTGACTGCCTTGACTAATGATTCTTCCGTCATGGCTGTTTTTACTGTTTTTCATCCTCCTCCTCCTCTGCTCCTTTCTTGACAAAGGCATCTGAGTACCTCTAACTACTCTAAGTCTGCTCCCTTCCCCATATCTCCTCCTACCCTTCCCATCTTGACCATTCCTCCAATGTTTTTTTCCCTGTGATGTGCTGTATTATACTGACTTATTGAAACCTTTATAATTTGCTGACCATTCTATGTAACATGTCTTGCTTGTTTGTACACTGATGACGTGGAACCTTTGTAAAAGAGCCACTGGCTCAAAGGTAATAATTCCTAGAACAATAAACTAAATAAACTAAACTGTACAGTATAAGCCAAATCATGAAGTCACACCAATATTACACCTGCTTGTCCTCCTGGTATTGAGGTCAGTACATCCAGTGCGTCAAAGAGGCAAGCAGAAGCTTACAAAGCACCACAAAAAAGGAAAAAAAAACAGCTACTTCATCTAGTATAAATCCATTCCCCTCCCTGTGCCATGCAAAAGCAAGGGCCTCCAAATTTCTAGACTGGGATTTCTGAGACTGAGGTGCTGCTCTATTAGTAATCACCTCTCTAGGTGGAGGTCATAGGTTGTTGGATGCTAAGCCAAACTGGCATGAATGCAGAGGACATTCTGTCCCACCCAGGGGCCCCCAAGTCTGCCACTGCACCCCCAGTTGATGACTAGGCAGAGCAGTTGGACCTTGGTGGGCTCTGGGAGTGTGCGGGTGGTGGGAATGGTGCACACTCCTCAGCTTGTACCACTTCAGAATTCCTTTTCTGTACTGACAGGATGGGGAAGTCACCGTCCTATAGCAATGGGAAGGTTTGAAGTGGGGTCTTCAGAAAGGGAGCCCTCAAGGAGGGAGAAAGAGGCCCCCAGGCAAGGAGGAAGCAGCTACTGATCAAGATTCTACTGTTAGGGGGATAGATTTGGGAGGGGGTGGAGGAAAGGAGAGGGAGGTGAAGTGCCTGAAGGGTGATTTGGGTTGGAGTGGTGGACAGCATATTTAGAAGAGCACTAAGGCAGCAGAAGATGGGAGGAAGCTAGATGTCATTGGCCAGGGACTGGGTAGGGTTAACACAGGATAATTTCAAGGAACTGAGGAGCAGCCTCAAGCAGGAGTCTTGTACGCCAATGTAAGGAGTCTGAGAAATAAAATTCTGGACCTGGAGGCCATCAAGGGGGAGGCTAGCATAGATTTGGTGGCCATAATGGAGTTGTGTTGTACTGTGCACCATGATGGGACATGTCTATACCTTTTTACTCTCAGTTCAGGAGAGACAGGGCAAAGGAGTAGGGGAGGAGGGATTGCACTCTATGTGAGGAAGAGAATCAATGACATGAAGGTATAGGGTCACCTAGAAGAAAAGGAAGAGGCTGTAGATGCTGTGGATCATCTTGGAAACAGGCTATGGGGCAGCTATCCATATTGGGGTAGTGTACAGTCCTCCAGCACAGGGAGAGGAGTTGGATAAGGAACCTAGCATTAGAAAGGCAGATAAAAAAGAGGTGCTTCTAGTTGGTAACTTCAGTCTGCCAGATGTGGAATGGAGCCTCCCAACAGTGGCTTTGGCAAGGAGCATGACATCAGTGAGGCACCATGCCACTCACTGTAAAAACAATGATACAGTGAGCAGTGTTGCACCATGCTGAGAATGTGAAATGGTGCCACACAGCTTGTATATGTTTATATTATAGCTGGTACATAGGGCTGTGTTTTAAGCCACAGAAGTAATAAAAAAAATGCTAGGCTTAAAAGTCTAATTGGAAAGTTGTGGTGTGAGGGGTGAGGTGTTGAGAGGACTGGTGTTGTCCTTTAAAGAAATGGGAGACCGCCTCATGAAACTAACTTGTAGGAGGGGTTTGAAAGGGAGGGGCAGAGGCATAGTGGGGAACAATAAGGAAAGGCATAATTAAGTCAACAAGCCTTTCCATGAAGGAAGTGAGTAAAAGCAGAAGGAAAAATTGACAATTGTGGTTCTCTAGGGAAGTGGCCAAGGTGAGAAGGAAAAAAGGGTGGCGTTCAGGAGGTATAAGGAAACACAGATGGAGGAGGACAGGGAGATATGGCAAGTAAAACAGAGGGAAGAAAGGTAAGGCAGTAAGGGGAGCAAAGGAACACAGAGAGGAAAGGATAGCCAAAGAAGTAGCTAAAGGGGGAATAAGACTTTCTTCAGATAGGTAAGCAAGATGAGGAAAACAAGGGGAGAGATATTGAGGATTAGGAGGGCTGCAGGAGGAGACTACGCAGAAGAGAACTAAGAGAAAGCTGTCACACTGAACAAGTACTTCTGCTCAGTCTTCACAGTGGAGGGGATGGACCACCAGGAAGTAGCAGGAACGGGGGGGCCAGGTGAACACAAGTCAATTTCAGAAGAAAAGTCCTTAAGGGACTTGCAGCTCTAAAGGTGGACAAGGCTAAACAACCAGATGGGATACACCCAAGGGTGCTAAAGAAGTTCAGGTAGGTGCTAGTTCCCCATTGATGACCTTATGCAACAGTTCATTAGAAACAGGCACAGTTCCAGAGGACTGGAGAAGAGCAGGCATTGTCCCACTACATATCAATAGCATCTAGAAAGAGGCTAGCAAAAATAGTCTGGTCAATTTCACTTCAGTGAGGGGGAATTAATGGAAACTCTGCTTAAGGAATGGCTGGTAGAGTATCTGGAATTTAATGGGCTGCAAGACCACAGCTAGCATGGATTAATGGGGGGAAGCCATGCCAGACAAATCTGATGGATTTCTTTGACTGGGTAGACAGGGAAATACAGCGGGGGGGGGGTAGAGAACATGGCCTATCTGAACTTTAGCAAGGTGTTCGACACTGTGCCACACAGCGGACTGATAAAGAAACTGAACAACCTAGGGGAGGGATCCACAGTTAAGAAATGGGTTAGAAACTCATTAACAGATAGCTGAGCGAGGAACAGCACTCGCTCTAATGATGGGAGGGTGACTAGTGGAGTGCCACAGGGCTCAGTACTGTTAGTGACCCTCTTCAGTGTCTTCATAAGTAACCTTGTAGAAGAACTGGAAGGAAAGGTATGCCTTTTTGTAGATGATACCAAAATGTGTAATAGGGTGGACACTCAGGAGGGGGTAGAGAGAATGTGAGTGAGTAAAAGCAGAAGGAAAAACAGACCATTATGATTTTTTTCTTATCACCATTATGAGTGGCCAAGGTGATGAAGGAAAAAAAGGGTGGTATTCAGGAGATATGAGGAAATGCAGAAGGAGAACAGGGAGGTATACTGAGTAAAACAGAGGGAAGCAGATATGGCAGTGAGGGGAGCAAAAGCACAGATAGACAAAATTATAGTCAAAGGGGTAGCTAAAGGGGGATAAGACTTTCTTCAGATAAAGACATGAGATGAGGAAAGTAAGGGGAGGGATATTAAGGATTGGGAGGGCTGCAGGGGTAGACTGTGCAGAAGACCAAGAAAAAGCTGTCATCCCAAACAGGTACTTTTGTTCAGTCTTCACTGTGGAGGGAGGGGAGATGAATCACCAGGGAGTACCCAGAACAAAGAGGGGGACAAGGTAGACACAATTCCATTTTCAGAGGAAATAGTCCTGAAGGGACGTGCAGCTCTAAAGGTGTATAAGGCTGTGGGACTGGATGGGATACTCCCAAGGGTAATAAAGAAACTTAGTGAGGTGCCAGCTGCCCTACTGATGCAGTTATTCAGAACTTCATTAGAAAGGTTAGAGGGATGTTGGGGTGTATTAGTAGGGTTATCGCAAGTCGTAAGAGGGAGGGTATAATCCCTCCTTACAAGACACTGGTTAGGCCCCATCTGGAGTACTGCATGCAGTACCGGAGGCTGCACCTGCACAAGGACATTAACAAAACGGAGGCAGTCCAGAGAAGGGCAACCAAAATGGTGCAGGGACTGCATCAGAAAACATATGAGGACATATTAACGGAGCTCAACATGTATACCCTAGAGCAACAGTTCTCAAACTTTGTCATAGTGAGCCTCCCCTAAGCCATGGAAAAGATCTTGAGCCTCCCCCAAAATACTGAAATATGTTTGAGCCTCCCCATAGAAAATAGCTACTTTTCACAGTACATCCGGAATAAATTGAAACCTCTTTGCATAGCTGGCTCTCATGTTTTTACGTGGATTGTAACCCCCCCCCCCAAATAGGACAACCTACTTGTTCCAATATTTTGACTCTTGAAACATTGTTGCCCCTTACTGCCATACCTTCATGGGTCAGACTGCTTTTTCTGTTTCCTCTCTAACTGGAATAACCTTCCTGCCGACCTCTGCCTCTCCCCTCTCACCCTGCTCTTAAACAACTTCTCAGGGATCATTTTGCTGCCTCCTGTTCTTATTCCTAGTACGTATGTGGTTAACTCTTGTATTTGGACAGTTCTGCTGCCAGTCTAATTTATCAATTGTTCCTTGCATTGTTAGTTTACTGTTCTTAATTTGTTTGCAAGTTTATTCATTTTGTATTGCTTGAGTGTTTTGCAATTACATTCTAAACTGTATTCTCTCACTACCCTTCCCTGGGTACACCTGAAATAAGCCATGGCTCAGTGTACAGTACCTTCCCTGGTCACCGACTTGTGAATAAATACATAAATTCACCTACTGTTATCCTCTTTCAGTTTGCCTTATCCCTTCACACAAAATCTATAAAGTTCAAAATTGAAATATAATACTTTTTTCAAGACTTGCTTGAGCCTCCCCTGGAACAGGTTGGGGCCTCCCAAGGGAGGCTGGCCTCACCATTTGAGAACCCCTGTCCTAGAGCAAAGGAGGGAGAGAGGTGATATGTTGAAACATTCAAACATCTTAAGGGCATTAACAAGGTGAAAGAGTCTAACATGTTTCAATATAAGAAAAATAGCAGGACAAGAGGACACAGCATGAGATTAAAGGGAGGCTGATTAAGGGCTAATGTGAGGAAGTTCTTTTTCACAGAAAAGGTGGTGGATGCATGGAACGGCCTACCTCAGGAAGTGGTGGATATGAATACAGTGCAGGGCTTCAAACAGGCATGGGATAGGCATAAGGGAGCAATACAGACGAGTATGAATAGAAAGGCCATTGACAGAGTACTGGCCTATGGCACATTCATATGGTAGAAAAAATGGGCAGACTGGATGGGCCTTGCAGTCCTTATCTGCTGTCAACTTCTGTGTTTTTATGTTTCTATGAAGCAGACATAGTTCCAGAGGGCTGCAGAAGAGCAGACGTGGTCTGTCTAAATGAAAGCGGCAGCTGGGATTAGGTTAGCAACTATAGGCTGGTCACTCTCACTTAAGTGGTGGGGAAATTAATGAAAACTCTGCTTATGGAAAGGATGGCAGAGTATCTTGAATCCAGTGGGTGCAAGACAACAGGCAGCACGGATTTATGGGGAGGTTATGCCAGACTAATTTGATGGATTTCTACGACTCATTGCCCAGAGAATGAAGTGAAGGGAGGACAATGGACATGGCCTATCCAGACTTTAGCAAGGCCTTTGACACTGTCCTGCACAGGAAACTGAGAATGAAATTGAGCAGCTCACAGTGATGAAATGGGTTAGAATCTGGTAACCAGAGAGACAAGAGAGGGTGGTGTTTAACAGCACTCACTCTCATGTCTGAAGTGTGACTAATGGGGTGCCACAGGGCTCAGTACTGGGACTGGCCCTCTTCAGTGTCTTCATAAGTGACATTTCAGAAGAACTGGAAGGAAAGGTACAGTACACCTTTTTGCAGATGATACCAAAATCTGTAATAAGGTGGACACTCAGAAGGGGGTAGAGGGAGTATGCAGGGATCTTGGGAAACCTGAGGAGTGGTCAAGAGCATAGCAGTTGGGGTTCAATGCCAGAAAGTGAAAAATTATGCACCTGGGGCATAGGAACCTATTAGTGAATTACAGGATGCAGAAGGTACTGACAAGTCACTAAGCAGGAAAGGGGTGTTGGGGTTAACAAAACTGATCATGTCAAAGTGGTAGAGCTGTGTGACAAAGCAGTGGGTAGGGCTAGTGAGATGCTGGGGTGCATAGTGTGGGGTATCTCCAGGAGGAGGTGGTGTTACCCTGTATCAACTGCTGGTGAGACCCCACCTGGAGTACTGTATCCTGTTTTGGAGGCCACATCTCAAAATGGGCATAGACAGGGTGAAAATAGTCCAGAGGAGGGCAACTACAATGGTGCAGTGGTTGCATGAACAGACCTATGAGGAGAGACTGAGAGATCTCAACATGCACACCTTGGAAGAGAGGAGAGTGAGAAGGGTCATGATAGAGACCTACAAGTACCTCACAGGAGTGAACAGGATGAAGGAGAGGAGTCTCTTCCAAATTAGAAACAGCACCAGGACTGGGGGTATGCAATGAAGCTGGAGTGAGGAAGTTTAAGAGAGATCTGAGTAAGTACTACTTTCTTGAAGGAGTGGTAGATGCATGAAACAGACTGCCTGAAAAAGTGGTGAAGACAAGAACAGTGGGGATTGTCAAGCATGCATTGGATAGTCAAAGGGGAATAATAGCAAATAGGCAGGGAGTGTCACCAGACTCCAGGTGGGGTCTACTGAGAGAAATTAGGCAGGGAATATTTGGGCAGACTGGATGGGTCAAGTGATCCTTTTCTGCCAAGTTCTATGTTTCTATGTACTGGATCCAGAAGATGAAACAGTGGCAATATGTCAGCTTGATTAAGCTCATGTCTGCGGGGCAAATAAGGGCAGTTATGTAAGCACTGGTGGGCAACACAACCACTTAAAGTCATGGCACTTTGTTTGCTGGATTCCACACCAGAATTTAGCTGATGCAGTTTTAGGGGGATCCTCATTGCCAATGCAGTTACAAGTCTTGAAATACCCCAGGAGGAGAGAGGGATGGAGGATGAGGCTCAGGTGGCTAAGGAGGAATGCAGAGATGAAGAAGAGGAGTCTGGAGGGATTCTTAGTAGTGGGCAAACCAGCATCAGTATGTTGAGTAGTACCTCTCCCCAGCACAGTAAAATAATCACATCAGTGAAGAAAATGACAAAAGTCACTGGCATCTTCTGAACACCAAATGTGCAGCCCCAGGTGTCAAGAATTACCCCACCAACACTACAGCCAGGATGAATCCAGCTGTTTGGTAACTTCAACCTAAGAAGGGTACAGCCTAACCTACCAAGCACTTTTAAGTGAAATACAAAATATTGGTACTGGGTCAATACAGTGCAGGAATAATAGCTCAGGCAAAACTGTGATGTTAAAATAGCTAAAAGCAAAATAGCTACAGGGATATTATAGCACAGGTAATATTATCAGCAACCCTGTAGCTATAATGCATGTGAAGAGAATAAAGTCTCTACTGGATGGCTCGCTTCTGAGCAGCTGCTGTGGTGCAGAGGGTAGGACTGAAGGAACAGAGAGCAGTGGATGTCGTTGGACTGGGGTTTGATTACTTTTTTTTCTTCTGTTTGTCTCCCCCCTCAAGAGTGTCTGTCTGCCCCCCACCCTGTGCTTTTGGCCCCCCCCAGTTGTCCTGCTGGTTTCCCTTCCCTCCACAATTCCTCCACTCCGAAGTTTCTCCCCATCCCTGATTTTCCTCCTTCCTGGAGATAGTTCTATTAATTTGGGGTGGGTGCAGGAGTCATTTTGTCTGTGAGTGGTTTGTTAGCTATGTTAGTGCTCAGTGTTTTTACTGAGCACTATCTTTGGCTTAGTTGTTTTTCCTGTACGGTATTTGACTGTGCTGTATTTGCAGTACAGTACAAGTCACATTAATCTGTTCCATCAACTCACTGGTGTAGAATTTTTTTTTTGTGATGCTACTGGAGTGGCAACTCAAACTGTTGAAGCTTTCAACTATTTTCCAACCATCCTTCACTGCCTATTCAGCTCACATGTAACTGTTTAGTGAAATGGCAGTAGCTGCATTTTCATGGCATTGTTTATAAATATCACAGCATTCCTTAAGAGCATTGTTTATAAATATCACAGCATTCCTTAAGAGTTGTTTAGTCTGCCTTCTGAAATGAAACTCATAAGCACTCAGCTGAAAATAAAACTTATAGTTCATAGCAGCTAGATGCAAACCAATACTAAACTTTTACTAATTCATTGAATTAAACCCTGCACAGATTAGGAAATTCATTGAACAATGCTACACCAGTTTAATGTGACTTGTACTGTAGTTATCTTGACCCTGTACCCCAAATATTCACTCAGTCATGTCATAGCGTGCAAGCAGAATGCAGCAACTGTTGAAATGCTGGCAATTGATCATCCATACTGCTTTGTTGAGAATGTGGGTTTTCAGTGATCAATGGTGTATGACTGTCCCAAATGGCAAATTCCAACATGGACATATTTATTTATTTAGTTTTTGTTGCCTGGGAAAGGAGGACTAGACAATACTTCCTATTTTCAGCCACGTCCCGGGGCAGAGGGATACAGATGGATACCAGCTGACACTGAATCAGATTAAGCTGCTAGTGGTATTTTTAGTGAATAGGGGAAATTTGGCCAAGACACTGGGGAATTCCCCTACTCATGCACCAGGGGGCACTTCTTCCTGTGAGCAAAGATGGAGGAGCCCAGTTTGGAGCCAGACAGAGGAGGAAGAGGAGGTGAATACAGTGAGTTGGCAGGAATGTACCTGAGTGGTGGCCAGCACATCGTGCCTATCCCAGAGGTACATTTGCAGACAGAAAAGATTGAAATAGAAAACAGTGATGAAGAAGAATTTTTTGAAACCCCAAGTGGAGAGCTCTCATTGTAAGAGAAACAGAAATGTTTGGAAGTGGAGCTAGAAAAAGTCAGACAGGAGGAGGAAAGAAAAATAAACCTTTCTTTGAACTCACCTGAGAATCAGGAGAAATCTTGCCCAAGTAAATTGTTCATCTCGGATGTAGCCCAAGTATGCCCGGATCAACAACAAGGGACCGCGCCCCAAAAAACGAAAGGAGTCACCACAGATCAAATTCAATGGTCACCGAAATTAGCCCTTCAAAATGCAGGGTGAGCTGAAACCAATGCAGGAGAATGGATACCCAATCCGAATATCCCTTTGCCAGGTGCTAGTAATGGATGTCAAGCACATGTACAACCTAGGACAGGAGCTATGCCAGAACCAAGCAACACTCAGGACTCAGCAGGTACTGCATTTTCTTGTAATACAAACACTGTCATAAATGATCAAGAAATGCCGCAAGAGGTGCAAAATGTTTTCTTAGAAGGCAACACTGAACCCCCCCCCAATCAAGACAGTTTACAAATGGAGGGTGCAAACCCCAACCCCACATTCATCAGTCTGTTCCACAAAACTGTGGAGTTAGCCAAACAACATAATGCAATTTGTCTGCGATGCATTGGGAATAAAGAAAATATGCCAGATAGATATTTTATTGGCAACACTTTAATGAAACAGTCTCTTAGATTTTCCCCATCAGAAGTTTATGTGCTAATACACATCTCAGGGGATGCCACGTTCAATGTGAGTTTTTGAACACCTGAAATACTGGAGCACTTTTGGTGCAAGTACACTAATTTAAAAATGAACCCTCGGAGGTCCCCATTCATAGTGATACCCCTTACCAAGCAACCCTTTAGAGTAATCACTATTCTATTTCTAAACGAAGGTAACATAACAGATGTTCTATATTGGTTAGAGAAACGCTGTACTATCCAAGGAAACACAGCTCCAACTCTGGATGAAGAAGGATTTTGGACAGGGGGATGGAAAATAAAAGTAAAATTGCATCAGAATATGAATGACATTGTGCATCTCCCCAATTGTTTTTATATTGGGTGAGATAAGTTTTTTTTTATTTTATCCTGGCAAGCCACGTACATGTTTTGAATGTGGATCAAGCAAGCACATAAGCACAAACTGTGAAATCCTCAAATACACACATTGTGGGGAAATAGGTCACTCAAATGCTCACTGCTTTTTTTTTGTTTTTGTTGTTGTTGTATTGTTCCTCTCCTGGCAACTTGATCTGCTTCCATTTCCCTGGCAGCCTCATGGGACTCCGGCCACCTTACTCCTGTGGCTTACTCCTCCACAGCAGGGTGGTGGGGAGCCCCCAACTCACCCACCCTGTCTGGAATCAGTTCAGATGACGCCCTCCAGAGTTGGTGTTTGTTGGACAGTCATCAAGCCACCCAACCAGGAAGCCTTCTTTTTTTCACTGTTTTCCTCCCTCATGGGCACTGGAGCATGCAATGCCATCAGGGGATGCACTACGCTCGCATCCGCCCATAGCATGCCCGACAGCTGCTCCTTTGTCCACTCCAGTAGGTGCAGCATCAGTGCACCAGTCCCCAGCCACTGCTAGGTGCCAGGCAAGCACCAACTGCTGGGAGACCCCTCCCCCAGAGAAGGAGAGCTGTCCAAGGATGCTTCATCCCTCTCCACCCTGCTGATCCCTGGTGACCTGTGCTTACTCCCTAACATGAGTCATCGGTGTGGCGCGAGGTGTGGCGGCCAGTGCCTCAGACCCTCAGTGCCACTGGGACGGCACTAAGTGCTCACTGCTTTAAAGATTCTAGGTGCAACCTATGTGAGGAATTCAGGCTCAATTTTCCAGATTGTCCGTGGGCCTCAAAAAATAATGAAAATGCCAATTTTGGAATCCAAAACTTTTACATGAAAACTGCAACCAAACAGCATTTTGCCCACAATATGGCAGAGAGCCACACTGCAGAAGAAATTCGTACAGTGCCAGACCCAAATGCAGCTAACAACACTGAAGAGCAGGCCCTGGCTACCTCTATGGATTCAATGCAAACCATGAGAATACCTCAGGAGCATATGCCCCCCCCCAAATGTCTTGAACAGCAGACTCAGACTACATTTTGGTATCCAGTAAAAAGGGGAGCAAAACCAAGGGAAAACAAAAAGAGCAAAACAAAGCCCCACATAGAGAACAACTGGAGATTGGGAATAAATATGCACCATTATAAGGGGCAGAATCAGAAGCAGATGGGGAATCAGACAGTGCTTCTGTCAGATCCAAGCAACAAGGAAACACTACAGATTCAGAACTTATGGATGAGTCAAGACCCAGACCCCAGAGACCTGCTAGGGTAACAAGATCATAAAGCCAACTGACTCTAAAATGATGGTGTCTCTACCATATAAGACTAGCATCCTTAAATGCAAACAGTTTACAATCCAACAGGAGAAGACTCAGCACATATGTTGGTTTCCAACATATAGATTTGGACTGCATTCTTTTCCAGGACACATGGCTACATTTCACTAAGAATATAGAAATGGCAAGCCATAGTTGAGTATGGGACCAAAGCTTTTGGTCTTGGGGGAAGATACCTGTTCAGGGGTTTGGATATGTTTTCTCACCACAGTACACATCACAAATGTGGTAGAAGTCTTCCCTGGTAGAGCCCTTTTATTGGACTTCTGAATGAAAAATATGAATTTCCGTATATTAATTATTATAGAGTGTCCCTTTTCAGGAAAATCAAACCTTTTCTGCTGACATCCAAGAATGTGATTATGGGTGGAGATTTTAACTGCTGTTTTTTGAAATCCGATAGAGGTTTGTGCACCAGCAAAACTTTTTGTGACGTTAATTGTTTGCAGGACATACAGTAATCAATTAAATGAATTTAGTTGGTGTTTTTCCAGTTTTACAGGAGCCAGCACCACACACACATTTTTGTGGTAAAAGATCAACTAGGATTGATTATTTCTTTGTAGCTGAGCACTTACAAATACAGAGTGCCAAAACTGTGCCAGCTGCCACTTCAGACCACAGGCTTTTATAAATAATAGTAGGGAATCACCCAGAACAGCAAAGGGGCCCTGGGTTATGGAAATGCACCCTTAGCCTTTTGAATATTCCAATTATAGAACAATGCCTGAAATATGTACTTGAAGCCTAGAAATCTGTACATTTCCTACATGACAATAGCAATGATTAGTGAAAAGAAACCAAAAGAGAGATCAGTTCATATCTCAAGACAACGGGAAAACTTAATGGTAAATATAAAACTGACAGACAGAAACACCTTAGAGAGTGGCTGCAACACCTCTCCTCCTTACAACGGGGGGATTCTGTCTCTGTCCAGATTAAATTAATAAAAGATGAACTGACAACATTACAAGAGAAAATTAGAAGGTTAGAAAGACAACAACAATACAGTACTAAATGAAAGAAAAGTGATACAATGCCCTTAGATAATTGCAGAACTATAAAAGATAAAAAAATAATCTCATATTTGAAAACAGCAGGAGGGAAAGTCATCACAAAGAAAACAGAAATAATACAGGAAATATAAGCATATATCACATCTATGTACACTAGTAAAAATCTCTCCACACAAAATATGAGAAATTGGCTACAAAACTGTGGTTTACCAACACTTTCCCCAGACTTACACAGCATTTTAACTTCCCCATCGCACAAAAAGAACTCAGAGAAGTCATTTGGGCCCTAAATGCTGGAACCACTCCAAGGTCCAATGGCTTATTTCATGAATTATACAAATCATTTTTGAGACCCTTGGGGATGAATTAACTATAGTCTACAATGAGGCTTTAGAGACAGGCACACTTCCTAACAGCATGTATACCATGGTTTTATTATTACTGTATAAATCAGGTGAACAAGGAGACTTAAAAAATTGGAGACCCAGAACACTGTTAAACACTGATTGCAAAATAACTAATGAAAATCCTTTGCAATAGACTCTCTATTGTCTAGATGAAATAATACATCCCACACAGTTCAGTGGAGTTCCATCCAGAAAGATTCATGATGCCCTTATTTTACTAAGGGAAATATTAAACAAAGGGGAAAGTGAAGAATTAATGGGGTACCTAATCAGCCTGGATCAAACAAAAGCTTTTGACAGTTGAATATGAATATCTTTGGGCAGTACTAACAGCATATGGTTTTCCATCCAGATTTATTGCTTGGTTAAAAATATATAATGTATGAAGAGCCCTTATAATACATAGTGTGCTGCCTTTTTATTTTCTTGTATTCTCATTGTTCTGAGGTCAAAGCTGTAAACCTTGCTTGCCTATGTCAGATTGGTGAGATTACAAGATGGAACCAAGCTCACCCTACTACATTCCAACATTAGAATGTGGCATGTGAGCGTTTTAAACTGAGTCTGAAACGGCGGTCACAGAGCACGTAAAAAATCACCAGCTACAATGTCCTCACCTAGCGTGCAGCAAAGCAGGCTTGATTTTATAAATGAGCAGGCAGCCTCCGGAGATCGTGCATCCCATCTTGGACAACAACTTTTCCCCACAACCCCTCCAACGTAGTCAATGTGTCCTCTTCCTAAACAAGCACATGATCGTGGTTGGCCAACCGCATTGTACTTCAGGAGCTGCAACAATCAAAGGTGCATATTAAAAAAACTAGTCAAAACAGTCATTTTTTTTCCTCTGTGTGCTTTCTCTACTTGTTACCAACCGCATACACTATAAACAACAATGGCTGGGGTTCTTCAGTTAACCGCATTGAAATCCCCTCTCACGATTGCCATGCTGACAGTAAACCTCTCAAGCTGTGCTCTCAAGGTTTACAAGGACAGCATGGCAACCGCTTGAGGTGATTACAATGCTATTCACTGCAGAACTCCAGCCATTATCCTCTATGTTGTAGAGACACTTGCATACTGCCAAATATAAATGTGTGACTAGGTGAGGAAGTTTCCTACTGGGTCACATAAGCTAACCCATGACAGCACATGTAAAACAGCTGACACACCTCAGTGTATGACAGTTACAGTGCATGGAGCAGCTCATTGCATGCAGGAACAGCGTGGGGGGGAAGGCATAACAGTGTATACAAGAACAGCGTGGGGAGGGGATGCAGATGAGCACATGGCCATTACAGAGAATGACAAGAGGGAGCAGAGCTGAACAGCATATGGCCATTACAGTGATAGGCAAGACAGAGCAGAGTGAAACAGCGCCAACTGGAACAGCTCCCGTCCCCAGTATCTTCTTTCTGGGGGGGGATTCCCCCCTGCGCACATTGTGCATACGACGGACACTGCCAAAGTCTGGGTGAAAAGGAGGTGAGACACTGCCCAGCAGCACCCATAGTGTAGTGGGTCTGCACACACCAACACACACCAGCGCTCTCCGACAGCCAGGAGTTCAGGACACGCTCCCACCGCCACACAAACACATCACCACCAAACATGCCGCAGCACAGCATAGGATCATGTACACCCACAGAATGAATGCCCCAGTTCACCGCCGCCACTTCCTGCAGGCTCACAGATGCCCATCACTTGGTGAAGACAGTGCCACCACACCGCAGCCCCCAGCCCAAGGGAGGGCCTACCAGGTAAGCTCCATTTACTTTTTATCAGCATCCCCATGGAGACCAAAGAGTGTGGCCGGAGGGCAGCAGCACTGTACCAGGTGATGCGGAGACAGAGGGACTCACCAACATACGCAGGTGGAGGAGGGGGGGCCCCGTGCAACAGGGCCAGGAGCTGCAGAGCACCGGAGGAAGGGAAGGGACGGGGGGGATAGGCAACATGCAGGCCCAGGCACACCCCCCCTCCCCATGAATGGAGAAGGGTGACTCGAATGGATACAGGCACACACCAGGCCTGGACTGACACAGGGCACTGTGAGTCATGTAGCCAGAGCATAGGGATATACCATGTGTCCGTATGGCTGCCAGAACAGACATGGTGTGAGCCTCAGCAGGACGGGGCTGTGTATGCAACAGTGTGTGGGTCTGTAGGCGGTAGCTCCTAGCCACCCTGATGTGCATATGCACAGTCTCTGCGACTGCAAGACGAGAGGTTTGCCTCCAAGTGGCACGCGTTCCCTGGGCCACAGCTGGCTGCACACAGTGAGCCATGCATTCTGTAGTAGTGTTGCCACATGGGGTCTCAGGAGTCCTTGTCTGCCGAGCCCTGATGCCTGCCCAGAGTACACCCCCAGAGGCCTACACACATATGGTAGGAAGACAGACACACTGGGCTAGGGAACGTATCTGTGAAATACTATGTAGCTGGACTAGAGGACATCTGTGTACCTGTGTGGAGAGGGAGGAATGGGGCATCTGTGGCCCCTGAAGTAGTGCACTGCCACACCTGTTGCCTTGTTGTGCAGGCCCACCCACACAGTCAGCATGCAATGAGCAATGCCAAGTGTATGCAGCTGCCCCTCATTGTGGCCTGCCTGGCTGTTATAATGCCACAGTGCAGACAAATAACAGCAACACACATCCCAGTGGGGGGGGGGTTCAACCGGCCACAGGTGCAACCACTCTGCCCAAGCCCAGTCCCCATTTAAGGCAGGCCACACTATGGGGCAGGTATCCAGTATCTGTGAACCGCCTTGGCAGTGAACATGCCACTGGTATACATCTGATCACAGAAGGGTGCACTCTTGCTGCACCACGCCGGGTACCTCTACCGATGGGAGCGTGTGCACATTGACTGCACGTATTGGAAGTGCACTGACTATGACAGGGTGCGATGCCTGGCATGGGTGCATACACGGGGACAGCATGTGGTACATAACACCACCAACCACAACCATGTGCCTGACGTTGCTGCTACTGCAGCCCGAGGGTGGTAGTGCAGGTGAAGGACCATGCCAGACATACCAATGAAACATGCAGTGTACTGGTGGCAGCCTGCATGTCTGGCATGCCTGAATTAGTTACGGGGAGACTGTCCGCCATGCCCCTCATGAAGCGTGCCTGTGCCAGGGCCAGGGCTGTGGCTCACAGGCCGCCTGCACAACCTGCATCTCTGAAGGACCTCAGGATACCACTTGAATACACAATCTTGGAGTCAGGGGATACCTTCCTCCAGTACGACAGTGGCCCTGGGGAACACAGACTTCATGTATTCACCACACAGGCAATGCTTGCCCACCTTGCGGGCTGTACCACAATCCTGGCTGATGGGACATTCCGAGTTACACCACTGCTCTTCCATCAACTGTATACCGCCCATGGGCTGCTGGAGGGTACTATGTTCCCAGCCATGTACCTACTCATGAGCACCAGGACCACTGCTGCATACATGGCAGCATTCCAGAAGATGGTGTCACTGTGCCTGGGCCTTGCGCCTACAGTGGTCCTCACAGACTATGAGCATGCTGCCATAAGGGCCTTTGCCACGGTCTTTCCTGGGTGCCAGCTGCAGGGGTGCTTTTTCCACCTGGCTCAGGCAGTCTGGTGCCAGTGCCAGTGAATCAAGGGATTTGTGGCCCGCTACTCAGAGGATCCAGAGTTTGCCCTTCATGCAAGGATGTTGGCGGCACTTGCCTTCGTTCCACCAGCTGATGTGACCATTGCTTTTGATGCCCTATGTGATCTGGACTATGTAAAGGCCAATGGGGACATGTTTGCTGAGCTGATGGACTATTTTGAGGACACCTTGGTGGGGAGGCCTGTGGGCCGTACAGCACGATGGAGGCCTCTGTTTGCCATGGACACCTGGAATGTCTACCAGGCTGCACGGGACAGCACACCATGTACCACGAATGCCGTGGAGGTATGGCACAGAGGTTTTGGGGCATGGCTTGATGCTTCATGAGGGGCATGGCAGACAGTCTCCCCGTAACTGATGCAGGCGTGCCAGACGTGCAGGCTGCCACCAGTACACTGCATGTTTCATTGGTACGTCTGACACGGTTCTTCACCTGTGCTACCACCCCTCGGGCTGCAGTAGCAGCAACGTCAGGCACATGGTTGTGGTTGGTGGTGTCATGTACCACATGCTGTCCCCACCCCATCATCTAGTGCTTTATCAGGGTACTGGGGGCAGAGCAGCACCTCACAGATGTCAAGTTGGTACAGCTCACAGCAGGGAACACCATGCCGATGGCAAAGAGGAGTTACAAAGATGCTTGCAGGCATATTGTGGGCATTGTCACAGCCTATGCCAAGTGTACCATGGTGGGCTACCTGAGGGGCACTGCATTCAACTTGTCCCTACAGGTCTAATATGACTCATTGGGGTTGACCATCCAGCTGGTGGTTGCTTGGGGACTGGGGGCTGTTGGCAGGGGTTGGTGTGGGGTTGCTAGGGGACTGCTGTGGGGTTGCTAGGAGGGCTGTTGTGGGGTTGCTAGGGGCAGTTGTGGGGGTTACTGGGGTTCTGATGTGGGGTGCTCTGGGCTGATGTGGGGTTGCTAGGGGGTTGTTGTGGGGTTACTGGGGGCTGATGTGGGGTTGCTGGGGGGCTGTTGTGGGGTTGCTAGGGGCTGTTGTGGGGTTGCTAGGGATGATGTGGGGGTGCTAGGGGCTGATGTGGGGGTTGCTAGGGGTTGTTGTGGGGGTTGCTAGGGGGCTGCTGTGGGTTTGCTAGAGGGGCTGATGTTGGGGTTGTTAGGGGCTGTTGTGGGGGTTGCTAAGGGGCTGTTGTGGGGTTGCTAGGGGACTGTTGTGAGGGTTGCTAGAGGACTGCTGTGGGGGTTCCTAGGGGACTGATGTGGGGTTGCCAGGGGTTGTTGTGGGGGCTGCTGTGGGGGTTGCTGGGGGTTGTGGGGTGCTGTGGGGGTTGCCAGGGGTGTGCTGCAGGATGGGTGTTGTTGTGGGGAGGTTGCTGGGGGGTGGTTGTGTGTCACTGTCACCTTTGCACTATGTATTTGTGTGCTCTACACTAGTAAACACATTCTGCTCACATGTCTGTTGTCCAGCCTCTTTCATTGTGGTTCCACTGTTTGGGCCCACTTGCACTGTCCCTGTATACACTGTTCTATCTGTTAGCTGTTTTGGTATTAGCTGTTTTGCATTAGCTCTTTCTGTGTTAGCTGTTATGTAAGCAATAATACCTAACAGGGTGAGCGGTGTTGTGCTATACCGGGCCACCCAGGGGCGTAATGAGGTGGTGGAGGGCCTTATAGCCCTTGGAAGATCCGGTATAGCACAATACTGCCCACCTTGGAGGGTATTATTGCACTTAGAAAATGGGCTATCAGTAACAGTTATATAAAATATTAGAAAAATTAAAAATAAATAAATTATGAAGTAAAAATGAATAAAAAATGTCAGTGTAGACGTTAAATAGTTTCTTTATTAATGTCAGTAGAGGGCACTGCTGTTATTTAGGCTTGTTAGTTTTTTTCCCCAATTCCATTGTTTCTTAGATTGTTTATGTACCCCCCTCAAACAGTAGTAAATAAATGCAGTATTTTAGGGCTTTTGGTTTTTCCTACCACACTACCCTCTCCGGAGTAGCTACCTTGCAGTTTCAGCCATCATTTATTTTGCTGTATGCTGTAATCGCGATCGCAAAAGGAAACGGGAAATTAGAAAAATAGCTATCTGGACGGGCTATCTGATTGCTGTATTTTGCGTTCACGATCACAAAAGGAACTGGGAAATTAGAAGATAAGCTGATTGCTGACAGTTCTCTTTTACCTCCCTATCCAACCCGGAGTTGCAGTGAGTGTTTCCTTTGTTCTTTCTTTTTTTTTGATTAGCCATTGTAAGGTTTGTGAGCCCAATCCCTTTCCAAAATAGATCCTGAAGTTGGTAAAGGAGTTGTGCCTGCCGTCAAGTGCAGTCCGAGTGTTCAACGGCATGTGGTGTCACGATGTAGTGGGATTTTGTGAGCGGAGCATGCTTAAGTTATAAAAAAACAGTGGTTTCTACACTGTTACTCGGTGCAGTCTGGACCTTTAGTCATGGCGCTGTATTTCCCGCCCCCATCAGTTTATACTCGGTGCTGTCTGGAGTCACGGCGCTGCATTTCTGATGGTTTTTGTCAGCCAATGGCTTGAAGTGATTACGGATGGCAGCCAAAATATTTACTGAAGTACAGGAAGGGGGGAAAAACATTATAGACTGAGACTTCGGTTGTTGTAAGGGGAATGGCTTTCCGGGTTCATGGAAAATAAAATGGTGGCTTTTGCCAGCTGTCAAATTGCTGACATTCGAACAGCTGAGAGATCTCCGTGATGGCACAAAGGCTGGTACCTTTTATTGGCTGGGGTCTGTTGCCACATAGATTAGGGGTCTGCAGGACCTATCAGCCAATCAGGATGTCACATTCTTAATGCCCATTTTCTAATGCCGTCTACGTTATGACCCCATGCCAGAAAGTTTTAGTAAAACGAGGGGTTAGACAGGGCTGCCAACTCAGCCCCCTCCTACACATCCTTACTCTAGATCCCCTGTTACATAGGATAAACCAGAATGATTTGGTGCAAGGGTTATCTGTGGGTTATGATCACAATCCTATTTGTACAGTTGCATATGCAGATGATGTTGGTATAATAGCAGCAGATAAGACATCAGGTATTGTTGTCAAAGCAAATACAGATTCTGGACAGGTCTCAGGCTCAGAGATAAATATACAAATTATGCTTGTCTCCCAGTGTGACCTGGGGGGAAGGGATACAATAGGGATGAGACATTTTACATTCAGGTTACAAAGATCAACATAGCATACAATTAATTAAGACAGTTGTTATAAACAGCATTGCACGCATTGTAATTTGTGAGAACAATTAATAAGTGCAATGGTAATAAGTGAACAGTGCTATCATGAAATAAGGGGTGAAGGAGAGAGAGGATGAGATGACAGATAGTGCAGTCATGTCACAGAGAGATCCCTTCAGGATGTGGAGAACCCTGCAAGGGGACAGGGGACTGGAGTAGGGATTAGAGAGGGAGAGAGAGAGAGAGAGTAAGTGTGATTAACTCTTAGGAGGGGAAATAAGGCCTGTCCCAAAACAGAACCCTTCAGGATGTGATGAACCCTGCAAGGGGGCAGGGATGTTCAGGCAATTGTAAACCCTCCTGTGGTTAGGCGTTGTAACTGTAGAGGGATAGTGAGAGGAAGGGAATGAGAAATAACACCTGGGAGGGAATGAGGCCTTATCCAAGGAATCCACAAGGCTGCTGGGGACCCTGCAAGAGGACCTGGAAGGCCAATGATAGGTAGATGGGGGAAGAAAAGGTGGCAAGCCTGGGCACTATAGGACCCCTTCAGGATGCTGAGAACCCTGAAAGGGGAGTGTGAAGGCTAGGGGAAAAGAGGGAGACAGTAGGGGAAGGGAGAAAGGTATCAGAACTAGCACCTAGGAGGGGATAGGGTCAGTAGAGACAGTAGAGTTGATAGAGGCATTGGGTAAATTCTGAAGGGGGATGAACTGTAAGGATATAAGGAGCAAGATGAAGGAAATTAAGGAGGGTCATAACAGGAACAGTTAGGTGCAAGATAGTTGGAGAGGGAAGTGTTGATGGAATAAAGGGAGGAGGAGGAGTGTCAGATTTGAGGAGGTAGAGAGTTTCATATTTTAGAGAAATGGTGAGAGTACCAAGACTGGCCGTAGAAGGTGGAGCAGTGGGGACAGTTAGTGTGTGAGTGTTGGTAGATCTGAAGGAGTGGGAAGGATGAGGGGGTGTTATAAATGAAAGGGAGAGGTAGGAAAGGAGTTAACCCAGCCAGTGTTTAGCAGTGAATTTAGCACAATGTTAGAGGGGTCTATTTGTAAGGGAGGGGAAGAAAAGGGCTCAATAGAGGTCACAGTGGTTGGTGCAAGAGGAAGCATCAAGGGTAAAGCAGCAGAAGGAGTTGAAGACAGTGTCCAATCTGGTCAGGAAGGACCTAAGAGTGACACAATAGACTACATCGCAGTAGTCAAAAATGGGGAGGATCATCTTCTGAACAAACTCACGCCTAGCTGCAAGAGGGATGCAACTACGGCTCCTGAACAAGGCACCAAGTTTGGGGCACAATTTTTTTCTGGATGTGTCCAGAGAAGTTGAGGGGTTAGTCTAACCAAACTGCAAGATATCTGAAGGACCAGGTGTCCTCAAGTAAAGTCCCGTCGAGAGCGGAACATGGGCAGGGAGGGAAACCTAGAGACTCAGTGCCTTGTGCCAAAGGTCATGGAGACTGTCTTCTTGGAATTGAGGAATAATTGATGCTTTGCAAACCAGAGCTGGACCTTGTTGAAGTTGTGCTGCAAGCTGGATGTAGCCTCAGCTGGGCATGAGCCAGATGCATACAGGACAGTATCATCAGCGTACATGTGTGTGGTGGAGGAGGGAGAACAGACAGATGGCAGATCATTAAGAAAGATGGAGAATAGAAGGGGACCAAACACGGAGCCCTGAGGGAAGCCAGTGCAGATCAGGAGGGGTGTCGAGGTGGCATCTGCAATCTTAACTGACTGGGTTCTAACAGTAAGGTAGGCCTTAAACCAATTAGTGGCAGAAGGGGTTAGACAAGCAGATGAGAGGGAACCAAGGAGAAGGGAATGGAAAACAGTGTCAAAAGCCTTGGCAAAGTTGACAAACATGGCTGAGGTGATTTGCCTGTTGTCCATCCCAGAGAGGATGGATTCAATGAGCTGAAGTAGGGAGGTGGTAGTAGAGTTGTTTTTCCTGAAACCAGATTGGAATGGGATGAAGAAGGAGGTATCAAACAGAAAGGAGGTGAGTTGAGAGGATTAGATGTTCTTGTAGTTTGGCTAGGGTAGGGAGTTGTGAGATGGGGTGATAGTTGTCAGTGGATGAGGGGTCTCCAACTTTAGGTAGGGGGAGGACCACTGCATGATTCCATGTGGAAGGGACATTGGAGGTTGAGAAGTAGAGATTTAAGATTAAGGAGAGGGTGTAGGCAATGGCCGGGGCTGAGAGAGAGAGAGGAGTTTAGGGTCAAGGTCATCTGGGGAAGATCCTTTTCAGGGGTTGATGGTGAGGAAGGCATTTAGAGTATCTGTGGGTGAGATAGAAGATAATGAGAAGGAGTGGTGTGGGGAAATAGGAAGTGGATGATTTTTTTGAGGGGAAGGATAGAGGGGCAGCCATGACATTTGAGGGGGAAGGGGTAATTAAGGAGGGACTTCAGCAGTTCAGTTACACAGGAGGTATAATAAAAGTTAAATACCATAGCTATGGCATGGGAGTCAGCTACAAGACTGCCGTTTACCTTCAGCACTGCAGTAAGGGGTGGGACTGAGGGGTAAAGAGGGCATGAACCACCTTCCAGATCTTGGAAGAGAATTTATGTTAGTGAGGAAAGCATTTTTGAAGTAATCAGACTTGGCTTGCCTTGTTGCCCTGGTACAGGTGTTTCAGAGTTTACAGTAGTCTGTGAGGTCACTAGGAAGCTGGGTGGATTTGTGGCACTTCCAGGCACAATCTCTGGCCCTAAGACAGATTAAGAGTTCTGGAGTAATTCACAGTAGGTGGTTACCCCAACCCTGGTCCAACCCTGGTTTGTTTGAGAGGGGCTAAAGTGTCCCAATTTGCAAGGAATATTTCTTTGAAGTAGGCTAGAGCCTTATCAACTGAGAGGGAGGGAGGAGACTAAGGGGGATCAATCAGAGGTATTGTGCAGGAGAGGTTCGTGGTCTAGGGATTTGAAGGAGAGAAGTTGCAAGGTTTTATGTGGAGATTTTGGTCTGTAAATTTTCCTGATGATGAATATTGGGTTGTGGTCACTGAAAGCATCTGGGAGGATGCCAGAGCTAATTACTATGTGGGGGTGGGTGGTAAGAGCCCAGTCAATCAGGGAGTGATTTTGTGTCTTATGGTTAGTGCGGGTGGGTTCCAAGATCAATTGCGAGAGGTTCAGGGCTCCAAGATCATTACATATTTTGGATGTCTTGGGAGACAGCCAGTTTACATTAAGGTCACCTAGGATGTATAGTTCACCAGAGCGAGAAAGGGATGCCATGAAAGTTATGAGGTTGAGAGCAATAGAGGGCTGGACATTTGGGCAACAGTAAATACCAGCTATAAAGATGGGGTGGGTGAATGGCAGAATTAAATGAATAGCCAGTGTGTCATGGGATGCTGAGATAGTGGATGAATAAATAATAGAATATTGGAGGGAGGTAAGAACGTACATGGTAATACCATCACCTCTATCTGCTCGGTCTTGCCTCAGGAGGGAGGAGCCTGGGATGGAGACCGAGAGATCAAGGATCATACTCTTTAGCCAAGTTTCTGTGATGATCAGTATGTCAGGTTTTAGAGTGGCCACCATGATATGTAGAAGGTCAATTTTTCCAACAAACTACGTATATTTAGATGAAGAATCTTGAAATCCTTTGGGAGGACAGTGGGAGCAATAGAAGGGGCCATGCTAGATAATGGAGCATTCAGGATATGAGATGCAGATGGACCAGGGTTGGGGTGGATATCTCCACAGGAGAGCAAGAGTAGAGCTAAGATGAGGAAATGAAGCTTGGGGTATTTAGAGTTAGATGTCGAGGAACCAGTGAAACTGGCAGGGTAGGGCGCATGAGAGTAGGGGAGCAGGAGATGAAGAGCAGCAAAGAAGGGTGGGACAGTTAGTAATGAAGCATGTGGGATAGAGGAAGAATACAACCATAGTTCAAAGGGTGAGGAGGGAGTGATAGTGAGGATGTACTGTAAGTAGGGGATTGGAGACAGGAGTTTGTACAAGGTGAGTTATTTGGCATTTGCTAGTAGAGACCAATCAGAGGGGTTAGGGAAAGTACTAGGAGTAGAGACGGGGGGGGGGGAGAGGAGAGAAGGAGTTTCATGTTGCAGGGCATGATATGTATAACAACAAAAAAAAATGGGAAGAGCAAGGTGAGGGGTGCTAGGTCTAATTGTCTATTTAACAGATGCTTAACTAGAGCAAAGAAGAGGTATCTATATGAAAAACAGGAAGGGATTACTTTAGATAAAGATTGTGTCCCTCTAGTGGCAGTACAGTATAACTTGCTAATGGGAAAATGGACAAAAAAAATAAAGGCAGTAGTTACAGCTGAAAGCAGAGCTAGATAGAAGGAAAGAAGTCAGTCCAATCAGTCAGCAGAGACAAGGTTTTAGTGTCCAATGAAGGGCCATCATCTGCCAGAGCGCACCAATCAATTGTGCAGCTTAGGATCTGAGCAACCAGCTGAAGCAGTTACCTGGAAAGACTTTGGGGCAGGTGGGCAGAGATGATGACTGTGGCCAGTCAATAGGAATGCCAGGGACACAGTAGTAGCAGTGATGTCCACTCAGGGCAGTCCTGGAAAGACTTTGGGGCAGATGGGCAGAGATGGTTACTGTGGCCGGCTGGTAGGAATGCCAGGGCCACAGCCGTAGCAGTGATGCCCACTCAGGGCAGTCAACTGAAAGCAGAGCTAGATAGAAGGAGAGAAGTTAGTCCAATCAGTCAGCAGAGACAAGGTTTTAGTGTCCAATTGAGGGATGTCTTCTGCCAGAGTGCACCAGTCAGTTGTGCAGCATAGGATCTGAGCACCCAGCTGAAGCAGTTCCCTGGAAAGACTTTGGGGCAGGCAGGCAAAGATGTTGACTGTGGCCGGCTTGTTGGAACACAGGGGCTATATTCATAGTAGTGATGCCTGCTCAGGGCAGTCCTGGAAAGACTTAGTGGCAGGCGGGCAGAGATGGTGACTGTGGCCAGCTGGTAGAAATGCCGTGGCCACAGTCATAGCAGTGATGCCCATTCAGGGCTGTCCTGGAAAGATTTCAGTGCAGGCAGGCAGAGATGGTGACTGTGGCCAACTGGTAGGAATGCTGGGGCCATAGTCGTAGCAGTGATGCCCATTCAGGGTGGTCCAGGAAAGACTACTGGGCAGGTGGGCAGAGATGGTGACAGTGGCCAGCTGGTAGGAATGCCATGGCCACAGTTGTAGAAGTGATGTCCACTCAGGGCAGTCCTGGAAAGACTTCAGGGTAGGCAGGCAGAGATGGTGACTGTGGTCGGCTAGTAGAAATGCCGGGGCCACAGTCATAGCAGTGATGCCCACTCGGGGCAGTCCTGGAAAGACTTCAGGGCAGGTGGGCAGAGATGGTGACTGTGGCCGACTAGTAGGAATGCCGGGGCCACAGTCGTAGCAGTGATGCCCACTCAGGGCAGTCCTGGAAAGACTTTGGGGCAGGCAGGTAGAGATGATGACTGTGGCAGGCTGGTAGATAATTTGGCAATCCCACTACATGTTTTTGTTTTGGTATAGGTGACTAAAATTGTGGGCAATAACTAAACACCAACTTATCAACAACACTAGAAAAGTGTTGTATAATCAAATATTTGAAATCCATCATATTGAACTCCCATTGTACATTTATATATCATAATTTAATTCCCCATGTACAACAACAAAATAAAATATGGAAGTCATGGGTATGGGACAGCATAGTTAAATATATTAAATGATTGGGATAATACATCACTTATACCAAAACAAAAACATGTGGTGGGATTACCAGATCATCTTTCTGGAACAATTTGTAAACTAAAATTGTGGGCAATAACTAAAGACCAACTTAACAACACTAAAAAAGTGTTCTATAATCATATATTTGAAATCCATTATATTGAACTCCCATGGTACATTGAAAAACCACAGCATGATGTAAAGACTATATCAGAAAAATTAACGTGCCATAGAATACCAGTACATATGTGGGGGTTTTATGTGACTCTGTGTTCACCTCAAACTGGGGGTAAAGAACAACATGAAACACAAAGATAAATTATAAAGAGTGTGTCCCAGGGATGGGGCGTGCCTGAAAAACTGGAAATGATGGAGCATCTCTTCCTGAAATGTCCCTTTGTGACATCCTTTTGGCAGGCCTCTTAATAAATTATGGATTCTGGGACCTTTAAATAATATTACCCCAAATAAGCTCTTTTTAGACATATTTCCTGTTGGATGGAGAACATTTGAGAAAGGCACAATACAGATATTCTTCTTATGTTTCACATTTCAAATTTGGCATGAAAGATGTGCCCTTACTTCAAAGTCAAAGTCAAAGTTTATTAATACACACACAAACATATAAAAATGACATAATTTATAACATTCCATCAATTTTTAAAAAACACATAATCACATATCATACGAAGGGGAGAGAACAATTCAAATATTCACATAAAAGTGGAATATTGCACATTAGCTTAATCTTTCCACTTCTTAAATTTTAACCGCTACTAAAAATTTTGCCAGCCCAAACATCTCTTGTAGCTTATCAAGTTTTAACATTTTCAAATATATAACAACATTTGCCTGATGTTTTATTAAAAGAATAAAGTGGCACCACCCATCTACTCCTTTCTTCCTTCCAGTGAGCACGTAAAAAGACAGCATGTACCAATCACGGGTATACCCTAGAGTCATCTTTACAGTTGTGCACTTTTTTAATTTCCGCCCTTAAATCTTTACAATCTTTGTCAAACCATGGTTTGGTGGTACCAACATCTGTCGATGATTTAGGTCGCTTTTCTTTACACAGCTGTGATCCACAGTTATCCATAAATTTATCAAAAGCACCTAAAGCTATAAGGCCGCTAGTCCTATCTACTCCAGTTACTGTAGGCATCATCATCATGATAGAATTATTGCTTAATATCTTATCCACTGTTTATTTGGAATATTAATTCCATTTTATTTTTTTACCATACTTAACGCAAATTGTTTTGTTTGCTTCTTTCTCCCGTTTCATTTTTAACATTGTTTATACATGCAGATCTACAGTACTTTTACATTCCAGCGGAAAATGATCACTATCCCAGATTGTATGTATTCTGCAGTATTCTATATTAGGGTAATCCAAGGCATCTATTATACAATAGTCTAATACACTTCCCCCATTGACTGTTGGAAATGTTACTTCCACTGTCCAGTCACCTCTGATACAGCCATTTAGACATCTAAGGCCATTCTCACATAATAACTGCAGCAAAGACTTGCCATTAGCTGTCACAGTGTTATCCTTTGAATGTCTAATTGGTATATTAAGTGTATCATCAATTCCCCATTCATTTTTTTTCTCTTCAATTACATCACCTAAACAGGCATTAAAATCACCCACAATGAAAACAGTTATACCTGGATAGTGTGGTTTAACAGAATCCATATCAGCCCCAAACATCTTTAGTACATCCTTAAATTGTGAATTGGTATAGGAGCTATTTATCTGGTAGAACCCAAACAGTGAAATTTAACTCTGCAGTATCTGACAACACTGCAATCAATGGTGGAGTTCCCCAGGGATCTATTTTGGAACCACTTCTATTCTCCCTCTTTATCAACAATATTCCAGACGCCATCTCTTCTCTTCTCTTCTCTTCTCTTCTCTTCTCTTCTCTTCTCTTCTCTTCTCTCCTCTTCTCTACGCAGATGACCTTGTCATCTACACCAGCCCCACTAACATTGATTACCTCAACTCGTCTCTGTCCACTGATTTCAGGAGCATTCAAAACTGACTGTTAGACTGGTTCTAAATGCACACAAAATGAAAACCATGTTCCTGGGCTGTGCCCCTAAACTTAGAGCTTGTCCCTCACCCTTGATGGTCCATGACCTTGAGGAGAACAAACTAGAGTCTGTCACATCCTTCAGGTATCTTAGGGTTATACTTGACCAATCACTAGATCTAAGCCTCCACATTCAATCAAGTTACAAAACAGTGAATAGTAAACTGGGTGTTGCCTACAAAACTAGTTACATACTAACTGCTTCTGCTAAGCTGGTCATTGCCAGGGGGATCCTGCTCCCCACCCTGACTTACTGTGCTCCTATCCTTGCGGCTGCCCATAAATCATCGCTACTGAAATGGGACATCGTCTATAACAATATGTGTCGATATGCATCATTGTCCCCTCAGCTTAAACATCGATGTCGGCTTTAAAGTGACCTAGGATGGTTCTCCTCCTCTGCATCCAGACAATACTATCTTGGCTCTCTATCTGACTCCATAATCAGGCTGCAAACCCCGACCTCACTGGCAATGCTATTAAGTCCCATCACCTCCTACTGAGGACTGAGGCCAGTTGATAAATCACTTCTGAGGGTACCCAGGTGTTGCACCTCAAAAGGTACTGGGGCATTCGAATGTGCTGCCCCTCTGATGTGGAATGCTCTGCCCCTGGAATTAAGACAATCTGCATTCCACTATCACTTTAAAAGTGGGCTGCAATGTTACCTGTCTCTGGCGGAACATTGTACCTGTTTCAACCCTACCTGACCTGGCGGGTGGTCCGCCTGCCCCTCGTCATGACCACTGGATGATCTAAATCTCCTGCTTCTTGTAACCCCCCATCTCTTTCTCCTCTCCCCATTCCTCTCATCTCACACTACCCACGGCTTCAAGGGCATCTCCTACTATTCTCACACCCCCTAATCAACTCCCTTCTTTCACTTACATTATCTTTCAGCTACTGCCCGGCCCCAGTTTCTTCCTCAATTTAATTCGTAAGGTACTTCTCTAAGCAAACTTGTACCCTTTTGTGATGACACATGCACGAAGCACTTTTCTCATTGGAGCCTGATGTTTAGTTGACTGCATTATTCTACACGGTGTTTTATATGCCATAGTTACTGTCTACTTGTGATACTGTTGACTGTACTAGTGCCTGTTCCCTCTTGTCATGACTCATTCCATTATATGTTTAGTTGCCTGTATTATCATTACTATTGTTGCATGTAATACTGGCTCTTGTTTTGTTAGCCAATCTACTGTTATCTTTGTTTACATGGCTAAAAATATGCTATATTGTTTTATTGTCATGCACTTTACTGTTATCTTTGTCTACATGGCTAAATATAAGCTATACTGTATTGCTGTCATGCACTTCTGAAATGTTTTTCTGTATGTTTTGCCTTGTACTGTCCCGGGTCGTGCCTGAAAATAGTCATTTGTTGGCTAGTGCACTTATCCAGTAAACAAAAACTAAATAAAAATAAAATTATTTCTGGTTTAACTGAGGCAGGATATATGTGTTAAAGAGAGCCATCCATTTGCTATTAGCAACTAAAATTATGTACATAAAGAAGTCATTGTACAAACTTGATTCAATTTTGTTCAAACACATGGTAATATCAATAAAGATAGCCAATCCCCCTTTACATCTCTCAAATTTACTTTGCCTATATGCAGGGATACTCCATGCATTATAACCCTCTATTGAACAGTCTTCAAGCCTACCCATCCATATTTCTTGGAAAATTAGAATTGGAAATTTTAACAACAAGTCCAAGCACCCTTTATCTTCTATTTTTGATCTTAACCCTGCTACATTCCAGCTTAATAAGGATAGAAATGTATTCAGTCAGTTAGACTCATCCTAAAATAGTTATAGTACTATCCAAGGTGTCACTCAGTACCATTGAATTATCTACACTTGATAAAGTACAATTGTCAGAGGGAAAGTCAATGTCTAATACCTCACTAGTATTTATTCTGGTACTTAGCTTCTTTCTTCCTCTTATATACACCGAATCTGAATCCTCACCATCTATACTAATTTCTACCTCTGCTTGTTTCAAATAGGCAGTAATTCTAGTTTAACTGCAGTATCTTTCTTATCCCCCTTCTCTTCTTTCTTAGATACCTTCCCCAACTGTTTTACTTTTCCTTTCATTAATACTAGAGATATAGCTTGTTCTCTTATGGTAGAATCCAACATTGTTCCCATTTCTAGGAATTCATTCTTTTCTGCTATTAAATGTGATCTTTTGCAGAATGTTTTAACACAACACAAACCCATCCCTTTAAAGGGCTAGCCTTATACCTATATGCAGAGACAATGTCCTGCCATCCCATTTTATGGTCCATAATCCCCTTTAATAGGTTATATGGTTCCAGTTTCAGAATGTATGACTTTTCATTTCTCCTCTTAGGGATACCCTTTATATAGACTGTTGGGAGCATATCCCCTACCTCTATCGGGCACTGTTTCTTCTCTTCCTTAAGTTATTCCTTCTTTTCTATACTTTTTTCACCTTTTTTGTGTTTTTATTAAATGTTACCTTTTTACTAATAATCTTTCCCTCCTGACCTCCTCTCCTTTACTATCTTATCACTTTTCTTATCAGTTACCTTCACCATACTATTTTCATTCAAGATTTTGTTCTGAATTTTCTGAGTTTTGCTTTGTATGCTATCAGCTTTACTATCTTTCTTTATCTGATGATTCCTTTGATTTAATTCATTAATCAAAAGGTCTGTTTCCCTAAGTTCCTTACTGGCTACCTCTTCAGTTATAGTTTTTATTGATTTTATTCCTTTACAGGCATTAATAGGAGAAGCTTCATTGGTCTGATGGTGATTACTTACCTCCCCCTTTTGGATTGTCCCTTCCTTTTTTCTCTCATTTGTATGCAGTCTAAACTAACTCCTTCACCATTATTGATACAGTTGTTTCCACAATCTTCCACTTTCTTCATAAAAATATTCACAAATAACTGGAATAGACCAACTAGTTCCACAAGCTGTGAATTACCAAAGTTAATTTATTTTTTAAGCTCATTAAGCATATCGATAAGGCTATTATTTTTCTTTTGAGAATCTTGTTCTTCTTGATTAGTAATCTGGGTTACATTACCTGCACTCTGCTGGGAACTTTTATTACTAGACCATAAATGTGGTACTTTTCTCAAAGGGTTCGATGGTGGATCAATATTACCATTATTAATATAGGGGGTAAGAAAGTAATCAAAGTCTCTCAGATATGATCCATTTTTGCTTTCTTATTAACTTCTTGTGGAAGGTCTAATTTACAGCCTTGGCTATTATTCACAGCTTCTGTTGCTAATCCAGATATGGGTATTATACTTCCATGTTCAGTTACGTTTCCTTTATTCAATTCATTAGCAAGATTGGGCCCATTTCCATTAGAGCCACATTTCCCTTTCCCGACTCCCAATTTACTACAAGATTTTGCAATTATATCATTTTCAGTCACCTTTTTTACAACTTTTATACTCTGTTACATCCAAACTTGATACAGTATATGTAGTTCTTGACCAGGCAGCTCAATTGATTTGTCACCCTTTATATTATCTGGTATAAACTCACATTCTTCAGGGTTTCTAATTTCTTCCAATAATGGGTGAGGGGATAACTGATTACACATATTATGTTTTTTGTGAACTGGTGAGGAAGTTAAATTCAGATGAAAACCTCTAATAACTTTTTTTTTCCGCATAGGAACTGGGTTATTTTAGAAATGCCTTGCCGTGCAGCACTTCTCAAATCTGGTTGTATCAATTTATCTGCCTTGTCTAGCATTTTGCTATTTTTCTGACCATATGTTTTTACCTTTTTTTGCATTTTATTGGACATTATTGTGCCAATTATGCTATTTGTGCCACTTGTATTATTCATGTTATTTATTAGCCCAAATTATTCAAGTAGTCATTACTATTTATTTCACAAAACAAGTAGAAAGGAGTCAGTATAAAAGGACACAATTATGAACTCTTTTTAAAATAACAAAGAGTAAACTTGATACAAGCCTATTCAGGTTCTTAGCACCAGAAATATCACTAATAATGCTAATGGGCTCATTAATTATAACCAATATGTCCAATAGCAATAGGCTTATATACAGTAGGCCTGATTAAAGCCTGATTAAAGTCACCTTCTTGGTAAATATCACCCTGTAGTGCTCCAGAAGATAGGCTGAAAATGTATCCACCAAAAATTGTTCTTGAGTAGAAAGTTGCTTCCCAGAAGTTCCTGTTTCAGTGTTCAGTCTTAAGTAGACTATTCATCATAACTTATACCAATTATGTTCATTTGGATTGCAGAACCTGCAATCCTCTCTGTAGGATGAAACAACAGTATCAGCAGCAGCAGCAGTGGCAATACATGCAATATGTGCAGTAGGTGCAAAAGGAGCACTAGTGAATACAGGAAAAAAGAGTTTTAAAATAAAATACCAGACTAGCTATTAAATCTAACAAAGCATTAACCGTGCATTTGGCAGCTAAAAAGCATTTCAAACAATTTCTAACCAAACATCAACATCTATAGCCCTCAATTCTACTACACTTAGTTAAATCTTGAAAAAACTCTAGAATGGTCTTTATTATTGAAACTAATAAACAGTCAGATTATATAAATCTACAGTATATGAAAAAGCTGTCTGCAATATATCTATAAAATAAAAGCATAGGATAGCACAGAGTAGTAGTATACTATACTATTTACTTACTTTTGCCATGCTTTAGGGACAGCACATATCACTGCAGAAACATTGAAGCAATAGCAGAGCAAAAGCAAGAAGTGCCCTTACTTTAAGACAACAACATAAAACTGGTGAACAAGTTGTGTATACAATATTACAAGATATAGCTGGTATACAAGAAAAAGAAAAACATTGTTCTCTTGAATTGTATAAATTGTGGTGGAGAAATACATTTTGGCTAGACACTGGAGAAATAATCTTACTAGTTGTTTAAAGGCTCAGTGACTGTATGATACTCTTTAACAACAAAAATGAGGAAGGGTGTATGGGGGTAAAAGTAAAATATAGAATATGAACTGTTTAGTTTCATTTTTTTTCTTTTAGCTTTCTTTTCATAATTGAAAGTTAGAATTATTTATGCCAAGGGGAAGATCAAGGAACCAAGTTTATGATTTTACTTTTATAACTTTTCTAATTTTTTTGTATTTGGTTACATGACAACTATTTTTGTATTATGATTTGAATAAAATGAATGATTGCAATTCCTTTTTGATTTTTTGTTTCCATTATGAACATATATTATTTATAGTGTGCAAAAACACTGTTTGTTATTATTTGTTGTGCAGTCTAAATAAAAATGTCCCCTACTCTTTTTTTATTATGTAACATTCCAGAATTGTATGGGGGAGTGTCACATGTAGTAATCTATGCCCTGCAGCATTCTGCATCCTCATACTTACACATTAGCAAGAATACTGTATGTGGACTAGTAGGCAAAAAATGCTGGTCACTTCTACATGTGCATTACAGAACATTAGGCACAGGTACTTGGGGTAGTATTTGACTTGGGGTCAGGGAGCGTGTGCATTAAGCTGAACTACAGTGGTCAAAACACCTCTAGTATTCATCAGCATGCCAAGCAGGCAATGAAAAATCTTGTGGAAGCACACACTGCTCAGAAAATCTTGTCAGTACTCATCACAGAGATTAATGAGTAGCTCCGCCTTCATTCACTAAAGGCTTATTTTATTGTGAGCGATAATGGCTCAGATGTTGTGAAGTGCATCAGCGGTGGTGGGTTTTTCAGGGTGCCATACCTGGTACACTGCCTGAATCTTCTTGTGTGGGTGTTTCCTGACAAACTTGATGTTAATTAATTTATTTATTTTGACCCGGTAAGCCCACTGGGCCTGGAAGTCCCTTTTTCAGGGGCGACCGAGGGAAGGGGGGATACAGATGGTAAGCAACTGAAATTGAACCAGATTAAGCTGTTGGCAGTATTTTTTAGTGAATGGGAGAAATTTGGCCAGGACACTGGGGAAATTTCCTACTCTTTTTTGATAAGTGCTGTAGGACCTTTAGCATCCACCTGAGCTACCAGCAATCCAGGCAGATGGGATCTCAGTTTAATGTCTCGTCTGAAAGACGGCACCTCAGAAGTGCAGCACCCCCTCATGCTGCACTACAGTGTCAGTATTGGGATATTAACCCAAGTGCCAGATGTGGGAACTGAACCCACAGCTCTCTGATCTCCCGGCCTCAGAGGTGAGTGTGCTACCTACTGAGCCACTGACACTGGCAGTGTTAACTGTGGCTGGTCAAATCTGTGCCCACTTTGCAATATCTAGAAAAAGAGCTACAGTATGAGCAGATGTGGCAGCTACAGGTACAGAATGAACTGTCACAGCACCATGTGAAGCTGAAAGTTATTACATTATGCAACTCAACACTGTCCATAAATGACACTTTACAACAAAGTACTTGTACAAGAAGTATAAAGCTGTCTTGGAATACTTACATATAGTATCAGCACAAACCATGACATTGCTGGGAAATCCATGTCTCTGAAAACAGACCAGTGGTGACTAAAGGATGGCCTGATAATGATTCTTAGGCCATTTGACCATGCAATACAGGTAGTGAGTGTGGATGCTACCAGTATAAGTCACTCCATACCTCTTTTATGTGTATTGAGTCAGGCTGTTTTTGGTAACAGATGAGGCTGGTGTGCATGGTAAAGATTGCAGTCAGCTATTTCAAACTACAAAAACATTACATATGTTTTATAGTTTTAACCATCATTTTCAACATTGTCATTATTTTACCCCATCTGATGAACATGCCAGGTATGATTTTCAAATCCCTCTCCCAAACCTGTTTTTGCCATTGTCCCTGAAAATCACACTTTGGGGAGCATTTCACAGATTACACTTGTCATGTTCATATGCTGGGGTAATAAAAATATCATCTTAAAAATTTGGGGTCACAGTCTAAGAAAACGTTATGTGTGAACCTTTTCATTTCCCAATCATAGCAATTTCACTATTGTAACTCGTGTTATTAAAGTGTTAATTTTAACTTCTGTGCTAACTATGTCCAACAACTAGATAGCAAGAACAAGCAAACAAGCATGGCTGCCATTGGCCATTGGCCAGTGCATATTTTGTTAATGTAATTCTAAAATAGAAGGACAGAAAAAAAAATGACTCATTCTAATTTGTAATGTTGGCAGGAAGCTCATACTTAGCCTCAGGGGTTAAACAAGTCAGTTGATCTCTGACTGTATTGCCTACTGATGCGTGTGCTCAAGCCAAAGCAGGAGTTCTTTTTGGCAGCTGGGAGCAGAAGGTGACTACATCAGCAACGTGAAAACTTGAATCATACAGCTAGACATGCTAATATTTTCTAAACCAATCTTTGGTATGAATGATTAAGAATTCCAGGGGTAAATACGCTCAAATGGTGCATAGGCACTGTGACCAGAGGACTGGCTAATCCTCACTTAAATTACACATGTACCAAGTGATGGAAGCACTTGATGGAGAAAAACACAGACTAACTAATAATCTTCAAAAAATAAAGTTTACTTGCTTCTAAAATGGCTTGTGTCTCATTTTTATTTTTTTGTCAGGCTGCTTTAGCAATAGTTCATTTAGCCAGATATTGCATATAATACAACAGAATGACTTCAATTCCATAACATGGAACTGAAGAGATTCTGCTGTATTATGTTTCCATCAAGTGCAACTAACTCTTGGTATATATATGACTGACTGGGTCTCCCAAGGTCTCTGCCCCAACCATTGATATCTCCCTGTTCCTTCATTATTTAATTCTGTCAGGTCAAGCATGACCCCAATAGGAAATACATATTTAAATTCTCTCACCACCCCAGACTATCTTCCATCTCACTGACTTGTGCAAGACCCATGCCCAAGCCTGGGCCAGGTATAAATGAACCTGCTTCCTTTCAGACCTCCTCTCCTACAGGGGACTTTGTAACTCCTGCACAAAGGCTGTTCATATTGCAAAGTCCCTTTATTTCAAGCCTAACTTCTAGAATATTCTAAATTCCTTAGCCAAATTCTGGAAGGTGATACACTTATTTTTTGACCCCTCAGCCCAGTCCTCTCCCCTGGTCCTCATAGTTAATGGCACCCTCCATCTGTCACTGCTCACTTCAGTGAGTTTTTAACCACTTGCGCTGTCCCTTCCCCAGTACCTGGCTCCTTTCCTCTTCCCCTTTCTCCTCCCTCACCCTTACCTCACCCCCCAGGTTTGATTTTCCCATCACTCCTCAGGAGACCCTGCTCACCCTTTCCTCACTCAGCCCTTTCAAATCTAGCCAGGATGGCTTGGACCCAAAACTGCTCCATCTATCAGCTCCTGCTATCACCTCCCCACTTACTCATCCCCTAAATCTCTCCTACACCCTCTGCACTGTTCCTCAGTCATGGAAGATTGCAAAGGTTCACCTCCCCTCCACAAAGGGGGTGATCCCTCAACTCCTGGAAACTTACACCCTTTCTACCTTCTCTTGAAAAGCTGTAGCAATAACTAGTCTTCTCATGGCTTGCAGTCTTCCTTCACTCCTCCAACTTCCCTTCGCCCTTCCAGTCTAGCTTTAGGAGAGATCATTTTGCCATCTCCTCCCTACTTAGGGTCACTGACTCCATCCTCTCAGGGATGGATCAGGTATACATCAAAGCAGATATTTTCATCAAGCTGGCATTTGATTCAGTGTCCTATTCTTTCCTCCTGGATAAGCTAAGCTCTGTTGGCCTCCCAGTCCCTGCTGTTGACTGGTTCCATTCCTATGTCTCGGGTCATCAACAGTCGGTAAATGTAGGAGGTGTCCTCTACCCACCTTTCCCTATCCAGGCCAGACTTCCACAGGGTCCATTCTGGTTCCGATCCTCTTCTCCATATTCCTAAAGGACCTCCCCTCTGCCTGTGTCAATTTCCATAGTCACATGTATGCAAATTATGCACTTTTCTACACCCCATCTCCTCAACTGCATTTGTGGAAGTCTCACTTCAGTATGACTTTCACAGTGTTCTGCATTGGTTCTAGTCCAAACCAACTTTTGGTCAACACAAAAAAGTGTCTATGACCTTTGGTACTAGCTAGAAGCTGGCCTTGCTCACCCCCCCCCCCATCTTTTCCATGCTGGGTGGCACCATGCTTAACTTTCAAGTACCTTGGTGTGTGGTTAGATAGCAAACTTGGCTGCTCTGCCTCCATTAATGGCATATATGCCAAACTCCACCATAAACTCAGTGCCCTGTACCACAATAAGGACTGCCTTTCTTCTGAGGTGTGCCAGGAGCTGGTCACCAAAATGGTACTCACAGTCTCTGACTATGCGGATGTGGTTTATGGTACAGCCTCTTCACCTTCTTTACCAGACTGGACACCCTTTGCAATGCATTCTGCTACTTTCCTATCAACTCATCCTCTTGTATCCACCACTGCTCTCTTTGCTCCTGCTGTCTGTCCTTCCTCTCCCCTTTGTGGGTACAGTTACTATGAAGTGTGTAACACTTGACCATGGCTAGTAAATTATCACTAAATTCTAGAATTAAATTTTGCAGTAGCACATATCATGAGATCTTCCCAGGGCATTTTCCAAATTAAGAAATTTGTAACTTCAGTGAGTTCAGTGATCAAAACCTTATACCTTGTAAACACAGAAATTCAGTAATTCACCTCAGTGCCTTTAAACAAACACAGAAATTTATTGAAAGAAAAATCAATAGAAGTCATAGATAGAGAGATAATAAAATCAAGTAAATCTTATGCATAAATCAATCTATGAAATTTCAGACATGGCCAGTTGGAGCTCATACCTGTGTGATGAGTTGTCATCAGGTCTTTGTAGAAAGTCAGTTTCCCAGCACAGTTGTTTTTGGAGGACACTCAAATTCTTCCAGTTGCCAGTTGCTTAGTAACCTTGTTCCTGACCCTTTCCAATAATACAGATAATTTGGCTATGGATTTGCCTCACTGTCTGATAAAGTTATTCTTTTAACAATCTCACTTTTGTAGGTGTGGCTACCTGACAATCTCTGGATTAGCCTCCAAATGGCTTGTAGATTCCTTGATGCTCTTTCCGGGATGTACAGGCAGTTGGGTTGGAAAATGTTCAAAGACCATTCTCTCTTGTAAATGAAATAACGCCAAGGGGCAAAAATAAAAGGCAATTTGCTTTTTCTGCCTAGAAGTTTTAACTGCATAGAGCTAATTCCCCTTTTGATACCAGGAGCAAGCTGTATGTCTAAGGCTGCTAGTTCAGTACTCCAGAAACACTGTTTATTTCCCACTGTGTTCATTCTATATAGTTAGCAATTAGCTATCAATTATTCAGACCCTCAATGATTGGTCTGGTGCTTGTGCATCACCATATCTGGACATACACTTCAGCCTTCATCTTTTTTCTTAGAATTGATGGAAAAACTGCTTCTGCTTCTTCTTCTTGGTCATAAGACCCCCAAGCTATTAAAAAGTAAAATGCCTAGCTATCAAGCTAAGTTTACCCTAAATTTATCACAGCTTTATGGCCAAGTGGTAATACTTGTGTGCTGTAGCATTTACAGATCTCTGTTCATGACATAAGAAAAACATGGCTTTTCAATAGGCAGGCCTGTTTAGCTTCATTTGTGATATTGAGGGTCTAGGTCCCACACCCCATGTTACCAGTCTCACTGTACTTCCCTCATCTCTAAATACTGGTTTTGGTCCCTTACCTCATATCTATCCCATTTCCTGTGCCCCATCCCCTCCTACTCCCTGTGCTCAAGGGACCAGGGCACCTTCTTCCTCCCACATGTACGCTCCTCAACTGGGAAATCTACTTTCTCATACCACCTCCCCTCCTTCTGGAACCAGCTACTCTCCTCTCCTCTATCCATCTCTTCCCCTCTCTTCTTTTCTTTACATGTCATCTAAAACTCCTCACTCTTTACCACTACTCCTGACTACCCTCTTCCTGAAACCTTCTATTCCCTTCCCTGGCTGTTAAGCATCCCTTACCTCTCCACCCCACCTAAAATCATAGTTCTGGCAACTTTGTTGAAGTTTATAAAGCTGTCATGACTCCTGTTCTCAGCATTGGCTCAGCTTCCCTTCATACTGGTGCTATGCAGTTTTTGAGCTTGCCCAATTGCACAGATGATTTCTATGCTAATTTATTTGTTAGCCATATGCAATGTTTTGCCATTTTATCTGTACTGTACTGCACTCAACTTACTTACTTACTTACTTGCCAGCAGATACAGGCCACATGGTCTATCAAGTCTTCTTGAGTGTGCAGCTAGCACCCCACTTTGCAGCTGCCCCTCCCCCTTCACAATCCCACACAGATGAATGCCAAGTGAGATTGAAACAGATTAAGTTGTTTGTGGTATTTCCAGTGAATGGGGGAAATTTGGCCAGGACACTGGGAAATTCCCCTCCTCTCCAGTAGGGGGATACCTTGTCCGGTTCATGAATGGATTCTGTCAGTCAGTCAGTCAGAAGTCCTGCAAGTGGAAGGAGGTGTTTTGCCGGCCAAAACAGAAAATAATCTAATGGACTTCACAGAAACAGGGAACACCCAAGAAAAGATATGACCAGAGAAAGGGATGGAATTGAGAGATACAATGGATGGCACAAATGAGACAACACATTCAGAGCTCCAGGTAGTGGGAATCAACTCATTATTAGCAACTGACTCACACAATAATATGGAGATACTCACTGATGAGGAGAAAAAAATGGAAAAGAGTTGTGCAAAGCCCAACCACCCTTCTGATTAAAAAAGTTTTTTTCCCTGGCTCTGATACAGCTCCAGATAATAGTGCTACATGCTGCAAGTCAGGTTCACAAGATTCTATCCTGTCTTTTTTCATTGCTGAGGACTCAACCTGGAAACTTGAACAAGTCTTGAGGCAAGCAGGATGGATAAGTCATAACAACATCTGAATTCCAGAGCCTAATATTCCCATACCAGGGGCAATGAACAAGCACACCAAGACCTTATTTCCTGACCCGACTCAGCCACAGGCAATACAGGTCATGGAAGGCTTGTGTACAGATAGCAGCAATCTGACAGCCAGATCAAAGAGTGCGGCTTTGCCCTTTGTAGCGACTGCGTCAGACACTGATTCACCTATAGGTACAGAATGGTTAGAATTGTCAGGAGTTACACGACTCAGTGACTCACATATAAGGCCCAAAGTAATGATTGGGAAAGGATTGGGACCAGTCACTGAGCACACACCAGGTATGAATCAATCTTCTATACCTCTGACTGATACTAATGGAAGTGATTCAGAGCCAGGAAGCCCTCAAGCCCAAAGTCGGCCTAACTATGCTAATTTGTTTAAAAAACCAGAAGAGGCTGCCAGACGGTGCTTTGTTGTACATTTATATTATAATGGTGGACTTGAATTACCCCTGATAGAAATTACGTTGAGAGGAAATTAATTATAGAATCTCTACAGTTTTCTCCAGTGGAAGTTTACACATTTATTCACACTGCTGGGGCCCATTATTTCAATGTCAGCTTTAGATCTGCAGGTCTTTTGGACAGATTTTGGGCCACATATTATGAAGTTAAAAATACACAGTTGTGGAAACCTTTTGTGGCCATAGCAATCACTAGACCTACAGCCAAAAATATTACCATTTTGTTTAGAAACGATTGTGTGAATGTCCTTGACATCATTTATTGGCTTGAAAAATGGTGTACAGTAAAATGTTTACCTAATGCTATCATAGATGACAATGGACTCTGGACTGGGGGGTGGAAATTTTCAGTTCAGCTCAAATTAATTAAAGAGGATATTCAACATTTACCTAATTGTTTTTATATTGGAAGGGACAGAGGGATTTTGTTCTATCCTAGACAGCCCTGCTCATACTACCGATGTGGGTCCATGACGCATCTGAACTCAGACTGTGGCAAACTAAAATACACAGTCTGTGGGGCAATTGGCCATTCAGAAACATGTATAATTCCTCCTCATGCAGTCTTTGTGGTTCAGAAGACCACACCTTCACTACTTGTCCTTGGGCAGCTCACAATAATGCAGATTATGTGGAACATGATTTTTATGTTAATAAAGTGACTAGAGCTCATAATGTACCGCAACCTCCAACAGAACATACGGATGATCTCACTTGGTACCCTAAACTGCCTCAGAAAGCTCAGGACCAGGCCCCAAAAGGGCACACAGAGGCTCAGCCTTCCACCTCTCACATTCCTGAGGTGAACCTAATAATGCTTCCCCACTCCACCTCCAGATCCTGTTCCAACTGAAACTCCCTCAAAAGGATATTTGAGCTCACACACTGCACCTGACTTTCAAATGGTTCCAAAAAAAAGGATGTGTTTAAGAAACAACAAAAAAAATGCCCAAACTACTATGGTAGCAACGTCGAATTAGTATGAGCTATTGCAGAGCTGGGGAGATACCATGGATGGGGAAGACTTGGATGCTTCTCAGCAGTCTTCCCAGGGTGATCCTCCTGCTGAATGCATCCCAGAGAAAATACAGAATACAGAATCCACTGTGAAAAAAAGAAGCACCAGAGGAAGTAAAAAGAAATATCTATAAACTCATAACAAGGAAAACACTTTGTGGCATCTTTTACTTTACGGTTAGCCAGCCTAAATACCAACAGTATTAGGTCAGAATTTAAGAGGAAATCCACTTTATCTGTATTATTACAGCTGCCATATGATGTTTTTTTTTTATTTTACAGGACACCAGACTTTACTCAGACCAAGATCTACAAGTGGCATCTAAGGAGTGGTACAAAGGTTGCACATACTGGTCTTTAGGCCAAGAACTATGTTCAGGGCTAGGAATTTGCTTTTCAACCTCTGAGTATAAGGTCACTAAGTTTGTGGATATAGAGCCAGGCAGGGCTATGGTGCTTGATGTCCAGATGAATGGGGTACATTATAGATTTGTTAATATATATGCTCTGCAACAAAAAGCATCTTGGATAGCCTTATTTCATAAAATTAGACCATATTTATTCACTAATAAGTTAATCTGTTGGGGAGGTGATTTCAATACCCCTTTACAATCTAAAACATGTGCTAAAATATATACCGTACCACTAATGAACTAAAACAAATACTCCATCAGGCATCTTTAAAAGATGTGTTTTCTTCCCAGCCTACCCCCACCTTTCTTTCTTTTTTAGTTTATCTTTTTATTAATTTTAAGTATATAATGACATTCAGGCATAGGTAATGAAAGGGAAACCGCATATAGATTACAAAAAGGTATCACTTAACAAAACACATAGTTTAGGTTGACTATGATGAGAATGCCTTAAATATATATATATATATATATATATATATATATATATCATAAGAGTTTGTCTTATTTATATCATAGGTAATGAACAAAGAGTTACAGTTACTAAAGTATTATGAATTCAGAGAGATCAGTTAAGTGCGAGATGAGTACAAGAACAAGTTATAGCAGGCTTTCAAACCATTACATGAAGTGATACCTATAAGAATACAAACATTATACAGTAGAGGAGGAATATAAATAAAAGAGAGCTGTATGTTGATGATAGAAAATAGTGCAGGGTAGAAAAAAGAAGAAAGAAGTAGGGTGGGAAAGAAAAAGAGGGGAGATATCTGTACACAGAGTGTTAGAGAGACCCAGATCTAATCAACAGAGTAAAGATAAACAAAAAGGAAAGCTAAATAAATCTTGAGGATTAGGGTCTTAAGAACCAGCTGTTTTAATGAATTTAAAGTAATCCTGCCAGCACCAATCATGGTCATGAATAACATGGGATAGACAGTCTAGTGAGGTGTACTGAGAGAGGCTTTGAAGAACATTAAAAAGGGAAGGAACAAGGGTAGATTTTTATTTAATAAGAATCAGACATTTAACCAAAAGAAAAAGTATGTTTAGCCATCTAAAATGTGCACGTGTAAGGGAAAAGTTACTCAGAGTATAGAGGCCTAGGAGGAATAGTTTTGGATCGAAGGGAAACTTTTGCCCTATTACTTTGGAAGCAAATGAATGAATTTTACTTCAAAGCATATTAATGGGAGTGCAGGACCAAAGAATGTGAAGCAGATCACTGTTAGCTTGGTTGCAGTGCCAACAGTTATTGCTGTTTAACACACCCATTCAGTGAAGTGCCGAAGGAGTTCTGTACCAAAGATGCAAGATCTTGATCTATATTAGGAAGCTGCTGGTATCTTTAAATATATTGTATGTACCCCCACTTTTCTAAGAGGCAATTCACAAACCAGAATAGATTATTTGTTTGTTTCTGTCCAAACCCCTACTTCAGAACGAAAGGTAACACATATAGAGACTTCTGATCATGCCTTATTGGGTATCCACATTTCTCCTTACCCTGCTAGTTTGCCCGGAGGAGGTGTCTGAAGACTCAATGTCAGTTTGTTAGAAAACCCCGAATTTTTGCAATCTTTGAAAGAAATTATTAATGATAGGATATCGGTATTATTTCTTTATGAGGAATCACTCCATTTTGCACCAGCAGAAGTATATGCATTTATTCATGCATCAGGGGACCATAACTTCGACATCAGCTTTAGGTCTGTTACTCTATTGGACACATTTTGGTCAGCATATTACACAGTTAAAAACACCCCTTTATGGAAACCATTTGTGGCCATACCAATCACCTGGCCTACAGCCAAAGTGATCACAGTTTTATTCAGGAATGAGGGAGTTAATGTCCTGGATATAGTATACTGGCTGGAAAAAAGGTGTACAGTTAATGGCTTGCCTACAGCCATTATAAATGATAATGGCTTTTGGACTGGAAGGTGGAAATTCTCAGTACAGCTCAAATTAACTGAAGATGGTATTCAGCATTTACTGAACTGTTTCTATTTGGGACGTGACAGAGGCATCTTATTTTATCCAGGGCAAACCCACTCTTGTTGCAGGTGCAGGTCCACTTCCCCCTTAAACTCAGACTGTGATCAGTTAAAATGTTCAGTTTGTGGGGTTTTGGGGCACTCTGCTACAATGTGTGTAGTCCCCACATATGTAATCTATGTGGAGCAGAAGAACATGTGTTTTCATCTTGTCTATGGGTAGCCTATAATAATTCTGATTTTATGGAACATGATTTTTGTATAAATAAAGGAACCAAAGCTCACATATCCACTCAGCAATTTGCAGAAAATTCAGAGCAGCCCTCTAGGCCTACCAGATAGTAAGATGGCAAGTCTGACCGTAATATGAGTACTCATAAGCAAGGTCAGCAAGCAGCCAGAAAAGAGCCAGAACAGTCCACATTACCAATGCCCCCGGCATAGCTATGGAAACCACGACCTCTCAGAAAGACACATCTCAGAAGGATAACACAGAATTTCAGCAGGCACAAAGAAAGAAATCTGGGTTAAGGAAATCAGTTAAAGTACAGCCTGTACCAGAGTTTACTGTGGCAAATCAATATGAACCTTACAGAGTTGGGGAGACATAATGGAGGGGGAAGATTCTGACACCTCTTCACAATCAGTTCAAAGCAAGCCATTGGTGGAAAATATTCAACAACAGAAGAAATACATATAGTCCACAGTTAAAAAGAGAAGCACTAGGGCAGATAAAAAGAAGATTTCCTAAAACTAAACACCACCCAAGAAAGTGTCTGTACCAACATTGTCTATAGCAAGCCTGAATGTGAATAGCTTATGATCTGAATATAAACGAAAAGCTACTTATGCATTACTTCAAACACTGCCAAATGAGATTTTTTTCTTGCAGGATACTAGACTTTATTCTGATCAAGAGATACAGCAGGAATCTAAAGACTGGTTCAAAGGACAATCTTTATGGTCTCTGGGTCAGGATAGATGTTCTGGCCTAGGAGTCTGTTTTTCAATATCAGGATTTAGTGTCTGAAAACAAATAGATATCGAACCAGGACGGGCAATGTTGGTTGATATTTTATTACAGGGAATTAAGTACAGATTATTGAACATATATGCCCCATAGCAGAAAGCATTAAAGGGACACTGTCAACCTCCTTAGGTCTCAAAGTGTTCCTAGTTTAAAAAACATATTTTATGATTGCCAAAATTCTGTAAAGATAGTTGATATAGCTGGTAGTTTGATTCTGAGTCTTATTTTCTTTAAAAAAGTAAAAAACAGACTGCCCAACATACTGGTGTTATCACACTTGAACAGGTTTGTTTACATTCCTTGATCAACTCCAAATGCATCTTTCCTGGACTTGGGAACACCCACAAAACAGTCTAGCCCCTCATGATGCATTGGGAGATTAGGAAGCTACTGTCTTATGAGTGACTGCACTGTCTGTGTGTGTTTCTAGTGCTCAGGACATAAGCAGTAAGAACAGGACCATGACTGTAAACAGAAACAAGATTGTTTATAAATATACATTGCCAAGTATTTCAGTTCTACTAAGCAAGGCTACAGACTAAACAAACAGCAACATCAATTAATTTTAGAGAGGTTAAATAATCATAAAATGTGGGGTTTCAACTAGAAATAATATGATGAAAAACAGGTTGACAGTGTCCCTTTAAGAGTTGCTTTATTTCAAAAAACAAAACCCTTTCTTTTTACTAGCCACCAGGTACTTTGGGAAGGGGACTAAATTACAAGCATAGATAATAAAAAAAATTGCAAGACCTATTGTGACTCTAATGAACTCAAAGGAATAGTGAAACAAGCAAATTTAAAAGATGCATGTGCACCTCAGGTATATCCTATGTTTTACAAAGGAAACCTAAAAACAAGAATAGATTTTTGGTTTATTTCAGCACATTTACCAGTTTCATTTAGCTCCTCTCAGATTGTAGAGACTTCAGATCTTTGTTTATTGTCTATCCAGATTTGCCCATCCCTCTGAGTTACATGGTAATGGTATTTGGAGGTGTAATGTAAGTTTATTACAAAATTCTGAGGTTTCCCAGTTATTTTCAGAGGTGATGGCAGACAGGGAATCTGTATTTTTTTATACGATTCCCCAATAGACTGGTGGGAAGACACCAAGCAATGTGTGATAGATTTCTTAAAGTGTAAATATAGGCACTTAGCATCCTGCAAAAATCAGGAATATATATCTTTAAAAAATGAACTATATGCATTATTTTCTTTAGAACAAACTGGCCAAGGGGTCTATACAGAAGAAATTGCCAATATAAAGCAAACACTTATACAGTTACAATACAATAGACAAAAATCATTAGAAAAGGAACAGCAATTTGGAATGCAGGGTAGAAAAAAAAAAACGAATCCATATGAAGACTGTAAGCGCAGCATGCAAACAAAAAAAATATCAGACTACAGGATCTTTCTGGTACCAAAGTATTAGGATCCATAAATATATTAAAGATTTTGGAAACATTTATATTTCATAATTTTGGGTCCTCTTTTGAAAATAATGAAAGCATGTCACTGATTTTAGGGGCAGCTGATCTCCCTAAGGTATCACAAAACCAAAAAAGTGAATTGATTAAACGTTTTATGCTAGAAGAATTAGGGATAGTGATAAAGGGGTTAAAAGACAATACGACCCCAGGATCTGATGACCTTCCTGCAGAAGTATATATAAAACACTTTGGGAAAGACTCCCCTCACTTTTATTACACGTCTATAATGCTTTTATAATGGAAGACAGACTTACAGGGGCAATGTATGAAGGTCTTATGTTTTTTTTATTTAAAAAAAGGGTGATAGGACAGTACTAAAAAACTGGAGGCCCATAACATTGCTGAATACAGATTTTAAGATATTTACAAAATTACTTTGCAATAGGATATTAGGTGTCCTGGAGGATTTAATACATCCAGATCAATTTTGTTCTATTCCGGGCCGTTCTATACAAGATGCTTTTATTATAATCCGAGAATTGTTTGATCAACAAACCAGTTCTCCCCAAACAGGTTACCTTTTTAATTCTGATCAAGAAAAAGCCTTTGACAGTCTATCACAAAATGTTTTATGGCTCACTTTATCTGCTTATGATTTTCTGATAGAATTTATAAACTGGTTTACAGATCTGTTATGCTCTTGCTTATGTAAAACCATATGTAAATGGCTGGCTTAGTAAACCTTGTTACATTATAAGGGGTGTTAGACAGGGCTGCCCTCTAAGTCTGACTTTGTTTGTTATGGCAGTGGATCCTATCTTAAGAATCATAAATAGGTCACCCTTATTAAAAGGTATTCAATGTCCAGGACTAAGGGAATTAAAAACAATTGGTTATGCAGATGGTTTATGGATTACAGTTCCTAATGAGAACATGGGGAAATTAGTCCCTAAAGTTTTACAAGCTCCTCTACAGTGTATTGGTTGTAAAATTAACATGGGGAAAAGGCTCTGTTTAAACTTTACAGGCTTTTCAGAAAAAGACAATACCATAGAGGGAATAAGGGATTTGGATACTCCACAAAAAATTTTAGAGATTTATTTTGGAACAGAGAATATGGCTGAATATAATTGGGAGTTATACATAAACAGAGGAAAAGAAAGGGTCAGTACATGGGCAAAATGGAAAATGGGGAAAAGGAAAAGAATATTTTTAATCAAGAATTTTTTTGGTGCCCATTTTTCTCTTTATTAACCGTATTTTTCTCCTACCTAAGAATTTTGAAACGGCCTTGCAATCCTGTTTTTTCTTTAGCTTTTGGGGAAGTAGATTAAATCCAATTAAAAGGAATATTCTTTATTTAGACTACAAATATGGGGATGTTCAAATGATAAACCCAATAGTTTTCTTTTTTCAATTTTTTTGAATACAAATGTAAAACCTATTGCACAAAAGAGAGATGGTCCATGGAGAGAATGGGTAACTGAAAAAATAGACAAAATGTTGGTGGAGTGGCAGAAAGGTACCTTTCTTCATAAGAATAAAAGATGCTACAAATTATCAAAAGATTGGGGTATTGTTTTTGATTTAGTTCAGAAATGGAATGTAGCTTTCACAAGCTTTGTTAAACAATCAAGGAAGAAATTATACCAGGGAATATTATTGGAAAATTTATTTGAAGAGGCTTTTTCAGATTTTAATCAAGTAGAAAAAACACAACTAGGAGAGAAACTTATACATAAAAGAATCTACAAAGAAATGTGAGACATCATATGGCTAGGAGCACACAGTCGAATCAACACTAGAGGTAACCGCAAACATAAAACTGTAACAGAAAGATATTGCTTGTGACAGACCTGCATTATGGAATTGAAACACCAGGCCATTTATACTTTTAATTGTCCCTTTACTTTAATTGTCCTTTTATAAAGGAATTTTGGGAAATTTGGAAAACCAATTGGGGATCATACCCTTTACAAGTCTGGGATGATAGGAAATTGTACTATGGTCTTTATCCCAAAGAATGGTCGAAGTATAATTTTAACACTTTGAATATTATTTCAGCATGCATATTATGCTGGGTGTGGCAAGTCACAAGTCGTTATATTTTTCAGCAGCAGTATATAGCACCATTGCAACTGTATATTTCAATAGTCAATAATATTACCTATGTGAGAGATTCTGAATATAAAAAACTGAAAAGAGGCATCTGGGAAAGATATTGGAAATCCTTCAAAGTATAAATAGATTTTTGTTTTTTAAACTGAATATTGCTGACATTTACAGTATTGAACAGTACTTAGAGTTCTTATTTAGTTATTTCTTTGTATGGGTATAGAAAAAAGAGACATTTTTTTCATGAAAGATTTAAAGTGCAGTTTTATATTTTATAAATAGTACTTAAGGGGATTGAAGAAAATTAAAAAAAAGATACATTTCTGTTTGTTTTTGAATGCTTTAAAAAAGGGGAGATACCAGTAGGAAATTGATTTACTTTGGATGGAAATGTTACTTTATGTTGATTGTACAAACCAATCTATCAATTATTTTCTATATGATATACTGTATGTGAAATCACGCAGTTATGGATGTATTTTAATCCAGATTTTAAATGAAAATTCCCTTACTCTTTTCGGTGAGTGCCATGGGATCTTTAGCATCCACATGAACTACCTCCAATCCAGGCAGATGGGAGCTTGGTTTAATGTCTCATCCGAAAGATGACACCTCAGAAATGCAGCATCCCCCATGCTGCACTACAGTGTCAGTATTGAGATATTAACCCAAGTGCCAGATGTGGGAACTGAACTCACAGCCCTCTGATCTCCCAGCCTCAGAGATGAGTGTGCTACCTACTGAGCCACTGACACTGCTCAAAATGCACTTTATACACTTTGTGTTATCATCTTTGTAACTACATCACCTGACTGGCTGTATTTATTTGTAATTGTCTTCCCCATTCCCCTTTTCCCCCAAATTGCACCTGGAACCATGCTTTTGCTTAATGTGCATCCACCAGTTACCAATTTTTAAAAACAAATAAATGAATAACTAAAGTATGAATGATTAACCCTAACTAAATTCAGAGAACTTAATTGGGTCCTTAGAGGACCATCATTTGAAAAATACTGTCTTCTTGAGCTTCAGGCTACGGGAGAAGTTGGAAAAGTTACTAATTGAATCCTCACTTGAACTGGCAAAACTACTAATTGTGCCAGCCCATCAATGCAGTGGTAGAACTACCACTCGTGATGCCTGAGATCCAGGTTTGGGAAGGAACCCTGGTCATCCTGGGCTGGTTGGGGAGGAGGACCGAACATCCCAGAGAATGCTCTCACTCTTCTCCTTTGGGAAAGTGGTATTGCTGGTCTTGGTGCTTTACTGCCACCTGGGTGACCACAAGTGGTAGTGCACATGGAATGGCCTAGCAGTGGGAAAATGACATCTTATGGCATCATGCTGCACATGCTTGTAATGCCTCTGAGTCAGCGTTCCACATAACAGGTGAAAGGAAAAACTCTGGGCAGTACACCATGATGGACCCACCCCCCACAGGCCCCACACCAGTTGGGTGCTCTCTCAAGTGACACTGGACCCATTCCACTAGTCATTTTGAGGGGAATCGATGACCCTGGCCATGGGGATGGGCAAGCCATAGAGGAAAATGCCCAGGATTGCAAGTATGCTTGGGTGATGGAGGGCACAAACAGCAGCACTCAAACAGTATGAGTAAAAATGTACTCAATGTTGATGATTTAAAATGTCATCTGGCATGCTTATTAGACTGAGAAAGCCACAAACAAGAATACCCCAGCACCTTGTGTCTAAAGCACAATGCTCCATCGGGGGCCCCCTGACAAAATGTCATGCTTTAGATGCGACACATTGGGGTATTTGTGCATATGACTTTCTCAGTATAATAAATGCACCAGATGGCTTTTTAAATCATTAACGTTGAGTAGTTTTGACTTTTTTGCTGACACCATTTGAATGCTGCAGTTTGTTTCCTTTGTTCCAGTTTGGTTTAGTGAGCACCCTTTCTATTGTTGTGTGAATGCATGGTTATTTTGTGTCTTGAATGTATGGGTGCTGGAGCTGGGAGAGTCAAGCCATGGTCACAACCTGCACCAAAGATGAAACAACATTAACAAAAAAAAAAGAAAGAAAAAATACTAATGGAGGATGACCTTGCAATAAAACAAAAGTATACTACATATCTTGAGAAATCATTATCAATTCACAATATTGGTAGATTACTCACACAGAAGTAATGATGACCATAAAGTCTTTCAGACCTAACAGAGCCCCAGAATTGGACAGAATCCATGTGGAGTTTTATAAAATTAATCAAGAACAATGGTGTTTGGGTCTGGTGCACCTCTTCAATAATTATATCAAGGAAATATTTATTTTATATATTTGGAAAGGAAGTCAAATTATTCCAATTCTTAAAAAAGAAATACAAATTATCAAGAAGCCTATCTCTTAATTAGCTTGATAGACTGAGCTATGAAGATAGTTTCAAAAGTTACTCAGATATGATTAAAGAAATGGGTAGAATGAAACAAAATCATAAGTGAGTCTGAAGTTGGATTCAGAAAAAAACACCATTTAATACATGACCATTGTTTTACATTAACACACCTAATAGGAAAATAGGTAATGTTTACAAAACGTAAGCTCTAAGCTGTGGTGATTTGCATATGCAGCCCATGATGCATTGCATTGTGGGGGCATGTGTGATTTTATATAAGCTCTAAATGGCATATATTACTAAAAATTGTATTGTACTTTGATAGCATCTCATGGATAGTACTATAGGAGTTGCTAATAGAGTTAAAAACTGACTTACTCTAAGAAAACTTTTGTTACATACACATGGGTTCATGACACAAGTTTGGTACTCATTAGATGGCAGGGTGACTGAACCTTTTACTCTAAACAAAGGGGTGCCCCCTTGCACCTCTCTTGTTTAATCTCTTCATTAAAAACATTCTTCTGGAAATGGATTGCCCTTCATACAGTACAATTCACCAGTGATTATGGGCATCAATTGCCAAACCTAGACTATACATATTACCTTGTATTATTAGTAATATCTCTACTGGGTTGTAAAAGAAAATTAGCTAGATTAAGGGACTTATGTGAACAATTAGATGGAGGGATTTGAAGGTCCCACACACAAAGACCAAGGATGGTAAGCAAGCAATAATAGCCGACAGGGTGGGCGGTATTGAGCAATACCGGACCACCCAGGGGTGTAATGAGACCCAACGCCACAGGTGGAGGGCCTCATAGCCCCTGAAAGGTCCAGTACTGCCCATACCGCCCACTCTGGAGGGTATTATTATGCTTAGAAAATGTGCCACTGTATTTTATGTGTTTGAAAAATATATATTTTTCTATGTTTAAATGTTAAAACTCTTACTTTTTAAATTTTATTGAAACAAAATAGTTCCTCTGCCTTTATTTAAATGATGTGCTTTTTTTTTCTTTTAAAGCTAGGGAAGTTTGTGCTAATGAACCCTCCACAATTGTTAATTTTTGAGCTGGTCCCACCCCGGACACTCATAGGAGTTATTTTGAAATGGTCTATTATGACATTGTTCAGTGTAATTTGAATATCTGTTGTTTATCAGTATTATGCATATTTTTGCCTATGTATTTTAGTTACGAGTTTTCATGTGACTGCGAGGAACAGATACCGGACGTGGACTGAGAAGTAAAGAAACTAAGCCTGCAGCAGGAATATTTAAAACAACATGGTTTCTTTCTTTCCCTTTGTTTCTGAACCCTGCACTTCGCTGGTGGTGGGCAGGGCTGTTCCTTGTGTGTTGGGACTGTGGCAGTATTTCATCTTGCTCCGAGATCTTAACTTCCCCACAGCAGACTCGCTGGTGTTTCCATGTTGCTGTCAGTTTCCATTTGACAGCAGTGCATGGACTGACTTTTTTCAGCTCTAGCTGATGGGGGACATAACTAGAATACAGAACTAGGATCGGAGTGGACCGGGGACTGATTTACCTCTAAGCAGGATCGGGCATGATACTCAGAAGACCTGGATGCTCTCTCTGATGCCAAGAAAGCCCTAGGATGCGGTAAGGAATTCTGAGCATGATTGCCATTATAGACAGTGATTGGCTATTGAGTAGGTGTAGGATGTGGCAATGGACTTAAAAATGCCATCTAGACCTGTAATTTAAAATACAAAGCTTTTTCTACAGGGGCATACTAGTGTAGTTGAAAAGGACTGTTGGGGAACTGTCACTCTCCACGCTCGGCCCACATGTGAAGAGAAAGTAAACAAGAAAAAAACAGTTGTTTTCATTGCTTTATAAGTACAGTGCCATGAATCTCTTTATAATTGCAGGATGTTGTATGGTCTAAAGATTGTGTGTGGGGTGGGGTGAGGGGGCTCTCACTCACACTCTGTCTTGGTAACTCAATCAAAAACAAGCTTTTGTCAATGCCGAATGTTGCTTGCTTCTATGTGCTGTTTAGGTATTTGGAAGTCATTGGAGTGCAAATATTAAAAATTTAGCGACTCGACGTGCGATGAGAACTGCAAGCAACGACGCCAGAAACAGTCATTTTTAGGAATTTTTTCACCAAATTTTCAACATAGCCATTTTAAGACCTCTGCTCATGAACAGTGTCACTGTGATTTTGTTAATGTGTCCCATACATTGAGTTTGCACAACGACTGCGCCATTGTGCGCTACATGGGCAGAAACACATTTTGGGTGAGATGTGAAAAATGACAGCTGTACTACTCATAAGAAGGTGTGGTAAAATGGCAATGTTGAAAATCTGGAGTGAAAATATTGAAATTCAGAACTTATGAGCCTGTGTAGGAACTGCACAAAGCAGCTTGTAAAACAGTCATTTTTGAATTTTTGCACCAAATTTTCAACATGGGTTTTGGGACCCCTTCTCATGAATAACATCACTGTCATGGCAGTATTCGGGCGAAGGGTGATTTCACAGATCACTGCACGAAATCACCCTTGGCCGAATAACGCCATGACAGTGACATCATTCATGAGAAGGGGTCCAAAACCCATGTGAAAATGTGCAAAATTCCCAAAATGCCTGAGATATGCAACAAAGTTGAAACCCCCTATCTAGACTATTATACAGCTTACCGGCATTTCCTCAGTTCGCGGTCGGCTTTGAAGAGTGCAGAGGTGTTCCGCCCATCTAAGATCGTCGCGCCAGAGTCCGGAGGTAAGTATGGGGTGGGGGCGTGGGGAGGCTGGAGTGCGCAGTGGGTGGGTGCGGGTTGTGGGAGGGGTCGGGAGAGGCGCTCAGCGAGACCGTTTTCATTTTCAGGTTAAAAAAAAGGCGTCATGAGACCATTTGCCACACTGGGTGGGCTCCAGCGTGACAAGGACGTTGGGGCGTTCAGCCGGCGGGGATTGGGCATCCCTTGTCGGCCAAGGATTCATTGCCACGCTGGGGTGGGCTCCCAGCGTGGCACCTACAACTGGGGAGGCGCGCAGCTCAGCCGATGGGGATTGGGCACCCTGTCGGCTGCGGCGGTAGGTGCGAGGGCGCGCACCCTGCGTGTGGGGGGGGGCTACGCTTCAGTGGGCTTCTTATCTCTGCTCACTGAAGCGTAGCTCCCCCTTTCAACTGTATGCCACTGCATTTTGGAGCGTTCATAGACAGCTCCAAAATGCATTGGCTTACAGGGGCCCCGCCTGCCAGCTCACTGACTGAATTGGAGGAGGAGGTGACACACCTCCGAAATCTCCGATGATGGCACTATGTTTCTTGCACATGCGTGCAAGCAACATAAAAATGGTGGCAATTTGAAATTGTGTGTCCAGTGCTTCAGCCAATGATGAAGCAGGCTGGGCACAAGGATATTTGGCTGGGCATTAGGCACGTTTGGGCTGGGTCTTTTTATTTGGTGGGCATCTATTGAAAGTTAATGTACCCCTGTGGAATGGGTACCAGCCAATCAGATGCCTCCAAATAAAAAGCTCATTTTCTAAAAAGAGATTTGATTACATTACAGCTAACAAAAATGGAATTTGCTTCCCCTACTATACAAAATAAGCCAACATATCAAACTTTTAAGTCTGCTTTACTCGATTCTTACCTATTTAAGTGCATTTGGTATTAATGCAGTTTATATTATGTGTGTTTATATTTATACTCATTGTATATGGGTCTGTAATTATGTGCTAGCTTTGTTTTGTTTTTGTGTTTAATGCATCTTAACTTTGCAAACAGGATGGCCCTGAAAACAGGCCTTGCCTAGCGCCTCACCATGGTGAAAGATAAATAAATAAACAAACAATTAAAACTTATAATAAAAACCTAAAAAGTAAAGTAATGGTCTTTGGTGAATATAAAAAAAGTATAAGTGGAAATTGTATGACAAGCTATTAGACCAAGTTAAACAATATTCTTATCCGGGGCTCCTCTTTCTTGTAGATTGGCAAATGGGCAAAACATACCTTTGTGGTAAATATAAGAGCAACTAAAGTCAAACAAGGAATGTTACAGTTTAACAATAACTATGTTGGCTATTCCTTAGAGTCTGCTTTAATAGCTGGCAATTCTAAAATTAGACCTATAATCCTATATGCTTCTGAAATCTGTGGATATTAGTTACTGTTAAATTTGAAATAACAAAACAAAAACATTGTCTATTTATTATGTCACTTCTGAGATTATCCTTATGAACACCTGTTATCTTTTTAAAATCAAAATAAGGAAAGCCAAAAGTCAGTACACTAATAAAATCAGGAGCTCTGGATTAATGAATGTTGTTGAGAACAGGGAACCAAAATTAAATGACGCTTACAAGAAAAGTTGTTATACTGGTAACAGGAGTTTCAGTCAAAGTGCTTAGTCACTGTTCTGGAATAATAAAAACATGTGGGATTATACTACTTATGGAAATATTATGAGCAAGGCATTGGGAACAGTATGAAATATAATCAAATTATTAAGCAGTGAATATTAGATATAGGTATGCAGGAGGATACAACCTCAATTATTACCAAAATTTCCCCCAGTCTACTAAGCAAAAATAAGACATGACTGGATGTGGGTTAGGTTGAGACATCACCCATCCAGGAGCATAGTGAGGCTCAACAACACAGACAGAGGGCCTGGCAGATCTTAGAACAGTGGTTATGTACCCTAACACATACCCTGGAGTATCTTGCTGCAGTTATGGAACTGCTAAACTGAGATACATTCTAAATATCAAAAAAATGCCAACTTTTTAAATTAAAGACATGTATTTTCTTTTGATGAAACTAACCATTTAAAAGTAGTCCCTCCCCACCTGTCGGTCACCTGTCTTTCCACACATATAATAAATAGATTTTTTTTTTATAGAATCCTACAATTCAAAATCGTGCAGAATTGCTGTGGCAGAATGCTCACCCCTCACACAGAACTGGAGGCTTTATATGAAGCCAAAGTCTCAGTTCTATCTATGGTATGACAGCCTATGCAGCAGAGATTGCCCTAGCAATCTGGTAATGCAAGGGGGGAAATTTTCATGGTCACCAAAGAAACACCAGGAATTGAAACTGTGAATAGTACTTCATGTTTTAAACTTGCTTATGCGTGTAAGGAGAGCATCATGAAAGGAAAGAAAGTGTGTTTATTTATTTTTAATTTAAGGGAGTTTTACTTATTAGGGTCTTATTGAAAGATTTCAGTAAGTAAAGGTGGCAGCCATGTTTGTGATGACAATTGTGGATGATGAAGTGGTTCATGTATTGTGTATGTGATTTTTCTAAATCCCAAGTCTCACCATTACTTTTCCTTTATTTACTGGGCATTAGGCTGAAGTAAATGTATGGGTGCCAACCTTTCTCAGCCAATCCAAAGCTTGGATTTTCCCTAACCATTTTATGAACATGAATTACTACAAAAGTCTGAACCTTATTTATATTAACTCACCTGAAGGCAGTGTCAGATCCAGTGTTACCAAATATCCTGTGGCAGCAGGATCCTTCTTTCTGGTTCCACCATGTTACAGTGTTGGGGAACACAATGGCAGGTGGCACAGTGACAGCAGCAGCCTGACAGGTGGAACAGCGGTGTGAGGGAATGGCGGCCAACAGCAACAGTGACAGCCAGGAGGATGACAGCTAAAACCTCAAGGACCAAAGCAGACACCGACAAAAACTCACAGCCACCACTGAGCAGGAGCAGACCCGGACAGCACCTGAAGTGGGACAGAAAGAGCACCACGATGGCCCCCAGTGCTGACACAGCACACGCACACAGCAAGGGAGGACACGGAGGGTGGCATGGCAGTGGGCAGGTCATGTGGACACCATGCTGCACAGGGCACTGAACCAGGGGAAACTAGTGGACAGGCATACAGGCAGGTGGCCACATAATGACACTGCCCAGCACAGCAAGAGACAGCAGAGCCAGAGCACAGATGACATTGAGGCTGAACACGGGACATGCCAGTAACACCTGCTGCACACAGGAACAAGCAGTGCCCTGCCACCCACCCACCATGACCACAGACCTCCAGTGTGTACTCACCAATGCAGCAGAAATGTAGGATGCAGCTGACCTCCATCGACAATACACTGGGTGGGTGTGTGGGTTGGGGCGTGGGGTGATGGTGAAGCCAGGAATGCACTTGGCAGCCCCAGAGATGCAGTCCACACCAATGGACTGGGGACACAGCGACCAGCCATAGCACATTGTGTAGCCAGGGAATCACACAGAACAGGAACAAGACCACAGTGTACAGGAGCAAATGTGGCAGACACACAGCAGACCAACTGATAACACGGAACAACCAAAATCAGTCAGAGAGTGGCTGCGCGGCAATTCAATTCCAATGCCGCACAGACAGTGACTGCCACAAAGTGCCATGCAGTGCATTGAGTGGATGAGGGAAACAACAGGGCAATGCAGTGAATGGCAGACATGCACACAGGCACAGCCGGTGAAACCGGCCAGGTGCATGGGATTGGGGCTATAAAGGCTGGCCAGTGGGGCGGTGGCCATGGTAATGCACAATGCCTGTGGAATATGTCCTGAGTGCATGGGGGTTGCGGCATCTCATTGTAGGCAGCCACATCAATCAGAAGGAGCACAGCCACTGGGACATCACATGCTGGAAATGTGTCCAGTACCACAGCTCGCAGTGCCATTGAAGGGCAAAGACTGAGGGTGACAGTGAGCCCACATTGTCTGGGTGGCACAACCATGTCCCAGATGGGGCCGAGGTTGGGGTCTGTAAGGTGCATGCAGCTGTCAAACAGCGGGCACTGGAGACAAAAGAGACCACACAGCAGGTTATGGTCACATGTTGCACTGGTATGAGTGAAGCAGTTGGTGGCAGTCTTCCTCCGGTTGTGTACCTGAAGCGTATAATCCAGAAGGTATAGAAGAGCATCTGGCATGCACCCATCAAGCCGGCTACACTGTTGCACCTTATGATATCACCGAGTACATGAACACCCTGGCAGGGGAACTGTTCCTACTCCACAACACCATGGGGGGGGGTCCTCCAACAGGTTCATCATCTTCAGCACAGCACGGAACCTGGAGTACCTGTCCCAGTGCATGTTCTGGTTTGGGGATAGCACCTTTTAGACCTGTCCTCAGCTCTTCCAGCAATTGTACAGCATTCATGGGGTGGAGGTATCTGTGGTCCTCCCTGCCAACTTCATCCTGATGTCGCACTGGACAGTGGCAGCCTACATGGCCAAGTTCCATAAGGTTGCTGAGCTGTGTCCAGGTGCTGCACCCAACAGCATGCTCATACATTTTGAGCTAGATGCCCACAAGGCATTGTGTGCAGTGTATCCCAACCTGGAACTCAGGGGATGCTTTTTCCACCTGTGCCAGTCTCTGTGGCGCAACATTCAACAGCACCCAGGGGATGCTTTTTCTACCTGTGCCAGTCTCTGTGGTGCAACATTCAACAGCACCCAGACCTGGCACAGCAGTAAGTGGATAATGATGAGGTGGCCATGTATGTCTGGACGATCCCCGCCTTGGTAATTGCACCCCCCCAGGACATCTGTGATGTGTATGAGGAGATCCACGGCTGGGACTTATTTGTCTAGAATGAAGAGCTGCTGACACCATTCCTCAGTTACTTTAAAGATGCATGGCTGGGGCAGTCCAACTACAGTGGTGTCCATCGCCGGCCACTGTATCCACTGCAGCTTTGGAGCTGCTACATTGCCATGAAGGAGGGCTGGCTGAGAATGAACAACACCATAAAAAGGTGGCATTGGGCATTCCATTCATTGCTTGGTGCATCCCACACAACCATCTGGAGGTTCATTGATGTGCTGCGTGGTGAGCATTGGCTCACTGAGATCAAGCTGCAGCAGGTGGTCATGGGAAGGGAGGTGTCCACCCCATGTAGGTGTACAAGGACAGTGCATGATGCCTTCAGGACATTGTGGAGCAGTATGGTGTCCACTGTACCAGGGACTACCTTGTGGGGGATAGCCCGTAACATTAGGCTGCAGATGTAGTTCTGTGGTGTGGCAGGGCTGTGCCATGCTGTGTGCTGCCCTCACTTCCCACATTGCACAGTGTTGGGGTGGTGGGTCTGCATTGTACCTGACAGTGTTGACATTGTGGTGAATTGCCATTAAGTGTTTTTTGTGATGCAGCCATTGCTGGTGTCTGTACGCACTCCCTGTGGTCGGAGAGAGGTGTTGCTGCTCCATCCGTGTCCACCTGTAGGATGCTGCTTCTCTGCCAGTGGCCAGAAAGGGTGTTTCTCCAAGGTGTATGCTGCGGGGAGGGGGGGTTTACTCCACTGTCCATGGGTCTGGATGCTGGTTGCTCCATAGGCTGGGGGGGTTGACAGGGTCATGTGTGTGGGTGGGGGGTTCTGGACACTGTGCCTCTGCAAAAGTGCTGGTGCATGCTGCTCATTGTCTGTGGTCACCCAGCTGGCCCACCACTGTGTTCTTCTCACTGTGTCCCTGCGACAATGTGTGGCCTGCTGCCCCAGGCTATTGGCATGGTTACAGTCACTGTCTTTGCCGTCACCCTGGTTGGGTGGAACCTTCTGTCAAGGTTCTGATGCTGTTTCTGTGCTGATGCCTATGCTGCAGGTCCAGTGTTGGTACTCATCCCTGTTGGTCTGCCATCACTGTCGCTATCCAGTCAGTGACTGCAGGGATGTCACTCTCTTCTGTTCACTGTGCTGTAGTTGCTGTGAGAGTGGTATGCCCTTCTTTCACATTTAAATGGCATAGAACCAATCCAACATAACATAACATATTTCCAACATAACAAAAATTAACTTTGCTATGGCCCACTACCAAGCAATATCATATTCAGTACATGATAGCTACAGAGTTTTTCTGCCTGCTTGATAGCCCATCCTCCTTTAAATCTTTCCCCGCATTGCTGCAGGACTCTTTTTAAAATCCTGGATCTGCCACTGCCTAAAGACAGACATACTTACAGTATACAATCTTCAGGATAGAATTGTTTCCATCTACAATTCTGGAATTACATTATAATCTTGATCTTATAGCTAAAAAAACAATGAATTGTGACAGTGGATTACTACAACAAGAATATATAGTCCGTGTAATATTAATGTATTCATTGTACAACTATAAAATAAAGTATCTGTCACAGTACAAACATTTTCCATATTTATTCCAGGAAGATTGACTGGAGTTTCTATTGAATACACTGATGTAGAAATACAGAATGTGTTGATAAATACTGTATTTTAAAACATGTACAGAGATATGACACAAAAGACTAAAAAACAGAAAATAACCTGGAAGTGCTGAATTATCCTGAACCATCCAGTAGAGCAGATCATATTATATATTTCAATATTCATACTGTTGTATTAATGACCAGTAAAACAAAAACACTTTAAATATTTTAATTTCTCAAATATTTAATGTTTTAATGACTCATTCATTATATGATATCTGTCTTCTGAATGATGTATAAATAGTGCAGTACTAACTGCTTGTATAGGTGTAGTAATGCTAATAAGTTAGTCAACTATAAAATTAAACTGATCTGATCTTAAATTAAGGAAAATAATGTTCATTATTCAGAGGTGTCATAAGAAATAGATCTGGTTCAACAGGAATTGGAGGTTTTCAGTGATAATCCAGATTTAGAAGCACTAAATTAGGACCTAAAAGATAACAAAAAAGATTATTAGGAAAAATACATAATTCAAAGAAAGAAGAACACACTGTTGAGAGATGAGGGGACTGTATTTGTTTTGGTTAACATTGATGGACAGGATGGGCACACTTAGCCGAAGCTCATTTTCAGGTGCATGCCAAGAGCATAGGGAGTTTAAGTGACTTGCTCAGGGTCACAGATCATGCATGTGGAACATGTGGGATTCAAACCCAGGTGTGCTGGGTCTCCAGGTTCACAGGTCAGTGCTGTAACTTCTAGGTGTTATATTAAGCTGGGAGAAAAAAAGTAGATCTTTAAGCAGAAGAAGGAAGAAATAGAGATCAAGAACCAATGTCAGGAAAGAAAAATACAAGTGTCTGACCAAGGGAACACTCTACTGACTCATCAGTATTACCATGTGATACTAACAATCAGAAAACAGTGTCTGTGTTTGCTTTAGATCATGCTCAAATGGAAAGACAGCAAGGAAAAAGAAACAAAAAAAGTGGTAAAAACATCAACAACAGGAAGCACCAAATAGACTGAGCAGGAAACCAACCAAGCAAAGGCACAGGTGCTAAACCTTTTTGATCATAAACATACTACTGCCCGAATAAAGGTATTTTCTGAAGGGCTGAATTTCACCCCACACTGTTGGCTAACTATCTAATGCTCTGGTAAATATATTTAAATTGATCAGAAACATTAATCTATCAAATTTGCATGGTGATAAAAACAACAAACTATAGAGGACCTGAGAATAAATCAAAATGCTATTTGGTTGAGCGCTATGATGACTATGCTTCAATTTTAATCTCAGCTTTAAAAAACTCATGATGACATACAAACAAAACAGCTGTGGATGACTGCCTTACATGAAGAAGAAAATGAACAAAGTCATGCATCAATTACTGATATTAATATTTGTGATCATTTCTGTGACAAAACAGAACTCCCTCAGATAGCCGTGATGGTCAGTAATATACCATCATATTTTATAGGACTAGAATGCATAAATAAAGACCAACCCATTATTGCATGTGTTCAGGAATTTTTCAGATCTGGCAACAATGGAAGAGAACTTGACACAGCAACTCAAGTGCTCCTAAAAGAAATGGATCCAACACAGGTAATAAAGTACCATGAATATCGAAAAGCTAATTATGGATGATATCCAGTCTAATAAAAAAATCTGAAGAAATAGGTATATATAATTAGTGCTGACCATAAATATCAACTGGATTACTGTTTTGTTAAAAATGCATATCAACCTGATTTTGGGTTATTGTGCTCCAAAGGCAATAATAACCTGAAATCCAGTTGATATGACACTTCATAGTAACCCAAAATCCAGTTGATATGACATTCCCCAAATAAACTGTTGCATTCCATTGTTTCACAAAAAGTATTTCAACTACAGTATGTTTACTGTGTTTTATTCATGTACAGTTCGATTTCTTCAAAAATAAAACTGCACTCTAGCTGAAAAAAAGTATTTTTCTTTCAAGCTGCTAGAAATATAGTCTAAACCGCCACATCAGCAATTACAAAAAATAAAGGCTAGGTAAGTTTGATGTTATGGATTTTTTCACACACCCTTGGTGGGTGCTGATGACATAAACCTCTCGAGCTTTACTGTTGAGGTTTATGGGTCATCACACACCTTGGGTGTGTGAAAAAAATCCATAACACACATTTACCTATACATTATTCTCTATTTAAAACTCACTTTTATTTTGTCTTTCTATAATTAATCCTTCTATTCTTGGTTTCAGAAACTAGCAATGACATATTTGATTGAACTATTTACTTATTATAGCAACATTTGGGGACTACCATAACTGTCCCACCATTAAGAGAAAAGCACTTTAAGATCTTTAACAAAATGACAGATATTATAATAAAAGGCTTGGATAATGTGAACATTTTGTGGTGATGTCAAAGCAACTCCATGATGCCAAAATCAAAGTCAGTAATGAAAAGCTCAGTGCTATTAAAAAGAGAATAACTGATAGGTTAGTGTGAGTTACTGGGGAGTAATGCCATCGAGAGGTTCTGGACACATAGGAACCTCGAGAGCTAAGCTCAAGAGGTTCTAGTGTGTCCAGAACCTCGAGATGGTAGGACTCCCCAGTAACTCACACTAACTTATGTTATTTTTTTTAATATATGGATCCTATTTTGACCATTTTTAAATGGCAGTCAGCCACTGCAGTGAAGGACTCACTCAGTCCTGACCAACTACCGCATTGTCTTGCTTCTCCCCGCTCGTCCCTGAAACCCATAAGTTTAGTAGACAGTCCTACCTTTGTCTCGGTTTGGGGAAAGCTGCGTGAGGCACATATTTTAATGTTTCCTAGAATTGTGCCCTCAAAAATGTATCTGTGGAGCAAAGAAAACTCCTCGGCATATGACCAGTGGGTTTATCTCCATAAGCGACAGAGCGAGCTGTCATGTTTTTGAAGTTGAACTGCCCGCCCACTCTGGAAAAGCAGCCAATTGGAAGGCACACTTAGGGAAACGTAGGGGGCTAACTTGCAGTTGCGCTGTTGAGCTTTGATGATAATAGTATAGTTCAGGTACGGAACAATGGCATTACCATCTCTGAATGATACTATTATCAGTTGTAAAGTCTAGTATTATCGCTCTTGGAGCGATGGTATTACCGGAAAAAAAACACATGCTTTACTACCCTATTAAATGGCATATCCATATATTAAAACTGAATTATAACTCAGCATCATTTTTTAAAGTACAAAAGAAGAACCTCAGATACAGCTTTTTAGATACATCAGATCTCCCAAGCCTAGATACAGCTTTGCAGATACAACAGATTTCCCAAGCACTTTGCAGATACAACAGTTTCTCTAGTCAATTCAAACTTTTAAGGGTTAAAAACCCAGGTGTCTCAACTTTCTACATTTTACCAAAAATTCATAAATCACTGGATAATCCCACAGGACATCCTACTGCCTGTAGGATAGGCTCACTGACTGAGAATCTCTCAAGATTCACAGCTTACTTTCTAAAAGATTTAACATCTCATTTGCCAGCCTAACTGTAAGCTAGGACGTGCATCTTGAACAAAATGCAGGAGTTAATATGGAAAGAGGACTGTAAGTGGATTACCATTATTCTATCATCATTATATACTTACATAGATCATAATGGTGGGTTGAATGCAGTTAATCACTTTCTGGATACCCCAACATTTAATGAATCACTGTCATCTGACTTTCTCTTGGAAAGTTTAGATTTTATGTCACAATCATTTTCTGTCTGAGGTCCACCTTTACCACCAACTCAGTGGTACAGCATTGGGGGCTGCTGTTGCCCACACATATGCTAATTTATTTCTGGGTTAATGGGAACAGTAGTATATTGATGATATTAGCAAGAGAAAGATTAGTCTGATGCATCAGTTCATAGACAACATGTGCATGGCAGAGCACAGAGGATGAAGCAATGTTGTTTCTGGACTGACTAAATAGTAACAAGTTAAATGTAGCAGTTATTTATAAAAAAAAAGATTTAAAAAATCATTGACATTCTGGCCATAAACTCTAAAACTGAATCTAGTTATATTCTTACTGATCTTTACAGAAAACCTACATCCTCTGATACCTGTTTCATTCAGACAGTGCACACCCTCGCCTTTTTCTTAACATCATACCTAATTGGCAATTTATTCAAATTTGTCAATACTTTTCCTCAATATTGGACTTTGAAAAGCAGTCCAGCCTTCTTAAACAAAGATTTACAGAATGAAGATATTCGACTAATGTAATTTACAGAACATATGTAATAGCAAAAATCTTAACAATAACTACTACCCTCATATGAAAGACTCAGCAAACTAGAGTCTAGCAACCAGTGACATTTGTCACACAATATAGTCATATGACCAGCAAAGTTAAAATACGGTATAATTACTAGAGATGGGCTACCTATTGGGTAGCTGGATCATGTAGGTTGGGTATCGACGATTTTTTTGCCAGGTAGGGAAGTTCAGGTAATTTACTAATCTACCTGACATAACTGTGTACTTCATGGGTTGGGTAGTTTTGACATGGGTAACGGGTTGGGTAATGATAATTTTTTTTAAAACAGGAATTACAGGCAGCCTATGGGTTCCTGGTTCTCTTCTGAGGTTGGAAACAGATATGAAAGGGCCTACTGGGTCATAATGTCATACACTGAATAATGTACAACATTATAGCTAAACCAGAATGCGCTATGCGAGACAGCGAGTGGTGCAAATACTGCTGTACACGGTATTGCAGCCTCGCACTATCCCAGGCAGAGGATAAGACCTCTGCTGGGACAGGGTTCTGCCAAGCAGCTGCCGTGGTTCAATGGACTGAGCCATTGCAGCAAGGAACCCATGTGCTGCGTCTGGGACCAGATTTGATTCCCGGTCCCATAACATTTTTTTCTTTTTCGCACTTTAGGGTGATTTCACTGAACAACCCCCCCCCCCCGAGTTGAGAATCTTTATTGGGGGGAGTCAGAGGAATGTAATTGTATTGACAGCATGATTTTTGCATGCAGCATAATGTCGTTCGACATTATGACCCCGTGCCATGAAAGGGCAGCCTTTGGAGCCCCAACATCAGAAATCAGCATATGACACCGGGCTGACAATCTGATTGGTCAGTGCAGGTTTCTACGCTCCATGTCTGCTGTATGTGCACAGATAGCAGCAGAGTGTGGAGGCAGAGAGAGGAACTGGCATTTACTCTGCATGTTTTCACCTAAATCTCAGTGAAGCAAAAAGTTAACATGAAAAAAAGAAGTCCACAAAGTAACAAGGGTTTAGGGACTGAAGGGGGAATCTGAGGATCATCCAATGCAGTGCTTGGGAGAGAAGGAGAAAGGTGGGGGACAAAAGGCACTTGCTGGCAGCTGCTTCCTCTGCAGCATAGTGAAAGTCATTTAGGTTGTATTACACACTGTCTGTTAGGTGCCCTGAGACCTGTCTGTGACATAGCAACCCTGTGTTTCTCTGCAGTATAGTGTGTTTCTCTCTAGTGCCCCACCTCCTGGGTCTGTGTGGGTGGCTGTTTGTGTTTGTCTGTGTCTGTAGCTTAGTTTTTTGGGATTTACAAGATTTTCTGCTTGGAGTAACTACACTAGTCTTGCTCATTACATCTGTGAAGGTCTTCTGGACTGGATTTCTGCAAATCATCACCACCAGGTATTTGCATTTTCAGTTTAAAATCAACTTTTTGGAAGCTATTCCAAGCAAAGCAGAAGTCAAGCAACTAAGTCTGACAAATTCAGTGACTCTGGGTCCTGCTTGAATCCACATTTCTGTCTGACCTTCTCCTGAGGGATCTGTATGTGGGCTTTTAAACACCTCTTTAAATAACAAAAGGAAGCATAAGGACAAAAGGATTTCACATCCTGCTCTTGTACTTGAGTAATTGTGCCCCAGGCTATCAATGTAATGGGGCAGGGGAGTGCATGCCTGCAAACTCTTGCATAGCCAAAGCCTCTTGTCAAATCCTTTCCTAGCTGTGACCCTGGGTGACCTGTATCATGAATTGTACCTATAGCCCAGGACATCTAAAAATTGTATCTCTGAATATCTGCAGCCTTCTCTCCAAACTGCCACAATTTCAGGCCTGGGTGGCTCAGATTGATCCTAATGTCATCTCCCTAACAGAAACATGGCTATCACCAAAGATCCCAGACACAGCAATTGCCCTTCCTGGATATAACCTGTTCCGGCAGGACCGTACATCAAGGGGGGTTGTCTGGTTTACCTCAAGAGTGACATCAAAGGGCAAATACTACCAATTAGCTTCCATACCAAGTAACAGCACAGGTTCTAACACTAAAACTTAATATTGACTAACAAAACAAAGTGCTACTATTAACCACCGTATACCTGCCTCCTGGGACACTGCTCACTGGCTTCCCACAGCTCATAAGCCACCTCAAACAGAACAAACTAAACTGGGAACATATAATCCTAGGGGACTTCAACATTAATTGGCAAGCACAGGATGCAGTGACAGCTAGAGACCAAATAGCTGGACTGTACCTGACCCAACTGGTCACACAACCCACCAGAAAAAACTACCATACAGAAACCAGCACCCTCATCAAATGGTTACTCTCCTCCTGTCCTGAACATATCACAGAGGTAACAGTCCTACCTGACACCATCAGTGACCACTCCCCTGTACTACTTACCTGGACAAACAAGTTCACCAACAGTAAGCCTAAGACCACCAGGAACAGATCACTAAGGCCTGGTCAACTAGACTCCTTCAGGCACTACCTAAAAGGGATTAACTGGTCCCCATTGGATAGAGTCAGGGACGGAAGCCAAGCACTGGATTACTTCTGCAGTATTTTTACTAAAGTCTGTGACATCTTTGCTCCTTACAAAACAAAGAAAGCCAGAGGAATCCCCAACCCCTGGCTGTCCAGTCCTCTAATTGAATGCATGTGACTTAGAGATCACCTGTGGCATAGGGCCAAAGCCACTGGGAATCTAGCTGACTCCCAAGCGGTATAAGGCAGCTAGAAATACCTGCACAAAACTCATACATCTGGCAAAAGTAGCTTACTACAATGACCTCCTAGGAAAGACCTGGGGTAGAGGGAGGGAGTTCTGGGACTCTGTAAAATCTCTCATGGGGTAGAGCTTCAAGGGCCCCACCGGGACCTTATAGTTACCACCTCTGGTACATTGCAAGACCCAAAGGAAATCACTGATGCTTTTAATGTTGCATTCATGGACCTCAGCAATGTGTTGCCAGCTGAATACCTGAATCACACCCTTGCAGGCCAGCAGCACAACCTCAACACTCCATCACCACAGGATAATGTTATCCCACCATTCTACTTCAGGCAAATCTCCACAGGTGAGACCATCAAATATATCAAACTGGTCCTTGGTAAGACCAGGATGGGAAGTGACATGATCGATATGAAGATGGTAGCACTCACATTAAACGAACTTGTGGCACCACTCACCAAGGTATTCAATGCCTCTCTAAGATCTGGCATCTTCCCTGACAGGTGGAAAGAGGCTGTAGTCACACCTGTTTTTAAATCAGGAGACAGAGTTAATTTAGCAAACTTCTGGCCCATCTCGATTTTACCCCCCCCCCAAAGCACTTAAAGGGTGGTCTCAGAACAACTGAGTACCTAGAAAAGCATAGCCTTCTCTGCTTTCAACAACATGGATTCCGACAAAACCACTCCACTGTCACCACACTAGTAGAGTGCACCACTCAGCTTTATGGGGCCCTGGATAAAGGGATGGCGGTGGGGTCTATCTTCATAGACCTCACCAAGGCCTTTGACACAGTCAATCGCCAACTGCTACTGAAATGTCTCCTCTCTACAGGATTGTCAATGGAATCTGTGGCCTGGTTCCATAGTTACCTAACCCATAGATCTCAACGGGTCAGGATTGGCAATATGATCTCTGAGCCCAGGGAAGTGAACCTAGGGGTCCCGCAAGGTTCTAGCCTCGGTCCTCTCTTATTCAGCCTCTTCATAAATGACATGCCTTCTACCTGTCCTGCACACTCCGTACTCTATGCAGACGATGCTGTTATCTCCGTCCCAGGGATGGACCTGGGATCAATTAGCTCTGAACTTCAACACAATTTTCATGCATTGGAATCCTGGTTCACCTGAAATAAACAGCTACTCAACTACAAAAAGACAAAGAGTATGCTCTTCAGCACCCCACAGAGCAAGATTCGAGGGTCCTCACTGCATATACTTAGTAGCTAAGGAGAAGTACTAGACCAAGTCAATACATTCAAGGACTTAGGGATTCATCTTGATGACACCCTCACCTTCACTGCCCATGCTGAGCAACTGGTAAAGTCCACCAACAAGAAGCTTGGCATCCTGTACAGACACCGCACCTCAATGACATCGGCTGCCCTGAAACTTGTTACGTGCAGTTCAGTTCTCTCATCTGTGGGTTATGGTCTTGTCATATATGGGGCAGGCACAGACACAGCACTTAAAAGGGTCAAAACCATCTTCAACAAGGCTTGCCACCTGGTACTGGGAGTACACAAAATGACTCACTCTTGTGACCTATACAAGGAAACTGGCTGGCTCCCACTCCACCACAGACTCCAATACCAGGCCTGCCTCCTTGCGAAAAAGTCCCTGATGTGGTTCATGCTTATGGCTACTTCAGCCCTCTTTGAGCCTGAACAACCATCTAAATGCACAAGGAGTGCCTCCAGGACTGTTCTAACTGTTCCCTTCAAACGAACCACCCTTGGCCAAAGATCCTTCTCCTACTGTGGGCCTAAATGGTTCAATGATCTGCCTGCAGACCTTGCCAACTCCCCCAGACTTGGCTACTTTAAAAATGGGCTTCAGTCTCTTCTTGCCAGCAAATCTGACTGCCAGTGTTTCTGTTAACCCATGGCCTCTGACAGCGGTTCTCACACCCGTCAAATGCTACCCTCTCTCACTCCCACCCTCCTGTTCCACAACTGCCCACTTCCCCCTCCCACCTTCCACCACCTACTACCTCCCCTTGACAAAGCCTCACCTTGGCTGCTAAAACATGCATTGCTGCAGACTGGGAGCACCCCGTCTGAACTGTAACATGATTGTTAAGCACTTTACCACACTTAATTAGTGTTGCATCAATATGTTTCTCTGGAAGTGTGGTCCTGTTTCTCCTTACTTCATGTACCCTGCTTACTGTTGTAACTGCACACTAATACCTCTTGTTAGTTGATGTCTTTCTATTCTGCAATGTTTCATCACCTGTAAATGTCTTGTATTCCTTGTTGACTTGGAGCCTTTGTAAACGAGCCCCCGGCTCAAAGGTATTAATCCAAATTCGAAATAAATAAAAATAAAAAAAGTATAGTGAAAGTCACTTCTGCTGTATTATACTGTCTGTCAGGTGCCCCAAGCCTTGTCTGTGTGACATTAGCTACACTGTGTGTGTGTGTGTCTCTGCAGCACAGTGAAAGCCATTTAGCCTGTATTACTCACTTTCTGTTAGGTGTCGCGAGCCATGTCTGTGACATAGGTACTCTGTGTCTCTGTGCAGTATAGTTAAAGCCATTTAGGCTGTATTACACTGTCTGTTAGCCTTTTTTCTTGCCTGGGCCCTGTCTAAGCTACACTGTGTGTGACATCTCTCAGCAGCATAGTTAAAGCCATTTAGGCTGTATTACACTGTTAGGTGCCCCAAGCCCTGTCTGTGTGACATTAATAACACTGTGTGTGTGTGTGTGTGTGTGTGTGTGTGTGTGTCTCTGAAAGCATAGTGAAAGTAATTTGACCTGTATTACACACTCTCTTTTAGGTGCCCCAAACCCTGTCTGTGACATAGCTACTCTGTGTCTCCCTGCACTATAACAAAAGTTATTTAGGCTGTATTATACAGTCTGTTAGCCTGTTTAGGTGCCCTGAGCCCTGTCATAGCTACACTGTGTGTGTGACATCTCTCTGCAGCTTGGTGACAGTCATTTAGGCTGTATTACACTGTCTGTTAGGTGTCCCGAGCCCTGTTATAGCTACACTGTGTGTGACATCTCTCTGCAGTATAGCAAAAGCCATTTAGTCTGTATTACACTGTCTGTTAGGTGCCCCAAGCCCTGTCATGTATTACAGTCTGTGACATAGTCTGTTACACTGTCTGTTTTGCAACAGTTAGTGAAACAATATCCATTTATTTCACAGCAGTGTCTACTACATCTCATGTTTCCCAGTCTAAGTCTACTAAAAGGAAGCACGGTGTTGCTACATGTGCAACTGAAAATGATGTGGACAATATGGATCCTAGCACTAATGAAGAACATAGTGACAATAATAATAACAATAACATCACCAGGACTGGCACTAAATGTCCTCCTGAACCAAAAAAGCATGTTAGCAATGAAATGATAGAGTTTCGGAAAAGAATGACTGGAGTTACTCGTAGAGGTACTGAACGTTTTGCCTCATATGCCAGGATACTTCCAGCTGCTAAAGCAGCATGCAAGGACATGGAGGTGTCCTCAAATATAAGCTCAGTTGCTGAGGCAGCGAATGCTGATAAAGATGGTGGTGATAGTGGGGACTGGGAATGGGATAGCCCAGGCTACGTCCCACCTGATGATGGAAGCACTTCCAGTTCTTCTGAATTTTGTGGCAATAAGGTCTGTAGTTTTGATGAGGGGGTAGGAGACAATGCTGCTGTAAGACATGAGAGACAAGTGCAGAAAAAAAATCATATGCTAAACATAAGAATAAGAAGATGCACATGAATGAGAACATAGTGACAATAATTAACAGTACCCATAACCAAAACACAAAGGTCAATGTACTTTTAGTCAAATGGTCCCTTTTTACTGGAATCAATTGCCACACACATTTCCTCTTTTTGACACTATACCTTATCAAAAAGGCAGCAAAACAATCATTTTGGGATTCTAATGACACAGGGCCATAACTGTGCAAACACTAACAGTTCGGCAATACATGCCACAAGATCTATAGCACACGCCAAAACAAAGTCGGAAATAACCCTGACCACAACCCAAACAGTGCACCCCATTAGAAATAATGGGACATTCTCTTTTGTTGCAGGGTCTTTGCCCTCTGTGCCTCTAAATGTGGGGGACTTATCTCACACCCCCAGACATTTTATATCTAACTCTGGGGGACTTTGGGATGGGGAAAAGATGGGGGGCCTAAGTTAAAAAAAAAAACCACCACATATAGTAGGAACACCAAGAGACCTGGGGGGAACCAAACCCCACAGTCCTATGTCTTCAGTCCCGCCATGTGCTGGTGCCTTAGCCACTCCACCATGGGAGTGGCTCGACCAGGCACCCCAGCACACAGAAACTTGATCCCTTCTTGATTGTAACATACAGCGACAAGGGTAGTGGTAGTTCCCTATTGCTGTTATACCCCTGTCACTTTAAATACAGACGCACTCTACACCACGTGGTTATTGCAGCATGGTGTTTGTTTTGCTGTTTTGAACTGGTACAGATTCTAACTTAACACAGAAAAAATGCTATTGTTGTTATTCATATGATTGACTATTTGGTTTTCCTTTGTATTTATGATTGCATTTATTATGTAACTGTAACCTTTTTGTCCAATTGTTTGTATATTGTACATAAAGGGTCACTATTTTAAATGAGCCTTGCTCAATGGTTACAATTTTAATAAAATTTAATGAAATGAAAGTATCCATGTAGAACTCAGAGACTTTTTAGATTTTAAATATTTTCTGATTAATTGAGTATTATGCAATAATATTGTACAGCTGAGGATATATATATAGACATAACCATACAGCATGCTCTTTGTGAGTCATAGCATGAACACATTAAGCAAATAATTTGTTTTTTTATTTTCTATATTTAGTCCCATGTGATTTTATCTGTTTATAAGGTATACTTGATAATTCTGAATAGAGATTTAAATCAACTTTTGTATTACATACTTTCACAGCGAATAACTGATAACCATTTCTATCACTTGTAGTTGCTCATAGACATCAAAGCACCCTCAATTGGAAATGGGTCTAAAAACACAGATAAAAAGCCTTAATAAACAGCCATAAGGAATTGTCCTGAGAGTCTATTTCCAGATTCATGAAATGAAGAAATGAGATGGAAGAAAAAAATTAGTCTTTAGGTGCACAGACCTGCTACATTTTACAAACTAGGGAATTTAATGTATGGACACTATAATGGGACGGGGTGTGACATGAGACTATTCATACTTGCTGTATATCCTTCTTTAACTATGTAGCTAGTTATTATAAATATTTACAGTATAGTTATGAGAGTTAAGAAAGACCCAGCACTTTAGCCTTAATAAATACCACAAGCTCAAAAGTAGTTGAAGAAAGCAATTTATTGAATTTGCCTGTCCATAGCTCAGCAAAAACTACAGGTGCAACAGTGGTCACTAGGGGCCCAATGTTTTGCACCTGAACCTCCTGGTGCTTTGTCAAGGTACTTATCTTGATATTTTCTCTGACTGGTAGCCATGTGCTTAGTCACAGGGTTCTGAGATAGTAATACCTGTATGTTAAATCTGCCTCTATGTGAAAGGACATACTGAAACTGATATACTTTAAGTGTGTCCTTGCTTGTTGAATTGTCTTAACATTTTTTGGAGTGCTGTGCCTTGGATTTGTAACTGTGTCAGATACAATGACTTAAAGACCTGCTGACACCTTAAAAAAACTTTGAAAAACATAATAATTAGGTACAATTCAGCTTCCATTCCATATATAGTTTCTAAAGATTCCTCCTCCCCAGTATTTATTACTAAGAACAATTGCAAGAATATATTGGACCAGATTTTCAAAGGCCTTAGAATGACTCAAGGTGGTTGCGTCGAACAAGTCTGAAGAAACAGGCACCTTGCGCCAAGGGTAGCACCCCAAGTGATTTTAACAGGCAGCCTGCATCAATCAGCAGGCTGCTTGCAGCAAAGGGTGCTAGCACCAGCCTTGAGCCACAAACGTGGCTGCGGCATGGCACTAGGGGGCTTGTGGCAGACCCTGACCACCACAGCCCCGAAGTCCCGGATTTCAAAGCCCTCCCCAGGAAAAAAGTGATAAGTACCATTAGACCAGTGAAGGGCTGGTCTAACAGTACTTAGACAACTCCTGGGAGGGTCATCCAGTATGTGGCACTGTGTGGCCTGCCACGATCCACCCCAAATGATGCTCCCTGGTGATCTACTGGCCCCCTTCCCTGCCCTTCATACCCTGACACTGTCCTATGTAAGCATCCTGGTGGTCTAGTGGCCCCCCAACCCATCACCCCAGTAAGTAGTGCCCACCACCACCTCCCCCATCTAAACCCCAGATTTGGTGACTGGCACATCCCTCTTCGCACCACCACAGCCGACTGCTGAATGAATTGTAAAAGTGCATACTGTAAGTATGAGCTTTGACAGTTCATTCGGCGGCTGGCCGTGGTGGTGTGAGGAGGATTGTGCCAGTCACTGGAGTGGGTTATGGAATGGGGGAGGGAGCGGGATGGTGGGCACTACCTGCCAGATGGGGGGCCCTCTAGATCACCAGGGTCCTGGTTTGCTTGGATGTGAGGGTACTGGGAGCACAGTAGTGTGAAGAGATGCTCTTGCCTGTACTGTGCCCCTGTCTGTGGGTGCAGCTGACACCCTGCAGCTGTTACGGCATTCCTGGTGGTTGCACCATCTGTTTGGTGCACTGCCACTGTTGCCTCAAGCTGTGGGACTTAGGTGCCCAGAACCTGTTGAATGGAAAATTGGGCACAGGGTCCCGGATGCACCGGCACTCTATGCAAGCTGCCATTGTCACAGCTTGCATCGAAGGTTTTAAAATCCGGACCATTATCTTTATACCTCAGGGTTCATCTGCCTCTATAGCTGACTCCCTACTTCAAGTCCTAATCCTCTGTTGTGATATCACAGTATGTTGCCATGGGGAGTACTTTGTGATGTCACAAACCAGTATTTTATTATTATTTTTTTTATACTCTATTTCTTCCCCGCCCGGGTCCCAGGTCAGCAACCATCCAACCACCCATCCAGCCCATACCCTGACATCAGGCTACAACCCCTCTTCCCCCATGGCTTACCCCCTCCGTGGTGGGGCAGCGAGGAGCCCCCAAGCTCTACTCACATCTACCAGGATCCAGTTCAGGGAGCGCCATTCAGGGTCGGGGTCTGTGGTGGGTGGCTGCCTCATCTTACCAACTGGGACCATTTTCTTGTTTTCCTCCCTCAACAGTGGGGCATGCAATGACATCAGTGGAGGGAGTGTGCACGTGTCCACATGCGTTCCTCTTGGCACCTGCCCCACTCAGTTTCTTTCTTGCAGCATCGGTGATCTTTCCCCCAGCTGCCGCCCGGGGTCAGAAGCACACCGACCACCAAGATCCCCTGTCCCCGAAGAGGGAGAGCAGTCCCTCAGACGCTTGATCCCTCTCCATTCCTGCTGACCCCTGGTGGCCCTTGCTAGTTCCCGAACATGGGTTGCCAGCGTAGTGTGAGGTAAGGCGACCAGTGCCTCAGCCCTCAGCACCACCAGGCCGGCTACAAGCAGTGCATTATGACCTCAGGTGGGGAGAAAGCAACAGGAATAGATGAACTCTTCTGGAGCAATGATCCTGTTTTCATGCAGATTACCTCAGTAATAAATAACAGGGAGGTAGAATACAAAATGAATGTGTCATAGAAGCTGGACTGTGTCGAAATATTATATTTTGGTAAAGTTCTCCTGAAGGCGTCAGCTGCTCTTCAAGTATGTACTGTATATAATTACATATAAATGCACAATACTTTAAAGAGCTGATATCTGTTGCCCTACAGTGGCCTAAATGACTGTTTTATCTGCTCTTGTGCATTATTTGCTACTTTGCACTTTAATGCTTATGAGCACATAAGGGATTTGAGGCTTGGGTATAATTAAAGTGTAAAAGGAGCACTTAGAGGCAGCAACAGTGCCCACAGTTGTAGCATTAGGACTATATGAAACATTTGGGATGGTGTTCTCCCATTCATTCCAGTTTCTGTTTTCTGAGTGTAGTGGTATATAAATTAAAAACATTTTCTAGCTCTTAATAAATCTGTTGTATTGAGTTTTGTGGTGCCTACTGTTTCCTCTGGTATGCTTAGTGACATAATCACCAGAAATGCAGTAATTTTCAGTCTTGTGAATGCAGGCTCTTTTCTCTGTTTTAAGGGTAAGAAAAATGAATTACCATGCATTCCTGTGGTAAGTCCCCTCAATCACACATCAACATTTTTTCACATGGACAGCAAAATGGTACTCTTGAAGATGGTGAGTGGAGCTAGTGAGATGGAGGGGGCACTGAATACACTACAGGATGTATAGTTCATAACAAATGGAATGCACTATCTTTTACAAATAACATTGTACTAATAACTACACCACTTGTACTTAGATTTGCGGTTTTGTAATGAGTAAGGCATGGCAAGGTTTGCATTAAGCTGTATCACTGCACACCACAGGTTGAGTTGTCAGGCACTTGGACTTCAGTCTTGTGCTTCACAAAACTGCTGGTGTGCACTGATATTGCTTTAACACAATCTAATGCATTATTGCTTAATTTTTGACTATGTACTGTACAAGTTAGTGATATCCCTTGATCATTTGGATGGCATACTCAAGTGTGTTTTCATTCCATAACGTATATGGCAGTATGGGATTACCACCCTCTTAGCATGCAGCTCATGATCCATGTATTACCTCATAGGAGCACTTGCATATACTTTGCATATATCATGATTCTGTGTGTGCAGCACTGTCACTTACATTTTGATTTTACCGTGTACTGACCTTCCTGTGGCTATACCTTCTCCCCTGTCCTCCTACTTATATTTTCTTTACCCTCATAATCAAAGTCCCTTGATGACACGCACACATGCATGCACACGCACGCACACACATGCACTCATGCATGTATACAGACACACACACACACCAATTCCATGCACTTTGCAATGCATTAGAATTTGTTATTCTGTCACTGAGGTCTTCTGGCTTACAGTAAAATTGCAATGGCACTTTTTTTGATTTCAAGACCCCCTCCTCAAGCAGGCCGTATATTGCTTTTGATGTGAATTATTTCTATATAAACACATCTTTGTCATTCTCTTTTATTTTCATTGCTTGTTACTTTTCAACAATCTACAGTATTTGAGGGTTCCACGTCATAATAGCGATTGCTATTATGGCGAGTGTATATCTCCAAAAAGCAAATCGGCAATATACACTTCTAGGTGATCGAACAGCTGGAACACTAAAAAGTGTTTTTGCGAGGGGGGGGGGGCTGTCCCCCCAAAATTAGATTCTCAACTCCAGGGGAGTGCATGCTGGGGAGGGGGCAAAATCCGGATTTCACGAAAAAATTAAGTCCCGCTACCACAGGTAGCAGCAAAATGTCTATGCTCCCGGCCCCAGTCCTGAACCCAGTACCTGCTGCGCCAGAGCTGGCCACCCACACCACCACACCACATGGCTAGCTCAACACCAGCAGGCACATCAGTCCCCTAAACCCCTTTCCCTGTCCCTCTCCTTCCCAATGCTATCCCTCCCTTCCAGTCACCCTTCCTTATGCTCGTTTTCACGTAGGGTCACTACCCTTGCAGGGTAACCCATGGGGAAAGTGCTGAATATGAGTTGCCATTTTGACAGTCGTCCATATTCAGTCACTATCCTCAATGGATACCATATTTGAATGCTGTAAATTGTTACTTTTCAACAATCTACAACTTGCCCATTCCTGCATTAACCTTGTTATCATTCTACAGAACCATATTGTGGCTGTCATGTACATGCATTTGTTTGCAACATATACATCATAGCTTATCCAATTTGACACATCACCCACCCATGCGTTATCAATGCCGCACTCACCATCATATGTTGACATGTATGCCTTGGACTCATGTCTTTCACTCTGTCATTCTGGCTCTCATTCTGGATCTCTGTGTTGCCCTCAGTCTGTTGCAAACACCTGTCTCCTCTGGCAATTTGGGCTGACTTGCACCTGCTTCATGATTTTGTATGATATTTATACCACATCTCATGACACAAATCTCTGTTTGTTTGATATACATTGAATCGTTATGCAAATCTCAAAGTGTAAATATAGTACTGCAGCTGTGTGATGAAGATTTTACACATTTGATGCAGTTGCATTAAAACTGATTGCCTTTGAAAATCCTACCCAACATGTACATTTGTTCAGGAATTGAGAAAAGCTGTTACAGAGAGAAAAGTAATATTCTGCATGGAGAAACATGATTTACATGTACATACTACCCTTCCAGAGAGGAAATCATGTGACATGGCTGATTTTTAATAATTATGTTCTCTGACCATCAATACATTTTTGAAAATATGGATTTTTTTCTCTCCCCTCTGCTGGCAGCCCCCATCGGCCCTCAGGGATCTCCTAACCCCATCATCCACTGTCTCTGGGACTGATCTTTGGTCATGGAGTGCTACACAGATTGCCACCCAATGGCACGGCTATTGGGGGGCTCCAAAGGCCCCTCTTCTGGTGGCATGGTCAGATCCATGGCCAGTGCCCAATATGTGGTATGAGATCTGTTGGGTTTCACAGGACAGCATCCTGCAGTCAGCAGTGTTTATCTGTTGGTCTTCCCCCGACCCATGGACACTCCATGGAGGTAGTGGTTTGACGTGTGCAAGTCAGATGATGTGCTTATGTCTCCCGCCAGGGAGTGTCCCCCACCATGAACTGTTGTCTGGCCCCACTACCTATGATCAAAAAGGTGTCAGTGTTATGGCAGCACAGTCTGCCCTCCCTCCCCAGAGGACGACAGCATCCGCTGGGCACTTGATCCTTCTCCACCCAGCCAACCTCCGAGCGGCCCAAGATCATCCCAAATCTCAGGCCACCAACATGGTGGCAGTTGAGGCATGGGTGACTCTGCCCTGTGCGCCAGCACTGAAAATGTAGATTTGACATCTGTATCATTAGTCACTGTGGCAAATCCAGAAACAAAACATTACCATGAGAGTGGGCAGGGATAAAAGAAAAAATGTGCCAGGGCCTTGGAAAATTTCTCACAATATCCTTGTAAAAAGGGACATTACCAAGTATATGGGAATGTGTAGCCCTCTGTTCTTGACATTACCTCCAGCAACTGGGGCACATTCCAGTGGATTTCTTTGCCTGAACAATTGTAATGATAAAAAAGCACCTCAGAGTTTTGTATGCAAACCTTTTCCAGAGATGTGAAGACACAACTGTGTTGAGCCTTATAGTTAACCTCCCAGTCCTGTATCAAAAAAGTTAACTTGTAGTTATCATTTAGTGGATATATAATTAGGGTAGCCCGTGACATGCACGACTGCACTTCAGTGAACCGCAAAATGGTGACTTAATCGCGATACATGTCATGGGAGCTACTGACAAGGTAGGGTGACCGGATGGGGTGGGTTTGTGCATGTAGCGACAGGATGTCACTACACATACGCATGCATGGGGGGTGGGAGCAAGCACGCTCAGCCAGAGGCAGGAGAAGTTTTGAAGGGTGGCGCCATGGAGGGCTGCTGAGCTGGCCCCATGGTGTGGTGGGTGGGTTTGCGGCTTTGGTGGACAGAGTGCTGGGTTTGGGTCTGGGCACAGGTATGTTTTTGTTGCACCCGCCCAAATTTTTTTTTAAACGTTTTGCATTGCCCCCCCAAAATGCAGCCCCCTGGAGTTGAAAATCCTTAAGTAGGTGGGTGTGGGGGAGTACAGGGAGCTACAACCTCCCACATAAAACATTAAAAATGTATGTCTCTGGCACCATTTTGCTGTGCACCGGTGAGTCACAGCACCGAATCTGATTTTTGGTGCTGTGACTTTGCTGTAATGGTGATTGCCTTTTGGTGGTTGCCGTTATGACATAGAACCATAATTAGTTGTGCATTGGGGGTACCTAATAGAGCTTTAAAATATGAGGTACAGGGTAAGAGATTCATGAAATTAGCAGTAATGTCTACTGGAGTTGATAATAAATTGGTTCAACTAGAAAATTCAGCTTCCAGGTTCAAGTTTATTATGTTTTTTAGACATGTGCTTTCACAGTTATAAATACTGTACATGCACAATATACAAACATATGAATATGTAGATACTGATGTGCCATTTTTTAGAACAAGTATATTAAGACTTGTGAGCGCTATAACGGCAGAGAAATTAGATTAAGTTATATATAGCAATGTATGGGCAATCATACACAGTAAGGCTATATTTCCATTGAGGGGTTGTGATGACATCATATGGGACCTCAAGGTATGGAAGCACAAGCTAAGTTGGGCTTGATTGCTCCTGTCTTATTTTTATTGCATATGGTTTCAGTAGCACTTTAAATTTAATTTTCCCCCACATACTGTAAAAGCATCTAGCCCCACCTACCTGCTCCCCTCATTGTTTCCTTTGCCACAGCAATAATTAAAAAACAAATCAGACTCCACACACAAGCTCTTACTAGTAAATCTGGCATATAGAGAATATTAAAAATACATAAGTGTGTACTAAAACAATATTTACTTGCTGAAAACCAATGATTCCCACACTGACTTCTACATAAAAGCATTTCCGTTTCAATAGTGGAAGTGCTTTCATGGAGATACCAGTCCTCAAGAAGCAGTGATGTTTGGTAAGTAAAGACCATTGCAGTGCAAATTGTTTAACTACAGTATGATTTAAATGCAAGGTTACTAGTATGAGCTTGTGTGTGTAATTTATTTTATTTCTCTGGCTTTGGAAATAAAGCAGGAAGTGTGCAGCTGGGAGTCCCATACTTTTACACTGTGTGGGAAAGTTTAATTTAAGTTTAAATATAAAAAAACAATATGACTAAGAGCAATTAGTTTTGGGGTGGTACTGTAAGTGTATGCATTTTACACTAGTGCAGGCAGGAAAGTAGAAAGAGGAATTTAGAACTGGAAAATGTTGTGGATTAGAGATATGACATCATAACCAACCACTTTTGTTCTATGCACCGTACAACAGGAATGTTGAATACATGATTCCGATACATAATCACACCTAACCATACACCATATAATTGTTAATCTCCAGTTAGAATATTAAGGATACTTACGCTGCAGAACATAATCCTGAAGCTATAGAGTCCCAGTTTGACAGGGGTTGGGCACATTTCTGCAGAAATTGTTGAAATGTCTGATTTAATGCATATGAAAACTGTTTTAATGGATTATGTTAGTAAAACTTGGATAACATTTCCTGCATCTTTAGCAATAGGTAGCATTTAGGGAAAACAAAAGAGAAAGCGTGCACCATACAGTAGGCAGGACAGCACTGCTCCACAGGTTGAAGCCACCGACCTTTGATATCAAAAACAGTATTCTTCCCCAGGTCATAGTGAAGGGGATTCTGTGGTCATGAATATTTTTTTCATCATGATAGTCAATGAATTCTGTCTCAGAAAATGGTGAAGTTCCCTTTTACTTTTTCATGAGAGCTGGTATTTACATGTAGTAATGGATTCACCCAGGTTAACATATACCTGACTCAGGGGCCTTTTTTTCCTAACAGAATGTCAGCTTTCACTTTCTTTCTACTGACAGTTGACATTTAAATGTAGAAATATATTCTCCCACGTTAACATTTCCTTAAGTCAAAAGCCGTTTTCTCCAGGGACCTCAAGGAAAGTGCAGCTATTTAAATTACCCCTGCATTTTGCAAAAAAATGGTTCTCCTGGCCTTGCCGTTATGAGAACATACAAAGAAACTATTTCTGGTGGAGTTGTATGGTTCCTATTTAAAGAGCAGCATCACAGAGTAATTACACTCACCTTAATTGATTCTGTGCTTTTTTCATTCTCTTATTTCTCTGCCTTCTCCCTCCCAGCTGGCCTTTTCTTCAGATGTCCCTCCCAGCCCAATCACCCACCACCCCCCTGATGTACCCTTGTCAAGCCCCCCATGGCTTACCCTTTGTGTTAGGGCCAGAAGGGCTGGTCAAACCCCACTGGAGCAGGATCAGAGTTTACGAGAGGCCTGGTTGATGGAGCCAGGCCTGCAGGGGACTGTCCTTTATGCTGCCACAGCCAAGGAGCTTTTCCTTCATTTTTTTCTTCCCCCTGTGACTTCTGGCATGCAGTCACACAGCTGTGTTTGGTGGTTGTCCATCCCTTGCTAGAGCTTTTCAACTACCACAAAACCTAGCTTCCACTAGGTGTCAGTTATACTGTGGGAGTCACATCCTTCCCCACCCCGGGAGAGGACAGCAGCCCACAGAATGCTCCATCCTCCTTCCCCAGCTTGCCCCCAATGACCCAGTTTGCTCTGCAACCCAGGTCACTAGCGTAGAGGGTAGTATTGCTACCACTACACTACTGGGCTGGCACTGCCCTCGTGTTTTTTTTTTTTTCTAGTTAAGATATTCTTGAAGTTTTGGCTGTGGGAGACATCAGTTGAGAGGTGGAATTATGGCATATCGGAGACTTAAAGTCAACAGCAAAATTCTGAAATCCTTTGCAAGAAACCACAAAGGCATGCAGACTTGCTTTGCTGTTGCCAAGTTTTTACCATTTTTGTTCCCTAGCCCCCACCCCAAATCTCAGAAGGACTGCCTGGGCTGCACTCTTCCTCCAGCCCAATGCTTTGCAGTTGATGCCAGAGTTACTCCTCAGCAAGCAAGCAGTGGACGTGAATGCCAAGAACCCAAGGTAACGCTCACCAGGATCTGAGTTCTTCATTTCCATGATGTGTTTGGCCTCCAACCAGCTCCAGTGTGGGATTCTGGACTTGCATACAAACCACAAACAGTAATCAGTGTGTGAAGGTAATTTTATTTTCATGTTGTAAAATAGGAAGCAAATGACTCGCAGTTAACAGCCCCACTGAGACAAGTGAGACCCTAGGAAAAGAGCTTTTTCCAGTTGTTTAACCAGGAGTGGCACACTAAGCTGAAAGCTTATTTACAGGTGTGACCTGGGAGCACAGGGAAGTTAAGTGACTGGCTCAGGGTCACACAGTATGCAGATGGAGGCTGTGGAATTCAAATCCAGGTCTAGTCTGCTGGATGTCTCCAGATTTGCATCTCAGAGCCTTAAACCACTGTGTTATACTACCTCCAAAGTTTAAGGTCCTCCAACCGATATTGTGCTACTGCAGATCACACTCACTTTGCACACTGATTACTTGAGACTGGTGGAGGTAAATGCGGTCATCGAGGTAGCCACCAATATGAAGTACACCGTTTGTGAACTGGACCCAGTGCCGACGTGTCTCTTGATGAGATGCATCAAAGCTGTCAGCCTGATGTTTGCCTTGATTATCTGGTGTTCCTTGTCAGAAGGAGTCTTCCCTGATGCCTTGAAGGAAGCATTGATGGGACCGCTCCTGAAGAAACCATCTGTGGACCTGGAGATCAGGGCAAATTACTGTCCCATCTCCAACCTCCCATTTTTGGCGAAGGTTGTAGAGAAGGTAGTGGCACTTCAGTTGGAGGAGCACCTCGTGAACCATGAGTTATACGAGCCCCTCCAGTCAGGGTTTTGGGTGAGGCCTAGCACAGAAACTGCGCTTGTTTGGGTGCAGAATGATATTCTCAGGGCTAGAGATAGAGGGGAAAGGACAATTCTTTTCCTCCTCAATCTCTTTTCAGCATTTGACACTGTGGACCATTGTGTTTTGCTGGACCACCTTAGGGAATTCTGTGAACTCACTGGTACTGTCATCCACTGGTTTGAGTCATTTTTAACCAACAGGAGGCAAAGGGTTGTGATGGGGAATTTCTCCTCCACCTCTAGTCTCCAGCTGTGTGGAGTTCTCCAGGGTTCAGTCTTGTCCCCAATGTTGTTTGCAGTGAACATGCTGCCCCTGGGGTGGGGGGATCATTAGGAAGTATGGTTTGGGGTTTCCTTGCTATGCTGATGATACCTAGCTATACTTGTCCTTTGCTGCAGGAACATCCAACGCAGTAGACATGCTAAACAGCTGCCTTGCCAAGATCAATGACTGGATGGCCTCCAGCTGGTTGTGGCTGAACCCCGATAAGATGGAGGTATTGGTGGTGGATTTGAACAGAGTGCAGGATGGGATGGCCTCTGGTGCAGAGACCGGACTTGTTCTGGGATCTGTCCCATTGAAGGCCTCCTCTGAGGTGTGTAATCTTGGTGTCATCCTAGATAAGGGTTTGACAATGGAGGCATCAGTATCTTCCACTCCTTTTTTTTTCTATCTAAGGAATGTCACCAGGATAAAGCCCCTTGTGCCACCTCTGGACCTCCCCACCTTGATACATGCCTTGGTGACATCAAGGCTTGACTACTGTAGTGTGCTCTACCTCAGGGTTGTGGGAGGATCTCACTGCAGACTGCAACTGGTGCAGAATGTAGCTGCCAGGTTACTTACGGGGCATTCTAAATATTGCCATCTTACACCAGTACTGTATGAGCTGCACTGGCTGCCAGTCAGGTGGAGGATCCTCTTTAAGGTGGATTTTCTCACCTACTGTATAAGGCCCTATGTGGCCAGGGTCCTGGTTACCTGATGGATCTTCTTACACCTGCTGTCTCGGTCCGTCCCCTCCAGTCCTCCGGTAGAGGCCTCCAGGTGATTCCCAGGATGAGGTTAAAAATGACTGACAACAGGGCTTTTAGAGTCGCTGGCCCCGTCCTGTGGAATTCGCCACCCTTCAGGGTCAGGGAGGCCCAATCTTTGGAAGTATTCAAGGCCCACCTTAAGGCCCTCCTGTTCACCAAGGCCTTCCCCAACTTAACTGTTTAAGTGAGATCATTCCGTACTGGTTTTCGATATCAGTTCCTGACCACCTGTATTTTTAAATCTTTTAGGAAATCTTACTTTTATTGTATAATTTTATTTCCTGACATTTATTGTCATTTATTCTGATTTATTATGTTTTATTTATTGGTTTCTTTACATTGTACGGCGCCCAGAGCCTCTGGGATTGGATGTCCTTGTAAATAAAAATTGCCTTGCCTGTCTTGCCTATTCCATGGTAAACATTCTACGATAAACATTCCATATCTTGAATCTTGATGCCATCAAAGGACAAACTTTGTCCAGCAGTAATACAATGACATTGTCAATGACATCATTTGCTGTGGGCAGAAGGACTATTTTATCATAAATGGACACAAGTAAATATATTGTTTCTACATATAGACATACTTTCCCAACTGTAAAAAGAAAAAAAAGGAGCACATTTTATAAGTGCAATAAGACACTCCAGGGGTGTGCATGGAACAGATTTTACCGCACTTTCAGGGGCTGAAGGCACTTGGCCTGTGGCCTCATTCCTCACTACTGCCCAGGGCATATGGTAAAATCTGTTCCATGCACATCCCGTCATGTCTTATTGCTTGCATAAAAGATATTGCCTCAATAATACAACCAACACTGAATGAGAAACAGCAAAGGTTACTTACTACAATCATAATTGTGCATTTTTTCCTAGCAGAGGGTGCACACAGACAACCACCCACTCATAGTACAGTACATATATACACAGGCAAAAACATCCAGTGATACAATAATGTGTCAAGAGGCACAATCATGATCATATAGAAACAGCAAGACAGGCTTCTTGTTATATCTACACCAAAACTCACTTCGTTGTGTTTTAGTGCCCCCATTTTGCCACTGTTACCCTACCCCCAATCCTAGCACAATGTCTTCTTCCCCCATACAGGTTGGTACTTCCACTGGACTGATTCCAACAATATGTCAATGACCTCCTGCTCACTTTGCTGCTCCCATCTCATCCCAATCCAAACAAAACATCACCAGCCCCACCCAACATGTTTTTTGTACCTGTAACCTAGTAAAGAAAAATATTTGCTGCCTTTTAAAAAAAGGTTCTTAATATAGATGATGTTGGTTCTTCATGTTTTGGGATTGCCCTGCTAAATGCTAACAGAAGTACTGTAGAAACAAATGTTGAAAGGGCATGAGAAGATTGACATTTGCAAGCTGTACCTGACACAATGTAGAGGATGTCATCATTCATTCACGGATTGAAGAGAGCAGACTGCTCCTGTGAGGGACTGTAGTTGTTTGGGATTTTTTATAGCTGCTCACAATGGGGTCAATGCAGTAATGGTTTGATTGCATATGTGCCTCATATCCAAGCAGGTGTGTAGGCAACACTAAGTCACAATGCCACAAACTGGCGAGACAGCAGACCCCTGGTGGCATTGTACACTCAACCCCCCACTCAAGTGCACAGCTACATGCACGGCTGGTCCACAGGGAGTGCCCACACTTCACACCATTCACTGGCCAGGCTGACAGGGAGAGCTGAGGCAGTCATTCAAGTACTTACCCATACTTTGAAAATTATCTGCTCTTATCCCTTCACAGAGTTCCTTGCATGCACGGAGCATGGGATCCACTTCAGGACACAGGGATACTAGCCTGTGTCCCTTGATCCACCTCTGTGCAGCTGCTTGCAAGGGTTGGGCCTGTGGAGGCACGTGGTTGTGCATACTGTGCACCCAGTGCCTGTCCTCAGGTGCTGGGCTACAAAGGCTGGGTATGCACAAATCACATGTACACTGCCCACAATAGTTCATAGCCCTCTCTATCATTTAATGTTGGGGGCTTGTTGGAAGGAGATAGGTTGGGTGCTTGAGAGGGGTATGGTGGGGGTGTTGTCTCTTAAATTAGGGAGTCAAGGGGTTTGATGAGTGTTGGGGAGGAGGATGGTTTCTTTAATTTGGTATGGTTGGTGGGAAGGGATTTTACTAGCTGACATTGATAAAATGTAAACAGCTTCATAGGGACTGTAGGGGCAAGAGGGGTGGGGACTAATGGATGGCAGGGTGAGGAAAATCATTTTTACACATCTGGGAGATAGATGGGGTGGCATATGTTTACATTGTGGGTGGGGGCAGGTATATCATCCAGTAAAGGTTAATTATTTAAAAAAAGCTGCAGAGCAAATTTGGAGACAAAGTTGGAAATTTTGCTATACTACGCATAGTGTAACATTTCCAACTTCACACTAACTTTTCCGGCAAAGATTTAATTTGCTACAGCTCTGTGTCCTATGTAATTAAAAAAAGTTCAAAGCACAGGCATTCTGTTAGCAACATGATAATTTTATGCATAACCCCCCCAAAAACACAGAGAGATTATTAGGCATAGAATAAAAGATTTTCTTAGATTTGTGACCTGTTTTAGCTAATGATTCTTTTTGATGGTTTTATGGTTGAAAGCAAGTTTCTCTTGATAACTAAAAGGTAAGAAAAAGGAAATCAGCTAAATGGAGGTCAGCTCTCTACTCCAGCAAACATGTGCAAACCAAAGAATCACATGGACACACTGCCCATTGCAGTTAAAACTGTGAAATGGAACTGGGGGGGGGCTGTCTCTCTTGTAAGGTTTAAGAATGTTTTTATTTATTTTTTTTTATTTTAAATGTGATAACTAGGTATCTCCAAAAGCAGAAATCTCAATTTTCAAAGAGGACAGACAAACATCAGAGAAAAAAAATGTTACAGACAATACAATACAACAAGAATACAATAGTTAGTACAAACAACAAGTATCAAATGTGATTCTAACAATTCGATTTAGAGCTTTTATATACAATACTGTTTTAAGTTAAATTTGAAAGCAGTATAAAAGACATAAGTTAAAGCAAGTCGGATAGGAGAGAATTCCAATCCTTAAAAACTTTGTAAACAAAAGAACATTGTACCAAAGAAAACATATATAATGATAATTTTAAACAACGAGTAGATACAGAATGGGTTAAGTAACCAGAATTGCTACAGCAAAGTAAATCCTTGAACCTAAGTTTGACCACATCATGCAGAAATCTCCATAATGAAATTAATCTATAATAAAACAACAATATTCAAATGAATGCCAATCTAATGAGGAATATAATATACAGTGGTGAGTAAGTCTGGGACGTGATAAAACAAAACAACAGGCATTATGATAAACAATTTATACTCTGTGTAATATAGTCTCTGCTGCAGAAGAGTATACTGGAAGCCTGTAATCAATCACTGATAGCACCAAAGATGGTACTAAAACTTTCTTTGGATTAAATGATAGGCAGTCCCTCATTCTATAAAGTAACCCAAACCTATCTAAGAATATCCTAAATATTTAAAACAATCAACCTTCTCCATTTCAACATTATGTTCATCTCTAATAGTGAGTTGACTAGGTATAGCTCATACCCGTGTCCTTATTACTAAATACATAAATTTGGTTGTAGACACATTTTAAAGTAAACCATTATCACTTAAACACTTATTCACTAAATGAATCAAACTCATTCTGTAGTTCTAAAGTTAGCTGTTCATAGTCTTACCCACTAATATACAAAACAATATCATTTGCATAAAGTAAAATCCTTGAAACGGAAGTAACTAAAGGTAAATCATTAACAAAAAATACTAAATAACAAAGGTCCCAAAATCAATGCTTGGGGAAATCCACTTTTCATTCCTACTAAAGGAGATGTAACTCCATTTAATAATACTCTTTTTTCCAACAACTCAAATAACTTTTAAACAGGAAACAACCCCATCCAATGTCCCTAACTGTGGAGAGCAGGCGGCCATGGTGCATGAGATTGAATGCTTTTGATAAATCAAGGAATGTAGCAGCCACTGTCTCACTTATGTCCAATACAGCATAAAGAAAGGAAATCAGTTCCACCAGTACTAACAATACTGTGTTGTTTTTTTAAAACCATGGTGTAACATGGACAAACTACCACGTTGCTCTAAATAACTAATAATTTGATCAAAAACAAGCTTTTGAAGGACCTTGGACCGGGGGGGGGGGTGCAGAAAGAAAACAGGCCTATATATCTTAACTACAGATGTAATACCACCCTTGAAAATCATCTCCAAAATTCAGAGACAACCCCAAACTGTAAGAAAAATTAACCAACTCATTCAATGGCCTAAGTTTTGAATCACTTATATAATAAAATAACTTATGTCAATATCATCATCCCAATTTCTAATCTTAATATTCATCTGTTGTAAGTAATTTATTAACTCATTAATAGTAACTTCCCTGAAAAAGAATAATCTACTCCCATCCTTATTATCAGAATTCACAACTTCATCATCAATAATTTGTGGTAGCCACACTACCAAAACAGTGTTTAACTCAGTCAGTTTCCAATGGTGTAAAGATTATGTCATTCTCAGTAGATAATGGATCAAGTTTAGTTGATTTATATTTTCCAATTAACTCGTTAAGTATTTTATAATTATCTTTAATCCCATTGCCTTCTTCAAATTATTTATTTAAATAAAAATCAGCTTTTGTTTTCCAAACCAACTTCGTACATTGATGTCTTAATTGTTTATACTCATTCTGATTTTGAACTGATTTCTCCAGTTTATGTCACTTCCAAGCGTTATCTGTATCATGCACCAACTGAACAAGCTCTGGTTTTAATCCAGTTCTGATTTCTATTTTTCACTCTTAATTTTCAGATAGGCGCAAACCTATTGCAGATAGCTGTGAATTCAGATAAAATGAAATGTAACATATTAACAATATCAGGGATAGCTTATAAGAATGACCAGTCAATGTTAGCAATACTGTTCCTAAACTCAGTCAAATTAAAATCTCAAAAACTAGAAGAATTAATTATGATCCATGGTACAGAGGCCTACGAGATAGCCTAGCACAAAGTACAAGACTGTGATCACTTAATGAATCAGAAAGTGACAGGGGGGTTGAAGTGGCTCACTGCTTGCCTGCCACCCAGTGGTAGCTAGATGGCAGCACATGTGATGCCACTATGTAGGGAAGGGGACCACACATTCAGGTCTCCATGGACATCTCCACAGAAGTGGAGCACATACATCACAGTCATTCCATGTCTGTAGGCCCCAGGGAGAAAACAGTGGAAAGCAACTCAAGGCAGCTGGATAAAGTCTGACCTTCCATAGCCTACACACCAGTGACTGGGCACAATCACAGTCCTGTAGCAGAGGATGATGGTGAAGATAAGTCCCGGGAAAACTGGGTGACGGGGCTGGATTGGTCAGTGGGAAGAGGGCTTCCAGGGTGTAACAGGAGAATAAACAGATTATGGAAGAATTAACAATCCTATGTTATCCAGATGATATTTGGGAACCTCCCACCTGCCACTCCCCCCTCTACCTGCTCAGACAGATGGTTTATATGCACCCAATAAATTATTTCAAGTATTTCTTGGTTGTAGAACCCTTTTCTCAGTTATGTTTATTGCTTAGTTATACAGTGGAAGATGGATGTATATATTTATTTGTTTTTATTTATTGTATTCATTTGGTAGCTGGGTTGGTGCACTGATCCGCAGACCTTTTTCAGGCCTGGCCAGGACCAGACAATGGCACAAACAGCATAAAAATACAGTGAGAAAACAGAATGAATCATACAGGAAACGTAATAGTGTAGTTCAAGCTAGCAGAGAAAATGTAAGGTAAACTGTACAATGTACATCAACAATTGAGCATACCAAGGTATATAAAATTTAGGTAAACAGGGTAAGGTTGCTCCATGATTCAGCAATAGGAATAACAGTAGTATTCATGGTGGAAGATGAGAGAGGAGCACTAGGGGGGAGGGGTGGGCTGCAAGGGAGGTGTAACCGTGCTAGCGGTCTCTGGGCAGATGCAGGTTGTGGAGGACAGAAAACGCATTCTTAATATGGAATTTAGATTTATAGGGGGGTCAAGGGAACATAGGGAGGAGGGGAGGTCATTCCATAGTGAGGGTCTGGCTGTGGAGAAGGCTCTAAGGCCCACCCTCATAGTTTTGTTAGGGCATTCTAGTTAAAGGTAGGAAGACTGATGTAGATTGCTGCAGTAGGTTCTGGACTGGATAAGAAGGGACTAACTTTTCTAGGTGAGTAGGGGGCATTGTGCAAGGTATCAGCAATGATCCAGGCCAACAGGTAGGACCGTTGTGCTTGTGGAGGGAGCCAGTTAAGGGACTGGTAAAGAGAGCAGTGGTGAGTGAGAAGAGGGGTGTGAAGGGCAAGGTGACATTTTTTTTTATCTTGGTATTTCTTCTCCGTCCTGGCTGGCCCTCCTTCACTCTATCCACTGTACCCCCAGTGCCGTCCCCCAAGGATCAGGCCCCCTCCCTTGAGCTCCCATGATTTAGCCTTCATGGCAGGATGGTGGGGATCATCTCACCCACCCAACATGGATCCAGCCAGGGAGGTGCCTTCTCGGGGGTGGCGCCTGCGAGGGACAGCTTCATGCTGTGTGGCCAGGACCTTTTCTTTTTTTCTCCCCTTAGGAAGTGGGGTATGCAATGATGCCAACGAAGAGAGCAAGCACACGTCCACACACACTCCTCCAGGTGTCTGCCCCATTTTCTCCCCTTACTGCAGCATCGGTTGCCTTCCCCTACAGCTGCCACCAGGGGCCAGTGGAATGCCAACTGCTGTTGCACCCCTCCATGGAGAAGGAGAGTACTCCATTGGACACTCGATCCTTCTCCTCCCCTGCCAACCCTGGTGGTCCGTGCTCGCTCCTGAACACGGGTTGTCGGCGTAGCACAAGGCAAGGCTTACAGCGTCTCAGCCCTCAGTGCCACCGGGCCTGCATTAAGGTGGCATATTTGATTGTAGGTAGCATCCTGGTGGTTCAGGTTGGTAATGGAAGTGAGGGAGTATACCGGACAGCCATAGTCAAGAAGGGAGAGGAGGTTGCCACAATCAATACAAAGGTGGGCTTCCAGTGAAAGGTGTCAGTCATGCAATAGCAGAGCCCTGTCTTCTGGTTGGTGTGCCTGATCAGTGAGGCAATGTGGTCAATGTAGATTAGGAACAGGTCCAGGATTATCCCCAGATACTTGAAGGTGGGAACAGTGTCAAGGGGAGATCCATCTGGGGATTTGACAGTGAGAAGGCCGTAGAGTTTCAGTTTGGAACTGAAAAGCATGGCCTTTGTTTTGTCAGCATTGACCAACAGTTTGTTGGTGGAGAACCAACAATGTGCCTTGCACAAATCATCGGTAAGAGTGGCAGATAGTGAGGAGGGGGATGGGTCACTTTGGTATAGTATTATGTCGTTGACTTTGAGGAATGATTTACTGGATAGGCCCTCCAATGGGAGAGAGTTAATAAAGAGGGAAAAGAGGAGGAACCAAGGGCAGATCCCCGGGGGACACCCACAGAGACAGGCAAGGGGGGGTGGCACCACCAAGGCAGCCCATCTGCATTCTACCAGAGAGGTAGTTAGTGAGCCAGGCAGTGGAGGCAGGGGAAAAACCAAGGGCATTGAGTTTTGCTATCAGACTGTTGTGATTTACAAGGTCAAATGCCTTGGACAGATCAACAAACACTGTGCCAGTTAGCTTCCCTTCATCCATATTCCTCAGCACATGGTTAGTGAAGAGTGCCAGGGCTGTGGTAGTGCTATGCCCCTTCTGAAAACCATCCTGCTGAGAATAAAGGAGATTATATTTGGAGATATGCTCTGTAATGTGGTAGTTTACTGCCTTCTCTAGGAGCTTACCAAGATGGGGCAGAATGGAGATGTGATGGTAGTTGTCCATAAGACTTGGGTTGCCTGATTTATGAATGGGGACAATTTTGGCCTGCTTCCAGACAGAGGGGACAGAGGCTATAGTAAGAGACAGGTGATAGATGAAACTGTGTGGATAGGCAATGTCCTGGGCCACTAGTTTTAAGAAGTGGGGAGACAGTCACTACCAGCACTCCCTCAAGATGGTAGGCTGAGGAGGAGTTTAAGTGTCCCAGGAGGAGAAATGGTCTTAAAATAAAAAGGAGGGCTAGTAGGAAGGGAAGGTGGAGAAGGGTGCAAAGGGGATGGATGGGGAAGCTTAGCCTGGTAGCTGCTAAGGTTTGAGAAATGTGCATTAAGTGCATTAGCAATGTCAGTGAGAGAGCCTTGTTGTGTGTTTAGGGGGGAAGGTGACTACTTGGTGGGGGGGCAAGGCATAAATGCAGAGATTCCACAGGTGATGATAGTGATTCCAAAGGGAATGGGATGAGGCAGCTTTATAGTCGGCCCACTTTGAGTCATGCTGCTTCATAAGCTTGAGGAGGTCTGACATGAGCTAGCAAGTATCACCATCATGCATTCCATAAAAAGTGAATGGGAAATGCTTGTCTTGGATGTGAGACATAGCTAAGACAAAGATGTCTAGTGTAAGGTCAGCATTAGTGGCACTGTAGAGGGAAGTCCAGTTAAGGGCTCTGAGGTCATCTTGAAGCCTGAGTGGGTCAAAATTAGAGAAATTGTGGAAAGTCAGGTAGGTACAGTAGGTGGGGGTGGAGGTTGGTACACCAGACACAGTAGATGGGGGAGTGATCACTAATGGCATCAGACAATGTGCCAGCATGGACAACTTTGTCTGCTTGAGTCATCAGGATCCAGCTCAGGGTAGTGTGTTTGTTGGACCGATTGTTGAGGCGTGTATGGGAGGTAATAAACTGAGTGGGATTGTGTTGTTGTATGAGGGAGTTGCAGTCAGAGAGTGGGTTTGTGTCCCAGTCAGTGTTGAAATCCCCAAAAAGAACTGAGTCTCTTGAGGGGAAAAGAGGTGCAAGGAGGTTCAGGAGGGCTGCAAGCCCAGGAACGCCAGCTCTTGGTGGGTTATAGCAGCACCCAAGAAGCAACTTCTTGTTGGTGGCAACTGTTAGTTCAGCTACAAGCCACTCAGAAGGGAGGTCACTGGAGAACTGGCCAAGGAGTGTGACAGTATAGTAGTTACAGTAGTACAGAAATACACCACCACCATGGCGTGAGGTAGAGTGATCATGGTGAAGGAAAATGTAACCGGGTAGGGAGCAGTTTTGGTCATAGGTGGAGCTTTTTAGCTAGGTGTCTGAGATGCCCAGTATGTCAGGATTGTATAGAGAGACCCAGGCCTCCAGCTCAGCTATTTTAGGAAGAAGGCTTCTCATGTTCAAATGTGCATTTTTTGGACTGTGCTTAATATCCCATAAAGGATGAGTATGAGATAGAAGAGTGTTTAAGGGGGTGTAGAAGCATGGCCAGGGTTACTTACTATGTCCCCAGAGAGAAGGAGGTGGGCGGCATGGAAGCTGGATTACTGAGATGTGATACCCTATTGTGTGACAACATCCTCACAATGTAGCTGCCAGACTCTGTAAGAATTAATAGCTCCTCCCCTGTCATATTTCAAGCACAGTGTTCATTGCCAGGCTACCCAGCTGTCTCACATTTAAACTGAGCACTTCTACCCCCCCCAACCAAGTCATGAGCATGATTACACAAGCAGTGGTATCACTTTAGTGCATAGTTGAAGAAGAAGTAGGTTACATGATGGTGTCTATTCACTCACTGGGTTCTCACTCTGAGGATAGCTATGTACTGGAATCAGATATTGGATACTAGGAAAAGATGGCACCCAATGGCCCTTTTGCCTGTCTCCACCTGAGGTCCTCCGTACCCCCTGTGAGTTTCTTCCTCTTGTATCACAAATAGGCTCCATGCATGTATCCCTTACAAGGACACACAGTGTGCATCGCAGAGCGCCCAGTCACCTCATGCATCCTCTGATTTTTAAAGTTTCCTTCTTTACTGCAGCTATAATAGGTTGCTATAGAAACATAGAAACATAGAAGTTGACAGCAGATAAGGACTGCAAGGCCCATCCAGTCTGCTCATTTTTTCTACCTTATGAATTTCTATTCCTTTGTTAGGTCAGTGTAGTCTTTGTTGTTATGTAATTGTTGGTTCTTCATTTATTTACTGAACTCTTCCTCCAGTTGAAGTGAGGATCTATTATTGATCATAATCTTTGTAAGACTGTGATGCTGGCATGCACTGTACAGGCTGGCATGCTAATGGGAACCGCAGTACCCCTTTGGTGGCTATCGAAATTCCAAGCCTTTACAGTATGGCAACATTAAGGAGGGGAACACCACCAAAAGTCCAAGCTGTTACAGTATGGTGGCATTAAGGAGGGGGAGCCTCCTCTCCTCTCCTCTGGCTGCACTCACTCTACAAAGCTGTACAATAGAAAGCACTGCTACAGTACACACTGCAGGGTCTCCAGCTAAAGAGGTGAAAAATATTTTGACTACACTTAGGTTCCACAGTATTAATTATTCTCAAGGTGTTTCAATACTTCCACCTCTAGTGCCCTGTCTGACCAGTCCTTCAATGGTGCTGAAGATGCTATGGTGTACAGACTCATGGTGTACTACTGTGTGAATATGTCTTTCATGGGTAAGTTAGAGACAATACAGGATTACACCATTTTCTCACTTACTCTGATGGGTAAGCAGGAACTCTTAACTCTTGCATCCTGTAACAGCCAGACATTAAATACCCCAGTAGAATGCAAGATGGTCTTGTTTCACCTATGGAAGGAACACCAGGATGTAGCATTCTTGCAAGAGATGTACAAAGTGGGGGAAGATGCCCAAAGGTTGAAGATAGAATGGGTAGGGACAGTCACGCATAGCTCATTCTAAAAACAAAAAATGGGTGGGGGAGAGGGATGTAATCCTTTTTTATAACACTTTGGTACCAATATACAGAGCATAGTGAAGGATAAGGAATGCCCTTGGGTAATAGCTAGGGCCTAGTTTTTTTGGTAAAAGATACCTATTATGTAATTTATATGCACCTAATGAGGACACACCCCATTTCTTCTCTACACTAACACAGCACTCTTAAATGCCCATAAAACTAGAGACATGCTGTTCTTTTGGGGCCATTTTAAAGATGTGTGGGACCCCTTCCTAGACAAGAGCACATAGTCCACCCAACTCCTATGCAGACAAAGACTGCCTTACAACATAAGGCCCATGGATGAGACCAGAGTGACCCATGGTGCCACTTGCGCCTGCAGGGCAGGGAGTGTTCACATTGACCAACTCCAACAAAACTACAGCTCCAAACTGTAGAAGCTGCTAGTCTAGGGACCATTATCAAAGACTATGCAGTTGCATTTCTGACCTTAAACATAGATGTAACACAGGTTGGGAAATGCATATTGAGGTTAAACACCTGTGGCAGGTGAGAATTTCCTTAAATGCTCATAGAAGAATCCCAGGATTTCTTTGTCTTGAACATGGATAGTGGGGTGTCAGATCTGACCATATGGGAGGTTCATAAAGCCAGTCTCTGTGGTAGGATCACAGAGTATGCCGCACATAGGAAACATCATTGACTCAAATGATTAAAGAACTGAAGGAGCAATTGAATCAAGCTGAATTAAGTTATGCTCAATTGACCTATCCCGCTCCAGAAGCCCAAAGAAATGTAATGCAGTTTAAATACAGTATTAATTAAATTTTAATTTTTTTATTTTAGTCCAATAAAGGGCCAATCAGGCATCTATGACCCAGCATAAATACTGAAAATCTGTAAAATGGGTGGGAAAACTCCCAGCCCATAGATACAATTTGCAACAGTTTAACAAACACATAGCAGAAATTATTCCCCAAGAGATCTCCCCCAATAAGGGCACTAAAGACATTAATAAAAACTTCCAGGACTTCTACTTTACTGTATCTAGCTCAAAGATGCAACAGGGCTCACCCCTTGGCTCAGTTTATGAATGGAGTCACATTGCCCCAGATCCCAGAGACCCTCTTGGCAGACTTACATGCCCCTCTGCAGCTGGAGGAGATCAAAGTTACCATAAAAAACATGGCTAAGGATAAGGCTCCTTGCCTAGATGGGTTTTTAGTGGGGTATGTATCAACATTTGGTGGATGAATTAGCCCCTAGGCTCCTAATGGTATTGATAAGCAACTGGTGTATCTCCTGCCCACCATAGGTGAAGCCCTGATCATTGTCCTACCTAAGGGTTTGAAAGACATCAAAATAGTAGGAAATTGCTGTCCCATCTCCCTAACATATGATGGTATCAAGATTTTGACAAAATTTTCTTGTAATTCACTTGAAAAAAGCTATCCCCTGCACAATTTGGAAATACCAGTCCGGTTTTGGGATGGGGTGACACGTATCTGACAATATGAGGTGGGTAATATCAGCCATCTGGTCAGTGAGCAAAAACACTACACCTGCCATGCAAATGGTGATTGTCGTGAAGAAGGCCTTTGACTGCCAAATGTCAATATCTGTATGAGGCCCAAGCAGCTATGTGTTTTGACTCTGGTTTCACAGACTTTGTTGGACTCCTATACTCCTCTCCTAAAGCAGTGATTCTCATTAATGTCGACATCCTCTCCCCTTTATTCCTATGCAAAGCACCCAACAGGGTTGCCCACTCTCCCCTCACCTGTGGATTAATGCTATGGAGCATCTTCTGGTTAAGTTTGTGATATGCAGGAAATACAGGGTATTGAAGTGGGAGAAAAAGTTCTTAAAACTCTTGTGCATGCTGATGACCTGCTACTCCTCACTGACCCTGAGCAATCTATTCCTGTGGCTATGTCACTTCTCATGTCTTTCTCCTCCATTGCAGGCCTGAAATTTAATTGGAGTAAGACCGAAGTAATGTCACCAAATACCCACTGTACTCCAGAAGTAGACAGAGAATGGCAGCTGAAGTGGTCCACGTTCATAATGCACTTTATCTGGGCATGCATCTCACTGCCTCATTAGATCAGCTCCCTTACAACTGATGAAAACTCTTGAAAGAAAGAGTTCTTCTCCTGGAAGAAACTGAACTTGACAAAAGGGAGTAAGATTGCCCTGTATAAAATGATTACCTGCCCCCAACTCAGGTATCGTACTAACTTACACATGTTGCTAATTAAAGATATGTACACTGAGGCAGACAACTTACTTGCTCACTTTCTTTGGGAAGGAAAGAGACAGGTTTGGCCTACAAATGCTTCGGGTGCCAAGCATTAAGGGCAGCTGGGTGTCCCTTGGATCTGGACTTGTCATATGACCATGGAGTTTAAACAAAACTTAGAGTATCTCTTCTCTTCTAACCCTAAGATGCATGTATAACAATCAGAATTGGGAATGGCTAATATCCTCCACTGAGCTCCCAAAAAGGGAGCAGAAAACACACTAGTGAGGATCCCCCTACTTTAGCCTTTGCCAAAGCACCATAACGTACTGTGCTACATGCAAAAAGTGCTTCTCCTCCATCTTAGGAGAACATAGGGCACCTTGTGGGCCCTGCATCTTGCACATTGGTGTCATTTGAAGATTTCTCCCTACTATGCTCAGATTTTTGTAGATACCTACAATTGTCACTCCCTCCTAACAATATTGGGGCCACAAAAGGGATTCCTCACAGCCCAACATCTGACCAGCATAAACAGTTATCCCAGGCCCCTAAAGGCCTGGGTGTCAGAATATATAATGCCTTCCTGAGCCCAGAAATGCCCACTTAACTGAGCTGCAAAGCTAAGTGGGAGAAAGAGCTGGGAGTCACTCACCCACCCAGAGTGGGATAGCGCTGTCTTAGATGTGCTCATACAGTTCTTAGGGATCAGAATTACCAGCAAATACAGAAAAAGCTCCTTTATAACTGGTAGAAGACCCTGGATTCCCTAAAGACGATGGGACCACTTAACAACAGATCACTGCTGGAGATGCTTGGGTGGGAGAGTGTACCCTAGCACATACTATCAGGTCATGCCAAGATTTTCAGAACTACTGGAATCTGGTGAAGACTCAATGTGAGAAAATCACTGATCACAAACTCCCACTAAACCCCAGACTGGGCTGTTGGGATCTTAAAGTGCTAGAGAAAGTACAGGAAAGAATGTGTTCTGGCTAATCCCTGCAGCACTGTAGGCCAAAAGGCAATTCCTTTTAGACTGTGTACTGCTGATACTCCCACACTAAGTTATTGGTCAGGTGCCTTACTAACCCTTGCCCAGAGCAAAAAATGGTCATGCTTACAGTAGCTACTAATCACTAGTACAGATTAGATAAAATTTGGAGTCCTTACCAAAGTTTTATGCAAAACCCTTGTACAAAATACTGGAAGAGCCAATAAGTAGGTACGCAGTAGAGAACCTATGCCAGTTTTTTAAGATAGGTGATTTGTTTTATTTAGCTTTTACTGACCAGGTAAGGACACCAGACAAGTAGTAGTAGTAGTAGTAAAAATGTTATTCATTATAAATAATGAATTGGCAACTCAGCTGAGTCGAAACTCATTTCCAGTGAGATCCATAAAAATTGCATGTACATTAATTACAATTCCACTTACATTATAAATGTATACAAACAGAATCAACATACAAACAACATTAACTATAAATACAAATAACATACAATATAGTATTGCACTATGTCTCTTACATCCAGCCAGGTATAATACCATTATTTATCTCTCGGTAACATTTACCTTCTTTGTCCCAAACCAGCTCTTAATCTGTCCCACCCTTATTTTACCATCTTTAATCCTGATCTCTATCCCTAATAAGTTCCAAAGAGATGGTCTGTGATGGAAAAAATGACCTTTCCCCATATTAGTATTGTATTTTTTTTCAAATTAAATATATTTTATTTGTAGGAAGAGTTGACAAGTCACTTTTTCCAGACATTGGACAGGGAAAAATACATGTTACCTTTACCTATACACATATTGTATAATAAGGTCCTGTAACCCTGTAATAAAATAAAAAAATGTTCAGTAAAAACATAATCTTAATCTTATTCACATACTGTAATCTCATCAACCTACAGAGACCTTCCCATATTCCTCCTCCTACCTCCTCCCTCCTCCCTCCCCAAGAATCCCCCCATCCCTATCAGGTATGCGGTAGCAAAATCCAATGTTTCCGTTAGCCCAGGTACAGTAACCGGAGAGGGCCATAATTAGTGTCGCCATACCACTGGTACGGTGCCTCCCCTTCCCCTCATTAGCATGTTATTTAGTATCCTATAGTCTACTAAATGGTCAGTAGAGTATGTAAAGGTGCCCATATTTTCTGGTAATATTGTGGCCTCTTTGTCATGTGAGCAATCGTGCTTTCGGCCTGTAAAGCAAAAAGTATCTCTTTTAGCCATTCTGTGTATGTTGAGATATTCTGATCTAACCAATGGCGCATGACCACTTTTTTGGCACATATTGATATTAATGTTGTATATTTTCATTGAGTGCCACTTAAAACTTCCCCATAGTCTCCTATTATGCAAATTTCCGGACTGAAAACCTCAAATAGCCCTAGCAGTGGATCTAAGTTAGACTTGATACTGTCCCAAAAGGGTGTGACTTTGTTACATTCCCACAATATATGCAACAGGGTGCCAGGCCTCTGCTTACAGTGGGAACATAAATTTGAGGAAAGTTTCCCCATTTGGTAAAGTCTGGCTGAGTATAGTATAAGTCATTTATTACATAAAACTACAAAATATGATATCTAATCCATTTCACATCTTGATACAGCTGTGACCAGATTTTAGACCATGGTCGAGGAGCTGAAGTATTTGAAAGTAGTGCTTGGTACCAAACATAGTGCGGTGCACCTCGCCTTTCCTCTATTGCATCCCTTAGAAGGTGGTAAAAGGAGGAAATAATATGAGAGGAGGGTAAATTAGGGATAGGCGGTAGGAAGGGGCCAGCTAAATACTTTGTCCAGTACCCCGTTCCAAAGTGTCATAGGAGCATGTGCTGTAATTGGAGGTATTTAAAACAAAAAGAGTTAGGGAGATTAAACAATGAACTGGCCGTTTGAAAAGGCATCAGTGTATGTTCATGAAGTAGATCCACAACTCTCAGTTGTGTATTTCCAGCCCAGAAATTATGCGAGAGGGGGCAATCCCCCAATTTTGAAATTGAGATTTGCACTTATAGGCTGGGCCACATCCTTTACCAGAGATACCTGGAAGAAGTTACACATTTGGGAATGTACTCGAAGTGTTATTCCTATGGGCATGGTCCTGAAAATCTTAGGCAAATTTTTGAGAGAGGAGAAAATTAGAGTATTGAGGGATATATTGTGTGGAGAAAGTAAACTCTGCTTGATTTGATACCTAGTACTGTATTTTAATGGCAAATATTCTATTGCTTTTGCTGACCTAAGACTCGGTTTTATCCTTCTTTCCTGCAAGCAATCTATGATATATCCTGGTACTTTGTCAGAGAAACACTTTTCCATATACAATGACACATATAAAGATCTCCTATTCCCCAATGCATATCATCCCAAAGTATGATATAAATCCACCCTATGCATCGTTCTCGGTGCCATTGTAACGTAATGTGCCATTTTATTATACACAATTTCTAGTTTCCCCAACATTGTTGAGTTGGCCCCCATATACAGTATATTAAGTCCCCATATTCTAATAAAGGAATCACTGTAGTATTTATCAGATGATTTCTAATTGCATATGTTGTACAATGTCTAATCTTATATAAAGCCCCCATATGTTTATTTATTGTCTTTATCAATTGTTCTATATGTTTATCCCATTTTAAAGAACAATCAAAATAAACCCCCAAGTACCTGTAACTTTCCACCTGTTCTAAAATTTGACCATTGGAAGTCTTCATCTGCAGAACCCCTTCAGCTTGATCCCTGTCAGTCTTTCTCTGGAAATACATAGTTTGGGATTTTTTTGAGTTCAAAATAAGTTTGATGAGAGCAGAAAGCTCTGCAGTTCACCGAATGCTGATTGTAATCCACCCTCTATCTGAGTATCAGCTAATCCAGGTAAATAGATTATCGTATCATTAGCATATAGATGGTACTTTACTTCAGGATTTGAGAACTTCATGGAGTTAATGTAAACATTGTACAATGGACCCAATAGGGAGCTTTGTGGTACTCCCATTTTTATTTGACAAATTTGTGATTTCCATTAGTCAATTTCTACAAATTGTCCTCTATCAGTTAAATATGATTTGAACCAATCTGTAGACTGGTTAGATAACCCCACGTCCTGAAGCCTGGACAGGAGAATATCATGGTTCAAGTTGTCAAACGCCTTCAAAAGATTCACATACATGGCCCAAACACAGTGTCTATTTTCAGGTGTGACCAGGGAGAGTTAGGAGTGCATACAGTTTTACCATTTGTCTGTACAAAAAAAATACTGCCCAATGCCAGACTGTACTGTTTTGCATCTCTTTTAAAAGCCCTATGTGTTTCATCTTAGCTTTATTTTCTAAACCTTTACTTCTTTTATTTTCTAAATCTTTACTTTTCCCCCTCTAAATAGTTAATTTGCTCCCTAACTCTAAAACTCTAACCTGATCACTTGCTTCCTGCCACTACCCCTCCCCTCTCCAGCCCACCCACAAAGTAATCTCTTTTGTCCTGAAAAAATTAATCTAACTCTTCTCCTTTCTTTTTCCACAGGCTGCCAAGAGCCCTGATTGGGCACACCACTGAGGTCCGCTCCTCTGGCGGCTCCTCCTCTTGCCCCAGCCAGAACTCAAGCTGCAATGTATGAGCTCTCAGAGCACAGCTGTTTGAATTTGGCACTCTTTTTTGGACTTTCAGATTTACTGCCATCCCTCCTATGTTTCAGCCTTTCTCTTCTGTTGTTTGCCCCCCACCACCCTCCCCGGCCCTGTCCTCTATTAAATACTCACTAGCTCCACCCTATCCAAACCTCCCTTTCCCCCATTGGCCACCAATTTGTTCCCAGTCTGTTTCTTCTGTTGCTACTCTCTTTTGTTCTTGCTCAATCCTTACCTCTCTACTACTCTTAATTTCAACCACTACTAAAAAAGTTGGCCACATACTACTCTTAATTTCTACCACTACTAAAAAGTTTGGCCACCTATAGAACTCAATCTTTTTCAGGCTGCTAATTTGAGCCCTCAGACTGTCGCTTGCAGTTCTAACTCACTCTCAGTCTCACAACTTTCCTCCTAGCTCTCCCTCACTACTGCTGATAAAGATCACTACTGCTGCTGCATCTGCTCCTCCAGCTGTGCTGTTCTGCTTAACTATACACAGGAAGCATGGCTCCCTTGCCTGTCTCTCCCCAGTGTTTCTTCCCTACTCTTGCACTCTGCTCTCGTAAATACCTGCACTCCCTCCTCACTTCTCCACAAGCCCCTCTACTCTGATTACCCACAGCGTTATCCAATTGGGTGCTCCCTTGCCAGTCCTCTATAAGTGGACCCACTTCTCCTCACACCCTTCCCCCTCACTCATGTCCATTCTTTACTCCTATGCAGTACTAAGCCTCCTTAAATTTTAGCCCTCTACCCTCTCCCACTTACCTCATTCCCCTTTCACTATAAACAAACCCTGGATCAAGAGCACCAAGCTGCACTTCATCATTATCTCTCTACTACTCCTCTCTGCAGGTGATATAAATCCCAACCCTGGCCCTCCACTCAGCAAAGCATCCACTCCCTCTGATCTCCCCCCCAACACTGCTGTCCCTACCCTAGTTGCACTCCCTTGTGGCCTAAAAATCTTTCACCTCAACATTTGAAGTCTCCTTCCAAAGCTTGACTTGCTACTCCCCTTAGTAGAATCCCTTACTCCAGACATCCTCGTGGTGTCAGAGACCTGGCTAACTAACAAAATATCTGATACAGTAATCACAGTTCCTGGATATACTGTCATCTGGCAGGACCGCACATGTAGAGGTGGGGTTGTGGCTATCTACTCCTCCTCTCTTCATACCACTCCTGTTTTTTCAGCCACTGACTCAAATGCTTATGAAGCCCTTGTCATAAAACTTTCTCTCCTTTTTTCCATACCAATATTTATTGCAGGTGCATATTGTCACCCTGGCCTTCACCACTCTGTTGCCACTGACCTAATTACCTCCATTGGGTCACTTACCTCTTCAGGTGAGCTTTATCTTCTAGGTGATCTAAATCTGAATTGGCTATCTCCCACCTCTAACAAGCCCTGCAATGACATAGCTGCCCATAACCTGTCCCAATTAAGCAAGGAACCTACTTCTCTAAATCACAAAACTCTCAACCACACTCTTATTGACTGGGCCATCATGTCCCATCCTCACAGAGTCATCTAGTCAGGCCTTTTGCCAGACTCTCTTAGTGACCATCATATGATCTACTTAGTTAGAAAAATTCATAGACCAAAAGTTCCCCACAGACTTATAATGATCTGCTCCTATAAAACACTTGACCTTGCCCCTCTGCATCACGATCTCACTCAAGTAGACTGGACCCCCATATCCTCATCAAATTCTATGGATCATACCTTTGCATGTTTCACCACAAATGTTGCTAATATCTGGAACAAGTATGATCCTCTAAAGTAAGTTAGAGTGCGTGGTAGCCACCTCCCCCGGGTTACCCCCGAACTCCTGGCCTGGCAACAAATACGGGACAATGCATGGAAAACCCATGAATCCTCTAGACTCCCTCATGACTTCACCATCTACTGTACCCTATGCAATGCCTGCACCAAAGCCATCCACCTTGCTAAGGCAGAGTATTTCCAGTCCACCTTTAATACCAACATTAATAACCCATCAAAATTTTGGAAAGTTGTTTACTCTCTCTTCTCTCCCCAATCCAAATCCCCATCTCCACTGCTCAAAATAAACAACCAACTCACTGCCAACCACCCCAAAGTTGTTGCTGAATTTAATTCCTATTTTACCTCCTGTGCCTCCATGCTCTTATCCTCCCTCCCATACCACCCTGCCTCCTCCCTGCCCCCCCGGGCCCCATACATCTCCAGTCAGCGGAGAGGTTTGCCTTCTCACCAATCTCACCAAATGACACCTTAAAGGCTCTGTTATCTCTAACTCCATCAAAGGGCCACTGCCCTGATGGCATTGACCCTAAACTGCGCTACCTCTCTGCAGCTGCTATTTCCCTCCTACTCTCTGATCTCCTCAATCTATCTTTCCACACTGCATCTATCCCTGCTGCCTGGAATCATGCCATGGTTCTCCCTTACCTAAGGGAGGTGACCTTTCATCTCCAGGGAATTACCACCCTATCGCGCTCCTTCCTACCCTGGCTGAACTTCAGGAACACCTTGCTCTCTCCCAGCTCTCCTCCTTTCTTGATGTCTCCTCCTTCATCATGCCTTTCCAATCTGGTTTTCTGAAGAATCATTCCACAGCCACCCCCCTACTAAGACTCACTGACTTTATCCATACAGCCATGGATAAAGGCTACATCACTTCTGCAGTCTTTGTCGACCTTGCAAAGGCCTTCGACACTGTCTCCCATGCCCTCCTCCTTGAATCCCTCTAATCAGCTGGCTTGTCTCAGTCGGCCTGTAACTGGGTCCAGGCCTATTTGATAGATAGAACTCAATCAGTTAAAATAGCTGACTCTACATTCCGTCTGCTATCCATTTCTGCTGGTGTGTCTCAAGGCTCCATACTTGGACTACTCTTATTCTCATTTTTTCTGAATGACCTCCTATCAGTTTGTTCTCATCCCTTATCCATATGTACACTGATGACATAGTCTTGTTCACCTCTCATCCATTTCCTTCTGATGTGTCTTCCAGACTAAAGCTTGACTTCATAAATGTTCAATACTGGTTAAGATCAGATCAACTTTTCCTCAGTGCCAAGAAGACAGTCACCATGACCTTCGGCACTAGGCAGAGACGCTCTAGACTGCCCTTCCTCCCCTCCTTCAGCACCCTTGATGGGACTACCTTAGAGGACACCTCCTCTTTTAAATACTTGGGTGTTTGCCTGGACTAACACCTACATTTTTTCTCTACATAACGATGCCATCCTTCATAAAATGTGCCCAAGCTTGGTGCCCTTATGAAACCACAGTTTCCTACCTCTGCGGTTATAGCGATCTTGTTCAGAAAATGATGCTCTATTTTTTGACTAATGCAATATAGTCTACAGTGCTACTCTCAAGTCTTCCCTCACCAGATTGGATGTCCTCTTCAATGCCTTCTGTCTCTTTGCTCTTGACGCCCACTCCTGCACTCATCACTGTTCCCTGTACCATTCTCTCACTTTCCCCTCCCTTGAAAGCAAGCGCCTCTCCCAATGTGCCAAGTTAATGTCTAAATTCTGGCTAGGGACTCTCCCCTTCTATCTGTCTGTCTCATTTTCCTCTCCTTCTCCCTCCTCCCACCTCCTCAGGTCCACTGACACTTGCACTCTAGCTGTTCTTCATCCCTTCACCTCCACTGGTTAGTTAGCTTTCTCTTACCACTTCCCAATGCTTTGGAACTCCCTACCATCACCTATCAGGCTCTCCTCATCTGCGTCCTCTATCTCTGTAGACCTTTATAACTTCTATTCCCCAACTGTGCTTGCCCGTAGCCCTTCCTCTATCTTCCCTCCAGCCCCTTTTTCCCCCAGTCCTGCTACACTCCAAATTACATACTAACATACTGAAATGCCATAAGAATAGGCCTAATGGTCTTTCGTGTCTGCTCGTTTGGTCAGCCCCCACCCTGGGTGCTGACCTTGCCCTCGCCTCTGTTTCTCCTTCCCAGTTCCGGATATTCTTGCTGCATTGGATTTTTGCTTCCAGAACCCTTCCCTGTACCGTCCCACCCCTTGAACCCCTCCACTGTCTCTGCCTCCACCAGCCCCTAGGCAGCGATTCCATAGCTCCACCACCCTCTCAGTGAAGTAGCACCTCCTCCTTTCTCCCTGAATCTTCCCTCCAGCTTCCACCCATGCCCTCAGTGGCCCCTCCTCCTTCCTTCGAAGCACCCTGACTGTTCCTCCCCTATTTACCCTCTTCATGTACCTGAAGACCTCTATCATGTCCCCCTGGTCCCTTCTCTCTTCCAATGTGTACATATTTAGCTCTTCGAGCCTCTCCTCATAGGTCCTGTCCCCCAAGCCCCAAATCATTTTGGTTGCCCTCCTCTGAACCCTCTCCAGGAGGTTAATGTCCCTCTTTAAGTGTGACCTCCAAAACTGCACGCAGTACTCAAGGTGCGGCCTCACCAAATTGCCAAAATTAAACCAGCTCCTGGCCCTCCTCCTTGCCCTGCCCTTATCTCACTCCATTTGCTTATCCCCCACTCCACTGTCTCCTCTTCTCTAACCCTCTGTCACTCCTTCATGGTTCCCAAACTACAATCCACCCTTCTCCCTCTTCCTGCCCCCTCTACTCAAGGTTTCTCTCTGCCAGCGCTCTGCCCCCCTTGCAGGGTTCTCTACATCCTGAAGGGATGCAGGTCCTGTCCCTACTCTCCTTTTCCCCCTCATCTATTTCTCCCATGTCCCAATCCCCTTACTGAGTTTTTTGCAGCCAGTAAGGGTGCACTTTTTAGTTCTACTGATTCTTCTCACCACTTTTCTAATCTTTCCTGCAACCCTTTTCTCTCTCTTACCCCTCCGTCTTCTCATTCTCCTTCTACCTTGTCCTGACCTCCTTGCAGGGTTCCCCGCATCCTAAAGGGGAATGCTTTCTCTAGCCTCCCTCCCACCATTACTCCTCCCCTTCTCTAGTCCATTGCCCTACTTTCTACCATTGTTCTCCCTCTCCCCCACCCTTCTACCTCCCCTCCCCCTCTCTTTCCATTGCTCTCCCTTCCCCACTCTGTCTAATGACCTCCCTTCCTTTCCCCTCCCCTCCTAACCCCCCTTTCACCACTGCTTGCTTCCTCCTGCCTGGTCCCGACCCCATTGCAGGGTTCTCTGCATCCTGAAGGGAAGTCTGCTCTAGCCACCCCTCCCTTCCTCCTCCTCCTCTCCCTCTACTTTTACCATTGCCCTCCTTTTCTCTCCTCTCTTCCCCATAATATTTTCCTCCTTTTCTCTCCTCCAAACACACCCTCCCTTTATAACCCATGTCACCTAAAGCCTGCTTTCCTCATGTCCTCTAGCCACCCCTTCCTTCTCCACTTCCCCCTACTTTTTACCATTGCCCTCCTATTCTCTCCTCTCTGCCTCATAATAATCCCCTCCTTTCCTTCCCTCTAAACACACCCTCCCTTTTTCGCCCATATCACCAAAAGCCTGCCCACCCCTAGTCCTACTAAAGCACTTCTCATCATTTGTTTCAAACATCTTCTAGCACTTCAGCTTTGACTGTCTCCACTAACTCATACCCTGAAGGACTTCCTGCTTTAAGTTGCTACCCTGCCATTAGTTGCTATTGTCATTAGTTCAAACATGGCCTGTCACCCTGACTGGGAGGCCTGGGTCACGCTGCTCTGTATGACTATACAATATCTTTTGGATAAGTGGTGCTTGTATTACTCCCATATTTTTTACGTAATCACTCTGTACAATTAATATGTTGCCTGTTTTGTTAATTGTGCTTGTATTACTCCAGTATCTGATTTGTAATTGTTCATTCTCCCAACTTTATAAACCCCCACCACCGGACACTTCTGAAAATGAGCTGTTCTCAGCCTGTGTTGTTTTTCCTGGTAAAACATTTTGCAAATAAATAAAAAATAAACTAAATAAAGTTACAATGTATTACATACAGAAAAACAGGTAGGGGACTATGTATTATGAGGTTATAATACCTTCAAGAGGCTCTGGTGACATGTGAACCTAGACAGCAAAGCTCAAGAGGTCTCAACATGCCACCAGAATCTCAAGAGTTGAATGTTCTGCATTTCCTGATTTTTTATTTAATGACTGAGGAGAACATGACCGTGGACGAAGGAGTAGCTGGCTGAGCATAACGTTATTGTGGAGAGGAGCAGACTATCAACAGTTGTCTACTTATGATATGTGGTTGGAACTGAGAGGCCAGGGAGAGGATTTAAAAAAGAGGCTTAAAAAACAGATTTGTAAGCTGGGGTCATTATCTTGGGACATAACAGCTACACAGAGGATAATGTATGGTCTTTACTTAATAACCATGCTGTAAACACTTTGAGAGGTTGTCATGACTTCATTGTAAACCTCGAGAGTGCAGCTCGAGAGATTTTTAAATGCCATGGCAACCTCAAGAAGTGTTTTCAGCATAGTTTTTAACCAAAGATCATACATTATATTTTATAGTGTATGGGCTACCAAGACTGTGTAACCACTTATTGAATTACTTTACTTTACTGAATTACTTTATAGAACAGTGATTGTTGTGAGCATTCCATTTTGTTAGAATATTGATTGTTGTGAGCATTCTGTTTTGGTAGAACATTGATATGACATTTTCAAGAAGGCTTAGCAGAGTGATGTCATAACAATGGCATAATATAGAGGATAATGGCTGGGAATTGGGTGATAACTACGCTGTAATCACCTCAAGTGGTTGCTAGGGCAACATGGTAAACCTTGAGAGTGCAGCCCGAGAGGTTTACTGTAGCCCTAACAACCACGAGAGGTGTTTTCAGCGTGACTGTCACCCGATCCCCAGCCATCATCTTTTATAGTGTATAGTCAAAAAACATTGTTTGCATTCTATGTGTGAGAATTATGGTGCATTATTTTTTGTTATGCCACTGTTTGGAAGTTCCGAAGTGTGGCTAACAACTTTTAAAATTCTAAACAGTACATAATAAAGCTGTGTGACTGCTGATTATGGTGGTTAATAGGCACTTACCATACATTATAATGTTATAATGTAATTATAAATAAGGTTTGTTCTTACCATAGATCAACGATTGGAGCCTTTGAGATGGTTTACCACAGCAACATTTATTTCATTTACAAATACTTATTTCCAAATATGCTAGTAGAGAAACACAATTTAGCAGCTCCTGGTGTAGAATTTAAGACTTGCAGTCAAGGGTGGAAAGGTTACCTCCTTTGGCTCTAGTGTTCCACTATAATGGTTAGCCATTGACTTTGGTGGTTTCCCTAGCAAGGCACCTACACCGCATTCTCCCTACATCTGCCTCTGGTTCACCTGGTTTGATTTTAGGGTGGGTAGGCCAGGTGAGTGCCTCAGCAGTCATTGCTCTCCTCCTGCGCCTTGGTTGCACATATTGTTGCAGAGTTTTCTTGCAACCTTCCATGGCATTCCCGCTAGAGGGTTTGAGTGAGAGCCTTCCTCCAAATTGGAATATTTTCTACCTCCCTTTAATTGGGTTTTCCAAAATTGCAGCTGCAGAGCTGTCACTAAATAAACTATCCCAAGCCTGGTGGGAAGGTGACTTAGGCCTTGTATCCCCAGAGATTTCCGCCTCATAGTTTTTTTTTTCTCTCCTCCATTGCCTCAGGTCATAACTCTTAGTTAGCATAGTAGTGTCCCCTAGTTTCTTTAGGTAGGTTCTGCTGTTGGATGGAGGTGGAGGCTGTCCTGCCATTCCCTCCTCCTTAGGGGATCCCCTAATCTCAACACAAACCATTAGTATCATGCTACACAAACCTGGGTATTTCATTATGTTATCAAACTGAGCATCTCATTACGTTATCAAACTGTCTATGCTTCTCTACTACTACGTCACAGTTCCTGCTACTACATCACAGTTACTGCTTGCTTATAAGTTTCATGTTGCCTCCTTCTTTGGGGATGATTTGTACTAAATTTCTTTTGGGGATTCCTAAGGTACCTTTAGCCATGGGGATTGTCCCATGGCACCTCTGGGGTGGAACCCTCTCCGAGGGTTCCTTACCTTTCGTACCCCTACAGGGTGATAATTCCTCTGGAATAGAGTACGAACGGCCAAAACCAAACTAACACAGTTGCACAAGCATAACAATATACTGGCTGCATAGGTCAGTGAATTTGGAAAGAATTTGCCTGGAGTTCAGTGGCCAAGAAGCCAGCCACTCCCACTTCCTGAGCTATATAAGCAGTTCCTCTCAGCCTCATTGTGAAGCATATTTTCTTTGCCGCACCATCCTCCCCTCCTCCTCCTCCAGCAGCTGCACTTCTCTCCTTAGGGGGATTCCTAAGGTATCTTTAGCCACTGGAATCATCCCATGGCACCTCTAGGGGTGGAACCCTCTCTGAGGGTTCTTTGCCTTTTGTACCCCTACAGGGTGGTAATTCCTCTGGAATAGAAAGTGTGAATGGCCAAAACCAAACTAACACAGTTGCACAAGCATAAACACTATACTGGCTGCGTAGGTCAGTGAATGAGCAACTATGCACAACCAGTGTTCAAGTTCAAGTTTATTGCAGAAAAACTCTGTTGAGCAAGCTCATTCACAAGGAGGTCCTGGAGCATGTATACAGGCAAATATATAATACATATAATGAATAAACATAACAGTAAATAAAAGTGCAGTTTAGATCCATGTGATACATAATACTCAATTAGGACATGACATGTAGGTATAAGAAGCAAAAACCTGGGGGGAGTGTTAGAGGTGGAGAGTGTAGAGTCAACAGAAGAGAGAAGTAAAAATAAGATGGGAAAGTTAAGAGGTGAGGAAAAGGGGGGCATGAAGAGGGTTAGAGGGCTATAGTACTGGGGGGGAAGAAAACAGATAAAGAGAGGAGAGATAAAGATACAGGGTCAGCCAACAGATAAAAAGAAATAAGGGTAAAGGGGAAAGAAGAGGGTTAGAGAGAGTGGACAGGGGTGTAACAGAGGGGAAGAGAAGTAAGGGCAGGTAAAAGTCAAGAGGACAGATGCAGGGATTGTTTTCGTTGGGCTACTGTAGGCAAATAGAAGAAAAAAAGTAAGGTGTGAAGGCTAGGAGGGTTCCATAGGGACTAGAGCTGGTTCCAGTTAGTTGGGATGGTGGGGTGGGGAATGATGGAGGGAAGGGAGTTTAGGAACAGCTACAAGTTTCTTTTAATTTAGAAGCAGCTAACCTTTTGAAGAAGTTGACAGAGACGGTATGTTCAGTGCAGAAGGGTTTCTGATTCCCTCTGACCTCGAGAGTGAAGCTCAAGAGGTCCATGGGAATCAGAACCCCAAGGTGGCACAACACACTGGTTGTACATAGAGTTGCTCATCCTGTATTTTTTATAATGTATAGTACTGTGTAAAATATATGTGCATGAGTTATTTTGCTTTCAAAATGAAACAGGGGGCATGCCTTAGACAACTAGTATTGGAACCCACTCTAGAGGGAGCAATCTTAGACCTGGTCCTCTCAAGTGGAGATGGAGAGAGAATCACAGATGTAGAAGTGGGTAGCCATCTGGGAACTAGCAACCATCGAACAGTATGGTTCACAATAAACAATGCAATAGAGTCAAGCCATACAAAGGCAAAAGTACTGGACTTCAGGAGGGCTGACTTTGCCAAAATGGGTAAGTGTCTAAGGAATGCACTAGCAAATGGGCAGGAAGGAGTGGTGGAAGAACAATGGGGAATAAGAATAACTGCCATCACAGAGGTACAAGCCTTTGTGAGAAGCAAATAAACAAAACAAAACGATGTAAGAAACCACTATGGTTCTCAAAGGAGGTGGCAGTGAAGGTTCAAGAGAAAAAGAAAGCACTCAGAAAGTACAAGGAATCACAGAAGGAGCAGGACAGAGAATTGTATCAGTTAAAGCAAAAGGAAGCTGGGAAGGCAGTCAGAACAGCAAAGGCCCGAACTGTTGAAAAGATAGCCAACTCAGTTAAGAAGGGGGATTAAACCTTTTTTAGGTACATCAGGGAGCGAAAGAAGACTAAGGGAGGGATAGTGAGGCTTAGGCAGAGATACTAAACAAATATTTTTACTCAGCATTTACAAATGATGAGGGGGAGGTACCTAAAACAAACAATAGAAACACTCTGGATACAGAAGTTGATACCAGCCCATTTATAGAAGAAAGGGTTCAGAAAGAACTCTTAAAACTGAAGGTGGACAAAGCAATGGGGCCTGATGGGATTCATCCCAGAATTCTAAAAGAACTGAGGGTAGAACTAGTGACACCGCTGACTACCCTCTTTAACAAATCATGGGAGGATGGGGTGGTACCTGAGGACTGGAAGAGGGCAGATGTGATTTCCCTTCACAAAAGTGGGAGCAGGGCAGAAGCGGGAAACTACAGACCAGTTAGTTTAACCTCAGTGATAGGGAAAATGATGGAATCACTTCTGAAGGAAAGAATTGTCGCGTACCTAGAGGCCAGTGGGGCGCAGGACCCAAGGCAGCATGGATTCACAGCAGGAAGGTCATGCCAGATGAATCTAATAGATTTCTTTTACTGGGTGACCAAAGTAGTAGATCAGGGAGGGGCTGTGGACATGAACTACCTAGACTTTAGCAAGGCATTTGACTCAGTTCCACACAAAAGATTAATATACAAGTTATCCAGCCTGGGAGTGGGTCCCAAGATGATAGCCTGGGCAAAGAATTGGCTGGAGAATAGGACACAGAGGGTAATAGTAAATGGAGTCCACTCTGAAGAAAGGGGTTACTAGTGGGGTGCCAGGGTTCAGTATTAGGACGGTCCTTTCAATGTCTTTGTAAGTGACATTGCAGAGGGACTGGAAGGAAAGTATGTCTCTTTGCAGATGACACAAAGATCTGCAACAGAGTTGATGCACAAGGTGGGTGAAAGGATGACAAAGGGACTTGGCAAGGTTAGAGGAATGGTCAAATGTATGGCAGCTTAGATTTAATGCTAAGAAGTGCAAGGTAATGCACCTGGGAAACAAAAACCCAGGGGAAGAGTACACATGGGGGTGAGATACTAACAACAACAAAAATGGAAAGGGACCTGGGAGTAATCATATCAGATGACTTAAAGGTGGGCAAGCAATGTGAGAGGGCAGTAAGGACGGCTGGAGGGATACTGGGATGCATAAGGAGAGGCATCACCAGTAGAAAACAGGAAGTTGTTATCCCTCTGTACAGACAGCTGGTGAGACCCCATCTGGAGTACTGTGTGCAGTTCTGGAGACCCAATCTCCATAAGGACATAGACAAGATGGAAGCTGTCTAGAGGAGGGCAACTAAAATGGTGCAGGGTCTGCACCGGAAGACATATGAAGAGAGACTAAAGGAGCTTAATATGTATAGCCTCGAGGAAAGGAGGGAGATGGGGACATGATAGAAACGTTCAACTACCTCAAGGGAATCAACAACGTCCAAGAAGGTAGCATCTTTCAAAACAAGAGGTGCGCAAGAACAAGGGGGCACAATTTGAGATAGAGGGGGTGGCTCAGAGGTAATGTAAGGAAGTATTTTTTCACAGAGAGGGTTGTGGATGCATGGAACAGCCTTCCAGAGGAGGTTGTGGAGTCAAAAACAGTGATTGAATTCAAGCATGCATGGGACAGCCATAAGGCAAATCTAGGGGTTGGGGGTAGAAAGATGTAGGCTGCTGGTTAACTAGGATCTGCAGCTTATCCATTAGGTAGGGAAATGGGCAGACTGGCTGGGCCAAGTGGTCTTTATCTGCCGTCAAATTCTATGTTTCTATGTAATCTGACTCATGCAGTCTCTAGATTTTCTAGAATGCTGTTCTACCACAGGAGGGTAGAATCACATTTCATGACCTTTGGAACTGTGGTACAACAGCATTTTGAAAGGGATGGAATTCTATACAGAACAACATTCTACTATACACTTTATGACTAGCTGCTGTGCACAATCTTTTCTATGACTTTTTTATTTTTATATCTCACTGATTTTATTTTTCTTATTTCGGTGCACTTCAGTGCATGAATATGTAATTGTTGACAACATAGATCACAACTAGTAGACTTTTATAAATCTACATTTTTGTTTGCTGGTCTTTGGCACATTGACAATGCACCTTTGGTGTCTGCTATACATTCAGAACACAAGGTTGGTGTCCGCTGGTACATTCAGAACACAAGGTTGGTATCCGCTGGTACATTCAGAACACAAGGTTGGGGTCCACTGGTACATTCAGAACACAAGGTTGGTGCCCACTGGTACATTCAGAACTCAAGGCTGGTAGCCACTGGTACATTCAGAACAGAAGGTTGGTGTCCACTGGTATATTCAGAACACGAGGTTGGTGTCAGCTGGTATATTCAGAACACAAGGTTGGTGTCCACTGGTACATTCAGAACACAAGGTTGGTGTCCGCTGGTACATTCAGAACACTGAAGCTTATTTTCCTTGGTCATTTAAAAGTCAGTTATCTTGCAACACAGTGCATTTTTCACTGTAGGATCACAGCATGTTAAAATACTAGAAAAAAATTATCTACTCTGCATTTGAAAATTAACTCCTCGTGTCACAATTTGGTACATTTTCATGAACATTCAAAATATGAAGGGAAAGCTGTAGCTGAGAATCTAGAGTCATTCCAAGATATATAAAGGGGGACACAGTGGTAATAGAAGACACCTCAGTGCTAGTAACGTCCAAGTGTTCAGGGCAGGACTTAACAATACCAGCTGAGCAGAAGAGCATTTCCTGTGTTTTCTTGATATTTGGTACCAGTCTCCTTGCAGTGATCCAAGACAGGATACAACGGAAGTCATTGTTTCGCTGTGTGTTAAGAGTTCTAATGTTGTTTGCACTGGTAAGCAGTACAAGGTCATCTGCGTAGTAAGTGAAGGTGCAGAAAGCAGGCACCCTGGGAATTCATTTATGAATATGGAGAAAAGACAAGAAAAGGCCCTAGAATGGAGCCTTATGGGACCCAACAGGCAAACCCTGTTAACTTTAACAAACTGTTGCCTACCATGAAGGTAATTGGAGAACAAAGCAAAAGCATGGCTGGACAATCCAGAGGAAGGAAGAAAGCTTGAGATAAAAAAACTTATGGTCCACAATATCAAAAGCTTTTGAATGGTGCACAAAGACCACTCCCGTGAGTTCGCTACGGAACATGGCAGCTCTGATGGCAGAAGTAGCAGCAGTAAAAACAGTGGAGTAGCTATGCCCTTTTTTGAAACCTATGCTGCTCTGGAGTCAATACATTATTTTGGAGAGGAGGTATGAAGTGACCTTCGAGGCAACAGTCTTCTCCAGGACCATGCTGATCACCAACAGTATGACAATATGGCAGTAATTGCTAAGAACTTTAGGGTCTTCTTGTTTCAAAACTGGAACCAACTTAGCCACCATCCACATGTATGGGACATCCCCAGAAAGTAGGGAGAAGTTGAATATATGGGCTATAGAGAAGGCAAGGAGAGGAGCACCTCAACTGATAAGCATGGGATCCATGTTCTCAAAGCCAGCACTGGCAAATGAAGAGATACCACCTAGCAATCTGGTTGTTTCCTTTACTGAGACTGTTCACAGGTAGAAGGGTGGTTGTTGGAGAAGGATTGAAGAATGATGCGGGTGTGCACTGCGTAGTGGCACTAACAAATGAAGACATAAGGGAAGACAAATCATAGAACTGCCTAGTAAATGCAATGACAATTATAAGGGGTTACTGCAACTGACCTTATCCAGGAGGATGTCATTTGTGTGTTGCAAGGCAGTGCCACAAATCATGTTTTTAATATTCCGCCAGAAACTACTGGAATCTCTACCGGATGCCATGGGAGTGGACCTGAAGAATTCATTTTTAGCCTACCATATGACTATATTGCAGACACTTCTAAGTCATCTACAGCATATGCAGTACAAGAAAGATGGCTATATCATGACTGTATTTCCATTTAGCCCATGATTTATCCCTAGATGTCATCAATGTGAGCAGATCACTGCTCAACCACTTTATGACTGTGCCCCTCACTCCTCTTTAAGTTAATGGGGCATGTTTGTCCTGTTGAAAAAATGGAAGGGAAATTTCAGATAGCTGCTGACACATCAGCCTCCAACAATACAGTGGACCAATCAGTGTGGGAAAAGTCACAGAAAAAGGAACATTTATCCAGTTCGGATAGGTCACGGAGGACAATGACCCTTGGAAGAACTTAAGGCAAGCTCACTTTTCATACACAGTAAGTGGGAGGGTGATCAGAGATAGCATCTAGGTAGATCCCAGATAGGAGGATCTGGTCTTCTCTGACAGGACCCAGTCCAAGAGAGAGATTGCTGAACTCAATTAGTAGAAAGTCTGGTGAAAGCGGAGATACGTTGTTTCAGACCAAGCTACCCTAAGAGATGCTTGTAACATTTAACATTAATCCCCAATGAACTGAGGTTTAGGTCACCCATTATTAACAACAAATTTAAGCCAGCCTTAGCACCCAGAGTCTCCAGAAGATGAATTGGCCCTTTTAGGCCCCCTATAAGAGGGTTATAAGTACAGATTAGATGTAAATTCTTAGTACCACCCAGCAACAATAAAACATGTAAAAACTCACAGCCTATAGGTGAAGCAAGAGCCTCCTGGATCAGAGAGACATTCTAGTGACATCTCTAATATATCAGAAGGCCCCCTTCATGCTTAGATCCAGGACAATCAGCCCTGATGAGGTTAAAACCAGGCAGGGAACAGGCAGCATCTGGCATAGTAGGCTTGAGCCATGTCTCAGTTATGCCCAGTATGTTGGGGCATAGTATCCAACACAAGCAATGAGCTCTGTCAGGTTAGGCATGATACTGCAGACATACAGGTGCACTATGTTTAGACTTTAGCATCATTCCAGTCAGGGGAACTGCAAAGGTGGAGGAAGGGGAAATGCAAAAGTGGAAGAAGGAGGCCTAGGATTAGGTTCATTATCACTACCAATCTCATTCAACAAGACTGGGAGTCAAGACTGATATGTTAGAGTAGGCCAGTTAAGGGGTTTAAGTAAACAATGCAGTCTACCTGTAACATAGTGGGTCAGGAGCACTACTTTTTTTTCTTAAGCAAATAGTAGGGTTTGGGAACCACTCACTTGAGGCAATCAGGTTAGAAAACTGGAAGTCCTCTGAGTCATTATAGAATTTATAGGAGCTGCATGGTCCTGAGCCAAAAAGGCTGTAGGTAGTGACATGTGGAGCAAACAGAGCCACACCTAGACTAACACAAATATATATTTTAACACCCTATACAACAAAAGATCCATAGTAGAAAGACCCTAGCAACAGTCCACAATGAACTTAGGAACAAATGCAGTAGAAATAAGATTACTAGTATGTTAAAATGAAGCATACCCTATGTAGGGTTTAAACAGGATTCAGTAAAATGCCATGATGTAGGCATAACAGAGAGGTACATGAAAGGCAGAGCAGCATATAGCCACAAAGGTTTGCTACTAACTTCACTATACAGTGGCAGGTCTATTCTAACATTCTGAAGAGTAGAATTATAACACAGGAGCTAATCAGAAGGGATCACAACACTAGAGCCATTAGTGGATAATAATACCCAAACCCTGCAAGGAATTCAACAATTGCTGGTATCCATTAACCCAGTTGGGTGTGCATAACACTTGCAACTATAAATAGAACAGAACATTATAAAGAGAATAATGGATGGGTTAGGGAGTTATAAAGAGGATTTTACACCCCCCGAGGGGTCAGATGCCACATAAACCCTGAGATCGAAGCTCAAGGAGTTTATCCAGGCATCCCACCCCAAGGGGGTGGATAAAATCTGAGTTTTTAACCCTTATCCATCCTTTATTTTGTATAATTGCTGGGGATCATTTTTTTTTGCCACAGCAATTATACAAAATAAATGCATTTCTTCACTGATCCCAGCCACGGACTGTTGGGGTTTCAGCGCAGTCTGCGGACTCAGCTCCAGACGTAAAGCAGTGTGCTATTTTTTTGTTTTTTTCCTGCTGGAAAATAAATGTTGTGCCACACATATTTTTGCTTAAAAAAACTAACTTACCCCCATCTCCTACTTCGGGGAAATGCATAGGCTTGAGGAGCAGGACAGCAGAGAAGAGGAAGTTCACGGCTACTGCAAGGGACAAGTGGGAGTTGGCACATGCCTAGTGCAATGGGAGACAGGACGTGTGTTCGTTGTTATAACCAGCTGGTTATAACGATGGAATTATAACCCTGTTTCCCCAGTGGGAAAAAATTATAACCAGTTATTATAAACCTATTCCACCCAGATATGGCAAGAAAACTTAGTTATAAAAAATATTTTTATTATATTTTTATTTTGAATTATTTTATAATTGTTAGTTTATATTCTTTACAAATGATTAATGAAGGTAATTGGGATCTCATATTATGACATCTGGTCAAAGCTGCTGTCTATATAAACTGAAAGCAAGAAAAACCTGCCTAGATGAAACTTTGAAAAAAAATGGTCTGGTTTTATCTTGCCTAAATAAAAAGGGACATAGCATCTATATATTTCCATTTAAAGCAAGGAACAATCTTGAAACTAGCCCTTGACAGAGCCTCTACAAAGTTAAGTTTTATTTTCTGAGCTGCTGCTAAAAAGATAGGGCCCCATATTCAAAGCATCCCTGGAAAATCGCACAAGTGCCTGTGTGGTGCAACCGAGATGTGCCCGCTGCCAAAAATTGCAATATTCATAAAAACATAAAAACATAGACTTCAACGGCAGATTAGGACTGCTTGGCCCTCCTAGTCTGCCCATTTCCCTATCTACCTACTGGATAAGCTGCAGATCCTAGTTAACCAACTGCCTAAAATGTGCCGGTGCTGTAAGATGTGCCGGCACAACCCTGTCTGAATATACCAGATATGCATGATAGCAGAACTGTACATGTGCTGCACATCAGGGCAGGACTGAATATTGCAAATGGAGCAACCCAGGCCATGACAGTGGAGCAACAAGGTGGGACTGAATATTGCAAATGAAACAACCCAGCCTGGGACAGTGGAGCAACAGGGCTGGACTAGAAATGGAAAATGTGCTTTGTGCAACAGCACCAACCGGGGTGAAGCAGTGGCCCAAGGTAATGGGGATGAGGGTGGCACCACAAAAGTGCAAGATGGGCATTGCACAGGCCCCCATGGGTATAGTACAATGCATGAAACACATTAGCCAAGGGGTGGAACAGGCTCAGTGGGCAAGGCACACAGGATAGCACGGACAAAGTGATACAGCACTGGAGGTGCCAATGGATAGCATGGCATGACCAGGCACCATGACAACAGTGCCAAGGTGACAAGCAGTGCCAATGTGATAGCCAGACCACAGCACAGTGGGACACAGGCATATTGTGCAATAGGCTAGCAACTGATGGCCTCACAGGGCACACACCCACAGATACACAGGCCTACAAACAGTGCAACACAGTATCACAGGGACCAGGACAACAGTGGAGGCATGCACAGCACAGGGCCATGGGCATGATGCAAGGGACATCATTGGCAGTACTGAAGGGAAGCCCCAGGAACACCAGGACAAACACTGTGGGTGAAGAACATGGTTAAAGTTATATGGGTGAGTAATGTCACACGTAGATGTGAGCACTGCCAACCAAGGGGCAGAGGGACAACCATGCAACACAACAGGTGATGACAAAAACAGCCAAAGAAGGACCACAGACACCAGATATTGCAAACACAACAATATTTTAATCAAAACATTGCAAACGGTGAACAACAACAACAACAACAGCAGTAGCAATAAAAACAGGCACATAAAACACTGGAAAAAGGGAACACTACAAACTACAGGATAAAAACACATAAAAATTGGAGAAGGGCAAAGTGTAATGGGAAACATGGATAGAGGTTGAGTAACTATATGTAGAGGGAAGCTGAGGGCCTGAGGTGGTGACTAACAGGGTAAACTATTTACAAATCCAGTGTGGAACAAAGTCCTAGTGGCGCCCATCAACCTGTGTCCAACATAATCCTGGTGGCAGGGCATGCCACAGCTCCTGCAGGATTTCCTGCAGCTTGCAGGATTGTCCTCTGCCTCCACAGCATCACCTTCTGTTGTCAGAACAGCCCAATTAGGACTCCTGTGCAGTGACCAGCCAGCCACCCATCTGAAGCCATCCCCTTGGTTTCTGTGGGACCACCTTTGCAGCATGTTTAGCTATGTAGGGAAACAGAAAAGATAAACTCAGTGCAACAGCTCAACAAGGCAGCCCCCCCCGATGGAGTGGACATGCATGCCTGATGTTGCCTGGCCCCTTCATAGGCCTGGAAACAGATCACACATACGACGGACTGGCAACATGCCATGTAACAGGACCACACAATGAATGGGAGGTGGCACAGTGAACAGTCATTATTAGCAGGTGCATGCATTAGCTATTGCAGAGGGACATTTAGCAATGCCCCCCACACTGTGTGGACCTGACAGACATGTGCACCAGGTGGGCAGCCCAGTGGCAGCCCTGTGTCAGCACCGACGAGCACCCACCATCCCAATGGGACACAATGCAGGGAATACACACAGGGGCAAGACGCACAGTGGTCCACCACATGGTGCCAAGACAACAACCCATGTGTGCGTGGCCAGCACAACTGGGGCATACACAGCCTGCAGGCAATGTGCCACAGTGGGCAAAACACAAAGGGGCATATCACTGACACAGCAACAGCAATGTCAGTCCACATTGCACCCATGGCAGAACAGTGGCATGCATGGTGCTAGCAGACTGGCCCTACGTCAGTGGGTATGACAACCCTGTGTGTGTTGGCAAATGCACCCACCCCACACCCACAAACCCACCCATGCAGGCAAGGGCAGCAGGCACACAGCAACAATGTACCTGGGAATGGAACATATCTCTGGCGGGCCTGTTCCTGCAGGCTGCACAGCCTCCCGGCATCCCTCCATTGTAGGTCACCATAATGGTGCCTGCATTGCTCCTCCTTGCATGGGATTCCTGTTCTCTGCATCAGACTGTCTGCCACTCTGGCCCAGACCTGGGCTGTGGTCTTCTGGAGAACCTCTTCCTCAAACAGCTGCCCCGCCAGAGGTAGTACCAAAGCCACAAGGTTGGTGAGCTCCACCTCAGACCACTTGAGGGCCCTTAGACCAGCAGCCTGTGCACATGCCATCTCTCTGCCCATGAAACCTGGAGCTGGTGTTGCAGGTAGGAGTACTGAATGAACTGTGTCTGGGCCACACCAGATGCATGATAGGCCCACATGCATTGCTCCATGCATTCTATGGATGTGCCCCATAGGGATGCATGATTGCTGGAAATAATGCGTTACCACACATGCGTGGTAGTGCAAGGTTGGGTGGGAGAATGGGTTTTGTCACTGTGCAATGGGCATTCACAGCTGCGTGGGGTGGCCATCTTGTTGAGGATATCCAGTTCCACACGTGCAGCCATTGGCATCATGCAACATAGCGTAAATTTGCCATGCACAGCAATGGTGTATTACAGTCACATGGTTGACATGGGAAATGATGGCACAGATGCACCAGCACCCATGGAATTTATGTTGGGGTGTATCAAGCATATACGGAAATGTGCTGTGTGGAGATGCACAGCACAAATAGATGTGCTGTGCTGAATGAGATGAGCATGGGGCAAATCTGCAATATTCAGCCAGGATATGCAAATTGGCTCAATACCCAATCCTGGCCCAAGTCTACTAATTAGCATCGGCTGCTTCCCACCTCATTTGCATGTGCTGAACCATAAAAGGGCTGTCCTGTGCCACACAACACTACAGGTGGCTGACAGGTACTGCAGCCTTGGAGGTAAGTTTGTTTACATTCACCATATTAAAGCGTTTGTTGCACTGCATCCAGTAGAATATGGCCCACTTGCCAGATATGCTGGATCTGTGGTAATGCTTACCCTTTTTTCCTTTCCACAGGCACCATTATGGCTGAAGAAGGAGGGAAGGGGAGGTGTAGGCCTAACTTTAAAGACCAGGAGCGCACACTTAATCCTGAGTTGCGGCAATACTCTTATTATTCACCGGTACATAACTCCCATTCACGAATTGATTATATTTTGATAAGTTCAGCGGTGATACCCGATGTGATGCAGGCAGAGATTTCTGCCAGGGTAATATCAGACCATGCTCCAGTTAGTGTGACATATAGGCCTACCTTAGGGAAGTAGCGCTCCCACAATGGAGGTTAAACTGCCAAATTCTAAAAGATGAGTCCTCTTTGGCGCATCTCAAGGATTTCATCAAGCATTTCAGAGGACAATCAGGACTCAGTAGACCAGAGAGACCTGGTTTGGGCTGCCATGAAGTGTTCTTAGGGGTGAGTTAATTAAGATTGCCTCCAGGAGGAACCGTGTTCAGAGGGACAAGTTAGATGCCTTGCTAGTTTCTATTAAACAAATTGAGAGTGTTTTATCGAGATCTTCATCTGAATTGGACTGGGTTAGGCTACATCAGTTGCAGGCCTTTTCGGGTTTAGTGATGCAGCAAGCTGAGTTAGCACTCGAGCTCGAGACTTCAATATTTGGATATAGGTGAAGCTGGGAAACTGCTTGCTATGCGTATTCGGCATTTAGACTCAGATCATCATATCCCGGGTGTCCACGTTGCTCAGGGGGGACAGGTCTGCACGGATCCACAGGAAATGTCTAGTGAGTTTGGGGCATACTATCAGAGATTATATGTAGAAGATCCCGTATCTAAACCTTCAATGATAGAAATTACCTCATATCTGAATTCAATCGCTCTCCCAAAGTTATGGCGGGGTGATGCGGTCGAGATAGATGCTTGATATCACTTCTGGAGATCGCCAAGCCATTCAGCAGATGCCCTCTGACAAATCCCTGGGCCTGATGGGTTCCCCAGCAATTTTATAAGGTATTTTGCCCTGTCATATCTCCAATATTATTAAGCGTTTTCAATATTGGTTTGATCACGGTATCTCGACCCCAATTTCAGAGGCCACTATCTCGCTAATTCTGAAGTCGGAAAGGACCATACAACATGGACAGCTATACCCCATATCTCTCAAATACAGATATTAAAATACTGGCTAAAGTTCTGGCCAACAGGCTATCTAAAGTTATGGACATTGGTCAGCAAAGCAAGTGGGTTTTATGAGGGGAGTTTAGGATCACCTTCGTAAATTATTACACCTCATTGCAGAGGCCAGGGAATCTAAAACCCCAGCAGTACTCCTTTCTTTGGACGCTGAAAAGGCCTTCGACTGGGTGTCCTGGGATTTCCTATTCACCACCCTCTCAACATTTGGGCTGCCTGACGTTTTCTTAAGATGGGTTAAAATCTTGTATTCTTTTCCCTCTGCTCGAGTGAAATGCAATGGGGTATTATCACCGCCTATTAAGTTAGAGCGTGGTACAAGGCAAGGTTGCCCCTTGTCTCCATTGTTATTTAATTTGTACCTGGAGCCTTTTTTGCACAGATTAGTGCAGAATCCTCTTATAAAGGGTATACAGGTAGGGGACTTTAACTATGCATTTTAAACTTATGCTGATGATGTGTTACTGCACATTGAGAATCCGGTAATCTCTATACCGGCCGCTTTGGAGGAAATAGCTGCCTTCTCCAAAGTATCCTATTATAAATTAAATTGTGCTAAGACCAAAATTCTCCCTTTAAATCATAATGTCATAAAAGCAGATTTACAGACTTTTGGTCTTGGCTGGGAGGCTAAATCCCTTATATATTTGGGGATCAGCATTGGCACAAGCCTACCTTCGATGATTAAAGACAACCTGGGTACTCTGGTTCAAGTTATTTCGGGAGATTTGAACAGATGGTGTTCGATCTCCTTATCTCTATGGGGCAGACTAAATCTCCTTAAGATGAATATTCTCCCTAGAATATTGTATCATCTGGGGATGCTTGGAACTTATCTTCCCAAAAATGGTTTATCAATCTACAGAAAATATTTAATTCCTTTTTGTGGCAGGAAGAGAATACGTAGATCTTATATTAAATTGACCACCTCAAAATCAAGGGTGGACTGATGGCCCCTCTCTGTTTTATATTACAGCACAACACATTTCTAAGCTAACTTTATGGGTCAAAGGACATAGGCCCTCTGGCTATTCTCCCTTATGGTTAGACATCGAAGTGACCTGGCTAAAAGATTGAAGAGCTCTTTCGTGCCCTCTTATTTGTTTCCCAGTCCATCATTTCTAAAACAGTGATGAACAATCCCATGGCTGGTCCTTGAAAGCATATTTTCAGCTACAATGTTATCTCAAGTCAAATGGTGGCTTTAGGCAACCAACCTATTTTCAGAACCCCAAATCAAAGTAGAAGTGCTTTACAGTACCCACTACTTTCTGGCCCCAGATAAGCCATTTTTCCGTATCGGATATCTGGGAGCAGGGCCGCCTATGTCCTTTTGACCTGTTGAAGAGACTCCATGGGATTCCTGATCATTATTTTTTTAAGTGGCTACAGCTCAGCAAAGCGATAGCCGGGGTTTTTCATTCAACACCCTCTGCTAGTTATGTACCGGTCAATTTGGATGCTTTATTAACTGCTGCTGCCCAACTGCATGCAGTTTCTAAAGTTTATAAGCTACTTCAGGAATGGGATCACAGGCTTCCCTCAGGTGTTTGTTACTACTGGGTAAGGGTGCTGAATATTCAGGATACCCCATATCTCTGGAATAAACTTTGGTCCTATGTATAAATTTATCAAACAAGACAGGTTGAGGATGATACATTTCAATATTATGCATCATTTATATTTAACTCCTTCTCACTTATTTAGAGTGGGGCATCTCCCGCGTCTTTGTGTTAAATGCAAGAAAGAGGAGGAACTTTATACCACATGCTATGGTCTTGCCTGGTTATACGAACCGCCTGGAGTGCCATTTGCAGGCTTGTAGGCCCTGTCCTTGATTCTCACAATATGTTCACCGAGATTTGTTTGTTGTATTTTTTCCTGAGCTCTTCTAGGATCTGGAAAGTCTATGTTTCACTCATCTCATGTAATGAAACTGCTAATTTTAAGGCATTGGTGCGTCTGATAAATCTCCATCTTTGTTAGAATGGTACCAAGAATGTAGTTTAGCTTTACAGCTTGAGAAGCACATTGCATATATGCAGGGCAAGCACCCAGGTGCTATGCTTCTTTGGGGCCCTCTTGATGCTTTCCTTATGGCCTGGAAAGCCTAGATTTCTATTATCTTAAGTTTCTGTGTGTATATTCGCTCCTTGTTGCTCGTAACCTTTGGGGTGGGGGCAGGGGGAGGATGGACCTTAGGTTACTCCTTTTATTTAACTATCTTCTGAAGGCAATTTGTATGTACTTACAGCAATTTTATGTCTACGCCTTATGCTTTTAGTTTTACCTTCCATTGTCTGTCCGTTACCTTGGGTATGTTTGTAAAACAATAAAGATGGTTAATTACAAAAAAAAAAGACCAGGAGCAGCATGCCCTTATGCATTTCACTTATTTGTGCATTTAGTGCCCTTGCACAATGCCCTTGAGCAATTTGTGTATTTCACTGTACATTTTTCCATTGTTTTGCTTAGGTATACTGAAACCCAAATTAGTATATTCTCTTACTTGTAACTACATTTATTTAAGTATTTTAGTAAAATCTTTTGTTTGTCTAAAGAAATTCTGTTTGAGTGAGACTTTCTCTATTTGTGTGTGAATTGTGAAAACAGTATTAATAACCTGTGAAAACTGTTATAGCCAAATGGGTCACACCATAAGCAACCAAAGTGAAAAGGGTTCTGAAAGGGAAATATGGAAGGATAAGGAAAATATCAGAGTCTTCAAAGATTTTGAACCAGGCTGTTGCATGTCCTGTAGGGAGAAGGCCAAATCAGGCATTGTGCTGCTACCCCGAAGAGAATGGGATGCCTGGGTCTTCCTCCTTTGTGTAATAATCAAGAAAGGGTTCATATTTGGCCACAAGACTCGAGACTGGTATTGTGCCCTTATCCAGAGCTGGAGGGATGCCTTGGATCCTCGTGGCAGAGGTGCCATTGTGACCTCGGTGATCATTCTTAAAGGATGAGGAGGGTATCCTTACGCCCTCTCATCCCAGATTGCACTTCAAGGTGGGCACTGTGAGCTCAGTGGGCCTGACCCCTGGAGTGGGTTCATGACAAATAGCTCTAATAGTGATCAGTAACTGCTTCCATAATTAAAAGAACAAATGTAAATACTCAGCAAGGCTATTAAATAAAGTGTAAAAAAAATGATTGCTACAGCTATGGTGAAATAGCTCCTGTATTTAATAAACCATGTCAATGTTGAATGGAGCTATAAGAGACATATACATAAACAAGGGTAAGCAAGCTGAGAGCATTGCATTTCTATGAATTACATTTATCTGAAACTGTGTTAACCACATGAGAACACCCACACAACACTTATTACCCAGTCAAGATATTTGGTAGTGATGTTCTAGCTTAAGTGATACACTACAGATGTTAGCATTATACTAATGTGAAGCATACCAACTTTTAATAATTGTACTATCCAAAATTCAAAATCAGGCAGAGGAACCCAGTATCTTGATTGGTTGCCACCCATATACTATATGTACCTCATTATATACAAAGGGGTTTGGTGTACACCCTGTCATTATGTGAACTGGAGGCACATATGGAAGGTGGGAGCAGTAATTAATTTCAATGATTAATCATCATACTGCAAATGTTCTGATACTGTACCACAGAGATCTCACAATCCAATTTTTATTGTCTGATTCATCAGGGTTTCTTTTGCTGGTACGAACAAAGCTACACTGTTCAATGCCAGGCCTCTTTTATAAGCTTGTAGGTTTTGAAAGTAGAAGTTACACTGACAGGAATTACTTCATTTAGGATGACCCACTGTGAATCTTCCATTATTTTCTTCCAAGTTAGCTGGTGACCTCTAAGGAAATTCCCAAGAACAGCTTATAAGAAATAATGCAAATTTCCTGCATTTTTCCAGTATTGCTAAGTAATGGCATTGCAATACAGTAAGAGGAATATAAACATGCAATCTTTGATTTGGAAATCCACAGCTTGAAGATAAATGTGCATTATGACTTGATTACTTTGAGTGTGTTTAGTAAAATTTGCACTTGGAAACATGGCATGGGTGTCTATTCATTTTGTTCGTTTTTGTAGGCCTAGTTCCAGTTTTTAATCATGATTGTTTTTCTCTTGCTAGAGTTGCTCAGAGATGCTGATAGCTCATGCTGTGGCATCACAGCAGTCCTGATGTCTGTAGCTCCTAGAAAATTCCATGGATAAAAATCTGTTTACATAGATACTAGAGATAGGAAGTTTGTACCATCTTCTGGGCTGTCTATCCAAAAAAATAATCTACTTTATAAGTCTGTTGGTATGAATAGTGTAGAGTCAATTTCTCTTCAAGCATGATCATTTTTTTTTTATAATGAGAAATTACCATAGTGTTCAATAGTGAGTGATCAAAATGTTGATTCTGTTGTAACCATAATCGGAAAAAGATATGGTGGCAAGTGAGGAGTGAGGACACAATTGTGTATCTTCTTATTTGATTAATGTTAACACAGTTACTTGTATCAGAGGTAGTAAGCCCTCCCCCATCAGATGATTCTCTGACTAGTAGATTGCTTCACAAACCCACTTGCAGTTAGGCATGCAATTAAATAAAATAACTAAATAAATACAGTAAATAAGTGGAACTATTATTCTATTGACATACTACTGCACAGATAGTTCTTTATGTATGCACAGACAGTGTGCTGATGGATATCAGATGATTTTTCCCATGTGTATTTTTCAAGATTTTACGATACACGGACTAATTCACAACCTAGAAATTCTGACTGAAGACACTGAAAACAGGCCCCTCCTATAGGCACATATTCATTTTACAATCGCTGGCATAAAAAGGTAAATGGTGAGCTGTCAATTAAACAATGCCTTTCCCTACATACTATAATATTTCAATGATCTTTCCTTCCTTCAGCTCTCACCCACATCTCTTTCCCCATGTAGATTGAATTTGATTCAAAAAGTACCATGAAGATGGATGTCTCTTGTGTCATGTGTAAAGAGTTGTATGTTGTTTGTCTTACCTGATGATGGAAATTATACACTGGTGGTTGAATCAATCTATCTATCTATCTATCTATCTATCTATCTATCTATCTATCTATCTATCTATCTATCTATCTGTCTATCTTCACTGCAAAAAACTTTGTTAATGTATCATTAGGGTTGAAGCCTAAAAAATAGGGAAATGAGAACTTAGGGTTCCCAAGCCTAAGACTCCACCCCCATCCTCGGCTTCCAACCCAAACAGCCCACCCTCATCTTCCAACCCTAAGGCCCCACATCCGCCCTGCATGCAGGAATAGGTGTGAGGTGTGTGCCTTGGGGTTGTGAACACTAATGCTCACCTCATTGTTATATTCTGTACCTATGTTAGGTTATTAACTGTTGAAATGGGGTGAGCATTAGGGTGAGGCATCTGGCTGCATCTCATGCCTCACAACTCACCTGGGGCATGCAGCAATTAAGCACTGCCACACACCTTGATATGTGGTATTGCTTGAGTACAATTTACAGTGTAATCTTACGGGAATTATATATCACACTACCAGATCACTGAAGGCACTCGGCTGCACCTCATGCCTTACACGCCACCTCGGTAATATGGTAGTTTATGATTGCTGAACACCTGTCATATATTATTCCTTACTTACATTTTACAATGTAATCCTAGGCAAATTTTTTACTGCACTTCCTAGGTGATGTGCAAGTGTGCATGTGTATCCATGGCTATAGAAGCACTGGACCATGGTGTGATGGATGTTTCTTGTGTCATATGGAAGAGCTGTATGTTGTTTGTCCTACCTGATGATGGATATCTGTGGTTGCTTGTGTTGCCTTGCCCCCTTTGATTGCTTGGGGATGGGGAATGCAGAGTTAGAGTTAAAAACCTTAACATTGTATTTTCCTACTTTTGTTGCTTTAATAGCAACCCTAATTGATGCATTAAGAGTGATTTTTTTCTGCAATTAATATATATATATATATATATATATATATATATATATATATATATTCACTGCAAAAAACGTTGTCAACGCACCATTAGGGTTGAAGCCTAAAAAGTAGGGAAATGAGAACATAGGGTTCCCAAAACTAAGACTCCATCCCCACCCTCGGCTTCCAACCCAAACACCCCACCCTCACCTTCCAACCCTAAGGCCCCACCTCCACCTTGCATGCAGGAATAGGTGTGAGGGGTGTGCCTTGGGGTTGTGAACACTAATGCTCATTCCATTCTTTTATTCTGTACCCATGTTAGGTTATTAACTGTTGAAATGGGGTGAGCATAAGGGTTTGCAACCCCAAGGTACATACCTCACACCTCTTCCTGCTTGCATGGTGAACATGTGGCATTAGGGTTGGAAGGAGAGGGTGGTGGTGGGTGTTTGGGGTTGGTGTCAAGGGTGGGGTGGGATCTTAGGCTTGGAGAACCCTAAGTTCTCGTTTCCCTCCTTTTTAGGCTTCAACCCTAATGGTGCATTAAAAACCTTTTTTGCAGTGAATGTCCTTACTTTTTTCAGATACTTTATTTGTATCACTATTAAAGGCCAGTATTTATGAGGTGGTATGCAAAATGGCTATGTTGAAATTTGGAGTGAAAATATTAAAAATGACCAAAGTTAAGCACGTGCATTGAAAAATATTAATGAACGCTCATAACTTGGCCAATTTTAGGATTTTTTTCACCAAATTTTCAACATAGACTTCTTGAGACCCCACCTCATGAACAGTTTACTGTCATTTCATTAGTCTGTCCTGAAAGGTGATTTCAAACAGATTCTGTGCCATTCTTGCCATAGGTGTGAAAAAACACTTTGGGCTGGATTTGAGAAGTGACAGCAGCATTGTTCATGAGGTGGTGTGAAAAAATGAGCATGTTAAAAATCTGGAGTTAAAATATTGTAAATTAACAAATTTATGCACCTGCATAGAAACTGCTCAAAGCATGCTTGTAACATGGCCATTTTTAGGAATTTTGTCACCAAATTTTCAACATGGGCTTTTTGGGACTCCACCTCATGAACACTGGTACTGTCATTTTGTTAATCAGTTCTGAATGGTGATCTTACACTGTGAATGTGCCATTCTTTGCCACAGGTGCAAAAACACATTTTTGCAAGGAAGTGAGAAATGACAACTGTACTGTTCATGAGGTGGTGTGAAAAAAATTGCAATGTTGAAAATCTGGAGTAAAAATATTAAAAATTTATGAATTTACAAGCATGCATAGAAACTGCCCAATGCACACTCATAATGCCGTCATTTTTTGGAATTGTTTCACCAAATTTGCAATATGGGCTTCCTGGGACTGCGCCTCATGAACAGTGGCACTGTCATTTACTTAATTGGTCCTGAAAGATGATTCAATGCAGCGACTGCAAAATTACTTTTTGGGATTGAATAATGAAATGACAGTGACAGTGTTTATGAGTTGGGGTCCCAAGAACTCCATATTGAAAATGTGGGCTCAAAATTCCAACAAATAGCTGAGATAGCAACCTAAGTTGAAACTCCCATTGACTGCCATTATACAGCGCATACCTTGATTCCTCAGTTCGGAGTTCGGCTTTGAAGAGTGCAGACGTGTCCCTGTCCAGAGAAGATTGCTGCTCCCAACCTCTGGAGGTAAGTATGGGGTAAGGGGGTGTGGGAAGTGAGTGCTCAGTGGGAGGGTGGGGATGGGGAGGAAGTGGGGAGATGATGAGGACCATTTTCTTTTTGCAGGTTAAAAAAAGACTTTAGGGGATGGTTTTCTTTATTTACAGGAAACTTTTTTTTTTAAATTGGGACACTGGGGTGGACTTCCAGTGTGCCACCATGAATTGGGGGGATACATAATGCTGACAGGGGGATTGGGCACCCCCATCAGCAATGGAAGTGGGGGGGAGCATCCAACACCAAGAGTAGGCATCCCGGTGCTGGAAAGATAAAACAATTACCTTGAAACACTGGGGTGGGCTCCTAGAGTGCCACAATAGTGTGTGTCTGTGTGTGTGTGTGTGGGGGGGGGATACATGCAAACGCCGGGATTGGGCACCCTGATGTTGGTGGATTTTTGGGGGCAGACTATAGTATTTCAATGCAGGATCCTGCATCGAACATTTCAATACAGGATCCTGCATCAAAGAAGAAAAGATGTCATGGGATGGTTTTCTTTATCTACAGATATAAATAAAATAAATTTGGGTACACTTGGGTGGGCTCCCAGTGTGCTACATAGGTGGGGGGGGTGGTGATACAAGCAGAAACAGGGATTGGGCACCCTGATGTTGGCAATTTCAGAAAACGGGCTGGGGGAGAATCTAACACCAGGAGTAGGCATCCCAGTGTTAGAATCTGAGAAAAAATAAAACAATTATTTGGCATGCTGGGGTGAGTGCCCAGTGTGCACTTAATGTCAGGGGGATGGTGACAGGGGGATTTGGCACCCCACTGTCTGCAATTAATAACTAGGTATTTTCACAAATCATGGTATGTGTGTTTGCGAAAATAGGACACACCTACTTTCGTACACAGATCATGATTTGCGAAAATACTGTGCTTTCATGCTGAACACTTGACTTTTCCCATAGGAAATAATGGAAAACTTAAAATTGATATAACTTTTGAATCAATTAATATTTTTTCACTAAACCTTCAAAATGCACATCTGTGTCCCAAAGGCTGCGTAACCTGAAAATTTCAGAGCACAATCTAAAACCGTTTCAAAGATACAAGTGCACAAAGAAGTGTCTGACACCAACCTTGATGTCGTAGTTGACATAAATTCTCTCACAGGAAACAATGGGAAAAGAAAATATTTTATAACTTTTGAATGGATTAATATTTTTTTCACCAAACCTTCAAAAGGCACATCTGTGACCTAAAGGCTTTCTACCCTGAAAAGTTCAGAGCAGAACCTAAAACCATTTCTGAGATACAGGTGGAAAGAAATGTAAAAAAAGTGGTAAATTTAGGATTCTTTGACACTCTTCATCTCAGACACCACAAAACTGATTCACACAAAATTTAGCATGTCAAAAGACCTTCCCATAGAAATCATGCTTGCCAAATGCTGTGCAAATATATAGATAGGCCATTGACAGAGCAAAGGCTGATGGCACATTTATAAGGTAGAAAAAGAAATGGGCAGACTGGATAGGCCTTGCGGTCCTTAACTGCCGTCAATGTCTATGTTTCTATGTTTTTATATATATATATACATATATTTATGCAATGGGGTGCAGATAAATACAGTGTGATAAAACAAGTTCTCTGAGGAATTGTATACATAAATTTAATTTATGTATACAGTGCTTACCTCAAAGGATATTTATATATACAGTGCTGATGTCACACACCATTTATCTAGCTAGTGCTTATGTCACAACAGCAACTCTTACCCAAACTACTTTCCATTAGAACTTTAATAAATAAATAAAAAGTCCTACACCTCAAGGCTTCATAGAATGTGTACCGCCTGCCACATGGGCAGCCACGTGAGTAAATTTCAACATAGCCACGTGGCATCCTACTGTCATTGGCAATGGCAACCAGCAGATAGCAAGCTGCAAAACTAGGCACATAAAGTATACTTTATCCAAGTACAATCACGTTTAGCTATACTTGTGTGTAAAACACAGTAAAAATAGGCATAAAAAATGTCCTTTGACAACCCTAACAGCAGCTTTGAAATGGAATTGTCCCAACTAATGACCTAGCTGGAAAATGACAAGGAGCCCCTCAATGATCCTGACAGGCCTGTCAGTGAAGCAGCAAATGAAAATGACCCAGCGCCAGGTACTTCAGTAGAACTGACCACAAAAACAAGCAGTACCATAAATACATCAATAATAAAGAATGAGACAATTGGCAGTTTCATTGGTAAGGCACTTAACATCAATACTGCCAAGAAAACACAGGGTGACTTTGTGATGTTTACAAACTACCTCAGAGAGCACTTTAGTATTGCAACACCACTGTATGACATAGAGCCGAGGGAACTAAATCAATACATGTGCCACTGTTTTATGACCTGCTGTAAGAAAGATGTTTCCTTGTATGAGCCATTAACCCTCCGTTCAACTTTTCAAAGTTTAGAAAGGTATTTAAGGAACAAAGAGTATGCATACTCCCTTTCAACATACCCAGTTTTTAGGAAAACTGGACAGGTCCTGCTGTCTAGGCAAAAGAATTTAAAAAGTGAGGGGAAAGGTTCAAAACCAATGTCTGCAGATGAGTTAACAGACCAAATGATAGACATCCTATGGAAAGAGGGGCTACTTGGACCAGACAGTGGGGAGTCACTTTTAAATACAATGTGGGTGGTGGTCAATCTGTACTTTGTGGTCCGTGGCAATACTGAGATGAGAGGCATCAAATGGGGTGCATCCAGTTAAAAACATATGAGAATGGTGAAAGGTACATTCAGAATTGCCAGGAGAGAAATGAAAACCAGGACAGGGGCCAATTCAAAGGACTGTAGAAAAATAAAATTGAAGTCCTACGAGCTGGAAGGTGTCACAAAAAAATGCCCTGTTAAAAATTACCTTAAGTAACTAGATGTGAGACCACCCCAATCTAAGTCAAATGATGCACCCTTCTTCTTAGCCACCAACTACTTTGCATCAGACAATCACTCAAGTGCATGGTTCAAACTCGAGCCAGTGAGTATAAATAAATTGTCAAAAATAGTAAAATACATGATAAAAAAAGTCCTCTACAACAACAGATAAAAGGCTAACAAACCATTCAGTGTGCAAGCACTTGATCCAGAAATGGACAGATTCAGGAATGGCACCCACCGAGATTATACAGATTTCAGGGCATAAGCAAATGCAAAACTTGAATGATTATGACAAACTATATGAATGCCAGCAAGAAAAAATCTCATCTGTCCTCAGTACCGAGCCACAGCCATTGAATAGCAGCATAAGAAAGCAACAGCAACCTCTGTCAACAATTGCACCAAACTATTCTGACATCCTAAGAACCTGCTTTAATAAGCCCACAATAAATGCAAAGAAAATAACATTCAGTATTGTCCAAGGTAAGATCATCCACCACATGGCACCTCAAAAAGTTACATTTAATTAATAGTCATAAGCCAGTTTCTGAAACTGTGCAGTATATGTCATCATTTCTCCCCACCACCACCACCACACAAACACACACACACACCCAAAGCATAGAGTGACAGTTTTGGCAAGGCATTTAGGTGTTAGTAAATATTTTGAAAGAATGCAAAATAAATATTAACTGTGTTTTCTTTTCTCCATTATCACTACTCTTTAACCTTAAGAAGAAACAGGTATGACAATTATAAAAGAAAACGTCCTTAAGTATTATCAGATGAAAGTGATTCTGACTTCGGTATGTTATCACCTCAGCTAGCTGTGAAGCAAAGTACTCAAATGCTTTGTAAAAGAGACAAGCTTTTTTCTTTTAAAAAACAGTCCACCAGAAATTTAGCAAATTGCATATACTTAACCAATATTTCTCCCTAGGTAAAAAAAAAGCTAAGTGGTTATATGGTTTGTTAAGGTGTAACAATCAACAGCAAAACAAGTTGCTCATGGTAATTGTAATGCATTTCAGAGCCTGCTGTGAAACCGCACCCACTGCCTAGAAAATCCCTGCATTGTGTGCTCTGAGTCACTGTAGATAGCTAATATTAAATCTACAAATATGCATGTACAGCTAACCAAAGGCAGTCTAATTTTGACATTAATGTATAAGTTCTAGCCATTGCCTCTTTTTCTTACAGTTCATTTGTAAAAAAAATAACAGCCTCTGTACTTCACTTCATCTCATTGTTTTTTTTTCCACATTCTACCCAGCATGAAGAAACAGCACCCCATCCACGACAAACCAGCAGTATTTCAAAATTAAGCAACAACACAACATTAGATAAAAGACAGAAGACTGGGAAAAAACTTTCAAATCCAACACCATAGAACAACAAAAAATGAACAGCAAAAGAATAGTGAAAGATTGATTCCAGGCCTGGATAAAGAATGCTACTGCCCACAACAACTAAAATGAAAAATAAACAGTGAAGACTGATTCTTAATATATCTATGAACATACGAACATACGAATGTGCCAGCAGAAACAGACTACCCGGTCTGTCTAAGTCGGCTCGCGTGTGCAGCCAACACTCCTAGTTTGCAGCTGCCCACCCCCTCCCCTTTGTCATCCCGCTGCCATCCCTACCTCCCCCACCCTCACTCTCCCCTGTTCCCTGTCCCATGCCCCTTTGAAGCTGTTCACAGATTTACTTGATACCACCCATTCTGGTAGGGCATTCCATTTAGCTACCACCCTCTCTGTGAAATAGTGTCTCCTCATCTCCTTCCTAAATCTACCCCCCTCTATTCTTAGCCAGTGCCCCCTGTTAGAAGCAAACAGTTTCAAACTATTGTTGTTGATTCTAACCTGTAAACTAAAAACTTCAACCTGTATTCTACTACTCTCATAGTCCATAGCCTTGACAATGTCCGTTGGACTGCACCCCCCTTGCTTTTTCTTTTCCTCACCCCTGTTTCCCCCCCCAACTTTCCACATAGGTATTTCCCTGGTATGACCAGGGTTGTGACTTCTACTATTGTTATACTTTATACGATTGCTATTTACTGCATGTAACTTTATTCCGTAAAGCACTGTTATATTGTGTTCTTTTGTTATCTGTATTGCACCTGTATGTTACCACTGTTGTATCTCACACTGTAACCATGTCTACCGTCCCTGCAATGAGGTGTCTTTGTAAATGAGTCCCTGACTCAAAGGTTGTAAATCCAGCTTTCAAAAATAAATAAAATAAATAAATAAATAAAAGCAGCCTTTTTTGTTATCAAAAGTTTTATATTAAATGTACAACCCAATAACGCAGCTGTAAAGGCCTACATGCCTACAATATGGTGAAGAGAAAAAAACAGTCTTTGTTTCACTATTAGAAAATGTGTAAGAAAATCCCAGGCTTTGACTGGCTGATAGACCTGGAAAGGGGGGCTTCTATCAGACAACAGAGCCCAGGTATTAAAGTGCCGGTCCTTACCATCCTCATCAACAGTATCAAGCTGCAATAGAAACTTTAATTTTAAAATGGCCACCATTTTTTTTGTCTCGCTTAGCGAAAGATGAGACCAGATCACAGTCCTCCAGCCATTCTCCACCCAGGTTCCTTCCTTCCTTCCTTCCTTCCTTCCTTCCTTCCTTCCTTCCTTCTCCCTCCTCCTGATGGCCAGCCACTTGCTCCCAAAACTCCTTTTTGTTGGTAGCACCAGCACAGATTCCTGCCTATACTGTTATTAGCTCACATAGTGAGTGCGCAGCCCCCTCCCCCACCACACACACAAGGGTAGTCACCTAAATTAACAGAATAAAGAAAAAGTCTCTCTGTAACAAAATCAGTTCTGGTGTGCACTGTGCCACACTGATCTGATCATCGCCGGTGCTGCTTTAGATGCTGCTGGTTGTCAACTACAGCTTTTCTGTCACATGATACTACTTTGCCCACCGAATCTGCAATAAATCTATAGTGGGTATAATTATTACAACAAGAAAAAAAGGCAAGAAAAAAACACACACTCTAGGTTGTAATCTGTAGTTGGTGAGAAACACAAGTGAGCGTTTCTCTGAACTGTGCTAATTTCAAATGGCAGCACTTTCCAGATCCTGCTCTTGTGCCACCCTCTCCACACCAGGCCAGCCACCTATTACTCGTCTATTTATATGCAGGCTCAGAATCGATGTTACTTGGTTTTCTGAACTGATCAGATTCTTTTTAAAAACAGTTCCATTAAAGGCTCCCGATCTCTTTCACTCACTGACCCGCTCCTCCAAAATCTGTTTTGTTCCCTCCTACAAGTGTGATGATAAGAAAGAAGTGTGGTCTCGTGATCCAGTGGTACTATGAAAATCAAGAATAAGAAAGGGAAACAGACTGGTGGGGTGAAATAGTATAGAAGCAAGAGGCACCTTCTACTGGCAATGCCAGGAGGAAAGGGACTACTTTACCAAAAAGGACTAAAAATTGTGGTCAATTTTTTATAGCTTTACTTTTTTTTTTTTTTTTTTTTGTAATTCTATTAAAAAAAGCACTTGTAGATCATTTTATAAGCACAATTCTACCCTCCAGGGTGGGTGGTATTGGGCAATACCAGATCTTCCAGGGGTTATAAGGCCCGCCTGTGGCGTCGGGCCTCATTATGCCCATGGGCAGTCTGGTATTGCCCAATACCGCCCACCCTGTCAGGTATAATTGCTTACTTATTAAAGGCCAACATCTAGAAAATAGAATATTAACATCTAGCCCTAGTGAAACTATTGTACTATACACAAAATCAAAATTAAATAATGAACAGTGAAGACTGATTCTTAGCATATCTCAGTAATAGGCAACAGTTCATAAGCAGTGTGTACATTTCTGTTAACATGTAAACTGCTACTTCTAATACACTACTCTAAATAAATGCAACCTTTTTTTTTCTACAAACGTTACCATAAATTGTACAACCCAGTTGTCAAACTGTGAAGGTCTACATGCCTACAATAGAAGGAAAAGTAAAAAGAAATCTTTGTTTTTCCATTAAAAAAAGCCTATATCTAAACTGTACTATATTTACAGTCAGTTTAAAAATGCAAAGTTTCAACCTGTTGTAACATTTTGTTCCTGATCATTAAAATATTGAAAGTTTTTCACTGACCTTCTGTGTGCATCCTTCACTGAAAGATGGTATTTCAAGTAACCAATGTTTGAAAAGAGTGCAATTCTTCATGTTATAATCCAGTAAGTAGTAATAAAAGTCCTGGACTCTTGCTGTCCTAATCCACATGTCGAAAAAAAATGCCCCCAAAAAATCCACCAAGCAGAAGTCCACCCCAGAAAAAGGAAATGATCCACAATGTTTGCAAAAGGTGCAGCTCCTCATGTTGTAATTCAAAATGGTAATAAAACATTTTTCTGGAATCTCTATTTCCAAAGCTGGCAAAAGAAAAGAAAATCCAAAAAGCCCCAGTAAAATTCCATCTGATGAAGTCCTGAAGCTGTCCCATGCTGACAAGGAAGTCTGCATGCCATGAAGATTGCCAAAACAGCTCCGGTGAAGACCAAAGTTGTAAATAAATCCACGCATAAATAACACGCTGACCACTGAAACTGTGATGCTCACTCAATGCCTGCCGATGCCAAAACTGACACCAAGCCCGATGATGAATGGCCATCGCAGATCCATGCCCTCCATCCTCGGTACTCCTCGATACTCTGAGTTGCTGCATGCTGATATGCCCACCACTATTTGTTACGGAGCTCCCATTCCTCCTCAAAAGTCCAAATATCAACTGAGCTGAAACTGCACTACAACAGCACGACCATGCCCATTGTCCAATAAAAAGCCCAGCCAATGACAGACCACACCCCTTCAATCAATCAGCGCACACAGACCCCAAAAACATTTAAAAACACAGCCCCCCAAAACCATCAAAAACAATCAGCCAATCTGGTGCAACCAACACCATGCCCACTCTTGACTCAGAGCCAATCAGAATCGCAGTTTACGATCCACTACTGCCCCATTCATATAAAATGGCAGTTTGATGGAATTTTAAAGCTACATTACATACAGTCCCATTTTCAAATATAAAAATTAAAATAAAAGCAGCATCCAGCAAAAGAACACCCTGCAGTTACCAAAGGGGCCTATTGCATAAATTGAATATGTGGGGCCTGAGTATCAGATATCTCATTTGTGTATCTGTGTTGCTTTTGACCTCTTGTAACCATCACTCATGGCTCTGCCACTTGTGAAGTTACTTGAGATCACAAGCAACACAGATACATAAATGAGATATCTGACACTCAGGCCCCACATATCCTATACATATATATGTATGTGTGTGTGTGTGTGTGTATATATATATATATATATATATATATATAGCACAAATCTGCTACTGGAGAGACCTAGTGTGACTATCTAGACAAAAAAAAAGTCTGTTTGGTTCTCATGACTATGTCTCTGTTACGATACAAATATATACTACTGTTGCTATCCCAAATATAAAGATAGTTCATGAAGTATAAGTTATGGAAAAATGTATTGAAAGTTTAAATATGAAAACTCTTACGTTCATAACATGGTGTCCTACTTGTTTAATTTATGGTTACATAAATAAAATATTTTTTTTATAATACCATGACTTCTGCTTCTATTTATGGGCTGTAGTATGGATCTTTCATTGTTTCTCTGTTATTCATTCTGGGAGTGGTCTTACACAACCATCTATCATAGGACACCATTGTATGCTAAACTTCGTAATGTAACAGTTAAGTTGTGACCTGAATATTTCTGATAGCCCTGAGCAACCATGCTAAGCAGTTTTCTACATATTAGTATTTAAGCCAGCCAACTCTGCATCTCATGGTTAAAAAAATAAATTTTATTTTTAACAGTTTTTTTTCCGAGTTAACGTATGTTACAGGGACACCACAATATCACAGTGATACTGTCTCACCATACACATTACTGCTAACCAGTACTTCTTCATAAAACAATGTCATACTGACCACACAGACAATTAAGCTACTTATAAAAAAATTATTTACACTTGATTACACTATGTACAAGGTATTTAATCGTGCCTGGTATGTCTCATCCGTTCTCATACCAGCTGGTCCCAAACCCAGAAAAAGAGTGATGGAATCCAATGTACTAAATGAATAACCATAACCATGAGAATATTGCTGTGATAAAATGACTGTTGGGTTTTAGGCACAAGTCACAGCTAAGGGTTTGGGGAAAATTGTTTAAAAAGTACTTGAAGGCCAACAAAGGCATTTCTTATTTTGTCAAATCCATCTGGAGCAAAGTGCAATTCTTTACTGTACTTTGTCTGAGAAGGTTCAGTAAATTTGAAAACAATGTCTGTGATTGGCTGGGTAGAGTATTCAGCCATGTCTTCATCTGGACACTGGTAAATACAGTTTCTGTTCCTGACCAGATATTTTATAGTTACTTCTTCATCCATGGATGAAACAACCTCTACCAAGTATATGTAGGTCATATTCTTTTGCTCAGTCTGGAACAGGACAGCCACAAAATCACCTTCCTGGAGAGCACTGCAAAAAGTATAAAATGAATCAATCATCCACTCAAGCATTTTGATTGTCAAGACACCTGAAATCTTTAGGGGGGGGGGACAAATAATGGGGATATGTATACCCGATTCCATAATCTAAATAGCTAGAATTCATCCAATGGCAAGACATAAGGACATTCAAATGGCTTGTAGGTGACTCCCAAATTAACTGCCACCATAGTGGATATGGATGATATGTTCAGGTATTTGGCATGAAGGAGGTTTTAGTCTCATTGTGTAGATGCAGTAGCGCACACATGAATGCATGCATGAACATGTATCCAGGGATTAAAACACCCATCTCCTCCAGTAAGTCACATTATTACTTTAGCACTGTGTGCTGTCTTGCACACCAGAAACTGTATGGATAAGGTGATGAGGCCAGTAGGTGGCTTCAACAAAATGTAAATCACACGGGTACTTACACTGAGGGTGATGTGTCCTTTGACGGTTGAGAACTTGCTGATGGTAATGATGGTGGCTGACATGGAGGCCTTGCCTGCAGCGCTGGTGGTGGTGGAGATGGAGACATTGCCTGAGGTGATGATTCGGGTGGTGGTGGAGATGGAGACCTTGCCTCTGTTGATGCTGCTGGAGGTGGTGGAGAAGTAGACCTTTCTTGCAGTGAATCTGGTTGTGGAGGACAAGTAGACCATTCCTATGGTGTTCGTGGTGGTGTAAAAGGAGATCTTTTCTGCACTGATGCTGGTGGTGGAGAATGAGACCTGTCCTGCACTGATGCTGGTAGTGGTGTAAAAGGAGACCTTTAATGCATTGAAGCTGGTGATGGTGGTGGTGGAGATAGAGACCTTGACTGTGGTGGAGCTGGAGACCATGTTGTTGTTGATGGCAACCTTAACTGTAGTGGCGCTGTTGATGGCATTGGAGACTGTGTCAAAGGTGGTGGAGTCACCTCTGTCCCATATTTCAAAGAAAAGGTTCTCCAGTCTCCTGTGAATAATACATTAGGGCATTGTCCTTCATTTGTAACACATGGTCGGCAGAAGCAGCTTCTCTCTTTAACAGATACGATATGTGGCTCTATTCCTTTCACACAGTGTACCAATCGTGTATTTGGCAATGTTTTCACATTTGTTCTAGTAAGTCTTCGCCTGTTTATTTTGCCCTCCTTGATGAAAAAGAAACTGCATGTCACGTGCACATGATCCTCCTCATTTTTGGGACATGTAAGGTATTTTTTGCCATATTGGTATAATTCAAAGGCATTGTCAATGATGGCTTTTCGTGATTTTACTGCCAGTAATGCACTCTTTTTCAAGACGCCCACTTCTCCATCACACAGTCCTTTGTTATGACGACTGCCAAAGGAGTGTTTTTCAATGGAGACACCACAATCCACCACACCAAATGATGCATAGGTAATGTTGCCCTTGCTCTTGTACTATGTTGGTGCCCCATCAGAAAAATGAATTTGCTTAACCATGGCAACCCCCTGTTCTTTAAGATATTTTGTTGCCATATTTGTGAAGTGGTGAACAGCATGGAAGTCATGCTTTCAGTCATCAGTAATAAAAATAAGTGTGCTATGCATGTTTATGCCACAGTTTGGTTTAGAGCATCTATAATGGGCCACAACTGGGTGAATTGTAGCTTGGTTGTATGCCCAGTGTGCACTCTGAGCTTTGTCTTGGTAGTGGCAATTATAGTTTTCTCCAAAGTCCAGACAGAAAACTACCCAGTTATTTGGTACATTTTTTCTAATAGCACTAAATTGTTGTGACTGACACTTTGCATTTGCTAAGTGCTTAGTATATGGCTCCAGCTCTTCTTGTAGTTCTTTTATTAGGTCTCCGATGACTCCAGTCTTATTTCACATTCTCATTTGCTTTGAATGTGTCACTTTCCCTTCCTTTCTCATGGTGACATCCTCATTTTGCCATTTTCTCCAGGTGACTGGAGAGGTCACGTGTTCATTTAAAAGTGGCATCAGTTTTGCCTCTATGCCTTTGGTGCCACACTGCAAGCATTCCCTGTTGATGCATCTTTTATTGTAAAATTCACCAACTCTGCAGCACATTGTAAGGGTCAAAGCCTCATACTTGTGCTTTATGGCACTGTCTAGTATTTTTAACTGTGCATATTGTAAAACAATGCTGTTCAGTTTAAGGTCTATGTTCAGGCAGTACTCGCATAGGCACTGCAAAAGCTTATGTCTGGACATGACATTTTTAGGGTGAAGTTTTACAAATTTATTATAACTAATTTGTACATCTGGGTTTTCTTCCTTGAACTGTTCATATGTAGTTAGGACCAATGATTCCAGTGCCTTCTTTGGTAAAAGTTGTTTTTTCCCAATTATTTTCACAATGGGAAGTTCTCGAGAGAATCCCCACGTTGGTAGAAGTCCTGTATCTTCTGAATTATTAATTCTGGCAAAGCATTGTTCCTCTTCTTATGCCTCTCAATGTAGTCATTGCTATATACAGAGTATGTACACAAACATTTCCAGCTAAATCCCATTTCTCTTGTAAGTCTCATTTTCTGAACTTTTTCTTTACCAACAGTGACTTGTGCAGCAATTTACGGATTCGAATATAATCTTTTTGTCTTGAGTGTTTAATTGTTTCCAATGTGGCTTTCAAGCTTGTTTCCTCAGGAAAATCCAACCGTTTCTTTTTGGATGGTATTAATATAGATTTCGCCTCAATAGCTTTGCGCTTTCATGACTTGACTTAAGTAGTATTGCAGAGAAAACTTCAGCAAATTTATTTGGGCTTTTCAGCATTGCTTTTAGTGATCATGAGATGGCTTTTCTTTTTGCAGCATCACTGCTAAATGGAGTCTGTGGTATCCTTGATTGTGGACTGTCTATTTGTGGATTAGCCAAAGGGGAAGCATCTGAGGCCATGATGTTATACTGCATTTCAGCTTCATCCAAGTTGTGTGCATTTGATTCCACAGTGAAAGTTTGCAGTCTGGCACATTTCTTCTAAGCATACAGAAACCGTCTGCGTTCATTAATCCACCTTCTTTTTTGAGCTGTCATTTTTGTTCTCTGATTCTTTTTATTTTCCCGCCATAAAGCTCTCATCTTCTCTGCTTCCGCTCTTGTACATTTCTTCTTTTCTGTGCCATCAGGTACTTGACTTGCCTTTTTATTTTCTCTATACCTTTGCATCTGAAGCCTATCTTTTTTCCTGTACTGTACTTTGGCCTCTTCAGTCATTGACTTTTTATACTGTTTCACCCTCTCTGTTTCTTTCTCACGATAAGCTTTGTATTTTTCGGGATAATTTTTCATTCTTGCATGGTACTCTCTCATGTACTCTTTATGCGATCTTGGTTGTGTTTTTCGACCACCTGTTTTATTCACTGAATCCAAGCAAGCAGTCTTACCACCATCGCCACAGCAAGATGTGGATGCAGCAACATCATGCTGTGGCTGACGCTGTCTCAGGTTGTTTCTCAGGAATTCCATCTAAAATTTGCAGAAACACAAGATACAGAAGAAGGATTTACAGATTGTAATTTTTTTGGAAACAGAATTCTCCAACATGTCAAGTATGTAGACATAATCAAGGGAGTACTAAATAAAAAAATGTAATGGAAAGAACAAGACGCCAGACCCATCTAGTTGGCTAAATGCCTGGCTTGATCTAGATTCCTGACTACAACTGTAATAAAATTATAATTTTCCCACTCTAATACTCATCATGAATTTAAACATTTAATTGTGTTTCCAACCTCAGTAAAGATTTCAGTGTTTCTCTGTTTTTTTTCATATATGGGCTTCCAACCTGTGCATGGTACTCAAGTTGCAAGCAGTTCTATTAATCAATAGACCTTTCTATGACCACAAGACAGTATCAGGGCAGCAAGAGACAATTGCCAAAGTAGACGGCCTGAATAATCAGTCCAGCTCTGCCAGCAGAAAAAAAGCTTGACATAATGACCCGGGGCAGTTCTAGGCCTCCATATTTTTCTAGATGCTTGCTTTCCAACTGTACACAGGCTTCCAGGTGCAGTCTAGCAAGCAGCCTGTACGGGGGTATGTTCCATGCAACTCTGTACTGGGAAAAGTTGGATGATACTGGCGGCAAAAAAACAATGGGTCTATCCATTAAACATAATATCCTATATCAACAATGACAAATAGTACCAGACAAGCTGTACTATTTATCCAGACCTTTCTGTGACCACAAGACACTAGCAGGGACACAAGAGACAACTGCTAAAGTAGAGGGCCTGTGTAAACAGTCCCACTCAATTACCACAAAAGACAGCTGATCATGCTGACTAGTGCAGTTCCAGGTGGTATTAGACTACACAATCGTGGTAATAAATCTGGCTACCTGAACACTGGATAACTAAGGAATAGGGATGAAGTGACCATTTCTCACAAAACAGTGTTATGGTGACTGTTTCCCAGCAGCCCCCTTCACGAACAACACCAACCATGGTTAAGTTGGTGAGCACCATATTAGGGATCAAACTCTTCATGGTGTGATCCCTAACTAGGCACAAGAGACCATAATACAGTATTGTTCATGATAAGGACAGCAGGGAGTCAGTGCATTGGGGCAGAAATTTGATGTCTTTGCAGAATATTTAAACTAGCAAATGGGGAGAGGGGTGCAGCACCCCATACGTCGAATAGGAAGAAAACCCCTCCTCCCCACAGCTAGTGGTCAAACAGGAGTTCAGCATGTTTGTAGTTCATTTGCATCACCAGGTAAGAAAAAAGGTCAGGCTCCCCATATGACACACGGGAAATGCCAGACCTCACCCAACAACTAACGCACTTAAATCTGTCCCATGGAAAATGATGTACACAAATGCTCGCAGTCTGGGAAACAAGATCCCAGATCTGAAGGCAATAATGAAAGAGGCTAAACTGGACTTAGTAGCCATTCGTGAGACATGGTTTACCAGTAACCACGCTTGGGAGACGTCTGTACCTGGCTATATACTGTTCAGAAGAGACCAAGGTGCAAAAGGGGGGGTAGAGTGGACCTTTATGTCAATGAAAATATCAAAGCTACAGAAATTCAGAATACACATATGGAGCCAGATTAACTGTGGGATCATGCACATAGGGAAGAGAACCCCTGAAGCCACCTATAGGCTGGGAGGGGAGTTGCTAGCAGTCACAAAGGAAAAAAGAGACTTGGGCATCATCATCACCGATGACCTGAAATCATCCAAGCAGACCACTAAAGCAGTAGGTAAGGCTAGAGGGATGTTGGGGTGTATTAGTAGGGGTATCACAAGTCAGAAGAGGAAGGTAATAATCCCTCTTTACAAGACACTGGTTAGGCCCCATCTGGAGTACTGCATGCAGTACTGGAGGCCACAGCTTCACAAGGACATTAACCAAATTGAGGCAGTCCAGAGAAGGGCAACCAAAATGGTGCAGGGACTGCATCAGAAAACATATGAGGACAGATTAACAGAGCTCAATATGTATACCCTAGAGCAAAGGGCAGAATGGGAGGGGGTGACCAATGGGAAAATAATGGAGGGCAAGATTCTGGAGGGTTTAAGGGCACTGGAGGTGGGCAAGGCACCAAGACCAGATGGCATCCACACAGGGTACTAAAGGAGCTATCTGAGTTCCTGGTGGGACCTTTGGCTGACCGATTCAATGCATCACTACACTCAGAGTGTGTACCTCAGGACTGGAGGATGGATCACATGTTGCCACTCCACAAGAGTGGTCCCAAGGATGAACCGGGGAACTACAGACTGGTGAGTCTCACATCCATCATGGGCAAACTGATGGAGACTATCCTGAAGAAGAAGCTGGCATCCTTCCTTGAGGCCAAAAGGCTACAGGACAGCAGACAGCATGGCTTCATAAGTGGCAGATCCTGACAAACTAACCTGGTGGACAACTATGACTGGGTAACTAGGCAATTGGATGAGGCCATGCAGTGAATGTCCTGTACCTAGACATCAGTAAGGCATTCGACTTGGTGCCACATGGGAGGCTGGAAGAAAGTTAAAAGGCACAGGGGTGGGTGCAAGGCTGGTGAGATGGGTAGTGAACTGGCTTCAAGAAAGTCAACAGAGGGTGGTGGTGGGTGGGAAGCTCTTATCCCCAATGGCAGTGATGAGTGATGTTCTGCAATAGCTATGTAATGGGATGTGTGTTGTTTGGGATATTCATTGCAGATATATCATTGGGCATCAAGAGCAAGATCAGCCTGTTTCCTGACAACATCAAGATGGGAGCAGTGGTGGATGACCTAGGGGGATGGCAGGGATTGCAGGATGATCTGGAAAGGCTGGAAACCTGGAAACCTGGTCGGACACCTGTCAACTGGGGTTCATTGCTAAAAAGTGCAAGGTGCTGCATTTTGGGACCAAAAATCCAAGGAGGAGTTACCAGATCAGGGGGAGTGCAGCTAGCCAAGACAGAGAAAAAGGATCTGAGGGTGCTCTTTACAGGATCAATGAACAACTCTGTACAATGTAGGAAGGCAGCTGCAAAGGCCAACAAAATGTTGGGTTGAATTGTTAGGGGTATATCCTGTAGGAGGGGTGAGGTAATTCTGCCATTGTATAGATCACTGTTTAGACTGCACCCAGAATACTGCAAGCAGTACTGGCATCAGTATATGAAGAGGAACATTAAATTACTGGAGGTGGTGCAGTGCAGGGTGACAAAGATGATCTAAGGGCTGGGGGACTTACCATAGGTGAGTAGGCTGAGAGAGCTGAACAAATGCTCACTGGAGGAGAGGAGGGACAGGAGGGATATGATTGTAACCTTGTCCTTCAAGTACATGAAATAAATAAACAAGAGAGGTATGGAGGGGCTGCTCAAAGTAAGAGAGGGGAGAGACTTATAGGGCCATGCTATGAGACTGAAAAGAGGAAGGTTCAGGAGAGAGATGAGGAGACACTATTTACAGAGTTGGTGGTAGCTGGGTGGAATGCATTTACAGCAGAAGTGGTATCAGGTAGAAGAGTGGGCTGTTTCAAAAGGGCCTGGGACAGGGCAGGAGAGAGGGAGGGTCAAAGGAAGGGGAGAGTGGGAGGGAGGGGAAGGGGAGAATTAGGGTGCTAGCTGTACATTTGAGCAGACTTGATGGACTACTAGGCCTTTATCTGCTCACAGATTTGGTATGTTCAAATGCACTTGGGGTGCAGGAACCCTGGGGAGGACTACGTGATGAAGTGGTAGATATTAGCTGATACAAAACAGGAAAGAGATCTGGGGTCATCATATCTGATGACCTAAAGTTAGCCAATCAATGAGCCAAGGCGGTGGTGAGAGACAGTGGGATTATGGACTGCATAGGGAAAGGTATCACAAACAGAAAAAAGGAAGGCATAATGACACTATACAGGTTATTATTGAGACCTTATCTGAAGTACTACATCCAGTTCTGGAGGTCTAATCTCAGGAGGGACATAGACAGGGTGGAGACAGTCCAGAGATGGGCAACAAAAATGGGGCAGAGCCTGCACCACATGTCATATGAGGAGAGACTACAGAAACTCAATATGTACACCCTGGAGGAGAGGATGGAGAGAGGAGACAAGACAGAGACCTTCAAGTACCTTAAGATAAATAATAAGGTACAGGAGGGCAGCATCTTTCAGAACTGAAGCTGCTCAAAAAATCAAGAGGGCATGACATGAGAATGGAAGGGGTAGACTAAGGGATATGAGGAAGTACTTTTTCATGGAAAGGGTGGTGGATACTTAGAATGACCTGACCTAGGAGGTGCTGGGGGCAAACACAATTGGGGGATATAAACAGGCATGGGATTAATATGAGGGATCTCAAGAGTGGGGAAGGAGAGGCAGCAGCAGCAGTAGACCAAAAGGGTCAGTGGCAGCTAATTAAGTATAGGGTATACAGGCAGACTGGATGGGCCTGGTGGTCCTTATCTGCCATCAGTTTCTATGTTTTTAAACCTGGACACCTTGGTTTGAATCCCATCAGCCAATGCTTGCATTCTGTGTGACCATGAACAAGTCACTTAACTTCCTTGTGCTCCCATTTAAAATGCTAATATGTCACAGTGTTGCCTGCACGTTTCTACGAACTAGCAGCACACCACCTTGATTTGCTTACATCTATGATTGTTAACATGGCAAAAGATCATCAACTTTTAAGAACTTAAAAATCATTTTTCTTGCCTTAAGAGTGAAATAAAGCAAAAAGAAAGTCCTGTACCTTGATGTTTTGGCTTCTCCCAACTGCTCAACAAATTATTTAAATTACTCTTAAGACTTACTGCTGCTTTAAGTACTTAAACTGTGTTGGGTAGACTATCAGAAACATTTTTTTCTGCCCTGAGCCTGAAACAATAGGTGTGAGAAAAGGTGTGACTTGTACCATTTAGCTAAATGGACAATTAACTGCAAAGCATGCTTTTGAATAGCACACCAAGTTTCTGTCAAGAAATACTTTCGGTCTGAATGGGGCTGGAAATATTGTATAGAGTTAAGAGTAATGAGCTGTGAATGAGCTTGCTACATCCAGCAGACCTGTGTTTTATTCCCATAGCCTCCACTTGCATTGCTTTGTGACTGTGAGCAAGTCACTTAACCATCCCAATGCTCCCAGGTCACACATGAAAACAGGCAGTTGTGCCTAGTGGGCTTTATCCAGTTACCAAAGAATAAGTAAATGTAATTTGATTCAAAGGTTGGGTGAGTTTGTATAACTCTTCAAATTACACATGAAAACATATCTCTCAAGCTCTCAGCATTAAAAATCATAGCACTGGCCTTCAAAAATCATAACACAGGGCCAGAATGTGTAGCACTTTCTTATCTTAAAGAATATTATATCTACAGATAGTGAGCCCCAAATAGTGATAAGGAATATTTTTTTATGAACCTTGGTTCAATGATTTGTAGTTGTGTGACCAGAAATAGTTCTAACATTATGAGGAACATCGGTAAACATGTGATGAGCAAGGGTAAATTTGAGTGTGAAAATCAAAGCACTATGCAGAATTCATAGCAGCTGAGAGGTAGTAATGAAAATGTGCTTTGGGGGTGTTGATGACAGTGATACATTTCTTAATGGTCTGGCACACTTTCATGCATGCATAAAAAGACAGTCTTGGACCAGGTTCCAAACAAATATTTTATAATTTATTTACTTATTTGGTAACGGGGTAAGGCCCACTAGGCACATGTGACTGTTTTCAGGGGTGACCTAGGCACACTGGGCAGTTAAGTGACTTGCTCAGAGTCACACAGTGTGCATATGGAGGTTGTGAGAATCAAACCCATGTTTGGTCTGCTGGATGTACCGAGCTCATGCACAGCTTGTTACTCAAACCTCAAGGCTGACTGCCAGCACATTCCCAAACAGAAAGCTATGCTGGGACTTATGTGCAACACATGGCACACAACACATTATTTAGAAGCATCATCCTTTGTTCTGAAATTAAGAAAAAAGCAAACTTTCAAAATACAAAGGTGCTTACAGAGGAACCTATAAGAGCTCTGCAGGCATCTGGTGAAAACAGATCTAAATTCAGCATTAAAGCTGTGAGATGGCCCAAGCTTATGTTCGGAACAAAGGAACCAGCCATTTTAGTTTCCCCTGTTCTGAACATCAAGTGAAACAATCAGACTGCCCAAATGTTACAGAAAAGCCTACAAACTGTAACAAAGACTAGCATCGAAGGTAATTATGAGCCAGTTACAGGCCAGAGCTGGCCCCTGTTACAAAACCTTATTTTACATCTCTTTTTGTCAGATAAAGGCATGCAGGGCCTTACATGCAGCATACTGTGCACCAAACAATTACTCAAATGCACCTGAACTTGGTCGAAAATGCTTTTAAAAAATATATTTCAAATACAAAGGTGCTTACAGGCAAACTGCAGGCATCTGGGGGACAGAGAGGTAAATTCAGCATTTGAAGCTCTGATATGCCCAAGCTTATGTTCAGAACAAAGGAACCAGCCAGACTGCTCAAATGTTATGAAAAAAGCCAAAATCATGTGAAAACAAATGCATTGAAGGCAGCATTAGCCAGTTACAAGCTAGATCCAACCCATGTCAGAAAACATTAATCTATATATATTTTTTCTCATATATATATATATATATATATATATATATAATCTATATATCTTTTTTTCACCATAGAATTACTCAAATGCAAAAGAACTTTATTCTACTTCTTTTCCACAGAAAATGATCAGAAATACATGCACACATATCTTTTTAAATCTTACCTCCACAAATCACACCTGCTGTATTTTCTGCATTCTTACATTCTGTAGGTCATTTCCCCTTCTTAGCCACATTTTATTTTTAAGATATCCCTTTTATAAAGCAGCTGCTTTCCCTTTTGCTTAACTTGCTGCATTTTTTCCAGCAACATCTCTCCCCCAACTCATTTATTTATTTTCACAAATTAAAAAAAAAGAAAGAAAATCCTGTTCTTACAGGCTTTCCACAGTATGTTAAAAGACAGAGGACTTGCACATTTATTTGATTCTCCAGTACCTTTGTGCACCACAGAGTTTAAATAATTTATTTAACATTTTTAATCCTGATGTTGGACCCTCCACAGAAAAGCAGCCTGCCACTTTTATACTGCATGTGGCTTTATTTCATTAGCTATACACTCGTAAGATTACCTAATTTTAAATTAAAACAAAATGAAGGATTTACACATATTTGATTCTCCAGTATTGCTCACCTTTATCACCTGCAAGAACAACTTAGTTTCCTTAATGCAGTGCTCCCTTGCTATAATGAACCTTGTCATAGTGAATGCACGGTTATAGTGAATGGATAGTTTGGCTCCCTGACACAGAACATGGATTCAGCTGGCCACTAAGTACGTATTTTACTGTAACACAGCAAATCAAAAATGTCTTCACTTAACTGCCTACAACACTGTACTGTAATTGTATTTAAGTAGGCAGTTAAGTAACAGTACTAGCTGGAACTGTCATTAGATAAAACAGTTAAAAAGCCACTTACATCGTGCCGATTACCTTTCAGTACAGTGTTTGCAAAATGAAGTGATCCAGTTATTCTGTGTAGCTTAGTGATTTCACTATCATAGCCGTAGTCTTGAATTACACACTGGATGGCAATGAAAGGGCTGAAGAAGGTGAGGGGGTAGCTGAAGAAGAAGAAACCCCAAGTGCGATTGAAGCAATCAAAGGACTGCAAACATGTTTATCCTGGATGGAGTGTCAGGAAGAGGCTGATTCCCTGAAGGTACTGCAACTACACCAGTTGCTCTCATATACCCATGATCTCTGTCAGAGAGCACTGATTCAGACCAAAATTATGGACCTTTGGAGATGAAATTACTGTACTGTATTGGATTCACAGTACATTTTACTTTTTTTTATAAAATCTATTAAGTGTTTGTTCTTTTGCTAAATGAATGAAATAAAGTTTACTTGAAGCATATTTTATAGTGCACTGCTATATTTAGTACGGGCCTGCGAGTTTCAGTGGCAAATGTGTTCCTCACTGTAATGAATGGCAGGCTATAACGAACACCCGCTATGGCTCCAAATTCATTCATTATAATGTGGGAGCACTGTATTTACAAAATATCCTAAAGTTTGGACCTTCTTGCATTGAAATGCAGGCTGACACTGTTCTACGTGGCATTAATTTCCAACATCAGACCACACAGTAATTTCCCAAAACTGATTTAAGCACTAGCCATCTTTCTACCCATATTTGCACATTACAGCACTGTGCCTTAATGTTTAAAATATTCCGACGGTGGGCGCTCCTTGGTATAGCAGTCTGGCTTTTAGTCAGGTGCACAAATGCTGGCTAGTCCTGATCTCCACTGTTTGGACCTTCTTGCATTGAAATGCAGGCTGACACTGTTCTAAGTGGCTTTAATTTCCTACATCAGACCACACAGTAATTTCCCAAAACTGATTTAAGCACTGGCCACCTTTCTACCCATATTTGAACATTGCAGCACTGTGCACTGTACCTTAATGTTTAAAATATTCTGACGGTGGGCGCTCCTTGGAATAGCAGGCTGGCTTTCAGTCAGGTGTGCAAATGCTGGCTCGTCCTGATCTCCATTCCCTACACAGTGATTCTTGAAGAAGGCACAGCTTTAAAGTGGCACAGGTAATGAAGAAAGGGGCTCTAAACCTAGAGTCCTACTAATTTATACCCTCAGATAGTGATGGAATCGGGTGCTCATGTGCACTTCCGTTTCTGGGATATTGGGACTGCTGGCAGAACAAGTAACCTTACATTCATGAATTTCGGACTCAAAGGAGGCAGAGGAAAACGAATGAGTGTGCACAATAGAAAAATAATATAAATTAACTAAGGGGTGATACATAAAGGATACTAGGTCAAGTATCCTTACAGTGGTCTGCATTAATGTCCATCGTTTTGCCAATGTGAGAAATCACTGTATTAAAGCAGTACAAAATGGGACACCACATGTAGGGAACATAAGGGGGCAATATAATGCTAATAAATAAAATCTATAAATTGGTCAGAATAAAACAAGTTTGTCAGAGAGCATATTTAGAATGCTTAAGAGTTAAAGGCACTACAGCTGCTGATGTAGTGCTCTGTGTGGATACAATATTAAAAGCTCTTTGCTACTCTAACATTTATGTCACAAAATGAAGCCCTGTTTAGGAGGGTCAGAAGGCACTTGAAGATCCACTAAAAGAATACACACAGACCAAAATCAATGAAGTTATTTATACTAAATATTTTATTAGACAGCTACAGAATAAACATGAAAGAAATCATTTTTTTTTACTTTTTAAAAAAATTACAGGGGGTCAAACTACATAGGGTATGAGTCTCTCCAGTACTGTACAAGAGCCTATATATATATATATATATATATATATATATATATATTCATCAAAAACATCATTAATGCATCAGGTAGAGTTGTCAGTACAATGACAAAAGTTTGGAAATTCAATTTTAGGGTTACCAACCCTATCCCCAACCCCGCTCTCCACACACCAACAGGCATTGGGGTGTGCCTTGGGGTTGTCATCCCTAGCTCTCACCCCATTCCATTTGTAAGGAAGCTGATTGGTACAGTATAGGACAGCTGGGTGAGAGTTAGGCCCAATGACCCCATGGCATACCCTGTCACCTGTTGGTATGTGTAGAGTGGGGATGGTGGGTAGGGTTGGTAGCCCTAACATTGAATTTCCAAATGTTTGTCTCTGTAAAGGCAACCCTAACTGATGTATTAATGAAGTATTTTGCAATGAATTTCCCTTCTTTTTGAGAAAGTGTAATGTTGCTCGTATGTGGTCTGGGCCCTGCACTCCCATCATGCATACATTTTGTAATTGTCTATCTATACATAAGTGTACTGATATTTTAAGGATATCACATCTCCGTGTGGGAGTGCAGGGCCATCTGGGCCCTGTGCTCCCACTACTGCATAATGTAGGGCCCTGCACTTGCATTATTGCATAATGGGATACAAATGTGGGAGCCCTGGGTGCTACGGGCCCTGTGCTACCATGTACCCGTAAGTATAGAGACAAAGCACACACCTAGAGCCATTCCAGGAAACCTTTGTGCTGCAAAAGTTGCAATATCTCAGAAACCGTAGGAACTTTGGAAAAAAATTATTTCACAGTTGTATTCATGGCCTGGCCTCCTCCATGCATGCTTAGTACACCTAGAGGTGTACTAAGATGTGCTTAGCAAAATCCATATCGCAAACTGTTTTCAAGATATAGCCGCCGAAAGGTGCCATGATCATCTCAGTGTTATTCTATGGGAAAATGTGCAACTTTGGAGTGCTGTAACTATGGAACTATGTCCATTTCTTCACCAAACCAGCAAAGAGCACATCTGTGTGGGAAGAGCGGGGGGGATCCAAGGTGGTGATAAGTATGCAGCCACGCTAAAGAGCTCTGTGACCGCTTTTCATAAAATCTTATTTTCCATCAGAGTATGAAGAAAATAAATCCTGGCAGCATACCCAAGAAAACAAGGAAATGTCTGGTGATGGAACAGGAGAAAAGGAAGAAGACTTTTCCTCATCAGACATAGAAATGCCCATAAAAAAAGGGCCGATGGAAAGCTTTGTTACCAGCTTATTTCTCTCCGGGGAGAAGCAGATAGTGTCCTGGGGTGGGAGTTCGCCCCGAGCCTCAGGAGGATCTGCAGTTTTTGACTCAGAACTGAATGAATTAGGTGGGTTAACCAAATCCATAGACCCCACATTGCAAGCTTCAGTAGATCCACAATGTAAAAGAGATTTATTAGGTGTATTGCACTCACCTCTACGGGAAGCTAATATGCAGCAGTGGCAAGATTTTTATAATCCAGGTCAGTTAAAAGTTTTCCTGAGAAACAGGCAGAGAGTGATTTAAGGGAGGGGTTATCAGTAGTGACCTTTTCTGTAAAAGTTGAATTTAAATCCCTAAAGGAAGCATCAGCATCGATGTCTAATTTATTTTCATTTTTGACCTCATTTGATAAAAAGTTGGATCTTTTGATTGATAGATCTGACACCATGGAGCAAGAAATGAAATCCATTAAATTTGATGTAGAGAAATCCAAAAGGCACAAAATCAAATTCAAAATGAAGTCACAGCTGTTCAACAAAAAGTATTAACTAATGAAGTACTATCTACTACAAATTTAAAAGCCATACTCACTCTACAGAGGAAAAACGAATCAATGCAGAATATGATACGTTATAAAAAAGTAAGATTGGTAGGAGTTCCCGACTCCTATGACAAGGGATATATGGCCATTTGAGAACTTCTACAAGATTTATTTGTTTTGGTGTTGAATTTACTGACAACTAATTTGCCATTTGTGACAAAGGCTTTCAAGGTCCCTACCAGAAATTGCTCAGCTGCTTCCCAAGGGCAGTCAATAAATCAAGACATGAGTTTTGGTCTTCTTTCACCCAACTCAACTGCTGTTTCTAATCAGTCACAGGCATTAGCAAAGGTTTTTCAATCCACTGCCGGTCCAAGGAGTACAATTATTTTCTCACTAGCATTTGATACAGGCCGCGATCTGATTTTAAATACTGTTCGGAAAAAGGGGGGTTGCACTTCAAAGAAATCACTTGGCATATTTTCCCTGACATAGCCCCAGAGACTCTAAATTGTAGGAAACAGTTTCTGCAATATAAGGAAAAACTGAATGAAACTGGAGCTACCTTTGAAGTACTGCACCTGCAAAATGTCTTCTTAAATGCGGAGAAGATAAATGTTTATTCTTTGACCCTGATCAAGTAAAAACATACATTATGGAGAAAAAAATACAAAGTTCTAAAGAAAGAACTCAATCTGAAATTGATTCAGAAGATGAGATGCCTTCCTTGGAGGGTGAAGTTAATGAATAACTTTGGCTAACATTTTGGGTTGATCTCTCCATATAGTTTACAGTTTACAAATATTTTGCGATTAATTTTCATTGCGCTTTGCACCAAAGGGAAGGAGAATGGATATTATACATTTTTCCGGATAGAAACTGTGGGCTTGTGGCTAGTATACCATGAAATATTCTGAAATGACTTTAGCTTGCTATGGTCTTTACTTAATTGTTGAGTATGGAGTCCCTTCCACTAGTGGACTTTATCTTAAATATTTTGTTTAATTCGTGTCACAGCTCCATAACCCTAACAAAATTTTGTTTAATTGTGTCCCAGGGTAGGGATTTTCTTTATTATTTTTTTTTCTTTTCTTACTTTGAAGATTATGGTATACCATGAGACCAATATATTTTCTGTGATGCCGTAGATAACAAATTTATTATAATAATAAAAATAATAATAAAAAAAAATCTGTGTGGGAAGAGCTTGCCACCCTGCAAGTTTTAGCCCAAACGTCCTAACTATTTTCTTGCTATAAAGTGGCAAAGAAACAGTTTTTTGGGGCTGTTTACCTGCTTTCACTTTCAGAACATATATTTTTTCTCATAGGCTATAATAGGAAACTTTAAAGTTTAATAGCTTTTGAACTGATTAATATTTTTTTCACCAAACCTTCAAAAGGCACATCTGTGAGGCAAAGGCTTTCTACCATAAAATATCAGACCACAACCTAAAGCCATTTCTGAACTCCAGGTGGACAAAAAAATGTCAAAAAACACAAATATTTCTATTTTCTTAACACTCTATAGCTCAGAAACCACATAACCGATTCCTACAAATTTCAGCAGGTCAGGAAACCTACCCCTAGACATTATTTGTGCCAACCTTTATGCAAATCCATTGAATGCTTCCAAAGTTATTAACGTTCAAAAATTTGGGCTTAACATAAAAGTTATCTTTCACCCTACCTATACTCGCACTACCAACTACAGACGCTAGAAAATATAAGACTTAATACTGATAACACTTCCAAAAGCTTGTAGTGGCTCCTTCCCAAGGCTTAAATGTAGAAGTCCATTATTGGGATCTTTCACTAGTGAGATCTTTCTCCAGCATGAAAAACACCTTATGTTTGAGAAATATTCACCTGTAAGCACAATATGCTGTGACTCTCACTGGCATCTTCTTTCACATTTCTCCTTTCAAAATACTTGTCCAGCTTCTTCCAGGTCTGCTTTCCACCAACAAAAAGGATGGCAGCAGTCACTCTCCATGACCAATAGAACCAACTCCATTTAATAGGGTATTCCACGGGAATTCCACACCACCAAGTGCAAGGTGTTTTAACAAAACCAGCACCAAGTCCACAAGCTTCAAATGGGTTAACTTCACAAGTTTACTAAAATTTAGCAAGAAGCCCTGAGGCTTGGACTTCAACCCAGTGTTAATACAGGTGTACAGCAAATATATTGTAAACTGCTTCATTCATGATTGACTTCAAAATAAACTTGCTTTTCTTAATATTATCACACCTGGTGCCCAATCCCAGTGTCAGAACTGCCCCAGACTCCTTCCCCAACATTGGGTGCCCAATCCTGTCATCAGCTGCCTATTTTTGCTATTAACAAAAATGGGCCTTTGTTGCCACTGGATGCCCAGTGGTCCCAGGCTATGTTTTATTTAGCTGGGGTAGGACAAAGGGTAAGGATGGTTATCTTATATGTCCATGAGGGTGACGAAGAAACTCTTGGGTTGCAACTAGCCCCTAACATGTGGAGTCTGTTCCATATAGAAGTGGTCTGAAGACCACCCACCCAACCTGAAAAGGTGAAGGAAGAACTGATGGTAGAGATACAGAAGGAGACAAGTGTGGTGAATTGCTTTTGGATGGTGACATCAACTTGCCTAATGTCAACTGGTTCATCCTAGCAGTGAGAAGTGTCAGCAGTCAGGTGATGGTGGATGCTCTCCAGGACTGCCTTCTGACCCAACCTGCATAAGAATGCACCAGGGCATGGAACATTCTGGATCTAATCCTGACCAACAGCATCAGTGTGGGAAGAATATCAGTGGATAAGCTGCTTGGCAAAAATGATCACTACATGGTATAGTTTGACCAAGTTCTGAAAGTACAGTGGGAGACAACTAGAACCCTGGTACTGGACTTCTGCAGAGCAGACTTTAGCATGATGGAGAATGAACTTAGGGTAGGGCTTTGAGTGATACCATCTGGTGGAGGGAGTAAACAGCAAGAGGGAGTATATGAAAAAAGGAGTTCTGGAGGTAATAAAAACATGTCTTAGGCAGGTAGGAAAAGGCAGGAGGCAGGGAAACTGATTTGGTTCTCCAAGGAGGTTGGAGGAGTCCTGAAAGCTAAGTGGGTTGTATTCAAGGAGCACAAGGCTTCTCAGTTAACAGCTAGCATAGTGACTTACCTCAGTTGTGCTAAGGAGATGAGCAAAGCAGTGAGGAAAGCAAAGGCTCAGATGGAGCTCAGAATAGCAGAGGGGGTAAAGGGAAAGTAATAAGACATTCTTCACTTTCATCTGGGAAAGAGGGAAGTGTAAAAGTGGAATAGAGAGACTAAAAAAGTGAGTCTTGGGTGGAGGATAACAAACATAGGCCAGTATTCTTAATGAATACTTTTGCACAGTCTTCACAGCTGAGCCTTCTTCCAGACTACAGCATCTATGCCAGGAATAGGCTGAGTATGTCCATTGATACTATTACTAAGGAGAAGGTGCTCAAAGGATTAAATAGGTAAAAGTGATGAAATCCCCCTGGTTGGACAAGCTACATCCTCATGAGCTGATTGAGCTAACACAGGCTCTAGCAGTATCCCTAGCAGCCTTTTTCAACTTAGCTATGGACAGGGAAGAGGTTCCAATGATTGGAGGATAGCTGTTATCCTTCCTATGCACTGCAGTGGGTATAGTGAAGACATGGGGAACTACATGCTGGTAACCATAACTTTCATATTGAGAAAGCTCCTGACGTCAATAATCAAAGAACAGCTGGTTGACTTTCTAGAGAAGCTCCAGAACAATAAACAACATGGCTTTGTATGGAGCTGATACTGGCATACAAACCTCACTGAATTCTTTCACGGTGTGTCACAGAAACTGCATAAGGGAAAAGCACTGGCTGTCCTGTACCTGGATCTCTGTAAGGCCTTTGACTCTGTACCCCATAACAGTCTAATCAGGAAACTGTAGGACCTATGGATATGGGATAGTTTAACATGATGAGTGGGTGATTGGCGACATGGCTTGACCAGAGAGTGGTACTAAATGGAGTGGACTCAGGGCTAACAAAGTAATGAGCAGTGTACCTAAGGGGTTAGGCCTAGGCACAGTGCCCTTCAAGGTTTTCCTTTGCAACTTTTGAGAGGGCATAGACTCAGGATACAGTATGTGTTTTTTGTATGCCACCAAGATACAGTATGTGGCACAGTGGACAGTGTGCAAGGCACAAGGCATAAGGAAACTGAAAGAGGACCTCACAAAATCACAGAACTGGTCTGGGATGTGGTAGTTGAAATTCCATCCCAAAAACTGCAAAGTTATACACTTGGGCAAAAGGCTCCCAAAATCTGATTACTGGATGGATGAAGTATGCCTGGAGCAAACTACAAAGGGGGAGAGATCTGGAGTTATAATCAGGAACGGTCTTGAAACCTTTGTACATTGTAACAGAGCATTCAGCAAGGTGAGCAGGATGCTTGGGTGAGTCCTCTTCAGTAGGAGGAAGGAGGTGATTCTGCCCTTGTACAGGTTGCTGGTAAGATCACACCAGGAGTACTGTGTGTAGATTGAGAGCCCACATCTAAAAAAGGATAGGGATCGCATGGAGGCAGTTCAGAGGAGGGTGATCAAATGATCCAGGGTCAGCAGGGGAGGTCCTACTAATAGATGCTGGATGACCTTGTTATGTAGTTTCTGGTGACCAGAAGGAAGAGGTGGGATATGACTGAAACCTTCAGGTACCTGAAGGGTATCAACAGGGTGGCTAGCCAAGGGTTGTTTAGGCTTAATGAGGGCAATATCATACAAGAGCACAATGTAAAACTAATGGAAGACAAATTTAAGAGGGACATGAAAAAATATTTCTTCATGGAGAGGATGGTGGACAAATGGTATCATCTACAACAGGAGCTTGCTGATGCTTTTAAATATGGGTGAAATAGCTTCATGGTGTTTGGAATGGCACTCATAATGGAAGCAGGGGTCAGGGGAAGAGGAACCAGTCCAGAGGAAAGGAGTTTTGCTTAGGTAGCTTATGGTCCCACCAGTGCTAGATGGGCAATAGACTGAGTTATGGATCCACACAGACTCAATGGACCTGGGTTATTTCTCTGTCTGCAAAATTTTATGTTTCTATGTATTATCAAAGAACAACCCTCACACTTACACACGCTTTTACACCCATGCCACCCTCCTACCCCAGAACACCTTGATCTTATAGTGGATGACCAGCAAAGCCTTCCCTCCACCTCGATCATCCATTGTCTTCTTTGTTGCCATTCTCTGACAATCAAAAACCCTTATAAAAAAGAATAGAGAAAACAAATACTCTTATCCACCCTCTAGAACCCATGCTACTGTCTTCCCTCCAGCACCCATATTAAAACAAACCACACTCAAATATTTTCTCTAACTCCCATATCACCCTCCTCTCCCCACAACCATGTTAAAATAAACCCTCCACCCCAAGCATCCATGCCATCTTCCTCCCTTTCACACCCACATGAGATTAAAACCCCCAACCCTCACCCATCTTCTTGCACCCATGCCACCCTCCCCCCCACACGGCTATCCATTTCTCCATCAACTTTAGCTGGTCACCATCTACTGTTTCTCCATCCCCTGCCAATTGCCAGCTAGAAGTAAAAAAAATGCTGAAAAAAACACAATCAGTCTAAAAAAACTTACTTTGCATGTATGGGGACTTAAGTTTTTTATGCAAAAAAAGATTCAATTTGGTGACCCTGTAAATGTACTTTGGGGCCAAATTCAAACCATGCTTATTTTGTGAGGGCAGTTCTTAGCACCCAACACTGAAATTTGGTAAAAAATAAAGTTGAAAAATAAAAATGTTATGAGTGATTGAACCCCCCCCAAAAAATAAAACAAAACATGAACAGCACATGTTCAGAGACTTAGAATGTTTTCTTTTATTGCCCAAAACATTAACATTTTGTAACTTTTCAACCCCAAAATTTGGTATAGTGTGTATACCACCCCACTCATAATTTCCAAGCAACAACTCCCCCCTCCACCTTATATGTTGTTTGCTTTGTGTAGAGCCTATGGGGTCCTGCATGACATAGTCTACAAGTTTATAACTATGCTCGATAGGTCTCTTACTTTGCATGGGGTACACAGGACCCTGCACAAACCTATCTACAGGTAGCGTACCATATCTAACAAGGTTGCTGCTTCATGTCCCTGATAGGTCTGCCCTATTGTGACTGCAGGGCCCGGCCTGATACAAGTTACTGGTCCAGCACTGAACCTGATGAGTCTGATGCTTCACATAGGAACCACAGTGCCCTGCACCATACCTGATGATGAGTCTGCTGCTTCACTTAGGATCCACAGGGCCCTGTGCAAAGCAAATTATAGGTTTGTTGCTGTGCCCCATGGTTTGGACTCACCTGTTGTTTTATTCAGATCACACAGGGCCCTGTGTGAAGCAAGTTATGTCTAAACTAATACTTTGCACAGGGCCTGCAGAGCACTGTATAAAGCAATTTATATGTCTGGCACTAACACCGATGGATTTTGCCTGCTAATCAGTAGCAGGAGGGGTTTGGACTAAACAGATGTGGTTAGGTCCTGATTGAGTGACAGGAGTCTGCCTTGTTGAAAAGTTTTTTTTTCTAAATCAGCATTGGTGTATGGATATTAGTCTTCTACTGAGGTTTTAAGTTTGCAAAGATAAGCAATATTGATGTCCTATTGCCAGATGAAGTATTTTGGCCAATGTCAGTGCTCCGTTTCAGCTATCCATTTTATAAAAGTATAGTAATAGGTGACAGGCTATGCACATAGCTACAGTATATGTCCAAGGCTTCATTGTTAAGGCACTCTGCCTTTGTCCTCATGCCTCACAACACACCCAGGGCATGCAGCAATTTAGTTCAATGCACAACCTACCATGTATTATTTAGGTACTACACATCATGGGTTATCCTAATCTGAGCTGGAATTATGGAGCAAAAGGATAATCACCCTCAGGCTGTTAGACACACAGTAGAAATTTTTCCACTTGTATCTCCTGAAAGTAAAAATAAATTAACTAGCATACCTACCTTTACCAGTAGAACACAACATGTTACTCTAATATCACCATCCTCCAGATACAGTCTGGGGGTCTGGAGGGTAGCAGAAGCAATCATTACTATCACATCAGTGGTTGATGGACCTAAAGGGTAAATGGAGTCAATAGCAGCAGCAGCAGCAGCAGCAGTAGCAGTAGCATCACAGGTCAGAACAATTTATTTTTATTATCTGAATCAGAAGCAACATTGTAGCATCAATGCTTTGTTCTATATCTAAACTGCATAATTCAGAAGCAACCTGACCATTCACCAGTTGGAGTCTCTGGACCGTCACTAAAAGCTGTGGACAAGCATTCACAATGTTACCAACATTTGTGTTATTGTATTGATTAATGTTTACTACTACAATATGGTTTTATAAATGGGCGTACTCTAGAACATGCAGTCCATTGAGACTGCCAACCAACTACTCAGTGGTTTACTGTTGTGAAGTACCTATTTCAAATTATTTAATCTAGTCTTTTCTTAATCCTTTCCTTATTGAAAGAGTCTACTACTGAAGGTCTTAGTTTATTCCAGAGATTTACCATTCTCTGTGTGTAAAATCTTGACCTGCCAAAAACAGTGATACAGTGTTCCAGATACATACAGACAGAGTTACATAGGTACAGTCTATTTACATAGGTTACATATGAATCAAAATTAGGGGAGGAACACCCCTGCTACATAATTACAGTATAGGCAGAGAAAAACATGACATGCAATGTAAGCGCAGCTAATGAAACTGCCCTAGGGCCAGGTTACAACACAGAGCAGATTGGCGACTGCAGGTGCAGCATGTAAGACCAATGTGTAGAAGGGGAGTGGAGCAATGGAGCCTATGAGGAGGAGGAGGAGGGGGTGTGTGGTGTGAGGGTGAGCTGTCTGGAGGACATTGTCGAAACTGGAGTGCACTATAAGGCATGAGTCCTTAAAAGCCCAGTGGGAGTGAGAGCGGGTAACAGTTAGTTACATTTACAGCAGCATGTGTTGAAAAGGTGGTTACGAAGAGCAATTATAAAGGGACCAATTTTGGGAGTGCTGGTGATGTTGACTGGGAGAGAGCTGAACCAGGAGGGGGCCCTGTAGCAGAAGGATCTCTGAGCTAGGGAGGTCCTGGTTCTGGGCACCAGTAGGGTGTGCTTATCCAAGCTGTGGGTGGAGACCGTGGGGGTGGCATGCTGAAGGGAGGCAGACACCCCGGGGAGAGGGGAGAGCCCCAGCAGAACTTTCTTGGCTAATAGGCAGGTCTGGTAGCAGAGTCTTTCTTAGAGGTTGAGGAGGTTGGCAGTGGAGTAGAGTAGGCAAGTGTGAGTAAGCCTGGGGGCTCTGGTCAGGAGCCTACAGACCTTGTTGATAGAGAGTTGGATTTTACTGAGTGCAGTGTTATCAGCAGCTCCGTATATAGGCAGGCCATATTCCACTAGGGACAGGACAGAGGATGTGATGGCCAGCTGGAGAACATCAGGAGGAAGGCAGTCCTTATGGCGGTAGAGAAGGCCAATCCGGGAATTAGTAGTGGATGAGAGGGCATTAATGTGGGCGTGGAAGGTGAGGGCAGTGTCGAAGGTTATCCCTAAGTATTTGTAGGTGGACACTTACTCTAAGGGGTGCTGAGTGCTGGGGAGGATAAGGAGGGGGGCATTTCTGGCTTTATTTTGGTGGTGGGTGAAGAGCATCGACTTAGTCTTCTTTAGATTAATGACAAGTCTATGATCCTTGAACCACTTTTCTGCTTGGTTGAACATGAGTAGGAGACAGTCCTGGAGTGATGCAGACTTATGGTGTGAGGCATAGAGAATGGCATCATCCATGTATAGAATAATTTTGTCGGAGCAGGCACTGGACAGAGTGTTTAAGTAAAGACTGAAGAGTAGGGGGCCCAGGATAGAGCCCTGGAGAACCCCAGAGCGGACTGGTCAGGTGTTGGACAAGGTCCCATTGATTTTTACGCACTGGGATCTAGCTGAGAGATAGCTGGAGCACCAGGTGAGAGGACTAGTGGAGAAACTGATTTGGTAGGGTGAGTCAAGCAAGAGGGGATGGCAGACAGTGTCAAAGGCCTTGGAGAGGTCAATGAACACTGCTCCAGCAAGGTTGCCAGAGTCAAGGGAGGAGTGCAGGTAGTTGGAAAACTCTAGGAGGGCTGTGGCAGTGCTATGTCCTGAGCAGAAACTGTGCTGCTCAGGGCATAAGATGGCATACTTGGTCAGATTCTTGGTGAGCTGAGTGGCCACCACTTTTTCTATTGCTTTGGAGGGTGGGGAAAGAATGGAAATTGGCCGATTGTTGTTGGGGGAGGCACTATCACCACTTTTGTGTATGGGCGTGACAATAGCTGTTTTCCAGACACTAGGAAGTTGCCCCAAGCAGAGGGATCAGCTAAGTAGGTCAGTTAGAGGGACTAGGACATCATCCAGGACTAGGCATAGGATCCTGGAGTCCAGGGTGTCATTACTGGGGCTATTGCTGCCTAGTGCTTTTAGCAGGTATGGTCTGGCTTCTTGATTGGGTATTTTGCGTAGGTGGAACCAAGGGCGTTGTAGGACAGGGGGCTGAGATTCGGGCACAGGGTCAAAGAAGCATCTTGGGAGGACAGAACTAAGATCCATGAAGGTGTTGTTAAGGCAGTTTGCTATGTCAAGGGGGTCCGTGGTAATGGAGTTGTCAATAGAAAGCTGGGATGGAGGGGAGTGTAATTTCCTGTTCAGCTCTTTTATGTTATCCCAGAAGGTCCGGACTGACACCCAGGAGGAGGTAAGGGTGGCCTGGTAGTGGTCTGCTTTGGCCTTGCGGATGGCCCAAGTGCACTTATTGCATGCGGCATTGTAGGCTTGCCTATCCACTGTCTTACCTGATTCCACAGCAATGTGCCAGAAGTTGTCCCTTTCCCTGAGTTTTTGGAGCAGGGAAGGGGTGACCCATGGCACATTTTGTTTCTTGGTGCGGAGCCTGGCGAGTGATGCATAGAGATCACATGTCTAGTTAAAAGCCTGTGTGAAGAGGTCGAGCGCTGTGTCAATGTTAGGGGCATGGTTGATAAGGGACCAGTCAATCTGGGTGAGATATTGTTTTAGTTTTCTAAGGCCACCTGGGTGGAATCACCTGCAGAGTGGTTTGAGCCACTGGCTTGGGGGTGGAGGAGGACCAGCAGAATAGGATAGGGGGAGTGGTCCCTTAAAAAGTTGGGAAGGACATTGATGTCCTGGACTTCTTGGGGGTGGTTAGAGACTATGACATCCAGGAGGGTGCTGGTATCACTGGAGGGGTTGAGTCTGGTGGGCTGGGAGACTAATTGGGTCATGTCAAGGGCAGCAAAGGAATCCCTTGCTTGGGAAGTGGAGGAACCCAGCCAATTAATGTTGAGGTCCCCTAATATGACTTGTTCTGCTTTGTGTGGGAGAGCTGAGAGATAGTCAATGCGTGACAAGATTGCCGGGTTCTGGTTCCTTGAAGGGACGTAGGAAACCATGATGTAGACCGGACCCCTGGTAGGATCTGGGATGATTTTGAGAGTGAGGGCCTGAGCTCCATTGTCGAGCTTGGGAGCAGGAAGTGCATGACCAACAATGGTGTCACATTATGAAAACAGCACAGCCACCCCTGCATTGCCTACTCAATCCTCCTGATAGAGGGTGTACCCGAGGAGTGAGACAAAGGAATCGGGGGGCGGATTTGGAAAGCCAGGTCTCCACAAGGGCAATAATGTCAGGTCGGTGCTGAATGACCCAACATGTCTCCTTTAATTGCACCTCCACCTACTCTCCTCCTCCTCCTCTGTCCATTCTGTGCTCACTCCCTTCCACAACCCCTCCACTATGTGTACCTCCTCTCACTGCCCCCTGCATTTTGACCCCCCCAACATGTTTTGGCCTTACTCCCCCTTTATTCAGTGGGTTCATGCCAACCTGACCTGCTTCCCTGCCACTCCTCACTTCTACCCCCACAGTCTTCCCTCTCACCTTGTACCCTGTATTTCCCCCTTCCATTCTGGTCCCCTGACTCTTGTTCTATGTTGCCTTGCCCAACCTCCTGCTCAGCCAGTACTGTGTACCTGTTTGTTGTCTCCAACCTCCTGCCCTAGCCCTCCCCTGTAATCCCTCCCTGCCTCTGCTTAGCCTGAACCTCTTTTCTACTTCCTTTCTGTCTGCCCATGTTCCCTACCACTTAACAACACTCCCTTTTGGTGCTCTCAGGACCCTGTGGACTTTATTCCTCTGGCCAAGTGCCTCCTTTTGGCCTTTGGCAGCCTGGTCTATCCAGCGATGGAGCCTTCCCTACCCCTCTGCCCCATGTCCTCCTCACCCTCTCATTCCTGTCCCCTCCCCCAGTTCTCATTTCAAGCTCTCTATCTCCAGCATAAGCTGTCTGAACAGCCTGCACACTGGACACTCTGCACCTTCCACCAGGTTCCCAGAAACAGTGCTGCCCCACACCCATTGCAGATCACAGCCCTCCCGGCCTCCCAGTGCTCCCCAATCCCAGTCATCCCTACCCCTCCACTCTTTCCTCCCATTCATCCAGCTGCCTCCTTGCCCTGGCCTCCATATCTTCCCTGCATTCCCTAGGCTGTAAATATTTCACAGATCTTTACAATTGCATCCATACTACTTCAGAACTGTAAATCTGCATTTCTGTAAAAATGTCGTCCCTTCTTGCAGAAGAAACCATCATTGGAGAAAACCATCATTGGTGCAACACTAGAGGTGTCTGGTAAGAGAATGTACTCTTCAAAAATGTCATTTAATTATTAGCTGATAGTGTACAAACAGCCTTATGAAATAGTCATTTGAACCTAAGGATTATGCATGACTACATGCACTTCACAAAGTTTACTGTATGAAAGGGAGTCAATAAGAAATGCACAAATCTGATGCCATTGCAAGAGGAGTCCCAAGTCCTGATGACATATTGCATGTATAAGAGATATGAAATCAACAACTTAGGTGTGAGCAATGTTGGAGAAGAGAACAGAGACAAAGGGCACAGGACTTTGACCCTTATGGAGCGATGTACACGTAGTTGCTTTGTATGACTTCTACTGTCGGCATGATCTTGCATAACCTGAATATGACTGAGTATAAAATAGGTAATCATGTAACGTATTGTTCTGAATGCTGTCTTCTTCTGTTTGGGTGACCACATAAATATGTGCACTGTAGTTCCCTGCGGGAACACTTGGTTATCATACAATGAATAGCTAAACTGTAGCTGAGGCAGTGATGCTCTGCAACAGCACTCAGCTCAGCTGTCTAACTTGCTTAAATATTTCCCTTGCATGTGCATACAAAGCATTTAAAAAATCAGCATCCCTCAGCTTGGATTAAAGTACTGTATGCTGGCAACACAACATTTGCATTTATTTTAAACCCTAATTGTAATTGTTTTTCTATTTGTCTCAATCATATTGGTTATCCTTTGTACCACTATTCCCCCAGGCATGCCCGAAAATGGGTCATCTGGCCCAGATCGTCTTCCTGGTTTACCAAATAAAGAAAGAAACAATGTGAAACACAGATACTGCAGCAAGAATGAACAAATACAGGAGAATACACAAATGGACTATTGCATTAATTAAATTAAGAAAAGTCAATGCGCCAAGTGAGTGACAGTCTGATCACATTGGAGGCCACTCATCGACATGTAGGCCAAAGAAAGACAAAAGAGCAGAAAACAGCAAGACTGTAAAGAAGTTGGACCACATACACATTGTCAAAAGGAAAATCATACTAGTACTGAAGCACTATTACATTCTGATCCATGAAACAATATAGTTGTTGAACCTAATACTCCACCATATCTCTAGACGTGCTGAACATCCTCTCAGAGGGTACACTGGAGGGGGGGACGGGGTAGGTGAGTTATTTCATTCTCTTGCTGCAGTAGCCTGGTAGATCTATGGAGAAAGCTTCAAGTGCCTCTGTTAAATAGGTTCATGAGATTTTCTGTAGACAAAGGTTTGCTGTTAAGTTCCATTTCTTTGCTCTGTCTGCAAATAGGATATAAGAATTGAGCTTTGATTAATTACTCTCCTGACTGGTGGCCTGAGGTGTTTCTGAGGGATCTGTGCAGGGGGTACCATTAGGTACTGTGGGTGGATGGCTATCTCCTGCTTGATGTGTCACGGGTGTCACCACTCACCAGAGGCCACATGCAGTAAATGAGCTCAACACAGCTGGTGCCAAAACTCAGTCACTCTGCGGGATGGCATTGTCAGGATCAGTACTGTGCTCTTGAATTTTGTGTCAAGCATGGTGACAGAAACGTAACTTTTGTTACCCCCCACACTGGGAAAATGAATGTCCCATTCAGTATTAAAGTGCTCCAAGAGGACGGTTACTGGGTGTGGAGTCTGTCTTGGATCTTTTGCAGCCTGATCAGCAAATTGCTTCCACACTGTAGTGATCCCCTGATTCACACACGCACATTCAGCACTGAGGACATGAGTGCTTCTTTCAAATGGGCCCAGCATCATCAATATTCCCTCAAGTACAGCCTGGTAAGAGTGACCTAGGACTCCCCGATGTCAAGTCTCCATTCTGAGCTCATGAAGGGCCTACTTGTGCTCCTGGAGTAAAGTAGGTAAAATTTTATCACACGGTAACATCCTGGATAAGATGATGATAGAGTACCTGTGTGTGCTTTTACATGTGATGGAGCTTGCTGGTGGCTTTGACGGAGTAATAAACATGGCCCCAGTTACCTCAGGCTATGGCTGCAGTACTGTCAGCCTCAGCAGTATTTTGTAGGGCACTTGTGACCACCAGAGTCAGACTGTGGATAAATCAGCAGATTTCCTCAGGATGCCCATGCCTTGAGGCCTTCTGTATACTTGTTGCATTGCCTGTTATTAAAAATCTCCAAAATGCAAGTTTGTGCCCAAAGTCCACAGAATGGGCAAGTCCTGCAGGAATGTAAGAATGTTAACTGACTCCTGATTTTTCTCCATGAGCCCCACATCCAGCAATATAGACCTGCAGTGAGAAGGGAATGATTCTGCACCATGGGAAGTACTAGAGCCCTGGTCTTTAATTTGCATTGCCACACACCTGTGTCCCATAAATGGCACGTGTGCTTGATAAAGAACTGTTCCTTGTCCATATGTCAGAGTTACAATGAAGCACACCAGCAACAGCCTCTGGCAGTAACCTATCAACTGCCTTTTGCATACTGTAATAGATCTTTGCTACAACAGTGTGTAAAAATGAGCTGCTAGAAGGTACAGTTCAAAAGAGAAAACTAAGGCACTGCAAGCATCACAGCTAGATTTTTATTTCATAGTTCAAAAAGATGCAAAGGTGTAACAAACTGCCGCCCACAGCACAGGGAACAACCTTTTTTTGTGCTAGAAGGTACAGTACCTGATACTGGTGATGTCAATGCTGCAACAACTAAAATAATCCCATGTCTTTCACAAGGAAATATGGATGCAAATGATACACCATCATTTTTCCCAGTGTACCACAATCTGGCGTGCCATGAGATGATTGGCACTGCAGTTTTTGCTGATGTTGAAGGCCTAAATTATGGGCAACAAAGCCACTGGTAGCTGGGTGGAGGCAGCTTTTGAATACTTGCTGGGGGGGGGGAGTGGACTGCAGCTTTAGAGGTGACTCAGTGCTGGACAGCAGACTGGGTTAAGTTGCTGTGGTGGGACTGTGGTGGGACTGACTGTGACTGGTGTGGAAGGGGCAGAAGAGTCAAATTCTTTAACACTGTCATCACTGCTGCTGACCGGATGAGCTGGACTTCCACCAGTATCATAAGAGGGGCTTATAGGCACCCTATAGGGGACAACAATTAATGATACATGCAGATTTGAATGTCTTCATCTCAGGTGATTCTTCATGGAGGAAGTGGCCAAGTTTGCCATGCTTTTACTATGGCTTATCCCTAGAGATGTGCCGTGGCTGAAGCTTGAATTAATTTGTGAATTCCTTGCACTGCAGTTAGCTGACTTCCACCATTAGTCGCTACTGATACTTAGCCCAGAACTGGATGACAGTGCACAACTCATTGAGTCAAGCCTGACCCACTGATGACTGCAGAAGTTTCAAGCACTGCATGCCCACAGCTGTGCACATGCAAATAGCAGATCACAAAATGAAAAAAAATATGCACAGACAAGTCATGCACTGGGAGCTGCAGGAGACAGTCAACCTCCCTCCTTGGTTGCACAGAAAACTGTGTGTGTAACCAGATGACAAGAAGCACACAATACAATGAGTCATGTCTGACCCACTGAGAACAGCAGTAATTTAAAAACCATGCACGATCAGGGAACATCTCCTTAAGAGAAAAATTCTTACACACACACACACACATACACACACACACACACAGCTGAATAGTGAGCTATGAGTAGTAGACTCAGCAAACCATCTTCTCAGTTGCACACAGAACAAAGCCGGAACTAGATAACAGAAAATAAAATCAAAAACAAAAACACTTGCTTCACAGAAACATAATAAAAACACACATTATAGCTGTGGGCAAGGGGAATCAACAGACTGCCCTCATTAGTCCCTGACAACCCAGGCCTGGGTATAGATGACCAAAAGATAAATACATGACTTACTGACAGGAATCAGACAAAAATCTAGCCAAAAAAACTCTATGTATAAAAATACCTCCATCTTACACTAAAGTAATCAGTTCAGTCATACCTACCTCCATGTCTTTACCTCAGGCAAGTGGGACAATCACATGATCTGGCTTCTGCGAGCTCCAGAACTTATTGCTGACTGGACAAGAAAACTCTGGGAGATTTTGAAATCTTGATGAATATTTTTTGCTAAATACTGCCAAAAAGTAAATATTACTTTGTATTCAGTCCCAAACAAATACTTGGTATCCCATTATTAGCTGTATTCAGGAACTTATTTGGTGGCCCTAGCAGATTTTATGTAAATCCCAAAGTCTGTGAGGGGCTGGTGGACTGAATGGAAAAACTCAGACCTATGATTGTCAGACTCTGAAATGACAGTCATAAAGAAGTAATTAAAACATAAAGGTTTGAAGCATCATATCAACTTAAAGCATTAATGCATGTTACAGCAAAATGTTTGAATCTACTGTATAGTATCCATTATCATCCATTTAGGATCACCCTTTTTCTCCTGCCTTTTAAGATGGCCTCCTATCTCTCATCCTCTCTCTTCACTTCACCTCCCCCCACCCACTCTCTCAGTTCTAATGATACCCGCACCTTGACGGTCCCTCACCACTCCACCCTCATTGGTCAAACTGGTTTCGCCCATCGCTTCCCTAAAATCTGAAATTCCCCCCCCCGAAATATGACACTACTCCTCTAATTACCCTCACTTCCTCTGCCCTACATAATTACCTCTCCTCGCTGTTCCTGCTTTAACCCTCCTTAATACCTATCCCCAGTTCCTGCCTTCCTACCCTTCCCCCCCGGCAATGGCTACCCCTTCCCCTCATTTTCAGTTCCTGCCTCTCCCCCTCTTTTCTTCACCTGCCCTTCTGGGTCATCCATGTGCACAACCTACCCTGTCCTTTTTAATCCAACAGCACTTGTGTACTACCTCGAGCCTGCTCCTGGTACACTCATGCACTATAATGGTTCTGTTGCATTATTACTGTTTTGTACATTTATATGTTATTTTGTATGATTTTGGACATGTATTGTAATTTACCCAATGTTCCACTACTGTTTATTGTAAAATACCGTGTGTTCCAACTGTTGCATAATCTTACAATGTTGTATTGTTTGTGCTACCAATATACTATTGATACTGATCATGCTTCACAAACCTTTGTAACCCTTTCCCCCCAGGTTGCACCGTGAGACGAGCAACTTGTTGTTCAGTGTGCCCTCCTGGTGAAACATTTCAATAAATAAAATAAATAAATGCTACTTGTACTTTGGTTTGATTTTTTTGTAATGTTTTCTTAGATATGAAATTATTAAAAAAGGTCACACCATTTGTACTTCTGCTTTAAAATTGAGAGTTTCTAGTCTTGGCTTTGAATACGCAGGAAAAGGGGAAAATATTATTAATTAGCTCTAATTGATGGATGCCAATGCATTCAGTTGCCATTCTTTATCAGGAAAAAATTTGTTTTACATTTTTGAATCAGACTGGTATGTTCAAGGACCTATGAAATGTAATGATTTTAACTCAAAGGATTCATGTAACTTACTGTAAGACGAGAGCAGTTCAGAATATACTGTAATTGTGTGGACTTTGATAACACATAAAGACAATTCAAGTTACCCCTGCTGGTAGCGTGTCCATCATGGCATTCCCAACAACCTCCCTTACTGTCCAGATTCCTGTCCCAATCAGTTGAGCTAGGGAACTTACCAGGCTCTGCAGTCACTTAGAGGAGGGTTTATGGGGTTAACTCTGAAATGGCAGACATGTTTCCATTCATAGAAATGGACTTTACAGGTTGTCCAAGGAGTGTTTGTCAAACAATCTGAAAAAGGTGGAACTAAAAAAAAAGAAGGGTGAGACAACTGAGAAAGAGAACTTAAATAACAGAAACTTACAAACATAGATAATGATGGCAGAAAAAGACCATTGGTCCATTTAGTATGCCCAGAACAACCCTGTCACACCTCAACGCCCTTTGTCTATACAGGGTTTTAGCCCACACAGTCCACCCCATGATCCCCATGCTGCTGTACTTTGTTATATCTGAAATAAATGCTTTTGGCAGCTTATTAATTTTATTTATTTATTAGCTTTTGATGACCGGGTAAGTGCATTAAGCAATATACCTGCCTATTTTCAAGCACAACCTGGGAGATTGCAAGATACAGTTATAGGAAACATTCACTAGAACATACAGGCATTTCGAACAATTGCAACAGATATTAATGATCAAGATATATTCACACTGTACAGCATTGTGGGAAAAACTGCTTTACAGTATTTAAAAAAGGGAACTTACTGGAAGACAGTAGCTAGTGTAACTACAGAAGTCCTACACTGCAGAGCATGTCATGCAGGACAGTATAAACAGAAAGCCATGGATCTCTTACATTTCTCCTACATATTGAAGAAGACACTGTCAGTGTAAGACCTCTGTCAGACAAACCACGTGTGTGTGTGTGTGTGTGTGTGTGTGTGTGTGTGTGTGTGTGTATTACAGTACTAAAGTGAATGCAGCAGCACAAAGATGCAAGACAACTAAAATTATTTTTTATCAAACTCTATCAAAAGTCAATTAAGACTGATTAAACCTAAAGTACTGGATACTTGTTATGCCAATTAGTTTTCTTTAATAATCTGACAGTCCCTGTGGTATTGTAATAGTGCTGGTAATTTATGGACACAGACACTTTGCTGAGTGCTATATTTGTAAGTCAATTTTTTAAATTAAATCTTTTTTAAAATGTCAATGGTAAACACAATAAACATAATAACAAATTTCCAAGAGGGAGCAGTAAAAGACAGAAAAATCTGTTACGTTAATTATAATTATTGTAATCTTGTAAACTCTTGGCATACAACAAGAAATCAGTTCATATATTGTTCTCTACAGGAAATGAGCAACAGCACTGGATAACAATGCTAAGATTTGTCTCATGAATAAAGAAAATGTTTGAAGATTTCCAGTTTGAAATAAACGGTTGATTTTACTTTCCAAGAGTTATTAGCTTCAAAAATGTCAGAATTTCATAAAAAGCTGTATAAGTCATTAAAGCTTGTTCAGACACCTAGCAAATGTCTTAGATGCACTTCTTGTCACATCAAATTGTCATGCAATTTGAGTGTGGAATAACTGAATAATTGGATGCCTGGTTCTAATAGTGGAGCATACATGTGTTGTAAAGTATGCCTTCATATTCAGGCACAAGGTAGCTTCCATTTATAAAATATGTAGTTGCATTCAACTGGATACAGTGTTTATGCACATACTGTGGTATTCTTCAAGTTTGAAAATGAGTCATATTATCTTTTCCTTGCAGTTCTCTTCTCAATATATTACCATTCCATTATCAAGATGCAAGAACTGGGAGTTGTTGCAGATAATAATTTGGTTGCTGATGCTGCTGTCATAGCTGTCACTGTTTTAACATGTTGTTCTTTTGCTCTTCCTGCTACGTTACTTTGACATATTTATACCCCAGCCTCAGAGGCCAATGGATAAAAGACCAAGTATTTCCCCTAAATCAGATTTTCCAATGTGGATTCCCTTACAAATTGTAAATAAGCTGGCAGAAGGTAGAACATGTCTAACTGTATATACTGAGGGCAGGATGCAGACCACACCCTGTTGAAAACTACACTAATTTTCAACTGCTTTTAAACTATTATAGCCTTTTATGGTATGTAAAATACATGTGTCCACTAACTGGCATTAACTATGCTGGAACATAATGAAGATATAGTAAGTAATACACAACAGTTCCCCTAGTAGTTCAAGAAACTTTAATGATACTTCTAGTTACAATAGCAGTCAGCGCTGCAGTTCTCTGTAGCTAGTCATGATAGTGTTTGCTTGTCACTACCAATCCTCTCCAGTCATTAGAGGTATAAAAGAAGTTTCCACAGAGTTATGTTTAGAAAAGCAAAATAGGTAGAAATCTATGTTAGGTGTTTTACAAAGCTTGCTTTCCTAAAGTGGTTGCTTACCAAAATATTTTCTGTTGGCTAACTGGGTAGGGGGATTTGTTAGTTTTAGGTGCTCTATGCCTTTAACTGAGAAGAACATACTTCAAAGAGACAATTTACATTGTTTCCATTAGCTTACAAGGAACATAGAATTTGTGGGCAGAAAAGGGCCGCTTGGTTCATCCAATCTACTCAGATGTTTCCTGCCTAATCTATCACCAAACAAGTATGGCAAAACAACTCCACAGCATGAGTGTGCCATGAACAGTCCACAATCTAGCACAACAAAAGAAATACTGGCACTGCTCATCTGCATACAAAAACTTTTATTTCATGGAAAACAGTAAAAGTACATACTGCCCACAGAACAGGTTGTAGAATGAATGAAACCCTGACTGGTTTTGCAATTACTGCATCATCAGGAGGATGGGGCACTGAATTACAAGAGGGTTTAAAAGGAGTAAATTTTTAGTGACAGCGTGCACATACAAACCAAGTGACCAGTTAATGAAACTTATAGATAACAATCAATATCAAATCACACATTAAATACATATCAAACAATTATAAAACATGTATCACCACCATTAAAATCACAACAATTTATAAACATTGTGGCAAAGAGTATAAAAAAATTAAGTTCCAACATTAGTTGTCATAGGTCCATGTGATATTCCTCCAGTGCTAGAGGGATATAATCTTCACTCCTCCACAAGCTAGATAAAAAAAATATAAAGACAAACTGAATGTTAATGTACATGATACTCAATAATTCCTATTCAAACAATAACATCATTGTTTTCTAATAAACAGGAATACACATATTCTATCATTTAAATCTGGTGGTTTTAATGCTCCCAGTGTAAATATTCAGAAAATTCTCTCCTGAGTAGCTTATGTTCCAAGTTTCCACCTCATGAATCTAACCCAACCCTCTCTATCCCACAAAACTTAAACAGAAGCAATTGGTTTAATACCTGTTATTGGACCAAGCTACCTCTGGCTGGAAGCTGCAATACTGAACATTGGATTTACAAGAAAGCGAGCTGTGCTCACAACAGAGGGAGGTGAACCTTACAATTGTCTTTGGTTTGTAGCATATATTCTGCAGGTGGAGGCTACTTCTAACTGAAAGGTGAAATAAGGAACTTATAATTATCAGGAAAGACAGTCTATCAAGCAACAGAGGGAGGTGGCTCTAGCTTTACTTTTGTTCCAATTCTTAAGATTTTCAGTGCAGGAAGAGTTTAAACCCTGGGCTAAGAATTTGTCATAAGTCCTGAAGTAAGTGCAGGTACAGGCTGTATATTTGACTCAGACAAGTGCCCTGGGGGTGGAAACTGTTTTTTGTGTTTTTCTGTGTGTGCCTTAAAAGGCCAGGCCATACTGTGGCAGGAAGTGCTTACATCATAGCTACTTATCAGCCAATAGCTTTGGAAGAGTCTTACAGACCTGAGAACAACAGTATTATAAGCAAGTGTTTTACAGCAAACTCATCAGAACAGCTAATATTCTTCAGGTGAAGCTAACTCTGGCTGGAAGCTGCAATACTGAACACAGGATTTGCAAGAAAGTGAGTTGTGCTCACAACAGAGGGAGGTGAACCTTACAATTGTCTTTGGTTTGTAGCAGATATTCTGCAGGTGGAGGCTACTTCTAACTGAAAGGTGAAATAAGGAACTTAGAATTATCAGGAAAGACAGTCTTTCAAGCAACAGAGGGAGGTGGCTCTAGCTTTACTTTTGTTCCAATTCTTAAGATTTTCAGTGCAGGAAGAGTTTAAAGCACAGCTGACATATTTTGGGGCTGACTGCTTTCAGAGCACAAACCACCAGCCTGTTTTGGGGTTGGGGAGATTTACCTGTGCCTGACTTCGATGTCTGGATTTTTCTCTGTTTGATTAGCAGGTATTTTCTCTGTCAAATTGTTGTGTAGAGCATCTTGCTGACAGGAAGGCACTCATCACAGTGGTGGGTCAGAGCTTTTAGCTGATTGTATCATGAGGGCACAGTTTAGGCCCAACCCTGCCCACCCCTCACCCCACCCACCCCTGGAAATAGTTCCTTTATACCTGGGGTTCTGACATAATTTCCTCAAGAGTGCAAGGTGCATATCACTGTCATATCCTCTCTAGCACACTGCACTGACAATATAAGCATACACATTGTATAATATATATATTTCTATGTAACAAACCAATCTTTCTCACACACACACACACACACACACACACACACACAGTAGATAAACATGTGGGGAGTAGTGCAATGTAATGGCTGTGGGGCAGCAGTCTTCTGGGAGTCTTTCTGGAGGCTGAGATGCTGCCCTATTTGCAGACAACTCTCTGCCCTGAGGGAGGAACTTGCCTGTCTTCAGGCTACACTGGACAGTAGGAAGGGAACCTCCCCCATCCAGGGAGCACCAGAGCCACCACCACTACCTCAGAGGTTGCAAAGAAAGCACAGCAGTTGGACAACAGTGGGATCACAGAGGGTGAGAATGGTGGAACAGAGGCATACCCAGTCAGTTGTTCCACTCCACAATCCATACACCATTCTGGGGGAGCATAGCTCCCCTATGAATGCACCTGCAGAGGAGACTAAGGAGGCTGAGGACAACTGTCACAAGGGAGACCCACAGGAAGGAGGCAGAGGATGCCACAGGGAAAGGAAGCAGCTCCTGGTGGGAGATTCAGTTATTAGGGGGATAGAACTGGGGAGCAGGGAAAACTGAAGTAAGATGCCTGCCTGGTGCCATGGCTTGAGGGACAGGAAGGCATCCTCAGGATCACAGAACAGCTGCACGGAAGTCTGAGCTGGACATCATTGTCCACCTAGGGACAAATGACTTGACTCATCATGAGATTAGAGCAGTGCAGGAGGACTTTGTAGAGTTGAGGAGGGGCCTAAGACAAGTAGCACACACAGTATCCTTCTCAGAGGTGCTGTCTGTCAGTGGCATGGGGGAGGTGAGGGTACTTTGCACCATGCAGTTTAACGAATGGTTGAAAACATGGTGTGGAGCACAGGGGTTTGGCTTCATTGGGGACTGGGGTTCCGCCTGGAGGGACACCAGCCTATACTGGCAGGATGGTCTGCATCTGTCCAGGAAGAGAACAAGTCTTTTGAGCAAATCGGTTTAAATGCTTCATTGGTAGGCTTTTAAACTAGTCAAGGGGGGAGGCACTGATAAGCAGCAGGAAAATCCCAGCTTCTCCCTACAAAACAGGGTACTAAATGAGAAAAAGACCAAGGTAGAAAGGTCAGTGGGGGATGCTGCAACAGAAGGTAAAGCCATCAAAAAATGGAGACCAATGAGTACCAATGCCCGTAGTCTGGGTAACAAGCTTCCTGAATTAGTGGCCTTGATGGAGGAGGAACATCTGGATATCATGGCAGTCACAGAAACATAGTACACAAAACCATGACTGGGATGTAAACATACCAGGATACACTATCTACAGGAGGGACAGGGAGGGTAAAAGAGGAGGAGGAGTAGCTCTTTACATAAGGGAAGGAATCAAAGCAACAGAATAAAAGGTAAACAGGGAGAGAAGAAGCACTGTGTAAATTTGAGACAGGCAATGGCACCACAATCTGCACCGGTTAGTATACAGACCCCTTCTCAGGGGAGGAAATGGACAAGGAAATGATAGAAAGTATACTTAGAATGGCAGAAAAAGGGAGTATTGCTGATGGGTGATGTGAATATGCCAGATGTTAACTGGAGTGCAGTTGCAGCAGCCACTTTGAAGAGTGGAGTTATTCTAGATGCCCTACAGGGGGCATGCCTTAGACAACTAGTATTGGAGCCCACTCGAGAGGGAGCAATCTTAGACCTGGTTCTCTCAAATGGAGATGAAGAGAGGATCACAGATGTAAAAGTGGGTAGCCATCTGGGAACTAGCGACCATCAAACAGTATGGTTCACAATAAACACAGCAATAGACTCAAGCCATACTGAGGCAAAAGTACTGGACTTTAGGAGGGCTGACTTTGCCAAAATGGGTGAGTGTCTAAGGAATGCACTAGCAAATGGGCAGGAAGGAGGGTGGAAGAACAATGGGAAATAATAAAAACTGCCATCACAGAGGTAACAAGCCTTTGTGTGAAGCTCATAAACAAAACAAAATGATCTAAGAAACCACTATGGTTCTCAAAGGAAGTGGCAGTGAAGGTTCAAGAGAAAAAGAAAGCATTCAGGAAGTACAAGGACAGAGAACTGTATCAGTTAAAGCAAAAGGAAGCTGGGAAGGCAGTCAGAACAGCAAAGGCCCAAACCAAGGAAAAGATAGCCAACTCAGTTAAGAAGGGGATAAAACCTTTATAGGTACATCAGGAGCGAAGAAGACCAAGGGAGGGATAGTGAGGCTTAATAAAGGGGAGGGAGGGTGGGCAGAGGGTGACTGTGAAAAGGCAGAGATACTAAACAAATATTTTTGCTCAGTATTTACAAATGAAGAGGGGGAGGTACCTAAAACAAACAGTAGAAACACTCTGGATACAGAAGTTGATACCAGCCCATTTATAGAAGAAAGGGTTATGAAAGAACTCTTAAAACTGAAGGTGGACAAAACAATGGAGCCTGATGGGATTCATCCCAGAATTCTAAAAGAACTAAGGGTAGAACTAGTGACACCACTGACTACACTCTTTAACAAATCATGGGAGGATAGGGTGGTACCCGAGGACTGCAGATGTGATTCCCCTTCACAAAAGTGGGAGCAAGGCAGAAGCAGGAAACTACAGACCTGTTAGTTTAACCTCAGTGATAGGGAAAATGATGGAATCACTTCTGAAGGAAAGAATTGTCGAGTATCTAGAGGCCAGAGGGGCACAGGACCCAAGGCAGCATGGATTCACAGTGGAAGGTCATGCCAGACGAATCTGATAGATTTCTTTGACTGGGTGACCAAAGTAGTAGATCAGGTTGGGGCTGTGGACATGGCCTACCTAGACTTTAGCAAGGCATTTGACACAGTCCCACACAAAAGATTAATATACAAGTTAGCCAGCCTGGGAGTGGGTCCCAAGATGACAGCCTGGGTAAAGAATTGGCTGGAGAATAGGACACAGAGAGTAATAGTAAATGGAGTCCACTCTGAAGAAAAGGGGGTTACTAATGGGGTACTGCAGGGTTCAGTATTAGGACCGGTCCTGTTCAATGTCTTTATAAGCAACATTGCAGAGGGACTGGAAGGAAAAGTATGTCTCTTTGCAGATGACACAAAGATCTGCAACAGAGTTGATGCACAAGGTGGAGTGGAAAGGATGAGAAGGGACTTGGCAAGGTTATAGGAATGGTCAAATGTATGGCAGCTTAGATTCAATGCTAAGAAGTGCAGGTAATGCACCTGGAAACAAAACCCAGGGAAGAGTACACAATGGGGTGAGATACTAACAACAACAAAAATGGAAAGGGACCTGGTGGTAGTCATATCAGATGACCTAAAGGTGGGCAAGCAATGTGAGAGGGCAGCAAGGAGGGCTGGGGGGATACTGGGATGCATAGGGAGAGGCATCACCAGTAGAAAACAGGAAGTTATTATCCCTCTGTACAGACAGCGGCGAGACCCCATCTGGAGTACTGCATGCAGTTCTGGAGACCCAATCTCCGCAAAGTCATAGACAGGATGGAAGCAGTCCAGAGGAGGGCAACTAAAATGGTGCAGGGTCTGCACCGGAAGACATATGAAGAGAGAGACTTAAGGAGCTTAATATGTATAGCCTCGAGGAAAGGAGGGAGGGGGCATGATAGAAACTTTCAAGTACCTCAAGGGAATCAACAAAGTCCAAGAGGGTAGCATCTTTCAAAAAAAGAGGTGTGCAAGAACAAGGGGGCACAATTTGAAGATGGGGGGCAGCTCAGAGGTAATTTAAGGAAGTGTTTTTTCACAGAGAAGGTTGTGGATGCATGGAACAGCCTTCCGGAGGAGGCTGTGGAGTCAAAAACAGTGGTGGAATTCAAGCATGCATGGGACAGTCAAAAGGCAATTCTGGGGGGGGGTAGGAAGAAGTAGGCTGCTGGTTAACTAGGATCTGCAGCTTATCCAGTAGGTAGGGAAATGGGCAGACTAGGTGGGCCAAGCGGTCCTTATCTGCCGTCAAATTCTATGTTTCTATGTTTCTATGTAAAAAGAAAAGAGTGCCTAAGCTTTCAGACCAACCAGGTGCTTCCTCAGAGGCTTATGCCAGTTGTTTAGAGAATCACATTCTATTAACACCCAGATAATACATAAAAAAAAAAAGAATTCTCATTGGTTTAAAATACCTATTTTAAATATCACAGATTTAAATGGAAGGAACCAGATTCTACTAGTTTGCTACTGCCTGTGAAACCTTCCAAGGTCAAATGTCAAAAGAAGAGATAAGAGGAACCTTGACAGCTTACTCATCCTACGGTGGCTGGCTAAAGCATTTGTAGTATCCTCCCCAGCTATTCTCCTTAGGTGTTCGCTAATGCAACTCTTAAAGGGTCTCATGATTTTACCCCTGTAAAAGGCCCCACACTCACATACAGCCATTTATACTAAATTATTTGTTACATAGCTGAAAAAGAACCTTGCATCATACATCTTATATATTCACTGAAGTAAAAGTATTACATTTCAGAATTGAGAAACAAAGTTTACAAATGTTGATGTCATCTTCAGGAGTTAGCTTTGTTATTTTAATGTCTTTCAGGCTTGAGCTAGTCACCTGTGACCCTCTCCCAGTGGCTGCATCTCCACCAAGCAGGGTGCTTAGGGCTTTGGTCCACATAGCCTCCTACATGACACATTGCTTGTCATTTTCATCTGTTTTATCACCAGCCATCACAGCAATTCAGAGATGCTCTCCAGAGGCTCATCTGACATCTCCTCACATGTCTCATCAAATCCTGTTGCCAGCAGGCTTGCCTCTGCCTTAGCATCTTTTGGTCAGACCCCTGGTCCAAGGCTAGTCATCAGAGAGTTTGCCTCTTTCTTCTGCCATCCTTCTGATCTTGACTCTTTACACCCCAGGGGATTAATGACATTTATCCATGGATGTAACCTCAGTATCTGGGTAGATACCTGCTAGCCACATCCCTCTCAAGCCTAAATGTGGACTAGCACCACAAATCCCACTTCAAAAATCAACTTGTGATGGGGTGGGAAAGGTAGGAGGCAGGCACACAGAAATTATGTTTAACATACTGAATTATGTGTGTCATTTATTAAAGCAGATGATAATTCAGGATACAAACATAAGAAAATAGGTTTTAAATGCAGGACAACATATATACATAATGGAGTTGCAACAGCCTATAACAGCAGAAAGTCTCAAGGTACTATATATTTCTTGTGTGTACTAGGGTTAATCTGCAAGTCAGATTCCTTTCCTAGAATGTCTCTCATGCTATAAAACAGAGTGAGAGTCTATCTCCTGAGCAGGAGACCTTATTCGTTTTCTGGCATGAGAGGAATGAGCTGTGCTGCCTTAGATTTGTCTGAAGGGGTCTCTTTAATGCCTCCTGAATCATATGTTCCACCCCAACTTCAACTTAGCAAATATTCAGGCTTCAGTATCTCAGTTTAACCAGGTAAAATAGGCATACAATACAAAACACTTGATATCAAGTGCATAAGAGAACAGTATTAAAAACAGCAGGACAAGATGTTCCATAAAGGCTTAATTTGTAACATTAGTTAAACCAGATGTTTTTACCAAGAAGACAGGAAGCAGGGGGGAAGGGGAACACATTGTAACCAAAGGAAAGGAACAAACTTATAGCCAAGACAACTGCTCTAACATTTTGTAGACTGCCTTACAGTAGTATTTCTGTTTAATTTTCTGTTTCTTTTCTCACTGTATTGAGGAGCATACTAAGAAGAACTGCAGAAAAAGTAGAAAACACAGGGAAGCATGTAAGATTAGAACAATTACCTACAGGTAGATGTCCTGCAGACAGAAAAGAAACACTTGCACAATAGACATGGAGAAACAGAATACAAAGTACAGAAAGTATGCTACAGAAAGATTTTTTATTTCACTAGGGGTTTCCATAATTTCTTTCGGAGCAACAGGGAAACAGGGGATAAGAGCTAACTCTGCATTTCTTCAATCAGTGCTTATGATGTTGAGCACCATAGCTAAGTTCTGTTGGTGCTTTGATCATAAGGTCTTCATCAGTGGCTGGAGAATGACTTACTATGAGGGCTTTATATAGCTGTATGTTTAAACTGACATACCCAAACAATCAATAATGTTGCAGGCCAAAACCAATTAGATGGCCAAAGAAACTATAAAAATATTTATTAAAAGATGAGAGCTCATTTATCATCTTTGGAAGGATACAAGGTGTGATAATAGTATTAGCTACTGTAAACAATGAAAACCACAACCAAGCAAACAGTATTTACAATCATGCAACAATTTTTAAATGACTGCAAATGATTTAAAATCTCAAGTCACTATATCAGAGGTTTCTTTAAAGAGGTCCCAAAATAATATAATTTTTAAATAACTTGGTTAGAATAAGTTAAGATAAAAAGAAAATATGTGAACTGTTATGTTGACCTCAGATAAAGGGGTGCAAAACATAGTATAGAAAACATATTATGAAAAAACATAGTAAGAAAAGCAGCACATTCAATACCAAATGGTGAAAATAATCCAAGGACAATCAATATCAAATATAATACAAAGTAAGATCAATCACAAATGCAGTACTGTTATAGTTATAGCAAGGACAATTCAAACCTGGTCAGCAGAGATCCCCAGTACAGAGACTGACAGGGAACACAGAAACAATGAAATACAGCATCCCTCATGGAGTATCAGGAACTGATACAAAATATGAGGTTACGGCCAATAAAATTGACAAAACCCACAATTCATGAACATTTTCAAGAAAGATGATATGTGGTAGCCATGTTAGTCCAGTCGACAATGTAGAGAAAAAAACAACAAATATGTTGCAGGTGATACCTTTTATTGGACTAACAAAATTCTTTCTGAGACTAGCTTTTGAGAGATAATAGTCTCTTCTTCAGGTGACTGACCTGACCTGAAAAAGAGAGTATTATCACTCGAAAGCTAGTCTCAGAAATACTTTTGTTAGTCCAATAAAAAGTATCATCTGCAACATATTTGTTTTTTTTTTCTTCTATAAGAAAGATGATGAATTAAGATCTTCATTTAGGTCCATAAGTTTTTTTGGGTGTGTACCGAGGAGGCAATCTATTTATGTTCTTTCTGTAATAAAAGTTTCACTATATCTTCTTCTGTTTAAATGGCTTTACATATTTGAGACCCATACATTTTCAAGAAGCTGGACCTGACTGGCCATGTAACAAGAAGTGTGTACCCAGTAGGCTGTCTAGCTGATCATTTCTTTTTAACACAACTGCTGTTTCTATGCCTCCCCACCAACAGCCCCCTTCTGCCCGACCCCCCCACCAGCTCCATCCCGTGGAATTACCGGAGCTTACCTTATACCAGGCCTGGGAGTGGTGCCTGTGGGGAGTTTGGCATCATCCTGCCGCTGGGGATTTTTTCTCCTTTTTTTTTCACCCCTTTGCACCCGCGCACTGTGCAATGGGTGCAGCAGCTGTCTACGCCTCCATGGAGGCAGCCAAGCAGTCTGGGAGCAGGTGAGCCCCCCTAGCTGTGCCATTCACAGCACAGACCCCCCCACCCCGAAGAAGGAGAGCTGTGATGCTCAATCCTTGCCTCCCCAACCGGCCACCAAGCGACCCGAGTCCATTCCTGAATCTGGGTCACCGGTGTGGTGTGAGGTGTGGTGTCCAGCGCCTCAACCCTCAGTGCCACCAGGCTGGACTAGCTGACCATTTCTAATTGCCCTTACAGTATGTGTTCTTAGATATCTAGCTTCAACAAATGAATTGTACAGTACATGCCACATGCAGAATATTATGAGTGCCAATAAAATATTAACTAAAAAGATTGTAGTACAATTACTGAATTCCCTAACAATGGCCTTCTTGCCTTTAATAGTGGAGTGCATAAACAGGGGCCCTGTTTTTACATGTTTGAAGACACTACAATAGCCATATTTAAAGAAGCCTAGTTTTTTGGTGTAAGACATGTTGATTGTCTAGTTCTTGGTTGTGTAAAATAATTGCGTACAACTTTATCCCCAATATTATGGACTTGGCTAAATGTGCTTCTATGCTAATTACCAATGACCTTTGCCAGGTCCACATCACTTTGTAAAGAGATGCCAGTTTTTTGAAACAGTACTACTAATCGTATCGGACAAGTGATTATAATAATTTACAAATGTGACCTGGGACTCCATCTGTTCCTTTTTTGGTTTTAGACAAAAGAGATCATTTTGTTTTAAATATGCTGCACTGTTGAGGGACATTTTTTGGTAAAATCTTTTTTTTTTTTGTATATAAAGGGTTTCAGTAACATGACAACACATTATGCACACATCAAAACATTACATACCACCTACAGCATTACATATGCTAAAATTTCAGGTGAGCATTGCTAATACAGTGCTTGTGGCTCAACAGGTTAGGCACCTACCCCTGAAGGTGAGGGCCATGGGTTTCATTCCCTGAGAGAGGAAATTTATGGGGCTGTCAGTATAGCCTAGAGGTTAGAGTAATGAGCTGTGAATGAGCTTGGTACATCCAGCAGAACTTGGTTTGATTCCCACAACCTCCACTTGTGTACTGTGCGACTCTGAGCAAGTCACTTAACCCCCCAGTGCTTCCAGGTCACCCCTGAAAACAGGCACTTGTGCCTAGTGGGCCTTACCCTGTTACCAAACTGGATACCACTCTGTCCCTGTGACTTTTGTCAGTGTGATACATATGACAGCATCAATAATATACAGTATGCAGTTTTCTAAGATTTTATATGTCTCTGTTGTATTAGGGTGAAAAAAGCTAATTCCCAAAATGGTTTCATCTCTGTCTCAGGGTACTCCACTTACTGTGGAGACGAAATCCCAAGGATCAAGAAGCCTGGGTCAAAATGGATATTCTTCTGTCAGCTTTGCAAGAGGATATGATGTACTGTCTACCAAAAGTGAAGCCCCTGCGAACATTGAAAGGCCATATACTAGAAGGAACCAATGTTAACCTGGCATTTGGACATTCATTGGATTTGGAAAGTTAAAAGGAGTGCAGTTTCGGAGGAGCATAGTAGGTTCAGTATAGAAAGTTAAATTGTATTTGATGCAGTTTGTTATTTCTTGAGCAGGATTCCAACAATGCTACCCCTTCTTCCTAGTCTCTGGGAGACTGTTGGATTCCTATGTCTGATGCCTATGCTAATTTATACAGTACTTTTCAAAATGTTCCCAAGATGGGGCATTGAGCATCTTAAAAATTCATGGTATAGGTCTGAAGAGAGGAAGTGAGTTGTAAACTGCTTCCTCAATTGGAGAAAGTGCAGGGGCAATGGCCAAGTTTGGAGGGTCAAAAGCATGCTAGAGTCTGAGAAACATAAAAAAAATGTAGCCAACAGGTTATACCTTTGTTTCAGCATTGCAAAGAATCTATCATCCCCATTTAAACTGTTCCACCTGAACCAGTCTATAAGCTTTCCACCTTGTGTGGATCTTTAGTAGTACTGAGTTGTTCTCTGAAAGCAAATTAGACAGGGCCCTCTTGGGCAACATCTCGAGGGGATAATTCAGTACCTTATGCACTAATAAGCTGGATTGCACTGGTGTGGAGATGAATGGATTAATAACATTTGTATACATACCTCATGCAAAGACAGACTAAGTACTTCTTGGAGTAATGATTTCCCTAAGGCATCTTCTTTAATCTGCCACCAGCCTAGTCTGCTCCTCACCCCCTACCAGACATTGAAAAGAAACATAGAACATAAAATTTGTCAGCAGAAAAGGACTGCTTGATCCACTCAGTCTGCCCAGCTGATTCCTGCCTAGTCTCCTTCCAAAGACCCTAACTGGTCTCCAGCAACCCTCCCTCCTCCCTGACTATTCACTAATATTGCTTTATGTCTACCCCACGCATGATTGAAGCCTCTACTGTTTTGGCTCCACCACTTCTGCTGGCAGTCTATTCCAGGCATTTACCACTCTTGCAGTGAAATAGTAATTCCTCACATCCTTCTTTAACTCCAACCCCCACCACCCCAGCTTCATCACATTCCCTCTGGCCCTGGTGCTCTTCCTCATTTAAGAGATACTTCTGTCCTTCACCCTGTTCACCCTGTTAGGTTCTTGTAGGTTTCTATCATGTCCCCTTGAGCTGGCTCTGTCCACTGCTTTGCCACACTGTCCTGCCACTTTGAGGTCATTAGATATGAAAGGCATATAGTACCTCAAAGAAGAGCAGAGTCATCCCCTCACTGCAGGATGGGCCTGGAGAATAGAGAGGTTAAAGCTAGAGGATTTGCTTTAACAAAGAAAATCTGGGATAAGAGCATTAGTGGCCTTGATAAAGGACTTTTTGAGCATTATAGAGATTGACTGGAGAACATATTGGAGTCCAGGAAGACTACTCATCTTCATTGTTTTTTACCTGATCTATCAAAGTAAGGGTCATAGTTTTCCAGCTCTCACAAGCCACCTTCAGCCTTGCCAGTACTGATGGACAGGTTAATTTATAAAGTTCAAAGATCTTGAAAGTGGTTACTGCAGTATATATAAGTATTTAAGGTGTTATGATGGAGAGATGGCCAGGAAAGAGGTGAATGATTGTGAAACGTGTTTGGAATGTATGGAAGCAGTTTTCATTTTTGACAATTTATTTTATGAACAGAAAGGAGTCACTCATAAAAAAGGTATATAAAAAAAATGTGTATATGAGTGCAAGGATTGCTTTCTTGGTGTGGGAAGATATAGCAGAATATTATCTGCATACAAGGATATGGTAGGTTTCATCCCTTCTACTGATACGCCCTGTATTGCCAGATTGTTCTTGACAACATGAGCTAATGGTTCCAGGGCAATAAAATATAAGAGTGGAGAAAGGGGTCATTCCTATCCGGTGCCGTGAGAGAAGGGGGAAGGGGGATGGGGAAAGGAGAAGATAGACAGCTGTTGGTGAGAACCTGGGCTTGGGATTGCTGATACAAAGTGTGAATCCAGTTCTGAGTTCTGGGGCCGAAATTGAAGTTCCTAATTGCTTGGAATGTGAACTCTGAATCTATCTGGTCAAAAGCTTTTGTGGCATCAATGTCTGGAAGGTAAGCAGAACTGGGCTTCTGGGACCTCAGATGCCATATTATAGTTAATGTGCAAAAGATATTACAATCTCAGGTATCAACCTGATACAAAACCTGACTGGTCTTCATATCTGATCAGGGGAGGGGGGTAGAAGCTCTATTCAAGTTGCAATTACTTTCATAAGCATTTTGCAATCAACATTGGGAAGGTAAATGGAGCTCTATGTGCCAGACTTGGTTTGGGCCTTCCCTGGTCTGGGTAGAACAGTGATGTGGCTAAATTAAGAAATGGAAAGGCACCTTTCTCAAACACTAATGACATCACTTCCAGAAGTATGGGACTTGGGAGGAGGGCCTTACTAAAGGTAAAGTTATAAAGCTCAAGAAGGAGGCCATCAGGCAACAGAGCTTTACTGCTCTTCATCTTACTAATGGCAGCTGTTACTTCAGATAGAGAAAGGTAGATATAAGTGAGAGTTTTGTCTTCAGAGTGTAGTGTGGGAGTGTGAAAGCCTTTGAGGAAAGCCTCTGAGGAAATTTCTGCCCAAGGAGAAGCTCCTGATGTGTAGAGATGATAGTGAAAGTACTTGAATTCCTAATTAATTTTAGCAGCCCTGCACATTTGGGCACCAGAACGGTCTTGAAGATGGGTGATAGATCATTCCTCCTTACAGCTTTTGAGTTGCCAGACTAACAATGTGCTAGCTTGATTCTCTTCAAAATAAAAACTAGCATGCATCATCAGCATCTGGCATTTAATCTGGTTGGAGGACAGTGTACTCAACTTGATTTTTCCAGCCTTCAGGTCCCTAAAAACCTAGCGAGTTCCAAATTTTGGGCTGGATTCACAAAGCTTTCTGAAGGTGCAAAACCTTCCTTAAGTCATCAAAACTGCCGTAGCTAAGAGAAAAAAGGTGAGATTGATCTGAATGCTATTCACAAGAACCTCCACAGCTGCAGAAAAAATCACTACAGACTGTGGAAAAAAGTGCAGCTGCGGAAGTCCTTGAGGAATAAAAGGTGTGAGATAAGTAAGGCACAGCCTCTCAAAGGCTATTCTCAGCCAGGTTTTTTTCTGCAGTTGCAGAAAAAATGTTACTCACATTGGAGTGAGGTGTAACTCTCCCTCAGCAAACTGCAGTAGTGCCCCAACAATTGAAATCAATTATGGTGGAGGTGAGGCACAGGTAATAGCATCCCAGTGGGTATAGCAGTGGCTGCTGTTACAGCAACAATAGCACACATTGCCATGGAATGGCAACAGGCAACAACCACCAGACCCAGTGCAGCCCATGATGGAGCCCCACAGGCAATAGAGCCTGACCAGCCTGCAGTGAGTGCTACCCCTACAAGCAACAGAAACACCCTGGGGGGACAACCAGCAGTTACGGTCGGCCACTGTGGTGCCATGGTAGTGCTGGTACCTGTGGTGCTGCAGTGGTCCCAGTTGAGGGACTGGTTGCTGGCCTCTTTGTGGGTGCTTTCAGCATCATATTGCTGCAATATTAAAGTCTGCTGCTCCAGCTAATTAGGTTCACTGTTGCTGTGCCTCTTAAGCCATTTTACGCAGCTGCGGACCCGCAGTTGTGGATTCACAGCACTTGCTCAATATTTGCAACTGCTGAATTTCTGCAGCTGCATGAATTTGTACAGCATTCCACACCTGTGCAACTTTTCTTTGAGAATATCCATCAACTGTGTTTCTGCAGTACTGCAGGTCTTTTTTCTGCAGCTGTGGGATTTTTGGCTTTCTTTGAGAATCCTGCCCTTTATGCGTTGAGTTTCCATGCTCTTCACTGTACTTAACAGAAAAGTAACTCACTCTTGTATGGCCTTTTTACACCTAGCAGCATAGGAGATAGGAACCCCTCATATAAATGCTTTGATCATAACCCAAGGTTTGGAAGGGAGTATGTTACCAGTATTTTTGAAAGACTGAAATTCATCCACTTGCTATGAAAGGAACTTCAGGAAATCAAGGTTTTCAAAAGAGTGAGATCCAGACTGTGAGACTGAAACTTTAGAGAATAAATCTGTGTGTAAGTTGTGACATAGTGGTGCATGTTCTGAAATAAGGATGGACCCATATTCAGTGCTTTGTATTTGTGGAACTAATGAAGGGGGACTGAAAAATGTGTCAGTGTTGGTGTAGTTCTTCTGGGCATGATATTAGAAGTTTTCCCTGAAGGAAGGATCACCCACCAGTAGAGATGCAACAAATTTAAATTCTGTCCTTGAAGTGCCCACTTACGTTGGCTTCCCATTACATGGAGTGCCACTGTGAAAGGCTCACTTAGCCTTGTAATTATTACTTAGCGTTGTCATTCTGCCTTAAAGCGAGTTAAGGTGGAGTGACAAGTCTATATTGGCAGCTCCCCACACATCACATGGCTTACAGTACTGTAAGTCACATGCTTTAGCCAGGCAGAAAGGAAGTGTGTCATGGTAGGAGATAGTGTCACTCTCCTGTGCAGACGGAGAGAGAGGAGGTAGAGAGAGAGAGGAGAGAAATAGCATTAGCCTCCGCAGGCAGTTCAAAAAGCTTTTTTCAAAGCTAAATTGTTCTTGTTTTTGTGCAGATCTTTTTCTTAGTTTATTTGTTCTGTGGATTCCTTTTTTTAAATTAATTCTTAGTTTTATTAGTTGCTGCTTGTGTGTGTCTGTGTTGTGTGTGTGTATGACTGTCGGTCCAAGGGAGGGCAGTCCAGTCTGTCAATGGTGCAGGGAAGATCTGGGGCGGGGGCATTTCTGCGGTGTGGCAAATGTATGGGAGGAGTTTGCACACATGGGGTGGGGCCAGCTCATGCTGGACCAGAGTAAGATGTTGCAGGGCCCCCCCCCAAAGCAGGAGGAGTTGGTGTTGCTGCTGCAGCAAGTGAACCGCCACCACCACCTCCTCTGGCAGTGGCACCACTTTCCACTGCCCCACCATCACCAACAACTCCTCAGCAGGATGTTCCTGTACCCTTGGCCCCAAGTGTGGAGCCTCAGCCCAAGGCTGCCACAGCATCTGCCCCCCCGCCTGTGCCTGGTCCTACCTGCATCTCCCTGGTTTGGAGTTTTTTTAAGTGTGTGTGTTGGAGGAACAGCAGCCTGGTTAAGTGCCATGTTTGAAATGTGGTGGTGTGCCGTGGCCCCTAGGGAGTCACCTGGGGACCAGGGTCAGTGCACCCATATGATTAACCACCACTGGGTGGAGTGGAAGGCTGCTACAGAACGGGCCAGGACTGCACCTGCTGGCCCTTCTATGGCAGAGGGGGAGACTGTGCATGGCCCTTAGTGGAGGAGGGCCACAGCAGCAGCTGTTGCTCCACCATCACCACCACAAGCTGCAGCACCTCCTTCTGACCCCAGAGAACTGCCTGTAAGTCAGGCAGATATAGTAGTTCTTTGGAGTGCTGTGGATGCCACCAATGAGAGTGAGCAATGTCGAGCAGCAGTTGGAGCGGATAGAAGGCCATCAGCTGCAGATGATGACCATGCTCCAACTGCTACTGGACCACCATGGCATTACTCACTAGTTTTTTATTTTTTCCTTCCATGTGCCCCCCACCACCCTGTGTCATAAAACATACATTCCCTCACCACCCTGTTCTAAGAAATGTATTACTATGTTGCCCCTGACCCTCCCACCCTGTATAATTGTTTTCCCTTTGTTAAATTGTTATGCATGTTGTTTCCTTGTCTTCTGTTCTATATGCATCTACCATGTTGTTGATTCCATGTATGTACTTTATAGTTTCTATCCTGCCCCCCTCTTCCTTCTGTTAAGTGTGTGTGCGCTGTTTTGGTTTTGCTTGTTTTGAGTAAAAATGGGTTGTCCCTGCCATCATTATTTAAACTTAAAGGAGTAGTCCACCCAAAATTTGAAATAACATATGTTACGCAGAGTGTTTTGATTTGCAAGTAAAGTCCCTCTTAGTGTGTCCTTCCCTCTGTCTGCTATTAGGAGTTTTTATTAAATTAGCCTTCAAGCTTTATGGTTATTTTACCACCCCTGTGGATCTTCATGTTAAATAGGTTTATTGCCTTTATCACTCTGACAATGCACCCTGTGCCATGTGACAGTGATGCAACAAAGCCCATCAATTTAGCAAATGCACAAGAGCAGAGCTGCGTAACTGTTCTTATGCAGTGATCACAATGGCAAGTTACAGTTTAGCAGATACCCGAGAGCTAGCTAAGTGTGGTTTTTGTAAGAAAACTGTTACTAAATAGTAGCTGTAGTTGGCTATTTGTGTTTTCCGTGTGTGTCTGGTCTAGCTAGTAGTAGTAAGTGTTTTCATTTTAAAATTTAATTTATTCAAACTACACACAACAATAAAAAGCACAACAATTGCCCCAGATCATCAGTGCTGTAATTAGTAAAGACTAGAAGTTTTCGTACAGAAACCCCACTCACCTACTGTAGCAATCAGGTATATGCTAAACCACAGCAGTTGCCACTCAGTCTCACTGAATAAGAACAGTTACACAGCTCTGCTGTTGTGTATATGCTAAATCTATGGGCTATACTACATCACTGTCACATGACACAGGGTGCATTGTCGGAGCGATAAAGGCAATAAACCTATTTGACATAAAGATCCACAGGGCTCATAAAACTACTATAAAAGTAGCAGTCTAATTTACTAAAAACTCCTAATAGCAGACAGAGGGAAGGACGCACTAGGACTTTACATGCAAATCAAATGTACTCTGCATAACATATGTTTTTTCAAATTCTGTGTTGACTACTCCTTTAACAAAACCAGAAAGCCTAACTCCACATGAATAGATGCCAGTAAAATATTTTCACTGTTATTATAACTCTATTTATGACAAAACAAGGCACACAGTAATGACCCTTGCGCTTTGGCGGTTAGGTCTTCAGTGATCATTTGTGTGTACCTTGTTTTGCTATCAATAAAGTTGCAGTAGCATTTAACATTTTTTTGTGGCATGTATTCATATTGAGTAGTGGCTTTGTGTGTTTGCCTTGCACTTTAGGAGACAGGTATTGTGTACCAGCAGCCATCCACATAGTGCGGTGTGCTTCTTATGGCCGTGTTTTACTCCAGGTTAAGAATGTTTACCCTGACATATTTTTGGTGGCTCAGTAAATTTTACTTTCTGTCATGGAGTGTTTGTTAAAAAGTAGGGCTGAGCAGTGCAATAATACTATGCTAACTGCTAAACAGCATGTGTGCAGACACTGTCCAGCTTCTTGCAAACGTATATATGATGACGTGTTCCAGTGTTTATGGTATAAAGAATAAAGATAAAAATATATAACATATATTTTATTTGTACCATCATCATCAATGGACAAAGTCATATAATAAGTTTTCAGAGGTCTTGGTGCAGTCGGTCGGCAGTGTGCACCTCAGTCACAGTCCACACATGAGTTTTAGGAGATCATAGCACTGCTCACTACTGCTTTTCTACACATCCTGCTCAACAGACATGAAATATTGCTGAGGCACCCAAAATATTTAATGGTGTACAGACATTATAAAGTCAGAATATATAACAGTTCAAGTCCACTGCCACCACACTGTGCTACCAATGGGGCCGGGTCATGTTCTGGTGTAGGGTAACTTGCTGCAAAACTGCCACTGCCAGTCTAAAATAGAAAGACATCACTTAGTCCAGAAAAAAAAATGCAAAGAAGAAATGTGGTAGCACAGTGTGGTGGCAGTGGACAATGTTGCGTGCAGTGAGCACACACAGTCACCAGAATTAATGTGCATTCCCAGAATGTAACTGTCTTGTCTCCAGAAAATTCCCCATTCCTGATGAAGTGAAATGTGAGCATAACAACAAATGCAAAGCCTCCCAGAATTAATATATATATATATTTCTTTTGGGGGGGTACACACACACACACACACACACACACACACGCACATGATATATATATATATATATATATATATATATATATATATATATATATATATACACACACATGTAATCATTGTATTGTTTTGTGTCACGGTCACATAGAGTTGGTGTGAGAATTTCTGTGCTTGATGAGAAATTGTGGCATTGGAATACTCTCAAGTCAGTGAAGGTAAGTATTTTTTATCGGGGGAATTCTCATTTGCAAGTAGGTCTCGTTAATGGTTTATTGTTTGGTTAATTCTTTACAGATTTTATCTGTGTCCTTCTCCAGTCCAGTAATGATGGTCATGGTCATCATCGATTCATACTACTTGTTGCATGTCTGCCAGCATGGGGGGTATGATGTCGAACAGGTTATTTGGATAAGGCAACTATGACACTACAAAGCATCAGGAAGTTTCCTACAAAAAGAAATGAAGGACTTATTAGTACTTGACTGCAGCAGTAACACATTATGTTTGAAGTGGGGCTGTTCCACCCTGTCATATATACTGATTAACAGATAGCAAGCAGTCCTACTGAAGCCACATAAAGACCAAATCATCACAATCACAAGTTTAGTACCAGTCTGTAATCAATACACGGTATCAGTGTCCCAATGTCTTAACTCGAGTTACATTTTAAAACCACATCTTGTCAAGTCATGACCGTCACCTCGATCAAACTTTTTTCAGCACTGGCATGGCTGCAGCAGTAACACAGTGTGTGATGTGCATGACAAATATGTGACGTACATGTCACCTACTTTATATGAATCATCAGTCGGATTTGCAATCTTGAAAAAATGAACAACAAAAAAGAAACAGATGAAATAAACTGATATACTTGCCAGTATGGAAATGGATATCCTGTAGGTTGCTGTAGACAGTACTGCTGTACCATACAGTCCTTCAGTGAAAGGGAGTCATTTGTTAACCTGTAAGAAAGAAAATAAGTGGACCGTATGTGTTTGACCACTGCATCTCAGAAAAGCAATAGGAAACATAACACAGCTAAATGAAGTTCAATAGCATGAAAAACATTAGTACACATACTCACTTTAAAGTATTGATAGTAAGAAGCCTTGTGCCTGTGGCTGATGGATGTGGTCTCCTCTCCGACTCCCTCCGCCTTGTCATGGCCAGGACACATAATGGAAAACATCAGCATAATGGTGGTGGTGGGTGGTGGTAATAGGCACATGATGACATTCCTGCTCACGTTTTCCTGCGTCTGGTGGCAGTGGCTAACAGCAGTTTTATGGTGGTGGTCCGGGGAAGGCACATGATGACATTCCCTTTCACATTTTCCTGCATCTGGTGGCAGTGGCTAACATCGGTTGTATGGTGGTGGTCCAGGGGGTACATGATGACATTCCCGCTCACGTTTTCCTGCATCTGGTGGCAGTGGCTAACAGAAGTTTTATGGTGGTGGTCCGGGGGGGCACATGATGACACTCCCTCTCACATTTTCCTGCATCTGGTGGCAGTGGCTAAAAGCGGTTTTATGGTGGTGGTCCGGGGGGCACATGATGACATTCCCTCTCTCATTTTCCTGCATCTGGTGGCAGTGGCTAACAGCAGTTTTATGGTGGTGGTCCGGGGGGCACATGATGACATTTTCTCACATTTTCTTGCATCTGGTGGCAGTGGCTAACAGTGGTTTTATGGTGGTGGTCTAGGGGGGCACATGTTGACATTCCCTCTCACATTTTCCTGAATCTGGTGGCAGTGGCTAACAGCTGCAGCCTGCTGCAACACATTCACTGTCAGTGTCAGATGCACACAGGTGGATGGCAGGCGGGATACATTGTGCACTGTGTTACAAATCTGAAATATGGAAATTGAGCCACTCTGAGTGGGACACTGATTTAACTGTATGAAAAACAAAACATGTGCCATTGAAAAAATGTGACAGCCTTTTAACCACTTCACTTAAAACCTACGAACATCGACCTCATCATCATCCTCATACAGAAAGCTGCCCTCGCAGTCATCAATGTCTGAACTCATCAATTGTCAGTGACTCTGTAGACCTCAAAATAATCTGTCTAATCCGTCTAACACTTGATGTGACCCTCCCCCACATCATCAAGATTTTCAACCTCTCACTCTGCCTAGGGCAATTCCCTGCGCTATGGAAAAGGGGTATTATTACACCTATCTTAAAAAAAGGTGACCCTACGGATCCAGGTAATTACAGGCCCATTACGTTACTCCCCCCTCTCTCAAAAGCCCTAGAAAGAATCGTATCAGACCAAATCACGGAGTACCTCACCGAGCACTCCCTGCTTTGTCAAGAACAACATGGTTTCAGACCTGGACACAGTACCACCTCGGCACTCCTAGAATTCACATCTTATGTGCACAAGGCTCTTGACGGGGATGATATTGCTGGAGCAATCTTCATTGACCTAACCAAAGCATTCCATACTGTCAGCCATGACCTCCTTCTATACCTACTCCCCTCCTTCAACCTTGCACCAGACACAGTATCCTGGTTCAAGAACTATCTAACAGGTCAAACACAGCGGGTTAAAATCAATACCTCCCTATCCACTAAAACCCCGGTCCTATCAGGTGTACCCCAAGGATCTATCCTAGGCCCCCTACTATTCACTCTCTTCCTGAATGCCATCCCCAAAGCTTGTAATGGAAAACTTCTGCTCTTTGCAGATGACGCAGTAGTCTTCTGGAAAGACAACTCCCTTAACTCCCTCCAACACAAGCTGCAAACCTACTTCCATGAACTAGAAAACTGGTTCACAAACCACAGGCTTATATTAAACCACACCAAAACAAAATCCATGATCTTTACGCACCGTCAAAGCCCCCAAGTAAGAGCCCACCTAAACATCTCCAACAACCAGGGCATCTTAATTGAACAAGTCGTGGATTTCAAATACTTAGGCATCATCTTAAACTCATCTCTCACCTACCACGCACACATCAACCAACTGTCCTCCTCACTAAACACTAGACTAGGGATCCTTTATAGGCATAGACAGTGCCTCCCACCGCATGCCCTTTGTCTGGCAGTGACCAGCTCGGTCATATCCTTGATAGAGTATGGAATAATAATTTACGGGACGGCTGACCCCACTGCTTTGAAGCGCATCGACCTTGCCCTCAACAAAGCCAGCCGACTGGTCACTGGAAGCGACTACCTAACCCACACCTGTGATCTCTTCAAATTAGCGGACTGGCTGACCTTTAAAGGAAGGCTAAAATACCATACCTGTCTCCAGGCTAAGAAAATCCTGCTGAAATCTGCACCTCTCGGCCTACACTCCTTAATACAAACTAACACACACAGAAGCACCCCAAGGCACCTAACAAACGTGCCCATCCTTGTCCCCTATCGAAGGACTGCACTAGGCCAAAGGTCTTTCAGCTACCGTGCACCCACCTGGCTCAACGAACTCCCACCTGCTATAATCCTGGCGCCAACCTTAGGCCAATTTAAAACCAAAACCATGAGACATCTCATAGCCTCAGAGAAATGTAGCTGCAATTGAGCATCTATCCCCTCCTCAATGCAGGGTTCTACTTAACCCCAAGTATTAACCCTGAACCTCAAATGTAGACTCAGAATGAGGAAAGACAACCCACACACCATTTGTTGGATGCCAATCCAGCCTAGGGCTGTATGTAACTAAGTATTGTAACTTACTTTGTAAAGGTCTGCTGTTAACTTGTAAAGCAACACTTTGTAACACTAAGCATTGATGCTTGTGCACAAGATTCTGTATACTGCGGTCTAGCAAAACTGTTTGTTTGTCCTGACGTGGAGCCTTTGCAAAGGAGTCCTTGACTCAAAGGTTGTAATTCGGAAAAATTTAATAAATAAATAAATAAACTCTGACCACTGGGAATTCTTTCTCCATCGTATCATCTTCTACCTCAGTGGTAGGCCATTTCATTCTGCCAGTGCCACCAGGATGGTCCATTTCTACACCATCATCACAAACATGACCATGTTAGGGTACGAATACTGAGGGTGCAGTTTGAGCTGGTATGTGCCCCTCATTCAGTTTTTATGAATGTCAGCAAACTGACATTTGCAGGTGAGAGGTTTGTACGATGATCCTGAACTCTTGTACCTGCTGAGCTGAATACCCTCTCTACACTTACACTGCAGGGTGGGCATGTCAGGTACTTCAGTGCCACTGCGGTCAGCTCTGGCCAGTCGCTCACCTTTCCACTCCAGTATAAAAGAGGATCATCAGTTATTGACAGATGCCTGTTTTCAGCCAAATATGAGTCAACCATTTGCTGTACTGCACTAAGTCAGGTGGTTGATGCATCATCCTGTTCTCCAGAATCATTTATGTCACAAATCCCCACTTGGGACAAAGCACCCCAAAGTGGGTTAATGCCAACCCGTTTGGATGACAGACCACCTGGAACTGCAGTCCCCTTACAGGATGTGCTTGATACTACTCCAACTTGATACTACTCCAACATGACCTTCAGCCTGATTATGTTGTTGAGGTTTTCTGACCTTGGCACATGGCTTCTGTGCCCCATGAACCAAGTGCACCAGTTGCCCACTGACATTTTTTACCTGTTCAGGCCCTTCCTCCAGTAGTGAGGTAATTCCATGTTTGTATTGTGGGTCCAGCATTGTTGCTATTGCAAAGTTGTCACTCTGCTGAATGCTCAGGCTGTGCCGATTGTGCTTGAATAGTGTCAGCATGTGTTACTTCTAGTACAGTCTCCAGAACCATCAAGGCTATGCAGTAGATTCAGCAATGTCTGCCTCAACACCCACAGCAGTGAAATTGATTGGCTAATAGAGGCAGACTTGCCACTCACTGTCTGTGTGGTGTGTTCAAAAGGCCTCAAAATTGTTATTACAAAGTTCATGAGGTGCCACTGTTCAGTCATGAGAGACATGAGGCCCCGGAAGTGTCATGGCTAGTATGCATGACAAGATATTCTGAGATGGCTTTGTATTGTTCATACAACCTCTCTGCCACGTATAAAGTGGAGTTCTACCAGGTGACAACTTCCAGCTTGAGGCGGTGCCATGGTAGGCTATTTTGGATCTGCAACTGCCGGAGCTGGTCATGGGCCTTTGCAGAGCATGAAAAGTGAGAACAGATACATCGTACAACTGTCAGCATTTCCTTTATATCAGGGTGCTGCAGAAACTCCTGCACTACAAGATTTAAACAGTGGGCCATTCATGGAACCCAAACAAAGCCACCATTCGTGATGCATTTAACCACATTTGACCCATTGTCACTTGCTATAAACCCAGCTGTCAGGGACAGGGGGATCAGCCACTCATCAGTTTCAGTCAGTAGCAAGTCCAGCATGTCTTCACCAGTGTGTGAACAGGTCACTCTGCGCATAGCAAGCGTTGCATGCTGTCGAATTCTGGGAAGATTGCTACCATGACAGTCCACCTTACTACACTGATTATTCACACTACCACCAGCACAAACTATCCCCGTCACCTGCGCCCAATGTGTAATTATACACAACTATGAACTCCCCGCTGTTTTGCCACTTGTCCACATATCCATACTTAAATGGATGAATGGAGAGGAGGAATGTTGAAGGGCATGTCTTACAGAGTCAGCCACAGTACAGTATAACTCGGGGACAGCACGGGTGGAAAAGTATATCCTGGATGGGACTTTCCATTTCAGACAGGCATGTGCCACAAAGCACCGGAATGCAGAATTCTCCATGAAGGAGAAAGGCAAAAGATCAATTGGCAGCATTTCAGCTACAGCAGCATTAAGTTCACGTGACAGTGCATGATTGGGTGTGTACTTCAGGTTATGGGCAAAAACACTCTGCAACATGGGCTGACTTACACGTTTTGCACAGGGTGTGACAAATGGCTCTGCTCTGTGAATGGATGGGGGTGTGTGTGAACATGTGATGAAGAGGGCTGCACAGGTGACATATCTACAAATGAAGTTATTTTCCCAGATTTACGCACAGGGGTTGATGTACCACTTGCATTAGACGTACTGCATTGACTACCACCACCACTGCTGCTCTCACCACCACTTGACAAGATTTAAAAATCATTATCCTCCACCTCATCATGCCTGTAGTAATCCTCTGCTGTCATTTCATTGCTACTGCAGACATTCCTACTTGGTCTTACAGTCATAGAAGGGGACAACATGCTCATTAAGGTTGATGATGAGGGTGAATGCCCCACTGTGGCATTAGCTGCCATCCGGTGCCAGGTACACAGAGCCATGTGCCTGTTCTTAAGATGTGCATGCTGCCCCCCAGTGCCAAGATGACTCCCCTTTTTACCTCAACTCAGATACACATGGCAAAGCTGGCAGATAGCAACTGACTCATCATTTGCTTCTTGAACAAAAAAATCCCAAACAAGGGACTGTGATCCCCTACTTTTAACATGTTCCCGATGCTGCTTATTGCACTCTGTTCTTTTAAGCCCTGAAATGTGTGTGTGTGGGGGGGTGCTACATGTTTTTTCAGGCAGGACACACTTGGAGTGCAACTGATTACCATGTATACCTATAATTATTACTGGATCATCATCATCAGTATCAACTGGAACCACTAAAATACAACTTTTTTCAGGAAGCGGGGATTTAACACCAACAGACCCATACACAACCACCTTGACTTTCTTTTTCTTCAGTTGCCAACGGGGGTCACTGACATCATCATCATATTCATCAACATCATCCGCATCTACATTTTCTGCTTGGATGGTGTCATATGGACTTCATGTTGCAACCACAGCAGGGGTTCTGACATCACTTCCCCAAAACTGCTAACAACATACACCTGTTCATATCCTTAAAGGCACAGCACACTGAATAGGGGGTAGAGACACTCACAAGCTTGCACACACTAAAACAAGAACAAAAAAACAACAAAGGAAAAGCATCTGTAACAGGAAGGGCCACAGACATGTGGGGAGTGGTGCAATGTACTGGGTGTGGAGCAGCACTCTTCCAGGAGACATTCTGGAAACTGTGTTGCTGTCCTATTTGCAGGCACCTCTCTGGTCTGAGGGAGGAGGTTGCTCGTCTCCATGCTGACCTGGCAATGATTCAGAAAACCTGCTCCCCCACCCAGGGACCACCCAGGCCTCCGCCACCACCTCAGAGGTTGCCAAAAAAGAGAAGTGGTTGGACCACGGGGGGCTCTGGGAGGGTGAGGGTGGTGGAACAGAGGTGCATCCCTCCAGTTGTGCCTCTCCACAATTCATTCACCACTCTGGCTGAGCATGGTTCCTCTATGGAGGCACCCACAGTGGAGACCAAGGAGGATGCTGGGAACCTCCACAGTGGAGACCCACAGGAGGGTGGCACAGGACCTCACAGGGGAAGGAAACAGCTCCTGATGGGGGACTCGATTGTTAGGGAGGTGGAACTGGGGGAGGGAAGGGAAAGGAAGGTGAGGTGCCTGCCCAGCACCATGGCTTGGAGGGACAGGAAATGAATCCACAGGATTGTGGGAGCAGCTGCAAGGGGGAGTGAGCTGGATGTCATTATCCACCTAGGGATGAATGACCTGGCTGAGAATGGAATCAGAGCAGTGCAACAGGAGTTTGTGGAGTTGGGGAGGGGCCTTAGACAAGTAGCACACACAATAACTTTCTCGGAAGTGCTACCTGTCTATGGCATGGATGAAGCTAGGGTACTCTGCACCATGGGATTCAATGACTGGTTAAAAAACTGGTGCAAAGCTCAGGGATTTGGCTTCATTGGGGACTGTGGCTCTACCTGGAGGGACACAGGCCTATACAGGTGCAATGATCTGCATCTATCTTGGAGGGGAACCAGGATCCTAGGTGATAGGTTTAAAAGCTTCATTGGCAAGCATTTAAACTAGCCAAGGGGTGAGGCACTGAAAAGGAGAAGGGAAATCCTAGCTCACCCCCCCAAAATCAGGGTAGTTAGTGCGGTCAACACCAAGATAGAGCAGTCGATAGGGATAAGGGCAGGGGTAAATGGAGAAAAAGACAAAGGCAGTAAGGACAGGGATGGGGCAAAAAGAAATAAAGCCAGAAAAAAATGGAGGGTAATGAGTACCAATGCCCGTAGTCTAGGTAAAAAGCTCCCCGAGATGGCGGCCTTGATGGAAGAGGGATGCCTGGATATCATGGCAGTCACAGAAACATGGTACACAGAGAACCATGACTGGAATGTCAACATACCAGGGTACACAATCTATAGGAGGGACAGGGAGGGAAGAAGAGGAGGAGGAGGAGTAGCTCTCTATGTAAGGGAAGGGATCAAAGCAACAGAACTAAAGGGTAAACAGGGAGGAGAGGAGGCACTATGGGTCACCCTGGAGACTGGAAATGGCACAGGGGTTGTATACAGATCTCCATCTCAGAGGGAGGAAATGGACAAGGAAATGATAGAAGGCATACTTGGGATGGCACAGAAAGGGGAGATATTGCTGATGGGGGACCTGAATATTCCAGATGTTAACTGGAACACCTTTGTTGCAGCCACATCCAAGAGCAGGGCCATTCTCAATGCCCTACAGGGGGCATGCCTCAGACAGCTAGTTTTGAAACCCACTCAGGAGGGAGCAATCTTAGACCTGGTACTCTCACATGGAGACAGAGAGAAGATCTCAGATCTTGAAGTGGGGTAGCCATCTGGGAACAAGTGACCACCAAACAGTGTGGTTCACGATAAACTTAGCTGTAGAGTCAAGCCACACAAAAGTGAAGGTACTGGACTTCAGGAGGGCTGATTTTGTCAAAATGGGAGAGTGCCTCAGAAAAGCACTAGCAAACAGGCAAGAAGGTGGGGTGGAGCAACAATGGAGAAACATCAAAACTGCCATCACAGAGGCAACAAGCCTTTGTGTGAAACAAATAAACAAATCAAAACAAAAGAAAAAAACACTATGGTTCTCAAAAGAAGTGGTGGTGAAGGTAAGGGAGAAAAAAGATAGCATTCAGGAAGTATAAGGAAACACAGAAGGAGCAGGACAGAGAACTGTACCAGTTAAAGCAGAAGGAAGTGGGGAAGGCAATCAGAATAGCAAAGGCCCAAACTGAGGAAAAGATAGCCAACTTGGTTAAGAAGGAGGATAAAACCTTTTATAGGTACATTAGGGAGCAAAGAAAGATGAAGGCAGGGATACTGAGGCTCAGTAAAGAGGAAGGTCGTTGGGCAGAGAGTGACAGTGAAAAGCAGGGATACTGAATGAATATTTCTGCTCAGTATTCACAATGGAAAAGCAGAGGGAGAGACCTAATCCAGTCAATAGAAGCACTCTGTATAGGGGGGTTGATATTAGTCCTTTCACAGAAGAAAGGGTTCTGAAAGAACTCTTAAAACTGAAGGTGGATAAAGCAATGGGGCTTGATGGGGTTCACCCCAGAATTCTAAAAGAACTAAGGGAAGAACTAGTAACACCACTGACTACCATTTTTAATAAATTATGGGAGGATGGTGTGGTACCTGAGGATTGGTGGAGGGCGGCTGTGATTCCCCTTCACAAAAGTGGGAGCAAGACAGAGGCAGAAAACTACAGGCCTGTCAGTTTGACCTCAGTGATAGGGAAAATGATGGAATCACTTCTGAATCAATCAATCAATCAAAATCTTTATTTATCCAGGTGAACATCATTGAGCAGAGCTCTTTTACAAGATGGACCTGGTTAGAACAGGGTCAGGGTAACATCCATCATAAAAACATATAAATACATGTAAATAAGTATATAAACACAAACACAATGGTGCAGTAATAGGGGAGTCAAATGATAAAAAGGAAGACAAGGCAAGCCATAACAGAGGAGGATTCAAATACAAGGGGGCAGGTCCACCATTGAACCATGCAATAGAAGTACCAGTTAGTTCATTTACCAGGGGCAGTCACTAGTACTAGCCATGAAAATGGCTTGGAGAACCACCAACTAATGGCAGATGGGGTACCAGGAGGGGTATGTAATATGTAAGCGAAGGATAAACACTGTGAAAAGTAAAGTTCCAAGGATAGGTCGGTAGAACTGATGCTGCAGTGGGGGCCTATGAGGAGACGGAAAGGGGAGTTAGGACTTTTATAGTATGATTGCATGTAGATTGTGGATGAGTGCTGTATAGAGTTGTTAAAAGAAAGCTGGAGAAAGCGAGAAGATAGACCAGTATCAAAGGGAGGACAGAGGCATCAAGGTGTTACATGAAAGCATGATGACAGATCAGGGCCAAGGAGGAGACAAGCACTAGAAGTAATTTGTTCATGGTTAAATGGTACAGATTAGCATGGTGACAATTCATGGTCATGGGAAACAATTGTACTGATCATTTCTGAGACGTGAATATAAGAGCTTGAAAGATGAGATGCTGATGGGTGACCTCAGTTTCAGTTCTTTTTGCAATTTGTTCCACAAGGAGGACAGTGTAAAGCTTACAGCAGCCCTGCCAAAGTGAGAGTTAACTTTGGGAACCATCAGTAGGAGAGATCTGCAACTTCTCAGGGCATAATTGCCTACTGGTTTTATAGGAAGACAGTCTGTAATGTATTGGGGCAGTTTTTTGGAGATGGCTCTCAGGGTCCATAAGGCTGCATTTTTATCATGCCTGAATTGAAGAGAACTCCACCCCACTGATTGATATAGGGAGCAGTGGTGAGTGGAATATGGCAGTCCTGTGATGAACCTCAAAGCTCTATGATATAATGTGTCAAGTTTGGTGAGGTAGGAAATGGGACAGTGACTGTAGAGGATGTCAACATAATCTATCAAGGATAGAAAGGTTGATTGTACCAGCTGTAGTTTTGCATCTCTAGTTAAGAAGCGGGCTATCCTAAAGAGCAGGCCAAGTCTCTGTCGTAATTTTTTGAGTAATTCTTCAATGTGCTCTATAAAGGAGAGCCTATGGTCCAGCCATACTCCCAGGTATTTGAATTTAGGGACAAATTCCAACTTTTCACCAAGAATTGTAGTAATCTGTGGCACAGGATCTGATAGGGCTGAATTTACCGTTTGGGCAGAGGGAGAAAAGAGCATTGCTTTTGTTTTCTTGGTGTTAAGTAATAATTTTTTGTTTAGGAATTGGTGCTTCAGCAGGTTGAACTCAGATTGAAGGTCATTACATGCAGATTGTAATGACGGGCGGTTTACGTAAAGAACTGTGTCATCTGCAAACAGGTGAATGTTGGCCTTAATTATGCTTTCATCAATATTGTTGATGTATATTGCAAATAAGATCGGTCCTAAGATAGAACCCTGGGGAACACCTCTTAAGAGAAGTTTGAGAGTTGAGAGATCTCCTTCCGCTTTCACCTGCTGGAAACGATCAGAGAGGTAGTTGTTGAACCACTGTAAAGATAATGAGTCAGCATCTAGTGAGGTCAGGGAAGAGAGTAGCAGAGAATGGTCGACAGTGGTCGAAGACCTTTCTCAGGTCCAAGAACACGGTGCAGGTGTAATTCCTGTTGTCTAGCTCTCTTTGCCAGTCATTAGTCACATTGGCACGTGCTATGATGGTGCTATGTTTAACTCTGAACCCTGATTGGACTGGATTAAGCAGATTATTAGCTTCTAGATACTGCCTCAGCTGGTTACTTATGACTTTTTCCAGTAATTTTGACAAAACCAGGAGAATTGAAATTGGTCTGTAATTATTTAGATCACAGGGATTTCCGGACTTGAACAGGGGTATGATGTGCGCTGTTTTCCATATTGAAGGAATGGATCCTTGAGTTAATAATAGGTTAAATAAATGGTTTATGGGCACGGCTAACACATGGATGGCCACCTTCAATAAATGTGGGTCGAGGGTATCTGCACCAGCACTTTTTTTTACATCCAGTTTTAGCAATAGGTCTTCAACTTCTTTCAGAGTAGTAGGACGCAAGGAGAAGACTGAATCAGTGACACTAGGATCTGCACCTTGATTATCCTCCTAAGAGTGTATCAGATTTGCAGGGGAATTATCAAAGGCTAAGCCTGCAGTCGCAAAGTGATTATTGAAGGCATCCAGAACTTTCAGTCTGTCACTAATGGTGCTATTGTTTAAGGAGATTTCATCAGGTAGTGAGCCACTGGACGTGTGACCAGACAAGTCCTTGATGGTTTTCCAAAATTTTGTAGGATTTTTGGAAGCAGAGAGAAATTCAGAATGATAGTATGCAGCTTTTGTATCTCTAACCATTCTAGTACATGAGTTTTGTCCCTTTGAACTTGCACCAGTCCGCAGCAGACTGGGTTTATGCGTTTTTTCCATAGGTTATCTCTTTCAATCAATGCAGATTTTAATAATGGTGTGAACCATCTACATGCATTTTTTGCTATTTGCACCTTAACTATAGGGGCATATTTATTTAGGGTATCTAGGATAATTTTTCTGAATATGTCGAATGCTGATTGCGTGCTTTTTGCCAAATAGAACTCTTGCCAATACAAGGAGTGTTTCAGTTTGTTTACGTAGGCAGTGAGATCAAAGTTCTATCTAGATCTCTTGGCAGCAAACTTCGGTGAAGTAATAGGTTTGTTGCTTGATCTTATGCAAGCAATAAAGGAGTGATCACTGATATCACTGAAGAAGGTGCCGGCAAAGGAGAAGAGATGTGGTTTATTCACTAGGATAACATCTAGCAGGGAGCTGTTATCCACATTCTTTTTAATTACTCGTGTTGGTTCGACAAAGAGTTGTGATAATCCATGGGTGTCACAGAAAGCTATGAGAGGAGCAGTGGTTTTAGATAGCCAGTCTAAATTAAGATCCCCAAGAATAATTATTTCTGAGGATTGTTGTTCGATGATATTACTCAGATGAGGTAACAACTGTAGATCGGCAGAAGGAGGTCTATAGCACCCTATGATACATAATGTTGAAGTGTACGAGATGGTGACTTGAAGAGACAGACATTCATAAGCATTTGCAACAGATGAAGCACTCAGACAGGATGCCGTATACCTATCCTTGACATAGATGGCAACACCTCCACCCCTGGAGTGTCTGTCTGCTCTAAATAGTAAATAGTTAGGGATATTGACTTCCCTGTCAGAGGTGGCTGGTCTAAGCCAGGTTTCTGAAACCACTGGGATGTCCGGTTGAGTATGGAGGACCCAGGCCTGGATCATAGAGAACTTTTTTAACAGACTACATACATTAATGTGGAGGAAACTCATGCCTTTCAGTGTGGCAAGGTCAGAGGGAGAAGTGATTGCAGCTGGTGGCCCCGGATTGAGCTCCACATTTCCTGAGCACAGGAGAAGAAGGAGTAAAAGTTTTCTTAGAATAGCAATAGTAAGCTTCGTACTGGTAACCCCTTTACATCGTTATGGACCATCGTCCTGGGGGGGTGCTCCCCAACATTTTTTGTCCTTCCCACTAAGGGTGGCAGAGACAAGTACTCTGACTGCTATCTGTAGAGATGACGCCTCTATGATGTTGGCGGAAGTCATAAGCTGAGGTGGTTATTCATTTTGTGTACCAGCGTTAAAGGTAATATGAATATAGTGTTGAATAACTGGGGAGTTGAAAAGGCATATAACCACATAGGGACAGGAACTAGTTACAGATCAGATCAGATTAGTATCCACAGTAATAAAGGCTTGAGGTGGCATATATTGGGCATGCGATATGAGATAGAAGGACCAGAACAGGATCCATGATTTAACACACATAGTGGAATAAGGATGGGGGGCTAGAGAGAATCAAAAGTAAATGGAGACTAGTACAGGGAGAAGTGGTAGAAGGTGGTTGTGGCATGGGTAAACAGCAGGGTGGTCTAGCTAAAAAGGATAAGGCCTGTAAGTACTGGCAACAGCAGTATATCACAAGTCAGAGAAGCTGTCTAAATAGCAGGGGATCTCTGCTTCCAGTGTGTGGTGTGACTTATGAAGGAGGGGTATAAATATGAGGAACTGCAGTGTATTGGATGGGTTAGAAGAGGAAGGCGGTATAGGAAGGGGCGTGGAGAAAGAGTATTTAATAAGGGCTAGGGTTGGGGATGGGTGGGGCACCTATTTGTGGCTTTAGTAGTACCTTGAGCCATCGAGTGTCCGCTGGCGCTGGTATCGGGCGGCGGCTGTGGAAGTGCCACCTGCCCGCTGGCTGGGTGTCCCTCGGCTTGAGCTGTGAGCCTAGCTGTGGCTGCTCCTTGGCTGGGGAAACAAGAGAAGAAGGGAGGTTTAAGTGCCTGCTGAAGACAAAATGTCATCACTACAGGCGGGGAACCCAAAATTAACACAAGAAAGAAACAAGAAGAGAGAGAGATTCAGATGGCACCCGTCCATCTGGCTTGAGCATGCAGACAAGAAGAGGCTGTGATCACTCTCTCTTTTTCGACTAATTAAGGTCTTTTTGTTTCTCAAGACATGAATCAGGATCAAGTTTACAATCACAGTAGTAACAGGCTAACAGAAGTTATCTAGTATGCCATACAATCAACGGTAGAAATGCAAGAAGAGCTTGAAATAAATTCGAGTAGCAGGCAGAGGCCAATCAGAAACGGAGACCAAAAGGCACTCGCGTTCCGATTGGTGCGGCTTTAGCAGTACCTTGAGCCACTGAGTGTCCCTCGGCTCGAGCTGTGAGCCTAGCTGTGTCTGCTCCTCGGCTTGAGCCACTGAGTGTCCGCTGCACTGGTATCGGGCGGCGGCTGTGGAAGTGCCACCTGTCCGCTGGCCGGGTGTCCCTCAGCTTGAGCTGTGAGCCTAGCTGTGGCTGCTCTTCGGCTTGAGCCGCCAAGTGTCTGCTGCGCTGGTATCATGCTGCGGCTGTGGAAGTGCCACCCGCCTGCTGGCCAGGTGTTTCTCAGCTTGAGCTGTGAGCCTAGCTGTGGCTGCTCCTCGGCTTGAGCCACCGAGTGTCTGCTGTGCTGGTATTGGGTGGCGGCTGTGGAAGTGCTGGTCGCCCGCTGGCCGGGTGTCCCTCAGCTCGAGCTGTGAGCCTAGCTATGGCTAAGAAGGAAAGAATTGTTGAGTACCTAGAGGCCAGTGGGGCACAGGACCCAAGACAACATGGATTCACAGCAGGAAGGTCATGTCAGACAAATCTAATTGATTTCTTTGACTGGGTGACCAAAATAGTAGACCAGGGAGGGGCTGTGGACATGGCCTACCTAGACTTTAGCAAGGCACTTGACACAGTCCTGCACAAAAGATTAATAAACAAATTAGCCAGCCTGGGAGTGGGTCACAGGGTGATAGCCTGGTTAAAACACTGACTGGACAACAGGACACAGCAGGTAATAGTAAATGGAGTCCACAGTGAAAAAAGGAGGGTTACTAGTGGGGTACCGCAGGGTTCAGTACTGGGGCCGGTCCTTTTTAATGTCTTTATAAGTGACATTGCAGAGGAACTGGAGGGGAAGCTATGTCTCTTTGTAGATGACACAAAGATCTGCAACAGGGTTGATATGCAAGGTGGGGTGGAAAGGATGAAAAGGGACTTGGCAAGGGTGAATGAATGGTCAAATGTATGGCAGCTTAGATTCAGTGCAAAGAAGTGCAAAGTAATGCACCTGGGAAACAAAAACCCAGGGCAAAAGTACACAATGGGGGGTGAGATACTGACAATAACAAAAATAGAAAGGGACCTGAGGGTAGTCATATCACATGACCTAAAGGTGGGCCAGCAATGTGAAAAGGCAGTAAGGAGGGCTGGGGGGATATTGGGATGCATAGGGAGAGGCATCATCAGTAGAAAACAGGATGTTGTTGGCCCTCTGTACAGACAGTTGGTAAGACCACATCTGGAGTACTGTGTACAGTTCTGGGGACCCCATCACCGCAAAGACATAGACGTGGTGGAGGCTGTCCAGAGGAGGGCAACCAAAATGGTACAGGGTCTACACCAGAAGACATATGAAGAAAGACTAAAGGAGCTTAAGATGTATAGCCTCGAGGAAAGGAGGAAGAGGGGGGACATGATAGAAACTTTCAAATACCTCAAGGGAATCAACAAAGTCCAAGAGGGTAGCATCTTTCAAAAAAAGAGATGTGCAAGAACAAGGGGGCACAATTTGAAGATAGAGGGGGGACGACTCAGAGGTAATGTGAGGAAGTATTTCTTCACAGAGAGGGTTGTAGACGCATGGAACAGTCTTCCTGAGGATGTCTCAAAAACAGTGGGGGAATTCAAGAATGCATGGGACAGACATAAGGCAATTCTAGTGGGGGGTAGGAGGAAGTAGGCTGTTGGTTAACTAGGATCTTCAGCTTATCCGTTAGGTAGGGAAATAGGCTGACTAGGTGGGCCAAGCGGTCCTTATCTGCCTTCAAATTCTATGTTTCTATGTTTAACATCATCACCTGATATTTTTGCACCACACTGTGAAGCATGACCTCTACTGCAGTGGAAGAAATGTGACATTGTGTGTTATTGTCACCATGATCAGAATTATGTTCAGCTACCATGGTGATGTTACTGGGCAAGGAGTATGACATCATCTACACTGTCACTCAGTGCTCTAGACTCAACTATATTTTTTGACATGGTTAAATGGTCAGAAGTGGAACCTGAGGCAGCAATACTCATGACAGCAGAAACTGCACTAACACCACCAGCTGGGACATCATCATCTCCTGCAACTATGGATGAAACTACAGATTGCGCTGTAAAGAACATTGATGGACAAATCCCTTTCCTCAGATCAGCTATGCACATCTGCGTACTACCATGCCCACAGACAATCTTACCCCTGGCAGCAGTGCCATGACCAGAAACAGCTTTGCTTGCATGTCTCTTTGTGGGTGTTTTGGGGGATCACCAAGAAAATGTTAAACCAATTTAAATTTCGGAACTTTCACTCTGGGCTGGTGGATGTGATGTGTGAAGCCCAAAAAAACAACAACAGTGGCTTGCAGTTGTAGATTGCAAACTAAGTAGATACAAAGACAGCCACAGACAGATTAGATTTCACTGCACAATCAAGAAAAAGATGCAGATGCAAAGTCACAACAACACCTTAACCACTGCTACTCACAACAGTCACAATCTATATCCAATATGAAAAAGAATACCTTTTGCCAGTTTTGGGGCAGTGCACTGCAATAACAGTACAAAACCAATATACCACAATCCTGACCACAGAGCAGTACAAAATCACGCAGCTGCAGTGGATAGCAGGTTCACACTGCTGCAATTATTCTGTGGCACAATAAAAGGTGTCTGTGAACTGTGATTTGATGGCATGCATCACACACACATTCACACACACACACACACTACAAGTAATGCGTGGCAAATTGAAAACTTCGCTAATATAACCAGATCGTTTCAACAAACTGCAATTATGCACTGCTGCAACACAAAATTCAGCAAAAAGGGTCAAGAATTACTGAAAATATTACTGTGTGTACATTAACACAGTTATACATCAAAAATATAACCAAAACAAAAAGACTGTCTTTTTCTCCCAGACAGTTAATCTAAATCTACCTATACACCACACAGATACGCCCCTCCCTCAAAGCACACTTCAACTGTCTCTCAGTATACAGACTGAATGTTCAAAATTAACATTCAAAATCCACACACAAACAATAAACACTCGATGATATGAGTACAGGAGGGTTTTCTACAATCGATGTACTATATTTTAAGCCACAAAATTGGCTCAAAAAGGATTTTTTAACAGCTTTTATAGGGTTTCAGTCGCAGAGCTCTGACAGCAAAGTGTCTCCAACTACTACTACACACACACTGCACAGAACTAAGGCTATGTAGAACAATCTAGAGCCCATGTGACCTGCAATCCCATAAATCAATGCAAAATTCACTTTGGAGCCCAAAAACAAGGTGAAGTGATGCGAAGTACATTGGAATCAATGTATTTCACCTAAAAATGGGCACAGAAGTAAATGGGAAAGGCGTAGTAATGTGAAGTGCATTAAAATCAATGACTTTGTGATCCTCATTATGATGCTAAGTACTCTGCTTTGCATTGCAGAGTACTTCATGGATTCTCCGCTGCTCTGCGAATTGCTTCGCTGAGCAAATTTTGCCCACTTTGCCCACCACTACCCACCAGAGATCAATAAATCCATGCTCCATCTAAAGATTGGCAAGCGACTTCGTCCTCCAAGACATAGTCATAGGAGTCTCAAGAAGACCTGGCCAGAACCATGTCAAAGATGCAGTTCATAGCACCACCAAATGTCTTGATTCCTAAGACTTCCAGTTGCATCACGATCTCAATGGTGGTTTAGCCCCAAGTCTCTGCTACACCAGGATGTATTTCAGAGCAGATTGTAAGCCATCCAGTGTGGAAAAAGACCATTGTGTATCAGATATAACCTATAAAACCTACAATAAGATGGGGAAAACAAAAAAAAAGGATTTGGGGGCACCAGCATGCAACTCAGCGAGGCAAATGACTCCACAGCCTACCAGCCCAGCCATGTCCCGGTCCTCGATACAGACAGCTTCAGCTGATGAGGAGGACTACAGGTCGGATTCCAATTCTAACTCCACATCTACTTTCACAAAAGCAGATGGAAATCAAATGCTGAAAATACTACACCGCATTGATGCTAAAATTTCGAGGCTTCAGACTGATTTCAAGAAATTGGAAGCATGTACTGCAGAGGTGGAGGCCCATTTAGACATCATCAGCACCAAGTATATGGCCTATAAGTGCTCACTGGCCTATCTCCACCTCAGGGAAAGAGAACTTACCATCCGAGCTGAGGACACAGAGGCAAGAGCAAGGCGTAACAATATTAGGATTTCAGGTCTACCTGAAGGCATCGAACAAGCGGACATGGCAGCCTACATAGATTCCAGGCTCCACCAGGAGCTCGATTTGCCTGCAGATTTCAATTTAGAGATCAAACAAACTCATTGCTCAGTGGCTCCTAAACCCAAACCAGGAGCCCCCTCCCCGTGCTATTCTGGTCAAATTCCCAAAGTATACAACTAAAGACAGAGTACTACAACAAGCAAGGAGTAAAAAGAATCTGTCCTTTGATGGCCAGCGCGTGTATATAGACCAGGACTTCCCACCACACATGATGACTAAATGAAAAAAAGTCTTAACTGTTGTCAAATCACTTAAAGAAAAGGGACATAAAGCCTTTCTACATTATCCAGCTAAACTTTGGCTCCAAGACGCTGAGGGGATTCAAGTCTACGATACACTACTTCAGGCAACCCCCAAATTGAACACCCTTGGGGTCCCAGTACCTGATACAAGTGAGGAGCAAGCAGACTTTGAAACTGAGAAGAGATTGTGGCAGATTGCACCGGGAGGCAGAAGTCCCGGGAAATGACGTATGGACACCCTTCTCCCTCTTCACACGGACATAGCTAAATGGCTGATTCCAAAGCATCTGAATAAGTGAATCTACCATGTGTTGCAGGGCGAGGTTCCATTTGTTGTTGAGTGGTGTGAGGAATCGAGGACTGGAGATTGAGGATTGGATGGGAGCGGGGACATAGTGGAGGAATAATTGAGAGAGGAATCCAACAGACGGGAGTGATTTCCAGGAGCTCCATTTCAGTGCTGGACCTTGTGTCCCCTCTGACTTCCCCCCAGGACAATTGATTTCCGGGCTGCAACAGACACAACAAACTGCTCACAGTTGGCCTGCACTGTCAGATTGATATTCTCCCGAAGTAGTGATCAGTGAACTACAATGCTGTAGCAAGTACTCCTGGGCATTCTTAACAGCCTAACTTATGTTTTTTTTTCACGGTCTGACAGAACAGAGACTCGGTATATATGGGGAGTAACTTTTGTAACTCTAACTGGTATATTATTATCATTCGTACACTTCCATTTTGTTACTTAGCAGTTCTCACTAAATATTCTGAGATAGGATATGCTGACTATAGAACAATTGGTGGGATGCTGTAATGAGCTGGGAAATTTCACCTAACAGGTTCTGGTTTTGTGTGTCATAGGGTAAACAAGATGGACTGGGGAATTTAGATATCCCCCCCAAATTAATACCTATTTTCACTGGGGGATATTATTAAACCTGGTAAATAGTACTCAAATGCTCTCTCTATGGAGTTCTGGGGATTGACACTAAGATATAAGGATGGCGGAATTGCTTGCTATCATTGGCAGGAGACCCACAATTAGGACACCTGGCAGGAGACTAGACGCAACTGCCAACCCACTATGACTCGGACAGGAGAGAAGGGCTAGAGACTGCCGAAGCAGGAACTCTCTCTTGGTGCATTTTGTGCTCTACTGTCCATGTGCCCCAGGGAGCACTTCCCCAGGGTCACATACCCCAAGGATGGATACTCGAACCTCATCCACAGGGCTCTGCGGACAGGATGTGAGACTACTTCACATCTATCCCCATTTAGAGGACCCAAGTTTGTTCCATGTTTAAAGTTCTTATATTCTTCTACTCTTCCCTGCAGTTTAAAGCAGAGCACTGTTACTTCTATGGTTAGGCTCTATATACTATTTTTCTTTTTTCTTAGGGGTGCCTGGAATGGATGGGAAAGGGGGGCAATGGGGAGAATTGCTGTATAATCTTTTAGATGGGTACTCTTAATATTTGCACTGTCAATGTCAAAGGTATTAACAATGCTGTGAAGAGAACAAAAATCTTGCAAAGCTACGTAGGGTTCATTGTGATATCGGGTGTTTACAGGAAACAAAGTTGTCTATAAATGAACATGGGAAACTGAGAAGGCTGTGGGTGGGGGAGGTGTATGCTGACTCACATCCCATCTCCACCAAATCAGGTGCAGCGATTCTTATAAGAAGGTGCTTCCCTTTCAGGGTTACTGGGTGTCAGATGGAGGGTAGTGGCCGCTGGGTGATCCTGTTAGGGGAACTGCGAGGCATTCCTATGCACATTGTCTCTGTGTATGCACCTACCCCCTCCTCAGGTCAGCTTTTCATTAAATTATTTAACTGCCTTGCTTCCCTTCCCTCTACGATGACATATGTTCTGGGGATTGGAATGTTGTTGAAAACTGCAGTTTAGATAAATCCCCTCCTCATAGAAGAGGCCCAATGGGCATGTCCAGACTTTTGAAAACCCTAATAGATGAGAGAGGGATGGTAGATGTTTGGAGATGGCAGATCCCCTCTGCCTGGGACTTCACTTTCTATGCCCCAGCATCTAAGTCTTACTCCAGAATAGATCGTATTTATACGTTTAAGATGGGTGTACATTTATTCCAAGAGGTATCTATCCTCCCGGTTACCTTTCAGACCATTCGATGGTGCAGGCACGCATGCAATGGAGCCCCAGGTCAGGCCAGGGGGGTTGGAAGTTTGATCCTGATACTTTGGATGATAAGAGTCTGGTACAAAAGATAAGCGATACTATATTACATTACATAGAAGATAACAAAGAAACTGATTCAGCCCTGAAATTTATATGGGATGGCCTTAAGGCAGTCCTCAGAGGGATATACATCAGTAATGCAGCATAGCAGAACAAGAGATATAAAGCTAAAGTTGCAAAAAAAAAAATGGACAGAAATTAACAAACTGGAGGCAGAACATAAAGCCTCAGGGAACCCTCAAGTGCTTGATCGGTTAAAAGCTGCCAGAGAGTAACAAGACCAGTTGCTGACTCGTAGGGCCCTTAATCATTTATGCTTTAGCGGTCAGAAATATTATGAAGGGGGGAAGAGCGGGTAAGTTGCTGGCCCTACATCTCAAAAAGCAGGAGGCAGAGAGATACATTACCAAGGTAAAGTCTTCAGATGCCTCCGGTTCATGGGTAACTGAACTGAGTGAAATAGTAAGAGAATCTGCTAATTATCAAGGCCACTGATTTACGGTGATTAAAACAATTAACTTCTGTTTTCAAGGCTTAAGATTCCGGAATTTCACCGGTGATTGTTACTCTAATTTCTGGATTTTACCGGGATTCTGTTATCATTCTTTTAGTATGTGCATAAATAATCAGAATTAAAGAAGGCTTAATATACAGAGCATTAAATAAAGCAAACTGAAAATAGTACAGGAAGGAATTAAAAGAAAAACAGACTTTTTTATAGATTTACTGATCTGATAGAAAATGCCAGATTCCATGAAATCTTCGTTTTTACCGGTTTTCAGGCAGCCCTAATTCTGGAATTTTACCGGATTTTCCGGTAAAAACCGAAAAACAGTGGCCTTGCTAATTATTATACACCATTTACAAAAGGGGGAGAGAGAGGCCCAAATCATGAACACCAGATTTTGGGCTTTCTAGAAGGGGTGGATCTCCCCACTATGCAAGAGGAGCAAAAGGGTATACTTGAAGCTCCCTTCACAGAAGCTGAGATATTAGCAGTCATTAAAGCCTTACCATCTGGCAAATCTCCTGGTCCAGACAGCTCTTCAGCCAAATTTTTTAAGCAGTTTGCCCCAGAGCTTGTGCCATTGCTGACAAAAGTCTGCAATGTAGCACATGATCAGGGAGCTGCGCCAGATTTGTCGGAAGAAGCTTTGATATCCTTGATACCCAAACATGGTAAAGACCCTACTGATTGTGGGAGCTATAGGCCAATATTCCTTCTCAATCAGGATGCAAAAATATTTACCACATTAATCAGTAACAGACTACAGATCATTATCCCTTCCCTGGTACACCCAGATCAGTCTGGTTTTATACCTGGCAGGCACATTCAGGACAATATTCGCCTACTCCTTAATGCTATATCTGCAGCAAATTCCCTCCCCAAAGGCCACACACATGGTTATTGCACTAGTTGCAGAAAAAGCCTTTGATAGGCTAGATTGGCTATTTTTGACTCGCATCTTACAAAAATTAGGCTGTGGTGAGAAATTTATGCAATGGATAGCCAACCTTCACAGACACCCAAGAGCCAAAGTGAGGGTTAATGGTGAGACCTCGGCCTCTTTTGTCATAAAGAGGGGTACTAGGCAGGGCTGCCCACTCTCTCCCCTCCTCTTTGCCGTCAGTATGGACCCCTGGCAGCCTGGGTTAGGCAATCAGCAGATTATAAGGGGATTAGAATAAGAGGGGTGGAATTGCAGATTTCGCTATATGCTGACGATAAGCTGCTTTATATCTCAGATTTGGATAGTTCCATTCCACTTCTTAAAACTTTGTTAACAAAGTTTGGAACAGTTTCTGTTTTCAAGATCAATGAAATGAAGACTGAGGTATTTCCAATCAGGGCTGATGACCGGACTCCTCTCCCACAGATAAGGCTATTTAAATGGGTGAAAGATAATTTATGGTATTTGGGGATTTACACCTCTAGGGACATCAATAATTTGTATAAAATAAATCATCTTAAGCTGTTACAGATAGTACAGGAGGATTTACACAGATGGACTCTCCTCCCCCTTTCTCTCATAGGTCCAATTGAAAGTATTCGTATAAATGTGCTGCCTAGGTTCTTATTTCTTTTTGCTGCTCTTCCTATGAAACTCCCTAATGTGTTCTGGAGGGGGCTGAAATCATCCATCTCTCATTTCCTCTGGAGAAATCGCCCACCCCGCATCAGATGGCACACTTTACTCAGAGTGAAAGCCCTGGTGGGGTTAGGCTTCCTAGATTTTAAAACATACTATTGGGTGGTGCAGCTGCGCTCTCTGGCAAAGTTCCAGATGGAAGGGGATTCCCCCTTATGGACCAGATTAGAAGGATCACTAACCCCAGTGGTAAAGGTGAAGAATTTTCTGCTGATGGATGGGGTGGGACTTTCCAAGCTTACATTTAATGACCCATGGACACACTCCACAAAGTTGATTTGGTTGGAGATATGCAAAACCTTCCAAATAACAAATGTGTTAAGCCCCTCCACCCCACTTAGGGCATGCTTGGACTTTGCCCCACTTAGGGTTCACCTGATGGTATTCTAGGGGGCTGGATAGAATTGATCTTTTTTTGGTGGGGAACATTTCAAATATTTTCAGCAACTGGATACTGAATTCAGCTTGCCAGCCCAAGATTGTTTTAGGCTGCTACAGATCTGACACTATTTAATGGGGGCTCCACCACACAGAGGGTGGGACCATTACATCCTATAATTGGACAGCTGGAAAATCTCCTCCAACAAAAAATTAGCAGAGGTCTGATATCCAGACTGGTGCATTCCAGGACTGGCCTCAGAATGGGAACACAAAAGTAACATTAATATCCAGGAAAGGGACTGGCTTCAGATATGGGATGGAATACACCAAACATGTGCCTCCCCCTCCCTAAAAGAATTCTGTTGGAAGGTGGTAACAAGGTTTTTTTTAACTCCAACCATTACAAAACATATTGGAACTTCTGGCACCAATCTTTGCTGGTGGAAATGGGGAGGAGTAAGCACACACACTCATATTTTTAATAATAGATTGCGTCAAGTGCGATACATCAGGTAATTACCAGAACAAAAGGAAACAACATTTTATTTTGTTTTGGTAATTGCTCTGAAATGATTACTGTCACAATCTGCTGCATCATCCCATGAGCCAGAACTGAACCTGACACTGGCCACAACTGTAATTGATGCTGCCAGGGATGCATGCCATGTATTTCATTATGCTGGCACATGGGTTTTGTCCCTCGAGTTTGGTTCCCACTACTTAAACCTCTATTAACTCAAACAGCCTTTGAAAATCTACATCACAGGAATGATTTTGCCTTATTTGCAGGAACTGACTGAGTAGCATAGATTGTGAGAGGTTTCTAGGGTCAGCTCTGTCCGCTCCAACGGCGGTATTTGCTGCTGTCAGTTTGTGACAATCTTTCATTGTTTCTACAACATCTCTTTGTCTTGACTGCAGAGTTTAAAATCAAGGAAATTTAATTCATAGAACATAGAAACATAGAATTTGATGGCAGATAAGGACCGCTTGGCCCACCCAGTCTGCCTATTTCCCTGCCTACTGGATAAGCTGCAGATCCTAGTTAACCAGCAGCCTGCTTCTTCCTACCCACCCCCTAGAATTGCCTTATGACTGTCCCATGCATGCTTGAATTCCACCACTGTTTTTGACTCCACGACCTCCTTCGGAAGGCCGCTCCATGCATCCACAACCTCTCTGTGAAAAATACTTCCTTAAATTACCTCTGATCCGCCCCCATCTTCAAATTGTGCCCCTTGTTCTGCACACCTCTTTTTTGAAAGATGCTACCTCTTGGACTTTGTTGGTTCCCTTGAGGTACTTGAGAGTTTCTATCATGTCCTCCTCTCCTCCTTTCCTCGAGGCTATACATATTAAGCTCCTTAAGTCTCTCTTCATATGTCTTCCGTGCAGACCCTGCACCATTTTAGTTGCCCTCCTCTGGACAGCTTCCATCCTGTCTATGTCTTTGCGAAGACTGGGTCTCCAGAACTGCACACAGTACTCAGATGGGGTCTGACCAGCTGTCTGTACAGAGGGATAATTACTTGTTTTCTACTGGTGATGCCTCTCCCTATGCATCCCAGTATCCCCCAGCCCTCCTTGCTGCCCTCTCACATTGCTTGCCCACCTTTAGGTCATCTGATATGACTACCCCAGGTCCCTTTCCATTTTTGTTGTTGTTAGTATCTCACCCCCCATTGTGTACTCTTCCCCTGGGTTTTTGTTTCCCAGGTGCATTACCTTGCACTTCTTAGCATTGAATCTAAGCTGCCATACATTTGACCATTCCTGTAACCTTGCCAAGTCCCTTTTCATCCCTTCCACCCCACCTTGTGCATCAACTGTGTTGCAGATCTTTGTGTCATCTGCAAAGAGACATACTTTTCCTTCCAGTCCTCTGCAATGTCGCTATAAAGACATTGAAGAGGACCGTCCTAATACTGAACCTTGTGGTACCCCACTAGTAACCCCCTTCTTCAGAGTGGACTCCATTTACCATTACTCTGTGTCCTATTCTCCAGCCAATTTTTACCCAGGCTGTCATCTTGGGACCCACTCCCAGGCTAGCTAACTTGTATATTAATCTTTTGTGTGGGACTGTGTCAAATGCCTTGCTAAAGTCTAGGTAGGCCATGTCCACAGCCCTCCCTGATCTACTACTTTGTCACCCAGTCAAAGAAATCTATCAGATTTGTCTGGCATGACCTTCCTGCTGTGAATCCATGCTGCCTTGGGTCCTGTGCCCCTCTGGCCTCTAGATACTTGACAATTCTTTCCTTCAGAAGTGATTCCATCATTTTCCCTACCACTGAGGTTAAACTAACAGGTCTGTAGTTTCCTGCTTCTGCCTTGCTCCCACTTTTGTGAAGGGGAATCACATCTGCCCTCCTCTAGTCCTCGGATACCACCCCATCCTCCCATGATTTGTTAAACAGTGTAGTCAGTGGTGTCACTAATTCCACCCTTAGTTCTTTTAGAATTCTGGGATGAATCCCATCAGGCCCCATTGCTTTGTCCACCTTCAGTTTTAAGAGTTCTTTCAGAACCCTTTCTTCTGTAAATGGGCTGGTTTCAACTTCTGTATCCAGAGTGTTTCTACTGTTTGTTTTAGGTACCTCCCCCTCTTCCTTTGTAAATACTGAGCAAAAATATTTGTTTAGCATCCCTGCCTTTTCACTTTTAAATCTTATATGTGTGTATTTCAAGCTGGTAGTATCACGCTTAGCCATTTTACAAAGTCAGAAATCCCTTCTATCCTACCTTCCCAGATAACCATGATATCAATTAATTTATGTAGTACACAATAGTTTTTAGCAATATGGGGCACAGTTATGAAGCCCTGGCTTCAGATCTGTGGAGTATAAATGACATGCACAATGGTACATGACAGTATACCATGCACACTATGGCATGGTGGCATTCATGAACAACAGCAAGCCCTGTGCAGGGAAGGCAGATGCATAGCTATGCAACACAGCAATTACACATGAGCCAGAGGGGCATGGCTGCATGGCAGTGAGTGCGTGGTGCTGTACACAGATTCACAAACTGCATTGTGTCATCCAGGCACTTGAACCAGTATGCGTAATAATACGTGAGGCAGAGATCAGCCGTAAACCCCAGGTGCACAATACAGGCACACAAGGGTGCACCAGTGGATGGCCAGTGTGCATAGGGTCACAGGCACAGTACCAGGCAGATGTTGCTGCAAGAACACCCCACAGCATGCAGGACACAGGGCGACACCCCCACAGGCTGCCCATTGGTGGACATGGCAGACACTGGCACCAGGAAATGTGCATGACATCAGGCATAACACTATAGTGGAAGAGACTTGACAAGGATGATGACACCCATGATATGGCACCCAATCCAGCAAACAGCAATGGTGAACACCACAGAGGATGCCGTGGATACAGGGCAACAGACACACAGAGGTGCCAGCACACTTGGGTGTGGTTGCCATCCTCACCCCATCCATGTGCAAGAACAGTACCCCTGGAATGAAGGGTAGGGTGGAGGGGGGGAACCATGGATGCATGCAGCATCCCCCCCTTGTGACCCAGCTGCCAACACAGGGGTACGGACCACATGCAGAACCAGAGTATAGCAAGCACATGCTGTAGCCACACATGGCAAGCACTGTGATGAACCTGAACACACCCCATGGTCCAGATGAGTGCCTCACTCCAGGGACCACCTGTGCATACCAGTGGTGTGTCCATGGCACAGGCCTCAGTGATGAAGGCATGGCTAGTGCATCCCCCACAGCACAACCATGCACACCCCCAGGCAGTGCCAGGTGCAGCGGGCTGCCAGCCAAGATGTAAAATGTGCCCACCCAAGCCTCAATGGTGGACACACACCACCACTGGAAATGAAGAGGACAACAATGTTTGTATAACAAACACTTTTAATGATAGGATACCACTGGACAAAAAACAGGAGCCACACAGGCCAACATAAGCATTCTATCACTGGCCCCTCCTGAGTGCTCCTCATCCTCCGATTCACTGCTGGATCCTGGAAGGGTGGTGTCTGAGTGGCTGTGGAAGCACAGGATAAGACAACAGAGTGGTCCATGATAACCCTGGAAGAGAAATATGAGAAGACAGCCATGAGTGATGGTGACACGGCGACACCAGCAGACACACACATGCACCACAGGCACTGGTGGTACATACCTTTAGTGGCTCCTCGTTGGCCCACAGGTCCCCCACCTCATCTTTATAGGGCATATGTACCACACCCACCCTCCTGGACAGGTGGTACAGGAGATTTAGGGGCAGCCATTGCCGCTGTGGTGCCACCACCACTGACGTAGCCCCGTCCGGCTGCACCCGCTGATCCACTGCTAGCACATCTGGTTGTCCCTGGAAGTCCTGAGGAGACAAAAAGGGATAGCAAAAGGTTAGCAGTACAGACACAAAGACCCTAAACACAAAAAGACACTGCCAGTAGGGGCAACAGAGTGGGCACAAGACACAGGGGCACCTGTGGTAGACAGCACAAGGCATACAACACAGGTGGGAGCGCAACAGGTAACAGGAGCACACACCATGGTTGCCCTGTACTGTATGTCCAGGACCTGTGGGACATGAACAGGACAGTAGAAAACAGTAGGGAAGAACACAGCCACTCACCTCCCTGGGCTCTGTTGCATCCCATAAGGTCCCCCCCAGGGGTCATCCCTGTATGTTGTTGCAGACACCCGCCACAGTTTGTGGGGGTACACTCCCCCAGATGCCTCACCTCAGGTGCTGACACGCCAGGGGATGGGTTTGTACTCCAATGAGCAGGGTTCATGAGTGTGGCCCCACCCTGGGGGAGTGGGGTTCATGCACCTGGCCCCCTATCCCGCGGGTGGGATTCATGTGTGTGGCCCCCTACCCTGGGAGGTGGGGTTCATGTGTGTGGCCCCCTACCATGGAGGTGGAGTCAAGGGTGTACAGTGTGATCCCAAGCTGGGATGGGGTTTGTGTAGGGCTTTGTGGTTGGGCTGAGTTAGGGGTGGGTGCAGATGTTTAGGTGTCACTGTGCATTGTGTGTGGACTGCATTATGGCCTCTTAGCAGTATTCCCCCCCCAGACATGGGGAGATGAATGTGCCCTGTCAGCATTGCTGTACCTTTACCTTGCCCTCCCACATGGCCTACAGTCCCCAGAGGGCCCTGGACTCAGCTTCCCCTGTGTCTCCCCCAGGTTCCCTGGTGTACTGGTGGGCTCCGACTGCAGAGTCCAACCCCTTACTACTAAGTCCCTGTTGGGCTGATGGATGCCTCAATGTCAGTGCTCTGCATGTGTGTCCTGGGCCTGTGGGGCTGGTGGGTGGAAGTCAGTGTGGCTCGATACTCTATGCCACAGAGATCGGGGTGTGTGGCAGTGTCTGCAGGGTGGTGACATGTGGCTGTGCCCTGGGCCCATGTGCCCTCCTGGTGGGTTCTGGGTCACCACATCCTGGCCTGATGGGGGGATGGCATGGCTGGCTGTGCTGCCCCAGATAGAAGATGGTTTGCTATCCATTCCAGGAGGTTTATGATTTGCTCGTGGGCACGCTGCAGCCCACAAGCCTCCATGGTCAGGTCCCGCAGGGCATCAGTGTTGTCCTAATGGGCCTGCAGGTGGCCCTATTCCAGCTGCCACAGTTCAGGATAGAGGTTTGCATGACGGAACGTGGTGCTGCCCTGCACATCCAGTGGCTCGGGCATGCTGGGGCCCCTCATCCCCACTGTCAGTATGTCTTTGTGGGGTGGCATGTTGGCCCCCCTGTACCCCTGGGCTGTGTGTGTAGGATTGGATGTCTGCCTGTGTGGGGGTGGGGGACATGTAGGGCTGTGTCCCGCTGCTCCTAGGGGCCCTGTCCCATGGCACTGGATGGCCAGCTGTGTTGTGTCTGTGGGGCTGGTTCTGGGCGGGGGGGGTGGGATGTTTGCTGACTCCTGTTTGGTGTCTGGTCCAGGTCCTGCATGGCCTCTGGTGTCTCCAGCAGGGTCTCGGAGTCAGTGTCTTCCACTGTGCCCATCTCCTGCACCATGTCCTATCACCACTGCACTGTGCTTGTGGATGAAAGCACATTGTCTGGTTACATATAGGTGCCTTGGCAGGCATTGACATGCATTTATCTGGCCATGATGGGGACCACATACCTTCCCTGTGTCCCCCTGTGTATCCTCCTCCCTGGTGGTTGCCAGCATCACATGGGTGCTTTCTGCAGTTGCCTGTTCTGCAGGATGCAAGACAAGACTGCTAGTTATATCATTCATTTACCTCTCACTCTGGGTCCCCCGTACTGTGCCCTGTACCTGGCATGGTGTCAGTGTCCTCCATATCCCCATGTTGGCCAACCTCAGTGAGGATGTCGACCTGTCGATGAGTGACAGTGTTGGCACCTGCATGGATGTTCCCCCATCTGTGGTAAACTGTGCTTGATCCATGACAGCAAGCTTTCGCTTCACAGCCAACCTGAGGTCGTATCATTTGTGCTTGATTGTCATAAGTGTCTGTGCCTCCAGACCGGCTGTGTTGCCAGTGGCCTGCATGTCCAGTCATACAGTTCCCCATAGTTCTGTCAGATGTACGAGACCATGGCTCCCACCTGGCCACTTATGAAGTTACTGTAACAGGCCCTGGTTGTACCCTGCAACATCCGCCCTCCACAGCCCTTGGTCCATAGGTTTCATAGGTGAATCAGAGCCAAGAAGACCGTAGTCCATATTGCTAGCCAGTTTGGTTTAATTATAACCCTTGATTGATTTGTTACTTAGAAAAGTATCTAATCAATTTTTAAATAAGTTCATGCTTTCACTGGTCACCACAGAAAGTGGTAGACCATTCCAAATTTTAGATACTCTGACAGAGAACCAAGAACTTCTCTGTTTAGTTCTATATCGTTCAACTATTAATTGTAATGGGTGAGCCCTGGTTTCATAAGTCACACCTCTGAAAACTAGTCCTAAGGTATCCCATAAGGTAGTATCATATAGAGCTCTATACACCAAGCATAAGTCTCCTCTCAGTCTGCGATATTCTAGACTGTAAAGTCCAAGTTTTTAAGTCTGTTATCATATTCTAGACCCTGAACTTCATCCATTCTTTTGGTTGCCCTTCTCTGAATACGTTCAAGAGCATTTATAGAACCCCTGTCTCCTGGTGCCCAAAACTGGGCACAGTACTCGACATGAGGCCTAACTAGCGAGGAGTACAGCGGAAGTAGGACCTTGCTACTTGTACTTTTTATGTGCTTTTTTATACAGTGGAGAATACCCCCAGCTTTATTGATTATTTGTTGACAATGTAGGCCAAAGTTTAAATCATTTTTTACTCTAATTCCCAGGTCTCGCTCGTCTTCGACAACCTTAAGAAGTTTGTTACCCATTTGGTAATTAGCTAATGTTTTTTTTTTTCCAAAATGCATTACAACAATTTCTCAATGTTAAGCATGAGTTTTTTTGTTAATGCCCAGTTTTCTAGTTCATTTAATGCGTATTTTAAGATAATTACATCTTCGGGTTTATTAATTATGTGGTCTATGCGGGTGTCGTCAGCAAATTTGGTCAACCAGACGTTAGTTGAAGAAGATAGTGAGGAGATATAGATATTAAAGAGACAGGGTCCCAGAACAGATCCCTGAGGGACCCCACTAGTCACCGGTTCATATTCTGAGTAGTAACCCTTTATACAAACTCGTTGGGTCCTCTCAGACAACCATGACTCTATCCATCTAGTAATATTCCCGTCCAGTCCCATTTTTATTGTGGCATCTATTAGTTCACCGTGTGGCACCTTGTCAAAGGCTTTTGAAAAGTCCAATAGAATCACATCCACAGCTTCACCCCTATCCAAGGCTAAGCTGACACCACCATAAAATTCAAGTAGGTTTGTCATACAGGATCTGGATTTTACAAAACCATGCTGTGCAGTGTCTGGCCATGATGTGTGGCATTTTGTAGGGATGCATTTGGCATGGGCATAGCACCTCTGCCTACACATCCCATGGCTGCACATTCCTCCATCTCAGTATTCACTTCCTTGTGTCTGCATGGGCCAGGTACATGTATATTTGGGATGCCCTGTTGTCCCTGTGCACTGTGTTATGTGCCTCCGTTTGCCCCGCTTCTGCCTCACCCTCCACAGTATGCTCCTTTGTGAATTCCATGTGTTTTTTCAGCCATCTGGAGCACATAGCTGCATGCCCACACTACACTGTATTTCCACACAGTTTACACTCTTTCATGAATAGGGCCCTATATTCATGTTCTGGTTATAGATGTATGTCATTTCCAGAAACCCAGGAGAAGGTTATCATAAGCAAGGGCCATAGAGGTAAGTGTTGTCTCATTGGCCATATTAATAAATATTGTTGATCAAGGTCAAGCAATGATGCATAAAAAATTTACAACTCTCTTCCGAACATGCCTGATACCAGGGCACCTGCAGGAGAAACTGTTAACAGATTAAGAATGTCCAGTGCAAATTGAAAAGGAGTACTCTGATTAGTTAAGCTTTTTCCCATGACCTATAACATAAAAACATTAAATATGTTGGCAGAAAAAGACTGCTGGGCCCATCTAATCTGCCCTATTTCTCCTCACTGTTATTACAACCTGGACTCTATTTGGTCACAGTTGTCCCTATCTCCTCACTTATCTCCATTTATTATACCCATGTACTTATCCCGTGCATGTTTGAAGCTCCATACTGACGTCGCCTCTACCACGTTATCTGGCAGGCTGTTCCAGGCATGCACCATCCTTTCTGTGAAGAAGTATTTCCTCACATCCCTCTTACCACCCCCAGCTTCACAGCATGCACCCATGTTCTGGCACTCCTCCTCCTGTGAAAGATACTCCCCTCCTGCACCTTGTTCACCCCCGTGAGGTACTTACAAGTTTCAGTCATGTCCCCTCTCACTCTCCTTCTGGGAGTACATGTAGAGCTCTCAGAGCTTTTCCTCATGATTTCTCATGCAGCCCCCACTTTCATCCTGTTGATACTATTGCAGAGGTGCAACCTCCAGAAACATAAACACATAGAAATACAGACTTTGACGGTAGATAAGGACCTCTTGGCCCACCCAGTCTGCCCATTTCCCTACGTATCGGATAAGCTGCAGATCCTAGTTTTACCAAAAGCCTACTTACTCCTACTTCCCATCAGAATTGCCTTATGTCTGTCCCATGCATTCTTAGATTGCCCCACTGTTTCTGACCCAGAACCTCCTCACTGGACACAGTACTCCAGGTGGGGTCTTAAAAGTAAGTGACATGGAGGCAACATCACCTCCTTCTCCTGCTAGAAATCTCCCCCTTGCACCCCAACATCCAGCTTGCCTTGTGTACTGCCTTGTTGCTCTCTACTGCCACCTTGAGATCATCAGACGTAAGCACCCCAAGGTCCCTTTCTTAGAAACAGAAGCATAGAAACATAGAATTTGATGGCAGATAAGGACCGCTTGGCCCACCTAGTCTGCCCATTTTCCTACCTAACAGATAAGCTGCAGATCCTAGTTAACCAACAGCTTACTTCCTCCTACCCCCCCCCACTAGGACTGCCTTATGTCTGTCCCATGCATTCCTGAATTCGCCCACTGTTCTTGACCCCACGACTTCCTCAGGGAGGCTGTTCCATGCATCCACAACCCTCTCCATGAAAAAATACTTCTTCACATTACCCCTGAGCTGTCCCCCCTCTATCTTCAGATTGTGCCCCCTTGTTCTTGCACATCTCTTTTTCTGAAAGATACTACCTTCTTAGACTTTGTTGATTCCCTTGACATACTTGAAAGTTTCTATCATGTCCCTCTCCTTCTTTCCTCGATGGTGTAAGCTCCTTTAGTGGATTCTTCAGATATGTCTTCTGGTGCAGACCCTGCACCATTTGGTTGCCTCCTCTGACAGTCTCCACTTTGTCTATGTCTCTGCGGAGATGGGGTTCCAAACTGCACACAGTACTCCAGATGGGGTCTCACCAACTGTCTGTACAGAGGGATAACAACTTCCTGTTTTCTACTATTAATGCCTCTCCCTATGCATCCCAGTATCTTCCCAGCCTTCCTTACTACCTTCTCACATTGCTTGCCCACCTTTAGGTCATCTGATATAATTACCCCCAGGTCCCTTTCCATTTTTACTGTTGTCAGTATCTCACCCCCATTGTGTACTCTTCCTCTGGAATTTTGTTTTCCAGGTGCTTGGTAACTGTATGTACCTCCCCTATCTTATACATAGCCCCCCAGGTTTCCCTTGCCACAGGTGCATGACTGCACTTTTTAGCATTGAAACTCAGGTGCCACGCTCTAGACCACTCATCCAGATCCCTTTGTATTCTTTCCACCCCCGTGTCCACCCTGTTGCATATTTTTTGTAGACTTTATTTCTGTGCCTTTCCCTAGAGGAACTCTCTCCAGCTACCTACCTACCTGATCTCTACCTCCCACTGTGGCGCTGTATCCGATCTCCTAACCCGACCTGGTGACCCCCCCCGGATCTGAACCCTCATGGGGAGGCGTTGCCCTGTCCTCCCAGGGTGGTCTATCTTGAGTGTAGAGTGCTGGGCCGGAGTGGTGGGGGATGGAGAGGGTAGAACACCCAGCATAGGGATTGTGGATAGGGAGGCGGTGCCTTCGTCTATCCTCCAGAGAAGGGTGGGTTTTACTTACTTTCCCCCTATTGGCTGAGAAGTGCTATGCACTCCAACATGCTACCTGCTCGCTTCTGAGCATGCCCACAGAAGTGCCTCCAAGTCAATCCCTGACCATCTGGCTCCCGACTGCTGTGAGCCCCTGGAACCACCAGAGGCTACTAGATGGCGAGAGCAGGAAACCCCCCTCTCCAAGGAGGGAGAGCTGTCCTCCGGATGCTCAATCCCTTCCCTGCTGACCCCCAATGGCCCGGGCTCATTCCTGTACCTGGGTCACCGGTGTGGTGTGAGGTGTAGCGTCCAGCACCTCAACCCTCAGCATCACCGGGCCGGCTCACCCTGTTTCATATTTTTTATGTCATCTGCAACGAGACACATCTTCCCATCCAGTTCCTCAACAATGTCCTTTTGGAAACATTGAAGAGAACAGGACCCAGTATTAGTCACTGTGGTACTCCACTGGTCACTCTTTCATCCTCTGAGTGACTGTCATTTACCACCACAATCTGCCTCCTATCTTTCAATCAATTAGATACCCAGTTCACCACCTTCTTCCCAACCCCCCGGCTGCTAAGTTTCTTTGTCAGCTTCCTGTGTGGTGCAGTGTCAAAGACCTTACTGAAGTCCCAACAGGCCACACTCACTTCCCTCCCCTGATCCACCTCCTTAGTTACCTAGACAAAGAAACCTGTGAGATTTGTTTAACCTGACCTCCCCCCTGTGGAGCCTTGCTCTTGGTTCTTCTGCAGTCCATTTGTCTCCAGGTACTCCATCAGTCTCTCTTTCAGCAGAGACTCCATTAATTTCCCCATTGATGTGAGACTGACTGGTCTGCATTTGCTAACCTTCTTCCTACTGCTGCTCTCATGCAGAGGGACTACACTGGCCCTCATCCAGTCCTCTGGAACCAGCTACGGCTTCAATGAGGTGCTGAAAAGTGTTGCCAGAGGAGTGACTAGCATCATGCTCATTTCCTTTAGTACCCTTGGGTGGATCCCATCCAGCCTCATTGTCTTGTTCTCCTTTAGGGCTTCCAATCCCAGGTGGACTCTCTGTTCTGTAAATGTAGTTGTTTTTACTACTCACTCTCTCTAGTACCTGTTAATGCATGTCAGTCTGTCCTCCTTTCCACTGTGAAGACCAAGCAGAGTTTTTTTTTTTTTATTTTAACTGTTCCTTGGTCTTCCTATGCACCCCCCCCCCCGTTTCCCAATCCTCACTATACTACACCTTGTCTTCCTCTTTTCACTCATACAGTATACCCGAAGGAAGTCTTATTCCCATTTTTGACCTCCTGGGTGATCCTTTCCTCAGTTTGAGCCTTTGGTGTCCTTACCATCCTTGCTGCCTCCACTTTTTTTATCACAGATATGCCTCCTTGCCTGCCTCTGTTTGTGTCTCCTTGTACTTTCTGAAAACTGTTTTTTCTCTCTTACCACCTTAGCCACCTTCTTTGAGAACCACTGTGGGCTCTTTCTCCTCTTATCCTTGCTTACTACCTTTAAACAGCTTACCATTACTTTAGTTATTCCCTATGTTCTTCTCCAGTGTGCCTCCCCTCTCTCCTTCTATCCCCCCTCAAGGTACAGTATTTCCTAAGGCAGTCTCCCATTCCTTTAAAATCTGCTCTCCTGAAGTCCAGGACCCTTGCCCTAGTTTGTTTTTTTCTCCTCTTCAGTCTGTATGCCAAACCACACTTTACGATGATCACTTGAACCCATAGGGCTACCTACTGTGACGTCTGCAGTGCTGTCCCTGTTTGTAAGTACCAGATCCAGCACTGCCCCATCTCTAGTGGGATCTGTAATCAGCTGACTGCCTGAGAAATGCCACTTGCAGGGAATCTAGGATGACTCTGCTCCTAGTTATAGCAACAGCCAGAATGTTCCAATCTCCACCCAGCAGATTAAAGTCACCAATAAATACTACTTCCCCTTCACTTGCCATTTTGTCTATGGCCTCCCCCAAACCCTGCCCGATTCTTCCCCCTATGTTGGTGGGTTGTACACATTCCCCATGAAGACAGAGGCCCCGGACCCCATCTCTAAGCCAGCCCAAAGAACCTTCAGCCAGACCCTTTGTCTGTTCTGTCCTTTTATTTCTGTGGTCTTTATAACGTCCCTTCCACGTAAAACAACCCCCTTTTCCTCCCTGCCCTATCCTTTTGAAACATGTTGTAACCTGCTATATCTACCTCCCAGCTGTGGTTGTCAATGCACCATGATTCTGTTTTGGCCACCAGATCCAGGTCTTTGTCCACAACGGTAACTGCAAGGTCAGGAATTGTACTTCCTTGGCTCCTTGCATTGGCGCACATGGGTCTCCACACCTTTTGTCCCTCCCTGCCTCTACTTTGCCTTCCCTTCCCAAGTCCATCCTACACTTCTGCTTTTTGAAAAGAAATGCCATGGCCCGAGGACTCACACCTCTGAGGGTGCACGCACTAACAAAGACCATAACCAGTACCAGACTTCACTGAAGAAAACACAGCAACTCATCAGAAAAAAAGTATTGCAGTTAATATGTTGCCTTACATCACTTAGGTCTTAACCTTAGGGCTCCTCCATGCCTTACCCATGCTCCCTGCAAGCAGGAACGCACCAAACTCCTCAAAGTATTCTTAGGACTATCTAGGAAGCTTCTGCTCCTCTTATTACTATGTTCAGAAAATGTTGAATTAAACCCAGGCCCACCAGTATCTATTGATTCGCCAACTGAACTATCTGGCCTTAAAGGGTTAAGTTTTATGCATGTTAATGCATGCAGCTTGTTAAAAAAAATTACCGCCATCCAGGCTTGGATATGTCACACTGCCCCTGACATATTGGCTGTTACTGAATCCTGGCTACGCCCAGCAACCAGCAACAATGAAATAAACCTCCCCTCTTACTTTCTGCTTCATACCGATAGGCAAACTAGAGGTGGTGGGGTAGCTATTTATGTCAAAGACAAATTTGCGGTCTCTATCATCGACTCAACCTCAGTCCCATATGAGTTTGAAAGCCTCACACTACAGGTACAGATTGTACCTGGAATATCACTTTGTGTAATAGGCTGTTATAGGCCCCCGTCCGCAGGGTTGCAACTTCTAAATCATTTAAGCCTTATCCTGGAGCAAAGGTCATCTGAGTCTATATTATTAGGTGACCTCAACCTAGATTGGTTATCCAGTGCTTCCTGTCCTTTAAAAACTCTCTGTGATTCTCTCGGGCTGACACAACTCATCAGTGAACCTACACACCCTAACAAATCAAATCCTTCCAACAGCACCTTGTTGGATATTATTCTTGCCAGCAAGTCCTACCTATTCACCCACGCTGGTGTCTTTTTCACTGACATTAGTGACCACTGCATCATCGCCTGCATGAGGTCTAATCACACTACCTCTGGTGCATCTAAATTCTCCCTCAAAAGGTGCCTCCGATACCTTGACCCCTGTGCATACGCATCAGATCTATCTCACTCTGTGCACTGGACTGATTTTTACTTAGCAAACTCAGTGTCGACTGCCTATTATACATTCCAAGGCATAGTATTAGGTGCCATCAATAGGCATGCACCTCTTGTAAAAACTTGAGGTAGGAATAAGTCCTGCTGGTGGTTCACCACTGAGTTAAAGGAGGCTATGCGTAACAGAGATATGCTGTGGAAAAAAGCTCATAAATCCAAACTGCTAAATGACTGGACCCTCTTTAAGAAGGCTAGGAACCTCTGCACCACAATGGCCAGAGAAATGAAGGTTAAGTTTTACTGCAGCCAATTTGACCATTCAGCCAAATGCTCCTCAAAATTCTGGAATTTAATTAAAGACATTGAAGGTCATCCCTCAGGTGCCACCTTGCCATCACAAATTTCGACTGGGGCCAACATTCTCACCGATAAACCGTTAATTCTCGATGCCTTCAACAATCACTTTGCCACTGCAGGCCTTGCCTTCGACACTTCCCCAGCAAGTTCACTCCGCTCACAGCTGGTAGTCACTAATCAAGATACCTCTTCCTCAAACACATCCTTCTCATTCCAAACCACAACCATGAAGGAAGTCGAAGACCTTCTGCTCCAGTTAGATGTTAGGAAAAGCGCTGGTGCAGACCTTATTGAGGCCTATCTCCTAAAGTTGGGCTTCCATGTCCTTGCAGTGCCCATCACCCATTTGTTCAACTTATCCCTCTCACAGGGTGACCTTCCCACTATTTGGAAGACAGCGCATGTTATCCCTCTGTTCAAATCGGGAGACCCCAGTGACCTGAATAATTACAGGCCAATCTCCATACTACCAACTCTGCCCAAACTACTAGAAAAAATCATGAACTTTCAGCTCAGAAACTATCTGGAATCAGCAAATTTGTTAAATCCACTACCGTCAGGCTTTAGAGTGCAACATAGTACAATCTCGGCCCTGGCTAAGGTCACAAACGACTGGCAGTGTGAACTGGACAGGAAGAATTTTGTATGTGCAGTGTTCTTGGATCTAAGCAAAGCCTTCGATACCGTTGATCACGACCTGCTCTTCTCAGCCCTCCAGTATATTGGTCTGGACTCTCTAGCTGCTTGTTGGTTTGAGAACTACCTCACAGGCCGCTACCAGCAGGTAAAAGTGGAAGGTGAAGTCTCTCCCTTAAAACCCCTCCTGAGGGGCGAACCTCAAGGTTCCATCCTGGGACCACTGCTATTCGCTATCTATATAAACAGAATAGATGCCACCATCAAAAAAGCCCAAATATACCTCTTTACGGATGACACTGTGCTCTATGAGAGTGGCCCCTCACCAGAGGTGGCGTTTACAGCCCTCCAGAATGATTTTAACTTGTTGCAACACCAGCTCCTGAATCAAAAGTTGCTTTTGAATGCCAAGAAAACAAAAGCTATGCTCTTCTCACCCTTTCCCAATTTACCCAACCCAGCCTCGGCTGGATCTCTCTCCTCAATATCCACTGCCCTGGGTGAACAGTTAGAGTACGTAACTCACTTCAAATACCTGGGTGTATGACTTGACAACAGACTCTCCTTCATAGAGCATATAGAACAATTGACAAAGAAGCTTTGTCAAAGGCTTGGCCTATTCTATAGGAAAAAAAATCTCCTCCCATCAGATGCAAGGACGAGACTAGTCCAAACTACCTTCCTACCCCTACTAGACTACGCAGACTTCCTATACAGACATGGACCAACTGGCACTCTTCCAAAACTTGACACGCTTTATCATAGAGCTCTCAGGTTCATAACAGATCTTCCTTACTCCACCCACCATTGTTTGTTGTATACCACTGTAGGTTGGTCTTCTCTTACCCTCAGATGACAAAGAAATGCCACCATCTGGACATACAAAGCTATTACCAATAAACTGCCTGATTATATCTCGGTCTGCCTAGCACCTTGCACTCTAAGCAGATATGCACTGAGAAGTGCCTCCTTTATTACCTTAAAGGTGAAAAAGGTCAGATCTCGATTTAGCTGGGCATCCATTAGCCATGCATGTCCCCAGCTATGGAACAACCTTAAAAAAAACTGAAATTAAAATCTAAACTCAGCATTTCAGCCTTCAAAGCACTCTGTCTTCAGCACAATAAGGAATCCTGTGTTTGCTAACCCTGACTAACCCACCCCCTTTCCATTCTTGTCTTGGCTCATCCTAGATTCTGATCCGAGACGGTGCATGGCCCTCTCCCCTCCCATTCCCTCTTTTGTTGCCTCTCTCCTCCTTTCTACTCCCCGGTCCTTCGCTGATCTCAGCCTCTCTCTGGCCCTCTCCCTTCCACTTCATCCTTGCTTCTCTCCTTCATCCTCTCTTCTTTCCTATTTCGGCTTTCCACTGCTCTTGTCTCATTAGTATACCCACTCTCCCTTCCCCCTACATCCCCTGTCCATTCATCATATTCCTCAGTCACCTTTATACCCCCGGTTATACTCCCCTCTATTTGCCTCCGATCTATTTGCCTTCCTCCCCCTCCCCGCCCTACTGCCCTACTCTATCTCCTGACCTGTGTTCTAGGTCCCATTTGTTCTCCATGGTGCTTCAGGGTCCCCAGTCCCTTCCATTTGGCTTCTGTCACCCCCATCCTTTCACTGTTACTGACTTATCTCTGTTACTGTTGTTAGCCCAACTGCTTATCTGAAAACATTTATAGCACTTATCCTGCACTTTCCTTACAATGTATTATCCATGTTTGTTTCTTTTTGATCATGCCTGTGTATCATTATTTCTGTGTATTACCCTGTTATCTTGTATCTGTGTTCACCCATGTCCACCCTGAAAAGGAACTCTGCTCAATGGTGCTCGCCTGGTTAAATAAAGATTTTGATTGATTGATTGATTGATTGATTGATATTGTGGCACAGATGTTTGTTAGAAGACGCAGTGCAAAACCCTATGTAATGCCCTAAATAAGAACATAGGAATGTGATAGCAGAAAAGGACCACCAGGCCCACCTAGTCTGCCCAGTTTGCCTAGATATGCACTAGGCCTTTTCTGTAGTCCACTCCCCCATGCCAGCAGCCCTCTGTGCTTATCCCATGCCCTCTTGAACCCTCCCACCATCCTCTCCCCCACCACTTCCCTCGGCAGCCCATTCCAGTTGTCAACCACCCTCTCAGTGAAGAAGTACTTCCTAATGTTTCCTCTAAATTTTCCCCACTTGATTTGAAATTTATGTCACCTCATCCTAGGTCGCTCCTTTAATTGGAAAAGGCTCCCCACAGGCACTTTATTGATACCCTTTAAGAATTTAAATGTCTCGATCATGTCACCCCTCTCCCTCCTCTGCTCAGTGAGTACATGCTCAGGTCCTTCAGTCTCCCCTCATATGTAAAGTGGTCGAACCCCCTTACCATATTTGTTGCCCTCCTCTGAACTCGCTCCACCCTCTCCATGTCCTTCTTGAGGTACGGCATCCAGAACTGGACCCCATACTCCAGGTTCAGCCAGATCAGCTGGGTATACAAGGGAATTATGACCTCTCTCCTTCTGCTGGAGATTCCCTTCCCTATGCAACCCAACATCCTGCTGGCTTTTGCCACTGCCCTTCCACATTGCTTTGCTACCTTCAGATCCTGTGAAATGATGATGCCAATGTCCCTTTCCTCTTCTGTTACCTCCAGGGACCTACCCCTCCATCCAGTATGTTTTTCCATTTTTTCTGCCTAAGTGCATGATCCTACACTTTACTGCATTGATCGACAGTTGCAGCTCTCTGAACAACTCCTCCAACTTTCTCAGATCTCTATGCGTCATCTCAACCCCCTCCTGTGTGTCCACTCTATTTGCAGACCTTTGTGTCATCTGCAAATAGACTCACCCTCCCTTCTAGACCCTCCACTATGTCTCCTATAAAGACATTAAACAGTAGTGGTCCTAACACTGACCCTCGGGGAACCCCGCTGATGACCGCGGTCTCTCCTGAGGGTACCCCATTGACGAATACCCTCTGTGTTCTGCCCTCCAAGCAATTTTGCACCCACCTTATTACCAATTCCCCCAACCCCAGGTAACACATTTTGTGCAATAGCCTCCTGTGCGGCACCGAGTCAAATGCCTTTCTGAAATTAAGGTAGGCCACGTCCACTGACCCTCTCCGATCCACCACCTTGGTGACCCAGTCAAGGAACTCTTGATGAACCTCATCTGGCCCTATGGCTTTGTCAACCTTCAAGTCCTTAAGCTCCATCAGGATCTCCTCTACCCGAAAAGGACTCACGCCCACACCTTCCCCTACAACCTCTGCTATCCTAGAGTTACTCCTTTCCATTCCTCTTCCTTTGTGAATGCTGAGCAGAAATAGCTATTCAGCAGTTCAGCCTTCTCCTGGTTTCCCACCACCAGCTCCCCTGCCCCATTTTTCAGACTGGGTATCTTTTTCACTGTTTTCCTCTGCTCACCTATATACCTAAAATAGATCTTGTCCCCCTTCTTGACCGCCTTGGCAGTTCTGTCCTCCATCCTTGCCTTTGCTTGTCTGACCTCCCTTCCTGCCTCCCTCTGCCTTACCTGATACTCTTCCCAAACCTTCTCCCTCTGTGTGATTTTAAATCTCCTGAAGGCTCTCCTCTTAGCTCTAATGGTTTCCTCCATGTCCCTGCTGAACCACAATCACTTCCTTTTTCTCCTGTTCTTGCTCACCCTCCTCATGCAGAAGTCTGTGGCCCCCAGGATGGCCCCCTTCATTATGTCCCACATATCCTCCACCCCCAGCAAGTGTTCCCACTCCTTGTAGTGCCTGTCAAGCATATTTCCCCATTCTTCTAAAATCCGCTCTACTGAAGTCAAGCACCTTCACCTTGATCTGGTTAATAGTGGCCGACGTGTGTACCATGAACCACACAGTACTGTGGTTGCTTGTACCAAGGCTGTCCATCACAGTTACTTCCCCTACCCTGTCACCATTTGTTAGCACCAAATCTAACACCGCCCCATCCCTATTTGGTTCCCTGACCATCTGTCTGAGTAGGGCAACTTGAAGGGAGTCTAGAATCACCCTGCTTCTGGGTGAGGCTGCTGACAGTGTGTCCCATACCACATCTGGCAGGTTGAGGTCCCTCATCAGCAGCACCTCTCCCTTAGTTTTTTTTTTTATTTATTTAACCAGGTATAGCACACTAAGCTGAAAGCTTTTTTACAGGAGCAACCTGGGAGCACAAGGAGGTTAAGTGACTTGCTCAGGGTCACACAGTATGCAAGTGGAAGCTGTGGGATTCAAACCAAGGTCTGGTCTGCTGGATGTCACCAGATTTGCAGCTCAGAGCCTTAGACCACTGCGCTATACTGCCTCCGTTGCCATCCTTAGGATTTCTTCCATCATCTGGTTGTCCACCATTTCTTGCTGCCCTGGTGACCTGTATACCACTCTGGTACGCACCACCTCACCCCTTCCTGTGGTCAACGAGACCCATAATGCCTCTGTGTCCCCCCACCTGCCCTGTATTTCTATTGCTTTAATCCCCTTCTTCACCTAAAGCACCACTCCCCCCCTCCTTTCAACCCTGTTTCTCCTAAACAGCATATACCCTGGTATGTTCATATCCCAATCCTGCCCACTTTGGCACCAAGACTCAGTGACTCCCACCAAGTCTAAGTCTGCTTCGGCCATGACTGCTGCCAGGTCCAGGACCTTGTTACCCAGGCTCCTGGTGTTGGTGCACATGGCCTTCCAAACTCCAGCCTTCCTGGTACCTTCCCCTGTTTTAACACTCCCCTCATCCTGACCCTCCCTCCCATAGCCCCAACTGCACACCTTATTATCTGGGGGGGGGCTGAATGCCCCCCTTGTCATCTGCACTTTTTGGTTTAGCTTGCAACACCCCCCATCTCAGTTTAAATTGTAGTGTTTTTCAATGAACTCTTCTAGTTTCCACTTCAGCACGTCCTTACCCTCCCTATTTAAGTTTAGCCTATCTGGGGCGAAGAGGCTTTCATCTTGACAAGTAGTCTCCCAATCCCCCACCAGTCCAAAGCCTTTCTGAGCACACCATCCAGAAAACCAGCTATTAAACTCTGCTATCCTCTGCTTCCTCTCTGAGCAAGCTCTTGGAACTGGCAGCACCTCTGAGAATGCCACATATCTAAATCTCAGGCTGCTGCAGAACCTTGCCAGTGCTCCAAACTTTGCCTGCACCTCCATCAAACTGCAAGGTCATTTGTTCCCAAGTGGAACATCAGGAGGGTTATCTTATCTTGCTGTTTTCCCCAGGAGGGGATTTGATGAACTACCTCTGCTGCTGTTATGCCTGGCAAGCAACTAACCTAGACCTTACTTCCCTTGCCCCCCTTTCCACCCAGCTAATATCTCTAACAATGGAGTCCCTGACAATCAGGACCTTGTCCTCCACACTTTCTGAACCCGATCCCCTCCCTGCCAGCTCTCCTGCAACCCTCATCCCCTTGCCTTCCCTGCATCTTATCCCCCCCCCATGCCACCTTCCCCATACTTGGTCTCCCTCTTCTTTACCCCCGCAGTCTGTCCCCTCCAGAGGCTACCCCTTGGACTCTTACCTGCAGCCCCAGTGTCCCCAGACTCTATGCTCCCCTCCTGCCTCACATATCCACTTTCTGTGGCGCGCTCCTTTGCCTGCTCCTGTCATGCCCTCTCCTGCTTTGCCTCAAGCTCCCTTTCCTACCATTGTCTTGTTCTCTCCTGCCTTGCGGTTGGGTTACTCAACTCCTCTTCCTCCCCCCTTCTCATCTGAGCCTCATTTAGCACCGGTGAGATTTGTTAACAGGGCTTCAGGCACACTACCCTCCTGCACTGGCCCCCACTCTTTATGTCTGCCCTTGGTCCCCCCTGCATTTTTGGCACCATTCTGTCCCTCATTGCTCCGCTTGGTACTAGGCAAGCTTGTCGCTTGGGTACCACTCCCCCTGCCCTCCCACACCTGCTCCCCTGAGTGTTCTCTGGCTCCAAAAGTCCATTCTTGGCTGCTACTGTCCTGAAGTGACTTCCTCCATGTGCTCTCCTCATCGTGATACCCAGCTCCCGATGCCCCATCCCGGTCACCACTGTCCTGAGGTGACTTTCTCCATGTGTTCTCCCCATGATCACCATCTGCCAACACCCTATTTGCCCCCTCCAGGGGAAGGACCTCTGCTTTCCCCTCTCCTGGGGGATTTAACAGGCCTTCCCCATCTGCTCTCCCCTGATTTCCCTTCGCACAAATCTCCCCACTCCCATCCTCATCCTGGGTTTGTAGTTCAGCGAACCTATTTTTGTGCATGATAGGTTCACTGAATAGGTTTGCTACATAGAAAGGCTGATGAAGCCCCATATGTAATGTGCAATATATAGTTTCGCACAGTGTCTTCTAATGAATAGCTATGTTACCCTTCTCTTTCCCCTGGTACTGTCCTTACCCTGTTTATCCTCCCTTTGCCCACATTCCCTAGTATTTTTTCCCAGCCCTAGATCCACCTCTCGACCCTCCCATCTGCCCCACCCTGCCCTTACTCCCGACTGCCCCTGGGGAATTTATTTCTCCTTGGCTTTCCTTCACTGCTTTACCATTTTGTTGTGGGTGGGCATTTACTGCTTCTGTCATTTTTTCTGCCGAGCCCCTTGGCTAATTTAAATGCCCATTGAAATAGTATTTACACCTTTCACCTTGGACTGCCATTCCCCTTCTAGTTGGATGGAGGCACTGTCCCTTGTACAGGCCTTTATCCCTCCCAGATAGGACCCCAGTCTCTGATGTAGCCAAACCCCTATTTCCACATTTTTTTTTTTTTAGTTGTTTAACAAGGAGTAGCACACTACGCTGAAAGCTTTTTTACAGGAGCGACCTGGGAGCACAGGGAAGTTAAGTGACTTGCTCAGGGTCACACAGTATGCAAGAGGAAGCTGTGGGTTTCAAACTCAGGTCTGGTCTGCTGGATGTCACCAGATTTGCAGCTCAGAGCCTTAAACCACTGCGCTATACTGCCTCCTGCATGATGCCTTCAAACATTCATTGAAGACCATGGTCCGGTGTTCTCTCTCCCACCCACAACCATGCACAGGTAGCACCTCAGTGAAAGCCATGATGAATGCCACCTGCCTCAGACCCCTCCCCGTCTCCCTAAACCTATTCTGTACCACTCCTTCTGTGCCTCCTGCTAGGTAATTTGTCCCCAAATGGACAATGAGATCCAGCTCTCCCTCCTGCACTGCTTCCCTAATCATCCTGAGGATCCACTCCCCATCCCTCCATGTTGAGGCACCAGGTAGGCACCTCACCTCCCTCCATCCCTCCCATGGTGGTCCCAAAACTACCCCTATTATGGCTGACCCCACCATAAGAAGCTGCCTCCTTTTCCATGGGGCCCCTGCCTCCCACCTTAGGGCCTGCTCTATGAAGAATGCCACATCCTCCCTTGCCACTGTCATGGGTGCCTTGTATCAGCAGTTCCTTCCTGCCAGAGTGGTAAAAGAGTTGTGTAGTGGTGCTGGCTGAGGAATGTGTTCCCTTCCCTACACGCACACCCTCCTGGAGCCTACCACAGTCCAGTCAGACCTCCTTTTTAGTACCCTCTGAGACAGTGGTGGAGGACTTGGGGGCCCTGGGTGGGGGGAAAGGTCCCCCAAATCCTAGCTAACTCAGCCCAGAGTCTAGAGACCTCCTTCCTCAGAGAGATGCATACTGATGGGGCAGCACCTCACCCTCCAGAAGGTATCCCCAAAGACTGCCATTCCACAGCCACTGCACTGAACTTCACTGCACTGCACCGCACTGCACCACACCACACCACACCACTCCAGTCGTTATCAAATCTATTCCCTGTATGATCTGAAAACAAATTTATGCCCTTACCCCAGATAGGGTGTTTCTTGATTTCCCTTTTTTTGTTCAAATTACCCCTTGTTGCTTTACCCTAGGTAGGTTACTAATTCACTTTCCCCTTAAGCTTTTAATTAGCCTTACTAGCTTTTCCCTTTGTACCCTTTTCCTAGATAGAATGTTATTAGCTCTCCTCTATTGCCCTCTTAATCCCTTTATAGTCCTATGTTAGATAGGGTGTTGCACATGTTCCCAGTTATGGTCTACCATTAATCCTCCACTGTTCCTTGTAGTGAATGTTACAACTGGCGTAATAGTAGCCTGTGACGATAGCGACTGCTTATGGGCGACTGTCATAACGGTGACACATATGACGGCGCTTTCATCATGGGCGACTGTAGCGGGATGGCAAAAGTTTCGACCATGAAGGTAGAATGGGTGACAGGAAAGGAGGGTGGACAACAGGATGTGGAGGGATGGGGAACAGGGATGTGACCCAAGGGGAGCCTGCTTCTGCTGAGCCAACCATGTGGTGTGGCAGGTAGGATGCATAGCTCCGATGCAGCAGGTCCTGGGTTCAGGACAGGGGACAGGTGTTCCTTTTTTGCACTTCCCGCAGCTGAGGAACTTTGTATTTTTTTTGAGCCGGGATGTGCCCCCCTCCCTGACATGCACCCCTCCTGGAGTTGAGAATCTATATTTAGGGGGGTGCCACATGCACAATTCCCGGTAGCCATTTTCTGCATGATAATGCAGGTTGTGATAATAGCGATCGCCTTTGTGCGGCCGCTATTATCACATAGATCCAGAGTAACCAGGTACTTTACCTTAGTTAAGCAGCAGAGTCCCCTGCTTCCGCTCGTGGAAGCCTGCTGACACCTAAGACACCAATCTTACACCTATTCCACTCCTGTGCAGGGACATGAATGAATATAATCATTTTTGAGGGTTACTGTGCCAACTCTTTCTCTTAAATCTTCAACAGCACTGTTCTGTACTCCCCACCACCTGTCATCATTTTTAATTTCACAAAGACTGCTACTTTTATGGTCATTTTCAGCTCAAATTATTACTTCCTCAGCTTGTTTTGTTTGGGGGGGGGGGGGGGGTCACCTGATTATGGGAAATGAACATTAAGGTAGATATTATATTAATAATGGACAAACTCACAAAGTCAGCCGTCAGTCATTTATAATATCCTGCAGTTTTAAGTTTCTGATTTCTTTTTTCTACTTCTAGTCAAAGCATGTGTCATCCTTGGGCATTCTCACAGACTAGGGCAGCATACGTATCTGACCGTGTGTGTGTGCTTCCAAGACTGTATGTAATTAACTTGAATTTTTCTGCAAAATGCCTCTAGCTATCTTCACAAATAAGTTAATTCACATTTTGTGTCCCCAGTCCTCTTCTTAGAGAAGTTTTATTACAATCAAAATAAGCTCAACCTTCATACATTTTTATTAAGCACTTACTGCCAGTCACAGAGGACTCACATTCATTTAACTGAATGATGCTTGCCATTTAATTGCTTCTGTTTAATAGTCTGTTATGGTTTCTTTCTTCAAGAGAGGGCTAAATAAATCCACTTTAAAAAAAAATAAGTAGGTCACCTCAGATTTCCAACTTCAGCATTATTGTTTGCTTGGAAAGACTAGAACTTTCTGACAGATTGCTGAGAAATTATCTCTTCAGCTTTACTTTCCAAAGCAAGTTGCAGAGGAAGGCATACAGTATCACACATCAATTCTGAAAAGTTAGATCTGTTCATGAATGGAAAAAAACCACTACTGATTATTTTAGGAAAGTTAATTCAGTAGCATATGAAAAGGAAAAAAATAATTTTGCCACAATTTTGACAGCATTTTTCATAAAAGCTTTCGCCCCCTGCAATCCAGCCATTTTTTTCATAACAGCTTCCAGTACATAATACTTATACCCACTTCAGCCCATTGTTGAGCTCAGAATGAACAGGCTAGAGTTCCTCCTTACTGAAATCACTAACAATTAATGGCAGCAATTCATGAATGGCTACGTGCCACACAAGGGCAGTGTGTAAGCATTCCTACAACCAAATGCAATGCAACGGTGCTCTGTGCACCATCCATGGCATTCACTAACAGGCACACTAGCTCCCTGCACACTGTATCCCCGACCAGCCATGGGGTGCTGTGCCAGGGGCGCATTGGGGGTGCCTATGCCAGCAGGTATGTATGAAGGCACTTACATGCTGTACCAGCATGGGACATCTGCATGAAGGGGGACCCTGTGATACTGTTCTGTAAGGTTATGCACCCCTCGATCACAAGCTAGTAGCACTGGCATCAGGTCCCCTACCACACTGTTGCCCCAGTCTTCTGTGCAGATTGGGTGGGCTGGGGGTAGCTGTTTGGGCAAACACCCACTGGAGAAGCACCAGGTGTTGCACACTGTTTCAGGACCCCCTGCCTACGCATGGACGGGGACCCACTATGGGACCCGGGCTGGCATCCTATTGGATGCCCACCAGCATTCACTGCCCTGCCCCTGCATTGCCACATTACTCTGCCGCATGGCTGCACACTGAGGGGGTGGGGGCATGGACAAGTGGTTGGTGATCATGAATGCCAGCTGGCACACACTGATGTTGGGAGTGCGGAGCTATGTAAGTGGGTTACTCATGTTTCATGCATGAAACCTGACCTATAGTGAATCGTGGCCAATATCTGTACAAATCAGAACATTTGCAGATTACATTAGATCCAAGGCTTCACATTACTATATTTAAATTCTTGGAAAGGATATTCCACTAGCAACACATTCCTACTCTATGTGGAATTTTTATATCACTAATAAACTCTTTTAAAATATAGTGCAAATAATTAACTTAATACATCTGCTATTGTGGCCTGTTGTATTCACAGTAATTTTCAGTTGAAAGGGTCAATGAGCTCTTATGAGTATGGTTTAGGATTGATTGACAGATTGAGTACGGAATGCTTGTACAACAGTAGTTTTGACTTATGCTCTCTCTGTTCCTGCTACAAGGACTTCCATACTCTCGAGATGTCATAAGGGCATATGAATCTTCATGAATGGATTCCAACCCCTTGAGGTGCCACAGGGATGAGGTCCCTGAGACCAAAAGGAAGGCCCAATCCCAAGGAGATAGAGGTGGAGCAGGAGGGGGTGAGGAAGGTGGCAAGAAAATCTGAGCATCCAAAGGATGCTTGGATATATACAGGCATGTACCACTGGAGGGGTGTGTGTCATGTGTCACCTGCTGTCCCTGCCAACTGCAGACTAAGCACTTAAATTCATTGGGTCATTGGACTTGTATGAGTATGCTTTAGATTGATTGACAGACTGAGTATGTAATCTTGCGCAACTATAATTTTGGCTTATGTTTTCTCTGTCCCTGCTTCAGGGACACCTACCATTCAGAGTGTTATAAGGATATCGGAACCCTAAAGAAAGGGGTCCAACCCCTAGAGCTGTCTCGGGGCAAGGTCCCCAAGTCCAAAGACACCTTAGGAAAGAAGGCCCAAAAGCACAATGTAGACAGACAGGCACATTCATCTGAAGCAGAGGTGACATAGCCAGACTGAGACCCTGAGAAGAAACCAAACCACTATCCATCTGCAACTTCTGCAGAAGCTATTTTTTATTATCATTGTCACAGAGAAGAGGAAAAACTCCCTTTCTGGAGAAATCCTCTAGGGTCTCAAGGCCTAGGTTGCCATCCCTCTAGGCTGCAGGTAAGTTTAATGACAGTTGTGCTTCTGCAATTTAGAAAAACCAATACAGGGAATATTTGAGAACAAGGCTGTCACACTCTTTTTCTAATGGGAATGCTATGATGGTGCTGTAAGCCAGTCTCTGAAGCTAAAGGTGGTTCCCCACAAAGGAGGTGTACCACCCAAGGTGGGAAGGAGGAGAGCAATGACGGCTGAAAGGCATCACCTGATCTTCATACCATGGGGAAGTCTAAAGAGAAAGCCATGCACTTGAGGCAAGATATAAGCTGAGCCCTTGGGGGGGGCAGGGTCATTGAGTAGGAAGGCTATTGAGTAGTAGTGTCAATCTTCACCCTTGATAGGCAGAAATAGAAGAACTGGAAGCGGCCAGGAGAACCTTAGGTGGATGGGGAGAATAGCTTTTGAAGGTGCTGCCATCATGGTCTGCACTGCTGAAGGAGCCCCTGCAGGCGGGGAGGCCCACCCTCTGGCAGCAAAAGTCTTAAATGTTACATCAAGAGGTGACACTAAGTCAATCTGAATGGCCGAAGTTTCCCCTAGAGCATAGGACATTCTTACTACTAGAAGAGAAAGAGAAAGACCCCACTTGAGATGAGAGACCCACCCTCAAAATATGGACTTCCAGGGAGCAGAGCAAGAATGCCAACTTCCAGGGCAGGAGAGCATGGACGCCATGGTACATACATGGCTGCCATGCATCCAAGTTGGTAGGAAATTAAGATGGGAAGAGGCCAGTGGTACAGCCTGATGGCCATTGAGATATAAATCATTAGAAAAAGAAGCAGGTTAGGATGAATGACTGTAGGCATGGCATGCTGACTGAGTGTTCAAATGAGATTTAACCAATAGGGAAACAACCTGTAATGCGTATGCACATCAACCATGCCTGAAGGGAGTCACTGGATGCATGTAGAATTATTACTAGAGCAGCTGGGTAAGCTGTTTGCAATAATGGTGAAATAGCAATAGGTATGAGAGACAGAACACAAGTAAACATGAATTGGTACAGGCAGCTTCAGGAGTACTAGTAGCCATTGGGACCCCACAGGGTTACACCTCCTAAGAGGTTTGCAATGATATGCTAGCTCTGGGAGAAATGGAAAAACCAGCAAGGATGTGGCTGACTGGGCTCCGAGGATTGAGCTGGAGATAGAGAAGCAATGAATGGGCACTAGAACTCTGGTAGTAGCCTGGAGGAGTAAGCCACTAAGGGGCTTGTGAAATGGTGGGCAGTGCAAACCACCTGCTAATAAAGACCAAGGGCTCAGGGAGAGAGCTGAAACTGAACTCTAAAAGCCAAACAGCCAGGCAGCTATGAAAGGTGAGTGCACCCATGAGAGAGCAGACAGCCCTGACCCCAGCACTCAAGAACTGTCTAGGAACTGACAAAGCAGCCAAAAGGCCACACACAGGAGTGGGGAGGACAAGAATGTCTGAAGGCAGGTGTGTGGTGTAACAGGTATGGGGGAGGGAGCAAGAAGCCATGTGGTGACCAAGTAACAATCTGAGCATCCAAAGGATGCTTGGACATATATGGCTATATACTGCTGGAGGGGGGCATAGTGAGTGTCACCCACTGCCCCTTTGATTTGCAGGTAAAACCTTTAAAATACATACTTATCATCTAACATTTTGTATTTATCTATGTACTGTATATTTTATTTATTTATTTATTTTAACATCAGTTTAACAACCTTTAAGCCAATGGCTCATTTACAAAGGTACTTCGTCACAAGGAGGACAATGACATACAAACATACATGAGACAATAGCAGATCAGCAGTACAGTTCAGCAAAAGAGAAAAAAAAAGGATACAGCCAGGTTACAAGTATTGAGGGACATAACACTGTTAACAGCAGATTCAGATACGCAAGTTCAGATAAGCATATATGGAGTTGAAGGGAGGTCCAGCAGGGGGAGAGTGGGTTGAGATAAGGAGGAGCAGCTCAGTGAGCTTTGTCAGTAGGGGGAAGGGGGAGGTCAAGGGCAGCGGCAGGTGTGTGAGTTGAGCAAGTGACTTCTGAGGCTGTATTTAAAACACGCTAGTGAGGGAGCCTCAGTGATGCCAGCAGGGAGGCAGTTGTACCCAGCGGGGGCTCTATAGGGGAATGCCCTTTGGCCCTGAGAGGTCCTGGCTCTTGAAATGACCAGTGCAGTTTTGCAGGAGCTGCGTGTGTGCACTGTGGGATTAGTTCGGCGGATAGAGTTAGCTAGGCCAGGAGGGGAAAGACCATGGAGAGCTTTATAAGTTAGTTGGCAGGTTTGGAACATGAGGCATTCATCAAGGTTGAGTAGGGAGGCCATGGAGTACAGAAGACAGGTGTGGGTGAGTCTATGGGCACTGGTAATAAGTCGGCATGCTTTGTTGAGCATTAGGCGTACCTTGTGGAGGGCAGTCGGGTCTGCTGCACCATAGACAGGAAGGCCATAGTCAATTAGGGACAGAACCGAGGAGGTGACTGCCAGGTGGAGGGTGTCTGCGGGAAGGCATTTTTTGTGTCGGTAGAGGATACCTAACCGAGCATTGGAGGCAGAGGTCAGGGCAGAGATATGGTCATGAAAAGAGAGGGCAGAGTCAAAGATTATACCAAAGTATTTATAGGAGTGTACAAGTTCTATAGGGAGATTACGGGTGGAGTGGACCAAGAGAGGAAAGTTACTAGACTTATTTTGGGGGTGTGAAAAGAGCATGGTTTTAGTTTTCTTAAGGTTGGTGACGAGACAATGTTCAGAGAACCATGTTTCTGCTGAGTTGTAGGCAAGCTGAAGGGAGTTCTGGAGTGAGACAGGGTTACTGTCGGAGACAAAGAGTACTGCGTCATCAGCGTAGAGTAGGACATTACCTGCACACACGTTGGGCAGAGAGTTGAGATAGAGGGAGAAGAGTAAGGGACTGAGGATGGAGCCCTGGGGGACTCCCGAGCAGATTGGGCAGGAACTGGAAAGAGTGGCACCCACCTTCACACGTTGGGAGCGGTCAGTCAAGTAGCTGGCGCACCAGGAGACTGGACCAGTGGCAAAGCCCACACAGGCAAGGGTAGCTAACAGGAGAGGATGCGAGGCAGTATCAAAGGCTTTTGATAAGTCGATAACTACTGCACCAGTGAGGGAGCCCGCATCCAGTGAGGTGTGAAGGAAGTTAGCAAACTCCAGGAGTACAGTACTGGTGCTATGACCGGCTCTGAACCCATGCTGTTCTGGGCAAAGGATATCATACTTAAAGAGGTAATCTGAAATTTGGGTAGCTACAATTTTCTCTAAGGCCTTAGAGAGGGGAGAGAGTATAGAAATAGGCCGGTAGTTACCTGAGAGCGTCCTGTCACCACCCTTGTGAATAGGAGTAAAAGTGGCGACCCTCCAGACAGAGGGGAATTGCCCTAGGCAGAGGGACTTATTAAAGAGGCAAGTGATAGGCGAGATGACCTGATCCAGGACCTGACGTAGGAGACAGGGATCAAGGGAGTCATTACCAATAGTATTGCACTTTAGGGCTTTAAGCAAGTATAGCCTGACTTCTTGGGTGGTGACCCAGTGAAGGTGGAATGGGGGGCGAGAGATGGGTGGGGCAGCCATGGTGGGGTGGATTGAAGAAATTGCTTGGGAGCACAGAGCTAAGGTCCGTAAAGGAATTATTGAGGTGAGTGGCAATGAGGGCGGGGTCAGAGGAGATAGTCCCATTGATGTCAAGAAGCGATGGTGGAGGGGAGCGTGCCCCCATTTAGCTGCTTGACGTTGTCCCAGAAGGACCTAGGGTTCCCCCATGAGGAGGTAAGAGAGGCTTGGTAATAATTGGCCTTAGCTTTGCGGATGGCCCAAGTACACTTGTTCCGGGCAGCTGCGTAGGCCTGTCTGTCTGCAGGGCGGCCAGTTTCAATAGCGATGTGCCATAGGTTATCCCGCTGCTTAAGAAGAGTGAGTAGGGCAGGGGTGACCCAAGGGGTGTGTCTTACTTTGGATCTACGAGAGGTTATGGGTGCAAAGATGTCACAGGCAGAGTTAAAGGTACCGACAAAGAAGGCAAGTGCCTTGTCAATATCAGGGGAGTTTAATATTGGGGACCAATCAGTGTAGCCTAGGTAAAGTTTTAGGTCTTTCAGACCACCAGGTCTAAGCCGCCGCCGACGAGTGGTAAGAACAGAGGGCTTAGGTAGGGAGGTAGCCCAATTGAAGAGAACCGGGGAGTGGTCACTAAGGTAGTCTGGGAGGATTTGAATGTTGTGGACGCGGCAGGGCCTGTTGGTGAGGACCACATCCAGAAGAGTGCTAGTTCCCCTACTAGGATTTATTCTAGTAGGCTGGGAGACTAGTTGGGTGAGATCAATAGCAGCAAAAGCCTCATGGGAGGTGGAGGATGTGGGACTAAGCCAATTGATGTTCAGATCACCCACCAGGATTTGATCAGATGAGTTGGGTAAGGAGGTGAGATAGTCAATTAGAGGGCCCAGTGCCTGTGTTTGGTTTTTTGGGGGTATGTAGGCTGTAGTCAGGAAGATTGGCCCCCTGGAGGGGTCAGGTGATAATTTTAGTGTTAGGGCCTGGGCCTTATGGTCAAGGATAGGGGGAGGAAGGGTTAATCCAGTGAGGGTGTCTTTAACATAGATGGCACATCCACCACCCCTCCTACCAATCCGGTCCAGCCGGTGGAGGGAGTAGCCCGGGAGGGAGACCTGGGCATTAGAGGTGGAGTCAGACAGCCAAGTTTCAACCAAGGCTATCACATCTGGTTTATGAACAGTCACCCAGCATTGTAGGGAGTCCAGTTTTTTGAGGAGGCTACATACATTCATGGATGCTACAAAGTCCAGTGGATTTCAGAGGGGCACCATTGAAGACAGGCCCAGGGTTGGGATGGATATTGCCAGACAGGAGCAGAAGGAGGAGAGCTGTCCTGGGAAGCAGGTGGCAGAAGGAAAGTTTACGCCGACTAGGGACACGGGTATACGGGGGTAAGGTGGTACAAGGGGTAGGTAGGGTAGCACAGACTGGGAATGCTAGCGTGATGAGATGCAAGAGTGGGCTAGAGGGGAGGGAGAGGGGGTGCCCAAGTGAATGGTGGTAACGAGGGGAGGGAGTAGGGGTGAAGGAGGAGGGGGGCCCGGAGCCGAGGGGGAGAGGGGAGGAGGGCAACTGGAGGCATAGGTGTAGCTAGTGAGTGGGCAAAGGGTAACCCTGGGGGAGGCAAGGAATATGAGAAGGAGGAGAGGGAGTGAGAGACAAGCTGGGCAGGGGGATGTCAGGCATGCTAGGAGTGGGGTGGGGATAGAGGAGAGAGGCAGATATGGACGTGGTGAGAGAGACTAGAGGGGACAGGAGCAGGAGCTCCAGGGGGCGTACACAGGGATAGTATAGGATGGTTGCTTAAGGAGCTAGATAGGGATGCAGGGAATTCAGTGCCCCCTGGTGGTCTGCAGGTATAACCTGCAAATGGAAAAGTGGGGACTTAGTATTTGGGACACAGGAAGCAATGTCACAGGAAGTGACGCAGTCGGTGAGTGCCAATATAACAAGGGCCGCCCCTTGTTTTTTACATTTTTACACTTTCTTCTTAGAATGACACCTTACAGTACCTTCTTTTAGACTCTATTTTTTATAAGCTGATGCAGCTCTCATTGTTTTATAAGAAATTCACTGGTATTCTAAGGAAATTAGGTATGTAATTCATTTCATTAAATGACGCTAAAACCCGTGTAAGGGGATACAACCATGAGCTGAATTTTTTTATAAATGTCTGCTGCATAAAAACATTCCTTATATTTCTAAAAGGCTATACAAACCATGGGTAAGAGAATACCGAACGTTTCTGAGACTGACAGTTATCTTTCAGCACCTGGATCTGGGGCAGAGTTGTGCTGTGTCCTGCACTATATCCTGTATATACTGTACATAGATATATATACATATATATATATATATATAATACACGTATGGGGAATTTTTCCCCTACCAAAGGCCATTGTTTATTTCCCTCTATACCTGTAACTAAATTATCAGTTAAAAGTATATACTTATAGCTGGCCTGGTGGCGCTGAAGGTTGAGGTGCTGGATGCCTTACCTCTCGCCATGCCAATGACCCATGCTCGGGAGTGTGTGTACGGGCCATCGGAGGTCAGCATGGGGGGGTGCGGAGCAGGATGAGCTAATGTTGGGCAGATCTACTCTCCAGGGAGGGAGCCTGAGCTCCCTTGGCACTTGATTGCCTTGTAGTGGAGGCCAGGAGGCAGTACAGGTGAGGGATGCCGGGGCGCTAGGCAAATGGGGTGGGAGTATGGGGCTGTCACCAGAGCAAGAGGGTGCATGTGCACCTCCAAGTGCATGTGTCTCTCTGTCTGGGGCCCCATGGTAATTGGGAGAGAAAAAGAATAGGAAAAAGTGGGGGGCTGCCACTGGATGATGCCTCTGGGCTGGCTCCTGTGGGTCCACCTGGGGCATGCACAGTGTAACAAAACCCTAAACAACCCCCGGAGACTGGTAGTGTGGCAGATGGCAGCAGCGGCCTGCCAAGGGAGCATAAACACCTCTATGTAAAAAAAACAAAGTATATACTTATACTAATCAAACAATTAAAAGTATATGGCTATTTTTTATAACAGTTTTATAAAATTTTAGAACAATATTACAATTAATCAAAATCAACAAACCAATTACAGCAATAAACAGGATATAACAAATATACCAATATTAGAAACAAGCACCAAGGAGACAGTAATTGACTAACAAAAAAATGAACCAATAGACTTTCTATAGAAACAAACAAGGAAGGTCTATAAAAAAATGAAGTACAACAACTGATGTGAGCAATACTGAAATAAGACTCAAAGATCACAGCATCAGGTTGAAAATGCAAGTTTGTACAGAAAAAAAGGTTAATAAAATAATGGACTAATAGAACGCAATTGTGAATGAGGTTGGAGGCATACTCAATAAACTAACTGAAATAAACATTCCTCTGCTCTCACCCCCTCCAAAAAGAGGTGTGTGTGTGTGAAACCAAGCATCTTAAATGACCCTTAAGGAACAAAAGAAGGATCCGTTTCTGCCTTATAAAATATCCAACGACCCAAAATTTGGTCAAAGATAAGGAGTTCATCAGGGTATTTATAACTGCATCTTACATGCCTATAGATGGTATCAACCAAGACCTCCCACTGTCAAACTTGGTTCTGGAGGGCTTGAGACCAAAGTCTAGTGACAATTCTTTTTGCACAGAGCAATAGGATAAACAATAATTTTATCGCCCTACCTCGAATTGGAAAGTTCTGATGGGGACATGTAACAAAACCAGCTCTGGAGTAAGAACGATATCAAAAATATGGGAGATCACTGGTGCAATATTGGACCAATTAGGTTAAAGGAAAGGATAAGACCAGAATCTGTGCATCTGATCCACCTTCTGCTCCCTGCAATTTCACCAACATAAACTTATAGAAGGGCTCAAAAAGGGGCACAAGCGAGGCAGGGGTTCTAAAATAGTGCATCCAACATTTTCAAGCAAATTCGTGGAGGTGTGGTGCCATTGAAAGTTTATAAGAGGTAAGTGAGGACCTTTCCCATTGAGTGAAAGTACAATTCAACAGCTGTTTAGCTTGCCAAATAAAAAATTGACACGGAAGAGTCTTTAGCCATACCCCGAAGCTCAGAGTTAAGCAATGCTAACAAGTGAGCCAGAGGGTCCCCAGTTTGGCAACTGACTGATATGCGAGCTAGAGAAGATAGAGAAGTTAAAGTGAAACTTTGGGGAAAAGAAAGAGAAAGAAGACATGTACGGACCTGTAGATACCTAAAATAATCTGAAGATGGGATATCATACTAAGATTAAAGGTTAGAAAAGGATCTAATCCCTTTAGAATCAAAGACCTGATGCATATAGCAGAATTGCATTCTGGCCCAGCAGCAAAGGAACAAGTTGGGTGAGTTGAGGGAGATATGCTTATCCCAGGCAGTTCTCACAAAAAAGAGGCATCCATATTGAAAAGGAGGGACCAGAAATTATGCCAACAGGATAAGATTTCGTGCATGACTCCCGAGAAGTTAGAAAAAGGAAGATATTCAGGAAGAGAGGAAAAGAAAACACAGGAGACATCATGGAGATCATTCAATACAAATTCAATATTCTTCCATGGAGCATGAAAAGTCAGAGAAGACCAAAGACAAAGAATTCATAGCTAGCAGGCCATAGCATACCAGTGGAAGTTGGGGAGATTTAATCCACCTTTATCCATCGGTAAATACTAGAGAGAAGAGTGAATCCTTGGCCTCTTGACCTGCCAGATAAAGTTAGAGATTAACCGATGCCAGACACGGAAGTAAAAGGATGGTGGGGGCAGGGACTGCAGAAGAAATAGGATATAGGGAAGGATACTGGAAAGTATTACATCGACCCACTGAAGAAAGGAGAAAGGGATAATGAACCAAGACTGCAAATCCTGCAAAATGGACTTCGCAGCAGGTTCATAATTTAATATATCTATGTGATCTACTGTAGGTTTCAAGGAATTGAGACACCAAGATAACGAAGATTAGTTCTATTCCACCTTACAGGATACAATTTCTGGATGGGATATGGAGGGGAATAGTGGAAAGTCAGGAATTCGGTCTCGTTCTGGTTTAAATAAAAACCAGTTAAGGTCTCAAATTGAGAAAATATACTAAGGACCTCCTTCAGGGAAGTAGTGGGGTCCGTAAATCTTAATAAAATGTCATCTGAAAATAATATTAATTTATATTCCTGACCTCCTAAAGGAATACCTTGAATGGTCTGGGCACGACAGATACAGACTGCAAGAGGCTTGATATATAAAGCAAATAATAAAGGGGAAAGAGGGCAGCTTTGCTGGGAGCCACGTTCCAGAGGGAAGGTAAAAGAATAGACACTGTTAGCTTTACAAAAGCAGAAGAACCCAAATATAATCACTGAAGCATGGAAATGAAAGTTAAAGGAAATCCATACACCAGCAGTAAGGGCCAAAGAAAGGAAAATGAAACCCAATCGAAGGCCTTCTCTGCATCCAAGCTGGCCAAGATCAGGGGGAATTGAATGCGCTTGAACATATTCAAGCAAAAGAAAACTGTGCTGAACATTGTCGTGAACTTGGTGTTTGTGAATAAAATCCGCCTGGTCAGGCCCCAGCAAGGATGGGATAAGACCCTCTAATCTAGCAGCCCATACCAACAAGAAAAGTTTATAATCAACATTCAAAATGGAGATAGGTCAGTATGATGAGGGTAATGTTCGATCTTTAACCAGTTTAGCGAGAATTGTAATGGTCCCATACTGCCACAATGAGGGAGGAGACTGTCCCACTTGTATAGAGGAAAATATCCGATGAAGTAAAGGAAGTAACAGTGACTGAAAATAAGAATTTTTATAAAATTCAGGAAGGAATCCATCGGGACCTGGACTCTTGCCAGATTTGCTTGCCTTAATACAATGAGTAATTTCAGCTCACGAGATGGGAGACAACAAAGAATGAAGCTATACAAGGGTAAGTTTAGGAAGCGAGGTCTTATCAAGAAAAGACTGAATAGCTGCACCATCTGGGGGAGAGGTGTCAGAAGAATAGAGAGAAGAAGAATAAAATGAGTGGAAAAAAGAGAGTGCCTTATCAGTACGTGCTGAACACGGATCATGGGGAAAAGATCGCAGTTTGACCACCGTGAGAGTGAAGACAGTGAGCCAGTCTACTTGCCCCATGGGGGCCACCCTCATAGTAACTATGCCACAGATAAAAATAATGTATACTCTACCTTCTGGTTGAGATACTTCTGCAGTTACTGCTGGAGTTCTTTGATTTGATTCCAAAGTGATGCGTTACCCCTGGCTCTTTCCTGCTGGAGATTCCACAAAGAAGTCTACAATTCCTTTATTTTAGCCTCCCGATTACGATGTAGGGCAGAGGAATATGCAATCAAAGTGCCTATAAGTACCTCTTTTAAAGTATCCCAAAGGATGCTAGGAGATACATTATCCACATCATTTTCTGAAAGAAATTGGGGGATCAATTGTGACAGCTTCTCCATGAGGGCCTGATCCTGTCGAAGTGCTGGATGGAATATCCAGAAAGTAGAATGAGAAGGTTTACCTAATCGGAAAGAGGCAAAGACAGGCGTTATGATTGGATAGGTGGATAGGGCCATGATCCACGAATGAAACCGAGTCTAAATGTTCCACTGTGGTGAAGAAATAATCCAACTGAGCATATGAGCCATGATGAGGTGAGAAATGAGTATACTCCTGGTCGGATGGATGTAAGAACTGTCACTCATCAACCGGGCTGAGGACCCACAGTGACCACAGAAGATATCTATTTGCAGCAGAGAATCTAAAAGGTTTCGAGACAGAGGCATTTTTGGATGGGTTTAAAGTAAGATTTAAGTTCCCTCTCCAAATGACCTGGCCCTGCTGATAGTCGAGAATATGAGAAAAAAAAGAAGAAAGAGCAGCAGCTGAAGTATCAGGTGGAAAATAAGTGTTAACCCAGTGTTAGAGGACAACCGCAGAGAGAGCCCATGACCAGAACATAACGTCCAGCCTTGTCTTCATAGATACAAAAGGGCTCTAAGGGGACTCCTCGGTTACTCAATATTATGATACCTCAACGTTTGCCTGAGCTATGGGAAGAAAAAAATACATGATCAAAAGCCAGGGAGCGAAACTTAGCATGTTCAGTTGCAGATAAATGAGTCTCTTGGAGAAATAAAAAAATCAGCCCGTTGTTTAAAATACTGCAGAAGGTGAGTGCGCTTCACCAGGTTGTGAATACCATTGACATTGAAGGAAATTAATTTAGTGCAGTGTAGGTGACCATAAAGTATATAAAAAAAGTAGAATGGAGTATAACAATTTAGTAAAATGGAGCAACTCCCAAAAAAATCCCTTAATAAAGGTCCCCCTCAAAGGGAGGGATAGCGCCCTGGACCCAGAAAAATATGATCTCCCTATATATGTCAGAAGGGTAATAATAATAACTTTATTTATCGAGTATACAAATTGGATAAAACAAAATAAAAGTATAAAACACAATGGGTAGGATATTCTAAAGGGTTGCCACCGATGCACCCCGACGCAATATTCAATGGGGCAAGTTGCATTGCACAATGCCCAATGCGCCGGGGTGCAGCAGTAATGTATGAAGTGCAAGTGCTTGGGGCGTGCCCATGCATATGTGGCACATCCTGATATTCAGCCGGGATGTGCGGCACATATGCTGGCACATACCCGCCTTGCGCTGCTCAGGAGGGTGCAAAGATGTACCTGGTAAAATCAGGAACAAGTCCAGGCCACCCACAGATGAGCCGCCGTACTACAGGGTGCAAAACGGCAGCCTCCAGCCATGAACGGCCTCCCACCTACCAAGAACATGGACCCCAAGCCCCCTGCCCTGGGAGCATTGTACCCCCCCGCCCCGTCGCCCGATCGCAGGCATTAGTAGTAAGATGGTCCCAGGCGGACCTATGTCCCTCCCCTTGCCCGATTGTGGACATATGCCATATGAAGGTCCCAGGCGGACCTGTGAACACCTCCCTTGCTCGAATGCGGGCAGCAGTACTATGAAGGTCCCTGGTGGACCTGTGCATACTCCCTCGTTGCCCGATCACGGGCATACTGGCAATGCATGTATGTGGTGGTCCAGTGGTAACCCCCCAAATGCCTGATCACGGGTGGCATTTGCACAAGGGACCCTGGTTGTCCAGTGGTACCACTCTCCCCACCTGCCCACTGAGGTCCCCACCACCCAGCACCCCCCCGTCATCGGCGGGCAGAAGCCCCCACTCGCATGCTGCCCGGCTGTCCATCAATGACAGTGATAGTATTGTTCAGAGTCGCCTATTGGTCCACCGCATGGACCAATGGACGTGCAGACCATACTGTACTACTCAGGCCCGATATGTGAATGAACGCGGTATTTTCACTCCAAATTTTCAACATGGGCTGTTTGTGAGCCCACTTCATGAAAAGGGGCACAATCGGTTTGTTAGCTGAAAGGTGGTTTTGCACAGCGGCTATGCCATTTGGCGACACAGGTGCGGAAACACATTTTGGGCAGGATGTGAAAAATGACAGCTGTGCTGTTCATGAGGAGGTGTGAAAAAATGCCAGTGTTGAAAATCTGGCATGGAAATATTGCAAATTTGCAAAGTTACAAGGGTGTGTAGAAACTGCACAACGCATGCTTGTAACACATTCATTTTATGGACTTTCAGCACCAAATTTTCAATATAGGCATTTTAGGACCTCTGCTCATGTACAGTGTCACCGTCATTTCCTCAAACTGTCACGAAAAGTGATTTTGCACAGCGACTGCGCTATTCTGCACCGGACGTGCGAAGACACATTTTGGGCAGGATATGTAAAATGGCAGCTGTACTGTTCATCAGGAGATGTGTAAAAATGTCAATGTTGAAAATCCGGAGTGAAAATATTACAAATTCACGATGTTACGAGCATGCGTGGAAACAGCGCAATGCATGCTCGTAAAACAGCCATTTTTGGGAGTTTTGTCACTAAATTTGCAACATAGACTTTTTGAGAGCCCCCCTCATGAACAGTGACACTGTTGTTTCATTACTCAGTCCCGCAAGGTGATTCCCCCGCAGTGACCGCAAAATCACCTTTCGGGACCGAATAATGCAATGACAGTGACTGAATTCATGAGGAGGGGTCCCAATTACCCCATGTTGAAAATGTGGTGCAAAAATAAAAAAAAAATGCCAGAGATATACACCAAAGTTGAAAAAACCCTATTTATGCCATTATACAGCTTCCCGGCATTTTCTCAGTTCTCGGTCAGCTTTGAAGAGTGCAGACATGTTCCTGGTCCACCGAAGATCATTGCGCCAGACTCTGGAGGTAAATATGGGGTGAGGGGGGTGTGAGGAGACAGGGCACGCAGAGGGTGGGCGCGGGTCGTGGGAGGGAGTCAGGGAGATGGCGAGGGACCATTTCCTTTTTTCACAGGTTTAAAAAAAAACATTGCGGGACTTTTTTTTTTTGGCAGGACATTTGGCACACTGGGGTGGGCTCCCAGCATGCCACCTAAGTTTTTTGTGGGGGGAAATTCTGTAGCCGATGGGGGAATTGGGCACCACTTTGGGCACATACTGAGGGGGGGATTACACGAGCTGAGGGGGATTGGGCACCCCCCTCAGCAAGCAACAACAGGGGCACAGACACATCATCCCAACGAGGAGTGGGCTCCCCCATCAGCAAAATACAAAGGGATGGGGGATAAACGCGGACAGGGATTGGGCCCCCGTCGGCAAAGAAAAACTGTTGGGGGGGCTGCATGATGCCAAGGGGGATTGGGCACCCCCTCGGCATACATTTTGCATGGCGGGGGGGGGTAATTATGCTGACGGGGAGTGGGCTCCCCCGTCGGCATTGTGACAGGCATAGGCTCCAGACACTGCCGCCATGTTGCCTGCACATAGGGAGACGTGTTATGAACCCGCTGCATGACAGCTTCGTTCTCATTGCAGTGGACCTTTTCTTAGATCTGGTGGCCTCATTAAAGATGCGTGAGATCACCGCCTGCTGCTGGCTGATTGGGGAATGAGGGACGCACCTTCTGATGCATGCCCTGCATTCGCCCAACAGTGACCGTGCCTCCAAATCTGCACTACCGCAAGATGTTGGCTGCGCAAGCGCGAGCCAACATGAAAAAGGAAAGACAAAAGCTGGGACCAACAGGAGGTGAATAAAGGGGAAATGCAGCGATAAAGTAATGCAAGCAGAAATAAGGCAAACAAAAACAAATGGCATAAAGTATAGAACTGCTGAGGAGCGAGGGGTGAGGTATAGATTCCCCATAAGTAACACAGCCACAGCACGGCTGTGCAAAACGTTTTTAAAAGCGGATTAGTGCTTACCGTGCTGTAGCATTCATATTGCAACCCCCTTCCTGTGATCTGCTTCATGCATTGCATTTTACAGCTTTCACATTGTGGCGGAGATCCATGTGCACTGTGAACCCAATTCAGCAGCATGGAAAAGCTGCTTACCATGCTGCTTTGCGCGCTAGCCTGAAATGCATGAAAGGATAGGAGTTGGCGTGTTTGCACTGTAGGTAAATTGTTTTACTTTTAAAATGGATTTCTGGAAGTGTGCTCAAGCCCAGGTCTCATCCAGGTCTCATCAGAGTCTGAGCACACTTCCAAAATTCTGATCTACAAGCAGGTTATGTGTGTAGGCGATTCAGGCCAGCATGCATTTGAAACAGTTCAAGCGCTGAGAACCATTTCAAATGCCCCAGTGTGAACAGAGCCAGAGAGACAAAACTTAAACTGAATTAAAGGCAGAGTAAGATGTCAAGTTAAGTATTAGGGGAAAGGCAAGGATACAGCTATAGTGACATACAGCAGCATTTAAGAAAGGAGAGCCTAAAAGAGGGGCAGAAAGGACATACTTACCTGAGGATGGAAAGAAGCAGAGAAAAGGAAAAAAAAAGAAGACAGGTAATTAGGAGCAAAAAGTTGGCATGTTGCAGGTTGAAAAAAAAAGAGAAAAATACTGGCAACAATAAAGCACTACAATGAAGCAGCCCAAATGTAACAGGCATCGGATTGAATGAACTTAGGAGCAGTTAGTCAACAGTTCAAAATAATACTGCTTAAGTTCAGTATTAGTCCAAAGATGTTCAGGTGGTGTCTTCCCTGTGGAAGCCCTGCAGCAGGGCTTTGATTTCAGCTAGTGATTGCTTCTGTCACCACTTCTTGTTCTGGGGTGATGCTTTGCTCCACAAATCTTTCTGGAGGGCCCTTTTTTCTCAGACGATATCGGAATCCATATGCTCCTCAGCAGGAATCATGTTCCGAGCCTTGAGGTCCTGATAGGCTTTTTTTGGGAGAATCAAAAGCCCTAGGGCCATCAGAATAGTTAATGCATAGATGGGCCAGATAAGGGGTTGCAAATCTGAGTTTCAGAGCCCGGTGCTGTTTCAGAAGTGGGGCATAAGCTTACTGCTTAGCCATGAGCATAGGCGAATAATCATTATCTATGTAAACATGGCACCCTTTATAAAACAGCTGCCCCTTTCACCATGCTCTCAGAAGAACTTCTTGCTTGGTGGCAAAGTTGAGGAAGTGGAAAACAATTGACCAAGATCGAGCTGTATCCAAGAGAGTCTTTGTAGTCAGGGATCATTGTACCTGCTCAATGTGAAGTGGAGACAGATCCCGGAGATCAATTAGGGAGGTGAGCAGATTCTGTAAAAAGATAATCACATCCCGGCCCTCCTCTCCTGCAAGAATGCCATAAAGCCACAAGTTATTGTGACAGGATGATTCTTCAGGTCGTCACACTGCTCAAGGAGTTCTTGCTGCTCTTGAAGAGATTTGGCCAGGATCCACTCTAAACAATCGACCCTGGAGTCCTTGTCCATAACAGACTGTTTCAAGTCCCCCACGCTAGTATCCAGAGCAGAAAGGGAATTTTTTAAGTTAATCTGAAAGCTTTTGAATTCAGCCAGGAATTCTTTCGGTTCATCGAGGATGGCTGAGTTTGGGGGTTGAACAGAATCAGCCACTGGGCCTGACACCATTGCTGTAAGAGCCGACGAGGAGGAAAGCTCCTTTGAGATAAGCTTATCTGCCTTTTTCACCACTTTTAGCACTTTTTTCTCAGTTGCAATAGAAAGGGAAAATGTCCAAGTTGCCAGATATTAAATTTATAGGGAGATTAAAAACCCAGGATTGAATCAGCAGCTGGGTGGAAGCAGAGCTAAAAGATCACTCCACTACCTTGCAACTTAGCCCAACCAGAAGTCTCAAGTATATACCTATGCTAATTAAAAGTATATACTTACTCTAATCAAACAATTAAAACTATATACCTACACTAATAAAAATTATATACCTACAGTTTGGTGGTTTGGCCTGAAATTTGGAGGGAACGCAGGCGACATCTCACAGATGTGCCTTTCAGTATTTTGTTGAAAAAATATTGCACGGTGGCAAAGTTACGGCACTCCAAATTTGACGCTTTTTCCCATAGGATAACATTACGCATCCGACGCATTGCAGCAATCCTTTGGCACTCTGCTGCAAAATAATGGTTTGGTCTTTTGGGCTGAAATTTGGAGGGAGGACAGCCAACATCCAACAGATGTGCCTTTTAGTGGTTTGGTGAAAAAATATTACAGAGAGCCAAAGTTATGGCACTCCAAACTTCTCTTTTTTTCCCCATAGGATAACATTACGGCGTTCGCTGCACCTTTCAGGGCCCGTATCTCGGAAACAGTGCGAGATATGGACTTTTCGTTGGAAAACTGTTTAGCCCCCCACTAGGAGCTAAGTACAAAACTAGCCAGGAAAGTCATAAATCATATGACTTTTAAATTTTTTTTCTACATCGTATGGTTCCTGAGATATAAGCAATTTAGTATTCCCACTCCTCATTTTCTGCTCCGAGACCCATTATTATGCATACATTCTTTGTACTCACTGTCTTTCTCTATGCAGCTTTTGGGGAAAGCCAGCTTGTGTGCTTACATTACTGTTACCGTTGCCCTTTCCGCTTGCAGTTCCGTACCCGTTTCACTTACCGTTCACGTCTACGCCACCATGTGCGTTATTCTTTGTGTTTTCATTTGCGCTTGCATTTCCATTATTTTTTTGCTGTTTCTGTCTACACTACTGTTTCTCTTTCTGTTTCACTTTGCATTACCATGCCAATTGCCATTTGCGTTTGCGGGCACCATGTTACTATGTGACAAGACATCACGCGGCGGACCGTTCCCGTCTACGCCACCGCATTGGGATCTTTGGTCCAAACTCTCACCCCATTCTCCTATACCTCTGCTTCTTAACACATGTGATGGGGTGAGAGTTAATGATGATCCCAATATGCACCCCAGTGCCAGTTGGGGTGCTGGGGTCCAAGGGGTTTTCAACCCTAACACCAAATTTCCTCACTTTTGTTGCTGTGAACAACCCTAAGTGATGCATTAAACAGAGTTTTTGCCTATATATATATATATATATATATATTTATACTATATATATATATATATATATATATACACATATATGTGTGTAATATGACATGGCCTGACTGAAGATATCATATTTATCTTCATGAAAGTCCAATGATATCATGATACAGTATCTTATAAGTGGCAAAGCCACGAGTGAGATATCATGATGTCATTGACCTCGAGTGAAGATAACTATGATATTTTCAGTCAGGAAATGTCATGTTCTGTTTATACGATATATGTTTTGGGCCCCACTCAACTCAAACCCCAGATGCCCCCTCAATACAATCCCTCACATAGAGATGATGGCTGTTCCAACTCAACTGTGCATATCTCTCCCAACACAACAGATGCCATGTGTTATTTTAAAAAAATATATGTGGCTGATCCTACCACTTTAAAATTATTATTTATATAAAAAGATTTGTCTGGATTCTGATTAACCTGGCTGTGACCACCCCAACACAACTCTCTATACCCCCCACAAACGATTACATATATTATTGAAAAAAAAAGTCTGATCTTGCCACTTTAAAGTTATTTAATATCTGGTTGATCCTGCCTGTATTTGTAAACAAATCATTATTTAAAAAAAACATATCTGGTTGATCCTGCGGCTGTCTTTTATCCACTTCCACTGGAAATGTTGCGTGACTGAGCAGCTATCTCCAGAAATGTAACATGACCAAGTGCTATGAACATCAAAATGTGAGGCACTGTCAGACATTTAGAATCAGGGATCCTGCATTGCAACACTTAGAAAAGTGTTTTTTTTTGTTAATTTTAGCTCTATTTTCTCAAAAGAAGCTGCCGACAGTACTGAGAGGAGAGCGAGCGAGTCAGCAGCTTCAGAACACCAGACGAAAGCGTGAGTGTCTGTTGCCATAGCAATAAGCTAGTACTATGTACAGTACAAGCTCGGGACCTGATCAGTCGGTGGCTGGCTGTAGCAGGGTGCGGAGGGCAATGCTAGTTGCTGGCACGGGTTGGTTGGGGGGTGCAGGGAGGGAGTTCCTGATTACTGGGGTGGGGAAGAGGGGGGCCACTACACTATGGAAAATGATTCAACATAGAATTATACACTGATCAGGGATGGGGTTGGGGTGGGGGGCCACTACACTATGGAAAAACAGGGTTGGTGTTATTATAAACATCGATCTGGAATTGGGATGGGGTGGGGGTCCCTAAACTATGGAACTAGTATGGGGTTGGCATTTTTTTTTGGTGAGAGGGGATGGGCTGGTGCCACTACACTATGAAAACCTGTTAGGGAGACATTTGTATTTTGAATGAGGAGCAGGCTGGGGGTACCTCTACACTATGGAAACTGTTCGGGATAACTTTTAATATCAAACAGGGTTTGGAATGGGAGGGGGGTACCACTACATTATGGAAACTGTTTGAGAGTTATTTTTATTATGAACGGGGCTCCGACTGGGAGGAGGAGGAAGAGGAGGCAGGCTGGCCCGATGCATCCTGCTGGGCACAAACATGCAAATGAGCCCACCATGGGCATGCATGAGGATTGTTTACGCCATGCATGCTCAATGAGCACATTTGCATATTCTGGCTGAATATTGCCCTTGGGGGAGTAGGCACATCTGGGATGTGCGGTGCATCCCCCATTGGCGGTCTTCAGCCTGGACACTGGTTGTGCTGGGTGTATTGGCAGCCACCCCCTTTTCACCACCCATCCAGGATCTGATAACCATACATGGTGCGTGATCTGTTGCGATTGCTCATCCTGTTTGAATATCATATCAGAATGCACTGGTGCATTTTTCTTAGCATCGCATCTCGATGATCTGTGCACCCTGCCAGCTCTGAAAATGGGGGCCATAGAGATTGGCTTTTTGCTGCTATGTAGCATCTGTTATAATCTGTTGTCTGCAATGAATGCATCTTCTATAAGTGGCGCATGCTGTATATGTGTATATACATAAATTGCAAAAAACTTTGTTAATACTCCAATTTGGGTCAAAGTGACAGAAGTTGGGAAATGAGGCGTTAGGGTTTAGAACCCTAACACCCTACCCTTCAAACCAGGCAAAAGAGCAGGTGTTGGGTGTGCCTCTGGCTTCTCAAGCATAACACTCACCCCATTCCATCTGTAAATAAGATCAGATGTGCAGACTTTATGAGAATGTCATGAGTGTTAGGCTTGAGCAGCCCAAAACACACCCTACACCTGCTCTCCTGCCTGGTTTGTGGGGGGTGGGGTGCTAGGGTTGGAAACCATAACACCTCATTTCCCAACTTTTATCTCTTTGACCCTACCTGCAATGTTAACTCATAACCTGGGCAATTTACCTTATTTGCACACCACATTTTTAACATAGCCTTCTTATTACCCCACCGCATGAATCTGATAGAAAAAAATTTTCAAATCCCTGCTGAAACTTAATTCCACTCAACAGGTGTATAAACACATTTTGGCCAGGATTTCAAAATCACAGCTGTCACATTCATGAGGTGATATGGAAAAATGGCGATGTTGAAAATCTGGAGTCAAAATATTTAAAATTACCAATGTTACAAGTGAGTGTGGAAAAAGTGCAATGTATGTGCATAACTTTACCATTTTTACGTATTTTGACCCAAAAGTTTCAGCATAGCCTTCTTATGACCTCACCTCAAGAAGAAGGATGATGAAAATGTTCAAATCCTGCATGAATGGTGATTTCTCCAAGCGATTGAAAAACATCTTTCAGGCCTGTTTTCATCATTTTACCACCATTAGTCATGAGGATGCATCCCAAAAGTCTGTGTTGAAAATGAGAGGTCAAAATTTGCAAAAATTACAAACCTATGCATCAAAGTTCAAAACCCCATTTAACCCTTAGGCTGCAGACAGAACTAGAATGTATAGGAATTCTGGACTGATATATCAGTCTGCGACCCTGCAAGGGTTAATACATTGAACTGCACTTACCTTAGTTTCTTATATTGCAGTCAATAGTTTCAGCAGCAAGGCATGTCTTCAATCAGAGAGTGGATCTTTGCCCTGGGGCATGTTCAGGTGAGTGAGGATGTATATGTGTGTGTGTGTGTGTGTGTGTGTGTGGTTGGGGGGTTGCTCAGTGGGAGATTGTGGTAGAGGGTCAGATTGCTGAGGGACCATTTTCTTTTTTTGCATTAAAAAAACAATTAAGGGATGCTTCCTTTTTTTCAAGGGATACTCAGACTCTGACACTGGGGACTGGGCACCCCATAGTCGGCTACTGCTCAGTGGCACCAGGGGTGATCACTCCAGTGCTGCTGCCTATTTATTGAGAAGGGTAGATGGATGGAAAGATAGATAGGGGCACATGTCAACTTGCTCCCGATATTTCGCTCCACGACGATTCGCTCCCGACAGTACGCTCCCGCAACTACTCTCCCACACCAACTCGCCACCGAGTCAATTCGCTCCCAGACCATTGTACGAACACAAATGAACAGTCAGTGTTGAAGTGTAGTACTCTTTTTGATCACTGGCTAATTACTTGCCAAACATACAGTCAGTGATTGGCTTTGTAGCACAAAATTTCAGTTTAACTCACCAAGAAAAAAAAAATGAGATCCCTGCCTAGATCCATGCCTTGATTGAAATTGAGCATGGTTGCTATGGTTACAAAGGTGCCACTACATTGTGGACTTCCTGTGCCTTCCTTTTACTGCACTTAATCGAACTCTTTTCAAGTTACACATCCAGTGCATTGGACGAGGGATGGCTGAATGGTAAGATATTATACCTTTCTATTTAATAATTGCCTTTACTGCTGAAAAAACTATTGTTTGTATCTGGTTGGTATATTGAATGCTGCTTGTAGCAGGGGTGATTTATCTGGCAATGGTATATTGAATGAAAACAAGTTTGTTTGAGTTTGAGAGAACAATAGCTATGCACTGGTGGGAGTCTCTTGACAATCTGGCTGGTATATTGAATGCTGCTTACAGGGAGCGGGAGCGAATTGTTGCAGGGGTGATTTATCATAGGTGCTAATTGTCGCAGGAGTGAACTGACGGGAGCGTGTTGTCAGGGGGTGAAGTGTCGGGAGTGTGTTATCGTGTTCCAGATAGATAGATAGATAGATTGACAGACAGACAGATAGATAGATACAGGCAGACAGAACAGAGGATCAGTGGCTCACTGCTTTCACTACAGCCTGCAGCAAGACTCCAACTGTGGCTGCAGAAGTCAAGAAAGTCTTGCTGTTCTCATACAGAGAACACGGGTGAACAGCTCCTCTTACTAAGTTGGACTCCCTGGATTTTGGGGTGTCCAAAAAGGTATTTCTGGCCATTATTTAAAAAACAAACAAACATCAAAATCTAGCTAATCAGGTCCTGTTTAGCTAAGTTCAGGTGTTTGTTATTTAAAATTAAACTATTTTATTTCTCCTACTTTTGTGGCATTAAGTTACCCTAACTGGTGCATTGATAAAGTTTTTGGCTAAATTTCCTTTATTTTTGAGATGGTGGACTTGTATTTTCATTCACACAAGTCCATTCAGGACCTGCATGAACAAGCGCAAATGTGCAGGGCCTTTTGGGCCCTTCCCCATGGGAAGACTCTGTATGCCTTCAGAACTGCAGGGCGTGGCACCCCCCCACCTAGTCAAGAAATGCAAGTTGCAGGGTTGTCTGCACAGGCCCAGGGTGACATATAGTGAAGACAACTGTCCTCATTCTGTTTTTACACATTCACTCATTACACATTCAATCTTTGCACATTAGCTCACTGTTCTTTCAGATCAAATGAGGCAAAGAGAGCTGAAAGAACAAAGAGTGAATGTGTAAAATGTGAATGGGCTCAATTTTCAATGAGCTCTTAGATCACCGCAATTTTCAGCATTCTGGGCTGTGACAACCTCCAGGTGAATCTGGGACCCTCGGCCGTAAGACCCAGGAGTTGCCACAGCCACAAGGTTGTGCCAAACATGTGGTATACTTACACGGCTGATGGATGGATCTGTCACCCCCCCACCTGGTGAAGCCCAAGAGAAGTAGTGATGTTTAGGGGAACTATACAACAAGGAGGGGAGAGGGGGGAGATGAAACAATGGGTGCCCTAGGCAGTGTGGGGGCAAGGGGGCAATGTGAGGGTGGTGGGGTGGCACCTGGCAGGGGCATCATATGCAGGTCCAGTCAGCTGATCAGTGGGGTTAGAGGGGGGGGTTGTCAGGGATGGACCATGACCTGGCCCCAGCTGTCCACAGCTTGGCACCTACCCCATGGGTGCACTGGCCCCCAACACAATGGGCAGCCCACCTCCACACAGGGGCTGCAATAACTGAAAAAAATCCTGGTTCCTGGGGCACATCCTCAGCCATGAAACACACCCAAAAAGTGGCACCCATTGCAAACCTACTGCATGTAGGGGACTACTGTGTACTAGGGTCTGGGTGATGCTTGACTGGCTGTGACCCCCCACCTAACCCGATATGTTGTGTGCAAACTCCAGAGCACCACCAATGGGTGTCTCCTCATGTCCCCCCCACTGCCACCATCTCCCCTCACCCCCATGTCACTACCAGGGCTACATTGCCCCCCATCCCCTCCTTCCAGGTCCACCTCCAATCACCACCCTGCAAGGCAGTTGTGCAGGTCCCCTAGGCCACCTCCTGGCTGGTCTAAAGGCAGACCCCTTTTGTGATCGCAGCAGGGTTTTTGAAACAGGAAAAAAGGGATGGTGCAGCCCTGCTGTGGTGCAACCACCCATGTGTAACTCCTAGGTGGCGCCATCCCAAGGGCTACTATCCCTGCCTGTGTGGCTAGTAGCAGGTTAAGGGGGCATGAGTTCTGAAATGGGTGCCTCCTCCCGGAGGTCAGGATTGGTAGTGGTCAAACTAACCTGGGCACAGCCCTCTGGGACACTGTAACCCCCCTCTTTCCCTTCTAGTGGCCTGAGCAATATACGATAATCACTTTCACAGTACCCCTTGTACACCATACCAGCACCCACTCTGTTTGCACTTATCATCTGGGCTGGTACCTCTGGCCCAACCCTGGGGACCCCCTGTAAAACAAGGTTATGCACAGTAAATAGCAATAGTACAGTATTCTTGGCACAAACTGGAACCACAGTCAGGTTAAATGCATCAAAAAAAAAAGTCAGATCTGATTTTTTCAGGGTACTTGAACAAGGAAGGGGCGTAATCAGGTTGATTGGCTTAAAGGCTATATTAATCAAACAGTTATGCATGCACTTTCAGTCCCCACACAGTCACACACTCTGGGTACCCAGGTAGGAAAATGGTGGGCTAGCCAGGAACATTGTAGCTGGTTGGGGCCCTGTGATGGAAGAAAGCAACATGCACAACACACACTACTTGTAATCCAGAGGTGGCGGGGGCTCAGTTTGTGAAAGAAAAAGCAACAAGACAATCAGATGACAACACTTTAGATTTAGCTGTTGTTGCAGGGAGCTACCCTGATGTTTACTCATGATACCCAATACTGGACACAGGCAGGATGAAATCGAGACTGCAGGTTGTTGAGTTGGAGTGCTCGGAGAAGCGGGGCCCACACAAATCACCAAGGTGTTGTTCCTGTTCAGGTGTTGAGCAGGGGTCTGATCTCCAGGCAGGTATCTCATCGATGGCATTCTATGTGTGTGCAATGGGTAGTCGGGCTGGGCCAATGTGGCAAGGCCCAGGCCCAATGGAGATGATTTTGGATTCAGTCCATGGGGCTGGATGCGGCTTCCAGCAAGCAGAATACAGTTCAAACCACAGTGGGGAACCAATTTGTGACCTACTAGCAGCACACAGCACATTTACACGTAAGGAAATTCTAATGCAGCTTCCAGCAAGCAGAATACAATTCAAACCCCAGTGGGGAACCAAATCATGACTCACTATGAGCACACAACACATTCACATGTAAGGAAATTCTACTGTACAAGGCAAAAGGCTCTCCAGTCGCAATAACAGAGTCTCTGCACAATCTGGGAGTTCAGAGGTGGCTGGAAGTCCAGACAGGCTGATCGCATTCAATAAATATTCAGTCTTTTTCAGATAGGATCCTGGTCACAATTCAGTGGCTTACGTTGCTCTCCAAGTTTGGATTCAGTCCAAAAAAGGCACAAGTTCCCTCTCAGAGACAGCAGGCAGGCATGCAGGCCAAAACTCAGGGCTTTCCACAGTTCTCTCACGCGAATCCACTATGGCTTGCTGCTTGAACTACCTCGAGCTGTTACTTCTTCACTTCCCAACTTAGATCTTACTGAAACTGCAAGCAGTTTAGGACTTCCCCAAGATCCAAAAGGTTCAGTGGGCTGATTTGTCTGTCAGTCACAACAAGAGCTTCTCCTCCAGGTTAGTTTAGGCACAAAAAGCCCAAAATTACAATTCCTACAAGTTTTGACCCCACCAAGCCCCTGTGGGCAGGCTCCATTTTAGAGTCCTAAATGTACTGATTGGCCCATTTCAGCAGTCCAGGACCAAGATGACGGAAACAAACAGAACTGTCCAAGCTGCAAAGAAGGCAGGTTAGAACAAACTGCAATATTACTACTAATCTAACAAATGATCAGCAAACAAGCACATCTTCTAACAGTGCTCCCTTTTAGATTAATTATGACTGCAATCCAGGCAGCTCTTAAAGAGACAGTACACAGAGGCTATATAGGCACTTTCTAGCAATCACATTTAAACTGCAAAAATGCAGGACACCAGCCTGACAATGAGCATTTAGACAAGCTCAAGGAAGACTTTTTGGGAACTTCCATTTGTAGGGGGGTTACACCCTACCCTGCCTGAAGAAAACTTGGCATCTGCATCAAGTCTGTACCATCACAATATTAAAAATGCAATATAAATGAGACATATATATATATTTATATATATATATATGTGTGTATATATATATATATATGTATATATGTATGTATCATAAACTTTTACATTACTATACCTTTCAATATACTTCACATTACTACATCCATATTGACAATACTTACATGTTTCATACAAGTAATACTGATTCATTTAACTTCTTGTACATTAAACAATGAGAGGGGCCCTTCCTATCAGCTAACTTGGAGCTGGATGGGGCAGGGGCACCATGGTGAAAGGGAAGAACAAGTAACCTGGAGTTGGCCATCAAGCTCAATTTGGGCAGTGAGCTTGGTGAAACATAAACCCCTTTGTGAACCACATTGAGAGGCAAATCCACTGGCCTCCCAGGGGAATCATAACTAAAGCGTAGCACTGGCTTGACAGCTCAGCCAGTCTTTCTGGGGGGAGCGGCCACAGTCTCTGTACTTTCAGCACTAACTTTGGAGCTTTTGTCACTTGTGAGGGGTGCCTCTCCATGGATGGGAATGTCCAGACTTGGAGCACTGTCAGTTCCTTGCTCTGTAGGCTCTGTTTCCACAACACTTTGCTCATTATCTTCTGATGGAGGCCCAGGTTGCTCATTTTGAGGAGGCTCTGACACAATTAGGCTTTGCGGCACTGAAAGGGGGTTGTCAACACTCTCACATTGTTCTTCAAGTTCTGGTGTGTCACCAGAGAGACTCAGACCATCAGCCCCTTCTTCGGGCAATTCACACAGTTCCACAAAACACAGAGTCCGCAACCTCAGACGTAATACTTTGCTTTTCACTTTCAGGGAGCATTGGCTCCAAGGATGAAGCTGGGGAGTTAGGCAGCCCAGAAGGCCCAGCTTCATCCCCACAATTAGTCATAGGGTTACCTTGAAACAGCTGACTCAGTCCATAGGAGGGGTAATAGGCATTGTCACACTCACTTTCATCAGAGGTGGACTGACAGTCACTATCATATGGGCCTGCTGCAGGGGAAACCTTAAATCTGTAACTACTGGGGTAGGTTGACTCTGTCTCTTTTTTGCAGCTGCATGAGTCACTGACCCAGGGGAATCAATCTCTGATGCTTCAGCCTCAGTTATGACTTGGCCGATAGGTAGCAAGTGGCTACGGTGCGTGGTCTTGACAGCTTTGGAGTTATTCTCTGGGTGCACCTTGTACACTGGTAAATCATTCAGCATTCCAACTACTACATGGGAAAGATGGTGCCACCTATCAGCAATTTTGTGTTTGCCATGCAGTCCCAAATTGCTAACAACACACAGTCTCCAGGCCGAAGCTCTTGAGCCTTTACTTTTTTATCATGCCTCTTTTTGTTGGCGAGATTTCTTTTGGTGGCCATTGTCTGGGCCAGTTGATGATGATGATGATAATAATAATAATAATAATAAAATGTATTTATATAGCACAATTCATACATATATCAAAGCGCTGTACAAGAATTAAAACACAGATAATCATTAAATATTAAAACCAGTATAATACAATGAAATAACATTCAACAATCCCCATAGGCACAGTTAAACAAATACGTTTTTAGAGCTGTCTTCAAGCTCTCTATGGTCAGGCACTCTCTAATCTGATGAGGTAGAGAGTTCCTCAGGGTCGGGGCTGCATACATAAATGCTGTCACACCAGAAGTTTTCAGTTGAACCCTGGGAACCTCTAGCAATCCCTCATCAGCTGAACGGAGGGGTTAAAGTGGGCAGTAAGAAACCAGGAGCTCTTGCAGGTAGCCAGGACCCAGTCCGTGCAGAGCCTTACAGGTCAGTAAACCGACCTTGAAGGTGATTCACCATTGAACAGGCAGCCAGTGCAGTTCTCACAACACAGGGGTGATATGACTAATCTGAGAAACTCCAGTTAGCAACCTGGCTGCAGCATTCTGCACCAGCTGCAAGCAGCGAGTATCAGCCCCCGGAAGCCCTAGGTACAGGGAGTTGCAGTAATCAAGGCGAGAGGTCACCAAGGTGTGGATGAACATTGGGAGGTCGCGAGATGGAACAAGGTGCTTAATCCGGGTGATATTCCTCAGATGGAAAAAAGAGGAGTTGACAACAGCCGACACCTGTGAATGAAGTGTCAGCCCCTCATCAAATATAATGCCCAGATTCCGCACCTGAACAGAGGACACGAGCTGACGACCCTCGAGCAAAAGCCCAGAGTCAAGCCGTGCTCCCGTCCTCTCTATCCCACGACTCTGGATCCACCACCAACACCTCAGTCTTATCAGGGTTCAACTTTAGCCAATTGGCCCGCATGCAGTCCTGGCGTTCTGCAAGGCAGTTATTGAAGACAGAGACCGCACTATCCTGGTCGGGGCCAAAAGACAGGTAGAGCTGGGTATCATCTGCGTAGCAATGAAACCGCAGCCCATACCATCTTACAATGTCTCTCAATGGCAGCAAATACACTGTGAACAGCATGGGGGACAGCACAGAGCCTTGAGGAATCCCAGATGGCAAAGAGAATGGGGCAGAGGAAAAAATCCCCGATACCGCTCTCTGAGTTCTGCCAGTGAGGAAAGATCGAAACCAACTGAGGACTGTACCCGACAGGCCACAGATGTCTCTCAGGCACTCAAGCAGCCCCGCATGGTCCCTGATGTCAAAGGCTGAAGAGAGAGATCAAGAAGGACCAAGACTGAACGACACTTCCGATCTCTAGCAATCAGGAGATCACTGAGCACCCGAACCAGAGCAGTCTCTGTACTATGCCTTTTCCGAAAACCAGACTGGAGGGAATCATAAATGCCATGGATGGTCAAGTGGTTATCCAACTGAAGGGCAACTACTTTCTCTATCAACTTCCCTACAAAAGGAAGGTTAGAGATTGGTCTGTAGTTAGCAGGACATTTTGGGTCAAGAGTAGTTTTTTGAGGAGCAGTGTAACTACTGCCTCCTTTAGGGAGTTCGGAAACTCACCTGTCTCTAAAGAACACCAAACTATCTCTGCTAAGACAGGGCCGATAACATCTGCACACCCCAAAATGAGACGTGTAGGGCCCGGGTCAAGACTACAGCAAGTAGGCCGCATACTTTGGACAATCCACATAATAACTTAGTTTGCCGGCTGGTCAAAGTGCTCCTAGGAAGACTGGGTTATAGTGGTCCTATACCGATCACGGCAAACTCCCATAGAGCGTGCCAAGAGGATCTCAGCCCTGATGTCAGCCACTTTATTGGCAAAGAACTGAGCAAACTCACCACACTTATCTTGTGAAAATGCTCTCCGAGCCTGAAGACAGGCTGGATTGCACAGTCTGTCCATGGTTCAGAAGAGCTGAGCAGGTCGATTCTGAGCTACAGCAATCTCCCTGGACAGGAACTCTGCCTTTTTATGGGAGATTGTTGGCTGATAGACAAGATAATGTTCCATCAGTCTAAGGTGGTCAGCATCAAGGGCAGATCTCCACCAGCACCGCTCTAACCTTCGCCCCACATGCCTCAACTTCCTCAAGGTCCCGTCAAACCAAGGGGACCGAGGATGGAGAGTGAGTGGGCGAACACGGATGGGAGCGATGGAATCCAGAGCATCCCCCACAGCCTTATTATAGGCCTGGACTAGGCACTGTGGACCCTCACTGGCATCTGTTCATCCCGATAGATCAAGAGCCACTGAGAGACCAGTGGGAGTAACATCCCTCAAAGGGCAGAATCTGACCATCTCCACAGGAGCAGGCCTATAGGGGGAGCCCGGAAATTGAATCTTACAGTGCAATGGTCAGACCAGCTGACCAGTTCCACCACCAACTTAGTGGCTTCCATACCCAGGAGGAAAACCAGATCAAGTGAATGACCATGAACATGGGTTGCAGAGGTAACAACCTGTGTGAGGCCCAACAGATTCATAAGTTGGAGGAAGTCCTGACCAAATTACGAGAAATAATCATCGATCAATGCATTGAAGTCACCCAGCACCATCAACCTGGGTGACTCCAACACCATGTCGGTGATGAAGTCTACAACTTCCTGCAGGAATGCAGTCTCACCCCCTGGTGGACGGTAAATGAGAATGAACCTGCACCTCACACCTGCAGCAACAGTACACGCAAATGATCCGAGACCCTCAACTGGAACCTTTGCAAGGCCCAATTCCATTCTAAAACAGATAGCTACACCCCTGCCCCTGCAGTCCATTCTCTAGTGGTGTATCACCAAGAAACCAGGTGGGATAGCTGCTTCCAAGATTGGACCGGCATTTCCATCCAACCAGGTGTCGGTGATACATGCCAGGTCTGCTGTTCCAACAAGGTCAGCTATGATAGCTGTCTTGTTCTTTCTAGGAGTGGCGTTACACAACACCACTCGAGATGGACGAGGTTCCGGAGCTATCCGGGCTAATGGCCCTGACTTACAGGAGCCCTTGTGTATGGGGACCAGGTAGGACGGTCCACTATCTGGAACCCATTTCACCCCAGGGCATCTCCTGGACTTAACCAACCCAATTCAGACCCCCCGCTCACTCTTCCCCCAAGATTCTGAACCCCCGGCCCTCCATTTCCTTTTACTCTCTATCTCAAAAGCCCTACATCACCTGTAAACAGTAGTCGGGATCAAAGGGCAATTAAAGGGCTGGAGGCTCCCGAGCTCGGAGGAAGAGTAGCGCCTAGCCGGGAGAGCCAAATACCAACACATGCTATTAAAACTGGGGAACCCAAAGTGAGTCCACCATATAAAAGAAAACTCTCCCTAAATTATAAAACAATTTTAAAACAAATAAATACAAAGCAAAGCCAGTCCAAAAAGTGTAAGAATCAGTAGAAGCAAGTACAAAATGGAGAGAAACAATCAGTCACAATAAAGAGTGCAATGAGATGGAGTCTGTGCCCAGAAAACGCACACCAGTCTGGGTACAAGAAGCTTCGAGTCCACCACTGTCTCTCACACAGTTAAATAGAGAAGAAGCCAGCAATTTGTTTAAAAGTTGTGAATGACAAAAGATAAGGTACTTTCACCACCTTCCAAAAACTGCAGCACTAGGAAAGCCAGGCAGGGTATCCTCAGGAAAGTACAACGCCGCAATGAGAAGCGGCAGGGATAAAACATCCACAAATATGTCAAGAAGCAGTACTCCAAAATCCTTGACCAGGCACAACCAAGCCCGGACTCACTGTCGTCTTAGTTCAGACTACCAAGGGAGGAAGTTCGAACCAAAAAAGCCAGCAAAGCAGAAATCAAATGCCTTTGGTCACCTCACCAGGAGAGTCACTGCCCCCCCACCAGGCCCAAGACCAGCAGTTACAGAACTCCATAGGGTCGGCCTTCAGGCTAAAACCCCACAGACAACTTAGGGCGACACCATGCTCGGTCATCACTGCGGCAGCTGGACATGATAGGCATAGTTCAATTGAGCTTTCAGTTTCTGTACATACTGTAGGTAATTTTCCCCCACCTAGAGAGACCCCAAAGCAGACATCAATGGGCAGTCGGGCCTGTATGTGTGGACCAAGGTGCTAATCTGGCTCCTCTTAGGCTTGTCTTTGGGATGGAGGGTGCCCAGCATGTCTAGAAGGGTGCAGTTTAAAATGTTCTGGTTGAGGGTCCCCCTGTGGGTGATAAGAGGTGGTTCTTGACTTCCGCACCCCCCATAGAGACAGCATTTCTTTGATTAGCCGACTTTAACAATTTCTACCTTGGTCTGAGTGGATCCACTGAGGGGCACCATGGTGAACGAAGAAATTTTCCACTGGTACCTTGTCCACGGTAAAGGCCTTTTGATCTTTAGTTGGAAAAGCTTGTGCATACCGTGTGAAATGATCTCTAACCACTAACACATTCCCAATATTCCTCTGATCAGGTTCTAAACACAAAAAGTCTATGCAGGCCATGGGGGTGCTGGTTGTAATATTGACAAGGGGGGAAGCTATCTGAGGCAGGGCTTTCCTTTGCAGGCAATGACTGCAGATCTTTACATGGTGCTCAACATCGGCCCCATCTTGGGCCAGTAGAATCGAGATCGTACCAAGTCGAGAGTTCTGTCAATACCAAGGTGACCCATGTGATTATGGAGGGACCTCAGTACCACATCTTTAAAGGCCGTAGGCAGGACCAATTGCTGTCTGTCTACTTGACTGCCACGATCCACTGTCTCTCTGTACAACAACTGATTGAGTAGCTTCAACCTGGGACCTTCTTTAAACAATAGAGCAGTTAGCAAGTCAGGGGAATGCAACTTGGACACATCTTTCCCCTCACGCAGGGCATGAAGTGCGGGCTGAATCATAGGATCTTGGGATTGAGCCCACTGAATGCTGTCATTATCAAATTGAGGTAGTACACTAATATCTAGAGCAGAAAAGTGGCAATAGGCAGCCGGTATGCAGGTATCAGGAGGGCCCAAGAAAATCACTAAACAGTCCACTGTGTCCGCAGACATCTGTTCATCCTGGTCAAATTTTTGGCACAAGGCTCAGATGTCAGGTTCAGACAGCCTGACCCAATCACTCTTGGAAACTGGCCTTCGTGACAAGGCGTCAGCATTAATATGGTTCAGTCCTGACCTGTATTCAACAGCATAATCATAGGTTGAAAAGGAGGAAAGCCATCGGTGCACAGTGGCGTCTAACTTAGCTGAAGTCTGTACATAGGGTTAATGGGTTATTGTCGGTCTTCACCAATATCTTTGCCCCATAGTGGTGTTCAGGAAACTGGTGGCGATGGTCCATTTTAGCTCAAGGAACTCCAGCTTGTGCACAAGGTAGTTTCACTTCGATGGGGTCAAGCTCTTACTGGCTAAGGCCACTGGTCTCAAACCATCCTCATGGGTTTGATACAGCACAGCTCCTAGACCTTGCTGACTGGTGTCCAGATGCAGCACATAGGGCTTGGGGGGATCAGCATAGGTGAGGATGGGGGCATGGGTAAGCTAGTATATGATTTTGTGAAAGGCTGCTTCACATTCGGGTGTCCAGCGGGGCCCAAAAAGTTCACCTGTGTGGAAGTACACTTTCTCTGGTTCTTTGATGGCCCCTTTTTTATATTTATGGTTGGTAGGAGGGTAACCCTGGGTAAGAATCAAGAGCAGGTGAATCACCTTTGAATAATCTTTTATGAACCTGCGGTAGTAGCCACAGAACCCCAGCAAACATTGTTCTTTCAAATTATGGGGCTGGGGCCAAGTAGTCAGTGAGTCAACCTTACTGGGATCAGTCTCTATCCCTTCTGCAGATACTATGTGCCCTACATACTTCACAGAGGTTTGAAAAAACTGGCACTTGTCAATGGACAGCTTAAGGACAAAGTCTTCCAATTGGTCTAGGACTTTAAACAGTCGGGTCTCATGCTCCTCTAATGTGCGCCCAAACACAATGACATCGTCTAGGTACACTAGACATTCCAGCAAGTTCATATCTCCCACCACACGTTCCATCAGTCGCTGAAAGGTAGCCGGGGTGCCTGAAATCCCCTGTGGCATTCTCAGGAATTCATAGAACCCCAAAGGACAGATGAAGGCTGTTTTCTCATGGTCCTCCAGGGTCATCGGGATCTGGTAGTATCCACTGCGAAGATCCAATACCGAAAGCCATTTGCTCCCATTTAAACAATCCAGGACATCTTGTATATGGGGCATGGTGTATTGATTGGGGATGGTCTGCCGGTTCAGGGTTTGATAATCAACACACATCCTTACCGACCCATTCTTCTTACACACAACCACAATGGGAAAGGTATATGGGATCCTTGATTCTTGTATCACACCAGCAGCGAGCATTTCCTGCAGGTGTCTCCTCACATCATCTATGTCTGCTGGGGTGAGACGTCGGGACCTCTCTCGAAATGACCATTCATTGTGCAGGCGTATGTGATGCTCCGCACCCTGGACACTTCCCACATCCCATTCCTTCAACAAAAACACTTGGTCTCTCTGGGTAAGTCTCTTGCTAATTCTAGCCTTCCATTCAGCTGGCAATGGGGAGTCACTAAAGTCAAACAAGTCTGGGGTCACTCTCTCCTTCTCGCTAGAGCACTTGTTGCTGGGCAATACGGCAGTGTCGGTGCAGTGTACTCTAGCTAGGGTGCACCCTCTGTACTCCCAAATCTCCCGATCTGACACATTCTGAATCTGGACCATCACTCGTCATGCATAGGTGTGGGCACGAGCAGGCAAGATGCTGGGTTTGACCAATAATCCCTCTGGCAACTTTCCATCTCCTGGTGCATCCAACATTAATATTTTGTTCTTTACGTTTCTCTTTGGGCGAACTTCTCCATGGATTGTGCACTGGGCGTTGGGGGCCAATACCAAGAAGTCAGGTTCCTTTTTCCACACTATCCCCACTGGCTCATCTGGGTCCACGTCATTGGGTCTCTGTTGCCAGTCATAAGCTCTTTTTACTAAGGCTGGAATTCTTAGGGCCCCTCCAGTGAGCTGACCTTGTTTCTCATGGCAGAGTTGTACTAGTCTCCCAAACATGTGAACGTTTGTTCCAGTTAACAGGGGAACCCCATCATACAGTCCAGTGGGGGGCACACCAGGGCCAATGTCTCTACTTGCTCCTCTATGCCAGTGACAGTTGTAGGAAAAGACAACCAGAGGCGGGCATATCCAAGATATGGATAAGACTTGTCACTAGGCCTTCCAGGGATTGTAAGGGCACATCAGATAAGTGTTTGTCATACCAGTCCTAAAACACAGTGGTCTCTTGCAACCCACTGTTAAGCACAGCCAGAGTAGGAATACCATTCCCAGCCACATTAGTCTCCATTGAAGGGCCCACTATCTTGGACCAGTCTGGAGGGACAGTAGCAGGGGCCGGTACAGACGACTTAGCCACAAAGAAGTTGGAGTTGGGATTTCTTGAGCCTTCACTGCGGTTGATTCTAGCACCCCTCGGCCATAGTTTCACTTTCCAGAGCTCCCCTTGAAGTCTGTATACAACCTTATGTAAGTTTTTTGGGGACCAGCATTCTTTCTTCATATGCCCCTCCTTCCTGCAATTATGACAGAGTATGCTTTCTAGAGTCTGGTGTGGCAGAGGCATCACACTGGGGGCTGAGGCGGGGGTGCCACCAACAGAAAATCGTGATTCAACCTCTGTCTGGTGTGTGGTGAGCATGGGGAGATGCCTCAGTAATTCCCTCACTTCCATAGTCAATTCTTCAATCTTTGAGCTGCTGTCAACAGGGGATGCCTGGGAGTGCACCCCCACTCCCATAGCGGACATGCTATGAGAGGAGTTTGGGCCCATTGTATCTCTAGAATGGGCTTGTACAGAAACGGTAGCCTTAATTTCTCAGACCTCTCGCAGTATCTTGCCCCAGGGTGGAGCGTCATTGCCAGCCTTCCAATGTTCAACTGGCACTGTATTTTGCCCCTGAGCATCACTCACATGTGCATCCTCGGACATCTGGGCAGCAACAGCAGATATAGCAGGGCCCCCCCCCTCCACATGGCTGCCTCCTCTCAATCCTCTGAATTTCCTTCATCAGTCCGTCATAGGTAGGAGGTGCAGCCAACTGAGCAGCAAGGCGTAGTTGGAGCAGCAATAATTCAGAGAATGGTGCTGACTTGAGGAGTTGGTCCAACCCATTCCGATCTAACTTAGCTGGGACCAAGCCACCTTTCTTTAGGCATTCCTGTAGCACCACTTTGAGTCGAATTCATGGATAAGGGCTCCCCTGGGTACTGCTGAGTGTTTTTGACCAACCCCACAAGTCCTCATCCGAATCGGGACTCCCATACATATTTTCCAATACATTCAAAAAATCTTGAGCAGTTGCTTCTGGATTACTAGCCTGTGTAGCATGGATAGTAAGTTGGTCAGGGCCTCTGAGGCTTTCAACCACCCTTCTCCTTTTCTCTGGTTTGGGCAATTGCCATTCTCGGATTTGAGGGGCAACGTAGTCTATCCAAGTCTCCCAATTGTCCTCCACCTGGGGTGTGGGAAGGGTGCCTGAAAACATCCTCAGCCGGTGATACAAGTTGTGACTAATGGTGGGTACAGATATAGGGGCCAATATTGGCATGGGCACAGAAGGCAGGGTAGTATCAGATGCTGGAGTGGGAGGGGGTGTTGGGGAAGGAACACCCCCAGGTGGCAGAAATAGTTTCTTAAAGTCCTCTACGGTTTTCCCTTCCTCCAGCAACAACTTAGCAAATTTCTCCTCAAAAGTCTCAGATAATGGTGGGAGCTCATCCTCCCCAGGGTCTTTACTGTCTTTTGTTATCACTATCCAGGTGGCTAGGACCCCTTAGTCTGTGGCACTTTAGAGCTGTCCACAAAGTCACTACACTCTACCAAGGCTATGAAAGTTTGGGCGAGCAAATCAGCCAGTCGACCCACCACCACAGGGATTTTTAAACATTCAGCTTTGGAGAGTGCTCCCTCTACAGTGTCCTTACTGGTACCCAGGGGAATATCCAGTATAAGTAGAGCATTTTGGGGGTCGATCTCCTGCCCAGTACACCCCCCACTAACTGGTGTACAGCCATTTCTACTGGGGTAGCCATTAATCTTTAACAATAATTCATAAGTTTTGGCCACTAGAAGGCACAAAATCCCAGCGGTGAGCCTCCAAGGTGTAACCCCTAGGTGGCGCTATCCCAAGGGCTACTACCCCTGCCTGCACGGCTAGTAGCAGGTTAAGGGTCCTGAGTTCTGAAACGGGTGCCTCCACCCCGATGTCAGGGTTGGTAGTGGTCAAACTAACCTGGGCACAGCCCTCCAGGACACTGTAACCCCCATCTTTCCCTTCTAGTGGCCTGAGCAATCTACGATAATCACTTTCACAGTACCCCTTGTACACAATACCAGTACCCACACTGTTTGCACTTACCACCAGGGCTGGTTCCTCTGGCTCGACCCTGGGGACCCCCTGTAAAACAAGGTTATGCACAGTAAATAGCAAAAGTTCAGTACTCTTGGAACAAACTGGAACCACAGTCAGGTTAAATGCAGCAAAAAAAGGTCAGATCTGATTTATACAGGGGACTTGAACAAGGAAGTGGCGTAATCAGGTTGATTGGCTTAAAGGCTATATTAATCAAACAGTTATGCATGCATTTTCAGTCTCCACACAGTCACACACTCTGGGTACCCAGGTAGGAAAATGGTGGGCTAGCCAGGAATGTTGCAGCTGGTTGGGGCCCTGTGGTGGAAGAAAGCAACATGCACAACACACACTACCCGTAATCCGGAGCAGAGGGGGCTCAGTTCGTGAAAGAAAAGGCAACAAGACAATCAGATGACAACACTTTAGATTTAGCTGTTGTTGCAGGGAGCTACCCTGATGTTTACTCACAGTACCCAATACTGGACACAGGCAGGCTGAAATCGAGACTGCAGATTGTTGAGCTGAAGTGCCCGGAGAAGTGGGACCCACAGGAATCACTGAGGCATCGTTTCTGTTCAAGTGTTGACCAGGGGGCTGATCTCCAGGCAGGACTCTCGTCGATGGCATTCTCTGTGCAGCGGGTAGTAGGGTGGGCCAGTGTAGCAAGGACCAGGCCCAATGGAAATTATTTTGGATTCAGTCCGTGGGGCTGGATGCGGCTTCCAGCAAGCAGAATACAGTTCAAACCACAGTGGGGAACCAAATCACAACCCACTAGCAGCACACAGCACATTTACATGTAAGGAAATTCTAATGCAGCTTCCAGCAAGCAGAATGCAATTCAAACCACAGTGGGGTACCAAATAATGACCCACTATAAGCACACAACACATTCACATGTAAGGAAATTCCACTGTACCAGGCAAGAGGCTCTCAGGTCGCAATTACAGAGTCTCTGCACAATCCAGGAGTTCAAAGGTGGCTGGAAGTCCAGACAGGCTGATTACATTCAGCAAATCTTCAGTCTTCTTCAGATAGGAGCCTGGTCACAATTCAGTGGCTTACTTTGCTCTCCAAGTTTGAATTCAGTCCGAAAAAGGCACAGGTTCCCTCTCAGGGACAGCAGGCAGGCATGCAGGCCAAAACTCAAGCCTTTCCACAGTTCTCCCACACAAAAATCCACTATGGATTGCTGCTTGAACTACCTCGAGCTGTTACTTCTTCACTTCCCAACTTAGATCTAACTGAAACTGCAAGCAGTTTAGGACTTCCCCAAGATTCAAAAGGTTCGGTTGGCTGATCTGTCTGTCAATCACAACAAGGGCTCCCCCTCCAGGTTATTTTAGGCGCAAAAAGCCCCAAACTACAATTCCTACAAGTTTTCACCCCACCAAGCCCCTGTAGGCAGGCTCCATTTTAGAGTCCCAAATGTACTGATTAGCCCATTTCAGCAGTCCAGGACCAAGATGATGGAAACGAACAGAACTGTCCATGCTGCAAAGAAAGCAGGTTAGAACAAACTGCAATATTACTACTAAACTAACAAATGATCAGCAAACAAGCACATCTTCTAACAGAGCTCCGTTTTAGATTAATTATGACTGCAAGCCAGGCAGCTTTTGAAGAGACAGTACACAGAGGCTATATAGGCACTCTCTGGCAATCACATTTAAACTGCAAACACGCAGGACACCAGCCTGGCAGTGAGCATTTAGACAAGCTCAAGGAAGACTTTTCAGGAACCCCCATTCGTTGGGGGGTTACACCTGCAACCTGGCACACAGGCACTTTCTTCACAAGAATGATGCAGGAGGGCTTTGCTGCACGCCATTCTGATTTCACCACAGCTGGTGTTTGAAAATCAGGATCATTGCCAACTATGATGCAGAGTGCAACTTGTGTTACACCCATTTAGCACAGGCACCTTGCATCATAGTTTTTCCTTTTGAAATTTGAGCCCATTGTGTAAAGAGTGAATGAGGACAGTTATCTTCACTGTATGATACCTGGGCCCATGTGGACAACCTTGCAGCTTGCATTCCCTGGCTGGGAAGAGGTGTCACATAACAGCAGCATCCTCGCACCATCATCTGATTCAGCTGGATCACTGAGTCTGATCTGATCCTGAATTCAGCTTGCCAGCATGGGATCACAAAGCATACCAGCTGGTGTGAAGACTGGCACTACACACTATATATTTATGTCCTCCATTCCTGGGCTCCTTTTCCAAACAGAGCCATCAGAGTAATAGCAGCCCTAGCGATATTGGGTGATGTTAGTCATGTGACTGGCCAAGTGCCCTTCGCTGTTAAATTACTAAGTCCCTTTTTTCCCATTTTCTTGTTATCTTTCCTGACCAGTAGGGGTCAGTATTCTGTCTACATAATTCCACCTTTACCTACTGTTTTCCTACTGTCACCTGTTCCTCTTCTGCTCAGCTACTCCAGTCTCCCACTGCTTCTCCACTTCCCCCATGTGTCACTATCTTCCCTCACCTGAACTTGAACCTTGTACCCTCTACATTAAAGGCAGCTACCCTACCACTGTACTGTTCTGTCCCCATCATTTTCTTTGCATTTTCCTGTCTATCTATATCTCTCCCTTGCCCTAGTTATTCTTTTGCTCTTGCTGTACCACACTATGGCTATGTCTCCTAAAGTTAAACATACCATGCCCTTTCTCTTTTTTCTGTGCACTATCCCCTGTACCACCACCTGTACCCCATCACCACAGTCAACTCTCCTACTCTATAATTTCTCCACCACTGTGGCCACTGGGACAGTGGTCATGGCTCCTTATCTCTTACCCAGTCCAACTGGCCAGGTTGCCTACTCCACTTATCACTTATCCCCCTTCTCCCTACTTAACCCTCAGCTTTCCCTTTCACTGCCTTTAACCAAAACCTGTGCTAAGCTCTCCAGGAGGAAATCTCTATTCCTCCCTAAGTTGATGAGCATGTTCTATTTCATTATGGTCTGCTTCTACCACTTCTCCCTGGGAACTTCCACCCAAACCCTGGACCAGACTCACTACCCACTCCCTCCACCCAGGTCTCTGGCAGTATCAAGGTCGCTCTGGTAAAACATCTGCAGTCTTCTCCTAAAGCGCGGCCTTCTTCAAGTGTGGGCTATTCAACATCAACCCGACATCCTTGCTGTGGTTGAAACCTGGCTGTCCCCCAAAATACCTGACTCTGCAATCTTTCTTAATGGCTATATGGTCTTCAGGGAAGATAGGCTGGGTAAAAGGGGTGGGGGTGTGCTATATATCTGGCAGACTCCCTGTTAAGGCATACTTTCCCCACTCAATTCCCCACACCATCGCTCAAGCACTTGCCATTAAAATTGTTATTGGTAGTAAGGGTAAGTCACTCACTTTATTATCCACCTGTATCCCACCCCTTAACACTAAGTTGGGGTTTGATGCTATTCTTGACTTCATATCTAAGCTGCCAAATCAGTCTGAGGTGATCCTATTAGGAGACTTCAACATAAATTGGCTGGCTTCTGACTCTGCCCCCTTCAGAGATGCAGCTACTGCTCTGAATCTCACCCAGGTTGTCTCCTCTCCCACTAGGATCAATTACAGAACAGGTTCCAGCACTCTTATAGACCTCGTATTCACCAACCGCTCGGACAGACTCTCAAATATTGTGGTCCTACCTGCCTCTCTGAGTGACCACTCCCCCATTCTTTGCCATTGCTTTAATCGCTCTGTTAAAACCCCTGCCAAAACATCCTATCAGTGCATCCTAAAAAAGGTATGCTTGGGAAGCTGCAGGACTACCTTTGTATCCATAACTGGGCCCCGTTAGACCCTGCCACAAATATTGACAGTGCTTTCACTTACTTCATCTCCAACTTCAAGTGGTGCCTGTGACACCATTGCCCCCTACTCCAAGATTAAGGTAAAAAATTTGAGTTATTCTTGGATCACACCCTCTCTTCTAAATCTTATGGCAGCCAGGGACAATCTCTGGCAAAAGGCTCTTGCTACCTGTTTCCAGATCGACAGGCAAAAGTATCTGGCTGCCAGAAACATCTGCACTCATGAAATTCACCTTGCCAAAGCTGAACACTTTAAAGTAAGCCTTGCCTTCTCCTGAGGAAATGGGAGGGACTTCTGGTCTAATATTAAGGAACTCACAGGGAAAGCCAGCACTGCCCCCCCCACTGAATATCAATGGAGTCACCACCCAAGACCCTCAGTTAATTGCTGACACTTTTAACATGGCATTTACTGACCTCAGTGGAGTACTCCCTTTGGATTTCTTCAACAATGCCCCTGGCCCCTCAATATCCCCCACTTCCACTAATACCCCTTTTTCCACTTCAGAAAGATTTCCACTAGAGAAGTTAAAACTTACCTCACATGGGTCCTTGGCAAGTCTACGTTTAGTGGCTACTCACTGGATCTGAAATTACTACAACTTGCCCTTGATGCTGTCCTTCTTCCACTCACCAATATTCTAAATCTATCACTCTATTTAAGCCAATTTCCCTCTTAGTGGAAATCTGCAGTTATCACCCCGACCCACAAGAGTGGTGACAGTACCTCTCTCAGCAAGTACCACCCCATCTCTATCCTTCCCCCATCTCTAAAGCCCTCAAACGAATAGTATCAGATCAATTATCTAACTATCTCTCCAAATACAATCTCCAGTGCCACCAACAACATGTTTTTTTGAAGGGCCACAGTACTATCAGGTCTGGTTTGAAATATCGACATCCAAGTGACCAATGCGAAAAAATATCAGCTCTGAATTACCAACGCATTTAAATGATCGCGTTCACTGTTACCGAATATGAAAAGCACGACAAGTTGAGTTTCAAGATGCTTACCGATACTGATAGACACAATACTCTAAATCAAACATTTGTAATTAATAATCTGGTTACCTCCAGCCAGTCTTGATCCATCACTGCATCACTGTTGATTGGTGCTTGTCATCTTGTCTTCTGACAGACCTGTCACATCATCTGACAAGCCTGTCACATACTGTACATAGTGCACTCTGATTTACCAGCCTGTAGGACAGATAGGCAAATAGGATGTTTAGCAGCAAAGTGGACCATGGAGTCCTTTAAATTGTATTTCCTATGAACTGACTGTACTTATAACAGATCACAGTCCTCTCTGTTGGCTTAACCAGATGAAAGATAAAAATTCCAGAATCACAAGGTGGTACCTTGCATTACAGCCATTTAAATTCACAATGATACACAAATCTGCAGGTCTGAGTTTCCCGATGCATGAAATAAAGGTTGTCTGTTCCATTTTGGGCAGATAATTTGGAGGAAAATACAAAGCGCGGGCTTATCAGCAAAATACAGCTCTGATCCAGGCTTTAGCCTCTTGATGAGGCATTTGCAGGCATTATCATTCTTACAACCATCTGAGATACCACCAACATTTGAGGCATTGAAAGCAGAGTTCCCTGAGTACTGCACATAAATATTAGACTGGTTCAAGGAGAACTATGTGCCTGGGAGGGTACGCCATACAATGTGCAACAATACACTTGTCAAAGCCCACTACTGTTCATGCCGGAGCTATGTTCTGTACATGATCAGCACTATTTCGGTTTTCCAAGGACACAGAACAATGTCGATGCATGGCATAGACGTCTCGATGCATTGATTGGTTTGGCGTATGTAGGCATTCATCACTTTGTGACTGAGATTACGAATGAGCAAAAAACAACACAACACATGATTGAAAAAATAAATTGTGGCCTTTCAAGATCCCCATTAAGGAAAAAGTATGCAGTGAGGGAGGTGAAACTCAGCAACATAATCCAGGAGAAAGATATTCGTTCGGCAAAGGAGTTTTGAGAGGAATTGTGCACAACTTGATACTGTGAGTACGGTGGTATACTGTTGATTCAACATTAACTGCTGCACTTTCAATCAATTTAAATAAAGAAAATGACTTTTAAATTCAAGGTCTCCACCATGGTAGTCCGAAATACGCTGCTGTTGGAAAGCTGCATGTCTATGAAAAGCAGCGTTCTTTCAGCAGTGTACAAAAGGACATGCTGATGCTCGTCTCCAGACCGGCAGTGAGTAGTATTTATTTTGTTAGAAGTAATATTTTTGGAGGTATGTAAAAATGTTCATTCTCTCTGTCAGCTATTTGTCGGTCATTTGATATTCGTTATTTGTGTTGGTGATATTGTGAGTGCGTCGTTTTTTTTGGTGTCAGTCAATTCAATGTTGATCTTTTAGTAGTCAATCAATTATGCTGCTCCTGTACAACCAATGCCCTCCTGGAGTTTACTAGCTTTACCCACAAAGCCCTTGACCATGGTCAACTTGTAGGTTCTGTATACATAGACCTTACAAAAGCATTTGACATGGTTAACCACAGGCTCCTCATCACGTCCCTCCAGACTCTTGAGCTCTCACGCAAGGCCACCTCATGGTTTGCTAATTACCTCATTGACCACTCCCAAGAGTAAAAATCCTTGACACTCTCTCCACTAGTCTGCCAGTTCATTCTGGGGTCCACCAAGGTTCCATTCTTGGAACGCTCCTTTTCAGCCTTTTCCTTAATACCCTTCCCCTAGCCTGCTCAGGAAATGTGTTCCTTTGCACTGATGATGCTGTCATTTTCGCGAGTCACCCTGACCTAGTCCAGTGAGAACATAATCTCCAAATGAACCTTGCTGAACTAGAAGCCAAGTTCTCCCAAAACAAACTTATTATAAATTACAAAAAAGACCCAAACCATGTTGTTTGCCAACCTCCAGAACAAACATAAAGCTGTATCCCTAACTATACTCAATAATCAACACCAACCCCTAGAGCAGGTAAATAGTTTCAAAAATCTTGGTATTACACTACACTCCTCCCTCTCCTGCCATGATCATGTAAACCAAGTTTGCAAAGCAACAAATTCCAGAATTGGCCTCTTGTTCCACTTGCAACACCGGCAACCCAGGTTCGGGAATGTACCTAGGCAGCTGAAAGGCCGGCCGGGGAGAGAACGATCGAGTGCCCCCAGGACTGCTCTCATTCTCTGGGGGAGGGAGTGTTGGGTGCATGTTCAGTGCAAGTATGACTCCTTGAGGAGGCTAGGGGGGAATGCAAGCACCAGCACCAAATCTAAGTGGGAGGGGTGGACGCAGGATATCATTGCATGTCCCCGACCCTGGGGCAGTCCAAGAAAACTGTGTCAGCCGCCACAAAAGATGTATGCATGGCATGATGGCCTTCATGACTCCAATTCCCCACCAACCAATTATGGCTCTGATGTGCCATCTGAGCCTTGAACCCAGCCCTGGGGGAAGCCAGGGAGGCAATGCCAGATGTCACCGGCACCTTTCCCATTGGAGACAGGCCGGATACAGATATCAGCCTCACCCTGGAGGGGTAAGTCAGGAGGTATTGGTGGGGAGGAGGAGTGAGGTAGTGGTGTGCAGGAAGGGCTGAGTATCAGGCAGCCGATGGCAGAAAAAGAATAGAAAATACTACAAAAAAAAAAAAGTGCCTCTTGTACAGACACAGAAACTGTATGACGAATGATGCCCTCCACCTAGCTGTCACAAGCTTAGTTCTCGCCATAGTTGACTATGGTATTGTCATCTATGGCTCCACGTCCAACACAGTTCTAAACAGAACCATGATCTCCCTCAACAAAGTCTGTCGCCTAGTACTTGGCGCACAAAGGCTCATCCACACCTGTGACCTATACAAGCAAATGAACTGGTAAAACTTCAAGGGTCAACCTACCTACCAAACCTGCTTGCTGGCAAGAAAAGATAACTTCCAGTCGGTCTCCTCCTTCAGCCCTGAAACTCCTGGCCCCCACCCCTACCCCCAGAGCTGCTAGAAGCTCCACTAAGGTCTCTTACCTTGTTCCTTTTTGCAGAACCACTCTGGGTCAGCATTCCTTCATGTATAGGGCTCCTGCTTGGTTAAATGGCCTGCCTCAAGATATTCTATCCACTGACAAGCTTGGCCCTTTTAAAGGTAAACTTCGGCAGCATTTCCTTTCATTAAACTGCTGTGACTGTTCCTAGCCCTACCCTTATACCTTGCTGACCCCTCATTGCCCTACTCTCATTTCGCTTTTATCTCTCTCTCCTATCCCCTGTGGTCTGACTATCTCAGGACCTTCCAGTCTCCTTCCTCCCCCCATCTCCCTTTTACCCTTACTCCTTACCCCCCTCCTTCCTTTCTGTCTCCTTGACCTTTTCCTTAAACTTTAATAATTTCCCCCTATGCCTTTCTGGCTCTTTTTGCCTCACTCCAGGCTCATTGACAATGTCCCTTGGATGCCATCTCCATTCATAACACAGTTTTTTCTTGGATTTTCCCCAGCCTTGTGCCATTGGGCCCCCTTGTTGTACCCCATTGTCTCTCCCTTTCTCCCCTAGCACTGTCTTTACCCTTGTCTTTGCCTATTGTAGGAATATCCCCTCACTCAATTTTCTCAATTGTTATAGCCCCTCTGTATCCATTATTCCCTATTCTTTTCTCCCACTTTTAAGGTAGCATACTCTTCCTGATTGTTCCGGTTGTACTGTTTACTATTGTGAATTGCACTGCACTGTTTGTACATACTTGCACTGTCTGATGTGTCGCCTTTGTAAAAGAGTCTCTGGCTCAAAGATCTGTAATTCTGAAACTTCAATAAATAAATAAAATAAAGCATAGATCTATATCTATATATCTATACATATATGTATACAGATTATATATATGTGTATATATATATATATATATATGTATAAGTATATACTGTATATATATATATATATATTTTTTTAATTTGACCCCAAATTTCAAGATAGTCATGTTATGTCTTCCAATATGAACATGACATGTAGCATTTATAGCATATTGACCAAAATGTCATTTCACAGCAGAAGTATGAAAACACGTCTCATCCAAGATTTTTTTTTTTTTGAAATTCAAGTTTATTTATTTTAACAAACTACATAAACAAGCATGACACTGTATACAGATAAATTCTAACATGTTCTGGGAAAATAAGAAGAAGAGAAAAAAAAAAGGAAAAACCCACCCTAACTCCCCACCAGAACCCCCCACATTCTCTCCCCGCATAGCGCCCACTCCTCCCAAAAATCACCAACCGAGTGTGTGCAATGCAATTGTAGGTTAAGTTCTATTGTTAGGTCATCGATGGAATCATAACTTAGGCATGAGATAAAAGGCAAAGGAGCATGGGAAACAGAGGGAGCAATGTTGGGTGTCAAAGTAAGAACCAAGAGATCAATGGTGTAAGTAAAGCGCGTATAATTTATCCCACTTTTTGTGGAACAGGTCCATGTGATTGCGAGAGCTATCCGCGAGTCTCTCCATGTTAAAGCACATTGATAGCTCCTTTAGCCAATCAGAATAGGTTAAAGTTAGCTGATCGGTCCAGTGTTTGAGGACCAACTTTTTGACTACCATGGAAACTAAGGCCATATGATATCGGTGTTCTTGACAATCTATGGTGGAACAATTGCCTAGGATGCAGATATCGGGAGTGAAAAATTTAGTAAGGCCTAATAGAGGATCTAGATTGTCCTGAATAGAGCGCCACAGTGGGGCTACTTTGGAAAACTGCCAAAAAATGTGGAGCGAGTTCCCTTCACTTTGCGAACATCTGGAACAAATGGGAAGAGGTAATTTGTTAAGGCGGAACAGCTTAACTGGGGTGTAATACATGTTGTTTAGTATGTAATATTGGGTGAGTCTAAATCTGTCTTGGGTATGGTATTTGTGCAGGTCTTTCCAAATTTGGGCCCAATTGGGAATGAAGTCTGGTAGTAAAGAGAGCCATATGCAGGAGCCCTCTAGCGGGTCCGGGAATTTGTGGTCCAGTAGGTAGGAATATAGTAATGAGATGGAGTGTGGTCTGGAGACGAAGGTGAGAATTTGTGAGAGGAAAGGTTTGACCTTTGACACGCGAAAGGTTGATCCAAAATTGGCATTAATGAGGTGTCTCAATTGGTATATTTTAAAAATCATATTATTAGGAATACCAAATTTAGCTAATATGCTCGGAGATGAAAGAAGGGAGCCTTGAGCGTAATAGTGCTCTAACATGGTCTCATTGATTTGCGGAAGCCAGTCGGGGGTGATTAGCGAGTTACCAAGTTTAATGTTGGGGTTAAGAATGAGGGTTTGTGCTAGGTCTGTTTTAGGGGGGATTTTAAGGAAATAGAGACATTGAAAGAGGGATTTGAGAGATGTAGTGATGGTTGGATTGGAGATCCAACATGTGAGCACTGAGATGGGAGTGAAAAAAATTGTTTGGGGGCCTATTTTAGCATCTGAGAGAATTTGCCTCTCGATCTGAAGCCAGGGCGGGGGAGGGACAGCAGTTGAGGTTGAGTACCACTTGCCTAGCTTGGAGAGGTGGGAAGCCCAGTGGTAGACTATTAGATTAGGGAGTCGGAGACCACTCTTCTCTTTAGGAAGGCATAGTTTGAGGAAGGAGCATCTGACCGCTTTTTTTTGCCAGATAAATTATGAGAAAATTATGTGGAATTGAGGAAAATAGGAAAGCAGTAGCCAGAGACCTAATAAGTTGAGAGGGTAAAAGATGCAGGGAAGGACGTTCATCTTGATGATGTTGATCCGTCCCCAAAGGGAGATAGGGAGATTAGACCATCTTTGTAAGTCTAGTTGGATGTTAGTTTTAAGGTCGTCTAAGTTGAGCTTCTTAAGTAGGGAGAAGTCTGAAATAAAGTGAATGCGCAGGTATTTGATCGATTTGGGGGACCATCTCATGCCGAACTTAATGAGATCATGCCTGTGCGTAAAGGAGTTCAATGGAAAAATTTCTGATTTTGACACATTCAGTTTATAGTGGGAAAGATTGCCGTACTGGGTTATGATGTGGAGGGCGTGTCCCAGTGATGTGGCAGGGTGGGCGATATGGAGCAAGATGTCATCTGCGTAAACAGAAAAGACCAATTCTTGCTGCTGTATCAAACAACCCTGGATGGAAGGGGAACGTTTAAGTTTGAGAAGGAGGGGTTCCACATATAGGTTAAATAAGAAGGGTGAAAGAGGGCAGCCTTGTCTGGTGCCAGTGTGAAGGTGAAAGATTGAGGAGAAAACGCCGTTGCAGTAAATCCTGGCCGAAGGGGATTTATACAAAGCCTGGATCCATTTGAGGAAAGTGAGTGGAAAGTCCATTTTGGTCAGAGTCGCCCAAAGAAAAGACCAGTTAACTCTGTCAAATGCTTTCTCTGCGTCTAAGGAGATCAGGGCCATTGGGGTGTGGGATAGTTGGGCAGCATGGGAGATGTGAGAAAGGGTTCTGAGGTGATCTGCTGGGGAGCGGGATTGGACAAATCCGACTTGCTCTGGGCTGAGGAGATGGATCCAGACTTTTTTAATCCTCTCTGCCCGAATCTTGGAAAGGATCTTCATGTCACAGTTTAGAAGAGAAATGAGTCGGTAGCTTGCAGGATCTTTGGGCGGTTTATCAGGTTTGAGGATTAAAACAATAGTAGCCTCGAGTAGAGTGGGATCCATTGTCTCATCCGTAAACATGTAGCAGTATAGCTGGAGGAGTAGAGGGGCAAGCTCCTTGGAAAAGGTTTTGAAGAAATTTGAGGGGTAACCGTCTGGGCCCGGTGCTTTATCCGGGGCGAGTGATGAGATGGCATCTTCTATTTTGGAAAGGGTAATGGGAGAGGTCAGGATGTCTTTATGGGGAGATGAAAGTTGAGGGAGATTGAGATCTGTCAGATAGGAATTTATGTCTAGAAGAGGCACGGGGGAGAGGGGCGTTTATAGAGATTTCTATCGAAATCTTTGAAAATCTGTGTGATTTCTCTGGGGGATGTTTTGGTGAGACCTTCGGGGGACAGAAGGCCCGGAATTAATCTAGATCTTTCTATTGTACATAATCTGAGGGCCAAGAGCCTACCAGCTTTTTCACCTTGCTCAATGTATTTGGCTTGAGTTTTGATTAGACTATACTCCGCTTTTTCCTTAAGAAGGTCAGCATATTCGTTTTTGGCTGTTAAAAGGGCTTCAAGAGAGGTTAAGGGGGAGGAGGGAGAGTAAGCGCTTTCCAGCTCCCTGATCCTGGTCAGTAGTAGGGAGGCGTGGTCTTGTCTAGTTTTTTTCCTTGTCGAGGCCAGCTTAATTAATTCACCTCTGAGGTAGCATTTCAGAGAACACCAGATAATGTCAAACCACGGGGTGGACTTAATATTGATCTCAAGGAAATTGGAGATGAGAGTTTTAATGCGAGCAACGGTCTGGGGTTCTTTGAGGAGCTGAGTGTTGAGTTTCCAAACAGTGTCTTGTTGAAAATTGGGGTCTGCGGAGATCTTTGCCCATACTATGGCATGGTCAGAAAGCACGATCGGTTCGATGCCTGATTGAGGAAGACCAGGGAGGAGGGTTTTACTAACCAAAATGTAGTCCATTCTAGACCAGGAGTGGTGAACTTGGGAAAAGAAGGAGAAAGACTGTAGGGAGGGGTTAGTGAGGCGCCAGGGGTCACATAGCCCTAGTATTTGCAAAAACTCTGCTATGGACCTTTGGACTGGGGTAACTGAGCGACTGGAGTCTGGAGATTTGTCTAGAGTGTGGGAAGGTGGAACATTCCAGTTCCCTCCCAGAATAATCTGTGAGGGGAGGAGGGCACTTACCTTGTCAACCAGGGTCATGAAAAATTCGGAACTGCCCCCTACTGGACCATAAATTGAGCCGAGAACAACTGCACAGTTATTAAGGGAGCCTTTTGCCAGAACAAATCTACCATCAGGGTCAGATATCGTTTCCAGTTCCAGAAACGTAATGTAATGTTTAATAAGAATAGCTACACCCCTACTGGACCCTGTCCCATTTGCCGTAAAAACTTGGGAAAAGCCGGACCTGGACAGCCATTTGTCTTCTGTACTGAGTAAGTGGGTTTCTTGTAGCATAAGGATATCGGCTTTAACTAAGTCACAATGATTAAACACCTGGGTTCTCTTGGTTCTCTCCCTGAGCTCACGTACATTCCACGTGACTAGTTTCATTGAGTTCATAGCCATTTCAAAAATCACAGAGTAGAAAAACAAACTATAGCACTCCAGACAAAAGACCAATAAAGAGGGCACACTCTAACCCATAAACCCAAAATGTCTGTGGACTGCAAAACTCTTAAAGCCAAACACTGATATATACAGAACCAGCTATCTAAATTGAACTTGAGGTAAAGCCACAAAGGTAAAAGGCAGTCCAGCCTCCCTGAACCCCCCCCTCCATAACCCCTATATACTTTTAACAAACTATTTACACCCTGGTGCCAGGCATGGTTATTAAGGGACTGGAAAAAATCATAGCAAAAGCCTGGAGTCCAGGACCCAACGGTAAACCCTGCAACTAACCCATTTCGAAGACCAGGCTTAGTGAGGGGTCTCGAGGGGCATGGGCATAAAAAGATCAAAGTAAGCCAGCCAAAGCTGGTCAGAGCGATCACCACAGGTAGGTTAGGGTTTACATATGCCCCTACAGTAGGCTAGTGAGGCAACCTTCTGCAGCCTCGAACTTCATCAGGAACCCCCCCCCCATCAGCTCCCTTCAGATAACCTCTTTAGATACTGAAGCGAGAATCAGGTGTATATCGCCGGAGTGGCAGGGAAAAAGAATCCTTGGGGGAAGCTCTGTAGAAAGTGGCAGCAGGTCCGCGGTAAGGGTAAAAGAGACAGAAAAAGGTTAAGTTACCCCCTTATAGGGCGAGTACAAGCTATGGGAGAAAGGCAGCACGGGTTGTGGGGGTGGAAGTATATGAATGCAAGACCAGCATTAAAGTTGTTTCCCTGAAAAATTTTGAATTTAAAAAAAAAAAAGTTGTTTCCCCAGGGACCAGTTATGTTATAGGACCAAAACGGTCTGCCATCAAAACAGTTAGGTGTCACAGTAGAACTGTTTCTTTTTAGTTCCGAGGTGGTAACAACGACCAGAGGAACCGCGTCCTGTCCCGACCCATACCAAAGCCACCGAGGGACCTCCACCTCCCGGAGCTCTGGATAGACATCCTAGCTAAGGTAACTGCAGCTGGCAGGTAAAAGGTAGACGTAAAGAACTGGCATTGACAACAAAATAAGGCATAGGGTATCTGGAAAGACAGTCCTTATGGCTTGAACAGGTTAGGGAGTTTAATACTCAAATCCTTGGAAGCAAGAAGCGGTGAGTCATAGGACGTAGAGGTGCCATTGATTGTGACTTTGAGGATGGCGGGATAGAGCATTCTAAAGGGAGTGCCCGCTGCAATAAGTTTCTGTACGATGGGATGGAATGCCGTCCTCTTCTGTCTGGTCTCCATAGGAAGATCCTGGGCAATTTGCAGCTTGGCAGGGCCCCACATGATCGATTGTAATTCGCGAACTTTCATAAGAACATGTTGTTTCTATAAGTAGCTGAGGAATTTGATAATCATTGGACGAGGGGGAGAGTCCGGAGGGGGCCTTGGCCTAAGAGATCTGTGGGCTCTTTCCAGGTGGTAGAGGGGGTTGAGAGGCGATGGGCCAACAATTTTGGCTAAAAGTTTCTGGATGAAGATTACCAGATCAGAGCCCTCTTCAAGTTCAGGTAGGCCTAAGATTATCAGATTGTTTCGTCTACTGCGACCTTCGAGATCTTCCGTTTTGAGTTGTAATTTTTTTACTTGCTGCCTTAAAGCGACGATTTCGGGTTCTGTTGTGGTTCTCCATTGCTCCTGAGAATGGATTCTGGCTTCCGAATCGGTCACCCTTGTTGTGAGAGAGGAAAGATCACCCCGGATTGATTTTAGCTCGGTAGCAATATCTTGTAAAACCTCTCTCAGTGGTGCGATTTCCTGTAAAAATTTCTCTTCAGTGAGAGGATTTGCCGATGGGGCAGTGCCGCCCGTTTTCTCTGAGATGGACCCGAGCTGGTTTCTCGCTTTTTTAGGTAGCTTCTCAGGCGAGGTGGGAGGTGTGTGCCGGATCACGGCCTGTTTCTTCTCTGCCTCCATCCTTCCTAATATTATCAGGATGTAAATAGAAAATGCCCTAGGGCCGATAGGCAGAGAGTGTTAGATTAATTGGTGTGAAAATTGTAGAGGTTGGTCGTCTAAAACCGCAGTTTAGAGGAGATGATGCTGATGGGTGGTAGGAGCTCCGGGACAGTGCAGCCGATCAGAAAGCTAGCATCACGTGACCCCCTCATCCAAGATTTAAAAAATGACAGTCTCTCAGGGCCATGGTTTAGCTACCAACACGATGGCAGCCTAAAATCTTGAGCTCGCTCTGGGCCGGGTGATATTGGAGCTCCAGTGTCAAGACCCCCGGGTTATCCAAATCCCCAACTACTGAATTTTGATGGGGTAATCTCCCTTTACCTGCCGACACCTACAGGGAATAAAATCAGATGCGGTTTGCAGCAGTGGAAAGTGTCGGCTCCTGGGCAGTGCTTTGCTCACTAGGTCATGTAGGCCCCACCAATACCACACCACAGTAACTGCGAGCAGAATGGCTGGAGCATCAGGTCCTCTTGATTGAACCCCTGGCATATGCTGACTGCAGATATTCCTTCCCTCACTCTCGTTCTCTGGATTGAGAGACACCATGGCTTCACAAGGTGAAAATAGCCAGGCAGCCTTGCCAATTCATCCGTCTTCACAGTTGTATTCAGTTGATGAGTCCCTACAATATATCACGCACATGTTGGAGACAGTGCTCAACCGGGTGGAAGACATCAACACCACATTATCGGGTACCGTGGCTGACGTCAGAAATCTACAGGACCATATGAATGTATCCGAACAATGGGTGGAATGTTGCGAACAGCAACAATCTAAACTACTACATCGCCTGCAGATACCAGAGAAGAAAATTGCAGTGTTATGGGACAGAATAGAGGACCAAGAAAGCCGAGCCAGATGCAATAATCTGCACATAATAGGGATACCAGAAGGGGCAGACTGGCAGAACATGGAGAGATTTTTGAATGAGACCTTGCCCATCATGCTGGGAGATAGATGGAGGGGAACTATGGACGTGGAGAGGGCGCATAGAATATCTGCTATAAGGGACAGGAATCCTTCCATGCCAAGGCCAATAACAGCATATTTTCTACGCTATACAACAAAAGAAAAAGTTCTCAGGACTACAAGAGACCTAGGAGAGGTGCGATTGCAGGGAACTCCAGTCTCATTCTATCGGGACTTCACTCATGAAACTGCAAACAAACGACAAGCTTTTGGCCCTCTCAAAAAAATTCCTGCACCAATTTAATTTCCACTTCAAATTCAGGAGATTCACCAGTTTACTGGTAGCTAAGGATGGCAGGGAATTGCTGGCAGACCATCCGCTAGATATAGAAAGATGGCTTGCTAAATTTTGTCCTGACCTACCCATTCCGACTACATTATCCAGGAAGCTTTGGGAGCCTAACATTCCAAAGGGGAACCGTTTTGAAGGGCATAGGAATATGGAGGACAACAACGTGGGCAGACGTGCATCACCAAAAACAGTCCCCCAGTAACCATGGGCCCTCCTGAACATACTCGGCCATGCTATGCCTTAGTTCCACAGTCCTTATTCAAAGCTACCACTGCTATGCCTCCACAGTCGTCAACTCCTTCTTCTCGGCAACGACAGAGGTCCAGAAGCGGAAACCAACCGACACAAGACTTTTATATGATGGCCCCCCCTGCTAAAGTCTCTCGTGAAGACAGAATCTCCCCTTCTCGCAGTGCTCACCCTTACTCAACTGACTCCCCAGATATGGATACAACTACAGCTTCGGACTGGGCAGATATTTCGGAAGCCTCCCTGGTGGAGGCGGTGGACGCTATGACTCCTGTAAGATCTGGGCTGATCTCCTATGCAGCAGCTGTGGCCAAGGACAGTTCTGAGACTGCACTCTCTCCCTCAATGAGTACTGGGAGTGCTGAGGATCTTCCTGGCTGAAATTTGAACTTTTTCGGTTTGGGCTGCATTTTGTCAGACATTTCACTTACAAGTTGTGTTTCTGGATTTGCTATGCCCTTTATTGTGCCTATACCCTGCTAGTTGTATGGGTGGCAGTTTTTCTAGGCCATGGATACCTCAGATTACATGGTATAACCTCTCTAGTTCCCCAAATAGCTGGATAAAGGGCACAGGGAACTAGAACCATGTAGAGAGTCTGTGGCTCTCAAACCCTCTGTGGTTTACTGCTCACTTAGGCAACAGAGGGTGCATATGGTCATTACAGAGATAATGGAGCTAAGGTATGGTAGTAGCCTTCTCCCTCTTGTTACAACACCCTAATGCCTATCAGGGGCCTCTACCATATGGGTAAGGCAGTTCCCCCTTTCCTTCCCCCTTTTAAATCCTTCCCCTCCTATTTTCCTTAACACTCTTCATGGCTCCTCCCCTTGGGGGACCTTCTCCCCTCCCCCTTTTTTCTTGCCCCGTGGGTCGGATGCCCGACCTTGGGTATATTATTGGCCCGGAGGTCTTGAACTCAGTTGGTTATAAACACCTCCTACTTATTAGACTTCGAGAGCTAGTGTAGCTGAGGCTAACAGTACAAAGTTAGCCTCTTTCACCTATAGCCTCAAACCTATAACGCCATTGCGCACTGTTACATTATAGTCTGTTAGTGTTTATTATAAGAACTGTTTCCTGCTTTTGGAGCAGAGATCTCTGTTGTCTGCCTTCAGATTCACTTGCATTTAGTGTATGTTGACTGAGTCTGCTCACAATATTGTTCTTTGTTGGTTTTATTGCAGCTAGCCCTCCAAGGTGTGTATATCTTTTCTCCCTCCTGAGTTTCTCTCTCCTCTCATCTGGCAGCCGAGGTTGATACCCTAGTCTTTCACAGTGCTGTTAGGGTGGTGAGTCCCCCCCCCAGATCGCTAACTCTATATTCTGGGTAAGTACACACTTTCCATTTCAAGAGTCTTTTATGTGCCCCTCAACAGCCATGGCCAGCCCTACCCGCTCCCCAACTGTATAGGCATCATGGAATGTCAATGGTTTGAATCACCCTATTAAACAAACTAAGGTATTTCAACACCTTCGCTCTCTACATACGGACATTGCCCTGCTTCAGGAAACTCATCTTCTGAAGAGGGCAGTCCCCTGGTTGAAGAAATCCTGGGTGGACACCGTTTGTGCCAGTTTGGCTTCTTCCAAGATGAGAGGGATAGCCATTTTAATCCGACGCTCTTCTCTCTGGGTCCTGGAGGAATCAAGACGTGATTCACAAGGTAGATGGGTGATCGCTAAACTATTCTCCCCAGAGGGAACCTGATCCTCTGCAACTTGTATGCTCCAAATACTGACCATGCGGATTTCTTTCCCTCGATCAGCCATGACATTTCCTCCCTTTCCCTGGAAGATGGGGCACTCTCTATCATAGCAGGCGGAGACTATAATATGGTCTTGGATGTCTTTGTGGACAAATTGAAGCCTACCTCTCAGGCCAGATCCAAGGCAAGCTCGGCTCTTCATGAGCTACAAGAGGAATGGGGTTTAGCAGATGTGTGGTGCAGAGATAATCCTTCTGGATGGGATTATACTTTCTACTCCCCGGTACATTCTACCCACAGTCGCATAGACTTCTTTTTAGCCTACACGGTAGCAGCCCAGAATATTCTCAATTCTAAAATTGGAAACATTATTATTGCTGATCATGCCCCAGTACAAGCTTCTTATACAGTACGTGGACAATCCAAAACTGGTACCCGCTGGAGATGCAGCCCACTGCTTTTAAAGGATCCAGAATTTCACAAAGTAATCTCTCAAGCTGTGAAGGATTATTTTGCCATCAATGCTCAATGTGGTGTCTCCTCGGGTATGGTTTGGGAAGCCTTCAAGGCAGTCCTCAGAGGCCGTATTATCGGCTTCTTGACAGCTAAGAACAAAGCACGCAAAGCTAACCTGGCTCAGTGGCAATCAGACCTTGCTACACTAGAGTCCCGCTTTAAAACTACTCATGCCTCCAGATGGAATAATTCCCTTATACAGTGCATTGTGGGACTTAAGTACCAAATTAATGCCACATTGCACCAGAAGGCTGAGAGGTTATTAGTGCGATCTAAACACGCGTATTGGGATGGGGTGAAAAGCATGACAGATTGTTAGCTTTCCGACTTCAGAAGCAACAAGTTTCCTCTTGAATAATGCCCTTCGTAACTCCTCGGGTAAGATCGTACATAATCCACAGGACATAAATGACACTATGAGGCTTTTCTATCAAGCTTTATACAGGTCACAGTCTGGTCTCTCCTTGTCCCAATTAGAGTAAGAGATGGATAAGTTTTTCCATCGGTTCGACAGACCGGGACTTACCCCCTTGCAAGTGACCACCTTAGATGCCCCGATCACTTCAGGAGAGCTACGTCAAGCTCTGTTCCAAATGGCCAAAGGTAAAGACCCTGGCCCAGATGGGATGACAGTCGAGTATGCCAAGCACTGGTGGAGGACATATCACAGCCACTGCTTCTTGCTCTCCAAGAAGCCCATACAGCTGGCTCATTTCCCCCATCTATGAGAGAAGCTCTCATCACTCTCCTCCCGAAAAAATCTAACAACCCTCTAGACTATGCAAACTATCACCCAATCTCCCTGCTTCCCATGGACACAAACATCTTGGCCAAGATTCTAGCCACTAGGATGGTGGAGGTGCTACCATCTATCATACATCCAGCTCAAGTCGGCTTTATGAATGGTAAATCCGGCTCAGATAATACCAGGCTCCTACTCAATCTAAAATGGATAGCCTCCCGCTCTTCCTGTCCCATGGCAGCACTAGCAATAGACTTTACTAAAGCCTTTGACTCTGTTGAATGGCATTACCTACATCAGATCCTAAGATTATATGGCTTTGGCCCTACTTTTTGTCAGTGGGTATCTACACTATATGGCTCCCCGATGGCTAGAATCTTGACCAACACCACTATCTCCACACCGTTTCCCTTGCATAGAGGCACAAGGCAGGGCTGCCTCCATCCTCTCTTCTCTTCTTAGTGGCCTTGGACCCTCTCATATGGGCCTTTATTGCAACAAAGTTATTCCTGGCATTGAACTTACTGGTAAATCCTATCTAGTAGCAGCATGTGCCGATGACCTACTACTAACCCTCTCCCAGACAGAGTAGTCATTATGGCATGTCCTACCCCTTCTGCAGACTTTCTTGACTTTCTCAGGCCTTTGTGTCAACCAGAAGAAAACACTCCTGCCCCTCTGAACACAGCCTGCACAAGAAGTTGCCTGCAGGGAACAGACTGTCATGGGCTATACAGGTTTTCTCCTACCTTGGTATTTTTTTTTTTTTTTTTTTTATTTGTTTAACCAGTAGTAGCACACTAAGCTGAAAGCTTTTTTATAGGTGTGACCTGGGAGCACAGGAAAGTTAAGTGACTTGCTCAGGGTCACACAGTATGCAAGTGGAAGCTGTCAGATTCAAACCCAGGTCTGGTCTGCTGGATGTCACCAGATTCGCAGCTCAGAGCCTTAAACCACTGTGCTATACTGCCTCTATAACCATTCCCTTTAAATGGTCGGATCTAGAGCCAGCCAACTTCCCACCACTTCTGACTCAATTATCTGCAGAGATAGAGAGTTTGAAGAAAATCCAACTATCTATGCCTGGGAAGGTGGCTGCAATCCATATGCTCTTCCTGCCACTAGTCATGTATCTTTTTAAAAATCTCCCAATACGTCTTTCTTACAAACTCTTTGCATCATTGGAAACCCTGGTATCTTGCTTCCTGTGGGAATGGAAATCTCTCAGGTGGAGCAAGCACAAATTTTTATTTTTTTTTTTATTTAGTTGTTTAACCAGGTATAGCACACTAAGCTGAAAGCATTTTTTACAGGAGCGACCTGGGAGCACAAGGAGGTTAAGTGACTTGCTCAGGGTCACACAGTATGCAAGTGGAAGCTGTGGGATTCAAACCCAGGTCTGGTCTGCTGGATGTCACCAAATTTGCAGCTCAGAGCCTTAGACCACTGCACTATACTGCCTCCTGCGCTATACCAGCACACTGGTCCAAGGGGGGGACTGGGATCCCCTTGGTTTTAAGGATATCACCTGTCTTGCACAGCCGCTACTGCCACTAAGTGGTTTGTCCCAAGCCCATTACCTCTCTCACCCTGGGTTCAGTTGGAAACTGATCTGGCGGTGGATACTAATTTGCATTTGCCGTTACACCCTCAGAGCCGGAACCAGCGCACCCTGACTCCATTATTGGTTGAGACCAAACGGACGTGGCACTCGCTCATGACCTTGTCTCACACAGCCCGGGCTTCCCAAGCCCCTCCATGGCTCTATACCCCTTTGTGGCATAATAAGGCTTTAGTAATTGGTGATGCCCCCTGTATTGGCCCACGTGGAGGCTCAGGGCATCCGTTATATACAGGATTTGTGCATCCCAGGCCAAGCTCCTCTATTTTGATGTCCTTTGAACAAATACAACACAAATTCCATCTCCCGAGTAGCAATTTTTGGAGATTCCTTCAGCTATGCAGTGCTTTACAAGCTGACAGGTCCCGTATCTGCCCCCACCCTAAATGGAACTGGTTAGCCCATAGACATAAAACCCCCCTCGTCTGGAGGTCTCATTGGTCATTTCTATAGGACATGGCGAGATGCACAGGTAGATCCCTCAACCTCATGCCAGCTGAAATGGATGGCTATCCTAAATGCCCACATCTCTGAGGACTCCTGGAACTGCTATCTCCGAGAATGCCGCCATACTTATACAGATACCAAGAGTCGCTTCTTACAGCTTAAAATATTGCTATTTTGGTATTGTACGCCAGCATCCCTGTACTCTCATGGCCTTTTAAGGCACTCTAATTGCTGGAGTTGTCAGCAGTCTGGAGCCCATCTGCTCCATATTTTATGGACGTGCCCTCTGCTCTCACCCTTCTGAGCATTCATAACCCAGGATTGCTCTTTGATACTAGGCTCCCAGATACTTTTATCTAACCCTAAGCTCCTCTTAGGGGACAATACCTCCTTAACTGCTGCATCCCAACCCCAGAGACAATGGGTAGCACTGGCTGTTAATGAGCCCAAACGACTCATACTTATGCACTGGCACCAACCAACCCCCCCCCGCCCTGTGCTAACTGGTATGCTGCCCTTGCCAAGTTGTCTATATTAGAACATCTGTCCTGTACGCACCTAGGTCATATGGATCAGTACATTGCCAGATGGGAAGCCTATCTTCATTCACCCCTTTGTAAAATTATGATCCTTTACTGCAGCCCTCCTACCTAGGCCTTACGATATTTCACTACTTTGCCTATCACTCTCTCGCTTCCCTACTTTTCCCTTATTCAGTGTAATTGACTGCCTTTACTGTTTAATGGGTCGCTTTATGTTGATTTTCAGATTGGATCATGTGCAACTATAGTAAGATACCTGTCATAATTTTATGTATGCACACCTCCATACTATCATGATTATCTGTGGATGAATCTAGCTGCATGTGGAATATGTTGTTTGTGAGAATCACTGCAATGTGCTGATGTACTGTTGAACGAAAATCAATAAAAATATTCTATGATAAAAAAAAATTACACTGATCTCCTTTATGAGATGGTGTGGAAAAATGGCTATGTTGAAAGTTTAGATTCAAAATATTGAAAATTAGCCAAGTTATCAATGAACGTGGAAATGCTGCAAAGTTCACTCATAACCTGGGCATTTTTTTCATTTTTGTACACACAATTTTCAGCATAACCTTCTTATCACCCCATCTCATGAACCGATAGGTGAACGTTTTCAAATCCCTGCTGAAACATCATTCCGTGCCACCAAAACATCATTGCTTGCCCCAGGTTTGAAAACACATTTTGGCAAGGTTTTGAAAAATGACAGCTGTTACAATCATGAGGTGGTGTGAAAAAAATATAGCTACTGTATAGATGAAAATTTTGGGTCAAAATATTTGAAATTACCATAGTTATGAGTAAGCATAGAAACATTTCAATGTGCATTCATAACTTTGCCATTGTTACATATTTTGACCCCAAATTATTAACATAACCTTCTTAGGATCCCACCTCATGGACAAAGGTGGTGAAAATTTTCAAATCCCTCCCAAAAGGTGATTTTATCAAATAACTGTGAAATTATCTTTCAGGCCTGATTTGTATAATTCCACTGACATTGGCCATGAGGTGTTGTCCAAAAAAGGCAGTGTTGAAAACTTGGGGTCAAAATATGCAAACATGACAAAGTTTAAAACCCCTCAGAAATATATTGAACCCCACTTGCCTTAGTTTCTTATATTGCAGTCGGTGGTTCCAGTAGTAAGACATGTCTTCGATCACAGAGTGGATCTTTGCCATGGGACACATTCATGTGAGTGGCAGTGTGTGCGGGGTGCGGTGGGTGCATAGGGTGGTGGGTGCTGAATGAGAGGTCAGGGTGGGGGGAATAGGTGAAGGACCATTTTCTTTTTTACAGGATTAAAAAAAATCAAGGGATGGTTTTCTTTTTCTTTATATGGCTTATTTGACACCAGTGAGTGGGCACTCCAGTGTTGGGCGACTGTTTGGCAGCACTGGGATGGGCACCCTGGTGCTGCCACCTACAGATTGCGAATGGGATGGTCATCCTGGTGGGGAGGGAGCAAGAAAAGCAGTACTGGGGATGGGCATCCCAGTCTACTTATATTATGTTTAAATGGTGACCTGGAGGAAAGGGGGAAGAAAGAAGTGGCATGGGGTGGGCACCACCATCCTCTTAAATCATAAAATAGATAGATAGATACTGTAGATAGATAGATAGATACTGTAGAGAGATAGAGATATAGATAGATAGATAGATAGATAGATAGATAGATAGATAGATAGACAGACAGACAGACAGACAGACAGACAGATAGATAGATAGATAGATAGATAGATAGATAGATAGATAGATAGATAGATAGATAGCTGCAGACAGAAAATAAGAGATACAGAGACAGACTGGGAGAAGAGGGGATCAGTGGCTAACTACTCTCTCTTCAGCCCATTGTATGACTGCCAGCTGCAACTGCAGAACTCAAGAAAGTTCCACTGTTCTCATACAGAGAATGCAGTGGAACAGCTCCTCTTGCAAAGCTGGGCACCCTGGATTTTGGGGATCTCAGAAAAGGTATTTCTGGCAAGTGTTTCCAAAAATAAGCACCACAATCTAGCTAAATGGATCATGTTTAGCTACTTTGAGGTGTTTGTTTTTTGAAAATGTATAATTTTTATGTGTTTTCAACGTTTTTGAGAGTGTAAGAAAAAAACAAGATGATGAAATGGTCCAACAGGAATGGGCACTCATGCCCCCCACTCATGATCATGAAAAGTAGGACACAAGATCTTTTTTTTTTTGGTTACTTTTCCCATCAGGACGTTAACTCTAAAATTGTTATAACCCTGGAACCAAATAATAGTTTCTCACAAAACCTTCTAAAGGCACACCCTTGACATGGATCCCTTCAACCATAAAAATTTCATTAAAAAAATCCACACTGTCTAGGCTGTAGGTGAGAGCAAAAAATACCCAAGGTTAAGTATAGGGAAACCAAATATTTTTTTTTTTCTGTTTTTGAGTGCTCCACATCTCAAAGACTGAACAAGGTGCTGGTCACGAAACTTGTCATGTCTTGAGACTCTGACAGCTTGACCATGCATGCCACATTTTGGTCTGTTTCGTCAAATGACACTAGAGTCATTAAGGTGCAAAAATTGGGTTTAACATTAAACAGCCTACTAACCCTAATTATAGGGGTGCTACTGTGGTGGTTTGGAATTTTGCTCTGAAATGTTCAGGGTAGAAAGAATTTCCTCCAGTATGGCACCTTTCATTGATCTGAGAAAAAAATATTAATCCATTCCCAAGGTATAAGAATTTAAAATTTTGTTTCAGACCGTGCTCAGTAGGGTATCAAATATCTATCCAAAAGACACTACTGAGCATGCTCAGAACCAAAATTTAAAATCTTTATAACTAGAGATGTAGTGAATTTAAATTCTGCCGTCGAAGTGAACACTTTGCATTGCCACTCTGCTATGCGGAGTGGGCAATGCAAAGTGCTCAATCTGCCTTGTCATTACTACTTTGCGTTAAGGCAGAATGGCAATGCGAAGTAAGGAAAAGTCATTGTTTTTAATGGACTTTGCATTCCTCATTATGATTTTAAGTGACCCACTTGGTGTTTCAGATTTGGCAGCGCCCCACACATAACATGGCTTACAGTGCTGTAAGTCACATGCTCTTTAGCCAGGCAGGAACGAATGAGTCATACAAGCAGACACTTTCACTTTCTCCTGTACAGAAGGAGAGAGAGGAGTGTGTTTTGTGACTGCTGATACTTTGAGATTAGAGCTAAGAGGAGATTTAAACTTTGATTTAGACCCAACAACTTTTTTAAAAGCTAATTTTTTTTGTCTTTTCTGTGCTCTTTTTTACTTAATTTGTTCTTTCTGTAAATTTTATTTTTCTTACCTTTATAAGTAGTTAGCTGTTTGTCTATGTCTATGTGACTGTGTGTGTGTTGTGTGACAGTACTGTGTGAGTACTGATTGCTTGGACTGAGGGAGTGCAGTAGGAGAGATGGACCAGGGTGAGGGAATGTCTGGGGCGGGAGCAGCTCTGGGAGTGTGCAGTAGTAGTAAGCATCATACTATGCGCATGAGTGGAGAGCATGAGTGCCCATTCCTGTTGGACCATTTGAAACTTGTGAGTGCCCCCCCCACCAGAAGCAGGACCAGCACCACCTCCTGACTCTGAGGCAGTTGAACCACCACCCACCACCACCAAGTCCAGCACCAGGTCCTCTGGAGCAGGATGTGCCTGTTCCCCCATGCCCAGGTGTGGATCCCATCCCTGTTCAACACCATGACCAGCCATCTGCCAGTTCATCTGGCCGTCCTCTGCCTGTGCCTGGTCCTCCCCGCACCTCCGTTGTTTGGCAGTTTTTTGACTGTGTCGGGGGTGGGGACAGCAGTGTAGTCAAGTGCCGCTTATGTGCAGGGACACTGGTTTACCATTTACACGGTGATGTAGACGGAAACCTGGAATTCTGATTGGCGCATGGAAAAATGGTGCCAATACAGAAATAGCATTTGTTCTCAGGGAGGCTGTGATCTGCAGCATATAAAAGTTACAGCGCGATAGTCTGTTGCCTTCTGTCTGCTGTATTTCGTCATTGAGTTTTCAACAACCGTCTTGCTGCTGCAGCCCTGGTGCGGAGAGTTGTCAATTTCCACCCCAAATTGTAAGTATTTATTTGTATTATTATGCTGCTGCTGCATCGCCAGGTTTTTCTGTTCCTAAGTGAGTCTGTCTCTGCAATTCAGCTATGCTGTGTGCCACCATTTTTTTTTACCGAATTTGACTGTGTTGCTGTGCACTGCAATTTGGCTACATTTTAATTTAAAAAGTCATGTAAATTTGAAATATAAGCATTTTAAATGAGATCACAGCTCGCTGTGGCTATTCAAGAAAGGAAAATGCTTTTCCGCATACAGAGGACTCTTTTATTTAAAACGGACTGCAAACAGAGATATAGAGCATTTTAAATGATCGTGGCTATGATGTTGAGGGAAAAGAAAATGATTTCTGCATTCTGGGGGCTCTGAATCACAACATGCAAGTAACATCCGGAGTATTTGTGCTACATACAACACAATGCTACGCGTATCATGGGTCAGAGGATCTTCTTAGTTGTTAGGCATATATGATACCGGATTCTGCTATCAAGGTTTAGCCATTTTGAGGAATTGTAAAGTGTGCAGGTGTGGGTGTGGCGATTACAGCCTAGGATCAAGCAGGAGGTTTTGTTGAGTACAAGGCGGAGACTGTTTAGTGCTGAGTTGGGGGCAGCACAGTATATGGTAATACCACAGTCAAGGAGGGCAAGGACGGAGAAGTTGATGGCAAGCAGTCTTGTTGCCGTCATGCCTGAGGGGTGGGGGCTGCACTTGCTGTCATCATGCCTGAGGGGTGGGGGCTGCACTTGTTTATTGTTTATTGTGAAATATTCAGAAAGACCTTTAAGTCAGAGACTTATTTACAAAGGTTCCACGTCATACAACAGGGACAGTACAAACAATTGATAAACAGAGATGGCAGTACAGGATATTTAAATAACGAACGATTACATTACAAATTCATAACATAAGGTACAGGGTAGATCAGGAGGGGGGATTTGGTTAGTATAGTAGAGGGGTCACAATAAAGCACAGCTAAACAGTTGCAGAAGAGTCTTTAACTGGCTGATAGTCGGTAGACAGTTAGGATAGTATTTGCACCGGGAACAGGGATAGTTATGGGAGATGGTGGGACAGCAAGATGCAGGATAGTGTCAGGTGCAATCACATACGTTAGAGTCTTGGAGGAGTTTCTGCAGCCTAGTTTTGAAGGGACCTAGCCTAATTTCGTTTGCTATTTGGATAGGGTGAGAGTTCATCAGATTAAGGGCTTGTTAGCAGAAAGTCCTTTGAAGTTGGGAGGTATGAGGGAAGGGAACCCATAGTAGCTGCTTTTTTTTAGAGTTTCTCGTGGATCTGGATGAGTCAACTTGGCGGATAATAGAGGAGAGCGAGGGAGGGTTGAGTCCTAGAAGGATCTCTCTTCATATGTCTTCTGGTGCAGACCCTGCACCATTTTGGTTGCCCTCCTCTGGACAGCCTCCACCCTGTCTATGTCTTTGCAGAGATGGGGTCTCCAGAACTGCATGCAGTACTCCAGATGGGGTGTCACCAATAGTCTGTACAGAGGGATAACAACTTCATGTTTTCTACTGGTGATACCTCTCTCAATGCATCCCAGTATCCCCCCAGCCCTCTTTACTGCCGTCTCACATTGCTTGCCCACCTTTAGGTCATCTGATGTAATTACCCCCAGGTCCCTTTCCATTTTTATTGTGGTCCGCATCTCACCCCCCCCATTGTGTACTCTTACCCTGGGTTTTTGTTTCCCAGGAACATTACTTTGCACTTCTTTGCATTAAATCTAAGCTGCCATACATTTGACCATTCCTTCAACCTTGCCAAGTCCCTTCTCATCCTTTCTACCCCACCTTGTGTATCAACCCTGTTGCAGATCTTTGTGTCATCTGCAAAGAGACATACTTTCCCTCCAGTCCTCTGCAGTGTCACTTATAATGACATTAAAAAGGACCGTACCCAGTACTGAACCCTACAGTACCCCACTAGTAACCCCCCTTTCTTCACTGTGAACTCTGTTTGCTATTTCCCTGTGTCCTGTTTTTCAGCCAATGTTTTACCCCAGCTACCACTCTGGGACCCACTTCCAGGCTGGCTAATTTGTTTATTAATCTTTTGTGTGGGACTGTGTCAAATGCCTTGCTAAAGTCTAAGTAGGCCATGTCCACAGCCCCTTCCTGGTCTGCTACTTTGGCCACCCAGTCAAAGAAATTGATTAGATTCATCTGACATAACCTTCTTGTTGAGAATCCATGCTGCCTTGGGTCCTGTTTACTGCTGGCCTCTAGGTACTCAACAATTCTTTCCTTCAGAAGTGATTCCATCATTTTCCCTACCACTGAGGTCAAACTGACAGGTCTGTAGTTTCCTGCCTCTGTCTTGCTCCCACTTTTGTGAAGGGGACTCACATCCACCCTCCTCTAGTCCTCAGACACCACATCATCCTCTCATGATTTGTTAAAAAGGGTAGTCAGTGGTGTTACTAGTTCTCCCCTTAGTTCTTTTAGAATTCTGGGGTGAATCCCATCAGGCCCCATTGCTTTGTCCACCTTCAGTTTTAGGAGTTCTTTCAGAACTCTTTCTTCTGTGAAATGACTGATGTTGACTCCCCTATCCAGAGTTCTTCTATTGACTGGATTAGGTACCTCCCCCTCCTTTTCTTTTGTGAATACTGAGCAGATGTATTCGTTCAGTATCCCTGCTTTTTCACTGTCCTTCTCTGCCCCCCCACCCTCCTCTTTATTCAGCCCCAGTATCCCTCCCTTTGTCTTTCTTTGCTCCCTAATGTACCTATAAAAGGTTTTATCCCCCTTCTTAACCAAGCTGGCTATTTTTTCCCTCAGTTGTGGCCTTTGCTATTTTGACTGCCTCCCCCGCTTCCTTCTGCTTTAACTGGTACAGTTCTCTATCCTGCTCCTTCTGTGTTTCCTTATACTTCCTGAATGCTATCTTTTTCTCCCTAACCTTACCCACCACCTCTTTTGAGAACCATAGTGTTTTTTTCTTTCATATTGATTCATTTATTTCCTTCACACAAAGGCTTGTTGTCTCCGTGATGGCAGTTTTGATGTTTCTCCATTGTTGATCCACTCCCCCTTGCCTGTTTGCTAGTGCTTTCCTGAGGCACTCTCCCATTTTGACAAAATCAGCCCTCCTGAAGTCCAGTATCTTCACTTTTGTATGACTTGACTCTACAGATGAGTTTATTGTGAACCACATTGTTTGGTAGTCACTTGTTCTCAGATGGCTACCAAATTCTAGATATGAGATCCTGTCTCCATCCCTATTTGAGAATACCAGGTCTAAGATTGCTCCCTCCCAAGTGGGTTCCAACACTAGCTGTCTGAGGCATGCCCCCTGTAGGGCATTGAGAATGGTCCTGCTCTTAGATGTGGCTGCAGCAAAGGTGTACCAGTTGACATCTGGCATATTCAGGTCCCCCATAAGCAATATATCCCCTTTCTCTGCCATCCTAAGGATGCCTTCTATTATTTACTTGTCCATTTCCTCCCCCCCTGCAATGGGGATCTGTATACAACCCCTGTGCAGATTGTGGTGCCATTTCCAGTCTCCCATAGTGCCTCCTCTCCTCCCTGTTTACCCTTTCATTCCATTGCTTTGATCCCTTCCCTTACATAGAGAGCTACTCCTCCTCCTTATCAACCTTCCCTGTCCCTCCTGTACATTGTGTACCCATATTCACTGATGTGCTACTTTTGTAAGTTTGTATCTGTGGCTAAAAACATGCAGGTCCCACAGGGGTCTGTGCTTCTGCTGACATAAGTGTGTGTGTATGTCTAGCTGTGTGCATGAGTATCTGTGGCTGCAGAAGCACTGGTCCCATAGGGGCATGTGTGTCTGCAGACAGAAGTAATGTTGCGATCTGGTATCATGGATTTCTACATGCAGCAGCAGAAGTGCAGGCTCCACAGGATGTCTGTGCTTTTTTAAATAGAGGTCAGTGTCTGTGTCAGTTACCTATGGCTGCAGCAATACTGGCACCACATGGACCTGCACTTCTGCAAACAAAATCAGTGTTACTGTTTGAGTGTCATGAATTTCTATATGCAGTACCACAAGTGCAGGCCCAACAGGGATCTGCACTTAAACGCACAAAACTCAGTGTGTATATCTTACACCTGCAGCTGCAGAAGTACAGGCCCAAGAGGCACCTGCAATTCTGCAGACAGAAGTAGTGATGCTATATGTGTATAACAGATTCTGTGGGTTCTGTGCTTCTGCAGCCAGAGCTCAGTGTGTAAATGTTGCTATTGGTGAATAATGGATTTTGTGAAGCCTGAGTTTCTGGAGCCAGAGCTTAGTGTGTATGTCTTACACCTACTGCTGCAGAAGTGCAGGTCCCTCAAGTATATGAGCTTCTGCAGCCAGAGAGTCTGTATGTCTTACAGTGCACATGAGTACCTGTGGGTACAGAAGGGCTGGCTGTATAGGGATCTGTAGTTCTGCATGCACAAGAGCTCTTGTAATTTGGGTATCGTGCATTTGTATCTGTGGCTGCGGACACCTTTGGTTCTGCAGACAGAAGCAGTGTTTTGATTTGAGCATTGAGGATTTCTGTCTGTAGCCAGAAATGAATATGTATGTCTTGCAGTGTGCATGCCACAGATACAAATACACAAAGGTAGCACATCAGTGCCACTGCATGTGTGTCATCTGGAAATAGTTGTATGCTGTTTGTCTAACCTGATAATGGCTGTCTGTAGTTGCATGGGTAGAGAAGACTCGTCACTGGCTTATACAGACAATAATGATCTAATATTAATTTCTAGAAGCCTTTAAAAACTATTAATATGTCTGTAGGATTTTTGTGCATCTTCTAAATTAAAATAAATATAAATAATAGGAGTATTATGCAGTGTAGGAAAGGAAGACCATGCAGATTAAGTTGGAAGGTAAATAAGATTAAGCTAGAACTTGTTGAAATCTGCACTTCTCTGAAGTAGTATTTTTGAAAGACATGAAATGGAATTGACATAATATTTTCTATGTACAGGATTTGTGTCATTTTTCTGCTGTAGCTGCAGTTACGAGTCTTGGTACCTTAAAAAAATTGTTAAGAGTATGGAGGTTGCTGTGTGCTGCAAGATTCAGAAGGTTGGGTGGTCTACAGTAGAAGGTCATGAGTGACTCTGTAAATGAAGCTTCGAAATTAGGGTCAGTTTGCAGAATAGGAGAGTACCTAATGTTGGTCCTGTGAAGAGGAGGGGTCTTGGCATGGAAGAAAATCACCAATGTGATGTGTCACTATAGCTCTGTGATAGTATCTCTCCTGGGAGGGTTAAGGTTACAAGGCATATTAATGATCCCAGAGAGTGTTCTGTCCACTGTGCCATCTGTGTATCTCCAGTTAATAAAAAATAGTGCATTATTTGAACCTGCTCAGCAAAATCAGCATCTTCACTGCATCACCTGTGAAGTCTAAGAAACTATGAATGTGGCAAACCCATTTTTAACTTGTTTGGGATGGAAAGAACTGTATAGGAGAAAGCGGTGTGAGTCACTGGGTGTGTAATAAACCAATATCTTCAGGCCAGTGTTCTGCACCAACAATGTGATATATAGAAAGGGTGGTGTGGAGCAAGATACTTCAACAGTGCACTAAAGAGCACTGAAGAGAAGGATGGTATGTGGTAAACCTATCCAAGGAGATTTCATAGGCTTCACTGCAGTAGGAGGTGGCCAACACAATCATCTATGTAACATTTGTACTATGTACTTCAGCCTTCTTACTATGCCCTGTTAATTAGATCCTGTTTGAGGACAGGTACAGCTGTCTCTAAGGATTCAAATACTGTGAATGTGCTGTTATGAACTTCAAGGCTCTTTTTTTGAAGCAATTTGGGCCTGCTTCTGCTTATTTAACTATGTATTTCCCACCTTTCCTCATCATTTCTTATATTATTGCCTCCCTTCCTCACTCTCTTTCTTTTTAGGTAGCAAACAATAAGTTACACCACCTCTTTTAGACATGTGTACCTTTTGTGCAAATTTAAAATATTATTGTTACATTTAGTGTGTGATATAGCTGTAGTGAGGTCTGAGTAGAAACATAACATTTGACAGCAGATAAGGACCACTTGCTCCATACAGTCTGCCCATTTTTCCCTACCTACATTATTACAGCAGACTGTACTTGATCTACAGCTCCTACTCCTTCCCCACCTTCCTTTCCACTATGATTCCTTTGTGCATATCCCATGCATTCTTGAACCCCACTACTGCTTTCAGCCCCAACTCCTCTGCTGAAAGGCTGTTCCAGGAATCCACCACTCTTTCTGTGAAGAAGTACTTCCTCATATCTCTCCTTAATCTTCCCCCTCCAGCTTCACAGCTTGCTATGTTGTTCTGGGGCTCCTTTTTCCTGAAAAGTACTTCCCTCCTGTATTTTATTTATCCTCTGAGGTATTTAAAGGACTCTATCATATCTCCCTCCTCTCTTCAAGGGTGCACATATTGAGGTCCTTTAGTCTCTCCTCATAGGGCTTTTGATGCTGACCCTGCACCATTTTAGTTGCCCTCCTCTGTACCACCTCCATTCTGCAAATGTCCTTCTGGAGATGTGTTTTTCAGAACTGGACACAGTACTCTAGGTAGGGTCTTACCAGCGATCAATACAGAGGCAACATGGTTTGCAAGGTTTGCTGGCAAAGGCACCTAACTTCACCTGAGCTCTTATTTTCTAGGTTTGCTTGTAAGGACAGAGCAAGGAACAACATTATCAGAGCAAGGAAAAAGATTAAGGCTTCTTTTGGGTAGGCAGATTTATTGTGTGTTGTTATTTTCTTTTGTGCTCACAGGTTTTGTTACAGTTTTTTTCTTACATTTTACTGCTTTATTGTTCTCTCATTCAAATTGCTGTTGCAGGGTATACTTTCTGCTACATTATTACAGAGTGTGCTTACAGGTTTGTTATTGTTTTGTGCTTACAGATTACTGCTGCAATCTTCTCTGATTCAGTTTTTTTGCAAGGTATATTTTTTGTTACTGCTTTATTATTCTCTGTAGCAAAGTGCTTTTTGAAGGATATATCTTCTGTGAAGCTGTTACAGGTGGTATGTACAGGTTTTACAGTTGTATCTATCATTAGGCTAAGCTTACAGGGCTACTGCATTTGTTGTTGGCTGATTGTTTCAGCTTGTACCTCCTTGTTTCTTTCATCCATGGTTCTTCTTTTTCAGCAGGGGAAGGGCCCAGCCATCCATCCCCATCCCCAACCACCCCATGCTACACTCCTTTTATAGAGTAGCACAGTAGTGACATTTCCTGTAGCAAAGCAGGAAGGAAAGGATCATAGGGGTATCCACACAGTGACCTCACTTACAGGGGCACAAGTAATTTAACTTGTTGTAAAAAGTTACACAAAAACAATATATTTATATATATATATAAAAAATCAAATGTTTGGTTTATTTTCCTTCTAATTACTCAGACCAGGTTATAAACTCAGCAACTCAACTGGAATGGATATTATCAACTGCAGGTACTGTGGAATACTTTTCAAAAGGGCAGTTATACAGGATTTAGGATGCTGTCCTACATGCTGGACCATCGGAGATCTAAGGGCTCAGTCCCAGGCAGCATGGGCAGAGACTGCGTGCCTCAAATCACATACTCAGGAGGAAATATATTACAAGAATCACCCGCCATTTCCCAAACATCCAACTGAAGTACCTCGACTGCAGAGACTAGTTGGTCTGGGAGATTGGCAGGTGGTTAGGAGGGGGCAAATCAGGTGCCACATCACTTAATGCTCACCAACATATCACCTCCACAAACCATATAAAAACTACAAACAGGTATCTGCCTCTGTCTCCGAAATCAAACAAAAGGCCAGAGGACACTACAGAGCAGGACTCTGCAGCACAGGAGCTAGTGCTACAAAAGTCGCCCAAAACAGGGACCAAAAAAAAAAAAAGCAAAAAGGAAATCCAAAACGCTTCTGATCATAGGAGACTCCATCATTCGGGGAGTTGATGCCTACCTCCAGCTGAGGGTAATGGTCAGATGTCTCCCAGATACATCAGCGTGGAGAGACACTGACAGCATTGATAAAATCATACAGGATGCAGGAGAAAACATTGACATACTGATAGACATAAGGACTAATGATCTCGCCGGCTGCTCAGTAGTGGAAACCAAGGAACACCTGATCAGGCTGGGAGACAAACTGTCATCCATTTCATCTGTCATCTCCTTCCCTGAGATCCTGCTGGTCTGGAAGAGGTGGGCAGATGGACGGAAGGTCAGAGAAGGGGGATAGGGGAGCTAAACATCTGGCTCAAGAGCAGGTGCCAAGAAAAAGAACACAACTTTGTTGGTAACTGGCATCAGTTTTGGGAGCGGAAGTCCTTTAAATGCAATGGACTGCATCTGACTAAGGAGGGAGTTAGTGCACTCGGGCAAACGTTTGACATCTTTGCAGAATATTTAAACTTGCAAATGGGGAGAGGGGTGCAGCACCTGATACATTAAATGGGAAGAATACCCCCCTCCCTCAGCTAGTGATCAAACAGGAGTTCAGCATGTTTGTCGTTCATTTGCATCACCAGGTAAGGAAAAAGGTCCGGCTCCCCATATGACGCTCAGAGAAAACACTTAACCTCACCCAACAACTAACGTACTAAAATCTGACCAGTGGAAAATTATGTACACAAATATCTGCAGTCTGGTAAACAAGATCCCAGATCTGCAGGCAACAATGGCAGAGGCTAAACTGGACATAGTAGCCATAAGCGAGACATGGTTCATCAGAAACCACACTTGGGAGACTGGTCAGAAGAGACTGAGCTACAAAAGAGGGGGAGGAGTGGCACTTTATGTCATTAAAATTATCAAAGCTGCAGAAATTTAGAATACAGATAAGGAGCCAGAAGAACTGTGGCTCACCCTGGAAACAGGAAATGGGACAGCCATAGGAACTGGGGTTGTCTACAGGCCTCCAGACTAGAGGGATGACACAGACACATTGCTGTTAGAAAATATACAAAACATGACAGCTAAAAGGGAAGTTCTGATAATGGGAGACTTCAACATGCTAGATACAGATTGATCAATACCAGCAGGAACATCTGCTAGAACTAGACACATAGTGGATTCCCTGCAGGGGGAGGGCCTCAAACAACTGGTACAACAACCCACAAGAGACAGGGCTATCCTAGATCTAGTACTGACTAACGGGGAAAGGATCACAGATCTCCAGGTAGAAGGTCACCTGGGGGCCAGGGACCATCTCACGGTATGGTTCTATTTGGCCACTAGAAGTAAATCATCCCAATCCAAGGCAAAAATATGGGACTTCAGAGGAGCTGACTTTGATAAGATGGCCAACAGAATTAAGCTTGCCCTGGCAAGAAGAAATACCGGTGAGAGGAAACAGGCAAAGTGGGCAAGCATTAAGGATGCAATACTTGAAGCAACATCCCATTGTGTTAGGGAGAAAAACAAGAGCAAAAGAAGGAGGAAATCGCTTTGGTTCTCAAAAACAGTAGCAGAAAAGATCAGAGCCAAAAGGCTGGCTGAAGATAGGGAGGCATGCCAAACTTCCCTAAGAGAAGCAGGGAAGACAGTAAGGTAGGCAAAGGCCCAAACTGAGGAAACACTATCACGGCCAGTAAAAGAAGAGGACAAGACTTTTTATAGATATATTAGTGAAAGGAGAAAGTCCAGAGGGTGTATTGCTAAGATCAAAGGGATAAGGGATAGAGTATGGAGGAGGAGGACCAAAGAAAAGCAACTGTCCTTAATAGATACTTTATTTATTTATTTATTTTATTTAGCTTTTGTTGACCGGGTAAGTGCACTAGACAAATCCTGCCTATTTTCAGGCACGACCCAGGGAAGGGGGATACAGATGAATGCCAACTGACCTTGAACAAGATTAAGCTGTTGGTGGTATTTTTTTTAGTGAATGAGGGAAATTTGGCCAGGACACCGGGGAAATTCCCCTACTCTGCTGGTGTTGGGAGGCCAGTAGGGGTGTGCAAGGGTCAGTTATGGCCACTGCAATGCAGGAGGAGGAGGAGGAGGTTGTGTTGGCTGGCGTCTCAGAGGAGAGACGTCCGATAGTGGCAAATGAGCAGTCCGATTCTAAAATGACATTTGAATCAAGTAATAGCTCTGCATCTCATGTTCCATCAGAAAAAAGCGAGAATTTGAAGTTAATGGAGTCGGGGAGTCTTAATTTGGATGCGGAAGCAGAGTTCCCCGAAGCTGTTGTTAAATCACATGCAAGGCTTTTAAATCAGGAGGAGGAACGAAGAAGGCCTAACCGGACGGAAGAACGTGGAACCAGGAAGAAGGTCGAACAGCTTTCGCACCTGGCGTTGGAAGCTGTAGAAGTGGCAGGCTGTTCACGGAGGATAAAACAACTTAAAAGCTGGAAGCAGAGATTACCGACAGGCAGTCGGAAGGAGAGTACAGATAATGCAGCAGATGGGATTTCAGTTAACAGCACTGGGGTAAGCTATACGCCTCTTAAGGTGCCTACAAATAATGAACAGACTAAAACTGAATTTGCTAGTGCTACATTTGCTACCTTTACGCTAAATAAGGAGGTTGGGTTCGTGTTTAAACCACTTTCTCCTGGTCTTGGGGTTGAAAAAATGACAGACACAGTGGTGTACCAAACTAAGACAGGTTCTCAAGATGGAGTAACTGATTTTTCTTTCTCTGATAAACTTAAGGATTGCAAAACCTCCAAGATTACAAAAGAAGCAAGGGACAGTGACTTTGTGAACTTTCCTACACTTTCCCACGGAGAACATGATGCAAACTGGTCCCCTCAGGCAGCTTTAACAGCTGCAGGGTGGAAACCTTTGGGGAAAGGGATTTGGTCACCAGACTCTGCATGGGACAGTTCTTTTGATATTAATAAAAATGTGCCTAAATGGCAACCAGGAAGTGCTGATGTAAAGGCTCTAACCGGAAATGATAATGTTCATAATGTTGATTGGAGGGGGGGAACAGAGGGGGAAAACAGTACTCAAAAGGTACTATCAGCACAATCACTCAAATGAACAAAATAAGGTAGAAGAGAATAAGATGGAAAAACCCCTTATGTCAAGCCTTTTTTCACAGTGCAAAAGAGAAGCAGCTCCCAGGAGGAATGCTGTGCGCATTAGGTACAAGGGTGGGTTACAGGAAAAACCAGACAGGTATTATGTAGGCAAATTATTACTGAAAGACTCTTTAAAGTTTTTACCCCGGGATGTATTTGCTTTTATTAATATCTCAGGTGAGGACAACTTTGATGTCAGTTTTCATTCCCCAGCTTTATTAGACCTTTTTTGGGATAGATATAATCAAGTCAAGTTTTCCCCCCTATGGTCACCCTTTTTGGTTATTCCTTTGTCTAAACCCCTGACTAAGTACGTAACTGTTATGTTCAGAAATGAGAGTGTGCATGTTGAGGATATTATTTTTTGGTTAGCACAAAAATGTGAAATTCAAAGTGAGCCAGAACCACTTTTGGATGCAGAGCAATTCTGTACAGGGGGGTGGAAATTCAAAGTAAAATTGCAGCAAACATCTTCTGGTATTGAGCATATACCTAACTCGTTTATGTTAGGAAGGGATAGGGGAGTGGTGTTTTACAGTGGACAACCGAGAGCGTGCTATAGGTGTGGAGCCAAAACTCATTTATCAAGCTCATGTGACCAGCCTAAATGCGATAACTGTGGTGAAATTGGGCATGTTACCATGTATTGCAACAACCCAATTAAGCGTGACCTATGTGAGGAGCAAAACCACGCTTTTAGGGACTGTCCATGGGCAGCACAAAATAAAAATGATAATGGTAAGTCAGATTTTTTTATACAAAAAGCACAAGAGGCCATGAAAGACCAGGAATTAGAACAATCCGTAATAGGCTCTCCCATAAAGCTGCAGAGTCCTGCAGTTTCATTACCAAGTACAGCTACTCCTGATACAGCCATGATCCTTGTGGATTCTAAGGGGAACGGAAGGGAGAAAAATATCTCTGATCTCTTTCAGCCAGTTTGTTATACTGATCCGAAGGGTGACATAATAAATAAAGGTGCTGGTACCTTAAAACCTCCACCAGTGCTTAGGAGATCGAGCAGGTCTCTAAAACCACTGGTGATTCCAGAACCTGAGGGGATAGAAACTAAAAATACATATGAGGCTCTCAGTTGGGGAGATTCAGAGGTTGAAATGGTTGATACAGACTCTCAGGTTTCTGCCAAGAAGGCATGGTGACATCTAGAGAAGATTACAAAGGGAAAAAAAAAGAAAAGGAGAAAAAAATAATTCAAGTTGCTAGATTTTGGGTTAAGCAAGGATGGAGTTAAATTTTTCCTGGGCCACCTTAAATACTCACAGTTTTTTAAAAACTAAGAAAAGACAGGCAGTTTTTCACATGATTCATGATCTAAAAATCTCAATTATATTTTTGCAAGAAACTTGGATGTTTGACAAGACTCAGTGTTCTGCTTTTGCTAAAGATTGGCCATGGGGACCATCTTATTGGTCTTTTGGGGGAGATAAAGCAGATGGGGTAGGTATCCTTTTTAACTCATATAATTTTACTTTACATAAATTGATTGATTTATGTCCTGGAAGAACACTAATTTTAGAGGGGAACTGGTTTTCATATACCCTCCGTCTAATAAACATATATAACCCCCTGACAAAGGCCGGCAGAGTAACATGCATGAGACAAATCCAACCCTTCTTAGTGACCACTATCCCTATCTTTTGGGGAGGAGATTTTAACTGTGGGACAGAGTTAAAAGAAATCTGAGAGTAACAAAAAGATGTATTGCGATACAGCATGTCTTACAGACATCATTAAAACTGCTGATTTAGTATCTTGCATGGACAAACAGGTAACGGGACGGAAAGGTACTTTTTACAAACGCGGGAAAGGGTATACCATAGATTACCTTTTCGTTTCAAAACAAATCTTATTTAACCAACTACAAATTATTCCGGTAGAATTTTCAGACCATGCCCTATTACAGGTTAACATAGGTCTCACGAGTAATAGTAGAAGAGAAAACATGAGGTGGAAACTTAATACTTCTATGTTACAAGAGTCATTGGTCCTGAACTCCATAAAATTAATTTTACAAGCCAGACTATCAGTAAGCTTTTTATACCAGGATATGGGGAAATGGTGGCAGGAAACTAAAGTTGATTGCATTAATTGGTTTAAACAGGAGGTAAAATAGCCAAAAGAACAAGTTTTCCACTATCTCAAAATAAGGAATCAGTTACAAATATTATTATCAGAGCTAACACCTCAAGAGATAATTATATATCACAAATTGATGAAATTAAAACAAAAATGAAAATCTTTCAATATAACCGAGCCGAAACATTGCAAGCTGTTATCTCAAATCATATGAGAAAGTCAGTATTTGGGGATCCTTTTGAATTATGTAAAGAGGTCAAAGAGCATGGGTCTTTAATTTCATTACACAATGGAACTAGGAAAGTCTCCTCGACTAATGAATTAGAGAATTTAATTCATAATCATTTTAAGGATTTAGAGTCTCTTCAGATCCCATCCCAAGCCCAGATCAATAAAGTGTTAGGACCCCCTATAGAGAAGGCCCTAGAGACAGATTTACTTAAGGTCCTCAATCAACCCTTCTTGCAAGAAGAAATTATGACGGTTCTAAAGTCTTTAAAATCCAATGTGGCCCCAGGACCAGATGGTCTTTCTAATTCATTTTACAAATCCTTTCCAACAGAACTTAGTTCTATCCTTGTAATTGTATACAATTTCTTTTTGGAACATGGTGTTAGTTTAGTTTCCTTTTCAGATAGTATACAAATTTATATTCACAAATCAGGTGATAAGGGGGTCTTTCAAAATTGGAGGCCGATAACTTTATTGAATTCAGATGATAAGATTCTGATGTCATTAATCAATAATAGACTAAAAAAATTAGCAAAATATAGCTTTTCTCAAATTCAGCACTGTGGCATTCCTGACCGTAGTATTCAGTCTATTTTATGTCTGATCAGAGATTTAATATAAAATCAATGAGTTAGGGGAAAGTGTTTTTAGTTTCTTTAAATTTAGAAAAGGCCTTCGATAGAGTGAGCCATGTTTTTTTATTTTCGGCCTTAGATTTTTTTAAAGTTCCCCCGAAATTACAAAATTTAATTAAAAATCTTTATTGTTCAGGAAAGGTGTTTCCTTCTATTAATGGAAAACTGGGAAGAGGATTTCAAGTAAATTGTGGGGTAAGACAGGGTTGCCCGTTAAGTCCTCTATTGTATAATTTTTCATTAGAACCCTTTTTAAGGACCGTGAGTATGGTCCCCCTATGGCAAGGAGTAAGGATTCCAGACTCTAATGCAACAATAACCATTCAAGCCTATGCAGATGATGTATGCCTGTTTTTTACAGATATCACACAGCTTGAATTGTTTTTTTCCAAATTTGAGGAGTATGCAGTAGTTGCCAATGCTAAGATTAATTTACTTAAAACGAAGGGTTTACTTATAGGAGGGAATTATCAAACACCATTAGTATGGAACTCTATTAATATAACTGCTGAACCTATAACAATTTTAGGGGTAAATTTGGACAGAATTGCCCGAAGATAATTGGAACCTAGTATTAGATAAAATCGAGAAGAAAGTTACTAGATGGAAAAGATTTAGATTTACTAAAATGAAAAGAATTCAGGTTTTGAAGCAATTTATACTACCCTGCCTTCAATATATTGCAGCAGTGTTTCCCTTACCAGCCAAATTTGAGACCAGATTATTCAGCATTTGTTTCCAGTTACTCTGGGGTAACAGGCTAAACCCGGTCAAAAGATGTTACACATACCTTGAGAAGAAAAAAGGAGGATTGGGAATGGTAGACCCAGTATTTTTTTGTTTTGCAATTTTTTTTTCTAGCTCATTAAAATATTGTTTAGGAGGAGCTCATAGACAGGAGGCCCCTTTCTTTAATAGCTTAACGAATCGTTACTTTACTGCATGGATACATTGTGCTCCAAAACTGTCTAGTCATTTTGCCTTACCAAATTTTTTTATACCAGCTGCACAGAAATTATTTAAGTGGCAGGTCACAAAACACCAAATATTAAGTTGCTCCTCAAAAGCATTATATAGAGAATTAATGGCTGCAGTCTATTCGGAAGCCCCATGTTTTCGGAATTGTCCTAGTAATCGTAATGAGGACATTTTGAATCAATTAAATAACACAAGACTACCAGAATTTATGTGGGAAACACAATGGCTTACTTTATATGGTAAATTAAATGTGAGAGGCACAGCTAAATATAAAGCCAAAGCTGAGAGAATTTGTCCCTATACCGAATGTACAAATCAGGAAGAAACAATGGAACATTTTTTTCTTCAATGCTCAGTGGCCATCAAAATTTGGGATTACTTGGCTAAAGTTTGGAATTTCCCATGGTTAGCAAACCTCACCTATGATATTTTGGTTATAGGTTCCTTCCCTGTAAGCTTACATAATTTCAATAAAGGGACTTTACAGATTTTCATTGCTAGTTTAAGATACTGTTTATGGCAAACAAGATGCCAATGGGTTCTATATCAAAAGAAGCCTTCAGTTCAAGGATATAGAACATATGCGACGAATATATTAAACAACATTTTTTTTTCAGAATCACAACAGTTTAATGTAAAAAAAGTTAGAATGTGGTGGAAAGGTTTCTCCCACATCATCAAATTTAAATGAGGTTGCTTGGCTTCCTTTATCATTTCTTTAAAAACTTATTAGAAGTTAATACTACCTTATGGATAACTAAGAGGTTAATTTCCCCTTCATTTTTCTTTTCTCTTGCATTTAAAAGATTTGACCTACTAGGATAGTGAGGGGTCGGCCTAATGTTAGATTTTTTTTGCTTCAGGTTAGGTTTTTTTAATTCTATCCTTTCTCTTATAAGATTAATAATCTCAGTGCACAATGTTAATTATGCCCTACTTAGATGTTTACTTTTTCATATCATGATTGTTTCTGTATTTTTCTAATGTGTTATGATTGCTATGTGTTTATTTCAATAAAAATTGCCCCTACTCTTTTCGATAAGTGCCATGGGATCTTTAACATCCACCTGAACTACCACCAATCCAGGCAGATGGAACCTCGGTTTAACGTCTCATCCGAAAAAGACGGCACCTCAGAAATGCAGCACCCCTCTCATAATGCATTACAGTGTCAGTACTGGGATATTAACCCAAGTGCCAGATGTGGGAACTGAACCCACAGCCCTCTGATCTCCCGGCCTCAGAGGTGAGTGTGCTACCTACTGAGCCACTGACACTGCTACTTCTGCTCAGTATTTACTGAAGAGAAGGTAGGGCTGGGCCCACAGCTCAGCACCATGGACACAGGGGGGAGGGAGGCATGCACAAGTTCCTTCACAAAATAAAGGGTCCTACAAGAGCTCGCTAAGCTCAGGGTGGGACAAAGCAATAGGACCTGATGGCATACATCCCAGGGTACTAGAGAAGCTAAGGTTGGAGCTAGCAGAGCCAATATCAGAACTGTTTAGTGAGTCTCTGAGCACAGGAGAGGTCCCAGAAGACTGACGAAGGGCTCATGTGATCCCGCTCCACAAGAGTGGTAGCAGGGAGGAGGCAGGGAACTACAGATCAGTCAGTCTTGCCTCAGTACTAAACAAGATTATGGAGGAACTCCTTAAGGAAACGATAGTGCAACACCTGGAATCCATAGGAGCACAGGATCCAAGACAGCATGGGTTTACAACAGGAAGGTCCTCTCAAACTAATCTCGGAGATTTCTTTGACTGAGTAACCAGAGAGGTGGACCAAGGGGGTGCAGTTGATGTTGCCTACCTTGACTTCAGCAAAGCTTTCAATACTGTTTCACATAGAAGATTGATTAATAAGCTGGGTACAATCGGGGTGGATCAGAAGTTGGTCAACTGGGTGGCAAACTGCTTGGCAGGCAGAAAACAGAGAGTGGTGATAAACAGTATACAGTCAGAAGACATGCAAGTTAGAAGTAGGGTACCTCAGGGATCAGTCCTGGGGCCAGTCCTCTTCAACATCTTCACCAGTGACATTACAGATGGACTGGAGGGTAAGGTTTGTCTGTTTGCAGATGACACCAAGATCTGTATCAGAGTAGATGATCCAGATGGGGTGGGCAGAATGAGAAGAGATCTGGATAAACTGGCAAAATGGACAAAAGAGTGGCAACTGGGGTTTAACGCAAAGAAGTGCAAGATCATGCACATAGGGAAAAGAAACCTTGAAGCCTCTTATAGGTTGGGAGGGGAGTTACTTGCAATCACAAGGGAAGAAAGAGACTTGGGCATCTTCTTCATAGAAAACCTGAAATCATCCAAGCAGACCACTAAAGCAGTAGGTAAGGCTAGAGAGATGTTGGGGTGTATTAGTAGGGGTATCACAACTTCTCTACTGGGACTAAAGAAGTAGTACTCTTCTACTGGGACCTTTAATTTAGTGTAAAACAAACAAACAAACAAAAAAAATTAGTGTGTTTGTCTCAGTTAGCTAAAGTGGTTATCTGAACAGTTATCTAGGTGTAAATCTCAAGTGGCTGAAGGGGCTTGATTGCTGTGCAGTTTAGATAGCTTGTAGAAAGATCTAGTAAGTAGGGGGAGTGGCTTAGCTAGAAGAAAACTAGATTTAAACACTGCCTTAGAAAGATTCTGTCAGAGGCTTGGCAGAGGACACCAGAAGGAAGGAGTGCTGTGTGACTGTACTTCTCTACTGAGACTAAAGAAGTAGAACTCTTCTACTCTCTACACTCCTCTAAAAAATTATATTTCCCACCTTACCTCCCCTCCCCTCCACCCTCCCACCCAAAGCTAGTTCTACGTTTATAGGCACAGGATTTGACTGACAACAGGAACTTCCTGTTTGGGAGCAGGAAGTGAATGATCACAGAGCAACCAAAGACACACCATCCTAGAAGGGCAAGAGTAGCTCTCCAGCCCCCTCTAGCTGCTGGAGGTCTGCCTCTAAACAAGTAAGGGGTCTACTGAGACATATAGGATCTTCTTGTCTCAGAACAGGACAATCAGGAGCTTAAAGGGCACAGAGGCAGTAAGTAAGTAGAGAGAGAAGGAAAACAAAACCAAAACCAAAAAAAAGGCAGAGGAAAGAGTAAGGATTCCAAACAATAGTGAAGGGGCCAGAAATAAGACATGATGGGAGTGGTGCAGTGCAGTGGCTGTGGAGCAGCAGTCTTCTGGGAGACGTTCTGGAGGATGTGGTGTTGTCCCATCTGGAAGCACCTCTCTGGGCTGAGGGGGAGGTTGCTCATCTCCAGGCTGAGTTGGTCAGGATTTGTGGGACCTCCTCTTCCATCCAGGGACCACCAGGGCTACTACCGTTGCCTCAGAGGTTGCCAAGAAAGAGGAGCGGTTAGATCACAGTGGGCTCAGGGAGGGTGAGGGTGAGGGTGATGGAACAGAGGTGCATCCCTCCAGTTGTACCTCTCCACAATTCCTATGCCATTCTGGCAAAGTGTGGTTCCTCTATGGAAGCACCCACAGTGGAGACCAAGGAGGATGCTGTGAACCTCCACAAAGGAGACCCACAGGAGGGTGGCATGGGACCCCACAGGGGAAGGAAACAACTCCTGGTGGGGGACTCCATTGTTAGGAAGGTAGAACTGGGGAGGAAGGGGAGAGGGTGGTAAGGTGCCTGCCTGGTGCCATGGCTTGGAGGGACAGGGAGCAAATCCTCAGGATTGCCGGAGCAGCTGCACAGGGAAGGGAACTGGATGTCATTGTCCAGCTAGGGACAAATGAACTGGCTAAGAAAGGGATCAGAGCAGTGCAGGAAGAGTTTGTGGAATTGGGGAGGGGCCTTAGACAAGTAGCACGCACAGTAACCTTCTCGGAGGTGCTGCTTGTCTATTGTGTACGAGAGGCTAGGGTGCTCCACACCATGGGATTCAATCAGTGGTTGAAAAACTGGTGCAGAGCTCAGGGATTTGGCTTCACTGGGGACTGGGGATCCACCTGGAGTGATGCAAGCCTATACTGGCATGATGGGCTGCATCTGTCCAGGAGGGGAACCAGGATCCTAGGTGATAGGTTTAAATGCTTCATTTGCAAGTATTTAAACTAGCCAAGGGGGGAGGCACTGGAAAGGAGCAGGGAAATCCTAGCCCTTCCAAAAAAGTCACAGTAGTAAGTGCAGTAAACACCAACATAGAGATGTCAATAGGGAGAAGGGCAGGGGTAAATGGAGAAAGTGACAAAGGCAAAAAGGACAGGGATGGGGCAAAAAGGAGTAAGGCCTTCAGGAAATAGAGGATAATGAGTACCAATTCCCATAGTTTGGGCAACAAGTTCCCTGAACTGGTGGCCTTGATGGAAGAGGGATGCCTGGATATTGTAGCAGTCACAGAAACATGGTACAGAGAGAACCATGACTGGGATGTTAACATACCAGGGTACGTAACCTACAGGAGAGACAAGGAGGGGAGTAGAGGGGGAGGAGTAGCTCTCTATGTAAAGGAAGGGATAAAAGCAACTGAACAAAAGAGTAAACAGGGAGGAGAGGAGGCACTGTGGGTCACCTTGCAGACTGGAAGTGGCACCACAATCTGCACAGGGGTTGTATACAGACCCCCAGGTCAGGGGGAGAGCATGGACAAGGATATGATAGAAGGCATTCTTAGGATGGCAGAGAAAGGGGAGATACTATTGATGGGAAACATGAATATGCCAGTTGTTAACTGGAGCACACTTGCTGCAGCCACATCCAAGAGCAGAGCCATTCTCGATGCCCTACAGGTGGCATGCCTCAGACAGCTAGTTTCAGAACCCACTTGTGAGGGAGCAATCTTAGACCTCATACTTTCAAATGGGAACAGTGAGAGAATAGCAGATCTAGAAGTGGGTTGTCATCTAATAACAAGTGACCATCAAACAGTGTGGTTCACGTTAAACTCAGCTACAGAGTCAAGCCATACAAAAGTGAGGGTACTGGACTTCAGGAGGGCTGACTCTGGCAAGATGGGAGAGTGCCTCAGAAAAGCACTAGCAAACAGACTAGAAGGAGGGGTGGAGCAACAATGGGGAATCATCAAAACTGCCATCACAGAGGCAACAAGCCTTTGTGTGAAGCAAATAAATATATCAAAATGAAAGAAAAAGCCACTATGGTTCTCAAAAGAGGTGGCAGGGAAAGTCAGGGAGAAAAAGATAGCATTCAGGAAGTATAAGGAAACACAGAAGGAGAAGGACAGAGAGCTGTACCAGTTAAGGCAGAAGGAAGCAGGGAGGGAAGTCAGAATAGCAAAGGCTCAAACTGAGGAAAGGATAGCCAACTTGGTTAAGAAGGACGATAAAACCTTTTATAGGTACATCAGGGATCATAGAAAAACAAAGGGAGGGATAGTGAGGCTAAATAGAATGAACGGTGGGTGGGCAGATGGGGATAGTGAAAAAGCAGGGATACTGAACAAATATTTATGCTCAGTATTCACTAAAGAGGAGGGGGAGGTGCCTAATCCAATTAACAGAAGCACTCTGGATAGGGGGGTCAATCCCAGTCCTTTCACAGAAGAAAGGGTTCTGAAAGAACCCTAAAACTGAAGGTGGACAAAGCAATGGGGCCAGATGGAATTCACCCCACAATTCTAAAAGAATTAAGGGGAGAACTAGTGAAACCATTGACTACCCTTTTTAACAAATCATGGGAGGATGGTGTGGTACCCGAGGACTGGAGGAAGGTGGATGTGATTCCCATTCACAAAAGTGGGACCAAGACAGAGGCAGATAACTACAGACCTGTCAGTTTGACCTCTGTGGTAGGGAAAGTGATGGAATCACTTCTGAAGGAAAGAATTGTTGAGTACCTAGAGGCCAGTGGGGCAGAGGACCCAAGGCAGCATGGGTTCACAGCGGGAAGGTCATGTCAGACGAATCTAATTGATTTCTTTGGCTGGGTGACCAAAGTAGTAGACAAGGGAGGGGCTGTGGACATGGCCTACCTAGACTTTAGCAAGGCATTTGACACAGTCCCACACAAAAGATTGATAGTGAAATTAACCAGCCTGGGAGTGGGTCCCAGGGTGGTAGCCTGGGTAAAACATTGACTGGGCAACAGGACACAGAAGGCAATTGTAAATGGAGTCCACTCTGAAGAAAGAGGGGTTACTAGTGGGGTACCACAGGGTTCAGTACTGGGTCCAGTCCTTTTTAATGTCTTTATAAGTGACATTGCAGAGGGACTGGAAGGAAAAGTATGCCTCTTTGCAGATGACACAAAGATCTGCAACAGGGTTGATACACAAGGAGGCGTGGAAAGGATGAGAAGGGACTTGGCAAGGTTGGAGGAATGGTCGGAAGTGTGGCAGCTAGGTTTCAATGCAAAGAAGTGCAAAATAATGCACCTGGGAAACAAAAACCCAGGGGAAGATTACACAATGGGAGGGGGGAGGTAGTAACAAAAACAAAAAAGGAAAGGGACCTGGGGGTAATCATATCAGATGACCTTAAGGTTAGCGAGCAATGTGAAAAGGCAGTAGGGAGAGCTGGGGGTATACTGGGATGCATAGGGAGAGGCATCACCAGCAGAAAACAGGAAGTTCTTATCCCTCTGTACAGACAGTTGGTGAAACCCCATCTGGAGTACTACATCCAGTTCTGGAGACCCCATCTCCGCAAGGACATAGACAGAATAGAGGCAGTCCAGAGGAGAGCAACTAGAATGGTGCAAGGTCTGCAAGAGAAGCCATACAAGGAGAGACTAAAAGAGCTTAATATGTATACCCTTGAGGAAAGGAGAGAGAGGGGGACATGATAGAAATGTTTAAGTACCTCACTGGAATCAACAAAGTCAGAGGGTGCATCTTTAAGAAGAGAGACATGCAAGAACAAGGGACACAATTTAAAGATGGGGGCGGTTCAAGGGCAATGTGAAGAAGTATTTTTTCACAGATAGGGTAGTGGATGCATGGAACAGCCTTCCTGAGGAGGTTGTGGGGTCTAAAACTGTGGGAGAATTCAAGAATACATGGGAAAGATGTAAGGCAATTCTTGGGGGGGGGTAGGAAGAAATAGGCTGTTGGTTAACTAGGATCTGCGGCTTATCCTGTAGGTGGGGACATGGGCAGACTAGGTGGGCCAAGCGGTCCTTATCTGCCATCAAAGTCTGTTTCTATGTTTCTAGGGAGGTAATAATCCCTCTTTACCAGACACTGGTTAGGTCCCTTCTGGAATACTGCATGCAGTACTGCAGTACTGGAGGCCACACCTGCACAAGGACATGAACAAAATGGAGGCAGTCCAGAGAAGGGCAACCAAAATTGTGCAGGAACTGCATCAGAAAACATATGAGGACCGATTAACGGAGCTCAATATGTATACCCTAGAGCAAAGGAAGGAGAGAGGTGATATGACCGAAACATTCAAACATCTTAAAGGGCATTAACAAGGTGAAAGAGTCTAACATGTTTCAATATAAGAAAAATAGCAGGACAAGAGGACACAGCACAAGATTAGAAGGATGCCGATTAAGGGGTAATGTGAGGAAGTTCTTTTTCACAGAAAGGTTAGTGGATGCATGGAACAGCCTACCTCAGAAGTGGTGGATGTGAATACAGTGCAGGGCTTCAAACAGGCATGGGATAGGCATAAGGGAGCAATACAGATGAGTATGAATAAATAGGCCATTGACAGAGTAAAGACCTATGGCACATTCATAAGGTAGAAAAAATGGGCAGACTGGATGGGCCTTGTGGTCCTTATGTACCATCAACTTCTATGTTTCTATGTTAACACCACCACCCTCTTTCTGCTGGTGATACTCCTCCCTATGCACCCCAGCATCCTACTAGTCCTCCTTAATGATATGTCTCACTGTCCGGTCACCTTTAGGTCATCAAATATGATTTCCCCAGGTCTGTTTCCTGCTAGGTAGTCATTTATACCACTCTACCCATTTTGTACTGGGCCCCTGGGTTTCTGTGCCCTATGTCATGATTTTGCACTTTTCACATTTAAACCTAGACACCATACCCTTGACCACTCATCTAGTTTTCTCAGGTCTCTGCTGATCCTCCCCCTGCAGAGTGTCTAATTTTGTTGTCATCCATAATGAAGTAGACCTCCCCTTCCAGGTTCAGTGTAATGTCACTTATAAAGACATTAAAGAGGACCAGTCCCAGCACTGATCCCTGATGCGCCCCATTGGTTGCCCTCCTTTGTTCAGCATGAACTCCATTTACCACTACCCTCTGCTGCCTATCCTAACCAATTTCTTATCAGTGTACCACCTTTGGACCGCCTTCTAAGCTACCCAGCTTGCTTACTAGTCTCCTATGTGGAAGGATGTCAAAGGCCTTACTTAAATCTAGGTAGGTCACATCCATCACTCCTCTCTGATCTAATTCCTTTGTCACCCAGTCAAAGAAAGCTATCAAATTCAGTTGACATGACCCCCGGCAACCCATGCTGCCTCTGGTCTTGTAACACACTGGATTCAGGATATTCCACAGTCCTTTCCTTCATCAATGATTAAATTAACTTTTCCAACACTGATGTCAGGCTGACTGGCCTGTAATTGCCAGCCTCCTCCCTGCTACCACATTCATGTAGTTGCACTGCATCTGCCCTCATCTAGTCCTCCAGAACCACTCCTGTTTCCAATGAGCTGTTAAATAGGACTCTCAGAGGTGCAGCCAGTACCCCCTGAGCTCCCTTAATACCCTTGGATGCACCCCGTCCGGCCCCGTTGCTTTGTCCCCTTTCAGATTTACAAGTCCTTTCAGGACTGTCCTGTCTGAAAATGGACTAGTGCACACTTCCATTACTCCAAAGTTTCTGTTACTTTGTGTGGCCCTTCCCCTTGTCCTTCCTCTGTGAACACTGAACAGAAGTACATTTGTTCAGCATGCCTGCTTTTTTTCTGGTACCCTGCTGCAGAGTCCTCCTTTCACTTTCTGACCTTATAATACCACCCCTTATCTTCCTATTTTCACTTACACACCTAAAAAATATCTTACCCACTTTTGTTATCACTTGGACTATTCTCTCTTCAGTTTGTGCCTTTATGCTCCTTACTGCTTTCCCTGCTTTCCTCTGATTCCCCAGATACACCTCCCTATCCAATTCCCTCTGCATCTCCTTATACAGTACCTTCTGAATACTACCCATTTAGCTTTTACCTTCTCAGCTACCTCTTTTGAGAACCATAGCAGTATTTTTTTTTCCTCTTGATTTGGCTTACTTGTTTGACACAGAGGTTTGTTGTCTTTACTATGGTCCCTTTTAACTTCACCCACTGCTCCTCCATCCTGCCTCAGGCCTTCCTTTCCCCTACCAGGTCAACCCTGAGGCATTCACCCATCTTTATAACATCTACCCTCCTGAAGTCCACAACTCTTGCCCTTGTGTGGTTCAGTTCCACTGCTGTCCTTATATTGAACCAACCCATATGGTGCTCATTGGTCCCCAGGTGGCCTCCCACCTAGATGTCTGCAACACTGTCTCTGTTAATGAGTAACAGGTTCAGTTTTGCACCATCACAAGTGAGTTCACTGACTAGTTGCCTGAGGAATCTTCCCTGCAGAGAGTACAAGATGTCCCTGCTTCTAGCTGAAGCCGGCTCTGGGAGGCTCCAATCAACAGCCGGCATGTTGAAGTTTCCCACCAACAATATCTCCCCTTTTTCTGCCTATCTTGGCAATGGCTTACACCAGTAGCTTATCAAATTCCCCCCTGAGCTGGAGGTCTGCAGATCAGTCCAGTGTGAATAGTAGCTTCATTTCCCATCTCCCGCATGATCCACAGTACCTCTGCCTCCCCCTGCATTACCTATATACCTATCATTTTTATGCTTTCCCTCACAAAAAGCCCCACACCCACTCATTTCCATCCCACTCTACCCTTCCTGAACAAAGTATAGCCTGGTTTGGCCATGTCCCACTCGTGGTTTTCAGTGAATCATGACTCAGTAATGGTAACAATATCAAGGTTGGCCTCCACCATGACGGCATCTAGTCCAGAATCTTATTTCCTAAATTTCTAGCATTCCCACACATGGCCTTCCAAATTTGTTTCCACTCTGCTTCTTGCTCCTCCCTTTTTTTCTTTTTGTCTTCCCCTCTACCTCATCTCTTTTTAATGCTCTCCTTCCCTTCCCCCTTTGTCTCTTCCACCCTGCTTCCTTTACTAATTTGTACCCTGGAGGATTCCTCTGTCTCCTAGGGTTCGCCTTACTCCCTACTTCAGCCGGGGGAGCAGTTTCTGCTTCCTTGATTCTTTCCGCCACCCTTCCGGCTAATTTAAATGTTCATCAAAGTAACATTTAAATCATCCATCGAAGTCTGCGGTTCCCCTCCCGGATGGATGCAGGCCATCATCCCTGTAAAGGCCCTTATCATCTCCAGTGGGTTCCTAGTACTCCAGTGTAGCTGAACCTGTCTTCTCTGCATCATTCCTTCAGCCATGAGTTAAAGATTCTGGTGCGGATATCCCTCTCCTCCCTCTGTCATAGACAGGTAGCACCTCAGAAAGAGCCACTGAATTAGCTACCTGTCTAAGATCACTCCCTGGCATCCTTAAGCCCCCCACCACACTTGACCAGCACTGTCCCTAGCCAGGTCATAAGCCCCAATGACATCTAGCTGTCACTCCTGTCCTGTTGCCATAGCAATCCTCAGGAGCTGCTCCCCATCCCTCTAGACCATGGCACAGCATAGGCACCTACCCTACCTCTCCCCCTTTTCCTATTCCCAAAACAAATTCCCTTACAACTAAAAGTCCCCACCAGAAGCTGCTTCCTCCTCCTCTGGAGTCTTCTACTACCCTTTTGAGGGTCTCCACTATGGAGGGCCATCACATCTTCCTTGATCATTACCAAAGATACTTCCTCCAAGCCATCCTCCCTGATCACTACCATGGGTGCTTCCTCCTGGTAGTCCTGCCTCACCAGAGTGGTGTAGGAATTATGTAGTGATACTGGTTGAGGAATGTGTCTCTGCCCCACCACCCCCATCCTTCCAGAGCCCACAATAGTCCAGCCATTCCTCTTCTCTGGCGTATTCTGAGGTAACAGTGGCAAACCTGTTGGCCCCTGGGTGGGGGAAGAGGTCCCCCACATTCTAGCCAACTCAACCTAGAGTCTATCAAACTCTCCCTCAACCCAGAGAGGTGTGCACTGATGGGGCAGCACCACAGTCTCCAGAAGGTTTCTGAAAAGTGTGGCCCTGCCCCACAGCCACTGCATTGTACCACTCCCAACATTCTCAACCTCTATTCTCCCTGTGTTACTTGGAAACAATTTTGTACCCTTACCCCAATAGAGTGTTTGTAGTTTTCCCTTTATTTGTTTGTTTCTATGTGTACTCCCCTATGCCTTGTTCATACTCCTACCCTAACAAGGGTGTTGGTTCTATTCCCAGCTCTGGCAGGAATGACATAGCTAGCAGAATATGGTGCCTGTTAAGAGACAGCTGATCCCCATGAAAAGATTTGCATAGCCATGATACTTTGCACACGTGTATGCCTCAAAGAAAGTTTTAAAAAGTTTAACACAATGAAAATTATCAGTTTCTTTGTATTGATTATGCATTCTACATACTGCTCATGTTGCAGACTGCTTTTGCTTCTGATGCATGTTATACCACCTGTAATGGGTATGGAATAGATTGGTATACAGTGTTTATACCAGGAGGATATATTGTATAATACTGTATTGGTATTCTGTAACTGGTAATGATAATATTTCCTTATGCATTAAAGGAATAATGCCCTACAGGGTGTGTGTCATGCTGGGATAACGTCACGCCTGGGGTGATTGGACACGGGGCTGCAGGCCGAGTGCGACCAATCACCCTAGAAGTGACATTATCTCAGCACAACACACACTCTGGAGGGCATTATTCCTGTTATACAATGGCTTGTTGTTATACAGAATTAAAAAAAAAGCATTTTAAAGAAATTTTTGTGTTAGTGTGGAGAAATATTTTGGTTTCTTCAGAGAAAACGAATATAATCATCCAACAACTCCAATGCAATCAGTTAGAAGATTCGTAGTGCTGAGACTGGACTCAAAATGTTATTGTGGATAACATCACACCCATGATGTTATGCTGGGATAACATTACGGGTCCAGCCCCAGACTAACCAATCAGAGTCCAGGAAATTTTCTTGCCATTGTATAATCTTCTATAAACTATATATACATCTCTGCAAGGCTGACCTCTCCGAGATTGCATTATGAATACCTGTTTCTAAGTCTTGTCACAAATTTGTAATCTGTTTATTGTGTCCTGTTTGTAAACTCTGTTCAGACCAGGTTGTACCAGTAAATAGGTGCTTTGTTCCCTAGTGTAGTTACCTGATTACTAAAAACTAAATACGTAAAATAAATAAATAAGCTATTGGATGTGTCATTCAACTTTTCTCCCATCCACACTTACAGTTGCAACTATCATGCTTTTGAAAAATCAACATACCCCACAGGGGCTCCCTCATAAATAAGGAGTTGCTACAACATTCCTATTCTTATAGTAGCACGCATAAAGAAATGTGTCTATGATCTGAATGAAATGTAGGCAGGGAAGGTAGAGCTACACTGTTTTAGACTTACCTATTGTGGCTTCAGTACAGCAGTTCCAGAGCTGGAATTAAATTTGAAGGCTTCATAATATAAATAATGAAAAGAATCATCCTGATGGCATACATCCCAGGGTACTTAAGGAGCTAAAGGTGGAACTAGCAGAGCCAGTAGCAGAACTGTTTAGTGAGTCTCTGAGCACAGGAGAGGTCCCAGAAGACTGGAGAAGGGCTCATATGATCCCATTCCACAAGAGTGGTAGCAGGGAGGAGGCAGGCAACTACAGACCAGTCAGTCTTACCTCAGTAGTGGGCAAGATTATGGAGGCACTCCTTAAGGAAAGGATAGTACAACACCTGGAATCCATAGGGGCACAGGATCCAAGATAGCATGGGTTTACAAGGAAGGTCCCTGTCAGAGCTAATCTCTTAGATTTCTTTTGACTGGGTAACAGAGCGGTAGACCAAGGGGAGCAGTTGATGTCGCCTACCTGACTTCAGCAAAGCTTTTGACACTGTTTCACATAGAAGATTGATAAATAAGCTGGGTAGGCTCGGGTGGGTCAGAAGTTGGTCAACTGTCGGCACACTGGTTGACGGGCAGAAACAGAGAGTGGTGGTAAATGGTATACAGTCGAAGAGATGCAAGTCACAAGGAAAATTCCTCAGGGATCAGTCCTGGGCCAGTCCTCTTCAACATCTTCATTAGTGACCTTGCAGATGGACTAGAGAAGGCTTGTCTGTTTGCAGATGACACCAAGATCTGCAACAGAGTAGATGATCAGATGGGGTGGGCAGAATGAGAAGAGATCTGGATAAACTAGCAAAATGGTCGGAAGAGTGGCAACTGGGATTTAATGCAAAAGTGCAAGATCATGCACATAGGGAAGAGAAACCCTGAAGCCACCTATAGGCTGGGAGGGAGTTGCTAGCAGTCACAAAGGAAGAAAGAGACTTGGACATCATCATCACTGATGACTTGAAATCATCCAAGCAGACCTCTAAAGCAGTAGCAAGGCTAGGGGTGTTAGGGTGTATTAGTAGGTATCACAAGTCGTAAGAGGAGGTAATAATCCTCTTTACAAGACACTGGTTAGGCCCCATCTGGAGTACTGTGTGCAGTATTGGAGCCACACCTTCACAAGGACATTAACCAAATTGAGGCAGTCCAGAGAAGGGCACCAAAATGGTGCAGGGACTGCATCAGAAGACATATGAGGACAGATTAACAGAGCTCAACATGTATACCCTAGAGCAAAGGAGGAGAGAGTGATATGATCGAGGCATTCAAACACCTTAAGGGCATTAACAATGTGAAAGAGTCTAACATGTTTAAATATAAGAAAAATAGCAGGACAAGAGGACACAGCATGAGATTAGAGGGGCCGATTAAGGGAATGTGAGAAATTATTTTTCACAGAAAGGGTGGTGGATGCATGGAATGGCCTACCTCAAGAAGTGGTGGCTATGAATACAGTGCAGGGCTTCAAACAGGCATAGGATAGGCATAAGGGAGCAGTACAAATGAGTATGAATAGATAGGCCACTGACAGAGCAAAGGCCGATGGCACATTTATAAGGTAGAAAAAGAAATGGGCAGACTGGATGGGCCTTGCGGTCCTTATCTGCCATCAACTTCTATGTTTCTATGTTTCTATGTTTCTATGTTTCTATGAAACAGTGGTCAGTGAAGTTCATGGTTACTGAGCCACTTCTCATGACTAGCTCTACTGGGAGAAATGTTAAGTTTTGCATGGCCACAGTATATAAAGGAGAAATATTTATACTACTAAAGGCCCCCTTCCTACCATGTTATTTTATAGAAATCCCTTAAAGAGCTGCTTATACCTTAAAGAAGACTTTGAAAAACATGATATTTAGGTACAATTCAGCTTGTATTCCATATATATTTTATATATTTACAGTATTCTCCCCTTTATTGCGGCTGTGGGTGGAGCCTATAGCCATTTAGTGATCATAGCCTTAAAACGGCCGATTGTGTCACCTTCCATTGGACTTTTGGAAGTATCCTTCCAAAAGTCCAACAGAGCTTGTAACACTCCACCACGATTGGCCGCTACGGAGTAACAGCCACATTATTTTGGCAGTTACATCCATATTCCGGGAAAAAACTGTGCATGTGTGCCTCGCATTCATGCGCAGTTCTGCTGGTGCCGCCATCTTGTGAATGGCAGAATGCCACTCACTGCAACTACGCATAAGCAAATGCCATGCATGCAAAGTTTTGTCGCCACTGCCATCTTGTGGATGGCACTCCTCTCACACCATCCCACTGCTCCTGTTCTCCCTGCTCCCTCTGTTCCCTGTCACTGCATCAACACCGGGGTGCCCAATCCCTGTGTCAGCATCATGTACCCCCCAACTCATGTGGCACACTGGGAGTCCACCCCAGTGTGCCCAAATTTATGTTTTTTTCTTTCTCCCCCCACGCTGACATTGGGGTGCTCAATCCCTGTGTTGGCATCATATATCCCCCAAGTCATGTGGCACACTTGGAGCCCACCCCAGTGTGCCCAAATTTATGCTTTTTCCCCTGTAAATAAAGAAAACTGTCCCTTGTGTTTATTTTTTTTACCTGTAAAAAAGAAGACAGTCCCTCGTTGTTGCCCCAGTGTCCCCATCCCTATCCCCTCCCTCCCACAGAGCACCCACCTCCCGGCACCCCCCCTTACCCATGCATACCTCCGGAGGTCGGTGCTGTCATCTTCTCTAGACTGGGACATGTCTGCAATCTTCAAAGCCAAACCGCAAACTGAAGAATCAAATGTAAGCATGGTATAATGGCGGTCAATGGGGTTTTCAACTTATGTTGATATATCAGCCATTTTTAGGAATTATGGCGCCAAATTTTCAACATGGTGGTTCTTGAGATCCCATCTTATGAACACTGCCACTGTTATTTCATTACTCAGCCCTGAAAGGTGATTTTGCAATTGCTGTGCAGAATCACCTTTCAGGACCAATTAATGAAATGACAGTGCTACTGTTCATGAAGTGGGGTCCCAAAAAGCCCATGTTGCAAATATGGTGAAAAAATTCCTAAAGATGACTACATTACGAGCGTGTGTTGCACAGTTTCTACGCACATGCCTAACTTCACCAATTTTTAATATTTTCACTCCAAATTTTCAACATTGCCATTTTTGCACACCTCCTTATTCACAGTGCAACTGTCATTTTGGGTATCATGTCATACTAGATAGACCATAATAGCGAAGCAATAATAGCGACTCTCATATTAGCAACCAACATATAATAGCGACCTATAGTTACATGGACCAGAATATGCCGCTCCCTCCACCATCAATGAGCGGTGTGGTGTTAGAATATTTAAAATAGAAGGGTAGGGGCACATCCCCGCAAGGGGGGTGTGGGGGGCGTAGCCCGCCGCATATATTATAATGGACAACAGCTAGTATTATTAGATATAAAAGTGGGAATGATATGTTCCCCGCTTCATACCTGTTATGAAGATGGCTGTGAGGATGAAGCAGATTTTGTCCACTGCAGAGACCCCCACAGTTCAACGTAGGTACCCGGTTTGACCAAATGGCTGCAGCTTATTGTTAGGAAGTATGACTTCCTCAGTCAGTATAACTACTTAAGAGGCCTGGCATATAATTTTCATTGCAGGTCTGATGGTATTAGTAGTTATCATGGGCTATGAGCTATTATTGGCATTCACTATATTGTTGTTTGCTATTCTGCATTTGCTATTCTGATGTTCACAGTAATGCATTCGCTGTTTTGACATGGATCCATCATTTTTCACATCCTGCCCAAAATGTGTTTTTGCACCTGTGGCACAGAATGGTGTGGTCGCTTTTCGAAATCACCTTTTGGGACAAGTGAATGAAATTACAGTGGCACTCTTCATGAGATGGGGTCCCAAAAAGGCCATGTTGAAAATTTGGAGACACAACTCTAAAAAAAGGACAAGTTATACCTGGTCGTTTAAAATTTTCTACGCATGCGTGTAATTTTGGTCATTTGGCAGCTTGCCACAGCCATATCTGCTCTAGCTAGATCTTCTTTATTACTGAGGACACTTGCATGAATACATTATCTTTATGCCTTAGAGTTCATCTGCCTCTTTAGCTTAGTCCCTACTTTAAAGAGCTAGTGTACTGCCTTAAACTAATATTAGACTTGAAAAGCAGCCATCCATATATCTGAGGTACTTTTTCTTTTTCCTTTATTTAATTAGAAGATTGTTTACCTGATGTTAGTAGGTGTGATGTGTGGAACAGTTCTTAGCCTGGCAACTGACAAATCTTGCTGTACTGCCCCACTCTACATCATCAGCATTGTGACTTCACAGACTGTGACATCACTGCTACTTATGAACAACAAGTGAGTGATGGCTAGGTCACTCATCTGTGATATCACTGTCAGTGAGATCATAATGCTGATGATGTAGCATGGGGCAGTAGAGTTAGATATGCCAGCTGCCAGGTTAAGAGCTGTTCCACACATCCAGCTCAATATTATCACATAGAATACTTTCTGATGAGCAAAAGGAAAAAGAACAATACTTTGGAAATAAAAAGTTACAACCAATTACTACTTAAAGTTGGTATTATTTTCCTGTATGCCTGTTTTGGCTCCACTAGCTCTTTAAGTCATAATCCTGGGCTGTGACATCACAATCTGTTGCCATGGGAGTAACTGTGATGTCACAAGCAGTGCATCATGACCTCAGGTAGGGAGAAAGCAGCAGGAATAGATGAACTCTTCAGGAGCAAAGATCCTGGTTTCATGCAAATTACACCAGTAATAAATTATGAGGAGAAGGAATACAGAACTAATGTGAAATACAACATGAACTGTGTCTAAATATTATGTTTTGTTAAAGTTTTCCTGAAGGTGTCAGCTATTCTTTAAACTAGTTAAATGCTTACCTATTTGAAGCCATGCGTAGGTTCGGGTTCCCTGAGGAGTTTTTAAAATGGTTAAGAGCCCTGTACTCCAAGCCGTCTGCTAGGATCAGTTGCAATGGGGTTATTTCTAATCCCTTTCTGTTATGTGTGGGCACAAGGCAGGGGTGTCCATTGTCCCCCCTCTTATTTAATTTGTATTTGGAGCCCCTGATTAGGAAGATTCTTTATCAGAGAGAAATAGAACCTATTGAGATAAGGGGATTTCCCATTAAGGTCACCGCGTATGCGGATGATCTGCTGATTTATGTATCACGGCCGGATAAGTCCATCCCTATATTATTGGACTTACTTAAAGGTTTTGGTCAAATCTCTAATTATAAGATCAATCTGGATAAGACTGTGGTCTACCCTCTCAACTCCAGGTTATTTAAAAGGGAGGTAACTGAGCTGGGGCTTAAATGGAGCCCTAATTCTTTTAAATATCTGGGTTTAGTTTTAACCCGTGAAACGGAGCGTCTCCATCAATTAAACTTGGACCCCCTGGTTCGTACTATTCAATGCGATTTTAAACGATGGGATCAGTATCCCCTGTCCATCTGGGGTAGAATTGGTATAGTAAAAATGAACATTTTCCCCAGGCTTTTTTATCCAATTAGTAGATTGGATATATTTCTCCCCCTATCGTGGTTTAAGAACCTTCACACTATGATTGCTGATTTTATATGGAAGCACAAAAAGGCTAGAATGGCGTTTTCCAAGCTAGCTGCTCCCAAAGAGCTTGGAGGACTAAGGCTACCCATTTTGGTTTATATTGGTGGGCTGCACAATTGAGTAAATATGGTAGGTGGGTTCAGCTGGGTATGGTACCCAATTCGGAATGTGCTCCGTTATGGCTGGAGATAGAAAGGGCCCATATAAATAAGCTTGGGTTTAATCCTAAGGCCCTTTTCTTTATGTCCCCTAAAGATTTGCCACTGGCTTTGAAAGGGTCCCCTATTGGGGTAGCGGTTAGGTCCTATTACCAGTTGTGTAGATTCCTCAAATATAATCATTTGGGGGATAGTAAACAGCCGGTGCTTGGAAATCCACGCGTTTTAATCGGCGGAAGGGTGATTAGACCAGGATGGTTGGAGAATCTAGAGGACTGTTCCCTAGGGGATTTTCTTGATGTTAACGGTGGCATAATTTCAGCACAGACTTTGATTGGGAAATTCCAGTTGTGTAATAAGGACATTTTCAAAGTGTTGCAGATTAGGCATGTTTTATTGCAGAAGATGGACCGGACTGAAACAAACACCTTGGTTGATTTTCTGGGAGGGATACTCCCTCTTGTGGGAACGCATGACAGGTAATTTCCAAGTTGTATGCGGCCTTGTTTCAATGGGCTTATGTTGGAAAGAGTGTCCCTGTGCCTACTGGAACAGTGTGTTTCCAGATCTTTCTCTAGATTGGAGGGGTATTTGGATATCTTGCCATAAGTATTTGAAACATGATCAACTCAGGCTCTTACAATTTAAAGTTACACATAACATGTATTATTCACCTCAGAAACTGCAGAGCCTGGGATTGTTACCGGATCCAAAATGCTACAGGTGTGGGATGGGTTTAGGTGATCTCTTACATATATTTTGGTATTGCCCCTCTGTGGCTCCTCTATGGAATGAGATTCAGTCCAAGTTGAATCCACTTCTGGGCCTGGATGAGGTGTTTAGGCCTGAGATTTGCGTATTGGGTGACTTGACTGCTGTCACTGTTAAAAAAAGGAGATTTTACATCTCTTTGATGGCTGTCTCGGTCAAGAAGCTTGTGCTTAGGCACTGGAAGGACAGCTTTTGTCCCACGTACAATGAATGGCTAAACGAGCTCCTGGCTTTTCTAAGATTGGAAAGAATGATTGCTATTATGCATAATAACTTACGTTATTTCGAGAAGATCTGGGGGCTGTTTGAAACTTGTTACTCTATTGGTTCCTAAATTAAGTTATGTGGTTCTTAACTCATTGCACGTGCCATGGGCAGGTGGGTATGGGAGAGGGTGGAGGTGGGGGTTCTGTGAGGGTGGGGGGGGTTATTTAAGGGTTTTGGGGGGTCTGTTTAGGGAGTTTTAGGTAGTGGGGCAAGGCAGAGTACCTTTATTGTTTGTGCTGGGACAATATTAATATGGCGGTACTTACAATGTTAATGTCCGGTTATTTTCACTCTGCTGGAAAACTAATAAAGTTTAAATGGAAAAAAAAAAAAAAACTAGTTAAATGCTAAATTTGAAGTGGGACCCTTGTTCTCAGGTTAAATTTGTTCTGTATCTTTAGATTTTACTTGCCTCCAACTACTATTAACTGTGCTAAGTTCTTTATTGTTGCAGATTGTACACTGCTCTCAGATGGCAACACCCTATATGGGCAAGTATTATTGAGTGGCTCAATATGAGCCACTCAGTAATACCGCTCCCATGTAGGGTGTGTAGGAAAAAAAGTACTGAATAGGTATAGTGAGTGAAGCACTGAGGGATTTGCGCTACACTAGTGAGAATGGGGATAATAGGATTTTTTTTGTCCTAGCCCTGCCAAGCTGGCTGTGTGTTGTAGTGGCTTGAGCCTCTATCCCTGGAGCCTGTGGTGCCGGGTTCAGATCCCAGTGCAAGTAAAGGTTTTGTTTCAAGGGGGAGTTTCTACTTTTGCCTAAGTCCACTCTCCCTGGAGTTGAGAATCATTATTTTAGGGGGTACGGGGGGCTTTCCACCCACAAATGTGGGTGCGGGTGACATAGCGCCCAGCAAAAAAACAAAAGAAGCAGTTTATTTCAGAGGACCATCACTGTTTGCAGTGGTCTCTCTAAATCCTAGTCACCCTTTTGACATGGGCGATTTTGTGTCACTTTTTGTGAGCGGCGTGATAAGGTACTTCCCTTATCACATAAATCCCTCTCAGATGTATTAGCCACACAAAATATAGATGACTGGATTAGATATTAACTGCAATTCATGTTTTTATTTTTTGTCAAGTTTTTTAAGTAGGGTTGCCAATAAAAGGTAACCTGAATTGTGTGATGGCAGCACAAAGGAAATGAAGTACGCTTAAGGGACAGGGAGGGGGGATGAGGTAGGAAGTGGAGGGGATTGAGAATGGACAGACAGGGCTAGGAAGGGGCAGGGACCTAGTGAAGTCATGAAGACTGACAGGTGGTATGTGGGTGAGGGGGCAAGGTGAGGTCATGACTGACAGGTGTAAGGGGATGATGCATACACCTGAAGGGGGCACTGGATTGGCCCAGGGGTGTGGTTTGGAGAGGTCCTTACACGGGGTCCTTAAGGGATTTATTAGCCCAGGTTGAGGTTTGCTTACCCTCTTTCTGCTGGAAATTGTAGTTTTCCCACTCACCATCCCTGATACAGGAGGCAAGGGCGAGGAACCTGAGGCACCAAGGCATGGGATGGAATGGCTGGGCTGAGGGTTCTGTGGCAGGTGAACAGTTCCTGCTGTATGGGAAAGTTTTGCTGAAAGAACATTGGGGGAGAAAAAAACAGAACGGGAAGGAAAGGACCAACAGGAAAAGGAATGGGAGGTGAAGAAAAGGGGAATAGGGATAGGAGGCAGGGACTAGAGAAAAAAGGGGGAACAGGCAGGGCGGGGGAAGGGGAGGGTACAGAAAAGGGATAGGCACCTGCACGTGATTAGAGGGGGGGAGTAGATAGAAGGGCTAAGGGTCGGATCTATGGCATCCAGACCTAGCAAAAGATTTCAGATAGGGAATATTGATGGTTGGTGGCAGGGAGCTGGGTGATACATCCGGACCCCGAGAGAAGAAGGAACAAAAGGGTGGATTCAATGCAAGACTGAATTGTAAATAATGTGGACAATTTGAATTTGAATAAACTGTTTAAGTCTGAAATGTGTGATTGATTTTTACAAATGTATAGGATGTTTTTTATAGTGGTGTAAATGAATCAGATTGCCTTCGTGCACCCATTTTAATTGGTCTGTACATTCAAATCATTTCAGAAGGGGTGATCATAGGACAACATGCACTTATCACTTTCACATTGTTACACTCAATGTATTTATTATTGGTAGGCTCCACCAGCAGCCTTATGCATTTCCCCATTTAGAGGGTAATATAAATAGCATGCGGGGAAAGGAGACTTTAGGCCCCTGAAATAGCAACAGTAAGTGCTGCAAAATGGGCAAGTTGTTTGCTGAGTGAGATACTGCTCTGCATTTCTGGTTTTGTTCTGACATTGGCACTTTGGCACTAACTGCTCTGTAATAAACCTATGACACTTTACCACTAAAGAGCAGTTTGGTGTATGTCTGATGCTGGTTTGCTAGGTGCAGAACTCCCTCATGGAGTATTCTTTTCAGATGGACCTATTTTGAGAATATTTGCTTTGTCATCCACCTAAAGTAAGAATATCTTGATTTCGGCCAGCCGCTGGGCATGATGGGATTTCCACTTGCGGCCTTGACCCGAGTTCAAGGAATGGACCCAGGATTGCGGAGGGCCAGCTGGGGAGAAGGATAGAGCGTCCTATGGACTGCTCTCCTTCTCCGGGGGGAGGGCGGGGAAAGTGTCCAGCATGAGACAGACCTCTGGCGGAGACCAGGGGCCTCACAGTTACCCGCGCTTGTAACTAATGGAGGCGGGGTGGACACTGGACGTCATTCCACGTCCCTGCCTCCCGGAAGAAAATTAAAGAAAAATGGAGGGGCAAGCCTCTGTCTCCATGAAGCCCTCCCCCGGGCTTCAATTAGCCACTGCCGCTGCACTCCCAACCAGATACTATGCCCGCGGCCAGGAATTGGGATAACCGGAGCTGCGGCCCCACCCTCCTGGTGGGTAAGCCAGGGGTAACCGGGGGATTGTGGACATAGGCAGTTGGTGGAAGCTCCAGGGGGCCGTGACCAGGGCAGAAATCGACAGAGGGCCTCCCGAATAAAGGAAAAAAAAAATATATCATGATTTAGAAAAATAAGAAAACTGGCACGTTCTAGGATGGATAAACTAATCACAGCAAAGAGTTGACTGCTGAAAGTTTATTTAGTGAAGGTGTACACCAGACAGGTCACTCAATGTTTTGCAATTAAGTGAAAGTGTCTGGAGCCATATATAGTGTGCAAAAAACACTATGCACTTAAAGGAGCAAACACATACAAACCATCAGTGCAATGGGTGTGATAGTGCTTAAAGTGCCAAATGCAGCAATGAGAGCATACAAAAATATGTTTTCTTTAAAACAATCCTCCAATTATGCAAGATGCATAAATATTATAAGACAGATGCTTAATTTTGGATATCAAGGAGTCGGAAATAGAATGCCTGGAAAAGCAAAAAAAGCCTGCACCAGACTTGCACTTACTGTATTTCAAAAGGTGTTTAATCCATGATATAAGTGGTGTGGACAAAGAATGAACTCACGACCAGTTTTGCCTATCAAGACTTTTTCAAAAGGAACACCGATTCAGAGAGGGGGGTCTCTTAAAAATACAGTGTAACCAATCAATAGCAAGCTAATGACATCATCTTCTAAAGTGACATAGTAATTTAAAGTGACACATGTTATTTAAAGAAACATCAGCATTAAAGTGACATATATGTAAGTGCTATTTGTGCATTATTTCTAATACAGAGACCACAACCCTATTTATGAACCAAGGATGAACCGGGAAACTACAGACCAGTGAGCCTCACATCCATCGTGGGTAAACTAATGGAGACTATCCTGAAGGAGAGGCTGGTGGCCCTTCTAGAGGCCAAAGGACTACAGGACAGCAGACAACATGGCTTCATACATGGCAGATCCTGCCAAACCAATCTGGTTGAGTTCTATGACTGGGTAACTAGGCAACTGGACAGGGGCCATGCAGTGGATGTCCTGTATCTGGACTTCAGTAAGGCATTTGACTTGGTGCCGCATGGAAGGCTGGGAAGGAAGTTAGAAGGCACACGGGTGAGTGCAAAGCTGGTGAGATGGGTAGAAACTGGCTTCAGGGAAGGCAACAGAGGGTAGTGGTGGGTGGGGAGCTCTCACTCCCAAGGGCAGTGACGAGTGGTGTTCCACAGGGCTCAGTGTTGGGACCAGTGTTGTTTGGGATATTCATTGCAGACATATCATGGGACATCAAGAGTAAGATCAGTCTGTTTGCTGATGATACCAAGGTAGGCGCGGTGGTGGATGACCTAGGGGGATGGCAGGGGTTGCAGGATGATCTGGCAAAGCTTGAAACCTGGTCAGACATCTGGCAACTGGGCTTTAATGCCAAAAAGTGCAAGGTGCTGCATTTTGGGATAAAGAACCCAAGGAGGAGTTACCAGCTAACGGGAGTGCAGCTAGCCCAGACAGAGGAGGAGAAGGATCTGGGTGTGCTCATTACAGGGTCAATGAACAACTCGGCACAATGTAGGAAGAGCTGCAAAGGCCAACAAAATGCTGGGTTGTATTGCAAGGAGTATATCCTCGGAGGAAGGAGGTGATTCTGCCACTGTAGGTCATTAGTTAGACCACACCTGGAGTACTGCGTGCAGTACTGGCACCCGTATCTGAAGAGGGACATTAAGTTACTGAAGGGGGTGCAGCGCAGGGCGACAAAGATGATCAAGGGGCTGGGGGACTTATCATATGAGAGGAGGTTGAAGGAGTTGAACATGTACTCACTGGAGGAGAGGCGGGACAGGGGTGACATGATTGAAACCTTTAAATACATGAAAGGAATAAACAAGACGGGTACAGAGGGGCTGTTCAAAGTAAGGGAGGGGAGGGCCACCAGGGGCCATGATATGAGACTGGAGGGAGGAAGGTTCAGGAGGGAGATGAGGAGACACTTTTTTACAGAAAGGGTGGTGGCTGGGTGGAATGCATTACCTGCAGAAGTGGTTTACAGTAGAACAGTAGACTGCTTCAAAAGGGGATGGGATGGGACAGGACAAGGGGCAGGGTTAATGAAGGGGAAGGGTGGAAGGGAGGGGCAGCTGTAGAATAAGGGGTGCTAGCTGCACATTCGAGCAGACTTGCTAGACCTCTAGGTCTTTATCTGCTGGCAAATTTCGTATGTTCATATGTTCGTATAAAGTTAAAAATCCAAACTTTCCTTTTTGTAACCATTATTAAGGCTTCGATATTTTTTTTATTATTTACTTAACTTTTTAGGTTATTGTGCCTATGGTTACTATTAAGGCTATTGGGATAGAATTATCATTGTATCGAAACAGTAAATAGACAAGGTAAAAACTGAAGGACAGCAATCATAGGGTTCCCTGGACCTTCACATAAATCTTGAAATGGGTCAATGCCACCTACCTCTGGCCAGCTTGTACTTCCAACTCAGTATTAGTGTGAAAAGAGCCTCCCATGGGACCTAGAATGTATAGAGAAGAATGAGAAGGGAAAATAATAAGTTAAAAAGGTGTATTAATAATCAGAAAAATGGTTTCATACTATTGATACATTAGCATTTCCTATGTTTCTTCTTCTTCAGTAGTGGCATAATATCCAGCCTGTCTTTCAGTCCTGGCTGGAAATGTCCACCTAACTGGAAGATCCATAACACTTCTCTTTCCAGCAATAGATCATCCAAACATCCACCTCTTTTGTTTAAGTAAGCCTTTTCTATACCACAGAGGCTAAAGGTAGGATTACTATCAGAAGTATTCTCTAGGAGATGTACTGCTAGTCCATTTCTAAGATCCCTTTTTCTATCGCTCTCATGTGTTCACCAACTCTTACTTTCAAAGGTCTGGTGGTTTTCCCTATGTAGATTTTTTTACAACTACTGTACATGTAGCAAGATAAACAACGTGTGCTATCAAAGTTTATAAAGCTTCTGTCTTCAAAAGTTTTAGAAGCATTCTCACTTGAAAAGACTGTGGTTTTCTCCATAACAGGACAACGTGTACATCTACTGCATTTAAAATCTCCACTGGTACAAGACATTTTCCACCACCATTGGACAGTGGCCCATTAGCCTGCCAACTTCCTCTCCTGGTCACACGCCTGCAATACTAACTGCCTATGGTGCCCTCTATCTCTTATTGTTACCGCAGCCAGCTGCCTACTCAAGCTGCTCGTTATATGACTATTATCTCAAAGTATGTTATAACTGAGTATCTTTATTTTTTCTTTTAGTTGTTTTGGTTGTTTATTGTGCATTCTTTTACTACCTCTGCATGTATATTGACCCTCATCCTTTGACGTGGAACCTTTGTAAATGAGCAGTTTCTGCTCAAAGGTATTTGTAATCCGAGAATTTAATTAAAAAAAAAAAGAAAAATTACCCATTGGTAAAACCGGCAACCATGTATGTATTTTAATGATTTCTGTTGGTTAGAGGCTGTGTGTAAGGATGTCCACTAGATCGCTACCCTTTTATAACTAAATCTGGGTATGTTACTACAGCTGTTCCTCAGGATTGGGTCTGAGGGTATTATGATCCAGTTTTTGGAAACAATGCTTTTGATCGCTGCTTAGCTTTTCCCATATGTGCTCATGAAACTGAGGTGCTCTGGTGTATCTGGTATGTATGTGCTCCTAGTGAGTAATACATCCCTATCTCTAAAGCTGACATCTGCCTCCGCCCAGTCTAGGATCTCTTGTTTATAGCCCCTCTGCTGGAACCTCACTTTTATGTTTCAGCATTGTTCCTGGAAGGTTTCCTCTCTACTACAGTTACATTTAATTCTCAAGAGCTGGGACTTAGGTATATTGTTTTTCATGTGCTGGGGTGGCAGCTCATGGCATGCAGGATGGTGTTCTTATCCATCTCTTTGCGGTACTGGTTAATATTGATAGTACCATTTTCAAGCTTGGAAATCATTAAATCCAAGAAACACACCTCTTTTTGGCTTGCATGTGTTGTGAATTTTATGCCATTTTTGGCATAGAAGTTATTTAGAAGCAGCACTGAGAGTCAGAAGACTACCAAGTGGATTAAGGGTTACTAAAAAAGCTGGATATGGCCAGGAAGGAGAAGAATTCTGTATAGACGGGCAGGAAGCACAACACAAAGGGTCGACTGCCCTAACAAAATGTGTCATGAAAGATTATAAGATTAAAGATTTTGCACAAGACTCTTGTTGGTCAAATAAAGGTATCAAACCTTCCATCTTATCCTGTTTTGCAAGGACCAATACAGCTGGAGTCTCTTTTTACAATAGAATGTGAAAGGAAACTTAAAGAAAAACTAGATAAACAAGACGAGAAACTCAAAGAACAAAAGAAAAAAAAAATTGAAAGGGATAAAAATTATTATACCCTGGGACAGGTCTTTTTATGGCCAAAACCAAATTACAATAAGAACAACAGGCAGAGGAACAAAAAAAAAGAAAAGCCAACCAAAATCAATACTTAAAAGTTGTAGCCCTGCCCCTTGTCCCTCCAATTACACATCTACAAGTGTAAGTGGGTCAAATATCAAAGTCCCAGAAGATTTTTTTGAGGAGGAACTCACACTACCCGAACCAGACCTACACCATTAAATGAACCTGAGAACCTTGAGGATAGTGAACTTCCAGAATCTCAAACCAGCCCCAGAAATACAAGGGCAAAAAGAAATCACCGTACAGGCAAAGTGGGCAAGCATTAAGGATGCAATACTTGAAGCAACATCTCATTGTGTTAGAGAGAAAAGGAAGTGTAAAAGAAGAAGGAAACCACTTTGGTTCTCAAAAACAGTAGCAGAAAAGGTCAGAGCCAAAAGGCTGGCCTTCAGGAAATATAAGGGAACGCAGCAGGATGAAGATAGGGAGGCATACCAGACTTCCCTATGAGAAGCAGGGAAGGCAGTAAAGCAGGCAAAAGGCCAAACTGAGGAAACACTAGTACAAACAGTAAAAGAAGGTGACAAGACTTTCTATAGATACATTAGTGAAAGGAGACAATCCAGAGGGAGTATTGCTAAGATCAAAGGGGATAAGAGGGCATGTGAGGAGGACCATGTAAAAGCATCTATCCTAAATAGATACTTCTACTTAATATTTACTGATGAGAGAGGTAGGGCAGGGCCCACAGCTCAGCACCATGGACACAGGGGGGAGGGAGGTGTGCACTAGTCCCTTCACAAAAGAAAGGGTCCTACAATAGCTTGATAAGCTCTGGGTGGACAGGGCAATGAGACCTGATGGCATACATCCCAGGGTACTAAAGGAGCTAAGGGTGGAACTAGCAGAGCCATTATCAGAACTGTTTAGTGAGTCTCTGAGCACAGGAGAGGTCCCAGAAGACTGGAGAAGGGCTCATGTGATCCTGCTCCATAAGAGTGGTAGCAGGGAGAAAGCAGGGAACTACAGACCAGTCAGTCTTACCTCATTAGTGGGCAAGATTATGGAGGCACTCCTTAAGGAAAGGATAGTGCAACACCTGGAATCCATAGGAGCACAGGATCCAAGACAGCATGGGTTTACAAAAGGAAGGTCCTGTCAAACTAATCTCAGAAATTTCTTTGACTGGGTAACCAGAGTGGTGGACCAAGGGGGAGCAGTTGATGTTGCCTGCCTTGACTTCAGCAAAGCTTTCAATGCTGTTCCTCACAGAAGATTGATTAATAAGCTGGGTAGGCTTGGGGCGGGTCAGAAGTAGGTCAACTGGGTGGCAAACTGGTTGATGGGCAGAAAACAGAGAGTGGTGGTAAATGGTATACAGTCAGAAGAGATGCAAGTCGCAAGTGGGGTACCTCAGGGATCAGTCCTGTTGCCAGTCCTCTTCAATATCTTCATCAGTGACATTGCAGATGGACTGGAGGGTAAGGTTTGTCTGTTTGCAGATGACATCAACATCTGCAACAGAGTAAATGATCCAGATGGGGTGGGCAGAATGAGAAGAGATCTGGATAAACTAGCAAAATGGTGGGAAGAGTGGTAACTGGGGTTTAACACAAAGAAGTACAAGATCATGCACATAGGGAAGAGAAATCCTGAAGCCACCTATAGGCTGGGAGGGGAGTTGCTGGCAGTCACAAGGGAAGAAATAGACTTAGGCATCATCATCACCAATGACGTGAAATCATCCAAGCAGATCACTGAAGCAGTAGGTAAGGCTAGGGGGATGTTGGGGTGTATTAGTAAGGGTATCACATGTTGTAAGATGGAAGTAATGATCCCTCTTTACAAGACACTGGTTAGGCCCCATCTGGAGTACTGCATGCAGTACTGGAAGCCACACCTTCACAAGGACATTAACCAAATTGAGGCAGTCCAGAGAAGGGCAACCAAAATGGTGCAGGGACTGCATCAGAAAACATATCAGGACAGACTGACAGAGGTCAATATGTATACCCTAGAGCAAAGGCGGGAGAGAGATGATATGATCAAAACACTCAAACACCCTACGGGCATTAACAAGGTGCAGTATTCCAGATGGGGCCTAACTGTCTTGTAAAGAGGGATCATTATCTCCATCTTACAACATGTGATACCCTTACTAATACACCCCGACATCCCACTATTGTTAGGGATGTAGACCTGGGGAAGGGAGAGGAGAGGGAAGTATGGTGCCTGCCTGGTGCCATTGCTTGGAGGGACAGGAAGCGAATCCTCAGGATTGCAGAAGCAGCATCACAGGAGAGGAAACTAGATATCATTGTCCACCTCGGGACAAATGACCTAGCTAGGCATGAGATCGGTGCAGTGCAGGATGAATTTGTGGAGTTGGGGAGGGGCCTCAGACAGGTAGCAAGCATGGTAACCTTCTCAGAGGTGCTGCCAGTCTATGGCAGGGGTGAGGCTAGGGTACTGCACACCATGCAGTTTAATGAATGGTTGCAAAACTGGTGCAGAGCACAGGGCTTTGGCTTCATTGGGGACTGGGGGTTCAACTGGAGAGATGAAGTCTATACTGGCATGATGGTCTGCATCTGTCCAGGAAGGGAAACACGCTCCTAGGTGACAGGTTTAAAGGCTTCCTTGGCAAGCTTTTAAACTAGGCAAGGGGGGAGGTGCTAATAGAAAACAGGAAAGTTCAAGCCTCCCCCCACAAAACATGGCAGGTAGTAGGGTAAACACTGAGGTACAGAACTTGACAGAGGGCAGGACAGGGGCAAATGGAAAAATGGACAAGGGCAATAAGAGCAGGGATGGGGTAAAAAAGAATAAAGCCAACATTAAATTGAGGGCAATGAGTACCAATGCCCGTAGTCTGGGAAACAAGCTTCCAGAGCTAGTAGCCCTGATGGAAGAGGAACACTTGGATATTGTGGCAGTCACAGAAACATGGTACATGGAGAACCATGACTGGGATGTCAACATACCAGGGTACACAATCTACAGAAGGGACAGGGAGGGTAAAAGAGGAGGTGGAGTAGCTCTCTACATAAGGGAAGGGATCAAAGCTACAAAACTAAAAAGTAAAGTGGGAGGACAAGAGGAACTCTGGGTCACCTTGGAGACAGGGAATGGCATCACAATCCGCACAGGGGTTGTATACAGACCCCCTTCTCAAGGGGAGGAAATAGACAAGAAAATTATAGAGGACATTCTCAAAATGGCTGAAAAAGGGGAGATACTGTTGATGGGGGACCTGAATATGCCAGATGTTAACTGGGCGACATGGACTGCAGCCACATCCAAGAGCAGGGTCATTCTCGATGCCCTGCAGGAGCATGCCTTAGACAGCTAGTGGTGGAACCCACTCGGGAGGGAGCAATATTAGACCTGGTACTCTCAAATGGAGAGGATCACAAACTTAGAAGTCAGTAGACATCTGGGAACAAGCTACCACTGCACAGTGTGCTTCACAGTAAACACAACCATGGAGACAAGCCATACAAAGACAAGCATACTGGACTTTAGAAGGGCTGACTTTGGCATAATGGTGAATACCTGAGGAATGCATTAACAAATGGCCAGAAAGGAGGGTGAAGAACAATAGAGAAAATCAAAACTACCATCATGGAGGCAACAAGCCTTTGTGTGAAACAAATAAAGAAAACAAAGCGGAATAAAAAACTACTATGGCTCTCAAAAGAGGTGTCAGGGAAGGTCAAGGAGAAAAAGGCTACATTCAAAAAGTATAAGGAATCACAGATGGAGCATGACAGGAACTGTATCAATTAAAGCAGAAAGAAGTGGGGAAGGCAGTCAGAAAAGCAAAGGTCCAAACTGAGGAAAAGATGGCCAACTCAGTTAAGAAGGGGGATAAAACCTTTTATAGGTACATTAGGGAGCATAGAAAGGTTAAGGGAGGGATAGTGAAGATTAATAAAGGAGAGGGGGAGGTGGGCAGAGGGAGACAGTGAAAAGGCAGAGATACTGAATGAATACTTTTGCTCAGTATTCACAAAAAAAGAAGAGGAGGAGTTACCTAAACCAAACAGTAGAAGCACTCTGAATAGTAGGGTTGACACCAGTCCATTTACAGAAGAAAGAGTTCTGAAAGAACTCCTAAAACTCAAGGTGGACAAAGCAATGGGGCCTGATGGGATTCACCCTAGAATCCTAAAAGAGCTAAGGGAGGACCTAGTGACACCACTAACCACACTTTTTAACAAATCATGGGAAGATGGGATGGTACCTGAGTACTGGAGGAGGGCAGATGTGATTCCCCTTCACAAAAGTGGGAGCAAGGCAGAAGCAGGAAACTACAGACCTGTTAGTTTGACCTCAGTGGTGGAGAAAATGATGGAATCACTTTCTGAAAGAAAGAATTGTTGAGTACCTAGAGGCCAGCAGGGCACAGGACCCAAAGCAGCATGGATTCACAGCAGGAAGGTCATGTCAGATGAATCTAATCGATTTCTTTGACTGGATGACCAAAGTAATAGACCAGGGAGGGGCTGTGGATATGGCCTACCTAGACTTTAGCAAGGCATTTGACACAGTCCCGCACAAAAGATTAATATACAAGTTAGCCAGCCTGGGAGTGGGTCCCAGGGTGGTAGCCTGGGTAGCAAACTTGCTGCACAACAGGACACAGAAGGTAATAGTGAATGGAACACATTCTGAAGAAAAGGGGGTTACCAGTAGAGTACCTCAGGGCTCAGTACTGGGTCCAGTCCTCTTTAACGTCTTTAGAGGTGACATTGTGGAGGGTCTGGAAGGAAAGGTATGCCTCTTTGTGGATGACACAAAGATCTGTAACAGAGTTGATACACAAGGAGGGGTACAAAGGATGAGAAGGGACTTGGCAAGGTTGGAGGAATGGTCAGACATATGGCAACTTAGATTCAATGCAAAGAAGTGCAAAGTAATGCACCTGGGAAATAAAAATCCAGGAGAAGAGTACACAATAGAAGGGGAGGTACTAACGACAACAATAATGGAAAGAGATCTGGGTGTAGTCATATTAGATGACCTAAAGGTGGGTAAGCAATGTGAGACGTCAGTAAGGAGAGCCAGGGGGATACTGGGATGAATAGGGAGGGGCATCACAAGTAGAAAAAGGGAAGTGGTTATCTCTCTGTACAGACAGTTGGTGAGACCCCATCTGGAGTACTGCGTGCAGTTTTGGAGACCTCATCTACGCAAGGACATAGACAGGATGGAAGCAGTCCAGAGGAGGGCAACTAAAATGGTGCAGGGTCTACATCAGAAACCATATGAAGAGAGACTGAGAGAGCTTAATATGTATACCCTTGATGAAAGGTGGGTCGGGGGGACATGATAGAAACTTTTAAGTACCTCAAGGGAATCAACAAAGTCCAGGAGGGTAGCATCTTTCAGAAAAAGAGATGTGTAAGAACAAGGGGGCACAATGTAAAGTTAGAGGGGGAACGGCTCAGGGGTAATGTGAGGAAATTATTTTTCACGGAGAGAGTGGTGGACTCACGGAATCACCTTCCTGGAGAAGTTGTGGGATCTAAAACAGTGGGTGAATTCAAACATGCATGGGACAGACATAAGGCAATTATAGTGGGGGGTTGCAGGAAGTAGGCTGTTGGTTAACTAGAATCTGCAGCTTATCCAATAGGTAGGGAAATGGGCAGACTGGGTGGGCCAAGTGGTCCTTATCTGCCGTCAAAGTCTATGTTTCTATCTTTCTATGTAAAGGGTCTAACATGTTTCAATATAAGAAAAATAGCAGGATAAGAGGACACAGCATGAGATTAGAGGGAGGCTGATTAAGGGGTAATGTGAGGAAGTTCTTTTCCACAGAAAGGGTGGTGAATGCATGGACCAGCCTACCTCAGGAAGTGGTGGATATGTATACATACTGTAGCAAGGCTTCAAACAGGCATGGGATAGGCATAAGTGAGCAATACAGATGAGTATGAATAGACAGGCCATTGACAAAGCAAAGGCCGATAGCACATTCATAAGGTAGAAAATGAAATGGGTAGACTGGATGGGCCCTGCGGTCCTTATTTACCATCAACTTCTATGTTTCTATGAGGGAAGAAAAGAGCAGTCATACAGAGGATTAAGAATGGGGAACGGGAACAGAACCCCAAAGGAGAAATAAATGTAATAAATGTATCAGACAGAGATTTATTGGATATGGAAGTGAAAATATTACAAAAAGGACTTACTTTCGTGCCAGCTTGTGACGTTACACCCTTTGAACTGTTTATAGACTTTAGGAGGTTTACAAGAACTCTAAACCTTAAAGCCTTTTGCAATAAGAACACCAATGTAGACACTGCGACTGAAAACTCTGAAGAAAATCCCCAAGCAACAATTGTAATTGAAAATTCCATGAAGAAAAGTACCACCTCATCCACAGACGGATGTAAACAACTAAGTGATGATTACTCAGTATACAGTTACTATAGATACACTTCAATATCAGATATGGAATCAACACAACAAGAACAAAGAATTTCCCTGCGAGACCTGTATCTCACTAGGTTCAAACCTAGTTCGACCTTAGACTCCCATACAACCATAGGGTCCCCATATTTGAGAGAGTTTGTGAAGAAGAATTTAAGCATCTTTTTCATCAAGAACAAGAAGTACGGTACTATGGGAATATCAGTTAAAAGAAGAAAGAATCCCTTAAAAAAACTGGAAGAAGATAAAAATATTACCATCAAGAGAGCGGACAAGGGAGGAGCAATAGTGGTGCAGAACACCAATAAGTACTTGTCAGAATGTTTAAGGAAATTAAACAACAAAAAGCATTATGAACTTCTGAAAACTGACCCTACACAGACTTTTAAAGAATGGTGGACAATATGCTTGATGATGCATTAGATAAAAATGTTATCTCTCAGTCAATGTATAAAGTCCTTACAGTCATGCACCCTATTAGAGGTTGTTTTTATATGCTCCCTAAAGTCCACAAGGGCCTAACAGATCATCCAGGAAGGCCCATAGTTCCAGGCATTGGTACTATAATATATTGGAACCCATATCACAATATGTAGATGCACATATTAAAGACTCGGTAGCTCAACTTCTTTCCCACCTTAAAGACACCACACGAGTGCTGAACATACTTAAGGACGTAGAGTTGGAACAGGAATGATATTTAGTATCTTTAGATATCTAATCACTATACACTAACATTCTTCGTAATGATGGTATAAATGCTCTTAGATTCTGGCTAGAGTGTAGCACAGACTTCGATCCTGGTCTGTAGATTTTCTGTGTGAATGTGCCTGACTGGTACTCATGCTGAATGTGTTTCTTTTGCAGGACCTCTATTACCTTCAAGTGCAAGGAACAGTTATGAGGGCAATGTTTGCCCCCAATTATGCCAACCTTTATCTTGGGTACTGGGAAAGAGTAAAAGTCTACTGCCATGAGACTAATCCTTATTTCAATAGGAGAGATCTTAGAAGGCATTATGTAGACAACATTCTAATCATCTGGAAGGATTGCAGGGAAGAACTTAGTGAATTTAGGGTTGGATGGAAGATACCAACCCAAATCTAAAATTCACAAAACATGCAACGCCAAAAGGTGTGTTTCTTGAATTTAATGATTTCCAAGTTTAATGATAGTACTACCAAAATTTACCTCTACCGCAAAGACATGGATAGGCACACCATCTTGCTTGCCATGAGTTACCACCCAAGCACATGAAAAACAATATACCTAAATCCCAGTTCTTGAAAATTAAACATAACTGTAGTAGAGAGAGGAAAACTTTCAGTAACAATGTAGAAACATGAAAGTGAGGTTCCAGCAGAGGGGCCATAAACAAGAGATCCTAGACCAGGCGGTAGCAGATGTCAGCTCTAGAGACAGGGATGAATTACTCACTAGGAGCACATACATACCAGATACACCAGAGCACCTCAGTTTTGTGAGCACATATGGGAGAAGCTCAGCAGTGATCAAAAGCATCATTTCCAAAAACTGGATCATGATATGCTAAGACCCAATTCTGAGGAACAGCTGTAGCAACATATCCAGATTTAGTTATAAAAGGGGTAAAAATCTAGCTGACATTCTTATATATAGCCTCCAACCAACAGAAACCATTAAAAGACATACATGGCTGCCAGATCTACCAATGGGTCATTTTAAATGTGATAGATATAAATATTGTCCCTTTATAGAGAAAACCACAGTCTTTTCAAGTGAGAACGCTTCTAAAACTTTTGAAGTCAGAAGCTTTATAAATTTTGATAGCACACATGTTGTTTATCTTGCTACATGTAGTTGTAAAAAATTCTACATAGGGAAAATCACCAGGCCATTGAAAGTAAGGGTTGGTGAACAGTGACACATGAGAGCGATGGAAAAAAGTGATCCTAGAAATGCACTAGCAGTACATGTCCAAGAGAATACTGCTGATAGTAATCATACCTTTAGCTTCTATGGTATAGAAAAGGCTTACTTAAACAAAAGAGGTGGATGTATTGATGATCTGTTGCTGGAAAGAGAAGTGTTATGGATCTTCCAGGAGGGAGGAGGGGGAGGTGCCTAATCCAATTAACAGAAGCACTCTGGATAGGGGGGTCAATCCCAATCCTTTCACTGAAGAAAGGGTTCTGAAAGAACCCCTAAAACTGAAGGTGGACAAAGCAATGGGGCCTGATGGAATTCACCCCAGAATTCTAAAAGAATTAAGGGGAGAACTAGTGACACCAGTGACTACCCTTTTTAACAAATTATGGGAGGATGGTGTGGTACCTGAGGACTGAAGGAGGGTGTATGTGATTCCCCTTCACAAAAGTGGGAGCAAGACAGAGGGAGGAAACTACAGACCTGTCAGTTTGACCTTGGTGGTAGGGAAAATGATGGAATCATTTCTGAAGGAAAGAATTGTTGAGTACCTAGAGGTCAGTGGGGCATAGGACCCAAGACAGCATGGATTCACAGTGTGAAGGTCATGTCAGACGAATGTAATAGATTTCTTTGAGTGGGTGACTAAAGTAGTAGACCAGGAAGGGGCTGTGGACATGGCCTACCCAGACTTTAGCAAGGCATTTGACACAGTACCACACAAAAGATTAATAAACAAATTAGCCAACCTGGGAGTGGGTCCCAGGGTGGTAGCCAGGGTAAAACATTGGCTGGACAACAGGACACAGAAGGTAATAGTAAGCGGAGTCCACGCTGAAGAAAGGGGAGTTACTGGTGGGGTACCGCAGGGTTAAGAACTCGGTCCAGTCCTTTTTAATGTCTTTATAAGTGACATTGCAGATGGACTGGAAGGAAAAGTATGCCTCTTTACAGATGACACAAAGATCTGCAACAGGACTGATACATAAGGGGGTGTGGAAAGGATGAGAAGGGACTTTATTTATTTAGTTTTTGTTGACTGGGTAAGTGCACTAGACAAATCTTGCCTATTTTCAGGCATGACCCGGGTGAGGGGGATACAGATAAATGGCAACTGACCTTGAACCAGATTAAGCTGTTGGTGGCATTTTTAGTGAATGAGGGAAATTTGGCCAGGACACTGGGAAAATTCCCCTACTCTGTGTGAGGGCGCTGTTGGACCATGGATTAATTCGTGGGACCCAGTCATTCTGCTGGTGTACCTGCAGGAGAGCAGAACTCTGCTCCTGCAGGTCCAGCTTTGGAGCCTGACGTACTGAGGACGTCTGACCGTTTTGTTGATATGCTTGTGGATCTTGCTGTACCAGATGAACCTTCACCTGCTCAATCTGCCTCTGCATCATCAGATTTTTTGCCTGCAGATGAACTTTGATTGAAGTCCCTCCTTGCTGCACATCAGGACCAGGTATTCGCTGTTGTTGATGCCGTTAGCCCTTTTTGAGTCTGCCTCTCCTGGGACATGGACTCTATCGCCAGAACTAGGGGATGTGGAGGCTCTTCCTGCTTTCATTACAGATGCGGTACCTTCGGACTCCTTGGAGGTACAGAGTCGGTAACAATCTTCTGTTGCACTGGTCCTACCAGTGTTGCACCATGCTCCGTTGGAGTTTTTGGTTCCTACAAATCTGGATCGAGCAGTGTCTTCTCCGCCTTTGAACTCGGCGGCCATTTTGCCTGCTGAACTTGTGAGTACTATGCATCCTAGACCGTGTGTTTCACCTCCTAATGCACAGACTGTCTCACCTGTTTTGCCTCCTTCCACTCTGTTGCCTTGTTCTAGCCCATTACCTGTCTCTTTAGAGGCCTCCTTGCGAAGTGCGGGTTGGAAACCAGGCGTTTCGGGGCATTGGATACCTGACCCTGCCCATAGTCCGATACCTGGATGTGGAGGGCAACAGCCCCCTTGATAGATGTGCCTCCACCTTTGCCTGGTAGCCCAGATTTGGATTTGCATGCTGAGGATGTTCAGCATCCTGCATTGGATACTACTCTGCTGGCTAAAGTTCCTTCTTTGCCTCCCTCCTCTTCGGGTGATGAAGACCCTAGCTCTAGGGGACCGGCGTGGGGTGATAGAATGGACATGGATGTCCTGTTCCCTGACCCTCCTCCAGGCCCTTCTCCTGACCCTGGGGACAAAGCTAAATCTACTTGGGAAGAATTTCGTATAAGGGATACATTTAGGAACTCCTACCCTCCTCTTCATCGACGGAATGTGGTTCGCCTTCAGTCTATTGGGGGTCTTGATGTAACTCCTGACTGTCTCTATGTGGGAAAGTCACTTTTGAAAGGATCTTTGTTTTTTTTTTACAAATGAAATATTTGCATTGATTCATGTATCAGGTTCTTCCTTATATGACGTTAGTTTTCAAAGCCCTAGGGGATTAGATCGATTCTGGACAAAGTATGATACTCTTAAATACACTGAGTTGTGGCTACCATTTTGGGCTATCCCACTTACTAGACCTTCTATTAAAAATGTCACCATTTTGTTTAGAAATGAGAATGTGGCAGCTAGTGATATCTCGCATCGGTTAGCTAAATGCTGTGATATCTTGGGGTTGCCACAGCCTATATTTGACTCTGAACACTTGTGGACTGCTGGTTAGTGTTATAGGGTGAGACTCAGAAATACGAATGTGGGTCCCATACACTTGTCTAATAGTTTGTTTTTAGGTAGGGAACAGGGGCATTGCTTCTATGTGGGGCAGCCTTGTACCTGTTTTAAATGTGGCTCCCCTTCCCACCTCAGTGCAGCCTATGATAGACTATGATGTTCCCTCTGTTTATCTTTTGGCCATGCTAGTGCAGATTGTAATTCTGAACTAAAGTGTAACCTGTGTGAAGAACTAGGTCATGGTTTTAGATCCTGTCCTTGGGCTTCCCATAACAGGGAAGATAGCCCGGATCAGGGTGTGATCCTTCTTAATGCCCAGAAAAAGGATATTGCTATGGCGAAATCCCTTTCTTTGCATGTTACGGTGGTCACTGGTCCCCCTTTATGCCCTGATATTGTGCTGCCTGCTCCCCAGTCAGTGGTTTCAATATCTGAACCTTCCTCTGAGCATCCTTTACAGGAAGTTCCACGACCGGTTGTACAGGACCCTTCCTCTACACCCCCCATCCCCTCTTTCTGTTATTTCTCCAGTTCCTGCTGAATCTGTGCCTGTCCCTGACAAACCTCTGGATAATATTATTATGCCCCTTCCTGAGCCTAGTGTTCAGGCAGAGAAACGGGCTCAAAAACAGACTACAGGTAGGGCCAAATTGGCTAAAGCATCTTCTCCAGGTGGCTCTGTTCCCTTAAGTAATAAATTTGAGGTCCTGTCCCATCACACTCAGTCTTCCGATATGGAAGCTGATTCTGACAACTCCTCACAACCTATGGTATCCTCTGATTCTGAGAATGATAAATCAAAGGAGTTGCCTATGGATGCTTGACCCTCACAGTCGGGGGTGAGACCCCAGAGGAGTACTAGAAAGGGAAGGGTTACTTGATGTTGACTTAATTTTTATTTTGACCCTTTATCTGATTCTCTTTCATGGCCATGGCATTTCATCTCACTGTAGCCACCCTCAATGTGAACAGTGTGAAAAATGCTCGTAGGCACCTGATTACTTTTCAACTTTTGAGTGATTTGTCGTGTGATATTTGCCTTATTCAGGATACCCGTCTCAATACCCTTTCTTTGGTTAATATGGCCAAAAAGCTTTGGCGATGGGGTCCTTCTTTTTTTTCTTTAAGATTAGACACATGTAGTGGTGTTGGTGTGTTGTTTAGGGGTGATGGATTTCATGTTACCAAGTTGGTTGAACTGCTTGTGGGACGGGCCTTAATACTGGATTTTACTTATTTACATTACACTTGGAGATTAATTGTGATTTATGCACCAGTTACGAAGAAAGTTTGAGTGGATCTCTTTCGTGAGTTGCAGCCTTTTTTGTTCATGTCATGCTTTCTCATATGGGGTGGTGACTTTAATTATACAGTGCATAAATCAGACCGGGGAGCACGGACTGTTAAGGATTTCTGTGATACACATTGTCTCAATCACATTATTGTCCAGGGTCATTTTATAGGGTTTGTCATCCTACTGGTGGACATACTTTTTTTAAGGGCTCCTTATCCACTAGGATTGATTTTATTTTTGTCACTGCAGCTTTAAGGGTGATTAAGGCTCAAACCATTCCAGTGGAGATTTTAGACCATAATGTGGCAACTGCCACGTTAGGGGTAGGTCCTCATGCTAAACTGGGGCAGGGATATTGGAAACTTAATTCTGTACTGCTACTCGATGACAGGTTTTTGGCCCAAGTTCATGATTTGTTGAAAGCTCGTATGTCACTATCTGGACTTTCCGAAGATTTGTTAGATTGGTGGCTACTCACTAAATCTGAAATCTCTACTGTGGCTAGGAAGATGTCTAAATATGCTGCAGTGACTAAATGTAAGAGATATTTGTCTTTATGTATGCATTTGGAAACTTTATATTCAGCTATACACTCACAAGGCTTATCTTTGACAGCACAGGTACAGAATGTAAAAAAGGAAATGGCTGCACTACAATATACTAGAGCTACTTCCCTGTTACATGAACATAGGGTTTGTTCTGCTAATAAATCTGCTTTGGGGGATGTTTTGGATTGTAGTCATAGGTGTTCTGTGGATCGCCTTCTGACTGAAGTTGTGGATACTGCTGGTAATAGTTACACTGCATTTCAGGATATCTTGCAAGCAGTCTCCTTGCATTTTTCAGACTTATATGCTGCATCTCCAGTGGATAGCGTTGGTGTAGAACAATTCCTTTCCTCTCTCCATATTGCCCCTTGTTATGCTATACTATTACAGGCTTTAGTTGCTATGATTAGTGTTGATGAGGTTAAAAGGGAAATTTCCCATTTACAGAATAACACAGCGCCTGGTATTGATGGCTTGCCTGCAGAATTTTATAAAGCCTGTAGTCCTTTGGTTTGTGATGTGCTCACAGTAGTGTTTAATTGGGTTTTGCAACATCACACTCTCGATTTCCATTTTTGTACTTCAATTCAGATGTTGTTATATAAGAAAGGTGATAGAACTTTACTTTCCAATTGGAGGCCTTTAAGTCTACTTAATACGGATTTTAAAATTTTGATGAAAATATTGAATACTAGATTGTTGTCCATAGCGCCACACTTGATTTCCCTACACCAATCCTGTTCAGTACCGGGAAGATCTATCTATAGTAATCTCCTTTTGCTTTGGAAACTAATAGAGCTTGGTAAAGTTAATGTTATAAAGGGTTTTCTTATGTCCATGGATCAATAAAGGGCCTTTGATCAGGTCCTGCATAGTTATTTGTTTCAGGTTTTACAAACCTATGGAGTTCCTGACCATTTTATAACCTGCATTACTTTGCTTTATAGTCATGCTTGTGCTATGCCCTTGGTAAATGGTTATTTGGGTTCCTATAGCCCTATTCGTCGGGGGGTGAGACAAGGCTGCCCTTTAAGTCCATTGCTTTATGTTTTTAGTTTGGATCTGCTTTTACATTCAATTGCCCAAGATGTGGGGATTCCTGGTACTGCTTCCCCTCATAGTACCCTTGAGGCCAAAATTTCGGCTTATGCTGATGATGTCATTGTCTTTGTTGCTAATTTGACCTCTGGAGATAAGGTGTTACATCATATTTCTAATTTTTCGGAAGTTGCGGGTTCCTCCCTTAATAAATCTAAGAGTTTTTTTTATCCTCTGCATACTGCCATTCCTGAGGTTACGGAGTTGCAAGGCGTTCCTGTTATACTGGGCCCGGTCCAAATTTTAGGTATTGATTTTGGTAAAGGTGATAATGCGTTACTTAATCGGTCAGCTAAAATTGAGGTAGTTCAGTCCAGAATTAGATTATGGAAGTCGTGGCAACAAGCTAAACAGAAAAAGGTTATCATTACTAAAACTTTACTTCTCCCTCAATTTTTATACCTTAGTGCGGTATACCCCATTCCTTCTGGTTTAGAAGCCACTCTATTGAGTCTTTTTTTTCAAATTAGTTGGGGGAGTCACCTAAATCCTATTAAAAGAGATGTGTTGTATCTTCCTATTGCACAGGGTGGTTTGAATTGTGTGAATCCGATTACTTTTTACTATAATATTTTTTTCATTGGAATTTACTAGATTTTAGTCATCCACACTCTGTGTTATGGGTGATTTATGCGTATGGTTGGTTACCTAGATTGTCCTCAGAGTGGCCAGGTTTGAGCCAGACAAATTTACACACTTCTAGTTACCTGATTTATGTCAGACCTGTGATATCGAAACTTAATAGATAGAAGTTACTTCCGGCCCACATGTATTGCAAATTGCACAAATATATTTATGGTGTCCTACAATCTAAAGCACATTCCATAGTCCCTGTTTTTAAGGATGTACCGGATGGTCATGTTGATAACCTCCTTAAAAGTTTGGTAGATAAATGGATTCCACTAGATTATGGGATGTTTTATGGCTTAGTTGTCATGGACGACTCAGTGTTAGGGGGACTTTGAAGCATAAAATGGTTACTGAACATACTTGTCTGAGGGATACTTGCATTACATATTTGGAAGTTGTGGGAGGTTTTTTGCTACATTCTACTTTGTTGGATGCAGGTGTAGTATGGCTGCTGTTCGCTATATTCAAGTTTCATTTATGGCAAGCCAGATGTCACCTTACTCTATGACAGTTATACCACTCACCACTTGAAGTTCTTCAACATGTTGAACATGATTTGTTGTTACAATGTGATTCTGAATTCAAATGTTTGTCCAAAAATGTATGGCTTATGAGGTGGAAAGAGGTTTCTTTTTTGAAAGACAAAATAGGTTGAATCACTATGCTGAAGGAGAATTGAGTATTGCTGATATTCTCTTTGTTATGTTTTTTTTTCTTATTTTCCATGAATTGTATTAATGTTTTTCTCATTTTTTGTTCTGTTTATTAATAAAAACCTTCCCTTACTCTTTTCGATAAGTGCCATGGGATCTTTAACATCCACCTGAACTACCACCAATCCAGGCAGATGGAACCTCGGTTTAACGTCTCATCCGAAAGACAGCACCTCAGAAGTGCAGCACCCCTTTCATGCTACACTACAGTGCCAGTACTGGGATATTAACCCAAGTGCTAGATGTGGGAACTGAACCCACAGCCCTCTGATCTCCCAGCCTCAGAGGCAAGTGTGCTACCTACTGAGTCACTGACTAGCTTTGCAAGGTTGGAGGAATGATCAGAAGTATGGCAGCTTTGATTCAATGCAAAGAAGTGCAAAATAATGCACCTGGGAAACAAAAACCCAGGGGAATAGTACACAATGGGGGGGAGTAATAACAACAACAAAAATGGAAAGCGACCAGGGGAAAATCATATCAGATGACCTTAAGGTTGGCAAGCAATGTGAGAAGGCAGTAGGGAGGGCTGGGGGGATACTGGGATGTATAGGGAGAGGCATCACCAGCAGAAAACAGGAAGTTGTTATCCCTCTGTACAGACAGTTGGTGAGACCCCATCTGGAGTACTACGCCCAGTTCTGGAGACCCCATCTCCACAATGACATAGACAGGATTGAGGCCTTCCAGAGTAGGGCTACTAAAATGGTACAGGTTCTGTAAGAGAAGCCATATGAGGAGAGACTAAAGGAGCTTAACATGTATACCCTTGAGTAAAGGGGGGGGACATAATAGAAACTTTTAAGTACCTCAGTGGAATCAACACAGTACAAGAGGATAGCATCTTTCAGAAAACGAGATGCGCAAGAACAAGGGGACATAATTTGAAGATAGAAGGGGGATGGCTCAGGGGCAATGTGAGGAAGTATTTTTTAACAGAGAGGGTGGTGGGTGCATGGAACCACCTTCCTGAGAAGGTTGCGGGGTCTAAAACTGTGGGAGAATTCAAGAATGCATGGGTCAGACATAAGGTAATTCTTGTGGGGGGGCAGGAAGAAATAGTCTGTTGGTTAACTAGGATCTGCAGCTTATCCAGTAAGTAGTGTAATGGGCAGACAAGGTGGGTCAAGGGGTCCTTACCTGACATCAAAGTCCATGTTTCTATGCTTTCAGTTAGGTGGACATTTCCTGGCAGGATTGAATGACAGGCTGGATATTATGCCACTACTGAAGAAGTAGAAACATAGGAAGTGCTAGTGTATGAATAATATGAAACTATTTTTCTGATTATTAATAAATCTTTCACTAGCCATCTCGGTGGTGCTGAGGCGTTGGACTTCACACCTCGTGCCATGCTGGTAACCAGGATTCAGGAGTGAACTCAGACCATCAGAGGACTGCTCTCCCTTCCCGAGGAGGGATCCGGGGAATGTGCTACTCCTGGGTGGCCCCTGATGGTAGTTCGAGGGTGGCGCAAGGAACAAACAGTGCTGCAGATGCATGGGAAGAGCTGCGGCAGACATCAGCATGTAGTGCCCTTGATGTCATTGCAAATCTGAGCTCCGAGGGACAACCAGGAAGAAAATTCATGCTTAGTCTAGGGAAGCGACGAGGGCTCCAGTGGCAGGCACCAACATCCCCATCACTGGGCTATCTCCCTGAAGGCTGGCCCAGACCCCCACCGGATGCACCCTCTAATTTCAGAAAGACCGCCAGGTAGGAGAGGCGGGCAATCCCGGGGGGTGCTGATCCAGGGGGCTGGGCAAGTCTGGTTGTGGGGTGCTAGAGGGGAAAGGAGTTTCAGGCAGGGAGTAGAGGTGCCTGGCTGAGAGAGCACCTCTGAGAGATGCCCTGGCCGAGTGGAGCTTAAAAAGAATGTACAAAAAAAATTTTCACTTATTCTTTTTCCCTTCCCCTTCTTCTCTATACATTCTTGGTCCCAAGGGAGGCTCTTTTCACACTAATGTTGAGCTGGAGGTATAAGGCAGCGAGAGGTAGGCAGCATCAACCCGGCTCAAGATTTAAGTGAAGGCTCAGGGAACCCAATGATTGCTGTCCTTCAGTTTTTAACTCATCAGTTTACTGTTTCGATACAATGATAAGTCTATCCTAATAGCCTTAATAGTAACCATAGGCACAGCAACTTAAAAAGTTAAGTAAATAATTAAAAAAGATATTGAAGCCTTAATAATGGTTATAAAAAGAAAGGTCTAGATTTTTAACTTTATACATAGTAGGGTTGTTGTCTCTGTATTAGAAATAATGCACAAGTAACAATTTCATATACGTCAGTTTAATACTGATGTTTCTTTTTTTTTAACTCATATTTTAGTAGCATTGATATAACTGAACATTACACATACTTCCATACAGGCAGGTTTCACTAAAGTTTTTACATTTGCACAATACAAGTACATCATTGTAACAGTAACAGAAAACACAACTTTACCCCTGTGCTGTGTTACATCACCCAGGGGTATACTGATTTATCCAACCTTTAATCAGCTTCAGTCAAACTGAATAATAAAACCAGATTAACTTCAATATTTTCTAGATAATTATCATTCTATTATGACCCTTGCAGCCATTAGTAGGGACTGTATAAATGTGATAACTGTATCTTTCCCCTATCAAACAGGTTAAGTGTCCTCATCCACATGCATCTTTTGTCAGAAATTATAAAACTTAAGTCTCTCTATGCAACTCAGACATTAGGGTTTTTAGGGAAATGAATCCCTTTAAACCTACAGTTTCCTTAGTTCCCCAAAAGAAAACATCCAGGGCCAGATATTCAAAACTTTGCCCCTGGGCTAAGTTAACACCGCCCGGCGGGCAAACTTAGCCCGAAGCACAAAGCAAACTATATTCAATAGAAATAGCCCGGGGCAAACAGCTTCTGAATATAGCATGGGAATGAGGCCTTGCAAACTGGTCTGGGAGTGCAGGGCAAACGCAGCCTTGGAATAAGACAGCACTGAATATAGCAACCAGGAAGCGCAAACCACAACAACACAGTGCACAACGACATGAGGGCAGGTAGAGATGAACTATGTGCCCAGTGTGTGTGCCAGCAAATGCATGGACCCTGTACAGCTGCAGGCAGCAGCAGATGTGAAAGAACAGCGATTGAACCTGCATAATATTTCCCGAACCATTAGCTCGGCTTTAGCGCGAAGCTAAGCTGTTTGCCTGGTGCAAACACATTTGCTGTGTGCTAAGATCTGCCATATTCAAAAGTGACATGCAAATGAGCCTACTTAGGTAGTCTCTGGGCAAACAGCCAAATTAGCATCTCAATATTCCCTGATTTGCATGCAGTTAACCCAGCGTTACTGCAGGGTCCCACAGCTCCACCTGTAGGTCAGTCTAGAAGTACAGGGGTTGGCCAGGTCTGGCCGCAGCTCCACCTGTAGGTCAGTCTGACAGCGCATGATGGTTGCTGCAGGCAACATGTATGCAGTACAGCACAGCACTGTGTGCCCCGGGGGACAACACAGCTTAGGCACAGGTGGTGGTGGTGCTGCATGCAACCGTCACACTGTAGGCCATGCTACAGTACATAGCAGACACTACAGTAGCAAGGGGGCCGGTAGTGGAGGGACACAGCAATGCCTATGGTATGTAAGGCAGTGATGACCACTGCACTGTACACAGTGACAGGCCCAACTTGCAGGTGATTACTGACAGTGGATAGCACTGTTTCTCTGTTGTGTGCTCCACAGATGCTGCACCTGTGGCATGGAATGCTCATAGTCACATATACATGGATGGCTGTGTGCACTGTGGCATCTGTACAGTTGTACGATATGTGGCTGGGGGGGCATGTAAGATCTGACAGGCACACATGCGGTAGGGTATTCCCACTACTGGCCCATGTGCACTGCATGATGTGTCCCAGCCTTGTGGTCACACCTGGGCTGTGGTGAAGTCTGGCCACCCATACACCTTCCCTTCAACTGCCACCATGCCCACAGTGCTGCATGTGTGTGCTGGCATCAGTTGGTCACCACAGACGTATGGTCTGCAGGAGTGTGCTGTATGGCCACACTACCATGATGTCCCCTGTGGGTCAGACCACTCCTTACTGTTTGTGCTTGGCTGGGACTGGTGGCAGCTGTTGGCATCATGGTGGTGCCATCAGTAAGCAGCATGTGTCCTCCATGTCTGGCATTTTCTAAGTGTCATGATCATATGTTAGGGTCGCACAAGCCACACTAATCCCACGCTAACACCACGCAAATCACCAGTGTCATGCAAAGGTGTTTTCCCAGGGTTAAGACCAGCTTTTCCTGGGTGGTAATTTGTACCGTGCTAAGGGTCGTGCTATGTCGTGCTAAACACCTTAGCATGGCGCTAGTTGCTGAATATCACATAGCACCTGTATTCATGTTCAGTTTGCCCCTTGCATATAGTTATGGTTTGCCCAGTGCTAATGCAGTTTGCCCGTGCTATTTGGCCTTTTGAATATGGAAGACCTGCGCTACTCCTGCGCTACACCCATGCAAACGGTTTGCGCACTGCACAAAGCTTTGAATATCTGGCCCCCAATCTTTTAAGCAGATTAGTTTTCCACCTTAAATAAAAGTATTATAATTTTACATGCAGTAACCAAAAGCAGAAGCATGATACTGCTTATCATATAGCACTGTAAGATTCTGTATATTTAATCGCTGTTAAGGCACAAGTTAAAAGTCTCGGTGAAGGAAGGTTACCCTTCAGAAACAATTGTCCAGGAGAACGAAAGGGTTTAAATTAACCGAAGTAGTATCACGTAACATTTTTCCCTACATAAACCCATAGAATTCACTACTTAGATTAGTATGTAGTGTCCTGGAAGGCAGTCTCTAAGCCACTGATCTTCACCCACTTCTGTAAGATTTATAGTCCCAGTTTAAGTGTTACTCATCTGCATTTGCCTCTGATTCTGATTGCTCACATTTAGTGGAAAACTGATCTTCTATTTTAACCAAGAGCTTGGCAGCATCTGCAGGATCAAATAATTGGAAACAGTTCCCTCCATAAACTATTTGGAGGCTTGCTGGCATCAATAAAACATGGCATACTCCCAAAGTACACAGACAAGATCTGATGCCATCAAATCCTTTCCTTCTCATTCTGGTCACATAACTCATGTCTGGGAAAATGTGCACTCTTGCATCCTGCCAGTGTTGCAGGTTAAATTGTTTTACATGACTTAGGATCAAGTCCATCTCCTCTGAAGATCTGAGCTCCATCAGGATAGTCTGGGGAATGGTTTCTCCTGTAGCATTTCTAGGCCTCCCTCCACATGATGAGATGCGGTATACTTTTTTTTTATTTCAAAGTCCCCATCAAGATTTAGTATTTATGTCAGCATTTCTTTTAAAAATACCTTGGAGTTTTCTCTCTCAGTGGTTTCTGGTAGATCCAAAAGTCTGATGTTGGTGGAGCAGGTGGCATTTTCTAAATTTTCTAGCCACCTTCGGAGTAAAGTATTCTCTTTTGTCAGACCTGTAGTTTCAATCAGGGACTTCTCCACCATCTTCACTGCCCCTTTAGTGTCCTCTGTTAAACAAAGTTGCCACTTTAGTGTTTAGTAGTTTCAGCTCTGAGCTAAAGTCTTCCATTTTTTTGTCCAAATCCTGAATTGGTCGTAGCAATGCTGCATTAGAGGGCAAAGCCTCAGAGTACTCCCTGCCACCTGGATGTTGATCTTTACTCCTGCCTACTATTGAGTCTTTAGAGCTGGCTCCGTCTTGGTTTGCAGCTGCTTTATTGCCTCGCACCATATCTTCGGTTGTATTTTTTCTTAAAGATTTTTATATCTGCATAATCTGGAGACGATGCTAATTCAACTGACCGATGACAAAATGCCAAATTACTGCTTGGAATAGGTTTTTATCAAGATTAAATGCCATGAATTATGGAGCTTTACAGAGAGGTTGTTCTCAGCTCAGCTCAGCTGCTGGCCATGTCCCATCTGCTGATTTTTCTTTAAATAACAAGTGTCACTTTAAATCACTATGTCACTTTAAAACATGATGTCATTACCTTGCTATTGATTGGTTACATTGTATTTTTCAGAGACACCCCCTCTTTGAACCAGTATCCCTTTGGAAAAAAAGTCTTGATTAGCAAAATCATTCGGGAGTTTGTTCTTTGTCCACACTACTGTAGTATTGCTCGGATAGTATCTGATAAATTCAGATTCCATCAGATACCAGCCTTTTTATCAGATAGTTGATTCAGTCAGATAGTAGCACTATCTGGCCATGGATATGACCATTCCAGATCCACCAAATTGATCTGATGACCAGAATGGATCCGATGGATCCATTAGTTGGATCCACATTGGAGCCAACTATCTGTTGCTGGATCTGATGGATCCATTCGTTGGATCTGATAAATGTACCCACACCAGATACAACTATCCGTTGCTGGATCTGATGGATCCATGGGTATTCAAATGTGGATCTGACATCTAACTTTGATGGAATTTCGAGTCAGACACTTGCACTGTCTGACGGATGTCAAACAGATCCACCAAGGCACTATCCAAGCAACACTAGTCCACACCACTCATATCTTGGATTAAGCACCTTTTGAAGTAAGAGTGAGTCTGGTGCAGGCTTTTTTTGCTTTTTCTAGTTGGTTGTGCCTTTTAGACCTTTTGCCTATATTTGTAAAATGTCCCTGTTACCTGGAAACGTGTATTGTACTTACCTTACTCTGCCACCATGGCCCGGGTCGTGCCTGAAAACGGTCCTCTGGATCAGTGCACTTACCTGGTTACCAAAGACTAAATAAATTGTCTAGTAGCCTAGCACAGATGTAGGGGTTGATCAGCTTACCTCTGCTTGTTATAAACAGAATACCTCCCTTGGTATCTGAAAAACATAAACATACAAGTTAGTGAATCATACCTAAATGACTGTAATAGCTTACTTAATTCAAAGAAAGGGGGATAGCTCTACTTGGTTATTTAGCCCAGGGAACACTGTGGCCTGTAATTTAAAAATCCAATGATTTTGCCTGCAGGACAACAGAAGTTCAGTATCTCCTCCCCTGGGTCCAATGGACACACTTTCAATGCCCATAAATGGTACAGTATGTGTCTGAGGATTGTTGGACCCCAAAATATGATCTGCCAGAATGTAATCCTATTACCATTACTGATTTCCTTCATGTGGTCTCCTATTCGCTCCTTCAGTTTAAGTTTTGTCTGACCAATATAAAAACTATCGCACTGGCATATGACAGGGCAGACCACATGGGTGCCATGATAACTGATGAATCTCTTCACATTAAGCTCCCTACTGGTAGCCAGATTCTTGAAGGTTGGCTCCTGTTTAAGTACTGGACAATAGTTACTGTGTCCACATCTATGATACCCTCTGGGGCGAGGGGGGAAGGGCAAGTACCTTGTTTAGGAGTAGGTTGAAGACTAGGTTGACTTTTTCCACTGCATTATAGGCTGTTCTATAAACCATCCTTGGTAACTGTGCTGTATAGAAGGTCAGTTTCTGTTCTGTCTGAAGGATGCCCCAATGTTTCTGCAAGTTTTGTTGAACCTCTACTGACTGGGTGTTAAAAGTTGTGACAAAATTTAATGTCTGATTATCTGAGTTAACAGACTCCACCCAAGGGGTGGTGGCAATAAGGAAAGATCTTTGTTTTTCATAGCACTTTCCTTTGTTCTTTTCACCAGAGCTTTGCTATAACTGCTATCTAGAAAATGGTTCTCCATCTCCCTAGAGTTGTGTTCAAATGTCTCCACTGTGCTGCAGTTCCTGCGAATTCACAGGAATTTGCTAGTTGGTATATTGTCCACAGAGTGGAGGGGGTGGCAAGAACTAGCTAGCAACAGAGTATTGCAGTCTGTACTTTTGCAGAACAAGTCAGTGTCAATACCTTATTCCAGATTCTTCTTAATGTTGATATCCATAAACAAGTTGCTAGTCAGTTAAAAACTTACAATGAATTTAAGGTCTGGGTTACTGTCTTCAAGCACGACTACAAATGATTGCAGCTCCTCACCAGACCCCTGCCACACCATGAAGATGTCATCAATGCAGTTATTTCATAAGACCACCTTGGGGAGAAACTCATTAACCATAAGATTGTACACTACCTCCTTTTCCCAGTGGCCAAGGTACAAGTTTGCATAACTGGGCACAAATGCTGCCCCCATTGCTATGCCACTGGTTAACTGGCCTGGTTAAAAGGAAGTACCACAGATCAGCAGATTATGCTCCCTTCCTTTAACATTTTCAGACTGAACAGACCATGGGGGGTGTTGTCATTCATGTTAACTCTAAATTCTCTGCCACTGAATTCCTCTCACTGTCCAAACCAAGGGAATTCGAATGCTTAGCATTAAGACTCTCGCTTCCTCAGACCACCAACAGGGAGAGCTGAACTCCCTGCTATGCTAAGACACATTACTGAATCCAATCCCAATGAATCCATCATTCTCGGTGATCTGAACTTATATGGCTGTCACTCAGAGCAAACGCCTTAAAGGACTTGTGTGTTGAGTTGGGTATTTCACAACTCATCACAGAACCCACAAAAATTAACCAAAAAAAATAATGAGCACCATTCTGGACCTTATCCTCACAAATAGACCTCACAAAATACTACACATGGCCACATTCCACAATGACTTAAGCGACCACAACATTGTAGTCTGGACAAGAACCCAGAATAGACACCCCTCCTGCTCCAAATTCATCACAAAGCATGGCTTCCACAAATTTAACCTGGAAGGATACATGGTGACCTTAGGAGCATCAACTGGCAAAGCTAGTATCTGGTTAAATCAGTAGATGAGGCCATTGATGCCCTTACCAATAACCTCATAACCCTAGCAAACAAACATACCCTGCTGGTGAAATATAGAGTAAAAAAGGCCTCATACCCCTGGTTCACTACTGAACTTAAGGTAGCCTTAGTCCAATGGGACAGACTTTGGGTGCTAGCAAGACAGAACAAAATACCTGCTGACTGGGCAGCATTCAGAACATCAAGAAACACTTGTACCAAACTAGTCAGAACAGCCAAATCCACATATTTTGATGAATCCTTAGGAGATGCCAGGGGTAACTCTGCCAAAATTTGGCAGACACTCAGAACTGTCGAGTGCCATAGCAATCCTCCCCCATTCCATTCCCAGCAAAATCACCACCAATGGCACCACAATCTCTGATCAGGGCGCCATATTAGAACATTTAAATGTGCATTTCATGACAGCGGGTCTAGCATTTGACTCTTCTCTGGCTGCCAGACTTGTCGATTGCCCTGTGCCAAAGCATATCCCCCTGGACTCAAATGTTCATAACTCCTTTGGCCTCACCCCAGTGTCATACAAGCAAGTTGAGGACATCTTAAAAACACTGGATCCAAAGAAGGGCGTTGGTGTGGATGGCATCAAGGCCACATTCCTAAAACTAGGGTACCATCACATAACTACTCCTATAATGCATTTCTTTAACTTGTCACTCTCCATGGGAATGGTTCCCTCTTGCTGAAAAACAGCCGTTATACTACCACTATTCAAATCAGGCAACCCGTGTGATCTTAATAATTACAGACCAACCTCCATCCTCCCAGTCCTGTCAAAACTACTAGAAAAACTAGTCAATGCACAGTTAAAAGAATATCTTGAAAGCCCACACCTATTCAACCCCCTGCAATCAGGCTTCGGATGTAACCACAGCACTGGAAAAAGTGACAGATAACTGGCTTACTGCCATTGATAATAAACACCAAACAGGAGCTCTATTTTTAGACCAGAGTAAAGATTTTGACATAGTTGACCACAATCTCCTGTTTGGTAAACTCAAAGACCAGGGTCTGAACAATAGCACTATTGACTGGCTAGTATCCTGTGAATACAGCGACCACGATTGAGTGACTACAAAAAGGGCAACTCAAGTTACAGCTCCTGTGCTCTGTGTTACCTGGCAGGGCAGTGACAGGATACCATGGTGGGAGAAGGAGTGCGACAGGATGTATGCACAAGCGTGGGGGGGAGGGACCACACCTCACGAGGGGCAGAAGGGGAGGGAGGGTATGTGGGAGGTAATGTGGCAGTTGGCTGCTAAGCTGGCAGTGCAGCTTGGTGGTTAGGGTAGCAGTCTGGGATTGGGAAGGTGCTGGGTTCAGTTCTAGGTCAGGTGTCACTTTTTGCGTCGGGGATGAGTTTTTAATTTTTTTCAGTTTTACCCCCCCGACATGCACCCCCTGGATTTGAGACTCTTAATTAGGGGGGTGCAGGGGGTTCAGCCCCTCACATATGTTAGAGTCCTGTCACTGCATTTGGAGTCACTATGAGTGTACATTGCCATTATTTATTTTCGTCGATGTACACTCTCCCAAATGGTGATCACCGTTCGATGATCACCGTTATGACATGGAACCGACTGGCCCATCAGTTACCTCTCAGGTAGGCTTCAGTGCATTAAAACCAACTGGCCCCCCCCACCACTAACAAAAGGGTCTCCCAAGGCTCTATTCTAGGACTACTGTTGTTTCCCATCTACATCAACTCCCTGGGTAACAGCATACACAACTCTAAACTACACTTTTTCATGGACAACACCATACTATACACATCTAAGCCCCCCTTGTTGGACGTGGTAATGGGTTGCAGACTGACTTTAACCAACTACAGCAGAACCACCTAAACTCTAAACTCCTAAATGCTAAAAAAACAAGATTATGTACGTCCTCGCCACTAACACTCATACATCCCTTTGCAACCAAGCCATGCCAGCCCCAATTACAGCCCTACTAGGAGACACTCTCGAGGTTGTGGATAAGTTCAAATATCTAGGCATTCGGCTGGGCTGTAAATTATCCTTTTCTGCTCATATTGAATCACTATCTAAAAAACTGAAAATAAGACTCGGTTTCTTCTTCAGGAACAAGGCTTTGTTCCTGGAAAACATCAGAAAAAGGTTAATTCAAGCCACCTTCCTTCCGCTTATTGACTGTGTAGATCTTATCTACAATAGCAGTGCTGCTTTTAACCTACACAAGGTCGACATCCTATACCACCACTCCCTATGCTTCATAACTAAAGTGCCTTATAGAACGCACCACTGTGCCCTCTTTTCTGCAGTAGGATGATCTTCCCTTGCAACAAGAAGGATGCTCTACACTGTCACGTGGACCTTGAAAATTCTGTTCGGTAAACTTCCACCCTACATCACCTCCCTATTTTGTAGATCTCACAGCTGCTATTCCCTGCACAAAAGTAATTACATTCCACTAGATGTGGCCAGAACTTGCACTCTTTATGGCAGAGCTACAATTAGCTATGTCATCCCGGTCTCCTGGAACAAATTACAAGCCTCTCTTAAGCTCTCAGAACTAGTCACTGTCAACTCCTTTAAATCCTTACTCAATAAGTGTTTCAAGGAAACCTGCCACTGCTGCAGTGGGTAGGTCATTCCGCCCAGTCTGACCCATTGTCAGCACTTATCACACTTCTTTCCACTCTCTCACTCAGTCTCCCCTCCTTGACTCAGCCAGCAGTTTAGTACTTCACAAGCCTGGCTTCTCCTACCCTTCCCAGCTTTCAGTCCTATGACTTTCCATTGCTTTGATTAACCCTACAACAAATTCACTAGTTATTGCTCTTCCCACCGGTTCTGTACTGCCCAGCCAGTGCAGGGTTGACATCTAGTCTCACCATTGTACCCCGTTGTACCTGTCTCCTTTGTTTGCTTGCTGTTAACCCCTCGCTATCCCAAAGCTTCCTGTTATTGTTGCCCTCACATTACAAAAATTGCTATGTCAAAATATTATACTGTAATTAACTGTCTCCTGTTATGTATTTACCTCTTGCTTTCCCAAAGTACCCTGATATTGTTGCCTTCTCATTACTGAAATTGCTATCTCAAAATATTGTACTGTAATTACCTGTCCCTTATTATGTACTTATTCACCGTATTGCACTGTATCTATGTATTGCGTTGTCCTACCAGAATCTCCTTGTAAATGAGCCTGCTCAATGTATTTGAACTACTGATTTGGATATAGAACCTGCCCAGAAAGCCACAAGCATTGTTTTCTAGCAGAAATCTGGCAAGTTCAGCAAAGAAGTTCATGGGTGGAGAAGTCTGCTTCCCTCTACAGTATGTTCCAAAAAATGGTTCAGAGTCTTTGTAGTGACAGTCTTCATAAAAGCATATGAAAATGTGCAGAGAGAAATGATGGTAAGCCTTTACAGACCTTTTGTGAACATGAATTCTGAAGAATTTGAGACACTCAAGAGACTTGAAGCCCATCTTAATATAACAATCAAGACAGTGTTGTGGTCCAGGACACCAATGCTTGCATAGCAGAGGTGCATCAACAATTGACCAGTGTCACATTTTATTGTATAGTGTCCTGTGATCCAACACTGCCATTGAAAACAGAACACATTCTTTTCTCTCACAAACCCTTACTGAGAACATCACTGATGGAGACACTCATCCATTTCTGTCAGTACCACACTGCATTAAACTCACTATTTACACCCTCCCCAAAATTCATAAGTCCCTTGATCATCCACCTAGCAGACCTCCATAAACTCACTCATGGAGCCACTTTCCCAGTACTGTATATCAGTTACCAAAATAGACCTTTTGTTCAATCTTGAAGTCCTATGTCAAGAACACTCCTGATATTCTGGGGGTCTTGAGGACCTCCATGTCAAAAACAGTGGAGGGATTCAAGAATGCATGGGACAGACATAAGGCAATTCTAGTGGAGGGTAGGAGGAAATAGGCTGTTGGTTAACTAAGATCTGCAGCTTATTCATGAGGTAGGAAAATGGGCCGACTGGGTGGGCCAAACGGTCCTTATCTGCCATCAAATTCTATGTTTATATGTTTCTATGAATCCCACCTGTTGGTGACCCTTGGTGTGGAGGTACTCAATACTAATATCCCCCACACAGGGGCCTACAGGCTGTGACCCATTTTGTTGAGTTTAGAGGGGATCAGACACTTTTGCACAGCTGCGCAAGAAATGCTGCATGCTGCTGTAAATGATTGTAATGTAATGATTTTGAACAATTCTGTGCATGCAGAAATAATTACAGTTCTGCAAGGATATTCTCATTTGCTCAATTTTTTTTGCTGCAGATGTGCAATTTTTCCCCTTTTGAAAATCTGGCCCCAGAACTTTACATAGAGACAGCAAAGGAAAAAAAAAACCAACTTGTATTTAGAAGGTAAGACTTCTTCATGTATGACGATATTAGCCCTACTTTATAAAAAATAACAGTAGGTAAGTAAATAAATAAATAAATAAATGTCACTGGTAGTGCTGTGTGGAATTTTCAAATTCCAGCAGAACGAAATTCTGCAGATTGAAATTCTGCTGAATTTTGCCAGAAACTGAATGGCGGAATCCCACAGCAGAAAAATATGGAATGAGTCTTTCTGCAGCATTTCTGCAGAATATTATTCTGTAGATCTCAATATTTTCTGTGGAAATGTTTGTGGAATAATTTTCCATGGAACAAATGCTGTTCTTTCTGTGGATCACAGCAGGCAGAATTTCACAGAAGAAACTACCTGGTCTGGGCCTCTAAGACCAAGTGCCCGCCCCCTAAACTACTCTCCTTCCGTAATTTAAATTACCCAGAGATCCCCTCCCTCCTTCATGATGTTTGAGCAATAAACTGGTCAGCCTTTTTCACCCTCTCTGATGTGTCCGAGGCTGAGTGTTTCTTCACAGCTACACTCCTCCATCTCCAAAATCAATATTTCCCCCTGACTACTCGCCGAGTTAGGGATGGCTATATGCACTGGGTTACCAAAGATCTCCTGGCCATGATGAGGGAGAAAGATAAGCTATGGTCAGCCTACAAAAGAGCCCCCTCCCCTGCCTGATGGAATGAATACCGGTGACTATGAAACCTTTTTAAACAGTCAGCCCTTGCCAAAAAGCATGCCTTCTTTCAGGGAAAACAAAGGAACAGTCTTGGTGACCCCATTGCTTCTGGGTGAGGTCAACTCATTACTCAACCCACGCACTCATAGCCCCATTAGTCACCTTGGCTGACCCCGTTGCTGTGGCCGAGGCCTTCAATAGAAAATTCACAGACCTGTCTGCCCACCTTAGCAAGCTGCTACCCCTGGTGACCACTGGTCTCTCTCATCATCCCCCTCAATCATACGCCCGAAACTCCTCCCTTCCCCTCTTTCTACTTCCAGACCATCACCCCCAGGGACACTGCCAAACTGCTGAAGAGCCTGCCTAGCTGGGGCAACGGAGGCAGCCATGATCTTTTCCCTGCTATGCTTAAACTTATATCATCTGCCATCTTAAAACCACTCACCTACCACTTTAACCTGCCATTGACTACCTCCTTAGTGCCCAGCACTTGGAAGCATGCCAGGGTGGTCCTGATTTTTAAGACTAGTGACCCGCTATCCCCAGATAACTATTGGCCTATATCCTTGCTTCCCCACCTTAGTGAAATCCTGGAAAGGATTGTTTCCCCCGACAACTGTCTGACTATATTGACACACACAACCTACTGTCCAGACAGCAGCACAGTTTCCATAAACATCACTCCACCACATCTGCCCTTGCCCTGTTCACCAATCATATTCTTAGGAACATGGACCTTGGAAGGGCAACGGGTGCTGTCTTTGTCAACCTGTCTAAAGCTTTCGACCTGGTTGACCACACCCTGTTGCTCTCCTCCCTCCACACACTTGGCTGCTCTACTGAGACCTTGTGGTGGTTCCAAAGTTACCTTTCAGATAGATTGCAGTCGGTATGTGTAGGACCTCCACCTCCTCTGCCCTCCCAGTTACTACCGGTGTACCCCAGGGCTCCATCCTGGGCCCACTCTTATCCTCCCTGTTTATAAGCTCTCTCCCCGCTGACTGTCTCACTTGTGATGCCCTGTTTTATGCAGATGACCTTGTCCTCTTCACTAGTGACAAGGCTCTTGAGAATATATCCAGGACTTTATCTGATAACTACTTTGCAGTGCACACCTGGTTCCACTCACATCGCCTAATTGTTAATGCTAAAAAACTAAATCCATGCTGTTTGGATCTAAACCCTTCCTATCTAAGATCACCAAGGCTGGGTCCACCCTCTCAGTTTCACCAGATGACACTGTACTTGAAAATGTACTAACTTTCAAATATGTGGGAGTTATCCTGGGCCCATCCCTTTCCTTTTCCAATCATATCTCCTCTGTTATCCATCGTATTAACCAGAAACTTGGTGCGGCTTATTGGATAAAGTCACTCCTGACCAGGGAAGCCCATTTAGCCATTGCCCAAGGCAACCTGCTACCCTTGATTGACTACTGCTCCCCTATTTACTCACATGCATCCCCAGCCTTGTGTGTGTGCCTCTGCTCCACGTATAACAACATATGTCATTTCACTGTCCTGGCACCATATTCCACTCACCACTGAAACCTCTACCAGACTCTTGGCTGGCTCCCACTACACTGCAGATTTGATTACGGGCTTGACTGCCTCCTGGACAGCGCCATCAGGCATGGTGAAGCCTCCCTTTATACATCTTTCCTCAAGAACAGAAGTCCTTCGAGGTGTTTGCATGCATCCTCAGTCCCCCCCCGCCCCTGGATATCCCAAAGGTCTCCTCGGCTATGGATAGCAGAGCATTATCTGTAGCTGCTCCCACTCTGTGAAACAGAATCCCCATCCCCATCAGCTCTCAGGACTCCCATGCCACTTTCAAGACACATCTCAAATCCTGGCTGCTTGATGAGACCACATGCCGTTGCTAGTTTGGATAATGCCCCCTACCTTTCTGACTGTTCCCTCTTCGGCTGCTTTGGCCTCCCCTGCCCTCTATCATTTCTTTGGACTCCTGTCTTACATCCCTCACTCCCTACTTCTTGGGCTCTCTCATTTGGCTGTTGTCTTGTATGTTTTTGGTTTTTTTACATCACGCATTAATTTGCACTGGCCACTTATCCTTAGTAAATAATTGTATAATAATTATTGCTTATCATGATGTACTGATTGTTTTTTTTCAGCCTCTCATTAATTTTACTTTCCTATGTCACTGTCTTTGTTCATCAATGATGCCTGTATATCCACTTTGTTCACCAATGATGTCTGTATAGCCACTTTGTTCACCAATGATGTCTGTATATCCACATGACTTGTACTCATTGTATAACTTGTCACTACCTCTGTAACTGCTTCCAGTGTGGCCCGGGTCGTGCCTGAAAATGGTCTCCTGGATCAGTGCACGTACCCAGTTACCAAAGTGTTAAATAATGAAATAAAAATAAAAAATTCCAGTAGAAATTCCACTGGCAGAATGGTCATTCTACACTAATTCCACCGGCAGAATCCCACACTTTGCACAGCACTAGTTATCAGTTAACATTTAGCGCAGTTCAGTAGTGGCTAAAAGTCATTATCTGTAGATATGGGTGGGTAGTGAAATTCACGACCTAAACTGCTACCTGGGTACCTCTAATCTACTCAAAATTACCCCAAAAATATCCTAATAAAAAATGGGTAATTGGTTCAGGTCAGGTATTACTACCCAGTTCTACTACCCTAACTGTCCCTGGTGTTTAGTGCTCCCCCCTGCCATTGGCCAGCCTGGTGTTATGATTATTCCCTGGAATCTAGTGGTTCCCCCCTCAGCCACTGATGACCAACTGATTGTAAAATAAATATCTTTCTCTGGCATTTAGTGGTCCCCCCTCACTGATTGCTGGCCCGATGTTAAATAATTATCTTTTCATGGTGTCTAGTGGTCCCTCCCCCCACCTGCTCCTATGCCCATTGTTATAGTATTCCCTGGTGTCCACTGGTCCCTCTCCCCACCTGACCACCCACTGTCACAGTTTACCTAGTTCCAGTGGTCCCACCTATCCAGATCCCTTGTACTATACATTCCCTAGTGTCTAGCAGACTGCCCTCCCTATCCCCAGTCCTCCTCCATTCCCTGGTATCTAGTGGACCCCCCACATGGCAGGTAGTGCTCCATCACCCTGCTTCCCTGACCCTGACCCCAAGTAAGTGACCAGTACAGCCCTCCACTTTCCACCATGGCCTCATTCACAGCTGTGCTGTGAATGAGCATGCATTTGTACAAGTACATGCTCATTGACAGCTCAGTCAGTGGCCAGCCATGGTGGAAGGCAGAGGGCTATTCCAGTCACTGGCTCATGGTCAGGGTGAGAGGAGAGTTGGGTGGTAGGGGCACTACCTGTTGGGATGAGGTCCACTGGGGACAATTAGGAATAGAGGAGGATTACCTTTATTACAGGGATTGTGGATAGAAGGGTCCTCTAGAAACCAGGAAAAGTATAATACAGAGGATCAAGATGGGGGGACCACAGGACATCAAGGAAACTATGACAATGGATGATCAGTGGGGGATCACTGGACACCAGGGAATACTAACATTGGGCATGGGTGTGAGTGGGAGGAGGGACCACTAGACACCAGGGAAAGATTTTATTTAACATCAGGACAATGATCAGCCGGGAGAGACCATACATCGGGCCTGAGATCAGTGGGGGGACCACCAGACATGCTCATTGAAAGGTCAGTCGGTGGCTAGCCATGGTGGAAGTGGAAGCTTTGCAAGTGCTGGCTTGGGTCAGAATGGGGAATGGTGTGGTGGCCCATGAAGTGGCCAATCATGCTGTTTCCCCAATCCTGACCCCGAGCCAGTGATCGGCACAGTCTGCCACTCTCTCCACCAAGGCCAACTGATGACTGAGCTATTGTCAGTGACCCGTTACCCATCTCAAATTGCCTGACCCAAAAATTACACTGTTATTTCAGGTAGGGTAGTACATTGCCCAAACTACCCTACCCAACCAAAAAATAGACAACACCTGGACTACCCAAACCAGCTACCTGTTGGGTGGCCCATGCCTAATTATCAGCCAAAAGCTGTCCAGTGTCTTATCTGACATGAGTTAAGGTGGTCTGAGTGTAATTCCCAATAGGAAGCTCTCCTCATCACAAAATCACCAATCAGGAGAACAAAGGCACAAACAGAGGAAAAAATAGCACAATAAATAAAAAAAGGGGACAAGACTTTGTATAGGTACATTAGTGAAAGGAGGAAAAACCAGGGTGGGATAGTAAGGCTAAAAGGGGAAGAAGGGGAGTGTGTGGAAGGGGACCTGGAAAAGGCATCAATACAGAACAAATATTTTTGTTCTGTATTCACGGAAGAAGGAGAGGGTGAGGGTCCACAGTTAGGCAACATGAGCAAATATGGGAGGGAGATGGACACCAGTCCATTTGCTGAGGAGACATTCCTAACAAAACTCACAAAGCTGAAAGTGGACAAACCTTTTATAGGTACATCAGGGCGAAGGAAGACCAAGGGAGGGATAGTGAGGCTTAATAAAGGGGAGGAGGTGGGCAGAGGAGACTGTGAAAGAGCAGAGATACTAAACAAATATTTTTGCTCAGTATTTACAAATGAAGAGGGGGAGGTACCTAAAACAAACAACAGAAACACTCTGGATACAGAATTTGATATCAGCCTATTTACAGAAGAAAGGGTTCTGAAAGAACTCTTAAAACTGAAGGTGGACAAAGCAATGGGGCCTGATGGGATTCATCCCAGAATTCTAAAAGAACTAAGGGTAGAACTAGTGACACCACCGACTACCCTCTTTAACAAATCATGGAAGGATGGGGTGGTACCCGAGGACTGGAGGAGGGCAGATGTGATTCCCCTTCACAAAAGTGGGAGCAAGGCAGAAGCAGGAAACTACAGACCTGTTAGTTTAACCTCAGTGATAGGGAAAATGATGGAATCACTTCTGAAGGAAAGAATTGTCAGTATCTAGAGGCCAGAGGGCACAGGACCTAGGCAGCATGGATTCACAGTGGGAAGGTCATGCCAGATGGACTCATGAATTTCTTTGACTGGGTGACCAAAGTAGTAGATCAGGGAGTAGCTGTGGACATGGCCTACCTAGACTTTAGCAAGGCATTTGACACAGTCCCACACAAAGATTAATATACAAGTTATCCAGCCTGGGAGTGGGTCCCAAGATGACAGCCTGGGTAAAGAATTGGCTGGAGAATAGGACACAGAGAGTAATAGTAAATGGAGTCCACTCTGAAGAAAGGGGGGTTACTAGTGGGGTACCGCAGGGTTCAGTATTAGGACCGGTCCTCTTCAATGTCTTTATAAGCGACATTGCAGAGGGACTGGAAGGAAAAGTATGTCTCTTTGCAGATGACACAAAGATCTGCAACAGATTTGATGCACAAGGTGGGCTGGAAAGGATGAGAAGGACTTGGCAAGGTTAGAGGAATGGTCAAATGTATGGCAGCTTAGATTCAATGCTAAGAAGTGCAGGTAATGCACCTGGAAACAAAACCCAGGGAAGAGTACACAATGGGGGTGAGATACTAACTACAACAAAAATGGAAGGGACCTGGGGTAGTCATATCAGATGACCTAAAGGTGGGCAAGCAATGTGAGAGGGCAGCAAGGAGGGCTGGGGGGATACCGGGATGCATAGGGAGAGGCATCACCAGTAGAAAACAGGAAGTTATTATCCCTCTGTACAGACAGCTGGTGAGACCCAATCTGGAGTACTGCGTGCAGTTCTGGAGACCCAATCTCCTCAAAGACATAGACAGGATGGAAGCTGGCCAGAGGAGGACAACTAAAATGGTGCAGGGTCTGCACCGGAAGACATATGAAGAGAGACTTAAGGAGCTTAATATGTATAGCCTCGAGGAAAGGAGGGAGGGGGGGACATGATAGAAACTTTCAAGTACCTCAAGGAATCAACAAAGTCAAGAGGGTAGCATCTTTCAAAAAGAGGTGTGTGAGAACAAGGGCACAATTTGAAGATAGAAGGGGGTGGCTCAGAGGCAATTTAAGAGTATTTTTCACAGAGAGGGTTGTGGATGCATGGAATGGCCTTCCGGAGGAGGTTGTGGAGTCAAAATCAGTGGTGGAATTCAAGCATGCATGGGACAGTCATAAGGCAATTCTAGGGGGTGGGGGTAGCAAGAAGTAGGCTGCTAGTTAACTAGGATCTGCAGCTTATCCAGTAGGTAGGGAAATGGGCAGACTGGGTGGGCCAAGCGGTCCTTATCTGCCGTCAAATTCTATGTTTCTGTGTTTCTATGTTACTGGGGCTGGATTGAATACATTCTAGAATACTAAGGGAACTGCGGGAGGTGCAGGCAGCACCACTGGTAGTCCTGTTCAATAAGTCATTCGATATGGGAGTGGTTCTGGAGGACTAGAGGAGGACAAATGTAGTCCCTCTTTACAAACGTAGGAGAAGGGAGGAGGCTGTAAACTATAGATCAGTCAGCCTCACCTCAAAAGTGGGGAAAATTATAGAATCACTAATTAAAGAAAGGGTTGTGGAACACATTGAATCCAGCAGAGCACAGGATCTGAGACAGCATGAATTCACAGCAGGAAGGTGATGTCAAACAAACCTAATTGATTTTTTTGACTGGGTGACTAGGGTCGTGGATCGGGGGAGCGGTAGATGTGGTTTACCTGTATTTCAGCAAGGCCTTTGATTCCATTCCACATAGAAGACTGGTGAACAAGCTGGGCAACCTAGGAGTGGGTCACAAGGTGGTAAACTGGGTTAAGAACTGGTTGAGTGATATAAGACAGAGGGTCATGGTAAATGGAGTTCAATCTGAGAAAAGGAGGGTGACCAGTGGGGTGCCACAGGGATCAGTTCTGGGGCCACTCTTGTTTAATGTCTTCATAAGTGACATTGCAGAGGGGCTGGTGTGTGCCTCTTTGCAGATGACACAAAGATCTGCAACAGGGTGGACACTCCAAGAGGGGTTGAAAAAATGAGGAGGGACCTAGGTAAACTGGAAGAATGGTTTAGAGTGTGGCAGCTGAAATTCAATGCAAAGAAGTGGAAAATCATGCATTTGGGTGCAAGAACCCCGGAGAGGATTACATGACGGGGGGGGGGGGAATATACTGATGGTCAACAAACAGGAAAGGGATTTTGGGGTAATCATATCTGATGACCTAAAGGTGGCCAAACAATGTGACAAGGCTATGGGGAGAGCCAGTGGGATGCTGGGGAGAGGTATCACCAGCAGAAGAAAAGAGGTGGTGATGCCACTGTACAGATCATTGGTGAGGCCTCATTTGGAATACTGTGTTCAGTTCAGGAGGCTACATCTCCGTAAGGACATAGACTGAGTGGAGGTAGTTCAGAGAAGGGCAACAAAGATGGTGCAAGGCCAGCACCAAAAGTCATATGAGGAGAGACTGGGAGACCTCAATATATATACTATGGAGGAGAGGAGAGATGGGGGAGATATGATAGAAACCTACAAATATCTAAAAGGCATAAAAAGTGTACCAGAGGGTAGCATCTTTCAAAAAAGGAAATATCCAGGAACGAGGGAGCATGACATGAGGTTGGAAGTGGGTAGACTAAGGGTTAAAGTGAGGAAGTATTTCTTCACAGCAAGGGCGATGGATGCATGGAATAGACTCCCAGAAGAGGTAGTGGGGGCAAACACAGTGGGGAGAATTCAAACATGCATGGGACAGGCATAGCGGAATCCTAGGAATAGGTATGAGTAGGTAAAGCTGGAGATCAAGTAGTGTCTGTGGCTTTTACAGTAGGCAGAGAAAATGGGCAGACTGGATGGGCCTAGTGGTCCTTATCTGCCATCAATTTCTATGTTTCTATGTTTCTACAACTGGCACTAACTGGTAACCTAGTTTGCAGTCTCAAAATATAGTTATTTATTTATTAGCTTTTGTTTAACTGCTAAGCACAATTAGACAAGGAATGTCTATTTTCAGGTGCGACCTCGGGGATTACAGGACAAGGCTTACAGGCAGTGCAAGGGTATTACAAAAGGGTGAAATACAGGCAATGAACAGGGTGAAAACAGTTAAACATTTACAGGAAGAACAGATAAGCATAGGCATCAACAATTACATTTCATAGGCATCAATAATTACATTTCATAGTAAGAGAGCAGGAAAGTGGTGGTTACAATTCATGGTAGGAGTACAGGTACAGTTTAGTCATTTCTTTTTTGAGGGTGATAAGTGCTGAGGTGAGGGCTAAATACTCCATTAATGGAGCTCAAAAGAGGGTAGGAGGCCGAGTATGTGGTGGAGCACTCCAGGGTGAGGCACCGCGGGGCAGCCTAGTAACAGGTACAGGCCAAGACAGACTTAAAGAGTGACCAGAGGGAGCTTTTAAAGATGGTGTGGGTAAGGGAACACCTGAGGGGTGTAGGTAGGGCATTCCAGAGTTTAGGGGTGCAGACAGCAAAGGCACAATCGCCGGACAATGTATGAGATTTTGGGATAAGGAGAGGATGCGAGGCAACTGACCTAAGCTGGTATGAAGGTAAAACCAGCCAAAGGAGTTTAGACAGGGCAGGTGGCATGTTGTTGCAGACAATGTTGTCTATGAAGTAGCCCAGGATGAAAGAGCTATAATTACCCAGGGACAACCGATGTAGGTTGCTATATATTTCACAGTAATGTGTGAGTCAGGGAACGGCAAGTGTAAAGTGGCAGATATTATTGTAGACCACATCCCATTTGGCCAAGCTAGTTTTTGCAGTGAGGGCAAAGGTTGTCAGCCCATAACTGAGGGAGGGAAGAAATAAACCTTTAGCAAGGGCAAGCCAAGCAGCAGCAGTAAGGAACCCGCTAGCCCTATACGCAAAACTGAGCTTAATATTGGTGGCCCTACACACATTGTGAATGTGTAAGGATAGGTCTAGCTGGGGGTCAAGACTAACTCCCAGGTATTTAAAGGAACAGGAAATACCATGTGGGACACCACCAAGACTTGAGACATTTAGAGGTGCAGGATGCTGTCTGAGCTTGGCAGGGGAGCCAAACAGCATGAGTTGAGTTTTCTTTATGTTGAGCAGGAGCTCATTTGTGAGGAGCCAATTTTGCAGCTTGTTGAAGTCAACTTGGAGATTATTACTGATTACTACATCACATGAATTAGATAGGAGGACCAGGTCATCGGCATATAGTGTTGAGGTACTATAGGTAGGGACTACAGGGAAGTCATTGATAAAGACAGAAAAAAGGATAGGGCCAAGGATGGAGCCCTGGGGCACACCGATCGTGACAGGGACAGGCTCAGATAGGGCCCTATTATATTTGATAAGCTGTAGACTACCAGTAAGATAGTTTGAAAACCAATTTAAGGCAGGACCAGTCACACTGAGGGAGTAGAGCTTTGCACAGAGAAGGGAGTGATTCACCAGATCGAAGGCCTTTGAGAGGTCCACAAAGATGGCCACAGACAGCATGCCCTGATCAATGGCAGTCCTTATTTCAGATGCTACTTTAGCAAAGGCAGTGTCAGTGCTGTGGCCTTTATGAAAGCCATGCTGTTACAGTGATAGTAACTTATGATTAGACAGGTAGTCCATCGGCTGCACATTTGCCACCTTTTCCAGAAGCTTGCTAAAGGCAAACAGGGTGGCTATGGGGCGCTAATTTTCTGTGAATTTACGGTCACCCTGCTTGAAGATAGGAACAATTTTTGCTACTTTCCAGATGTCAGGAACAACTCCAGTGGTGATAGAGAGGTTGATAATATGAAATATTGGGAGTGTAAGCCAAGAGGCCCCAATCTTTAGACATTTCAGTTCAAGGTCATCATGTCTAGCCCTCATATATGGGGAAAGGTCAGCAAGAAGCTTGTAGGTTTCCCTCACTGAGATCATCTTTTGGCAGAAGGATGGGTGGAATAGAGGCTTAGGAGGAAAATAATAATTAGAGGTAGATGACTGGTCATTATTAGTAGCAAACTGGGAGGTGAAAGCCGAGAGATCGGAGAATTGATTGTTAAAGGCATTGGCAACAGTAGTGATATTGTTACAGGTTTTACCTTTGACAATCATGTCTGGTGTGTCACATTGACTGTAACCCCCGACCACAGTTTTAATAGTATGCTAGAAGCATTGCTGGTTCCTAGCGGAGGATAGGAGGGCAGACTTGTGGTCTTCACTCTTCGCAGTATGGATTGCTTTTTTGCAGGTATTGCGGAGCTGGTGGTATTCATGACAGTCAGATAGTTCCTTAGAGGCTGTAAATTTGCCCCAGCACTTGTCACGGGCTTTCATGAGGGCGAGTAGGTCACAATGTAGCCATTTGGTGATATTGCCATGAACTCTCTTCCTAACACGAGGGACATGTTTATCCTGCAAGGGGGGAGGATCTATAGAAGATTATCAAAAGTACCAGTTGTGTCTGTAGAGAAGAGTACTGGGGTCCAGTCAGTGAGTGCAAGATCTTGAAGAAAGAGGGCCATGATGAAGTGGGAGAAATCCCTCATTTGGATAATTTTATGAGACACCCTGGGAACAAAGACTTTCCAAACACAGTAGATGGGGCAATGGTCAGATATAATGCCAGGAAGAACTCCAGAAGCAGAGACCTTTACCAGGCCTGTTAGTCAGAAACCAATCCAGAAGTGAACCATGGTGCCCAGGATGGTGGTTATGTGTGGGCTCGCTAATGAGTTGCGTAAGGCCATGGGCAGCCAGCAGAGGTTCATACTGTTTGACATTTTCACTTGACCAGTTTAAATTGAGGTCACCACAAATAAGTACCTCATTGGTGGAGACTTCTAGGGTAATATTATTGAGCAGGTAGAAGAGCCCCTTGATACCCTGCTGGGGGGTTATAAATGCAGATTAAGTGAATTTGTTTGGCGTTCCATAGTAAAAAGTGACCATGAAGGAATTCACAGGTAGAGGGAGCTAGGTCATACTGGATTAGACATATATTGAGGTGACTTTAGATCTAGATACCACCCCCATGCTTTTTACCCATATGATCATGGTGCAGGAGGCTGAGGTTGGGGAGCGTGAGAGCTGAGTCCAGGGTGATAGGTTTCAACCACATTTCTGTGAGGCACAGAATATCAGGGTTATGGTGGTCAACCCAGGCAGTCAGCTCGGTTTGGTTGTGCATGAGACTGCAAACATTAAGATGCACGATTTTGAGAACTTTGAGGGAGGATGGGAAGGTATTAAAAGGTCAAGTCATGAAGTAGGTCCTGGGTTAAGCTCAACATCTCCTCCAAGCAGGATGAGGAGGCAGAGAACCAGAGGAGGTGGTGCAGATATCTAGTCCTATAGGATGTTTTATGAGGGTAGTAGTGCAGATGTTTGAACAGTCTAAAAAGCAAATCTCATAATTTTGGGAGGGAAGCAATAGAGAGGACACACTATTGCTTGCCAGGAGGCTATAAGGTTGGAATGAGGATAGTCATCAGCACGATGCGACTCTAGTGGGCATACATATAAAGGAAGATAGGCTGCAGTGAAGTGCAGTGCCCACAGAGAGCAGAAAAGGAGGTGAGGAAATACATTCCGACTTATAGAGGAAAAAGAAAAGTCGCCCCCAGGGAAGTAAACAGTAAGAATTTGTAGTGCCAGGCTTAGTAACACAACAAGATAATGGTGGAGTAGTGTCAAGGAAAGAACCAGGTTGGGTACAGCATAGGCAGGGATTTAAGTTAGAGGAGGACAGCAGGGATTCTTGTTGTTTAGAATCAGATGCTGTGTCCACGGACAATTGAAATGGATTCTTGCCCTTTACGCAGACTAGCTTCAATGCTCAATCAGTGATTGGCTGGCTCTACACTCAGGTTATGATTGGCAGGCTATGTTAGAGAGGACGGACCTAAAAGGGTTACATGAGCATTTGAAGAGTGCTGGGGTGGGGTGGGTGGGCGGGCTGAAAATTCTTCAGCAGGAGCAAAAGGTGAGTAAGCTGAAAATGCTGCTTTTAAACCCTTTTTTTTCCTTTTGTCTGAGGCTTTAAAGCAGGCTTTAAAGCACTGCAACACTTGGGACCTCTGCAGCAATTAAGATGCAGTTAATATAAAATTAAAATTAACCCCTGGTCAATCAGAGCAAGGCAGATAACAAAAACAAAGTTGGCAGATACAATCCAGGAGCTAGTAAATGAAATGCATAATAATGTCCCGACTTGTACTCCTCCAGTTCAATTAATGGGCTTGTACTGCATAGCTGCAGGTTTGAAAATGGTGCCAAACTCCAAGCAGGGCAGCAGACAGAATACCTGTTTTAACTTTGGGCTTGAGCACCAGGTCCAGTCTGCAGGTCCATGGGCAGCTTGCCCTGAGGTTCCCAGAAGGACCCTGGTTTAACTTTGGGCTTGAGCACCGGGTCCAGTCCGCAGATCCATCAGTGGCTTGCCCCAGGTTTCCCAGAAGGACCCTGGTTTAACTTTGGGCTTGAGCACTGGGTCCAGTCCACAGGTCCAAGGGCATCTTGCCCTGAGGTTCCCAGAAGGACCCTGGTTTAACTTTGGGCTTGAGCGTTGGGTCCAGTCTGCAGGTCCATAGGCGGCTTGCCCCGAGGTTCCCAGAAGGACCCTGGTTTAACTTTGGGCTTGAGCTCTGGTTCCAGTCAACAGGTCCAGATGCCAAAGATTGAATGGACATGGAGACTGAGCTACACTTTTGTCTGTATGGTGGTTCCTCCAGGATAGGGTTGAGGCTCATTGTTGGGGCAGTATGGGAAGCTTGCAATGTATTTGACCATGCTGTATCTGCTATTGTGGATACACATTGGTTTTCAATTTCCAGTGCTGTTAATCCAGCACCTTTTGAAAGAATTAATTTCATGCACAAAAATAGACTAAATAAAAAAATAAATAAAAATTGTCAAACAAAGATATTAGAAAAACTAAACCTGTTCATGGAGCGGATGTTAAATATCAGAAGATCCACAATGAATGTTTTAAAATTGTTTTTAAATAAAGAATAAAAGATCTCTAAGAATGCTGATGTTGACTTGGCAGTAGAGATGCAGAAAACTTTTACTCTCCTGGAACAATTGTGAAGTTGGAAACTTTATGCTATGTGTAGTGAGTGAAGTTATCCCTGCCTCACCCAGCTTCTCACAGCAAAGTCTTTGTTAGAAAACAAATGTTTTTAGACATGCACTACAACTCCACCCATTGTTCAAATGACTCCAACCCCCTCAAGTCACCCAGACATTTAAAATTACTGCCCCCCCACCCTGCCACATCTAGCACACACCTCACTCCTTTCCACATAGTCATTTCAAAGTTTCCATTAATTAAGTATATTATATGGCATAGAATAGTCAGTACAGAATAATAATCCCTCCTGCACCAGCATCACATTGTGCACTTTTAATGACTCCCCATCCCATCAGTACTGTGTAGCCAAATTTATGTATCCACACCACCTTAACCACTCTCTAACACCAACCTCCCTCTTCCCCTAAGCCTTTAAATTATAAGAATATGCTTAAAACAACTATAAAAAGGAAAATTGTTCTATGGTGAAACAGTCATGCTCAATCTTCAGTGTCCTTTGTAGAATGAAAACAATTATGATGTACTCCTATAGTAACATCTGACTGGCCACTTGTCAGACAATCAGGTGTTACTACAGGCTTGCATCATTGTTTATTCATTCTTTGCAGGATAGTCACTCTGCCACAGAGTGGGTTTCTGTTTTTATAGACATTTTTTTAATAACAAAAAGCTAATTGAAATTTTCCAACATACAATAAATAACAATGAAACAAAGCAACAAGGATACCAGAAACAAATCACACAGCAGTCTTGAATTATTAGAGACACAGATATATTATACAATGTAACAGGTAACAGTCATCATGTTTTTATGAACTTTAAAGCATACATTTATACTTTGGGGATGTGGAGGAAGGAGAGTGGGTGCTACAGGGTGGGTGAATTGGGGGTTCACATATGAATTTGGGCAAAACTGACAGTGTGGGGGTTAAAATGGGATTTGATGCAGGATGAGAGATTATTATTCTGTCATGACTCTATTCTATACCCTATGTAAGCAATAACACCACAGGGTGTGGGTTATGCTCTGACAAATGCACACCTAGGGGTACAGAGAGGTACAAGGCTGCAGGCTGAGTGCCCTACTGTTCATAGAAGTGCATTTATCAGACCATAACCCACACTCTGGAGTATGCTATTGCACTTATAAATTGGGTATATGTTGAGGAGTATTGCAAGTTTTTAGAGAAATTAACAACAAATTTAGTTTTTCTTTTCTGAAGAAAAAGTCTCTTCTCCTAACTTTCATTTGGGGATCTTCACAGGAAGCTAATTTTTTTGGAGTTTTCTCTCCCTATCACTTGGCTGCTTATTGTGTGGCACTTTCTTTTAATCACAGCTGAGTTTCTAAGTTGTGTCTCCTACCCACCATCCCCTTTCATTCACAGGTGACTTCCATGAGTTTTTGAGTTTTGTCTCCCACCCGCCACTGCCATTCACTCACAGCTGAGTTCCATAACTGCTATAAAGAGCAACTGCAGTGGGCCTCTGGCAAGACTGATATTTTCTTGTGGTCTTGCAGGCAGCACACCTCCATCTGTGGTCATGAGTTTCAACAAAATACTAGTGTTCTCATGCAGAAGCAGGCAATTTGGGAAATTGAGACAGTGCAGTTGACTGACAGATTGTACAGAGAATGAGCAGCTCAGGAGGGACAACAGTGGGGATTTGAAAAAAATACTTTTAAAGTTTAGGTAACAGTTGTCTGGACAGGGAGGGCAGGAGGGAGAAATAGAGCAGTTGTTTGAACCACTTATATGTTTGTGCCATTCAGGGAGTTGAACATGTAGGATCAGGAGGAATGAAGGAAGTCTTGCTAGGGATGGCACAAGAATATCCTGGGTTAGTGGGTCATTGGTGGTGACTCTTGTTTTGAACCATCATATAACCAAAATAAAAGGCGTAGCTGGCAAGGGCTTCCAGCAAGTCACATTGCTTTACTGTCTCTACCCATTTTATAAAATGTACTTAAATAATGGAAACTTTCCTGTGACCATGTGGGGGAGGAGGTATAGCAGGTGGGTGAGGTGTTGGCAGGGTGAAGGGGCAACATTGTTAATGATCTGGGTTTCTTGAGGGAGTAAGAGTTGTTTGAACAGTCATCGGGTGGTGCATGACATGTAAACAAAGTATCAAACAATTTGTGTTGTTTTTGCCCACTGAAATCTAAAGTTGCAATTTCACTGATGCTTTCACTGGCAATGTGCCATGATGAGTAGTTTTGTGCAGGAGACATGGGCACTATGCCAAGAAAAAGCTACAAGAAGTGTGCCACCCAGTGGAGTGAAGCAGAGAACTCTTTAAGTACTTCTCCTGCCTTTGCACATCTTTGTTTGGAAAGGGTTTTGCCTCAGTTGCTCCCTAGCAAGTTGCATACCAAACACACTGTATTAACAATGTCTGTTTGACAAACTCTGTGAATTCGCACTGAATTTGTGCTTGGTCACAAAATCTAAAATTTGATTAGACAGAGAAGCCAACATTTTGCTATGCCAGCATGGTGATTTTGTTAATACCTTCCCCTTGCATTCCCAAAGGTTACCCAAATGGCACAGAGTTTGGTGCCAATAATGGTATGCATATCCACATTTGTACCATTACAGCAAAACCTATAATTAGTCAAGTTGTGTGGTACTTATTTAAGCTAAATTTTAAAAATTATTTTCTGTAAAACCTTCTTTGGCCCTCATAAGTCTAAACCTAATGACCCTAATATACAGTACTGATTTCTGAAAGAAATGGAAATCAGATGAGACTGACTGAAAACCTGGCAGATTAATCTGAATTATCCTCATACTACTGGATGATGAATCAGTGCTAGTGTAGGCTATGTTTTCTGGGTGGACAGACCAAAACAGATGAGGGTGGAATCTTTGCTATCATATTGCCCCTTTTCTCAGTGTATCTTTAGAGAACAGGTATTTAATTACACTGTGACTTTTTTGGGTCTGCTGGTCTACTTGTATGGAATAGAAACTAATGCTACCCCCCCAAAAAAAATCATACCCAGTTTGGTTGAACTAGTACATAGTGGTGGAATTCCTGCATGTGTGCTGACAATGTAGAATGCGCCAGTTATGGCTTCTCGCTTTCAGATGTGACACTGCAAACATGGGGCTTGGGTTTCAAAGGGTGACACAGGACTTGCATCAAGCCATGCGTTGTACCCATTTTTTGGCACAGCTGCACCTAACACCTTTGACACAACTGTGCCTGATGTAAGTACATCACGCGCAGTTGCAACAGTTTCATCAGTATATGGCAGCTTGTGCCAACGACTTGGCACAAGCCCCGTGAAAAGGGTCCCCCAAATGGTGCAAGTTAGACCAGGGAAGAAATGGTCTAACTTGTGGCATTTGGTGCCCGGGATTGAAAATCCCAGTAGCTGGCCGGGAGACTGCCACAAGCCCTGTGCACCAGGGCCTTGCTGCATTCTTGAGGCTTTGAAAATCAAGCCCATGATGTTCAGCTGCTTTAGACACCATTGCTTTTATTGCTTCTCTGATCTCACTGTTGTGCCACCCTCTTCCTTCCTTTCTGTCCCACTTACGATGTGTGTAGGTGCTCATAAGTCAGTTTCTGCAGCATGACTGGGATTTTGTGTTGACATCTGCAGCAGCATCTCACATCGCAACCTGTCACGCCATGTTGCTCTTAACCTTTTATGCTTGAACATGGGGCATCATAGCCTTGTTCTGTATGCCAATCTAGAGGATAAATCCCATCTGAATTTATTCTAGAAGCCTTGACTAAAAATGAACTCTGACTTCTAAACTATTTTAAAGAACAACACTGTGCTATAATAAAAAAAGCCTTAAAAATGCTAGATTTACATCAGTCATGTTTTAACTGTATCATTTACTTCCCTCGTATTGGTCTACTAAATATTGTAGATACTGCAGCAATTATTTCATTGAGTCTTTCAAAATGTATCTGACCTTCCCCTGCTAATCACACAATTGATGTTTGTGACATCACATTCTGTTGTCTTGGTGAGCACTATGAAGTCATAAACAAAGGCACTGTGAGGTTAACAGGGGAGTGGCAAATTATTTTATACAGACCATTTAGATAGACTACCAAGTTTGATATAAACCTTGGAAAGGAACGCTGAAAATGAAGAAATTCATTCTCTAGTAAATCGTAATAGCTGAAACATCTTTTTTTTATAAATGTACATGCTGAAGTGCAGAGTTGCTTTTTAAGATACAATTTATAGTGAATGGTGCTGGAAGCTAGATTTTGAATTACATTTGCCTGTGGACAATGGGATATATTTAGATTCTACTGTTTTCCATTGCTTATAAATGCCTTACTGCCACCTGCTGGCTAACCTTTTCTGTACTGGATTCCTACGTAAAAGACACTGTAACAGCTCGAATACTCACACCTGGTTCCTACACTGCTTGGTTTGTAGTAATGAATTTATTTATATAATCTACTGTGAACATTTGGAGTTTTAAACTTCATACAATGGCAACACCACAAAAATTAAAAGACTTGAGACTCATTTTAGAGATTTCAGATGTGTTCATCTCTATATGCTGTGTGCAATGCATATATTTAGCTTATTTTATTAAAACACCATTGCAACCAACCGACAAATTGGCTCATTGAAGTTCAGTACATACACAAATTTGTATAGTACCATCATAATGAAAAATAATCCATTACATACCAATTGTTTAAAAGAGACCTTCATTAATAAAAATCAGTGATACATATCCCACGCCACACTACCACATAATACAATAACAATTAATTTGCACTGCATGACCCAAGCCTTAAAAAAGAAAGGTATATATGTTCATATCCCTCCAACTGGCAGGACTTTTACTGTTTTGACAAATAAATCTGTTTCTGCCATGAATAGAGAACAAAAGCTGTACAAATGATGGGAAGCATGTATCTTAGTCTCCCTAATTATTACTTAAGGCACAGTGGAGCCTGGCAGGATGCAAAGCTGAATTCTGCAGTTACTGCAGGAAACAGTGCAATTTCAATACCAGTTAATTTTTTTTATCATACAGGAATCTGTGACACTGCATTGCACCCTGGTGGGCTTCATTACATATTGTTCAAAAGTGTGTCTCACCAAATTCTACACAATGTGACTCCAACTCTCATTGCAATTTCTCTTTTTCCATAGTGACTTCTATATGTAACAACTGGACACAAATGAACGTTCTATGATTTGGTCCATGCAACACTTCTTCGTCAAGTAATTTGATTTTCCCATAGTGTTTTCATTAATGCTATGCCATGATGACAGCTGAAACCAGACTGTTCATAGTCCTTTAAAAATCTCTGAGTGTGAGGTAAATCATTAAATCTTCTTCTTGTCTTGTCTGGTTGTGGTTCAGATAGCGTGTATGCTTTACTTTACCACAATTGAGTATACTGTATATAGATCTTTCTACATTTATCTAAGATAGTCATTGGAGGTATATGGAGATATGTCTATACTAGGATGTCACCTGTGTAATTGTGGGCAGTTCTATTTGATTAATAGTGTCTGTTCTGACAGGCATGGTGATGAACTAATCATGCTGAATGAGGTCTGGGCTTGTGGTTCAGTTCTGGCCCTTCTGTAACAGAAACAACTGAGAATGATCGTGACATATGCATGGCCTCAACATGGCTGGAATGAGAAATGGAATAGCTTGTTTTTCTCTTGCTACTTTTATTGGTCTGAGTATCTAAATATCAAAAAATGACCGACTCCTGCTGTTGAAGAGACATTAGCTTAAATTAGTTATATGGAACATTTTGCAATTGCTCAGTTGTTTTACATATGATTCTACATAATTGTTAATATTAATAAAGTTTGGATGTTATAATCTGAATTGTGCTGTTGGTTGATCTATTTTATAATTACTGCCCCTAAATTAGGATATTTTGGTACATAATTCAACATATTTCCTGTTCATTGGATTTTCTGAATACTACTTCTGTGAGTGTTGCTCTATTGAGGCAATCGCTATTTGTTTTGTTTTTTGCATCTGCCCCTTTTTATTGTTCTCTGAGTCAAATGCAGATACATGTTTATATACCGTATCTTCATTTGCTCGTTCTCATTCTCATTTTCTTCCAGTTCTCAAACTTCTCCAGATAATACTGTTGCTGCAGTTACTTGCGATATCTGACTTTATTATGCCTTTTATCTTGTCCTCAGAGTATATAGTATTACCCTCAGTGGCTACTTCAGGTATAAGATTACTGCACATGCCAGCCCCAAACCGCTTAACCACCTACCCACTGTACTTTCTCTGTGCTAGTCTAGCACACTCTGGACAACCACTACTGTAAATATGTCTATATATACACTTGTAATAAATTGTATATACAAATTGTTTAGTAATGAAATGTCACGATGTTCTTCTATTGGCTGTTCCAGCTAAAATTGTTACTTTACTGCCTACTACTATGAGATGTCCTTATATTGTACTATTCGTCTGAAACTTGATATTGCTTGTACTTCTCTGCCTTCTACAGTGTACACTTTGTATCCGGGTCACACTGGAAACGAGCCTCAGCTCAGTGTGCCTTTCATGGTCACCAATTTTAAATAAATAAATATACAGTATTGTCCACCTCCCTTCTGTCTTGGGAATATCCCAACTGTCATTTCGAAGTGTCCTCTAATGATTTATCACCCTAAATTGTATACTTGTTTTTAATGAAACAATGTTATACTGGTTCTAGTGGTAAGAGTAATGAACTGTGAATGAGATTGTTATATCCAGTAGACCTGGGTTTGATTCCCACAGCCTTCAGCTGCATACTGTGTGACCCTGAGCAAGTCACCTAACCATCCCAGTGCACCCAGGTTACCCCTGTGAAAGGGCTTAGCACCCAATAGGCCTTACCTAATTACCAAAGAATTAACCAAAAATAAATCACCCCTCAACTCTTGAATGATACCTGATTTGAGCTGTGCTTTTTGGAATGCTTTTCTTTTTTATAGTAACAATGCCCTTCTAATTAATTTTATTTTGTTCTAAAACATTTCAGTCATTGCTTTCACTGAAACATGATTGACAGCAGATGATTTTGTTACTCACAGAAACATAGAAACATAGAAGTTGATGGCAGATTAGGACCTCAAGGCCCATCCAGTCTGCCCATTTCTTTTTCTACCTTATGAATGTGCCATTGACCTTTGCTCTGTCAATGGCCTATCTATTCATACTCATCTGTATTGCTCCCTTATGCCTATCCCATGCCTGTTTGAAGCCCTGCACTGTATTCATATCCACCACCTCCTGAAGTAGGCCATTCCATGCATTCATCACCCTTTCTGTGAAAAATAACTTCCTCACATTACCCCTTAATCATCCTCCCTCTAATCTCATGCTGTGTCCTCTTGTCCTGCTATTTTTCTTATATTGAAACATGTTAGACTCTTTCACCTTGTTAATGCTGTTAAGGTGTTTGAATGTTTCAATCATATCACCTCTCTCCCTCCTTTGCTGCAGGGTGTACATATTGAGCTCCATTAATCTGTCCTCGTATGTTTTCTGATGCAGTCCCAGTACCATTTTGGTTGCCCTTCTCTGGACTGCCTCAATTTGGTTAATGTCCTTGTGAAGGTGTGGCCTCCAATACTGCTTGCCATGCTCCAGATGGGGCCTAACCAGTGTCTTGTAAAGAGGGATTATTACCTCCCTCTTATGACTTGTGATACCCCTACTAATACAACCCAACATCCCTCTATCCTTACCTACTGCTTTAGTGGTCTGCTTGGATGATTTCAGGTCATCAGTGATGGTGACACCCAAGTCTCTTTCTTCCCTTGTGATTGCCAGCAACTCCCCTCCCAGCCTATAGGTGGCTTCAGGGTTTCTCTTCCTTATGTGCATGATCTTGCACTTCTTCATGTTAAACCAGTATAGCGCAGTGGTTTAAGGCTCTGAGCTGCAAATCTGGAGACCTGGGTTTGAATCCCACAGCCCCCACTTGCATACTGTGTGACCCGGAGCAATCACTTAACTTCCTTGTGCTCTCAGGTTGCACCTGTAAACAAGCTTTCAGCTTAGTGTGTCTCACCTGGTTAAACAATTGGAAAAAAATAAACAGTTGTCACTCTTCTGACCATTTTGCTAGTTTATCCAGATCTCTTCTCATTCTACCCACCCCATCTGGATCATCTCTGTTGCAGATCTTGGTGTCATCTGCAAACAGACAAACCTTACCCTCCAGTCCATCTGCAATGTCACTGATGAAGATATTGAAGAGGACTGGCCCCAGGACTGATCCCTGAGGTTTACCACCATTCTCTGTTTTCTGCCCATCAACCAGTTTGCCACTCAGTTGATCAACTTCTGACCCCCCCCCCCCCGAGCCTACCCAGCTTATTAATCAATCTTCTATGTGGAATAGTATTGAAAGCTTTGCTGATGTCAAGGTAGGCGACATCAATTGCTCCCTCTTGGTCCACCACTTTGGTTACCCAGTCAAAGAAATCTATAAGATTAGTTTGACAGGACCTTTCTGTTGTAAACCCATGCTGTCTTGGATCCTGTGCTCCTATGGATTCTAGGTGTTGCATTATCCTTTCCTTAAGGAGTGCCTCCATAATCTTGCTCACTACTGAGGCAAGACTGACTGGTCTGTAGTTCCCTGCCTCCACCCTGCTACCACTCTTGTGCAGCGGGATCACAAGAGCCCTTCTCCAGTCTTCTGGGACCTCTCCTGTGCTCAGAGACTCACTAAATAGTTTTGATAATGGCTCTGCTAGTTCCGCCCTTAGCTCCTTTAGTACCCTGGGATGTATGCCATCAGGTCCCGTTGCCTTGTACACCCTGAGCTTAATGAGCTCTTGTAGGACCCTCTTTTACTGTTCATACTAGTGTTTCCCCAGTTTGGGCCTTTGCCTGCCTTAATGCCTTTCCTGCTTCCTTTAGGGAAGTTTGGTATGCCTCCCTATCTTCATCCTGCTGCGTTCCCTTATATTTCCTGAAGGTCAGCCTTTTGGCTCTGATCTTTTCTGCTACTATGTTTGAGAACCAAAGTGGTTTCCTTCTTCTTTTGCACTTCCTTTTCTCACTAACACAATGGGATGTTGCTTCAAGTATTGCATCTTTAATGCTTGCCCACTTTGCCTGTACTCCCTCACCTGTATTTCTTTTTGCTAGGGCTAGCTTAACTCTGTTGGCCATCTTATCAAAGTCAGCTCCTCTGAAGTCCCATATTTTTGCCTTGGAATATAATGATTTTGTTCTAGTGGACAAATTGAACCATACCATGTGATGGTCACTGGCACCCAGGTGACCTTCTACCTGGAGATCTGTGATAATTTCCCTGTTAGTCAGTACTAGATCTAGAATAGCCTTGTCTCTTGTGGGTTGCTGTACCAGTTGTTTGAGGCCCTCCCCCTGCAGGGGATCCATCATGTGTCTAGTTCTGGCAGATGTCCCTGCCGGTATTGACCAATCTGTATCTGGCATGTTGAAGTCTCCTATTATCAGACTCTCCCCGTTAGCTGTCATGTTTTGTATATCTTCTAACAGTAACATGTCTATGTCCTCCCCCTGGTCTGGAGGTATGCACACAACCCCAGTTCGTATGGCTGTCCCATTTCCTGTTTCCAGGGTGACCCAAATTCTTCTGGCTCCTTATGTGTATTCTAAATTTCTGTAGCTTTGATATTTTCAGTGACATAAAGGGCCACTCCAGCCCCCCCTTTTTGCACCTCGGTCTCTTCTGAACAGTACATAGCCAGGTACTGAAGTCTTCCAAGTGTGGTTACTGGTAAACCATGTCTCTCTAATGGCTACTATGTCCAGTTTAGCCTCTGTCATTATTGCCATCAGGTCTGGGATCTTGTTTCCAAGACTGTGAGCATTTGTGTATATGATTTTCCATTGGCCAGATTTCGGTGTGTTAATTGTTGGGCAAGGTCCAGCATTTTCCCTGTGTGTCATATGGGAAGCCGGACCTTTTTCTTTACCTGGTGATGCAAATGAACTACAAACATGTTGAACTCCTGTTTGACCACTAGCTGAGGGGGGGAGGGGTGTTCTTCCCATTCGATGTATGGGTTGCTGCACCCCTCTCCCCATTTGCTAGTTTAAATATTCTGCAAAGACGTCATACTTCTGCCCCAATGCACTTACTCCCTCCTTAGTCAGATGCAGTCCATCAAATTGAAAGAACTTTTGCTCCCAAAACTGTTGCCAATTCTTTACAAATTTGTGTCCTTTTTCCTGGCACCAGCCCTTGGGTCACAGGTTTAGCTACCCTATCTCCCCTTCTCTGACCTTCTGTCCATCTGTCCCCCTCTCCCATACTGGCAGGACCTCAGAGAAGGAGATGCAGGATAAAATGGATGATAGTTTGTCATCCAGCCTGGTCAGGTGTTCCTTGGTCTCCACAACTGACTGGCTGGCAAGATCGTTAGTCCCTATGTGTACCAGGACATCAATGTTTTCTCCTGCTTCCTGAACAATTTTAGCAATGCGTTCAGTGTCTCTCCACACTGATTTACCTGGGAGACATCTGAGCATTATCCCTGGCTGAACATACGTATCAACTCCCCGAATCATGGAATCTCCTATGATCAGAAGTTTTTTGGATTTCCTTTTTGCTTTTTTTGTTTTGGTTCCTGTTTTGGGTGAGTTTTGTTGTGCTAGCTCCTGTGCTGCAGTGTCCTGCTCTGCAGTGTACTCTGCACCTTTGTTTGATTTTGGAGATAGAGGCAGATACCTGTTTGTAATTTTTATATAGTTTGTGGAGGTGATATGTTGGAAAGTATCTAGTGATGGGGCACCCGCTTTGCCCCTCCTAACCACCTGCCAATCTCCTGGACCAACTACCCTCTGCGGTCGAGGTGCTTTTGTTGGATATTGGGGAAATGGTGGGTGGCTCTTATAATATATTTCCTCTTGAATATGCAATTTGAGGTGCGCAATCTCTGCCCATGCTGCCTGGAGCTGAGCCCTTAGATCTCCAATGGCCCAGCATGTAGGACAGTGTCCTAAATCTTGGAAAACTGCCCTTCTGAATTGATGAATTGTTTCCTGATGGCTATTTCTTCTGCCACTCTTCACATTTAAATCATAAAGGTGGTAGTATCGTTAGTCTACTTTTACCCTCCAGTTTTTGTTTTACACAAATTTCTTTTTCCTTTTTCACCTCATTTTGATCTATTGGCTTGAATTTGTCCTTTCCCTACAAAATGATTATTTTCTGTATAGTCCCCCAATTTCACAATTTTATTTTAGTCACAGTTTTATTGTTTTATTTATAACTGTGGGCCGTATAATTTTCTTTCATTAATTTAGAAGGACTTTAATGTTCATATGGATGCTGCTTCTAATTCTAATTCTAGAATATTCACTGATTTAATTGATACTCTTGGCTTTTATCAGTGGGTATCAGCTCCTACTTATTCTGTGGATCAGATCACTGTTTAGACCTGATTCTTTCTTCAGCTTGTCTCTCAGGAACCAGTAATGTCTTGGAGGTGCCTACCTCTGACCATAAAATGGCTCAGTTTAACTGTCACATTCCTCTCCAATTAGCTTTATTTCGGGTTGATGTCCTGTATATTTTCAAGTGGGAAAAGACTTTAGTCTTTGTTCTTGTGGCTGTTGGGAGGCTATTTTTCTTCACTGCTCTACACTCTATGATTTTAAAGTCCTTAGATTTGAGTTGTTACTTAACTGTACTCTTTACAAGGCTCTATAACTATATAATGTCATCTGTTACTAAACTTATTTCTTTTAATATCAATGGAATTCATAATCCAGTGAAACGTTATCACCTCCTCCATTTTTTTCATCGGCGACAGGCTGACTTAATATTGTTACAGGAAACGCATTTATCCTCAGACAAACATTTTAAATTTTTAAAGTTGGCTTTGATAAGGTCTTTTTTGTTTCCCATTCATTGGGACATCGCATTTGAGTATTGATCTTATGCCGTTGTGGGCTCCCTTTAGAGGTTAAGTGCAAATCTTACCATTATCCACCTACTTGTAAAAATGTTTGGTATACTCTTCAGCTTTTAGGTTTTATAGACACATGGCACTCTTTAAATTTAAAAGCAAAGGAATATACACATTAATCAGCAAGACACAGGAGTTTCACAAGATTAGATTATTTTTTTACAACAGCTGAATATCTTGGTTATGTTCATAAGGTAGAACATGGTCCATTACATTTATCAGACCAAACTCCTCTTCTAGTATCTCTCCTGCTTGATAAACCCTTCTGTCTTCCTTTTTGGTGTCTGCATTTAGGTTATGTATAGACACATGATGCTTTTTAAATTTAAAAGCAAAGGAATATACACATTAATCAACAAGACACAGGAGTTTCACAAGATTAGATTATGTTTTTACAACAGCTGTACATCTTGGTTATGTTCATAAGGTAGAACATGGTCCACTACATTTATCAGACCAAACTCCTCTTCTAGTATCACTCCTGCTTGATAAACCCTTCTCCTTTTTGGTGTCTGGATTTAGGTTACTTAAGAGATCAGTCACTAGTGGATGAATTAACTGTGCTAGTTAAGCAGTTTCTGGATGATAAAAATAAAGGGACAGTATCTCTTGGCATACTTTGGGACACACTAAAGTCAATTATTCATGGTAAGTTAATAGCTTACACCTCTGTAAAGCGAAAAGCATGGAAAAAGCATTTGAAAGAGTTGTATCACACTTTGCAAACTTTTTAGGTAGCCTGGATGCGAGGTGATAAAAAGGTTTGTGCTGAATTATTGGAAACCTGGGCCAATCCTCAGCTCCTTTTGCATCAAAAGACCGAACATGTCCTTTTCTATCTAAGGCAAAGTTTTCATGTTGGGGGACCCAAGGGCACCAGATACCTTACCTGCCAGATCCACTCCCATGAGGTGGCAGCTACAGTGATTATGTTGAAACATCCTGCTATTGGCTTAACAACTCATCACAACACTGAAATTCTTTCTATCTTTCATACTTATTACTCCTTTCTTTACTCCCCTGACCCATCTCCTCCCATAGATGACCTGGTAAATTATTTTCTAAACCAAGCAAGGCTTCCCAAACTATCTCTGGAACAGGAGCAGGTGGTAGCTAGACCAATTTCTTTAAGTGAGCTACAAGTAGCTATTCACCATGCAAAACCGGGTAAGAGTCCTGGCACAGATGGTTTTCCATCTGACTTTTACAAAGTAGCCATGCTTAGAGAATTGTCTGAACCCTTGTGACTACTGTTTTTTCATTCTATTCAAGATGGGTCAGAACCTCCTCTATCATGGAATTATGCAGTGATTGCAGCGCTTCCAAAGCTAGACAAAGATCATACAAAGCCAGAATCATTCTGCCCGATCTCTATTTTACATACGGATTATACATTTTTTATGTCACTCTTAACAACTGAGTTTGCTCAGTTCTTTGTTGATGAGGTGTCCTCTATCAGGATAGAGATCAGCCAATGCCTCCCCATTGGGGACGACAGTGGTTCTCTGGGTGGTACTAATGCCTGGTCTATCTGGTCTACCTTCAGCCTGCCAGTAGTCATGGATATAGGGAGAATCCTCCAGATTGTGTGGCCAGCCTGCTATGATTTAGATCCTGACCCAACCTTCCTTTTGGTGGGTTGTGCTGAGATGATCTGCCCGGTGCTAGCTTGGATAGTCTGTGTTTCCTTGGAAAGAGGAATCTTCCTGGATCCCTTAAAGGTAGCAGTGGTTAGACCACTGCTACAAAAGCCCTCCTTGGATCCAGACTGCCCTGTCAATTACAGACCAATCTCCAACCTACCATTTGTTGGGAAGGTGATTGAGAAGGTGGTCGCCTGCAGCTGGATGAACATTTAACTAGCCATAATATCCATGACCCTCTCCAGTCTGGTTTTTGGAAAAGGAACAGTACAGAGACCGCCCTAGTGCAAGTACTTAATGACCTCCTGGTGGCAAGAGATTGGAGAGCCTGTTCCATTTTAGTTCTCCTTGATCTCTCTCAGCAGCTTTTGACACTGTGGACAATGGGGTATTGCTGGAATGCCTGAGGTTATTTTTTGGACTGGAGGGGGCAGTCCTCAATTGGTTTAGAACTTTCCTGGAGGGAGGATCATAGAGGGTGATATCAGGAATTTTTTCCTTGACCCCTTGCTGGCCACTGGGGGACATTATTAGGTGGTACAAGCTGAGTTTTCACTGCTATGCAGATGAAACGCAGCTGTACATGTCCTGTGCCCCCCCCCCCAGGAGTATGATACTGTCTGTGTTTAATAGCTGCCTGCAGGACATACAGAACTGGATGAGTGCTAGCTGGCTGAGGCTAAACCTGGAGAAGACTGAGGTGTTGGTTGTGGTCCCAGATCTGAGGATGGTTGGTTCATGGGTGGGGAAACCATCTGGTCTACAACATGGTGGTGACCTGCTCAGAGCCTCAATCCAGGTGTGGAATTTGGGGGTGAAATTTGACGAAAGTTTGACTCTGAAAATTCAGGTGTCGACCGTTGTTAAATCCACCTTCTAGCACCTAAGAAACATTGCTAGGGTGAGGTACCTGGTTTCAACCAAAGATCTGCAAACATTGGTCCACACCTTTGTCACCACGTGGTTGGACTACTGTAATGCCCTTTACCTGGGTCTACCGGGAGTGGATATTTGCCATTTGCAGTTAGTGCAGAACGCGGCAGCCAGGTTGTTAACTGGACCCCCTAGATCCAGTCATACAACACCTGTGCTGCATGAAATGCACTGGCTGCCTATACAATGGCATATCCCTTTCAAGGTCACATTACTGACATATAAAGCCCTACACAAACCGGGACCCCAGTACCTGAAAGACCTTCTTTTCCCTACTGTCCCCCTCCACTCACTCCGATTGTCTGGTGAGGGATTGCTAGAGGTACCCAGGGTGAATTTGAAGACATTTGGTGGAAGATCTTTTGCCTTTATGGCACCAATCCCGTGGAACTCTCTGCCTCACCAGATATGTAAAAGTCTGACTGTGGAAGGATTTAAATCTGCATTAAAAATGCATTTGTTAGCTACAGCTTTTATGGGGATGTAAACTATTTATATGTTTTTCTGAATTGTTTTTTAAAATATTATGGTTTTATTGTACAGGCACTTTGAATGCAGGAAAAGTGCCTTTTTATAAACAAAATTTTGATTGATTGATTGATTGACTGATTGAACTCGGATCAAGGGCCTTCTACCTTCTTTGCTTGACTGGGACCAGGCAGGTCTTGTTTGTAAGAGACAGGCTCCTGATAATGTATGGTGAACATTTTTGTTATTAGAATATGCTCATCAATGGTCAGTTCCCCTGGTCCTGGCAAGCCTGGATGCGGAGAAGGCCTTCATCCACATTTTATAGTCTTTTCTTGGGTCAACCTTTCATATGTTCGGTTTCCCACTATCATTTCTTTCAATGTTACAGGCTTTATACAAAGTTCTGGTGGCATATGTCAAGGTAAATGGCTTTTTATCTTCAGTTTTTCAGTTGGGGAGGGGCACCCGGCAATGATGCCCTTTCTCAACTCTTTTATTTGCACTCTGTGTGAAGTCCTTAACCTCACATATCTGTCTTTCGACTCAGATCTCTGGTCTACCTTTAGCTGGGCATGATTATCAAATAGCCTTTTTTTGCTGACGATATTCTTTTAACTTTAACCAAGCCCACATCTTCAATCTCAGAGGTTTTTCATATACTAAATCTGTTTAAGCAAGTTGCAGGTTTTCATTTAAATAAATCCAAAACTGAACTGTTAGCCTTTAATTATTCACCTCCAACTGAAATTCAAAATTTTTTACCAGTTTGCTGGAATACAAATGTTATACAGTATCTAGTACTTATGATTCCTAAATCTCTAGAGAAGCTAGACATTGTGAATTATGAACCATTGACACAACTGATAGCTGATGTTCTGGACTGTTGGTCTATGCTTTCTCTTTCCTTTTTCTGTTGACTGGAAACTTTACGTTTTAATATTTTGCTGAGAGTTTTATTTTTTCTCCAGACACTTCCACTTTTACATTTATCATCTTATATGCGAGAATGGCAAAAACTATCTCTGTGTTTCCACTGGAGATGTAAAAAAGCCTAGAATACGGGCTGGTATTTTACGTCTTCCTCCATCTAAGGGAGGTATTGGCTTTCCTTATTTTAGCTGGCACGCTGAGGCTTGTCTTTTTTGGATCTTCTACTATTGGACCAATCTGTCATATATATCACATTGGAAAGAGATTGAGTGCACTTTAAATGACCTCTATGCTGCCGGTTATTTATTATATGCATCTCCCTCCTACGTATTTAACTTTCTTTCATGTGTTCTGCTTCTCGGGAGAGGTCCTATGGCTATGGCACAAAGTGAAGAGGACCCTTTCAGCACTTGAACTTATTTATTTAATGGCAATGGCTTGGGATCAACAGAACCCTTTTAACAAGATGGACAACTTCCTTCAACACTGAGTATGGGCAGGGCTAGTTCATTATCATCAGCTCCTAGATTTGCATGGAATCCACTCTTTTGCTGATCTCTAGACCCAATCTGGGTTTCCTTGGGCTGGCATGTGAAAAAATCAAGTTTCATTCTTCAATTTCTTTAAATAATAAGAGGATCGACATTTTCTCATCACATGGGGGTAGTCATATCAGATGACCTAAAGGTGGGCAAGCAATGTGAGAAGGCAGCAAGGAGGGCTGGGGGGATACTGGGATGCATAGGGAGAGGCATCACCAGTAGAAAACAGGAAGTTATTATCCCTCTGTACACACAGCTGGTGAGACCCCATCTGGAGTACTGTGTGCAGTTCTGGAGACCCAATCTCCGCAAAGACATAGACAGGATGGAAGCTGTCCAGAGGAGGGCAACTAAAATGGTGCAGGGTCTGCACCAGAGGACATATGAAGAAAGACTTAAGGAGCTTAATATGTATAGCCTCGAGGAAAGGAGGAGGGGGGACATAAAGAAACTTTCAAGTACCTCAAGGGAATCAACAAAGTCAAGAGGTAGCATCTTTCAAAAAGAGGGTGCAAGAACAAGAGGGCACAATTTGAAGATAATGGGGGGCGGCTCAGAGGTAATTTAAGGAGTATTTTTCACAGAGAGGGTTGTGGATGCATGGAATGGCCTTCGGAGGAGGTTGTGGAGTCAAAATCAGTGGTGGAATTCAAGCATGCATGGGATAGTCATAAGGCAATTCTGGGGGTTGGGGGTAGGAAGAAGTAGGCTGCTGGTTAACTAGGATCTGCAGCTTATCCAGTAGGTAGGGAAATGGGCAGACTGGGTGGGCCAAGCGGTCCTTATCTGCCGTCAAATTCTATGTTTCTATGTTTCTATGTTATGGGACTTTCTTAATTGTGTCTTATGAGAAAAATAATACATTTCTCAGAAAACAAAATAGAACGAAAGAAAAATTAAAGAAGACACTTGATAAAATTTGTTTATTGGACCAAAATATGACTGAAAAGGACTGTGGAGAAGAGAGCTTACAATGAAATAATTTACATAGCCAATATAATGAACTTTTTAGAGAAAGCTGAACTATCTATAGCCTAGACAAAAATGAATATCTTGAGCAAGGAGAAAAAGTAAGCAAGTTCTTAGCTCTCAGGGTTAAACATTAGGGATACCTACATAATATACACTCACTGAAGTGTCATGTAAGACACATGATACATGCGAATAGGAAAAAAATAGTCTGTATTGTTTCAGAAATTTCATACTAGCTTACAGTATATACTGGTGATGTTGATCCAACTGATCATTAAAAGTAATGCTTTGCCAGGCTAAACCACCAAAATTATCTGTTAAATATACTGTATACTGTAGGCTGAACAACCAACATTAGCTGCTAAAGATATTAAAATTCTAAGAAGTCAACCCTCTTTGTAAGAGGTGCATTAATCCTAACGGGTAATGTTCAGCACTAAGAGCTCCACTTACAAGTGTGGGGCTGGTCCCAATTTGCAGAAAAGCACAAGGTGGCTAGAAGCAGCAAGGACCGGAGCACAAACACAACAAATGAAGTACTCACAGACAACAGGCAGTTCAACTACACAGTCTCCATGACTCCAAACCGATGCAGTTCAACAAAAGTATGAGGATGAAAACAGCACTTCATTCCATACAAAGATGCCAAAAAACAAACAGCCCTAAAGCAGATGAAACACACACCCCTCCCTCAGTCAATCAGCCAAATGTTTTTGCATGGACAAGAAGGCTTTAAACAATCCTCCATATTTTCACAGCTTGCAGCATTGATACTTTCTGCTCTTGTTCACCTGTGGAATTCTGCCTACTGTGATCCATGGAATAATATTCCACAGAACATTATTTTTTTTCCACAGAAAATCATTCCACAACTATTTTATGCTGCAGAATTCTGCCATTCCATTTCTGGGGGAATGTGGCAGAATTTCGGTGGAATTTTGAATATTCTGCAGAAATCCATTCCGCCGGAATTTGAAAATTCCACACAGCACTAACAGGCAGCTTATGAGAGGGTCACTCACTATGGAGGTGTTGGCATTCTTGTGCAAATATTAGCAGCAATTACTGACAAGATAGCATGGAGGAGGCAATTAAGCCATAATCCAAGTGGGGAGTCCTTCCTGGGATATGTTCTCATGTCAGACAAAGGACCCAGGTGCATGTCATAAAACTTCTAGGGATAGTAAGGAAGGGCTAATGAGGTCTCACACACACACACACACACACACACACACACACACACTCACATTCACATGGGTAGGTGTATTGGGGGAACCATCACTCAAGGGAGAGTTCAGGACCCCACAGCCAGAAGTGCATAAATGAGGGAACTGAAATATCCCCCTCCCTCCCTCTCTCTCTCTCTCTCTCTGAGACACATGTCATCTGAAGAAAGGAGTCCTGCTATGAGCTAGCTTGATAAAGAAGCACAGCCTAGGGAGTGTGTCTCTTGTAGCTAGTGGCAGGTAAAGAGACTAGGTGAGGAAGTTCAGATTTTCTAGCTATCCATTGTCTGTTTAATTTACTTTATTTTCTATTCCTCAGTAAACATGTAGTCATTTTGTCTTACTGTAAATATATCCTGGTTGTAAATATCTGTAGTATCCTCCTAGTAAAGAACCTATTTTTGATAGAATCAAGGGCTGCCTCATTATTGACAAGGTAATTTTTATTATTTCTGCTGGACCCTGTTTGCAGTCCATCTCTGAACTGTGCCCCTACCAATAGTTATTAAGTTGCCCTTCCTGATTCTGAGCAGAGGGCAAAAGGCAGTTTCCTGATCTGGATAATATCAGGTGGTGGCAGAGAACTGGAAGTCCCCTGACAAAAACTGCCCTGCAAGCTGGGAAAACCCAATGGACAGTTTTTGTCTCACACACAAAGTACAAATTGAGACCAGACCCACATTTAGGTATGGGCCTCTTAATGCTGAATGTCACCTTTTAAGAGTGACAAACCACCAGGTCCATTTGGCTTTATATTACATTTCTATAAGAAATTTGAAGTGTGCTGTCAAAAGAACTCAGTCCAGCCACTTCTGCACCCGCACTGCTCCTGGCTTGCATTCACACTACATGCATTGTACTTGATGTGGTGTCTATCTGCATTTTAGACTGGCATCCTGTATTGTTGGCCACATTTCTGCTGGGATTGGGAAAGGTGCAGTGGTGCAAGTGGTAGATACAAAGTACAAGAACTCGGCCATTGCCAAATATGAAATGCAGAATGAAGATCCTCAGTCTTTTTTTTATTTGTTCATTTATTTATTCATTACAAATCGGGTTTACAACCTTTTAGTCAGAGACTCATTTACAAAGGTACCTCATCGTGGGGAAGGGGCAGACATCAAGACAGTTATTTCAGTGCAGATTAAAACAAAGGATAACATTACAGATGCAGTAAAAGGAACATTTATTATAGATACACTTAGGTTACATAATGTAGTAGTTTGTATGTTGCTTAGGTTACATAATGTTACAAAATTGTGAGTTACAGTCATGGATATAGTAGGTCCTCAGAGAAGACAGCGGGTTACATCCCTGTTTGGACCTAGTAGGGAAGGAGTGGGTCTGGGGGAGGTAGAGGCTGTCCAGTGGACATTGCTGAGCCAGGGGACAAGGCAGGCTGGTACCACAGGTTACAACAGGAGGTTAGTTGCACCAACAACAGTGAGTATTACAGATATGGTTCTGATGGGCTGTTTTGAAGGAGCCAATTTTGGCAAGTTGGAGATGCAGCTAGGGAGGGAGTTGAACCAGGTGGGGGCTTGGTAGAGGAAGGATCTCTGGGTAAGAGAGGTCTTGGTTCTGGGCACCTTGAAAGTGGCCTTAACAGAGCTACGGGTGGTGACAGACAATGATGACTGTTGTAGGGAGGTGGTGACTCCCAGGGGGAGAGTCCTAGTAGTGATTTCTTAGCAAGAAGGCAGGTCTGGTAGAGCAGTCACTCTTCAAAGTTGAGCAGATTGGTGGTAGTATAGAGAAGGCAGGTGTGAGTTCAGCTGGGGGCACTGGTCAGGAGCCCACAGGCCTTATTGATGGAGAGTTGGATTTTGGAGAGGGCAGTGTTGTCAGCTGTGGCATAGATGGGCATAGATAGGTAAGCCATAGTCCACGAGGGACAAGACAGAGGAGGTTATGGCCAGCCTGGGGGCAACCTGAGGCAGGCAGTTCCTGTGCCAGTATAGCAGGCCAATCCAAGAGTTAATGGCAGCTGACAGGGTATTAATGTGGGTGTGGAAGGAGAGGGCAGTATTGAACGTGATGCCTAGGTACTTGTATGTGGTCACTTGTTCTAGTGGGTGCAGATTGCTGGGGATAATCAAGAGGGGGGTATTTTTAGCTTTATTTTGGTGGTGGGAGAAGAGCATTTATTTGGTTTTCTTTAGGTTAATGACCAGTCTGCAGTCACTGAACCACCTTTCAGCTTGGTTGTAAGCTTGCTGGGAAGATACTTGGAGGGAGGTGGGATCGGGATGAGAGGCAATGAGGACTGCATCACTGGCATAGAGGAGCATTTTACTGGTACATAAGCTGGGGAGGGTGTTGAGGTAGAGACTAAAAAGTATTGGACCCAGGATGGAGCCCTGAGGGACTCTGGAGTGAATGGGAAGAGTGCTGTAGAGGGAGCTGCTGATCTTGACACGCTGGGATCTAGCAGAGAGGTAGCTAGAGAACCAGGAAATGGGACCACTGGAGAAGCCAAGTTGGTGGAGAGAGTCGAGTAGAAGGGGATGACAGACAGTGTCAAAGGCCTTGGAGAGGTCAAGGAACACTGCTCCTGCAAGGTTGCCACAGTTGAGAGCAGCATGCAGGTGTTGGGAGAATGCTAGGAGAGCTGTGGTTGTACTGTGTCCTGGGTGGAAACCATGCTGCTCTGGGCACATAATGTCGTACTTGGTTAGGTATTCAGAGAGCTGGATCAACACCACTTTTTCAAGCGCTTTAAGAGAGTGAGGGGAGGATGGAGATCGGCCGGTAACTGTTAAGGGTGGACCAGTCCCCATTCTTATGTATGTGTGTGATTTCAGCAGTTTTCCAAGCACTTGGAAACTGACCGAGGCATAGAGACAGGTTTAGAAGGTCAGTCAAGAAAAAAAAATGAAAACAAACAAACAGAGAAAAGAGTAAGTATTCCAAACAACAGTTAGGGGGCCAGAAAAAAGACATGATGGGAGTGGTGCAGTACAGTGGCTGTGGAGCAGCAGTCTTCTGGAAGATGTTCTGGAGGATACAGTGTTGTCTCATCTGCGGACACCTCTCTGGGCTGAGGGAGGAGGTTGCTCATCTCCAGGCTGAATTGGCCAGGATTTGTGGGACCTCCTCTTACACCCAGGGACCACCAGAGTCACTGCCGTTGCCTCAGAGGTTGCCAAGAAAGAGAGCGGTTGGACCACAGTGGTCTCAGGGAGGGTGAGGGTGGTGGAACAGAGGTGCATCCACCCAGTTGTACCTCGCCACAATTTCTATGCCATTCTGGAAAACTGTGGTTCCTCTATGGAGGCACCCACGGTGGAGACCAAGGAGGATGCTAGGAACCTCCACAAAGGAGACCCACAGGAGGGTGGCATGGGACCCCACAGGGGAAGGAAACAACTCCTGGTGGGGGACTCCATCGTTAGGAAGGTAGAACTGGGGGAGGAAGGGGAGAGGGAGGTAAGGTGCCTGCCTGGCGCCATGGCTTGGAGGGACAGGGAGCGAATCCTCAGGATCACAGGAGCAGCTGCACAGGGGAGGGAGCTGGATGTCATTGTCCACCTAGAGACAAATGACCTGGCTAAGAAAGGGATCAGAGCAGTGCAAGAAGCATTTTTGGAGATGGGGAGTGGCCTTAGACAAATAGCACACACAGTAACCTTCTCAGAGGTGCTGACTGTCTATGGCACGATGAGGCTAGGGTGCTCCACACCATGGGATTCAATCAGTGGTTGAAACTCTGGTACAGAGCTTAGGGATTTGGCTTCATTGGGGACTGGGGGTCCACCTGGACAGATGCAGGCCTATACTGGCGTGATGGTCTGCATCTGTCCAGGAGGGGAACCAGGATCCTAGGTGATAGGTTTAAATACTTCATTGGCAAGCATTTAAACTAGCCATGGAGGGAGGCACTGGAAAGGAGCAGGGAAATCCTATCACCTCCCCCCAAAATTCAGGGTACTAAGTGAGGTAGACACCAACATAGAGATGTCAATAGGGAGAAGCACAGGGGTAAATGGAGAATGTGACAAACACAATAAGGACAGGGATGGGGCAAAATAGGGGTAAGGCCATCAAGAAATGGAGGGTAATGAGTACCAATGCCTGTAGTCTGGGCAACAAGCTCCCTGAACTGGTGGCCTTGATGGAACAGGGATGGCTGGATATCGTAGCAGTCACAGAAACATGGTACAGAGAGAACCATGACTGGGATGTTAACATACCAGGGTACACAACCTACAGGAGAGACAGGGAGGGCAGAAGAGTGGGGGAGCAGCTCTCTATGTAAGGGAAGGAATAAAAGCAACTGAACAAAAGAGTAAACAGGGAGGAGAGGAGGCACTGTGGGTCACCTTAGAGACTGAAAATGGCACCACAATCCGCACAGGGGTTGTATACAGACCCCATGTCAGGGAGGAATGGACAAGGATATGATAGAAGGCATACTTAGGATGGCAGAGAAAGGGGAGATACTGTTGATGGGGGACCTCAATATGCCAGATGTTAACTGGAGCACCTTTGCTGCAGCCACATCCAAAAGCAGGGCCATTCTTGATGCCCTTCAGGTGGCATGCCTCAGACAGCTAGTTTTGGAAACTACTCATGAGGGAGCAATCTTAGACCTCGTACTCTCAAATGGGGACAGTGAGAGGATCTCAGATCTATAAGTGGGTAGTCATTTGGGAACAAGTGACCACCAAACAGTGTGGTTCATGATAAACTCAGCTACAGAGTCAAACCATACAAAACTGAGGGTTCTGGACTTCAGCAGGGCTGACTTTGTCAAGATGGGAGAGGCCTTAGAAAAGCACTAGCAAACAGGCTAGAAGGAGGGGTAGAGCAACAATGGGGAAATATCAAAACTGCCATCACAGAGGCAACGAGCCTTTGTGTGAAGCAAATAAACAAATCAAAATGAAAGAAAAAGCCACTATGGGTGTCAAAAGAAGTGGCGGTGAAGGTTAGGGAGAAAAAGATAGCATTTAGGAAGTATAAGGAAACACAGAAGGAGCAGGACAGAGAACTGTACCAGTTAAGGCAGAAGGAAGCAGGGGTGTAGTCAGAATAGCAAAGGCACAAACTGAGGAAAAGATAGGCAACTTGGTTAAGAAGGGGGATAAAACCTTTTATAGGTATATCAGGGAGCGTAGAAAGACAAAGGGAGGGATAGTGAGGCTGAATAGAATGGATGGTGGGTGGGCAGAGAGTGACAGTGAAAAAGCAGGGATACTGAAGGAATACTTCTGTTCAGTATTCACAAAAGAGGAAGTGGGGGAGGTGCCTAATCCAATTAACAGAAGCACTCTGGATAGGGGGTTCGATCCCAGTCCTTTCTCAGAAGAAGGGGTTCTGAAAAAACTCCTAAAACTGAAGGTGGACAAAGCAATGGGGCCAGATGGAATTCACCCCAGAATTCTAAAAGAATTAAGCAGAGAACTAGTGACACCACAGTCTATCCTTTATAACAAATCATGGGAGGATGGTGTGGTACCTGAGGACTGGAAGAAGGCTGATGTGATTCCCCTTCACAAAAGTGGGAGCAAGACAGAGGCAGAAACTCACAGACCTGTCAGTTTGACCTCTGTGGTAGGGAAAGTGATGGAATCACTTCTGAAGGAAAGAATTGTTGAGTACCTAGAGGCCAGTGGGGCACAGGACCCAAGGCAGCATGGGTTCACAGCTGGAAGGTCATGTCAAACTAATCTAATTGATTTCTTTTACTGAGTGACCAAAGTAGTAGACCAGGGAGGGGCTGTGGACATGGCCTACCTAGACTTTAGCAAGGCATTTGACACAGTCCCACACAAAAGATTAGTAATCAAATTAACCAGCCTTGTAGTGGGTCCCAGGGTGGTAGCCTGGGTAAAACATTGGCTGAACGACAGGACACAGAAGGTAATTGTAAATGGAGTCCACGCTGAAGAAGAGGGGTTACTAGTGGGGTACATGAGGAGTTCAGTACTGGGTCCAGTCCTTTTAATGTCTTTATAAGTGACATTGCAGAGGGACTGGAAGGAAGAGTATGCCTCTTTGCAGATGACACAAAGGTCTGCAACAGGGTTGATACACAAGGAGGCGTGGAAAGGATGAGAAGGGACTTGGCAAGGTTGGAGAAATGGTCAGAAGTATGGCAGCTTGGATTCAATGCAAAGGAGTGCAAAGTAATGCACCTGGGAAACAAAAACCCAGTGGAAGATTACACAATGGGGGGAAGTAGGAACAACAACAAAAATGTAAAGGGACCTGGGAGTAATCATATCAGATGACCTTAAGTTTGGCAAGCAATGTGAGAAGGCAGTAGGGAGGGCTGGGGGGATACTGGGATGTATAGGGAGAGGCATCACCAGCAGAAAACAGGAAGTTGTTATCCCCCTGTACAGACAGTTGGGGAGACGCCATCTGGAGTACTGCTTCCAGTTCTGGAGACCCCATCTCCACAAGAACATAGATAGGATGGAGGCAGTTCAGAGGAGGGCAACTAAAATGGTGCAGGGTCTGCAAGAGAAGCCATACGAGGAGAGGCTAAAGGAGCTTAATATGTATACCCTTGAGGAAAGGGGGGAGAGGGGGGACATGATAGATACGTTTAAGTACCTAAGTGGACTCAACAAAGTCCAAGAGGGTAGCATCTTTCAGAAAAAGAGATGTGCCAGAACAAGGGGATGCAATTTGAAGATAGAGGGGAACCGGCTCAGGGGCAATGTGAGGAAGTATTTTTTCACAGAGAGGGTGGTAGACGCATGGAACAGACTTCCTGAGGAGGTTGTGGGGTCTAAAACAGTGGGAGAATTCAAGAATGCATGGGACAGACATAAGGCAATTTTTGTGGGGGGTAGGAAGAAATAGGCTGTTGGTTAAATAGGATCTGCAGCTTATCCTCTAGGCAGAGAAATGGGCAGACTAGGTGGGCCAAGCGGTCCTTATCTGCCATCAAAGTCTATGTTTCTATGTTTCAGTCAGGGGGACTAGGACCTCGTCCAAGACCATACGGAGGGTCATGGAGTTGAGGGGGTCACTGCTGCGGTTATTGCTGCCTAAGGTTTTTAGCAGGTGTGGCCTGGCTTCTTGGGGGGATAGGGTGCACAGGTAGAATGGTGGGCAATGCAGGACTGGAGGGAGAGAGGTGGGGATTGGGTCAAAGAAGCTGCTGGGGAGGACCGAGCTTAGGTCAGAAAAGGCAGTGTTAAGGCAATCGCTATAAGGAATGGATCTGTGGTGGGGGTGCCATTGATGGAGAGCTGAGATGGTGGGGGGCGGGACTTCCATTTAGCTCTTTCATATTATCCCAGAAGGTCCGGGCTGAACCCCAAGTGGAAGCGAGGGTGGTCTGGTAGTGCTCTGCCTTGGCCTGCCTAATGGCCCAAGTGCACTTATTGCGGTCTGCATTGTAGGCCTGTCTGTCAGATGCCTTTCCAGATTCTACACCAATGTGCCAGAGATTATCTCTGTTTTTGAGTCTCTGGAGGAGGGATGGGGTAATCCATGGGGCATTGCATTTTTTGGAGCAGATCCTGATGAGGGGGGAAAAAGGTCACAAGCCTTACAGAAGGCATTTGTGAAGTGGTCAAGAGCTGAGTCAATGTCAGGGGCATGCTGGATAGGTCACCAGTCTAGCTGGACTAGGTATTGTTTTAATTTTCTGAGGCCGCCGGGGCATAAACGGCTGCATAGAGTGGCCTGGGACACTATCTTCAGAGTGGAGGATGACTAGAGACAGAGGACTGGGGAGTGATCGCTAAGAAAGTCGGGGAGGACAGTGACATCCCGAATTTTGTAGGGGCGGTTAGATATAACAACATCTAGGAGAGTGCTGGTGCCAGTAGAGTGGTTGAATCTGGTGGGCTGGGTGACTAACTGGGACATATCCAGGGCAGCAAAGGAGTCCCTTATACGGGAGGCAGTGGAGGCAAGCCAGTTAACATTGAGATCACCTAGGATGACTAGGTTTTGATTCCTCAGGGGTACGTAGGAGATCGTGAGGAAGAGAGGGCCTCGGGTGGGGTCAGATGTGATTTTTAAGGTGAGGGTTTGGGCTCCATAATCAAGTTTAGGAGCTGGGAGTGCCTGACCTACAAGGGAGTCCCATATGAGTAGTGCACAACCACCACCGCGTTTGCCTACTCAGTCTTCCCTGTAGATGGTATATCCAGGAAGGGTGATAGCAGAGTCAGGGGTGGATTTGGAAAGCCATGTCTCTACCAGTGCAATTATGTCAGGTTGATGTTGTACGACCCAGCACTGGAGGGCAACAGATTTCTTTAGGAGACTGCAAACGTTTAAGGATGCAAAGTGGAGGCCAGTTGCAGTACAGGGTTTAGAAGGGCTGGAAGCCATATGTCCTGGGTTTGGATGTACATTACCAGATAATAATAATAGCAGTGTAATTATTCTGGTTAGTGGTCGGTGGCAATGGAGACCCTTGGGTCAACACCCAGATGAGGACTTTACAATCAGGGTGCATGGGATAGATAAACTGCGAAGGGTGAGAATGGCAGGGGAGAGCTGGGTCCAGGTCAGGCCTTGGAGGGCGGAGGGAGTGGGGGTGTTGGCAGGGTGGGGATGTTGGGGGGTCACAGGTGTGTCAATGGTAGGGAAGGGCTGAGTCACTGTGGGGTGGTAGTCTGGGGATGAGGTGCTAGTGTGGAGGAAAGATGCTCTGGTCGGTGTGAGGTCTGTACCAAGAAGGAGAAGGAGAGCAGACTTAGTAATGGAGTGTAGGTACCCATAGCAGCTGAGCAGTAAAGGAAGAGTGTCCAGGAGTAGTAGAGAGTAAGGAGATGTAGACCAGCTTTGGCACGGTTGGGGGAAATCCCCTCTAGTGGGCGAAGAGTATAAGCTGCAAATGGGAAAAATCAGTATCAATCAGTAGAAGAGGGAGGGGGCAAAGACTGATGACTAGTGCTAGACTGACCACACAATAAGTGAAATGAGACAGGAACTGTATTGTGTTGGATTGCGTAAGTGTGTTTATAACTGGGCCCTCTAGTGGCTAAAAGATATAATTTGCTAATGGAAAAGTCAGAAGAAAAAAAAAAGAACAGGCAGGGAGGTTCTAAAGCAAGTTTTTTGGGGGGGCACTGCAGCAGTCTCAACTGGACACAGAGGTCAAGGGTGCAGCCCACAGACTTACAGCTCTAATGCACAGGGCTCAGGGCAGATAGCAAAATCACACTACCTTAAAACCTCTCTCAAAACTTAAATCAGCTCTTAAGAAATCTCTACATCAGACTAAACATTACTTAAAGTGAGAAATCAAGAACATGTCAAGCAGAGGTCAGTCCTAGCATTAATTTCTTGGCAGCAGTTCCTAGAAGACTTCTGGATTGCTGCACTTAGTGTGAGAAACACTGGCAACAGGGGCAAGTGTGATTCCTCCAGGGTAGATGCCAAAATTCAGGGTTCCAACCCATACCTAGCTTGGAGGGTGAGCGTCAGCCAGCTTCTCCTTAGTCTGCTTACCAAACTGCAGAATGCAGTTTGTTTGAGAGGAAACAGCCTGAAATGGGCACAGCAGTTCCCTGGTGAGATAAGGTGAGAGGACGAAATTAAATAGCAGGCTTGGAGGGGAGGGCAGTCAGAAAACAAAAGAGAAATTAACAGTTTGGGCGGGGTTGAGAATTAAACAGAGATAGTTTAAGCAGGTAAGTCCTGAAGCAAGATCTGAAGGATAGCTGTGCAAGATACATCTATCTGTTTATACACTAGTAGATTAAGTTAGAGATATTTATTTATTTATTTATGACTTTGATAACTGGGTGAGTGCACTGATCCCAGGGACCATTTTCAGGCATGACCTGGGCCATAACACATGGCTCAGGGTGACAGTAGAGTACTAGGTAACAGTAATACACATGAAACAGATTTGATACAAGCAACAATAGTATGCACAATATACAGGTTTGATGCATAGGTCCATTTAAGAACAGTGAATACAAGGTTTCAATATTGGACATGAGGAGATATGATACAAAACCAACAAATCATAGGCACAGTGTACAATGTGTGACTGCATTGTCCAGTGAGCAAGTAATACATAGAATACCCAGTAAAAAATATATATACAATATGTACAGGCAAGGAAGTCAAATATTACTGTGAAAAATACAATATAACAGTTGTAGTCAGGGGAGTTGACTAGTGTGGGTAGGTGGGTAACCCTGGGCTGGGGAGTTGACTAGTGTGGGTTGGTGTCAGACCCCTGGGAGCAGCGGCAGGATGAGTTTGCCAGGAACTAGACTTTAAGGCGGGACTTGAAACTGGAGTGTGTGTCAATGGAATGGAGTTCAGCTGGTAGTTTGTTCCACTGCAAAGGGGCAGCTGCAGACCAAGCTCTGCTACCCATGTTGGTGGATACCCTAGGAACAGCTAGAGGGGGAGTACCATTAGAGCGGAGGAGCATTCGGGTTTTCAGAAGGGCAGTTAGGGGGGATTCTGGAGCTGTGCGGATGACATTGTCCACCATGCAGCAGAGGGCTAGGTCAAAGCGACCTTGCAGCAGTAGCCATCCAAGGGTATTATAGAGGGTACAGTGGTGGGTGGAGAACAGGGCCAATTAAGCAAAGTGACAGGCGCTGTTGTAGGCAGTGGAGAGTTTAGCCATGGCAGTAGCTGAGGTCCTGGCATAACTAGGGGAGCAGTAGTCAAGAATAGGAAGAAGATTATCCTGGACAATGGCTAGTCTGGCTTCAGGGATAAGGTATTGCCTGAATCTATAGTCGGCACCTAACTTTTGATGGAACCTTCTGACAAGGGAATTTGCATGCTCAGTGAAGGTGAGGGAGGGGTCAAGTAGTACTCCTAAGTATGTGTAGGTGTTGATGTACTCCAGGGCTGGGCTGTCTGGGGTGAAAATGCGTAAGGGGGCATGGTTTTTAGTTTTGGCCAGGAAGGGCTTAGATCCGAACAGCATGGATTTTGTTTTTTTTTTGGCATTTACTAAGAGGAGGTTTTTTGAGAACCTGCTGTGAGCCACAGCTTAGTTGTGTGAGAACTGAGGAGATTGCAGCAGTGGATTTGTCACTGTGGAAGAAGACAAGGTCATCGGCATACAGGAGAAGAGTGACAGTTGAGGCAGTTGAAGGGAAGCATATTGACGAATAAGGAGAAATGGAGGGGACCCAAGATTGAGCCTTGAGGGACCCCCACAGAGACAGGCAGGGTGGGGGAGCAGGTTTGATCAATACACATGAATTGTGAGCAATCAGTAAGGTAGTTAGTGAACCAGCTTGTGACTTTCTGAGAACAACCAAGGAGGCTAAGCTTGGAGGTCAGGAGAGCATGGATAACCATGTCAAAAGCCTTTGAGAGGTCGATGAAGACAGCCCCCCGGTGGCTTTACCATTATCCATGTTAGAGAGGATGTGGTCAGTCAGAAGGGTGAGGGCAGTGGCGGTGGAATGATTCTTGCGAAAGCCATGCTGTTGGTTGCATAGGAGGGTGTATTTGCCTATGTACTCAGTGAGCTGATTGTGGACTGCTCTCTTGAGTAGTTTACTGAGATGAGGGAGGATGGATATCAGACAGTAATTGTCAGAGGATTTGGGATCACCAGATTTAAGAATGGGCATAACCTTAGCTATCTTCCATGGGTCAGGCATGGAGGAGGTGGAAAGGGCAAGGTTAAAGATGAAGGTGAGTGGCTTGGCAATCGCTGGAGAGATCAGCCTAAGGAAGACTGGAGATAGCCCATCAGATCCGGAGGAGCCGTGGTTAGGTAGACTTTTGAGTAGCTTCACTGTGTCATGTATGGAGAGGACTTTAAAATAGAATGGGGGTATTTGCGGGTGAGTGGCAGAGCTGGAGGAGGATGGCAGTGTGTCAGGTATTTAGGGCAAAGCTTTGAGGTTGGGCAGCTGGCAGCTTATTTAGGTACATGGATAAGTTGGTGAACTTACAATTGAAGACACTGGACACATCATGAGGGTCGGTCAGAAGCCCGTCCTGGTAGTTGAGATGTGGTGCAGCGTAGCTGGAGCGCGGGTTTAGGAGGGAGCTGATTGAGTCCCAGAATTTTCTAGGGTCTCCAAGGTTGGCCTTTTGCAGATTGCGGAAGTTGGTCTGTTTCAAAAATGTGACCTGTTGTTTACATTTGTTCCTCATGCGCCTGTAAGCATCCCAGAGGGCAGGAGAGGGGGTTGCTTTAAAAGTGGACCAGGCAGGATCTTTGGCCTTCATAAGGGTTACAAGGTCTTTAGAGATCCAGCACAAGCACCCGCCTCTGACCCGTCTGGTAGTGACAGGGAAAAAGTGGTCCTGGAGTGTTGGTAGAGTCTGGATAAATGTGGAAACCACCATGGCTGCATTGGAAAGGGAAAAAAGCGTGGACCAGTTCAAGGACTGGGCCTCCTTGAGGAGATTTGTGGAGACTGGTCAGCTGAATATTCTGAGAGATAGGTATTTGGGTGGGGGACGCTTTAGTTTGCAGACCAGAAGAGATAGGTTGGTGAGTGATCGCTTATAGAGTCAGCCATGGTGCCAGCGTGTAATGCTCAGTCCTCCCTGTTTATGAGGATTCAGTCTAGTAGAGTCTGGGTGGCCGAGCGTGGATTACGTCTGGTGGGGAGAGTGATCGCCTGCACCAGGTTGTGCTGCTTTAACAGGAATACATAGTCAGGTTGGTGGCAGCTCAGCCAGTTTATATTAAAGTCACTGAGAAGGATAGATTCCCTACAGGGAGTTAGGGAGCTCAGGCCTTGGAGGAGGCTGGTGAGTCCAATGGTTCCGGTCACAGGAAGGTTGTAGCAGCAGCCATTATAGAGTTTCTTGCAGGATCCCAGGGTCAATTCGGACAGTAGCCATTCACTTGGGTGAGGAAGGGTCAGAGTGTAGGACAATGCTAGCTGACAGGGGTTCCTTTAGGAGCAAGGCCACACTGCCACCTTTTTTCCTGCCTGGCCTGTCAAGGCATAGGTAGGAGTAGCCAGGTATTTTGAAGGTGTTTTTGGTGTGGTGTGGCTTTAGCCATGTTTCAGTGAGTCCCAGAATATGAAGCTTGTGTAGCCCAATCCAAGCCTCAAAGTCTGTGAATTTGGATGGAAGGCTGCAGACATTGATATGTGCGATTTTAAGACCAGGGGCATTTGTCCAGATGCTGGAGGAGGGGGTGATATGGGAGTTTGTTGGGCTAGGGTTGCACTCAATGTCCCCAGCAAGGGAGAGTAGTGATAGTAGGAGAAAGTGTGGGCAGGAGGGAATAGTAGGAGACCAGGAGAGGTTAGCCAGGTAGTGGCCAAGGAGGCGGCATTCTCTTTTAGTGAGTAGAATGAGAGATATGTACCCCAGGTGGACTTTGCGCTAGTAGTGAATGAAGAGGGTTGAGACTGGGAAGGGGGGGGGAATGAGAGGAGGGAGAGCTGTTGATCGCAGGCCAACACCGTGAGCGCAGAAGTCGGTCAATACCAGTGCAGTAGTTAGGGAGATGGCCCATAATATAGGTAGTGCCAGCTTCATCTTTCCAAGTGAGAGTGGGGGAACAAGGGGAAGTAGTAGGAGAGAATTAGTGTGGTCAGACTTATGAAGGGGGAGAGGAGGGAGTGGTGAGGCAAGAGGCTGTTAGAAATGTAGTTCTGTGGGGCAGGACCGCACTCTAGGAGGTGTTCTGCAGCTTTAAATTTGTGTAGGGCAACATGGCTAATGGGAGGAGGTGCACAGAAGGGGGTGTGGTTTAGGTGTATTTAAGAAGTTATGAGGAGGGGGTGAGGGTGAGGGAGAAAAAATCAGCAGTAGGAATCCCGGTTTTCAGCTTAGCTGTAATTGGTATTATGTACACCCACTAGTAGTGAGGGCCAGGCAGCACAGACTACAAAATTTGCGCACAGGCATGCAACTAGGGAAGAACTGCTTGTCTCTGTACCGGAGCAAGGAAAAGTTGTTTCAAACTTGGTGGCACAGTCCTGGGAAAGCACCCATGCTGGATTCCAGAGCTAGCCACTCAGGGAGTTCACCAAGATGGTGAGCGGCCAGTGGGGGCACTGCAGTCAGATGGCGCCAGGAATTCGGAAAAAAAAATCTAGGATCTTCGCTGCAACAGCAGCTGAGGCTGAAGATCTGGCTTTGGCAATTACCTGTGCTTGGAGAGCAGTGGGTGGGTGGCAGCAGGCGGGCTCCCAGTCTCGCTGTGGTAGTCGGCGGGCAGCTCAAGCTTAAAGGCAGCTGCAAGACTTAGGTGCTTGCCCAAGTGAGCAGCAGTATTTCTAGCAAAATAGTACTGCTTGAACAAGTCAAATGTTATGGAAACCCTGATTGCAGGTCACAGGCCCAGAAACTCTCATTATGTTGCTGGTTTAAGAATTTCAGTTCCAATGTCAGTGGGAGGAGGTACAGAAACTTTAACTGCTGCAAAAAAGGTACAGGAACTGAGTTCCTGTGTGTTCCTGTTCACTTTCATCACTGGAAAGGTGGGAAGGTTAAAGGGGATTGACTTGCCAGATTTGATTCCATGCTGAATTACAGGGTGTCTCAAACAGACACAAACCCCCTATGCCCTATGCCTCTACCTGATTTCAGTACTGGATATGGTAAGATTTTGTGGCATTTCATCTGCTAAACTAGATAACAGTTCATTGTCAAACTCGCTGAGGTTACAAAAGGTGTGCTGACTGCACATCGAAACATGCATGGTGAAATCCTTCCCAGCGACAATCTCGACAGGCTTCGAGACTGATGCTGTGAGGGATCCAAGGATGAAATTTCACCCTTTCACTGTGTTTAACCCCCCCTTCAAATCAATTTGACTCAGAGTTGATAATCTATAGATGGGGTGGGCATGCGCCCTCAAGATGGAGGTCTGGGGTGCAGCCCCTGAGAGAAACACATCAATGTCGGATAGGCGAAATTTCACCTGTCGACATTAGGGATCTCTCAATGCCGAACTTTGACAACATTGTTGTTGATTTGGCATAGGTAAACTGTTAAAAAAAGGCTACTGAAAAGACTGCTCACAGCTGATGTATAGCAAGTGAAATACTCAACTAAAATCATTGTGTAGCTAATGGCTTGATTAAATGCACAGTCCTCTTTTACAGACAGCAATAAAGAAGTGAAAAAATGCATAGACAAGAAGGCTTTAAACAATCCTCCATATTTTCACAGCTTGCAGCATTGATACTTTCTGCTCTTGATCCCAGGTGGCATTACCTATAACAACAAGAGTAGTCATGCTGCAAACTATGAAAATTGAGTGGAAAAAACTGCAAAGATATTATTTTGACTTTTAAAAGGTAAAATAACTTTTTGGTGCAGGGCACCATGGGGCTGCATTGTTGCAGGTATAGCAGTATGTTTACATGCCAGCAAAAATGCCTGCACTAGTTCAGCTCCCGATCAAAAGAACATTTATTCTGCCCAACAACAGAGCACCTACAATGCTGCCCAGGCTGTTTACACGACCTGATCTGCACCAGTGTAACTTATCTGCGCCACACGCAACAGCGCAAGTGAGGTAACGTAAACCTGCTTTAGTCTCTCTTAGTGCAAATTATTGGCAAGCAGCAAAGTGTTTGCTGCCATTTCTTTGCAAACTTTTTTTTTGGTTTGTTGTAGTGTGGCCTAAATCATCTTTCAATAGGGTACGATCTAAAAGCTTACTTGCATGTGCATCGCTGGTGCAATTTGTGTAAATGTAAGGTTGATTATCTGCACTTATTTTTCCCAAAAATTCTTACTATACTTTCTTCATCTCCCTTCCAAATGCAGATTATGTTGTCTATGTATTGTAAGCAACATGCTGCATTATGTTTAAGCTGAAAGCATTTTTTTTTTGGGGGGGGGAGTATTTTAAAGATCACTCATTCCTCCTGAAGATCTATAGAAAGATTCAAATGCAAATGAAACAGTGTGGCCCCATAGCTATTTAAAAAAAAACTGTAGATAATGCACTGAACCAAATATGAAATAATTACTTCTTATAATAAATTCCAAAATTAACAGGATAAATTGTGCAGGTATGGATTCTAAACTACAGTAGGATGTTGAGACAAATAATGAACCACTGGCTCTAGGTCATCAGTAGATCTGATACAGTACTAGTGTACAGCCAGGATACAGCAATACACAACCATCTAAAGTCAAATTGCCTACTATAGGCTCTTAGCATGTTCAAGATATCTTCATCAGTGATACTGCAGATGGACTGGAGGGTAAGGTTTGTCTGTTTGCAGATGACACCAAGATCTGCAACAGAGTAGATAATCCAGATGGGGTGGGCAGAATGAGAAGAGATCTGGATAAACTAGCAAAATGGTCAGAAGAGTGGCAACTGGGGTTTAATGCAAAGAAGTGCAAGATCATGCACATAGGGAAGAGAAACCCTGAAGCCACCTATAGGCTGGGAGGGGGAGTTGCTGGCAGTCACAAGGGAAGAAAGAGACTTGGGCATCATCATCACTGATGACGTGAAATCATCCAAGCAGACCGTTAAAGCAGTAGGTAAGGCTAGGGGGATGTCGGGATGTATTAGTAGGGGTATCACAAGTCAGAAGAGGGAGGTAATAATCCCTCTTTACAAGACACTGGTTAGGCCCCATCTGGAGTACTGCATGCAGTACTGGAGGCCACACCTTCACAAGGACATTAACCAAATTGAGGCAGTCCAGAGAAGGGAAACCAAAATGGTACTGGGACTGCATCAGAAAACATACGAGGACAGATTAATGGCGCTCAATATGTACACCCTAGAGCAAAGAAGGGAGAGAGGTGATATGATTGAAACATTCAAACACCTTAAGGGCATTAACAAGGTGAAAGAGTCTAACACATTTCAATACAAGAACAAAGCAGGACAAGAGGATACAGCATGAGATTAGAGGGAGGCCGATTAAGGGGTAATGTGAGGAAGTTCTTTTTTCACAGAAAGGGTGGTGAATGCATGGAACATCCTACCTCAGGAAGTGGTGGATATGCATACAGTGCTGGGCTTCAAACAGGCATGGGATAGGCATAAGGGAGCAATACAGATGAGTATGAATAGATAGGCCATTGACAGAGCAAAAGTCAATGGCACATTCATAAGGTAGAAAAAGAAATGGGCAGACTGGATGGGCCTTGCGGTCCTTATCTGCTGTCAACTTCTATGTTTCTATGATGTCTCTGAAGAACGATCACAGACCACCAACACATTTCTGTAAACAACAGTCAGTAAATCTAGACATACTTCTGTCAGCAATCCCACTCTAGAGACAATGGGATGGGCAGGAGGCCTTATTTGTTAAATTGCCTTGTAATCTGTGCTACTGATGTGGACACTTTGTAAAAGAGCAGTTATGCACAGGTATTCTCTAAAATAATCAATAAATCAATCAATAAAAGAATTAAATAATCTAAATTCTTGAAAATGTTTGGAATTATTTACAGTGTGGGAATACTGGATTTTCCACCTTTAAATAGTCTGCCTCATCTATAATCCAACCCTTAGAAACTGCCTCTTTGATTATATCAAAAAATCAATATTTTCAGTCTGCTACTAGTGTCAGAAGGCCACCTTCAATAACTGATTTGTCATTTAGTAGTGCCAACACTTTATCTTGGTAAAACATTCTGTCCATCACCATTATATTTCCCCACTTGTCCAAAGGTTTAATGTATTCAGAGTATTAACAAATTATTTAACATCCTGCTGCATTAATCTCTAAAAAATATTGATAGCATGACTAGTAATGTTAACTGGACAGAACAGGGATTTCAGTTTGAATACTCCCAATTTGGTATTAGACTGTAAATTACCATGTTTGTAATGATTATGAATTTCAAAATTAAAAAATGTCATCAAAACCTACACAGTAAGCCAGATCCCTATTTCTTGATGATGTTGATGATAGCAATCTTTCTTTTATGATTTAGGATCCTCTATGTCACTTTCATTTCTGTGGCAGTCATTCATATTTATTGCCAGACTGTCCTCCTGCATGAGGTCAGATAATGGTGATTCACTCCCTAAAATGCTTGTTTCTAAATGTTTACCTTCTGAGAAACCCATGTTGTTATTATTGGCTGATACTGCAAAAGTTTTGACTGCAAAAAAAAAAAAAAAAATTTGTTTCCAAATTTGCTTGAACATCTTGGATAGCACTTTGAATTTATCAGCTTTTGGGTTTGGGACAAATGACAACTCCCAAACTAGTACTGACATCTGTGCTGATGTGAAAGATTAATTACTTTGTCGGTCTCATCCTGTGATTGCCAACCTGTTGATTTTTTCTTCTGCTCCTCCTGCCTCTCCTTGATAGAGAGGCTATCTGGCTAACCCCACCTTCTGATAAATGCCCAGTGCAGCCCTAAGCACCAGGGCACTCTCCATCTGTCTCCAGGCTATGTGTTTTACCAGTGGCACGTACTGCAAGTTCTGATTTTCTAATTCAATCAGTTCATTTTTCTGGAGCCACTGATTGCTATTTTGGTCCTTGTGAGTGTGGGCTCCTTGCTTTCATCATTGATGAATTAGGACTGACTGCCTTTGCCTGATATCTTCATGTTATACCTCAAGTACGATCTTTTTGTTGTTTGGACAGATTGTTTCCATGGTGAGTCTACTTGAACATCACACACAACTAGTTATGCTCTTTTAGAGTAACCCAGTGAAGCAAGTCTGGTGGTCGTGGTGGTGGTAGCCATGGGTGGCACTGATGTTGTGGTGATGATACACAGGATGATGCAGTTGAGAAGGAGGTGACACCATTAGTTCGTCAGAGTATCACAACAACAGTAGCAGGTTGCAAAACTCATTAAGGAAGTGGCAGTGATGATTCTTAAACAACTAGCAGATAAGTTTGGCAGCATTAGAGTAGACACACAGCTTGGCATGACAATACTGTAGTATGCAGTATATAAAGATACTGTATGTTTATTCCCCCGGACACATAGAGTATATCAAACAGAAACTTTGTGAACACTTATTCTGCAGCAACAGTGAGCTTGAAGAAACTAGCAACAACATGCATACACAGCCCTGTTACTTCTAGGCTCCATTATTGTCATACCCTCTCCTTAAATACCGCATGTTAATAAATCTCTGAGTAATCACATATTGATTTCAAAAAATGTTTCAAATCACACTAAGAGCTGGGATAAAAAATGTTTCAAATCACCTCAAGAGGTGGTGATAGTATCACTAATCATCTCTCCAAATTTATAAAATCACATAACAATTAAATCTTCATTTTCAGGGATCTAAATTATAATTGGATTTGTTTCAGGATAATAATGAATAATAAGAGTGGTAAGAAACCATTGTCATTCATAAGGGAAGTTGGGGCAGCTATATGGGAAAATTTAAAAAAGCATTTAAAAAATGCAAATTCAGCCAAGAGGAGCAGCGTCAAGTCGAGTTTCATAGCAGGATGACAAGAGCTAGTAGAATGATGAGGAAGGCTTAAGGTGATGCAGAACTGAGAATACTGTAGATAATGAGAAAATAGAGAAAACTTTGTTTTGTTATATACTGTACAACCAAAGAAACAAAATAAGGTGGTAACTGTTAAGAACAGAAATTAATAGGAAGGAGAGGATAATGAAAAGCAGACATCCTGAACAAATATTTCTGTTTAGTGTGCTCACATTAGAGGGGAAGGGGTCATTTCCTGATAATTCTATCAGTGCAAAGGGGGAGGGAGGGGAAAGCATCAATGAGCATCCAGTCTTGGTGCCAGGATGGTAGAGGACTTAAGCACACTAAAGGTGCACATGTTTGTGGGCCTGAACAGACTGCATCACCATGTGCTAATGGAGAAGAGGAAGATTCTAGTGGTGTCACTGATTGAGTTCTCCAACAGCTCACTGGAGACAGGGATAGTATCCAGGGACTGGACAACAGTGAATGTACTTCCCCTGCACAAGAATGGGAGAAGGGATGAAGTAGGGAGCTACAGACCTGTCAGTTTAACATCTATAGTGAACAAGCTGCTAAAGGCCAAAATAAGGGTGAACTATTAATTTTCCTTGGGGCAACTGACTTCAGGGCAAAAAACAACAGAATTTCACAAGAAGACGGTCATATCAGACAAACCTGACTGATTTCTTTGATTGGGTGACCAGAGACGTAGAGAAAGGGTAGGTGGCAGACATTCTGTACCTTGAGTTCAGTAAAGCCTTTGACTGTCCCACATGGATGCTTTTTAAAGAAGAAGCATGACCTGTAGGTGGGGGTCAATGTCACAAGATGGGTGGGAAATTGACTGAGTGACAGAATGTAGAGGATAGAAATTAATAGAAAATTTCTCGGGAACAGGGTGGTCACTAGTGGTGTGCCACAGGGATCTGTCTTGTGACTGGTCCTCTTCAACATCTTCATTTGTGACATTGGGGTAGGGATACAGAGCAAGATATACCTTTCACCTTTTACGCAAAGTGTGTTCACTATACAATACAGCACTGAATGACAGTTCAGTTGGTGCTGGCTGTGGTGGTGAAAGGAGGGCTGTGTCGGTGCTGGCTGTGTAACAGGATGGGGAAGCAGGGTGGTGGGCACTAACTGCTGTGGTGGGAGGTTAGGGGACCACCATACCACTATGAGAGGGGATAAGTTATTAACTATTAATTGGGGCAGCATCAGGGATGGGGAAGGGGGCATTATATTACTTAAGGATTACAGCAGCATCAGGAATTGGTGAGGGGGGCATTATATTAATTACAGATTATGGCAGCACAGGGATCAGGGGGGTCATTAGATGACCAGGGAAGGTGTTTATTTAATGTACTTGGGAATTGGGGCTGGGGGGACTGCTTGTATTTGCCACAGTGGGCCTGCAGCTGACTCTTCCCATGCACCGGATGTTTGCCACATGGGAGGGGTTGCAGCAAGTGTAGGGACTTGGGCTCTGGGACCCCTCTTGTACCAGAATCTGGTGCAGGGTCCCTGGCGCAAGAGGCTTTGGTGGAAGCTGCTGTTTGTTGCAATTTGCACTGCTCTAAGCACCTTTTGAGAATTGAGCCCCACATCTCTGGAAGGACATACAGTGGAGGCAGGTCAGAGAAGGGAAACTAAAAGATGCAGGATCTGCATTGAAACTCTATGAGGAGAGACTAAAGAACCTCAATATGTACACTCTCAAAGAGAGGAGGGAAAGGGGGCTGTGATAGAGAACTTTATATACCTTACAGGAGTAAATAAGGTACAGGGGGAAGTATTTTTCTGAAAAAAAAACATGCTTTAGAACTAGAGGACATGCTATGAAGCTGTAGGGGGTATATTTAGGCGAGATGTAAGCAAGTACTTCATCACAGAAAGAGTGGTAGATTCCTGGAAAACCCTTCCAGTGGAGATGTTGGGGGCAAAAACAGTGATGTGGTTCAAGAATGCATGGGATAGGCACAAATGAATCATAGTGGAAAGGAAGGGGAATGGAGAAAGAGCTGTAGAGCAAGTACTGTTTGCAGTAATAATGTAGATAGGGAAAATGGCAGACTGGGTGGGCCATGTAGTCCTTATTTGCTGTCAGTTTCTGTTTCTGTGTAATTAATGATTACCTACCCTATAGTTACACTGAAACTGACACTTAAAATAAAGCGACCCCAAAATCTCTGCAAAAAAAGCAAGCTGTGTCCATGTGTGAGCTCAGCCAGATCACCGATGTTTCTCATATGCAATTCCACTTTTACTGGGGTTTCATCTCTCCCTAAATGCCACCACTATCTACCCACTGCTTATCTACTAGGTAATTCACATAGTCACCAATAGGTAGGTCTTTAAAAATCTGTGGCACAGAGGCAGTGTTTTCTTTGTCTCATAGAGCCACTGTCTAGCAGAAACAGTGATCCAATAAAATGCTGGTAAGATAGGCAAGTCATTTGGCCACTGCTGGCTAAAGCAAATTTGTATTTCCTTGATGTCCTCTAACTTCCGTTGCTTCTGAAAAATATTTCAGTACAACTGGGGATATTGGGTTCACCGTATTGGCCAAAGCTAGATCCAGAGAATCTTGAATTCTTAGCCATTCTCAAACTCAACTTACCACGGATCAAGTTTAACTATTCATTTGGTTATTCAGATTTCCAGCTAGTGACAAATACTACTATTCCTATTCCTATACCTCCTGAAAGGAAGTCTTCCTGGATTCCAGCTGGCACTGTGCCGCAGTCCTACATACCACTCCCAGCAGCACAAATATTATTCAGAAGCATGCCACCAGAGAAAGTCCTCAGCACTACTATAATGATTTGAACATAGTCATCTCCAACAAACTCAAAATGATCATGTGTATCACTCATATAGAGTCGTCATCAGTCAAGTAAGACCCATCACAACTACCACATCTACTGTGAATGGGACAAAGACAAAATAAGTGACCAGCCATGCACAAGTGCATAGTTCTCCAGTCTGGCCTGATGCAATCGATTTACTACAAGTTAACTTTCACTGCAAATTGGCAGAAGCTATACTCAAACTAAGTTCAATTAATATAAAAAATAAAATTAAAAAATATAACTAACTGAAAAAAAGAGATACAAATCTCCATCCATAGATGGTAAAATATTGTGAAGAGTGATGTCATGCCCAAAATGTAATGCCTTTTCACTTGTTTTTATGTGTTTTGATGCATAGTGTTTTGGAAGGCGTATAATTATATAATTGTGAAATCAATAGGGCAAGAGAGAACATAATAATTGGCATGTAATTAATGTAACTAATGAAGCTAAACCAAGTTCCTGGGGCCCAACTCAAAGTGATACCGAAGCTGACAGTAGTTCACTTTTCACACTGCATCAGCAGGGTTAGAGGAAATATATGAAAATGTTAACAGGTTGGGGTGGCCAGGAGGCCACAGTCTACCAGATGGTCTTGAGAGAAGCAATCATTGCAGATCTTTAGGGAGTGTTTTTTCCATCAGGGGGCTTTGCACCATGAACCCCCCCATGCAGGGGGCTCTTCTTCCTGCACCCCCAAACTTATGGATTATGAACTCTGAATCAGAGTTGATTCAGGGAAGGGGTACTGGACCATGGGACAGAGTGCCAGGGTCTTGGACAGACTATGACAGTGAACTGTCAATGTTGTTGGCATCGACGAGTTCATTGTAATAGTGTTGCTGTACAGAGAGCATACTTTTTTCCTACTTGAGGTCATACACTTCTATCACTGAAACTGCAGGATAACCTCCCAACCAGTAGCTGGTGCTGTCAACTATTCAGTTACAGTACACATATGATAATACATGGTAATACACATTTAAGATTTGTGTATTTAAGGCTGCCCTGCACATATACAAATTAGCTTTGAGGAAGATGTCTGAGCAGTGATGTCAAAACATCAGCTATGTGGGTTCATGCCTTGCTCCTGGGTACTCGAGTTTGGTACCATGAAAAAAGTTATGATAACAGTTTTTACTTAAAGTTAATCAAACTGTGATCATAACAGTTAATGTTTCTCAAAAAGATTTCACATTGCTCTTAATGGCTCTTTTATTTGAACCAGCAAAGCAAGTTGGTGCCATGAGTTTGCCATTGGTGATTTCTGAAAAATAAAGCATAAAGCTACCCATGAGTGTGGTCAGCTCCTGGTTGAGTTTTTATGAAATTGCTATATTCACTGTTAGGATGATCATTCTGCTGTGTGGCCCCTGCTCACAGTTTGCTTATATTTAAAGGCATGGGAACTGAGACCCTGATTTAAATTGCTGTATTACCTTATAAAACAGGTAAGCACAGAATACATCTGTTTGGTGTTTGTAACATTACAGGTGAATAAACATAAGTAGTCGGTTTGAAAGGAAAAAACTTTGATAGGTATGTATTGCAAGCAGAGTTGCTGTTGTTGTGCTGGACTATACAATGGGGGCATTTTGATATTCAGGTTTGTAGAAATCAGTGACACAGCTGGACACCACATTCCTATGTCAGCTTCCTATGTCAGCTTGACTACAAGGGGGGACATCAGAGGCTATCTCAGACCACATCTCATGAACCTTTTCTTAGTGAAGTCAATGGAATGGGCCACATTTTAATGCTACACAGCTTATGTAATTCAAGCCAGGACAACTAGCCCTATTATGAACAGAATGGGTAGCAGGTGGACTTTGGATTGTGGATGTTTGGATTAGAAAAAAAGACACTTGCGGCAGCACAAAGGGTGCAAGAGGCATTGGGGTAGGTAGGGCAGGGTAACTATGATCCCAAATTAGGAGGCAGACAACTAAATGCCACAATTATGAGATAAGGGTAAATAAAGAACACTTTCCATTAGAAGCATGCTGGGCACTGATATGGAAAAATAAGACACGACAGAGTAAGTATTATACCTTGGTACCATACTGACAGGTGTATTTATTGGCTATGGCCTTAGGTTGATTGCTTTCAAGCACACATGGTATGTTCCGATGTATAATGCATGTACTAAAACTCTGGAATCTCATATTCCACTTATCAAATGTTTTTTTTAATGAAAAATGAATCTATATGCTTATTAAAAATAGCTTTGGTGAGGCATACCTGGTGCTTCAAAAGAGGCGTTCATTCAGACAGCTTACTGCCCATTCAATAACATCACTGAGTCCATTTGATTAAAGCATTCTTGCATGGAGAAAGTGCAGTACTGTGCAAGATATATCTGGCTGGTTTACTTATTTTTTCCTTTTGTTGTTTAGGTTTTTGCAGTGTTTTTTGGTACGTGATGAGGTTTGTGTTACTTACTTTGATAAATTTATATGAATTCATTTCTATACAGTATGTATGATTGTTTGCATGTTTGTTCTGGGAGTACTTTTCTCCTTTACCTATGCTCCTCATCTGGACTCATTACACCCCACGCCTTTTAGCCTTCGCAATGAGGCCACTGCTATTGGCCAGGCTCAATTTCCACCCAGGTAGCACTTTGAGTTACCTTTCAGTCCACCACCATGTCCTACTAGTTAGACTTGACCCTGCTGGGTGGACTCCCTGTGACCTTCCGGGAGAAGCAATGTATGGAAGCAGGAGCAACTGTTGGGTAGTGAGTCATCAGCAGTGAGTGGGCCTGATGGTATGAGAGGAATGTCCATGATTTGGAAGTATTACCTTCATGGCCTCCTGACCCGTAAAGTAATAAAGGAGAGCAAGGAGTCTTGTTCTCAGAAAACAAAGTATTCATACATAAGGCAAAAACCACAGAGCCACTCAAGCAATACATTATTGGAATAAATTATTATTTTTGTGTGTCCAACCTGTTGGCTAAATAGCTAATGTTTAACAGGACAACTAATCAATTGATCAAAGATTTGTTTGTCAAATGCCATTAAAAAACATACAAACATGAAATGTGTTCAATCCAGAAACAATTACTTAAAGTAATAGCTTATTCTGTATAAACTGAACATGATTTAAAGTTTATAAAACAGTACACATTCAACCTATTTTATTACTATGCAAGAGTAGCCTAATGTTGCTCAATATATAAAGCAGTAAAACATTCATACAGTATTTAGTATAAAACAATAGGACTGAATTCCAGCTGTACAAAGTTGTGGCTCCATTGTGCTCAGGAGTCCATTCAATTTTAAAGTAATGTTCAGGGATCCATTAACTCAGGAGTCCATAGCACATAAGATGAGAAAGCTCCATTTACAATCAGAAGTCCATATACAGAAAGCCATTAAATTATAAATAAAGAAAAAGAAGGTAAAACAATATTCATACTCCATGGATCATTATAAAAAGTGTCATTATAAGACCCACTAAAAGGTCATTGCATATACAAATATTAATAGCAAGGAAACTGCACCTATTGGAGAAAATATCACCTGACAGCCTCCAGCTGTAATTAAAACAGCAGGGACTAATAATGCAAACTCTCATTAGCCTGTTAATGAAAGCAAATAATATCAGCACGCTGGAGAAGATGAACAGATATATTTTTAAATTGTTAGAATAATGAAAGGTTATTCCGTCTGAACAGAGTAGTGGCTCCTTTAAAGATAGGAGTCTGTTCATTTTTAAATCCAGAGTTCAAGGCTCCATTGGTTCAGGAGTCCATTAGTTAGCATATCTGGTTAAGAGATTCCATTTCTGTACTGAAGACTTTTAAATTGTTAGCAAGGGCAAATAATTTAATCGGGCTGAATTTACAGCAGGAATCCTACCATCGAAAAAAAAATTTAAATCTAAGGATCATATATAGCAAAACCAAGGTAGCCAGATAGCTTTTCAATAGTGAAATCTCACTGGCCTTAGGTATGCAGTAGGAGCACTAAGAGTGAAGCGGCTCCAAAGTTAGGAGTTCGCAACCACTCCTCAGCATTATCCAACTCTTTTCATCTTTTTCTGCTTAGAATAAATCAACCTTTGTACAGAGATAGATTACAGCACAATATTTCACAAAAAACTTTAATGAAAATGTTTATGCCTTTTAACCTAATATATAGCTCAGTATTTCCCAATAAAATTTAGCTCAAAAATATGGAAGCCAGGGACTCCCAAAATAACAATATAGAAGCACACAGTTCAGCTTTATGGTTACAAATATAGGTGTTTCCTTGTTAATTTGTTTTATTTCCAGAACCATATTAAAAGTGCCCGCTGGAGCTGAATACAATTGCAAATTAGAATTTCTGCACAGGCTTTAGCAATATCATAATTTTTTTCTAGAGCCATATTTTTAAAAGTTTTTCAAACTGATCCATCACTTCATTAATGAGAATGGAAATTAATTAAGCAGTTCAAAAAAAGGGAGAGGCTAAAGGGTATACCCCCTGTACACCAACATCAACACCAACACAGCAACCTACATCACTGTTAATGAAATTGACAGCTCGCCAACAGGTCGCTGTGTTGGTGTGCCTATGACAGGGGCACACTGTCTCCCAGTCCTGCGGCCCCTCCCTGAATCAACTCTGACTCAGAGTTGATTATAAATAGTACTGGGGTGCATGGGGCAGAGCCCCTGTCTGAAGGTTTGGGGGCAAAGCCCCCCAATAGAAAAAAGGACCAGGAGACATTCGAGAATTATGTCGACTGCAACTTGTGGTCGACATAATTCCCAACGCTGTGATGCCAGTTGACAAAAGTGTTATCAAACCAGCATCATAGAGACAAGCTAAAAGAATACCTTTTAAGGAGAATTTTATCCCCTACCAGCTTCCTTGAGCCACAGAACTGCACCTTTATAAAGTTCATAATGAAAATAAAACTTGCCAAACTTAGCTCCTCTCTCCCGAACCGGGAGTTCGTGGTAACCGCAAGAGTTTTTATTAGAGCCCGTGGCATTCTGTAAGCTCTCGGGCAATTATAACCCCATAAGGTCACCAAATGCTAAGTCACTCCAGTTTCTTGGGTCTGATACCTTTAGCAATCACTGACTTTCCATATGTGTTTGTTCAAGCCAAGGGTCTTCTCTATATTCACCTCTTTCACAGTTGAACTATGGCAGCTATGCACACCTGGAAAGAGATAAAAGACAAAAACACTCCTCTAAGCATAATTAATGTCATTCTGCTGGGAGTTCTGGAGCCCCCCAATCCCAGACAACAATGGTATACCTTTAGTTATAATGTGGCAGACATATCAGCATTTCTGTTGTATTTTCATTTACTTCATGCTATTTTTCAGCTCAATCCACTTTTCTCTCATCCACAAATATGATCCAGACAGCAGGAATCAGAACAATCAATTCTCCATCCATTTCCTCACCTTTAGGTTCAGCGCTGACCCTATGTGTTCCGAGAGTTTCATAATAAAAACTCATACTGTAAAATGTGCTCCTTAATTCAATAAGCACTTTGTAAGCTCACCGGTGATCCTCTCTCATACCGGTCAACAGGTATTCGGCAAAATGCTGACGAAATGCCGGAACTAACGGGTGGCCAAAACAGTCAGATGAGGAAACAGCACTATAACTTTTCCCAGCACACAAGAGGTGCATTTTCCTGGGCTACAAGTTAAAATTAGGGTGAATTTCATTCATGGAATCCACTAAAAAATCTTTTTGTAATCAGCAACAGGCAAGAAGTGGAAACCATGCAGAGTGGAGCGGAGCAGCACTGTGGCCATCTTGCTGCTCCGCACCCCCTTGATGTGGTCAATTGGAGCCCCAACAGGACACAACCAGATTTATCAAGGCAGTTACAGGATCTAAAAATACAAATATTTATACTGTAGTTCATATGTACAATATATACATTACATATATCTGTTTACACCCTTTGCAGATTGTGTGAGAGGCCCTTTGGCACCATGTGTTCTTGCTTAAAGCTGAACAAGCCTGAAATGTCATGGTGATTTGCATATACATCCCATGCTTTGCATTATGGGGGTATGTGTGCTTTTGTGCATGTGTGTATATGTACACATATATATATATATATATATATATATATATATGGTGGAAGAACACAAAACACTCAAAGTAAGGAAATGAAAAAACTGGTTCGCCAATACTCCAGAGACCCAAAACCCAAAATCCTAGTTTTGGATTTTGGATCTCTGGAATATCAGTGAATCAGTGGTGGGGTCTTCTCCAGGGTTGTTAACCCTAATGCCCATCACTTCCTCCAGCTTATAGCCTCCTGTCCGAAGCATAAGGTACAGCTCACACTAGTGTCCCATAGTGATACACTTTTCAAAGGTAGAGAAGAATGACGTGCCACTTGTTATCAACAGAATCTGTCATAGCTTACTTCACTCAGGGTGCATGAAGAAAAGAGATCACATCTGATCTCATTTGCTCTCCATCCTACATCATGCTTATGCGTTGTATGGATCATTTGCTGTGTAAGCAGTAAGACATAATGGGGTATACGTAGAACAGATATTACTGCACACAGCCAAGTGCCTTTAGCCCCTGGGCATGCGATAATAACGGTTCTATGCACACCCTGGAGTGTCTTATTGCACTTATAAAATGGGCTACCTTTTTTTTTCTTTCAACTGTCAGGAAAAGTCACATTTTTATATAGAAAAACAGATTTATTTATGGAAATGTATGTTAAAATAGTCCTTCTGCCTATTAGATAATGATGTAATTTTCACCTGTTGTCCTTTAGCTGTTGCAACCAGGATCCCCTTCCCCCATGTATTAGACTGGAAGAGACTCTAATTGTGGGATGGGAGAGTGACTGGCAGTTTAGGGTGAAGTCATTTTTTTGTCTGTTTATAGTTGAAGTCCAGTGTTATCAAGTCCAAGGGAGCTAATGGCCGAAGGAAAGGAAAGACACGAGTGCAGGAGACAATATCCTGTGGAGCAAGATTTTAAGAGGTGAATTTTTAAACATGAAACAAGTGCCATCCAATATTTGTTTAAAATACATACCAGGACTGCATTTGTAAATTATGTTGAGCGAGGCAGCTGTCAGGGTTACCAAACGAGTGAGTGGGTAGCGAGAAGGCATGCACGATAGATACAAGTAGAGCAGACGGGAACACCACAGACACCGAAAGAAATCGAGACCTAAGGAAATTCAATTTATATTAAGTTAAAACCAAAAAACAGCATTGTAGCAGTCATTGTTTGAGTGTGTGAGAGACAGAGCAGCCGGAGTGTGAAAAAAGATTAAGCACACCACCGCAGCAGTGCAATCTGATATAAATCAGTTGGATCTGTGAGACTCAGAGGAGAGGCAGCAAAAGTGTAACCAGGAACAGTTTCTGTATAAAAACACTAAGCAGTTTGTTTTACTTGAAAATTTATGTGACTTTCATTTTGTTTACTATAGTTTTTTTACTGTAAAAACTATCAAGAGATGTGCTTTGTGAGGGGTTTTGTGGTGTTAAGTTTCCCTTGCTAAGACCGAAAAACAAAATGGAGGATTTTGAACGCCAGTGTTCTAATGGCTCACTAATTTTTTTTTTTACTATGCCGACCTACTTTTGAGGAGTTGTTATTATCTGTGCATCAAACAGATTTGATGCAAAGGTAACAACCAAACAAAAGACAAGATTTTCTCTCCCATTTTATAAAGGTTATTGGTTTCCTACCTTAAATGCAGGACAAAATATGCTACCCCTCCCTCCCTCCCTCCTGTCTCCAACTGCGGATGAGCATGATTCCTTTCTTCTGACACACCATGATACGTACAGAAGAGGAAACTGCTACAAACTATTTTCTTCCTCAAAGTGTGTAGGGGCCGGGGCCATGTCTCTGGTTATATATAGATCTACTCTTCAGGCTTCTACTCACTATCAAATTATCTTAGCTGGAGATATTGAGTCTAATCCTTGCCCTATTGCCACTAACTGCAGGTCTGCTTACCCACTGATCCAGCCCTGGTGAACACAAGAGGCCTAAAATTAGTCCACCAAAATGTAAATAGTTCAAGACCTAAAATTTAGGAAATGGAAAGCTGGGTGGATATCTATAGACCTGACAATATAGCAGTCTCTGAGACCTGGCTAAAGCCTCATGTCATAGCTCATGAAATGATACTTATGAATTAGACTACTTTTGGGAGAGACAGAATGGAAAAGAAGGGAGTGGCATGCTAATCTATGTCAGCTCCTCTTTAAATATTTCCCAGGATGATGTTCATAACTTTGAGACCTCTGAAAGTGAGTTTCTATTTATCAAAACATTACTTGGTAACACTAAACCACGTTACTTGGGCTGTGATTACAACCTTCCCCTGGTGATCTCCTTCACTATTGATGCAATGAAGACGACCCTAGCAGATCAACCTCCCAGTGAACTTAATCATCCTAGGAGATTTCAATCTATATTGGGCTCCAGATACAGAAACTGGGCTTAAAGCCTGGCTGCTTGATGCTCAACTTATACAAATAATCAGTGAGCCCAAAAGACTTAATATCAAATCTGGAAACTATTCCCTGCTTGACTGGGTAGCCGTTATCAATCCAAACAGATTTCGGGCTGCAGGTGTCTTCTCGGACTTTCTTAGTGACCACTCCACCATTTTCTGTATTTGGAAGAATAATGCCTCTAAAGCATAGCCTAGAACCTTTCTAGCAAGAGATTTCTCCAGACTTAGTGAGGGCTCTTATCTGGACTTGACTGGAACCTAATCAGAGAGCTCCTTACCATAGAATCTAAGTTTTGAATAAAAGAAGTCCAGGTCATCAGCTATGGCATAGCTGATGACCTAGACAATTCAAATTCAAAACTTTCTCTTGGTTTCTAACAGGCAATCCCCTTTCAGAAAGCTCAGGGTAAAAGGTAAATGATATAAATGGTTGGTCCCTGATCTGAAAAAAAGCAAATGCTTCTGAAGGACAAAGCCTGAGAGCTCTTTAAAAGTATAGACCTTAAAGCTGACTGGGACAAACATAGAGAGTTGAGAAATCTGTGCAAAAAGCCTGTAAAAATGGCATAAAGAGATTATATCAGTAGGTTACAAAGTAAAGACCTAACAGACTCCAATTGTTTCTGGTCACAAACTCCTTACTGAAAAGCATACTTGTTCCACAGAATGAGATATTGTAGCTAATGGCCAGTGTATTAATAAATCCCAGTACATTGCCAATGCCTTCAATTCTTTTTTCACGGATCTAACTAGGTTTAAACCTGCCCTTTCTGGCCCCCCTCCCCACAGGGTCAAGAAGAAACAAGTTTCAGCAACCATGTTTTTATCTCAGGCTAGTCCCAAGTGTTAATCTAGTTAAAGTGTCAAATTGTCATAGTGTAATTGTCAGTGCCAGTGGCTCAGTAGGTAGCACACTCGCCTCTGAGGCCGGGAGATCAGAGGGCTGTGGGTTCATTTCCCACATCTGGCACTTAGGTTAATATCCCAATACTGACACTGTAGTGCAGCATGAGAGGGATGCTGCACTTGTGAGGTGCCGTCTTTCGGATGAGACATTAAACCGAGGTCCCATCTGCCTGGATTGGTGGTAGTTCAGGTGGATGTTAAAGATCCCATGGCACTTTTTGAAAAGAGATGGGGAAGTTTATTGAAAAAGAATCATATCACAAGAAAACCAATAATACATCAGAAATACTCAAGTGTACAAAGAAAAATGTCTATATAAAGCAGAGAAAAAAATACAATATATACATAATTTAGAAGAAAAAATGTTTCCATAAAGTATCCACTTTAGCTTTTGAAAATCTACGAACAACATTTTCTTTAACAGATAGCAAACCATCTTCGATTTGTGAAATAATGGTAATGTTCAAAACTTGCTGTTGCTGTAATACAAAGTGACAACGAGCCTGCCATAACAATATTGGACAAAGAAAAAAAAACATTCAAAGTACTTCTATGATAAGACTTCCACACTCCAGTATAATCACCTAAAACAATGGTTTGATAAGAAATAAGGGTTAGAAAAGGCAAATGCTAATGTGAAGCAGCGTCCTGCCAAAAAAGCTGATTATGGGGACAAGTAATAAAAAAATGAAGCATATTCTCCTCGATATTAAGACATGTAGGTCTCAGGCAGAATCTCTCAGCCTGGGGTGTTATTTTAAATTAATCTGGACACCCAATCTACCCTGAATTGAGATCCACACAACATCCCAAATGTGAGGAGGGATCCTAAAATCCATCAATTTATGCAAAGAAAACAACATTTTAGTAGGTACACATTCAGGAAACAGTAAAACAATTTTTTGAACATCATAAACAATAAAGGTATAAAAAGACTTCCTATGTAAAGTCATCAGAGTAGGATAAGAAACTTTCCATTGCTGCATTTTCTTAATAGAAGACAGACCATAAGTAGGTAAAGAGTCAAAGGAGAGAATTTTAGGGGGTAATAACGTCCATTTATCAAAATAATGGGACCAAAGGAATTGTGACCATAACTGCCAGGAAAAGGTAGCAGAAGTCCATAAATAATTAAAGGAACCAAAAAAGAACAGGGAATGATAAAAAACAATATGATTGATCATAGATAATCCTCCTTTATTAATAGGCAAATATGTAATATCTCTTTTAACTGGATTCAATCTATTGCCCCAGAGCATTTGAAAAAAAAGACTAAGAATTCTAGTTTCAAAATGCACTGGAGGAGGGAAAACATAACATAAAAATAAGAATATAGGGAGCAGGAACTATTTAATAATCAAAACCCATTTCTTTTTCCCAAATTTCCAACCTTTCCATCTATGAACCTTGTCTTCCCCTATATGTAACTGCTTATCCCAATTATAAGTAGCCAAATCACCCGGACCAAACCAAACACCCAAAATGTTGTGAGGGGAAGAAACCACCGGAATCCCTAAGGTGTTTAAAGATGTAGGGTTTACAAAGTTCAAAGAAAAAAGAAAACTTTTATCCATATTAAGCATAGCTCCAGAAAAAGAGCCAAAGTGGGATAAAATCTGCAAAGCCTTAGTTAAGGAGGGAACATCCTGAACTAATAAAGTAATATCATCAGCATAAGCTGTAATTTTTTCATGTGGCAAAAAGGGGGAGGGAGCCACACCTATAATGCTCATGTCCCAAAGTATTTGCCGAATCACAGGATCCAAAACAAGGGAATATGAAAGATGGCTTAAGGGACAACCTTGTCTGACACCAATAGTGAGAAGGACATCAGTTCCAAAAAGCTCATTAACCGTAGGGATAATAGTTGCAGTAGCATATAACAAAGATATCCAATACACAAAGGGTTTAGGAATACCATACTGCAATAAAAGGGGAAAAAGATAATCATGGCGTACTTTGTCAAAAGCTTTAGCTTGGTCTAAGGCCACCACAAACCCAGAGAGATGATGTCTAGTACTAGCTTCAAACAAATCTCGCAAAAGATATAAATTGTGTTGTATACGTCTATTAGGAATAGCACAGATCAGAGCTGGATGAATAAGGATGTCAGCAACCATCAATAATCTATTATTAAAAAAATTTTCCAACATTTTATAATCGCTATTTAAAAGACTTAGAGGCCTCCAATTAGACAAAAGGGTCTTATCTCCTGACTTGTATAAAAAAATGTACCAGAGAAGTATTGAAACCATAAAAGAAGAAGAGGAAGTCAACATAGAATTGAAAACTAAGGGTAAAAAATGGGACATATATGACAAAAAGGTTTTATAAAAATCATTGGGGATACCATCCATTCCAGGAGAGGTACCAATACTTAATTGGGAAATAGCAGCCTCAACCTCTTGAGGCAATATAGACTGTACTAAACACTGTACCATGGATGCGGGTATTTGGGGAAATGATGCAGTAAATCAGAAAATAAGGGAGAAGTAGCAGCAGAAATGGGATTAAATGTGGAACTGACAAACTGCTGTCCTACTGCTAACATTTCTAAATCAGTGGATACCATGGTACCATTTATTGTGGAAAGGTGAGTCATCAAGGTTTTATCCAACCATTGTTTACATGCTGCATATGGATCTGATGCTGGTGTTTTCTTCGTACCAAATCTAAATTCCATCTCCAAAGATTTAGCCCTATCATACTGATAGTTTTTCATTTGTTTCTTAATTTCAAAAATTTGAGAAGTAAATCCTGTTTTATCATAGGGTGGAAAAGACATTAATTTATACAATTGATTTCTCAAAAGAAGGTAGTGTAAATAATTTGAGTTGGCTCGGTGTCTGCCAAATGAAAGCATAAGCTGCTTAAGCTCCATTTTGATATCCAACCACCAATCCAACAGAGAGTCATAGGAACACATAATAGAGTCCCGGACTGCAAAGAAAACCTCAATACGAGAAAAAAGGAAGGGGAATCTAAAAGAGACATATTGAACTGCCATCGATGATGAGGGGAAAATATTTTTGTAGGGACAGTAGATAAACTTAAAGTACAAAATAAAACATTGTGGTCTGAAAATTCCGAGGGTTTAGATATACAAAAAGTAGGGATAAGATATTTTGATACAAAAAACATATCAATACGGGTAGCATAAATATGCCTATGATAAGTAGCCCCAGTTCCAGTTTTACGTAAGGTCTGGAAAGCATCCCTTACACTGGCTCCAGAGGTAATATGTAGCAAGGCATGTGAATCACAATACGTTTTCTTATGTGTGGCACCAGTAAGTTTAGTATCCACTGTACAATTAAAGTCGCCCCCCCAAACAATATGTTTTCTAGTATATAAAAAGGGCTTAATTTCATCAAATAGCTCAATTCTAGCAGTTTTAAGCTGAGGGGCATAGAGGTTAATAAGACAGAAGGAAAAATCCCCAAGAGAACAATCAAGCACCAAAGCACGCCCAAGCCGAACATTGATAAGTTTGGTAACGTGGAATTTAATAGATTTAAATAAAATACCAATCCCATCTGCAGCCTCTAGACCAAAAGTCCAAAAAGAAAGACCCCAATGCCATCGTCTTTTTATTTGTTCTACCTCAGCAAGAGAGGAGAGGCGTGTTTCTTGAACAAAGAGGACATCAACATCAAGAGAGTCAAAAAAAGAAAACAGAGATATCTGTTTTTATAGGCCTTTAAACTACAGACATTAAAAGACCCCAGCTTCAAAGTAGCCATCTAATTCATAGAGAAATTAAGGCCCTCCCTTTAGACTGCTACTAGCCTTTGTCTTCTTCCCTTTTTTCCCTTTTTTTTCCCACTTAAAAAGTGCAGTAGATTTGCTTTCTTCATCCTCAGTAACCAGCTCAGACCTATGCGAGGTATCTGATTCCAAATCAGAATCTCCCAAGTCATCTTGAAGGGGGGAAAATATTCTCTGTAGGAATAGGACAAGGAGAGGGGTTTTTCAGAGAGGACCTAGTGAATCTACGACTCTTAACAGTTTCAAATAAGGGAGGGGGCATGGAAGTCTCAACAGGTAGATCATTAACAGTGATGGGAGTATCAGGTCCTAAAATAGGAGAAGGAGCAGGGTCCTGTATGGGCAGTGAAGAGGGCTGAGCTACAGGGGGAAAAAACATCAGGAGGGAGTACTAAAGGAGAGTCCTCAGAAGGGGCAGACTCAGGTCATGAAACAGAAGGAGCAGAAGGAGTGGAATCCTAGCATTTTTCCTGGGCTCTGCAAACTAAATCATCGTGGTCCTAACCTTCAGCCCTGTTCCGTTTGGCCCAAGGACACTGATGAAAGGCATGTCCCTTCTCATTGCACAAACTACATTGAAAAATGTTTTCACATAAGTCAACAGAATGGCCATAGCCCCCACACAAAGAACATTTTAGCATGTCGCAAGAACTGCTAATATGTGTCCGAGAGGCACATTTATAGCAGGCCCTGGGTTGTCCACTATAAAAATAAACACCTCTGTCTTTACCTAGAAAAAACTATTAGGTAAATGGATGATATCTGAATTAACTTGAAACAACTTAACTTTAAATTTCCACCCCCCTCAGTCCAAATGCCTTCTAAATCCAGAAGAGCCTCGGGAGGGCCAAGAATATCACAGCGATTTTGCAGCCAGTGATAAATATCACTGATATTCAGTCCTTCATTACGGAACATGATGGTTACATACCTAATCTGTGGTCTAGTAAGAGGGAGAGCAAAAAAGGCAGTCCATAAGGGGGTAGTTTTAAGGATGGACTATTTCTCCCAAAACTTTTCCAAACTGCTATTAAGTTGAAAACTTATATCAAAAGAATCCTCCCCAGAGACATGAATCAGAGCATACAAGGCAGAAGAAAAAAAATGCATAGAACCTCTAAGCAACTGATTAGCAATATAATATCTGTCAGTATGAGTAGAAAGCCCACCCTTGTATCGTAGCCTCACAGCGTTTCTCCCAGGCACCTGCTCTAATTTGTTTTTAAATAGGTCAGCCATAGGAATACATTTATTACCGTCTGAAATGCCCGACTTTGCAGCCTTTTGACCAAAACTTCCCCCCGAGGATGTACTAGGGCCAGAAGTGGCCTCAGCATTATCCTGAACCTGGTGCACACCTTTTTTAACATCAGTTGAAAAAAGATTATGTCCATATTGTATACCTGAGCTCAGATCGGTGGCATGCATTGAAGTAGATGAGGTAGGCCCACTGTTCACCCAGTCAGGGTCCGGAATCCATTTCCCAGAAACCGTACGAGTCCACCCAGATCTGGAGATGGAAGCATCTGCAGACCAGTCCAAAAGAAAATCCGAGGAATCAGTCCTGAGTCCAAACTGTTTGCATACCATTTGTGATGTAGAAGGAGCTGCACTCGTTGCAGACGCTCCGGTAGGCAGCTCATTATGGCCAGGCTCCACGTCCGGAAGTTCCGGCGAGGAAAAAGGGTCCAAACAAGCAACAAGACCCAAAGAAATAGAAGCAATTGAATCCTCCGGTGCAGAAACGGGCAAAACAGGGCAGTCGACCAAAACAGTTATTTCAGCCGCAATCTCCCGAACTGGCGACATACCAGTAACTTCCAAGACCAGACCTTCAATAACAGGAGAACCAAGTGTCCCATTCTCAGGGACAATGTCCATAGAATCCATCGTCAGAACCGCTGAACTCACAACAGGAGCCACCAACAGCACATCCTGCTCCATACGAGGCTGTGTATCATCTGCCATTCTGCAGACACAGCGCAACCCCCTACTGGCCACAATGCAGCAGCAGAGTAGGGGAATTTTGTTTTTATTAAATATTTAAAACCATCACAACGTAAAGCACAAGCAAAAACAAGGAGAAACAAAAGTCATGTCTTCAAGGAACAGGAACATCCGAATCAGTAATCCAAGGAAGATTTTCCCATACATTTCTAAGATACATATAAGTCTGATAAGCTTTTTCTTTATAGTACAGATAGCGCATTTCTTTACAAACAGTCCCAACAATATCTTCTTATGTCAGTAACTTTTGTTGTAAGGTGAATAAACAATGGGTATTCCAAATATACCATTTAATGATAGAGAATAACACAGATAATGTACTGGAGTCCCAAGGAGACCATTCCCTGCCACAGGCACCATAAATCAATGTCTCATAAGAGACCGTACTAAAGTGTAACATATTCCAACAAACAGCCAAATAAGACCAAAAGGAGTGAATAAAAGAACATGGAAAAAATAAATGATACATAGTCTCAGACTGTTTCGAACACTGAGGTCTGCTACAGAGTCTCCCGTCTAAAGCTTTATGTTTGTGATTAGCTTTAACATTTAATTTTTCGTGGCAACAAAGCCACAAGACATCCCAGAATTTGCAAGGCGCTCTTTTGTTACGAAACAATCACATAAGATCAGGTGTCAAGAAAGAGGGACACAGAGGCAAGGTAATGGAATCCTGAAAATGCTTGTCCTGCACCACAAAGTACAGCAATTTCTTTGAATAATGCAATATAAGTTGAGACGTGATACCCCAGCTTTTGAGGCGCACAAAAATTATTCTATAATAAGCGGGAGAAAATGGAACAGATTTAAAAACTTTCAAGGTATTCGAAACCCAACCACCATACCAGGCCTGAATTTTATGTTCAAACAAAAGTGACCACCAAGTGGACTTCTCACCACAAATGGGACGAAGATTAGTAAACAGAAATTAGATAAACAGGAACAGTGTCGGATTAACCATATTAAGACCTCCATCTGATAACTTTAAGTACAATACGTTCCGTTTAATAGGGTTTAATCTACTACGTCAAATTGCTTGGAAAAATAAACCAGAAAGTGTAGCTTCGTGTTCCTTAGGAGGAGGAAAAATCATGCTAACATATAAAAACAAAGGCAACAAATAAGTCCTGATCAAGTATACCCTTTTAAGTTTCCCCATATGGCACTAATCCCAACCTTCAACCAAAGTCTTCCCCTGTGCAATCTTCAAATCCCAATTAAAGAGATCCTGTCTACCAGTATCGAAGGCAACCCCCAAAATAGTGATAGGACCCGTCTTTATGCATAATTCGTGAGGAGCAGCTAAGAAAAGGGCAAACCTCAGCTAATGACCCCTGTGTACCAAAACGCTGTTGCATGGTTAAAGATGCCATTTGCTTCTCATGAAAATCCTGCATCTGACACTGAATAGTCTGAATCTGACCCCATAATCATGTTTGGTTGTATATGCTAAACTCATCAATTGCTGCAGCTGTTGCCTGAGTTTCTGATGTCTCAATTTCTCTGAATCCGAGACGTGTTTGCTCGCAAACAATGAAAAGGTCCTTAAATCAGATTTGAGACTATCCCACCATAGAAAGGGAGTATCAAATAACTGAAATAATGTTTTCTTCCCACATATCAAATATAATAGTTGCTGGCAGATCGATCCCTCAGAGAGCAGTAAAGTATTAAGTTTCCAAAGGCCAGGGTCATGAGGGGGGGTCCCATGCATCGACCACCATGGAAAGGGTTTTGTGATCAGAATAAGCTACAGAGTCTATCTGGGCAACTTGTACAGGAATCCGTTTACTGAGAAAAAAGAAGTCTATATGGGTAGAATGTGTACCCCTCTGGAACGTAGGTATCCCCCAAGTATGAAGTGATTTGTACACGTCCTTTAACTGAGCCAATTGTATTGTAGAGTTTAAAACTGACATATCACAAAAAATCTTTTTGGTAGAGGTGCCACTGCCACGATCTTGAAACGTGAGACCACAATTAAAGTCACCACCTCAAAGCACAGCTTCTGCAGAAAAAAGGAAAGGCCGAAGTTGAAGAAAAATGTTCACTCTTTCAGCCTTTAATTGTGGTGCGTAAATATTAATCAAACGAAAATAAGTGTTATGCACCTTAATATCCAAGAGAAGAACCTTCCCCGGAACTAAATCTACCAACTTTAAGAGCTGAAAACATAAACTAAATAGAATCCCCACCCCAGTGCATGCACCCAAACCAATAGACCAGTATGAGGGACCCCTGTACCAGTCGCGTTTGGCATTGCTAACCTCAGTGGCCGTGTACAGTCAAGTGTCCTGCAGAAAAATAACATCAGCATTAGTGGACATCAAATGGGAAAAGACTCCGCCACGTTTCTTTGGGTTTTTAATACTATTGACATTAATAGTCAGAAACGTCAGTTGGTCGGAATGACTCATTAAAGGATTCAAGGGGGTTTAAGCGACTTAGTTTTGCCAGCACCAGAGGCCCTTTTCTTCCTCCCTTTAGCAGTAGGCTTCCATTTCAGGGAACCCGCAACCTTCTCATATACATCACCCAGTTCACTGGATTCTGAATCAGAGCACAGGTCAGCACAGTGGGAACCCTCCGAAGAGACTTCAGAGCTTTTATCCAGGAAATCAGATTCCAAAAGTAGTGGTTGATAGCGGTTAGAAGTTTGAGTTTCTGAAATTTTATGAACTTTGGGGGCTGGTTGCCACCAACTCCGGCAGTGGGTCACCCGTTGTTCAGGGTCAATAACTGGGTCTTTGGGGGGGTGGTGGCGGCATGGCAGGAGAAGAAGGGACAAGCAAAAGTCTCGACTCTTGCGAAGGAAGGGCCATAGCAGTAGGAGAGGACACAGCCGGCTCAGTAGATACAGTGACCACCTGAGTCACCTGAACTGCAGGGGGGGGGTCAGAACGAAATTCTGGAGGAGGGGCAACATCGAGAGATCAGAAGAAGGTCGAGGACCCGATGGCAGGGGGGGTCCCCAGACCATATGTGTGCTCTCTGGGTGAGTGCTACCATCGATCTCTGTTTTTCCAAATCCCCAGAACCTGATTTGGCAGAAGCAGCTTGTTCACATTCCCCATAGGAATGACCAGAAAGGCCACACAAATTACAACAGACAGTCTCTGAACAATGCATGGACATATGACCCAGGTTACCACACAGAGAGCAACATATTTTATCGCAGACACTACTAAGGTGTCCCTGGGCACCACATTTATAACAAGATTTGGGTTGGCCCGGATAAAACAAAATGCCACGGTCACCTCCCAAGAAGAAAGAATTCGGTAAATGTTGTAAAGAACCATTCACTTACTGCAGAATAACCCGAATCCTCCAACCCCCCATCCAAATATTTTCACTATCAAAAATGGCATCAGGATTCCCCAAAACAGTACACCGTTGCTTGAGCCAAAAAAAAGTAAGTCGGTCCGACTCACACCCTCATTACGAAATAGAACTGTGACAGATTTCTGAGCAGGTCTGGTAAGAGGGACGACCTCAAATGGGGCCCACAAGGGTGTATTCTTTACTGTCACATACCTGCTCCAAAAGGCCTCTAAACCAGCCTGTAGTTTGAAGCTTATATCAAAGGAATGCTCCCCAGATACATGTATCAGTGCATACAATTCAGTTGCTAAAAATTGTAAACTCTGCTTAAGTAACGTTTTCCCCACATATTCCCTATCAGGAAAAACAAAAAGGCCACCCTTATAAACAATACGAACAGCATTATGATGTTTTGCTGGAAGCACCTTTTTCTTAAAAAAGGAAGCATAAGTTTTAGAAGAGTTAGTGTTATCACCCCCAGAAGAGTTAGTGTTATCACCCCCAGAAGATTGAGCGGAGGAGCAGGGATCGACAAATTTTAAAATCTCATGCTAGTCCAGGACAAGTGGCCTTGACAAAAATGGTAGTCCTCGAGTTCCGAGTGGTAGTCCAGTACATTTCAATTGAAATATTAAACCGACTTAACAGAAATAAGTTAAATGGTGTGGCTGTGTGGCAGGGCTTATATGTTGTACTATTATTTCATAGGATGGATGGAGAGATGTAGAAGAACTTCATAAATCAGGAAAAACAATATTTTCATATATTTTTTTGTTAATACAGGCCAGGGTAGTACAGGCCGGACACTAAGACACCCAGGCAGAAGTCTGTATTAGAAGAGATTGGAGAAATGTTACAGAATTAGTTAAGGACAAGCCAAAACCAGTTAGGCCGTTGGTTGAGAAGAACATGAAATGGTGATTAAGGGCTAGGCCAGGAAGAAGATGATGGGGCACTGGGAGCAGGAGTACTAGCATCAAGAAGATCATCAGCAGCAGAAGCAGCTAAACCAGAAGATAATGTATCAGCAGTAACAGCATGCCCACGAACATGAGTGCCTGGACCAGAGTGCAGCCAGTGGTTAATTGCTGGATCCGGATCAAAGTCATGCAGTTCAGGACCTTCTACTGCTATCTGCAGGAGAGACTGTAGTGAATCATCAGCCAGCCTTGTCCTGATTTTGTTTTGATTAGGTTCTGAACAGAAAAAACTCTCACATTTTGCAGTCGATACACTCATTGCCATGAGTATTTCAACTAAGTCAAGAATGTGTATAATCTGGGTGTTTTTTCTTTAGTAATCTGGTATATACCTGCAAATAGGGTTTTCAATGGCAGATTTCAATATTGTTTTAAATGCAGCATACTCTGACTTTATATGTTCCTGCTGCTCCTCCGTAAAAAGTGAAAATATTCTGCCAGGTTTGCAAGTTCAGGGTCCCAAACACCGCTAGTTGGTCTCTTGGCAGATCAAACTGCTTAAAATCTAAGCAGTTGAACCATTTGAGAAGCACGTCTGAGAAATTTTTAAATCTGTTGTCAATATACATTATTGCTGCATCTATTAAAGTCTGCAGTTGTCCATCTGTCACAAAATTGATTTCTGGGCAGTTGCCTCTGAATGGAAATGAACAGTCTTCTCCTCCCTCCTCTCTTTGTCACAACATATTCCATACATTTCTGTTCTGGTTTGTAATGGCTGAGGAAAGCTGCCATGTATTGCCCTGGCATGGTTTTCAGTTCCATAAGCTGGAGTAGGCAGGTCTCAACAAGCTGTGGAACTTCCAGTACTATGTCATCTCGTTGAAACTGCAGTGACAGGTTTTAGTATTGGCAGGAAATCTTGCAGTATATGGATAGCTTTTACAAACTGCACTCTCTGTGTTTCTTTTAAGAGGCTCTTTGTTTTTGAACTTTCACCACCACCAGCAGTCAAAGATGCATGTGGGTGTTGTACAACAGTGGGTAGGTTAACTGAACTGCATGTACGAGCGTGACCTACTGGCAAGCCATCTCACTTGTTTAATTGCAGTAAAGTGCGCCAGATCAGTATCCATCACGTTAGCAATTTCTTGGAGCTCTCTCATTTTTGGGACTATAGTGATAAAATTTAAATATTCCTTGAGAGTACTTTCCAGCTTTGATACAAATGGATTTTTTTAACACATCGAGAACTGCCAGCTCTAGCTTATGGGCAATGCAGTGCATCGCAATTATTTCAGACTGCAGTGTTCCGCTAACTTTGCTATGGTTCCTCCTCTTCGCCCATCATGACACTGGCCCCATCAAAATTTGCTGAAATAAAGCGGTCCTGGATTGTTAACATTTTGTAGATTACTGAGAGGAAGATTTACTGACTCAATGCAGTTGATATTGCATGGAATACACCTTCTGCATGTGCATGTTCCAGTGGCACAGCTTGGATAAGCAATGTATGACCTGTTTTGAATTAGGTTCAACAAACCTTGAAAACATTTTCCACTCAGTTATACTGTAATCAGTACTGCCGTCAGCAAGAACTGTCACATACTTAACATTAGCAAGAGTCTGCATCTGGGTTCCTGGATATCACTGCTGAAATAGCACTGCAAAGTCCCTGGCTCGCTTATCGTTAGTATAATTAGAACCTAGCTTAATGCCATTTTTCCTGTAATTCACAGAGCCACTCCATGTCTGAGAAAGGGCAAAGATTTTGGCTATGGAATACGCTGTGTTAAACAGGCGTCTCATCTTTGCTTTGTGGCCTCTTCCAACTGTGCAAAGGCTTGGTAAAGTGGTGACTCACTAATCTCACAACATACTGCTCGTTGGCCACTTTCCAGAATATGTTGATTCTGGCATAGCCACATGTGGATTGGATTTTCATGTGCACATGGTGACTCAATCACGAAAGTTATTAGAGCCTGTGGCAAAGACATTTTGTTTTTGAAAATGCTGGAGTTGCAATACTGGGATACCTTTCACATAGTGTGCAGTACATAAGCCCTTTTATCATCGTATCTCAACCATTTATAAGTGGACAGAATGACACTGGAAATAGTCTGGCCTTTTCTCTTGGTCATATTTCTTGTCTTTACTACTCCCAACTGCCACCTCATTATCAAGCAGTAAACTATGTTTCTTAGCAAGTGACACAGGGGCTTTTGAGATAAGGCTACTAGGGCTTCTCTGTTTACATCAAGTACCTGGTCAGCAATATATCCAGAACCACAGATGCAGATTCAGTTTCATGACTTTTATCTGTGGAAGTAGTACCAGACTGTGTTTGTCTCGTAAAAGATGGTGCTGCTGCTGACCAGAGAGACAAGAGACTTTGTTGTTTGGCTTTGTTCAGTCTGCATATTGTCCATATAAATTTGGTGGTCACTTTTTTTAAAGACTAATGGAACCAATAATAATAAACTTATTTTAAACACTGGTGTCTGTGTGTCCTTTTTTTCACTGGTGGGCTCATGGGTTGGGTTTTCTTTCTATACACTGCAAGTTGTCTTGTCCTGTAACAAGTCAGGCAGCTGGCTGCAGAACACTCTCCACACAGTCACTCCGCTCCTCTCTCCCAGCACAGCCCAAGCCCACCCCCAGTTAGGCTCCTTATTTTACTATTAATTACACTTGTATTATATATATTTTTACTATATTTCTCTTTTTGTTTCTTGGGTACTTCAAGCCAAAAGCCAACCAACTGGCTGCAGGACACTGGGTCCTTCACTCCTTTTCACAAAATCTCTCCCAACAGCCCAACTAAGCCCATTGCATAGCCCCACACCACACACAGTTTGAGTTATAGGCTTATTTCTTACTATACTATCTTTTTTTTACTAACTTTCTCAAGTCAGTCCTTTCTTCGCCCCTCCTCTCTCCAAGCTCCTCCTTCACTCCTTTACACACAATCTCTATATCTAAGCTCTCTCCCAACAACCCACCAGCCTCTTCCCTTATTTTCTTTCTTTTTTTTGCTTTCTTTTTATTATTTATTTTTTCTTTGTCTATGCAGCTAGTAGTCAAATAAACTGCTGTTTTTACTGGTGGGCACTGGGCAACACAAAGCTCCATACAGCAGTAGTCCCCCTGCCCTTGCTTTCTTCCTTTTTATTTTCTGTAGTCAGTGACACTTTATGCTGCTGCTAGTTCTCAGTTGTCTGGCGGCCAGACAGTACCAGACAGTCCCCCTCCCAAGTTTCTGTTTGTTTCCTTTCTCCTTGTTTAAATTATTTTTTAGTTGTTTAACCAGGTATAGCACACTAAGCTAAGTGACCTGGGAGCACAAGGAGGTTAAGTGACTTGCTCAGGCAGTATGCAAGTGGAAGCTGTGGGATTCAAACCCAGGTCTGGTCTGCTGGATGTCACCAGATTTGCAGCTCAGGAGCCTTGAACCTGCACTATACATACTTAATTTATTTTATAAGCGCCTTGGTTTGCTTTCACCCTGTTATGCCCAACCTAACCCTTTTCAATATTTTATTTACCCTGCCTGCACACTCCTTATTTACTCAGATTAGTCTCTTCTTCATTAATTTTGTACAAACACTGGCATGGCTTGCTTGTCTGCTGCACTAATGCACTTGTGTGCAGTCAACAGTGCTCAGCCACGTTGCCCCACTCATAGTCCTCCTAGCTCCTGCCTTCCCTCCTCCCGCTCTTCACTCTCACCAACCCTCTATCCTTAATTCAGTTTTAAATTTGTTTTCCGAGTAGTCAAGTCCACTCCACACACACAAAGAAGGTCACACTCGCAGTCCCACTCCTGATATCCACAACAATGGACTGTTTAATTTGTGTATCCTCTAGTATCCTCAACAGACAGTGAATGAGGGGCTCTAACGCAATGCACGTCTTTACACTCGTCTCCACTACACGCCAAATCACCACCGCGGCCAATGGGCATTCTTTGTATCACTTACAGTTCAAGATTGTCTTCCTTATTTGGCCCCACGCCTGCCAGTCCGACAGCTTGCTCCTCCTCCGTTTTCCTCCGATGAGACGCTGCTCGCGCTCGCTCCTGATGCCACTTCCGTAGGCTTCCATAGGCTGAGGCAAGCTCATACACTCACCGCTCGTTCCCGACCAGTAGGTGCACAGCCGAAGCAGTGAGCACCCTACTGGTGGAAGGTAGAACTGCAGCAAAGATTTTTAAATCAGTGCTAGCCGTGGACAGGTGGCACAACAGAAAGTGCTTGTCCTGCACTGTATCTGTGGCGGGGCCGTGAGAGACGTAGGATTTGTCCGAACCCTGCGGAGGAGGTAGTAGTAGGTAAAGGGGGGGGACCCTGTAGGCGACCAACAGGGATATTAGTAGACAGAGAAGCATCACACTTATTATCCTGGGGATGCAATGCAGCCATCAACGGAAAGTTAAGTTTAGGATCAGGAGTTAGTTCTAGGTCTGTGTCTAAATGCAAGTCCGATACATCACCCGGGGATCCACAAGCAGTCTGAGGATTCACAGTAGCAGGCATCGAGGATTTCACGGTGATATGGACACCTGGGATACGTATTGGGGTGAATCCCGAAGTCCACTGTTGGGAGACAGGTGAACGCACCCATCCCGCCGCCCTGAGGGATTGATCCCCCGACCACTGCTCCATTTCTTCTGGAACCGAGTCTGCCTATCCCTTCCATGGGACTGCTGGCTTGAAAGTACGTGATTGTGCAGCAAAAGAGAACATTGAAACACCATCCTGCTTGAGGTGTTCAGTCTGAAAGATCACTGGTGATTGTGAGAATGCAGCACCTGGGCGATCCTCTGACACACCCGGGGAGTGAGTATTCTGGGCTGTCACCGTAACCGACAACTCCCGCCAGACTCTAAAAAACTACTTGATGCACTCGGGAGCACCGTAGAAGTAATGTCCACCACTAAGGGTTTCATATTAGAACTAGGAGCATGAGCTAGTGAAGAAGATAAAGAAATAGTTGCAGTGTCCATCGCTGGAAAGGAAATAGGTCCCGATTCCAACTCCTCCATCGCCGAAACGGCAACCCAATCCTGAACAGGCTCAGAAGTCACAACACCATCCTCCAAAACAACAGCAGTAACATGAAAAGGCTCCACTGTATCAACTTCAGGCACTACCAGTACAGCAAGTACACCATGCTCCTCCATGTCCTTCTCCATGGCAGACCCAGCAGAGACTGACTCTGCAGCGGACAGCAAAGCCCCCTACCGACAGAGTAGGGGAATTTCCCCGGTGTCCTGGCCAAATTTCCCTCATTCACTAAAAATATCACCAACAGCTTCATCTGGATCAAGGTCAGTTGGCATTCATCTGTATCCCCCTTCCCCGGGTCATGCCTAAAAATAGGCAGGATTTGTCTAGTGCACTTACCCAGTCAACAAAAACTAAATAAATAAAGTGAATTGAATCAGGGGCTGGTCCGTTGGCACAGCAATAGCACAACTGTTCACCAGACAGATGTTTATGTTGGTTTATATGCTATCAGATGTTTGGTTTAAAGTATGTCCTCAGAATCGGTCTCTGTGAATTTAGTGCAAATCTAGTAGGTATGAGATTGATTTATGTCTTTGTGTGTTTTATTTCATTTGATTGTTTTGCAGAGATTTTGCTGGGCTCTGTAGATGCTGAAGTATATTTTTTGGTCTATGGGATACTCTGAATCTCGTAGCTTTTCAGAAGATACTCTCTTTCATGATAAATGTTAAAAATGAATGTACAATAGGCTTCTGAGGCCCAATGGAGTTTGAATTAGAGACTGGGAGATTAACTGGGAGCTCGTCCTTTGCACGAGTGGAGGTTTTATTTTACTTTGATATCCCTGACTGACAAAACTGATAGAAATTTAGCAGTGAGTTCGTTGGTCGATGGTCAATTAAAGTGATTCATAGAAACATGGAAACATAGAAGTTGACGGCAGATAAGGACTGCAAGGCCCATCCAGTCTGCCCATTTCTTTTTCTACCTTATGAATGTGCCATCGGCCTTTGTTCTGTCAATGGCCTATCTATTCATACTCATCTGTATTGCTCCCTTATGCCTATCCTATGTCTGTTTGAAGCCCTGCACCGTATTCATATCCACTACTTCCTGAGGTAGGCTATTCCATGCATCCACCACACTTTCTGTGAAAAAGAACTTCCTCACATTATCCCTTAATCCGCCTCCCTCTAATCTCATGCTATGTCCTCTTGTCCTGCCATTTTTCTTGTATTGAAACATGTTAGACTCTTTCACCTAGTTAATGCCCTTAAGGTGTTTGAATGTTTCGATCATATCACCTCTCTCCCTCCTTTGCTGTAGGGTATACATATTGAGCTCCGTTACTCTGTCCTCACATGTTTTCTAATGTAGTCCCTGCACTATTTTGGTTGCCCTTCTCTGGACTACCTCAATTTGGTTAATGTCCTTGTGAAGGTGTGGCTTCCAGTACTGCATGCAGCACTCCAGATGGGGCCTAACCAGTGTCTTGTAAATAGGGATTATTACCTCCCTCTTCTGACTTGTGATACCCCTACTAATACACCCCAACATCCCCCTAGCCTTACCTACTGCTTTAGTGGTCTGCTTGGATGATTTCAGGTCATTGGTAATGATGATGCCCAAGTCTTTTTCTTCCCTTGTGACTGCCAGCAACTCCCCTCCCAGCCTATAGGTGGTTTCAGGGTTTCTCTTCCCTATGTGCATGATCTTGCACTTCTTTGCATTAAACTCCAGTAGCCACTCTTTTGACCATTTTGCTAGTTCATCCAGATCTCTTCTCATTCTGCCCACCCCATCTGGATCATCTACTCTGTTGCAGATCTTGGTGTCATCTGCAAACAGACAAACCTTACCCTCCAGTCCATCTGCAATGTCACTGATGAAGATATTGAAGAGGACTGGCCCCAGGACTCTGAGGTACCCCACTTGTGACTTGCATCTCTTCTGACTGTATACCGTTTACCACCACTCTCTGATTCACTAATTTGTGCCCCTGCCACTAATTAAACAGTGACTTCCTGCCACAGGAGTCTGCTGGTATAAATATTCCACAAAGAAATGTAGCCTTTAAAAAGTTATTTGCCTCATAAAATCATAGAAACCAGGTCCCAAGGACTTCCCGGTTGTTTCTCTGCCTCCCAGCTCTGCCCCCACGCTCACTAGCATGATGACGAGATGCCAGTGAGAGCGTGGGGGTGTGCCCCATTATATTCAATGGGCAGCAGCTTTTAAATCTATTTTTATTAACATGATGGCCATTTGCTAAAGAAACGTGGGAACCAGTCGACTACCAAGGGCCTTGATAGTTGACCGGTGCCCATGTTTCAGTAGCAAGTGGCCATCATGTCAATAAAAATTGATTTAAAAGCTGCTTCTCATTGAATATTTTTTTTTTAAATCTTCTTTATTGTGATTTTTATGTGTTCCAACAATATGCTTATACACACATATCCCAGGGTTGGACCCTGGCCCACATCCCCAAACTGGATATGGATACTATATACAACCCCACAACTATTTACAATCACAGTTATATCTTATCAAGACCATAGGTTTGGGTCCAGTTTTGCCTAATGTCACCTTCCATACTATTCCTTGAAATTTGACTTTAATCTAGTCTACTACTTAACTTGAATTTTCTTAATAGTATCTTCCCAAATTTCAAGGCATGTCCTGTCTTCTCCGGACATAACTCTAATAACTGTGTCCCTAGGAGAGAGAGAGAGAATCCATCCATATCTGCCAAAGGTAGTAACATACTAATCCAGAAAGAGACCATCTCCTGAGAGTATTATGACTCCATTAGTACAAAAGTTACACTATACAATGTCCTATATTTCCATACAGTCTTATCCCATTCTCCCATTTTACTGAGAGAAACCATCCAACAAGCTAAACTCCTTCAGACAGACAGATCTGTGTCCGGGCACTCCTCAGTTGTACAGAGTATACTGCCTCTAGCACCCTCCATCTTTTATCATCTACCTTCTTTTTCCCCTCTGTTACCATTTGCCTTTTAAGTCTGTCCAAGACTTGCAGTAGGTCACTAACCCATTGGTCATAGCTATAAATACTATCACTTTTCCAGTGCCTAAGAACAAAAGCTTTAACCAGGGAGGACATCAAAGACACATGATATTTGGCTGAGCTTTTTAGCACCATTTGCATGTCCCCTAACAAGCATATCTCTGGTTTGATATACTTCTCATTGAATATAATGGGGCATGCCCTTGCGCTCTCACTGGCATCTCGTCATCATGCTAGTGAGCTTGGGGGCGGAACTGGGTGGCAGAGAAACAACCGGGAAGTCCTTGGTGCTGCATTTCTTTGTGGAATATTTATACCGGCAGACTCCTGTGGTGGTAAGTCACTGTTTAATCAGTGGCAGGGGCAGAATAACAAATATTGGTGAATCTCTTTAAACAATTTGACCTCAGTTTTGATATTTATGTTGCTGGATAAGCAATATTAAGTATGATAGAACTCAGGAGGAATAGCGTATATCTAACATATGCTAGCACAAACCAGGACAGGATCATGAGGGAATTAGCATTCATTTGGCAGCTGAACAACAAGATAAAGTCTCTAATTAACCTTCAGGTGCAATGAGACCTAATTGACCTTTCTAGCCTAAAAGGAAGGCTTTCCCCATCATGAGGGAGCTAGTATGTGGATCCGTTTTTGCTATAGTGAGGGTATAGGAGACATATTTCTGACGTTCTGGCTAACCTAAAGGCTGATGGTCTGGACTGGTGGAGTCCTCAGGTAGTGCAAGGGATGGGATGCTATGCTTGAGACTAGAATCAGAAAATCTATTGCTGTCTGGTAACGATATCTAAATGGGAATGCCTATTGGATTTTGCTTTTTTCCTTATGTTGCCATTGTTGTTCTGGATATCATTCTTGGGAAGTCAAGATAAAAATTAAAAAATTAAGGAAATCCTTAGCCTTTTAAAATATGTTTTATAAAAAGGAATGTGTGTGTGTTCCATAGTCATCAAAGATAACACATTGTATAGGCTTCTCTCCTTTATAACTATTCATGAATAAAGGAATAATGCATGACAGGGTGTGTGTCATGCTGGGATAACGTCATGCCTAAGGTGATTAGACATGAGGCCACAGGCCGAGTGTGACTAATCTCTCCAGAAGTGATGTTATCCCAGCATGACATATACCCTGGAGTACATTATTCCTATCATACAATGGCTCATTTGTAATAAAAAAAAAATATGAAAAAATACATTTAAAGTTAATTTTTTGCCATTTTTTTATATAAGTAGGATTACTTTATGGAAAAATAGTGCTGATATTCACTTCCAGCCAGCAGGTGGAGCTGTTTCTGCAGTCGTCATAGTAACTAAGCCACTCTTCTTAGCATAGCGCCTTTGTTACTGGCACTTAGTATGTTACTGTGCTCTATTCCCTTGTAGTTTTTATCTTTTTTTTAATTCAGGTTTTCATTTTCCATCTTATCTCTGCACTGAGTAAACGCTGGTGGCAGCTTGGGAATCGTAAGCCCTTCCCCCACATCTTTCATCCGCCAGTTCACTCTCTGTCTTTTATACAATATTTCTGTGCCGAAGAGAGGAGGTAGGGAAATGGCAAGGATAATTTTCTTTTGTATTTTCTGTACATGGTGTTATTACAAAAACAAGAAGAATGGTTTTGAAAGCAAGCAAGTGAGGGAGCTGTTTGAACAGACACATGTGGTGTTTGTCAAGCATGCACTTATACAACACTCACTGGAGTACGCGGTCACAAAGAAAAATAATTAATGCAGCTAAGTTGGCTTTTTAATATTTAAAAAAAGAAAGTTGGGCCATTTCGGAGAAATGTTTGAGGCTTGTTGATTGCTTTGGGTGCTTTTTGTATGTTCAGAAGGAATCAGGGAAGCAGGTTGCCCAGCGGGGATCGTGCTGGGTTATGAAGCGCTTCCTGGAATCAGACGGGTTTCATGGAGGTGGTTTTAAAGAATAAGAAATTAAGTTTGGGGGATTTTTTGGATATGTGTCATGGTTGTGTGCTGAGTTTTGGCTGTTTCTGTGTTAGGGAGGCATTTATAACGCCGTGAAGCAACGGAAACGCCAGGCGGTTTTCTACAGTGTGCTGAAGGAGATCTTAGGAACAGTTGTGCAGTGAGTTTTTTCCTTTTTTTACATTTTATGCAGTCATTAGGTGTGCTGGGACTAGATCTGTGATGTTATGCCAGGATAACATCACGGGTCCAGTCCCCCATTGACCAATCAGAGTCTTAGACTCTTTCTTACCATTGTATAATTGTAGTTTATGGATGGGTGTACTTTTAGTTATTTTTAACCTGCTGCAGTGTTTGCTTCCATAAATGGTGTAGCTACAGTAAATTTGGAAGCAAGACATTATAACGTTACACAAGTTTTAAATATTTGAGCACTGTGGCAAAAGTACATTGATTGAAACTAATGATTGAAATTCCATCTTATTATTACTAAAGACTGAATTAAATTATTATACATGTTTGGCACATTCTTGTAAATTTTACCTGTCCAAAGATTGTACAATTTTTTTTTGTATTGTACTGTAAAGATTTATAGTCGAACGAATAAACTAAACTGTAACTCTAACACTACTACTCACAACACCGATGACCTGGGTTTGGGAATGAGCTTGATTCATCAGAGGGATGGCTGGAAAGGTGAGACAAGTGTCTCATTGGGCACTCTCCACCTTGTGGAGGGTGGGTGCTCGGCCTCCACTGCACTACTGCCACCTGGGTGACCACAGGTGGTAGTGCAACAGAGCCAATGACCTGGGAATGGGGACGCCATCACACTCTGCCATGAGTGCCCACAAATGCATGCACATGCATCGTGTAGCTTCCTCTGCATCCTAAGGGAAGTGGAAAAAGCAGGAAATTAGCAACTGTGCAGGAGAATGTCCATAACCCATCACAGGCCCCATGCCACCAACTGTGGCACTCCTACCTGGTCCACTGACTGATTCTCCATCGGGGGTGACCCCCCAATGGCCTAACCCTGGGGAGAAAGGCCAGGATGCACTACAGGAAAGTAAGGGAAGTCCCAGAGAAGGCAGCTGATGGGGTGGGGTAAGGGGAAGAACTGATGGGGGGACAGCCAGTGGTGGGAGAAAAACTACAGTAAATAAAAAAAAAAACAGAATTAAATCAAGCAGCTCTGCTAGGTTTCACAAATTGGAACCTAGGCTCCTCAAAATAGCAGCCCTAGTGATTGCCCTTCCTGTTATTATGCTCCTCAATAGGTCCTTTCTGGAAGAAAAAATACCTGAAAAGTGGAAAGTTGTCGTGGTGGTACCATTTTACAAAGGCGGCCACAGAGAACTAATGGAAAATCACTGACCCATCTCTCTCTCTCTCTCTCTCTCTTTAGCTCACTGGCAAAGGTACAGGAGAAACTGGTTTACAATCAATTACAAGATTATCTAGAACAGCACCTCCCAGGATCGCACAGGGAACATGGTTTTAGAAAGCATCACGACACTGATATTGCCTTGATTAGACTGACTGTTGATGCACTAAATGCCACAGACAAAGGGGTGCTGACAGGGGCTGTCTTTATTGACCTTGAAAAGGCATTCTACTTGGTCAGTCATAGTCTGCTGCTTGATAAGTTAAAACGCCTAGGCCTTGATTGCCACTTGCACCACTGGTTCAGTCACTGTCTGACAAACAGGTCCAGGAGGTTCAATGGAAGGGAATCTACTCCTGCCAGAAGCCTATTACAGATAATGCCCCACAGGGGTCTATCCTGAGTACCTTGCTATTCTGTATTTTTGTCAATGACATGTGAGAAAATTGTTGCAGTGGACGGAACCTACAGCTTCATGCAAATGATGTGATGCTGTATAGAAGCTTCACTGATGTTAATATAAATACCAAGCTCACTGTTGAATTCTGTTCTCTAGAAATATGGTTCTCTGATACCAAGCTTCTTAGGAATTAGAAAAAGACCAAGGCTGTTGTCTTTGGCCCAAAACACCTGCAACAGATAGGCATCACTTGCTTTCTGTGGCCAGCTCATCTGGCTCACAAATTGAAGTGGAGGACAAGCTGAAGTATCTTGGGGTCTATAACAGCCAAGAAATCACTTTCAGACTTCAGGTGGTTCATATCGCAAAATCTCTGCACCAAAAAATTGGACTACTATGCCACCTGGGTGATGTTCTAGCCCCAGAGTCAAGTATTACCATTGCAAATGGCATCCTGCTCCCCTTGTTTCTGTTTTGTGCCTCTGTCCTTCAGTTTCTCAGAAACTCTGTGACCGATGGGCTCAAGGATTTATATAACAAAATCAGTTGCTTTGCATCTGGGGTCCCTCCCAGGAAACATCACTGTGAGATCCTCTCTTCCATGAATGGGCCCTCCCTGGAGGGAAGGGGAAGATGCTGTAGCTCATTATGCATGACATTTAAACTCACCAAAATGTATACCCCGATGAGTCTAACTGGTGAATTAGTTCATAAACCTGAGAGGTGCTTACTTTAGTCCTCAAACTATAACCTGTTTGAAGTATCCAGGGTAAAAACAAATATGGATAAGAGGTATTATGCCAACTCTGCCCCATCTCACTGTAATTTTCAGCCAGCTAAGCTACAAACCTCCTCTTCTCTCGGGTGTTTTAAACAAGGGCTGAAGACCATTTTACTGGAACACTGTCACTGTTCTGGCTACCATTGAATGATGGCCATATCTAAAGAGTTTCTCTCATGTCATTTTTAGAGCTTTTATGCAGCTGTGACTTGCTCGGTACTAGGTCAGAACTGCGCAGCTCACAACAGCGCAGTCTAGAAGAATGATGGAATAACGCCGCTCACCACAACCGTGCCCAACCAAAACATCGACGTCAACAGCAACGGCAATGGTAGCAGTCCCTGAAGACACAGACCACTACCATGAAATATTACACATAGTTCTGTTTTAGCAGGGAGCTCTGACCCCCCACAAGCCTAAAAAATGTTATATCCAACTCCGAGGGAGGGGCGCGGATCTCAAGGAAATGGAGGAACTTGTGGGCCATGGAATCTCAGTCCTCGGCTGTTAGAAAAAAAAAAGTTCACTTTGGGCAGGGGAAAATAATAAACCGCTATGTCAGGAGACCAGGAACAAAACTCTGGTCTTCTGTGTTGTGCTGGCCGAGCTGCTGCCACCTTAACCCTCTCCACAATGGGAGCAGCTCAGCCAGCTACTGCACTTTCCCTGTACTTCTGCAATGCACCCTCACCATTGCCTGAATAGCGATTGGAGTAGCGGTAGTTAACATATGTTTTTTCTACACCTGTTGCTATTCAGGTATTACATGATCCTGACACCGTGGTTTAGATGGCGCTGTTCAGGAGTCACTATTCTGACCAGGTAGAACTTGTTCTAGTTGTATAGCCATGTCATATAATAATGTTATCTGTAATGTGTGTACTATATATATTATGTTATCCTCTTCTCTTGCAAAAAATATATGTCATGTATGTTTACTGCCTGTATATTTTTGCCTGTAATTAATTCAATATCTTACAAATCACTGTATATTTTGTTCCTGTTTCCAACTGTATATTTGCCTGTAATTAATTGCAGGTCATCCCTGAAAAATGGATCTCTGTTCTCAGTGGACATATCTTGTTACCAAAATTCAATAAATAAAAATAAATACTTTTCAATATATTTATTTTTTTATTCAAATTTTTAGTAACCGGGAGAGGCACACTGAGCCAAAGCTCATTTCCATGTGTGACCTGGGGGAAAGGGGGTGAAAACAAGTGAACTGTAAAGTTACAAATTAAGTAATACATACAAAAATTAAAAAGGTAATGAAATAACAATGGTACATAGGTACAATATTGCTAGACATTTGTAGCTCAGAGTTAGCATAGGAAGCCAGCCAAAGAGGGGGAACTAAAGGAGACATGGAAGTGGAGAAAGATTCTTAGGGGGATGAAGAGAGGGTTACTGTTGACAATTGGGAGTCAGATGGGTTAGGGAAAGTGAAATATGGAAGGAGGCAAGTTGAGAAAGTTAGGAGAGAGAGAGAGAGACTCGCACAGGTTGTTGGGATGAGGAAGGACAGGAGCAAGAGGAAGGGAAGGATTGGGAAAGTATATGTTTTATGGAGTGCACAGAAGGAGAAGAATGAAGGGAGCTTAGAAGAGAGTTCCAGAAGGAGGGGAGATGGTAGGAGAAGGCTGCCTCCCCCAAATTGGTAAGGAGATGTGGGAGAGAGAAGGTGCAAGGGTCTCTGGAGTGTAGTTGATAAAGAGGAAGGGGATGCTGAGGAGAGGATAGAGGAGAGAGGAGAGGTAGGAGGGGAGAGACCCAAACCAGAATTTGGAAATTAGCTTGGTGGCATGGTGTTGTCGACGTAGGTGAAAAGAGTGAAGGGAGAGGGAAGAGTAAAGGGAGCTGTGGTGCATACGGGGGAGGGAGAGTATGTGTGGCAAAGCAGCAAAAAGCCTTAAGAAGAGTGTCTAGTCTGGAGAGGGATGAGGCAGGGGCAGACATGAAGACCACGTCGTCATAATTGAAAAAGGGTAAGATCATTTTGGTAAGGAGCTCTCAGTGAACCACGGGAGAGAGAGGGAGTCTTTATTTCTGTACGTGTCTCCTAGCTTAGGATGGAGTTTGGATTTTATGTAATAATGGCAAGTACTAAATCTTGCCGACCAAAAAGAGCAACCAAAAGACCATCTCACGTCAAAACGCCGACCAATATCAAAGTGACCGCTGCAAACAGTGATAGTCACTTACATTTACAAGCCACATAATTCCAGGTCATCCTGAAAAACGGCAAGCCCTCCCACACCCCCCAAACTTACTATAATCAATTCCATGGGGGTGTGGACACGGGGAAAAAAAACAGTCAAATACTGAAAAAAAAAAGTTTTCCCCTAGAACCAGGCCCGAACACAGGTCCGCTGGCTCCAGGGGCAGTGGCTTACGTCATAACGCTAAATGGCCAGCTCAGCAAGGCTTGGCCAAACAACTCACTATATCCTCTTTTAGCGAGTGTAGCTCACTGCTACACTCACTCTACAGGATATAGCGATCTCTTCCACCACTCGCTCCAACTACAAGTGGTTTTATTGAGTCACTCATATTGAACCACTCAATAAAATTCACTCACATCACTGTACATCAGAGTTTGCTGTGGATATAATCAATGTGAGAAGAGAAATTGAAATGACCATCCAGCCAGATGCCAAGATACTTAAAAGTGACGATTACATCAAGGGAGGTGCCATCGACAGTAGAAAAGGCGGGAAGGGGGGATAGTTTGGCTAATTTTTGAGCAACACCAGATGTCATAGATACAGTTTTCTTGGTGTTGACTTTGAGCTTATTTGTCTGGAACCAGTGTAGCACTCTCAAGAAGTCACTCTGCAGCCTGGACTGCATATCTCGGGTTGAAGGACCAGTGACATAGAGTAACGTATCATCAGCGTACATGTGAACTGCTAAAGAGACACAGACAGATGGGAGGTCTTTGAGGAAAATCAAAAAAAAGACTGGGCCCAGAATGGAGCCTTGGGGCACACCAGCTTAAATGGGAAGGGGTGGGCAGGGCATCATCTGCTTGGACATACTGTGTTCAGATCATAAGAGAGGATTTGAACCAGTCTTCAGCTTGGATGGCAAGACCGGCTGAAAGGGGTTTGGATATAAGAAGAGGACTTAACATGGAATCAAAAGCAGTGGTGATGTGGCTATGGTCAATGCCACTGAGAACAGTGTCAGTGACTTGAAGAAAGGTAGAGGTGTGTGAAAAAATAAACCTTCTGCTGGCAGAATTTCTGTGAAAGTTTGACTTTTGCTTCCACGGAAGTGTGGAAATCAAATTAGCAACTTTGATGGAACTTCTGACTGAGAATGGCATAATAAATGTACAACTTGTGGATTACTCTATTAAACTATGGAGAAAAAAGTCAGCAGAACTGATCACTGAACTGTTGAATAATTGCATGTATTGTGGAATAATTCATTAAACTGCAAAAAAAAAAAATTCCTCTTAGCTATTATTCCATAGTTCATGTGAAATATTCCACAGTTCAGCCAAAATATTCCCCACAACAGGGCAAAAATCCACCAAACACATTCAGAAGATTCTATTTTAATTTTTTTATTTATTATGCTTTTTTCCTGCTGAGTCATTGGTAACTCAGCTCTTGGTCATGGCCCCTCTGTATCCCCACCTCCGGCAATCGCCAAGCTCTCCACAGTCACCCCTGGCTTACCCCCCAGAGGGCGGGGTTGTGGAGCTGTTCCCCTACCAGCTCTGCACTACAAGAGTCTGGTCAGGACTACTGGAGACTAATCGGGGCCCAGAGGGAAGGGTGCCATGAAGACAACCCAGCAGCATATTTTCCCTGTAGGCAGGGTGGGGACGTGCAATGATGGCCAGCATCTGCCCTGCCCTGAAGTCTTACCGGCGTTGGTGCATTGTGGTGAACCCAGCCTCCACTGGGTGCCACTCGTGTGCCAAGCACTCAACCCCCCTCCCTCCCAGAGAAAGAGAGCAGTCCTGGGAACACTCGATCCTTCTCTCCCCAGCTGGCCCTCCGATGAGCTGGGTCCATTCCTGAACCCGGGTTGCCGGCATTGCAAGAGGATATCCAACCACTGCGCCGACAGACTGGCACATTCAGAAGATTCTGATTTTGCCAATGGCGCAAGTTCAGAAAATTCCGTGAAATTTCTGAATTTTTGTGAAAGTTCCATGAAAGCGGAATTGGCAACTTTCACCCACCTCTAAAGGAGGGAGGTGATGGTGGAGTGATTTTTCCTGAAACCTGACTGAAACTAAGAAAGGAACCCAGAGGAGTTTAGAAAGTCTGAGAGTCTAGAGAAGGCAAAGGACTCTTGCAGTTTAGCCAGGAATGGGAAAAGAGATCCATGCCTGCAATTGCCAGGGGAGGAGGGCTTGCCCCCTTTGTGGAGAGGAAGCACTCTGGCAAATTTCCATGATACAAAAAGGGTAGTCGATGCTTGTAATAGTCTGCCACAGGAGGTAGTGGGGTCAAGCACAGTGGAGGGGTTTAAACATGCCTGGGACAGGCACAAGGGAAGCTTTAGAGGGGAGCGAGTGATGAAAAGCCATTGATCACATAGGGTCAGTGGCCATATACAATGTATAGGGCCTACGGGCAGACTGGATGGGCTTAGCAATCCTTACCTGCTGACAGTTTCTATGTTTCTATGACTGAGGGATGATACAAAGAGTGAAGGAGGGGTTCAGCAAATAAGAGAGAGGAAGAGCTAGAGCAGCAGCAGTGATCCAGAGAATGCAGGGGTCTAAGTCATGTGGGCTGGATTTATGAAAGTTGAGAGAGTCGAAGGCCCAGAGTACTTAATACACAGAAATACGTGAGAAATTAAAAGCCATCAGATGAGGGGGAGGCAGGGGAGGTAGGGGGCCTTTTATCAGGCTTGCGGGGGGCCTAGGTAGTGAAAAAGGAATTGAGAAATGAGGCAACAGAGGAAGGGTCAGAGACAGGCAAGCCGTCATCCATCAGGGTAGAGGTAGAGCTTGGGAGGGGGGTTAAATAGGGAGTGAAAGACCTGCCAGAATTTAGAAGGGGAGTTGATGTTCTGTTTTAGGGTTGATTTAAAGTATTACACTTTCACTGCTCGTATTGCTCTAGTACAATCATTTGTGAGGGTCCTATAGAGGTGGTGTTTAGAGGGGAAGAAGGAGGAACAGTATCTTGCTCAGGCAAGATAATGAGATTTACAGAGCTGAATGATGTCAGCAGAGATCCAGGGGTGGTGAAAACATCTGACTTTGCACCTTCTGGGCAGGGCATGAGTGTTCCATGCTTTGGTTAGAAAGTAGCAGAAGAGGGAGAGAGTGGGATCAGTTTCAGGAGCGGAATTTACTAGAGACCAGTCAGAGTAGGAAAGGTCACAGAGGAGGGCCTCAGTGTTTAGCCTCCTGAACGACCTAATCCAATAGTAGTTCGGAGGGGCATGGAGCATGTGAAGCTTGCGAACACAGTAGGTCATAGTGGTTGCTAAAGGAATCATGGAGAGTGCCAGCAGCTGTAATGTGGTAGGGGTGGGAGGAGAGCACCCAGTCTAGGAGAGAGAATGGTTTTGACAGAGTGTGTTGGGCCTAGTGGATTCATTGATTACCTGGTGGAGGTTAAGAGATTCAGTCTTTTCAGTGAAGGGGTTACATGTGCGGGAAGACCCGTTTAGATTTAAGTCTTCAAGAATGATTAGCTCACCAGAGGAGGCGTGGGGGACATGAGAAGAAATGGTGTCAACAATCGAGGAGGGAGAGATTTTTGGAGAAGCGTATAGCACAGCCACAGAGATGGGGAATTTTATATTAATTAGGAGGAGCTCATGCAAGGATGGGATGGATTTGCATAAAGAAACAGAGCAGGATAGGATCTGGCAGGCATAAATGGCTATACCACTGCCACGTTTGTCGCAGTCTTGGCGAAAAAGGTAGAAATCAGGGAGGGATAATTGGGAATAGGAATGTGTGAAATTGGAAAATTGCACCCAGAGAAATATTTCACGAATTAGCGATTCCATGACATATTTCACTGGTGAAATATGAAGTTCACCACAGTTGGACACAAATTTTGCCCCAAGCGACAAGGTGAGTCATGACAAAATTTGCACCCTCGGGTGAAATTTCACCACCCGTGGTAAATTTTGCCACCTGCAGGAGTAATTTTGCCTCCTGCAGTAAAATGTTGTGACTTCTGCCTACTGGTTAAAATTCTCCCTGGTGTCTAGTGGTCCCCCTGCCATCACTGGAAATTATAATATTAAATAAGCACCCCCCAAGTTACCCTGCCACCGGCCTGTTTTATAAAAAAAATAAATCACCCTCTACTCCCCGGTGTCTAGTGGACCCCCCCTCCACCCCATCAATAGATCTCAGCACTCACCCAGCTCCCCAGTAACCCGATCGGCCCACCGGCACAGCCCTCCACTCACCTCCATGGCCGACAGCCCGACTGAGCACCACTAAATTCTTGAATGAATGAGAATGAACGAGTGCGTATGTGTGCTCATTCATTCTCATTTTATTTACAATTAATTTAAATATAAAAATGGAAGAAAAGATTCTCTCAGAAACAGGGATAGAATCAGAAACTGAATGCCAAAAAGTACTTGGAGAGGGTGCCTTAATTTATTTAGTTTTTGTTTACAGGGTAAGTGCACTAGACAAACACAATGTCTATTTTCAGGCATGACCTGGGAGAAACACAAACAATAAAAACATAGGTACAAAGGCACAGTGACACATAGTACAATCATTACATATAATAGCATGGGATAAATAAATGGTAAAGTGTTAAGACGTGTATAAAATGGAAAAGAAGATTTACAAAAGTTAAAATATTCATTTCAGTATAGAAAATCAGTTATAGAAGCATTTATCCAATGTCAAGAGAAACTTATGAAGCTCATTCTTGAAATCTAGGTGGGTCGAAGAGTTTCTAAGATTAGGTGGAAATGAATTCCAGAGCTTAGGGACAAAGACTGAAAAGCCTTACTCTCCCATTTTTATGGAGCATTTGAGTACTACCAGTAATGACATATCACTGGATTGTAAGGAGCAGGCATGTTCAGCCTGTTTGAACATACTTGTGAGAGCAACAGGTGTGCCTATTCTAAAATAATTTTGTCAATGCAGCAGCCAGTGGTGAAGAGATGACATGAGGCTGGTTCTATGTGATAAGGGTGACTGCAGAAGAGTGACTACCGAAAGGGCAAAGGCACAACTTGGAATTTGGGAAGGACATACCAGCACTGGCATGATAGTCAGAATAGTGAGTGGATCTTGTTTAAAAAAACTCCCCAAAAAACACTACCATGGCCACTGAATGAAGGAGACCAAATGGAAGGAACACAACAGAGGAGAGCACCGTGTGAGGAGGATGGGGACATGCACACACACACTGGTATGCAACTGAACAGACACCGACTGCAACTGCCACCATGGGGTGCATGACCAACAATGCTGCAGGGAACATGGTGCACGGCTGGATACACAGGACAGGCATGTGCGGGAGGGCCACACCAGGGAGCAACAGGGATGGAAGCACTGGGGGTGTGAAGATCCACAGCAGGGTGCACCAGGGAAGTAGGTGCCTGGGGTGTGAAGATCCATAATGAAGTGCACCAGGGAAGGAGGTGCCATGGGTGTTCAGAGGCATAGGGGTGTGTGGAGGGCGCAGCACCCCTTGCAGGCTGGCAGAGGAGGGGTGCAGGAACAAAAGCGGTACTGGACTGGGGTATACAACACACTGCAGAGCAGGGCTGTCAGCACAGCTGGTGGTACACCTGACTATACCTGCATCTGAAAGTTATACATCAGAACACGCAGGTAGTCAGGTGTTCTGCACTTGCCATAGTCAGCCACAATGGCCCCTATGTGCTGGGTGAGGTTCCGGTAGGTTATCTTCTGCTTTGCGGCCACAGATCCGGAAAGCAGCTGCTCCATACACAGGTCACTGAGCCACTGTTCCTCCATGAGGCAGTCGAGGAAGCATCGGGGCATACATGTTCCCAATGCAATGTGGTACAGTGGCCATCTATGAGCTGACCTGCCTATGGGCCGCCTGACCCACATTTCCTCCACATACTCCAGGATGGGCCGGAATACCTTCTCATGTGCCTGGTAGAATGGCTTGTCCAGGAGTTCACCATACGCCACCTCGCCGGGGCACACAGGTATGAATGCCAGGGCGAGGAGCATTCGGATGTGAAGGGCAAACTCCTCATCCCTGGAGTACCTGGTGTGCACCTCAGGGGTATGCTGGACTTTACACCATATGGCCTGGCAGAAATGGAAAAAACAACCCCTGAGGACAGCCTTGTCAAAGACTGTGCTGAAGGCACACTAGGCTACCTGCTCAAAATCGAGGAGCGCCATCTTTGGCTGCTCCACACCTGCCAGAAGTCGCACTTCACTGAAGATATGCACATATGCCTGCTCCATGCATGCCAACATTAGAATGTAAATGGCAGGCATGACCACCCCAGTGCACATCCCATGTATGGTGTATAGCTGACCAAAAAGTGGTGGTGAGCAGTGGAAGGTCCTGTCGAGGAACTAATTCTCGCAGCCAGCCAGATACAGTAGGGACTGTTGTGCAGCAAAGATCAGGACATGATCCTCTGAATGTCCGCTATCATGCTGCAGGAAGGTGTCCCTCCCAGTGATGATGTAGTCAGGGGGCATTCATAGGTCAGTGAGGTACGTCGGTGTGACAGGGAACCCCCTGCAGCCTGCCACCCCGCTGCATGGTGCGCTTCATTAGGCGCAGTGCTGGCAGCTTGCCATCCACTGTATCAAGCACACTGATGGTGCACTGTATGAGCACCTGGGAGGTGCTCTCAGCACTTGTGTGGGCCTTTTCTTGCACCTGTGCCAGCAGACCATGCACACCTACCTCACCCACATCAGGGACATGATTGTGTGGGTGGCCAGTGAATACCACATGGTCGGCCTCTCTGTGCACGTGTGCAGGACACCCATACTTGTTGTTATCATGCCTGCACCTCCAGTATACTTTAGATTTTAACTCCTTGTCACGCCAGTACAAAAAGCCACAGCATACAAGGAGCAGTTTCCCCTTTTGGCTGGTGAGGAACTGAACCTTATCCATCTTCCTGATCACCGTTTGTGAGGAATGCTTTGACTTCCACATTGTGTCCCTTAATAGTGATGGGGGGTCAGATGGTCACACACCTGTGTGCATTGGTGTGGGTGTGCAGCCCCACCCCCTGCTGCAGTGCTGCATAAAAAGAATGTTCTGGCATGGGTGAGCTCCATAGTGTTGGGACCTGTGCTTCAGAAAGGGACCGTTGGCTGGTGGGTGGAGGTGTGATGCTGGAACTGTGACGTCCCATGCTGTGGCATGCTGCCACATAGTACCCGGTGAGTGTTGCCACTATTGTTTCCTGTCACTGTTGCCACTGTTTATGGTGCTCCATGGCATGTCCCACAATTGATTCTGTGGTGCGTTTGCAATTGGTGGTGTGGTGGTGTGGGGTGTGTGCAGTGGCGTGTGGGATTCGAACTCCCAGCACACGCCCCTCCCCCCGCACCACTGCACTGACAGTTATAGGCATCCTACAGGGTGTGCCATGACAGCAGCATGGCAACCCTTTGCCAGCAGTGCACCTTGGCCTACGTGGGAGGCTGCCCAGGCATGGGTCTGTCTGAACTGGGGGGGACGCAGTGATTTGGAGGTACTGTGTACTGCCAAAGCCCCTGGCTCGCTGTGTGTGAGTGTATGTGCATGCGTGGGCATGCGCATGCATGCATGAAATTGGGGATCACCATTTTGGCAAGTCGCCCTTCTGCATTGTCACCCTTCTCCCTTTTGCCCTTCCTCACAGTTGCCTAATTACAGTTTATGGTTCTGCAGAGTCATGATTTTGATATATGCTACTTAGTCTAATTAGCACTTCCAACAATCACTCTTATACAATCATCCTTCCTACATTAGCCATCCCTCAGAAGCCCTAATCACTGGATACCCATGAGGCTGGGGAAAACCAGCTGAGGGTTGAATAGAGAGAGAGCAGTGGTGAGTCAGCCTGGGCACCTAGAGGACATAGAGACAGATATTATAGCAGGTATTCCGTTTATTTGAATCACATTTGCTTGCCTCAGTGTAAGACACCAAACCATATGTAAGACTTGGCAGCACTACACCCTGTGCTATAGCCAACCTTGCAGCCAGAGCAAGGGCATACCTGATTTTATAAGCAAGTACTAACTTCAAATTAACAGTCTTACAAGCAATTGATACTGTATTTGTAGTCTAAATCAAGGGCAGAGTGTAGGGTGATGCCAAGATATTTGAAAGAATCAACAGCAGTAAGGGGAGAGCCATCAGCACAGCAAATATTTAGGGCAGAGGTACAAGCCTTAAGTTTAGGTGAAGAATCAAACAGCATAGAATGGGTTTTGCTAGTGTTCAGGATAAGCCTATTTTAAGCTAACCATGACCGAACACACTCAGTCAGAATTAAGCCTTGTGTTGATATCAGATATGCTCTTAGAACTAGTATACAGTACCATACCACATCATCTACATGAATCAGTGTGGAGCAAGAGGCTAAAGATCTAGGCAAATTATTGATGTATAGGGTATAGAGCAGTGGACCAAGTATGGGACCTGTGGGGCACCAATGTTAATAGGGAAGAGGTCTGATGTGGCTCAGTTCAGTTTTATGAACTGTTGTTATTCACTAAGGTAGCTTGAAAACCAGGTGATAGCAAAGGGTGAGAAACCAAGGGAAAACAATTTGAATGTAAGTAGTGAGTGGTCCACAAGGTCAAAGGCCTTGGTTAGATCGATGAAAATAGCCATAGTGAGCATCCCTTTATCCAAGGCAATTTTAACATCATTGGTAAACTGGGTGAGGGCAGTAGATGTACTATGAGCTTGCCTAAAACCATGCTGTGCAGTGGATAATAAAATATACTCTTGAAGGTGCTCAGTTACCTGTGAGGCCACAAGCTTCTCCAACAATTTGTTGAGCTCAGACAGGATAGCAATAGGACGGTAGTTATCAACACACTTCGTGTCATCTTTTTTGTGAACCAGCACCTTTTTAGCAACCTTGAGGCTGGTCACAACCACAGTGAGAAAGAACAGGTTAAATAATCTAGTTACAAGTTCAGGCAGCTGAGGTGCAGCAATCTTAAGGAATCTAGGTACAAGACCATCATATCCAGTGCAATTGCAGGTCAGTATAGATCTCACTAGGTTTAGTACCTTACCTTGAGTGACAGCCCTGAGATTAAAAGGAGAAGAGGTTGGAGGCTGTACAGGGGAATTAAGGTCAGCTGCAGAGCAGAACATATTTGTGTATTTGGAGAGATTTGTGAAATGATAATTAAAAGCATTAGCAATGGTCTCTGCATTATTGCAGTTGGTACCATCCAATATCATATCAGATATTGTGAGGTTAGCATTCTTCCCTATAAAACCCTTTATGACTTCAAATCCTACGAGAGTTACCTCCAGAAAACTGGAGAGGCTGCTTGCAATAATTACTTTTAGCAACCCTCATTGCTATTTTACATTCATTTCTTTGCCTACGATAGTTCAACCAGTGAGATTTTAAGTTTGAAACTTTAAATCTTACCCATCATTTATCCCTAGATTTAAGAGATGCTAGTAAATCACTGTGCAATCATCTAGTAGCTATTCTTTAACCCTGCAACTTATTTGGGGAATATGCTTTGTCCTGTAAGGCCTGAAGCATAGAAACAAAGCATTTCAGTGCTGTGTTAATGTTGGATGTTTGATATAAGGGAGACCAGTCTAACCAACGTAAAAGTCTGTAGGAAGGGTACCAAGGTTTAATTTTGAAAATTCCCTAAATACTATCTTAATAGCACAGGCTACTGCATAAACAGAGTAGTTCTGTTGTGAAGGGAATACTTCACATTACAGGATGCTGAGCTTTGGGACCCTGGATGATGATGTCATTAAGTGATGATCTCACCAATATGGTCATGCACATCCATGAACATCATAGTGTTGATTTCCTAGGAAATAAGGCAGTATATAAGGAGTCTTCTTTCAGGCACTCAGTGCTTAGCACACTTCAGTGAGACAGTCATGCAGGAGCACCTCAAAGAGAGAGAGTAAGTGAGTCTTTGAAATTCAAAACATTATTATTTATTTATTTATTTATTTATTTATTTGATAAGCGGGTAGGTGCACTGGTCCAGAGGACCATTTACAGGCATGACATGGGCCACAAGGCACTAGAGAAAGAAATACAGTAGACAATACAATAAGATGGTTACATTTGAAATAGCGACATGGCAGATCAAGATTGGCTTGTACAAGGTACAATAATAAGAGCTACAGTCAGTTGATAAAAATAGAAAATATATACAATGCACCATAGCAGGTAGCAGGTACAAGGATGCCGTGCCTCAGCCCGGCATAGCCACAAAGCAGGGAGGTAGAGAACTAGCAGAGCAGGTGATGGGAATAATGGCAGGCAGAAAGGGAAAAGGTATTAGCAGGTGATGCAGTTACACTGGCCTCTGCTCAAAAGCCAGGATCTGAGGTTTAGTTTAAAAGTATGGTGAGTTTTAGAAATTTGCAGGGATGCGGGTAGCCTATTCCACAGTGAGGGGTGGTAACAGAGAAAGCTTTCCCACCCATATTGGTGGAGGTTCTGGGGATCACTAGGGTGGGAGTATCTGAGGAGCAAAGGTGCCTAGTTGGGGTCCTGGTATTGAAGAGGGTAGCAAGAGGAGAAGAGTCACCGTGTCTAAGAGTGGTGTCCAGGAAATAGGCGAGTAAGTAGTCCAAGCGACCCTGTAAGGATAGCCAACCAAGTGAACTATAAAGGCTGCAGTGGTGTGTGGAGTAGGGTGCCAATAGGATGAAGTGGAAAGCGCTGTTGTAAGCTACTGATAGCCTAGTCAGGAGGGTGGTCGAGACTCAGGAGTAGATTGGAGAACAGTAACTAAACTAGTAACACTTTATCACACATCTTGTTTTACAAATGGAAGGACTGCCTTGAGTACCATAAATTGTAAACTAGTCATATCTTTGCTTAACAGTGCTTCTCAAATCCACATGAGAAAGAGAAAATTCAAAGGCGAGACTGCATACATATAAAAAAATAACATTGATAATTCTAAAAAAAAATTGGTTAAATAACTTTAAAATGGGCAGCACATCACAAATAGAGGATTGGGTGCATGTAAAAATGAATTTGTTATTCAGATAAGCCATGCTGTATATGATAACACTAAGAAAATGCACAGGTGGGCTGTACTAAATTAATACAAGGGACTTTTGATTTGTCCCAGTACTGATTCACTATTATAAAACAGTAAAATAAAAATTATTTTTGGTTAATCATGAACTGCAAATGGCATAGTAAACACTGGATATGACAATACACATATCTTTCCAAATAACATGTTATGCATTCTCTAAGCCTTTGAATAACAATTTATTGCAAAATTGCATTTCAGAAACTGGGAATGAGTAATTTGTTTTACAAAATATCAAAAACTCATTAAGCTCGCAGATTAGGTTTTCTCTAAACTTTTGTGCACAGATTTCTCCTCTTTTTTTCCCTTCTTCCCTGTTTTCTCCCTCTCTCCTTCCCTTCTTCCTTGCTTTTTTCTCTCTTCTTTCTTTCCTTGCACACTTTTCTCTTATTTTCACCTCTCCATTACTGAACATTGTTCATATTACCACATTTGTCACTTTTTGCAATTTACTGAATGCCTTGCCATAGCCTGCCATAGCATGTATTTCGTACATGTTTGCTATTTCTGATCCTATAATACCCTATTGATTGTAACTCTTCTGCTCTCCACTTACATCCTGTCTAGGTTTGTGTTTTATTATCAATACATGTATATAAGGCTTCTCCAATATGTTTACCCTAAATGCTGTGTTTTGTTAAGTGATATTTTATGCCTTACATGGAGGATAGTCTTCTATTGTATAAAATGTGTGCTTTCTTATATACTCGAATTTCAATAAAAAGATAAAGTGAAAAGAAAATCATTAAGAACATTCTAGGCATGATTTGAGATAGGTGTAATCACGGTTTGATGCACTACACCGTGGTAATACTTAAAGTATGGAAAAAACATTTTGATTGCTATTTGTAATTTACCATATTGAACGAAATTTATGGAAGATTAAATGTATAAAAAGAGAGAAAATGCTGATAATATAGAGAGGTATATTGGCAATGACTGGCCCTTAACTTTTCCAAATTATAAAACATAATGGCTGGGATGTTCAGACCGCACCAGGCAGTGGTGCAAGCCAGGGCGCAGTGCAACTGTGATGCGCCGGGGCCAGGTCCAGGTGATAGTCAACAGTGCTGCACCATGGTGCAGCAGCATTGAATATGGCACAAGCAGCGCACAAACTACGCATGGTGCAGTGGCACTGAACTGGCACAAGCCACAGATAGGGAGCACGGGGATGCAACAGCACAAGTTGCGCTAGGCGCATCATCCGCTATGTTCAGCACGGGGGCATGCAACCGAGACCATAATAAATGCAAGGCACAAATGGGGCCATTTGCATGTCATTATAGCCCATTGCATGCCTTGCATAGAACGGCCGGCGACTTGCACCTGGCGCCCTGCACAGCATGACGTGTGCTGTGGGAATCCCGGGGCATCCCCTGCCCCATAGCCATGATCACGAGGTATATGTATTTAATGAGATCCCTGATAGTCTAGTGTCCACCCCAGTTCCCGATTCCCCGATGTGTATGAAACATGACCAAACCTGGTGGTCCACCCTCTCACCTGAGTCCCCGAGTCCCCGATACATGACAATATGATGTCCCTGGTGGTCTAGTGCAAACCCCCCCACCCGTTGCTGTGATCACGGTAAAATCCCATATTGAAATGCCCTGGTGATCCAGTGGCACCTCCCACTCCACCCACCCACACAGAACCCCTTGCCCACCCCGGTCCCCCCCATCATCGGCTGGTGCTGCATCCCCACCCACACTGCCACCAAATGGCAGGTACAGATGGCTACAGTTCATTGGTCCTGCGTGGACCAATGGGCTTGCAGGGCATACTATACTAGACCTTCCCAAATCAGTGAATGCCCATTCACATTTTTGGGATTCAGTCATATAGCTCTTTGTAAGCCCCATTGGTCCATACTGGGGACCAATGTGACTTACAGCCCATACTGTACCTCCATTTTGCGGTGTATGGGTGGGATGGGCCACCGCCAATGACAGGGGGAGGTGGGCAAGGGGTCTGTGGGTGGGTGGGTGGTGGGAGGTGCCACTGGATCATCAGGCATTTCAATATGGGATTATACCGTGATCATGGCAACGAGCGGGAGAGGGTTTCCACTGGACCACCAGGAACATCATATTGTCATGTATCGGGTACGGGTGGGAGGGGGGAACACTGGATCACTAGGGTTTGGTCATGTTTCTACACATCAGGGAATTGGGACTGGGGTGGGACCACTAGACTACCAGGGATCTCATTAACTCATATACCACGCAATCGCTGCTATGGGCGGAGGGTTTCACTAGACCAACAGTGAGTGTGTGCTTGTGGACGGGTGTTTTGGTGAAGGGAGGGTTACTCATGAATTCGCTGCTGTATTGCACCCTGCACACAGCAGCCCACCTGTGGGTGTGGCTGGGCTTTGCTCTTACTCAGCACAGGCTCATCTTTTGAGCCCCCTATGCAGTGTGCAGTGCATGCGCCCGCAATCCTGGGCTGAATATCGGGATGTGCCACATATGCACGGGCACACCCCCTGCATCTGCACTGCATACATTATCACTGCACCCAGGTGCATCAGGATTTGTGCTGCGCCAGGCAACCATCTCAATATACCACCAGGGCGCACTGCAGGGTTGCCCCAGTGCAACTCCATTGCACCAGGTGCAACAACTTTGAATATCCAGGCCAATATATTTAATTTACATATAAAATGGGCTGGCAGTATAGCCCTGAGGTTAGAGTAATGAGCTGAAAATGAGCTTGGTACATCCAGTAGACCTGGATTTAATTCCCACAACCTCCACTTGCATACTGTGTGACTCTAAACAAGTCACTTACCCTCTCCAGACCTCCTGAGTTGCCCCTGAAAATAGGCATTTGTGTCTAATGGACCTTACCCAGTTACCAAAGAATTACTAGATGTAAATAAATTGGTGGCTACTAATGTGTATTCCCTGTTCCAGATTTAGAATATCATAGAGAAAGGAAATTATGGGGATATAATTTTCTGAACTCTGTGCCCAGGTATGTTGTTCTGCTAGTACTACTGTATGAATAGTTTTCAGGAATTCCAGGAGCCATAATCTAGCACATCAGGAGTTGAATTGTCCAATGTTCTGGTGTTCCCCACCTGCCTTCTGGAAGTGTATGTATGCATGCATCCACTAAATTATTTTGGGTGGGGCATCTGCAGTGTGTGGTAATCCATTCTGTCAAGGACATCACCAGCAGGCCATCACCAGAAGCCACTATTTCAGTGGCACATTGTAACCCTCTGTCCAGAAAGAGAGTATTTAAGGGATGCTCTGAGCCTCCCTGCTGGTGTCTGCTGCTAAAGCCCCAGCTCAGGGTCTGGAACCAGGTTGCCAGCTTTCATCAGCAGTCTCCCCTTCTAAATGCCATGGAGCTGGCCTTCTGGCAGATTTAAATTAGTTTTTATTTGTTCTGTTTCAGGAGTCTGGGTGATTGCAGTGTATGGTTCCTGTGTTTAGTTTTAGTGACTTATTTTCTTGTTCTTTACATTGTAATCTTGTGTACGTGTTTTTTGCAAATGTGAGTTATTTTGTCTCTGTGGTGGTACGGAGTTTAGTAAGTTACTCATTTTGGAATTTTCTGTCTCTGTTTCTGAAGGTTTCAACTCATTTGGATCATGAGGTATGATTTCCTTTTTTTGAAACAATGGGAGAAGGGCTGATCTAATAGAGGTGGCAGTATAGGTTTGTTATAAGGAAATTTTGTCTTGTGGTTGTGTAAGTTGCATACTGATTTTTGCCCACTGCTTAATTTGTCAGGTAACATGCCTTTTGGAGCATTTTACATATAGGGTGTCATACTCCGTGTGACTGTGGCTTGACAAATGAGGAGGCAGACTTGACCAGGCTCCATTTGATAAAGTTCATCAATGTGTTTGGCTGTTGTTAGTGTTAATGCAGTTAAACAGAACATTGCATCTAATGCTATGAACTTTCTAACAGAGGGGAGGGAAGGGAACAGCATGGGGTGTCTTGGATTCTATGTTTGGGAATGAGCCCTCATCTGAGAGCTCCAAAGATTGTTAACAATGAGTAAGGTCTTAATAGTACCCCTGAATGTGTATGTTTTCCCTTTAATGGTGAATAAAAAAAAAACATTCGTAATGCACTTTAAAAATGTACAGTAATATTCACATACTGTAGCTATCATGCAGATGTATCTCACAAGCATCAGAAATTGGTCAGGGATTGGATAGGGCAGTGTTTTATAGCCCTATATTCATTACACAAGTGTCATGTGTGGTGTTGATCAATATATTATAATCATTTGTTTCATCAAGGGTGCTAAAGGACCCAATAGTCAGAAGGAGTATTTTTGCACAAAGCACATTACATGGCAAATTTGTCAAAACTGACAATATAGATGCACCATCGATGCATGACTCCTGCTTTTTTTTAAACTCAAACATAAGTTTATTGGTTCACCTGGGTGATACAACCAATACATCATGATAAAATAATACAGTATGTTAACATAGAAAGAAGAGGTCCAACCTGCTGTACAAGATTGGCACCGTATTCACAAAGCAATGCTATTTCATAATTTAAAATACATACTGCACAATAAAGAGTCCACAGGGTTCCTGAACGTTAGTCTTAATGAATGAATTACTAGTTATGAGTGACCCTTAATGTAAATGTCGAAGGTTACCATAATAAATGGGAGTAGTAACCTCTAGGTATTGTGAATCAGTCTCCTACCATTCAAACTTCCAAAAAGTGCTGTTTTCCATGAAATAAATCCTTTTAGTTTGGTGATCTACTTCATTTGCATAACCCGCCCCTTTTGTTCTCAGTGCTGTGACATCATATCAAGGAAACAAAGTTACTGTACCCACAATGCCTCACTATGTAAATTAGTATACAGTGTATTATATTTCTGTGCTCACTGAAGAAATAGGAGCCAACATCTCTCAGTATAGAAGTCTTGTAGCTAGATACGGTATGTACAATGCATTGTTGTGAAAATAAACAAACAAAAGCTTATATTGTTGACACTACCACACAAATATGGGACAGCATCTCAGAGTAAGGAAATTGTAAAACAGGTTTGTATTTTACCCACAATGCCTTGTTACAGTTATTTACATATTACTGCTCACCAACTGCAACATAAGGGACTGTATGTCTACATTATAAATTACCCATAATCCCTTGTTGCTGTATGCAAAACAATGACAGCTTCCTGGTATGACATCATTTTGGGAGTGTGGCGACATTGAGAACAACAATTGAGCGTGGGCCTGAAACGAACAAAAGAAAACAGCAACCAGTATGTGGGGCTTACAAACGTAAAGAAAACAAAATAGTTTGAAACAAGGACTGAGCAGGTAAAATTAATGATGTGTTTTGGAATCAGACAGTTCAAATGAAAGGAATAATTATCTGGAGTACTAATTATCAAGTTTTGTAAAGGCACCTCCTGAGGAAGTTAATATTTGTTTGTGAAACGTAGAGGATATAGGCCTGAAAATATAATAAAAGAACAAGATTTTGGATAAGAAATTACCTGTCTGGAGGGGTGTGGCTTGGACACCGAGGAAGGTGGCCGCTTAACTCTCTTGCTCAATCCCCAGCTAAGCCAATCCATCCATAGCAGCCGTTATCCAGAGACATACCAAACTAATTAAGCATGGATGAGCAATAACAGGTCATAGGCATCAAGTTAGCAGGGGCAACATTGCACTCCAGACTTAGTAAAATAGCTCCAGTGCCGATCCCACAGTGACTAGGGTACTCTCAAGAGCAGGCCCTGTGACCACTAAGTGGCCTCACCAGACTCCCATTGCTACTGGCACGCTGAACCGGGTCCTATGCACTCCGCCCGAGGAGAGTTGCGACTTTTCACAAAGCTCGAGATAACTGCCGATTCTCATCACTTGTACCAATTAGATACACCTGAACTGGTCTAAGGTATGGCATCCACCAGATATCCCACAACTAAGCCTGCTACCTTGCCTTTGGGACCCTCCTCCTCACAGATAGACATTGGCACCTCTCTGCAACACATCACCACCCTCTTGGAGATGTTATTATTAAGAGTCAACTCCATTTGAAATACACTGGCAAATACAGTTATAGAGGTACACGTCTTAAGTGATAAACTGAACGTGGTCGAACAGAAAATGGAGGATCTCGAAACAGGCCAAACATCTATCTTGCGGCACCTACAGGAACAGGAAAACAAACTAGCAATGCTCTGGAGAAGAGCTGAGGACCAAGAGAATCGAGGAAGGCATAATAACATCAGGATTCTTGGCATACCCAAGGGATCGGAGGACCAGAATATGGAACGCTTCCTCAGCGAAGAAATTCCTGCAATGTTGGGCGACAGATGGCATGGCCCAGTGGAAGTAGAAAGGGCACATCGGATTCCGGGAAGCTTTGCTCCACTAATTCTACTCCACGCAATATAATAGCGTACATCCTAAGATACTTAACCAAGGAGAGAGTGCTAAGAGCAGCCAGGGACCGGGGAGAAATTGTGTCAAAATAGCCTTTTTTAGAGACTTTTCGGCAGAAGCTGCGGCTCGCAGAAAATCATTTGTACAGATTAAAAAAATGTTGGCACAACACAGCTTCTAGTATGGATTCCGAAATCTTACTCACCTGCATGTTTCATATGACGGCAGGGACATCACTGTGGAGACGCCCAGAGAAATTGAAGCATGGATTACCAAATATTGGCCAAGAATGCCATTACAAACTACACCTCCCAGACAGCTTTGGAATCCAGGGCAGTGCGAGCACAGCAGGGGGAACAGAACTCCTGGTGGCAGTTACCCAGAGGACCATGATTCTGATCGGATGGTCCCATGGCCAAACGCCTCCCCCAGGTCACACCAGCCATCAGCAATAGCCGAGGCTGCAGTTAAGCATACACCTGCTCAACAACGACCGGGTATGGCCAGCTCTATCCCCAGTCAACAACGGGGCTCTGGCCAGATGGTCCATACTCGCCAATGTTCCAGAAGCAATCCGGAAGCTGTATCTGAAGGTTCTGACATGGCACCACCTGCTAAGCTGATCAAGGAAGATGAACTGTCGCCAAGTGCCCAATCCATAAATGAGGATATACCTGATGACCTCATTATGGAAGTCACAGATGGACAATCGTGGGCAGACTTATCATCAGAAGCAGATGGGTTCTGTGACCTTGGAACACTACCAATTAAACCTGCGCTTCTGTCATTTGCAGAGGTGGTTTCCGGGAATATGCAAGGCCCTAACACCCCCACAACCCTTCTGAGAGAGCCTGGGCCACCGGACTGAAACTCTCCCATGGACTATTTAGAACAGGACCTGAAAGGTTTAGTTTAAAAACCGTAGAAGAAGGGGGAAGAAACAGGTCTTGTCACCCACTGACCCTGCAGATGGTCAACTAACCATAAGGGATACCATGGGGACAGCTGTTTTAGATTGCTATAAGACTGTATTCGGGGTTTATGGAAGGGTTGCATGATATACCTTGTGGGGTCCTTATGTATGCTTAGCAGGCCAGAGTATACCCTCAAATATAGTGGGTACCTGCCCCCTCTTTTTTGGGGGGGCAAGACATAATACAGGTTTCATTACTCCTGATTGCACTATGTGCACTAATGACCTGTTGATTATGCTCTTGATATAGTTTCTCCCCCCTCTCCCAGACCCGATTACTGATTCCCCTATATTTCCCATGACCCCCCCCACTTCCACTTCCTTTTCCCTTTTAGTATCTCTGGTTGCCCTACCGATTCTTAATGGTGGGTAAGGCACTTAATATAGGGCATAGTAAGCTGGGGATGGAGATCTGAGGCGTTTATCGGGCAGACTCCCAAATCCCCCAATATAGGTACTTGGTGAGCATGGCTGTATGATCAGTACCTTCGTGCATACACCATATTACCTTTAGCTAGTTGCTGAAATAATTCTTACTGTTTTTGTTTATTGTATTAAAATTGCTTGTTGGCATACACTGTTAGGGTTCATCCATTTGTGCAAGAACTTCTGTTTTCGTACTAGTTGTTGCAGTATATTGTCTCTGTGAGCTTATTGATATAACCCATCTGTTTATCTCCTCTTACTACTAGGACCTTTCTCGTCATTTCTACTCTCTTGGACTGATTTACCGTATTTCTTCTCCTCAACTGTCTCTTCCATCTTTCTCTCCAGCAGCTCAATCTATAATTTCGGGATTGTGAGGGTGAGTACCAGATCATGTTAAGGGAAGATGCCACAATATAAGGGTGGGATCAATCTCATATATTGGAATGTTAAGGGCCTCAATCACCCGACAAAGCACTCAATGGTCCTTAAACATCTACACTCCCTGCAGATGGATATCACACTCATTCAAGAGACGCACCTCACTGCAAGAACTGTAGGATGGCTTAAAAAATCGTGAGTAGGGTCTGTTCTAGCCAGCTCAGCAAAAACTAAATCTAAAGGGGTTGCAATCCTGGTTCGGAAATCGTGCTCCTGGATGGAGGACAGGGTAATTTCTGATGCCCAGGGCCGATGGTTAGTGGCCAGATTCTCCTACCCTGGGGGGAAAGCTGTGCTGGCCAATGTTTATGATCCCAACAATGACACCCCAGACTTCTTCCTAGACCTCAACTAAGCTATTGAAACACTCATGGCAGATTATCCAAACATATCCATCATGGTGAGGGGGATTTCAGTTTAACACTAGATATTTTCATGGGCAAATCCAAACCTACTCCCAACTCACACCCCAAAGCACTGCTGATATTGCAGGATATGATGAAAGAATGGGGCATGGTAGATTTATAAAGGAGAGACCACCCATCTGGAAGGGACTACTCCTTTTTCTCCACAGTGCATTCAACCTAAAGTAGAATAGACTTCTGGCTGGCCAACTCCCCCACTGCCCAATATATTGTGATCTCACAAATAGATAATATCATTATCTCTGACCATGCCCTGGTCTCCTGTACATTTGTATCGAGGGGACAAAAAGGCTCAGGCACTAGGTGGAGATGTAACCCATTGCTAATACGAGACACCCTTTTTCAGGTTATGGTTAAGAAGGCAGCCCAGGAATATTTCTCTAATAACAGGACTGTGGACACTTCAGCAGCAATGATATGGGAAGCCTTCAAAGCGGTGATGCGGGGGCACATAATTGCCTTCATAGCCCATAAATACAGGACTAGGAAGGCTGAACTCACCCACCTCCAAACTGAACTGGTGTACAGTGTACAGTTCTGGAGACCTTACTTACTTAAGGACATAGACAGGGTAGAGAAAGCTCAGAGGAGGGCAACAAAGATGGTACATGGATTGCATCACAAGTCCTATGAGGACAGGTTGAAGAAATTGAATATGTACTCCCTGGAGGAGAGGAGGAAGAGGAGAGATATGATAGAGACATACAAGTATCTTACAGGGAGGAACAGGGTGCAGGAATGCACTATTTTTAAGCAAAAAAGATGTTCCAGGACTAGAGGGCATGGGATGAAGTTGCAGGGAGGACGATTCAGAGGAAACATGACGAAGAATTTCTTCACAGAATGGGTGGTGGACAAGTGGAACACCCTGCCAGAGGAAGTGGTGGGGGATGAAACAATCACAGGATTTAGGAATGCATGGGATAGACATAAAGGAATTCTGGAAGTCAGGGTTATGGAGCAACAGACTTCTAGGAAAACATAAAGCAAACTTACAAGGTTAAATGGGCAGACTGGGTGGGCCGTAGGCCCTTATTTGCCAACACTTTCTATATGTCTATGTATCTATGTAACTGTCCACCCAAGAAGCTAAATTTAAAATCCCCACAACAGAGCGCCCTGACCAGATGGCACTCTGGAAAATAGTAGGCCTAAAATGTCGCATAAACTCGATGCTCCAACAACAGGCGGAATGGTTGATTACTAGAGCTAAACACAGCCACTGGGAAAATGGGGATAAGGGAGGCAAGCTGTTGGTCTTTCAGTTAAAAAAACAGCAAGCTGCTTCACGTATCCATGCCCTCAAGAATCAAAAAGGGGAAATAGTTAACAATCCAATACAGATTAATGAATGCATAAAACAGTATTACCAGCAATTATATCAATCGCATTCATCCCTAGAACAAACACGACTAGAGGATCAACTGGAGGATTTCTGTTCCTCAGCTAACACCCCCCAACTGACAGAACCCACGAAGACTGTATTAGGCAGACCCTTCACTGAAACTGAATTGAAATTAGCACTGTCATAGCCTGCTAAGGGCAAGTCTGCAGGACCAGATGGTATGACCACAGAACTGTACCAGCTTCTGAGCTCTGGAATTAGTGCTCAGCTATTGTCAGCTCTCCAAGAAGCCCATGAGATTGGAGTGCTACCGCCTACTATGAGAGAAGCGTTGATAACCCTGCTCCCTAAAAAATCGGATGATCCCCTAAACTGTGCCAGCTTCTGCCCCATCTCCCTCATATCTGTGGACAATAAGGTTGCAGCTAAGATGCTTGCCAACCAGTTGATGGATGCACTACCCTCAATAGTGCACCCATCCCAGGTTGGGCTCACGAAAGGCAATGCTGCAGCAGACAATATTAGACTGGTCCTCAACCTCAAGTGGTTAGCCATGCATTCCTCTACCGCTATGGCAGCTATGGTCGTAGACTTCTCGAAAACCTTTGACTCGGTCGAGTGGCCATACTTACATGTAGTCCTCACAAGGTATGGTATTGGCCCTTATTTCAGACAATGGATCAGAGTACTTTACAATCAACCCCTGGCTAGAATTTTAACGAACAAGGACATCTCCTCACCTTTCTCTTTATGCCGTGGCACACGGCAAGGATGCCCACTTTCTCCGTTACTATTCCTCGTGGCTTAGACCCCTTCATACAAAAGCTGCAATGCATCAGGGAGGTTGAGGGCATATGGGTGGGGGAGCACTCCTACCTGGCTTCTGCTTATGCGGACGACCTTCTCCTCACACTTACTCATCCCCAGGAATCCCTTCCCCCAGTTTTAAGGGTACTAGATACCTATGCACAACTATCTGGGTTGTGTATTAACACCAGTAAAACCCAATTTACCCCCTTGAATGTGGTTTACTCCGAAGCCTGCATACAAGGTCTGGGACTGGCCTGGGCTCCTAATAACTTATCCTACTTGGGAATACATATACCATTTGACTGGAAGCAGATTGAATCTAGGAATTTTTCCCCCTTATAGCTCAACTATCGACCGAAATATCCCAATGGCGCCGACTTAATCTATCTCTCCCAGGTAAAGTGGTGGCAAGCCGCATGCTTTTCATACCTAGAGTTACATATCTCCTCAATAATTTACCGATTCCCTTAGTGGATAAGGTTTTTCTCCCGCTAGAAAAATTAATCACACATTACCTTTGGGACAATAAAAAGTCACTTTGGAGTTCCAATAAATTGAGAGCCCATTGGTCCAGGGGCGGTCTTGGACTCCCATGGCTACAAGGTTACCACTGGTCCTTCCTCTCAGCCCAAGCCACTTGATGGTTTGTTCCTACTTCTTCCCCACCAGCCCTATAGGTAAAACTCGAAACTCATCTGGTGCAAGGGACTCCCCTCAGCTCACTGCTGATGAATGCACCCTTACCTCCTATTAAACTCACGCCAGCTATTGCTGCAACTAAGAAAGCTTGATTTCGACTCATGGCTGCAGCCAAAACCAAGAAGCAAGCTCGCTTCATGCCTCTTAGGTACCTGGTATTATGGCATAACAGTCTTCTACAAGTAGATCATAAACCCATCCATTGGTCTTCATGGGACAAAAAAGGGATACACATAGTCCAGGACAAGTATCTACCAAACTCTACCACTCTTATGTCATTCAAACAGCTGAGAACTCGCTATTCACTCCCGTCCCAAGACTTCTGGAAATACCTACAACTTCGTAAGGTGGTACAGTCCCTCAATTGATCATACACCACGGACCAGAAATGCCATTGGTTATCCACACTGCGCCTGAAGCCCTCCTCCCGGGGTCTAGTCGGCAAACTCTAGAACACATGATGAGAGGCACAACCAGACTACACAGAACCCTGTAGGATAACCTGGAGCCATGAACTGCAATGTACCATAACACCACAGACATGGCCCCACTGCCTCCACCTGGCTCACACTGCCTACGATGATGTTGAGAGCCAATTAATCCAGCTCAAAATCCTCCTTCGGTGGTATCGTACTCCAGCTGTCTTACATAAATGGGGTATCCTTCCACATGTGTCTTGTTGGAGATGCAGAGGTAGTCCAGCAACTATCCTGCACCTCCTATGGGACTGTCTAATGTTGACCTCTTTCTGGTCCGCGGTTGCAATGGAGTGCTCGGGTGTATTAGGGCAACCTATAGATCTTAGCAACCCTATGCTACTCTAGCAGGACACTAAACCCCTACAACAACTTGAGCCACAGCTTAAGAACTGGACCTTGTTGGCCTTACTGGAAGGTAAGAGATTCCTCTTGATGCAGTGGAGGCAATCCTCTCCTCCGACCACCACACTCTGGCACTCAGCATTGGCACATCTCGCTACATTCGAAAAGCTCACTTACACCAGCAAGGGACAGTTAACTTTATATTACAAACAATGGGGAGCATATCTTAACTCACCACTCTGTAGGGCACCTTTACCCCCTCCATGTAATCCTCCCTCAAGCTAGATGACCCATAATTGAATAACTTAATGTGTGGAACAGCAGAACTAGGAAACCTGTGACTAGTATTATCATAGACACCTTTAACATAACAGGACCTCCCTTTTGTACTCCCCATCTATAACGTCTTCTTTTTCTTATCTGGGAATTTCTGTCTTTTTAAGATATATGGAATCCAGCATGATGAACACTAATGTTAAGGGCAGTTTTGATAAATGCTTGTAAATGCTTATTCACAGCTGAGAGTATGAATCATTGTGTCATTGTATATACATGAGTCTCTGCCTCTTGATGGAGTCTTCTCCTGTACCCATTCCTTTCTTTTGTTTTTTTCCTGTTACATTGTGATATTACTGTATGCATGTATACTGTAATATGCATCCTATGTGGAATAGAAATTACATAACAATAAAAATTATTCTATGATTAAAAAGAAATGCAGTCTACTTTTAGAACTTTCTGTGCCCCCCACCTTTGGAAAGAAAGAGTTTGCTTTACTGGACATATTGGGAGAGCAGCACAGTGAAGGACTGAACTTGAAAATTACATTACCTGTGGACTATCAGGAGTTATCCTGGAACTTTTTTGTGTTTTAAGTGTGGCCACACACAGGAAACTGGAGGGTAAAAGCCCTGATAAAAATGCAAAAAAATGATAATGACAGATTTTTTTACAGAACAAATTGCAGCTTCATCATTTGAAGCATGTCTGACAATGGCATGCCATGTTTAACAGGCATTTGGGGAACCTTCAACATTTACTTTAAAACTGAACTATAGCTACTAAATCATTGGTAACTATGACCAGTGTAGGTACCCATGTGGGATCCAACTCAGCAAAGTGATAACTAAAGAACATTATGGTCAGCCAGGAAAAGAACCTATAAATCAACTGTCTAATGTTGTAATAACAAATAACAACATTATCAAACCAAAAACAGTACAAGCAAGTTTATCAGTGGTGGTCCCCATCCCATCCCCCCAGTCTTATTTTACTAACATTTCAAAAGAAGGAGGCCATTCTGGAGCCTGCCTTGGCACCAGGTGACTATTCTGTCACCTCTCCTAACATGGGAACACCCTATGCCACGGTCCACAAATCTCCTGAAATTTATCCATAGCCAAATGTAGACTGCTGGTAATTGCTTCCATTCTTTCTATCTCTACTATTTTTGCTCACCACTGCGCTATGGAAGTGGGTGTAAGGGTCAGCCAATTAGCATGATCCACTTTAATGTCGTCGCATTTGGTCTACTTTTTGAGTATTACTATTACTAGCCATAAGGGTCAGAAAACCCAAGACCAAATTCACATAGAAACATAGAATTTGACGGCAGATAAGGACCGCTTGGCCCACCTAGTCTGCCCATTTTCCTACCTAACAGATAAGCTACAGATCCTAGTTAACCAACAGCTTACTTCCTCCTCCTACCCCCTACTAGGACTGCCTTATGTCTGTCCCATGCATCCTTCAATTCCCTCACTGTTCTTGACTCCATGACCTCCTCAGGGAGGCTGTTCCATGCATCCATAACCCTCACCTGAAAAAATACTTCCTCACATTACCTCTGAGCTGTCCCCCCTCTATCTTCAAATTGTGACCCCTTGTTCTTGCACATGTCTTTTTCTGAAAGATGCTACCCTCTTGGACTTTGTTGATTCCCTTGAGATACTTGAAAGTTTCTATCATGTTCCCTTTCTCCCTTTTTTCCTTAAGGGTATACATATTAAGCTCCTTTAGTCTTTCTTCATATGTCTTCTGATGCAGACCCTGCACCATTTTGGTTGCCCTCCTCTGGAAAGCCTCCACTCTGTCTAAGTCTTTGTGGAGATGGGGTCTCCAGAACTGCACACAGTACTCCAGATGGGGTCTCACCAACTGTCTGTACAGAGGGATAACAACTTCCTGTTTTCTACTATTGATGCCTCTTCCTATGCATCCCAGTATCCCCCCAGCCTTTCTTACTGCCTTCTCACATTGCTTGCCCACCTTTAGGTCATCTGATATAATTACCCCAGGTCCATTTCCATTTTACTGTTGTCAGTATCTCACCCCCCATTGTGTACTCTTCCACTGGTTTTTGTTTCCCAGGTACATTACCTTGCACTTCTTTACATTGAATCTGAGCTGCCATACATTTGACCATTCCTCCAACCTTGCCAAGTCCCTTGTCATCCTTTCTACTCCATCTTGTGTATCAACCCTGTTGCAGATCTTTGTGTCATCTGCAAAGAGACATACTTTTCCTTCCAGTTCCTCTGCAATGTCACTTATAAAGACATTAAAAAGGGCCAGTCCTAGTACTGAACCCTGCGATACCCCACTAGTAACCCTCCTTTCTTCACTGTGGACTCCGTTTACTACTGCCCTTTGCGTCCTGTTGCCTAGCCAATTTTTTATCCAGGCTACCACCTTGGGAGCCACTCCAAGGCTGGCTAACTTGTGTATTAATCTTTTGTGTGGGACTGTATCGAATGCCTTGCTAAAATCTAGGTAGGCCATGTCCACAGCCCCTCCCTGGTCTACTACTTTGGTCACCCAGTCAAAGAAATCCATTAGATTCATCTGACATGACCTTCCCATCGTGAATCCATGCTGCTTTAGGTCATGTGCCCCACTGGCCTCTAGGTACTCAACAGTTCTTTCCTTCAGAAGTGATTCCATCATTTTCCCAACCACTGAGGTCAAACTAACTGGTCTGTAGTTTCCTGCTTCTGTCCTGTTCCCACTTTTGTGAAAAGGAATCACATCCACCCTCCTTCAGTCCTCAGGTACCACCCCATCCTCCCATGATTTGTTAAAGAGAGTAGTCAGCGGTGTCACTAGTTCTACCCTTAGTTCTTTAGAATTCTTGGGTGAATCCCATCAAGCCCCATTGCTTTGCCCACCTTCAATTTTATTAGTTCTTTTAGAACCCTTTCTTCTGTAAATGGACTGGTATCAACCCCCCGTCTTCAGAGTGTTTCTCTTGTTTGGTTTAGGTACCTCCCCCTCCTCTTCCTTTGTGAATATTGAGCAGAAATATTCGTTCAGTATCCCTGCTTTTTCACTGTCACCCTCTGCTCACATTCCCTCCCTTTTATTAAGCCTCAATATCCCTCCTTTGGTCTTTCTCCACTCCCTAATGTACCTAAAAAGTCTTATCCCCCTTCTTAACAGATTTGGCTAGCCTTTCCTTGATTTGGGCCTTTACTATTCTGACCGCCTCCCCTGCCTCTTTCTGCTTTAACTGATAAAGTTCTCTGTCCTGCTCCTTCTGTGTTTCCTTATATTTCCGGAATGCTATCCTTTTCTCTTTAACCTTCTCAGCCACCTCTTTTGAGAACCATAGCAGTTTTTTCCTTCATTGTGTTTTGTTGATTTCCACAAATGAAAAGGGCAAAGAAATATTCAGTAAATTTTGGAGCTCCATATGAACAGAGTGCCAAAGGTTTTGGAGAATCGGGCATTCCCAAAAGATATGATAATGGGTGCCCCGGGCTTCCCCACAGTTGCATCAGGAAGTGTCTATGTGGCTTCTGTGGAAATGTTTAGTATTGACTGGGGATCGGAAGATTCAAATGAGCACTTTCCAATTAAACTCTCATCATGTTGGTGAGGCCATAACCTGCCAGCCCTGTCGCAATCTACGGGACAACTGGTCTGGAAGGATAGAGAGTCTGCTTTCTTGCTCCCATTTAAGTCTGACATTTTCCAGTGGGGGTATGATGGGCTCTGACAGAATTTTATATAGATCAGCCAAGTAGCAGATTTTAGCACAAAGTCTAATCACATGATAGAAATAATCTTCGAAGTTAGTGCGGTCCCGCTGCAGGGAGGTAAGATGGTCAGAAGACATAATGAAATGCCTGATCTATAAAAAAAGAAAATGGTCCTCCCTGCGGAGGGAATATGTGTCCATCAGCCATGAGGCTAGGAGACAATCTTGGTTATCTAAACATTGTCTAAAGATTGTAAGAACATGTGCTTCCCAGTAGGCAAAACTGGGCTCCAATCAAGGGAGAAGAAAAAGATCTTCATGTCTTATAAGGGAAAGTGGGCCAAGGGTGTTGGGGGTATAAGTTAGTTTTCTGAGACGTAGAAGTATCCACAGGGAGTGGCGCACCCAGGGGTTGTGAATCTGGGGCCATATGCGAGAAGGGATAACTCTCAGGGGTAGAGTCCATAGAGCCCAGCTTGACAGCAAAGCAACTTCCAATTGATACCAGCCTAAGGCTTTGCCCTGTTTGGACCATATGCACAACTGAGCACCCTGCACAGCCAGATGATACAGGGTAAAGTTGGGGAGTACAAATCCACCCAAAGATCGAGGAGCTTGAAGCATTGATTTAGTGAGACGTGGGTGTTTCCCAGACCATACAAAGTGCTACACGTATTTTTGCAAATTGTTCCAAAAGGATTTAGTGATAGGTATTGGCAAGGTTTGAAATAAATTAAAGGTGAGGAAGAAGGTTCATCTTGACTGTCTGTATCCGGCCATAAAGGGTTAGGGGTAGGAGTGTCCAGCAAGCAGTCTGCCTGGAGGGTGTTGAACAGTTTAATATAGTAGTTCTTAAATAACAAAGAGATGTCCCTTGAAATTTGTATCCCTAAGTACCGAAATGGATTTTTTTTTTGCCCACATAAAAGCACTCATGCGTTTAGATTCCACAGGTGGAGTACAACTCAGGACCATCATTTCAGATTTGGTATAATTTATTTTGTATCCTGCAAGGCCCCCAAAATGTTATAGGGTGTGTAGTAAATGAGGCAGAGATGACTATGGATCTCTCACAAGAAACAAAGAGCCATCAGCACATAAAGCCATCTTTTGCTCGGACCCTCTCACCATCACCACATTATTGTTGGTATTTTGGCGGATAGTAATCACCAGGGGTTCTAGTGACAGGGAAAAGAGCAGGTGTGATGGAGGGAAACCTTGTCTGATGCTCCTTTTCAGTGGTATATGATTTGAAGTGTAACCATTTACCTTAATGTGGGCCTCTGGTGCAGTATACAGGGAGGTGACAGCAGTAATGAATTTGGGGCCTAATTCAAACCTGCGCAGGGTGATGGTCATGAAGGCCCAATCCACCCTGTTGAAGGCCTTTTCGGAGTCCATGCTGATCACCACTTGGAAGGAGGTTTTGGTGTGTTGGGTTGTGATGATGTTGCATAATCCATGAATATTATCTTGGAGGAAACGCCCTGAGATAAATGCAATTTGGTCTCTATGTGCCAGGTGGTAAATGCAGGATTGAAGACGGTCAGCAAGAATGCCTGTGAAAATGTTTTAATCCACTGGGAGGAGGGATAGGGGACGATAGGAGCCGCACTCTTCAGGATCTTTACCTGGTTTTAAGGTGATGGACATCTGTGCTAAGTTCCAAGAGGAAAGAACCGCACCCCCCCCCAAGACCTCACTGTAAACTGCCTATAAAGGCTCCAAGATTATATCGACAAAAGATTTATAAAATTCTGATGCAAATCCATCGGGTTCCAGCATGTTGCCATTTTTCAACCGTTTTATTTTGGCCAGGATTTCTACATCTGAAATAGGTGCATCTTGCTGTGTTTTCTGCTTAGGGGAGAGGGTGGGGAAAGGGATGCCCTCCAGGTATGCACCAATCCTGTCGGTATGATTTGGGAATCTTTCACAGTTGTAGAGAGAGTAGTACTGTGTGAAGATTTGAGAAATAGCTGCTGGACAGGTAGTGTTGAGGAGAGGGTATTGGGATTTCATAAGTGAACAACATCTTGATTGGCTTCCTCTTTTCTTAGCTGGCATGCTGACAGTTTCCTTGCATGGTTTCCGTGTTCAAAATATTTTTGTTTAGAGTAGCAAAGCTGTCCCTCTACGTGAGCATCAAGTAATTTATTTAATCAGTTTCTTTCCCCATTTAACTGTTGTTTTATGTTGTCACGTAAGGACAGCTGATGCTGGATTTCCAGATCCTTTATTTTATGCTCCAACTCTAGTATAGTTTGTATGCGTTCTCTCTTAACACTCGAGGAATTTCGAATAGTTTCCCCTCAGAGGTAACTCTTAAGTGCATCCCATCTAATCCCTTCAGATGTTTCACCTGCAGGATTGTTTTGTACCCCGTTTTTTTTTTTAAATCAGGCTTTTTCTTGTCTCCTGGAACTCCTGACAGCACCCCCAAGCCCATTACTGACCTTGTCATAGATTTTCTGGTTATGCATCACTTACCTAGGACCACAGCAGTTGGGGGTGGCCTGACTTATTAACTGTGCATGGGCCTGAAGGGGTGCCAACAGAATGGCCCAGGGCTTTTTCCTTCAGCTCCTGGTTTTCTCTGTGAAGGTGGTGGCATGCAATGATGCACACACACGTATGCAGTGGCACACCTATGTGCTTGGTATCTGGTGGCTGGCCCTCACCCTGTCTAAGTGCTCCCATTTTGTTGCCACCTTGCCTCCACTAAGTGGCAGTCAGTCAACTGGACGTAATGCCCCCCCCCCCCACTAAGTGAGGAGAGCTATCATTGAGAGGCTCAGATCTCCCTCTCCCAGCTGGCCCTGGAATGATATAAATCAGTTTCTGAACCCAGGTGACTGGCATAGTATGTGGCAGTGGTAGCACTTCTGCTATGCTACCTAGCTAGTGTGATCCCTGCTTTCTTAAGGTGTACACAGAGCAGTTTGAAATCTAATTTGGGGGAAGATTTTAACTGCGTTCTGGAACTGAAATGAACTGGTCTAGAGGTGGGGAGGCAAGTAACCAATTGGCATAAGAATGGAGGCTGGGCATGTTAGGCATGGACCTGTTGGATACTTGGAGGATGGTAAATGTGTGTGGGGTGAGTAAATATGCTTTTTAGTTGCCCCCACAAAACACGGTCATGCATTAATCATTACCTTTTTGTGCTCAAATGCAAGTTGCACGGAATGGTTACATTTGCCATAAGCCCTATTAATTTGTCCTGACATGCAACGGTGTTGCTAACAGTCTCGCCCCATATCAAGGATAAAGAGAGGTCATGTTGAGTTCCATCTTTTGTTCCAGTTAACCCTGAATAGAAAAGTTTCTTCAGGGTGCAATGGGAAATATAAAAGCCCTTTAATGCCCCTTTGGCATTCTCCAAAATGGTACTGTGGGAGACTGGTACAGCTATTCTGCATCGATAGTGATGAGTTACACGGCTGCCAAATCCAATTAAAACTCAGGGAGAAGCAAACAGATATAGAAAACAAAATGAAGTATCTAGAGAAAATCACTTTTTGCAGAATGCAGCCCTGAATTCCTGGGAGAGTTTATTGCAGCCTAAGTGGCTCTGAAGATGCATCTCATGAATAATGTAAAAAGTCACTATTTTTCACCAGCAGCTAACTATAGGTATGGGGAATTAAATCTATTACAGTGCTTGCCTACCTCCCCTGGGTAAAAGGACATCCAAAACCATCCTGACCATAAAAATCTCTAATGGCCTAAGAAACAAACTCTAGCAGGAACCAATACGGCAGCAAAATAATGGAATTGTGGGCAGTGAGAATGTATAAACTAGCAATTTTTGCAGTAACCACTGAGCCACCTGTTTTCTTCTTTTCAGGCTCTGAGGGACATCGGAGGGTGGGGGTTGCCACTAGACAACTCATTCAAATTAGCAATGACGTGCATAAGGCTGAAACTGATCTAGATAGCGTGGGAGTGTAGACAAGCAATTTTTGCACTAACCACTGAGCCACCCGAAGTCACTTTCCAATTGTCTACACACACACACACACACACACACACACACACACACACACACACACACCACACACACACACACTAACACACATACACTGCCTTATATGGCATTTATTTACTTATATATCTAACCCTAAGTTTTACTGTATTTACGATAAGCACTGTGTTTTTCACTAATCTACAGCATGACTGGGTAACTAAGGTAGTGGACCTGGGAGATGCAGTGGATATGGCCTATCTGGACTTCAGAAAGACACTGCCCCCCATAGATGACTGATTAACAAACTGCACAGCCTAGTGGTGGGTCCTAAAATAATTCTGTGGGTGGAGAACTGGCTTAATGGCAGAAGTCAGAGGGTTATGGTAAACAGGGAGTACTTTGTAGAGGGAGAGGTGATGAGCAGGATGCTGCAGGGGGCAGTGTTGGGGTCAGTCTTCTTCAATGTCTTTACTAGGGACATTACAGAGGGACTGGAGGGGAAGGTATGCCCCTTTGCAGATGACACAAAGGTATACAATAGGGTGGACACTCCAGCGAGTGTTAAAAGAATAAAGGAAGAGCTTCTAAAACTGGAAAAATGGTATGAAGAATGGCAGCTGGGATTCAATGCAATGCAAAGAAGGAAGGAATACAGCTGTTATGGCACCGCGTTTAGGGCACCACATCAAGACAGCAACAAATTTTGGTGATTGTTTTTACAGCTACCTCTCTGTGCCCCACTCCTTGAGGTCCACCCTCTATTGGTATTTTTAGTAAGTGGACTTGTGAGGGGCATAGCACAAATACAGAGGTAGCTCTAAATGATAGTCACAAAAATATGGTGCTGTCTTGACGTGGCACCCTAAACACGGTGCCGAGATGTAGTAGATCCATGCAGGATCATGTACAGAGGGCACAAGAATACAGGGGCAAAGTATGAACTAGGTGAGGAGGTACTGACAGCCACAAAGCAGGAAAAGGGCCTGGAAGCTATAATCTCGGAGGGCCTAAGAGAAAATAGGCAGTGCAATAAGGTGGCTGGAAAGGCTAGTTAGATGCTTGCATGCATAGGGTGGGGTATAATGAGTATAAAGAGGGAGTTAATCTTGCCCCCGTAGAAGACACTCATGAGACTTCACCTTGAATACTGCATCCAGTCCTGGAGGCCCTATCTGAGAAAGAACATAGGCAGGGTGGAGGCAGTGCAGTGGAGGGCAAGTAAAATGGTGCAGGGCCTGCAGGATAAGACCTATGAGGAAAGACTAAAGGAGTTAAATATGTATTCCCTGGAGTAAAGGAGGGAGGGGGACATGATTAAGACATACAAATACAGTACAAGTCCCATTGAACTGTTCTATCAATGAGTTGGTTTAGCATTGTTTTTTTTGAGTTGGCAATGCATTGCCAACTCATATTGAATTGTTTTTCAATGCTTACCCAGCTGAAGAGCAATGTTGCAGAATGTTTTTGTAACTCAGTTGGAATGCATCTGTAGTCCAGTAACAGTGCAATGCAAAGCTGCATTTTAACTCTTAAGGAACCGTTTGTGTAAGGCTTTGATGTGGATCCACTTATGCAACTCAGTCAGAAATGCTGCAGCAACTCATGGGAGGAACAGTTTAATGTGACTTGTACTGTACATCACTGGTATAAATAGAGTACAGGAGGGAAGCATCTTCCAACGTAAGAGATGCTCCATGTCAAGGGGGCACAAAATGAAGTTAGAGGAGGGAATGCTCAGGGCAAATGTGAGAAAATATTTTTCACGGAGAGGGTGGTGGATGCCTGGAATAGCCTACCAGAGTGGGTGGTAGGGGCTAAAATGGTCACAGAATTTAAGAAGGAGTAGGATAGACACAGGGGTAACCTGAGGCAAGGGAGGCTCCAGAGTTCAGTTTGAGCATGGGGCCTTACACTAGATAGGTATTAATAGGGTAGACTGGCTGGTGATTCAACTCCCACTCCCCCAGCCTGACCTCCCACTGAGCATCGACCACCCCACACCCCAAGACTCCGCCACAAAGCCTCACTCACCTGAAGAGGTCCCTGTGTGACGATACACTCTCCCATCAAAGACACATCTTGCTGCTGGAACTGAGGACTCCTATATAAGAAATAAGGTAAGTGCAGTTCAGTGTATTTCAATGGGTTTTCAACTGCACTTACCCTGTTTCTCATATAACAGTCGCTGGTTCTAGCAGCAAGATGTGTCTTCCATGGAGCAGTGGATCTTCACACTGGGATCTGTTCAGGTGAGCGAGGGGGTGTGAAGGCATCTGGGGTGTGGGGTGGCAGGTACTCAGTGAGAGGTTGGGTTGGAGGTGCGGGGATGGCATCAGCGATGGACCTTTTTTTACAGATTAAAAAAAGACAAAGAGGAACCGTGTTCTTCTTTTCAGGCTCCGAGGGACATCGGAGGGTGGGAGGGAGGGGGTTGCCACTAGGCACCTTGTGTAGATCAGCAATAACATGCATAAGGCTAAATCTGATTTAGATAGTGGGGGAATGTATACTAGCAATTTTTGCACTAACCACTGAGCCACTTGACTGCACTTTCTAATTGTTGTGATATACACACACACACACACTGACTAATGCATATACATGTATATTCTTATATATTCCAGTATAACATAGCAGTGCACTGTCTACACACATTTTTACAGATTAAAAAAATACATTGAGGGGTCATTTTCTTTTTTTCAGGCTCTGAGGGAATCAGAGGGTAGGGGGTTGCCACTCATGTAAATCAGCAATGACATGCATAAGGCTGAAAGTGATTTAGATAGTGGGGGAATGTGGACTAGCAATTTTTGGGTCCCGGGTCGATATAGCACTGCCAAAACAGCGCAGGAATAACCACGCTACAGATAGCGCTAAAGGTAGCACAGTAACAGGGTTTTTGCAGCGTACGGGAATAACTGTTACCTCTTTCACTGTACACTCACATGGGGGAGTGCTGTAGTGGCTGCCAGTGCAGCGCCTGGTCAAGCCACTCCCATGATGGAGTGGCCAGCACCTGGCAGTGTTGGAGACCTAGGGCAGCGGTTTGGATCCCCCAGGTCTCAAGGTATTGTTGCTTTTTGTTTTATTTAAAAAAAGGATTTCCCCCTCCCAAGTTTCGCCACATCCCCAAAGTCTACACCTTCTCAGAGTTAGTTATCTTTAGTCCTGGGGGCATGGGGGTGAATCCCCAACATTGGGGTGTGTGTGTATGCTGGTGGCAGAGTCCCCCATAAAAAAAGACAAAGTCACATTGTAATCAATATGATGCTTTTCAGTTGAAAGGTCAGTGTTTTCACTGACCTTATTTTCGTCATACACCATTTTGGTGGTAGCATTTAGTACTGCGTGATTTTCTCTGTGACATTATGACCCCATGCCCAATTTTTGCACTAACCACTGAGCCACCTAACTGTACTTTCTAATTGTTGTGATACACACACATTGACTAATACATATATACATAGATTAATTTATATTCCAGTATAACATTCAGTACAAGTCACATTAAACTGTCCCTCCAAGTCACTGGTTTAGCATTGTTCAGTGAGTTGCTTAACTCATTGCCTCCTAGAATACACCTGTAGAAGGCATCAAATGTACTGCAGTGTGTCCCAGAATGACTACAGAAGTCACCTACAGACTTCCTGTGTGCCCTAGTAATATCTGGTGACATCACTCACATGTTTTACTATTACTTGCCAGCCAGAATTGATTAGAATTGACTGCATAGCAGCATTAGAAAGGTAATGTTGTGCTGAACAACTTTGCCACTGACACTTTGTGTGTATTATGTTCACTTTAGGAGTTATTCACATTTCTTTATGGCATAGTGAGTATGGTAGACATTTTGTCCATCAAGAACCACCTAAGCACTTTGAAGAAAATACACATTCGGGGTATCTCAGCCAATAAAAAACAAAAACTGAATTGAGCACAGTTGATTGCATAGTACCGTCAGAAAGGCAATTTTGTATGGAACGACTTTGCTGCTGATACGTTGTCTGTATCATGTATACTTTAGGAGTTATAAGCATTTGTTTATGGTATGGTGTGTATGGTTCAGATTTGTCCCTCAAACCTCACCAATGCACCTTGACTAAAATGGGGAAAATTTATGTTTAATACTACAGAAATAGCTGTTTTTTTACAAACAAATTATTAAAACTACATCTAATGTCTGGGTGCTTAATTTTGTGTTGATATGTTACATATTTTCCAACAAAAAAAGGTTTATAGTGCATTTTTTAGTGGGAAAAATATTTTTCTTTGCTGTTTCGACCATTATAAAAGAACTACATTACCTATTATTGCTTGCATACCACCGTTGGAAAGGTAATTTTATGCTGAACAAGTTTGCCACTCATACTTTGTGTCTAGCACTTTTGTTTTTTGTGCTATTAGCATTTGTTTGCGGCATGCCGGTCATGGCTTGATTTTGCTTAGAAAGGCCCAGGATTCACTGTTAACAATATACAGGAGGCAAGTGCTGCAACTTCAGAGAGTTCCTGTGGAGGCAATGAATTAATGTGTGCATTGTGAAACTGCCGAATTTCATTGTGTGAAATATTGTTCATAATTTGGCCAATTCGTGAAATTTTTAGTGGAAGTGAAATGTGGAATTTCGCTTGTGGAGTGCAAAATTTTGCCTGCAAAATGTCAAATTTCGCCACTTGCGGGTGAAATTTTGCTGGTTTTGGGTGAAATTTCGTGGGGGAAATTTGGCAACTTCTCACCCCCCAGTTTCCTAATGGTTTGCTTCAAGCTGCTATTCAGTTTCAATTTACTGTACTTTGCAGCTCTCTGGAAACTTTTATCAATGCAGTATATGAGCAGTGCACACATTAAAGATACTCTATCAGCTTTTAGCAGTTATACTGAACTTGTGTGATCAGTGTGTCTGAAATAACATCTATGGCAAAATAAATCTGCTTGAACCTTACTTTCCAAAGATATTATGCCCTAGCCTCACTTATCACCCACTTGTTCAATCTGTCACTTTCCCAAGGTATTATCCCTCCCATTTGGGAAACTGCTCATGTCATCCCTTTGTTTAAATCTGGTGATCAGAGCAACCTCAATAATTACCGACCTATTTCTTTTCTGCCCATTCCATCTAAGCTTCTTGAAAAGCTGGTCAATGCCCAACTCAGAGACCACCTTGAAGCAGAAAATCTACTGAACCCCTGCAATCTGGGTTTCACCCCAAACATAGTACAGTATCTGCTCTAGGAAAAATTACAGATGACTGGTTAACCTCCTTTAACGCTAAGCACCATGTTTTCGCCCTTTTTTCAGATTTAAGTAAGGTGTTCGACACCATTGACCACCAATTACTGTTGGACACATTAAATAATTTTGGTCTAGATGACACCTTGCTAAATTGGTTCTCCTGTTGTCTTACCAACAGGTGGCAACAGGTTAAAGCCAATAGATAGTGTCCTCTCCCCTTTAAAACCTATCCTGAGAGGAGTTCTGTAGGGCTCCATCTTAGGTCCATTACTATTTGCTGTTTACAGTAATAATATTGACAATGTCAGTACAGCAAATGTACACCTATTTGCAGATGATACTTTGTTATATGTTGCCAGGCCTAGTCTCCAACTCATCTGCCTCGAGTTACAGCGTGACTTTGACCTACTTCAGCACAACTTAAGACATCTCAAACTACTCCTCAATGCTAAGAAGACAAAAATTATGCACCTGTCCCCTAATACCAAAGATGTTCCCACTGACTCCTTGAATGCAAATTTTCAGATTAAGACCATCCTGGGAGAAGTACTGGAACCAGTTGAGAAAATTAAATATCTCAGCTTCTAGCAGGATCGAAAACTATCCTTGGTAACGCATACAGAGGAAATGGCCAAAAAACTTCGCCAAAGGCTTGGTCTCTTCTATTGCATAAAGCACTTGCTTACCCAAGGCGCTAAACTAAGGCTCGTCCAAACAACCTTTCTCCCGTTACTTGACTATGCGGACTTTCTCTACAGCCATAGTCCGAAGTCAGCTCTAATTACCCTTGACACACTCTATCACAGGGCCTTAAGATTCATTACAAATGCTCCTTTCAACACCCACCATTGATCCCTTTATCTGCAGGCTGGTTGGCCATCCCTTAGTGTCAGAAGGTACTGCAATGCATTTCTCTGGGTTTACAGAGCTCTTACCCTGAAACTCCCTCACTACATCTGCTCCATGTTTAAATGTGCTTCCAATGTGTCCACTCTCAGGAAGTTCTCATCTATAACATTTGATACTCCAGGGATTAGAACCCAGTTTGGTTCCTCATCCCTAAGTTATGCCCTGCCTACCTTATTGAACACTATACAAAAAAAAACTTAAACCTAACCTTACTGCTGGTTTGTGTACATTCAAGTCCTTGATTGAGCGTATGCTGAAGGATGAATGTAACTGCTATGGTTGAACCTGCCTACTGTAATCATGTACTTTCTCTCTGGCTCCTGGTATTTAATCCTCCCCCTACTCCCCCACTTCCCCTCTGGCCCAGTTTGCTTCCAACTCCTGTATTCCCCTCATCCAGCAGTAGTACTAAGCACTTGTATATCATCCACCCCCCGTATCTCCCCCCTTTGATGCTTCTTAGTTTTCTGCCTTCTTCATCCCTTCCTTTCCCCCACACCTGCTTTCCTCTCCCCCTCCTGTTATATTTCTGTAACCTGTATTACTTTTTCTGCCTTTGACCATCCTCTATTGCTATAAAATCCCTCAACCTTGCACTCTATGTCCTCTTCTATTGTTCCAATTTACTTTTTTGCACCTATCAGTTTTCATAATTGTTGTACTCAACTAACTTTACCTGTATAGGCACCTGTATTAGACTTGGGAACATTTTGATATTCAGTATTGTACCAAGTTAACTTCCTTTTTTCTGCTTTTCTTGCATATGGTATCTCAGCTGTATTTGTATTGTACCACTGTAAGTGTTCTGTATTTTGTATTGTACTTATGTCCCCCCAGGACCTCCTCACAAACGAGTTGTCTCAATGGTGTTATTCTGGTAAAATAAACTTTGAATTGAATTGAATTGAAAACTATTCATGTGACCCAGTATGAGTAGCAGTAAGATCTGTTACCTAAATTTTAAAAATATACTCTTTAGCTCAGACCAAGTACATTACCTTATTGTTTGGCTAATCCTCCACCACCAGATGTCTGCTACTGAACCTGCTGAACATTGGCAGGAGATGAGAGTCAGTTTGCCACCCTTAGAGCCAAGAGTGCCTGCCGAGAAGCCCATCCTGTATGAAAGGATGCCAAGTTTGCCTACAGCGGAGCAAAGTTCGCTTGTCAGGGAGCCAAGTTGTGCAACCAAGAAGTCACAAGTGGAGAAGATGGTCGCAGAAGGACGCGGCCATCTGCCCTGCCTTTTCCCACTGCTGGTTGCCCCAGAACCTCCCCGTGGCAGAGAGTGGGGCTGTGGGTGGGCTACCCCAAGTGAAACCCTTGAGGCCAGCATTGGAGGTGTCCAAATAGCTTGGACGGAGTCCCATGCCTGTGGAGACTGGTCTCCTGGCTAGGGAACCCCAGCATGAGAGACCACCAGAATCTGAGAAAGTGGTGGGTGCAGAAAGCCCAGACATAGTAGTGGAAGTGATTTTGGAGGAGGAAGAGTCTGACATTGAAAGTGTGGCAGATGGCCCATTTACCCAGGAGCTGCAGTCAATGGAAGGGGTCACCTGCATATATGAAGACCTGGTTGTGGAGCAGGAGATACCCAAGCTGTACATGATGCCCTCCTTGGGATTGCCTGATCTCAACCTGCTGCTCCCTGATTGTTGTTGTAGAAAGATCACTGACATGGACTCCTTGCACCTCATGGAAAGGAGCTATCTCTGCTACAGGGAGGGTAGCTGGATACCATGGGGCCAAGCACAAAGAACGAGCATAAAATTAATCCCAGAATGGAGCCAGGTGGAGAGGTCTGTCTGAGGCTATGTGAAGAAGGAATACCCCAGGGAAAACTACCCATACCTCAGCGAGAGAATGCGGGACATTGTGGAGGTGCGAAGGAGTGACTAGGTATTTTATGGAGCTATGGAAAAAGGTGCATGCCCAAAACTGTGTGAGACCCTTTACCCCTGCCTATGACAGAAGCAAGGTTATCAATACAGCTAGGTCCATGTGTGCCTCAACAGTGTGGGCAGGGGTCATGTTATTTAAAGTGTTTGCCCTAGTACAGGATAAGACTGGGAACAGGCTGAAGTATTATATTATCAGCCAGGACTGCCGAGGCATTGAGTGTACTAAACCTGACCCATGCTTCTACTTTGCTACAGATGGAGCAGCCAGGGACTCCAAGCCTCCAAGAAAGAAATAGACTTACAGTGCCCCATGCTGCTGTATTATGGATTGCTACTGCCCACTACTGGACTACAATTGGTGAGGCTGTGTTTATGTTAAAATGCTATTTGAATGGTAAAAATTTGAAAGTTTTAAAATACAAATGAATGTGAAATCTGAAAAAAAAATATTGTGTAAATGCCCATTTCAGTGATTAGAAATGTGGGGTGTTCAGTAGGTACTGCAGTAAGGGCCTTATGCCCTTAGAAATGGGGTGTTTATTTAACTGTTGTTTAGAAAGTAGCTGTGTAGCTCTAGTCACCATAAGGGGTTGCCCTGGAACTAAGCCATGGTGAGCTTGTGAATGAATACTGTGATATGGACTCCCAAAAATGGACTTACCCCCAGGGCACCCACGAAAAATAGGCATTGTGGTGCAGAGTAGCATTTATGCTAATGTAGCAGTAAAGTGTAGTGTTACTGTTAGAAAATGGTTAAGGGAATCCCAGCTTTCCGATTGGCTAAGACATCAATCTTAGCGGGTGGGTATTTTTCATTACAGCCCGCTGAATAACAAGCTCCCATTTGGGGTGCACCATTACTTTGGATATTCTTGGGCACCCCAAATTTTCAGTCAAGCTAACTGCCTTTGTTTCTGTCTCACTTAACGAGACTCACCTCAGCAAATGCTATAAAATGACCCATAGCACGGCAGTACACAGGGGCATTAAACAAGAATTAAAATGTTTTAAATCATCTCCAGAAAAGAACAAAATCTTTATTTTCATTCTTAATTGAACAGCAGCGTAGTCTTGGCTCTTTCTCATGGCCCGCCCCTTGCCTCACGCTACTCTAGCTGCTATCTCTCTCACTCCGTTCCAAGCTCGCAAGCAAAACAAAAGTGGAAAAACATTCTGCCATCACCTTTTTTTATTAATAAAAATATAAAGGTACATCTTCTCTTTCCATGGTTGTCACTCCCTTGCTGCGCTCTCCACATTGCACAGTAACAGACGGTGTATGTGTTGGGGGGATGGACAGATGGACTGATAGCACATACAGAAACAAAAAAAATGATAACACGGGGGGGCAGTCAACGTTTTGAAACAAAGCAAGTGTTTCACATGATCTCTGGCTGTGTGTGTGTGTGTGTGTGTGTGTGTGTGTGTGTGTGTGTGTGTGTGTTTGTCTAGGAATGTAACCATGACAATCAGTTCCAGTCCCAGTATAAACAATAATCTGCACCTCAAAAACACACACACACACACACACACACACACACACACCATTGAAACATAAGCAGAGGAACTATTTTATTTAAAAACTTATTTTAAAGAAATTTGTTATTAACCTTTTTTAATCAAATTAATTTTTTAGTCTCCATTTTCTAAGCGCAATAATACCCTCCAGGATGGGTGGTATTGGGAAATACCGGACCTTCCAGGGGCTATAAGGCCCTCCATCTGAGGCGTCAGGCCTCATTATGCCCCGGGGTGGTCCAGTAGTTCCCAATACCGCCCACCCTATCAGGTATTATTGCTTACTTAAATAGCCATAGCAGTTTAGGTATAAGAGAAAAAATAGTAGTGGACTGTGTAGAAGTATAGGATGTTAGTGCAGGTATATGGTAGGTATTAAAGTATTTGACTGTGTTGTTTGCCTAAAGGGTATAGGGAGTCCAGTGAATGAAAAAAAAAAAGAAAACATAATGTGGGGGAAGTAGTAGCCCGTGTTCTGTTAATAACATTCCTTTGGATACCCATTTCCACCTCAGTGGTTTGCTGTTAAAGTTTAAAATGTAGAATGTTTAGGATAACTGGTAGCAGGTAACCTGTGCACCCTCAGCCCTTGTGTGCTGATTTAGTTTCCCTGACTATCTGAGATGCCACAGGGAAACCTAGTCCCTGGTATGTTTTGGCCCCCTGTTTTGTGCCAAGAGGGGGAGCTTGGTGAAATGCCGGCTATGAAGTACTTAGCAAGCCATCCACAGGAAGTCAGGCCAGGTTGCCAGGGTGAACCCCCGTAGGGTAGTTGAGGCCCCCGAACATTGGGAGACAAGTTGAGTTAAGATGGGTTCGCCCAACAGGAAAAAAAGGGCCAGGCCAGTGGAGCATCTGGGAGAGGACATCGGGGAGAGATGAGCATTATCTACCTCATTTGCACCTAGGGGTAGCTGTGCCAACAACTTCACCAGGAGGTGAAGTATTTAAGTGGGGGGAGTGTATAAGCTCCCCAATTGGTGGGCTTACTATAATGCCCAGGGGGCGTCTGTGCCATATGCAATGCCAGGACCCATAGATATGGGCAGGGACCTGGTATCACTATAAAAGGGATCCTGTGGTGGGAAAATGTGGTCTTCTGTGAAGCCATGCTGTGGAGTCCAGGTTGAGTAGCAACTGGGGCCGTGGGCCTGGGCCTGAGGTGGGGTGATAGCCACCCTGGCCTTCAGGATGGTGGGATCTAGTCAAAAATACAGCTGATGTGAGAGCAAAGTGTTCATAAAGCATCCTGGTGCCATTGTGGAAATCCTGGGATGCCGTGCCACTGCCATCCAGCAGAACCAAAGCTGGGGCAGAAAGAGGGGGCCTGCACCATGAGTTTGGCACTAGGGTGGGCCAGGAATGTTGGCAAGATCAGTGAGGAGGCCCACAGCAATGTTCCAGTGAGTGGGTGACTGCCATGGGGGGCCCTGAGTTTCAGAGAGTGAGAGGCCAAGTCGGGTTGGCTGTGGCATGGCAGGTCATGGCCTGTTAGCCTGAAGTCCATGTCCACCCACCGGGTGGATTGCACATCATCTGGAAAATTAGAGACCATGATTGTGCCCAGGTAACCCATGGAGCAGCAGCAAAGAGTGGCGGTCAGGCCAGGGAGACCACCCCTTCAATGGCTCTCTGGGGTAATGCTGCACTGAGTCATGCTGACTCCATTAAGGGAGGAGAAGTGAAGATGTCCAAAGATGGGATCCAAGCCATGGAGATATGCCCGTGAAGTGTCTAAGCACTCTTATAGCACTGTATGGCTGTGAAGTTTAGGAGTAAGCATGGACTATAAACTGGGCATCCTGCCTTAAAGATTTTGCCCTTTGGTGTTCTCCATCAGCCCGAGGTCCAGAGTGTGTTTCCACTCCATGGTGTGAGGGGATTTCTAGGCAGGCTTTGTTCCCAAAAAGGACTGGTGCCACGGTGCTGTGCTGTAGATTAATTGAACCAAATCAAATGTGCCCATCTAGCCCCATGGAGCTGTTCTTTACTGCTTGAGCATTTTAAGACTGTTGATGTGGAAGAAATCAAATAAATCCCACACTGTTTTGTTTAGTGCAATTTGCCTGGACAGTTTTCTGTTTAACCTGCTCAGATTTTAAAATTCTAAATGAATTGTTGTGACTTAAAAAGCTTGCCCCCCCCCCAGGGATCCAGTCTGCTGTCCTCTGGTCACCCAAAGCTGCACTTTGATGGAGTTCTTCTGTCAGCTGCCCGAAGCCTGGATTTCTATTAGGTGCTGTTTTCTATCATGCTATTTAAACTGTATTGGTTACAAGACTGTGAACTTGGCTGTAGCATCCCCTTCCTTGCAAACATTTTATTTCATCTCAAAACTCATAGACACAGGGATCGGGGCTTACATAAGAATAATGAAGAGTGTTGCACGTCTAACTTTTACCACATGAAAACAGGACCGTGATCCTGAGCAAGCATGTCACGTCCACGCCAACATCACGTGCATGGTCAGGATCACGGTCTTGTTTTTCTAAGTTTGAAAAGTAAGACTTACAATGCTCTTTTGTATTCTTACAAAGATTTATGTCTATCCCAAAACAATGTCTAACAGCATTTGGCTAGTGGAGTTGGTGCCAGTTTCGACCCCTGTCCATGAACATCAACATGTGGTCATGTGGTCACACAGGTGACAGCACAGGAACAGACAGTCAGGACCACCCTCACAGTGTACACACACAAACACACACACACACACCAGAATAGGTAACATATACAGTGAGAAAAAATACACATGTACTGCAACACAAGATGAAACCATATCAAAACACAACCCCTTATAAACTAATATGAAACACCATCAAATTATGACAACAATGGATGCACATTGGCACCTCTGCAGAGGCACTCCCCACATACATGCAACAAACAGTATGGCTTGATATAGTTCAGAACTGATGAGTACAAAGACATATTAAAAATAAAGACATAAAATTTGTGATGCAGCATAGGTCACTGAGTTGCTATACAATATAATGGTGAGGGCTATCACAGATGATATGAAAGACTAGAATACCTTTGTGTTGCTAAATAAAATAGACAATGACCCCTATATCATAGATAAAGAGATGATTAGGTAGCTATAATTAAAAATACTAACCAATCCAATAATTAGGTATCTATAATTAAAAATACTAACCTATTCAAGGTAAGTCTCCGATATGTGTCATCTGAATCAGAACTGTCAGTCTCTATGCAGGGTTTTAAATAATTGACTAGCAGTTTTTTTCCTGGGACAATACTAATTGTACAGAAATTATTTATATAGGTTTTCTAGAAGTGTTATATTTGTTAAACACAATGAGGCAAGGGCTATGCATTTTTACAACATTTTAGCACTTTTATGAGCAAAACGCTAATCAATTTTTAGAGTTAAATAAAACCCTGCTATGTCAGAATCAGACGCAGCTTGTGTCCCCTCACATTGATTAACACTGAAAACTGTGGGCTCAAATTGGTGAGGTTGGATACTAATATCAAAATTTAAATAACATGTTTATCTTCCTCTGCCTCAAACATGATGAGCACATCCACAGTAAAGATGATTGAAATCCAAAGGTAAAAAAAACACATTCCCTAAAAAAACAGCTAGCTTAGCTGATCTAAGTTTTCAGGAAGAAGGCACATACAGTAACTACTGTAGCACAGACAAACAAACAAACCCCTTTTTCAGTACTTTAGTAACAGAATTTCAACAGCATGGTAAGTTTTCAGATGAAACAGTGCACATGAACAGTCCATTTCAAGCCTCCACTGTAACAAAAAAAAACAAACTGTAACTTGAACTGTGCTTAGGAGGTACTCTAACTTATCTTCAGTGAGAGTTGGGACATTAGATTTACTACATAAACATTACATTCTGTGACATTTGACACCATAATCCCAGGGTTGTCTGCTTAAATTTGCCTTTGTGCCTACATCAAGACAGTATCTTTCAGGTACACTAGTTGAATGAAATGTGAACCTCATTCCTCGCTGGGAAATACTGACCAACACAGAAAAAAATAGTGCAGTAAACAGACTGCTAAGTGGAGGGATTGCTATAAAATTACAATTTAATGAAGTCTGTTAGCAATCAGCTGAGGTCCATTTTTCTATGTGATAGTAAAACAACTGCAGAGCTCTGCCCTGCAGCTGTAAAAAGGAGATATGCCAGGTTAGTGATGTGTTCATGACCTTTTACAAAAAAAACAATATGTGGTTGAATGCCAAAATAGTGAGAGGTAAATGAACACCATTTTAGACAATATAAAACTACAATGGTAATACAAAGAACATGGCAATGAGGACCTCTCCTAATGATACAAGAAATATGAGCCACTGTTCCAAACTATAAAAATAGGGGAAAAGCAATCGGAGGTTGGGGATTCCACTAGACACCAGGGATAAAGATAACAATTGGGTGTATGGTGACCAGAGGGTAGGGGGTGCCACTAGACACCAGGGCTAAAGACAAAAATTACAGGGACAGTGATGGGAGGGTGAGGGGTGCCACTAGACACCAGGGCTAAACACAACAATAATGGCATGGTGATTGGATGGTGGGGGAAGTGCCACTAGACACCAGGCAAGGGAAGTGTCACTGGGACAATGATAGAAACATAGAAACATAGAATCTGATGGCAGAAAAGGACCTCTAGACCCACCCAGTCTACTCATTCTGACAATCGGAGGCGGAGTGGGCCACTAAACACCAGGGAAAAGATACCAGCTGTGAAAAAAAGGCTAGTGGAGTAAAAGCAAATAATCTTTTTTCTTGACTTGTGATATGAAAAAGAATCTTTTCTCATATCATGAGATATGAAAAAAGAGTTGTAAACTAAAAAAAAAACAATGTCAAGGGCATTTCACCAATAGTTAAGTACAGAATCCAGCGAAGGGGTTCCAACAACCAAACTACAAGTATTGGTCACTCCCCAGAATGCCATTTTTCTGAGTTTTCAGATTTATAATGGCAAGGGCAATCAGAGACTGGGGGTACCAATAGGCAACAGGGATACTAATTTCAAAGTCATTCATGTAAAAACCAACACCAGAATTGGGTAAAGAGACCCCTGATCACCAGAACACGTGTGTTGGCTTCAAGTAAAGATGTTGTTTTTCATCAGTTATTGAATTTTGTTTCCCTCACTAACTGACAAACAAAATGGCAGCAGCACAAAAAAAGACTTCCCATTTGCGACAGAGGATGACCCATCTGCAGAAAAAGATTACCCATTTGTGACAAAGGATCCTTTTTTTGAGCAGGACATCTATAAATTCCCTTTGAAAATAATTTTAACTTTAAAATGTAATAACCTTGGAATGGTTTAACATTTTTTTTTACCAAACCAGCAAAATACACATTTATTTATTTATTTTATTTATTTAAGAATCAGTTTACAACCTTTGAGCCAGAGGCTCATTTACAAAGGTACTTCGTCACATAAAGACATACATTGCGTTTCAGTTACATAGCAAAGATTTGCCAAAAATCAGTAGGCATTCACCAGAGGTGCCATGTCACATTGTGGTCAGACAGATACAATTGGGTACAGGGTACATGTAATCGATAGCAGGTATTAAACAAGTTGGTATCAAGTGAGCAATTCTGGTAGATAAACATTGAAACAGCTGGCACTGGCCAGGTTAAACCTAGGCATGGTGGACATGGAAGTGGTGTAGGGGATGGTTGGGTGGAGAGCTGGCCGGGGGGCATTGTCAGGAGAGAAATAAAGAGGTGGAGGCTATGTTCAGAGACAGGAGCAGTTACGAGTGCTGAAGATGTGGTTCCGAAGTGCAGTTTTGAATGTGGAGATGGTGAAGGCATTGGTGATGGTGGCAGGGAGAGGATTAAACCAGGTTGGGGCTCTATAGCTGAAGGACCTCTGGCCACAGCTGGTTTTGTTCTGGGGACCTTTAGAGTGGTCTTGTAGGAAGACCGTGTTGCAATGGTGGGAGGGCTCTGGTGGATGGATGCTGTTACCCCGGGGAGAGCCCGGTAGGTTTTTTGGTGAGGAGACAGGTCTGGTATCGAGCCGCTTCATCCAGGGTAAGCAGGTTAGCATTGACATATAGCTGACAGGTGTGTGTGAGTCTGGGGGCACCAGTAATTAATCTGCACGCTTTATTCAGGATTAGGTGAATTTTGTTTAGTGCAGTGGTGTCGGACACCATATACTGGTAGACCATAGTCTGAGGACAGAACAGACGATGTAACCGCTTGCGGAGAGCATTTGGGGAAGGCAGCTTTTATGGTGGAATAGGATGCCGCCGTTGTTGGTGGCGGATGTTAGGTGTCGATGGGTGGAAATGCGAGGCTGAATCGCAGGTAACCCCAAGGTATTTGTAGGAGCAGACTTGTTCCAGTGGTTGGTTGGTGCTTGGAAGGATATAGAGTGGGTGGTTGCTAGCTTTGTTTTGGGGGTGTGAAAAGAGCATAGTTTTGGTTTCTTAAGATTGATGATGAGTCCTAAGCTCCTTAAACCAAGCCTCGGCACTGTTGAAAGACTGCTGTAGGGAGTCCTGTAGGGAGATGGGATTACGGTGGGTGGCAAAAAGGACAGCGTCGTCTGCATACAGCAGAATTTTGCCAGAGCATGTACTGGGCAGGGTGTTCAGATACAGTGAGAAGAGAAGGGGGCCCAGGATGGAGCCTTGGGGGACCCCAGAGAGAATGGGACGGGTATCGGAGAGTGTGCTATTAATCTTGACACACTGGGATCGAGTGTCAAGATAGCTAGCACACCATGCCAGGGGCCAGCCGAGACCAGTGAGGCAGAGTGCGCTCAGCAGCAGTGGATGGGAGACAGTGTCGAAAGCATTTGAGAGGTCAATGAACACTGCACCAGCTAGGAGCTGGTATCCAAGGAGGAGTGTAGGAAGTTGGAGAATTAATAAGGGCAGTGCTGGTACTGTGACCCGCGACGGAAGCTATGTTGCTCTGGGCATAAGATGTTATGCTTAGCCAGATAATCAGTGATTTGAATGGCCACCACTTTCTCCAGGGCTTTAGAGAGAGGAGGGAGGATGGAGATTGGCCGGTAGTTGTTGGCCGACGTACCTGTCGCCTCCTTATGAATAGGTGTGATAATGGCTGTTTCCAAGCTGTGGGGAATTGTCCCAGGCAGAGTGACTGGTTAATTAGGCTTGTGAGAGGTGCAAGGACTTCATCTAGCACCAGCCTGAGGATGCTGGGGTCCAGTGAGTCACTGCCGGGATTGTTGCCATTGAGAGCTTTGGTTAGATGGGTCTGGCTTCCGGTGAAATCTTTCGCAGGAGGAAGCTGGGGTGCTGGAGGACAGGGGAGTTTGGCTGGGGGAGGTCAAAGAAATTACTAGGGAGGACTGAGCTAAGGTAAGTGAAAGTGGTGTTGAACCAGTTAGCTATGGTGGCAGGCTCGGTGGAGGTTGTGCCATTTCTAGTGAGCTGGGATGGGGTGGGGAGCAAGCTTTACCATTGAGTTGCTTAATATTATCCCAGAAGGTCCGGGCTGAGCCCCAGGAGGAGGTAAGGGAGGCCTGGTAATGGTCTGCCTTGGCTTTCCTGATGGCCCATGAGCATTTATTTTGGGCTGCATTGTATGCTTGCCTATCAGACAGACGACCTGTTTCAGTGGCAAGGTGCCAGAGGTTATCCCGGTTTCTAAGTAATTGTAGGAGGGCCGGGCTAACCCAGGGTGCGTTCTGTTTTTTGGACCGGGTTTTGGTTAAGGGTGCAAAGAGATCACAGGCCATGTTGAAGTTGTGAGTGAAAAAGGCGAGGGCAGTATCAATGTTGGTTGCCTGCTGAATGGGGGACCAGTCTATCTGGGTGAGGAGTGCCTTAAGTTTCTTCAGCCCACCAGGGCGGAGGCACCTGCGGAGGGTGGTCTGGGCTCACATCATTGAGGCAAGTCTTTTCTACCTTGAAAATTTCACCCCACAAGTCCAAGCCATTTTGGAGATACAGGTGGACAAAGAATCAGCAAACAACATGTAAATTACATAATTTTTGGGACTCTCTGGCCGAGATATTCAAATCAGTTGCGCATGGTGCAACTGAGTTGCACCGGTGCAAGTAAAGACCTACACCAAGGAGCGATATTCAGTGGGAGCCATTGCACGGCGCAAGTCCCATTCTGCCAGTATGCAACTATAATGAATGCATGTGCAAGAGCAGGGGGTGTGCCCATGAATATGCAGTGCAGTGAGATATTCAACTGTGGAACCATGGCGCAAGTGCGGAGCAAATTCTGGATGCGCCGAGCAGACTTGAGCCTATAAATACAGGGCGCAAGCACACAGACAGCACTTGCACCAGGGGAGAGTGAGTGAGAGAGAGAGTGCCAAGAGAGAGTGGAGGGACAGAAACAAAAACAGCACAAGGGAGACAGAGCCAGTGAGGGACAGAGTGACTGGCACAGGCAGCTACAGGTGTGTGGGACAGAGGTGGTAGTGGAGAGTGAGCCGGGCTGACTGAGTGAGAGGGAGAGGCAGGCAAAGTGCCACGCAGTACACCAGAGTGGCATACAGTCTGCAGCAACTGACTACTCAGGGGGAGTAAGGACATCAGGGGCTATGGCCAGTGCACCCTTCCTAATGGAGGCTGTAATAAAGGGTGTGAGGAGGCAGGAGGAACAGCGACATGACCATGGAAGGGCCCATCGGTGGTACACCCACAACAGGTGGCACCGTGCCCTCACCACCTTTGAGAATTACACTGATATGGAGATTGTGGGCTGGTATCACCTGAACAGGGCCATTCTGAGGCAGCTCTATGAGCTGTGCAGTGAGGAGATACAGGCACCCACAAGACAGAGCCACGCAATGGCTGTGGAGACAAAGGTGACAGCTGTCATGTGCCTGCTTGCACGGGCACCTTCCAGAGACCAGCAGGGACACTACAGGCATAACCCAGTCAGCCACATCCTGCCTCCTCACACAGTTCCTCAATGCCCTGCTGCCACATGCTTTGGAATACATCCAGTTCCTCAGCACATAGGCAGAGCATACATCAACCATGCAGGACTTCCATAGGGTAGCACGCATGCCTGGCATGCTTGGGGCCATTGACTGCACCCACGTGGGCATCTGCATTCCACCTGGCCCTGAGGGTGTGACCTATGTGAACAGGAAGGGGTTCCCCAGTGTGAATTGCCAGGTGGTGTGCGATGCCAAGGGACGCATCACCCATGTCTGTGCCACACATCCTGGGAGTGCACATGATGTATTCATCTGGCACAGCTCTGTGCTGTGCCACAGGTTCAAGTGTAGGGACATCCCCACGGGCCACCAAGTGGGTGAGTATGGGATGGGCAAGGGGTGCCAATAAAAGCAAGGCATGGGATGGGGGAGGGCAGGGGTGGGTGTGCTGGCGGAGGCGCCAGGGATAGGCAAGGGGCACAGTAACAGAGGACACAGGGCTAACCATGTCATTATCCATACAGGTGACAGTGGCTATCCACTCAGGCCCTGACTGCTCACCCCCCTACTAGCGCTGGTTGTCTCCAGCAGAGGAATGGTACAAAGAAGCACACACCAGAATGTGGAACATCATTGAGCATGTATTTGGGATGCTGAAGGCATGGTTCCACTGCCTAGACAGATCTGTCGGTGCTGTACAGTACAGACCCTCAAAAGCCTGTGGCCTATTCCTGGCCTGCTGCATACTGCACAACATGACCATTGACCATGGGATAGCTGTCAAGGATGATGAGGGTGACAGTAGTTGGGACGATGAGGGCAATGGGCCAGAGGGTGGTGGACAAGCCCCCTGGGTGGAGGGATCCCCAGCTGCAGAGGATGGCATGCCAGCACAGGGACACCATCGCACAGGAGCACTATGATTCACGCAGGTAGGTGGCGCCACACCCACACACAGGCCACACACACAGGTACAGCACACAGGCAGGGGCGTGCATGGTAAATGGCAATGGGCATGCACACACAGAGGTGTGGTGCAGAGGCGGGGGTGTCAGCGCCACATGGCCACACACAACTGCACACAGCAGTGCACAGCAACACACACACACACACACACGCACACACACACACGCACACACACACACACACACACACACACACACGTGCCCAGGCACTGGCATGTGGAGGGGATCAGATGCAGTGCACTGGTGCACAGGCGCAACCAGTGCAGATCTGCTGTCATCACACCCATGCCACACGGGCCAGGGGTGTGTAGGCACCCAAACAGGCCCACCCCAGGCATGCCTGGGATGCCAACAGCCACGAGTTGACAATTTAACTCCAGGATGTGGTGAGAGCACATGAAGAGGACAAGGCCATCATTGTACAGGATTGGTGTGCAGTGCCTGAGACTAATTTGGATAGAATGTATCTGTGAGGAGAAAAGGAGGGGGCTCAGTATGGAGGTTTGAGGGACTTCAACTGTGATAGCAGCTGGCTCCAACAAGGTGTGATGAAATTTAACTTGCTGACGCCTATTTGTGCAGTTCTGGTGGCCTTACTTAAAAAGGGACACCATGTCCCTGGAGTGGGTTTAGAGGAGGGCAACAAGGATGATCCAAGGCATGGGGGATAGGTCCTATGAGGAGAGACTTGGGGAACTGAACATGTACTCACTTGAGGATAGAAGGGATGGAGGGGATATGATCGAGACCTTCAAATACTTGAAAGGGATCAATAGAGTTAGTACAGAGGGGTTATTCAAATTAAAGAGGGATGGTCCACGAGAGGGCATAGTCTGAAATTGGTAGAAGGAAGGTACAGAAGGGAATTGAGAAAACACTACTTCACAGAAAGGGTGGTGTCTCCCTGGAATGAGTTACCTGAGGATCTGATTTCTTTGGAATCGGTGGGAAGCTTCAAGAAAGGTTGGGACAGGTACATGGGTAAGGTACAGACTGGGGGAAGAAAGAAAACTATGGGAATTGAGGGGGGATGAATTCAGGAGTGGGGAGCATAAGGAGGGGGAGTTGCTGTGAATGTAATGTGAGCAGCACACGAGGAGACATGCTAGACCTTTTGGCCTAATCTGCTGGCATCTTCGTATGTTCGTATTTCCCAGGTAACTTTTGAATCATGACAGGGCAGTGGAAGAGACACCCAAAACACTTAGTTTACCACTGAATAGGGTGTGATCAACCAAATCAATGGCCTTAGTAAGGTCAATAAAGAACATTGCAGTTAGCTCACTCCTATCCATAGCAGAGGAGATGGAGGAAGTTAGTGACAGGAGGGCAGCAGTGGTGGTGTGGTCTTTCTTGAAAGCCATGGTGTGCAGAAGACAGGAGGTTATGACTGCTGAGATACTCAGTCAAAAAGGAGGCAACCAACTTTTCAAGTGATTTGTCAAATACTGGAAATATTGTGATTGGCCTATAATTGCCAGTTTTCATATAATCACCTTTTCGTAATCATGGACAACATGTAAGATTTTCCATATATCAGGAACCATGTGTGTAGTAAGGGATAGGTTAAAGATTCTCATGACAGGAAGGGCCAGTTCTGTAGCAGCCATCTTCAGTATTTTAGGCTCTATTTCATCAGAGCCAGCAGACTTTGATACAGGGATTTGCATGAGGAACCTCACCACAGGTAACTGCTTTGAGGTAAAAGGTGGGAGTGACAGGGGCAAGCCTCAGTGGTGTAATGGCCAGGCTGGAGAATGCCCCGGTGTAGGCAGAGAGGTTGGTGAAACTTTGGTGAAGGTATTAGCTATGGTGACAGGATCATTGCAGTTAACGTCATCAATATTTAGGTCCTTGGGCATAAAGTTACTAGACTGAGCAAGGACTTGCTTGACATTTTTCCAGAATTGTCTTGAGTTACTTGCTGAAGTATCAAGCAGGGATTTGAAATGCAGACTTTTACTATGCCAGATGGACCTCTTGCATTCATTTCTGAGCATTCTTTAGCTAGTCCAATTAGCAGCGGACTTGGTGGCTTTGTATATAGACCAGATAACATTCCTTTCTTTAATAAGGGCCAGCACGGGTGATCAAGCCATTTGGTGATAGGGCCATGTACTCACCTAGAAGTCAGAGGAGCATGTTTGACTTGTATTTCTACTAGGACTTCTTTGGAGACAAAGAGGGCATGGTTTACATCATTAGTGAAGTCTCGGAAGCATATGATTCTGCGAGGGGGCCCTTAAGGGCCTTAGCCCTCCAGGCACAATAAATAGGAGAGTGGTTATGTATAACATTGGGGAGGATATCAGAGCAGGTAATCCTATCAGGTCATAGTGTGAGAATACAATCTATTAGGGAGGAGGTCTGACCATTATTTGCCCTTCTAGTGGGTTCAGAGATGAGTTGTCAAAGCTATAACTTGTTAAGGGTAAGTTCAGCATTTTTAAAATGGCCACTAAGCCAATCAACATTAAAATTACCAAGCCAGAGAAATGTCTTATTTTGAGCAAGAGAACCCACTGAGTTAATAAGCTGTGGAAGGGCTTATGAAGGATATCTATGGATGAAACTATTTTATTTACTTCTGGTAAAATTCCTGTCATTATACTGGCTGACCTCCAATCATCCTTTGATATCCTTTCCAAGTGTTTTTTAGCCAATAGATTAGCCCTTAATCAGACAACAACAGTTTCTATGTTGTGCGGATCTAAAAAAATGCTTGGCAACTGCCTCTTCTCTGGCTACAAATACTCCTGATGGTGGGACCATGGAATCTGTAACTGTGTACAAGTTCCTTAGCATTCTAGTTGACTAATTCCTAAATTTTGCCTCTCACATTCAGTCTCTGGTGTCTAAATCATTCTGAAATCTTGGAGCCTTATACATGGTGGGTGACTGCCTCTCTCAAAGCCTAAAGTAGTCCCTAGTAGGACTCTTGATACTCCCAATAATTGGCTATAGTGATGTGGCCTATGGTTCTGCTCCCCAATGCCACCTATCTAAGCATGATTCACTACTAAATGCCCTCTGCAGGTTCATTTTCTGATGCCTAGCATGCACCCACCATTGCTTACTCTATGAGTTCTTAAACTGGCCTTCCATAGATATACTCAGCACCTTGCCCTGTATGGTTTTATGTTTTGGCTGAATAAGCTCCCAAGCTACCTGGGGTCCATGCTTACCCTATCTACCCCCTTAAGCCGCAATCTTCAATCTAGCACAGGTAACAGTCATTGTTCCTACATGTAAACTTAACTTGGGGCAATCAGGTTTCAGCTACAAGCTCCCCTAGTTGTGGAACAATCTGGTGTTAAGTGATAGCCTTTGCCCCAGTACAGCCTTGGTAAACTATACCTCTGGAATTTTATTACCTCATTTTATGACTGTGCCTGATTATGACCCGTATTGTTTCCCTTGCTCCTCTATGTATTTGTTTTGCAATCTTCAGTTGTTGTAGGCACATTGTTAGATTTAATGTAAATTGCATTTACCTTGCCTATACAGATCATGTTTAGACCATGTATAACTTTTCTGTCTATATAATGTACAATACTACATGTTTACCTCCTGTCCCTCATCTCCCCCCCTTTCCCCCAGGTCACATCTGTAAACAAGATTATTCTTGTATCAGATAGATAGATAGATAGATAGATAGATAGATAGATAGATAGATAGATAGATAGATAAATAGATAGGTAGATAGATAATGGATATGTGTGATAAACAAGGAAATAAACCAATAAAGGGGGCTAATCAGATAATAAAGCCTTCAGCCCAAAGGAAAAGTGGCTTTATTATCTGGTTAGCCTCTAGGATGTGTTTATTTCATGACTACTGCGCACTTACCCATCCTTTATTTTATATAATGCACAAGGATTGGCCAGCCCGGTGGCGCTGAGAGTTGAGGCACTGGACGCCACACCTTGCACCATGCCGGCGACCCGAGTTTGGGAATGAGCCCGGGGAGCTGGGGGTTGGCAGAGGAGGACTAGAATCGAGCATCCGTGGACAGCTCTCCTAGTCCTGGGGAGGGTTTGGGGGATCTCCCGATGCACTGGCACCTCTTGGCGGAGGCTGAAGCATTGCAGTGCACTGCAGCAGATGCTTGGGGATTGGAGCACAGCGGCCGTCTTTCAGTGGCATGCGGGAGCGCAAGCTCGCTGGGCGGGACATCATTGCATGTTCGTGCTCTGGGCAGAAAACCACAGAAATACCCACTTTCTTCGGGTGAGGCGACAGCAATCGAAAAGCAGTCTGTCTGATCCTCACGTCCAATACCTGCCATCTCTCCAGTTCTCCTTGGGGTCTGGTGCCGCTCCTTGGGCCGGGGGGAGTGCCCAGACCCCGCTTACCCGATGTAGCCTGGAGTAGCCATTCAGGTGGGTGGTTGTGTTCGGCAACTGGTGGAAGAGACCCTGAGAGATGCCCTGAAAGTAAGGGTGCATAAATAAATCATACAAAAAAAAAATAAGTAACGCACAAGGATCCTGAATTTGTACCTTCAGACTGCATTCATGATCACCCTGGGTTTTCCTTTTCCATTGTTTACCCTAGAGTTTTTCTGTAGTGTTGTGGTATTTTTTTTTAGTATTTGCAGTATTTTACCCTAGTTGTTTTTCTATAGTGTGGGGTCCACCTATTTAAGGGGGCATTGTTTTAGTGGTCTGTCCTTTAGTTCAGTGTGGAGAATGCAGTCTAAATGGCATTGCATTTCTGGTCAGGAGCGGTGTGTAGTTTGCAAACAAGAGCATTGTGAGTGTGGTTGAAACTGGGACCACAGTGGCTTGTTTGGGCAGAGGGTGTAGGAGCTAGAAATTGGTGACAGAATATTGTGAAGCATGTTGGTGGCTGAAGGAGGTCAGAGTCATCAGCAGCAGTATGGAGGGTATGACATCTGAGGAAAGCTGAAGCATAGAGGGACATGGCTGTTTAGTGAGAGATGGGGGAATCCTTGATTACTGGGAGGTACTAGGAGCCTTCAGATTTTTTGGGGGGTGGGAAGATAGGTTTTTTTTTGCAGATATGAGAGTCTTTTCAGTGTCCTGTGATAATTGAGGTAATTAGCATGAAATTTGTGTATGTTGGTTGATAGATGTATCAATTGGCTTAATTGATTGTTTCATTTGTTTTTGTCTTTGTGATGTTGTTTTAAGGGCCTTCTCTCTGCCTTGTGGGGTACCTCAGGGCTCGGTGCTTTCCCCCATGTTATTTGCAGTATATATGCTACCCCTTGGAGACATTATAAGATGGTATGAGCTGAGGTTTCACTGCTATGCTGATGATACCCAGCTCTACCTGTCTTTTGCACCTGACCAGGTTAGTGCTATCTCGGTACTGAACAACTGCCTCACTGATATCCAAGACTGGATGAACTCCAGCGGTTTAAAGTTGAACCTGGGAAAGACTGAGGTTATGGTGGTGGACCTGGGTTGCAGGGTAGAGGGTTCAAGGACTGGTCTCCCCTCTGGATTAATCCTGGGGGTGGACCAGATCCTCACCTCTGAATGGGTGCATAACCTGGGAGTGGAGCTTGACACTGGTCTGACCCTCCGTTATCAGGTGTCTGCAGTTGTCAAGCTGGAATTTTTTCATCTTAGGAACATTGTCAGGATTAGGCACCTTGTTCCACCTAGCGACCTGCCTGTTTTGGTCCATGCCTTTGTGACATCTCGCCTTGATTACTGTAACTCCCTTTACCTAGGACTTCCTGGGGTTGATATCTGCCGCTTGCAGCTAGCGCAGAATGCAGCAGCACGTTTGTTGACTGGGGCATCCAGAAGTTCCCATATTACCCCAGTGCTGCGCACTCTGCTCTGGCTGCCAATACAGTGGTGGATCACCTTTAAAGTGGGTCTTTTGACCTACAAAGCCCTACACGGTCTAGGTCCTGACTACTTGAAAGAGCTCCTGGTGCCCTACACCCCTCTGAGACAGCTCCGCTGGGCTGTCGAGGGGTTGCTGGAGATTCCGAGGGTAAATTTGAAGTCATCTGGTGTCCGTGCATTTGGATTCGCTGCACCTACCCTCTGGAATTCTCTGTCCCGTCAACTCCGGGACAGTAGGACAGTGGGGAGCTTTAAGCAGGCACTAAAGACTTTTTTATGGGAGAAGGCGTTTCTTTCTTTGTTTTAATTTTATATTGCAGTATTGTAATATCTGTTTATAGTTGTTTTATTGTATGTATTGAATATGTTTTTGTTTTTCTTGATGTACAGCGCTTTGAAAATTTTGAAAGGCGCTTAATCAAATAAATTTTATTATTATTATTATTATTCCAAGTGGTGTGAGTTTCAATCGAGGAGGTATACAGCTTTAATTGATGAGAGGTACAGCTTTAACCGGTTTAACTCTAATGCATACAACTTTAATTGGGGAGTTATACTGGGAAATAGCAAGCAATTGATCCTATGAGGAAAAGGCCCCTTTCAATCATTATATCAGGTTAATGTTATTCACTAACATTGAAGTTTACTTTAAGTTGAGAGCTATATACTCCACTCTTCCTCTGTGCTATATTTTTGACTGAACACAGAAAGTAGTGTAGCTTAAAAATGACTTGTGAGTTTTTATGACGTTGACTGCACTGATTAAAAATGCAGGAAGCTTACGTGTTTCCAGTATTCTAGAAAACTGAATTATTTATTAGTTAATTTTCACTGCTACAGAGATCTCAATCCAAGTTAAGAACTGGCTCTCTGAATGAAGAGGGAACATAAAGTCACATTTCATATTAAATATTTGATGCATTTTTCCACTCAAAAGCAAACAGTTCAGGATAATATTTGCAAGTCTGCTCCATTAGTTAATCAGATAAACCATATTTGCTAAGCTGTCTCAGATCATATGGTATCCTGACATTATGTTACAGAGCCAAAACTGCTTTTTCCACCTCTTGACTTCTCTAGCTGTGAAGGGCCTATGAACAAAGAATATCATTACTTATTTTAAGCAACGTGAATCATCTGAATACCAAGTAAACTATTCTTATTTTAAGTCACACGTAGAATTTGAAAATCCAGTCAATTTGCATATGGCATTTGGATTAAATTTAAAATTTGCAGACTACACTTTCCTGAATAAAAGTAATTTCCATTTTAGTCAAATTGCCAGGCAAAGAACAGGACAGCACACATTTTAAAATTAAGTGTATGCAAGCTGTGTGATTATATTATATGAAGTCTATGCCATCTTCAACAGCTAAGGTCTAAGAAATAATTAATGGTTTAAAATCTTCCTTTTGATAAGAGCTTCAGTTCTTAAACTATTTTGTGTTAAAAGTTATTGAAACTTTACATATATACCATGTAAAGAAAGGACAGGAGAGATATGATAGAGACTTTCAAGTAACTTAGGGGAATAAACAGTATACTGGTGGAAAGCATATTTCAGAGAAAACTCTGCACAAGAACACGACAGCATGATATGAGGCTGAAGGGTGGAAGGCTCAGAGGTAACGTTAGGAAGTACTTTTTTACTGAAAGGGTGGTGGAGCCGTGGAACAGCCTTCCAGCAGAAGTGGTGCAAGTGAAAACAATTTGGGGGCTCAAGAGTGCATGGGATAGACATAAGGGTACCCTGGAGATATGCAGAGCAGAAGAGCCACAGATCAAATAGGATCTGGGGCTGCAGCAGTGAGTACGGAAATGAGCAGACTAGGTGGGCGGTATGGTCCTCATCTGCTGACAGATTCTATGTTTCAATGTAGCCATCTTGCCACCTGCAGAGCTAATTTGGAGGATAGTAATGCTGCTAACTGTAAAGGGAATACCTACAGACTTGACTTTCAATATTATATGTTAAAGAGCAGGTATCCACTTCAGTATATTATTTCATAATATAGTCTATGAAGCTGTTACACTGTATTACAGAACAACAAGTGTCACTTGTCTGTTTTAGTTGTAGTATATTGTTGCCAGCTTACAGTATTAAAGAAACAGTGCTCCTTTTTAGGTCTGCAGTGGTCGGAGCCCTGCAGACCTTTTGCTTTCAAAAAATAACTCCTGAATTCCTTGCACTATTGCAAATGAACAACATGCCAGACTTAAACCACAGTTGCCTCTGCATCTGTGGAGTAGTCTGCTTGAACTGCACTATTTTTGGCTTGATCGACATTGCTTATTGTGACCCTGGTGGATTGGGCACCCCAGTGTCACTTGTATGTTTCTGGTGTGGGGTGGTTTGGGGTGGTGAGTGCTGAGGGAGGGGCTCGGGTTGGGGATATCTATAGCTTAAACTGTTTATTCTCAGTGGTCATGGTGGAACACTGTACACTCTGGTGTGACCAAGATGGTCACCACACTCTACTGTGCATGCGCGACCACTAGTGCATGTGCAGTGTGTGTTGTGGCCATCTTGGTTATGGCAGACTGTGCAGTGTTCTGCCATGACCGCTGAAAGTAAATAGTTTAAACTATAGATATCCCTCAACCCAACCCTCCCTCTCAGCACCTACTACCCCACCCCACCCCCAAAAATCATACAAGTGACACTGGGGGTGCCCAATCCTCCAGTGTTGGGAAACATGCGTGTGACACTGGGGGTAACCAATCCCCCAGTGTCCAAATTAGGCATCCTCTTTTTATTTTTTTAAAGCTATCCCCCCTCCCAACCCTCCCTCTCAGCACCCACCACCCCACGCACCCTCAGAAACATACGAGTGACACTGGGTGTGCCCCATTCCCCCAGTGTCAGGAAACGGATGCATGGCATTTGGGGTGCCCAATCCCCCAGTGTCCAAATTAGGCATCCTGTTCTTTTTAAAGATATTCCCCCACCTGACCCTCCCCCTTAGCACCCACCAACCCACTCTCCCCCTCAAGAAACATACTAGTCACACTGGAGTGGGGGTACCCAATCCCCCAGTGCAGGAATCCTCACTCATTTTGTTTTTTAAACCTGTTAAAAAAAAAGTCCATCAATGTCTTTTGCAGCTGTTAGACACCCACCACTCGACCCTTCCACTCAGCACCCATCAACCAACCAACCCACCCCCAAACCCTTACTTACTGATCGGAGTCCAATGCCATAATCCTCTCTGGACCACAGACACGTCTTCACTCTTCAAAGCTGGACCATGAACTGAAGAAATAGGTATGTGCTTCAATGTATTTCAGTGGGTTTTGAACTTAGTGGCATAACATGGGCATTTCTGCATATTTATGGCCCAAATTTTCAACATGCCTTTTTTGGGACACCACCTCATGAACGATTGCACTCACGTTAGGCAACTCTGTCCTGAATAGTGATTTCACGGTCCCTGTGCAAAATCTCCTTTTGGTCAGGAGTTGAAAAATTTTCTCTGCCCTTGTTCATGAAGTGGGGTTATAAAAAGGTCATTTTGAGAATTTGGTGTAAAAATATTAAAAAACATCAGAGTTATGAGCCTATGTTGAAATTTTCGAATGCAGGCTTGTAACTTTAGTAATTTTCAATATTTTTATCCCAAATTAACAACATAGCCATATCTTTATAGCACCTCATGAACGTGACAGATGTCATTGTTCAACTCCTTCCCAAAATGTGTTTTTGAGTCCCAAAATTTGATTTTGCGGTCCCTGCATGAAATCCCCTGGGCAGGAGTTGAACATTTCCTCTGCCCTTCTTTATGAAGCAGGGTCATAATAAGGCTACAGTATGTTGAAAATTTGGTGTACAAATATTACAAAACAACAAATTTATGAGCCTATGTAACATGTAACTTTGATATTTTTCAATATGTTTACCCCAGATTCCTCCCATTCATCCCTATCTGCTCTGACCAAATCTTGTTTCAATAGCTCCCTTCATATTGTACTTCTCAACTGTCCCTGATTTTCAGGGATGTCCCTGATTTCGCCTTAAAATTTTCCTCTGTCTCTCGTAAAATTAGCACTTTTGTGACAGAACAGTGGGGATTAAAATCACAAAATAATGTCAAACTTTGAAGTTATAGACTTATTCCTCTTCAGAAAATGCATCTTAACACACATCCCTTTATTCTATTAGCTTTCTGAGTGACTAGTACCAATTTTCAAGATATGTCCTGATTTTGGGTCTTGTCCCTGATTTCTTTAATCCTTGTCCCTGATTCATGAGGCACATGAGGTTGAGAGGTACCTCCCTTACAATCCCCTCAGGTGATTGTTCTTACTCCCACACTGGAGAGCACATGCACAGTGGTCTGATCTGCCTGCCTGCTTCTGCAATTGGGCAGGTAGCATGGTCTGTCTTGCAAAGGCACCCTGAACCACAGGGCCATTCCTTTTTCTGTTCACTGGCCACCAACCCCTTTCTAAGACCAATGAACTGCTCAGCGCATAAATGCAGAATGTTAGTTTTCTGTTTTAAATAAAATACTGTTAAATTACAGCACGCATCATGTAAGCAGTTCTTCTATGTCCCCCATCTATCCTGCACACTAGTATGGCTATGGTAGTCTTGGGGGGGGGCAGGATATAAATGGCACAAGGAGTAGACAAAACAGTTGCAGGAGCAAGGCAACATCCTGGTGAAGTGTTTCCTTCTGCCAGAAGGCAGAGCAATCATGTAGTGCACTACACTTTGTTACAATAAAAACCACAGTGCTCTTATCAAATACAGCTATAGACAGGAGCTTCACATACAGCCTGTCTGTTTTGACAGTTTAGGGAGACCCATAAAAGCACGATGTAAAAAGGCAGGTACCCACCACCAAAGGAACAGATGAAATGAAACACTGACTAACACTTGCAAGGCTTTAATTTATCATAAGAAATGAACAGTGCAATCAGTTCCAATAAGTGCAGACACCACAACCATGAAGAATGCATTGCCTGACACATTTTACATCAGAAGATGCTTTATCAAAGGATGGACACAAGGAGATGATGCCGTCATTTATACTAACTAGGTCTTACAGTGACAATGCACTAATAATATGCGTCATGATCTGCTGACCTCCATATGCAAACCAAAAAGTGGCATCTGCAATAAATAAATGTTAAATACATACACATTGAAAATACATGAGAGAAAACAATTCTGAAGCACTGAACATACACGTAGGCACCTCACTTCAGAAATGTAAAGATAAAAATCACTGTATGTACAGTAAGTCTAAGGTCTCAAGAGTGGCGAGGAAAAACTTGAACAGACTCCAAAAATGTCTCCTTTTTAGACAATTGCTGCAGTGGAAAATCCTTTTCTTTACAGCAATGGAGTATGGCTGTTCTATTGCCACTATAAGAGAAAATAGACAATGTTAATCAAGTCATATAACATGTGAAACTCATCAGAGTTGTAGCTGGCAGCACTTTACTTTAGATGTGGTGTCAAATCAAAACCTTTGTTTAGCCCTGGTCAATCTGGGGCACCTACTGTAAGTTAAAGATCCAAACTACCTCCTTGTTTTTTTTTCTATTATTTATTTATGGTGCTTTTCCATGTGTCTCCCATTCCCCCACCCTCACGTCCTTGGTGTGAACGCACGCGTGTGGAGGCATGCACACACTGCACACTGTGGGATGCCCCACCCTACCAGTCACCTGGCACCCAGCTGTGCCACCACTGGGCCTCCACCTGGAGAAGGCAGGACTGTGGGAGGGTGACCCCCCCCTCCCAGGAGAGGAGAGCCACCGCTCAATTCTGCTCTCACTTCCCCCCCGTGCTGGCACCCCAATGAGCTGAGGTCATTCCCGAACCTGGGTAGCTGGTGTGACACAAGGTGTGGCATCCAGCACCTTAACCCTCAGCGCCACCGGGCCAGCTAAATGCCTCCCTTTTTAACACTGCATCATCAAAATTGCCACCCCTAGGATTTGGTAGAACTTTAGCAGGGAACCAGGAAATTGGAACATGTATATATTAATTAAAAATAAAAAACAACATGGCACCACTCTACTCTACCAAGTGGTATCCACCTGCTATTTTTACTTTACACATAATTTTATTTATCTCGGGTAGTCTAGCAGCCCACCTCCACAACTGGGGTAACAACCACCTCCCCACTCCCCCACCAACTCAAAATGGTGGCCAGTTTTTACTCTACGCTTACCTCCACTACCACCCGCTGTCCAAATCTTGCTCACTCCTTTCTCTGAGAGTGTGTGTGTGTTTAAGCATAGTGAAGAAAAAAACTGTCAAAAATGATTTGCGGTTCACCCTACATGAATCCTCCGGCCATCTAAAACAAAATAAAATGGTATGCAGAATTTTAATGGAAAGAAGAAAGGTATGGCATAAGGGATGGGGGAGAGGGCAGTTTAACTTGGGCAAGGTTTAATAAAACAGATATTGAGCAAAGTTGTTTCGGGATATAGTGGGAAAACATTGACCCCACGGAATGAACTGTTGTTTTCCAATAGTCATATTGCCTTTAGCCTTCGGGTTCGGGCAATATAATGACTCTCAGGCAATAGTTCATTCCAAGGGGTCAATATTTTCCTACTATAACTCCCAACTCCGGTCAACTTTACAGTAGTAAAAGTAATAAATGCAAACAGAAGTAAAAGATTCCCAGCTGCTGTGCTTAAAGGAAAACAGGAAAAGCATTGAAGCAACTTATATTGTATGTTATGGATCATCATGATTCTTTTGCCCTATGATGCTCAGAAAGCTGTCCTATAGTCCAGAGAGCTCTGGGCCTTACAGTCCTTCCTTCCCCTTGTTTCTCCCCCACTCCATTACAACCTCATCCACCCATCTAGATTGTACCTGATGGCTGGTTTCTCCTTTATCTTGCTTGCCTTGAACTTAATCTTTCTCACAAAGAATAGCCGACTATCAGCAGCTTGTCACTGGTTGGGAGATACAAATATTCGAGAAATTCCTTATTACAGTCTTTAGCACTTTATTATATACAATTATGGCTGGACATTCAATTGTATAAAAACTTTGGCAGTATAGCCTAGAGGTTAGAGTCAATCAATCAATCAATCAATCAGAGTCTTTATTTATACAGGTGGTCACCGTTGAGCAGAGCTTTTTCAAGGTCGACCTGTTTAAAACATGAATACAGGTTTTGCAAATGACATACATTAGTTACAGTATACAGTATGGGCAAAGCCCCAAAGCTGAATTTATATACAAATACACATAAATATATAAGATTTAGGATACCAGTTAGGTCTGGTCAGTAAAAGATAATTGCATAACAACATTAGAGTACTACAGACCCCATGTATGCTTAGAGCTGTACACCATCTGGTGCTAGGAGGCAAGGGATAATTTCACAACAGCATGTAAGGATTACAGACCCCATGTGTGCTGGAAGCCGTGGCTATCTGAGAGAAGTTTGACAGCGTGTTTAAGAGGGGCAGGATATGGGGTGTGGAGTAAGTGGGTATAGCATTGACGCACAAGTTGGACATTTTCTCAACATACAGACGATAGGACGGTAACAACCACCATACTTTAGAGGCGGCTGTGGCCATGGTGTGTGGGCTTTGAATTAGCTTGATACATCCAGCAGACCTGGGTTTGATTCCCACAATCTCCACTTGAATACTGTGTGATCTGAGAAACATAGAAACATAAAAGTTGATGGCAGACAAGACCACAAGGCCCATCCAGTCTGCCCATTTCTTTTTCTACCTTATGAATGTGCCATCAGTCTTTGCTCTATCTATTCATACTCATCTGTATTGTTCCCTTATGCCTATCCCATGTCTGTTTGAAGCCCTGCACTGTATTCATATCCACCAATTCCTGAGGTAGGCTGTTCCATGCATCCACCACCCTTTCTGTGAAAAAGAACTTCCTCACATTACCCCTTAATCGGCCTCCCTCTAATCTCATGCTGTGTCCTCTTGTCCTGCTGTTTTTCTTATATTGAAACATGTTAGACTCTTTCACCTTGTTAATGCCCTTAAGGTGTTTTAATGTTTCAATCATATCATCTTTCTCCCTCCTTTGCTGTAGGGTATACATATTGAGCTCCGTTAATCTGTCCTCACTAGCTTTATTCTGCCTTGTCTGAGTGTTTTCTGGGACTTTGATGTTAACAATTTCAAGAAAAAAGTTGTTTCACTGTAATTGTGGGGTGTGGGGAAACTGTTTTTGAAGATTAGAAGCAATCACTGTGATAGCAGCCCTTCCTGTGATTTATTGTGCTGACCAGATGCTTTGGCGCCTAAGCTCCTTCCCAAGCTATTCACTTGCTAATTTAGGCCCCCTGCTGCACTGCTGATGCTTGTCTCCTGTACAGTATTTAAATTTTGGTGCTTCTCCCCTTTTTCCTCAGCCGAGGACTGCCTAGAAGAGCCCCCAAACCAAGCGCCGGGGCCAGACTCCGCCAGCTGGCGGTCGGCATCCTCAGCCGACGCTCGGACCCACCAGCCCGGAATAGCTGCCCAGGAAAGGTACAGCAAAGCCGCAATTTTTATGCCCACCCACGCTTCCCCCCTCTACCATTTCTTATATAGCCACTTTCCCGCCACTACTAAATGTCACGCCCCTTGCGTCCCGCTGCCCTATGGCTTGTGCTCCATCCCCTTGCTAGCAACCAATCAGCAGTTCCATATACTGCTTTATTACTCTGCCCATACTCTTGTGTATGAACCTGGCCATTGTTAAACACTCAAACATTTGATTGAGAAATAACTATACTAGGTATCTCCTTACAGCACTATTCTACCTTTTCTCAATCGAAGGACAATTCCACACTAATTTAAGATCTACTCTCCCTGGCGTTATCTAGATAGGGCAATTACTGTGGACACTTATTGTGGTCACTCCGAAACACACTTTTTAAAAACACACTATTGTGCTCCAGACAACACAGCCCTAAGACTTAGATCATATATTACCATCCTCACATCACTCATAATGGAGGGAATCTTCTGGATCCTCCTTGTACTCCTTCTATATCCTGATCCCTGTGGAAATTGCTATCAATCACAGGATGATATACAGGGGGACAGGATGTTGCCCTTGATCTACCGCAATACCTCAACAGTATCAAGAGGCTGGGTATGTGTATATAACCTCCCACTACTGCAACATTAACCATGGACTAGCTGCGATGGAGGGACACAGTCGGTCTTGCTATTGCCTGACACACATCTCCATCTCTACACAGTAAAATCAGCTATGCTCCTATCTGCCAGAGTATTAATCATCGCTCCTCCAGGAGGGCAAAGCTTCGCATCTGGATTTCATAGAATGCTGTACCAGAATAAAACAAAGAGGGCAAAAGCAAGAATATATAAACTATCTCTTGCTACAATCATGAAACTATTGACTTTATTATTAATATGCTCAGGAAATGTGGAACTTAATCCAGGGCCTCCAGAGGTTATTACTACACCATCAGATCTAGCCAAGATTAAAGGATTAAGCTTCCTCCATGTTAATGTGTGCAGCCTACTGAAAAAGATCATGATGATCCAAGCTTGGGTTAACCACACCATACTGGATATATTGGTAGTGTCCGAGACATGGCTCAGGCCTGCCACAGCCGACAAAGATATAAATTTACCCAACTATTAACTATTCAGAGCTGACCGACAAACTAGAGGAGGGGGTGTAGCTATATATGTAAAGGACAACCTAACTGCAACCTGCCTCACCTCATCTTCTATGGCAAAATAATTTGAATCCCTATCCCTTAAAGTGGCTCTTTCCCATACTGCATCACTGCAGTTAATTGGCTGCTACAGGCCTCCTTCTGATGGTCTCAAGCTACTATCCCATCTGGGTGACTTAATCAAAAAGGGGTATGAATAAACTATAGTTATTGGAGACTTAAATCTAAACTGGCTCTCCAAAGCAGCTACCCCACTAATATCATTCTGTGACACATATGGGCTTACACAGCTCATCAATTAGCCTACCAGAATCAACAAAAAGACATCAAGCAACAGCACACTTTTAGATGTTATTCTGGTGAGTAAACCTCACCTATTCTCCCATGCTGGTGTCCTGTTCAATGATATCAGCGATCACTGCCTTATTGCTGGCGTAAGAACATCCTATAAACCCACATCCCCCACTAAGTTCACAGTGAGGAGATCAAAACAAAACTTTAACATTAATGCATATCTGGAAGGGATAAAGTACTCTACACGATGGCAAGAATTTTACTTAGCAGACACAGTGGAGATAGCATATGATGTTCTAAATGGCATTATCACAGGAGCCCTTAACATACATGCACCAGTATCTAAAGTGCGTATCAAAAACAAAACCTGCCATTGGTTCACATCAGACCTTAAATCCGCCCTCCAAGACAGAGACAAGCTATGGAAAAAGGCACGTAAAACTAAGATGACATCAGATTGGGGGCAGTTCAAAAAAGCCAGAAACATCTGTACCAGGAAAGTAAGAGATGCTAAGGCTGCTTACTATAGGGCTGAACTAGACTCCTCTTGCCACAACCCCGCCAAATTCTGGAACACTATAAAAGACATAGCAGGACATGACCCAAGTAATTCACTCCCAGCCAAGATACACATTGGAACGAAAATCATCAATGATAGACTGGAAGTCTTGGAGTCCTTAACAATCACTTTACAACTGCAGGACTAGCATTTGACACCTCCCGCCAACCAAATGCTCTCAACTAGGTATACAAAACACTGAAGCACTGGTAACCGACTCTACCTTCTCCTTCATACCAGCCACTTTGAAGCAAGTGGAAGAGCTAATATCTCAACTGGATATCAAGAAAGTACAGGTGCAGACTCCTCGACCCTACTTCTTGAGTTGCCATGCAAGTATTAGCAGTACCACACACTTATTTAACCTTTCATTACAACTAGGAACTATCCCATCAATCTGGAAAACCTCTCAAGTCATTCCATTACTGAAAGCAGGGGACCCCTCGGACCTCAACAATTACAGACCGATTTCCATTCTCCCTGTGCTATCCAAACTTCTGGAAAAAATTGTGATCACCCAACTAAGAGGATACCTTGAAGCGTCTAACCTTTTAAACCCAGCACAATCTAGATTTAGAGCCAAACATAGTACCATTACAGCCCTTGCAAAAGTAACCAATGACTGACAACTCGAACTGGATAAAAAAAATTGTGTTTGCTCTGTGTTCTTAGACCTGAGTAAGGCATTCGATATGGTCGACCACGAATTGCTCCTTTCCTCCCTGAAATCCATAGGACTCGATTCAAACTCCCTTAGAAGGTTCAACAACTACCTTACGGAAATAACCCAGCAGGTGAAGGCTGAAGGAGACCTATCTCCACTCAAACCATTGCAAAGAGGAGTACCCCAAGGATCTATCCTCGGTCCAATCCTTTTTGCCATCTATATCAATAGTGTCGACAGTAACCTCACCAAAGCCACTGTACACCTGTTTGCCGATGATACGGTACTGTATGTCAGCCACCCTTCTCCTGAGACAGCATGCACAGAACTACAAGTGGAATTCAACCTACCCCAACACCAACTACTGGAAAAAAAACTTCTGCTCAATGCTAAAAAAACGAAGGCAATGTTTTTCTCTCCCCAAACACAAGCAGGATATTCCATTCCAAGCAATCTCCCTCACATACCCACTGTTCTTGGTGAAAACCTTGAATATGTCACAAAATTCAATACCTGGTGTTGGCTAGACAGCAGACTCGACTTCATAGAACATTTGGAAGAATTACTAAAAACTTGACAGAGGCTTGACTCTATTACAGAATAAAGCATTTCTCACAAGCTTAATCAAAAAATGGCCCAGGCCACATTTCTTTCAGTAATTGACTACGCTTGACTCTTATATGGTCGTTGTCCCATCTCCTACCTGGATAAACTGGATACACTCTACCATAGAGCCCTGAGGTTTATTACAGAACTCCCTGTCAACACTCACCATTGTTCTCTCTATGCCGCAGTTGGATGGACCTCGCTCCACTTTAGAAGGGACAGAAACACTACACTATGGATTTAGAAAGCCATAACCCAGAATTTACCAAAATATGTCTCAGACTGCTTCATACAAGCCTCATCAAGCAAATATGCCTAAGAAGTTACAATTTCATCATGCTTAAAGTGCCCAAATTCAATTCTCACTATGGTAGATCTGCCATTAGCTATGTGTTATCCTCCTTATGGAACACTATGCAGAAGTTACTGAAAGTGAACAAACCAATATCTATTACATCCTTCAAATCTCTGTATTCTAGGCTTATCAAAGAAAAATGTAATTGTTTCCGACAGCAGTAGAGAAAATCTTATTCCTCTCCCTCACCTCCTAGCCGTCCCATCCGTTGAGGCTATCCGCCATTCCCAAGATTCGTCATCCTTACATTCTCCATATTCTTCCTTCATTCTCTTTCTCTTTCTTCTTTTACTATGCACTCATATTACCACTCCATTCCTCCTGTTATACTCCTCACCCCATCACCGGCTTCCTTCCTCCTTCACTGCCACTTGCACCCTTCTCCTCTCTCCTTCTCTGCATCCCTGCCTATAGCCTCTGATTAAGGCCATAAATACGTCTATCTCTCCTGCCACCCATCCCTCCTTATAATAACCCTCCAACTTACCTCTCCCTGTAGAAACACCTTTCTCTTCTGCCCTGACCGCGCACCATCCATTCCTAAACCTCTGTCAAATCCCCTTATACCTCATATTTTAAACCTAATCCCCACACATTCTCTCCTCAACAAAACAAATGAGCTGCCTATTCCATAGTCCATGTAAATATGTAAATGGTGTTAATAGTCTTTTTTGACTCAAATTGTTAAACATCTATGTACTATTACCCTTAATGCTATTATATATCCTGTATATTCTGTTCTTCAGTGTGTGTGTATATTGAATCATACTATATCTTTATGTAAATTGAACCTTGACCTTACCAGGTCCATCTTGCAAATGAGCTCTGCTCAACGATGTTTGCCTGGATAAATAAAGATTTGATTGATTGATTGATTGATTGATTGATATGTTTTCTGATGCAGTCCCTGCACCATTTTGGTTGCCCTTTTTCTGGACTGCCTCAGTTTGGTTAATGTCCTTGTGAAGGTGTGGCCTCTAGTACTACATGCAGTACTCCAGATGGGGCCTAACCAGTGTCTTGTAAAGAGGGATTATAACCTTCCTCTTATGACTTGCGATACCCATGCTAATACACCTCAACATCACCCTAGCCTTACCTACTGCTTTAGTGGTCTGCTTGGATGATTTCAGTTCATCTGTGATGATGATGCCCAAATCTCTTTCTTCCCCTGTGACTGCCAGCAACTCCCTTCCCAACCCATAGGTGGCTTCAGGGTTTCTCTTCCGTACGTGCATGATCTTGCACTTCTTTGCGTTAAACCCCAGTTTCCACTCTTCTGACCATTTTGCCAGTTTATCCAGATCTCTTCTCATTCTGCCCACCCCATCTAGATTATCTACTCTGTTGCAGATCTTGGTGTCATCTGCAAACAGACAAACCTTACTCTCCAGTCCACCTGCAATATTACTGATAAAGATATTGAAGAGGACTGACCCCAGAACTGATCCCTGAGGTACCCCACTTGTGACTTACATCTCTTCTGACTGTATACTGTTTACCACCACTCTCTGGTTTCTGCCTGTCAACCAGTTTGCCACACAGTTGAACAACTTCTGACCCCCCCAAGCCTACCCAGCTTATTAATCAATCTTCTATGTGGAATAGTATCGAAAGCTTTGCTGATGTCAAGGTAGGCGACATCAATTGCTCCCTCTTGGTCCACCACTTTGGTTACCCAGTCAAATAAATCTATAAGATTAGTTTGACAGGATCTTCCTGTTGTAAACCCATGCTGTCTTGGATCCTGTGCTCCTATGGATTCCAGGTGTTACACTATATTTTCCTTAAGGAGTGCCTCCATAATCATTCCCACTACTGAGGTAAGACTGACTGGTCTGTAGTTCTCTGCCTCCTCCCTGCTACCACTCTTGTGAAGCGGGATCACATGAGCCCTTCTCCAATCTTCGGGGACCTCTGCTGTGCTCAGAGACTCACTAAACAGTTCTGATAATGGCTCTACTAGTTCCACCCTTAGCTCCTTTAGCACCCTGGGATGTATGCCATCAGGTCCCATTGCCCTGTCCACCCTGAGCTTATCGAGCTCTTGTAGAACCCTTTCTTTTGTGAAGGGACTACTGCACACTTTCTTCCCCCGAGTGTCTATGGTACTGAGCTGTGGGCCCTGCCCTACCTTCTCCTCAGTAAATATTGAGCAGAAGTATCTATTTAGGATAGATGCTTTTACATGGTCCTCCTCCTCACACACATCCTTAACCCCTTTGATCTTAGCAATCCCCCTCTGGACTTCCCCTATAACTGATTTATCTATAGTAAGTCTTGTCACCTTCTTTTACTGTTTGTGCTGGTGTTACCTTGGTTTTGGCCTTTGCCTACCTTACTGCCTTCCCTGCTTCCCTTAGAGAAGTTTGGTATGCCTCCCTACCTTCATACTGCTGCATTCCCTTATATTTCCTGAATGCCAGTCTTTTGGCTCTGACCTTTTCTGCTACTGTTTTTGAGAACCAAAGTGGTTTCCTTCTTCTTTTGCATTTCCTTTTCTCTTTAACACAATGGGATGTTGCTTCAAGTATTGCATCCTTAATGCTTGCCCATTTTGCCTGTACCCCCTCACTTGTATTTCTTCTTGCCAGGGCTAGCTTAACTCTGTTGGCCATCTTATCAAAGTCAACACCTCTGAAGTCCCATATTTGTGCCCTAGAATGGGCCAAATTGAACCATAGCATGTGATGGTCACTGTCCCTCAGGTGACCTTCTACCTGGAGATCTGTGATTCTTTCCCTGTTAGTCAGTACTAGATCTAGGATAGCCCTGTCTCTTATGGGTTGTTGTACCAGTTGTTTGAGTCCCTCCTCTTGCAGGGAATCCACTATGTGTCTAGTTCTGGCAGATGTTCCTGCTGGTATTGACCAATCTGTATCTGGCATGTTGAAGTCTCCCATTATCAGAACCTCCCCTTTAGCTGTCATGTTTTATATGTCTTCTAACAGTAATGCGTCTCTGTCCTCCCCCTGGTCTGGAGGTCTGTAGACAACCCCAGTTCGTATGGCTGTCCCATTTCCTGTTTCCAGGGTGAAGCACAGTTCTGGCTCCTTACGTGTATTCTGTATTTCTGTAGCTTTGATATTTTCATTGACATAATGGGCCACTCCATCCCCCCTTTTTGCACTTCTGTCACTTCTGAGCAGTACATAGATGGGTACTGAAGTCTCCCAAGTGTGGTTACTGATGACCCATATCTCGCTAATGGCTACTATGGCCAGTTTAGCCTCTATCATTATTGCCTGCAGGTCTGGGATCTTGTTTCCCAGACTGTGAGCATTTGCGTACCTGATTTTCCATTGGCCAGATTTTGGTGTGTTAGTTGTTGGGTGAGGTCTGGTGTTTCCCCTGTGCATCGTATGGGGAGCCAGACCTTTTTCCTTACCTGGTGATGCAAATGAACTACAAACATGCTGAACTCCTGTTTGATCACTAGCTGAGGGGGGAGGGGTGTTCTTCCCATTCGACATATTGGGTGCTGCACCCCTCCCCATTTGCTAGTTTAAATATTCTGCAAAGACATAAAACCTCTGCCCCAATGCACTGACTCCCTCCTTAGTCAGATGCAGTCCATCAAATTTAAAGAACTTTTGTTCCCAAAACTGTTGCCAGTTACCTACAAATTTGCATCCTTTTTTCTGGCACCAACCCTTGAGCCACATGTTTAGCTCCCCTATCTCCTCTTCTTTGACCCTCTGTCCATCTTTATCCCTCTCCCAGACTCACAGGATCTCAGAGAAGGAGATGCCTGACGAAATGGATGATGGTTTGTCACCCAGCCTCGTCAGATGTTCCTTGGTCTCCACAACTGACCAGCTGGTGAGATTGTTAGTCCCTATGTGCACCAGGATGTAGATGTTTTCTCCTGCTTCCTGTACTGTTTTAGTAATGTGGTCAGTGTCTCTCCATGCTGATGTACCTGGTATACATCTGACCATTACCCCTGGCTGGAGATAGGTATCAACTCCTTGAATCATGGAGTCTGCTATGATCAGAAGAGTTTTGGATTTCTTTTTTGCTTTTTTTATTTTGGGTCCTGTTTTGGGCAAGTTTTGTTGTGCTAGCTCCTGTGCTGCAGTGTCCTGCTCTGCAGTATCCTCTGCTCTTTCTTTGATTTCAGAGATAGAGGCAGATACCTGTTTGTAGTTTTTATATGGTTTGTGGAGGTGATACATTGGAGAGCACCGAGTGATGGGGCACCCGCTTTGCCCCTCCTAACCACCTGCCAGTCTCCCGGACCAACTACCCTCTGTGGTCGAGGTGCTTCTGTTGGATATTGGGGAAATGGCAGGTGGTTATTATAATATATTTCCTCCTGATTATGTGATTTGAGATGTGCAATCTCTGCCCATGCTGCCTGGGGCTGAGCCCTTAGATTTCCAATGGCCCAACATGTAGGACAGTGTCCTAAATAATGTATAACTGTCCTTTTGAAAAGTGTTCCGCAGTACCTGCAGTTAATAATATCCATTCCAGATAAGTTGCTGGGTTTATAACTTGGTCAGAGTAATTAGAAGGAGGAAAATGAAGGCAAAAGTTTGATTTTGTGTTTTGTTTGTTTGTTTTTGTATAACTTGTTATAACAAGTTAAATTACTTGTGCCCTGTAAATGAGGTCACTGTATGGATGCCCCTTTCTGCTTTGCTACTGGAAATGTCACGACTGTGCTACTCTATAAAAGGAGTGTAGTGTGGGGTGTTTGGGGATGGGGTGGGTTACTGGGCCCTTCTCCTGCTGAAAAAGAAGAACCACGGATGAAAGAAACAAGGAGGTAAGAGCAGAAACAATCAGCCAGCAACAAATGCAGTAACCCTGAAAGCTTATCCTAATGATAAATAAAACTGAAAAACCTGTAAAGCACCACCTGTAATAATTTTGTAGAAGATATACCCTGTTAGAAACACTTTGCTACAGAGAAAAATAAAGCAGAAACAGAAGATATACCTTGCAAAAACAATTTGAATCAGAAGATTACAGCAGTAATCTGCAGTGCTGGGTAAGTTACTTTTTCTATTACTTTTCTACTATGTTTGGAAACTTGTTCCAGGAAACTCTGTGCAGTCCCTATCAAGGATGGAGAAGTACTAGAAAAAGTAATACACCTTACAATTATAGTTATTTATTTATTTTAATACAAAATCAATACAAAAATAACAAATAATTATAACAGATTACATTTTTTGAAAGTAATAGGTTAGTTACTAGTTACTTTCAAATAAATGTAATCAGTTACAGTTACTATTTCTTTTGTATAAAAAGACATAAGTAATTGTAACTGTAAGGTGTATTACTTTTTCTAGTACTTCTCCATCCTTGCTAGTGACTGCACAGAGCTTTCTGGAACAAGTTTCCAAAAGTAATAGAAAAAGTAACTTACCCAACACTGGTAATCTGTAAGCACACAATTGTAGGCATACCCTGTAATAATGCAGCAGAAGGTATACCCAGCAACAACAATTTGAATCAGAGAAAAATAAAGCAATAAAATGTTAGCAACAAACAGTAACAATCCCTGTGAGTACAAAAGTAAATAATAACACACACTAAATCTGCCTAGCCAAAAGAAGCTTTAATCCTTTTCCTTGCTCTGGTAAGGTTCTTTGCTCTGTCCTTACAAGCAACCTAGAAGAAAAGAGCTCAGGTGAAGCTAGATGCCTTTGCCAGCACACCTAGTCTTCCTGAACAAGACATTTAACCCCTCCAGTGATCCTGGGTTGCCCCTGAAAATAGGCCTTGTGCCTAGTGGGCCTTAGCTCACCAAAGAATAAAAAAGAAACCCTCTCTGACTGTCTGTAATTATGTCTCTGAAAACTCAATACACATCTCAAGTACAAAAAAAAAAGAGAAGAAGTGAAGCAGGTCATCATACCTTTAATACAGCTGTACACTGGGACTTCAGTAGCTATCTATGTAGTACTAATGAGTATTAAATTGCCTGCTGGATGATAAAGGCACTCCAAACTGTTTATACCTTGTGTTACATTACTTCGCTTTAAATTTAGTCTAGTAATGAGCTATTTCTTTCTCTGTGAATTCCTTTCACACCAGATACAATTCTGTGGGCTTGATTTTCAAAGAGCCCTAAGATATAGGTCTGTGGCAATCTCAGGGTACATTAAGGACACTGCACCTTATTTTTAAAAAATGAGGGTCCCTGCACCTAAGACCCAAGATTTGCCAAATATGCAGGGTTGTGCCAGACAGGTGGTGCACCTGTGGAGTTTGGTGGAAGGCTTTGTCACCCTCCCACCGGGCAGAACTCTCAAGGGGCTGCAAAGGTATGAAGGTGTGTTAACATGGCTGCAAGATGGGGACATGGGGCATAAAGAACATGGGGGCATGGCATAAGGACCTACAGAAGCATGGCAGCAATAGAAGAATGCTGAGGTGGTACCCTGCAGGGATGCCCTGTAGACCTGGAAGCCAATCAGCCTGGTTATGTGAGGTTGGCAAGATGGAACTGAGACCCAAACAGGTGCATGCAGCCCTGGCACCTGCCCCAGAGGTGCCATGTACCAGAACACTGAAGGCTGGCTGCAGTGGCTGCATGGTGTGGGGTGCTGGTTGTGGATGGTAATCATCCCTGGGCACAGCAACAATGCCTTGGTACTCCGACCCCCCCGCATGGAGGCCGGCTGCTGCTCACATATGGTTTTCTGATATGTGGCACCTCTGGGGCAGGTGCCAGGACTGCATGCATCTGTTGCTGGATCATGGTCCCATCTTGCCAACCTCATGTACCCAGTCCAATTGGTTGCCTCCACATCTCCATGGCACCCCTGCAGGGTGCTATCTCAGCATTCTCACATTACTGCCATGCTACTGTTGGTCCTTATGCCACTCCCATCCTCTTTAAGTCCCCGTTCCCCTTCTTCCAACCCCATCAATAACCACCCTGTGCAGCAGTGGCGCAAGGCCCGTAGACCACCTCCTAACTGGTCTAACCTGAGCACCCATTGCATTCATGGCAGGCCTTCTGGAATCCCAAATAAGGGGATGGTGTAGCCCTGCCATTGTGCAACCATCCTAGTGAACTGGCACACAAGAGCTTTTACTGAATGGGTGATGCAAGGGCTCTTTGCTCCATGGCAGCCCAATGTCACTGAATCCAGTGTTTGAAAATAGGGAGTGCCGAAAACTGTGATGCAAGGGGCCACTTGCATCATGCACCTCTGGTGCAAGCACCTTGTGTCATAGTTCCCCATTTGAAAATTGAGCCCAATACATCTGACTTGCTGCAGTTGCTTTTTCCACAGGTTGAAAGCAGCAAGCAGCTGAAATCTAGAAATAGTGAAAGGTTCCCCTCACCTAGCAGAATTATGTATTTCTTCTGATTATTTTTTTATATAAATCAAATTTTAAAATAACTTTTTTATTCAGTGTTCCTGATGAGTGAAGAGCTACATCTTGTTGAACTGAAACTTTTAAATTTATTTCTGTGCTGTGACAGGATGACTGTGACTCCAGCTGTGTCAGCTCTCACTGTCTGATGTCAGACCATATGAAAAATAACTTTCTCTTTCCATCTATGTGTCCCCACCCATATTCAGACTCTAGATACTGTATCTGTATTTATGTATGTATGTATGTATGGATGGATGTATTTATTATTTATAGGATGGTTCAGACAGTACCTTTGAGCACAAGTGCTCTTTTACAAAGGTTCCATGTCAGTTTACAGTTATGATCAAGACAAAGATACAGTAAGCAAAGGAAATTCTAGAATAAAATTTTATCAGACAGTCAATATACTGTACATACATAAATTGAACACCAAACAGATTGTACAGCTGATCAAATAAGGACAGGTTCAGGGGCAGCAAGCTGTGTACAGAAACAGTAGGTAAAATGCAGTGAGAATATAGCTAGATCATAAATAGATGCAGTTGCACTGAGCTGCTAACGCAGTCCGCAGGGATCTTTTGAATTGGTGAATCCTAGGGAGGCTTAGCATGGTTTCTGACAATTCATTTAACCAGCCTGCAACCCTAACAGCAAAGGAGCATTTTGCCTGCTGAGTTCTATGGAGAGGTAGATCAAAGGCAATCCTGGCTGTGCTCCTCATATTATGTTAGTTTGCAGCACGGTGGAAATAGATTTTTTAGAGCATTGGGTGTTGGGCCTAACAGTACTTTCTTGGCTAGTAGACAGGGTTTGCAATTGGTTTGTGCATAAAGGGTACAACAATGTGGTGCTTGTCAGCCCCTAACGGGAAATGACATGCTTTATTGCAGTCTACCTTAACCCTGTTTAATACCGAGTCACATGCAGCTGCACAAACAGGTAGGACATAGTCTACTAGAGACAGGATGGAACAGAACACTATCAATAACCTGGAATAAGCAGTAAGGTTACTCCAGTTTCTGAAAAGGGCACCCAACCTTCTGTTTACTAAACATAAGAGATTATCTACATGGGGGGCAAAGGACAGAGTGTTGTCCAGAACTACTCTGAATAATTGGAACATTTCCACCTGCTGTAGCTTCTGACCTTTGTTATTCAGGTTGTCAAGGGGGAGATCTTTCTCTTCATCTGTGGGCTAGTGATAAGCATGCTTTTCTCTTTTTTGTAGTTGAGGACTAGTTTATTTTCAGTCAGCCAGTTTTCTAAGGCCTTGAAGTTACCCTGTAGGCTAGAGGTGAGGTTACCGGTGCTGTTGATTTTAGTGTGGATGACAACATCATCTGCATATTGGAGATCATTAGCTGACCACCAGGCACTAGGTTAATGGTTAATGAAGATGCCGAAGAGGAGAGGGCCCAGAATGGAGTCCTTTGGCATACCTATGGATACACTCTGGGTGTTAGACAGGGAGCCATCAATTTTCATATGTTGTGTGTGTTCTGATAGGTAGTTTTGGTACTAGACTACTGAGTAGCTAGACAGGCTGAGACTGAGGAGCTTACAAAACAGAAGTTCTTGGTTAACCAGGTCAAAGGCCTTTGTTAGACTGATGTAACTGGCTTCTACCATGTTACCATTATGAAAGGCCTTGTGCAAGTAGTTGGTATAGTTTATCAGTGCTATATTAATGCTGTAGAGTTTCCTAAAGCCATGCTGCTGGTCACATTGTAATTCATAATTTTCAGGGTAGGTAACAAGCTGGTCTGATGAATTTTCTTCAAGGCCATAGACAGTAGGGAGAGAATTGCGATGGATCTGTAGTTGGCTAGGTAGCAATGGCCACCACTTTAAAATACTGATGTGACCAGTGCAGATTTCTATTTATCTGGGAACTAGGAGTACTGTAGAGAGAAGCTGAAAAGTTTGCAGATGCAGTAGGAGAGTTCCTCCAGAGCCAGTGTTGTACTTGTATGTCAAGTGAGTCCCCCACCTTGCTTTTGCCAATAATCTTTCTGACATATTTGAAGGTGTCTTCAACTGTGACAGGCTTAAAGTAGAATTTAGAGTGCACTTGGCCAGGGTCCTCCATGAAGCTTGCTTTGTGATCAGTACCGCTCCATGGGGCTGGGCTGGCATAATGTGATGACGGTAATATATCTATATATATATATATATATATATATATATATATATATATATACACACACACACACACACACACATATATATATATATATATATATATATAGAGCAAACAATTGTGTTAATGCACCAATTCGGGTTCAGCCTACTGCAACAAAAGTAGGAAAATGTGGTGTTAGGGTTTCCAACCCAGACTTCCCACCCCACCCCACCCCCAAGCAGCAAAAGGACAAGACCACACAGGCAACACAAACAGCCATCATCAGGTAAGACAAGCAACTTACAATAGTTTACAGATGACAAAAATGCAGTGCACTGATGTGCTACCTTTATGGATTTGTATCTGAGGTTGCAGAAGTGCAGGTCCCACAGTGGCTTGTGCTTCGGCAGCCAGAAGCATGTTTACATGTCTTACAGTGTGCACGAGTACCTGTGGCTACAGAAGTGCTGACCTCATAGAACTGTTGTAATTTGGGCATCATGGATTTATATCTGTGGCTGCAGGGGCCTGTGCTTCTGCAGATGGAAGTAATGTTGTGATTGGAGTATCATGGATTTCTTTCTGCAGTCAGAAGTGTGTTTATGTCTAGCAGTGTGCATGCTGCAAATACAAATCCACTAAGGTAGCACATCAGTACTACTGCATTTGTGCATTTGGCTGTCTGTGGTTGCTTGTCTGGCTTTGTCCTTTTGCTGTTTGGGAGGGGTGGGGAGTTAGAGTTGAAAACTATAATGTCACATTGTCCTACTTTTGTGGCATTATGCTGAACCTTAACTGGTGCAATATCACAGTTTTTTGCTATGATTTTTCTTTCTTTCATTTGAAAGAAAAGTAAAATTACACATATCACTGTGTCTTTTGTTTTCAGATGTTGCACAACTTGTGAGAGGCCATTTGGCACCATATGCTCCTCCTTTAAGCAGAACTAGTCTAATTGTTTATGGTGATTTGCATATATTTCCAATGATGCTTTGCATTATGGAAATATGTGTTATTTTACATTTCTTTCAGACCTGGCTTTATTGCCAATGCCCTTTCTGGGTAACTCTTGCCTTAGTGATTTTGTGCTAAAATTCTTTGTCTTCTAGATTACTTTCCTGATCTGACTCCGAGGTGGAGCTCTTGCAGCAGGTAATATACATAGGACTAAAGACACCAGGCATTAGGACCTCTCGGAAAAATTTTCTAACTAGCAGTCTGTAGTGGGGGACCGCACCCGATGTCAGGCACGCCCGACGTCAGACGTGGTATAAAGGGGGTGGTCCCCCGGCACCATCTCAGTTATTTTCCCACTGTTGACCCACTTAGTTCAGCTCCTCTGATGCCTCACTTCAGCAGTCAACCACAGTTAAATAGTTGCTTTTTTTCAACAGTTTTTGATTAGTTTATTTGAGATTCCTCCTATATTCATGTTTTCTTGCATGTCTTTGCCCTCTCCACCTAGGCAAAAGTCAAAGTGCCAGTGTGGCAAGCAAATCCCAGCAAAGGACAGCCATGAGGCCTGTCTGATCTGCCTAGGTCCCGACCATTGGCTAGATGACTGCCAGCAATGGAAGACATTCAACAATAAAATAAGAATTAGAAGGGCTAAAGCTTTAAAGGCTTATCTCCTTGAACAGAAAGTAGCAGCCATGCAAAAGTCCCCGTTGGGTCCTAGTTCCACTTTACCCATGAAGGAGTCTTCCCAGAGAGAGAAGCCCTCAGGGAAGCACCACTCCCGGGATAAAGACAGGCCCAGATCAGAATCCCACCACAAATCTTCCTACAAGCCTTCTTCTTCTGCGACCTCTGGTCGGAGATCTGGGTCAGTTCCTCTGACTTCCGTGGGAACCAACACCAAGAAAATGTCCTCTTCCTCTGGTCAGAGGCCTAAGGACCATTTGTCAACTTCAGAGCACTAGCATGCCCAAGTCCCCCTGGCTCACTGACACCACAAATCCTCCCATAGGTCAGTGCAGGAGAGGCAGTCACCTGCTGCAAAGCCTAAGGAAGGCCACAGTTCTACCGGGTCATCCAACAAACACAGAAAGTCAGACAACCCCACAGGTGATAGGAGGCCATTTGCCCGTGGACGCCTCCACCTCCGCCTCCAGCTAAAGGAATGCCACAGAAGGCAGACAAATGTCCCTTAGCACTGGATGTCAGGGCCTGTTCACCTGACAAAAGGCAGTCACCAGACAGGTGATTGACAGAAGACAAGCAAGCATCCGACCTCCCACCAGATGACCAGTCACCTGATCAGGCACAAGTCACCCTGGATGTCGGGTTGGATGGCCGTTCTCCCACTCACAAGGAGTCAAGCACCCAGCCGGATGCAGCAGGGGTAGGCTCCCCAGAAGGGACTCTGGTACTGGACAACACACAGATGATTGGTTCATCAGCCCTGACACTGCCTCCTGCAGTCATCCCCTTGGCAGACATTGGAGCATTATTCAACTCCTGGTGGAATAACATAAAAGGGGATCTCCTATACAGACTGCCTGAGTCATCCTCAAAAGACATTCTGCCTCCCCCTCCTCTGACCCCAGACAAGGGAGCAGGTGAAGGGTCCCACCAAACCACAAGTCCCAAAAGCAAAAGAAAAAGGAGGTCTTCTACAGTTCCGAACTCTAGTGGTTGTTCCACACCCACCTCTGGGATGACACAGGAGATTCATCTTCTGAGTCACTGGAAGATGAAGACTTCCACCCACCCTCTCCAGATGCAAAGGATACCCCCCGGTCCCCACCAGATGATCCTTCATTCCTGGACATCATGAGGCATATACCAGTGGGACACTGAAGAATTGGACCTTGAATGAAAAAGGCTGTCAAAGTTCTTAGGTGCCAAGAACCCAAAGCCTCTGGTGCTCCCACTGCTTGTGGAACCCTTCTAAGACGTAGCCAGACTAACTTGGAAGAGACCTTCCTCTGCTCCAGCTGTGCATCGAAAGGTGGACCACCTATACAAGCCCCAAAGAAGAACCTTTTTTGTGGGAACAACCAAAGGCAGACTCCATGGTCCTGACAACTGCCCATGGCAGGCAGTCCCAACCTAAATACCTCAGCTCCTTGCCTCCAGACCCATAGTCCAAGAAACTGGATCATTGGGGAAGGAAAGTATACTCATTTGCCACAGGGGCCATCAGATCTCTAAATTTCTTGGCTCACATGGTTACTTATCAAAAATCTTTATGGGAGAAGACCATGGAACTAATTAAGGAACAACCAGACTCTGACACCAAAAATGAATTGCTGCCTTACACACAATCCAGCTTGGATGTCAACAAGCATGTGCTTCGCTGCTGATATTACTACGCCAACATTGCAGTGAGAGCAGCGGCATCAGGCATCTGTCTACACAAGCATGTGTGGCTCAGAGCAACAACTTTTGGGCAGGTCCTCCAAGATACCATCTTGGATGTTGCTTTCCAGGGCCTGGTCCTTTTTGGCCAAGAAGTGGAAGGAATCATAAAGGGTCTTCAAGATTCTGGAAAAGCAGTTGCAGATGTGCATAAGATGTACAAATCTGAACCACAGCAGGCTCGAAAGCACCCTTTTTGTCAACAAGACCAACAAGGAGGCCATCAGTTCCACAGCAAGAGTTTCAAGTGCCGTGGCCAGCCCATATAGTCCAGAGACCAGGGACCCAAACAGCCTAAGGCCCCCAGACATCCAGCCCCCACCCCAGAGAACTGCATGACTCTCACCTGCCTCCCCACAGTCATCAGTCCTCAAGGGGGAACAGGCGGGGGGGAGTTCTCCCTTTACCTGCCAGAATGGAGCAACACTACCTCAAACCATTGGGTGCTACAGGTAATTCAGAGGGGCTACACCATAGAGTTTCTCAGCATGCCTCAGACAACCCTCCTGTGTCATCCCACTGCTCACCCAGCCACGCCCTTCTTCTGGAACAAAAAATTCTCTCTCTCCTCCAGAAGAAGGCCATTCATCCAGCCCCAATACCTTAACAAGGAAAAGGCTTTTACTCCCATTTTTCTTGGTCCCCAAGAAAACAGAGGATCGTCACCCCATTCTAGACCTAAGCACCTCAACAAATTCATCCTGTACAAGAGATGTCAGATACTCACCCTAACAAGCCTCTTCCCCTTTCTACATCAAGTGGATTGGCTATGTTCCCTGGACATGCAGGATACTTATATGCACATAAAGATCCTACGTTCTCACAGGAAGTTTCTCTGCTTCCATTTCCAGGACAAACATTATCAGTTCAGGGTGCTCCCATTTGGCCTGTCATCGGCCCCATGAGTCTTCACCAAGTGTCTCACAGTGGTAGCTTCAGCACTGAGGAGAAGGGGTCACTTCGTATATCTCTACCTCGATGACTGGCTGCTCTCTACTCCGACAGAAGATCAGCTAATGGGCACTCTTTGGGAGATGGCGCAACTGTTCCTTTCTCTGGGTGTTACCCTGAACTGGCCAAAATCCCAACCCTGGCCCTCCCAAGAGTTTCAATATATTGAGGCAGTGTTTGACACTCTACAAGGTAAAGCTTTTCTACCTATGGACAGAGCACATTGACTTCATGCTCTAGCCTGGAGAGTCCAGGCCACAGACCAAGTCTCTGCCAGAGTGGTCTTGCAGCTGTTGGGAGATATGGCAGCCACCATAGCCACAGTTCCCCTGTCATGACTAAACATGATAACCCTCCAATGTTAACTCTGGGTCAACTGGGATCAGGGTTTGGATGATTTAGACTATCCCATCAGAATTTTGGAAGCGGTTCACTGCTCCCTGTAATGGTGGCAGGATACAGCTCATCTAGAGTGGAGTGTCCCCTTTCAAAGGCAGATTCAGACTATAACTACAGTAGTAGTGCCGAACTTGTCAAGCAATTTTGTGAGATTCCCTATTTATCCTTCACAAAATTTAGGGAAAAATTCCTCTAAAATTCTTTTTGTTATACCTACAGAAATATGTGAGTTCCCACTACAGTACTTAAGTGCCATCTGGTAGATTTTCAACTATACTATCAGATGAGACAACCATCTCTGCATAGCAGTGAACACACTAACAAACAAAGCAAAATCCCTAACTAAAGATTTCACAATTCTCAATAGGGATTTTTAAAAATCCTTAAAAATCCTTTGACTTAATCGGTGCTACTACTGTACAGATGCCTCAGGACTTGGCTGGGGTGCTCACCTCAAAGAGCATCAGACACGAGGATCCTTGTCTGCAATCAAAAGGTCCCTCCATATCAAAATTCTGGAGATGAGGGCCATTCTATATGCCCTCCAGGCCTTTCAGGATCAGCTCTCCTGGGGTCTACTGTTGATTCAGTTGGACAATACCCCGGTAGTCTTTTACCTGAACAAGCAAGGTGGAACAAAGTCATACCCCCTTTGCAGAGAGGCAATGAGAATCTGGGACTGGGCAGGAGAACGCGATCTGTTCCTAGTAGCGGTCCACATGCCAGGAATTCAGAACATTCTCGCTGACAGTCTGAGCCATTCTCAGTCCCTGAACCATGCATGAGAATTGCTCCAGGATGTAGCAGATGATCTGTTCACAAGATGGGGTCATCCAAAGTTGGACTTTTGCATCCCAGTGCAATGCCAAACTGCCAAATTTTTGCTCGCTAGATCCAAGGCCTGGTGTTTTCTGGTGAGATGCATTATCCCTCTCGTGGGTGAGGAGGTTTCTCTTTGCCTTTCCTCTCTTCCCTCAGGCTCAGAGAGTACTGCTTAAGCTGCAGTCAGAGGGGGCCAGGATGATTCTGATACCCCTCTTTGGTCTCAACAGATTTGGTTTCCACTACTGCAGCAGCTGGCAATGGGCCCTCCTGTACCACTGCCTCTCTCAACCTGCTTGCTCGCCCAAGACCAGGGGACATCGATACACCCATCCCTGTGATTACTCCACCTGCATGCTTGACTCCTGCAGTCCGAGCAGAAGAGAGACTGGGAGTTTCCAAGAGAGTGGCCGAGATTCTAGTAGCGGCAAGGAAACCCTCCACTACAGTTACCTATGCCATGAAGTGGAAATAGCACTTCTGTCTGGTGACAGTAATCATGGGCTTACTTCAGTGCTCAGTTAAACACGTACTAGAGTACCTTCTCCACCTCCTTGATCTGGGGCTTAGTTGCTCCTCTATCAAGGTGCACCTGTGTGCAGCTTTGGCATGCCATGCTGCAGTAGGGAAAGGACTCTAGCACAATTGGATGTATGCAAGACATTCCTTATGGGAGTTCTGCATATCAGACCCCCGAGGAGGGATCCCGTCCCTCCCTGGGACCTTCTTTTTGTTTTGGAAAAGCTCATCCTACCCGCCTTTGAACCAGCCATGTTGTGTGAGCTACGCCTTCTCTCTTGGAAGGCGTTGTTTTTAGTTGTCATTACCTCAGCTCGGAGGATTTCCGAGCTTCAGGCCCTGATGTGCAAGGAGCCTTATCTTGTTTTTCACAGGAACAGGGTGCAGCTGCATACAGATTAGAGAGTGTTAGACCGTGGAGGGCTTCAAGACCAGTCTGAAGACTTATTTATTTAAACAGGCGTTCAATATTTGAACTTTTAAGTTATTCTGTGGATTCTGAATTGAATCTGTTATTTTATGTGATTTTAATGAGTGATTAGTTTATGTTTGTATGTGAAGAGCTTTGACACTGGAATTGCACTATACAAATAAAAATATTATTATTATTATTGAACTCCAAGTTCTTGGCGAAAGTGGTGTCCTCCTTAATGCTGAACCAGGACAGTCAACTTCCAGTATATTACCCCCAGTTCTCCAATGGGGGAAGCATTGTTACATACTCTAGATGTTCACAGAGTCTTACATTTTTGTCTGGACTGGACTTGTTCTGTTAGAAAAACAGACCAGTTGTTTGTTGCTTTTGCAAAGCATAAAGCAGGAGATCCTGTTACTAAACAAACACTTACTAAGTAGTTAGTTCACTGCATCTCCTTCTGTTATCAGCATCATGGCAAAACCTTACCGGGCTCGATTAATGGTCATTCCACCAGGGCTGTCTCAATGAGGAATGTTTCTGCAGTAGATCTATATGCCACAGCCACTTGGAGCACTGTCCATACCTTTATTAGGCACTAAAGTCTGGACATAGCCTCTAGGAGGAGAGCAGGCTTTGGATTGGCCATTCTACAGGGACTGATCTCTTAGGAGAGTGGAATTTCTTCCCTATTTCAGTCAGTCCTCCTCCCTTCTGATCTGGGCCTATTTGGGTTACTGTTTGGGATGCAGTCCTATGTGTATTACCTACTGCAAGAGCTCCATCTCGAAGTCAGATAGTACAGTTATGTAAGAACTTACCGTAACAGTGGATCTTCGAGAGGAGCTCTTGCAGCAGGTGGCTTTCCCACCCTCCATTCCCCAGTAGTTATATTTGCATAATACTTCTCTCCAGTATGGGAGTTCCTTCTCGGTTCTCCGTTACTTACCAACCGGGTCTCCGGGCAAACTGAGATGCGCCGGGGACCCCTTAATACCACACATCTGATGTTGTGCCTGATGACTGGGGCAGTCCCCTGCTACAGACTGCTAACTAGAAAATTTTTATGAGGGGTCCTAATGTCTGGTGGCTTTAGTACTATGTGTATTATGTGCTGCAAGAGCTGCTCTCAAAGATCTACTGTTATGGTAAGTTCTTACATAACTGTACTTTTTAGGCTCACCATGATGCATCTAGTAAGGCTAAAATATGTCTGTTTCATCGAACTTCATCCTTACTCAAGGAGGTTGTTATAATGAGCCACACTGAATCCTGTGCAGGATGAAATATGTATCTGTGTTTTCTGGTTTCAGCATTTGCATAGTGTGTGAAAGACCATTTGGCACAATACTCTCTTGCTTAAAACTAATCTCATAGATTTCTTTGACTGGGTAACCAGAGTGGTGGACCAAGGGGGAGCAGTTGATGTTGCCTACCTTGACTTCAGCAAAGCTTTTGACACTGTTCCACATAGAAGATTGATAAATAAGCTGGGTAGGCTCGGGGTTGATCAGAAGTTGGTCAACTGGGTGGCAAACTGGTTGACGGGTAGAAAACAGAGAGTGATGGTAAATGGTATACAGTCAGAAGAGATGCAAGTCACAAGTGGGGTACCTCAGGGATCAGTCTTGGGGCCAGTTCTCTTCAACATCTTCATTAGTGACCTTGCAGATGGACTAGAGGTATAGGCTTGTCTGTTTGCGAGGTACACTAAGATCTGCAACAGAGTAGATGATCCAGATGGGGTGGGCAGAATGAGAAGAGATCTGGATAAACTAGCAGAATGGTCAGAAGAGTGGCAACTGGGATTTAATGCAAAGAAGTGCAAGATCATGCACATAGGAAGAGAAACCCTGAAGCCACCTATAGGCTGGGAGGGGAGTTGCTAGCAGTCACAAGAGAAGAAAGAGACTTGGGCATCATCATCACTGATGACCTGAAATCATCCAAGCAGACCTCTAAAGCAGTAGGTAAGGCTAGGGGGGTGTTAAGGTGTATTAGTAGGGGTATCACAAGTCATAAGAGGGAGGTAATAATCCCTCTTTACAAGACACTGGTTAGGCCCCATCTGGAGTACTGTGTGCAGTATTGGAGGCCACACCTTCACAAGGACATTAACCAAATTGAGGCAGTCCAGTGAAGGGCAACCAAAATGGTGCAGGGACTGCATCAGAAGACATATGAGGACAGATTAACAGAGCTCAATATGTATACCCTTGAGCAAAGGAGGGAGAGAGGTGATATGATCGAGGCATTCAAACACCTTAAGGGCATTAACAAGGTGAAAGAGTCTAACATGTTTAAATATAAGAAAAATAGCAGGACAAGAGGACACAGCATGAGATTAGAGGGGGGCCGATTAAGGGGGAATGTGAGGAAATTCTTTTTCACAGAAAGGGTGGTGGATGCATGGAATGGCCTACCTCAAGAAGTGGTGGCTATGAATACAGTGCAGGGCTTCCAACAGGCATGGGATAGGCATAAGGGAGCAATACAAATGAGTATGAATAGATAGGCCACTGACAGAGCAAAGGCCGATGGCACATTTATAAGGTAGAAAAGGAAATAGGCAGACTGGATGGGCCTTGCGGTCCTTATCTGCCATCAGCTTCTATGTTTCTATGTTTCTATAACCAGTGTAGGTTCTTTATAGGTAATTTACATATAATTTTTTATTTAGTTTTTGTTGACTGGGTAAGTGCACTAGACAAATCCTGCCTATTTTCAGGCACGACCCGGGAGAAGGGGGATACAGATGAATGCCAACTGACCTTGAACCAGATTAAGCTACTGGTGGTATTTTTAGTGAATGAGGGAAATTTGGCCAGGACATCGGGGAAATTCCCCTACTCTGCTTCCTGTGAGCAGAGGGGATCCTTTTGCTGGTGACTCCAAGATGGCTGCTGTTCCATATCCTGGTGAAGGTGGTGGAAATGCTGCTCTCTGCCCCCAGGTTCCAGCTCCTGCTCTTCAGCCTACTTCTCCTGGTGCGGATTCTGTTTGCAAGGAGGATGGACGCCCGAGAGAAGGGAGCAGCTGTTGTGCTCTGCCTTGGATTCTACAGTTTTACCTGAAAATAATACCGTATGTACTGATAAAATATTGCAGGATACAGAATTACTAAGCGCCTACAATGAATGAAGTTCTACCTGTTTTCAACCGATAAGTAAAGCCATGTTTAATACAACTCTAATCAAGCAGCTTTACAGGAACAGCTAAACTCCAGCTTGCCGTTTTGGCTAAAGAACAAGACAGACTCCAGCAGCTGTGTGTAATGCATTCCTCAGCAACGCCTGTCAGTATTTCCAAACAGGCTGTCATTAGCCGTGACGCTGAGCTGTGCGGAGAGCTTACTGATTCCGGTGAGTCTGTACAAACTTTAAACACTGTTAATGACTTGCATTCTGCTCCTGTGTTGGCTGGCAGTAACGAATCCACAGCGATTCAGTGCATAAAACCCTCATAACAGTTATACGAACAGCAACCTGGCTTAAACTTGCTGCCCGCTGATCCTGTGCACCCTAAAGACCCGGATAACATTACCATAGCTAGCAAAAGCTCTGATCCTGAGCCTTGCTGTATCACGCTTACAAAAACTGTGGGGTTTGTGTTCCGCAGTTCATTACCTGTTTCTTCGACTGATAGCCCCACTTCTGATACCTCCTGCATATTTCAAACTACCCCCCTAAATCAAGATGGGGTTTCTGAATTTCTTTTTTCAACACGGCAACAATTATTACAGGATAAGACGGGGGATGAAAGTAAGGACAAAAGAACTGCTCTTTTTTTCTCTAAACGTAATATAGGTACCAGCGTTACTGAAAACACCTCCTCTCCTCAAGGACCTTCAGAACTTTCCTCAGGGTCACTACCACTCGACCCCTTTCACAACCCCAGGCTACAGAGTTATGGTCCCCCCAGAAAGCTCTCAGTGAAGCAGGGTGGACCTTGAAAAAGGGTACCTGGCATCCAGCACCTGGTTGGGATCCGAAATTTAATTTTTCCCAAAACGAGCCAGCTTGGAAACCCCAGTCATCTCCTGAAACATTGTCAACTTTGTCAGCTGCAGCTTGTTTGGACGCTTTCCCTTCTGTAAGGCCCTCAGCTGCGGCCTTCCAGACCATTGTTCCTGTAGCCACTGACCTTTCTGATTCAGTTATAAATTCTGGAACTGAAAATATTTCTACTTTTCCAAAAAAGACACCTGATTTAGAGAAACCATTAATGTCAGATTTGTTTTCTAAAATAAAGAAGGAAGCTGCACATCGTAGAAACACAGTTAGACTGCATTATGAAGGGGGATTGGAGGTGAGGCCAGATAGACATTATGTGGGGAAAAAGCTATTAAAAGACTCTGCAATTTTCATCTAGAGAAGTCTTTGCTTTTATTAACATTTCCGGTGAAGATAACTTTGATGTTAGTTTTCGTTCTGCCTATGCTTTAGATTTATTTTGGGAGAGATATAACCAGGTAAAATTTTCTCCCACATGGACCCCTTTTTTTGTTATTCCCTTATCTAAACCTTTGGTTAAATATGTAACGATTATGTTCAGGAATGAGGGGGTTCATGTGGACGATATTGCCTATTGGTTGTCCCGAAAAAGTGAAGTTTTAAGTCCCTGAAGCCATTCTCGATTCTGAGCAGTTCTGGACTGGAAGTTGGCAGTTTGGTGAAACTTGACAAACAGATAGTGGTATAGAACACATCCCCAACTCTTTCCTCTTAGGGAGAGATAGGGGTTTGTTTTTATGCTGGACAGCCTAGGGCCTGTTATAAATGTGGGTCTCAGACTCACTTGTCCAGTTCTTTGTGACAGGCCCCATTGTGATAATTAGGAAATAGGTCACATTGCCTTTCAATGTGCCAATTTTACTAAATTAACCTATCGAAGACACTGGGCATGTCTTCTCAGAATGTGTATGGGCAGCAAAAATAAAGCATGATGGCAGCCCTGACCTCTTATTCAGAAAGCTCAGGACCTGCAGATAGTTCTCCTCAGACAACTACAGCTACCTCTGTGGATGTGGCTGACCCACATATGGATTCATCCCACACTATGGGGCAGTCAAAAGACCAGGCCCTTCCCAGTTCTTCTGACTCTCCCCTATCTTCCCCTACTCTCCCTATTCTTCTCTCCCCTGTGTGTTATAGTTCACAGCAGGGGAATCAGGTACCAGACCCTCCAGCTCCTCCACTGGTAGTTGTAGTTTGGAGGTCCTCAAGGAACCAAAATCTTCCCCCCCCTCAGGTGGAGATTGAATCTAGCAATCCATTCGCTGTTTTATCCACTCAGTGGGGGGATACTGACATGGACTGTGGTGAACCTGAGTAACAGACACTTCAGGATAGTCCACCTTCCCCCTTCCACCCACAGGAGGGGTACAGAGGGAAAAAGAAAAAACAAAGGAAAAAGGATGGTTGATCTTCCTTTTCTATTAAATGGGCTTCACAGTCGGTTCCTTAAATGTCCATAGTTTATTGAATCCAAGTAGGCATCAGACTGTTTATGATTATATTCACAGTTCCTCTATTGATATATGTCTTATTCAAGAAACTTGGATGTTTACACTGGATCAAGCCAGGTTTTTCAAAGAGAATGGTGTTGGGGCCTTCCTACTGGTCTTTCGGTCAACAGACTGCTGATGGTATAGGTTTTCTTTTAATTCATATAATTTTTTCTTTTAAAAATTATTGATTTGATTCCAGGAAGACTAATGATTTTGGATGGAAAATGGAACTCCATGGTTTGTCGATTTATTAATGTATATTGTTCCCAGATAAAGGCAGAGAGGGTTGCCCTTTTTTCCATGATTCGACCCTTTTTAATTACTTCATTTCACATTTTTTTATGTGGTAACTTTAACTGTGGGTTACAGAAAGTGAAGGGTGGACTTACGGATAAGGGAAAAAAAAATTTATTGTGACTCCAATGCTTTATTTAAATTACTGGATACGTCTGGCCTAGTAGATAGTAGACAATTTCAACAAGGGGGTCCAAAATTTACCTATAAAAAAAAAAACTTACTTCTACAATTGATTATATTTTCTTGTCAAAAAAACTCCTCCCATGTAAATTTTATACATACCCTATGACTTTCTCAGATCATTTACTCCTTCAATGTAAAATTTTATCCAGTACAGTAATATCTCCCCAAAAACCAAGGTGGAAATTAAGTTCTCCTCTGTTAAAAAATCCAATTGTGTTAAAGGCCATTAAATCATTGCTCTGTGCACGACTCTCAGTCACTATTCTTTATGACGATTTAGGTGACTGGTGGAGGGAGTCAAAGAGGATTTAAATGACCTTTCAAACTTTGGCAGATCTAGAAAATGTAAAATTCTGAATTATTTAAAAACTACGCCAGCAGCTGTATTATTTATTTACTATGGCAAACACCTCAAATTTGATTACTCATCCCAAATTGCAAACATAAAACAACAACTACAGGAGGTACAATACAACAGGGCCAATACTATGAAAGTGCCTTTTCAAGAAGGCACTCGGAAACAGCCTTATGGGGATCCCTATGAGGCCTTTAAACAATATAAATCAAAAATTACAATGTCCTCTTTAATAACACAGGTTGGGTGTCAAGTTCAGGATATAACTAGGATTCATGCCGCAATCAGACAATTTTTGGAATTACATAACCCAGTGGAGCCCCCTAGTGTTGAGGAGATGGAATTCTTTTTAAAAATGATTTGTCTTCCCAAAATTAATTTTGATATGTTTAATTTAATTACCCCAATAACAGCTGCAGAAATTGAGATTGCAATAAAATCCCAAAAGAACAGGATTTCCCCAGGAATCGATGGAATAACATCAGAATTATACAAAGCATTCCCCTCCGAATTCTCAAAATGTTTGGCTTTGGTATTTAATTTTTTCCTCTCAACCCCTACATTCCCCACTTTGGTTTTCAGAAGGCCTGTTGATTTTTATATTTAAAATGGGCTAAAGAGAACCTGGAAAACTGGAGACCAATTACACTTCTTAATTCAGATTATAAATTATTGACTATCCTTTTAAATTCACTACTTTGGGTCTTTGCAAACATGGTTATATCACCATCCCAATATTGTGGGCTCCTGGGTAGAAAGATACAGCAGGCCCTTATGATTATCAGAGATTTAATTGAAAATCTTTCATCACATAAGCAGTCAGGATGCATTCTCGCCCTAGACCAAATTAAAGCTTTTGATCGGGTATATCATCCTTTTTTGTTTCTGACCTTGCAACATTATGGGGTTCCATCTTCCTTCATCCACTGGATAAAAATACTTTATGATACTGCTATTATTCATCCAATTATTCATAATTGCATTACAGAGGGCTTTCACATAGCTACAGGGGTTCGCTAGGGGTGTCCATTAAGTCCGCTTTATTATATTTATTTACAATAGATAATATTAATACACTCAACACACATTATCTGGTAGGAAAGGGTATTGGGATCCCCAGTTTGGATGCATTATATTATATGCTTATGCAGATGATGTGTGTTTTTTCTCAGATTATACTCAAATTTTAATTTTTTGGGATTTTTTTGGTCTCATATTCTCATGTTTCTAATTCAAAAATTAATAAAACAAAAAGTCAGGGTGTATTTATTGGGGTCAACTATCCTGCTGAGATTTCCATTCAGGGATTTCATATTTCTTCAGCTGCAATTAAGATTTTGGGATTATACTTTGGGCCTCAGACTCTCCCGACACTAAATTGGGAACATGCTTTCTCCTCTGCTAATACTAAAGTGCAAGTTTGGAAACATTGGAGATTGGCCAAAACAAAAAGGGTGCAGGTCATTAGGCAGTTTTTAATTTCCAAATTTTTATATACAGCACTGATATTTCCACCCCCTCAAGAATTTGAAACCAGACTATACAGTCTATTTTTTCAGATGTTTTGGGGCAATAGGTCAGCTAATCCCATAAAAAGGCAATATACCTATCTGGAAAAAAGGGGGACTAGGAATGGTGGACCCAATCACATTTTTTATTACTTTATTTATTTCTCAAAATGTCAAAGTGGGATTATTACCATCAGCATCTCGATATAGTTCTCTATTACAATGTGTTCTTAATCATTATTTTTCAGTTTGGCATACTACCTCCCCGAAACTATCACAAAATTTACAGGTCCCATTATTTTTCAAACCATTAGTAAAGAAACTCTACAACTGGGGTCTTTCCAAACAAATTATTGAAATGAATACAGGGCCCAAATTATATGACATAGTTATGTTGATATTATATCCTTCAGTGCCAGCTTTAAAAAACTTTCCTACTACTCTAATACCAGGGGTGCTTTCTCAGCTAAATAATCCAAGATTGCTGGAACAAATGGGGGAATTTTTATGGTTAACTGTATATGGGAAGATTGGGGTACAGGGAAATGCTAAACACAAGGTTAAAGAGGAAAGGGTATGTCCTTTTCCTGACTGTATCAATCAGGAAGAAACCATAGAGCATTTTTTCTTTTTTTGTTACTATGCTACTTCCCTTTGGAAATTCCTGGCTTTAAAATGGCATATGAGATGGTTGTTGCATGTGAACTATGATATTTTGGTTTTGGGTAACTTTCCTCAATTTGGGGCCAGTTACAATATAGAAACCTTACAGATTTTTTGTTGTTGTTTAAAATTTTATTTATGGCAGGCTAGATGCCAATGGGTTCTTTATCAAAAGGTGATGTCTTATGAGACAATCAGTTTACTGATAAAAGGGTCTATGGAGAAGGTGTATTTAAAAGATTTACAATTTGGAACAGCATGAGAGGTGACTAATCGGTGGAAAGGATTTACATTATTTATTAAATATAAATAGATCAAGAGTGTTGAAGGGGTTGGGGGGGAGGTTTGGGAATTATTTTCCAGCAGTGTGCCAAAGGGTATGAAAGTAGGTTTCTTTATGTCTATGGCTAAGTGCTGGGTTAGGATTGTGATTAATATTGTTTATAATGATTTGTATGGTTCCCCTTGATTCAGATTTATAATCAGTACTCATTGTTTCATTTGTATTTTTTGTATTTTTTTCTATGATGTTATTATAATAAAAATTTCCCCTACTCTGTGAGGGGGCTCTGTTAGACAGTCAGCATGTTTGGATTTTCAGATGGCTGTAGAGAGCAGTGGAGGTTGGATGGCTGCTTGTCTGCACCTCAACCTTCCATGCAGGGACAGTGGTACAGCTAGGATGCACCCTTGCGGTGGCCAGCATAGCATACTGTAATCCCTGCGGGCAGTAATTATGGTGCACGATGCGGAAGTCATTGGGATTGTGGCATTGGGGAGAAGCCCAGCACTTTTGGTGGAGCCTGGAATCTCGGGAGAGACAGTGTGTGAAAATGCTGAAGTGCTATGTGATGCCCAGGCCTCATCACAGGGGTCTGATGCGATGCAAGCTCTACTGGAGAAAAAATGGCAGACTATCGAAGAAGCCATGGCAGAGTTTAAAAATCTTCAACAACAGGCTGAGGAAGATCATAAAAGGAAACGGCCCACTTTGGATTCTCCTTTGGGCCTGCCAGGTACTGTGCCTAAGGTTTTAAAAGGTCCAATCATCCCTGATCTACCGAATGATGGAACCCCGCCCCAGGATTCTAACCTTATGGTTAGCGAGTCCTGGTCCCCACAACAAGCCCTTTGGGGGGCAGGCTGGATACAAACAGATAAGGGAGACTGGATAGCCGACCCGGTAATTCCTCTGCCTGGAACAAGTGTGGAAGGTGGGGGTAAGGCTGAAACTGTTTTGGTGGATGCTGTATCTCGTTATGGGCCTGATTGTTTTGAAACTTCCCCGGCAGTGACTTTACATTCTCCTTTAGATTTGACCCCTCAACCTGGTACACATATCTTACAAGCTGATGTTTCCTTATCCTCTGAGCACATGATACTACAGTCTGAAGTTCCTGAGGTACTGGGTAAAGCAAGCGTTTTGGGCTCAGATTTAAATACAGTACAGGACCAGCCTATCCTTACTGAACCCCATGCTACGTTTTCTAGCCTGTTTCAAAAACCGGTCACTCTGGCAAAATGCAGGAATGTAGTATGTTTACGGTTTCTAGGTTCCATGGATGTTATGCCAGATCGTTTTTATATAGGGAAAGTTTTAATTAAACAACTGCTGGGTTTTTCTCCTAGTGAGGTGTATGCCCTTGTACATACCCCAGCGGGTAATACTTATGACATTAGCTTTCACACTCCAGATCTACTTAAAAAATTTTGGATGAGATATGCAATCTTGAAAACTAATCTGGCTTGGTCACACTTTCAAGCTATCCCTCTCACCAAACAGTCATTTAAAGTAATAACTGTACTTTTTCATAATGAGGGAGTGAACGTAGAAGATATTACGTACTAGTTGGAAAGGAAATGTACTATTCAGAGGAATCCTGAACCTATACTAGACGATGAAGGGTTTTGGAATGGAGGGTGGAGATATAAGGTTAACTTACTGCAAACGGATGAAGGATTACAACTCTTACCCAGTTGCTTCTATCTGGGACATGATAAGGGGTTTATTTTTTACCCAGGGCAACCCAGGCATTGTTATAAGTGCGGGTCTCCTAGACACCTGAGTAAAAAGTGTGAGGTTGTTAAATGTGCTCAATGTGGAGAATTGGGGCATGTTCTATCTGATTGTCATCACCCTAGTAAGTGTTCTCTTTGTGAAGAAGCACATTCCTTTGTTGATTGCCCTTGGGCTATTCAAAATAAATCTGGAGACTATAATATCCAAGATTTTTATATTAATACAGCAGTTAAAGCTGCATTGAGGCATAGAACCCCTCCTCCACCCCTAGACATGTTCAATTACCCATTCTTGTTGACCATGAATCTGCTCTGATCCAAAAGGTGCCTTTGACCCAGATGGTTTATGATGTTCCTGCAGCTTTTCCAGTGACAGAAAACCTTGTTTCCCAGGTGGTGGTTTCTGGTGCCGCTATGGTTTCAATGCCTCCACCTCTTCCGCCTGAGGAGGCTTTTACTCTGGTAACTTCCAGAAGATGTAGCCTTCGATCTGGAACCACAAGAATGGTGATTAATGACCCTCCTATGACATCTACTCATAATCCCTTTCATGTATTACAGGACGATGCAGGTACTGAGTCTGACTCAGCTTCTGTACATTCCTCACAACATGATGGTACATCTGATATGGATCAAAATTTGCCACAGGCTGATTCAGTTAAAAAGAAAAATAATAGACTGGGAATGAGGAAAGGGTCTAGGAAAAAATAGTATGATGTGTTTGCTGATTGTTTAGAATGCATTTTAGGATTTGGTTGTTTTTTTATTTTTTTCTGATGTTAGTAGTCTATAAAATTTCAGTGGCCTCTTTGAATGAAAATAGTATGCTAGCTGATAGAAAATGTGTGTTGATTCTTTCCCTTTTTGAACAAATGGATTATGATGTATTCTTGCAGGATACTAGACTACATTCTAAACTTGATATTGAACTAGCATCTACTGGCTGGAGATGGGGGGTTACACACTGGTCAGTGGGTGAAGACCTCTGTAGTGGTGTAGGCATTGCCCTTAATAATCCCACTGCATGGGTAATACAATTAGTAGATCTTTTTCCTGGTCGAGTGTTGCTGTTGGATGTAGTGATTAGTGGCCTACAGTGTCGTTGTATAAATGTTTATGCACCTCAGACTAAATTTGCACGAACTGATATTTCGCCACTTCAGCCATATTTATTTACCTCTAAGTATCTATTTTTGGGAGGTAATTTCACTTGCAGTAGATATGGGATGGATAGGGGATTTCGAACTACTAAAATGTATTGTGATGCTACTTGCCTTAATAATTTATTAGTCCAAACAGGTCTTAGTGATGTTATGGCCCTTAAAGGAAATCCTGAAAAAAATGTTTTTCAAGGTAATAAAGCCACATGTATAGATTTTTGGTTTCTTTGTGACTCCTTGCAGATTATAGACACTAAAACTTTGCCTGTTACCTCATCTGACCATGCAATCATAGAAGCTACGGTTGCAAGCCATATGCCTGTGCATTGAGGTTCAGGATATTGGAGGATGAATTTAGCTTTATTTCTTCTTCCTACAATAGAGGAAGGCTTTCTAGTTATTTTATAGGCCAGGAAATCTGTTGTGTGTCTTTATGGTACCTATCGGGAATGGTGGATAGATACAAAAACTGACATTAAGCGATTTTTTCAAACTATAGGGAGACTATATGGTAAATACAAAACTGATACATATCTAAATTATAGAAAGGAATTTTTGGATTTGCATTTTCATGTGGCTAATGGTGAGGTTTCAGTTCTTCCTATGTTATACAATATAAGGGAACAAATGAATAAATTACAATATGATCGTTCTAAATCTTTGGATAATGAACTCCTGTTTGGTACCCAGGGTACAAAGGCCTTTTTGAATTCATTTCAATTTAGTGCTGCTCAAAAACACCAGAAACACATGATGGGACTTACTGATCAGGCAGGAAATTGGTGTACTGATCCCAGAGATGTTATGCATATTGTTGATTCACATGTGCACAGTCTCTTTGGTATTACTGAACCTTTACGTCACACACATGAAACTTGGTTGGGACAGTGTAATTTGCCCCAAATATCAGATTCTGGGTCATCCATAATAGTAGCACATATTACACCACTAGAGGTTTCTGCAGCTCTTTCACGAACAAGAGCTGGCACGGCCCCGGGAAATTATGGCATCCCTTATGAAATTTACAAAATAATTTTTCAACATTTATTGGAAGAATTTACTGGAGTTCTGAATGAAATACTTAAAACGGGAATATTGCCTGAAAGTATGAATGAGGGGCTAGTAGTTTTTGTGTACAAAAAAGGGGATAGAGGGGATTTGTTAAACTGGAGACCCATAACTCTACTAAATACGGATTTTAAGTTGTTTAGCAAAATATTAAACAATAGACTAATATGTCAACACACTTTTACATCTCTGCTAATAAACCTGTTCTATTCCCAATAGGAACATAACAGATAGTTTAATACTTTTTGTGAAATTTTCAGACGGGATGTACAGGGAACTTACAGGTTTGATTTAAGTTTGGACCAGGAAAAGCTTTTGATAATGTAAGACATGTATTGGTGGACTGTTTGGCTGGGTATGGTATACCTCATACCTTTATAGAACGGATTCAAACCTGTTATGCTAAAGCTACTGGTCAAGCATATTGTAATGGTTGGTTGGGTACCATATGTCCCATATTATGGGGTGTGCGACAGGGATGTCCCCTTAGTGCACTTTTGTATTTATTTATTATTGATCCATTAATTAGGTGAGTGTATGGTCATACTGGCATACAGGGACTCTCCTTTTCAAGTACTGATCCCGAGGTTAAATGTATTGTGTATGCAGATGATTTGTGTTTTTTGATCGGAGATCTGCCCTCTGCCCTTTTTTTAAAAAGAGTTTTGCAGGGTTTTTTGTTATACACTGGAGCAAAAATTAACTATGATAAATGTAACTGTATAGCACTAGGGATAGAGCATTTTCAATTCACGCAAGTTATTGGCAAACCAGTGATTAAGGAGACTTGTAAAATCTTGGGCCTTGTATTTGGAGCAGGAGATTTAGCATACTTGAACTGGAAATTTAAACTATAAGAAGCACAAAATAAAGTAGATTTATGGAATACATGGAGGCTGTCTAAATTGAAATGGATTCAAATGTTCAAAACCTTTTTATTGCCCATATTTTTATATTTAAGTGCAGTGTTTAGTCTTCCTTTAGCTTTGGAAACACAATTATATGACTGTTTTTTTTCTTGTATCTGGGACAGCAGACTGAACCCCATAAAGTGATGTTTGTTGTTTCGGGAAAGAAAACATGGGGGTTTAAAAATGTTACATCCTATAGTTTTCTTTTTTACTATGTTTCTCTATACAAATTTAAAACCATTATTTACAGATAGAGACACACAATGGAAACCATGGCTTCTGGATACTATGGGTGACTTATGTTTGTTTTGGCCTGAATATGAGATATTTCCAAGGCAACGGCCCATAAATCATCTCCTGCAATCACTTAAATTATGTTTTGGGAAAATTAAATTATGGGGTATCTCAAGGCATACCTTTCTGCATTTTAGTAGAAAGGAACTGTATGCTTATATTTTACAAAAATATTTTCAAGATTCTGCTCCTTTTCATTGTTACTCATCACAAATAAAGTTTTCAATTGGTAATATGTTAACCTCTCCTCGGATTCCACCTCATATGTAGGATGTTCTATGGTTATCTTTATATGGTAAATTAAACGTTCATGCTAATTTAAAGCATAAGCAGATTACCGATCGGTATTGCCCGAGGCATACTTGTTTTGAGTTAGTTGAAACCATGGAACATTTATTTTTGGAATGTCCCTTTATAATAGATTTTTGGAGTCTTGTTATATGAAAATGGCCTACCTTTCCTTTATATCCCTTAACTTTAGAAATTTTGTGTACAGGGATTTTGCCAGGGACCACAATCAAATATGATAAAGTGACATTGTGGTTGATTTTGCTCTGTTTTAAGTTTTATATATGGCATGTGAGATGCCATTTTACCATTCAACAGCAATATTTTACACAGGATGAATTATTTTGTATGGTTGCTAATGCTATTTTTAGATTGAAAATACAAGATTATGGCATCTTTTTTGTATCCATTTGCCAATCTACATGGGACTCTATAGATTGGATATAACTTTAATGGACTACCTTAGTATGGTCTATCAGAATATTGTATCTGTTTTTTTTCCTCCTTTTTTTTTAGTTCTGCTCTATAAAATTTGTGATGCAGGACTTTACTAAAGGTTACGTATTGGAAGGAGTAAGTATTCTTTTATATATTCTCAGATGTTTATATTTGCTTTGTTTATTATTTTCCCCTTCACTCATTGTATTATGTTTATTGATGGTTATCTCTTATTTTGTCTTTGAATTCATTATGGTGTATTACTGATTACTTGATATGTTTTTTGTGGATATAAATAAAAATTCCCCTACTCTTTTTGTGGTGGGGGGGGGTGACTGTTTTCGCATTATTCCTTTTACATTGCTCTGATAATGTATGATTGTAATACTTTTTTTGTTATTATTTTCTTATGAATGATCTATTATTTTGTGTGACTTAACACTGTTTGTATTCATTTTGGTTTGCTGATTATGTTAATAAAAAATTCCCCTACTCTTTTCGATAAGTGCTATGGGATCTTTAACATCCACCTGAACTACCACCAATCCAGGCAGATAGGACCTCGATTTAACGTCTCATCTGAAAGATGGCACCTCAGAAGTGCAGCACCCCTCTCATGCTGCACTACAGTGTCAGTACTGGGATATGCTTTGCATTATGGGAATATGTGTAATTTTACATTTCTTTCAAACTTGGTTTTATTACTAATGCCTTTTATGGGTAATCCTTGTCTCAATGTGTTGTGCTGAAGTTCTTTGTCTTTAAGATTACTTTCCAATTTTGAGCTCACCACGTCCAAAACTAGTAAGATCAAATATGATTGGCTCATCTTTTCCCTGGGCTGTTACAGATAAGGCACACTGTCTATGTCTTCTTTCTTCAGTCTCTGCACGGTGCCTGAGAGGCCATTTGGTACCATACACACTTGCTTAAAGGAGAACCAGTTTAAATTCTTTTGTGGCGATTTGCACATACTTCCCACAATGCTTTGCATCATGGGGATATGTGTAATTTTACATTTCTTTCACACCTGACTGTATTGCCAATACCAATCTGGGTATGCCTGGCCTCACTGCTTTTGTGTTGAGGTTTTTTGTCTTTTATGTTACTTTACATAATGATTTTGAATTAATTTAAATAAGCAAAGTTAAAAGACAAACATAGTACTGTGGAGTGAAGTGTCTAAATTAACAGCCCTCTCATGAAGAAAATCATAATATAAAATCAAAGGAAAAATATTGTTATTTTGTAGATTTATAGATCACATTAACAAGCACAAAGATGGCAGATAATACAGAAGCCAAATTAATTTTTAAGTTTCACTAATACTTTTTTGTGCTATCATACAAACTACTGTATGTAAAGATATTCCATTATAACTTTGGTATAAAACAAACTAGTATACACTTGGTAAATAGTCTTGTCATTGCTTGAGAGAAGGTCCCTGGAGTGTGCAGAGTTTGACAGCAGTAAATATTATATATACCAGCAATAAGACACGATGAGACAGGGCTCGATAAGAGCATGCCCCAGGTACATTATACAAGATGAGGCACTTATGCTTAAGTGCCTTTAGCACCTGGGAAGTGCTCTTATCAGGCCATAACCCACACCTTGAAGTGTCTTATTGCACTTATAAAATGGGCTAACGCCATAAATCCCTCTTTAACAAAAAAAAAGAAAAGAAAAAGAAAAGAAGTATGGCAAAAGCTTTTGCTCAGCAGAACATAAAAAATAGTTCCTCTGTATTGCAGACTTTACATATCATTCAGTCACTACATGGGGTTGGTATGTCTCTGTTCTTCAACTCTGTCTCTACCCTAACAGATAAACACTTTTTTGTTTATTTTTTTCCTTTATTTTACTTTTGTTTGGGCTCTGTTTTTCAGTTTCCTTGGCTTAGGTTCCCTTAGTTTTCATATCTCTTAGCAGGTGCTTAATACAGCAGTTTACCTTGGGTGTATGTCTCACTCCTGCCAGTTCTGCCTGTGCCCCGGGCTCTCCCCAAACACTTTGGGTTATTTATTAATTTTCTTTTACTTTTCTTTACATTTTTAGCTGCAGCCACCACTCCTCTTGACTGTGAATGAGCATGTCCCTCACCGGTTGCTGTACATACTGGTTTCTGCTTTGCAGTTTTAAAAGTAAAAGTTTCACTCTGTGCTGCCGTTTCACGGTAGCTATGGGAGTTCTGTTTCATGGACAGAGATAGGTGGGCTGGAAGGGGTGAAGGATGGACACAACACTGCACATGCTGTAAGTGAATTGGAAAGCCAGGATTTTGGTCACAGTCAGTCACTGATTCCTCAGCAGCTTCACGGAGCAAGATAGCTATACACTTGCCAGTGGCAGACAGGCAGTGAAGTAAGAGGCATTAAAAGTCTTACTCTGCAAACATTCTTGTTATGTGGAGGGATGTTGGATATACTTTTCGCCATGTTTCTTGTGTTTCTGTTGGTGTCATCACTCTCTCAGTGCAGCAGTTGTTTTATTTATTTTTTTATTTATTGAATTCTTGGACAACACCATTGAGCAGATGCTCGTTAATTGGTTCCACGTCAGTTAAATTACATACTGGTACAAAATACAAGAACAGAATTATGTATACATGTAAAGTGGAGGTGCACATTACAGTTATTCTACAAGGGTAGACACTACTAATGCATAGTACAATGCATGCCTGAGTCCTGTGGATACAACAATTGGAATGAGTACAGGGGAAGAAAAAAGCAGAGAGGGCTAGAGTTAGGGTAGCAGGAGAGGAAAGGTGTGGAGGTAAGAGGGTGGGGTAGTAGATTGGGTGTGGGGTGTGATAGTGCCATAGAGGAAGGGCAGGGAGTGTTGGGGAAGTGCAGAGTCAGTGCTATTCTGGGGTAAAAATCAATGGGATGAATAAGTGCTAGTGGGGTTACTGCCTTCTCCGGTTGTGATTACTGACATCAGAAGTTGTAGGTAAAGTCATTGATGGGAGCTAGCAATGGCAGGCACAGGTATTCATGGTGAGTAGGTGTTGATGAAGCTTGTGTTTGAAAGTGCCAATCATTGCAGTGTCAGAGATGCCTTGAGGTAGTGCATTTGTCTAGAAAGGGGCACAATAGGTGAAGCCCTGTTCAGCCAGTGTAGTGCTATACCTTGGTACATGGAATACTTGAGAGGTAGCACTTGTGGTCTGTTTTGAGCCCTGAGGTACAGTTAGAAGGTTCTGTACCCTGCGTTGCAGAAGGTTAAGGGAGACTTTTTTGGTGAGGAGGCAGGTCTGATATCTGATTCTTCCATCAAACTGCAGCCAACCTGCCATGGCATAGAGATCACAGGTGTGCGTGAGTCTATCAGCACCTGTGAGGAGATGGCACACTTTATTTAGGGCAATGGAGATGCAGTGGAGGGCTGTCTCTGTTGCAGATCCATAGACTGCTAGCCCAAAGTCGGTGAGAGATACAACAGAGCTATGAATGGCCGTGTTCAAGGCTTCATGAGTAAAACCGTGCCAGTGTTGATATAAGATCTCAATTCTTGTATTGATGGCCTTCGTGGTATTGTCAATGTGCTGGGCATATGATAAGGTGGAATTATTGTGATGCCCATGTACTTAAAATGTTGAACTAGCTCAAGAGTGGAACCGCAGTCTCTTGTGATTGCATTAGAGAAGGTTTTGAGTTTGCTTTGTGGGGTAGAGAACATCATAGTCTTAGTTTTTTTATAATTCAGGACCAGGCTATGTTCCTTAAACCACTGTTCAGCAGATGCAAAGTCATTTTGTAGATACGCCTCTAGAAGTTCAGGGTCTCAGTTGCTGGTAAACAGGACCACATCATCTACATAAAGGAACATTTGACACTGGCAGAATGCCGGGAGATTATTTAAGAATAGGCTGAACAGCAGTGGTACTAATATGGATCCCTGTGGGACACCAGATCTAATGGGTCTGTTGTCAGAGAGGACTTTACTGATCCTTATCCATTGGTGGTGGTTGCTCAGGTAGCTATTGAACCAGTCCCAGGTGTCAGCTGAGAGACCAATGTCAGATAGCTGGTTTAAGAGGAGCCCATGGTTCACCATATCAAATGCCTTTGTTAGGTCAATGTAGGCTGCTCCAACCAGATGGCCTTGGTCTAGTGCATGGTGGATATAGCCTGTGTATTTGAGCAAGGCTGTGAGGGTAATTTTCCACTCCTGAATCTATATTGTTCAGGACACAATAGTTGGTGCTGGTTAAGATATTAACCCACCCACCATCTCAAGGACTTTTGTGGACCTAAGATCCCCACAGATTGGTTGTGGTTCCCTAGCATGCTTCATGATGAGCTGCATCAGAAGAGCAGTGGCACCAACAGATTTCTTCCAGTGGCACCGATTGATTTCTTTGTGTGCTATGGTGTGGTTGCCACAATCAGTGCCGGTTGCAGTATTATGACCTGATAAGGACACAGCTGAAAAAGGCTTTTAACCAATCAGCATTGAGGAATTTATTTGCCCATTTTATAAATACTAGTAATGGTAAATACACAGGCAAAAATATGTATGCATGCATACATATGCACACACTCACATACATGGACTTAAAATAAAATAATGTTCCACATAAAAATCATTCATTACTTGCAGAGGGAGAGTGTATGAATTGCGCAAAGGTGTATCCTAGATGTCATGGTGGCAAGCTGTAGTCAAGATTAAAAAAATCTTCTGTTACTAAAAACAGAAGCTCCAATATAGGAAACATGTATATGTAACCAGGGATAGTACAGATAAACATTGCTTCTCTAAACAACCAAAACATGCAGATAGTAATTGTATGGATCCTAGATTCACTCACATAACCTATAAGTAGTGACAGAGATTGAATGTTAGCAATAAACAGATTGGACACATGTAAGAATCTAACATTAACATATAGTACATAGTTAAAACATGCCGACAGTCCAGCCCACTTGCAGCTCGGCACTCCCAGCCACTCTGCCACCCTCCACCTGGCTGCCCAAGGAATCTGCTTGCTCGGGTCTAGCCTTGACTCTCAGGCCAACGTGCCAACAGTCCAGCCCGCTTGTGACTTGGCACTCCCAGCTGCTCGGCTGCCTTCCACCTGGCTGCTCAAGGAACCTGCTTGCTCGGGTCTAACCCTGACTCTCGGGCCAACGCCTGACAGTCCACCCCGCTTGCAGCTTTGCACTCCCAGCCACTCTGCCACCCTCCACCTGGCCACCCAAGGAACCTACTTGCTTAGGTAAGACTACCTGTCTCACCGGGGCTGCTCTGAGCTGCCGCCATTGGCCGTCGCTCATAGCGCTGCGTCTTGATTGGACCCCTGCCTTTTGTCTGCTTCATTGATTGGTCTGCTGCTTTTACTGGACTTGGGGCTGCTGTGCCTATTGAAAGATAGTGGCAACGGCTGAATTTTTTTTTTTTTTTGCTTCTACGGTAGCTAAGACTTTGTGAAATGTGAATTGTATCTCTGTTTATCCAGTGCCGATTCTGAGGAAATTGATTTAAAAGTGTTTACAGCTCCATTTTGACTCTGTGTTTCTCCTGCTTTCTGTTTCTCCCCCATCTGCTCTCTGCTGGGCCTGAATTACCCCCCACCTTGCTCTCTATACCTCTATCTTTTTTCTACTGCTGTCCCCAGTCTGCCACTACCCCTCACCTCCCTGTGATGCCTAGCTAGAGCATTGTGCTTTTCCCTGAAGTATTTTGCTCTCTGCTGCCACCGCGCTTCCCCCTTCTCTGCCCCAGCTGTCTGCCATCTCTGGCACCTTTTGCTCCCACCCCCTAATTTAGCTCCTTTTGTCCCCTGAACTGTGTCCTGCCCCCTCCTACAGCTAATCCCCTATTTCTTTCTCCCTCTCCCCAGGTCTAGCCCTGACTCTCGGGCCATGGCACCGAAAGTCCAGCCCGCTTGCGGCTTGGCACTCCCAGCCACTCTGCCGCCCTCCACCTGGCCACCCAAGGAACCTGCCTGCTCAGGTAAGACTGCCTGTCTCACTGGGGCTGCTCTGAGCTGCTGCCATTGGCCATCTCTCATAACGCTGCACCTTGATTGGATTCCTGCCTTTTGTCTGCTTCATTGATTGGTCTGCTGCTTTTACTGGACTTGGGGCTGCTGTGGCCATTGAAAGATAGTGGCAATGGCCAAAATGTTTCACCCACCCTTCCCCCACCTCTGGCCTTAATTAAATAGACTATCTCACATGCCCCCTGCTCTGCCCCTCCTCCTTACACTCTTCCCATTGGATCATGACTAGCCCGCCCTCTAGCTCCTGTCTCTCTCTCCCCCCTCTCTCTCCTGTACGCAACTCTGTGATGCCTCGTCCATGTTATTTACATGCTGCTGTGCCCTTTTTCTCTGTAAAGCATCGTACTTTATGCCTCAGCCCCACCCTTTGCCCCTTCTCTCACAATCTCTCCCCTGCCTTTTCCCTAGGCCCTTTCGTGCTCTCACCTGCTTTACTTGCTGCCCTTTCTCTCATCCCCGCTTACCTAGTTCTTCCTTTTCCCCACCTCCTCCCAATTCTCATAATCATGTATCCTACCCACTCTCTGTACCCCTTTCTCCTCCTCTTAGTTTCCCTCTTCCCGCTTCTCTATCCTCCTAGTGCCTGTTGCCCCCCTGCCTCAAACAGCTACCTACCCATGCACACATACTGTCCCCTAGGTACCCTTCCACTGGATCTCTTGTACCCGCCATGGGCCCTGCCTATCTCTAATATGTGGCCTCTTCTCTCCAATGGCTGTTGGGTACTCCCCTTGTTCATTGCTACTGCCAGCACACTGTACCCACGTCTCCACCTTATAGCATGTTTTGGTGAACAAGACTGTCGCAGGCACTTAAGAATAAGTGCCTGACATGGATATCTCTCACCTGTACTCTGAAGCTTATTCTTCTTCTCCTACGATTGTCTGGCAACATACATCCAAATCCTGGCCCAGTCCATACTGAAGGAAAAATTCAGGACAAACACACAGGATCACTCTCAATCATCTCGCTTAATATCTGTAGTCTCCTTCATAAAATTGATGCCCTCCAGACTTTTGCCTACCAGCACTGTCCGGACATTCTTGCAGTTGTAGAAACCTGGCTCTCACCTTTGGTCTCTGACCATGCTATCAGCCTCTCTGGGTACAATGTTTATCGGCTTCACAGAATGACGAAAAAAGGTGGTGGCTGTGCCCTGTACCTCAAAGACACTATCCTAGGTCATCGCATCAACTATACCCCCAAAACCACCACAGCACAGATTCTTCCTGTCAGGATCCTCCTTGGAGTGCAAAACAAAGTGCTCACAGTTGTCACAAAATACATTCCTCCAAAACAGCAAGATAGTGGGCTCGACGCAGTTCTGGAATACATCAAATTGCTCTCACCAGATTCTGAAACTATCCTACTCGGAGACTTTAATATTAACTGGCCGGCAGCTGAGGCCGGGGCTTATGGGTACTCCATAGCGGCGGCAAACCTTGCACAGATGTTAAGCTCTCCAAACAGAAAAAATTACAAAACTGGTACCAGCACCCTTCTGGATTGGATCCTAACCAGCCACCCTGCCAGGATCACAAACGCCACTGTCCTCCCTGACTCACTCAGTGACCACTCCCCTGTTAACTGCCTCTGGTCCAACAAATTCATCAAACCACCCCCCAAAACTATTATCAGCCAAGTTCTACCTAGAGGCCAGTTACCCTGTCTCAAATCTTTTCTTCTGCAGCAGGATTGGTCACCAATCTTCTCAGCAACTAATATGAACACTGCTCTGAACCACTTCGTTAGAATCTTTACTCAAGCCTGCAACAAATTTGCTCCCCTAAAGAAGCGAAAAGTAAAGCACTCTGCAACCCCTGGCTCTCCAGAGACCTACTAAGGTGACTAAAAGCCCAGGACCACCTTTGGGAAATTGCCAGAAACTCTGGGAGACAAGTTGACATAGCTAACTGTAAATGTGCAAGAACTGACTGCACCAAATCAATCAGGGAATCAAAATCCACCTACTTCAAAAACACTCTCACAAACTCTTGGGGTAATGGAAGGGAATTCTGAACTAACATAAAGGAAGTCACCAGGAAGCAGTACAAATCACCCCCCTCAGTGCTCTGCTTAAATGGTGTTATTACACTTGACCAGAAACTCATTGACCTCAGTGCAGTACTCCCTCCGGATTTCTTCAAGGAGGATGACCCGCCTACCGGCACACCCTCACAAAAAACCACCCTCCCTTCTACTTTAAAGTGGTAAAGTTGCATCAAGTCTGGAGCTATGTAACCAAAGCCATTAGAAACTCTAGAGCCAGCACTGACTCCCTCGACCTCAAACTACTATCACTCACCCTAGAAGAAGTGTTACAGCCACTGACCAGGATCTTTAATCTTTCTCTTAACCTTAGCCAGTTCCCAGACACATGGAAGTCTGCCACTGTAACCCCCATACATAAAAGTGGTGGTAAAACTACACATGAGAATTTCCGTCCAATCTCCATCCTACCTCCCCTCTCCAAGGCCCTGGAATGGATAGTGGCAGATCAGCTTACTGACTTCCTAGACAAGCACAGCATCATGTGCAAGCAGCAGCATGGTTTTAGAAAAGGCCATAGCACCTCCACGGCTCTACTTGAATTCACAGGCAAAATCCACCACTCACTAGATAATAGTCAGCTCACTGAGGCCACTTTCATTGACTTGACCAAAGCCTTTGACACCGTTAACCATCATCTTCTACTTGCCCAGCTTCGGCTAGCAGGGCTCTCACCCAACTCCATCAACTGGGTAAAAAGCTGTTTAAAGAACCAGTACAAAAGAGTTAAAATTGCTGGCACGCTCTCAGATCCAAGCCCCATCCGGTCTGGTGTCCCTCAGGGCTCTATCCTGGGCCCCCTCCTTTTCAGCCTTTTCTTGAACACACTGCCAGAATCCTGCCCTGAAAAGCTCATACTCTACACAGATGATGCTGTCATTTTGGCCTCCCACCATGATCCAACTCATCTACAAGAAAAACTCCAGCGGGCTTTCTCAGCAGTTGAAAGCTGGTTCTCTAACCACAGATTGATACTAAACCAGGAAAAAACAAAGACCATGACCTTCAGCAGCTCCCACAACAAAAACAGACAGTATCAACTCACCATCAAAACCAAGCAAGGACTCACCCTTGAACAAGTCCATACCTTTAAGTACCTTGGTCTCACCTTTGACTCGAATCTTACCTATGTTTCCCATATAAATAATGTTGCTAAAGTAGCAAACACCAGGCTGGGCCTTCTGTTCTGCCATAGGAAACACTTAACACCAGAAGCATTGTCTGTTGCCATACAGAGTTCTATCGTTAGCATTATTGACTATGGTCTCAGCATCTATGGCTCTGCCACAGCCACCTCCCTCAAACATGTTACCACCTCACTCAACAAAGCCTGTCGTCTTGTTACTGGATCCCACTGTCTCACCCATACCTGTGACCTCTACTCCCAAACTGGATGGCTGCAACTAAACAACCAAATAAAATACCAAACCTGCATCACAGCAAGGAAAATCATTCTGAGCAAGGAACCTCCAGGAGTCTGCACCCTCCTCAAACCCAAAACCAACAACTGCAACACCAGGAGTTCAAAACCCCAAATCCTCCAAATCCCCCACTGCCGCACATCCCAAGGCCAAAGGTCGTTTGCATATAGGGCTCCCAGTTGGATGAACAGTCTCACTAGTGACATCTTGACCACAAGAACGCTTAGTGCTTTCAAAACCAAACTCTGCCACTCCCTAATAGGCACCAACACCTGCGACTGCACCACCTAATTACGTTGCTCTCTACATAATGTAGACTGCCCTTGCAGTCTGTTTTTTTTCCCTTCTGTTTTCTCTCTGCAAGCACTTGTCACTCTTTCTGCCCTGCCATTGCTCTTTCTCCATGTTTGTCTTGACTAAGCCTCCGGCTGCTCTACCCAGGCCCACACTGCTCTTTCTCCTCTCCCACCCCCAGTCCCCTTTTTCCCTCTCTTGCCTTCCCCTTCCTAGTGTTAATTTTTTACTGCCGTTACAAAAATGAGTATGTCAGCCGTAGTAACAGTATGATATCCCGTTCTTACATAACCAATTTGAGTTCTTATGTAACCAATTTGATGTTAATTGTATGTACTCACTGATGTGGAACCTTTGTAAAAGAGCCTCGGCTCAAAGGTATTTTGTAATCCTAGAATCAAATGAAAGTAAAAAAAAAACAGAAAAAAACATGACATGAAAAAGAACACATTGATGCAAAAGAACACACTGATGAAACTATTAAAGAAACACATAGCTCTTCCTCATAAAAAATCACTACTTTCAAGTGAAAAAAAAGATTTTTAATCTCTAACTAACATAGCAAAATATTAATTTAAGGTTAGACGAATCAACCCTTTGATATCTATGGAGATTTACCTTCTTTTCATGGACAAGATAGATTATTCACTACCTCTTTACATACTGCATGTAGTTTTTACTCCTATGCTGTCAAGCCCCCTTCAGACCCTTCAGTCACCCAGCCCCATCACCCACAATTTCAAGGACTTTTCTGGACTTAATATCCCCACAAATTTACCCCCCCCATAGGTGGGCCAGAAGGGGGAGGGACAGTCCCCCACTGAAGCACAATCCAGATATGAGTCCAGGACCTTGTCAATGATGAAGAGTCAGTGATGAACAGAGCACTGTGTTTCTTTTCTGTTATTCTCCGTGACCACCTCCCCTGACATCAGTCGTATCCCCGCCAGACCTTATCAAAATGCTGACATTCCCTAGGAGGAGAAAGCTCCTCGGTCTACCCCAGGGATCACCAGAGTGGTGGAATGCAGTGCCATCTCTCCCTGGGCCGGTAGTGTTGCCATGCAGCAGTGTCTCTGCTGGTGCCCAAACTCAGATCACCTGCATGGGAGCACAACAGCAGTGAGCACTGTTTTTGAGAAAAGTTTCAAAAACTTTTGGATGTTTATAGTATCACTGTTATTGTTATAGACATGAAATTTAACATTCATGTCACGCATATCAATGTGTCCTGGAATCTACAGTAAGAAAGCTGAAGACTTTTTTACTAGTTTAAAATTTATATGGAATTGCTGCAACTTAGTAATTGGCCAATATTTTTCTAAAATTCATGGGAGCATAATGGGCAATGCCACTAGAATTCCACTTGTGGAGTTTAAGTTTCTAGAAGCACTGATAACCAGTGAATCTAGCTGCACTGCACTGAACTGTTTGAAGTCCTGTAGTTCCTTTCTGGGTGACTATTTTAACACCCCAACTGCCCGGAAGCCAGTCCAGGAACAATGATCTTTTCCCATGACTGGGCTCCTTGCAGCATCAGCGGCCGCCACACGGAGTCATCAGGACAGCTACTCCTCTTCTACCACCCACCCACAAGCCAGTCCAGGAACAAAGCTCTTTTCCCATGACTGGGCTCCTTGCAGCATCAGTGGCCGCTGCATGAGTCATCAGGCCAGCTGCCCCTCTTCTACTGCCTGCAAGCCAGTCCAAGAACAAAGATAAAGGCTACATTGGGATCTCATCCCAGGATTTCCATTGGTCAGAGCAGTTTCTGATCGAGTGGTGATTGGCTGATTTGCTGTACTCCTCACTTCCTATTGGCCTTTCTGCCATTTTGAAAAGACTGGCACTGCGGTTTTCCCTTATGGCTTTCCAAGGTTTACACAGCCAGTCCTACGGCTTTTTGAATCCATGTATTTTTAAACTGTGTTAGCCAGCTTGCGTAAGTCAGCTTGTTCCCACCGAGTGCTATAATGTTGCAACTGTTTTCATGTCTTGGCTACCAATTTTCTAGCTAGTTAGACAGTGCTGTATTTCTGTAATTACATCACTAGATAGCTAGACATTGCTTTTTATTTGTCTAAGGTTCTCGCCCTCCCTTAACCTTCCAGATCTCTGCCACCTCTTCCAGACCCTCAGCCAGCTGCCCAGTATTTCCAAATCTCCCTAACCTCTGCAAAGCTTTTCCCCAACCTCCTGCTATCTCCCTTTTTCTGCTGCCTGCCTCCATTTTCTTTCTCCCCCCAGCAGCCAGTCTGAGACAATTGGTGCCTTTTTGGAAAGCTAACGCCCCCCAACTAGTTCTTTGTTTCAGGCTAATCCCCACTTAATTACTCCCTTTGTCTTTGCCCAGGGCTGAACTGCCCACTGTTTTAGGAAAGGCACCGGCCCAGCAGCATATTGCTATTTATACCTCCTCACCCTCCCTCTCGTTCCCTGCAGATCTTTTCCCATGACTGGGCTCCTTGCAGTCATCAGGCCAGCTGCCCTCTTCTACTGCCCACCCACAAGCCAGTCCAGGGACAACAGTAAAGGCTTCATTGGGATCTCAACCCAGGATTTCCATTGGTCAGAGCAGTTTCTTACCTAGTGGTGATTGGCTGATTTGCTGTGCTCCTCTCTTCCTATTGGCCTTTCTGCCATTTTGAAAAGACTGGAGCCACGGTTTGCCCTTATGGCTTTCAGAGGTAAACACAGCCAGTTCTATGTCTTTTTGAATTGATGTATTTTGTCCCACCCACCATCCCCGACCCCAGCCTCTATTAAATATTCATTAGCCCCTCCTCCCTTCTTCTACCTCTCCTCTCATAGGCCACCTTTTTCTCATCGTATATGCCATCTAGTCTTATTCCTCCATCCATTCACACTCCAGTGCTCTCCTACTTTTTAGGCAGCAGTACACCTCTGCACTGTAGGGAGCAAGTTGTAGAACACCAGTACTGTCACTTATGTAAAACCTCACATTGCCACCACTGAACCTTCCTCGCCTTGATTTCTGGAATACATGCTCTTCCCACTTGTCAATATACTTACTGCTAACTTTTACTGACTTTCCTTTTCTCGACTGATACTACTGCTGCCCAAGTATGCCCTCGCCCAACTTGTCAGCAGCCTGGTGCAAGATCTTTATTGCTATCCTCATAATGAAGGTGACAGTAGAGGATGGTAAGTCACCCCCTACTCCCAACCCTAACCCACTTAGCATATCGAGCCCCGTACTCCCAAATCTAGGCACAGCTATGACACTATGTAGAACTCACAAGAACCTACCACCCTGCAAACAATTGCCACAACCACCAACACTTACTTCCTCGGCTACTGCAGTGATTGTTGAATTCATAAAAAGCATTATATTTTCTAGTTCCTCCAAACACTGTGGACATGCCAGGAGCCTGCACTACCATTCGTCTAAGTCTTACTGGAAGCATCTGCTGAGAATAATAATAATCATACTTCCACTATTGCCAGGGAACATGTACCCTAACCTCGGTACTCCCAGGCCAGTGATTAATAAGGCACCTGGCAACATTAAAATTGCCTCAGTCAATATTGGAAGCCTGTTGCCAAAATTTCCCCAGTTTCAGACCTGGGTGGTGCAGCACAAATTAGACATTATCGCTATTACTGAATCATGGCTATCACCCAAATACCTGATTCCTCGGTATCCCTTAATGGCTACACTATTTTTTGCCTTGACAGATTGGCCACATGTGGGGGTGGCTGTTAGGTCTACTTACTCAGTGGACTGCAAGGGCAGGTTATGCCAAATAGTATCTCAACCAAGGAAGCTCACATCCTATCCATTAAGCTCACAATTAGTCAACAGAGAAAGAATCTCCTTCTCTCGACAGCCTATCTACCTCTTAGTGGTCAAGGAGCAGGCAGCGTGCAGTTTATTAACTTCTTTAAACAATCCAAGCAGAACTTGGAACATATCATTGTGGGTGACTTTACCACTGATTGACTGGCTCAGGACACCTTAACTATCAGAGATTATATAGCCTTTACCTGACTCAGTTGGTGTCTGAACCAACCAGGAAAAACTACTGCACTGGCACCTCCACCTTGATTGACTGGCTACTCACCACTCACCTTGAGCATGTAGCCAATGTATCTGTGCTCCCTGATTCCCTAAGTGACCACTTGCCTGTGTGCTTCATGTGGTCAAAAAAGTATCAGAAAAGCCCTTCTCAGCACTCTAGGAACTGGTCACTTAAAACAGGCCAGTTGAATAACTTTAAGCAATTTCTAAAATTGACAGACTGGATGCCCCTGGACAGTACGGGGATGATAATCAGGCTCTCAATTACTTTTCTTCCATCTTTAATAATTCCTGTGACATCTTTGCACCTTTTAAATCCACTAAAGTGAAAGGAGTCTCTAAACCCATGGCTCTTGGGCTCCGTCATTGAACAGCTGAAACTCAGGGACAATCTATAGCATAGGACAAGAGCCTCTGGAAAGACAATCAGCTATATTGCCTTCAAAAAGGCAAGGAATAGATGCACTAGTCTAGAAAGGAATGTGAAGGTGTACTATTACAAAGAACAACTGGGCAGGACCTGGGGGAATGGTAAACTGTTCTGGAACAGCATAAAACCATGATTGGAAAGGAATCCAAAGCACATCCCGATCTGATTAATATGGAATCTGGCACACTACAAGAACCAAAGGACATTGCAAATGCCTTCAACATGGCATTCACGTACCTCAGCTCGATTCTACCCCAGGAGTCCTAAGTTACCAAACCCCTAGCAAGTACAACAATGGTGACTCGCATCCGGCCCTTAACAATGGAAACCCTTTATTTTATTTTAAACAAATATCTGAGATGGTCACCTTAAAATACATCAAAAAAGTCCTCAGCAAAACCAGGATTGCAGGTGATATGCTGGACTTGAAACTCCCTGCTCTCACCCTTGATGAAATAGTCATGTCGCTCACCAAACTATATAATTTATCCCTGAGAACAGGAATCTTCCCTGATAAATGGAAAGTGGCACATGTCACTCCAGTACTGAAAAATGGGGACAGAATATGCCTGGGTAACTACAGACTGATCTCAATACTCCCCCCCTCTCTTGAAGGCCCTTGAAGGAATTGTAGTAAACCAGGTGGTGGAGTACCTAAACAAATACGATCTTCTGTGTACACAACAGCATGGTTTCAGAAAAAAACAGCACCACCACTGCTTTGGTAGAATACACCAGTCACCTGTATGATGCAGTAGACAGTGGCTTGTCTGTACGGTCTATTTTTATAGATCTTACAAAAACTTTTGAAACTGTGAGCCATCAGATACTCCTTGGAAACATAGTGTCACAAGGCCTATCTTTTGATACAGTAAATTGGTTCAGCAGTTATCTGACCCACAGGTCACAGTGCATGAAAATTGCTGGGGTAGCACCTGACCCCAGAGATGTGACTCTGTGGGTGCCACAAGGGTCCATAGTTGGCCCCCTGCTTTTCAGTCTCTTTATAAATTCACTACCCTCTGCCTGCTCGTCCAGCATGGTGTTGTACGTGGATGATGCTGTCATTTCTCTACCTGGAGCCGGTGCTACTGAAATATCCGCTGCCCTACAAATTAACTTCAGTAAGCTAGAATTGTGGTTTTCCCAGAACAAACTGCTGCTAAACTATAAAAAACCAAAAATGATGCACTTCGCTTTATCGTGCAACAAAGGGAAAGCTGGCCCCCTGCTAGTCACTAGCAAAAAAGGAGATGCGATTGAACACGTACACTCATTCAAGTACATTGGTCTTCACCTCGATGACAATCTCTTCTTCACAGGCCACATAGACCACATCATTAGAACAGCCAACATCAAACTGGGGATTCTCTACAGACACTGGCACTCAATGACCCCAGAGGCTTTGAATCTGGTAACTAGGAGTTCAATACTTGCCACAATTGATTACGGACTTATCATCTACAATGCGACAATGGACACAGCACTGAAAAGAATCAAGACACTATTGAACAAAGCCTGCAGGCTAGTCCTGGGGGTTGATCATTATACCCATACCTGTTGTCTATATGGGAAAACAGGTTAGCTTCCCTTGGAACAAAGGGCCCAGTACCAAGCCTGCCTACTTTGGAAGAAAGCAATGCTGGGTTTAACACCTGCCTCTATAGCCCATATCTTTCAACATACTAAATCCTCCAAAACCACCAGGAGCTCAACTAAGGGTGCATTACATGTTCCCTTTAGATGCACTATGTTCGCACAACTTGCTCTATCCATCAGGGTGCCCAAATGGCTCAATGACCTACCAATCTCTCTAATTGATTGTGGGAAAATTGGCCCCTTTAAAAGTGAATTACATCTCCTACTAGCACAAGTGAATCCCTGTGACTGTCCGCTTCTATCTGCGTCCTCATGTTGACTACCTAGGTTGCTCCCCACTGCCCTTATTTATCCCCATCTCCTTTCCCTCTCCTGATTTCAACCCCTCCCCTCCCTCCACCACCTTCCAGCTCTCCCCAGTCCTCACCTTTTCCACCAAGATAGTCATCTCCCAGACAAGGTCTAGCAGGCTGATATCTTGTAACTTTACAGCATACCCTCCCTCCTCCACTTGCAACCTATCCCTTGTCCTTGCCTTTAGTCATCTCTCAGACAAGACCTGACTGGCTGAAATCTTGTAACTTTACAGCATTGCTGACTTACCCCTGGAAACCTTTCTTCAGTGCTTGACCCTCCCTTCCCCCACCCTTGGCTGCCCCCACTGGCTTGTTTTCAATGTGGCTTCTCCCTCCCTACACCTAGCCCCTCCTCCACCATACCTTCCATTTCCTCCAATTAATATACTATATACCACCTTAATTCTAACCTACTTTGTCACCCATGGCTCCTTCTGCTACCTCCCCTCTCATTATTTTCCTGCCAATGCCTTCACCAGATGACTACTTCCATCTGCTGGTTGCAATTTGAAATCAAATGCAAACTCCCTCAAATAATCAAGCACTTATCTCACTGTGAGTTGAGAAACCTTTTTAAGCTCACAGCCCTATATCCATGGAACACTGAAATTATGTTGGTTTTAATCCTACCTGTTACTCTGTTTCTTGCATTTTGACTCAGTTCCTTGTATTCTGACTTGTATCAAACTGATTTGTCTGTGTACAGCCTTAACATGGTGTTTTTGTAAAAGAGCCCTTGTGCTCAATGGTATTAATCCGAGATGTGTAATAAATAAATAAATAAAAAATAACTGCTTCTCCCACTGATCTCCTCCTATTTTCTTGTACTGACACCCCCCCTTAAAGAGAGAGCAACCTACTCCTTTTCCTGTTAGACCTGTCACTTTGGAATTTCCACCATGCCACAGCGACATGAATTGCAGTGACCATCAGTACAGTGATGGCACAACACTGCCAATTGGTACTGTGCCATCACTGGGAAAAAGTGTTTTTTAGTGAGGCACTTTAAACCCCCACACAATGTGGGGTGCTCTTCCTCCTGCATCCCTGCACTTTAGAAAACCAACTCTGAGCCAGAGCTGGTTTGGGGAAGGGGTGAACACCCTGGAGGCAGCAGAGTTGGGAACCCAGCTGACCATCACAGCAAACTGTCAAAAATGTTGCTGTGATGGTCTTCACTGTTTTTCCATCACCGTGGTGATGTGATACCTTGGAGAAGACACCTACTTCTGCCAGCAGGAGCACTATTTATTAATGTGTTTATTGATTGATGGTTACTTGATTGATTGAATTCATTTTAACAGTAAAAGACCTACTGAGCTGTAAACATCTTAGGCCAGATTCTCAAAACTGTTTGGAACTAAGTCCCACACCACAACTCTGGTTGCAGATCGAAATCTCTGTAGTTGTGGATATTGGTATTCGTAGTCCACTGCAGCTGTGGGAGATGTGCGGTGTGAGGGCAAGCTGTCCTCAGCCTTCCCCACAGCCACTGAAATCCCCCCCACAGACTACAGAGCAGCACCAGCGCCAGTGCAGTCGTGAGGGCAAGCTGTCAGCCCTCCCCACAGCTACCGAAATCCCCCCCGCGGACTACGGAGCAGCACCAGTGCCAGGTAGCCATCCCAGCTTGCAGCTGCTTCAGGGAGCTGTGCCACAGATTTCAAACTTGGCGCCTTTTTTTCAAACAAAGACTGCTGTGCATTTGATTTTGTGTCGGTGGAGCAGTGCTGATAGTTTTATCACAGCACTCTGTCTCCAAATCCGACCTGTACTTATATCAGAAGAACAGTATTTCAAGGGGAATTGAGCTGTACTGCCTTGTATTTTAAGGGGGACAGAGCTGTACTGCATTTACTTTAACTGGAAGAACAAGACAAAGGGGAACTGAGCTGTACTGTCTCTTACTTTAAGGGGATTTGAACAGAGCAGTACAGTACAGCCTTTACTTTAAGGAGATTCGAGCCTTTCTACTTAAATTAGGAAGTAGAACAAATAAGGGGAATAGAGCTATACTGTTTTACGATATTAGAAAGTGTAAACTGCGTGTAAAAGATATTTTACTCCCCAGACTGTTTAAACTGAGCCTGCATACCATTTACCTTCACTGAAACCTACAGCCAGTAATCTTTGCTTAGAGATTTTAAAGTGCATAAGTACAAATTGCTGCATGCTAAAAATGCCTTAGAAGTTATAACTCCTCCTTCCTACCTACCTCTACTTATAGCTGCCTTTTTGTCCCTTCCTGCAGTGCGGTCATGAGGGCAAGCTGTCCTCAGCGCTCCCCACAGCCACGGAAATTCCCGCCGTGGACTACGGAGCAGCACCAGTGCCAGGTAGCCATCCCAGCTTGTAGCTGCTTCAGGGAGCTCTAGCCCCACCTGCGCTAGGTGCAGGCTTCCCACGGCCCCTACCACCACCCTTGGTGAGCTCCTCCTTATATAGTGTTGACCTTGTGAGCTCGTAAACCAATCAGCCAACTTTCCCATTAGCTCTTTATATTTTTCTGCCACTAGTGGCCACCACAGAGCAGATTCAATCTCTACTACTGGGGAAAAAAAATGCAGTTTCTCACAGTAACCATTATTATGCTTTGTCTAACCTTATCTTCCCTTCCCTTCCACCCTCATACCATCCTATTCTACCTGGCCCTTTACCACTTCTCTCTTTAGCTACTAAGCCACCCCTCCACTCCTCCTCAGCACCAGTGGACCACAACCGGTACCATTGGCACAATTTGTCCCTGGGGACCTCTATCCTCCCTTCCTCTTTCCATGTTGAGCAACCTGCCCTTTATATCCCACTCTACTCTGACCCTAAGACAAACTTGCTAACTCCCAACCATCCCACTCAACGGGGGTCATCAGTAAAGACCATGCGCTTATTAAGGCACACCCTGGCTCTCCTTCTCCTTGTGGCCGGGGATGTTGAACATAACCTGGGACCACCGGCCCTATAGCTGGCCAACCCCCCCGCACCAACTATGCACCTCCCTAAGGGTTTTAAAATGTTTCACCTAAACATATGCAGCATCCTAAACAAAATAGCAGCCCTACAAACCACTGTCCTGGCCCTTCGCCCTGATATTGTAATCATCACTGAATCTTGGCTGAAGCCCCATAACCGGGATGAAGAATTCTCAATACCCGGTTTCTCCTTAATCTGCCAAGACAGACAGGGCAGAAAGAAGGGGCAGAAAGAAGGGTGGCGGCACTGCCATGTATATCTCCTCAAATCTCCAGTTTTCCATAATTACTCCGACCGCACCCATACAAACTATAGATTCCCTTCTAATCAAAATCCCCCTGCCACACTGTATCCCAGTATACATAGCAGGGTCATACTGTCCACCAGACACACCTTTGTAACCTGAGGTCCCTTACAGAAGGCGGTGAACTCCATATCCTTGGAGATTTCAATCAGAACTGGCTAGGCAGCACAGCCACTAAATCGCGATGCCAAATAAATGCTCTAAACTTGCACCAGCAAATAGAGGAACCCACTTGCCTAAACCACAAATTCAATAAACACACACTACTGGATTGGGCGCTTACTACCCACCCTCATCAAATAGTTAAAGCTGGCCTACTACCAGACTCCCTTAGTGACCACCATATGATTTATATGGTGCGTAAAATCTTCCGACCAATGGCCCCTCCACCCCGCACGCTTTACGTCAGAGTTTATAAATCCCTTGATCTGGCAGCTCTCCTAAATGACCTCACCAGCATTGATTGGTCCTTCATCCCCAGGGCCACCTCCATGGACGAGGCCCTGAAATATTTCTCTACTAACTTCCTTGCCATCTGGGTCCTCCATGCTCCACTCAGGAGATCCCGAGTAAGAGGATCCCACTTACCATGGGTAACAACTAACCTCATGGAACACCTAAGAGCCAGAGACCATGCCTGGAAATCCTTCAGGGCCACAGGTGCTCAAACAGCTCAGCAACATTACCGGTCACTAAAAAAAGCCTGTACAAGACTCATACGTCAGGCCAAATCAAATTACTTTAAAACTGCGTTCAACAATAACTTTGCTCACCCTACTCAATTCTAGAAGTCAATAAAATCCCTTCTTTTCCCACCGGCCCAACCCCCCACTCCCACTCTCAACCTCGAAGGAAGAATCATCATGGATCCTTGCTTGGTTGCCACTGAGTTTAATTCATATTTCTCCACCACTACTTCTTCTCTACTCTCCTCCCATCCCCATCCCCCACCCTTTGTGCCCCCTAAATTATCCTCCCCGGCCTCCTTCTCACTCCTCCCAGTCTCACCTGGCCAGGTGCTAAAAATACTTCAGTCACTCAATCCATCCCAAGGTAAATGTCCATTGGGCCTTGATTCCAAAATGCTCCTACTCTCAGCACCGGCCATATCCCACCCTCTAACCCTACTCTATAACCTGTCTTTTAAACTCGGGGCAGTCCCCAAAATATGGAAACAAGCAACAGTCATTCCCCTACCCAAAGGAGAGGACCTCTCCTCCCCATCCAACTACTGGCCCATATCTCTGCTCCCCATCCTAGCAAAAATTCAAGACTGCCTTGTACTATCCCAGCTCCACCACTATCTAGATACCATATCATTTTTCACCCCCTACCAAGCTGGTTTCAGAAAAAATCACTCCACCACCACCTCCCTCCTTCGCCTCACTAACTCCATCCTTACGGGCATGGACAAAGGGGAAATAACAGCAGCCATATTTATCGACCTGGCGAAAGCCTTTGACACGGTCTTTCATCCCCTGTTGCTGGCTAAACTTGCCCAAGCTGGACTGTCTGTGAAAGCAAATAACTGGTTCCATTCATACCTGTCAGGTAGGTCCCAATCAGTCCGTATTGGCTCGGCTAGATCCACCTCACTTCCTGTCACCAGTGGAGTCCCCCAAGGGTCTGTACTCGGCCCGCTGCTGTTCTCTATCTTTCTCAATGACCTGCCTGCTGCCTGCCCACAAATGGCTATCCATATGTACGCAGATGATACGGTGCTGTTTGCCTCTGGCCCATCCGCAAGTGCTGTGACAGCCTGTCTACAGATGGACTTCAGCTCCATCCAACGTTGGTTCCTCTCAAACCAACTATTCTTAAACTCAAAAAAAACAGTCTCCCAAACCTTCGGCTTTCGGGCCAAACTAACCTGGCTTACTGCACCACCCACATTCTACACTCTGGACAGATCTCCACTTGAGGCCTGCACTTCATATCGTTATCTCAGCATCTGGCTAGGTCAGTACCTTGACTTCTCAGCGCATATAGATGCTCTACACAAAAAATTGCATCCCATGCTGGGAGCCCTCTACCGGAACAAGAATTGCATTCCTCTACCAACCAGACTAGCAATAGTCCAAAAAAAGATCCTCCCGATTATGGATTACGGTGCTGTTGTCTACTGTGCTTCCCCCCAAACTTCCTTAGCTAGGCTTGATCCCCTTTACAATTCCTTCTGCCGGTTCTCTTTGGACTGTCCTCCCAATACCCATCACAGTGACCTCTACCAGTCCTTGGACCTCCCCTCACTTCATAACTGACGATTGCTTCACTGTGCTAGAACCTCTGCCAAGTTCTGGTCACAGACGCTCCCTTCCTACCTGTCATCCTCCCTAACTGCCCTCTCCCCACCTGCCTACACTCTCAGAAACATAGACTCTAGGCTCCTGCACATTCCACACAGATCCACCCAGTCTGGCCAGACTGCTTTCAGCTTCAGGTTGCCCAAATTATGGAACTCCCTGGCAGCTGATATCAGACAAACCACAAGTACTCCTCAATGGAATGCCCTTCTTAAAACGCAGTTCTCTACCAACTGCTCCTGTTCCCCCCCATTGAACCCCATCTCAATTCTTACCTACCAGCAGTTAGCACCAGTCTGGTTTTCCATTTTCAGTCTGCACCTAATGTTATTAAAATGCTAATGAAAATGTACCTACTCTATTGTATTATGACTGCCTCATCCATTGTTTGTACCAAACACATTATGTATGTTTTTGTTTCTTCTGTACTACTGTACCATTGTAAACTCCCTACCTCCAGGGTGCATCTGGAATCAAGTGGTACTCTGCTCAGCATGCCTTCCTGGTAAATCTCTTAAATAAATAAATAAGATGTTATGCCTGGTCCCATCAGCCATTAACATTTTTTCACTGCTGCAGGGAAAAATCATGAGCAAGTTGGAATAAATTGTGGAGCTGGTCGTAAGCCAACTCCACTTTTGGTTATACCATAGCTATGGGAGAAACTAGTGTTTCGCAAGTTGCAAACCACTTGTGCCAAGTTTTTCCCACAGTTGCAGGATTTTCTTGGGCTTTGATAATCTTGACCCTTATTTCCAAAAGCCTTCCAGTGGAGGCTTGCATAAGGAAGCGCATAAGGCAATTTATGTGCAAACACAAAAAGTGTATATACAAGGAGTAGCAGCATTATATAATACAGGCAGTAGGAAAAGTACAATGGTTAAAATAAATAAACTATAAAGCAATTTTACAGCAAACAGAACATGCATTTGCAATGGGTAGGGTGTTAAGAATCATCTAAATAAGAAATCAGAATTTTAGAAATTATGTTTGTCTGAGCCTCCATTTATCTCCCGTTGACAAGGGTCACCATGATTGCACCACTCCTTGAGCCAAGAGGATGTGCAAGTGGAAGCTCTCAACCCTGATGTTAATGCCTCTCCTTGATTTCTCAGCAGACTGTATTTAAATGCTTTGCGGATTGTGCCCACCCTCTGTCCTCCCCCCCGGAAATGAGCACCACACAGCAATAATTGCCCTAGTCCCAGAGTGGGATTCCAAGAATCATTTTGGACCCTCAGTCTCCCAGCTGTCAGTGTGACACACTACTGTTGCTCAACTGGGCCAACCTAGGAGGCAGAATAAAAGCTGAAATTTATGGTAAATTCCATATAAATAATATTTGAATGCTAACATTTCAGTGCTGCACATGAACCCAGTATCTCAGAAATAATGAGTCATGGGGTAAAACATTCAAGTGTTTAGGTCGCTAGATTTTAGATTGTTATTTTTATTTCTGTGCCTCTAAAAAGGGTAATGAGTTAAACAATATAGAGACATGATTCATAATGATTTCTCTGTCTTCATCACTGAATCGAACTGGAGCAAAAAATTCCTAGTTCACTTAAAATCAAGACAGTTGCTTTGCTTCCTGCTGCAAAGTCACATAGAGATGGGTCATTAGACTTTATTTTGCTGTAGCCTAGTCAGGTGGCATAAGGCCCAGTTGACTATCAATGCAAAATACCTAAAGGAAATCATATCTATCCAGTCATACAAGATTAGAGTTCAGCCCTGTCACAGATCTGTCAGTACTGTAACTAGAGGCATTAACAGCAAATGGTCACAGTGATTGACCCTCCAGCTTATTCTTGTTTTACCTTCACTTTTACATTTTATTTTTTGAACACAATGTATGTTGTATTTAAGTTCCAAATTATTTTAAATCACTGTTGGAAACATGGAAACAAAGCAATAAGAAAGCTTGCAGTACCAGATTTCCCTAAAGATTACACCAGCTCTTTGCAAATCTTTCCTGTTACAAAAGGTCGCTTATAATCTCTGGAAATATGTATCAAAAGTCATGGTAATATGAGAAGTAGATAAAAGAACAAAATGGAAATTAAAGACAAAGGATAAAAGAAGCAGCATTTATTGCATCTTTCCCAGCAGAACATACAGAATGGAGTGTAGGTTTTTTTTCTGGAAACAAGTTGATTCTATTCTCTGATCGGTACCTACTGAGTGGTAGGCCATATTACAAAACCAGCAAAGACATAATGGCATGATTAAGCCCAGTTGATAGCACATGTGAAAAAAGAGACAGGTGAATGCTTGGAGCCTACAGGTTGAATTACTTTTTCAGTCTCAGTGTTCATGGTCCCACCAAGTCAAGGACGTGCTGTGTCTACTAGTAGTAGTCCAGGCTTGTTGTTATAGAACTTCTAGCTCCATTGTGATCTTTCAGTCATTCTTATCTTAGAATTAATCATTAATGTGAAAGCTAAATTGAAACCACAAAGAAAGAATCAACCTCTTAAATCTCCAAGTGTTTAATTTTTATTGAACAAATATTAATGTGGGGCCCAGAGGAAAAGAACAAAACTCTAACCAGTTTAACCCTGTTGAAATATGACCTTTAAATAAAGTTTATACTCAAAATTGAAAAGTTTTGTTATTTTATTTAATTAAAATGTGTTTACCAGGTAAAAATTCAGGGTCACAAATGCCCATTTTCAAGGGTGACTTGGATATACATTTGAATACACAAAGCATACACACACTGCATAAACACATGAATACATAACATGAATAACAAAACTTCACAACTCATTCAAAACAAGTAGAAACATTCAAACAGTATATTTGTCACCTTAGATTGTCACAATTTATTCAGGCCACAGAATCTTATCCCAGTTGTGCATCGATTGGTGACAGTCTTTTTTGCATTGCAGAGCTGGCCAGGTCAAAATTAATGGCAACTAACCCCTTCCCAGCAGTCCTTGCAAGGTTGGAGGGCTGAGATGCTGTATGGCTGCAGCCATACTTGTTAATATTTCTCTCCAGTCATTTTTCTGCCTCTGCTGCTTTATAGTGAAGCCCTTGGGGCTGCTTGTATCTTGACCGGACCCTGTTTTCTGCCCTAGGGCCAGAAATGTGTTTATTTCTTAGGGCACAGGGTCCATTTGTGAGTTGGGAGGGTTTGTAAAGAGGCCACCTTGGAGCTGCTCTTCTTGATGCTATGGTACATGTGCACTTGCTGGCTTCTGTTCCCAGCCCTGTTGCCTCCCTTGGGGTCTGGAAACACTTTGTCTCATGTCCAGTGGCACTGTTGATCTTTGTTTCTGACTCTGCTGCCTGCCCTGGAGTCCAGGACTCTTGGAAGTAGTGGGCACATGACCCAGTTGTCAGACTGAAGATCCAGCTGTACTAAAGTACCCACATAAGCATGGACCTTCTGATTCCTCTGTCAGTGGTTCTTCATTTTCCCCTGACCCTACTTCTTACCCTGAACACTGGGGGTTAGGATTAAATAGTTGTAAGTATTTTTGGTCATGATATGGACCTTGTGTTTTATAATAAATAGAGGGGTTACTTGATGCTGACCTATCTGTATATTCCTTTATAATATGGGTTGCATAAAGGAGAGCAGCCAATTGATCAAACAGCATCAGGTGACTGTGGATTAAATTCCCTTTTTAATACATGCTTGGCTGACTTGAACTTCTTCCCTCAAAGCAAGTGATGTGATTATCCCCCAAAAATCATATCCCTACCCACTGATGCAGTATAGTGGTGATACAGAAAATGTTACTGATAACTGTAATATAATGAGTAGGAATGGAAAGATTTTCTGCAAGTAATTCTATACATATTTACATGTGATCATTAGCAGTAATGTGTCTCCAGTGTTGTGTTTTTTTGTTTACTTACCATGTATTTTACCTACTGGTAGTTGAAAAGAATCCAATTGAATCCTTGCATTCTGAAGTCAGAAACTATCTACTGGCAAGGATATTTGCATACCCATAATGCAGTGCTTGCAAATCATAGAAGTAATATATTCTCACATATGGCAAAAATCAAGTAAAACAGATGTTCTAACATGTTGTATTGATTGCAATAGGAAAGGAGCTGTGTTACTTTGCTCTCCTGTGTTTTGAACACTAAGGTACTTATGTCATTACAGTATAAATAAACAACAGTCTACTCATATACTCTAGGAAGCAAATGACTATATAAGAATAAGTATTACATATGTATGCTGCTGCTGATTAATATTAGAAGAAATTCCCACAGAATTGTACAATCCAGTGCAAGTCTGGCAGTGCTTAGTTGTATTTTCTACATGTCATGTTTTACTTAGTTTAGATGTGATCATTAGCAGTAATGTGTTCACATTGCTTTTGTACTTTACATAAATGTAAAGTAGTTCTATACATATTAGCTATACATTTACTAATATAGTACTTTTCTTTCTAACTTACTGTCAGCATCAACTGTTCAGAAGTGTATTTCTCAGAGAATGACAGAGCTACTGCATAATACATATTATTTACATACCCATAATGCAGTGCTTGCAACTCATGGAAGTAATGTATTCTCATAAATGTTAAAAAGCAAGTAAAATAGCTACTGTAACATGTTTTTATTGATTACTTTAGGAAAGGAGCTGTGTTACTTTGGACTCCTGTGTTTTGAACACAAAAAAAGTATTAAAGTATATAGGTCATTATAATATAAATAAACAACACTCTACTCATATATTCCAGGAAGCAAGTTAATATGTTAGGAAAATGTTACACATAGTTATTCTGGTATTGATTAGCAAAAATAGAATGTTTTCACAGAATTGTGCAGTCCACAACAAACTTCCTAATGCACACTTGTATTTTCCGCATGTAATGTTTCACTTAGTTTACATGTAATCATTAGTAATAATGTGTCTACAATGCTTTTGTGCTTTACAGAAAGGTCTAAATGAACCATGAAATGTTTATCTTCTGTCTACATGTGAACTATTTATTCAGATGGAAGGATACACAATAACAATGGTCTTTTCCAGCCTTAAAATCACCCTTCTGAGCATTATTTGTGTCCTTCATGCAACCAATATTATAAGCACAATAACCCACTCCAGGGTGTGGGGTTATAGGCATTTAATCCACACCTGGGGTACTATAAGGACACTTGGCCTATGGCCTCGTGCCTCACAATGCACCCCAGGCATTGATTACATGCCTATATCCCCATACCCTGTCATAGGTTATTGCTAACTTAATGACTACCTGTAAGAGTAGGAATGGCAAGTTGTAACCCTGTCCCCTGAAGAAGAATCATTGTGATATCAAGTGTCTGGGATCATTTTTTGCTACCTTGATTGGCTCACTCTATAAACTCACACTTTGCAAAACATATTTGGATTTTTAATGTATTTATTTATTTATTTATTTAATTATTTGCATCCCACTGTTTGCTTTGTGCATTACCTGATATTTGGTTGCTGGGGCCCCCATTCAACCTGAGCACCTGAGCTTTTTTTTTTTTGTTTATGCCCCTCAAGAGTTGGGAGAGACAGACCCTGAGGGCCTTGGGTGGACACTCCACTCCTATACATTGACATCACTTTTCTTGAGAACAAAACAATTTAGCATGAACAAACATTGTTCTGTTACTGTAGGGGACACATACAAAAGGAAAATGATTGCCAAGTTTCTTGCAAGAAAACAAATTTTGATCTAGTTTGGTCATGTCTTCTCTAATGTCCTGTCTCCCTTCTTTCACATCCTCTCTCCAGCAGAGCTTTGTGTTGTCCTCAAACAGGCATACTTATCTTTTATCCCATCTGCAATGCAGCTGATGAAAATGTTAAATATCACTGGGCCAAGCACTGAGCACTGTAGGACTCACCTAGTGACTGGTCTAGCCTCTAACTCCCCCCCCAACCACTATGCTCTGGCTTCTACCTTGAAGTCAGTTTCTAACTCACTTAGCCAATTTTGCCCCTACCTCCAGGCCCTCCATCTTTCTAATTAATCTTCCCTGGGGAACATAGTCAAAGGCCTTACTGAATTCCAAATACAGGATGTCTACTGCTTGGACCTTTTCCACTGTCCTAGTTACCCAGTCAAAGAAGTCAATCAGGTTGGTCTGGTAGGACTGCCCTGACACAAGCCCATGATGCCTCTCTTATTGGGGCCCATTGTCTTCCAGAAAGTTTAACAGTCTTTCCTTCACTATCGATGGCAGACTGACTGGCCAATAGTTAGGTGCATTGTCCCCTGGCATGGTGTTATGTAGCAGCACTACATGCACTGTCCTCCAGTTCAGGTGAACTTCCCCTGTCTCCAGAGAGCTATTAAACAGGTCTTCCAGGGGATCTGCCAGCACATCCACTAGTTGGCCTAACCCTCTCCAAGATCTTTCAGAACAAAGATTATTTCATTTTTTTACTGGCCAAACAAGGACCACTGAGTCAAAGTTTATGTGGGCCCAAGAAGCACATTCAGGGAGGTACTTAAAGGACTTGGTCAGAACAAGATCACACAGACAGTATGCAAGTGGTAGAAGAATGTGGGATATTTAAACACAGGTCACTAAGGATTTACACTGGTGCTGTACTAGGCTGCTGAATGCTGGTGCCACTGCCAAATGCTAGAATTTAAATCGGGGGTCAGACTCCGCACTAGCTGCAGCTGATGCTGTTAGCTTAGTAAAACAAAAATATATTTTCACTAGTCCTCTGTGACTGGTTAGATTAAGTAAGCTTACTGCAGCTGATGCTGCTAATAATTTTTTTTATTGTAAATGACTGTCTTGATTAAGCAGCAGCACCTGCAGGCTATATTATTTAACAATGTCTGCTCTGTCTATTTGTAACTGCAAGCACTAGCTGCTGCTGCCGACCTGTCGGCACAGCAGCTGGATTTCTGCTTGTGACTGACAACCCATGTTTGGATGTGAGCCCAAGGAGTCAGAGGGCTGGCTGGGGCAGGAGGATTGAGAATCTCATGGACTGCTTTCCTCCTCTGGGAGGAGGGTGGGGTAGCACTTAGCATATGACTGACCCCTGGCGGAGGCCAGGGAACATCACAGCTGATGCTTGCAGTATCCTGGGAGATGTGCCAGATGTGGGCACGCACACCCTTATATCATTGCACTCCACACCTCCCAACAATAATGGGAAAAACAACTCAGGTCGAGGGCAGATGATGTCTGCCTCCACCAAGCTCCATGCAGCAAGCCAAGGCACTCTGCCACCAGACTAATTATATGGCACCATTCGGGGAGTTGTGGGGTGGCTTCCTCAATGGTCCTGCCCTGGGAGCAATCAAGGGTGAATGCTGGTGGGCAGTGAGTAAGTTCTGGTGACAGAACACGGTGGCAGTTGACTGATAGAGAGCCAGAGGGGGGAAGAAAAAAAATCACTAGCTGCAGCTTTGCTGAAGCTGCTTATTTATTATTTAAACATTTTCCACAATAGTCTTCTGTGACTGAGAGAGTTGAGAAAGATGAGAAGGAGATTGAGAAACAAGATATATTAGTGCAGCTCATGCAGGCTATATAATAACAGGTAGCAGCCTGCCTGCCCACCCAACTACGTATCAAAATAATTTTCCTTTCCTCTCACCCTCATTCTTGCCTCTCAATAAGTCACTAAATTGCTGCTATCGGTGTTTTTCTATAATCCCTAATTATTTTTTTTTGCTGTAGATGAGAAATAAGATTGAGTCAGGACTCAAAAATGCTTTTTAGTGCAGTTTCTACAATTCCAGGACTGAGCCTCTGCCTAGCAGCTTCTTCCTTGAATATCTGCCATACACAGAACAGCAACTGATGTAGCCAGCAGCATTAGATGAGGAACCATGTGGGTGCTTGTCTGCCTGAACCAATCACGTCCACCCATACAGTGCACACAGATTCTCCCAATCAATCCCATCATGTGAGACAGTCAGTCTCCATCTGCTCCACCTCCATCCTCTCGGTGCTCTGCAAGACCTCTCCTGCATTTTCCCTCTAACCCTTCCCACCTTCCTCATCTATGTCTATGCTCTCTCCTCTCAGTGCTCAAGATGCCTCCTGCCCCCTCCATCTGTCTCTATGTGCTCCCTCCTCTTGTCACTCTGCAGCTCCCTCCAAGGCCCTCCCAATCATCTCTGTTTGCTGCTCCCTCATCTTAGTGCTCAAGACTCCTCTTGATCCCTCCCACCACTCCTGCCATATTACTTTAAGGAATCACAGTTGCAATCCAATCTGAGTCCCATCAGAACCAATCAAAACTTAGCAGACTGTTTAGATGTGGCTCGATGTCCACTTATGTTACTGGTTTGGGGGTCAGATTTTCTCTAAACTGATTCACCCACCACTACCATGTTTTGGTTTTTCATTTCAATGAAACACATAAAAAAGACATGCCAGAAATTTTTTTTTAAATATTCATATAAGTTTGATTAAAAAGTGTTTATGTATTTAATGAAACAAGTAATTGTAAAATGGCTAACTGCTCATCAGTATGACCACAACTGTATCATTTTTTATGTACTGTTTACTTCAATTTAGTGCTGTAGATCATTTCAGACTAATTCTGCTGATTTCATTGCTGACATGTTCTGCATATACAAAACACTGAATCGTCTGCAGATGACACCAAAGCACCACTGCAGCAGTCATTATATGTCTTCAAGAAACATGGCATGCCAGTACTGAAAATACTGTATCAGAAAATATCAGTTTAAATGAATATGTAATGTTCAAATGTCCTCTGGCTTAATGATAGCTAAATTGGTAGGAGAGCCTGCGAACTCATAACATACAATTAAATAGGGTATTTAGGAATATTGATAAAATATTTACAGATGATTTCTTTGTGGCTATCAGATTAAGAAATGATGCAGTGACCTTTGTTTTAGTGTCATGTTACATTCCTCCTACTACTAAATCACATTATTACAGTAATAACATATGGGCCAATTTGGGAAATGTAATATATCTTATACCATTAGAATATCCACAGGACAACTTGCTGTTAGTTGGAGACTTTAATGCAAGGATAGGAAAACATGATGGTTTAGCAGATGACACAAGAATGAAATACTTTTATCCAAATGCAGACAAGTAAAAGCATAACTCTAGAGACCTCAAAATGAACCAAAATGGTAAATTATTCCTGGAATTAATAAAAGCCAGTGGTAGGTTATTTGGAGATGAGGAACGCTGTCCAACTTTTTTTTATCCATGAAAGGATCTACAGTCTTGGATTTGGCTTGCTGAAGGGGTTCTCCAGAATTTTGGGAGAAACTGACTATCAAATTAAATCAAAAATCTTTATTTTACAAGGCAAAACACCTTTGAGTAAACTCATTTACAAGATGGACCTTGACAGGTACATGATCAAACACAGAATAATATTACAAAAAATAAAATAAAGGCATTACATACAATAGAATAAGATACATTTGAAAATATGAACACTAAGAGAACACTTACTGATAGCAGTCACATAGCAATATATGCATTGAACATACCAGCATAATAAAGGCGGTGTGGGCAACCATGCAGGGAAGGATAATGGTTACATGGAACAATTAAGGTGGAAAAAGGAGGGAGGAGGACAAGCATGAGTAAAAATCACATTGGGGTCAGTGGAGGTCAAACAGAAGGCACAATATCTGAGGTTAGTATACCTTTAGCCAGAAATCAAGGAAAGCAATTGCAGGACTCCTTAACAGAATGTGCATATAGTGATTTGAACGCTGAAAGATTAATATGGCAGGCCATTCTCATATTTTTTTGGAGTTTATTCCAGAGCCGAGGAAATGCATAAACTTATTAAGGCCCTGCCAAAGCATGACTTGACTATGGGAATAGTTAGAGAAATGTAAAAGGAGCTTCTTAGAGCATAACTACCTAACGTACAACAGGGTAAACAATCTGAAATGTACTGTGGGAGCTTCTTAGCGATTGCCTGGAAAGTCCAGAGGGCAGCATTTCTTTGCCTTCTGAATTTAAGGGAAGACCAACCCACTAAGGAGTAAAGGGAGCAATGGTGTGTTGAATATGGTGCTCCAGAGATAAATCTTAGGGCTCTGTGGTAAAGAGTATCAAGTTTGGTTAATGCTGTGTTAGGAACTTGGCCATAGAGGAAATCAGCATAGTCCAAGATAGAAAGAAAAGTATTTTGGACCAGCCTTTTTCTAGCATCCTGTGTAAGGAGATGTTTGATCCTGAATAATATAATGGTTAGGTCAGAGCATGATCACTATCCAGCACTCATGTATACTCAAAAATTATTGCATATGAATATAACGATAATTGCTGGCATGGAGATGCTGAGGTTTGAGGCGGTGGATGTCACACATAGAAACATAGAAATATAGACTTTGTCGGCGGATAAGGACCACTTGGCCCACCCAGTCTGCCCATTTCCCTACCTACTGGATAAGCTGCAGATTTTAGTTAACCAACAGCTTACTTCCTGCCACCCCCTCTATAATTGCCTTATGTCTGTCCCATGCATGTTTGAATTCCTCCACTGTTTTAGACCCCACAGCCTCTCCAGGAAGGCGGTTTCATGCGTCCACCACTCTCTCAGTGAAAAAATTTCCTCACATTACCCCTGAACCATCCCCCCTCTATCTTTAAATTGTGCCCCCTTGTTCTTACACATCTCTTTTTCTGAAAGATGCTACCCTCCTGGACTTTGTTGATTCCCTTTAGGTACATGAATATTTCTATCATGTCCCCCCATCCCTCCTCTCATCAAGGGTATACATATTAAGCTCTCTCAGTCTCTCTTCATATGGTTTCTGATGCAGACCCTGCACCATTTTAGTTGCCCTCCTCTGGACTGCTTCCATCCTGTCTATGTCCTTGCATAGATAGGGTCTCCAAAACTGCACACAGTACTCCAGATGGGGTCTCACCAACTGTCTGTACAAAGGGATAACCACTTCCCTTTTTCTACTTGTGATGCCCCTTCCTATGCATCCCAGTACCCCCCTGGCTCTCCTTACTGACTTCTCACATTGCTTACCCACCTTTAGATCATCTGATATGACCACCCCCGGTCCCTTTCCATTTTTGTTGTCGTTAGTACCTCCCCTGCTATTGTGTACTCTTCTCCTGGGTTTTTGTTTCCTAGGTGCATTACTTTGCACTTCTTTGAGTTGAATCTAAGTTGTCATATGTCTGACCATTCCTCCAACCTTGCCAAGTCTCTTCTCATCCTTTTTACCCCCCTTGTGTATCAACTCTGTTACAGATCTTTGTGTCATCTGCAAAGAGGCATACCTTTCCCTCCTGACCCTCTGCAATGTCATCTATAAAGGTGTTAAAGAGGACTGGACCTAGTACTGAGCCCTGAGGTACTGCACTAGTGACCCCCCTTTCTTTGGAATGTGTTCCATTCACTATTACCTTCTGTGTCCTGTTGTACAGCCAGTTTTCTACCCAGGCTACCACCCTGGGACCCACTCCCAGGCTGGCTAGCTTGATTATCAATCTTTTGTGCAGGACTGTGTCAAATGCCTTGCTAAAGTCTAGGTAGGCCATATACACAGCCCCTCCCTAGTCTATTAATTTGGTCACCCAGTCAAAGAAATCTATTAGATTTGTCTGACATGACCTTCCTGCTGTAAATCAATGCTGCTTTTGGTCCTGTGCCCCGCTGGCCTCTAGGTACTCAACAATTCTTTCTTTCAGAAGTGATTCCATCATTTTCCCTATCACTGAGGTCAAACTTACAGGTCTATAGTTTCCTGCTTCTGCCTTGCTCCCACTTTTGTGAAGGGGAATCACATCTGCCCTCCTCCAGTCCCCAGGTACCACCCCATCCTCCCATGATTTGTTAAAAAGTGTGGTCAGTGGTGTCACTAGGTCCTCCCTTAGTTGTTTTAGGATTCTGGGGTGAATCCTGTCAGGCCCCATTGCTTTGTCCACCTTGAGTTTTAGGAGTTCTTTCAGGACTCTTTCTTCTGTAAATGGACCTTGTGCTATGCTGGTAACCTGGCTTCTGGAATGACCTTGGGTCATTGGGGTGCTGGCATGGGGGGGTGGAGCAGGATCAAGCATGCCAATGGACAGCTCTCCTCTCCTGAGGGTGGTGAGGGTGGGTTGGTGCCCCTCCATAGTTCCACTCCCACCGAGTAGCGGTCCAGTGGGTAGCATAGGTGGAGAGGGGGTGACAAACAGTTATGGGAGGTGGAAGGGGCTGTGCTGGTACCACAAGGTGTGTAGAGTGCCTCCACATGCTCACACGTCCATGTGCTGGGGCCTCAGGGGATCAGACAAAACCTGTAAAATACTTATATGTTCCCATCGCCAGTTGGAGGAGGATGCAATGGGGACCAAATAGCTCTATAAAACAAAAAAGAATACAATGATAACTAACACTGATCTTATGGAAAAAGTGGAAATTAGATACAAAAAAAGGATAATTTGGAATGGAATATTAGAAGAGCAAGTCAAAAGTAAAGTGAGTGAATTCCTTTCTTAAGTTAATGTATGGAAAGAGAATGCTCAACCTGATGAGCTGAATAAAGCCATTGTAGATTTTTACTGCACCCTTCAGGAGAACTTATATAGTGACAAACTATGCAGGAAATCGTCCACTCCTTCAAATGGGTAGTTTGATAAGGAATGTAAACTCCAGAAAAATAACTTTATGCGATTACTTAGACAGTATAGGAAAAGTGATAATGCTGAGAAATATAATATTTTAAAAAAGGTTAGAAGGAAATACAAAACCTTTCTAGATGAAAAAAAGCTGTTTTATGCAGGACAATGGGAGAATAATATAGGTGCAATTGAAGCTAACAATATTAAGTTATTTTGGCCCTTGGTAGCAATCGAATGCAAAGGTAGCACACATGAAATTGTGAATCATGTTTCTTCCCATATGTGGCTGGAGTTTTTTACACAAATAATGTAATATCCAAAAGCTCAAAAATCTTGGTTTCACTTGACTCAGATTATATAAGTTTGCATTACTCACCAATTACTGCATGGAAAGTTTTAATTTCTATTCAGCATTTGAAAGCTCGCAAGGCCCTAGGACCTCATAAAATACCATGTGAGGTCTACAAATGCATGGAACAAGAATGGGTGGACACTTTAATGTACTTTTTTTAATTAATATACTTTGGGAAATTATGTCCCTCACTCCTGGCATGGGGCTATAATTGTCCCTATTTATAAGAAAGGGGACATACATCTCCCCAATAATTGTAGGCAATTAGCCTCCTAGACATTGCTGGAAAAATGTTCTCTAGAATTGTATTGGCAAGATTATTAGCTGAATTGCATAGATTGGGGGATCTTTCTCCCTTACAAACTAGATTCAGAGAGCAATATTCAAAAATGGATAATTGTTTTGTTGTGCACCATCTTTATGAGAAATACGTTAAGCTTCTAAAACAAAAATATATGCTGCTTATATTGATTTTACATCAGCATTTGATACAATCAACAGAGACAAATTATGGGAATGAATGCAAACTTATGGCATATGGCCTATTCTAATAAATATTATCTGATTACTCTATTCAAACACTTGGGCACAAGTTAGACTTGACCTCAAAAACAATCTATCAGAAAATTTTCCGACAAATGTCAAGGTAAGATGGGGTGCATTTTAGCTCCAACTATGTTTGTTATATATATAGACAAATTGTTATTGGAATTGGCTGAAACTCTATCTGACTGTCCAAAAATAAGAACGTCATCCTGTGCAGCCTTAGCATATGATGATTAGGTGCTCATTATATCATTATCTGCATCTGGCTTACAAAAGAAATTGAATATTTTACAGGAGTATGCCAACACTATGGACCTTAAAATTATAAGCAGAAATCAAAAGTAATGGTCTTTGGAAGCAGACATACTAACTTAAATGGTTTATTAACACCCAAAAGATGGAAGTTACAAATGACTACACGTATTTAGGGCTTACTTTTACAAATAAACTCTCTTGGAAATCTCATTGCGAGATATTAAAAAAGAAAGTCGGTAATATGACTCTTGCCTTAAAAAGATTTAATACCAGACATGAGGTTGGTACTGTAAGACCTCTTTTAAGAGCAATTGAGGCAAAATATAATTCCCAAATTCTTTATGAGGTAGAAATATGGGATCATAAATACCTTGAAGCTCTAGAAAAATCTATCATTCAAATGCTACAAATGGCTCTGGGGTTTCCAAAAACAACCCCTGCTGCCTTTGTTAGGACAGAACTGGGAATTGCCAATTTAAAAGCACTGGCAGAGTCAAGATTGTTTAACTTTCAGATTAGGGTTAGCAAATTGCCATTGAATAGACTTACAAGAAAATGCTTGTAAGAGAAACTATTCTAGAAAGAAAATGGATACAAGAAATAGATATGGTTAACATATCCAAAAAGAACTCTTGGATCTGTGGGTGTATCAAATCTGCTCAATCATGTTGATAGTGAAATAATGATTGCAGACCAGCACAAAAAATACATTAAAAAATTACTAGTGGATAAGTATAAGAAACAAGATTTGGAAAGGATCTCAGATTCATGATTTGATAAATGGTATAGTCTCAATGGCTGTGTACATCAGTACCGATATTATATACATGCACTAAGTTGTCCTTTGCAACAAAGGACTTACTGTATGCAAGATTTAGGATAGAATTTTGGAACACAGATGTATTGTATGCAAGACTGAATAGAATGAAAGATCCCAATTCATGCATTATGTTACTGTGCTTTTGGAGGACTTGAACATTTACAGCATTTATTTATTTATTTGAATTTTGATGACTGGGTAGTCCCACTGAGACAAGACAGTCCATTTTTCAGTGGTGACCCGGGGAATCTAAGCATTCCACAAATGATAGACATTAAACGTAGTAGACGAACATTAACCATAGTACCAACTAGTACCAACAGTGGTACAATCAGTAGTAACATTAACAAGTAGAAATATTCAACAATTTGATGCAGTAAATACATAAGATAGAGAAACATCATACACTTTAGGGCATAAACAACTTTCAGACACATTGGTTACACAGGATTCAGAGAAACCTTGAAAGCATAACATAGGATTAACCCCTGCCTGCTGGGCAGGGGGTTATATACAGTTACACATGCCAGTGGCAAGGAATAGGTCCTTGTACTGTTTTTTAAACTTCGAGAGGGATGTGCAGGATAGAAGTACTATTGGAGGATTGTTCCATTTATGTGCAGCTGCACACAAGAAAGATATCTTTACAACTGCTAAATGAATTTTAGGTATGCTTAGTAATGGTTGGTGAGATGTTCTAAGGGACCTGGTGAATGGTTTCTGGGTCAGTAGGTTAGACAGCCTTGGAGGTGAGGGGGCCTGAATTAATTTGAAGGTGGTACACAGCAAGGGGTAGTCCAACTTCACCTCAAAACCTGGCCAATTTAAGGTACTAAGCACAGCACAGTGGTGAGTTTGGGTGGGGCTTAAGCAGCAAATCTGGCATGCCTAAGTCTGTTCAGAATAGATGGCTTCACTGTGGAAAGTAAGGATGCACCATAAAGGAGACCTGGGAGTAGGGCTGCAGTAGAGATGGTCTTTCTGGATTGGGAGGTGAGGTAGGGGGCAGTATGATATAGTAACCCTAGTTTCTGGTAAGTTAATTTTACAATTTTATTGGTACGGGTCTCGAAGGACAGGTTTTCGTCTAAGGTGACGCCCAGGTATTTCAAATTTTTGACACATTCCAGCATCATCCCCGCTGATGTTTTAACAACCAAAAGGCAGTTAATTATCAAGTTTATAGGAGGTGCAGTGGAATAACATGGTTTGAGTCTTTTTAGTGTTAAGTACTAACAGGTTGGCTTTGAAACAGGCCTCCAAAGCCTAAAAATCACTCTTGAGGTTGGTGTTTATGACACTGATATCTTTAACAGACCTGTATAGAATTGCATCATCAGCATATAATTGAACTGCTGCAGCCCCACAGTTGAGTGAGAGCTCATTGACGAAACTGGAGAATAGGAGTGGTCCTAATATGGAGCCCTGTGGAACATTGTCGGTTATGAGAGTGAGGGAGGACGTGACACTAGACCATTCTACACACTGGAGCCTGTTGGTTAACTAGTTGGCTAGCCAGGAGTGGGATGCAGGGTCAAGACCTAGTTGATGGAGTTTAGTGGAGGAGAAGTTGGTGGTTGATAAGGTCAAAGGCTTTGGTCAGGTCCACAAAGTTGGCACCTGTAACCTCATCCTGATCCATTGCCCTGAAAATGTCTGAGGTTATGCATTGCAGTTCTGATTCTGTGCCATGCAGTTTACAAAATCCATGCTGATGGATAGTTAAGGCATTGCTGAGTTTGAGATGTGACTAGAGTTGATTATAAAGAATTCTCTCCTGGATCTTGGCTAGGGGGCATAGGATAGATATAAGCCTATAGTTTTCTACCAGGTTTGTGGGGCCACTTTTAAGAACAGGGACTACAATTGCAGTTTTCCATTTGTCCAGGATTTTTTGAGAAAAGATAGATGTGTTTATTACTAGCATTACTGGGTAGGCGATGGCAGGTGCTCCTAGCCTAAGGAATTTTGGATGAAGGGTATCAAATCCAGTGGCACTGTCTGGGTTGAGGCCCTTGAGCATATTATTCTAAGATGTCCTCGGTATAAAATACCAGACAAAAATGGGTAGCTAATAGCCTCTCTTCTTTGCAGGGCTGTGATGAGGGACTATATTAAATATATTACTAACTACTGAAGATGATAATATAATAAAAAGATTGGCAAAATACCTGTTGACAATATGGAAAGTAAGAAAGGATTACAAGGACAAGTGTTAGTGTCTGAGTATACCTATTTATTCTGGGTTTGTACCAGTACTGTATCTCCCATTTAGAATAGGTGCTTTTTTAAATATTTTTTATATATGTTATATATATGACTTGATTGTCATTTGTTGGTCTGTTTGTTATTTGTTATGTCTTGTAATGATCTTTTAAACTATGATCAAACAATAAACATTGAGCTGAACTGAACACTGAAGCAGTAGAAGAATCTATGTCCTGGACTGTGTGTCAGAGATGTTACAAGGTCAGATCATGCACTGCAGGCAATTGAGTCTCCTACTGCCACATCATTGCCTGGATGACCATTGCAGGGGGTTAAGGGATGTGTAAATACAGATATCAGGTGTAAAGGCTGCAGAATCAGTCTGTTACAATCTGCTATAATCCAGTAAACAGTAAGTAAACAAAAAACATTATTATTTGTATGTTGGACAAGCCCGCCACTTTTGGTGTGGTGCTCTTAGTGCTGACTGCTCCCCTGTACAAGTAATTATAATAAAAGAAGAATTTTACAATACGTATAAGTAAATTTATGATAAGTCAATACAGATATTTAATGTTGAAATGTGTACAAGCAGTATAACTTTATTTACAAAATACAAAATGTTATACTTGTCTCTGCATACAGGGTAACAATTCATGAAATATACTGCAGTTTGTTTTTATTAAAAAAGGTGAAAAAGGGGGTTACTGAATTTATTGAGTTTCTCAATGTGAAGCTAACATCTGTCAACACACAAAAAAAGAAAAACAACTCTGTCCATGTCCTTTGGCACCAGCCAACAATTAGCCAGACTCCCAACTCTACTTATCTTCTTCACCTTGGATGGCACCCCTCTTGAAGTGGCTCAATCATTCAGGTACCTCAGTGTGTGACTAGACAGCAAACCTGACTTCTCTGCCCACATTGACACCATCCACACCAACCTCCACCCTAAATGTGGTGTCTTGTACCACAATAAAGACTGTGTCTCTGTAGGTACACAGTGAGGTTGTAACCAAAATGGTGCTCCTGGTCTTTGACTATTCAGACTTGAGCTATGGCACCACTCCCTCCACCTTCCTGGATAGACTGGACTTCCTCTGAAACTCCTTCTTCCATTTTGCTACCAATCTCCCCTATTATAGCCACCATTGCTCAATCTCCTCCTCATCCATTCTTCCTTGGCTCTCACATCTGCAGACCCACTGTGCCTCATGTATACCCAAATACTGATTTGGGTCCCTTCCTTCTTACCTCTTCTCCATCCCCTCTGCCTCCTGCTCTCTCCACTTCAGGGATCCTCACACGTTTGCCATTCCTCATCCCCACTCCTTTTCTGGGCAATGGGCCTTTTCCTGTTGTCTGCTTTCACTCTGGAACCTATTCCCATCCTCCCTCCATTTCACTACCTTCCCTGCCTTCTTCAGGTACCAACCAAAATTCCTTCCTCCCACCATGCTCCTGTTTTCTCCCTACCTGACTGCTCCCCTCACAATTGTGTCCTAGCCCTGTGTAGGTGTGGCTGAAAGGTCTGACTTTGCTGCTTGCTATTATTGCACGTAGTCCTTTTTTAAATTGTGTACTCTGTTGCACTTCATTGAAACGGTGAACTGTGTCAGTGCTATATATTTGCATTGTAACTGTGTACTGTGTCAGTGTGTATATTTGCAGCCCCTGTTCCCTTCCCCCAGGTTGCATTGGGAAACAAGCCTTGGCTCATTGTGCTTTTCCCAGTCACCAATTTTCAAATCAATCAATCAATCAATCAATCAATCATTCAATAATTCTGTTCCCTTACAATATGTAGCACTATAGTTTAATTACTATTAACAGACTATGTTAATAAGAAATGAGTAGCCATATGCACAGTTAATGCATTACGCATGCGTTCCCCTTCATTTGCTTGATGTTGATTTGCTGGAAAAAGCAGTTGTAGATGCCCATTTTCCTCATTAATAACCACATCCATCCATTTTGAGTTGACAATTTATTTTTTTCACAGTAGTTGTGAAGTGCATAACAAATAAATACTAGCATTGGCAGAAATCAATACTCAAAATCGAAATGCTTCAGAAGAACTCTCCATCATCCTTTTAATCAGCCAAATGAGTGTTCCACAATTATTTGTGCTGAGCTGTGATGAACATTAAATGACTCCTTCTCAAGTGTCAGACAACTTCCTGTGTAAAGGTTCACTAACCATGGTAATAAAAGATAAGCTGGGTCTCCAAGAATATACAAAGAGACCTGAATGTTCAAATCTGTTTTGCTGCATCTAGTTTGATATGAAAATAATTAGTGTATGAAATTGTTCTTGACAACATTTATTTTTCTGCAGTAATAAAATGTGTACTCCTTTCTATATGAAAAAGAGCAGTCTATTGTAATTATTTTCATGTGGCTTTGAACACATTTAATCACATAATGTAAGGGTGCAATTGCCACTCCATGTTAATTTGTGTAACTCAAATGTAAAGTAACTTTGCATAGTGTATTATGAAAGTAAAACAGGTAATAATAAGGACAAACTGGGGCTTGCCATGTTATACAGAGAAGGTTTTGAAATACCACCATAGAATATGAGCACATAAGAGAACAGGGGAATAGAATGGGGCTAAGGGGATCAATAGGCAGTCAATGACTATAACTACAAAGAAGGACAGGTGATTGAGAAGTGGGGGGCAACTAGATCACATGAACATTAAAAATGCATTAAAGTATTTGCAATTGGAGGGGTGTACTAGAGTAAAATGCAATACAGTACAGCATAATTATGTTCTATTCATAAGTGGTACCTCTCTGAATGGCCACCATCTGCCCCAAGACACAACTGCCTTTTGACAGATTGCCCCATTGACAGTTACAGGAAAGAGATGGCTGCCACCCCTACCTGTAAGACATAACGATTTTATGTGGCAGTGTCCCAGTGCAATGACGCTGGTGAAAATGGATGAGTGCCGCTTCCTTCCTGTTTCATAGCCCTTGATTTTCCCTTTTCCTACCCTTGCCTTGCAAAATATACCACTGCACCTATGCAAATTAGGGATTCTTAATGCATGAAATGTGCAGTGGTACATTCATAGGTTTGGCAGCACAAAACAGCCACCAGCACAGCAGTACTTACCACTACTGAAACCCTGGCCTTAACCTAGCAGTATGGATATACCAACAAAAATCAAGAAAGATCAGCACTCCTCTGGGGGTTCACAGTGTCCATTGATTGCAGTCCCAAACAGTAGCTGGCTGTCAGATGGAATTTATTCAAAAAATGAACATCAAAATGTTTAAAGGCAACCAAATGCTGGACATACTATAAGAGTGGGAAGACCAACACCATGATCCAGGTGCCCCGGGCACTTTGCTTAGTGGAGACTCATCAGGGGCCCTCTAAGGCCATGCCCCCACCGCCATCATCCATATGTTAAAAAATACACATTTCCCTGGTGCCTAGTGGACCTCCTCCACCTGATCACCCAAGTTCTAAAATAAACTATATTTCCCTGGTAGTCTATTGGACCCCCCCCTCACACTGATCACCTGTGTTCTAACTTAAGCTGTATTACCCTGATAGTCTAGTGGATCCTCCATCCCCTTACTGCCCATTTTTTAACTCACTATCCAGTTCATTGGCAGTCAAGTGGACTTCCCTCCTTTTGATTGCTCATGTTTTAACTTTTTATTCAGTTCACTGGTAGTCTTGTGGACCCCAGATCATCCATAAATATTTTCCTGGTGGTCAAGTGAACCTCCCCTCACCTATCCACTGCTGAGGACCCCCCTTCCCAGGAACCCCCACACCCCAGACACTGGTATGGCAACAAATGATAGGAGACTGGCACAGCCAGCTGCTCATGTTCTAGGCTGGCCATCATCAGACAGTCACAGAATGTGGTCACATATACTGTAGAGACTGTTTCTACAGTATACACAATTGGGCAGTGTGACTGTCAGCCTGCAGCTGGCCAAGAACATGAGTGGAGTGTTGTGCCAGTCTACACCATTTAGGGTCATATAGGTGACAAGGTTGGGGAGAATGCAGGGCAGGGGGCCCTCATGGGGTAAGAGGATGGGGGGATTACACTTGGTTAGGAATGTGAAGGGGTGTCCACTAGACCAGCAGGGAAATTGTTATTAGTGTAACACATGGAGTGAGGGGGCCCACTAGTCTACCAGAAAACTGGATAGTGAGTTAAAACATGGGCAATCAGGAAGAGGAGAGTCCACTAGACTATTAAGGAAATGGACAGTGAGTTAAAACATGAATGATCAAGGGGATGTGATCTATTAAACTACAAGGGTACTGGATACTGAGTTAAAACATCTGTGATTAGGGAATGCCAGAGCTCTAGATAAGATTTTTTGGGATAAGTACTGTACTCCTCATTTTGAAAGTTGGGCAAGTAAATCCAAATTCAGATGCCTACAAATGAAATGTCTGGACAGAGTGGAGTGAGGAGTACATTTTTAAAAACAATGTAGTTTTTCAGTAGATAAGAACTGATCAAGTGCCAACAATGCTTCACATAATGTTGTCAGGTAGGGAATTTACTCACCAGTTTTAAAACATAGTGAGTAAAACAAAACTGGGACGCATGCGGGTGCTATAAATCTGTAAAAACGTGCTCCTTTTGAATCACCAGTTGTGTTATGAAGCACTATTCTTTGGTGTGGAGTATTTACAAATGTTGGGTGAGTGTTGGTACTCATTAAAAACATTTTCTGAAGAGCATTTCCTAAAAGTAGGTGAGTAAAACAGGTTGGTACTCCCCTTATCTGGAGCCCTGGGGAGTCCACTAGACTACTGGAGCTGTCCACTCTCCCTAGGTGCTTCGGTGCTGCACGGCATGCAAATGAGCCCATAATGGTCATGAAGATCACCACTTAGTGCATTGCATGCTCAATTAGTCATTTTCCCTGTTAAGACAGAATATGGCCCACAGGAGCCCTGGCATTGAGCAGCACTCTCTTCAGTGTGCTCACCCATGGGCCATACTCAGTCCTGTGCCATGTCAGTGCAGCACATAGTCACTTTGTGCTGCACTGGCAAATCCCCATATTTAGACAGTATTGCACTTCCTGTATGAGTATAGCTCTGAGCTGGCCATGCACTGTATGCCATGAAATGCTAGTGAATGTGCAGTGATATCAGATGGCTCTGAATATGGGTCATTATAATATAATCAAAACCACTCAATGGAAATATGAAACATGACCTGGTTGTGCACAGTTACCCATTCATTATATAGTTTTAGTTTCAGTTCCAGTTAATTTATAAAGTAGCAGAGAACAATGCAGTAATCTGATTGGTTATTTATAGTGCAATACAGAACAATAATGCACTATAAATAACTAGTCCCAGTGAAACTGCTGGAACACAGAACCTGATGGCTCAATTAATCATTTTAGGCATTCTATGTAGAATATTTTAGAAGACTGCCACCCCAGTATTTTCCCCATGAATATTTTAACTACATTACTTTGCTTTTATTTCTGTGGAAGGCAGGCAGGCTGTAGTTCTCTACCCTTCCTGTTGATGTAATTGTGACCCCCCCCACACATGCACACAAATATCGAAGCAGCACAAATAAATAAAGTGTTTTTGTTCTCTTTCCAATTTGCAACCAACAGCCCCTTAGGCTTGGAACGAGTGTGTCCGTTAGCAGCTACCACTTAGAGCAGTTTCCTGCTTCATGGTTTTCAAACCATTACATTCTGCTTTGTGGTGTTGAATTGTTCAGTGTCTTTGTGGCTTTATGGACTTGAGCAAGTGAGGCAAGCGAAGGGGGAGATTTATTCCCTTACTTTCACAAAGTTTGCTGTCGGGTGAATATGTAGCTACAGGTATGTGTTTCTGGACTGATATTTCAAAACGTACCATATATACAGTAATCTGAGAGACATACAAAATCACACATGCCCACACAATGCAAAGAATCATCGGCTGCATATGCAAATTACCACAGAATATTATGCTGGTTCAACTTTAAGCAGAAATGCATGGTGCCGAAAGGCTTCTCAAACAGTTTGCAAAGGGTGCCAACAGAAGACATAGACACATGTTTCATTCCACAAGGACTCATCAGTGTGCCTCATCTGTTTGTCACCCCAGTGGAATGAACCAGCTACCCTAAGATGGTCAATCTGGGTTATGTAGTGGCGAACCCAATTAAAACAAAAAACATCTGAGAGATGTCTTCTGGTACAGACAGCTCTATGAAAAGAGTGAAACAGTTAAGAACAGCATGAGTAGAGACATTATTGCCCATGAAATGGAAATGCAGGCTTCCTAATTTTTTTTTTACTTTACATTAAAGGAAATATGCAGTGTGCCAACAACTGTGCTTCAAGTGTACTGCTGGCTGGATATTTAATGGGATAGTAGTAGGGTGTCAGCTCAGCTGCTGGAGTGAGGAGGGAGGTAAACACTGTATAACACTAACAATGTAAAATAAAACTACAGCTACTGAATGACAGTAAAATTAATCATTATCACCGTTATTATTATCGTTATTATTACTATTATTATTAGTTATGTAATCACCAATTTAATGTAGCACCAGTAGGTGGAAGGACTATTTTATATTAAATACACATATTCATTTTAATTTTTACATATTTAAAAATGCTTTTTCAAATAAGAAAACTACTTTTAAAAATAAAGGGCCATTTTATAAGTGCAATAAGACACTCCGGGGTCTTACATGACAGTTTGAAAACCGCACTCCTGGGGTGACCAGCACTCAGACTTTGGCCTCCTGCCTAACTATACCCCTAGGAGTGTGGTAATCAAACGAAATGTATACCCCATCGTGTCTTACTGCTTACTTAAAAGACCTGATAAGACCATAAGCAAAACTGCCCATCTTCATGGCAGCCCAGGGTTGAAGATTTCAGAGTAACAGAGCACACAAAGAAGGTATGATAATTTACAATACAAAATATCACAGTGTCAAAAAAAAAAAAGAAACATACACTGGTTGGACTTGAGTCTTTGTTGGGTGCCCACTGCTCTTACTTTTCTGGGCATTCAGCTTTCTTGGTCTTTCTCGGAGCTGGTGAATAGGAATTTCTCACCCTCGCTCTTATCGATTAAGGAAGACTTGTGCAGGTGGTCAGCTCTCCCTTTATCTCACTGGGGAAGAGTTAGCACCATTAAAATGAATATCTTGTCCAGGATCTTATACCCTTTGGAGATGATTTGTTCTTTTCTCCCTAGAGTCTGGTTTCTTCGGCCTCAGAGTCTTCTTTCAGAATTCTTATGAAAAGGCGGGGCTCCCTGATGAGCTTATTATAAATTGACGCTCTCTAAAGAAAGATGGGGTCTCTGGTTACCTGATTTTTTCCTATATTACTGCGATCTTCACAGCTGCAAGATTTTTCAACAGCCTCACTCATCAGATGCTTCCCAGAAGGAGACCTATGCCCCTTTATGGCTATCGTTGGAAGCCCTGTGGCGCCTGCAACATGGTTTTCAACTTCCTTGTCTCCTCTTTGTTCCCCCATCTTCTCTTCCTCCACATCTGCACAATACCCCACTGATGTGGTCCCTTAAAGCTTTGAAGCAGATCAGTTCATACTTGAAGATTGACTGGTCCAAGAATCCATCCCAACCATTGGTTGGTAACCCGAGTATTTGTATTGCAGGATGGTCCATCCCTCCTACCTTTTGCCCTCAACTTTGGCATGCCTCTTTGGGGTCTTTTTTCCTTAATGGCAAGATTGCCCTCACCCGAGTAATACAACAGCAGTACACCATCCTAGTTCATCATCCTTTTAAACATAACCAATTGTATTGTGTGATCGCAAGTTTTTTTGGGATCATCGAATGTCAATTCCAAAATGCACCCTCTTCACTCAGATTTTCTGAACCTGGTGAAGCAGCCACAACCCATTCCTAAATTTTATGCCAGTTTCCAGTTGAATGACCTGAACCACTTACAGGGTATTTGCTTTTATTGGCAACATTGTCTGGATTTACATCTTGCTCCCAAGGATTGGCAATGAGTATGGGGTCAGGTATATAAATTCATTAAACAGGATAAATACCATCTTATGCAATTTCGTATACTGCATAACATGTATTACACCCCTCAGAAACTGTGTGAGATGGGACGCAGACCCTCAGCAGAGTGTACGAGATGTGGGATTGTGGAAGGCTCTCTTAAGCATATTCTTTGGGATTGCCCTAAGGCTGCCCCCTTCTGGATGTCCATCCATAAGTTTCTTGACCTGTGGTTGGGGCTGGATCCCTTCTTTAACCTCAGGTCTGTCTTGGGGGTATTTTCCCACAGGTGCTGTTTGGCCCTTGTAAAGCCCATATGGCTCTTATCTCGATAACCGCCAAACTCGTTATTCATTGCCACTGGTTGGATGATACTGTTCCAATGCTCCGTGAGTGGCACCAAGAACTTTTTCAGGCCTTGGCAGTTGAAAAGCACATAGCGAGCTGTCTGAATAAACTCGAGCTATATAGGAACCGTTGGCAGCCCCTTGAGGCCTTAATATCCACATAGTGGTTTTTGACAGTCTAATTTTCTGAGAAATAGGTTCCTCCCCTGGTGGTTTATATGATACTATCCGCTGTGTTCCGAGTGGGGGTGTGGGGTTGTGGAGTGGGGGGTGTGGGGTTGATGTTTGTTTTTGGAAATGTGTTTGTCTTTCCTTCATGCTATTTTCTCCAGCATAACATCACTTGGCTGCATGGCATTGTTGCCTCTTATATTGCCATGGTTGTTTTTGTATGTTCTCTTTTTGAAAATGTTAATAAAGCATATTATCTTGAAAAAAAAGAAACATGCACTGGTATCCAAAAAGGACTTCTTAAGATTACTTTTAAAGCTACCAAACTTCCAACAATTCAACCTCTTGATTGGCAATGAGTTTGATATTGATGGAACCTGGTAAACCAGGGATCATTGACCAAGTGATGTATACACGAATGGTACTTCACAGTATCATCTTTGAGATTGCCTTGTTAATAAAATTATCTTTCTGACTTCTTTGTTAACAGTAATGACTAAGTATGGCAAAACAAAACATTTATTGAGGATGGTAGCAAATTAAAATTGGCCTAAAATAAACAAAGCAAAGAATGCACACAGCTTGAGATTTAAAGTGCTGTTCCACAGTTAAACCTTGACCCAGCTTTAAGAGATCACAATGGTGCATGCTTTACTTCAGAAAATGAACACTGAAGATCAAATCATTTGATTTTATGCAGAAGAATCAAGAGTTACCCATAAATAAGAGAATGATCTAACAAAATATAAGCTAGAGAAGTGGTCCAGCATTTGGCAACTGTGGATTCAACACTAAAAAGTGCAAGGTAATTCACTTGGGGTGAAGAACCCAGAGAACAAATATTGACTCAGAGGGGTGCAGGTACAGTAACCAGGTCAGAGGAGGAGAAGGACCTGGCAGTAATCATCAAGAGTGACCTAAAGCACTTGGCATACTGCAAGAGAGCAGCAACCAAAGCAAACCGGATGCTGGAGTGCATAGCAAAGGGGATAACAAGCAGGAAGGCAAAGGCCATTATGCCACTGCACAGATCATTGGTGAGGCGGCACTTGGAGTACAGTGTGCAGTATTGGTATCCTTACCTAAAAAAAGAATGTTAGCCTACAGGAAACCATCCAGAGAAGGGAAAATAAAATTATCCAGAACCAGCAGGAAAAAGCTTATGAGGAGAGACAAAGAGAGACTAAGAGAGTTTAGTATATACACCTTGGAGGACAGAAGGAAGAGGGATGACATGATCAAGACCTTCAAGTCCTTTAAGATGTCAACATGGTGAGCACTGAGAGTCTCTTCAGCCTTAATGGGAACAAGTCCACTAGAGGGGCATAACCTAAAGCTGGTGAGGGGAAGAGTCAGGAGAGAGATAAGGGGCACTTTTTCACTGAGAGGGTGGTGGCCAAGTGGAACGGGTTGCCAGAGAAGATGGCCTCCTTGAAGACAGTGCCTGGCTTCAAGTGAGGATGAAACAGAGTAAAGGGGAAGGTTACATGTAGCGGGGTGGAGTGAGGGTGTCAGTAGGGAGGGTGGGGGGAATGGGTGGGAGCTGGGTCTCTCAGTAAACACTGAGGGACCTCCATTCACAAGCAGATTTGATAGCACATAAGTCCTTTATCTGCTAACTTATTTGTATGCTCATAAGCTGTTACCATTCAGAGTAACAATGTTAAAGCCTCCATCCTGACCTGTTTGTTTTCTTGCATTGTGAAAAATCATAGTTTTAGTTTTTTTTTCAAATTATTGAAAGACAGTGGCCCACAAGCCTTCTCTGTTGATCACCTCTCATTACCCCTAAGATTGCTTCCAGTGCAACACAAAGCTGCATCATCTACATAAAGTAATACTTTTGCAGGGGCACAGCTGGGGAGGGGGGTGAATTCAAAAACAAACTAAATAAAGGAGGGCCCAATATTGATCCCTGTGGTACACCTAAAGAATTAACCAAAAATTGGGGAAAAACTACATCCTATCTTTACTCTCTGTTGTTGCCTCTGAAGATCATTCCTAAGCCACTTACCTACTTCAGAAGACATTCCTAAAGCTGATAATGCCTCAAGTAACAACTCATGACAGACCAAACCAAAGATCTTGTTGAGGTGCACAAAGATGGCAGCAACCATACCATCTGGGTCTATGTGATAACGGTGAATGCCTAAATGTGATCACCATTATCGCTCAGTCAGAGTGCCAAACACATTTTTGGCACTCTGACAATCACAGTACACCAGCACAATGGTGTCAGGACATATTTTACTGCTTTCTGTATATATATATATATATATATATATATATATATTCTTTCATTGCAAAAACTTTGTTAATGCATCAATAAGGGTTAAAGTGACAAAAGTGGAAATAAGATGCTAAGAGGTTGAGCCTAACCCTCCACCCCATTTCTTCTCATCAATCTCGAGATGCCAGGTGCCATGGGGTCACTTGTGGCCCAACTCTCACCCCATTCTATATGTAAATAGGTTGACATGCTACAGTAAAGGAGAATGGGGTGAGAGTTAAGCCTCATGACCCCATGGCACACCCTGGCTTCTGTCAGTCTGTTGAGAATGGGGGGGTTAGGGGCTCAACCCTAACTTTTCATTTCACCACTTTTGTTGCTTTAACCCTAACTGATGCATTAACAAAGTTTTTTGCAATGAATTTCCTTACTTTTTGAAAAATTGTAATATAACTAGTAAATGGTATGTATTGGTGGGAATGTGGGGCCCACCAAGCTGCCCATTTGTGCATAATGATATGCGTCTGTGGAAGTGTGGGCCCTCTGGACCCTGCGCTCCCACTTACACATAACAACAGAACCATACAATAGCCCTAAAGGCCTGAAAAGGAACCCTTGTAACACAAATTTGCCAATACTGTGTCTCAGTAATGGTGCAACCTATGAAAAAATTCCACTGCAGGTGTAATCTATGACTTTTAAACTTCCTTATAGGCATAGCTGTGGGTAGTAAAAAATCCATATCTTGCTTCGTTTTCGAGATACGGGCACCAAAAGTCGCTATGGGCACCGCAATATTATCCTACAGAAAAATCTTAAGTTCATGATGGCACATCTATGGAACTGATTAACTTTCCAACACCTAAATAGCATAATTCACATCTCTGGGGCATCCCCTTTATACCTTGAACATTTTAAGTCAAAAGGCCAAACCATTTATTTACAATGCAGTGGCAAGGTTTTCGAATTCCTAGTTTGCAAGGTGTCAAAATCCCCATTCTCGAGTAATCCTTGATCACTAGAGTTGGACCATCTGGTCCCTAAGTCATGAACAGGGATTTTGTCACCTCATGAAATGGGATTGGCTCATGAATGGGGATTTTGACAGTTCACGAACAGGGATTTTGACAGCTTGAGAAATGCGATTAAAAAAAACAACTGACAAATTTCCCTTTTGCAAGTCAATCTCCTTTCATGAGGTGTCAAAATCCCTGTTCGTGAGCCAATCCTCATTTGCGAGTAGGGCCAACTGGTCATAAAATGATGTTCAAGGAGTTTGTCAGCTCGCAAAAGGGGATCGGCTCACGAAAGGGGATTTTGACACCTTGTGAAAGGGGATTTTGTCAGCTCATGAAAGGGGATTCAAAAACCCAATTCCCTTTCGCAAACTGACAAAATCCCAATTTGCAAGCCCATCCTCATTTGTGAGATAGGGCCTTCTGGCCCCTAAGTCATGATCAAGGATTCTGCTACCTTCTGAAAGGGGATTTTGTCACCTCATGAATGAGGATTGGAAGTGAGTCATGAACAAAGAATTTAAAAATCTAAAATGGCTGTTTTTTGCCAAAATGAAGGAAACCACAGGTATGGGTTTGTAGAGGGCATCACCCTAAACAAAACCCATGCCTCATTAGTAGAAGAAGGTGACTGTGGGGAAAGCTACAACATTTTATTTTGGGGAAAAACTGAAAACAAGTTGGTGGCTCACAAATGAAGAATTTTACCTCACGAACGAGGATTTTATAAATCCCATTTCGTGAGGTGGCAAAATCCTTGATCATGAGCCCAATCTCCTTTCACAAAACATACATATAAATCTTGGAGTGAACTGAGCATGCTCAGAACCCAAAAATTTAAAATTAATAACTTTGGAACGGATCAATATGTTTTCACCTAACCAATGCTGGATTGTTCTTTGACCAAAACTCTTTCTACCCTGAAAATTGCAGATCAAAATACCAAATGGTGTGGCTGCAGTGTGATGGGCAAAAATAAGCAAACAAAGTGCCAAAAAAGGCAAAAAACAAGATTTACAACCCTTCACTGCTCAAAAACTGTACATCTGACCAAAACACAACTTGAGAATTCAAGAGATCGACATTAGTAAACCGTGCATTCCAAATGTTGTGCAAATCAATTGAATGGTTGCAAAGTTATTAACATGCAAAATATGGGGTTTAACATTAAACTGTTTACTCAATCCTAACAATACTGGCGACCATGCCAGTATAATTAATATATATATATATATATATATATATATATATATATATATATATATATACACACACACAGTGAAGCCTGCCAGGATGAAGCGAGTGTCGCAGAATTCTGCAGTAGAGTTACTGCATCAAACAATGCAATTTCAATGGGAGTTAATCCCTTTTGTCATGCAGGAAACCTGTGACACAGCATGTCATCCTGGTGGGCTTCACGAGACCATGCATGCAAACTTTCATGCAAATCTGTTGAATGGTTGCAAAGATATTAAAGAGCAAAAATTGGGGTTTAACATTAAAGTGCCTACTCAACTCTCTACTACTGTGCCACTAATATATATCTATATCTATATCTATATCTATATCTATATCTATATCTATATCTATATCTATATCTATATCTATCTATATCTATAGTGGCACAGTAGTGCCACTATAGTTAGGGTTGCACAGCCACTTCTATGTTAAACCTCAAAGTTTGCACTTTAATAACTTTGCAACTGTTTGTCCAATTTGCCTGAAATTTGGAATGCTCAACTGCCTACTATAGATCTCTGGATCTGGAACGTTTTGTTCTGGTCGTAGATACGGTTGCAGAACTGTGGGTGCTCAAAACGTGCAAAATCACGCCTTTTGCACATTTTTTGGTAAGCCATAGTGGACTGAAGAATGCATTTGAGTGGCTTTAAATTTGATTGTCTACATGTGGCCTGGGTTGAACTGGTGCCCTTTGAAGATTTGGTGAAAAAATATTGCTCTTTTCAAAAGTTATTAAATGTTTTCATGTCCCATTATAGCCTAAAGGAAAATTTATATGTGCATTGTGAAAACTTTTGTGATCACATTTTTGTTGTCAAGCTCCCCTAAATTGTTTTCATGCTGCTGCCATCTGGTTTTTCAGTTAGCGACAGAGAAAAACATTGTAACTCAAAAGATAATGCACTTTGGTAAACACCAACAGTTGTGTTTACCTAATCAGGTCCTGAGGAACATGCCTCTGGCATTAGTTTTTTACTAGGCGGTCTGTAAATATGTTTTTTAAACTTTTGCCATTTTTTGATCACGGCAACATTTTTTGTTGCTGAGAAAACAATCGTGTTCAGGGCAAAAAGTAACAGTAGTAACATTTTTGTGTCCGTGATAACATTCCCATTATAGAGATAGGAGTGTTGCGATAACCACACAGTTCAGTACTGGGTTCAGTCCTTTTTAATGTCTTTATAAGTGACATTGCAGAGGGACTGGAAGGAAAAGTATACCTCTTTGCAGAGGACACAGAGATCTGCAACAGGGTTGATACACAAGGGGGTGTGGAAAGGATGAGAAGGGACTTGGCAAGATTGGAGGAATGGTCAGAAGTATGGCAGCTTGGATTCAATGCAAAGAAGTGCAAAATAATGTACCTGGGAAAATAAATCCCAGGGGAACAGTACACAATGGGGGGGAGGTAGTAACAACAACAAAAATGGAAAGGGACCTGGGGGTAATCATATCAGATTACCTTAAGGTTGGCAAGCAATGTAAGAAGGCAGTAGAAAGTGCTGGGGAGATACTGGGATGTATAGAGAGAGGCATCACCAGCAGAAAACAGGAAGTTGCTATCCCTCTGTACAGACAGTTGCTGAAACCCCATCTGGAGTACTGTGTGCAGTTCTGGAGACTCCATCTCCACAAGGACATAGACAGGATGGAGGCAGTCCAGAGGAGGACAACTAAAATGGTGGAGGGTCTGCAAGAGAAGCCATACGAGGAGAGACTAAAGGAGCTTAATATGTATACCCTCAAGGAAATGAGGGAGAGGGGGGATGTGATAGAAACTTTTAAGTACCTCAGTGGAATCAACAAAGTCCAAGAGAGTAGTATCTTTCAGAAAAAGAGATGTGCAAGAACAAGGGGAAACAATTTGAAGATAGAGGGGGGATGGCTCAGGGGCAACGTGAGGAAGTATTTTTTCACAGAGAGGGTGGTGGATGTATAGAACCATCTTTCTGAGGAGGTTGTGGGGTCTAAAACTGTGACAGAATTCAAGAATGCTTTGGACAGACATAAAACAATTCTTGTGGGGGGGTAGGAAGAAATAGGCTGTTGGTTAACTAGGATCTGCAGCATATCCAGTAGGTAGGGAAATGGGCAGACTAGGTGGGCCAAGCAGTCCTTATCTGCTGTCAAAGTCTATGTTTCTAACATTTAAGTAATCATGGTTAACACTGCATGAACACATTTTGCTATGTGTTGTTTTCTTTGTCACTTCATTGTGGCAAGGTGGAATGTGCCATTGGCCTGAAAATTTCAGGGTGGCAAGCCCTAGTCCCACAGATGTGCATTTCGGGGTTTGGTACAAAAACATTGAACAGGCCCATAGTTACAGCATTCTGAAGTTCAGCAATGTTACCATAGGATAACATTGTGGTGCTCGTGACACCCTTCAGTACCCGTATCTCAAAAAAGGTTTGAGATATGGATTTTTCATCGCAAAAATTCTTAGTCCCCCTGTAGAAGGACTAAGTGCAGAAGTAGGTTGGAAAGCCATGAATACCATGAAATTTGAATTTTTTTTTCTACCTTGTACGGTTACTGAGATATTTGGGAATTAGTATTCCAATTGCTCATTTTTTATGTCCATGGGCCACTATTACACCCACAGAGTTAGCATTCACAGTCCTTTTCAGTGCCCATATCTCATCAACGATGCAAGATACAGATTCAGTCGATTTATGTCTCATGGACATCTCACTGTCATGATTACACCACTTGATTTTTCTTCCTAGCCCACTATGGTTCCCGAGATATTGGCAAATTAGTATTACAAGGGTTCCTTGCCTTATAGGGCTGCTGTATAGCTCCATAGTTATTTGTAAGTGGGAATGCAGGGCCTAGCGGGCCCACACTCCCACAGACACATATTATTATGCACCAATGGGCAGCTTGGTGGGAATGCAGAGCCTGAAGGGTCCCACACTCCCACCAACACATACCATTTACTACATATATTACACTTTTTCAAAAAGAAAGGAAATCTTTGTAAAAAAAAAACTTTGTTAATGCATCAGTTATGCTTGTTTCTACAGCAACAACAGTGTGGAAATTCAATGTCAGGGTTGCCACCCCATCATCCCACTCCCACGTCCCCATCCTCAAAACCCTAATTCCGCATTCCCCCACCCCATCCCCCACACACACATGCAAGATAGTAAGACACTATACAAGTTAGTCACATCTGTAAGCACTATAATCACTACACTGTACTCATTTCACATAACACTACATAATAAAAAAAACAAATACAGTATGATTGACTCTATACTGCCAGCACAGTATGATGACACATTATAGCTGGCATATCTTTTTCATACAATGAAACTTAGTCTGCACAAATTTTCTAAATATTGATTTTTATGTGTCATAATTCAACAATTGGCTTGCTGCAGGTATCGCTGCTACCACATAGGCATGTAGTAGCAGGAAAGCTAAAGCTGACACATACATAATACTTTTCAGATACTCCCCAGGTATGAAACTAACACCATTACATGTTGTTATACTGCCACGTTACCTGGAAATACTCATTAGCAGCATGTTATGGTTAGCTTTGGATGTTACAACTGTTACTGTCACATATTGCATGTAAACTATACTACAAAACATTACTTTTATTATTACTACCATTTGTTATTAGGACCAACTCACTCTATCAGAAAAAAATAGGCAAACATCCAACGACTGTTGCTAGGGTTATCCAAACTCTTTTTTTCCAATAAAGCTATATATAGATTTGTTAACAATTGAAATACAGGCATCTGCTTAAATCTTGTTATTGATGTTTGTAACAGAAAAATGCTTACTGTGGACCATCTCCCATGGTTGCCCAGCATGCATGTGTACCCCCAAGGCACTCTGATGGCAGCAGAACACATACAGTTGGTGGACCATGATGATGGACATGTCTTGTAGTATGTTTAGAAACCTATATTACTTCTGTTACCTGATGCTGGTTGTCTCTGATTGGTGAATGTTAATAATGTTGGAACCATTGAACAGCTTTGCATGCAATTTGGCATGCATAATGTCTAGGAGTAGGGTCTCCTGACCTGCCAAATTCTGTGGGAATCTGCTGTGTGGTTTCTGAGATATAGAGTGTTGAAAAAACAGAAAAATCTGCATTTTTTTTACACTTCTTTGTCCACCTGTATCTGAGAAACGGCTTTAGGTTGTGGTTTGACATTTTCAGGGTAGAAAGTCTTTGCCTCACAAATGTGCCTTTTGAAGTTTTGTGAAACACCTCACTTTCCTACCTGCAGGTTATACTTTTTGACCACTAGAAGTCACTAAAACATTAAATTTCTCACTTGCTGATCCCTCACCTCCACACCATTTGGTCTGACATTTTTAGGGTAGAAAGAGAGTGTCCCACAGAATAAGCCAGCATTGGTTTAGTGAATAAATATCAATCTGTTCCAAATTTATTCAATTTTGAAATTTCGAGTTCTGAGCATGCTCAATTCAGTTTTTTGGATAGCTTCACAAAAGGGATTTAGGCACACAAAAAGGATTGTGAAAAGGAATTTTTAAATTCTTCTTTGTGAGAAAAACATCCTTTTTCATGAGCTACCATCTTGCTTTTCATGTTTTGGCACAAACAAAACATTATAACTTGTCCCAGGAATGTCTTCTGTAGACATTCAAGTATAGGTTTTGCTCAGAGGGATGTCCTCTACAAACCCATTCATTTGGTTTAGTTTAGTTTTCTCCAGAAAAGGTACTTTCAAGGTTTAAAAACCACTCTGCATGACTCACATCAAAATCCCTTTTTGCAAGCTGATTGCTTTTTGTGAGCTGTCAAAATCCCTTTTCCTGAAGGGAGGATCACATGACCCTACCACACAAAAAGGGATTGGCTCGCATAAAGGGTTTTGACACTTTACAAAAAGAGATTTTAAAAGGTCACTGCTAAGAAACTGTTTGGAATTTATTTCAGGTTGAAATTTTCAGGGTAGAAAGGGCTTGCCCCAAAGATGTGACTTTTGCTGGTTTGGTGATGAAATTTTCATTGGTTCCATAGTTATGACATTCCGAAGTTTAGAAATTTCCCATAGGATAACATTGTGGCGTTCATGGTACCTTTCAGCAGCTAGATCTTGAAAATGCTTTGAGATATGGATTTTCTCTAAATGCAGCTTAAATGTAGCAGGGGATGTCAGCATCAGCGCTGTTGCAGCGCTATAGTAAAACCATTCTGTTTACCTGTAGCCAGGTTCCCAGGAACCCGATTTAAGGGATATCAACATAGGCTTCCAGATCACTAGTCAGTGTTCCTTTAATATAGGGCAAAGTTCCTGTAACGTACTACTATGGAGTCTTGCATTTGTCTATTTCCTTGAAAAAAGCAATATTATTAGTCTATACTAGCCATTTACAAGTAAACTGCTCCATTTTCCTAAGTTGCAAGAATCATCAAAGATCATATCCCTCAAAACATCCTGTTATCATAAATCAGGGTCAGTGCTTACAAAATAGGGGTTAAATACATGACTTTCACTTTTGGGCATCATCATCTTTGAAAAACCTGAAAATATCAATTACAAAAAACAGATGCAATATGACATGATGAAAAAAGATTTAGAACATTTAGGCTATAACACTAACATCTATGGTTTTATGTTTCAGATCCCTACTCATCAGTGAAAGAGATGCTACATTTAAGAGGGACCTTGATGGCGCTGGTGCAGCAGCTGAGCCACCGAAGATGGAGTACATGATCCGCAGGTGATGTCTCCCCTGCATAGAATGCTGTGGTGAAGAATTTTTTCTTTTTTTCAGTATTTTGTTGTGATATGGGTATTATGCTTGCTTTTAGCATGGAAATGGTATTCAGGTGAAGTTCTGTTCTTAAAGAGAATCGAAGTATGGAAAACAAACATGAGTACATCACTTGTATAGTATTTATACTACTAAGTACAAAACTTTTTAATATTTACAAAAACAATTGACATTCCACTCACTGTCCATTCAAATATAAGTGTTTTATTGACTGAGACTAAACACAACACAGAATGTGAACAACCTGTTAAAATGTGATTGTTATCATTTGGTATAGAATGTACTCTAATTACCTCAAAGCCACCTGACCAATGATTTAGAAAGGTTAACTCATTTATACTCCCAAACACTGTATCTTCATTTTTAGAATAATTAACCTTGCTATAAAGCCACTATAAATATTTTACAAAGCAACACACCAAATGCCAGATAACATGTTAGAGCACAGAGTGGGGAAAACCTTAAACAAACAAACAAAAAAAATAATTAAAATTTAGCAAAGTTTACTTCTTGAAAATATTTCACAAATTCTATATGAAATAGAAATGATTATACATTTCAAGAAAAACAACAGGATTTTAATAGAATGTCACTCGGTTTTGCCACCACACACCGTGGTGAACTTTAGGAATGAATATTCACCACTATTTAAACTCCAAATGGTTATCATGGAGTGACAGTCATTCCCCAGTGAATTTGAAGGTTTCAGAACGGAGTTTCATTGTTTGTTTTTACCCATCTTTTTTCTTTCATTCTTTCACTTGGTGTCTCTCTTTCCCATGCATAACTACTTTTAATACATCCAGCTAGTGATCTCAAATATCTCTTCTTTTTTGTAGTAACAGTCTGAAAAGTCTTGGAAACTAGTGCTTTTTGGAAAAGGCTTTATCAAATTACACCCAGTGACAAAAGACGTAGATTGCATTGTTTTTTCTTTTTATGCTTTGACAATTGGAGGATACATCAAAGAAGTGAAAAATTGACATACTGTAAAAAAACAGGAGTTTTTGTCATACTGAAGAGAGCCTGAGCAGCACAGAAACAAGAATTTGGGTTGCTTTAAGTGTTTAGTCTGTTTGTGTTTTTCTTTTTTCTCTTGTTGTTTTAACATGGTCAATCAGATGTTAATTATGGTAAACCAAAAATGATAAACTTAAGTTATTTTTCTGGTTTTAGCAAAGCATATAGGTAGACATATATAGCCAGACCTAACTGTTCAGCCCCTCTCACAACTAGGAGAGGGTCTGCAAGCACAGTTGAACTTAAAAAAAGTTTTCCTTTTTTTTCCAGATATGTTTTCATGTATTTTTTGCACTGCTCTTTTTCAGAATGTCTGGTATTTATTATGTACACCACACTGATTTTGTTTTTTAAAGATTGAAGCATGAAGATTGAAATAAATCACAAAAAACTAGAAATGTATTAGGTATGATGTACAATAGAAAATTCCATTCCTGTCACTATTGTATGTACTCTTGTGTTTTTATGATTACCGTTGTGTGTGTGTGTGTGTGTGTGTGTGTTAAGAAAAAAATGTTTACTGAAACAACTAATTTTATTTGGACTTTTAAATACTCTTTTTTTAAAACACAGATGAGCATAAAAAGTCTCTTGCTGGTGGTGTCTGCTACAGATAAGTTGCCCGGCACCCAGGAATATCCCTCGGTGTGGCACTTTACTGGTCAGTATACCACTCAGAGTGGCACTGTGCTGCTCATTGTGGAACGGTATTGTGATGAATCACTGCTGTGTATTTAGATTCTAAATGCAGTTCCTCCCAATCCACCCGGTGGTGACTGCAACACATCTAGTGTCCAAGTTTGTGTTTGCAGGTGCACCGGCCAGTGGCATGGATTTGATATATTGTGCAGCATTTTCTAGTGGTGGCTCCTAATGGTCCCTCCCTAGCCCTGATACTCTCCCAGGTCATTTTACTAAACTACCTGGTGGTCCAGTAGTCCCTCCCTAGCCGTGATCCCCTCCTCAGTATTGTTACTAAAATCTCTGGTGGTCCAGCATTCCCTCCCTAGCCCTGATCCCCTCCCTGGTATGTTTACCAAAATCCTTTTGTGGTCCAGTGATCCCTCCCTAGTCCCAATCCCCTCCCCGGTATGTTTACTAAAATCCTTGATGGTCTAGTGGCCCCTTCCTAGCTCTGATCATCTCCCCAGTATATGTTCTACAATCCCTGATGATTCTGTGATCCCTCACTAGCCTGATCTCCTCCCCGGTGATTGTACTAAAATCCCTGGTGGTCCAGTGTTCCTTTCCTAGCCCTGATCCCCTCTGTGGTATGTTTACTAAAATCTCTGGTGGTCCAGCTGTCCCTCCCAAGCCCCAATCCCCTCCCTAGTATTCCTCCACAAAGAATCTGACATCTTGTCATGACCTTTGGAGTTCTAGTGATCCAGCAAATTAAGGTTGAAATCTCCTTATGGAAATTCTCATGAAAATCTACAACAATGCTTAAGCCATCTTCTCCATAGCTAGACAAAGCATGGAAGGTACCAATTATAAAGAAGTTACAGTAGTGTATATCCTACTAAAATTAATCTGACTGCAAAAACTTGCAATAATTTAACAGGGGGCAAACTCAAGTCTATTGTCAGTCAGATGGGCTTGAATACAAAGTTGACCCCCTCCCGACCGACTCTATCACTTCTTAAAGAAGAACAATGGTCCTGGTGAACAGAGGAATCCTCTATTTTTGGAGACAATCAAATCTCAGTCACTGAATTAATTTTGAATTAATGTTCACACATCCAGACTTCAAATAAATTACATTTAGACAGAAGACAACTCATATTCACGTGGATCATGTATAAGGAATGTTTGCCATTAATAAAATAAAAACTGAGAATATTCTAAGTAGCAGGACCAGGGTTAAGATGAACATCCTTGATAATAATAATAGAAGAAGAAAAAACAAATAACACCGATTATTGGGTAATGACTAAAAATAGAACAATTAGAATAAAATACTACATGGACAGAGAATTGTTGTCAACAAAAAGTTCAGTCTGATTTCAATCATCTGTGATCTGCAATCTCTGGCATCTGATCTTGGAGTTTCAGCACATATTGTACTTTACACATAAGTTGTTTAACATCAGGTTATTGTGATTAGCATAACAACAGAAGAATCATGCAGAGAATAGCAACAAATGGGCATGGTAGTGAACCTATCTATATCACTGTGTTTATGTGGGGAGGGAGGCGTGGCATGGGGGAGGGATTCTACCTACAATAATTATGATGGCACTTTCAATATGTTCATGGGAAAAAAAAGAGACAGTGCAATCTCTGTTTCAAGTACATCTTTTAGCCAATGAGTGACAAAGATAATGACAGCATAATTCCTGCATTCGCTGACAAAAACAAAATTGCCTAACTCTGTTTAAATGATTTCCTGTTTTCTTTAGTAACATTACTGAGGCAGCCTCTTTCCACGCTACACTCAGTGAAGGTGGGCACATTTTTTGTTCTGCACACCAGTCATCCAATTTTTCTACCCTATTTTTAGTATTCTCCTGTGGACCACTCTGATCTGCATGCTAATCACCCTATTTTCCTTTCTTGTTTTTAGTACCTCCTGTGGACTATTTCTAAGCACAGCAACTCACTTTTCAGAAACAATCTGCATTGACACACTGACTTCCTGTACATACTGTAATTATGGTTATAGCTGGAGATTTGGCAAAAGCCAACATTTGGTGCTTACAGTATGTAGAAACAAGTAGACAGCATAGAAGTACTGTAGCACAAAAGGCAAGACATAAATATTGTGCTATACAATTTGAAAGAGACAGTTCATACATTAGCTCAGGGGTAACCGGACAGTTAGGGACTCAGATCCCCATCTAAAAAGCAAAAAAAAATCATAAAAAAATAAAAGGTTCTGCTTCATACTGTACAGTCACACAAGTGGAGTTTACAAAAGTTGTTTAGTTGCTAAAAATACTGTAACTATTAAAACAGCAATACCATAAAGGGACATTATGCCAAAAATACTGTTCCTAAAACATTTCAAATTGCAGAGTGCCTTTTCTTTTTCGCAGTTAATACATCCAAAGGAAAAAATAGTAGTACACTTATACTGGAATAATAAAAAACAGCATGAACATATCACAAGTACTTTCTTTTTACAGTAAAGAAAAATTTCAGCAATGACATGAAGTTCATGAATAATTGTGCAAATACTATGTAATTATATTGTGTGAATCAGAGTAGCATGCAGAAATGCTTTCCTAAAATAGTTTGCATGGTAGTAATCAGGCATGCAAAGAAAATTAATTTGCAAGAAATAGTTATACTTATATTTATAATATGTTATTTAGACAATGATTCCCTCAGTGTGAGTTTCGGTTGCTATACTAATTACTAAACTATAAATTGATGGGCAATGGTTCTTGCAAGTTTCTAAGGATTTCTACTGTGATTTCTGAATTTATGAGGCATTTCTGCAATGTTTCTCAGTATGTTCCTCTGCAATTCCTGAAATTTGCATTTCTGTTTTCGATTCTGATCCTTGAAAGTTCACATTATTTCTCCTGTGATTCCTGAAACGCAACTTGCTACCTTTTCTATATGACTGACATACTGTATGTTTATGGTATTTTGTAAATAAAAATATAAGCTTTTGAATTTCATGTGCTTAGCCTGACTGGTAGTGTTACCTTATCCAAGCAGATGAATGTATCTTTTTAATTCCCTGTTTTAGTAATGCTATATTTTGTAACTTTAGAGTTTTAATTTCCCAGGTGTTTGTACAGGTGGCATCTCAGCCATGACTTCAGCTGGCCCCTTGTAGCAATCAGCCAAGGATCAACTGGAGTCATATACTGTGCCTTTCATTTGCCATTGATATGCTTGAACAAGGTAACCTGCTAAGTTATAATTTAGTTTCTAAGCATGGAAGATTTTGAATTTCAGGTTACCTTAGGCTGCTGCAAGATGTGTGCAAATCGAACTACAGTCTTGATCACCAGCTGGGGATTTGGGTGTGCTATGGCACCTTTTTGCACTGATTAGACCCCACACACATTACACCAGGGGTGTGTTTGTAGGTACAAGCTGGGCAGGGAGGTGAACTTGCCTTACTGTCTTTAATAAGTGTGCTCTTGTGGAGGAGGGCTCAGGGGAATCTATCTCTCTGGTGGATTGCAAAGAGCAAGAACACTTAACTGTCTAGAGAGATCATTGTGGGACATGGCAAACCACATCTTCTTGTTCCTGGCACAACTCTGCTGCTCTTTGGGAACCAAAGCAGAATGAGCACCTGCAGTACATAGAATAGCCTGTCATTTCACTGGATCATCATCAGTTTGCACTGTTTCTAGCAGCTCAGTCACGTAAAACAGGTAGAATTCACACCACCTCCAATAACATCCAAAATAACAACAAATAACAGTAACCAAAATTATTAAAAAAAAAAACAGTCTGCATTGTGCCTGTAGTAAAACGTTACTGGCTGAGGCTCAGCAAATCAGGTTTTCGTTATAAGCAAAAATGTCCTTCATTCATTCATTCATTCATTCATCCATTCATCCATTCATCCATTCATTCATCCAGTCATTCATTCATTCAGTCTCCATTTGTCTGGGTTGTGCATATAGTAAATCCTGACTTGCTGAGCGAATTCATAGTTAATTTCTCTAACCTAAGACACATATTGAAACAGGGGTTACTCCATGTCAACTAAAGGTGCTACCCTTAAATCACATACACACCTCCCCCTCACCACTCAATCCACTTCACTTTAATTAAGTGGGTGTTACACAGAGCCATCAGTCAACATGACAACAGATACTATTATTGTGTCTTCTGAGAGGAATGTCTGGTATGTGCAAGTGAAGTTAAAGAAGTTTTTTGGGGAGAGGGAATTCCTTCTATTGTACACAATACAGCAGCCTTTCAAACTCACTGCTCTGTATACCTTAGCCAAAAAAACACCAATGACAAAAATATCTACAGTATAGAGTATATGAAAATTGGAGTGTGGAGTGTGGGGGGACTCAAGACAGGGGCATATTAAAACAAAACAAATAGGGTACGAGCAACAAATGGAGGGTGGAGGGTATCACTGGACAACAGATTTTTTACACTTCTCGTCACTGTGGAAAAATGCAGCAAAATCAGATCTAACGATGTGTTACTGCCTCTGCACTTAGCCTCTCCTCTGAAGTTTCATGCTAGACTGCCTGGGGGAAGAACATATTTTAAAGTAGCAAAAAAAATCCTGATGTGAAGCTGGAAAATGTCTCATTACAAGAAACGTTTTGCACAGTGATAGGGCAGTTTTTGGAAATTAGTATATTTATGTCACAGTAATAAATTCCCATAGTGTGTACAGGAAGCATGCATATACTGTACAGCACATGAACATCAGAGGGCTGAGTGGGGGGAAGGGGGGTTGAGTAGAGACAAGGGCATATTTAATCAAAACAAACCTCCCAGTCTTTTTTTCTAGCCCTCACAGTACAACCATTATCCACATAGTCCATCGTATCTCTTTTCTTGCAGTCAATTTTCATAAGTTAGACAGAGTCCTCTGTATCAGCAGACTACATGAAACTATTTAACCTCACCCTCTCCTGAACATAAACATTTTTTATTATTTTTATGTTTGCTTGCATGCATGCGCAAGAAACATCTTGGGACAGTAAAACATTTTGGAGGTGTGTGAGTTTCTGCCCAATGCAGTTAATGCTTTATGGAGCTAGTCCCTCAGGCACCAATGAATTGGCAAGCTGTCTATGTCAGCAGTTTGATAGAAGCAGTCTTCACTTGAAAGAAAAGTGCCACTCCAATCAAGGGTGGTTATGAGTTGATGCTTTATGTGGCTTGTCCCTCAGGCACCAATCAATTGGTGAGCTGTCTATGACAGCAGTTTGAAAGAGAGGACTGCACTTGACAGAAATCTACCACTGCAATGAGGGATAGTTTTCTCATTGCAGCGGGACCTTCCCCCTCTCTCTCAACCAAGCACATAGACATACCTTCTCTCTGTTGGCAGCTGACAATAGAAACATAGAAGCTGATGGCAGATAAGGCCCGCAAGACCCATCCAGTCTGCTCATTTTTTCTACCATATGAATGTGCCTTAGGCCTGTACTCTGTCAATGGCCTATCTATTCATACTCATCTGCACTGCCCCCTTATGCCTATCCCATGTCTGTCTGAAGCCCTGCACTGTATTCATATCCATCACTTCCTGAGGTAAGCATGCCTCCACCACCCTTTCTGTGAAAAAGAACTTCCTCACATTACCCGTAAATCGGCCTCCCTCTATTCTCATGCTGTGTCCTCTTGTCCTGCTATTTTTCTTATATTGAAACATGTTAGACTCTTTCTCCTTGTTAATGCCCTTAAGATGATTGAATGTTTTGATCATATCACCTTTCTTCCTCTTTTGATCTAGGGTATACATATTGAGCTCTGTTAATCTGTCCTCACATGTTTTCTGATGCAGTCCCTGCACCATTTTGGTTTCCCTTCTCTGGACTGCCTCCATTTTGTTAATGTCCTTGTACAGATGCAGCCTCCAGTACTGCACACAGTACTTAGATGGGGTCTAACCAGTGTCTTGTAAAGAGGGATTATTACCTCCCTCATACAACTTGTGATACCCCTAATAATACACCCCTACATCCCTCTAGCCTTACCTACTGCTTTAGTAGTCTGCTTGCATGATTTCAGGTCATCGGTGATGATGATGATCAAGTCTTTTTCTTCCCTTGTGATTGCCAGCAACTGCTCTCCCAAACTATAGGTGGCTTCAGGGTTTCTCTTCTTTTTGTGCATGATCTTGCACATCTTTGTGTTAAACCCCAGTTGCCACTCTTCCGACTATTTTGCCAGTTTATCCAGATCTCTTCTCATTCTGCCCACCCCATCTGGATCATCTACTCTGTTGCTGATCTTGGTGTCATCAGCAAACTGACAAACCTTACCCTCCAGTCCATCTGCAATGTCACTGATGAAGATATTGAAAAGGACTGGCCCCAGGACTGATCCCTGAGGCACTCTACTTGTGACTTGCATCTCTACTGACTGTATACCGTTTACCACCACTCTCTGTTTTCTGCCCGTCAACCAGTTTGCCACCCAGTTGACCAACTTCTGACCCGCCCCAGCCTACCCAGCTTATTAATCAATCTTCTATGTGGAACAGTATCGAAAGCTTTGCTGAAGTCAAGGTAGGTGACATCAACTGCACCCTCTTGGTCCACCACTCTGGTTACCCAGTCAAAGAAATCTATGAGATTAGTTTGACAGGACCTTCCTGTAGTAAATCCATTCTGTCTTGAATCCTGTGCACCTATGGATTCCAGGTGTTGCACTATCCTTTCCTTATGGAGTGCCTCCATACTCTTGCCCACTACCGAAGTAAGACTGACTGGTCTGTAGTTCTCTGCCTCCTCCCTGCTACCACTCTTGTGAAGCGGGATCACATGAGCCCTTCTCCAGTCTTCTGGGACCTCTTCTGTGCTTAGAGACTCACTAAACAGTTCTGAAAATGGCTCTGCTAGTTCCACCATTTGCTCCTTTAGTACCCTGTGATGTATGCCATCAGGTTCCGTTGCCTTTTCCAGACTGAGCTTAGTGAGCTCTTGTAGGACACTTTCTTTTGTAAAGGGACTAGTACACACCACCCTCCCGCTGTGTCCATGGTGCTGAGCTGTGGGCGCTGCCCTACCTTCTCCTCAGTAAATACTGAGCAGAAGTATCTATTTAGGCTAGATGCTTTTCCTTGGTCCTCCTCCACACACTCCTCCTTATCCCCCTTTGATCTTAGCAATACCCTCTCTGGACTTTCTCCTTTCACTAATGTAGCTATAGAAAGTCTTGTCCCCTTCTTTTACTGTTCGTGCTCATGTTTCCTCAGTTTGGGCCTTTGCCTGCCTTACTGCCTTCACTGCTTTCCTTAGGGAAGTTTAGTATGCCTCCCTATCATCATACCGCTGCGTTCCCTTATATTTCCTGGAGGCCAGCCTTTTGGCTTTGACTTTTTCTGCTACTCTTTTTCAGAACCAAAGTGGTTTTCTCCTTCTTTTGTTCTTGCTTTTCTCTCTCTAACACAATGGGCTGTTGCTTCAAGTACTGCATTTTTAATACTTGCTCACTTTGCCTGTACAGCTTCACCTGTATTTCTTCTTGCCAGGGCTATCTTAACTCTGTTGGCCATCTTATCAAAGTCAGCTCTTCTGCAGTCTCATATTTTTGCCTTGGACTGGGATGATTTAGTTCTAGTGGCCATATTAAACCATACCATGTGATGGTCATTGGCCCGCAGGTGATCTTCTACCTGAAGATCTGTGATCCTTTCCCCGTTAATCAGTACTAGATCTAGGATAGCCCTGTCTCTTGTGGGTTGTTGTATCAGTTGTTTGAGGCCCTCCCTCTGCAGGGAATCCACAGTGTGTCTAGTTATGGTGGATGTTCCTGCTGGTATTGACCAATCTGCATCTGGCATGTTGACGTCTCCCATTATCAGAACCTCCCCTTTAGCTGTCATGTTTTGTATATGTGTCTATGTCCTCCCCCCTGGTCTGGAGGCCTGTATACAACCCCAGTTCATATGGCTGTCCCATTTCTTGTTTCCAAGTTGACCCACAGTTCTTCTGGCTCCTTATGTGTATTCTGAATTTCTGTAGCTTTGATATTTTCATTGACATAAAGGGCCTCTCTCCCCCCCCCTTTTTTGCTCCTCGGTCTTTTCTGAACAGTACATGGCCAGGTACTGAAGTCTCCCAAGTGTGGTTAGTGGTGAACCATGTCTTGCTAATGGCCACTATGTCCAGTTTAGCCTCCATCATTGATGCCTACAGGTCTGGGATCTTGTTTCCCAGACTGTGGGCATTTGTGTACATGATTTTCCACTGGCCAGATTTCAGTGTATTAGTTGTTGGGTGAGGTCTGGAGTTTCCCCTGCACACCACATGGGGAGCTGGACCTTTTTCCTTATCTGATGATGCAAATGAACTACAAACATGCTGAAGTCCTGTTTGATCACTAGTTGGGGGGGAGGGGTGCTCTTCCTGTTCAATATATCGGGTGCTGCACCCCTCTCTCCATTTGCTAGTTTAAATATTCTGCAAAGATGTCAAATGTCTGCCCCAATGCACTGACTCCCTCCTTAGTTAGATGCAGTCCATAGAATTTAAAGAACTTTCGCTCCCAAAACTGTTGCCAGTTACCTAACAATTTGTGTCCTTTTTTCTGGCACCAGCCCTTGAGCCACATGTTTAGCTTCCCTATCTTCCCTTCTCTGACCTTCCGTCCATCTGCCCCCCTCTCCCAGACTAGCAGGACCTTGGAGAAGGAGACGCCAGACAAAATGGATGACAGTTTGTCACCCAGCCAGTCAGGTGTTCCTTGGTCTCCACAACTGACCGGCTGGTGAGATTGTTAGTCACTATGTGTACCAGGAGATGTTTTCTCCTGCTTCTTGTGTGGTTTTAGCAATGCAGTCAGTGTCCCTCCATGCTGATGTGCCTGGGAGACAGCTGACCATTACCTCTGGCTGGAGGTAGGTAACAACTCTCCAAATCATAGAGTTTCCTATGATCAGAAGTGTTTCAGGTTTCCTTTTTGCTTTTTTTGTTTTGTTTCCTGTTTTGGGTAAGTTTTGTTGCATTAGCTCCTGTGCTGCAGTGTCCTCTGCCCCTTTGTTTGATTTCAGAGACAGAGGCAGATACCTGTTTGTAGTTTTTATATGGTTTGTGAAGGTGATACATTGGAGAGCATTGAGTGATGGGGCTCCTGATTTGCCCCTCTTAACCACCTGCCAGTCTCCCAGACCAAATGTCCTCTGTGGTCAAGGTCCTTCAGTTGGATGTTGGGGAAATGGTGGGCAGTTCTTATAATATATTTCCTCCTGAATATGCGATTTGAGGTACACAGTCTCTGCCCATGTTGTCTGAAGCTGAGCCCTTTGATCTCCAATGATTCAACATGTTTGACAGCATCCTAAATCCTGTATAACTGCTCTTTTAAAAAGTGTTCTGCATTACCTGCAGTTAATAATATCCATTCCAGATGAGTTGATGGATGTATAACCTGGTCCAACTAATTAGAAGGAGGAACATGAAAGAAAAAGTTAAATTTTTTTGTTTTGTTTGTATAACTTGTTATAGCAAGTTAAAATACTTGTGCCCCTGTAAATGAGGTCACTATGTGGATACCCCTCTGATCCTCCCCTTCCTGCTTTGATACAGGAAATGTCACAACTGTGCTACCCTATAAAAGGAGTGTAGCATGGGGTGGTTGGGGATGGGGTGGGTGGCTGGTCCCTTTCCCTGCTGAAAAAGAAGAACCACAGATGAAAGAAACAAGGAGGTAAGAGCAGAAATAATAAACCAACAACAAATGCAGTAGCTCTGAAATCTTAGCCAATAAAACTGTAAAACCTGTAAAGCACCACCTGTAATAATTTCACAGAAGATATGCCTTGCAAAAAACACTTTGCTGCAGAGAAAAATAAAGTAGTAACAGAAGATATACCTTGCAAAACACAACTTGAATCAGAGAAGATTACAGCAGTGATCTGTAAGCACAAAACAGTAACAAACCTGTAGGCACACCCTGTAATAATGCAGCAAGAAGTATACCCTGCAACAGAAATTTTAATCAGAGAACAAGAAATCAGTAAAATATTAGCAAAAAACAGTAACAAACCCTATGAGCACAAAAGAAAATAATAACACACAGTAAATCTGATTAGGCAAAAGAAGCCTTAATATTTTTCCTTACTCTGATAATGTTCCTTGCACTGTCCTTACAGGCAAACCTAGAATAAAAGAGCTCAGGTGAAGCTAGGTGCCTTTTCCAGCAAACCTAGTCTTCCAACTTCCACCACAAGACTCCAGCCATGCACATTGCAGTGCACAGTAATGCACATGGCTGGAGTTTGGTTCTTGTTGGCTTCTGCCGCCAAGCACCTTGTTTGCTTGGTGTGCCTTTCCTGGTGAACCATTTCAATAAATAAATAAATGAGTCATGGTGCAGCATTCCACATTGGTGGCTCCTGCTGCCTGCCACCCACTGCCCAGAAAGCCAACACTGGGGTGCCCAATCTATGTGTCAGTATGTATTCCAGCCCCCATTAATGTGACACACTGGGAGCCCACCTCAGTGTGCCAAAATAATTCTGTATTTATGTTTTTAACACTGGGATGCCCACTCCCAGTGTCAGATGACACCCCCTACCCTCCTGAATATTTCAAGTGCTGACATCAGGGTGCCCAGTCCCCTTGTCGGCATGCCCACACACACACACACACACACACACACACACCATTTTGGCACACTGGGAGCCTACCTCAGTGTGCCTAAATATGTTTGGTAACCTGTAAAATAAAGAAAACCATCCCCAAAGTATTTTTTCCTCCCTGTAAAAAATAAAATGGTCCCTCATCATTTCCGCATTTCCCACTCCCCCACCCTTGCTTTGTGGGCCCACCTCCCCACATCCCTCCACCCCATACTTACCTCCAGAGGTTGGGAGCAGCAATCCTCTAAGGACCAGGACACATATGCACTCTTCAAAGCTGACTGGCAAACTGAAGAAATTATAGTAAGCTGTATAATGGGAGTCAATAGGAGGGATTCAACTTAGGTTGATATCTCAGCCATTTTTATGAAGTCTGGCCCTAGATTTTCAACATGGGGTTCTTGGGACCTCAACTCATGAACATTGTCACTGTCATTTAATTACTCTGTCCCAAAGGGTGATTTCATAGTTGCTGCATGGAATCACCTTTTGGGACTGATTAATGAAATGACAGTGCCACTGTTCATGAGGTGGGGTCCCAAAAAAAAAACATGTTGTAAATTTGGTGAAAAAATTCCAGTAAATAACTGCATTATGAGCATGCATTGCACAGTTTCTACCCATACTTGTAACTTCACCAATTTTTAATATTTTCACTCCAGATTTTCAACATTGCCATTTTTTCACACCTCCTTATGAACAGTATAGCTTTCATTTTTCACAGTCTGCCCAAAATGTGTTTTCGCACCTGTTGTGCAGAATGGCCTGGTCACTGTAAGAAATCAAATTTTGGGACAGATTAACAAAATCACAGTGGTATTGTTCATTAGGGGAGGTCCCAAAATGCCCATGTTGAACATTTGGTGAAAAAATGCCAAAAAATGATTGTGTTACAGGTGTGCGGTGTGCAGTGTGCAGTTTATATGCATGCTCGTAACTTCATTCATTTTTTAATTTTTTCACTCCAGATTTTCAACATTGTCATTTTTTCACACCTCCTCATGAACAGTACAGCTGTCATTTTTCACATCCTGCTCAAAATGTGTTTTTGCACCTGTGGCACCGAATGGTGGAGTCACTGTGCAAAATCACTTTTCGGGATTGAGTAAAGAAATGATAGTGCCACTTTTCATGAGGTGGGGTCCCAAAAAGCCCATGTTAAAAATTTGGAGTGAAAATACCAACAAACACCTGGGGCATTAGGATTCCCAACCATAATGCTCCATCCTGTAGAGGTTGACATGTGTCAGGAGTGTGACTCAGAGTCATCAGCCATAATGCTCATGCCATTCCACCCCCACCCCCACCCTGCAGCCAGTGACAGGCATTGGAGGTGTGCCTTGGGGTCTTCATTCCTAACCTTCACCCCATTCTCCTCTACTGCACCCATTTCAGCTTATTTCCTTATGGAATGGGTTGAGCGTAAGGACTGAAGACCTCAAGGCACACTGCAACACCTATCAGTGTCGGCAGGGTGCAGTGAGGTGGAATGGCATGAGTGCTATGGCTGATGACCCAAAGGCACATCCCCAAATGCCTGTCAGTCTCTGAAGGGTGGGGGTTGGTGTTCGTTTAATACTTCACTGCCATTCCTATTAGGCATCTCTCTAACTCCTGCACTACCAATGCCAATACCAGCAAGCAAACATTCAGCATTGACAAATGCTTGTATATTATTAGTTGTTTATTTTTTTAGTAGGTCAACACAGGGAAAATTAGATCACCATAGCAACCGCTGTGTCTTCTCCTCAGTGACCATACCCCTCAGTGACCATACTTTCTCTGATTTTGCATACCTTCCTGCAAGAGTTACAAAAAAATATGGATTAATGTAATATGACTAAAACATTTAGCTATACAATTTGCCTTGATCCTTTGGTTATGCTCCAATTTATTTTCTTACCAGCCTGAAACAGAGTAACTCCCTTTCCATAAAGGATCCCCCCTCCCCTCACACACACCCTCTGGTCACTGAATTCAGTGTTTTGTATGAGAACTAAAAAAAACTAATCCAAGAAATCATAGCACCTTTAAGTCCCAGGAGAATCAAACAAAATGCACTGTATGTGCTGACTTCTAAAACCCTACCTGAGCCGCTCTCTCATTGAGACACCTGTTATACCATTCAAAGGCAGCAGGGAGGAAAGACAAAACACATGTACTGCACAATGCTGTATGTGGTACGATCTGGAGCTGCTGTCTTTGCAGGTTAGTCCAAGAATGATGTCAATAGCAGTTATGGTTCAGCAAAATCAGAAAGAAAAGAAAAAAAATTAGAGCAGCTCTCTGTTTACCTCGGCTATGTACAAACGACAACTTGCGTATACTCTTCTACCGAAAATCAAAAAACACACTGATTAGTTGGGTTTAAAGGACACACTTTATTACACAACCACAAAAGAAAACTGAAAGGGGCATTTTAAATTACTGTAACATACAGTAGCTACCACAAATCTTTAAAATTCTCAAAGGTAGCTACAGTATGTTAATTTAAAATGCGCATTTCATTTTTCTTTGTTCATTGTGTAATAAAGTGTTTCCAACAGCAAAGTGTGTCTTGTAAAGCAGACTACTCATTGTGTCCTGTGTGTGTGTGTGTGTGTGTGTGTGTGTGTGTGTGTGTGTGTGTGTGTGTTTATTTTTGGTAGTATACACACTTTGCCATTTATAGCCCAGATAAACTGACAGCTGATCCGTAATTCTTTTTATTCTGATTTAGACTGAATGCTGGCTGCTGTACTACTTACAGTACGGAGACCGAGAGACTTTAGGTTAAGTTACAGGAGAGGTTTAATAAAGAAATGATAAAATGTTGCATATTATTACTTGCATGTTCCAGAGATGCTGTGAACAGTTTACAACCAGAGGCAATGGTCATGACTGTACCTACAAGGATGAAATTTGTGGCCAAGCTATTTACAAATCACACATTTACTGTAGGACTACAACTGGATGAATCCAAATCTACTGCACTAAAGTGCATTTTTCATTTCTGAGCAGACAGCAATGAATTCATGCAAATGGTGCTAGCAAGAGACTACTCTAGATTAGATTACAGGAGAGTTTTAATACAGAGCGTGATTAAATATTTCACTTCCACTGTATTTTCTCTTTTGCAGTTATCCTTTCACTTTCTGCATCAGTGTAATGCTCTCTATACTGTATATGCCTTTTCATACCATGTATTTAACCTTTTTCTCATCATTCTCAATATAATGTAAATATTTTTTAGTTTTGCTGCCCTATACTCTGTGATATGCTCTTTAGGTTTGTTTTGTTGTACTGGTGCCTGCTAGTAATTAAGAATTGTGATTGAATGCTGGCCCACTGGTGCTGAGGGTTGAGGTGCTGGATGCCACACCTTGCACCATGCCGGCGACCTGGATTTGGGAATGGACTCAGGCTGCCAGGGGTTGGCATGGGAGAGAGTGGACTGAGCATCCCAGGACTGCTCTCCTCTCCCTGGGGTGGGTAAGGGAAAGCATGTCATGCTTTAGCGGCCCCTGGTGATGACTGGGGGAAACACAGTTGCAGTGTACAGTAGGGGAGGAGCACAGCAAGATGTCAGCCTACGCACTGTATGTCAGTGTACTGCTGGCTCCTAGGGGGGAAAATGGAGGAAATGGCTGGGCACGACCAAGGCAGATTGATGGCCGCACTCCCATCAACATGGAGAACTGTCGAGGAATTGCGCTGGGGGTCTGGTCCAACCTGGCTTGGAAAGACATTGGGTAGGCCCTCCAGTGGATTGGAGCTGCCTCACCAGACCCCCATCATGCGAGTGAGCCTGCTGCTCTCTGGGGCGGTGGGGGCTGGTGGTTGGATGCCCCCACCAGTGGCACTGCAGAGGTGCATAAATAGTGACATGATAAAAAAAGAATTGTGATTGAATGGGCAGTATTTCTATGCAGCACTGGAGTGCAGAGGTTTAGGGATTTATTGCATTTTTGTGATTTGTCAACCTCCATTTCGTTCCCTATAACAAATCTGTGGCACACATAAACTGGTCATCAATGCCCATTCATTTTGGTCCCTACAACAAATCTGTGGCACATACAATGGTAGAGGGATTGTCACAGACACTGGCCATAAATACACACACTATTCCTGGAAACAGATCTATTGGAGGTAGTGTGCTGTGTACCTCCACCTCTACATTCTGTAACCCCCAGCACAGTAATGGCATGCACAGTTCATATGGCTTAGCTCTGATTTAGGCAATTCAATGAACACCTCAATTGCCAAGCTCTGACATGCTGCAGATCCAGGAGACTCTCCCATGCCTGCCTGCCAGCCATGGGGAACCTCAGCTGTTAAAATTCTCTGGCATTCATCGGCTCCCCCCCAAAAAATATCATATACCACATATGAATAAAAAATACCCTGGTTTCTAGCTATACCCCCCCACACCTGATCATCTGCCCAACCTGTGCAAAACTGTTCCTTGGTGGCTAGTGGTCCTTCTCCTCTACCCACACTTGTCAAATGCCAACCTACAAAATCACTCTTTGCTGTAGGCAGAGCATGAGTTTGCTAATTGCTCCTCAACTTCCTATACCTCACCTCACCCGACTGTGCAGCTTATGATAAAATAATGCACAGAAGGGAGCTGTAGACTTGGGTGCCCAGGGTGCCCAAGGTGGAGAATCTCCTGGGGGAAGGTGGCAAAGCCTGGCTAACCTTAGAATGCCCTTTATGTATATCCAATGTATTCCTAATTAAAAACAAGACCGTTAAGGTTTTATAAGTGCTGTTAGTGGTAGGAATTTAGTATTTATGTATTTTATTTATTTATTGAAAGAATCAGAATTACAATCCTTTGAGTCATAGACTCCTTTGCAAAGGCTGCATGTCAGTAGCAAAGAAAAAAGAAAATGCACTAGCATCACTTAAATATTACAAATCAAAACATTCGGCACAGTATACATGGTGAAATATAGTAAAGTTTCTGTTTCATTTTATATTCCAAATCCTTTCTTGCCCAATGAGAGACAATGAAAAGTAATAGTATAACAATGAAAAGCAAAACTATGTTTAATTTCTGTAAGTTTCTTACCTTTGAAAGACATACAGACTAACTTTGAAAGTCATACAGAATAACGTTGAGAACTTTGAAATCAGTATCACAATGTTACTAAATATGGTAACAGAAAATGGCTACAATGTTGCTTTTTCACTGCCAAAGCCAAGATATGGAACTGTGTAGGTAATTTCTTAGTCAGACATAAGTACATACAACAGCATTGCCAGAAAAAAGCAAGTGTCTGCTGTGAAGAAGTATAAAAAAAAAACAATACCCAAAAAGGTCAGTTGTAGCCTCTCTTCCCTCTCACTAAGCATAATCACACAATTCAAAGACTATGGTTTTAAGAAATGCACTCTTCACCAGAACTGCTCTTTCAAGCCAGAAAGTAACCCTCCCTCAATGAGCTACAGTCACACATAGGAGTGATGCCTATTGTCATGCTGATTGACTTCTCTTTCACACACTGAATGCTCTTAACTTCAGAAAGTTAAGTGAGAAGGTGTTAGTCCAACCCTCCCCCTACTGACTTGCTTTCTTAAAATGTGAAAGACATACTTTAAAGAAATAGTCTATTGCAGTATGGTATACTGTGTGACTCCCAGCAAGTTACTCCACATCCTCAGTGCTCCTGGAACACACTTGAAAAGGGACATTTGTGCCTAGTGGACCTTAGCAGTTTACCAAAAAGAATAAAATAATGTTAAATTAGCTTGACGGTATTAGGTATTGAGTTGAAAGCATGAGGCAATAGGGTGAAGGTTTAAGATACAGTGGTAAAGTGGTGTTCTACTGAATTTTAATTCAGTATTTACAGGAGAAGAGCAGGTGGCCAAGTTTGTGAAACTGACTGCCCTATTGACCTCTGAGTGACAAGAAAGTTTGCATATTAACAGGTACAATACACAGAACAACCTCCTCCCATCTACCTGGTCCTGATAGTTATAGTTATAGTTTTGGCATTAGTCACTGGTAGTTTTTCCTTGCATTTTTTATGTCCTGCTGTCTGATACAGTGCCTTATCCATGGTAGATGAAATCATGCCGAACTGCCCATGTCCCTTTGGGAGTACACTTGTAAATGGTAGCGTCTTCATTAATCCATGTCTGAGACTATCATACATGTATTTTAAAAAAGACATCTAATTTAATTTAGACTTCATTTATATTAGAATGACATGGTTATGGCTGGCCCATCGGCACAGTAGTTGGATTTCCGCTTGCTGCGCCAGTGACCTGGGTTCGGGAACGAGCTCGGGTCACTGGAGGGCAGGCCGGGGGGGGAGGCAGCTTGAGCATCCCATGACTGCTCACTGTCTCCAGGGAGGGAGGGAAGGGATTGTGACCCGGTGCTGAAGCGGCCACTGGTGGAGGCCAGTGGTGGAGCAGCATGTCGGGTCATTAAGGGTGGTGCATGACAGACGTCGGTTCTCGCCTTGACATTCGGATGTCACGCACCCTAAGTAAAAACCAGGAAAATCACTCGCTGGCCTCCGGATGATGGCTCTCTGTTCCTGAGGGCGTCCAGTGCCTTCCCGGTGCCTCCTGTTCCCCAGCAGTATCTCCGGACCCTAGAAGTGTGTGCTGGGGCTATCTCCCCGGTGCCTTCCCCCTTGGAGAAGGGGGACCCGCCCGATGAAGGGATACACCGGGATATCCTGGGGGTCAGCTGCTATCTGGGGATCAAAGGAGGGCCGGGCAAGGACAGAAGAGGTCAGGGGGAACTTGACAGAGCCCGAAGGAGTAGAGGACCAGTGAGCACGGGGGCGGGAAAAAAAAAAGAATGACATGGTCTCTGACTATTGTTAGTTGATTGGTGGGTGGTTGGGAAAGTTGATTATAATTGGGGCAAACCGCTTGTCAAAATGAACAATAAAAATTTAATTTCCTTTGCTATATAATGGGATTGAGTTTTACTTGGCATCATGCATATAGTACTTCAGATCCTGAAATAGTGAACCCCTCCCTTCCCCTGTCCTATAGGTCCTTAGACATGGCTCAGCTCTGGGATACTTGGTAGTCCCTCTCACAGTCATACAGGTTGTCTGTATGAATTGTTCAAGTCTGCCCCCTCTATTATGTGGGGAGATCTAAGTTGATTAGACAATTGATTCTGCTACTCAAGCAGCAAAAGTCTAATGGTAGACACTGACTGACCCCTTATGGCCTCAGTTCATAGGTATAGCACACAGTAGTGCATAGTGACTTACTTAATTTGGTAGCTCTAGGCCACTACAGCCACTGTGCACATGGTATCTAGTGAACAAGGTGACTGAAATTGGGTGCCTACAAAAATGGTGACTCAGTTACGGCATCTGTGTTCATGGCTACCAAGCAGGGTTGTGACCGGATACTGGGGTGGGCAAAATACCATGACAGGAAGAAGCGGTATATGCACGCGCTCACACATGTGCAGGGGAGAGGCAGGGAAGGGATGGTATATGGTAGGGCATGTGGCAGGCAGCTGCCAAGCTGGTCCACTAGTGTGGTGGGGAGGGTAGTGGGATGGGAGGCACAGGGTACAGAGTTCAGGTCTGGTGCAGTGTGGGTTGTTTAGGCCCCCCCACATGCATCCCCCGTTATTGAGAATCCATAAGTGGGGGGGTGCAGGGGCAGAGCTCCCCATGGAGGGGTACAGGTGGTGCAGTCCTATGCATTAAAAATGAGACCTGTAGGTCTCAGTGCCATTTTTGTCTGCTCTGTGGGTATGCATTTTGGTGATGTACACTCGCCTTAATGGCGATCGCTATTCCACGATCGCCATTATGACATAGAACCAGTGCACATGAAAGCATGGACCCCTCTTTCTTTCTTTATACTCTGTCACTCCTGGTTTTGGCAGCTTCCATGGAGTTTGGCACAGCAGGCAAATCAGCAGTTTTAAAAATAATGGAAAAAACTCCAATCAATTTCCCTTATTTGTATATCTGACCATAAAACAGGTTTCAAACACTCTGTCTAAATTCATTATTTTTTAATTATAATTTTTCAGTTTCCATTGGTGCATTTTTCTGGGGACAGCATGAATTACTATAGTTAAAAAAAAAAGTCTTGAGTTGTCATTTGTATAGGGATTTGAAGTGGGGCTGACAGTGTAACCGAGTGGTCCAGTAGAGAGCTGTTTGATTCCCACAGCCTCTTCTTGTATACTTAACCTCCCTATTGCTCCCTGGTTGCCCATGAAAACAGTCAATGTGTCTAGTGACTTAAAAAGTCAAAAAAAGAAGAAAGACCACAATGTGTAAAATGCTCACTGGGCATACAGTATGATCTCTTAAATGACTGATCCAGGGAAGAGGAGGGGAGGTGGAAGGGCTGAAAAAAGCAGCATAAGTTCAAAATAGGAAATGGGAACTACCCTTGTCTCTTAGTGCTGACAGATGGCCACTAAAGCACATACAGTACAGGTTTTAAGTAATGACCCCGAGTAAAAGAAAAAAATCTAATCTAATGCAGAACAAGATTTTTTTACCTACATTCAAAAAGAGTCCCGTTGTTAGATTTAAACATAAAATCTAACAAAAAAAAACCTCGGCAGTGTGGAGGATATAGGAAAAAAATTCTTGTTCAAGAGAAGTTTAGAATTTTTTTTAAAACAGTGTCATTTCATGAATCCTCTATAGTACAGTATGTGCTTTACTGGACATCTGTCAGCACTAAGAGATGGGTAATTCCCATTTCACAAGCTCTAGATGGTGGTATCATTCATCACTGCAGCAGTTGATTAAAATGTCAAATAATGAACACATAAATAATCCATGATGATAGCAATGTTGGTAGTGGTGGTGGGGTTGGGATGCAGTGGTGTCATAAAGCGGTCATGGTGCTACTATATGTAGTTTTGTGCATGGAATATTTATGTGTTCACTGCAAGTATCTGTTACAACTATCATCAGAGGCTCCTAAAACATCACACATCCTGGGCAAACTAATATCAAGTTAGTCAAGCAGTCTCTCTCTGTTATAACATCCAATGCTGCAATTCAGGTGATGCGCTAGATACAGTGGGAAGTGGCAAGTGTGGGGGACTGTAGGAACTATCTCTCATTACTGGACCTTTCAGATAATTGCTGCAAAGTGAAATTATACCCCATCTCCTAGTGCTGACAGATGTCCGCTGTGTGTTTTTTCTCTAATTATTTAATTTGTTTAAACCCAGCAGCTACTGAAAGTACATGGTTTTTCAATTTCCATTAGTGCATTTTCCTGGGGACAGCACAAGCTGACATGGGTTTGATACCCACAACCTCTGCTTGTATACTGGTCGACTCTGATCAAGTCACTATAACCTTCCTATTGCTCCCTGTTTGCACATGAATACGGTCAATGTGGCTAGTGGGTGTTACCAAGTTTCCAACGAAAGAAATTTAAAAAAAGAAACCACTCCCTTACCCATGAATGATTTCTTAAATGCTACTTAGTTAGTATTAGTTGACTTCAGCAGCCCACCACCCTTTTTTTCTTAAAAAAATGCAGAGAAAAAAAGAAGTATAAAATCTGTATGTTTTCTGTTTACCATCATTTTCCTTATGATGTGAGAACATTAAAATGATCGTGCTGGATTTCCGCTTGTGACACCAGTGACCTGGGTTCAGGAATGGACTCGGGTGCTGGAGGGCTGGCTGGGGAGAGAAGGCTTGAGTGTCGGCTGATGTCTCGCCTTCTCTCAGGGGGAGGACGGGGATGCGACCCGGTGATTGCTGACCCCCAGCAGAGACTGGGGGCAGGAGCAGTGTGCGGGCTCCCATTCACTAAGGGAGTGTGGTGAACATTGCCGTCAGCCTTATGTTAGTGGCACACCATGCCCCCACCCAGAAGCAAATGTGAAAAGAGCCCCATAGCCGACCAGATGACAGTCGCCAGTTCCTGTTGCCATGAGTCTGAGAACAGTGCACGCACCATCCCCAGCAGCACCTAGGGCAAGATTGGCACTGGCCACCCCACCGGTGGCATCCCCTTTGGAGGAGAGGGACCCACCCAGCAAAGGGTTATGTCCGGGGATTACCCAGGGGGCTGCAATATGGGGGTGAAGAGGTGGCTGATTCAAGGCAGTGTGGCATGGAGGGCATAGGTGGCCTGAAGGAGAGGCTGGCTGGAGCTGAGAGGGAGCAAAAAAACACAAACAAAAAAATGATCTTGCATAAGCTGTCCATGTGTGTCATTAACAACCTACCCTAGGTATAATAAAGTGCAATTAGTCAGAAATGACATTGCAGGTGGTTTAGTATGTGTAACCTTCAGGGACACATAATTGAACAGATAGTGAAAACTTTCTATATACTGTTTTTCTGCTCTGTGTGCTTTAGTTGGGACTCTTACAGTACGTAACTGTGTAGACCATTCTGGGCATTTATTGCTATGCCAGGAGAACCCTCATTTTTTCCAGCTTCTATACAGTCTGCAGCTAGCTTACCTTAGTGTAATGAAGGATTCTGGAGTGCACTCTCACAGGTTACTGGCGACTGCTGGCTACTACTTCCCCCAGATACTAGAACACTGCCATTCAAAAAAAAACCTTTATGTAAACAAAAAAAAGATTGTTGCACTGCCAAGTAATAGTGCCTTCAGAGAATGCATAAATGGTTTAATTCTTATTCAGCACAAGTAAAAAACAAAACACCCATTGTTTACTTTATAGGACAAATGAGTGCTGTAAACCACTGAGAATTATGCAAATGTGGGGATATTCATGCTAAAAGGAACTCATTTTTTTTCTAATGTAAAAAAAGTGCAAAAGAAAACATCATGGGGAATAAATGGTGTCTTACAAGACAGGAGAGAAGGGGCAATATTAATAGAATAAAAGTGTACAGGTCAGTATACTCGCTGACACATGCACTGCTGCTTTAACTGTAATAAGTTTATATACAGATTTCAAGAGACTAATTCCCCCAGACCGTAACAGGCAGAAGACGGAGATCAAGAGGGAGGTTATGGAGTATTTGTTGAATTGTTCAAGGACAACTTATAGGGAAAACTGTTTACTCTCCTTCACTTGATAATTTCATTTGGACCTTATGGAGGAGTTTCCATGTAAACACCATCTATTTAAATTGGAAGGATCAAGGAAGGTATTAATAATAAAGCCATGGGTCTGGAACAGTAGTTAATCCCGGCAGGAGTTCCTTTTAATTCGCAGACCAACAGTTTGCTGTGATGGCTTTTTTTTTTTTTATGCACAATAGTATATTAATTTAGTACCAATATTTAATTCACATTTTTATGGTATTTTAATTAAGCAGTTTTTAGTACTATTTTCTCTCTCCCCCATTTTTATTGTTTTGCTGGTTGAGGGGCAGAGACTATATTTTTGGAAGCATTGCTACCTGGTATCTCATTGAAATACATTGAAAGGCGCTTAGCTTAGTTTCTTATACTGCAGTTACCGGTTCCAGCAGCAAGACATGCCTTGGATGGGAGAGTGAATCTAGAACCTGGGACCTGTTCAGGTGAGTGAGGGTGTGTGGGGGGGAGGGTGTACTGGAGAGTGTGGGTGCCGAGTGGGAGGTGGGGGTGAAGAGGGCTGATAGGCAGGGGACCATTTTCTATTTTTACAAGTTTGGAAAAAAAAAACATTGAGGGACCATTTTCTTCATTTCAGATTGTGCTAATCGGAGAATGCAAACCAAAAAGGGTCAACTCAGAATAAAAGGGTGCATTACCCTAAATATTAGCCATGTAAAACAACCAGATGGAGAAGGCTTGTACTCCTAACCAATGTAAAATGATACACACAAGTCTCATGTGCAAAAGACAAAACTATTTTAACTTACACATCCATATCAATAAATAGCATCCTATCAGGTGTCCCAGAGCCCAAAAAAAAATGATGGTGTTTAGTGCCCTCAAATGACACATTGTCAAGGGTAATAAGTTCAAAACAAATGTGCAAACTCTGTTCCATAGTTAAAGTGCATCTAATTAAATTACAGACAATCAATGAATTACATAGCACAAGATAAAAAGTCCAAGTTCTTAATACAAGGAGATTTAAGATCTGATGATTTTCTCAAAAAAGTGGTGGGATTCAAACAAGCTAGTACTGAATAAAATATTGATATTTTAATTCATTCAACTCTGTTGCAATCCAGCTTGTGTTTGTTCTGAATCACTTTTTCTATATCTCAAACGTATTCCTTCCCCTACTCGTAGCTTAAAAACATGAGTAGTTTTTCCCACATCATTTGATCCACATAAGCACTCAGTCCTATACACTACCCCTGGTGTATCACAGGTAATCAGTTGTTGTATATAAAATCACTACCCAGTTATATAATGACACCAGTGTTGACACTTTTTGATGTTGTTATAGAACTTGCATCGGCCACACATCATGCTACCTCTTCGAGCCGTGCCTGTCTGGTTATTTTGAATGTTTTGCCATGATATCAATTGCAAATAATTCATTAAAATATCCCCCATATTTTTACTGTAGCTGTTTTAAATACAAACATTGGTCTTTCTTGTGAAAAGGTGCTACATACAGGATCAGCTTGCAAAATGTGCCAGTTCTTCTCTATAGCATCTCTTACTGCATAAGAATGTTTAATATACTGTAAGTTGTTATACTAATGGGAGGTTGGGGGGTGCCACTAGACACCGGGGAATGCATTTTAATAGGGACAATGATCGGTGGGTGGGGGTGCCACTAGACACCAGGGAAGTTTTTTATTTATTTATGGGATGATGAGGGGTGGGTGGGGATGCCACTAGACACCAGGGAAATACATTAATGGGGGATGCCAATCATCTGACTGAGACACACTGAACAGAAGCTCATTTCATTTAATTTTAAATAGGGGGATCAGGGCTTTCGGGTAGGGTTAAAACAGGGGGATTGGGGCTTGCAGGTCGGGGATCCACTAAATAACCAGAGAAAAATGTTTAAAAGCAGGGGGATCGGGGTTTACGGGTGGAAGTCCACTAAACCACCAGGGAAAAATGTTTAATTTTAAACAGGGGAATCAGGGCTTGCTGACAGGGATCCACTAAACTACCAGGGAAATATTTTTAATTATGAAACGGAGATCGGGGCTTGCAGGTGGGAATCCAGTAAACCACCAGGGAAGAATATCAAGTTTGAAACAGGGGGACAGGGCTTGCAGAGGGGGTTCACTACAGTATCCCCCCCATCAACCCCCCCAAAAAAACAACTCAAACAGTGAGGTTGTGACATGGAATGTGGACTTTGGGGACATCTGCAGGAAAATTGATGAGGATTAAATTAAATTAAACTACAAACAGTACCATCAGGTGACTTTAAGCTGCAGCTGATGGGGGATTATACTAATTCAACTAATTAAGTACTCAGCCACCACTTACCACATTTCTAAGTGGTAACAAGGTATTTCTCAGTGCCGCTTGGTACACCAACTGGTACACCGCATCCACTGAGATATATCTTGGCACCAGGCAACATTTCTATAGCAACCACTGTATATATTTTATTTATTGACATGTTTTCTTAAAAACAGTGGTAGCAATTAAAACCCAAGTCTATATCTGCAAGTTATCCCCCACATAAGAAAATTTGGTTACAAATGTACTGTGTACTATGTTTGAAAAAAAGAAATGTGGTAGCAGGACTGACCTGAAGAAGAAAGTATTTTCTCTGGAAAGCTAGTCTCAGAAATAATTTTGTTAGTCCAATAGAAGGTATCACCTGCAATGTATTTGTTTTTTTTTTCTTCCTGTAAAATATATACTATAGAATTTTCTACCGAGCCATTTTTTTCCTTTTCTTGATTTGCTCTTTTTGTCTTTTCCTTTTCAGTCTACACATGGTGACACACGTTGAGTGTATAAATACAGTGAAGCCATGCTGAACTCTTCATTCTATAGTGACTTTCTACTTAACAAGTACTACAAGGGTAACACATACCCTCCCCAATCATTTAGGGACAATATAAAAAATGCATAACAAATAAAAAATGCAATTTCCCTTAGGATAACATTGTAAGTTCAACAAGCCATGAAATGAAGGAAAGAAATTGCAAGACCATACAACAAAGGAAAGAAATTGTTGTTTTGGCACAGATGCAAGCGTACAGCCCTCTGGGCCCTGAGCTTCCACAGCAACATACATTTATGCATCTATGGAAGGATGGAAGTGCAGGGGCCCAGAGGCTCCTGCACTCCCACAGGCAAATCAGGACATGCTTAAACTATCTCAAAAAGTAAGGGACATCATTGCAAAAAATGTTAATTCACTAGTTAGGGTTAAACTGACAAAAGTAAGGAAATGGTGCATTAGGGTTTCCAACCCTAGCACCCCACCCCCACCCAGATGGCAGCAACTGGAGAAACCATTATGGTTTGACCTCTCCTGCATCTTTGCAACTCAAGTGTGGGGTGTGCCTCAGGGTTGTCAGCCATAACGCTCACCACATTCTCATGTACCCTACATATCTTAGCTTCTTTAATGATGGAATTAGGTGAGTGTTAAGGTTAACAACCCCAAGGCACACCCCAGACCTGATTTGCAAAGATGCAAGGCAACTGTCCTCTTGACATAGGGCCCTGGATCTCTGCACCCCTGGGCAGCAGAGGGCCCTATGCATTGGCTAATAGATGCACTTTTTGCCCTATTTATCTGTAGCTGTTGGCCATGTGGAAGCACAAGAACCACAGTGCCCTGCACTTCCACCGCCCACCAGACAGCCTCATTAATTCTTTACATCCATCACCTCACTGAAGTGCAGGACCAACAAGGCCCCTGCTGTTCTGTAGGTGGACGGAATCTTCCCTTGGTGCAGGGCATCAGGTCCAGAATGGACCTGTGTGAATGAGGATATGATTCCACTATCTTAGAAAGAAAGGAAATTATTTGCAAAATACTTTGTTAATGCATCACTTAGGGTAACTTAACACCACAAAAGTAGGGAAATGTGACATTAGGGATTCCAACCCTAACTCCTCATCCCCACCCCCAAGCAGTGAAAGGAAAAAACATTAGGGTTTGTGGTCTCTGGAATATTGGTGAATCAGTGATTGGGGTCTTCCTTGGGGTTCTCAACATTAATGCACATCTCTTTCCTTGAGAAAACAATGTCACATATGATTTCCTACTTGAGCTACTACAAATTGTGTTGGCAACATATGGCGAGACACACTTCTCTACCTTACAAGAGTGTAACACTATGAGGCACTGGCTTGGACCTGTACCTTGTGCTTCGGACTGGAGGCTACAGTCTGTGGGGGACAGAAGAGCATTATGGTACACAAACCCAAGCAAGATCCCACCACTGATTTGTCAAGATGTCAGAGACTCCAAACCTTAATGTTTCTTCCATTTGCTGCTTAGGAGCTGGGGTGAGGAGTTAGGGTTGGACACCCTAACACCAGATTTCTCTAATTTTGTGGTGTTAAGTTACTCTAACTGGTGCATTAACAAAGTTTGTTGCAAAGAATATTATAGAGGCATGGATGTGCCCTCCCCATCTGCAAGCATCTGATGTGCAGTAACATAAATTCAACTGGTTAATAGTACAGTCTATCATAAGTGGTTTTGGAGTTTTCTTTTACTGCTCATAAGATTTAATAATTGGTTCCCTTAGAGAGGCAGGGTAGAAAGGGGCTGGCCCACAGATGTGCCTTTTGATGGCTTAGTTTGAAAATATTAATCTGTTCCAAAGTTATTTAATTTTAACATTTTCATTAACTGGTTCTGAGCATGAACAGTAGGCACCTCAAGATAGCTGTATGAAGTGAAAAAAGAATCTTCTTCCATTTCTGGCATCATCCTTTTTCATGAGAGTTAAATCCTGTTTCATTTGGTCAGCATGTTGTTTTTCATTTTTCCCTAAACATTCAAATTTTAAAACCACAAAAATGACTTTCTGGGCACCTACTAATGTGTACCTTGCTTATCAGGACCCCTATAGCTGTGTTCTGCACTTAACTGTTGCAGAAATCCCTTCATGTGTTGTTTTTTTTTTACCACTATAAATCTTTTTATGTGACTAATGATACAGAAAAGGTTTTGTTTTTGTATTGTGAGTCAGGAAAAAAAATCCTTTTTCATGAGAAAAAAATCCTTCTCCTGGTGTCTAGTGGTACCCCCCCTTCGATCATCATCCCCATAATTATGTCATGTTTTCCCTGATGTCTAGTGGCACCCCCACCCTCCAATCACACTCCCCATAGTTCTTTATAATGCCTTCCCTGGTGTGTAGTGTCCTCATCCCACCTCCGATCACCTTCCCTGTTCTTTTTATAATTTTTCTTGGTGTCTAGTGGCACCCTACACCCTCCGATCACCCTACCCATCTACAAGCATCTGACAGGCAGTAACATAAATTCAGCTGGTTAAAAATATGGTCTGTCACAAGTGGTTTTGGAGTTTAGTTTTACTGCTCATAAAAGGTTTCATCCTTATTAATTGTGTATGTGTGTTCCCCCGATCAGTTTACATTTTAACTATCTGAATGCTGCAGGAAACTTGCCAGAGGTTTGATTCCCATTGTATGCGTACTGACTGAAACTGAGTTCTTTTTGTTTATGTGTGTATTATACTGAAGAAAAAAATTCTTCTTTCCGACAAAGTATGCCCATGTAAAGGAACATAAACCCACCTAAAGTTTATTTTGTTGAACTGTGAGAATCTTCCCCATTTTCTTGTTTTTTATTAAAGCTGCATTTGTGTTATGGTTTCTATGTCTGAATAGATTACCAGCAAGAAACTGTCAAGCATCAGACAGGCAGTAAATTAATTTTAACTTCTCATAAGTATAAATGTGTCAAAGTGTGAAAAGAAATTTCCTGTCTCTGCTGTATCAATGTCTCTTACTTTGTAATTGTAAATTTGGAGATATTTTTGATGAATGTATCTTTATTCAGTGTGTATTTTCATTTTTTTTCAAATTACAGGTATGATATTTGGTCATATATTTAACCCATTATAATTCTTAACAAAACAACAGTCTGCAAGACAAGTAGGATACTCCACCCCCCCCAAAAAAAACAGTACACTTCAGGATTTGAAGGGTTAAAAAAAATAATTTTGTATCTCTTGCCCCTATAGATTTTTACCTCAACATTGTGATTAGTTGTACTTCTGATGAGACACGGCAAATGCATAAAAATGTATTAGGTAGGTAATTAATATGATTATATGGTTTGTTTGTTTTTTAACTGTATTTTTGCTCCAACCAACCGAGGCATCTTTTGGAGGTACCCTCATGACACTGGCCCTTCTACTCCCCTCTGTGACAGGCCAACCACCGGATCTCCCTTCACTCGATGATCTTCCCAGTGCCCCGGATCACCCCTTGTGGCAGGGCCCACCCTTCTGTGGTGGAGTCTATCTGTAATTAGAGGATCTGGTCCTCTTGTAAAGTCAGCCCTGGATCCCCAGAGTGGCCTGCCCAGAACTGGGAATGTGAGGGAGGTCCCTGGGGTCCTCGTCGCCTCCTTGGTTGGCCAGGGATTTTTCTTAGAGTTTTTACCTTCCCTGCCCCACCCCCGAGGTGGAGCTTGGACATGCAATGATGTCCAGCATGTGCCAATTTCCATCCTTGCTGTTACGGATGCGGTGTATTGTGGCTTCCTCCGGCCATTGCCACAGGGTGCACGAGAGTGACGCATTGCCCTACAACCCCCCTGGGAAGGGAGAGCTGTCCTCTGGATGCTCGATCCAGGCTCATTCCCTAACCCGGGTTGCTGGCATAGCGCGAAGTAAGACGACTAGTGCCTTAACCCTCAGCACCACTGGGCTGGCTTTGACTATATCATTTTAATAGCATGAAAACACACTGGTTTACAGCAGCAATAATAGAATGATCGGTCCCAGGGTAGCAGTGTCCACAAGTGGATAACCTCTGACCCCTCCCACACTGCAATATAAAAATGTACTTGTATCACTATGATAATAATAATAATCTTTATATATAGAGCGCTATTCACAGTGTATCAAAGTGCTATACAATCTATGCAATATCAATTTAAACAATAACATTCTAAAAATCATTCATCCAATCAATATGATTAAAACCACAAATATAATAGATTTAAAATTAATTTGTTACTGAGGGCTGAGGGTAATATGGAATTGTTTGATTCTGGAATGTATGCACTATTGGACAGGATTTTTTTATGTACTATTGATTATTTTTTCATATCCTTAAAGGCACAGAACACTGAATGGGGGTCGAGACACTCACAAGCTTGCACACACTAAAACAAGAACAAAAAAAAAGAAAAGCATCTGTCACAGGAAAGAACACAGAAATGTGGGGAGTGATACAAAGCCCTGGTTGTGGAGCAGCAGTCTTCTGGGAGACATTCTGGAGACTGTGTCACTGCCCTATTTTCAGGCATCTCTCTGGTCTGAGGGAGGAGGTTGTTTGTCTCCATGCTGACCTGGCAAGGATTCAGAAAACCTGCTCCCCCACCCAGTGACCATCCAGGCCACTGCCACTACCCCAGAGGTAGCCAAGAAAGAGGAGTGGTTGGACCATGGTGGGCTCAGGGAGGGTGAGGGTGGTGGAACAGAGGCACATCCCTCTAGTTGTGCCTTTCCACAATTCATTCACCACTCTTGCTGGGCATGGTTCCTCTATGGAGGCACCCACAGTGGAGACCAAGGAGGATACTGGGACCCTCCACAATGGAGACCCACAAGAGGGTGGCACAGGACCCCAAAGGGGAAGGAAGCAACTCCTGGTGGGAGACTCAATTGTTGGGGGGTAGAACTGGGGGAAGGAGAGGAAAGGGAGGTACAGTGCCTGCCCAGCACAATGGCTTGGAGGGACAGGAAATTAATCCTCAGGATCATGGGAGCAGCTGCAAGGGGGAGTGAGCTGGATGTCATTATCCACCTAGGGACAAGTGACCTGGCTGAGAATGGGATCAGAGCAGTGCAACAGGAGTTTGTGGAGTTGGGGAGGGGCCTTAGGCAAGTAGCACACATGGTAATTTCCTAATAAATGCTACCTGTCTATGGCATGGATGAGGCTAGGGTACTCTACACCATAGGATTCAATGACTGGTTGAAAAACTGGTGCAGAGCTCAGGGATTTGGCTTCATTGAGGTCTGAGGCTCCACCTGGAGGGATGCAGGCCTATACTGGTGTGATGGTCTGCATCTATCCAGGAGGGAAACCAGGATTCTAGGTGATAGGTTTAAATGCTTAATTGGCAAGCATTTAAACTAGCCAAGGGGGGAGGCACTGAAAAGAAGGGAAATCCTGGCCCCCCCCAAAAAAATCAGGGTAGTTAGTGAGGTAAACACCAAGATAGAGCAGTCAATAGGGAGAAGGGCAGGGGTAAATGGAGAAAAAGGCAAAGGCAGTAAGGACAGGATTGGGGCAAAAAGAATTAACGCATAAAAAATGGAGGGTAATGAGTACCAATGCCCATAGTCTAGGTAAAAAGCTGCCCAAAATGGTGGCCTTGATGGAAGAGGGATGCCTGGATATCATGGCAGTCACAGAAACATGGTACACAGAGAACCATGACTGGGATGTCAACATACCAGGGTACACAATCTACAGGAGGGACAGGGAGGGAAGAAGAGGAGGAGGAGTAACTCTCTATGTAAGGGAAGTGATCAAAGCAACAGAACTAAAGGGTAAACAGGGAGAAGAGGAGGCACTGTAGGCCACCCTGGAGGCTGGGAATGGCACCACAATCTGCACAGAGGTTGTATACAGACCCCTGTCTCAGGGGGAGGAAATGGACAAGGAAATGATAGAAGGCATCCTTAGGATGGCAGAGAAAGGGGAGATATTGCTGATATTGCTAATGGGGAACCTGAATATGCCAGATATTAACTGGAGCACCTTTGCTGCAGCCACATCCAAGAGCAGGGCCATTCTCGATGTCCTACAGGGGGGCATGCCTCAGACAGCTAGTTTTGTAACCCACTCGGGAGGGAGCAATCTTAGACCTGGTACTCTCAAATGGGGATGGAGAGAGGATCTCCGATCTAGAAGTGGGTAGCCTTCTGGGAACAAGTGACTACCAAACAGTGTGGTTCATGATAAGCTTAGCTGTAGAGTCAAGCCATACAAAAGTGAAGGTACTGGACTTCAGGAGGGCTAATTTTGTCAAAATGGGAGAGTGACTTGGAAAAGAACTAGCAAACAGGAAAGAAGGTGGGGTGGAGCAACAATGGGGAAACATCAAAACCGCCATCACAGAGGCAACAAGCCTTTGAGTGAAGCAAATAAATAAATCAAAACAAAAGAAAAAAAACACTATGGTTCTCAAAAGAAGTGGCAGGGAAGGTTAGGGAGAAAAAGATAGCATTCAGGAAGTATAAGGAGACACACAAGGAGCAGGACAGAGAACTGTACCAGTTAAAACAGCAGAAAGCAGGGAAGGCAATCAGTATAACAAAGGACCTAACTGAGGAAAAGATAGCCAACTCAGTTAAGAAGGGGGATCAAACCTTTTATAGGTACATTAGGGAGCAAAGAAAGACTAAGGAAGGGATACTAAGGCTGAATAAAGAGGAAGGTGGTTGGGCAGAGAGCAACAGTGAAAAAGCAGGGATACTGAATGAATACTTCTGCTCAGTATTCACAGTGGAAGAGCAGTGGGAGATACCTAATCCAGTCAATAGAAGCACTCTGGATAGGGGGGTTGATATTAGTCCTTTCATAGAAGAAAGGGTTCTGAAAGAACTCTTAAAATTGAAGGTGGATAAAGCAATGGGGCCTGATGGGATTCACCACAGAATTCTAAAAGAACTGAGGGAAGAACTAGTAACATCACTGACTACCCTTTTTAATAAATCATGGGAGGATGGTGTGATACCTGAAGATTGGATGAGGGTAGATGTGATTCCACTTCACAAAAGTGGGAGCAAGACAGAGGAAGGAAACTACAGACCTGTCAGTTTGACCTCAGTGGTAGGGAAAATGATGGAATCATTTCTGAAGGAAAGAACTGTTGAGTACCTAGAGGCCAGTGGGGCAAAGGACCCAAGGCAGCATGGATTCACAGTAGGAAGGTCATGTCAGACAAATCTAATTGATTTCTTTGATTGGGTGACCAAAGTAGTAGACCAGAGATGGGCTATGGACATGGCCTACCTAGACTTTAGCAAGGCATTTGACACAGTCCTGCACAAAGGATTAATAAACATATTAGCCAGCCTGGGAGTTGGTCCCAGGGTGGTAGCCTAGGTAAAACACTGGCTGGTCAACAGGACACAGAGGGTAATAGTAAATGGAGTCCACAGTGAAGAAAGGGGGTTACTAGTGGGGTACCACAGGGTTCAGTACTGGGGACAGTCCTTTTTAATGTCTTTATAAGTGACATTGCAGAGGGAATGGAAGGAAAAGTATGTCTCTTTGCAGATGACTCAAAGATCTGCAACAGTGTTGATACACAAGGTGGGGTGAAAAGGATGAAAAGGGACTTGGCAAGGTTGGAGGAATGGTCAAATGTATGGCAGCTCAGATTCAATGCAAAGAAGTGCAAAGTAATGCACCTGGGAAACAAAAACCCAGGGGAAGAGTACACAATGGGGTTGAGATACTGACAACAACAAAAATGGAAAGGGACCTGGGGGTAGTCATATCAGATGACCTAAAAGTGGGCCAGCAATGTGAGAAGGCAGTAAGTAGGGCTGGGGGGATACTGGGATGCATAGGGATAGGTATCACTAGTAGAAAACAGGAAGTTGTTGGCCCTCTGTACAGACAGTTGGTAAGACCACATCTGGAGTACTGTGTACAGTTCTGGAGACCCCATCTCTGCAAAGACATAGACAGAGTAGAGGCTATCCAGAGGAGGGCAACCAAAATGGTGCAGGGACTGCACCAGAAGACATATGAAGAAAGACTAAAGGAGCTTAAGATGTATAACCTCGAGGAAAGGAGGGAGAGGGGGTACATGATAGAAACTTTCAAATACCTCAAGGGAATCAACAAAGTCCAAGTGGGTAGCATATTTCAGAAAAAGAGATGTGCAAGAACAAGGTTACACAATTTGAAGATAGAGGGGGGACAGCTCAGAGGTAATGTGAGGAAGTATTTCTTCACAGAGAGGGTTGTAGATGCATGGAACAGCCTTCCTGAGGAGGTAGTAGAGTCAAAAATGGTGGGGGAATTCAAGAATGTATGGGACAGACATAAAGCAATTCTAGTGGGGGGTAGGAGGAAGTAGGCTGTTGGTTAACTAGGATCTGCAGTTTATCCATTAGGTATGGAAATGGGCAGACTAGGTTGGCCAAGCAGTCCTTATCTGCCATCAGATTCTGTGTTTCTATGTTTCTGTCAGTTCCCATAAAAAGTTTCTATTAATGCTGTCAAAAGCATCTCTTATGTCTATAAAAGCAATGTATAGCTTTTTTTTTATTTTTCTTTACATATTTATTTACCAGATGACTAAGGACATAAAAAGGGTCCAGGGTTGATCTTTGTCGCCTAAAGCTGAATTGAAAAGTTGAGAGGATATTACATTTCTCCACCCATTGTTGCAGCCTGGTTAATAATAATCTTGCAAAAATCTTTGAGCTGATGCACGAAAGTGTAATTGGGCGGTAGTTACTGGGATCATCCAGGGGGCCCTTTTTATGTATTGGAACAACTACCACCCTGGCCCAGCTCAATGGCAATTTCTCCACCTTCGCTAAATAATTAAACATGGGAGTCAGTATCTCCCCCCACCATTCTGGGTCAGAGTGATAAATTTCTGCCTCAGTCTCATCTATCCCTGTGGCTTTATTATTTCTCTGTGCTTTTATTGCCTGAACCATTTCGTCTACTACAAAATCAGGCCATATTTAGTTCTCTTTTGAACTATGAATCATGCTTCTCCTGATGTTAAGCCCTACAGGGGCATTGGGTTCACTCTCATACCTATAGATCTTTTTGAAATGTGCTATCCATTGATCTACTGTAATATGGGCATCTATGTTAAATCTAATACTACCAGTGCCAAAGGCTACCAGATTCCAAAAAGATTTGGAATCCTTTTCAACTATAGAAGTTGGAAAGCCACTAACAGAGCAGCAGAATGCTTGGCTTTTTTATTGTTTAGCAAGCATCTATATTCCTTTCTTAAATTAATAAAAGCAGTTATATCCTCCACTGACAGGGTCTGTCTTAACCTCCTACCCTGCCTATTCATTCTTCCTCTAGCTTTTTTACAATCTGTATCAAACCATTTAGCTAAGTCGCCCCTTTTCTTATTTTTCTTCACATATTAGTCACCCAGACAGTTTAAGACCTGATCTTCAAGCATACCACACTAATCCTCCCCAGCGGTTTTAACAGCACTGGGATCCAAATCTGACATATTATGCTCATCATTCCATTTTATACACAGACTCTTATGTTGAGCTAGTGTATTATATAGTATTTGTCTAACTACCGCTTGTGTCTCAGAGGACCATCTTATTCTTTTTTTATTAACAATGGCCATCTTTTCATCGGCCCGAAGTCTATTCTGTGCATTCATTTTTCTTATTTTACCAATTAGATGTCGATTCTTACTAAGGGCAATTGGTAGATGGTCACTATCCCATACATCCAACACAGCCATCTTAGTCACTTCCTTAACTGAGAATGCATCTATTATAAAATAATCTAGAACACTCCCTCCCTTCTTTGTTATTAAAGTACATCTCCCTTGTTTATCTCCACAGCACCTACCATTTGAAATCCTCATATTTGTTGCTTTCAAAATGTCCAGTAGCATCTGCCCTTGTTTATTCACTCTGGGATCTGTCAAGTCCCTAACTGGTATCCCCAGGGCATCGTCCATATTCCAAGAGTTGCTTGGGACCTCAATATTGGCTCCCACTCTTGCATTAAAATCTCCACCTATAATTAGGGTTATTCCCTGGTATTGTTCCTGGATATCAATAATCAGATCCTGCAAAGTTGCCATCTTTTTCCTTATTGCAGCAGTTGTCCTGGAGTATGGGGCTATATAAATGTTTATAATTACACAATAGATGAATCTGTCTTTAGAAAGTTCAAGTGCCAGCAAATATTGAGTCTCAGCCTTAAATATACATTTTACTTTTAAGTCAATATCAGATCTAACTAGTGTACAAAATACCACCTGAGGGCCTTCCAAACTTGGCAGTTCTGTAAGCCAAGACTCCCAGTTCTCATAGCCCACAAAAAGACAGTTATTATGGTCAATTATCTAAGTTTTTTGTAACAAAACTATTGAGAATCTAGACAAAAATTTTCTCCAGCCAGTATCTTTCATTTTATCCCCCTTACCAGCTACATTCCAAGATATAATGCTTATCTCATCATGCTTAAATTGTGGGGCAACCTTTCCATCATGCTTTAGTCAGTGAAATTTTACCTCCGATTCTAGTGGATAGAATTTATTCTCCGTTGGAATACCATCCAAAGTAGAACAGAGTTCAATAATTGAACTGTTATCACTCATTAATAACATGCTACTATTTATTTTCTTTTCTCAAACCCTTCTTCCTCTGATAAATCTATTCTCGTCCCAAGATTTTTCATTCACTAATAATGTGTGCTCTCTCTGAATTGGTGCCATAAAATTAGTTATTCTTTTCTGTGTTTTCCCCAAGGAAGGTACTTCTACTTGCTTCAGTTGATCTCTGGATCTAGTTCTCTCTTCCTGAAAGAACTTCTCTTTTCTACTATCACTGCTTAATACTGAAACTTCTGCCTATACTCCTATCTGCTCAAACTGGGCCTTAGAGACTAATATTAACTGCCTGCTGCCAATCTTGTTAGTGACCAGGCATACCCATCCTTTTTGTTTCCCTGTATGGTATCTATAAACTGATGCAATATCAGTTCAATTGAACTTATTCCCCTGGAGGCCCTTGCATACATTATAAATAGCGATTTTCAAGGACATCAAGTTTTCATTTTTTGTTTTTGGGATTCCTTTGAAAAAATAGTAGGATTCATTTGACCTTTTCTCATTTTTTTTCTTTCTGAGCGATCTTGTCCTTGTACCCACTCTGTGCTGACTTTTCTTTCCTTCCCTGAACTAGTGATTCCCTGTCGTTTACTGGCATGGATCCACTACCTACAAATGTAAGACTCTTTTCTAAGTTTATATTTACCTCCTTACATGGTGCCAGGTGGCATTTCTCTAATTCTAAATAGACTCTTCTAAGATTTTGATCAGGGTTTCCATCTATTCTTGTAACAATTTTTTACTTTTTTCTTTCTGAGTCTTACTGTCTGTTTGAGTACCTGTTGTTTCCACTTTTCCTGTACTGTTTTTTTTTTGCAGTTTGCACTGTTGACTCAATTGTTTTACTAGATTTTGTGTTTCTTCCTCCTCTTTTCTCCCAATCATGTCCCTTACCTCATTTTCTGTCTTTTTAGCTATTCTAGTTGCTACTTTATTAGGTTCTTCACTCTTCCCCACCCTGTGGTCTCTTTCTCCTGATGTTTCCTTTCGTTCACTATGCATAACTAATAGGGATGTTACAGCTTCCTGGTTACCTTTTGCCAATGTGTTTTTTAGAAGTACAAGGATCTCTATTAGAAGATGGTTGCCATACGCAACCTCTGCTTTTAATTAATTTAATTGTACCCCTTTATTTCCAAATAATCCAGAGTTGGTATAATTATGCTCTTCTATCCCTCTGTTTTTCCCATAGGTTCTCAGAGATTTTCTTTTTTGAAATCTATTCTCCATAGTTAATGGTGTTGCCTGTTGTGAACCTTTTTCATTACTTTCCAAAATATGTGTAAGGTCTAGGGGACATTACCAGGGAGGGTCTAATAATAACCTATTAGTGTATGGTGTTATAAAAGCCTCAAATTCATTCAGAAAAGTGCCAGATATATACCCTGCTCATCTCTTGAGATATTATTTTTCCTTTCCATCACACTTTCTCCACTCGTTATATCCCCATTCTCATTTCTCTTGTCTATTGACATATTTTCACTAAGGTCCACAGACATTTTACTAGTTACTGTGGCTTCTTTCTCCTGGGTATGATCAGCAATTCTGATTCAAGCGTTTTAATCTCTTGTACTAAGGGGTGCTCACTAACATGTGTATCAAGCTTTCCTTTGACTGGGGAGGAGGTTAAGGGTGGGAGACTAGTGCTCTGAATCCTTAACACCTCCTTCTTGCCCACTAGATCAAGCTGATTACCAGGGGCTAAGATATAACTTATATTTTTTTTCTCTACTATCTATAACAACATTCTTTTTCTTAAGCATTCCCACTAATACTCCTTTTTATTTGCCCTGAAATCATTTTCAGCACAACACCAGAGAATACCAAGAGAGAAAACACTTTAAAAGGCAACGATTACTCTTCCCATGCAGTGATTACTCTCAAACAATTAAGCAATTAATTCAGTCAATTCAATAATTAATGCCCAGAAAATACTGAAGATACTCCTTAGATCGAGTAGGAATTTAGCCAGCCAGTTATCCAGTCTTGATAGTCACATCTGCAAGCAGGTTTATCAACAGACCTTCACTCTCCATCTCAGTCTGACAAGGAAGTAAAAAAAAATAAAGACACCCAAGATAAAGTACTGAGTAGGATGATCAGGTATATTTATAATGCAGGTCTGGAGGAAGACAGTTTTCACCTATAGTTCAGGCTGGATATTCAAAACAGAGCCATATGTTCAATCAATTTCTCATTCGATAGCCCTGATTCCCATCCTCAGTCCCCTACAACTCTTAAAACAAAAGAGGAAACGAGAGAGAACAGGAAATCAGATTCAGCAAGCTTACTCAATTTCAGCAGGCTCATTCAATCATTAAAGACAATAAAAATGTATACCTTTATCCTATTATGGCATACAATAGAGCCTAGGTTCTTGAAACACAACTAAAACAAGTAAAAATAACTTACTGGTAACTGCTTGATTAAAAGATTCAATATTGCTCATGAAGCGATGGTGTCAGGAGGTCTCAGGGAGGTTATTTATTATTATATTATTTATTTTCCCCAAGGGAGGTACTTCTACTTGTTTCAATTGATCTCTGGTTCTAGTTCTCTCTTCCTGAAAGAACTTCTATTTTCTACTATCACTGCTCAATATTGAAACTTCTGCCTTTACTCCTATCTGCTCAAACTGGGCCTACACCTTAAATTAACGAGGACTCAACAAGCTGCAAAAGTGAAAATAAAGCACTGCTGTGGAGTTACTGTGGAGCTAACTCATCAGAGTACTAACAATGCTGCAGAAGTTCAGCAGTAAATTCAGCAGTAAAAAAACTTGCTCCCGCACACTGCACACTGTGCTCGCTGACCACTCTTCTACGCTAACAAACAGAATCTGATTACTCAACTTGTAGAAGAGAATTTGTACCATCTGCCCCTCATGACCATGTGACATCACTGTGGCGCAAAAAACTGGGAAGGATAAAACAAAATCCCTGATTTAAATAAATATTAAAACATTGTCTGTTAAAAAGAAACACACAGCACACAAAGTATGCTAAAACCACAAAAAATAAATGAGAACGAAGTAGAGGAGTTTCAGAGAACAAGTACACAAATGAAATCCAAAGGTGTGCTGAAATGCTAAATGGATTATGATTAAATTTCAGCTTGGCTCTGGGTGGAGAGTTCCTATGTGGGATAAAGGAGAAGAAAATTAAAAAATGACTCCCCTTTATTTAACAAATCTTCTGTCCACATCTTCGGGGCTACTTCAATTACTTCAGTTTCCATCCACAATTTCATAGCTCTCTTGCTTCTTGACAGGCTGTAGATTAATTCAGAATCACTTTATCCACTTCAGGTGCTCAGTCTGGCTGGTGGCCATGTGCCTCACTACGCCTCCTAGCCATGTGTTAAAGTGTCTAACACACACCCTGTCATGACTTATTGCTTACATACAAAATGTTAAAAAATAAAGCTTTTTTTTGTAGTCTCATCAAATAAAGTAAGCATAATATGATACTTAGTAATTCCTATTAAAATTCATCAGTGTTGAAAAGCCACCAAAATACATCTTCATTAATACCACAAACAGCTCAATCTGATTCTGTAAGACAGTTGAATCTGTACGCATACTCACCTTCCCTTTCCACCGGGTCAGACCTGGAAACGAGCTGTAGCTCAGTGTGCCTCTCCCTCTCATCAAGTTTCAAATAAAATAAATAAACACATGAGCAGAAAAAGCAAACTGTCAAATTCTAAAGAGCAATGCCTTGACTTGAGTCACCCAGCAGAATTTAAAAAAAAAACAGAGCAAATACAAAAATAGCCTAATTAACAGATACATATCACAATGAAACACAATTCTAGCAGAGTGGCACACTCATCCAGACCTTCAGAGAGATGCTGTAAATGAGTAAAGCAAGATAGCTGATACTTTTTTAATATAGGCCCAATTTAATTTAGTAGTCTGTCTGAAGACCACACAGTTCTTTCCCTGCTAGAGTTAATGAAATAGGAAGGAAAAAACAATACAAATTGTCATGTTATCAAGCCTTCTAAGGAGCCTCTAATAAGAGCTACCATCCCCTTTACACTGGCACAAATAACTGACAGCTGGAAATCTACTCAGAAATCTTATGTTCCAGCATTCTGAGCTGCCTGGTAAAATCTCTTAAAGCTACAGTATAACTGGTTCAATGAATCCCCTGATCTGTGAACATCTTAACCATGCGTAGTTATTTACCCATTGACAACACGGAGTGACATAGAAATAGGATAGGACTAATCTATAGGATGTCAAACCAGGGGCAGACAAAGCACTAGAAATGGAAATTAGGAAGTCAACCAGTCAGGGGGAACTATACTTATGGGATACTTCAATCATCTGCACATAGACTGGAACATTCTTTCTGGGCCTTTCCACAAATTTATCCCAAATCTGTAAACTTAACATGCTGCCAGTGTTAACTGACCTCCAAGGTGAGTGTGAGCAGCAAACAAGCTTTGTCTTCTTTGCAATAAAAATTATAATCCACCCATACCTGATCCACAACTTGTCCCATTTGCCCACTCAGGTGCCCCCCACCAAGTTCTACAAAGTGCATGCCTTGATAGGCAATTTTCTATTGGGGAGAAGCCATCTTGATACAATAGATCCAAGCTTCATTCCTACTGGAAATGAGGAGGGCGAACCTTACCATAGATGTTTGCCTATCATTTGGCATTTATCATGGCACAAATCCTGTGATGGTTCAGTGGACCACCACTTGGAGCTCCATTATGGCCCTTCACGGAAGGAGAGCTCTGTGGAGATGTTTCCCTGGCTTCCCTGTTATATGGTCATACCACAACATCTAAGACACTGCCTGCCTGGTTTTAGAACACCTGTAAAAGCCTGGCACCAGCATGCTAGGCTCACTAAATTGTCCACCATGCCCATTTGGTGAGTCCCACATGGGACAACCCAGCCAGATGTGTTGAGAAGAGGACAGTTGTCTGGCATACCTAAAAGACAGCAAGGATGCATTATGTGAAAGATGTGCTGATTCCCGAATCTAGCCATATGGATGCATTCAAAAATTTGAGCTCCTTTTTCTCCCTCTGAGATTGGGAGTTTAAGAACTACCTGCAGCTGTAAAGTAAGCTTGCACTGGAATATGGGAACCTATGCCTCCTCAGCTTATCTCTCCTATCTGTCCATTCCCTTTCTAGTGCAAAGATAGTAGGGTGTGAGCTAGCAGCATATACAAATGCATCATTGCAGCTGTCACAGAAAAAAACTCAGTGGGCTTGCCAACAGTGGGAGTCATCCCTTAATGTTCCCATTCCAGAAGAAACATGAGTGTCTGTTGGACACTTGCACATAAAGCTTGCCCTGATAGCCATAGCTTCTGAATACAGATTAATGTAATATAGAATGCCTGAAAGACTCCACGCCCTAGGCTCAATACAGAATGGTTGTTGTTGGCAGTGTGGTGCCTGGAGTGATTTGCTTTATCATATTCTTTGAGACTTGCCCTGCACTGTGCCCCTTCTGGTTAAATGTTCAACATGATTGTCAGGAAATGGTGGGGCACAACTACCAGTTAACCATCATTTGTCACATCTTGGTAAATCCCCCTGGCATTCTGCAAACAAATCATGAACTACACTGGCTGGTAGCAGCTGGAGTAGAAGCTAATTGCCTCCTAATCTACAGATGGAGAACCACTTGCATAATAACAACTCAAGTGGAGTGCAGCAGTCTCCTACTTAGCTATACTCATGAGGATGTCTCTGGCAAAGAACTTCTCATACTATGCCTGCTTGGCATCTACATGGCCTCCCCAATGTGCTCCCCAGATCCCCATTTCCCATTGAAGCAGGGTAAGAACCTGCTATACCCCCTTTAATTCCAGACATTTAGATACATTTTCTATTTCTGTCCCACCCCCTCCTTTAATACAGTATTATGGTAGATACATGACTATGCCAATTTGAGTTATCAGTCTGTTAGCATATCAATTTAATGTTTTGTTCTATATGTGTATAACTTTAATAGATTCAATTGTTTAGATAGCACTGTCACTGTGTTTACTGAAGGTACTACTACAGTATAGCTCCATCTTTAGAATGTTGCAAACTGCTGTCTGTATGTGTTATTTTTCTGTTGTATACTGGCCTTATTTATTTTATTTTTTATTTAAAATCTTTATTTAACCAGGCAAACATCATTGAGCAGAGCTCATTTGCGAGATGGACCTGGACAGGATACAATAGCAATACATAGTACATTGGACACACAATAAAATCACACAATATACAAAAAACTAACTAACAGTCAAAGCTAACTGAAATAAACAGGTAGATGACAGTAATGGTGCATGAGTACTATACACACACATAACCAGAAAGTTATAGTCAGGGTTAGACACTAATGTGTGGTGAAGGCAGATGAAGAAACATGAGTGAGAGGGGGCAACAAGGGAAGATAGGAGGCTGATAAGAAGGAAGGGCTTTGGGGAGGTTAAGAGGTAGGGGGAGGGTAGGTAGGGGAACATGTGATGGTCATAGCAGCAAGTAGTGATATCGGGGCCAAGGGTAAGAATAGGCTCCAGATGAGAGGGGTGAGGAGAGGCAGTAGCTAAGGTGAAAGCTCTGGAGACAGGGGTCTAGGACCATTGAAACTTCACAAGTGAGCAGGGACCAGGTCTGTTTGCAGTGTTTATGAAAACATACAATAAAGATGATTAACTGCAGAAAATTATTTCTGTACTCACCACTGCTCCCTCTTCATCTCCCTCTCTTGAAACTTGGCACCTCTCTTACTGTATTAATTTCATCTTAAAATTCTGGTTTGGTTCATTCCCCCTTACCTTAGTTCCCTCCATATCTGCCCTCCTTGTATCTCTTAATCCCTTCATAACACTGACACAACTCTCCCTCCCACAAACTAACTCATTTGCTCTCCAAGCTGCCTCCACCTTTAGATTCTCCATTACCTGGTTCAGCCTTCCCTCTGCTATTTATTGTGCATTCATTCCTTTGGTTCTAAAAAAACACACTTCTGCAACTACAAAAGACTCCTATGTTTTTCAACATTATTTGATTCTTTTGCTTAGCTCTCTGTTTAATTCCTAGTTCTGTACAGTGTTACTAATCTACCCAGATATCTCATACCATAAGTTTTCATTGTACAGTACTATGTTTTTACTTCTGTGCAACTGTCTAATCTATTATTATGTATCCTTGTATTAGTTAAAAGTTGTTTATTCCTGCACTCTAATGTGATTTACTATTGCAACTTAATGTATTGTTGGAATCATGTCTTGATTGTTTTTTTATTTTCCCTTCTATCAGGAGGCATCTGGAAATGAGCCATTACCAGCTCAGTATGCTCTTCCTAGCAAAACATTTTAACTAACTAATTAGAGTGTATATATATATATATATATATATATATATATATATATATATATATATATATATATATATATATATATATATATATATATATATATATATATTCAGTTTATTTACTGTCCATTTTACTGTGACTTCCATTTAAAATACAGTTGTCAGTGCCTGGGCAGTGGAAATAAGCATTGAGGAAATGTCATACCCAGGGTCCTCTACTCTCTTTTCCTTGTGTGGGGAAACACTCATCAACTACAGCATGTCAACAGTTTTGTTAATACCCATCTAGTAATCTAAGGAGCCATACCCAATTTTGGGTAAGGTCGAATAAAAATCAAACTTAAAGTTGCTTTAACATTTTTATTCTTTCCCTTTATTCTTTCAATGTTATTTTTATACTGATGTTCTAAAAATCAGCCCCTATCTTAACTTGTCACTTCAATACAGTATCACGCTTGCAAGTTTGAAAGTAAGCAATTCAGGTAATCTTTTTACTGTGGCTATTTTCTACTGCATGTGTCATGTTATTTGCTGGGTTTTTGGAAATGGTTCTAGGAAAGTATTGCTTTCTGGCTAAAATTATATTAAAGTATAGTTGCAATTTTTTCAGAAGAAGAGAGCTTATCTATCTGGCTATGACGGCAGAATGATGAACAAGTACATTTTTTGATTCATGTGGAAACTTCATGCACAAAGTATTTTTAAAAGGTCATATGAAGCAACATGCTACTGAACAGAGACTATGTGGTCATTTTCAGCAATTAAGCACATGGCATGCAGTACATACGCAGGCATGAATAATTGCATTTCACCTTTTTTCATGGATGGGGAAATATTAGCTTCTGTGGATCATCAAAGATCCCCTAATCTTCCAAAATGTTCAGTGGTCTCGTATACATAAAACCACCTATAAAATGCCTGGAGGATGGCAGAACAGAAGAGCCTACAATGAATAGCAGCAGACAAGGTTTGTCAAAGAGCCCACTGATCCTTTTGGAAGATTAGGGGTTCTCTTGTGTTGTACAGAAGAAAATATTCCTCTTACACATGAAAAGTGCTGAAAAGCAATTATTCATGTCTGTGTGTGGATGCAATTATCCTAACATTTCAGAGGCCTCACAACTTAACTTGCAATGCAGAATAGGCAGTGTGGTCAGAGGCAGGAACTACAGGGCCAAGGAATACATCATACTGTATATGCTAAAATGCTGCTGATGCCATACAGAGCTTTTGGAGAAGGATCATGTTAGATAATAACTGATCATAGATAAAAGTCAGGCACATAATCAGTGTCAGAGGCCAGCTGGAATGCAGCCACAAGGAATATAACTGTGAGCCTCCTAGAAGGAGCCTTTCAACTATTATGGCTCACAGATGAAGGGGTTGAAATGGTCCATCCACCCCCTGGCAATGTGGAGGTGATACAGGGTAGAGGGCTGGACATATGTACGATCAAGTCCCTGGGATAATGGGAGTTGCAGGCTTTTTGTAGTGATGTGATCACAGTTGCTTTCACCTCCCAGTCCCTGGAATGGTACAAGTTAAAGCTTTCAGTAATTATAGGTGACCACAGTTGTTTTAACCTCTCTGTCTCTGTTTTGGCAGGTCATGACTCCTAGGAAAAGTGAGTTTTGATCTGCAGCCAAGTTTTTAGGCAATGGGCGGCAATGAGAACATGGCAGTTCTCATGGGGGCGATAATCTGTCCATGGCCCTTTGGGGGTATGAGTTCACTGGATGGGTGAGAAGGGATGAAGTGGGAGAATTTGCTACCATGGAACACAGCCAAAGCTCAGTGCCATGGCCTCTAAGATACACTGGTCATCCTCCTTGGAGAAAGTTACTTTGCACTGGTGAAGTAGGTTGAACTGCAATAGATGATAAGAGAGGAGTTTGTATTTTGGCATCAATAATAGCCGAGGTTGCAAATTATATAGTTACACATATTACAAAGGCAGCGTTGGCACCAAGCTTGGAATCCTGGCACAAATGAAAGCATGTGGGTTGACAAACATGGCCTTGAGGCATGTTGTGGATGCCACTGGTGGGCTTGTGGTTCTGCATGATGCAATCATGGCAAAAGTTCCGCAGTAATATGCAAGATGGGGTACATTTATCAGATTTAGGTAGTGATAACTGTTAGCAGATCTACAATGTCTTTTGGAGGAAGTCATGGTGTGATGTGCTTAGTGGGGGGTGAGTATCGTTGTTCAGCTGACTACCAAGCAATAGCAGGATGCTCATCATTTGGCAGCATGCTAGTCACTCAGGATTGCACAGAGGGGTCAACTGGGTTTCTTGCACCTTTTCAGGCAGTTTGTCCTGAGGCTGGGGAGAAGTGAGACCTTGGCAACTAGTACTAGAGAGGTTCCAGCCATAGGTAAAGGATAACTCTTGGGCTTCAGCCCACAGGCAGTGGCACCCTCTGACGAGGGAAGATGCATTCAAGACTGGCCCACTAAGAGTCATCCCTTATGCTTCTGGAGCCAGAGTCCCTCACAAGGTTTTATCCAGTATGTAAGCCCCCTTAAAAGGGGAGCAGAGGGCCCATAATTATTAATTGTTAAGATTAAAAAATAGTCAGCTGTTACTACATTGCTTTGCACATCGCATCAGACTAATTAATATTACTTGAGAAACCAAATGATGGCAAAGTGTGGTATACAAGGAAATAATACCATCAAGGGGTCAACCACATCATAAAGCCATGAGCCTGAAGGGCAAGTGGTCTTTATGAGCTTTTTTTGACCCCTTAATGGCTTTATTTCATGAGTATGCTGGACTTTGCCATCTTTTATTTTATATGATGCATTAGGTTGGACCCTTGTTGATGTGTCCTATGTTTTTTCATAGTGTTGGGTGGTAGTGAGGCTGCTACATGTGTTTTTAAGTGGCTTTTAACATGTGTTATTAAAGATCCTGTTGTGTGTGTTATTAAAGGGCTTGTTACATGTGTTATTTGGGTAGTTTGTAGTCTGTTGGGTAGTAAAGTTTTATTAATGTGTTAAAAACCACATCATTAAAGTGCTTATATATAGGTAGTATAGATATATACATAGTGCCTGTTAGATAGTTATATGTTATAAAGTTGTTAATAACATTAATATAGTGGTAGTGTACTTATATGTAGTATATATAGAGCATGGAAGGTATTAATGTGCTATTAAGGTGTTAATATCACAATAATGTAGTGTAATTCGCTAATTAGCATCATCATATGCTAATTCACTACCATCATACTGTACATGGGTAAATACATGATGCCTTTTTCTATGGGAATGAGGGCCCAACCGTGCATTATTATACTGCATCAGCAAGGCCACTGATTTTTGTCTTTTACTGGAAAACCTGGTAAACTTCTAGAATCTGGACTGCCTGCACATTTGTAAAAACAAACAATTTCATGGAATTTGGCATTTTAGGCCCTATCAGTCAGTCTGCAGAATTTGTTTTTTCTTATAATTGCTTCCTGTACTATTTTTAGTTTACGTCAATTATTGGTCTGTATGTTAAGCCTTCTTTTATTCTGATTATTTATACTCATTCTAAAAGAATGACAGTAGAATCCCAGTAAAATTTGGTAATTAGATTAGCAATCACTAATGCAACTTATGGAATTTCAAATCTTGAAAATATAATTTCATTATTTTAATCACTGTAAATCAGTGGTCGTGCACATCAGTTTACCAGTCTGAATTCTAATTGGCTGTTTTATAAATACATGGTTGTGTCCATTTCCTCCAAGCATGCTGTTTTCCTCAGTTATTCAGGTGAATGAAAGGGGAATGTGCCCTATAACACAACAGATGAGCCTGCAATGAATAGCAGCATATGAGATTTGTCTGTGGGCATGCCCTCAGATACACCTGAGCAGACTGGGGGTAGCCTCTGCCCTGTACTGGGGTTCAGGTCAGGCAGGTAGACACATTTCCCAGGAAGCAGGAGATACTAACTGTTGAAAGCGAGAAGTGTTGGGCAATTTTAACTGATGTAATGATGGCTCTACCTTCTTTCAGCTTCTCCCTATCTAGCAGACACCCTCCCAATCCCTTCATTCAAAAAGAAGTGGTGAGGAACTGTGTAGTAGGACAACCACTGTCCCACTATGGGGCATTGCCTTAGATGTCAGGAAGGAATTTTACAACTTTTTTCCCCATTGGCTTTTTCAGTTTTTCCGCCTTATTTGGTGGGGGTGTTAGTAGTATTAGTTAGGCAGGTTGTCAGTCATGCAGGCGTGATGGCAGCTTGGTTGTCTTGCAAGACTGGCAGCATTGTACTCTCACAGGATTGCACAGAGGGGTTTTTAGGGTTTTTCACATCTTTTTTGGTGATTTGCCCTGAGGCCGAGGAGGGGTGAGGCCTTAGTCGCTGGTACCAGATGGATGCCAGCCATAGATGAAGCATAAGTCTCAGGCTTTGGCCCACAGTCAGTGGCACCCTCTGATGGGGAGGGTACATTTGAGACTGGCCCACTAAGAGGCATCACTTATGCTTCAGAGGCCAGAGGCCCTCATAATGTTGCACCTAGTATGTATCTGCCCCCTCAAAAAGGGAAGTGGAGGGATTATAATTATTGATTGATGTAATTAACAAATACTCAGCTGCAACTACTGTACCTTGCTGTGCATGTCACACCAGATTAATATGTATATTCTTTGCAAAAAAAAACCTCCATTAATGCAACATTTAGGGTTATGGCTAAAGCAACAAAAGTAGGGAAATGTGACTTTAGGGTTTCCAACCCTAAAGCCCCCCCCACCCCTACAACATATCAGTGGTGGAGTGTTCCTTGGGGTTGTCAACCCTAAAGCTCAACTCACTGCAGTAGCAAGAAAGGTAAGATGCGATGGACATGGTGTATGTCGCAGGAGTGTATGGAATGGGATGAGCTTTAGGGGTGACAACCCCAAAGAAGACTCCATCCTTGATTTTCAAAAGAATACAATAACATCTGTTTGCCTGAGGATGCCACAGCAGAACGTCATGTGCACTGAACTGGAATAGGTCACCATTGCATATAGACCAAACCAGGTCATTCATTTCTGTTAGTAAGACAAATTACCCTGATTCATGAGTGCAGTGTAGACCAATGCCACAATTATAAATGACATGTGATTTATAGCCTAGCCACAATCCCAGCTTATGTAATAAAAGAAAATGCAGTTGTGTTCCTTCACTGTGTGTGTGTGTGTGTGTGTGTGTGTGTGTGTGTATCCGTGATACTCCAGTGCTGAACCAGTGCTCATTGAGGGGGCAACCAGCCCCTAAATGCCAAAAGCCACTCCAAAGTAACTGAACACTTAGTTGGGCACCAGCAAGAGACTATTGTTGGGTAGACAGGCAGCAAGGCATGCAGATTTCAGTTCAGCTGTCTTGCTAGAGACTAAGTTACAACAAAATAAAGTAGTACACAGCAAAAGCAAAAAAAATCCTCACCAGACAAAACAAAACACATTTACAGAGGGCAATACATACATTGCAAAACATCAAAAGATACATTGCTTTGTAGTGTATATATCTCCCTCCTCAGTGTAAATCTAAATATGTCTGTGTGTGGTTTTTTTGTTTTTGTCTCCCGAGGATTATTTTTTTCTTTTGTTGATGGCAAATTTATTTTGTTGTAAGTTAGTTGCCCAGCAGCAGAGCCCCTCTGTCCCCTTACTGTAGAGGTGTCAGTGATGATAATAGAAGGAAGTGGTGATGCTGAGCTGTGGAGCTGCTGCCTTCACTCAGTAAGGCTCTGATTTCTCTATAACAGTAACGCCCAAGGTTCAAGAAATTCTCTGTCTTACTCAGTAACTCTGATCTCGTCTCTTGGACTCCTGTCTGTCCTGCTCCTCTTGCAGAACTCCCCTTTCCTGACCTCAGACAATGCACCACTCCAGTAACTGCAAACACACTGCAGCATCTTCTGGTAAGAGACCTGCCCACATGCAGATTTTCTGCTTCTTACTTCTATTAAGTGATAACATTTTCATCAGCAACAAAGTGACATCACGATTGGCATGCCACATCTTCATCTCTTGTACAGGGAGTTTTATAGCATGATTATATATATATATATATTATATATATATATATATATATATATATATATTATATATATATCGTGATGGGGATGGCAATGGAAGGGCAAGGGGTGCCACTAGACACCAAGAAAATAAATAATAATATTAATGAGGATAGTAATCTGAGGGCTGAGGGGGGGTTCAACTAGACACCAGGGAGTTTTCTGTCACAAAAAAAGGATCTTTTTTCGTCACTCATGATAGAAGGATAACAATCTTTTATTGTATCACAAGTCACCAAAAAAGATTTATAATCTTAAAAAAACAACATGTAAAGAGCATTTCTGCAATGGTTAAGTGCAGAATACAGCTAAGGGGATTTCAATAAGGAAAATACATGTGTTGGTCACTCTCCAGAATGTAATTTTTATGACTTTTGAAACCTAAACTTTTAGGTAGAAACTGAAAACAAGATGGCGACAAACAAAAAAGGTATTTCCACTCATGAAAAAGGACAGGCCCCAAATGAAATGGGATCCTTTTTTGTTTGGACCAAATTACTTTTTTGTTCCAGATCTCTATCCAAAAGACTGTACTGAGCATGATCAGAACCCAACAGTTTTAAAATTGAACAACTTTAGAACAGATTGATATTTTTTCCATCAAACCATTGAACGTCACCACTCTAGGGCAAACCCTTTCTACCCAGAAATTTTCAGACCAAAATTCCAATGCATCTGGGCACAAGGTGAGATGAAAAAACAGAAAAAAACAGCCTTCTTTTCCTTTTTACATTATTTCACTATTTGGATCTTGAGATCTGCACATCTGACCTGAATGCAACTTGCCTGTTCAAGAGATCTACCCCTTGAGACTGTGCATGCAAAATTTTGTGCAAATCAGTTGAATGGTTGCTAAAATATTAAAGTGCAAATTTTGAGGGTTAACATAGAAACTGCTGCTCAACCCTAAATATAGTGGCACTATTGTGCCACTATAATTATAGGGGTGCAGTAGCACCCCTTAATTAGGGCTGAATAGGGTGTTTAATGTTAAACCCCTAACATTGCACCTTAATAGCTTTGCCCCTGTTCAATGGAATTGCATGAAATTTTATATGCTTGGTCCACGGAGCAAGGTCTCTTGATTTGGTAAGTTTTGTTTCTGTCAGATATGCAGATTCTGAGATGCAGATACTGCAAAAAGTGGATAAATAAGGATTATTTTGCTGTTCTTATCTCTCTGACCTGCATCCAAGGCAGTTTGGAATCTTGTTCTGAAATTTTAAGGGTGGAAATGGCTTTCCAGAGAATGGTGCCTTTAATTAGTTTAGTGAAAAAATGTTAATCCCTTCCCAAGTTATAAGGATTTGAAATTTAGTTTCTGAGCATGCTCAGTGGAGTCTTTCAGATGTTTGATACAAAACAAGAATTCATGCTCATGAAAAAAGTTTCTTGTTTAATGATGTGGAATTCCTGTTTTATGAAAAAAAAATTTGTTTTGTAAGGTGGCCATCTTGTTTTTGTCCCCCTACCCCCCAACTAAAAAATTGAAAAACCATAAAAATAATGCCCTGGAAAGAGACAACCCCACAAATCTAACTAAAGGGACCTGTTTGGTTTGATTCTAGACTAAAGTTTTTTATGAATCCAAAATGTCTTTCTGGGATATCCCAAAGATCCCTCAGCGATACTTGTTTTGTGAGACATTTTTTTATTTTGTGAGGCTCACAAAACAGGAATAGGATCTCACAAAACAAGAATTTCAGCTCACGAAACAAGATTTTGGACAGTTCTTTTTTCAGAATTTTGTTTTGTGAACTCACAAAAACCTTGTGAAACAAGAAAGTGGGCACATGAAACAAGATTTTAGACTTAGGTTTTTTGTGAAAATCTTCTTTTGTAAGAAGAAATCTTGCTTCAAGAGCTCATGACAATCTCACCAGACAAAAAGGTGGGCTCACAACTAAGATTTTGGACTCAGTTTTCTTTCAAAGGGCTCATGAGCAGGTGTTTTGTTCTATGAACTCACAAAGATCTCACAAAACAAGAAAGTGAACTCACAAAACAAGATTTTGAACTTAGTGTTTTTCACAATCTTGTTTTGCAAACCAACAATGTTCTTTCATCACCTTCATGAAGCAGGGCTACTGGATCATGAACCAGAAATTTGGGCTCTCAAAAAAAGAATTTCTTTATACTGAAAGAATTAAGACTTTTGCTTATAACTGTGCCATTTTTGAAGAGTTTGTGCCACATTTTTAATATTTGCTTTTTATGACCCTACATCATGAACCATTTTGGAAACATACTTGACACATGATCAGAAATGTACTTCTGTAGCCACAGAGAAGCAAAAGCTCTCTTCCATATATAGACGGACTACTGCACACCTGCACCTGTAGCAGAATGTAAGTGAAAGGTCCGGAAGACCCTGTGCTTCCATACCCACATTGAATCCCCAGTTTGTGCATGGCTCAAAGGGCCCTGCATTTCTGCAGCTGTAGCTGCACTAAGGTGCACAGACCAGAGGGTCCTGCACTTCTGCAAACTGATGGGCCCTCCATGTCTGCATCTATAGATGCCAGAAGGATGTGTTCACATAGGTCCCATGGGGACCTGTGTGAATGAGGATATGATTCCTCTATCTCAAAAAAAAAGAAAATTCATTTTAAAAACTGCAGTAATGCACCAGTTAGGGTTCAGCTTCAAGTAACAAAACTAGAGAAATGTGGCACTAGGGTTTCCAACCTAATTTCCTAACCCACCCAACTACCAAAAGGACAAGGCCCCACGACCAACCACAGAGAACCATCATCAGGTAAGACATACAACCTACATATAGCTTAAAATGCAACATTCATGGATTTATATCTGTAGCTTGCACAGCACAAGGAATACACACTTCTCAACACAGACCGAAATCCAGGATACTCCAATAACAACAGTGCTTCTGTGTGTAGAAGCACAAGTCCCTCACCTTTCCCCATGCTATTGGCATGGGATTGGAATTTAGTCTTGAACAATGAACTGGATAGATCCATAGAAAGAAACAGGGGTTTGACTCCTGCACAGCGTGCACTCCAAGAATTGATGAATACGTTGAAGCTGGTAGATCCATGGAGGGTGTTGCATCCAACCCAAAGAGATTAAACCTTTAATTAATTACCCCATAATTCTTTCTCCAGCATTGATTTTTTTTCAGTGGGAGATGAACACCTCTCAGTAGTTCAAATATTTTTTTTCTTTTTTTTGTCTTTGGTAACCGGGTAAGGCCCACTAGGCACACGTGCCTGTTTTCAGAGGCAACCTGGGAGCACTGGGTGGTTAAGTGACTTGTTCAGAGTCACACAGTATGCAAGTGGAGGTTGTGAGAATCAAACTCAGGTCCGGTCTGCAGGATGTATCAAGCTCATTCACACATCATTCCTCTAACCTCTAGGCTATACTGCCAGCCTGAGCACTATCCGAGCACTCCTCCAGAGTATTATCTGATCACCACCCAGTTATTCTCTGATTGGCCTTTCCCCCCCCCATCTCTAATGTTGACAAATGTTGGTGACTTAATAACCAACTGTTAAAGTCCTCGGAAATCATTGATTGAATACACATTTTCATTACACATTTCTTGGAAGCTAATTCACCCGCAATGCCACATTTAGATATTCTATGGGTGGCATTGAAATGTAGTTTAAGAGAAGAATTGATTTGTCTAGCCTCCAAGTGTAAGGCCCGTAGGCAGTGGGAATCTACAATGTTATTAGCCCAGATTCGGGACATGGAACATACTGTTTCTTCCTCCACCCTAGAGAGTACTTGGACCCAATTTAATGCCTTGAGAGTCAGATATTATGCCCTTCTGCATGAGCAAGCTGAACATGCTATATGTAAAATAAAGATTCAATATTTTTTACCAAGGCAAGAGGTATAGAAAACTACTAGCCCTCTGTCTTAGACAACAGGCAGCAGATTGGATTATCCCTTTTATTCTTTCAGATGATGGTTTGATAGTGACCCAAACCAAGGAAATTGCAGCCCAATTCCAGACATATTACCAGTCCCTATACAGTCAGGAGCAAAGTAAAACCTACATGGCTACCTTACATGACTTGTTTTAAGATCTTGCGTTACCTTCACTGGCTGCTCCCCAACAAAATTTTCTCCAAGCTCCTGTAATCTTGCAGGAAGTGAAGGATGTCATTGTTTCTCCCTCCTTTGATAAAGCTCCAGGCCCTGATGGATTTTCTCCTAACTTTTACAAAGAATGTAAAGATCTATTGGCACCAGTTTTATTAGAGATCTACATAACTACATTTATTCTCATGGTACCTCCACCAAAACCCTGACAGAAGCCCTCATTATGGTACTGTTTAAACCCAGTAAGAATATCTCCCAAGTGGCTAGCTACCATCCCATTCCATAGATTAATCTAGACTGTAAGATCCTATCTCGTATATTAGCAACTTGTCTTCATTCAGTTTTGGCCCCTTGATTAGTACTGATCAGGATGGTTTTGTCCCTGGAAGGCTTTCATCACATCATCTTCAGAAACTAGGGCAAATTTTTCTCCTTGTCCAGGGAGGGCCATGACCCAGTGGTGTTGGCATCCCTGGTTGTGAAGAAAACATTTGATTGGGTCTCATGGAGCTATTTATTCACCTTATTAGAGAAATTTGGTATTCCCCAGGACTTTATTAAATAGATCCAGATATTTTACACAAACCCTACCACTGGAATACTTTGTAACAGAATACATTACAAGGTGATTTCCTTACAAGGTACACAGCATGGCTGTCCCTTTCTCTGTTTTTGTTAAGTTTATTCCTTGAGCCATTAATTAGGGAAATTAATGCAACACCTGCGGTGCAGGGGGTGATGGTTGGATCCAGGCAGTATAAACTTTCTGTGTATGCTGATGACATTCTTCTACACCTCATATAACCAAAGACACCCTTATCAGCAATTCTAGATATTATATGTAGTTTCAGCTTCTTTTCTAATTATAAATTAAGTATCGATAAAACTGAAATTATGCTGCTTAATAGCCAAACCTTTAAGGCCATAGTGGATACTTGGGGTTTGTATGGGTACCTGTTAAACTTAAATATTTAGATATTTATTTGAGTACATCTTCCACAAAGCTACAAAAGTATAACTTGGACAATTTGTTGGATCAGATAAAACAAAACTTGGCTCATTGGGCTCACCTTCCCCATTACTCTCTGGGGTAGGGTTGGTGTAATCAAAATGAATCTCCTGCTGAGGGTCTTATATCCTCTTAGTATGTTAAATTTAATCTTCCCTCAAACATGGCTTGCTAAACTACATAGCTTTATTTCTGGTTTTCTTTGGCAGGGTAAAACACACTGTAGATCCTTTTAAAGGCTTGCCACCCCTAAGTTAGAAGGAGGACTTCATCTTCCTGTTATATAAATATATATATATATATATATACCTGGCTCTCCATAGTAATAAATATCTTCAATGGTATCATGATGCACCAGGAGAGACATCCACTGCCTACACTCCCCAGTGGTTGGATGTAAAATTCTTATTGACCAAACAATCAAATGTCAGTATTATCTCTTTGCAATATTCACCAGCAAATCTCACTCCTTGCTCCCTGCAGACCACCCCTATAGCAGTCTCGCTGAGAGTTGACAGGCAGCTTTGTAAACTACTTTGCCTTGACCCTAAACAGGATTTATCACAGCCTATTGTGGGCAATCCTAATTTTAAGGTGGCCGGCCTGGTTCTTGCCCCTTCTTTTTGGCCCTTTCCCGAAATACAAACTGTGGAGCACATTACTTCCAATGGTGTTCTTCTAAGATTTGCTGAAATACGACATCCATGTAATTTTTCCCCATAAGGTGAGTTTTAAATATATGCAGCTCGCCCATATCTTGCTTCCACATTTTGGACCCGGGTGCTGGTCCAATGAATATGCTCAAAATATGTTACCTCTAGTGAAAGGAGCTTATTCTTCTCATGCTGTATCTTTTTTTGCATTCACAATTTCAAGCATTACTTTTAAATAAAACACAAAGTATAGCTATGTATTGGAATCGTACCCTCCCTGAACCACATGGGGCTTATGAATGGCCCATTATCTGGCGTGATTTAAATTAATATGTTAAGTATGACATATATTGATTTGTGCAATTCCAAGTGCTACACAACCTGTTTTATACTCCTGATAAATTGTATAAAATGGGTAGGATGCCCTCTGATCTTTGTAATAAAGTTCAGGCAAATAGGGGACCTTATTCAATATTTTATGGGAATGCCCCAATGTCACTCCTCTTTGGAACTCAATTCTTTCAAAATTAGATCCATTATTAGGATTAGCACACCATGTGACTTCCTCACTCAGAGTTAGTAGAGGATATGAGACAGTGGTTTCTGAGAGCTAGCTCTGCAATACTTCTTAGTCCTTAAATTTTCCCAAAAAGAAATAATTGTTTTCTCCAGACCAGGGAGGGGTTGTGGACATGGCCTACTTAGACTTTAGCAAGGCATTTGACACAGTCCCACACAAAAGATTAATAAACAAATTAGCCAGCCTGGGAGTGGGTCCCAGGGTGGTAACCTGGGTAAAACATTGGCTGGACAACAGGACAGTGAGGGTAATAGTAAACAGAGTCCATAGTGAAGAAAGAGGGGTTACTAGTGGGGTACCACAGGGTTCAGTACTGGGGCCAGTCCTTTTTAACGTCTTTATAAGTGACATTGCAGAGGGACTGGAAGGAAAAGTATGTCTCTTTGCAGATGACACAAAGATCTGCAACAGTGTTGATACACAAGGTGGGGTGGAAAGGATGAGAAAGGACTTGGCAAGGTTGGAGGAATGGTCAAATGTATGGCAGCTTAGATTCAATGCAGAGAAGTGCAAAGTAATGCACCTAGGAAACAAAAACCCAGGGGAAGAGTACACAATGGAGGAGGTGAGATACTGACAACAACAAAAATGGAACGGGACCTGAGCGTAGTCATATCAGATGACATAAAGGTAGACAAGCAATGTAAGAAGGCAGTAAGTAGGGCTGGGGAGATACTGGGATGCATAGGGAGATGCAACACCAGTAGAAAACAGGAAGTTGTTATCCCTCTGTACAGACAGTTGGTGAGACCACATCTGGAGTACTGCATGCAGTTCTGGAGACCCCATCTCCGCAAAGACATAGACAGGGTGGAGGCTATCCAGAGGAGGACAACCAAAATGGTGCAGGGTTTGCACCAGAAGACATGTGAAGAAAAACTAAAGGAGCTTAATATGCATAGCCTCAAGGAAAGGAGGAAGAGGGGTGACATGGTAGAAAATTTCAAGTACCTCAAGGGAATCAACAAAGTCCAAAAGAGTAGCATCTTTCAGAAAAAGAGATGTGCAAGAACAAGGGGCACAATTTGAAGATGGGGGGGGCTCAGAGGAAATGTGAGGAATTATTTTTTCATAGAGAGGGTTGTAGTTGTATGGAACAGCCTTTCTGAGGAGGTTGTGGAGTCAAAAACAGTAGGGCAATTCAATAATGCATGGGATAGACATAAGTCAATTCTAGTGGGGGTAGGAGGAAGTAGGCTGTTGGTTAACTAAGATCTGCAGCTTATCCACTGAGGAGGGAAATGGGCAGACAAGGTGGGCCAAGTGGTCCTTATCTGCCATCAGATTCTATGTTTCCATAGGCTTGGGTTAGTATAATTTGTTTGATCAGTGTCAGAAAAGCTAGGCTTGGCTTTCTGACAGGTATTTTTGTCTGTATTATACTCCGTTACAGGGACCAGGAAGGCTGTCTGCTAACACCCGTTCTCTGTTGCTCTCTGACACAGTTCAAGTGTAATTTTTTTGTTTTTGTGAAGCACATTTTATTTTTCTGTTTTGCTTTTTCACTGTCCTTTGGTTCCAGGCTTGGTTCCTTGCATGACTGAAGAGGGTGTCTGCTAACTCCCCATCCTGTAGGTCACTGCACATGATTTGATTATATATGTGCATAATATTTGATTTTGTGAGGCTTTGCCCTTTATGTGCATGCTTAATTAATTTTTTTTCATGAGGTTTGGCTCCACATGTGCATAGCTGCGTGCACGCAGTTTTTGAAATAAACTTCTGCAGTTCTAATCCAGTCAGGCTTGACTCAGTGAATTATTATTGTTAGTCATCTGGTTCCAGGCTTGGATCTCTGTACAACTGAGGAGTGTGTTGGCTGACTCCACTCCTTCCACAGCTCACCACACACATCAAACCTCTGCATGTGAAATATATTTTCCTGAGTCTGTGCCTTGTGTGCACATGACTGTGTGCATGTTTTATTTTTATTTTTATTTGTTAATTAAACTGTCGCACTTAGTGGGGCAGGCTTGTCTCACTGAGTTGAGTGTGTGTCCTCTGCCAATTCCTTGCTCAGATCCATGTTCATCTGAAGAGGTTGCCCTCTTCTTTTCCCTTCTTAGTAGTAGTGTTTTTTTTATATTTGCTGCAGCTTTTTTGTGGTACAGTATAACTGCTAGGGTTGATGCGAGTATTACTGTAGTTCCACAAGCACTAAGTAAAGCATCACACACAAACAACACATAGTAATAGTTTGTGTTTTACTCACTAACCATTAATGATCTGATCCATTGTGTCTTTAGCAACCTTGCAAACATGCTTCTTCCAGCCCCAGCAAAGCATCTGCATTGCTGGCCCCAAGTGGTGAGGGACAGAATGATAGACACACAAATGTATAGCACATCCAGGAGATTATTGCTGGTGCTGTACCTGGGCTTCCAAACCCCAAAACAATCTATGCAGAACAAAGGAAGCATATTGGGGGGGGGAGTTAGGAACAAAATACAGTTAAGAACGGTGGAGCATAAAGTTGACAACACATTTATTTGTGCTGAGACTGGAGAATGCCAATAAAGCCCCAGTGCTTTGACAAGAACCTGATCTTTGTCAGTGGGCATTTTGGCAACATATAAACATACTATGAATATACAACCCTTAAAGAAACACACACACCATAAATAAGTGAAGTTATAATAAATGAGACTGAAATGTCCTTCTAACAAAACAATCCAAAAGTAACATGCCCATGGATGAAACACTGCATCAGTATTACAAAACATCACAAGATTAGTTCTTACAGCAGTGCCAGACAGTATGCAAAGCAATGTAATTCAATGGCAATTAAGCCCTGCTGTCATCCAATATTTTGTGATGTCATTTACTGCAAAGCACTGAACTGCATCCTGTCTTGCTCCACTGTATATTATTGATGTCTAATACAGTTCCAGAGAAGGAGGTCAGATAGACTACATAGACAATCACAGACTGGTGTCTGTTTGTATTTGGTGGGCTAAAATATTTTTCTCCCCAAGCAAGCCTTTTAGTTATGGTACTGTAGCATTGGGAATGATACTACTACTAATACCACCAGTAGTACGACTACTACTAGTGTCACCACCTGTTCCATCTGTATGTTCACTGTCACATCCTTCTATGTTGTAGTAGGATTGCTTATATGCCTTGTGCAGGAAACAACAGTCACCACTACCAGTGTTTCCACTGCTACCATGATGGCTGCTACATCCATAGCCAGTGTGCTTCCCACCACCACCAGTGCCATTCTTGCAGCAGCCACCCTTTCAGCTGTCACCACTACTGCAGCCACAGTTATCACTATTCCTATGTCCATGGCCAAAGCACCTTTTACCCCATGATTGTGACCATGAACACCCTACAGTGTGTACCCAATGCAGTGCTTGATATCGTTTTCACAATGCTATGTAGGTGGTGCAATGTGGTGGATCATGTGTGCTACATATAGCTTCTGTTGCATTAGTGAGAGCTCTATGTAGGTAATTGAAGTGTCATTGAGGTGTATATGGTACATCAGGTTTGAAGGGGGACTAATGGTGTTGCTGAAGAGCTTTTTAAACTATCCTTAAAAAACAGCATTCCTGGCCGAATATCAAATATCGAATAATGAATACTGAATACTCGGGACCTGAATACCGAATATTTGGTTGAATATTCAGGAAAAGATGTTTGCACAGCCCTAGCTATTATGCTTATTTTTCTTGGACTGCACTCTGGAATACAGGTGGGGGGTGGGTCAGATTGGGTTTTGTTGTTGAATAATTATTTTGCTTTCTGAATAGCAGTAGAAGATGCTGTTATTAGGTACAATTTTGATTTTAATGTTTTGATTTTTCTTTTATTGTGGTTGTGATGTTCTCTTTTATTGTATTGTATTATAAATGTTTCAATAAAGTTTCTTCTGTTGAAAAGATGCACAGGCTCCCACAGCCACAGATATAAATCCATGATATCCAAATTACAAGACTTCTTTTGTCTGCAGAAGTTGTACTCCTGTAAGGTGCCAATGCTTCTGTTGTATCCTCAGGTGCTCATGCACAATGTAAGATATACGTACACTTGATGGACCTGCATGTCTTCAGCAACAGGTGTAACAAATACAAAACAACTTGTGCCTGCAGAAGTGCAAGTACCTGTGGGGTCTGCCACTACACAGACAGAAGTACTGCTGCAGTGTGGGTGCCATGGTTTCAGCAGTGGATGTAGAAATTGTTCAAGATGGTAGCAGCTTTTCAGTTACACAGCTGCATAAAGAAAGCCATGCAGTAGTGGATCATGCTGTCCAATTAAGTATCTTGTACATTGTGCATGACTAAATCTGCAGAGGCATAGGCCCCCTGGGGCATTCTGTTTGCAGAACACATTGTACAACATACATGTACTGTACAGGTGTGGCTGCATAAGTGCATGCCCCTGTGAGACCTGTGCTTATGTAGCCACAGATGGAAGTCCACAAAGATAGCACATCAGTACTACTGCAATTTGTTTGAACTGGAAACAGATGTACAGTGTATGTTGTTTGTCTTACCTGATGATGACTGTCTGTGGTTGTTGTGTGGACTTGCTGCATGGGGAGGTGGGGAGATAGGTTTAGAAACTCTAATGCCATATTTCCCTACTTTTGTTGCTTTAAGTTGAACCATAACTGGAGCATTAATACAGTTTTGTGCAATGAATGTATATACATATATATATATATATATATATATATATATATATATATATATGTGTGTGTGTGTGTGTGTGTGTGTGTGTATGCAATTGTGAAAAATCTTTTTAATGTACTAATTAGGGTTAAAGCAACAAAAGTAGGAAATTGTGGTGTTAGGGTTCCAAACCCTAATACCCCACCCCAACCCTGCAGACAGCACAGGAAAAACCATTATAGTTTCACCTCTCCTGCATCTTCGCAAATCAGGGGTGGGGTGTGCCTTGTGGTTGTCAACCCTAATGCACACCACATTGCATCAGTAAATAAGCTGAGATGCATACAGTATATGAGAATGGGGTGAGCATTTGGATTGAGAACCCCAAGGCACACACCACGCCAAGTGAGATCATGATGCTATGGTCTCGATCTCAGTCCTTGGTAACTCTGTTTTATTATCCCCTAGATAAATTCATCTTATTTTATTATTTATGAAAATTAATGTTGAAATGATATTTATTTTGAGCTTAGCTGTGTCTTTTTATTTGTGTATATTATTTGTCTGTACGGTGCCCAGAGTCTCTGGGATTGGGCATCCTTTTAAATAAAATTTGCCTTGCCTTGCCTAATGTATGAACATACAGGAAAGGTAAAACCTTAATGTTTTTTCCTGTTGCTGCCTGCTGGGTGGGGGTGTTGTGTTAGGGATGGGAACCCTTACACCATATTTCCCTACTTTTGTTACTTAAACCCTAACTAGTGCATTAACAAATTTTTTTGCAATGAATTTCCTCACTCTTTCAGATAATATAATCATATCTTCATTTGCCTTTAGGAGCACAGGACCCTGCAGATCCTGCACTTCCATCACTCTGTGGATACATACATCTATGTTGGTGTGGTGCAATGTCTTTCCTTCTTTGTATGGCTTGTCAAAGTTCCAATATTATCCTATGGGAATTTGCATTTTTTTATTTTTTATGTTTTTTTTTATATAGCCCATAAATGTCTTTTGGGGATTATGTATTATTCTTATAGTACTTATTAACACCTTTGTGTTGATATATACCACAGATTGGCCCTTAAGACTAAGTATTAAGGGAGTTATGCTTTGTTGAAGTTCTAATATTTTTTGAATGAGAGCTTCCTTTTTCGTATGAACAAAAAAAGCATACGAACAAGGATTCCTTCATGTGAAAAAAACAATTGGAACTTAGTCTTTCTTCTGATTCTTTTTTCATATGAACAGATCCTTTTCCATGTGGCGGAATTCTTTTTTGGTAAGGCTATATGAAAAAATAGAAGCAAATTACAAAAAAGGATTTGAAAATCAAAAAAAAAACATTTGGGGTCATTTTTCCAACAGTAAGTGCAGAATCCACCTAATGGGATCCCAGTGATCAAATTCATGTGTTGACGTCTGTCCAGGATGTCATTTTTGTGGGTTTGGAAAATTTATTTCGTGAAAAAAACAGGAACAAGATGGCAGTCATACGAAAAAGCATTTTTTCCTCATGAAAAAGATGGCCCCCATATGAAAAAAGATCCTTTTTCATATGGACCAGTATATTTTTTGACTTCAAGTAGCTATCCAAAAGACTGTACTGAGCATACTCAGAACCAACATTTTTAAATTTAGTAACTTTGGAACAAATAAATATTTCTTCACCAAACCAGCTAAAGTCACAGCTGGGGGCTAAGCACTTTCTAGCCTGAAAAATTCAGACCAAAATTCCAAACCATCTGGGCATTAGGTGATCACAAAAAAACCCAGCAAAAATCACAGATTTTTTTCCACTTTTTTCACTATCTGTATTTCAGAATCTGCATGCCTGACCAGACCGAAACTTCGCACGTCAAGAGATATACCCCCAAGACTATGAATGCAAAATTTCATGCAAAGCCACTGAACTCTTGGGAAGCTAGTTAAGCACAAAGTTTGAGGTTTAAGATTGAAATCCCCACTCTATATGGGTGCAGTAATGCCCCTATATTTAGGCTTGAGTACTGTGTTTAATTTTAATCCCCTAACATTGCATATTAATAGCTGTGCCTCCATTTAAGGGAATTGCAGGAAATGTTGAATGTGTGGTCTGTGGTACAAGGTTTCTTGGTTTTGCAAGTTTTGTGGTGGTCACATGTTCAGATTCTGAGATTGGGCAAAAAGTAGAAAAATTGGGGGTATTAATGTTTTTTTTTTTTTTTTGCTCTTATCTATAGCCCATATGGTTTGGAATTTTGTTCAGAAATTTTCAGTGTAGAAGGGGCTTGCCATAGAATTGTGCATGTTCTTGGTCTGGTGAAAACATATTAATATGTTACTGAATTATAAGGATTTGAAATTTCAGTTTCATTTATATTTGGTACGGAAGAACAATTTTCAGCTCACGACAGCAAAATCTTCTTTCAGGAGCTGAGATTCTTCCTTTGCAAGATGAAATTGTTCCTTTGTATGGCTACCATCTTGTTTTTGATTTTTACAAAATAATTTTAAAAACCTATACAAATTATATACTGTACCTTCAAAAAACAAACACCTGAACCAAAGTAGATGGAGCCCATTTAACTGGATTCTGATGTTAGTTTTTTTGAAAACCTTGTTTCCATCCACCCAGAAATCCTGAATGCCTAGCTTAGCAAGAGGAGTAGTTCACCTGCACTCTCAATATGAGAACAGTGGGACTTGAATTCTAAAGCTGCAGCTGAAGTTATACTACTGGCTTCTGTTGAAACAGTGAGACAGCTATCTACTGCTATCCACATCTGTCTCTCTCTCTCTCTCTCTCTCTCTTTTGTCTGTCTGTCTGTCTGTCTGCTTGCCTACCTATCTATCTATCTAGCTATATATCTATCTTTATAATACTAGCAAACTGGGGTGCCCAGCTCTGGTACTGCTTCTCTTCAACCTCTCTGTTCCAGGTCATCCACTCCCATTACCATTATACATAGATACATAGATACATAGACAGTATCGGCAGATAAGGGCCTATGGCCCACCTAGTCTGCCCATTTGAGCTTGTAAGTTCAGTTTGTTTTCCTAGAAGTCTATTTCCCCTTACCCCTGACCTCTAGAATTCCTTTATGTCTATCCCATGCATTCTTAAATCCCGTGATTGTTTCAGCCCCCACCACTTCCTCTGGCAGGGTGTTCCACTTGTCCACCACCGTTCTGTGAAGAAATTCTTTCTCATGTTTCCTCTGAATCTCCTCCCTCCAACTTCATCCCATGCCCTCTAGTCCTGAAACATCTTTTTCGCTTAAAAATAGTGTTTTCATGCACCCTGTTCCTCCTGTAAGATACTTGTATGTCTCTATCATATCCCTCTCCTCCTCTCCTCCAGGGAGTACATGTTCAGTTCCTTCAACCTGTCTTCATAGGACTTGTGATGCAAACCCATGCACCATCTTTGTTGCCCTCCTCTGAACCTTCTCTACCCTGTCTATGTCCTTACGTAGGTATGGTTTCCAGAACTGTACACTGTACTCCAGGTGGGGCCTCACTAGTGTCTTGTATAGCGGAATTATGACCTCCTTTTCCTGCTGGTGATGCCCCTGCCTATACATCCCAGCATCCTATTTGCTTTACCTGATGCCTTGTCACACTGTTTCTACCTTGGGGTCATCAGAGATGACAACCCCAAGATCCCTTTCCTGCTTGGTGCATGCTATATCCTCACCCCCAACTGATATATTGTGCCAGGGTTTTGTGCCCATATGCATTATCTTGCACTTCTTTGCATTGAATTTCAACTGCCAAACCCTTGACCATTCTTCAAGTTTCTGCAGGTCCTTCTCATTCTGTCTACACCCTCTGGTGTGTCTACTCTGTTACAGAGCTTTGTGTCATCAGCTAACAGTGAAATTCTGCCTTCTATATCCTGTGCAATGTCACTGATGAAGATGTTGAATAGGACCGAATCCAGCACTGATCCCTTGTGGTACCCCACTGGTCACTCTTCCCTCTGTGGAGTGACAGCCATTTACCACCACCCTCTGTGTCCTGCCACCCAGCCAGTTACCTACCCACCACACTACTGTCCTGCCCACACCCATATTCCCTAGTTTGTGTAATAGTCTTCTATGTGGCACAGTGTCAAAGGCCTTGCTGAAGTCCAGATAGGCCATGTCCACTGCCCTCCCCTGATCCACCTCCCTAGTCACCCAGTCACATGGTGGCACCATAGTGCCCACCCCAGGTGTTGCTGAACAGTAGCCCAACACGGTGGTGCCCAATCCCCAGTATTAAGTCCATTGAAATAAAGAAAACTGGTCCCTCACTGATTTTTTTCTTTTCTTTCCTGTAAAAAAGAAAATGGTTCCTTGCCTGTCTGATCCCCACCCTGCCTTGACTGCCGACTCAGCACCTACCAGCCCACACTCCATACAAACACACACCCTCACTCACCTGAAAATATCTTGGGATGCAACACATTCACCCGCTTTCTCAGTATGAAAACAGTGGGACTTTCTTGAATTCTGAAGCTGTAGCTGGATTTCGGCAGCCAGCTTCATTTGAAACAGTGAGCTGGCAAGCCCCTGTTCTCTTTATTTCTGTCTCACTCTCACTCTCTCTCTCTATCTTGAGCTATCTATCTATCTATCTGTCTGTCTGTCTGTCTGTCCTTCTGTCTGTCTATCTCTCTATCCATCTATTTATCACTGTGGGTCACCCTGGAAACAGGAAATGGGACAGCCACATGAACTGGGGTTGTCTACAGGCCTGCAAACAAGGGGGAGGACATTGACACATTACTGTTAGAAGATATACAAAACATGACAGCTAAAGGGGAGGTTCTGATAATGGGAGGCTTCAACATGCCATAGAAACATAGAAACATAGAATTTGACAGCAGATAAGGACCGCTTGGCCCACCCAGTCTGCCCATTTTCCTACCTGATGGATAAGCTGCAGATTCTAGTTAATCAACAGCTTACTTCCTCCTACCCCCCCACTAGAATTGCCTTATGTCTGTCCCATGCATTCTTGAATTCTCCCACTGTTCCTGACTCCACAACCTCCTCAGGAAGGCTGTTCCATGCATCCACAACCCTCTCTGTGAAAAAATACTTTCTAACATTACCTCTGAGCCATCCCCTCTATCTTCAAATTGTGCCCCCTTGTTCTTGCACATCTCTTTTTCTGAAAGATACTACCCTGGTACTTTGTTGATTCCCTTGAGGATTTGAAAGTTTCTATCATGTCCCCCCTCCCTCCTTTCCTCAAGGGTATATATATTAAGCTGCTTTAGTCTCTCCTCATATGTCTTCTGGTGCAGACCCTGCACCATTTTGGTTGCCCTCCTCTGAACAGCCTCCACTTTGTCTATTCCTTTGCGGAGATGGGGTCTCCAGAATTGCACACAGTACTCTAGATGGGGTCTCACCAACTGTCTGTACAGAGGGATAACAAATTCCTGTTTTCTACTGTTGATGCCTCTCTCTATGCATCCCAGTATCCCCCCAGCCCTCCTTTAGGCATCTGATATAATTGCTCCTAGGTCTTTTTCAATTTTTCTTGTTGTTATTATCTCACTCCCCATTGTGTACTCTTCCCCTGGGTTTTTGTTTCCCAGATGCATTACCTTGCACTTCTTTGCATTGAATCTGAGCTGCCATATAATTGATCATTCCTCCAACCTTGCCAAGTCTCTTTTCATCCTTTCCACCCCAGCTTGTGTATCAACCCTGTTGCAGATCTTTGTGTCATCTGCAAAGAGACATACTATTCCTTCCAGGTGATCTCCAATGTCACTTATAAAGACATTAAAGAGGACTGGTCCCAGTACCAAACCCTGTGGTACCCCACTAGTTACCCATCTTTCTTCACTGTGGACTCTGTTTACTATTACCCTTTGCATCCTGTTGTCCAGCCAGTTTTTTTATCCAGGCTATCACCTTGGGACCCACTCCAAGGCTGGCTAACTTGTATATTAATCTTTTGTGTGAGACTGTGTCAAATGCCTTGCTAAAATCTAGGTAGGCCATATCCACAGCCCCTCCCTGGTCTACTACTTTGGTCACCCAGTCAAAGAAATCTATTAGGTTCATCTGACATGACCTTCCTGCTGTGAAACCATGCTGCCTTGGGTCCTGTGCCCCACTGGATTCTAGGTACTCAACAATTCTTTTCTTCAGAAGTGATTACATCATTTTCCCTACCACTGAGGTTAACCTAACTGGTATGCAATTTCCTGCCTCTGCCCTGCTCCCACTTTTGTGAAGTGGAATCACATCTGCCCTCCTCCAGTCCTCAGGTAACACCCCATCCTCCCATGATTTGTTACAGAGAGTAGTCAGTGGCGTTACTAGTTCTACCCTTAGTTCTTTCAGAATTCCGGGGTGAATCCCATCAGGCCCCATTGCTTTGTCCGCCTTCAGTTTCAAGTGTTCTTTCAAAATGCTTCTCTGAATGGACTGGTATCGACCCCCCTATTCAGATTGTTTCTCTTGCTTGGTTTAGGTACCTCCCTCTCCTCTTCTTTTGTAAGTACTGAGCAGAAGTATTCATTCACAATCCCTGCTTTTTCACTGTCGCCCTCTGCCTACATTTCCTGCCCTTCATTAAGTCTCTGTATCCTTCCCTTGGTCTTTCTTCACTCCCTAATGTACCTACAAAAGGTTTTCCCCCTTCTTAACTGAGTTGGCTATCTTTTCTTCAGTTTGTGCCTTTGCTATTCTGACTGCCTTCCCTGCCACCTTCTGCTTTAACTGATAAAGTTCTCTGTCCTGCTCCTTCTGTGTTTCCTTATATTTCCTGAATGCTATCCTTTTCTCCTTAACCTTCCTTTCCACCTCTTTTGAGAGCCATAGTGGTTTTTTCCTTCATTTTGTTTTGTTTATTTGCTTCACACAAAGGCTTGCTGCCTCTGTGATGGCTGTTTTGATTATTTCCCATTGTTCCTCCACCCCTCCTTCTTTTTTTTAAACTATGTTTCTTGCCCCTCAGCCTGGAACTCTCACAGGCCTCCTGCTCATGTCAGCTTGCTCTACCTCCCCCTGTGTTCCCTGACCATCTTCACGGTTGTTGTGGTTCCCTGGGTTCGGCAGGTCAACCCGGAGAGACCATGGGGGCAGTGGCAGGGAATCAGCATTGGGAGTGTGCAAGTGGCTATGGCAGGGGTTGTCACCTATCCAGGGCTGGAGGGGGTAATTGTGGTAGTTAGCCCCGAGATTCCCCCAACATGGGCACATCTGACACCGGCACATGACAACCCTGCCAATGTCATGCATGGTCTGACATGCAGCTCAGTGGCTCGATGGTGCCTTCAGTCCCCACTGTGGGTTGCAAGAGCACCGGGCATACCTAACCCTCCAACCCAGACAGGAGAGCTGCACAGAGGGCATTCAATCCGTCTCCCTCCCCTGCCAACCCCTGACTCCCGAGCTCGCTCCCGAACTTGGGTTGTCAGCACAGCGGGAGGTGTGGCATCCAGTGCCTCAACCTTCAGTACCACTGGGCTGGCCACCCCTCCTTCTTGCCCATTTGCTAGTGCTTTTCTGAGGCACTCTCTCATTTTCCCAAAGTCAGCCCTCCTAAAGTCCAGTACTCCTGTTTTTGTATGGCTTGACTCTATGGCTGTGTTTATTATGCACCACACTGTTTGTTGGTCACTTGTTCCCAGATGGCTAGATACAGATTGGTCAATACCAGCAGGAACATCCACCAGAACTAGACACATAGTGGATTCACTGCAGGGGAGGGCCTCAAACAGCTGAAACAACAACCCACAAGAGTCAGGGCTATCCTGTACCTATTACTGACTAATTGGAAAGTATCACAGATCTCTAGGTTGAAGGTCACCTGAGGGACAGTGACCATCACATGGTATGGTTCAGTTTGGCCACTAGAACTAAATTATCCCATTCCAAGGCAAAAATATGGGGCTTCAGGGGTGCTGACTTTGATAAGATGGCCAACAGAGTTAAGCTAGCCCTGGCAAGAAGAAATACAGGTGAGGGGGTACAGTCAAAGTGGTCAGGCATTAAGGATACAATAATTGGGGGGATCACGTGATGTGCTCGGTGGGCTAGCAGCAAGACATCTAAGCTCCCACTCCACCTCCGGTAATTTTTATTATTTCTACGACATTTAGCCTACAACCCACCGTATACGCCAAGCCAGTGCTATTACTAGCTGTCCAGGATACCGCTTGAAAAGATTGCTACAGCTATTGGAGACCAGAAAGCCCTAAAATGGACTTGGAGATGAAGGCCTCCTTACCCAGGCATACTCCGCCAGTTTCACTGGACAAGCAGGCCAAAAGGCCAAACAGCACCAGCAGACACCCTCGGCCAAACAATTGAGTGCCCTTTCCACGCCAACCCCTTTATCTGAGGAGCGCTTTTTAGAGGAAATGCACACCTTCAAGGAATCTTTGTTGGAATTAACAGCTGAAATAAAGAGTCTCCGCAGCAAGATAGCCACTACAAAGCAGCGTGTCACAGACAACGAAGCACGTATCTTTTCAATGGAATCCTGGCGCGAGAAAACTGACCCAGAACTAATCAAGCTGAGGCAGCAAGTCGCCAAATTGCAGCAAAAAACAGAAGATTTGGAAGGTGCGGCGAAAATAATATTTTAATCCATGGCCTCCCAGAAGGAACAGAAGGTTCCTCCCTCATTACCTTCATTCAGTCTTTGCTGGTCAAGATAATAGGCCCCTCGCCACATAATCCAATCTATGTAATTGAAAGGGCTCACAGGTCATTGCGACCTAGACCTGAGGCGTCAGCCCCTCCCAGGCCTATAATTATCAAAATGCTGAATTATCTAGAGTGACAGCACATACTTTCAAAGGTGAAGGATCTGCAATCTATTACCTGGGAAGGGAAAAAACTGCACATTACCCAAGATCTGCCACTGGAAACCCACCAACAAAGGGCTACCTTTCATCCTGTGGTTACCAAATTAATAGCTGCGGGTATTAAATTTAAAATGTCCTACCCTGCGCGTCTTCAGGTCCTAATAGAAGGGAAATGGCATTCATATGATGCAGTCTCCCATGCTCAGGGAGACCTAGCCCAGATGCTTCCTTCTTTATTTAAGGTCTCCTGAGATAATAATAATTGAAGGCTGAGAGAGAATAACCGGAGATCCATAAGGATATTTGGCCAGTAATGTCTAGAATGCTGTTGTATTACATCATATTTTACTTCACTACCTTTCATGGAGTTAAACATCCCCTACCTTACAGAGAAGAGGATACATCCATGCTGACTGCCTTATTTCCCTGAATCAATTTGTCACTGGAGAACTTCATTGCATAATAGTTTGTTTAGCCCTGGCAAGCTCTGAATAGACTTTAAAAATGGAACCTATAGTTCAGGATGCATATTTTTGGGGGGACCTGATATTAGGTCACGCTACTGTGTGACCTGTCCCTCACGTTTTCAATTCCTCAGGGAAACATCACCTTCAACTGAAATGGACCACTCGTTTTATTTTAGCTCAATTGAAGAACTTTAAGTTCGGATAACTTAAGGCAGCAGCCTCTCAGATCTGAGGCTTGTCTTTGGCAAACTGCTTCATTTAATCTTTGAACTAAATAAAGTCAAAATTAATTTTGGATGAAGGGGGGGAGTGAGGGGAAGGATGGGGGGAAAGCAGGAAAGTAATAAATAAGAATCTATGTGACCCGCTCTTTCTCTCGTTCCCCCCCTTTTTTTTTCCTGCTTACTTGTCTCTCTTCTTCAATGTTTAATAATGGTAATTATGGTGGGTTCGGGGGTGGAGGGTGGGCGGATGGAATGGGGCTGACCATGTCCAACCACACATACTGGAGCATAGGGAGGGTTTTCCTAGCTTACCTCATGGGAGCAAATCTTTTCTTTTCTACAATAAAAATAGAAATTCAGTTTTTTAAACCACAGTGTGGGACAAAGGCCCTGATGTGGCAATACTTAATTAATATTAGTTTAGATCTCGGTTACCAATTGCTTGTAGCTGCTTCTATGGGGGGAAGTGTGCTAGGATAGTAATAATAGGGATAATTGTGACAAGATATTGGCTACAGGGGATTAAGAATTATATATTTACTGTACATAGTTATCAGTGGGTAGAATTGGGGGGGTCTTTATGGTGGTGGGGGGAATTTGTGGTGCATACTTTGGAACTTTTTAGGTTAGTAGCCATGTGACAATGGTTAAAAGGGAATGGCACATAATCTCACTAAGCTTGTTACTTGGAATGTAAGAGGAGCCAGCATGCCTTCCAAGAAACTGCAGGTTCTAAAACATTTAGATTTATTGCTAGCGAAGATCTCCTTTATTCAGGAGACTCATCTCTTGCCAAGCGAAGCTTCGAGTCTATGCAGGGGAGGAATTGGGTAGGTTTTTGCTTCAGGAGGGTCATCGAATGCAGGGGGAACAGCTATTCTTATTCACCGTTCAATAACTTTCCATACTAAAAATGTTATTGCTGACCCTAAAGGTAGATTTACGATAGTAAATGCTATACTAAATCATACTGAAGTCATGTTAGGGAGCGTTTATGGCCCTATTGGAGGGGGATCCAGAATTTTTCATAACCTTAATGGATAAACTGAAAGTGTTTATGACTGTACCGATAATACTTGGGGGTGACTGGAACCTACCGCCTACACAGGACTTAGATAGATCTGGTTCTCCACTCAAGCCTCCATCCACTGCGCAAAGGGCTCTTGCAGACTTTATAAACTCACTTGGATTGCATGACCCATGGAGAGTGCAAAATCCTGTAACCCGCCATTTTACTTATCAATCTATGGTACACTCCACGTGGTCCAGACTGGACTATATATTACTTAGTAATACTCTGATGCAAGGTATATGTGATTCAGGCATAGGGGCTATAGTCATATCGGACCATGCTCCGGCATGGATCTCCATGGTGTTTGATAATAATTTCCGTAGGGATCTGCTTTGGAGACTGAATAATCAATTACTTAAAGAAGAATATATTTATTGCTAGGATACCGGAATTAATCCAACTTTTCATAACTTCTAATCAGGGCTCAGTTGTGCGAGCAGACAATGAATGGTGTGCACTGAAATGTTTTTTAAGAGGCAAATTCATTCGTTTGGCCTCTACCCACAAGAGAAAGAACGAGGCAAAAGCCATGGCACTCTTGGCTAGAATTAAAACACTCGAACACTCTCTGTCCTCTTCGTCTTCAACAGACGTCTTAGAAACCCTCCTGTCTTTAAGGAATCAATATTCCTTCTTGCTTCATGAGAAGGCTGAGTTCGCTATTTTGAAAACTCGGGCAAAATATGTTGAATATGGTGAGAAGGCTAGCCATCTCCTCGCCCTTAGGCTAAGAAAGTTGGAGTCCTCTAGATTAATAAGCTCAATTGAGGATCAAACTGGTGAGATTAAAACCCACCCAAAAGAGGTAGTTGCGGTACTTAGACTATACTTCTCCACGCTATATAACAGGGCTGCTCCTATGTCCTCTTTGGAAGAGATGCTAAGCTATTTAGCGTCCATTCCTTTACCCACACTTACTTTTAATCAGCAATCATTTTTGACTTTGCCTATTTCCATCCAGGAGATTTTAACAGTGATTAAAGATTTGGCTCCGGATGGCCTGTTCTCTAACTTTTATAAACAATTTGCCAAAGATTTGGCACCGAGCCTGCTCCATTTGTACCAGTATATACTTTCAGGGGGTGCGCAGGACCCAACCTTGTTAGAGGCTATTATCACCCTTCTTCCCAAACCGGATAAACCTACACATCTCCCGGCCAGTTATCGCCCCATCTCACTGTTAAATTGTGATGTCAAAATTTTAGCCAAAATATTAGCTAAAAGGACTGAGCGAGTTTGGGTCCCTGCTCAGCCAGAACAGATAGGATTTGTATCGGTAGAACTCCAGAGATCATCATAGGAAACTCCAATACCTCATTAACGAGCTAAATCATCCCTTGCCCCTATGGTTTAGTCTCCTAGACACGAAAAGGCGTTTGATAGGTGGATTGGACCTTCTCTGGGCAACATTACAGACCATGGGCTTTCCTACTTTATTTATAAAATGGGTACAAGCATTATATTCTTCTCCCAGAGCCAAACTATACTGTAATAGGATACTATCAGATTTCTTCCACTCACCTCAGGACACGACAGGGTTGCCCGCTCTGCCTTTCCTGTTCAATCTATACCTTGAACCCCTTCTCAGATGTTTAAAATCATCTCCACAAATAGAAGGCATTCCTATAGCTAACAATACTGAGAAAATTTCAGTATTTGCGGATGACTTGCTTCTTCATCTTTCAATCCGGTTTCATCATTGAAACCAGCTATGGAGATAATTGAGAATTTTAGTAAGTACTCCAACTATAAGCTCAATGTCTGTAAAACTGAGATTTGCCCCCTTAACTATATGGCCCATAGTTCAAACTTTGCTCATTTTGGCATGAAATGGACTGCGCGCTCTATTAAATATTTAAGGATTCATATTGCCCTTGACGCATCGCTGTTTCGGAAGTTAAATTTAGAGAATCTACGGCGAGACATTCAACAGGACCTAACGAGATGGTCTAAGCTCCCCCTATCATTGTGGGTAGAATTAGTACTGTTAAAATGAATGTGCTGCCTAGAATCTTCTATCCTCTAAATATGCTGAATATGTGGATACCTATATCCTATTTTCAGCGTATTCACTCTAGGATAAATTCATTTATTTGGGGTAATAAATCTGTCAGGAAATCTTATCAGAAATTATCTCAACCGAAAGCTTATGGGGGCTTCGCCTCCCTAATTTCTCTTTATTTTGGGCCTCACATTTGAGTAAATGTGGGAAATATAACCCTATCAAGCCCCAGGATCGTCAAGGATATAAACCAATGTGGCTGCAGGCAATTGGATATCATGGATACTCATAATATTGTTTCAATAAGAAACAAGAAAAGTGCAGCTCTCCTTTATATTCCCGGGAGAAATATTCCTAAAGCGCTTCAGTCATTGCCGATAGGGATTTCTCACAGGGTTGTCTCTCAGTTATTCAGATACTTTAAGATTTCCCCAGGTCAGGACTTTTCTCAACCTATTTGTTCAAATCCAAACCTTAGGATTGGCAACTCTATAATAACTGATAATTGGTTACCGTCCCTTTCCGAGTCTAAAGTGAGTGAATTTTACTCATCGGATCGGATTTTAACGACGGAGGAGATGTTAACCAAATTTAAGTGGCCATCAATAATGACCTTTAAGGCTTTCCAATTAAAGCATCTTCTGGGTACCAAGTTTGGATATATAAATAAGACCTCCAGTCTTTCTGACTTCTTTGACCAAGTCTCCACATTAGCTGATAAACCGCATAGCATATCTAGGTTGTACAATTTATTTCATATGTTTCCAGCGGCTCCCCTGGGTACTGGCCCCAACATCTGGCAAAGTCTATATCCAGATGGTGAGATTGACTGGCAGTGTATTTGGAAGGATCTATACATTTACCATACCCAAGATAGATATAGGGTTACCAGTACTGCATATTGAACAATCTTTATTATACCCGGTCAAACTTTTACAAATGAAATGTATCTCCTCGTCAATATGCTCCAGATGCGCAACGAAGAAGGTTCATTATTACATATACTTTGGTCATGTGAATTAGTAGCCCCATTATGGAAACAAATAGAAAATACACTTGATCCAATGTTAGGACTGCAAGGATTATTTTCTCCCCAAGCTTGTATTCTAGGGGATTACTCCGGTATCCATGTGAGGGAAAGAAGATTTCATTTAGCTTTAGTATCCATGGCGGTCAAAAAGCTAGTACTTAGACATTGGAAAGACCATACTGCCTTAACCTATACAGAATGGTTACACGAGCTCTCTTTTGCACTCTGGGTGGAGAATTTGACGGCTCGGGTTAACCAACGATTGCCTTCTTTTACCAAGAAATGGGGTAAGCTGTATGCCCTCTGCCTCAAATGATACCTGGATTTGGGTTAGGCTGTGGGCTCCTCCATGACCTGCATGTTATATTGCTGCTTATTATATTAATTTTGTTTAGGAGAGAATAAAGTGTTAAATTTGGGTCAATCTTTTGTTTTCTGGTGAGATTTGACTCATGTGGTAATGACCCATAACATTCCCTTTTTTTTTTTTCCCTTTCATTCTCTTTCTTTTTCTGTTACCTAAACAGATAACATGGCTTTGTGTATCTGAGTTAATATGCACCACAATGGGGGGAGGGGGGCTCTAAAGGGGAGGAAAGGGGAGGGAGGTTTGTTATTCAACTCAAATTTAACCCTGCAATGATAAACCATGTAGGTTCTTACTTCTTTTCTATTTCAGAATATTCTATACGTGTCTAATATTTAGATAATTCTTCAGTGTTAACTGCCTGTCATTTATATTGTTTGGATAACTAATAAAATAAATTAAATTTAAAAAAAAAGGAAAAAAAAAGGATACAATAATTGAAGCAATATCCCATTGTGTTAGGGAGAAAAGCAAGAGTAAAAGAAGGAGGAAACCACTTTGGTTCTCAAAAACAGCAGCAGAAAAGATCAGAGCCAAAAGGTTGGCCTTCAGGAAATATAAGGGAATGCAATGGGACGAAGACAGGGAGTCATACCAAACTTCCCTAAGGGAAGCAGGGAAGGCAGTAAGGCAGGCAATGGCCCAAACTGAAGAAATACTAGCACAAACAGTAAAAGAAGGGGACAAGACTTTCTATAGATACATTAGTGAAAGGAGACAGTCCAGAGGGGATATTGCTAAAATCAAAGGGGATAAGGGGAAGTGTGTGGAGGAGGACCAAGGAAAAGCATCTATCCTGAATAGATACTTCTGCTGAGTATTTGCTGAGAAGAAAGTAGGGCAGTGCTCACAGCTCAGCACCATGGACATGGGGGGGAGGTATGTACAAGTCCCTTCACAAAAGAAAGGGTCCTACAAGAGCTCGCTAAGCTCAGGGCGGACAAAGCAATAGTACCTGATGGCATACATCCCAGTGTACTAAAGAAGCTAAGCGTGGAACTAGCAGAGTCATTAGCAGAACTGTTTAGTGAGTCTCTGAGCACAGGAGAGGTCCCAGAAGACTGGAGAAGGGCTTATGTGATCCTGCTCCACAAGAGTGGCAGCAGGAAGGAGGCAGAGAAGTACAGACCAGTCAGTCTTACCTTAGTAGTGGGCAAGATTATGGAGGCATTCCTTAAGGAAAGGATAGTGCAACTCCTGGAATCCATATTAGCACAGGATCCAAGACAGCATGGGTTTACAACAGGAAGGTCCTCTCAAACTAATCTCATAGATTTCTTTGACTGGGTAACCAGAGTGATGGACCAAGGGGGTGCAGTTGATGTTACCTAGCTTAACGTCAACAAAACATTCAATATTGTTCCACATAGAAGATTGATTAATAAGCTGGGTAGGCTCAGGGTCGGTCAGATGTTGGTCAACTGGGTGGCAAACTGGTTGGCTGGCAGAAAACAGAGAGTGGTGGCAAACAGTATGCAGTCAGAAGAGATGCAAGTCAAAAATGGGTTACCTCAGGGATCAGTCCTGGGGCCAGTCCTCTCCAATATCTTTATCAGTGACTTTGCAGATGGACTGGAGGGTAAGGTTTGCCTGTTTGCAGATGACACCAAGATCTGCAATAGAGTAGATGATCCAGATGGGTGGGTAGAATGAGAAGAGATCTGGAAAAACTGGAAAAATGGTCTGAAGAGTGGCAACTGGGGTTTAACACAAAGAAGTGCAAGATCATGCACATAGGGATGAGAAACCTTGAAGCTACATATAGGTTGGGAGGGGTGTTGCTGGCAATCATAAGGGAAGAAAGAGACTTGGGCATCATCATCACAGATGACCTGAAATCATCAAAGCAGGCCACTAAAGTGGTAGGTAAGGCTAGAGAGATGTTGGGGTGTATTAGTAGGGGTATCACAAGTCATAAGAGAGAGGTAATAATCCCTCTTTACAAGACACTGGTTAGGCCTCATCTGGAGTACTGCATGCAGTACTGGAGGCCACATCTGCACAAGGACATAAACAAAATGAAAGCAGTCCAGAGTAGGGCAACCAAAATGGTGCAGGGACTGCATCAGAAAACATAACAGGACAGATTAACGGAGCTCAATATATACCCTAGAGCAAAGGAGGGACAGAGGTGATATGATCAAAACATTCAAACATATTAAAGGCATTAACAAGGTGAAATAATTCTAACATGTTTAAATATAAGAAAAATAGCAGGACAAGAAAACACAGCATGAGATAAGAGGGAGGCCGATTAAGGGGTAATATGAGGAAGTTCTTTTTCACTGAAAAGATGGTGGATGCATGGAATGGCCTACCTCTGGAAGTGGTGGATATGAATTCAGTGCAGGGCTTCAAACAGGCATGGGATAGGCATAAGGGAGCAATACAGATGAGTATGCATACATAGGCCATTGACAGAATAAAGGCATATGGCACATTCATAAGGTAGGAAAAATGGTCAGACTGGATGGGCTTTGCTGTCTTTATCTGCTGTCAACTTCTATGTTTCTATGTTTCTATCTATCTATCTATCTCTCTATCTATCTGTTTATCGATTAAATAATAGTGGTAGACAGGGGTGCCCACGTTTTTTCACCTCCTCCCATTTGGATCATCTGTCCCATGTCCCATATTTTATTTTATGCTTTTATAAAAGGACCAAGGTGCCCACCCTCAGTATCACTTCTCTTCACCCCTCTCCCTTCCAGGTGACCTGACTCTGTTCCAATTATACACATGGCAAAACAGAGATGCCCAACAACAGTTCTGCTGAACAGTAACCTGACACTGGGGTGCCCAATTCCCAACGTGTAGTCCCCTAAAATAAAGAAACTTTTCCTTCATTGATTTTTTCTTTTTTTCCTGTAAAAATGAAAATGGCTACTCTCTGATCTGACCACCCATAAAACCCCACACACCCCAACCCAGCCTGCCACTTAACAACCACCACTCCAGTCACCACCACCCCCCACATACACACATCCTTACTCACTTGAACATCTTCCATGATATAGAGTCCCTCTCTGACTGAAGACACATTTTGCTGCTGGAATCATTGAGTGCAATATGAGACAATAAGGTAAGTTCAGATTAATGTATTTCAATGGAATTTGATGTTTTCTTCATAACTTTCTCATTTTTTAAATATTGTTACACCTGATTTTCAACATGGCCTTTTCGGGACCCCACCTTATGATGAAGGACATTGGAATAATGGAAATCTGTCCCAAAAGGTGACTTTGTGGTCATTTTGCAAAATCACCTTTTGGGCATGATTTGAACATTTTCACTGCCCTTGTTCATAAAGTGGGGTCCTGAGAAGGACATGTAGAAAATTTGGGCTTGAAATATGAAAACCAAAAAATGTTTAGAGCTTATGTTAACATTTTTCCTATGCTCACTCATAACTTTTCTAATTTTCACCCAAATTTTCAACATGCCCATTCTTCACACCACCTCTTAAATCTGACTGCTGGCATTTTCAAATTCTGGCCCAAACATGTTTTTGCACCTATGCCATGGAATGACATTTCCAGTGGGCATTTGAAAATTTTCACCTACCAGGTTCATGAGGTGAGGTCATTTTTTTTTTTTTTAGTTGTTTTTTTTACCAGGTATAGCACACTAAGCTGAAAGCTTTTTTACAGGAGCGACCTGGGAGCACAAGGAGGTTAAGTGACTTGCTCATGGTCACACAGTATGCAAGTGGAAGCTGTGGGATTCAAACCCAGGTCTGGTCTGCTGGATGTCACCAGATTTGCAGCTCACAGCCTTAGACCACTGCACTATACTGCCTCTATAAGAAGGCTATGCTGAAAATTTGGTGTACAAATATGGTAAAATGACCAAGTTATGAGTGAACATTGAAATATTTCAATGTACATGCATAACTTTGCTAATTTTCAATATTTTGACTCCAAATATTGAACATAGCTACTTTTTCATACCATCTCATAAACATGACAGGTGTCATCTTTCAAATTCTGTATATGATGTGTTTACTCACTTCTGCTGCAAAATGATGTTTCAGCCAATTTACTATAAATGCCACATGTCACATTTATTAGGGGTGTCATGAAACAACTATCTTGAAAATCTGAGGTCAAATTAAAAAATGAAATTATAGTTATTAAGAAACTTTGTGTGTATTGCCAATCTTGATTCCTGTGGGTATTCTTTGTGATCCCGTGTCAGTGAACTGACTTTGGGAATGAGTTCAGTGACCCAGCTGGATGGGGTGAGGATGGGGGGATGGCACTGTAATGTGACGTCCCCTAGCCAGGGAATGAAAGCTGCAGGGTTGCCTGTACAGGCCTGGGAACCATATAGTGAAGGCAACACTTCTCTTGGCATAGAACCCTGCACCTCTGCTCCCTTTGGTGGCAGAGGACCCTGTGAAATGGCTAAGAGATGGACTCTTTGCCCTGTGCATCTGTGTCTGTAGCGACATGGAAGCACAGGGCCCAGAGGGCCGAGACAGCACCATGAATTCTTGGCATCCCTCACTGCATGAAAGTGCAGGGGTCCACAGGGGCACTGCACTTCTTTAGGTGGATGGAGCCTTTCTTTGGCACAGGACCCTCAGCACATCTGCATATGTTGAATGAGGATACAATTCCACTATCGCAAAAAGAAGTGAAATTCTGTTTACAAAACTGTGTTAATGCACCAGTTAGAGTTCAAGTTAATGCCACACAGAAGGGAAATGTGGCATTAGGGTTTCCAATATCAACTCTCTGCCCCCGCTCTCATTAAGGTTTTGGATCTCCAAAGTCTTGGTGAATAAGTGGTGGGGTCTTCCTTGGAGTTGTCAGCTTCAGTGCTTTCCCCTCCTCTCCAATCCATTGCCTCCTGTCCAAAGCACAAGGTACAGCTCCAAGTCAGTGCCACATAGTGATACACTCTTCAGAGGTAGGGAAGTATGTCTTGCCACATGTTGCCAACACAGTCTGTTGTATCTTTCTTCACACAGGGCCCTGAATGAAGAAAGGAGATCACACTTGACCTTTTTTGGTCATAGAATGGTTTGGGCATTAGGGATCACATCTCCAAAGAAGACTCCACCACTGATTCACCAATATTTTGGAAATTCAAAACCCTTATTTTTTCCTTTTTGCTGCGGGGGCAAGATAGGGTTGAAACCCTAACACCACATTTCTGTGCATTTGTGGCATTAACTTGAACCTAACTGGTACAGTAATGATTTTTACAAGAATTGATCTATATATACTAGACTGTATATATATATATATATATATATATATATATATATATATATAAGAGAGAGAGAGAGAGAGAGAGAGCGAGAGGGAGAGAGATACTACAGTGGCACGGTCACACCACTATAGTTAGAACTGAGTAGGTTGTTTAATGTTAAATCCCAAATTGTGCACTTTAATAACTTCACAGCTGTTCAAGGGATTTCCACAAAATATTGCAAGCACCGTGAGAACCCAAGGACTCTTGATATTCCAAGTTTTGTTCCAATCAGATGTGCAGATTCTGAGATCCGAACAGTGCGAAATGTTAAAAAATCAGGGTTTTCTGATGTTTTTTTTGTCAGCCCTTAACATCCAAACAGATTCAATTTTGTGTCTGAAATTTTCTGATTAGTAAGGGCTTGGCCCAGAGTAGTGCCTTTCACTGGTTTGGTGAAAAAATAATAATCTGTTCCAGAGTTTTAAGGATTTTAAATTGTGGTTCTGAGCATGCTCAGTAGGCACTTTAGGACAGATTTTTTGGAACAAAAAAATTATTTAGCAATTTCAAAAAAGGATCATTTTTCATATGGGGTCAATTCTTTTTCATAAGTAAAAAAACAAATTTTTTGTATGCCCACCATTTTCTTTTTACTGTTTTAACTTACGGACATTTGAAGTACATAAAAATAAACACCTGAACCAAGCTAAATGGGACCACAAACACCTGAACCTAGCTAAACAGGAACCATTTAGCTAGATTCTGGTCTTTCTTTTGTTTTAAAGTTGCCAGAAAAATGTTTTCAGGGCACCCACAATTCGGGGTGCCCAGCTTAGTGAGAGAAGACATTCACCTGCATTTTCTGTATGAGAACAGTGGGACTTTCTTGAATTCTGCAGCCATAGCTGAAACTTGTGCTGTGGGCTGCGATGAGAGCAGTGAGCCATTTCACTGGTGTTTAGTGGTGTTCCCCATTGCCATATTTTTATTTACTGTATGGAATGTGATGCTCTAGTATCTAGTGGCACCACCACCCTCCAATCAACACACCCTTACTTTAATAATGTTTCCCTGGTGTCTAGTCATGCCACCACCCTCTGATCACCACCCCCTTACTTTTATAGTATTTCCCTGGTGTCTAGTGATGTCCCCACCCTCTGATCACCGTCCCCTTTCTTTTATAGTATTTACATGGTGTCTAGTGGTGCCCTGCACCCTCTGATCACTTTCCCCTTACTTTTATAATGTTTCCTTGGTGTCTAGTGGTGTCCCCACCCTCTGATTGCTGTCCCTTTACTTTTATAATATTTTCCTGGTGTCCAGTGGTGCCCCCTCACCCTCCAATCACCATCTCCTTATTTTATATTATAAAATGTGCATAAAAAAAATAAAGAAGTCTCATTGGTCAAAATATATCATGTGAGCATGCATGAAATCTGTTTCATACACAGTCATCCTGGTCCTAAAACACACCACACAATGAGCAAATCAGTTTTCATACAACCAAAACTATCTTTCATCAGTCCCCGTACAACCAGAATTGATCTTCCTTCACAAACATGGCTGCTACCTTTACACTGTAAAAAATCTTCAACTGGGCCCTAAAAATAAATATACCTTAAATAAAAAATAAAACAAATTAATTAAATGTTGTTTCCCTGATTATCACACTTTCCTTGCATAAGCAAATTAGAAACATTAGGTATTCGTTCATAGTTTTCATTACAACTGTGTCTTTGCTGACAATGAAAAATCCCCCTTCCGTCTTTACCTGCTCATCAGGGAAATCTTTTCTGCTTGCCTGGACAGTGAGATAATTGAGTTTCTGGCTGTAGAAGAGGCCTTTGTTGTATGTGTGTACAGTATGTTAGGAGAGGAACATTCTGCCAGTGGAACTGAGCAGAATTTTGAATCCAAGTATTCCATGGTAAACATTCCATAATAAACATTCCATAGTGTGAATCTTGATACCAGCAAAAAACAAACTTTGCCCCACAGTAATACAATGACACCATCAATGACATCATTTACAGTTGGCAGAAGGATTATTTTATCATAAACACACACAAGTAAATCTCTTGTTTCTACATATAAACATGCTTTTCCCAACTGTAAAAAGTTAATAAAAAAAGAACCCATTTTATAAGAGCAATAAGACACTCTGGGAGTGTGCATGGAACAGATTTTACCACACTTCCAGGGGTGGAAGGCACTCGGCTTGTGGCCTCGTGCCTCACTATGCCCCTGGGCATGCGGTAAAATCTGTTCCATGCTCAACCATTATCTTATTGTTTACATGTTCCCGTGGTGTCTAGTGGCACCTCCCACCTTCTAATCATAGTCCAATTACTTTTATAATGTTTCCCTGGTATTTAGTGATGCCCCCCACCCTCTGATCACCATCCCTATTTGTATTCCTGCTGTCTAGTGGCACCACCCACCCTCCAATTGCTGAGCCCTTAGTTTTATAATGTTTGCCTGGTGTTTACTGGCACCTCCCACCCTCAGATCACCATGCTCATTCTTTTATAATGTATCCCTGGTATCCAGTGGTGCCCTCAAATCCTCCAATCATCATCCACTTATATATCTTTAGTGCCTAGTGGTGCCCCCACCCTCTAATCCTTGTCCCCACGTTATCTTTCCTATAGTAAAGAAAACTGTCCCTCAATGTTTTTTTAAGTAAACCTGTAAAAAAGAAAACAGTCCCTCACTGATCCAACCCCCTTCCCAACCTGACCTCCCACTAAGCACCCAGCACCCTGCACCCCCCATGCCCGCACTCACCTGAACACGTCCCAGGGTAAAGATCCACTCTTTGATCCAAGACACATCTTACTGCTGGAACTGCTGACTGAAATATGAGAAACTATGGTAAGTGTGGTTCAATGTATTTCAATGGGGTTTTGAAATGTTGACGCATAACTTTTTCATTTTAGCATATTTTGATCCCACATTTTCAACATGGCCATTTTGGGACCCCACCTCATGACCAATGGTGGTGAAATTATGCAAATCAAACCCAAAAGGTGATTTCTTGGTCACTTGGTGAAATCACCTTTCTGATGGAATTTGAACATTTTCACCACCCTTGTTCATGAGGTGAGGGCATAAGAAAGCTGTGTTGAAAATTTGGAATCAAAATATGTAAAAATAGCAAAGTTATGCACATACATTGACATTTTACTATGCTAGCTCATAACTTTGGTAATTTTAAATATTTTGACCCCAAATTTTAAACATAGCCATTTTTTATACCACTTGTAGAACACGGCAGCTGTCATTTTTCAAATCCTGCCCAAAATGTGTTTTCTCACCTGTGGCACAGAATGATGTTTTGATGCCGCAGTATGACATTTTGATGGGGATTTGAAAATGTTCACTGCTGGGTTCATGAGGTGGGGATATAATAAGGCTATGCTACCAGTTCAGTGTAGAAATACAGTAAATTGCTCAGGTTAAGTGTGAGCATTGCAGTATTTTAACATTCACTCATAACTTCACTCATTTTTTCTACTTTGAGTCCAAACATTCAACATAGCCATTTTTCTATACCACCTCATAAATGTGACGTGTCATTTTTTTAAATCCTGGATGAGATGTGTTTTGACAGGTCTGGTGTGAAAGGATATTTTTGCCAGTATACTATAAATGGTACATGTCGTGTTTATAAGGCGACTCATAAAAGTAGTATCTTGAAAATTTGGGATCAAAATTGAAAAAGAAAATATATAATTGTTAACAAATTTTATAAGTAGTGCCACTCTTGACTTCAATGGATATGTTTTGTGATCCCCTGCTGGTGAGCTCAGTTTGTGTGTGAGCTCAGTGACCCAGCTGGATGGGGTGAGTGGGGGTGGATGGTGCATTATGCAACACCCTTCCCCCACCAGGGAATGAAAGGTGCAGGGTTGTCTGCACTGTTCTGAGTTCCATGTAGTGAAGGAACTGTCCTCTTGGCATAGGGCCCTGGACCTTTGCACCCCAGGATGGCAGAGGGCCTTCTGCATTAGCTAACAGATGCATTCTTTGTCCCGTGTATCTGTAACTGCTGCATCCCCAATGGAAACGTAAGGACACACAGGCTCCTGCACTTCCACATCCCACTAGACAGCCCTATGAATTTGTTACATCCTTTTGGGCTTTGCCCTTCTGTAGGTTGATGGAGTGTTCCCTTGGTGCAATGCATCAAGTCCCCAAAGGACCTGCATGAATTAGGATATTATTCCAGTATCTCAAAAGGAAAGGAAATTCTTTGAAAAACCTTCATTAATGCACTAGTTGGGGTTAAACTGAAAAAAGTAGGGAAATGTGACATTGGGAGTTTCAACCCTAACACCCCACTCCACCCTCCAGGCAGCAACAGGAAAAAACATTATGGTTTCACCTCTTCTGCATGTTCAGAAATTAGGTGTGGAGTGTGCCTTGGGGTTATCAAGCCTAACGCTCACCCCATTCTCATATACTCTACAAATCTCAGCTTCTTTAAGGATCGAATGGAGTGGGCGTTAGGGTTGACAACCCCAAGGCACACCCCACACCTGATTTGCAAAGATAATGGGTTTTCCTGTTCCTGCCTGGAAGTTGGGGGTAGGGTGTTAGGTTTGGAAACCCTAATGCCACATTTCCCTACTTTTGTCAGTTTTACTCTAACTAGTGCATTAATGAACATTTTTTGCAAAGAATATATACATACAGTACACACCTCACTAGTCTACCAATTCAGATCCTACAGTAATTGTCTGTTTAATAAATACATGGCTTAGGCCATTTCCTTCAAGCACATTCTCTGTCTCATTTATTCAGGTGAAGGAAGGGAAGTGTGCCCTATAAGACAATGGGCCTCTGTTTAATATTTCGTCAAAATATTTCTTTATAAAGGAAGGGAAGGAAATTACTGTAGTTTGATATAGTGCATTCATTACATACTATGCCCAAAAAAGAGGTTACAGTCTCTGTGTGTTTCTGATAATAAGTAAACTGTGGACTTTTTCTGTAAACTGCACACGTTTTTAGTAAAGGCAATGTAAACTGCAAGTTTTCTCACAAAGTCTTCTTGTATATAGAATGTAATATATATCATTGTAAGTTGAGGAATTTAACAATTTTGATGGGGAAAATGGATCAGAATTCCAAAGAATTATGTGAAAATCATGAAACTGTATGGTATTCATGTATCAGCAGAATTTTGCAGTTCCACCCAGCACCAATCCCAAAGTGTTCTACAATACCGGAAGGGGGGGGATGATGTTGCTGCTGTTTTCAGCACACGTGGAAATTCAAAGAACAGAGAGCTAGATTAGAGAAATAATAGAGAAGTTATGCACAGGTAGATACATTGGCTTATTCAGCGTTATATTGCAAGTACAATATGTAGCCATCATTTGAACTTGAATCTCCAGGTTCACAACTCAGCACTGTCACCACTAGGCCAAATTGTAGTCCTTTATGTATTTTGGTCAGGTTTGGAGAGCTAAACATGGCTTTCAGTTATTTATTTTATTTATTCCTTCATGTATTAATGGAGTAAGAAGTCACTGGACATATTGCAGACATGACTGAGGAGATACATTAATGCAATACATTTCATAACAATGTGGCACAATGACTTAATACAGTTGCCACGTGTTTGCTTGTTTATTTGATTTTCGGTTAAGCACACTGGAAACTAGTTCATTTTTTAGGAATGACCCACAAAAAAATTCACACAGGACATAACAATAAAATACAATAAAACTTTTACAGTACATAATAAATTATTCATACAAAAATAGGAATACAAATTCCACATCTTATGAAAAACAAATATAGTTATTTAAAACACTGGCATTTGGATGTGATCTTAAAGTGCTGATAAAGAGAAGTAGAAAAAGATCTGTTTGTGGTTAAATTTCTTATTTTGATTGGAACCTCATTCCATATTGTAGGAGCTGCATATGTAAAAGACCACTGATCACAAGTGGTTCTCATTAAAGGCAATTTCAACATTTCATTATCTACCCTAGCTCTGGACCAAAACCTCTGGTCATATTTGTGTAAAAGACCAGATAAGTTCTGAGGAACTCCATCCCTGATTACTCTAAATGTAAATTTGGCATATCAGTATTTGAAATTTAAATCAACTGGTAACCAACCCATATCATTCAAGAATATACAATGATGTGTTCTCCATGGAACTATTAATGCTAATTTCCCCAAAAGGTGCAATAAAGCAGAACACCATTGCAAATGAGCTTGTCTCAGTGGTTACATTCCTTAATAAAACTGAAATTGAAAATTGAAATTGTACCCTGCCAACCACTGCAAATAGAAATATTAGGGATTAAGTAACAAAGCTGATGATTTGGAAGTTGTACTAAACCAGAACAATGCACAGGTACAGTAGCTGTAGTAAAAGAAACGTGGTGCCAAAAACATATTAAGAGTAGTGTTGACTTAATCCCAAATTACTGGAAAAAGAGAAAGGGTAAAGAAGAAAAATAGGGGAAGGAATAAACTACCCTTCTGTGGGTTCAAAGGATAAACAAGGGGACTCTCAGATGTGTTGTAATCTGATCAGCACATCCGATCTCACTATACTGTATCTTATACTCATAGGGTTTCAATAGTACTCTAGAAACATAGACTATGATGGCAGAAAAGGCCAGAGGTCCATCTAGTCTGCCCATATTCCCTATAATGCCTGGAATCTTCCCTAGAACTTATTGTTCCTCCAGGGTACTAACCTTCCCAGTCCTATCCCCATTCCCCTCCCTGGTCTTGTCACCCCACACAACCACTATTTCATCTCATGCCTGCTTGAATCTCCTGACTGTGTTTGCACCAACCACCTTGACTGAAAGACTGTTCCAATGTTCCATCACCCTTTCTGTAAATAAGTATTACCTCTTTTCATCTGCTAACAATACCCCTCCTGATACAGCCTAGCATCCTTATGATGGCCCATCCACTACTGTATTAACCTCTGGCCACAGATGAGACCATTCCACACAGAGATAGGTGACATCAAGAATTCTTTGTTCCTTCAACTGTGACAACCATTTCCCAGTTGGGTACTACCTGAGTAAAGTACCTTACCTCCCTAACTGGAGTAACTAAGAGGTGCCAAGAGTAGGGAAATCTGCACCGGACTGACCTTGAGACCTTCAGGAATATGAACAAACGGTACTGCAAGTAAGGAGTCTGACACTTGGGTAAATAAGCAAAAAGGTAAAAGTTTACTAAAAATATTTGAGAAATTTTTGAAAATACAGTCAGGAATGGCACAGTTAAAATTCAGATAAAAACAACAATTCATATACATCAGTATCTTATTTTTATACTCTATGTATCCCAGCAGGGTACCTCCACACCACTATTCACTTCTCAATCACCCCTGGAGATGGGAGGCACACACCTCCCACCAGTCATCCAGATATCACACTTTCCCAGGATAAGCACCCACCTAGACCTTCATCGCTGAGCTTTCTGTACCATAGAACTTAGGCAATCAGTAACTACTGGGCCATACCTCCGAGCAGTCAGTTCACTGAATCCTTTTGCCAGATACCCTCCCTGGTACCCAATTACTGTGTACACTGTATTCTTAGAACTGAGGAAATTAGTGACTACTAGGCCATATCTCCAATCAGTCAGTCCACCACCTCTTTGTGCCAGATACCCCTTGGTATCCAATTACTGTGATCTTAAGGGCATACAGTGACTACTAGGCCTACCTACCTCAGTCAGCTCACTGACCTTTTCTGCCAGATACCCCTGGTATCCAGATACTATTCACTATACTGTATCTTATACTCTTAAAATTCATTTAAATCAGTTAACACATTTCACACATTCACTATTAATCACATTTACACTAAGTAATGGCATTAAACAATGTTGCATACTGGCACATTAAAAGTTGTGACAGAATCCCCCCTCAGTCCCTTCACATTCAGTCCTTCACTTTGACCTAGTCTCTTAAAATCAGAAGGACTGAGGTAAATTCTCTGTAAAACGGTGTCACTGTGGCTTTTAAAATTGTCTCCAAGCTTGTATCAACAAGGTTTTTACTCTACCACACTCCTTTGGAAATACTGAAGAAATTCTGTAGAGATAGTGCAGCTTGATGTAGCTGGAGGGCCCTCTGTGAGTCAGCAGGTGGTTAATGAGAACGGTGATTTCTTCAGATTTGTAGATTATTTTCTGTGAGGAATCTGGTTACACAGGAACAGCAGCCACTTCAAGCAACAGGCTTTCTACACTAGGCCCTATTCTCACTTACTGCCCTGCACTGTCACTATTCTGGGATACAGGTGATCCCATATTCTTACACTGTAATTAAACTAAACTGGTTCTGTCAGGCGTTCTTTCTTCAGTAGGTCTCTTCAGACAGATATCCTTTGGCATGAGCACCTTCCTTTCTGGTCGCTCTCCCTGCTCAGACTGACTGTACATTGGCTGTGCAGCTCTTTTTATAGGCAAACTCATTAGCATATTTAAATCTGTGGTCACTGAGTGAAAACTAACCTGTCCAGCAGCTCAGCACCAATCAGATTCATTTCTGCAGCAGCATAAGCCACAATGGAATCCTCAATTTTGGAGCCCAACTGCCCTGGTAAACATTATAAGGCTTCCTGTTTTTTTCTAACTTTTGGTCATTTTAAAATACACTTTCTTTGTCACCCAAAATTAACATTTTCTCAAGGGTCAAGCACTTTCTCACTATAATGGTTAGACAGCTGACTTTCTAAGCTTTCTGCTGAATTTATTCTGTTCACAATAACCCCTAAAAATAAACCATTTACATAATGACTTCTGAATACTTTCCTATGCTTTTTTTCTTTCAAAACAGTAATTTCCCCTTTAATTGTGTGATCACAACACTTTTTTTTTTCTCAGACATTAGTTATGCATTTTTCCACACTAAACTCCACCTCTAGAGTAACTGCCTGCATGGGTTTGCTTCACTAAAGGACCACTCTCCCTAAAAAGGTTAGTGACTCCCTTGTTTTTCATTCTATACAGCTCAAACTATTTTCCCACGTGTAGGACAGTATTCTGAACAAGTGTGCCAAGTTTGGTTTGTTTTGATTTAAAATCAGCTTGACAGCATGTTGCTAAATATGTACAATGTGTTCTGGCTTTTGTGATTCACGTTCTGACTCTCCTCATATTCAAATTGCTCCATTTTGGATTCTCTACATTTTTGTGAGCAAACAGCATCTGTGTGCTGTGCCCAGAACTCCTCTAGCCTCTGCATGCCCTTTTATTTATCTATTTAACTATTTTTAATGTATTTTTATTGCATATGAAGCTGTGAGCTCCTGTGCTTAATCGCACCATTTTATTTGCACAAAATGGCTCCTGTGAGCTTTATTTTATTGTTGTGCATTCTCTTTACTGTGGAGTCTCAGTGAGCACCAGTTGTGAGACTGTGCTCTTTACATACACATTTATTTAATTTCTTACAGCCAGTCCCTAATAGTCATATTCCCTGGCACTTGTCGCTTTGCCAACTATACTGTGAGGGAATTTTTATCTGGTTGATCCTGCCGTGAGAGGAGCTCATTGTGCTGCTACCTCTCAATCCTGTGTGAAGCTTGTCACACTACCAGGCTGAAGCCTGATCTCTGTATGGCGGCAGAGTGAGGTGGCTGCCTGAGGCAAGCCTAGGATTCCTTACTGAGTGCACCACGATCTGCTGCAGGACCGATGTTCAGTCTCTCACTCTCCTTCTTACTCCTTCTCACTCAATTTTTGGTGCCAGTAGCACCTGCAGCTGCCACTCTACCCACAATATTTAACTTCAGAGCATCATAACTTATTTTCAGGAGTGATTGTTTAACAAATAAAAACCACAAATTATTTAAGGCAACTCAGGCAGCCCAACTGTACACTGGCTTGTATCAGTAGCCAGGGCAATCCATTAACTAGCCCACTGGCCATCAGTAAATCTATCTCTATTTTACCATAAAAATTATTATATTTTTGCCAGTCACTATATTTAAATGTAAAACTGCATGTGTGTGTGTGAAAACGGCAAGCCAGGAGTCCTTTCCTCTTCCCTCTGTGCTGCATCCCACTGTCAGAAATTACTAATATACTTACAACGTATTTTACAAACAGACTCATTTTAAACTGGTGATTTTTATTGTACTACAATTATGGAAGTTGAGTCTAGTCTTTTTATTACTACAGGAACTGTCCCATGTATCTCTGGCAACTCCTACCTATTCTGGGCTTTGGACCTGCGTAGTTACCTACTAAAATTATGACTACAACAAAACTAATTAGGCTGTCCCTATACTCTTTGGAGAACAGGCTAAAAAAGTTGTTACATCCTGTAAGCCTTGCTATAGGCCTTGTTGCACTGGCTCATTTAAGAGAGTTACTGATTATAACTCCTAGATCCCATGCCTCTTCTGTAGTGCTAAGTCTCACCCCACCCATCCAGTACTCCGTCTTGGTCTTCCTTATCCCTAGGTATACTACCTTGCAATTTTTGACATTGAATTTTAACTGCCAGACCTTTGACGATACCTCTAGTTTTTGTAGATCCCTCTGCATATCCGTTATTCCCTCATCACTTTCCACCATCCCACATACAGTAGTTTTGTGTTATCTGTGAAGAGAAACAGCAAGCCCTGGATTCCCTCACAAATGTCACTAATGAACATGTTGAAGAAGATTGGACCCAGGACAGATCCCTGCGGAACCCCATTTGTAACTTCCATTTCCTCTATATTTTACTCTATGTTTATGAATGGGAAAATGTGCTTCTTGCTTCAAACTCTTGTTTTTAAATCTCTCTGGCATGACAATGGGGGATGATTACCATTAATTCTCTCAGGAGAATACATAGAAAGGGTGGTTCTGTGTGAGTAGTAAGTATTCACACAGAACCACAGAATTAAGCAAAACAGGTCTCTATAGGGGATATTGAACTGGGGGCAGTTTAACTCTAACATGCAGAGGGATGGAAGTTAACAAAACCACAAGGCATTGTGAGACTAGTAAAAGAGACTATGGCTCTATTTCAGACTGGTTAAGTAACTGTAGCTCTGATTTGAACAAGCTGTGCTACACCAGTGAGGGGGGAGACTTGTAACATCTCTTAAGCTAGATAAGAAGTACCATGGGATTGTTTGTTTAGCACTGTTTAACTTTTGATTTAGCTTTTGGTTTATGCTTGAAAAGGGAAATGGCTCTCCAGAATTAACTGTGGGACAGTAGGATACTGGGTGTAGTGGAAGTTTTAGTTAGGGGTAACACTGTGCCATACTTGGGAACATGGAACCTTGGGGATACAGTGGTGGGAGGAGAGAATAGATCAGGGGAAAGGATGGTGGAAGTTGGTGGAGGGGCAGCATATGGGGGCACACCAGGGGGAGGGTCAGTTGCAGCATAAGGGGTGTGGGGCTCAGTGGAGGGAGGGGATGGGGATATGAAGGGGAGGATAGTGGGGTGTAAAAACTGTGGAGCAGCCATATTCATGAGCACCCTGTGGAGGCTGGGGAAGTGCCCAATTTACCAAAGGCTAGGAGACTGGAGCAGGAGCTATCACGACTAAAGGGAGAAATGTCTTGGCTAAGATGGGATATGTCTTGGCCAGGAAGAGGAAAGGAAAGGAGAAGCACAGAAGGCAGCTGGGTATGGTACAAGAGGTAGGATGAAGGAAGGGGCAGGGGCCGGGGAGTGCAGACTACATGGGGGTCCGGGGGTGGTACCAGTGCAGGAGACAGGGGCACAACAGGTGTCAGCGGGAATGATCTTGGATACCCAAAAGGCTCAAACAGGCATTGGCCATTGACTGAGATGACAAGTGAGGGAGGGGTGGAGGAGGAGCATCCAGCAGTAATGGAGGGAACAAGGGCAGAGGGGGGAGTATTGAGGAGGAAATGGGGTGTCAGGAAAAAACAGACAGAGGGGACTGCTGAGGGAGGAAGAATGGGGCAGATGGTGGGAGTGAAGTGTAGGAGCAAGAAGGAGCAAGGGGTGGGAGGATGGGAGGAAATGAAGAAGCAGAGGGAGAATGTGGTGGAATCTTAGTGTTAGGGGACTTGGGTCCAAGAGCTGCCGGACAGGGATGGGTCAATGACCATGACAGGGATAGGGATGGAAGGAAAGTGCAACCAGAGGGGGGCATGGAGAAGGAGGTGTTATAGTGATAGGGGATTCTATCCTGAAGGGGATCAGGTAGGGGGAAAGGGTAAAAGATATAGTTGGATATGGGTGGAACCTGTATCAGGCTTGACAGCGGACAGGGCAGGGAAAGCTCTGATTTGTGTTGGGGGTGAAGGAAGAAGCCTCAAGTGGTGGTGGCACATATAGGCACTAATGATCTGGGGGGCTGCAGAGTGAAGGAGGTAAAGGGGAGATTTGAGGAAATGGGGAAGTTATGCTCGGAAATTGAGAGCTCTGTGGCCTTCTTGGAGGTGATATGGTTCCAAAGGCTAGCAGTACGAGAAGGGTAAAGATAGTAGAGTTCAACTCCTGGCTGAGGGGGTAGTGTAACTCACAAGGGTATGGGCTGGTAGGAGGATGGGGTGAGACATGGAATAACATGGACCTGTATGCAAAGGATGGTTTACACCTGAGTGGGGAGAGTAAGGGGGTGTTAAATAGTAAGTTAGAGGAATATATAGTTTCAAGGGGGTATTTAAACTAGATGGGGGGGAGGTGAGTGCACAGCCAGCATGCAGGGTCACCAGAATGGGGAGCCAAATGAGCTGTCCCCCCTAGAAAACAATAAATGCAAGGGGAGGATGTCATAGAAGGAAGGGAGGGAGGCAGTCCAAGGAGTCATGGAGAGATGCATGAGAACGGGTGGAGGGTGGTCTCCCTAAATGCGAGAAGCCTGGGTAATAAAATGGCTGAGCTTCAGGCACTCTTAGCTGAGGGGTGAGTGGATGTCACAGCTATAACTAAGACTTGGGCCACCAAACACCACAATTGGGATCTGGCAATCAAGGGTATAGAATTTACAGGAAGGACCGAGGACTTGGGTGGTAGGGGTGGCACTCTATGTAAGGGATGGGCTCAGATGCATGAGAGATGGGGGGGAGGGAAGGCTGAGGCACTGTGAATGCAGATCCTGGACACCAAGGGTAGAAAGCTGAGGCTGGTGTGCAGACCTCCATCCCAGTCCAAGGATCTGGACAAGGCGTTAGCGGGGCAGAACAGGAGGGTATGTAGAAAGGGGAGTGAGGTGATTGTGGGGGATTTCAATCTGCTGGGGGTGGATTGGAGCATGCCTGCCACCTACAGTGCCAGGGAGCAGGTACTCCTGGATGCATTCCAGGATGGCCTCCTGACACAGCTGGGCAGTGGGCCAGCACGGTTAGGTAACACACTGAACTTGGTACTGTCGAATAAGGAGGCCATGAGGGAAATAAGGGTGGAGGACCCACTAGCTGGACATGACCACCAATCAGTGTGGTTTTACACTCAGTTTGAATAAGGAGATTGGGGGCTCAGTAACAAGGGTTGTGAACTACAGGAGGGTGGACTTTGGGAAGATGCAAGAAATTCTGCAGGACGATAGCGGGGATTAGGCTAGAGATCGATGCACAGCAAACATGGGATATTATTAAAACTGTGATAGCAGAGGCTACAGAGGTTTGCACCAGGACCCAAAGCAAGAAGAACAGAGCCAAAAAGCCATGCTGGCTAAACAGCAGAGTGATGGAGGGGGTGAGGCCAAAGAGGGATGCTTTCCAGAGATTCAGGAGGATGGGAAGGGGGGAGGACAGAGAGGCACATGAGAGTTGGTCCAAGGAGGTTACCCAGCAGGTGAGGGAAGCCAAAGCCTCCAGAGAGCTAAAGTTAGCTCAGGGCATTAAGGAAGGGGAAAATACTTTTTTTAGATATGTCAGGGAAAAAAAGAAGTGCAGAGACAACATAGTGAGGATAAAGAGGGATGGGGAGAGGGTGGAAAAGGAAGCAGGACATTGCAGAGTTGGGGAGGGGCCTAAGACAAGTAGCAAACACAGTATCCTTCTCAGAGGTGCTGCCTGTCAAAGGCATGGGGGAGGCGAGGGTAATTGTCACCACGCAGTTTAATGAATGGTTGAAAAAATGGTGCGGAGCACAGGGGTTTGGCTTCATTGGGGACTGGGGTTCCACCTGGAGGACACCAGCCTATACTGGCAGGATGGTCTGCATCTGTCCAGGAAGGAACAAGTCTTTTGAGCAATCGGTTTAAATGCTTCATTGGCAAGCTTTTAAACTAGTCAATGGGAGAGCACTGACAAGCAGCAGAAAAATCCCAGCTCCCACAAAACAGGGTACTAAATGAGGAAAAGACCAAGGTAGAACGGTCAGTGGGGATGCTGCAACAGAAGGTAAGGCCATCAAAAATGGAGAGCAATGAGTACCAATGCCCGTAGTCTAGGTAACAAGCTTCCTGAATTAGTGGCCTTGATGGAGGAGGAACATCTGGATATCGTGGCAGTCACAGAAGCATGGTACACACAAAACCATGACTGGGACGTAAACATACCAGGATACACTATCTACAGGAGGGACAGGGAGGGTAAAGAGGGGAGAAGTAGTTCTTTACATAAGGGAAGGAATAAAGCAACAGAACAAAAGGGTAAACAGGGAGGAGAAGAAGCACTGTGGGTAAATTTGGAGACAGGCAATGGCACCACAATCACTCTGAGGTTGTAGACTGAACCCTTCTCAGGGGAGGAAATGGACAAGGAAATGATAGAAAGTATACTTAGAATGGCAGAAAAAGGGGAGATATTGCTGATGGGTGATCTGAATATGCCAGATGTTAACTGGAGTGCAGCTGCAGCACTGCCACTTCGAAGACTGCAGTTATTCTAGATGCCCTACAGGGGGCATGCCTTAGACAACTAGTACTGGAGCCCACTCGAGAGGGAGCAATATTAGACTTGATACTCTCAAATGGAGATGGAGAGAGGATCACAGATGTAGAAGTGGGTAGCCATCTGGGAACTAGCGACCATTGAACAGTATGGTTCACAATAAACACAGCAATAGAGTCAAGCCATACAAAGACAAAAGTACTGGACTTTAGGAGGCTGACTTTGCCAAAATGGGTGAGTGCCTAAGGAATGCACTAGCAAATGGGTGGGAAGGAGGGTGGAAGAACAATGGGAAATAATAAAACTGCCATCACAGAGATAACGAGCCTTTGTGAAGCAAATAAACAAAACAAGGCGATGTAAGAAACCACTATGGTTCTCAAAGGAAGTGGCAGTGAAGGTTCAAGAAGAAAAGAAAGCATTCAGGAAGTACAAGGAATCACAGCAGGAGCAGGACAGAGAACTGTATCAGTTAAAAAGCAAAGGAGGCTGGGAAGGCAGTCAGAACAGCAAAGGCCCAAACTGAGGAAAGATAGCCAACTCAGTTAAGAAGGGGAATAAAACCTTTTATAGGTACATCAGGAGCAAGAGGGATAGTGAGGCTTAATAAAGGGAGGGAGGGTGGGCAGAGGGAGAATGTGAAAAGGCAGAGATACTAAACAAATATTTTGCTCAGTATTTACAAAGGAAGAGGGGAGGTACATAAAACAAACAGTAGTAACACTCTGGATACAGAAGTTGATACCAGCCCATTTACAGAAGAAAGGGTTCTGAAAGAACTCTTAAAACTGAAGGTGGACAAAGCAATGGGGCCTGATGGGATTCATCCCAGAATTCTAAAAGAACTAAGGGTAGAACTAGTGACACCACTGACTACCCTCTTTAACAAATCATGGGAGGATGGGGTGGTACCCGAGGACTGGAGGAGGGCAGATGTGATTCCCCTTCACAAAAGTGGGAGCAAGGCAGAAGCAGGAAACTATAGACCTGTTAGTTTAACCTCAGTGATAGGGAGAATGATGGAATCACTTCTAAAGGAAAGAATTGTCGAGTATCTAGAGGCCAGAGGGCACAAGACCCTAGGCAGCATGGATTCACAGCGGAAGGTCATGCCAGATGAATCTGATAGATTTCTTTGACTGGGTGACCAAAGTAGTAGATCAGGAGGGGCTGTGGACATGGCCTACCTAGACTTTAGCAAGGCATTTGACACAGTCCCACACAAAAGATTAATATATAAGTTAGCCAGCCTGGGAGTGGGTCCCAAGATGACAGCCTGGGTAAAGAGTGGCTGGAGAATAGGACACAGAAGTAATAGTAAATGAGTCCACTCAGAAGAAAGGAGGGTTACTAGCGCGGGGTACCACAGGAGTTCAGTATTAGGGACCAGTCCTCTTCAATGTCTTTATAAGCGACATTGCAGAAGGACTGGAAGAAAAATATGTCTCTTTGCAGATGACACTAAGATCTGCAACAGAGTTGATGCACAGGGTGGGGTGGAAAGGATGAGAAGGGACTTGGCAGGTTAGAGGAATGGTCAAATGTATGGCAGCTTAGATTCAATGCTAAGAAGTGCAAGGTAATGCACCTGGGAAACAAAAACCAGGGAAGAGTACACAATGGGGGATACTAACAACAACAAAAATGGAAAGGGACCTGGGGTAGTCATATCAGATGACCTAAAGGTGGGCAAGCAATGTGAGAAGGCAGCAAGGAGGGCTGGGGGGATACTGGGATGCATAGGGAGAGCATCACCAGTAGAAACAGGAAGTTATTATCCTCTGTACAGACAGCTGGTGAGACCCCATCTGAGTACTGTGTGCAGTTCTGGAGACCCAATCTCGCAAAGACATAGAGAGGATGGAAGCTGTCCAGAGGAGGTAACTAAAATGGTGCAGGGTCTGCACGGAGGACATATGAAGAGAGACTTAAGGAGCTTAATATGTATAGCCTCGAGAAAGGAGGAGAGGGGGGACATGATAGAAACTTTCAAGTACCTCAAGGAATCAACAAAGTCCAAGAGGATAGCATCTTTCAAAAAAGAGTGTGCAAGAACAAGAGGCACAATTTGAAGATAGAGGGGTGGCTCAGAGGTAATTTAAGGAAGTATTTTTCACAGAGAGGGTTGTGGATGCATGGAATGGCCTTCCGGAGGAAGGTTGTGGAGTCAAAATCAGTGGTGGAATTCAAGCATGCATGGGATAGTCATAAAGGCAATTCTGGGGGGTGGGGGTAGAAAGAAGTAGGCTGCTGGTTAACTAGGATCTGCAGCTTACCCAGTAGGTAGGGAAATGGGCAGACTGGGTGGGCCAAGCGGTCCTTATCTGCCATCAAATTCTATGTTTCTATGTTTCTATGTTTCAGAACAAGCAGAAGCACTAAATGAATACTTTTGTTCCATATTCATGCATGAGAAGGGTGGTCCACTATCACTGTGGACGAGGAAGGTGGGGTCAGGGGAAGGGGATGATGGATGGACAGATTGAGGAGAACAGAGTGTTAGAGGGCCTGAGAGCAATAAGGGTGGACAAGGCACCAGGTCCTAATGGTATTCACCCCAGGGTGCTGAGGGAGATGGTGGAGGTGCTGGCCAGGCCACTGGTGGACCTGTTCAACATCTCCCTGGACATGGGTTATTTGCTCAGGACTGGAGGATGGCCCATGTGGTTCCCATTCATGAGAGTGGCCCACGGGACACACTGGGAAACTACCAACCTGTCAGTCTCCTGTCCATAGTGCGTACACTTATGGAGGCAATACTAAAGGAGAAACTGGGGGCATTTCTGGAGGAAAATTAACTCCAGGATGGGCAGCAGTATGGGTTTGTCTTAGGGAGATCTTGTCAGACCAATCTAGTAGAATATTATGACTGGGTTACAAGAGAGCTGGATAAGGGTCATGCTGTGAACGTCCTATACTTGGACATCAGCAAGGCCTTTGATTCAGTGCCTCATGGGTGGCTAGGGGGGAAACTGACTTCCTTAGAGTTGGGGGAGGAACTGGCAAACTGGATAGGGAACTAGCTGAGGGAGAAGCAACAATGGGTGGTGGTGGTGGGGGAAACGCGCGGTACATAGGTCAGTGACAAGTTGAGTACCTCAGAGCTCTGTGCTGGGTTCAGTGCTGTTTGGGCTATTCATTTTGAATATCTCACATGGAGTTGGGAGCAGGATTAGTCTGTTCGCAGACTACACTAAAATGGGGGTGGTAAATAAAGTGGATGAGTGGAAACAACTACAAGGGGACCTAACCAAACTGAAGGAGTGGTCAGAGATGTGGCAGCTGGGCTTCTACGTGAAGAAATGCAAGGTTTTGCACTTCAGGGCAAAGAACCCAAATAGAGACTATTGGTTCGGTGGGGTGAGGCTGGAGGACACTGAGGAAGAGAAGGGCCTTGGGGTGTTAATAATGGGGAGCATGAACAACTTTGCTCAATGCAGGGAAGCCTCAGCAAAGGATAACAAGATGCTGGGATTCTTGTCCAGGCATAGAGAAGTGATCCTGCCCCTCTACAGGTCATTGGTCATGCTGCATTTGGAGTACTGTGTGCAGTACTGGTGTCTGTATCTGAAGAAGGATATTAAGCTGCTGGAGGAGTGCAGCGATGGGCAACAACTATGTTATGGAGGATGGAGGGCAAAGCCTATGAGGACAGGCTATGTGAGCTGAATATGTACACCCTGGAAGAAAGGAGAGGAAGGATGGGGGATATGATTGAAACATTCAAGTATTTGAAGGGGATAAACAAAGCTGGTGCTGACGGGTTGTTCAAACTGAGAAAAGATGGGGACACAAGGGGCATGGGCTAAGATTAGAGGGTGGAAGATTTAGGAGAGAGAGATGAGGAGACATTACTTCATGAAAAGAGTGGTGTCAAAGTGGAATGCCCTACCAGAGGGGGTGATATCATGTAAAATGGTGGGAAGTTTTAAAAGGTCATGGGAGAGGGAATGAGGGAGGATCTGGGTAAATAGTGCTGAGAACTGGGGGCATGGTGCTCAGAACGTCCTGAAGATGGAGGAGGGGGTTGAGCAGCTGCAATCTAGGGGTGCTAGCTGCACACTCAAGCAGACTTTGATAGACCATGAGGTCTATTTCTGCTGGCAGTGTCGTATGTTCGTATGTATGTTCATACTAATTCTCTCATACAGTATCTAGCCAGCAATAGACAATTTTTTTCCCCTTAGTGAGGCAGGATCACACTTAACTACCAAATAGGTGTACCTACACTGAGAATGCAGTACATATGAGCAACCTGCACATCTACATGTAGCCACATGTAACCTCCTTTGGTATTATATAGCTGAACCCCTTGACCAGCACTATTGGAATTGGTGACCCATGCTGGGAGGGAAACACACCACTAAATGTGGGGTTTCTATGGAAACCGCACATTATTATGCAGATATATAATCTGTACCTGGCCACTGTAGATGTAAGTATACTATCCCTGCTTTAAGAGCTAAATAAGTTTGAGGAGCCTGGGTAAAAAACTCACATGGGGATTCATTGCCCCAAAATGTTATGCAGTAGATAAAAATAACTTGCCTGGTGCAACCCTCAGAGAAAGATTACATGAGCTAGATACTAATCTCACACAATGCATTCAGCCATTTGGGGGAAAAAAACTTTGGTAAATTACAAGTAGTATGCTCATGCCACAAATAATATGCTTATGAGGCAGAAATTGTAAACAAATGACACAGTAATTTATTGGGGGATCAGGAACAAGGTCCTAACTGAAGGAATTGCTCAGGTAATTAAAGAATATTAAAAAGTGGCTATCTGGCCTTAGCACAACAATCCCCAAACAAACTCAGTGCCTGCTCAACTGTACTATTGGATCACTACCCAACCCAAATGGGTACCGGTTAAACAATACCCTTAGTTTCTGGATGATCTGGGGATTCCTGGATACCCAGAAGTTAAACTGTGGCAGGCTCCAGGCTGACGTTGGGGCACTTAAATGAGAAATACATCTAAATTGTAAGCCTGGCCAAATGGCCAAGACCTTTAAACCATAGCAGCTCCCAAACTGTGACACTTTTTGATAGACAGAAAATTTGGGTCGCAGGACCAGGGACCCTATTCCATTACTCACACTTATGCTCTGGCTAGTAGGCTCCAGTTTCTAGCTGTAGTCCTGGCTGGATATACATGTTCCATCATGCAGTCCTCTGATTTTCCTCTGATGATTCCCTTGCTGTTACCTATAGCAAATCATCTTGACTCTCAATCATTTGGTCTCTCGAGTTGTTTAGATGGATCCCAGGTTTTTGTCAGCATACATCTGCAAAGCTAACTCAGTGTCTGACCCAACTGTACTATTCTCATGAGTCAGAAATTGTTAACAAATGACAATTGTATTTATTGTGCAATCAGGAACAAGGTTCTAGCAGAAGGAAAGGGTTAGACAATCAAACAATATAAAACAGTGGCTATCTGGGCTTAGCTCAGCACTTTCCCAAACTGCTCAGTGCCTGCACCAGCTGTAGTGTTGAAACCATTACCCCAACCTCAGTGGGTACCAGTTAAACAATATCCCTGGATCAAGAGAGCTTCAGGGGAACCCTGGGACCCCAAGTGTTGAATCATAGCAGGCAAGATGTAGTAGTAGTAAATTGTTTTATTCATTTAACCCTTACAGTACTGCGGCAGTATGTATATGACCTGAAACTATATGTTAAAACATACAATACTTAACACACATGAATATGGCATTCCCTATGGAGCCTAAGAGGTACCACAGCCTTATTCATCCTGTTTACAAAGATAAATGCATAAAATACTTAAAATATGTAAGTGCATTGTACAAATTTTTAAAATGAGAATATTAAATACGATATATCTGTGGTGTATTCTACTTTTATCTGGCGATGTGGAAACAAACCCTGGTCCTCTAATTTCTAATGAAAGGGATTATGATAGTTATTGGCAATCTAAAGGTCTGAGAATAACACATTTAAATGTTAGAAGTCTTATGTCTAAACAAGCTGAAATTGAGGCTTGGCTTACTGCTTATGACTCAAATATATTTAGTGTAACTGAAACTTGGTTGAAACCCTCTGTACCAGATAATCGTGTTGCTTTTGAAGGTTATAATGCAATTTGGAAAGATAGGATTGGAAAAAAGAAGGGAGGGGGTATAGTGGTGTATTATAAGTCTGAACTACAATTAGTAGAGATTTTTCCTCAATATACAAAAGCATCTGATTTTGAATGGTTGTTATTGGAATTGAAGTTGGGTGGTTGCCAGAAATTGCGATTATGTACAATTTATAATCCCCCTAAGACTGCTAAGAAAGGGTTGGAAGATATTTTAGGGTTTGTATCAACCATAAAATCAGGTAGTGATCTTCTGATTACTGGAGATTTTAATATTCATTGGGATCCTACTAATGACCCTTCTGTAGAGACGCTACTGACTAATGTTGGTTTGTCTCCGCTTATAAATTCATTTACTCGCACGAATAGGAATAGTCAAAATCATACAATTTTAGATTGGGTGCTTGTTAATAAACAGGTAAACATTTCTAGTGTTGGTGTATTACCAGATGTAATGAGTGACCATTTGGCCACTTATTGCATATGGAGATCTAAAAGACCTAAATTGCCTCCTAGGTTCATTTCATATCGTAAGTTTACTAATGAGATTAGTGGTGATCTTCTTGTTGATTTGCAGAATATTGATTGGACTTATCTGGATGTAATTCTGGATGTTAATATTGCTGTTGATTATTTTACAACTATTCTTCTGGCGTTACAAAATAAACATTTTCCTAGAGTGATTAGGAGAGTTAGAGGCTCTCAAAATAAGTGGATTACTGCTCCTTTGTTACATTTAATTAAATTGAAAGATGTAGCTTGGAAACTGTTTAAGGTAACTAAGTTAATGAGTGATTTTAATAGCTATAGAAAGCTTAGAAATGAATGTAAAATAAAAATTAGCCAAGTAAATCTAGTTATTTTCAGAACTTACAAGCCTCTAGTTTAAATAATTCAAAAAGGTTTTGGTCTTCTATAAATTCTTTAATTAATCCATCAAGGGAAGAATCTATTGGGGCTTTTAAAAAGGATGGTCAGATGATTTCTGATGTGCAGGTTATTTGTGATTCTTTCTTGGATAAATTTCTTGATCTATCTAGGTATACTCGGACCTTTATTAAGGATCCATGTAAAGATGGAAAATCTTATGATGTTTCTAAATCTGGTTCTTTTTCTTTCACATTTATAGAACCTTTTTGGGTTTATTATCTCTTGAAACATATGCCTATTTGTTCAAGTGCATGTGAACAAATCGGTTCTTAAAACTGATTTTTGAACATATTACTTATCCACTTACTTATATTTATAATTTGTCTTTGCTTACTGGGTGTTTCCCTGATGCATGGAAACAAACAGTAATCAAGCCTATTTATAAATCAGGTGATAGAATGGACATGGACAATTATCGTCCTATTTCTCTTTTGCTACCTCTAGGTAAGATCTTTGAGAGACTTGTAAGTGAACAGTTTACTGCCTGTTTACAAGATAATGGTCTTAGGACACTTGATCAACATGGGTTTCGTAAGTATCATGGGAAGGGGACGGCCTTGGCCAGGTTCATGAACCACACCAGTGTAGCTATGAATGAGGGTTTGCTCACTGGTGCTGTGTTCGTGGACCTGTCCAAGGCCTTTGATTTAGTGGATCATTCTTTGTTGATTGGGATGCTTCGAAGATATGGTATGACAGAGATTGCTGTTGATTGGTTTCATAGTTATTTGTTTGGATGTCTACTTAAGGTAGGATTAAATGGAACTTTTTCAACTAGTAAAGTTTTGCTACAGGGGGTGCAACAGGGGTCTGTTTTGGGCCCCTTGTTGTTTACGGTATTTGTAGATGTTGTGCCATCTTTATTGAATGATACGCATTGTTTGATTTATGCGGATGATATTATTTTGTATAAAAGTTCAACTTCTGTTGAACTAATAAATAAGTCTTTAAATAAAGACTTTGCTATCTTATGTGGGTGGTTAAAGGGGAACTGTTTAGCATTAAATAATACAAAAACAAAGTGTATGCTTTTTGGATCTCAAATTAGATTGAAAAGATCTCAGGATTTTTGGCGTCCTTTTAGATCAACATTTGAAATTCTCTGATCATGTTAAATATATTTCTCGTCAGGTAAATCAGAGACTTGGAGTATTATTTAGGTTTAAATCTTTGTTGACTTTACCAGCAAGACGTGCAATAGCTGAAGGTGTCTTATTACCACAATTGAATTACAATGCATTTCTTTTTACTAATTTGTTAAATAGAGATTTATCTCTTCTTACAAATGTGTTTCATGGTATTTGTAGATTTACCTTCAATTTGCCTTATTTTACTCATCATTGTGAGCTGTATAGGCTATCTTCCTGGCTTCCTCCCATGATGGGTTGTCTGTACAGCCTATGTTTATTAACGGATAAAATTCTTCATCAAGGGATTGACGCTCCATTATATTCACTTCTTCATGTTAAAATAAATTCTTGGGAACTTTGTTCTGATCAACAAATTAAGTTAAATGTCCCTAAGACTAAGACTAAAATGGGGGATAGTTCTTTCACTTACTCTGCTGCTAAAAATTGGAATGAGCTTCCTATTGCGTTATATGAAAATGTTTGCCATCAAACTTTTAAAATCAGGTTAAGAAATTATTTTCTTGATAAATTGTATTGCTGTTGCTTTTAATTATTATTTTTATATATATTGTATGTTATGTTATGTATGTTAAATGTTGTATTGTGATGTTGTTTGTTTATTGTAAACATCTTGACTGTATATATATTCAGTCCCCGGGTCGTACATGAAAACGGGCCTTGGCTCATTGTACTTACCTGGTAAACAAATGTTTAAAATAAAAAAAAATATATATAGTATCACTTTGTACAGGTATCAAAAAGAATTAGAAAATCCACCAAAGGATGTAAGTAAACATCTGCTAAAATTAAATATACTTTAGCATGTAGGGGCTCATCAAGGATTAATATTTTGGATGACCTATAAAACTTCATCAATGGTCTGAATTGGGACAGCAGATTAGGGGCAGCATGACGAATGACAAGAACCAATTTTGAGTTTTACCAAATATAATTGGGCTTAAATTTGATCTTAATTTGTCAGAATAGAGTTCCAAACATGAGGCCTGTGATAGGGTTGAATAAGACCCTGTCCCTTTGTCATGCAGAAAGAGTTAAAAGCAAGGATCTGTTCTATCCTCTCTGTTTCTTCTTTTGTCTATCTGCACAATCACATTTTCTTGTGAGACATAGGAATTGATCACTCTGCAGTCTCATGATTTTCCCACTACCGCTGTCTCCCTTCCTTCGCTTGCTATGTCTATCTTTTCTTCCCTCTTGCATATCTGTTGTTGTGAAAACATATGTGGCTCTTTAGTAGTAGTAGTTTGTTTATTGTTTGGCATTTTGCCATTACAGTTTATAACATTATAAAAATATCTTACAATATATTAAAAACTAGACATAATAGCATACACTGATAATATAATTATTTAAGAAGACCTTCATAAAACTGTTAAGAGAAAATAAAAACTTAGATAGTTACAATAGGAAATTGAAACACAAACTTTCAATTGTAGGCGGTTCATGGGGGTGAGCAACCATTCTGGAAACATGTTGTGGGAAAGTAGGGACTGGGTGGTAAATAACGTATTAAAATTATAAAAATGTTTCCCACATTCTCATTGTTGGTAAAGAGTTTCCTTGATTTGGACACAAGCAAGTGATTACATTCAGTAAATATATAATTGTAGACATTCTGTCCATGATTATCTATATTTATTTGCTAATTTTGTTTATGAATATATTACTTTCTAATTCTAGTGATGGATAATAAGTAAAAAGCAAGATCACTGAGGATAGCCTCATTTTCAGAATTAAATAGTAAATCAAGAATGAACCTGGTTGGGATGAATAGGGAGCCAATAAATGTACCTAAAACCTTTTCACATGGATGTTTATACCATGGACAACATAATATAACATGGAGGAGACCTTCTTCTTCATAAAAAGAACAGTTACAATATGGTGATATAGATTTATCCTTACTGTATCTAACTTCTAACAAATTACTTGGAAATACTTCAAATCTGTATACGGTGACTATGTCCCTTTGTTCTGGTATTTGTACAGTACTCAAGTAAAATTTTAAAGAATGTTCTCCTGCGTTATGAATCAGCCATTTTGAAACTATTAGACTCTTAATAGCATCAAGGTTGTTTTGTTTGGATCTTTGCTGAATGTTACTAGTTATAGTTTTGGTGTAGGATAGATTTAATTTGATATTCTGGTCAGTCCACTTGCTCAGGTGTGTACAGTTGTATCCCATCAAAAAATTGTTTACTTTATGCAGCCAATTATTTTTATGTAAGGTACATCTCTTTTTTATCCTTTAGACAGTCAGTAATACTGTAAGTGTCCCTTTATGGCAGAATTATATTTTTATCTAGAAATTAATTACTCTTGGCTGGGCTAGCTGTCTAAAACTAGTTTGTGCTAGCTGTGTTCTAACAAGTGTGCTTGGGGTACCAGTGGGAATGCTTAGTATCTGGTTGTACAATTTGTTTAATTTAGAGTCAGATTTGGTGGTGTTAGCAGTGCTCCAAATTTCAGCCACATACAGACCTTGATTAGTTAGTTTTGAGTTTACAGCTTTGATCATCGGAGTGATGGACATGCCTCCATAGATACAATTAAATCTTTTCAGGGCAGCCATGGTGATTTGCATTTTACTTGCACAACTTTCTGTATGTTTATTCCATTTGGTGTTATTGGAGAAGAGCATATACAGATAAGAAAATGCATTTACATATTCTAATTGTTTACCTGCTAATATTCATTTTCTGTAATATTTTTGGCTACCCATAACCATACTTTTAGGTGGTTTTGGAGGTGGGTGGGTTGGTGCTAAATTGTTTTTGAACATAGTTTGTCTAATTTATCTAGGGCCCTTTGGAGACCTAGGGCCCAATTCTCAAATGGGGCTGTGTTCAGTGCAAGCTGTGGCAACAGCAGCCTGTGCCAAAGCCCCATATGCCAGGGACCCTGCACTGGATTCAGGTACAGGAGGGGTCCCAGCATTTAAGTCCCCACACATGCACTATTCCGTCCCTTTGGGTGAACACCTGGTGCATGGTAAGTGTCCATCGCAAGCCCAGTGCAGCATGGGAAATGGTGTCTACTATACATATGTGCACAGTGACTGCCAGCAGTCTCAGACACTGTGCCCATATGTACAGTATAGTGCCGATGCAGACCACAGTCGGTGGCTGGCTGGGCACCAAGGGGTGGGTTCCACTAGACCACCAGGTAGTGGGCACTGCAGTGATTGGAGGCACATGCCCTGCCACATACAGGCAGCTGGGCAGCATCGGGGATAGGGTGGTGGCATTGGGGATGGGTGGCAGGATCTGGCAGGATGGAACACCATCAGTGAACCGGGGGGGTGACCACAGCATACAGTGGCACATAGGCTGACTGCCCCAGTGGAACATATTCTAAGTCCCACTATGCCAGCCCTGGCTGGTCTAAGGGCACTTAGAATGTCTTCCACTGGGAGCTGTCTGTGAATAGCAAGTTGCAGCTTGTGTTGGCACAGTCCACCTAGCACCATGTCACAGTACTGTGCAGGGTACAGGGCTGGTGCAGGACCCTGTTTGGGGCAGGTGGCCTGCAGTCGACGCAGGCCACCTTCGTGAATTGCATGGAGGCAGCCCTAGATGCAAGGTGCACCTTGCACCATCTCTGTTTGGTGCAAGCGCCTTACATCAGATGCAGGGCTTTGAGAACTGGGCCCCATGTCTGCTGGCTGATACAATTGCCAGATCATCAGCATGGACTAATAAGGGGTATCCATTATTCACAGATCTTAGGAGGATGAAAAGAAGGTTTGTTGGGTTCAATTATAGTTTCATTAATGTAGATGTTAAAAAGGGTTGGTGCAAGTACATAGCCTTGCCTAACAGTAGTGTTTGTATCTATTTTTTCAGTGAGCAGAGCTGAGTTGCTGTATTTATCTTTTAACTGCGTCCCTGTATAGAGTCTTTTCATTAATATTAACAGGTTGGTGCCTACTCCTAGCTCCTTCATTTTTTTCCATAGAAGTGATCTTATGATAGAGTCAAAGCTGCCAAAAAGTCCACAAAAGCTGTAGTTTTTTTTATTATGCAATACTTCTCAATTAGATGGTCCAAAATGAAAATCTGTGTGGTGGTCCCAGTGTCTTTCCTAAAGCCAAATTAAAGTACTGATAGTATATTTGGGGGGTTCAGGCAGAATAATAATCTGTTTAGTAGTACTTTGGCATAGATTTTTGACATATTTGTCTATTAAACTGAGGTTCCATGTCATAATGGTAATTGCAGCAGAGCAATCACCATTAGAGTGAGAGTACATTGCCGAAAAGCACAACAGTGATATACACTTGCAGGTGGCAACACATCTGGCAAGTTAAAACAATATTTTTGCAGTGGGGGGCCATGCCCTTGCACCCTCCCGACTAAATATAGCCAACTCCAGTGGGGGTACATGTCGGGGAAGGGGAGACGGTCTGAAAAATGAAAAAAAAAAAACACTATAGCAGTAATAAAATATTTTCCAGTTCCCAACTCTGTGCCTGCTAGCCACCCTCACCACCACACCACATGGCTAGCTCAGTGGCAGCACAGCACACTACTCTCCAAAAATCCTCTTCCCTATTCCTCCCTTTCTTGTCCCTATCCCTCCCCTTTCTGTAGCCCTCCCTCGCTCATCCTTACTGTCACTTTTGCATTACATCTCTACCCTTACAGGGTAGCCCAACAGGATAGTGCTGTAAATGAGTCACTCTTTTGAGAGTCGCTCATTAACAGTTGCTATAACAACTGGATACCTTAAACTGATGAGTCTGGGGAGATCACGTGATGCGTCAGAGCCGGTAGATGTTCTCTCTCGGCTCTCTTCCTCAGCTCCACCAAAAATGGCCAAATCTGTGGTAAAACCCAGACTGAATATGCTCCACCACACCTCTTGGGACAGCAAAATATCCTCTGAATCTACTGACCCATTTCTATGCAGCTACGCTTGTTAAATTTGCTCCTTTCGTAGACTGGAGAATGGAGGCTGACATGCGACCTGTGGGGCCTACTCATACCCCGCCAAACACACTGGAAAAAATAAAAGTGGCCAAAAATCTCAAGACACAGCCGGGTACCAACCCTAGGACCTCTGCAGCTCCCATACCAGTCTCAGAGGAGAGATTTTTGTTGGAGCTAGCATAGCTCAAGGAAATATTGATGGGGATCACCTCCCAGCTCACCAGTCTCCAGGCTACCACCGAGGCTCTCTCACACAGGATGGGGGATGCTGAAGTTAGGATCAGCTCCCTGGATGATTGGAGACACAGGTAGGAGTAGGATTCAATGGCCATGTGTCATAAGCTGGCCAACTTGAGGAGAAGTTGGAAGATCTTGAGTGGTGCAGTAGAAGGAATAACCTTCTCCTCCTAGGGTTACCGGAGGGGGAAGAGAGTCAAATCCCAGGGCTGTTTGTTCAAAAATTCTGCCAAAAGATCACTAGACCCTCTCCAAATGGCTCAAGTTACACTGTGCAGAGAGCACATAGGGCACTCAGACTGATGCCCCCCTCAAACTCTCCACCTCACCCACTAATCTTTAAATTACTTAACTACCTGGATAAGGTCCACATTCTGGCAAATCTCTGGGACCTGAAAAAGCTCATCTGGGAAGGACATAAAATCAGAGTTTACAGCACCTCCCACGCTCGGTCAGGCTCAAGAGGGCTGACTTCAACCCCTACATCTCTAAGCTAATAGCAGTATGGTCTGGTTCAAAATGCTCTATCCTGACAAATTGCAAATCATCCACCAGGGCACCACCAAATTGCCTGAATCAGGGGAACAGGTGAAGATGAAATTGCCAGCCCTGTTTCTGGACCTCTTTCAAGCCCCCTAATGATCACTTTTTTGGGGGGATCATTTATGGCATTTGGCTATATTTTGTGCAGTTTTTTTCATGCTGTGTTAGTGAGTTTAGTTTGTGTCTGTTGGAATTGACTGTTTGGACTACCCATATCACCCCTGCTTCTCAGTTGTATTGTGATCGAGCACCTCTGGAGTTCAGGCCGGAGATGAACCTCTGGATGGACTCGAAGGCTGAAACAACTCCAGGACATGTCGATTAGCCCCAACTTTTGGACCTTGCCTGTCCACCAAGAAATGGTCTCAGGCGGTGGCCTTTTCTACATCAAGGACTTATGGTTGGGGCCTCTTCTGCCAGGACACACTTGAAGACCCCAAGGGGGATGTGAGGTAGCACCCTTGTTTGTGGGCTTACTGGGGCTGGGCTCCTAAGTGGGGTGGTCTGTCTTTCCTGCTATGGTGGCACACCTAGGCTCATGCCTCCCGGTTCTTTGCCTGTTCTGGGAAACCCAGGGGTGGTGGGGGGACATACCTCCCCTCCAGCCTGCTTACATGGGAGCCTCAATGGTGAGCATGGATGAAGGGTGAGGTTCCCAGGCCTCTTCCGAAATTGGCATTTTGTAATTTAACTTTAGCTGTCCTGGTCCCCTATTGTAGCATGCAAAGGCATGGCTGTTCACGAGGGTGGAGTGGTGGATAATTCCCTTCCCCCATCCTTGGAACTCGTAATGCTACATTCAATGCTGTACTGGGGATCCAGCCCGGTTAGCAATTTACCACATGCAGAAATGGTCAGACTCTTTCAATACAATTGCTGCAGCAACCCCTAAGAAATTCTATCATTTCTGGCTGCATTGGTGGGACAGTAAGGCTGCTGGTCCACTACATCGGGGGAGGTCTGGGCCAAGTTATGACCTGAGAGGGGGCAGTTGTGCCGTGGTGTGCCTGATAGTTGGGAAGGGCCAGCTTGGCTCGGGGATGCTTACTCTTCGGTGGGCACCTCGAGGGAACCTGGCGCATCCTCTCAGGGATGGTCTTAGAGTGACTGAGTAGTGGAGACATCCCTGATCCTCGGTCCTGAGGAAGAGGCCCAGCAGCTATTTGAGAGGAACATGCTGCTTGCTTTTATACCACCTTGATGGAACATGGACTCAGCCATTGGCTCTGTATGCTCTTGTTCGGTGGGAGGCGTTGGACAATAGGGGGTCCTTCTTTAAATTGTTCATATTATTTCCTTGCCTTCAATGGTTATGTGTCATGTTTGCTGTTTCTAATTAAGAACTGGAGCTGAGGGGGGAGGGGAGGCCAGCTCCGAGGATGGAAGACATCATGTACACAAATTTAGTAGTGGTGCAGCCTTTGGGGCTGGGGGATTGTGATGTGTATATAGTCTGGTGGATGGGAGGGTTTACGGCGTACAGTACTGGACAGCATGGCTATTGGGGGGTGAGGGGGAACGTTTGCCACCACTGCCCTTATTTCATCCATTTTCCAGAGTGGGGCTGTATAATTGGGGCAGGGCGGTTGGAGGGGGGGTGGGGGTGGGAGCATCCCTTATGTTATCTTCCTTACGGCTGGAGGTTGGGATATCCTCACCTTCTCTAGGCTAGTATGGGCACTATATACAAATTTTTGTCTTGGAACATAAAAGGAGTGAATCATAAGTGCAAACACTATATGGTCCTTCGTCACCTCCACAAGTACCAATCTGACATGGTCTTTCTTCAGGAAACACACCTTAAGCAGGGGAACATCCTGTTATTCCGCAGGGAGTGGGTTGGTCAAGCCTACGGGGTTGTGGCTAATAACAAAAAAAGGGGAGTGGGCATTTTAACAAACAGGAGCACTCCTTTCCAGTTGATAAACCTGGTTCAGGATCCAGAGTGTCAATTTCTTTTTTTGCAGGGGTGCCTGGGATTAACGACGGTAGTACTGGGCTGCATCTAGGGTCCGAATGATGATTTTCATGGCTTTTTTGCTCAGCTTCTATCTCAGATCTCCACCCTTTCTGGTTCCCCAATAGTCTTAGGAGGAGATTGGAACCTGGTTTTTCACAATGAATCTGATAAGTCTGGAGGGCAGTACAGAGGTCTCTCCCCGGCACAAAGGGGATTGAGGAATTTAAAGGACATTCTGGGGTTAGGAGACCCTTGGCGAATCCTGCACCCCACAGACAGACAATTCACCTTTCATTCCCTCCCTCATAATTCCTTTTCTCACATTGATTACTTACCAGTGTCCTTATCTCTTCTACCAGGGTTGGTGATCTGTGACATTCTTCCAAAAGTCATTTTGGACCATGCACTGGAATACATGAAGCATCTGTTAGGAAGGTTGGACACCCAGTATGACACTTGGAGGTTTAATTCAATACTTTTAAGGGATAAACAGGCAACCCAAACTCTTTCCCTCTACATTTGGAACTTTTTTAAGGGCAATCTGGGCTTGGTTACTTCCTTGGATATGCTGTGGGGAGCAGCAAAATGCACCATCACGTGCGAATGCAATAGATTAGCTGCAAAAGCCAAGAAATGCAGGAAGGAAACCACTAGGCAATTGTTACAGCAAATTAGAGTACAGGAACATGACCTCTGTCCTTCTTCGAGTACCAATAGCTGGGCCCAATTAAACTCACTCCGAGCTCAATACTTTGACCTCTTAACCGAGAAAGCAGATTTGGTGCTCCAGAGAGTCAAATTCCACTACCTAGAATCTGGGGAGAAGGCTAGAAAGATGATAGCCTTGCAGCTTCATCAATTAGAGACCAGAAGTGTGATCCAAAGCCTGCAACCATATTCTCCTGGGCCAGTTCTTACCAAACCTAGGGAAATAGCAGCAACTTTTAAGCAATATTATGAGGACCTGTATAGGCCAGAGGCCAAGCAGCTGAGTGAACCTTTATCTATAAACTGCTTTCTGGATTCTGTATCTCTTCCCACCCTCACCCTCACCCTCACACAACAAGTGCTTTTGCAGGTCCCAATATCAGTTTCTGAGGTCAAACAGGTAATAGCCCAACTTCTCAAGGAAAAAGGCCCCGGGTCCGGATAGCTTTAATGCCTCGTTCTACACAGCCTGTCAAGATGAACTAGCTCCCTTCCTCTCCTAGCTTTTCAATGACTTGCTTTCCTCCAGATTGTCCAACTCTTCCTTTACCCAGGCCCAGATTTCTGTGCTCCCAAAGCCTGGTAAATCCCCTCTTCTGCTGGGCAATTATCATCCCACATCTCTGCTGAACTCAGATATCAAAATCATGACAAAAATTATAGCTAACCGCATACGTCAAGTCTGGCAGGGTTTGCTGAGCCACTCTCAAGTGGGCTTTGTAGTAGGCTGGGTCTCCTCCTACCACATGCATAAGATTCTTCACCTTATTGCCTCAGCAGACACTAGCTCTACCTTCTCAGTCCTGGTCCCTTTCGATGCTGAAAAAGCATTTGACCGGGTTTCCTGGCCCTTCTTGATTGCAGTCTTGGAGAAGTTCAGTTTTCCCTCGCCATTCTGTGATTGGCTCTGGGTGCTCTATTCCAACCCAACTGCTAGGGTACACTGCAACAGAGTTCTCTCTGACCCTTTCCCCTTGCCTGAGGCACCAGGCAGGGCTGCCCTCACTCCCTTTTCCTTTTCAACCTCTATTTGGAACCCAATCATCCATTCTTTGCAAGCCTGCAATGAGCTTCAGGGCATTCGTGTTGGTCAACTCATCTTTCCTCTATCAGCTTATGCCGATGACCTTCTTCTACACCTGGAACACCCACTATCCTCTATTCCTGTGGTGCTTAATATTATTCACTGTTTTTCGCAAGTCTTGGGTTACAAACTCAACCTAGGAAAATCCTGTGTTATGCCTCTTAATAGCCTAGTTCAAAAACACTGGATTATGGACCTGGTCCTGGCTTGGGAGCCTACAGCTCTTACTTACCTTGGTGTCAAGCTGCCCCATATCTTATCGCACATAGTCAAGCTTAATCTCTCACCAGTCATAGGCTCTATCAAAATGGATCTACAATGTTGGAAGCACCTCCCTCTTTCTTTATGGGGCCATGTAAATGTGATCAAAATGTTGTTATATCCCCTTTCCATGATCGGTCCCTACCTTACCAATCGATGGTTTTCTCAGCTGCACTCCCTCCTCTCTGAATTTCTCTGGCAAGGCAAAGTAGTACACCATGCATACCTCAAGCCATCCTTCCCAAAAAAGAGGGGGGAGGGCCTACGCTTCCCCAACTTCTTCTTATACTATTGCGCTATCCACTGTAGCAAGCTCTTCAGATGATCTGCAGGTCTCATGAATGAGGCTACGCAGGACTATATTCCCCAGTGGCTCAGCCTGGAACAGCAGCTCTGTAGATCTCAAGGCCTTGCCTTGCACTCCCTCCTCTATTCTAAACCATCTGCACTTCCCTCTTCTTTAAAGATACCCCCTATCTGGTGGTCTATTAAAGCCCTGCATCAAATTAGTACCCTTCTCTTCATCTCCTTTTGCAATGACCTGGACCAACCGTTGCTAGGCAATCCTAACTTCAGAATAGTGAACCGCATCATTCCAGATGCCTTTTTCCCCAGCCTGCAGAGGAAACTGATCTCCTGTATCCTGGTAAACAGTAGGATGGGCTCAGTAATTGAGCTTCAGTCCAGATTCCCACCTCCGGCCCTGAGCCTCTTTAAAGTACTGCAACTGAACGGGGTACTTACTGCTTCTTTGGGTCCCTCTCCTTGGTTCCATCTCCTGTTTTTTTGTGGATAGGCGTTATAAAGCTGCCCTTCCAGGTTTGAGAAGTGAAATCATACATACAACCAAGAAACCACCCCACCAGCTCAACATATTGGAAAACAACCAAACTAAAGCTAAACAAGAATTTCCTCACTGTCCACCAACTTCAAAAAATGTAGACTGACACATACTCAGTACGTAAATGCATTGCAGTGTTTTATTATAAAGTGCCCAAATGCCAGTGAACTCAATCATCTTTCAGTAAGGATGCTGGCAGATGCCCATTGCACCAATCCTCCTACCGGTTTCACCCTAAAGCACCATCAGGGAGTGCCCCAGGTAGTTCATTGCACTCTTTTATATGCGTCCCTTAAAGGGACAATTAGTGTTACTTTCAGTGCTAATCCATGCAAATCATATGTCTGTGTAATAACAAAATAAACATAAAGTGACCCAAAAAAATACCTTAAACTTGTGCATTAGAAACCTAGTTGTCTTTTAGATTACCTGTATACATCTTTTGCATATATATGTATTTTAAGCTAGTGACTAGTTTTATACATAAATAAATATACTCTAAATATAAACAGATGTGTCTTAGCAACTGTGGATGTAAATTGCCTGTGTTGCAAAATGCATGTTATTCTGCCATATTTTTAAAATGCACAGATAAATATCTGCAACTGTAAAACACCACGAGCTGGATTCACAAAGCTTTCTGAAGGTGCAAAACCTTCCCTAAGTCCCAAAAACTGTCGTAGTTATGGAAACAAAAGGGAACAAAGTGCTATTCACAAAACCCTCTGCAGCTGCGGAAAACAACACTAAGGACTGTGGAAAAAAGTGCAGCTGCAGAAGTCCCTGAGGAAAAAAAAATGTGAGATAAGTAAGGCACAGCCCCTGAAAGGCTATTCACAACCATTTTTTTTCTGCAGCTATGGAAAAGATGTTACACATAGTGGAATGAAGTGTAACTCTCCCTCAGCAAACTGCAGTAGTGCCCCAGCAATTGTAATCAATTAAGGTGGAGGTGAGGCACGGGTAATAGCATCCTAGATAGTATAACAGTGGCTGCTGTAACAGCAATGAAAGCACACATTGCCATGATATGGCAACAGGCAACAACCACCAGACATAGTGCAACCCATGACGGAGTCCCACAGACAATAGAGCCTGGCCAGCCTGCAGTGAGTGCTACCCCTGCAGGCAACAGGAACACCCCAGGGAGGGAGGGAGGACCAGCAGTGACAGTTGGCCACTGTGGTGCCATGGTATTGCTGGAACCTGTGGTGCTGCAGTGGTCCCAGTTGAGAGACTGGTTGCTGGTCTCTTTGTGGGTGCTTTCAGCTTCCTTCTATGGCAGCCCTGTTAAAGTCTGCTGTTCCAGCTAATTAAGTTCACTGTTGCTCTGCCTCTAAGCTATTTCAGCAGCTGCAGATCCGCAGTCGCGGATTTTCAGCACGTGCACAATTTCCACAGCTGCAGAATTTCCGCAGCTGCGGTGATTTTAAGAAATTCCGCACCTGCTCAAAATTTCTTTATGAATATCACACAACTGTGGTTTCGCAGTGCTGCAGGCTTTCTTCCTGCAGCTGCGGAATTTTTTACTTTCTTTGTGAATCCTGCCCCACATATTTACTGATCCACATGCAATGCAGACACTTGGTAAACACAAGTGCCAGCAGACCAATGCCTACTTCTCTTCTCTTCCAAACCCCGTATCTTCATTCCTCCTCATGAATGATTACTATTGTTGTTACTATTTCTGGAGAGGAGTGGAGTGGAAGGAAAGAAGGGAGAAAGAGGAAGAAAATGAAAGGAGGGAATGGGAAATGATTTTATTCTTATCTTGGATTCCCAAACCTTGTAAATATATTAAGTTGGTGGGGGGGGGAGAGAGTTGAAAACCAATCAAGGAGATTTTATCTCCATTCTATTCAAAAATTTATATTCTTGATATCTTTTTCAGTAATAGAGATAAATCTGTTCCATCATTTAACTCTGGTTTCCTTAAGGCTCCCAAATTGTAAATCCAAGAGGCCTCTCTCTTACATAGTAGAATATCCAAATCCCCTCCTGTAGGTCTGTATAGCACAGTATAGAGCAGTGGTCTAAGGCTCTGAGCTGCAAATCTGGTGACATCCAGCAGACCAGACCTGGGTTTGAATCCCACGGCTTCCACTTGCATACTGTGTGACCCTGAGCAAGTCACTTAACTTCTTTGTGCTCCCAGGTCACACCTGGAAACAAGCTCCGGCTTAGTGTGCCTTTCCTGGTTAAACAATTTCCCTTCTTCCCCCCTTTCTCAATTCCCTGAAAGGAAAATCTATGACTCCCCCTCTGTATGTTCACCTGTACATGCTGTGGAAGTGCATTATGCGTATCCATCAATTGTATGGAGCTCGTATGTTCCTCAACCCTGTTGTTAAAAGGTCATCTAGTTTTACCTACAGAAAATGCTCTGCAACTACATGTTGCAAGGTACACCACTCCCTGGGTACTACAATTTATAAATTGTTTGATGTGGTATCCTTGTTATTTACTGTACAAAAAACATTAGTTTTACTAATGTGCTGGCAACAGACACACATGCCACAAGTAAAGCAGCCTTTGGGTTGTGGCGGTAGTCAATCATGGGTACGTGGCTTTTCCAAGAGCAGGAAACTTTGAACCAATAGCTCCGTGAGATTTGGTCCTCATCTATATGTAATCCTGGGTGGTAACTGTGAGGTCTCCACAAAGGCTGGTTCTGCCTCTAGAATGTACCAGCATTTGCTGAGATACTCCCTGATTACCTCACATTTTGCACAGTACTGTGTAATAAACATAACCTGGTCATTGTTTGGTACCTTGTTGGTTCTATATCTCAATAGGTTAGACCTTGCAATTTTGTCCACTGCTTCCTGAGCCTGCTCAATTAATGCCTGGCTGTATTCCTTCTGCAAGAATCATTCTCTGAGTTCATCACTCCTTTTGACATAGACCTGTGGCTGTGTACAACTTCTTTTGACTCGCATGAATTGTGATTTAGGGATGTTGCTGATGATGTGGTGAGGATGGCATCTACTAGCTAGAAGTAGGCTATTTTGATCAGTACTTTCTCTGTACAAATCTGTTTCAATTGTGCCATCTGGCATGCAAAATATGTCTAAATCCAAAAACTGCACCTGTTCTTCACAGTATTGTGCAGTGAATTTCAGATTTGGGTTTGCCATCTCTAGATATGCAATAAACTTCAGGGGCCAGATATTCAAAACTTTACGCTGGGTGCAAACCGTTTGCACTTGGTTTGTGCCAGGTTTGCATGGGTCCGCTATATTCAAAAGGCCAAATAGCATGGGAAAACTGCATTAGAGCAAGATAAAAGCATAATGTATGCAAGGCGCAAAAAGAGGGGATGTGTACATGAATATAGACGCAATAATATATATTGTGCATTAGCGCCATGCAAAGTGTTTTTATGCCACTTAGTGCAACACTTTGTGAGGTGCAAGTGACCACCCAGGAAAAGGTAGTCTTAAGTCTGGGCAAACCAGCTTTGCATGACTTTGTGACTTTGTACTGCTATGTGAGACTTTGCATGACTTTGCACGACATCTGTAATTCACAAGTTTGAATTATGGACTTTGTGAGGGTCTGCCAGCTGTGTTTTATTGACTCTAACTAGTAGATATTAAACATAGAAAGAAATCAGACATGGAAGAAACATGCTGCACACGGATTGCACCTCCTATGCTGCCATCATCTGCCACTGGTCCCAACTATGCCAGACATTAATTGGTGACCCGGCACCCAGTGGACACCATGGCAGCGTGTCCACATGGTTTACCTATGCCAATGTGACATTGTTGTCGATGATCATTGTTCAGCATAGAGACATCCCCAAAGTCAACAGGTAAAATTTCTATAGATTGTTAATTCCGAGTTGGAGTTAACTCAAAGGGGGGGGTGGTGAAACTCGGTGAAAGGGCAAAATTTCACCAGTGGGTCCCCCACAGCGACATTTTCGAAACTTGTCAAAAATGTTGCTGTGGGAGATTTCACTGATGGGGTTTCACCCTTCTGTCTGTACACCTGTCCATACAGCACACACCTGTAGACTACCCTTCAGTGGACACCAACAGAATCCAGCACACACTTGCAGCACTGGGGGTGTGCAGGGTGTTGAGGGGAGGGTGTACAGGTAGCCAGTTTGTACCACATACTGTGGGCTGCCACAAGGCTGGGACAATTCATGCAGTGCAAATGGTCCAGTGTAGGGAATACCCAAACACCAGTGTGCCTGTCTGATGGTATGTGCTCCCCCCAGCCACATACTGCACATCTGTACAGACACCACAGCAAACACAGCCAGCCATGTATATGTCACTGTGAGTATCCAATGCCAGTGGTGCAGCATCTTTGGGTTGCACAACAGCACAACAGTAATGTCCACTGTCAGTACACACCTGCAAGATGGGCCTGTCACTGTATAAAGTGCAGCAATCAATGATGCCCTACAAACCATAGGCATTGCTGTGTCCCTCACACTATTGGCTCCCTTGTTCTATAGTGTCTGCTGTGCACTGTAGCAGAAACTACAGTTTGACTATTTCATGCAGCACCACCACCTGTGCCTGTGTTGTGTAGGCCCCTGGGGCACAATATTCTATGCATTTCTGTACAAATGTAGCCTGCAACTACCACCATGCATTTCCAGACTGACCTACAGGTGGGGATGTGGGATCCTGCAATAGCGCTGGGCAAGCCGTATGCAAATCAGGACATAATGAGATACTAAGCTGGATGTTTGCCCACAGACTGCCTAAATAGGCTCATTTGCATGTCGCTTTTGAATATAGCAAACGTTTGCCCCGGGCAAACATAATAGCACTGGGCAAATGTCATAGCTCTGCACAAAACCTGCGCAAATGTGTCTGCACCGCACAAACATTTTGGAAACATGGTACATTTCTGCAGAATTCTACATGTGCTGGTGCTTGCAGCTTTCCTTTGCTAGCACACACATTGGCCACATAGTTCACTTTTACCTTCCTTCACGTCACTGTGCACTGGGTTGCTGTTGTGGTTTGCACTTCCTGGTTGTTATATTCAGAGCTGTCTTATTTCCCAGGCTATTTTTGCACTGCACTCCCAGCCCAGTTTGCCTGGCTTCCTTAGCACACCATATTCAGCAGGTTTTGCACCAGGGCTATCCCTTTTGAATATAGCAGGCTATTGGTTCTGGGCTAATTTAGCACACCAGGCAGTGCTAATTTAGTCCTGGGGCAAAGTTTTGAATATCTGGCCCCAGGTGTTCTGATGCACTTCCTTGCCTCATCATCAATAAAATGCTTCCACAGGTCTATTTTGTCATAAAAGGGGTTGGTATCTTGATTGTAAATAACAGCTATCTCCCACAGGCCAAGGTGCAAAAATAGGCATACGTGGGGGCAAATGTTGCCACCATAGCTGTGTGGTTGACCTGTAGGTAGTGCTGTTCCTGGAAAGTGAATGTATTCATAGTAATTACAAATCTAGACAGTGTACATGGAAACTCAATAAAATGTGGTGAATAATATATTTTGGGTTCCATCCAATATAACAGGGCCTCCAGACCCTATCATGGGGTATATTTGTATACAGTGACTGGCTATCTAGTGTAACTAGAACCCAGCCTGTCTCCATCTGTAGATCCCCATGACACCCGAAACATGTGTGGTATCTTTGTTAAATAATCATAACGTGGGGACTAAATGATTTATATGTTTAATCACATATTTTGATAGCGGCTCTGTAAGTCAGCCTATACCCAACATGATTGGGCACCCTAGGAGATCCACAAGTGTTTTGTGTACTTTTGGCACTGTGTAAATTGTTTGTCTCATTGGATGGTGTACAGTCAGAAACTCTAAACTGTTATCTGTAATAATGCCCTCCTCAGATGCTAATGCCAAATAACCATCCATTTCTACTTTAAATTTCATTGCTGGATCAGCCTTCAATCACACATAGAAAGTAACGTCCGCAAGCTGCCAAAAAATTTCCTTTTTGTATTCTTCTGCATTGAGAATAATTATTGACCCCCCGTCTGCTGGTTTTATTGTTATAAGGAGGTTTTTTCCAATTTCTACCAGTGCCATATGTTCTGCTGAACTTACATTTCAGTAGTTTAAGGATTGTAACTCATGTTCACATTTACTTATTTCATTTAGTAAAAAAAAAAAAAAAACAGAATTAAAAATTAATAGGTATATTGTTAGGTCCAGGGGCTTGGTTCCTCTTGAAGCTGTTTATGACTTCTGTAACTTCCTGAACAGTCAACCACTTAAAATGTCCATTTCGTTATATCACCTCAATACTCTCTGAATGCTGTTTTGTATAACATGTTGTGCTGTAGTACTGTACTCTACCCAACAATCTGGTGAATTGTAAAAATCATATTCATTTTTATAATGGTTTGTACCACTGGCTACATGCCTCCAGAAATTTCTATCATTCTTATTTCTTATTGTTAATTTGTATCTATATGTAATCTATTTTTACTGAATGTAATTAACCCTGGGTCACCCCTGAAAAAGGGATACTACATCTCAGTGGGCTTAACCAGTCAACAAATTTTAATAACTAAATAAATAAATAACTAAATACATTTAATATTGTCTCACATAGTTCTTTCTGATGTATAAATCTTTGAGTACTTGCATGGCTTTGGTATTGTTTTCTGGATTTGTTCAGATTAACCAGGTTTGCTTTATTGGGATATTTTCTTGTTTGTCAAATGAGTCTTAACAGACTCTTTTCTTCTTGCCTGCAGATTTTTTTTAAAACCAAGTATCATATTTGTATTTTATTGTGTGCTTATCCTTTCTATGTATTCCTGTAATTTATTGATAATCTGTTAATAATTGCAAATATATATTATTAGGATCTAGTTGTTTATCTATTTTGAGTTATCTCCTGTTTATATTCAATAATGAATTGAGTAGCTTTATTTTTTGGTATCCTATTCCACTTAATTTTGTTGTTATTAATTTCACCAATAGTTCTTTTGTAATTCTTGTGATCTTACCTTTCGATTTCTGAAAGACAGTAATTGGCATGTAGTCGCTCTCTGATCTCTGGATACTTTTTAGGTCTGTAAAATCATGAAAATCAAAAGGTGATGCAATAATGTAATCAACAGTGGAGAAACCCCTATAATTTGTGCATGTTGTTCTTTCCTCACTATTAGATGGGAATCTCCCATTGTATATAATCAGCTGTAGGGAATCTAATAGTTTTTGTATGTATTGCTGTGTGTCTGAATTTTTGTTGTCTAATGATTTCCTTTCAGAGATATTCAGCGACTGAAGTATGCTTGAATTGTTTTTCTGAGGGATAGAGTTTCCATATCTGATGTTAAACCCCCCCAAGCAACATTGTATTGAAGCAGTTGATTTAATTTTATCTTTAATAATGTTATTAAAAAGGTATTTGTCATGCAATAAGGATTTATTGGAGGAGGGTATATATATATATATATTTGCAACAATAAGTGTATCTTCCCAAACTATGAGGGCAGTAATTATGTAATTTTGTTTAACTATGGTATTCATCAGTTTCAAGTGATCATTTACCTTGATATAAGTGATTAATCCTCCCATTCTTCTCCCCATTTTACTCAATTTCTGAGCTGGGGCTCGTAAAAGATGGTAATCATTAATAGTCATATTCTCACGTTGTTCTTCTCCATGCCAGGTTTCCTGGAGGTGAATTATGTCTGCATTACTAAGATAACTGATAAGTTCTGAATCAGTCAGTTTTGGTAAAATGCCTTCAATGTTCCACATTAGTATATCTATGTTTTCAATATTCCCCTTCAGAAAAACAGCAGTGCTATTGTCCAATTATTCAATGCATTGGAATGTGGCTCTTTATGTGAAAGTGGGTTCTCCAGTTTGAAAATGTACATAGTTATATTGGGGAAATTATTACAAAATTAGCTATTTGGAACTCAGGGAGTTAACCCTGAGTTGCAGTTTGACCTCCACAAGCTCATTTGCAGAACTGTCAAAAGGAGATCAGTTCTGGGACAGAATGTTCTGTTTTGTTGCAACTGCAATGAAAGAAACTGACTGTTTTGGGACATTGTGTGAAAACAGAACATATATCTTAATGAGTTCAGGATGCAGAAGTTAATCACCAGGAAAAGACAGTATATATAAAGAGAGCACTATTTAGTTGAGAGAGATTGAGATATGAAATTGGAAAGAAACCCTCAGATGAAGGACTTTTTCTTTGTTTCTACTGCCTTTATAAAGAGGTATACTGAACAGTTTTATTTTTTATTTTACTGTTATTGATAATAATAAAATGCTCCTTGGAAGTTTTATAACTACTTCTGGTTTTCCTATACTTCCTGACCTACACCCAATGACATATGATGTCAGACTAAGTTGGATTTACACTGTACAAACTCTAAGCCAAGCATTTTTTTGCATGGGTTCTAGATCTGGTACCAAGGAAGCGGAGAAGAAAGGTATGGATCCTACAACAGCAAGCCCAGGAATGATTACCAGATGAATGGCAGCCACACTAACAGAGGCAAAAGTACAAATTGAGACTGTACAGCAGCACCAGTGATGGAAGAAAAACAGGTAGGGACAGAACCTGAAAGCATGTCTGCCTTCTTCAAACAGTTGCTCATACAAGAAAGAGAGGTGGAGATGCAGAGAAGAGAAGAGATGCAGCTACAGTAGCAGTGATGGCTAGATGCCTTGCAAGCTAAAAGCTGGAGGAGCAGAACAACAAAACACAGGCAACTTAAAAGACATTAAACTTACAAATCTGTGTCCATTGGATGATATCAAAATATACCTGACAACTGTGGAAAGGGTTGCCGCAGCCTGCCAGTGGCCAAAGCAACAATGGGCAAATCAGGCTATTACCTCACCTGACAGGTAACGTCCAACTAGCCTACAGCAATATGGACACTGCACAATCAGAAAACCATGACATTGTAAAAAGATGTGATATCTAAGGAGAGTCCTACAAACAAAGATTCCAGTCCCAGAAGTACCACTTAGTCGACAATCCTTGAGAAAGCTTCACCCGTCTCAGAGAACTCCTCATTAAATGACTCTAACCGGAGGGCAAAACAGTCCCACAGGTCATTTACATATTTGCAATGGAACAATTCATCAACATGATGCCTGCAAATTTCAAGCTTTGGGTTAAAGAACACCAACCAGAAAGAGGAGAATAGTCTGTTCCTTTGGCTGAGGATTATCAGATGGCCAGACAGACCACACAGCAGAAAAGTAATAGTTAATGACCAGTAAGACCCATCTTTTCCTGATTTAACTCTAGATCAGATAAGAACTCAGGTGGGGATAACAAATCTGCACCCAAAGACTTTATTTACTATAACTGTAACAAGACAGACCATATTGCAAGAAACTGCCTTAAAAATAAGGAGTGTAACACTGGAGCAGATTTGGCCTTAGCAAATTTGGGAAAGTATTTAACAGATATCAAGGTGGAAGATAAGATGGTGAAGATAATAGCAAAGTTACCTGTAGCTGTGATTATTGGACATGACTTTCCAGGATTTACTGAGTTAATCACAGAGGGAACAAACCTGTAGTTTCAGCTGCTGTAATATCAACATCACAGGCAAAGAAAATCTCAGATAATGGGGACAATTTTCCTTTTGTTGACTTTGATGCAGACTTGTTTGAGACCAGCTCCAAGATCCGGAAGTCCAGGAAACAAAAAAGACACCAGAAAAAGCAGTGGCAACAAAACAATGATGGAAATAAGGGGCTGATGTATGAAAATGATGAAAGTAAACTGATGACAGAATGTGATTTTGTTTCTGAGCAAGTTAAGTATGTTTTTCTCCAAGGTTACTTTAAAGGATACCTAAACAACATTTTGATGACAAACTATTCAAAAATCTGACTCCATAGGTGACTAAAGGAAAGGCTGCTGTATTCATTAATGCTAAAACTACGTTTATATAATTTACCTAAATGTGGCTCCAGATTATTTGAAAATTGTAAAATCAGCCTTCCAATTTCAAAAAAAACTGTCTTACCTGCTTTATAAAATGGCTGCCAAATGTGTTAAGTGATGACATCATTGGAGCCAAAGTCAGAGAGATTTATGGCTCTCTATAGTGCTAACTAGTTCTTTTTTCCCTTTGTGTAGAAATGTTTCCCTCAAATGGTCAAAACCATGTGCATTATTTTGTAAAATACTCATGTTAGGCTATGGTTCTGTTCATGTTGTTTACTTTTACATGCTGAAATTGTGTTTTAATCCAACCAAATTTCTCTGTCGCAAACCACAGTGCAGTACACATTTTGAATAACCTGTTGGTCTAGTGGTTATGACACATCCAGGATGCTACAATGGGGATGCTGGGGTGGTGTGCACACTTAATATGTACTTTTTCACATTTTTATTAAACCTTTATATTTTCTGCTATTATGTTTTTCTAGTACGTTTTTGACAGAACCTACAAAAGTAATCCATAGTTTAAATGTAAACATTTAGGCACTCAATAAATCAGACTTTTTCAACAAAGTGAAATGAAACAGAAGCAAGCAAGTATGTTACTGTGTTGGGGGGGTGCAGACACACCCTTCGCCACCCTAGATCCACCACTTTTTTGTAGCAAAGTTCTTGTGCAGTCCAGTGTTACAGTTCGTACTTTATTAAAAATCAAATATATGCTTGTCTTGTCTTCTTTTCCTCATGGGAAATTGTAATAATAATAATAACAATAATAATCAGCATTTATATAGTACTTTTCATACACATTGTATCCCAAAGTGCTTTACAAGCAATACTAGACTGGTAGTGAAGTGACTGAATGTGTAGTGGCAGCCATTTCATACATTAATATCCACACACAGCCTTGGACAATTGCATGATTTGGTTTTATGGGAAGGAGAATGTTGGCCAGGATAATGGGGTCAGGTAGTGATCATGGTGCTGACAGCCCCACATCTTATTTTTCACAGTAATCTGCTCATATTTTTCTCCTTCTGTCTTCCCCTTTCCTGAATATAGCAGTACCTTGCAAGAGTGGCCTTCTCAGTCCTCCTCTGGTATTCATTCTTCACTATTCCTCCTCCTCACACCGAAAACTGGTAGGTTCATCACCCTTCTGCATCATGAATGCAAGTAGTACAGTCCCTGTTTATTTTGACATATCAAATGTAAACATATCTTTCTAGTATGTCAGGCTGATACCAGCAGGGAACATAGGGAATGATAGGCTTTCCTATCTTTAAAAGATCTAGGCTACCTTTGATTAGGCACTATTTATTTATTTATTTTATTTTATTTCATTTTTGTTGACCGGGTAAGTGCACTAGACAAATTCTGTCTATTTTCAGGCACAACCCAGTGGAGGGGGATACAGATGAATACCAACTGACCTTGAACCAGATTAAGCTGTTGCTGGTATTTTAGTGATAATGGGTGTGCGCACCATTATGCACGTCATTTAATAGTGCCTAATCATAGGTGACTTAGATCTTATATGGGTAGGAAAGCCTATTTTTCCATTTGTGCCATGCTGCTATCAATCTGGCTTATGAGAAGATCATGTTTATTATTAATATGTGATAACACTGGAGAATGTACTAACCACATTCATGATGTGGAAGGGTAGTGAGCTCACCAGTTTTTGGTGTGGGGTGCAGGTGAGAAGAATAAGTGCCAGAGAGGGACTGAGAGGCCATTCCAGCAGGGTACAGCTATATTCAGGTTAGTTGAAGACAGCAATGGAAGACATTGAGCAGATTGCTTTGAGATATGAAATGTGGGGCTGCCAGCATCATGATCACTACCTTACTGTGAATGAGAGCAGCCAGCATTGACACATAATCAGAGTGGCAGGGCTGCACCTAAACTGTTACTTGAAGTCAGTGTAGGGAGATTACCCTCGGGTCAGGGAGGGGGTATTGACATTTGTTAGGACTGTATTGAGGGAGTTTTGTATAGCTCATTCAAAATTTGGAAGGGTGGTAGCCAGCTAACTTGCATTGTGAAGTAGAGTACAGAAAAGTTCTGGAGAAGAATTGCTGGGAACTGTCCAGCGGAGTTCTGCACATCACAGGTAAAGGAGTAGACTGACACTGAAAGTCGGGTGGATTCACTCAATGCATTAGTATGCTTCTCCTCCTAATAATATTGTTATCCATTGTAAGTGTAGCCCTTATGAGAGCATAAACATCAGTTTATCTGGTGGGTCATGATGCTTATTGTTGGCCCTCCAGGAAGAACTACTTGTTAGTTAGTGATGTGCGGAAAAAATACAACAGGGGAAATTGTACATACTACCTTCACTGTACAGAAGGGTTGTGATCCACTCAATGTTTACAGTGGGAGCAGAAGTCAAACATTGAGAAAGTGGACTGGAGAGTGATTTGGGATGCATTTTGAATGGCTGAACAATGCTGGTTCAACATCTTTTATGTCGACTGGTATCTCATCGACAGGAATCATGTTAACCACAAGTTGTGGTCATCATGATTCCTTTGAGTTTCCCAGTCCTTTTCCTTTTATCAGGGGGCTTCCCCCCCCCGACTAAAGGATTCTTAACTCCAGTCAGAGTTACTTCAGGAGGGTGGGTGGGCAGGACTGGGAGAAAGTGTGCCCCTGTCTCAGGCACACCAACACAGTAACCTGTCGGCAAAGTGTAAATTTTGCTAACAGGATTGTAGTTCACTGTGTTGGTGTCACTGTAAGGGGGCATACCTTTTTTAGCAGTGCCAGCTGATGATGCATATATCAGTATAGGTGTGCACAACTCTCTGAGGTACAAGATTACAATCTGAGGTGTAATAATTCTCTTCATGAGACTGTAAGCACATATGCGGCCCCAGGCAGTATTAAGGACAGGTTATGGATGGTGGGGTGTTCAACAGAAGGAAGGCTAGGTGCAAGGGGCTAACATGGAAAAAGAAAGCCTTATTTGTGGATTAACAAGAGAGCATGAGCTATGGAATGGAACCAGACTGGTACTTTTTGCTGTGTGACCCTGAGCAAGTCATTAAACTTCCTTGTGCTCCCAGGCCACACCTGTAAACAACTTTCAGCTTAGTGTGTCTCTCCTGATTAACAAAAAACTAAATCCAGGGCATAACATAACCACTAGATCATCAGGTATTTGAAGTGTTGTACTATACTGCGGTTTGCCAAAGAGAAAGTCAGCTGGATTGCAAAACATTTTCAGCAAGTTAAAGTAATCACAATGAGCAAAATCATAGTCTAACATGTGTACTGATCAAAATAATCCATGAGGTAACACATGGTGTTGATCATTCTGGTACATTAAATCAAACCAAAGAGGGAAAGAAGAACTAGTTAGCACTATAGGAATCTATATGGGTCTCTCTCTGGCTCCAATGATGTCATCATGACTCATCACTTAGCACACTTGACAGACATCTTAAGGAGAAACCAATGATGTTTTTTGAAAGTGAAAGGCTGATGTTTACATTTTTCAAAACCTATGAAACTGCATTGATGTTATTTACATAAATGCAGTTTTATCATAAATGTAAACAGCAGCCTTTACTTTACCTCTCAATGATACCAGATTTTGGAGTTTGCAGTTAAAAAAAATGCTTGTTTAGGTACCCTTTAGCTTGCTGGGATGAAACAAAAAGAGGGTGAACCAACATTTAAAAATGTAATGGGCTACTGTAGAACTTTTGTGTCACTCCTCAGAGTTAGGAACAGGTAGAACAATTGGTTATGTCAAGAAAGTATAGAACAGAGTGGTTACAGATAGCAGATGACAGTCCTATGGAGAATCACTTGGGAAGGGATCACACCCTTTCCAGATTACTGTACAAATTTTACTGGCCTGGGATTCATGAAGATGTTGCTACCCATTACAGTTCTTGTTCTGAATGTCAGAAAGTAGCCTTAGTGACTAAAAAAGACAAGGTTCCCCTGGTGCCCTTCCCTTGATAGATATACCTTTTGAGAGAATTTGCAATAATGTGGTTGGTCCCTCAGACAAAAGTAAAAAGGACAACCAATTCATTTTAGTGGTACTGTATGTGACTATGCCACTCGATACACAGAGGCTGTTCCAATGCATACTGTTACATCCCCCAAAGTGGCCTCAGAGCTTTCCAATCTTTTCAGCAGGGTGGGCATATCTAGGGAGATTATTACTAATTTGGGTAGTAATTTTGGTGCTGCATTGCTGAAGAAGCTGTACCAATTATTAGGTATCACTGCCATAAGAACCTCCCCTTATTACCCTCAGACAGACGGTCTTGTTAAGCATGTTAACCAAACTTTAAAATGCATGTTTAAAAGGTTTGTGATAGGTGAAGGGAAAGACTGGGACTGATACTTACCTTACCTGCTTTTTGCTTACAGAGAAGTGCCACAAGCCTAAACAGATTTTTCACAATTCAAAATGCTGTATGGCAGACAACCTAGAGGGCCACTGTATGTAATAAAAGAAACATGGAAAGATTACCCCACTCTGAAAAATCTATTACATATTATATCTGTGCTGTGAGAAAGAAACTGGCAAATATGATGAAATTGCCCATAGTAATCAGGAAGAGGCCCTAGACCAGCAGAAGGTGTATTAGGACCATGGTGTGAAATACATTTTTGAGCTAGGTGAAAATGTCTTGCTGCTGTTACCCACTACAGAAAATCAACTGCTAATGAAGTGGCACAGGCCTTATGAAGTGCTTAGACATACTGGCACAGGTAACTATGAGACTGAGATCCCTTTTAGGAAAAATCCTATCAAGATACGCCATGTTAACCTCCTGAAAAATTGGGTTAAAAAAACACCAGCTGCTTTGTTACTATTACTAAAAACTGATAAATAAGACAGTGATATAGCTTATGACAGACTGGACCAGACTGTAACTTATAATGCTGTAAAGGTGAATGTTTCCTTAATCTCTGAACAAACCGCAAAAATTCATAACTTGGTAAAGACATTTAACAGTACTTTTACTACAGTGGTGGCATTGAAAAAAGTGTTCAGCTACTGGGTTGTCACATGGAGGAAGAGTAGGCAGCTGCATGCCACACCAAGAGGGAAATAAGTGCTAGCAGGGTCATGAAGATACACTCTTTTTAACTCTATTACATGTATGCCATTATTGCCTGTGTTTTAGGACATTGCCAAAACCTTTCCAGATCAACTTATACTGCTTGTTTTAACCTGTAGCAAATTAGTGGTGTTACAACTGAGTGGAGAAAACTAGGTGTCTGAGCGGTGGTGGAATTTATCTTCGGCTGCTGAGTTGGCAACAAGCCCTGTGGAGGGTGTGCTGCAAATGCTTCTGCAGAAAAAAGGCTGAAGTTGTGCAAAGTTGTTCAACAGATTAGAATGTGCATGGCTGACAAACACTAACAGCCCACTGTTAGCCCATGGACATATTTTTATTCTCCTCTTTCTCTTTTCTTTTTACTGCTGCATGGTGATGTCACCATGCTGATATATTGCTGCAAGTAGGAGATTGAGGACTGACAGGATTGTGAGAGTGTGGTCTTTCCCTTAGTAGTTTGGTTGGGCTGCATGACTTGTATTACTCCACTGTTCTCGTCATTTACTACAGTGGTGTGTGTGTGTGTGCAACCCTGTCTGCAGTAGATAGCACTATATCTAGAGCCCCTTTAATAATTATGCCTGTTAAAAGAGCTAAAGACAGTAATGGCTATAATTTCTATTGAAACAAACTCATCATTTTAAGGGCATATAAGATAAATAGCTTTTGAACAGATAACTTCCGTAAACAATGACGAGATGATTTCCTTTCAATGGCACCTCTTTCCTTGCACTCTGACACTACATTCCACTGTCTAGTAGTATTCCAGTCTCTGCTGTAGTGTGATTCAACATTACAAGATTTTGTCTCTAAAGAGATTGCCCCGTCATGTGCTTATCATTTTTTATTGCTGCATATTTACCTGATTCTGTGGTATATGTGTTGATTTCCTGAAAAATGTATCTTTAAAACAAAGATGTTTATAATAATTACATAGTTAATGAAGTGTGCCTTTTCTAGTTTTTTATTGCTTCCATCTCCCCCTGCTGTCAAATTACCTTGTAAGACATTTGAGTCTTAACCTTTAATCATCCAAGTCATTAATCTTCAGCCTTCTTGTGTGCTTTTAAATACACAGAAGTTGTTGCTGCTGCTATTCACATGTATGATGTATGTATGTGCTTGAACTGTTCTCTCTGGTTTGTCCCTGAAAAAGTGACTGTATTGTCTCAGTGGGCCTACCCGGTTACCAAAATTCAATAAATAAATAAGGGACTCGAAGTCCATCATGTCCCATCCCTCACTGTTTAATAAGATGCATTGTAAGTCACAGGAGGTTTCTGCATTCCAAAACAGACTTTTTACTGTATTTTAATTAACTGAAGAAAAGTTAATCCCTCCTGATACAGGGAAGTGAGTGGATTGCAATTGTATAAAACCAGACACACATTTCACCTGGGGTTTGAGCAGTCAGCCTCAGATTGATGCAGGGGACTGATAACTGGTCTTCAACTATCCAGGAGTCCAGAGCATACCACTTTTACTGAGAGGGCTGGGTGTGGGCACAGGAAATGGTGAGGGGCTAATACAGGTGAGGGTCTGTGGCAGCCAGGTGTCAGAGGCATGCTGGTTAAGGTATGGGTGGGGGATTTGTGACACAAACACAGAGCAGTCAGAGGCAAATGTATCTTGCTTCTGTTTAAAAACCTGAAGCTGCCACTATTAATATAGCTAGGCAGTCACCAGGAGCCAAACTCCAGTGCCACTCCCTGACCCCAACACTGGATGCCCAATTCTGTGGTTGGATAGTAAACTAAAATGAAAAGTAAGTAGCCACTTGCTGCTCAACCATGGTGCCACCAAACTCCCTCAATTCTGACACCAAGTGCCCAACCCTGGAGTCAGACAGTAAATGAAAAAAAGTAAGCGGACAATGACAGTCAAACCCCGGTGCTGTCAACCCTCCATTCTGACACTAGGTGCCCAGCCCCAGGTCCAAGAGTCAATGAAAATAATTAAGCAGACAATGGGAGGTGAACTCCAGTGATGTTTTAGAAATAAATATTTGTTGTTGTTTGCACTAACCTATTGCAGCATCGCTCCCTGCTATTCATTGTACTATTGCACTTTTGTGTACTTGCCACTCGTACATAAAATAAGAAGCAGCTTTATTCCATAGTCAGCAGTACAACTTTAACCAGCTTCATAAAAAAGCATATGAGAATTCATAGGATGCATACTAAAAACAACAAAAGTGCAGTAGTGTAATGAATAGCAGGGAGCAAAGCTATACCAGATGGGGGCAAAAACAACTAATGTTTCACTAGAGAAGCAGTGCTTCATCAGAGTTAGTAACTTAATGCAGAAATGCCCTTATATTATCCAGCACTAGGTCTGAATAGCACATGTATGAACAACGGTGTCAATAACGTCACCGACCATACAGCGCTATGCAGAACAGCGGCAGGAACAAATGCCATAAGTAAAGGCAGTGCCATTGGTAGCGGTTGCTTAGCACACTGACAACTGCTACCAGTCCAAATTCTTATTTTACTGAGGGGCTCCACCCCCCCCCCCGCATGCCTCTTAACTAAAATAATCAACTCCTAGCCAGAGTTGGATTACGGGAGAAAAACAAAATTTCACAGACCAGGAGTAGAACCCTGGTTTCCACTACCATTATGGCCAAACTGCACCATGTCTCAGTCCTCTCCACCACAGAAGCAGCTCAGCCAGTTTTCTCAATTCCCCAGCCCTTGTCTTCTTCCTAGTACCATGGACAGCAACCCTGGGTAGCGCTTACTGCACAATGCTGTTTAAACCCTATTGCTGTCCATGATAAGCCATTTGGATAGTGCTGTTTTTCCTTACGCTATATTTGTAGTGATATTTATTTATTTATTTGCTTTTGTTAACCGGGTAAGCACACTAGACAGCCAAGTGCCTATTTTCAGGTGCAACCCGGGAGAGTTACAGGTAAAACTTCATACATGAACAATTGAGGAAGCATAAGGAATACATAGGAAGGTAGTTACAGGTAAAAACTTCATACATAAACAACTGAAGGGAGCATAAGGAATACATAGAAAAATAACAGACAATTCAGTGCTGGCTCTAGAGCAAGGTAGGCATACATTGAGCAGTTGAGAAACAGAGAAGAGTATATTAGAAATACACAGGCAGTTACAAGGCTAGCTCTAGGGCAAAGTTGGCACAAAATTCATACATGTACGATTGAGGAGACAAGAGACAAAACTAAAATAACGGGCAGTTCAAGGCTGACTCTAGGACAAGGTTGGCATGGTGCATTAGAGTAGGATGGGATGGACGGGATATAATTCGGTGGTGAACAGCAGGAACAAAGATAAAGGTAAGTGCCTGCAGAAGGGGGGAAGGAGAGTGCCCTAAGCAGGTGGTAAGTCCAGGATTCATGGCCAGTTCCAGAAGGAGAAGTGCAAGTAGCACTGAGGCCCCCACCATCCAGTCAGGTTGGAGGGTGGGAAGGGGCAGTGGAGTAGGACTACGATGAGCAGGAGTAGGGGGAGATATAGTCACCACCAGTGATGTGCACAAATTAAAAATTTAAAACAATGAATGTGACTCATCCTCAGGATACAATGAGGCACTTATAAAATTACAACTGGCAATTAATGTAATGAAAAGTATAATATCAAATCTGGTATAAACTACCCACAAGGCATGTTTTCACAGTTGGTTAGTGCATGTAATTAGAAAAAAGCTTTACATATAAACTACAATATCAGGAAATATAAATGATATAGAAATCCATTTTCTGGATGTTGTAGTGAAGCACTGAGGATATAAAATGTACAGGTATTCATTGATACATCCCTTCTCTTGAGAGAAATTTTCTTTAGGACTGTGGAACCAATGAACTCCACAGTACAATAATTCCAAATGTCAGGAATCTATTCTAAAAAAACAGATAAAAAGCAGGGCATTATTATGTCCATCCAAACCTTGGCCCAGGCTGTTCAAGCCTTCTGAAAAAGACAGGGGCCCTCACCATCGCAACCATTAACATCTGCCGCCTGTTACCAAAGCTTGATGCACTCCAAGTCTTTATCAGCCAACATAATCCTGACATCCTTGCTGTAGTTGAAACATGGCTGACACCAAAAGTTCCTGATCTGGCAATTACCTTACAGGGCTACAATGCTTTCAGACTGGACCGTGTCTCTAAAAGGGAAGGGGGCTGCACCATCTACATTAAGAATAATCTCCTGGGGCACCTTGTTCCAACCCCCATCCCTGCCTCCTCAGCCCAGCCTCTACCCATTAAAATTCTTCTAGGTCCCAATCAAAAAGCCCTCACCATTGTCTCTGTATATATTCCACCTCGAGATCAAGATCTTGGCATTAAAGAAGTTCTTAACTTCATCAGCTCCCAACTTCCTGGCTCTGAACACATTCTGCTTGGTGATTTCAATATAAACTGGCTTGCATCTGATGTCTACACTCTTAAGGATGCCCTTGCAGCTGCCAGCTTCTTACAATTGGTCACCACACCAACTCAGATAAATTACAAAACTGGCACCAGTACCCTGCTGGACTGAGTTCTCACCAATCACCCTACCAGGATCTCTCGTACCTCCGTTCTCCCAGACTCTTTCAGTGACCACTCCCCAGTTATATGTGAATGGTCTAATAAATTTCTAAAGCCACCCCCTATAATCATTACCAGCAGAGTTCTCCCCCCGTGGTCAACTTACCCATCTCAAACAGTACCTATCCTTGCAAGACTGGCTGCCCATCTACAAGGCGATGGATGTTAACCTAGCCCTTGGCTACTTCATCACCACCTTCAATAAGGCCTGTGACCTCTTCGCTCCTTCAAAAAAATGGAAAAGAAAAAGCCCACTGTAACCCTTGGATAACTGCAGAGCTCCTTTCCCAGCTGAAATCTAGGGAACACCTGTGGGCGGTGGCTAAAGCCACAGGCAAACAATTTGACATCCAAAAATACAAACATGCCCGTAATGCATGAACAAAATCCATTCGTCTTACAAAAAGCTCATATTATAAGGATGTCCTCACCAACACCTGGGGAAATGGTCATGCTTTCTGGGACAATATCAAGGACATTACTGGGAAACAATCAAAATCCCCAATGGCCATGTTAATTGTTGAAGGGTCCACTACCCTTGATCCCATGGTCATTGCAAAATACCTTTAACACGGCTTTTACTGACCTCAGTACTGTTCTACCACCTGATTTCTTCACAGTCAGTCACACACCCTCTAACACACCCTGCACTCTGTCAAACCACCCTCATTTTTATTTCAGATAGATTAAGATGAATGAAGCTCGCTGCCACATCGCCTCAGCCATCTCCACCTCCAGAATCAGCAATGACACCCTAGACCTTAAGCTGCTATCACTTACACTTGATGAGTTCCTCAGTCCCCTAACTAAAATTCTTACCCTCTCTCTCCACACCAGTACATTCTCTGAAATATGGAAAACTGCCTCTGTGACCCCAGTCGACAAAGTGGGGATAAGACCTGACACTCTAACTACTGCCCGATCTCCATATTGCCACCACTATCCAAGGCCCTAGAGCGTATTGTTGTGGACCAGTTCACTGATTATCTGGACAAGTATAATATTCTGTGCACACAACAGCACAGTTTTAGAAAAGGGCATAGTACCACCACTGCCCTGCTTGAATTTACCAGTGCAGTGCATAGTTCTCTTGATAAAGGTCTTCTTACTGGGGCTGTCTTCATCGACCTCTCAAAGGCATTTGACACGGTCCATCATCAGCTGCTGTATGACCAACTACTCCTCGCTGGCCTTGCACCAGACTCAGCCTGCTGGTTCAGAAGCTACCTTGACAACCGCTCTCAAAGAGTAAAAATTGCCAATGCTATCTCGGACACCTTGCCTGTCCATTCTGGAGTTCCTCAGGGGCCCATACTGGGCCCTTTCCTTTTCAGCCTTTTTTTAAACTCCCTACCACAATCCTGCTCAGAACAAATCATCCTGTATGCGGATGCTGCTGTTGTCTTTTCTACACACAAGGACCTTTCACCACTACAGCACAGCCTCCAACTCGGATTCAGTGCCGTTGAAACATGGTTCTCCAATCATAAACTAGTCCTCAATCACAAGAAAACCAAGTCATTGCTATACTGCAGTTCACATAACCATTACAAGCAACACCCCCTTGCCATCTCCACCAAGCAGGGGACTGTCCTTGAACAAGTTTACTCATTCAAATACCTGGGGATTCTGTTTGACCCCAATCTCTCCTATACGGCTCACATTGACAGCATGGCTAAAGCTGCCAGCACATGCCTTGGATTACTCTACAAGCACAGGCAACACCTCACCCCAGAGGCCCTGAAGATTGCCGTCCAGAGCTCTGTGGTGTCAATTATTGATTATGGCCTCATTATCTATGGCTCCGCCACGACGTCCACCCTCCGACGTATAACAACTGCACTTAACAAAGCATGCCAACTCACAACTGGTGCCCACCATCTCACCCAGACCTGTGCCCTTTATGAACAATCCGGATGGCTCCAACTCTCCAACCGTATAAAGTATCTCACATGTGCTATGGCGGGAAAAATCTGCCTTGGGCTCACACCCCCCAGTGTTACTGCTTTGTTACAGCAAAACACCAACTGACAGAACACCAAGAGCTTGACAACCCAAATTCTACAAGTTCCTCGCTGTCGAACTATGCAGGGCCAAAACTCCTTCACCTATAGGGCTCCTCTATGGATGAATGGTCTCAGCCACACCATCTCCTCTGCCTCAACACTAGGTCTGTTCAAAACCAGGCTCCAGGCCCATCTCATTGCCTCTAGCTCCTGTGACTGTCTCTCCTAGATGATGACCTACACAGCTTTAATCCTAACTTATATACTGCTTAACCCCTGGCCTCCCTGTCCCCTTCCCCCCAGCTCCTGAGGCACCACTAAAATCTCAGGTCTTCATACCACCTCTTAGTCTCTCCTTGCCCCATTATAGCACTTATTCCCCCACCCTGCCCCTTTTCTCTCCTATCACTCCTTCCCATTTAATTTTTTGACAAATGCCTCTGGCTGCATCTTCATCCTCCCCCTCTCCTCTCATCCCTGTTTCTCTGCCACCCTCGGGTGCCTGACCCTACACATTCCTTGTGGGCACATGCGTCCTAGCTGTGTTCACCTTTTTACTATAGCTGCCTCTGTTAACTACCTACACTTCTCCTCCTCCTCTACACCCTACTCTTCCTATAATTGACCCCTTTCAATAGCACTGTTGTACATGAATTGTTTACTGTTATTTCACTGTTGCTCCTTGTTTGTTATTTCTGACTTGGAACCTTTGTAAAAGAGCCTTGGTTCAAAGGTACTTGTAATCCTAGAATAAATAAATAAATAAAATAAAATAAAATAAATAAATAAAATATCAGATGCTCAGTCATAATGGATGTATACTTTGGGGAGCTCACTATAGTCCAGGTGTAAATGATTGCTTTGAACTTGTGCACCTTCTGTAAGATTTTTATAGACAATCTTTATTTCCAGTATATGAAGATGGCATACTTTGCAACTGAAGTTTTTTTATTGTATTATGATTACGACTAAATGAGCATCTGATATAATAATGTCCTGCTTTTTATTGTTATTTAGAATACATGCCTGACATTTGTGTTTTGTATTGCAGAGTTCATTGGATCCATACCACTACAGAAAATGTCTCTCAAGAGAAGGAATATATATATATGGATGAACACCTGAACATTTTATATCCTCAGTACTTCACTCCAACATGTGAAAAATGGACTTCTATATAAATTTATATTTACTGATATTGTGATTTATATATAAAGCTTTTTTAATAATTATGTCTACTAACCAACGTTGAACATAAGCCTTGTGGGCAGTTAATACCAGGTTTGATGTTATACTGTTCATTATCTTTATTGCAGTTGTAACTTTATGAGCCTCCTCGTATCCTGAGGATGTATCACATTAGTAACAGACTGCTAAACACTGTATGCCATATTACACATAATATGACAAATTTTAAATAGAACATTTAACAACAAAACACGGTATTAATCCATGAACATTCACTAAAATCATTTTGTAGTCATATTGGCTCTGACTAGAGTTTGTTTAGAATTGTAATTGCTCAGCATCATTTTTGAAGCCCCTAAGATACCAAACATATAATAATTGATGAGAAGTAGAATAGAAATATAGAACACAGAAGTTGACAGCAGAAGGGGACCACCAGGTCCATCTAGTCTGCCCATTGTCTTATAGCCTAGCCTTCTAACTGCCCTTCGGTTTGAGGGCTCCCTTGTATCAACACCAAGCATTCTTGAAACCTACCACTGTGCTTCCCCCTACAACCTCTGCAGGCAGGCTGTTTCAAGCATCCACCACTCTTTCTGTGAAGAAAAACTTCCTGGTGTTTGTGGAGAACTGCCATGCTTGCAGCCTTAGATCATGTCCCTTGGTTCTGCTGCCCTTCTTAAATTGGAAGAGATCATCTATCTGCACCTGGTTTATGCCTTTTATGTACTTGAATGTTTCAATCATTTCACCCTCTCTCTTCTCTGTTCCAGAGAATACATGTTCAGTTCTTTCATTCTATCCCAGTAGGACATCTCGTGCAGTCCCTGAATCATTTTTGTTGCCCTTCTCTACACCATCTCCACTCGGTCAATGTCCTTTTTGAGGTGGGGCCTTCAGAACTGGATGCTGCACTCCAGATGATGCCTAACAAGTGATCTATACAGTAGCAGGATCACTTCCTTCTTCCTGCTTGTGATTCCCTTCCCAATGCATCCCAGCATACCGCTGGCCTTTAATGCTGCCTTTTCACATTTGTTTACCTACCTTCAAGTTGTCTGAGATAATGATTCCAAAATCACACTCTTGGGTGGAGGAAGCTAATCTTTCCCCTCTAAGGTAATATGCTTTATTTGGATTTATTTTTCCTATGTGTATGACTTTGCACTTTTTGGCATTGAATCTCAACTGCCGTGCTCCAGACCATTCTTCCAGTTTCTTGAGATCAGCTTCCATCTTGTCCACTCCCTGCTGGGTGTCAACCCTGTTGCATATTTTGATGTCATCTGCAAACAGACACACCTTTCCCTGTAGTCCATTAGCTATGACTAATATGAAAATATCGATAGGCAGGGGCCCCAGTACTGAACCCTGGGGCAAACCACTGGTTACTCTACCTTCTGATGAAGGCGCTTTCTTGGGGGACTGTATCATTGATAATAGTTTAACTATTTTAGCTATTTTAGTGCTTAAATCTTTTAAATATTAACAGCACTGTACCTTTTTGATTGAGTCACCAAAACTTTTATTTTATTTAAACATCCTTTAAATTTTCATGCCTGAAGGGTTCTGTGACCTGAGGTTTATAGGCACATGTGTGTTATTCTGTAGCCAGATCCACCATTGACAATAGCATTTTTAGAAGGACAGGTGGTGAGGAGACTAGGAAGGCAGTTTGACTTTTGCAGAGCCATTTTCACCACTTTTTGCCACCTTAACTATTCACTTTAGCTCACCAGAGAGAAGTAAGTTCCTTACTGTCTTGGGGCAGTTCCAAGGATTTTATCAAAAACCAGCAGATGACCAAAATAAATAACTAAAATTTCAATCTGTTAAGTGCTTCTTTAGTGCTTAGTGTCTAATGCTTAGAGTATTATAGCCATTTTACTATAGTGGTTAATTTCATAGCACCATTGTGTAGTTTTTCTTTTTTTTTTTTGGTTAGTCCTTTTTCTACCCTGGCCCCTAGTCTGCCTACCTTGACATCTTGGCATCTCTTCGGTCATCAGGCCACCATCCCAAGGATCCTTCCAGCTCCCATTCAGGTCTTGTGGCTTCTACCCCCACGGCTTGCCCCCCATGGTGGGGCAGTGGAAAGCCCCCCATGCCCATCCACTGAACCAGGATCCAGTATGAGCATGCACCTTCGGAGCCGAATGGTCCCCCTATTGAGATGACCATCATGCCACCATGACTGGAGCCATTTTTTCACTTTTCTTCCATGGCGTGAGCCTGGAGTGTGCAATAATGCAAATAGAGAGGGGTGCGCATGCATCCACATGCGCTCCCTCCTGGCATCATGCCCCAAACCCACCCCCTTCTGTGCAGTGCCAGTGCACTGACCTCCAGCCTCTGCCAGAGGTCACTAATGTGCTGACAACTGGTGACTCTCTTCCCCCAGAGAGGGAGAGCAGTCCACAGATGCTCAATCCCTATCCGCCCCTGCTGACCCATGGCAACCCGAGTCTGTTTCCAAACCCAGGTCGCCAGCGTGGAGCAAAGTGTGGCATCCAGCACCTTAACCCTCAGCACCACCGGTCTGGCTGTAGTTTTTCTTTTTTAAAGTGTGCTACTATTATGCTAGCTGACCCAACTGGGTCTAGAAAATGGCAGTACAGTAAATTGCAGCTGTATAGCACTATAGCAGCAAGTGCACTGGTTTACATACTATCATTTACTACTATTCTGACCTTTGTAGTTTTGCAGGGGTTGGTCATGTCACCCTCATTGTTTATAGTTTACGTGCTGCCACTGGGGGACATTATCAGACAGTATGGACTGGGTTTTCATTGCTATGTGGATTATACCCAGCTGTATCTGTTCTATACACAGGGTAACCAGATGATAGATGCCATGCTTAACAGCTGCCTGACTGAAATCTGGACTTAGATGTCTCATAACTGGTTAAGACTCAACCCCAATAAGACTGAGGTGCTGGTGGTGGATCCAGGTTGTCAAAGGGGGGTGGGGACTTGGGATCCACCCAGTCTTGTACTGGGGGGTACCACTAGTCCCATCTGAGCGGGTAAAAGAGCTGGGTGTGATCCTGGATGATGGCTTGACATTTGATTTTTGGGTATCAGCCATTGTTAAGAGTGGATTCTGTCATCTGAGGAACATTGTCCCAATCTAGCACCTTCTACCACCTGAGGACCTGACCTCACTGGTAGATGCTTTTTTCATGTCCAGGCTGGATTACTGTAATGCCTTGTACCTGGGGCTTTCTGGAGGAAATCTTCATTGGCTTCAGCTTGTGCAGAATGTGGTGGCTTGATTATTGGCAGGTGTACAAAGGTATAGTCATATGATGCCTGTCCTCCGTGAGCTGCACTGGCTGCCAGTTAGGTGGAGGATTATCTTCAGGGTCAGTTTACTGACCTATAAGGCCCTACATGGTAGGGGACCAGCTTATCTGCAAGATGTCCTCATGCCCCACTGCCCAATCTGGGCTCTCCATTCATCTGAGGGTTGCCTCCATAGTGTTCCTAGGGCAAGGCTGTGACACTCGAGTGATCAAGCATTTTCTGTGGTCTTGGCCACCCTATGGAACTCTCTTCCTCAACAACTCTGGGAGACATCCTTAGTGGAATCCTTCAAAAAAGGTTTAAAAACCTTTTTATTTAACCAAGCTTTTAATTGGTTTTAATTTCTGAGTTATATAGAATGATACGTTTTATGTATATACCTGCCTCTCCACTTGGATTATATGTTTATTGTGATGTTGTTTGTTGTACTGTGTTTTTAATTTTGTAAAGTGCTCTGAGTCTTTTGGGAAAGGGCACTACATAAATAAAATAACTATCTATCTATCTATCTATCTGTCTGTCTGTCTGTCTGTCTGTCTGTCTATCTATCTGTCTGTCTATTCCTATATAACTTAAGTTACAAGTCTAATTTTAAATGATTCAGGTTTCATTTATACCAAATCACATAGTTGATGTACTTTGATGCTATGACAATATAAGGATATAAAGCCAGTGATTTTTACCCCATATTCACTCTCTATTTGATTAAAATTTTTGCCAATTTCAAATTTTCTCCAGAGTTTTGTCTATTTGTGTCATAGTGCCTAGTATTGCCACTAAAGATGAGGAAAAATAGAGAAAAGGAAACCTAAACCTCCAACATATCTATTTTGTGCACAAAAGGACACAAGAGAGGACAGAAAGAAAGTACAGAGCTCTGAGTGGCGGGAGAGGTTTGACAGATCCAAGAGCCTGAGAACTGTGACTTGAGACCTGGGATCTGAGACCTGAGATCTAAGACCTGAGACATGAGACCTGAGAGAAAGATTGGTGTGAGCTGGTTTCGTTGAATGAGACAATATTAAGACTAACAAAACAAGTGGTTACACCAACATATTCCCAGTGAAGAAGAGAAAACTAGAGGTAGTTAATCCATCGCAAATTATTACAAAAGAGAGGAAACAAGGCACATTAAAAGAAAGGGGAAGTTGGGGAGAAGAGGAGGAGGGTATCACTGCCTGAATATTGTGAATGTTGTTCTTCAAGTTTTAAGGTTTGTCTGCCCTTAGCTTGTTTTCTTGAGGGAGCAGTGTGATGTAGTGTGATCTACTGTGACCTGAGGCATTAGTATTTTTAGTACTACGGTATTTTTATATTACAAATATCACAGAACTATAAAAAATATTTTCTATTTTTATACTGTATTGTATTTATCCTGCATTTTATAAGGGGTGCATTTATTCCAGTACCTGTAGTATTCACATTAATATTGCTGTCTATTTTAGTACATTCTGGCCTATGTAATAGAATTGAATAGATTTTGTGACTCCTTTTCCACTGGGGGATCATTTTAGATAAATGCTAGCCATTTTGTGAAGCTTGCAAGGTTTGTGAGACAACCTAATTGTTGCTAAATTCTCACCAAATTATTTTCCTCTCTCACCTTTTCCCTAACCTAAACCTTTTCCCTTACCCTTTTTTTAACTAATTGCACTATATTTGGACAATTCTCAGAGGAAAGAGATTAACTGAGTTTGCTGAGATGCCAGTGCAGACCAGAAGTCAGTCAGTACTAAAATGTTTAAATATTTTAACACTGGCAAAGTGGGATAAGAGCCCTAAAAAGACCAAAGTCAAGGGAGGAAAATATCTAGAAAGGGTAAAGGTGAAGGAAGCATAAAAGGGATAAAGCAACTACCAATAACCTCATTCATTAGTAAGTATAATGTGGGAACAGATAAAGGGAAACGTAACCTGAATATTGTGCAGAATAAAACATCTGCTCCCAACTTTGAGCCAGGTTTCCTGGAGATAAAAAGAACCGTGCTGAAAATTAACAAGGAAACAGACCAAATTAACTCACCACAAGAGGTGGTGCAGGTTGGGAACTTCAAGTAAGATGATAGAGAGAACATTTTTGACATTGAAATCAACCCAATTAATGATAACATCTTGAACAAAAGTGTCATTAATAACTGGGATAATTCTATCAAGCAGTCACCTCAAATTTCACATGCTTTTATTTCTTTAACAAATGCATCTTCAAGAATAGAGTTTTCCCTTCATGGGGCAGACCAAATTGTCCTGGTGCACCCCTACCCTGTAAGGCAAGGTGGTGTGCTCAGAAGGAAGGGAGACTTTAGGGGGAGGGACTGGGGGAGCAGAACAATGGGCAGGTAGACAGGAAGGGGAGGGGCCAGAGGGGGTATTTAAGGACCAGCACAGTGGTGGCTCAGCCACTTTTTGCTGAAGTTTTGTTGGTTATATTAATCGGATTGGCAGTTTTTGTTTCTTGACAATTGTGAAAAAGGTTTGTGTACTAGGATGGCTAAAAAAAGGTAAGAATGAGTTCCAGAAACATGGATACAGATTGTGGGCTTTATTTAAAAAATGCATGCTTCAGAAAGTTGCAAGGATGAGGCACATGGTTTCATGGGAGGGCCTCGACCCAGAGAGAAACTGTGGAAATTAGCAAAGACTGAAGCGGAGAGAAAAGAATGTTTGTTAAAGTAGTTGCAAGTTCCCGGCAAGCTATGTCTAAAAGAAAGGCTTAATCAGTAGAAAGTGTGCTATTTAATTGTGGGGCCTTGGCTCAAGTGCCAAGGAGAACAGGAGAAAAGACAGTAGCGAGGAGATTTGAATGATTTTGGGATCGTGGTGTGCAGGGCCCAAAAGGTGCAGGTAGTAGACACAATGGATGAGAGCGGGCTGTTTCATGGGTGGTGGAAGCAATAGGTGAGTGGGCAGGGGAGTGGACCAGAAGAGAAGCTTTCCGGTAGAAAACGCCAACTTCATAAGCAGAAGGAAGTGAGAGCAAGGACATTTTAGCAGGAGAGCATGATGTGATTGGGTGATGCAGGAGTGACAGACAGAGGGGAGAAGAGAGTTACCAAGAGATTGTTGAATTCAGGGCAGGCCGCATGGGCCTAGCAAAAGGCCATGTGCTACAAGTCAGTGTCTGACATCACGAGGGCCACCAAAGGCCTGCACACACAGTGGGAGCCGTGGCAAGAGAGGAAAAGGGGGAAAAAAAGGGCCATGGAGCAGCCAACCAGAAAGGCCTAGTGTGGGAGGCTATGCGGCCTAAAACAACTGGCGTCTGATGTCATGCCGTGTGGTGATAGTGATAAGGACGGAAAGCCTGCATACACAGTTTTTGGATGAAGTTCATCCCTACCATACAAGTGTGTTTTCCTATGAATTTGTCCCACGAATTTATATATGTGATCCCTGGTTTATTGCACCAATTAAACAGGCATAAAATTGATTCTTGGTATTGTTGTATATGTTTCAGGATGACATTTGTTCAAGGGGAGGATACCTGAAATTACTGCTCTAGTTCCCATGTTTTTGATTTCCTTACCTTGGGGGGGGAGGAAAGAAGGGCCACGATCGACCAACCAGAAGGGCCTGGTGCGGGAGACCATGTGCCCTAAAATGCCAGTATATGACGTCATGCCACATGGCGATGGTGATAAACGAGCGGCATGGCCTAGGGAATCAGCGGGGGCTATAGGCCATGACAGACGGGAAGGGAACCGGAAGATGGGAAGGAACGAAAGACATGGCAGGGGACCAGGAAAATGCATAAGGGACAATGGCTGAGAATGTAGGCAGTGGGGGGGGCCAAAAAAAAAGGAAAAGGGGAATGAAGGAGATTAGCTCCCACACCCAAGGTGGGCCGGATATGGAAGGAGGGCAACTCAAAAAGAGTGCAAAGTGACAGGGAGTGCTGAGGGGAAGGGGGAAAAGTTTTAAAAAAAGCATGTTAATACACATTGGACTGCAGAAACGGGGGGTGAAGGAATTCTGAGGGGGGAATGCTGGAGGAATGATCAAAAGAGCTGAAGCAGGCGGATGGGTCACAGGACAGGGCTTATGGTCTAAGATGCAAAGATGAAATAAATAAATATATCTATATAACAGTAAGGAAGGGTGTAGCCTAGGTAAGGCGAGGTGAGGATAGGTTATAACAGCAATATGGAACATTAATGAGGCCATTTCTCTCAGTTCTTTTCACAGCAATTATACAGGCTCCCAAGGAAGAGAGATGGCACCAAAATGGAGCAGGCCTACAAAAAAGGATCATAAAGTCAAAAATAGCTGCTCAAACCTTTAAATTACTACACACTGGAATTCAAATTTCTTATAAGGGGTGCTGCTAGATGGTGACAAATAACAAACAAAGCAAAAAGACTAGCTTTGTTTGTTATTTGTCACCATCTAGCAACACCCCTTATAAGAAATGTGAATTCCAGTGTGTAGTAATTTAAAGGTTTGAGCAGCTATTTTTGGTTTTATGGTTTTACTTGAATTTGGAGAGTTTATGGTGCTCCTCTATAGCATGCTCCCTTTAAAATGTCTGTGTTATATCCCTTCTGGGAGCACAGTATAAAGTGAGAAGTTAAATCAACTGTGCAAAATCCCTGCTGGGAGCACAGTATAAAAGCAGTTAGCTAGTAGCCATTGAGGCATTGGAAGGTTAGGGACTAAATCGAAGGGCCCCATCTTGACGTCGGTGATTTAGCTCACTCAAATTGGAATTCCAGTCTGAAACTAAGAGGACCCTCTCCTCACATGGAGTTTGAAAGTAAATATAGCCATTTTTGGCATTTGAAAGTTTAAATGTTATGCTATGTGGGGGGGGGAGGGTGTGCACTAGTCTTTTTGCTTTGTTTTCTACAAAAGAGGATGCCTACGAGGCAATTGTTGAATTAGCAGAGAAGACCAACAAGATGTGGCAGATGGTAGAAGGGAAGAAAATGGGGAGATCCAGGGAAAAGAGGAAAGTGGGTAAATGAAAAGGGGGCAGGGGATAAAGGACGGTGGGGAGGCCACACAGCCCAAGAAGGGTGCAGCCACTGCAGGTGGTGCCTCCCTGAGCACCCAGCCCAGTCCCACCATTGCCCCAAGTACTTGAACTGCCAGTACCCCCTCAGGATCAGATGGTAGTCCTGCTGCTGAAGCCCAGACCTGGTAACCATTGCCCACCAGTTCCTCAGCCCCAACCAAGCACCCAACCACAGGAAATCAGACCAGGGCATCCTGAGGACAACAGGCCACAAGGAATGGATAAGGCCACAGGTAAAGTATTAGGCACCATGGAAGAAAGCATCAAAGATTACATAGGCCAAATTATTGCTGCCTTCGGGTCGGGGATCTGGGGCAGATGGAATCAGCCTTAGCCAAAATCAAGTCAGAAAAAGAGACAACAGGAGAGGCAGAGAAGGTGGCTGACAGTGTAGAAAAAGGAACAAGAGATAGAGGAGCCTCAGGGATGAGAATAGGGTAGCACGTACCACTAGCTACAAAGGAAAAAATTTGGAAAGGGGAGTATGTAGACATATTTGCCTTAGTGAGTAGAGAGGCTGCTGCAAAATATGAGGAAGCAGAAAAATTGGGAAGAGTGAGATGGCGGCTGCTGTAGTGCTATTGGGGAAGGAAGAAGAGGACAAATTTACAAAGGGAAAAACGTGAGATAGATGGTTCATGGGTTTTGTCATATACTCGGCAATAGTGCTGGAAAGAAAACCAGAATTGGGCATCCTTTTGATAATATACTCATTGATAATAAGAAGGGCCAAGGCGAAAGGGGTAGTGGGATGGATATACTATGATGAGTTCTTTCGACAAAGAATGGTGACATATGGGGATGTGAGATGGGATACCAAGCAGTTGGATTTGTGGACAGACTATGTGGCTGACCAATCCACACCAGAGGGAGAAGTAGGGAAGAGAAGCGGGGCTCCACAGAAGTGTTGCTGGGGATACAATAGAGCATTTTGTTCATGGCCCCAGTGCTGGTTCTGACATGCATGCTCGAGATGCAGGGGAACCCACTCAGCCAGCAGATGCAGGACAGCATGGACACAAGGGGCTCAGGTAGGAGGGACTCAGTGCTCAGGACAGCAGCCCTTTCAGGAGGGGCAGGGATATAGGGGGCAATCATGGCACAGGGGTTCAAAAGGGAGAGGATATAATGGTCCGGGGGGGTCAGGTTTACTGACCAAAGGGAACAAGATGAAGGAAGTAGGAAAGGGGTGGGAAAACAGAGAGGGGGGGTGAGCAATTTGAAACTGCAAGAACCCCCATAAGGGTAACGGAATGGGAAAAATAGTTGCAAAAATATCCAGATAAAAATGGAGCAGAAGTTTTAAGCAAGGGTTTTAGAACAGGTTTTCTATTGCACTGCGATGGCCCCAGAACGGCAAGACAGGCTAACAATTTAGGGTCAGTAAAGGGGAAGGAGGACACTTTGAGAGAAATATAGTGAAAGAAAAAGCAGTGGACAGGATAGAGGGGGCCATTTTTGACCCCCCCAATAAGGAACATGAGAATTTCCCCACTGGGTCTGGTCCCCAAGAAGCAAAAAGGGGAATACAGAGTGATTCACCATCTGTCATATCCAGAGGGGAAATTAGTGAATGATTTTATAAGGGAGAAATACAGTAAGGTTTTCTATGCCACAATGGAGGAAGTGGTACAGATTATAAGAGCAACTCCCGATGCATGGATGGCTAAGATGGATACAGAGTCTGCTTTTTGATTGCTTCCAGTTAGGAGGGAGGACTGGGACCTATCGGATTTCAAGGTAGGGGACCAATACTATTTTGATAAAGCTAAGCCCATGGGGTGTTCCGTAGCCTGTGCTACATTAGCAGCATTCAGCACCTGTTTACAGTGGATATTTCAGGAAAAAACAGGGCACAGGATGGTTTTACATTATTTAGATGATTTTTTGTTAATTGGCAGTGGTAGGGAGGAGACAGAGGGGATGTTGGCCAGCTTCCAGGAATTATGTGTTGAATTGGGTGGTACCATTGGCACCAGAAAAAAACAGAAGGCCCGGGAAAGTGTTGGAGATCTTGGGCATAGAAATAGATACACATAGAGAGTTGTTTAGATTGGCAGACAACAAGGTGAGCAAACTGAGAGAACTCATTCAGCTACACATGAGCAGGAGGTGGGTGCAGTTAAGACAGGTCCAACAGGTCATAGGTCATCTCAATTTTGCCTGTAGGGCAATTGGTCCAGAGAGACCCTTCACAAAATGGCTAGCGGGGGTTACAGCAGGAATAACTAGGCCACACCACCAGGTGGACATCACAAAGAGAGTTAAGGAGGATATCAAAGTGTGGGAAGAATTCATTAACAGTTACAATGGCTGTTCTTTTTGGCAGGAGGATTGGATTTACAATACGGATTTGGAACTATATACAGATGCAGCAGGTGGTTTAGGGATGGGTGGCTATATGAGAGAAAAATAGTTTTCTGAGCCATGGCCGGAAAGTTGGATGAAAGAGAAAAAAGTAAAGGACATCACACTGTTAGAGATCATGCCCATCTGGGCATGCACATTAGTATGGGGTGAAGAGTTGCAGAACCAGTAGTTCACCTTTTGGTGTAATTATAAGGCAGTGGTAGATGTGTTAAACAACAAGGGAGCCAGGTCCGAGACAGTCATGGGAGTGTTAAGGCAACTGGTATTAAGACCATTACATCTGAATATGTCATTTAGAGCTAAGCGTATAGAAGGGGAGGATAACACCCTAGCTGACAGCCTTTCCCACCTGCAGCTGGATCATTTCCAGATGCTGTCCCCAACAGCAGAGGAGTGGAAAACACCCATACCAATGAACATCTGGGATGTTGGCAAGAGGGAGCTGAAATGCTGTTTCGCAGCTCATGGGTACCAAGGACCTTGAGGGCCTATGAAGGGGGTGGCAGGCATTACAAACATTCAGAGAAATACATCACATGGAGGTAAGTGGGCCGCTTACAGAGAAACAGTTGGGAAAATTCACAGTGAATCAATGGCAGAAGGGGACAGCTTATACCACTATGGAGGTATACTTTGCAGGTGTTAGTTTAATTTGTACCCTGAAGAAATGGAGGGACCCAACCAAGACAATGTTGATTAGGAGAATGATGCAAGGGCGGAGTAGGATAAAGCATAGACAAAAGGATTGCAGGTGGCCAATAGTGGAACACTGGCTGACAAATCTAGCAGGGGTATTACCAGCAATTTGCAGATCTCAGGACAAAGAGCAGCTATTTCACACTATCCACCTAGTAATGTTTGCAGGGGCCCTGAGAGTGAGCGAGGCAGTGGGACAAGGAGGAAAGGAAGAAGAAGGGAGATTGGAATAGGAAGACATAAGATGGGGAGGGAGGAAATACAGCTGAGAATCAAGAGGTCAAAAAGAGACCAAGAAGAGAATGGTTGTAACCTAACCATCAGACTTCACATGGAGGGCACCGTGTGCCCAGTAAGGCTTTGTGGGCTTACGCTGCACAGCGTGGTATTAAGAAGGGGAGATTATTTGTACATGGGGACGGGAAGAATGTGACAAGCTACTAAGTGATGGCCATACTTAAAAAGGCTATGGTATACCTGGGGGAGAACCCAGACAATTATTCATCTCATTCTTTTCGAATAAGGGCTGCCTCACAATGGGCGGTGACAGGTGAAACAGTTGCTAGCATGTTGGAAAAAAGGTGATGGCGGTCTGTCAGCTACAAAAGGTATATTCAGGCAATGAAAGGTGGAGATTAACATGGCAGCTGTGTTTTGTTTTACAGGCTGGAACCAGAGGAGGAGAAAGAACAGGGGAAAATGGGGGGGGTTAAATAAGGGGGTGATGAAAATAAAGGGATGAAAAACATGAGGGTGGAGCACAGAAGTATAGACCTGTGGGCATTCCTACATATATTGGGTGGAAAAGAGAGCAGAGAAAAAGGCTGGGGGAAAACAAATGTACCAGGACATATGAAAATGTAGGTTGTCTTGGTGGGGCATATGAGGGATGCAATGGGGACAGCTTCTGCCTACCCTGAAGGACATGAAAGAATGGAGACCTACCCCAGATTTAATTATTGTACATTTTGGGGGAATGATATGGGGTAAAACCACGGGTAGACACATATATGCAAGTAAAAAAGGACTTTGAGAAAATACAGCAGTGGTGGCCAGGGGTGATGATAGCTTGGTCCGACATGATACCAAGGAGGGTATGGAGACATGAACCCAGTCATGTGGCAATAGACAGAGCCAGGAGAAAGATGAACAGAAGGGTAGGGACTATGGTAAGGAAAATGGGGGGACATGTGATATTGCGAGGGGTGAAAGAGTGGGTGGAGGATTTTTATAGATCAGATGGGGTGCACTTGTCGGATTTAGCAGTAGACATGTTTAACATGGAAATGATGGGGTTCATAGAGGCATGGAGGAGACAAGAAGGAAAATAAAGAAAAGAGAGAGGAGGAAGAAGGGGTTACCTAACAATGGAAGGTCAGTCATCCAATGCAAGTTGAAGACTGGCTATGGGAAAAAGGGGTGTAAGGAGGAGAGGGGCAAGGAAAAGGAATACAATGAGAAGAAGGAACCAAAGGAGAAAAAGCGGTCTCAGTTCTCACCATTACCTACCACAAAAGAGAAGAAGAAGGCACCCAGGTTTTCACCCTGGGGAAGCGAGAAGAGAAAGAAAGAGGGATGATCAGAGATTGATATATATATATATATATATATATATATATATATATATATATATATGATGCATAAAAGATGCAATTATGGAAGAGACAATAATAAATGATGATTGAAATTGTAAATGAGAATATGCTCTATAATAAATTAATTGCCAATCTGAGCACAACAACATATAAAGAGTTTGTCATTTGTGGAGGAAAGGGGGATCTGGGACAATAGAGTTTGCCCTTTATGGGGAAGAACAAATTGTCTTGGTGCACCCCTACCTTGTAAGGCAAGGTGGTGTGCTCATTAGGAGGGGAGGCTCTAGGGGGAGGGACTGGGGAGAGCTGAACAATGGGCAGGTAGACAGGAAGGGTAAGGGCCAGAGGGGGTATTTAAAGACCAGCACAGTGGTGGCTCAGCCACTTTTTGCTAAAGTTTTTTTGCCTCCCACCATCCATCAAAAAGAGAATGGAGAAGATATGTAAAGGAGGGAACAGGTGGTCCTGCCAGAGGTGGATGGCAGTGGTGGTCCAGTAAGATGGACATGGCTGCCAGAGGTGGATGGCAGTAATAAAGGGGAGGGAAAAAGTGGGGGGGAGGGGAGGAGGAAGGGAAAAGGAATATGATGAGAAGAAGAAGGAACTGAAGGAGAAAAAGCAGTCTCGGTTCTCACCGTTACCTACCACAAAAGAGAAGAAGAAGGCACCCAGGTTTTCACCTGGGGGAATGAGAAGAAAAAGAAAGAGGGATGATCAGAGATTGATATTGATATATGTATATATGTATATATGTGTATATGTATATATGTGTATATGTGTATATGTATATATGTGTATATGTATATGTATATGTATGTATATATATGTATATGTGTGTATATATATATATATATATATATGTATATGTATATATATATATATATGTGTGTGTGTATATATATATATATATATATATATATATATATATATATATATATATATATATATATATATATATATATATATATATATATATGTAATATATGGAGATGCCTAAATAATACCATACTAACCCATACAAAAATCCCGGTAATACCTTAGTCAGTGCCGTAATACTATACTTCCAGTCCCCGTAATACTACACTTCCGGTCCAATAATACTATACTTCCGGTCCTCGTAATACTATCGTTGCGATCACCAACTTTTCTAGTGTCCAAAGCATAGTTTTTTTTCCTTTCTTTCCTTTTTATTCTTGAGAGAGAGAAGCAGGACTCCATGCGGGGAGGGGGGATGTGAGTGAGGAGCGAGAACAAGCAGCATGGAACCGTCCCACAAGGAATCCAGAGGTAAGACCTCGTCTGCATCTTCATCCATATATTACAAAAAAATAATAGTTAGGTTCCAGTGAATCACTCAGCGGTAATTCCATCTCGAGGTTCTGGGGACATAGGAACCATGTCCCCAGAACCTCTCGATGGAATTATTGCCTTGTAATTCACTTGAACCTATCTATTGTTCTATATATATATATATATATTATGGTAGCATGATAGTGCTACCATAGTTAGGGCTGAGGAGCCATTTACATGTTAAACTCCAAACTTTGCACCTTAATAACTTTGCAACCGTTTGACTGATTTGCCTGAAATGTGGAATACACGATCAAGACCCATACACCTTAGGGTGTCCCAAGTTTCGTACAGGTCAGATACACGGCTGCTGAGTTATTAAGCATGATCTGCATGTGTGTTTATGCTTTTTCTGGAATTCTACAGTCACACCTACAGGTCGCACAGTTTGTGTGACCAATCCAAAATCTTCAGGGAACGTGCGGTCGGGGTCCCCGATGTGCCTTTCAAAGATTTTGTGAAAAAATATTAAATGGTTCAAAAGTTATTCAAAAAACAATTTCCCATTATAAGTCAATGGGAAAAGTTAACAAAAAGTTCGACAGTGTCGCAAATGCACTTTTTACTGTCTCAAATGGCCCTTTTACTGTCGCAAATCTGCCATTTTGTTTTCAGTTAATGATCAGAAAAATGCTTGGCATTTAAAATTGGGACCCTTTAGCAACCTAATTCTTTTTGTATTCATCTAGTTGGGCCCTGAGGATGCTAGCCATGTCTTTATTTTGGGGTAAAACACCCCAGAAATATGTTTTTCAAATTTCTGGAAAAAGTACTTTCGCAAAGTAGTGTCACACTTACCAAAGTGTCGCAAATTTTAGCGAAAGCTTTCACAAATTGCGACAGTACTTTTCTGGGCTGTGGGAAAATTACAGCAATTCTTTGGCACCCTGCTGCAAAAGAACGGTTTGGTGCTTTGGCCTAAAATTTGGAGAGAGCGCAGCCGACATCTCACAAATGTGGCTTTCAGTGTTGTGTTGAAAAAAATATTACTCGCTGGCAAAGTTATGGCACTCTAAAGTTGATGCTTTTTCCCATAGGATAACATTATGGCATCCGATGTATTGCAGCAATCCTTTGGCACACTGCTGCAACATAACGGCTTGGTCTTTTGGGCTGAAATTTGGTGGGAAGATAGTCAACATCCCACAGATGTGCCTTTTAGTGGTTTGGTGAAAAAATATTACAGGGAGCCAAAGTTATGGTGCTCCAAACTTCTCTTTTTTTCCCATAGGATAACATTACGGCATTCGCTGTGCCTTTCAGGACCACGTATCTCAGAAGCGGTCTTGAATCTGCGGACTTTAATCGAAAAATTGCTTAGCCCCCCAATAGAGGCTAAGCATAAAACTAGCCAGGAAAGTCATAAATCATATGACTTTTAAATTTTTTTCTACGTCATACGGTTCCTGAGATCTAAGCTATTTAGTATTCCAACTCCTCATTTTCTGCTCCGATACCCATTATTATGCATACGTTCTTTGTACTCACTGTCTTTCTCTATGCAGCTTTTGGGGAAAACCAGCCTGTGTGCTTACATTACTGTTACTGTTGCCCTTTCCACTTGCAGTTCCATACCCATTTCACTTACCGTTCATGTCTACGCCACCATGTGCGTTATCCTTTGCGTTTTCATTTGCGCTTGTGTTTCTGTTATTTTTTGCCATTTGTGTCTACAGTACTGTTTCTCTTTCTGTTTTGCTTTGCATCTCCATGCCCATAGACATTTCCATTTGCAGGCACCATGTTACTATGTGACAAGACATCACGTGGTGGACCGCTCCGCTCACGACACCGTGCAAAAGCGCATCTTTCTGTTCTCATTCTGCTACTAGGTTACCATGTGCGCCACTGTTAGCGCTTCTGTTTGGCGTTGTTGTTCCTGTTACTATGTCACAAGACATCATGTGGTGGGAGTAAGGATGAAAGGCTCCCACGCCCCACCGCCAAGACACGTGGTGGGGAGGTGGGCCCAGAGGTCCCGCTGCTCCGCCGCTGCATTACATTCACTATTTCTCGTTAACATTCTCAAAAGAAGGGAATTAGAGGCAAAACTCCATTTAATGCATCATTGGTTGTTCCACAGCGATAAAGTGAGAAATTAGTGTTTGGGTTGAAACCTCCTGAACCCCTAACCACCCCCAACCGGGATTGGGTGCATTAGGTGTTCAGTCCAACTTCAACCCATTCTCCTATACTTCTGCTGCTTTATACATGTGATGGGGTGAGAGTTAGGGCCAAACACCCAATGCACACCCCAATGCTGGTTGGGGGGTGGGCTGGGGTCAAGGTGAGTTTCAACCCTAACACCAAATTTCTCACTTTGTCACTGTGGAACAACCCTAATTGATACATTAAATGAATTTTTTGCCTCTAATATATATATATATATATATATATATATATATATATATATATAGTAGCACGGTGATAGCTCATAGTTAGGGTTGAGGAGCCATTTACATGTTAAACACAAAATTTGCACCTTAATAACTTTGCAACTGTTCAACAGATTTGCCTGAAATTTGGAATCCAGAATCAAGACCCATATGCCTTGCGATCTACCAAGTTTTGTGCCAGTCAGATATATGGCTGCGGAGTTATTAAGCATGATCTGCGCGTGTGTTTACACTTTTTTTTTGAATTCTACAGTGGCGTCTACAGGTTGCACGGTTTGCGAAACCGGTCCACAATCTTCAGGGAACATGCGGCTGGGGTCCCTGATGTGCTTTCCGAAGATTTCATGAAAAAATATTAAACAGTTCAAAAGTTATTCAAAAAACAAGTTCCCATTATAAGTCAATGGGAAAAGTTAACAAAAAGTTTGACAGTGTCGCAAATGCAGTTTTTACTTTCGCAAATGGCCATTTTACTGTCACAAATCCACCATTTTGTTTTCAGTTGGTGATCAGAAAAATGCTTGCCATTTAAATTTGGGACCCTCTAGCAACCTAATTCTTTTGTATTCACCTAGTTGGACCCTAAGGATGCTAGCCATGTCTTTATTTTGGGGTAAAACACCCAGAAATATATTTTCACAAAAGTGCTTTCATAGTATTATGTCACACTCGAAAGTGTTGCAAATTTTTACTGACTTTCGCAAATTGCGAACAATACTTTTCTAGGCTGGAAAATGACAGCAATTCTTTGGCACCCTGCTGCAAAAGAACGGTTTGGAGTTTTGGGCTGAAATTTGGAGGGAACACAGCCGACATCTCACAGATGTGCCTTTCAGTGTTTAGTTGAAAAATATTACACAGTGGAAAAGTTACAGTACTCCAAATTTGACACTTTTTCCCATAGGATAACATTACGGCGTACGGCGCATTGCAGCAATCGTTTGGCGCCCTGCTGCAAAATAACCTGTTTGGTCTTTTGGGCTGAAATTTGCAAGGAACACAGCCAACATCCCTCAGATGTGCCTTTCAGTGGTTCGGTGAAAAAATATTACAGGGAGGCAAAGTTATGGCACTCCGAACTTCTGTTTTTTTTTCCTTTTTCCCCATAGGATAACATTGCAGCATTCGCTGTGCCTTTCAGGGCCCATATCTCAGAAACAGTGTGAGATACGGACTTTTCATCAAAAAAAATGCTTAGCCCCCTAATTAGGGCTAAGTACAAAACTAGCCAGGAAAGTGATAATTCATATGACTTTTACATTTTTTTTCCATGTATTACGGTTCCTGAGATATATACGCAATTTACTATTCCAAGTCCTCATTTTTCTGTTCTGAGAGTCATTATTTTGCATACATTCTTTGTACTCACTGTCTTTCTCTATACAGCTTTTGGGGAAAACCAGCCTGTGCACTTGCATTACTGTTACCATTACCGTTTCCGTTTGCGGTTCCATACCCGTTTCACTTACCGTTCACGTTTACGCCACCATGTTCGTTACCTTTGCATTTTCTTTTGCGGTTGCATTTGCATTGTTTTTAACATTTCTGTCTACAGTATTGTTTCTCTTTCTGTTTCACTTTGCGTCACCATGCGCATTATGATTTGCATTTGTGGGCACAATATTACTATGTGACAAGATATCATGTGGCCGGAGCCCACATTACATTCACTATTTCTAATTATCATTCTCAAAAAGAAGGGAAAGTAGAGACAAAAAACTCCATTTAATGCATCAGTTAGGGTTGTTCCACAGCGACAAAAGCAAGGAAATTCGATGTTAGGGTTGAAACCCCCTTGGCACCCTTCCAGACCACCCCCCAACTGGAATTGGGGTGCACGTTGGGGTCACCGGTACTAACTCTCACCCCATTCTCCTATTCCTCAGCTTCTTTCCACATGTGATGGGGTGAGAGTTAGGGCCGGCGACCCCAGCACACCCGATTCCAGTTGGGGGGTGGGCTGGAGGGGTGCAAGGGGTTTCAACCCTAACATTGAATTTCCTTCCTTTGTCACTGTGTAACAACCCTAACTGATGCATTAAACAGAGTTTTTGCTCTCTATATATATATATATATATATACACTGTATATATATATATATATATATATATATATATATATATATATATATACGATATGTATATGGATGCATAAAAGATGCAGTTATGGAAGAGACAATAATAAATAATGATTGGAATTGTAAATGAGAATATGATCTATAATAAATTAATTGCCAAACTGAGCACAACAACATATAAAGAGTTTGTCATTTGTGGGGGCAAGGGAGAATCTGGGACAATTAATCAGGCTGTGACAAAAACTCAAACTCACCCAAACAATTAGAAGGCCAAGATGAAAGTAGTTAAGGAAAATTGTGGCTCTAACAAGTCAGATGAACTGAGTAAAGCAATCTCACAGCTCCAATGCTACTTCTGGTTTAAAATAAATTGAACTTAGAAACACAGATAACACAAAAGATAAAGATTTAATTTGAACTAATGCAGAAAAACTACAAAAACCATAAAAAACAGAAACTTGGGAAGAATTCAATTCAATTCAACTCAGTTTATTGGAATGCAAAATTGAGAGCAGGTTCTCTTTTACAATTACATCCAGCACATAGTAACATACTAATATGGAATTCATGATAAAGAACATTAACAAACATATAATGATACAATAAATAAGCTGTTGCTAAAATATCACATCAGTTATACATATATCAGACAAATCAAGAAAGCAACTTACAGTATATGAGTCATGAAAGTATATTTACACCAGATTATGAATCAACTTCAAAAGACCTAGCAACGGCCCTAAAATACCTTTACTTGGCCAACCTTCTATTAGTTGAACAATTAAAATGTATTAAGCAGGACTTAAGTTACATTAAAGGCATAACAATATAAAACAAAAAAGCTATTGACAAATTTAACTGAAAACTTTTTGTGGTAACTAAAGAAGAGCAAAAGGTGACAAAAAGGTTAGTGATGAAATCTTCATGTTTGCCAAAAAGATCCTGATCATCTCTACAATAGATGATTCAGTCCAAGATGATGAAGAGGCATAGTGAATAATGTTACCAGCCAAAGAACTGACATCATGACAGTGTGGGAGAAGAACTAAGGTTGGCTAACTTAACTTTATGGGAAAAGGGGGAAGGGAACTACAGGTGAGAAAAAAAACAGTAAAAGGGACCATGCCAAGGATAAAGCAATACAAGTAGAAACCAAGACATTGGTTCCCACAAGCACCTTACCAGTAGCCAGTAATGGTGGGAAAGTTAATAATAAAAGAAATAGAGTAAATGGTAAAGAAGGAGTCAAGAAAAAGACACAACAAAAGGATATTAAATCATATAACCACTACAAACACGACATATTGAACAAAGTTATATCTAAAAAGAAAAATACGAGTAAAAATAGTAAAGAAGGGAAAATACTGATACCCCCAAATAACAGGATACCTCTAAAAAAATCAACCACTGATAACATAGGTAGGTCACACAAGACAAAGTACCAAGGGCGGGTATCTCAAGGGTCAAGTCAGAAACTGTTGAAAGGAATAGCCCAGGAAAATGAAAACGGTCAGGAGAGCACAAAGAAATTCCTAATTTGGAGAATTTCAGTAAATTTATGACAAAAATGAAAAACACTGACTATGCATTACCACTCTATAAGGTAGGTATCCTTCCCAATGAAACTGAAGCATCCTTAAATGACAACATTAAACTACTTTTGTCTACTATAACAGAAGGTGACCAACCATTAGGTTATTACACAAGCATTGTTAGACCTGTGCTTGATGATGAGTGGGTTCTAGTTCTGGCCAATCAATTCTTTATTATACCATGGGTAGCAAATGACCTACAAAACCCTGCATTCTGATTGGCTGACTGGCACTTTTCAAGTATTATAAATCCTCCAGTATACCAACTGGAAAAGGTGCCAGTCAGCTCCTTAACCAAAACCAGTACGACCCCCAAAAATACCACAAAAATCTGCCATCTTAGATCACTGCTAAATGGACAACTTGGGTCCCACTGCAGCTCTCAAAGTAAACAAAAAGTAATTCAATTAGTCACAACAGCAGTTCAGCCCAAACCAATGTTTTACAGCTCTTCCCCCATAACTGTTTCTACCGGACTGAACTCTGTGAACCATATTTTCTCAGTGCCACTTGCCTCTGTCCACACATTCATCCTAATGACTTCTGAAACCACTAACTCCTTCTACCTTTATGATGCTGCTGCTTAGCTACTGAAGCACTGAGAGATCACTGGAGAGAGAAGGACTGGTACAGACAAGAGCCAGTGGGGAAGAGGGGTGGGGGGTGCTGGTGAGCAGAAAGGACTCTCTGAGCAGCTCATGTTACTGCTGGAAGGATGGGCAGGAAGAACTCTCTATGTGACTCACGTTATTACCAGAAGGACTGGTGAGAAGTCCAGAGAGGAAAATGTGTGACCCTGATGTCGGGCAGCTATGTGAGTGGCAACAAGTTCCTATCAGCAAAAAACAGGCTAGCACACATCGGAAAAATGAGCAGCATTTATTTTGTATGTTTTTGTTTCCACAAGCAAGAGAAAGAGAGAGAGAGGGAGATAGAGCCCCCATCCATAAAAATACAGTTTTTTTCCCTCACATCTGGATTGCCTCAGTCTCCCTGCCCACTGTAGGCTGACACCAGCTAAATAGTACTCTGGCTGCAGAGCAGACTATTTAACCTAGCGAGGAAGGATTTTATAATAAAAATCTATAAAAAATTGAAAAATGTAAGTTTCTCTTTATGTCTTGTAAAACAAATGAATCTAAACATTTTATATATGGGTATATGGGGGATTTACCACTACGGGTGTGGTTAAGTCACTCAGCCTGTGGCCTCATGGCCAAACTACACCAGGCGTAGTAAATCCACCCATGTACCCACACCCTGTCATGGTATATTGCTTAATTCTAAAGGCTATTGAATGTAAGAAAACTAAATTGCAACAAATTGGCATTATTTGTGAAAAAAATTATTACTCTTACTCAGTTGTTCCCGTAATATTATAAAAATGTTCGGTCCAAAGTGAGAGAAAAATATATTAGACTCATATAAATTTTTGGAGTAAACCAACTACATAATGAAACAAAATACAATTTGAAGGCTAAGATTTAAGAGACTCTAGAATCCACCTGAAAAATCTCCAAATTGGGGAAATCTATAAGAAAAGCTACTAGATGGGAAGCCGATGGACAAATAACAATATGAATAGAAGAGGAAACCCATCAACAAATAATAGGTAAAATTAGAGACCTCGACTGTCTTGGGATTTATTTGCGTGAGGAAGTTAATAAAGAATATGCGGACAGCTCACTGGTGCAGCGGTTGGATTTCCGCTTGTGACACCGATGACCTGGATTCAGAAGCGAGGCTGGGAGTCGGAGGGCCAGCCTGGAGGAGGATGCCTGAGCATCCATTGGACAGCTCAGCCCCTCTGGGGGGAGGGGGGTACCTTGGCCGGGGGGCTCTGACCTTTGGCATCAGCCAGACATATCTCAGCCCCGGTGCCCCTACCAATTGGGCAGCATAATGGATGCCAGCACATGCCATGGTGTCATGTGGCACACCATGCTGAGGGGGAATGTACACAGAAAAGTACCACCTCTCCAAGTGTGACATCAGCACAGGGACCAGTGTGTGCCTCCCCTGACAGCCACCCGGCAGCCTGCGGACAGTGAAGACTTGAATGCAGCAGACCTCTCCCAGGAGGAAGCTGTGACTCCATGGGGAGGTCTGGAGGCAGGTAAGTACAAGGGTTAGGGAGCTGGGTGCACAGGCTAGAGAGAGGTGAGGGGCAAAAAAATAAATAAATAAAGAAAATGCATCAGTGCACATTGAAAAAACACCTGGATGGATCTATTTGATTGAAACAGCTAATAGATATACAGTATTGAATGAAGTCAATAATAACTGACTCTCTTTATTTGTAAAGCCAGAGGTTGTAGCCATGGGGCGGTGGCCCAGTATTCTATCCTGGAATATTTCTGGACTAAAGAATATGTTTGCTGATAAATATTTTGTCCTATATATTAACAATTTTGACATTATTAATTTGCAGGAAACATGGTTCAAGAGGGGGCAAATATAGATGGATATAAATGCTACTTCATACTGGCCAAGCAAAGTAGACAATACTTCAGAATCTCTTGGGGTCCTCTCACACTATGCAAATTAAACAAGAACTATATGACTGAAGAAAGATAAATGCATAGTGATGGTATTTTGGAGGTTAGAATCCATGGCAATAACAAAACAGCTGTAATAGTAAATGCATATCTCTCTCCAACTAATAATTACAAAGATAGAGAGAGAAAAAATACTAAATCAAAGTTGACACTTTTTAAATAAAGATACCATAAACAACTCATCTATCAGATATATATATATATATATATATATATATATATATATATATTTATTTATTTAACAAATCGGAAAGATCTTTGAGCCAAGGAATCTTTTATAGAGGTTACACATCAAGTCACAAGAATAACAAATAACAATGGTTTCAGTAAGTGGTACAACATGAGGAAAGTAATTACATAAACAAAAGAATAATATGGCAAGATAAATATTGTGTCAAGTGCAGCCAGTGGCCTTGTCTGAAGAGGGGTGTAAGGGATTACAAGGAGAGAAGGATAGGGGGTGAATTAGGGGACAGAATTAGCAAAAAAAAGAGCAAGGAGGGAGCTGCCAGAATGTAGCTTATGTAGGAAAGACCCATGGGGGGTGGAGGTAGAGAAGAAGATGAGGAAACCGAGGGGAGGCAAGGAGGGGTGAGTGGGAGTGGAGGGGTAGAGGGAGGGGGATGAGGTAGGATGAAAGGAGGGCAGGGATGGGGATGGGAAAGGGATGAAGGAAGGAACTGCTGTATGTGGAATAGCGCAGCAACAGGGTAGGGCTATACAGGGGTGAATGGTAAAAGAGGGAGGTCCCAGTGCATTTAGCTGTCTGCAAAGATTAAATATAACAGTCACAAGATGTTATGGAAAATAGAAATTGACATCTTCTGCTAAAATGGTCCCAAGGCTGCAGTCATCACAATCTCAGGAGGAAGGGAATTAAATTAATTAGCCCACTCTAACTGCAATGGATCACTGTTGGAGTGAGGTTCTACAGTGAGTGACAGTAAAAGTCTGGCTTACAGAACTTTGTGTGTTATGAGTGCCATGGAAGGGACTGGAAAAGCTGAAGGGAACCTGGTGGTAGGAGACCAAGAGCTACCATCTTAGCCAGAAGGCAGGCTTGATATTCAATGCCAGCCTGGAGTTGAAGCCAGTTTGCTTGTCCATAAAGGTCACAAGGGTGAGCACGACACACTGCACAAGTTAGTAGATGGCATGCCTTATTCAGAGCTGTGGTGAGCTGCCATAGGGTTATGTCCATGGAGGTACCATAAATGACCAAACCATTGTCAATATTAGACACAATTGAACTTTGGATAGCCAGTCTGAGGGCTTCAGTAGTAAGGCAGAGTTTGTGTCTGTGTAGAAGGCCTAGGCGATGGTTAACTACCTTGGCAACATTCTTAACATGGTAAGAGTAGGAAAGCATACTATCCAGAGTAACTCCTAGGTATTTAAAAGATTGAGTCTGATCAAGGACTACACCCGCACTGTTTATAATCACCAATTGTTTGGCTTTATGCTTGCTGTGGGTACCATGGAAGAGCATGACCTTTGTTTTTTTGCAATAAAACACCAACTTATGAGAGGTGCACCAGGACTCAACTTCAGTAAAACTTTTCTGAAGTTGGACCTGAAGGAGGGTATATAGTTTTGAGAGACTTCAATGTATATGTTGGGAATCTTCGGCCCATCACTGAAGATGCTATAGATTCATTATCCAACTTTGGCAGGGGCCAGTTAGGATGTATTAGAAATACAATGGATAAAATAGGCAATGCAAAGGGCAGACATTTGTGAAAAATGTTTATTGATAGAAACTTTATATTAATAATTAGTTGAACTGTTTCGGATGAAAGTAGTAGTTATACCTTCATTGGTACCAGAGGAGCCTCTGTCATACATTTGGATGGATAAGTCTAAATCTAATCCCTAATTGCCTGAATCTAGCAATAGGTGATAGAGGAGACAGTGAACATCTGCCACTGGAGCTCAGAATTGTTATGGGACCAGATCAAAAGCAACCCAAAATAACCAGGAACCAACATATGGTAAAAACTAGAAAACGAATTGGGTAGAATTTGATAAATAGTAAAAGATTTTGAGAGACTATGATAGAAAGAGGGTTATTGCATAAAATTACAGATTTTTTGAACACTGTAGAAAACCATATTTGCCTTAATCAATATGATAATATAGTAACCCAATTGGCAGATCTAGTGGGAATAGAGACAAGGATCTATGAAGGCAAAGGACAATTATGGTTTAATACAAGATGTGTTATGGATAAGCAAAAAATAAACCAACACCTTCAATCAGTTAAAAAATACACTACCAAATACAATAGAAGAGAATTAAATAGATTAAGAAGAAATTACAACAAAACAGTCACTAACTAGAAAGAAAACATAGGGAGGAAATCTGGAGAAAATTAGAGGAGGCCATATACAAGAAGGATAGCAGAAAATTCTGGAGAATTGTGACCAAAGGGTGTGAAGAACACACTTATAATATAGAAACATACATTGAATCTGTTTCCTGGATCCAATATTAAAAATAAAAATGTTTTATAATCATGAGGAAACAGAAGTTAGGAGTCCAGGAATACGTGTCTGGATTCCACTGGAGAACAAAGTTAGTATAGAAGAGATAGTAACCTCCATACATGCATTTGCTCAAAATAAGGCCCCAGGACCAGATGGCATCCCTATCAATACTATCCTTAATCTAATCAAATATTTGGCCCCAGTTCTCCATAAACTGTTTGAGTACATCACCTCTTTTGGAAAGATCCCCAAAACTTGGTCTGAGGCAATAATAATCCCAAGTTTAAAAAAAGGAAATAAACAAGGTACTACATGCTACAGGCCAATTAGTTTAATTTATAGAAATTAAAAAAATATTCACTATAATACTAAGTACTAAAATTCTGGATTGGATACAAAAAAATATCTAATTGATGAAACACAGGCCAGCTTCATTAATCAACATTCAACTATTGATTAATGCTATATTCTGCCACACCTAACATTCAAATATACTAAGATCAAGGGCCAAAAACTTTTTTGCCTATTTATTGACCTTAAAGTTGTCATTGACAGCATTAGCAAATATTTGCTATGGAATATTTTGGACAACATTGGCATGGACAAAGCAATATTGGGACTCCTGATCACACTATACAATAACAATCAGAGCCAGGTAAGATATAACTCTAAGGGTGACATAACTCAAATATTTCAGGGCAATGGGGGGGGGGGGTAAAACAAGGCTGTGTCTTATCCCCAATCCTTTTTAATCTTTTCCTTAATCAAATTTTGATTAAACTATACCAACCCGAATATCATATGCCAAAGATTGGCGAAATATATTGCCCATATCTTGCATTTGATGATGATATTGTACTCATTTCTACTAGTTTTTTTCATGGATCAAAAAAATGTTGACAGATTTCCAGCAAGAGTGTATTACAGCCTGCTTAAATATAAACTTTGATAAAACCAAGTTAATGGTATTTGGGGATGATAAAAACTAAGGACATACACTTAGGCTCAGAAAATCCAATCTACAGTATGCAAAGGAGTTCCGCTATCTAGGGGTAGCTATGACAAGTAATCTATCCTGGGATAAACACACCAAGGAGCTTGAAATTAAATCCAAAACATTTCTACTACCAATATCTAGTTCTTCACATAAGTATGGAGGAAGTTCGTTTAAAGGCACATTAAAGGTTATAAATGCCAAAATCAGAGCACAAATATTATACAGTACTGAATTTTGGGGAATCAACTATAACAACAATGTTGAAAAATGTATTAATGCATACTATAAAACAGTTATTGGGTCTGCCACAATGTGCCCCTTCAGCACTGGTGTGGGCAGAGTTGGGGCAACTCCCTCTGATGTGTCTCATCCAAGTAAGAATAATTATATCCTGGTTAGAAGTCTATAACATCAGAAATCAAGATTATTATGAAATTGTTTGGAAGAAGAATTAAAATATCAAGATAATCATTTTACTTTCCCTATGATCATGGTGGTTGAAAATTGGATACAACCATACAGTCTGCTCTGGTGTATTCTTGATGCATTGAGAAAACTGGCAAAATTCAATCCATAGATTTACATGGGCACAGAAGGCAAAAGTCCATATATGGCCCACCACTTATCAGTGGATCACCTGATATATTTTTTTATAACCATATGCTTGTCTAGCAGTGTTCTAAACATATTCATTGTTCTACGTTTAACTACATTCTCAAGTAAGGCACTCCAGTTAGTCACAACCCTCTGACTAAACCACTTCTGTCTCTTATTAGTTTTACTAATGTCCCTTTTTAATGTTAATGAATGTGATCTTGTATTCTTGGTATTATTGTGTTTTGTCAAATCAATAGTTTCAAATAGTTCTTCATTTTTATTGAACTATATACCAAACACAAATATCCTTGTAACCTTCTATATGGTAAAGAATACAAGTTCAACTGCCTCAGTCTCTCATCATATTTCTTGTTTTTCGTGTTTGTGATTTTCTTTGTTACCTTTCTCTGTACTCTCTCTATCAATTGTACCCAGTTCTTATTTTGTGGGGCACAAAACGGGGAACAATACTCCAGCTGTGTTCACACCAGTGATGAATAAAGTGGTATTATAACTGCCTCATCTCTACTTTTTATACATTTAAATATACATGCCACGAGTCTATTACATTTTTTAATGGTTACCCTAGCATGCATATCAAAATTTAGTGTGTTTGTAATCATCACTCCCAAGTCTCTCTCACTGTCCATCACCTGCAGTACACTGCCTCCCAAACTATATGTAAACATTTGGTTTTGATGACCGAAGTGCATCACCTTACACTTCTCTACATTAAAGGTCAGTTTATTTTGTATTGCCCAGTTCTCTATTTTTGTCAATTCCCCTTGTAACATTTCTGCAGCAGCCCTGTTATTTATCACTGCTCCTATTTTACTATCATCAGCATATTTCCCTATCCAAGCTGTTTCAGAGGTTTGCTTATTAGCAATGAGTACATTAAACTAAGTCGGCCCCAACACCGATCCCTGCTGGACCCAACTCATAACATCCCTCCACTCAGAGTAGTAACCTATCATCACAACTCTGTCGTCTATTCAGCAGCCAACTCCTTATTCAGCTCACTATACTGTGATGTAATTGTATATTATTTAACTGCTACAATAAGACCTTATGAGAAACAGAGTCAAATGCCTTTGTATAGTCTAAAAATATAATGTCCACTGGTAGGCCATGGTCAAGTGCATCACTGACTGGTTCGAAAAAACTCAACTGATTTGTAAGACATGATCTCCCTCTCACAGATCCGTGCTGTGTTATATCTAACGGTCCTTTCATTTTTACACGATCTATAATTAGATCATGTATTAGTCCTTCCATAATTTTTTCCAAGACTGAAGTCAGACTTATAGGTCTATAGTTACTAGCTAGTTTCTTATCTCCCTTCTTATATATCGGTGTCACATTGGCTTTCTTCCATGCATCAAGCACTTTACCTTCTCCAATTGATGCATTAAATAATTTTGTAATTGGCCCACATAATTTATCCGCCAATTCCTTCAATAGTCATGGACTTATTCCGTCTGGTCCCATAGATTTATAGGGCTGGATATTCAAACTGCACCCAAAAAGTGCGCAATAGCAGGAGCAAGCACAAGTCCATTGTGCCCATGTGCAACAGACGTGATATTCAAAAAAGGAGCAAGCCAAATTAAGCCAACAGCTAACGTCTGAATATCGCACCACCTGCACCATAGCACAACTAGGGAGGGGAAGCCGAGCAGATATGATGCGCTATGGCGCAACAAGAGATGTCCAGCTGAGCAGTCCAGAGGTGCCATAGTGCAAGCAGGGAGCCCACCAGTAGCAGAGCAATGTAACTGCACAACCAGGGAGGTAGGGGCCCACCACCCATACCACAGATGGGCACAGGAACACACAGCAGAACTGACATCATGACCCCACACCCCAAGCACAGCACAACTGGGGAAGGGCTGGACTAACCACCGGCCCATGGAGACAAGCAAACAACCCACAGCTGGGCCAAGGTGCCCCATCACATCCACTGGCAAGTTGAGACTGCCATACAAGGAGGGCGGACCACCCTGTGCCACACCATCCCCCCAGTGCACAGCACACCCTGCAATAATTCCCCCAGACACCCCCCCATGAGCAGTGACCACCACTGCAGGAAACCCCATGCATACCACCACCCCCACTGTGACACAGCAACCTTGTGCACCACAGAACCATACAAGGCAGCCCCACCATGAGCACCACCTAGCAGTGGGTGGCATCACACAACAATGCAACAATGGCAGACACAATGCCACCATGCACAATCCCCCCGAGACACAGCTGAGAGACTGACCATGCGTCGGCACAAGAGGTACCCCACACGGGACAGGGCATGCCCCTGACACCACCACCAGTGATACAGCACCCTGCACAATAGTCCAGTGACACACCCCAACCTACCACTGGCCACAACAGCCAGCACAGACACCCACAGTGGTGCGTGGAAGCATGCATCACACCGGATGCAACACAGTGCAGGGACAAACACCCACCCATATCCAAGGGGACAATAACACAGGGACGCAGTAGCATGGCAACCAAGCCCCCAGTGTGGGCCCATGGAAACCATGTACACACAGCCTGCAGTCCTCCCTGGCACAGGAGTGCCAGCCACCCTGCACAGGCACTGTGGACCTGTATGACACCAGCATATGCATGAAGCACAAGTCACAGACAGTGGTGCACATCCCCTGCAACACACACAAGGCACAGCATGGAGGTGGGACAACAACTGCGAAGGCCACAGTGTCACCTGAGGCAAACATGCACCACACCAGTGACAGGAGGCAACTCAGCATTGTGATGGGTACAGTGGTTGCCCTGCATGGACAGCCACCACTGACATGGCAGCAGACCTTGCAGGTCACAGACATGCAAGGGTGTCAGCTGCACAATCCATGGACGGGTTGACAGGGGCACCATGGATGCAGAGCATGCACCATGGACCACTGCACACAGTCATCCATTGCACAGGGAACAACACACACATCACGGACACCAACTGATAGCTACTCCCACACCATAGCCACTGCCCCATGGACAAACACACAAACCCATGACTGCACCACCCTAGATGCCATGCACACCACTGCAGCTGAGCACCTATAGCCCACTGCAAATCAGAGACCACCACAGTATTCATATCAAAATAATTATATTGTAACACATAAACAAAACTATTTACAGAACTATGTACATATGGGGGGGACATAAACAAGGTGGGGGTGGGTAAGGGGCAGGGGTGAACATATAGGAGAGGGAAGAAGGGGTGTGAGGGTGGGTTCAGGGGAGGAAGGTGTTTCCATGGGCATGGATGGCCCATCATCTGCCCTGCTCATCTGCCATGTTTCACTGATGTGAACTCCGCCTCCTGACACCATGTTGGTCCATCCTTTGGAGGATCTCCAGGGATGCCCTCGCCACCTGCAACAGCTCCTGCAGTCCCCTCTCTATGGCCCGAAGTCACTGTACACCTAGGATGAGGGAGCAGAGTCATTATGTGTGACTGTCCATCCCCCTGCAGCCCACCCCTGGTGCATGGCATACAGCCATGTGCCATACCCCTGTGATGGTGTGCGACCACCCTCAGTGACTGTGTCCACAAGACCTGCCCACCCAGGCAGCCACAGCCATGTGGACCACTGCACACACCCACCTCCCATGTCCTGCACAGCACCACCATGGGTGTACAGTAATGTGGCTATGCTGTGTGAAGGCAGTGCCACAGCCATGTGCCCGGTGCATGCATGGACCATCACTGATGCACTCCCAGACATGCAGTGCCGCTGGACAGTGCTGACTGTCACGGGTCATGTGCATGGCAGTGGTGTCCATGGATGGTGGCCATGCCTCGCTGCCCACACTGTTACACAGCATGCAACAGTAATCATGGAGTTATTGCACACCCTCATCGGGCCAGTCAGGTCAGCGGTGACGGTCCTTGTCCTGCCCAGATGCTCTGTCCACCTCCCTCCGGTGCTCCTCCCTCAGCTGGTGCCACTCATCCATGCCTGTGGGGGAAACAAGGAGAGAACATCAGTACAATCCTGAAGCAAAGTCCCCCTGCCCCAATGTGTGTGCCCACCCACCCAGCCAGACCCACCACCCCACACCCTGTGAACACCACCACAGCCAACCCTAGACTAGCCCTCCCCTATGTGCTGGACACATACAACACTGTGACCCATATGGACAATACAAGTGCATAGACGTGGCACCATGCCCTTCCTGGCATGCGACCGCAGATGGGCTAGTAGGTCCGGCTCCCTCCTCCTGAGGTCCCCATAGCAGTGCCTGCATTGCTCTGAGGTCCTCCTGCATCCAGTGGCCACCTCCAGGTCAGTGGCCACCTCCTGTCAGACCTGGGTCCTGGCCCTGTCCAGTTCCTCATCACCAAACAGTGGGCCATAGTGTGGCTCTACAATGGCCACAAGGTTGGCCAACTCAATCACAATCCATTGTGGAGCTATTCTGCATGCAATGTCAACAACTATAGTAGGCAATATGACTCTGCATGTGTTACTGCAGTACAAATGCTGCATGGTACAGCGCCGCGATTCCCTATCACACTGTTACCGAACAGCGCGATAGAGTTGCAGCCATGCCGGATGGTCGGGCACAGGGTCAAGGGTCTCTGGCGCAAGGCCATGCACAGCGCCATCGGACGACTATGCGTATAGCGTGATTGGTTGCCTGTTTGCCAGCGCCACAGTGGACTGTCACACAGTTGTGCCATTGCGCCTATGGAGACCCATTGTCACAGTGCCATGTAGTGACCCTCGCCATAGCGTCACAGGCACAATGGTGGCCATGCCCTGCATTGACCATCGCGCACAGCACATCATCAGTGTGGCAGACACCAGTGTCAGCAGCCTGGGCATGCGCAGTGAGGTGTACTACGCATGCCACGGAACTGCTGCACTGGCTCAGCCCATTCAACACAATTGCGCAAAGTGCAAAAGCGCGATATTCATCCGTCATATGCTAATCATCTGATCAGCCATTCAATGGCGCAGCACCATGATTTGCATCTAATTAAAGTTGCTCCTCACCTAATTTGCATGGATTGCACTATAAAAGTGCGACAAAGTTCTGTAGTAGCCATATTCGGTTACTGCAGTTTATTGGTGAGTTGTATGCTGTGTGGGAGTGTGGACTGTGAATTCAGGGACATGCTTTGGACTGCACAGTCACAGGTAACTACTGCCATTCCTACAGGCTGAATAATGACTGAGCAGGGTCTGGGTGAGGAGGACAACGATGGTGGGCAGAAGAGGAGGCCCATTTTCACGAAGGCTGAGACCGAGGCACTCTTCAAGGCCTACCTGGATCAGGAGCCACTGCTCAGTGGACGGCGAGGCACCCTTCCCGCCCGTGCTGCTGCATGGGAGGAGGTGGCATGTGCCATCAGCCTGCATGGCAGCCACCAGTGCTCCATGCAGAAGTGTAAGAAGAAGATGAGTACTGACTGGAGGAGGGTGAAGGAGAAGGTGGCTGCCATCAGGACGGCAAGTGCTGCAACAGGCGGTGGACAGTCGGAGGTGGTGCAGCTCACACCAGCAGAGGACAGGCTTGCTGCAAGAATGCACTGCAGTGTCATAGAGGGAATTCTGGGTGGTGGCTTCCAGATGGGTGGTGGCCCATCACTGCATGGTAAGGCATGGTCAGTCTATGGGGGGTCAGGGTAGGTCACACGAAGTAACGTGACTTTGATTTCCCTTACAGATCCTGCGCATCTGCATGGGTCAGCGGTGGTGGGCCTGTCCACTGCAGACAGTCAGCTGGAGTTGGAGGAGGGACCATCCACCTCCACAGGTATACGTGGAGCATTGCAACAGTGGGGCTGCCTGGCTGTCCACACTGTTGTCATTGAGACAGGTGTGGGGAAAGCCCTTCCTGTGTCTCAGTGTTCTGGCATCCAACGATGCCAGCACGCCGTGGCTGTGGCTGGGGCAGAGACCTACACCAGTGATGACGACACGACCATCATGGGCAGTGACACGTGTGTGCCATGGAATGGACACACAGCAGGTCAGCTCACGTCCATGGCTCTGGCTGGTGCCGCCATGTGGGCCAGTGTGTCAGCACAGTCCCAGGCTGTGCCTGTCAGCACCAGTGGGGCAGCACCGGTGGCTGGTCAGGACAGTGGGACTGTTGAGGCCAGAGCAGCGGCACCACTGAGCCCTTGGGTGCAGCGGCCAGAGGGGCGGCAGCAGCAGTCTCCCACTGGGACTGGGGGTTCAGGGTTCAGCAGTGACATCTCTGCAATGCCTGTGGACTTGCCCATACCTGGTCCTGGTGCGCAGCACCCACCCTCAAGGGGTGTTGAACATCAGGCCGTGCACACCCTGAGGGACAGGATGCAGAAGGCAACCTCTGTTGAGCACACCCGCCTACTGCAGGCATCGGTCCAGCAGCAGATGTGGCTTGTGACATCTGTGGAGGCACTGTGTGTGGCTGTGGAGTGGGCAGAGGAGCGGCGCAGCAGGGACACTGATAGGATCCTGTCATGGATGGACCATTTGCGGGAGGATGTGACCGCTGTCATTGACAGGCATGCATGGGCGTTCATTGCTGTCATGGCCACAATGGGCACACAGTCAGGTGCCCATGCATCACTCACACACCACGCAGTGCGCTATCCACTCCCCATTCCCAGTGTCATGCGACACCCACCCTGTCGACACCGGGTTCAGTTGTGGGCATCCCAAGCACTCCTGGTGCAGGCATGTTCGGCGTGCTGCAGACCCCTGCACGGGCATGGTCGTGTTTGAGCAGTGGAACTCCTGGGGGACTATCGGTGCTACCCCATGAGGCCCGTGGTCAGCCTGCCAGTGCTGGCGGGTCTCGGCGGGGCCGCCCACACATCCAAGGAGGCCATGGCACTGTGCCATGAGAATGACCTGTCTCCCAGCGTGGGCACTGTCTGTTGTTGCCCTGTGAGCATTGTGTGTTTTGGTGGGCAGTGCATGGGTGGGTGCCCTGCCATGCATGCGGAAACACAGTCCACCTGCACACCCTCCCGGCTGCTGTCCACAGGTACATGTGCATGATGATGCCTGCATTGCGCTGTACACCAAAGTGCAATGGTGCCAGCATCTGACATACATGGACAGACAGTGGACGTGGTGGCCTGTGGACATGTGTGTTGCTAGTGTTGGCGTTCTGGCTCAGTTTTCCACCTGCCCTCTGTGCACGTTTGGTGCATTGTGTGTGTGCGTGTGTGTGTGTCCGTCCATGTGGTGCATTGCTGTTCACCCATCCCTGGTTGTGTGCATGTGATTCCTTGCCCTGCCACATCCCTTGCCAGCATGCACCTCTGGTGTGTTTCCATGCGTGTTTGTGGGTTGTGCCTTGGCCACTGGTGGTTGTGCATGGCACCATGACTTACCTGGGTTGGCTGAAGTGCTCCTCTGTGATGGTGTCCCAGTGCAGCTGTGCCAGCCGGATCAGTCGGGGGTCCCATCGGCCAAGGGGGGGCTGCCCATCACCATCATCACTGGCGTCCCCATCGTCCCCATCACTGTCCCCCTCTTCAACCTGTACAGCTATCCCACATTCTTTGGCCATGTTGTGCAGGATGCAACAGGCCAGGAATATCCCACAGGCCTTTGAGGGGCTGTAGTGTAGGGCACCGCCAGAGGAGTCCAGGCAACGGAAACATGTCTTCAGCATCCCGAACACCGGCTCAATGACATTGCGTGTGGTGGCATGTGCCTCATTGTAGTGTTGCTGCGATGGGGTCGTGGGTCTCTGATAGGGTGTGAGCAGCCAGGGACGGAGTGGGTATCCACTGTCACCTGTGTGCAGAGAGTGGAGGTTAGTTTCATGTTCAGCTTCAGACTGCCCCAAGCCCTGTGGGCCACACCCATGGCACCTCTGGCTATGCCCCCCCCAGGCCCGTGATATGTCCATTTGATTTTCATGCTCACCCACTAGATGTCCTGTGGGGATGTCCCCACTCTCAAATCGGTGGCACAATGCCGACTGGTGCCAGATGTATGAATCATGTGCTCCCCCAGGGTGCATGGCACAGACATTGATGATGCACCCACTGGCATCACACACCACCTGGCAGTTGACACTGGAATAGCCCTTGCGGTTCATGTATGTGTCCCCCTCCTCACCAGGTGGTGTGCGTATGGCCACATGGGTGCAGTCTATTGCCCCTAGCATGCCAGGCATATGTGCTACCCTGTAGAACTCCTGGATGTTTGCTGTGTGCTCCGCCGCAGTGCTGGGGAAATGGATGTACTCCGCAGAATGTGGCAGCAGTGTGTTGAGGAATTGGGTGAGGATGCGTGACGTGGCCGACTGTGTTATGCCTGTGGTGTCCCCGGTTGGTCTCTGGAAGGTACCCGTGGCGAGCAAGCACATGCAGGCTGTTACCTTTGTCTCCACTGACAGGGCATGACTCCGTCGTGTGGGTGCCTCCATCACATCACTGCACAGCTCACAAAGCTGCCTCAGTATTGCCCTCTTCAGGTGGTACCAGCCCACAATCTCAATATCTGTATACAGCTCAAAGCTGGTGTGGGCTCGGTACTGCCTGTTGGGGGCATACTGCCGATGGGCCCTTCCACGGCCACGTCCCCCTGCCACATGCCTTCTCACCCCCCTCATTATGGCCTCCATGTGGAAGGTGGCACTGGCCATGTCCCTGGCTTGCGTTCCACCCCATCAGCTGTTGCTTTGTAACCCCCGCTGTCCTGACTGCTACCTCCCCTGCACCGGGTACACCTGTCTGTGCTGGCCTCTGGTATGTGTGTCACCACACACCTTCCCTGTGCCTCTCTTCTGCAGTGTGGTTTCCCTAACCTGCCCTCTTTCTCCCAGTTTCCCTGTGCCTGTCTCTCCCCCTGCCTCATGTGGCTTCCCTGTAGCATTCTTACACCTCTTCCTTGCTCCTTTTTATTTTGGCTCATTTCCGCTATGGCGCAACTTTCACTTGCTCCACTGTTGTGCATTGTGCAAGTCTTTGAACATCGCACTGCGCCCTTTATGCATGGTTCCTCCCCCTTTGGTTGTGCATGACTTCATTATCATTGCGCTGTTGCTCAGCATGTTTTCGGTGGCGCGACTGCCTCCTGCTGAATATCGCAGAATGGCACATTTTCAGACTTGCGCTGGTACAACCCTATTGCGCATGGTGCAACCCTTTTGAATATCCAGCACATAGGGTTTTATTTTCTTTATCTTCTCCCAGATGTCCAGCTCAGTGAATACTATATTCTTATCTTTTGCCAACCTGTTCTCATTTAACTCACTATCATTAATTATTTCCTTTGGTTGAAAAGTTGTTAAAAAATAATTATCCAACTCATTCACTATATCTTGTTCATTTTTGGTTGTTTCACCATTAACTACTAAGGGGCCTATATTTTTTGGGTTTCTTTTCATTGACCCTACATAGTTAAAAAAGTTTTATTTGTTATCTTTAACGGAGTCTACCATTTTTTTTTCTGCCTTAGCTTTTGATACTCTAACATTATTTTTGGTTTTATTAGCTATTTTTTTTATAATTCGTCCAACTATGAGTTGTGGGATTTTGTTTATACTTATTAAATAATTTCTTCTTTTTCCATATTACGGCTTTGATTTTCCTCCCCCACCATATAGGAACTTTACCTTTTATGTTATATTTTGGTAATTCTGGCACCCATTCTCTAACACAATGATCTAAATGTGTTTTAATTTTCCTCCATATTTCCATCATTTCTAGATCTCTTAATTCTTCTTCCCATCTTCATCCATTTAGATAATTACTCATTTGCACAAAATCAGCTTTGCTGTAGCGTTTTCTATTTGTTCTCCCCTTTACATTATTTATCTATATATTGACCTCTACTATGACCTTATTGTGGTCACTATCTGATAATGGGGGTTCAACCCTAACCTTAGTTATTTTTTCTTCAAAATTACATAGGAACAAGTCTAATATATTTTCACCTCTAGTTCCTTCAGTTATTATTTGGTCAAGTCCTTTCTGTGCTACCATATATATAAATTTATTTTCTACAAATGTAGTTTCTACCAATTTTTCCCAATTAATTTTTGGTAAATTAAGATCTCTTAATATCATATAATCTCCTACAATATCTACTTGCTCCAATATGTCCATAATCACCGTATTATCTATCAGTCTTAGATTTGGGGGATGATAACATAGGCACACTGTTAGGTGTCGTGTTGGAAGATATAGTTTAACCCACATCAGCTCATAATTTTGAATTGCATCCATCACCGGTGTTATCTCCACAGCCTCTATATTATCTGTAATATATAATATAATTCCACCTCCCCTTTTACCCATTCTATCCTTACGAAAACTATTATATCCTATAACTTCAGTATCCCAATCTTCCTCAACAAACCATGTTTCTGTTACTGCACGTATTGTTATATTTTCCTTTATCATATTGTATTCTAATTCTTTTTTATTTCATAAACTTCTGGCATTTGTCAGAAGTATTTTGATTTTAGTCGATTTTGAATTTACCTCCTTAATTTTTTATTCTCTTTCTTTTTCCTTGTTTTATTTTCCTTTGTCACATTAACCTCTCCTACATCTTTTTCCCTTTCCCCCATTTTATTAGTTTAAAAACCTGTTTACCAGTATTCACAAATATATTGGCAAGTTTATCACTGCCCTTCCTACTACGGTGTAATCTATCATAACTATATAATGCTCTGTTCCCCTCAAACATTTCCCATGTTTTTATACTACTAACATCATGTATTAGTGTCCATGGTCTAATCCAGTTATTTAATCTAAGTATTTTCTTATTAACTATCCAGTTCATTCTAGGTGTAGGCAGTATCTCTGAGATAATCAAATCACAATTAGCTCCTGTCACCATGCTATGCATAACTTTTATTGCACTAAAGATTTTTTCTATAGTACTAACTTTAACATTGTTTGCACCTATATGTATCAAAATGATTGATTTTTGTTGACTCTTTGGTATCAAGTCAGAAATTATTGTTATCATATCCCATACACCTGCTCCTGGATAACAACTACTAACAACATTTTCCTTGTTATTCTTAGTAGTGATATGATCTGTGCATCTTATTATAGAATCAACTAGTATATATGTATCTTCCTTTGCTGCTCCCTATTTACATTATTTAAATCATCCACATTACATTCATTATTTAAATTTCCTGTTTCTCCTTGTGTATGTATCTCCACAATATTTTCACTAATTTCCACGTTTTTGCCACTTTTCCCAATTACCATTTTATCCATGATACTTGTCTCTTGTTGTTCTTGATTACTAACTCTTTCCTGTTCTAAATTGTCAGTTAATGGTGTATAACGATTATACGTTGGTACTTGAAATGTCATGGCTCTTCTTCCCTTTTTATTATTCCTTCTTATTTGTGCTGCTAATAGCCATTCATCTTCACCCTGTTCTTCTTCCTGTTGTTCTCTTATTCACTTTTTACACACACTTCCTTCATTCTCTGTATCATTTTGAACATCTTCCCCCACTTTACTAATCTTGCCATTTGTAGATGATTTTTGTAGGCATTTTATCTCCAATTGCAAACCTAACACCTTAACCTTTAGCTCTCTAATTTCTATGCATTGTTCGCACGTTGTATAATCTAAACCATTAGTAACTGCTATACTTATTTTCCTACACATATCACACATTACTCCATATGACCATCATTTAATGTGACATATGTAGTGTCTATTTTAATTTACAAATGTACTCTCTAGTTCTTTGTTCTCACAGTATCTTGGCCCTCTTACCCTCTTCCCCATCTGATGCCATCAGATGCCACTGACCTCTTTCCATGTTGCCTCTGCTCTGCACTCAGCTCCACTCCCTAGAGCCAAGCATTTTGTAGCTGAGAGTGCTGATGTGTCTCGCTGATATGGCAACAGAAACCCAATTACCTCCTTGTGCGGTGGACAGCACATATAGCCTGCCTTTAAAAAGGCAGACTAGGCAGTGCTAGGCAGCTAAATGCTTCTCCTTAGCACCAGTGAGACACTGGTGCCTGTCCAAAATTTCTAACTCCTCATTAAAATGGGAGGGTGAAAAAGCCAAAACACAAGTACACAGTAAAAGAAATGTCCCGCAGTACCTTAGAGAGTGACTGACTCTACAATGCTGCCTTTCCAGCAGCCTAATACAGACTTAGCACCTGTAAAAAAATAGAATTAGAGACATGTTCCACTAGACTGAGCAGGAAAAATGCTCCCAGTATAAAATTAGTCAGTGGTTGGCTAAAAATAAATGAGTTCAAATTAGAAAATTATCTATTACTTATTAAACATCCATCTCATAGAAAATTATATTCCAAATATAGGTTTGAATATCATAAAAGCAAATGCCTGAAACACATTACTAATAATAAAATAAAAGATCTGCTCTCCAGTGGAAGATGCCATTGCAGACAAGGAGAAGACAACATTATTCACTTATTAATTATTTGTCCATTATATAACAAATATAGGGGCTTATTCACGAATGGTTGGGGAAGCTACACACCATGTAAGTAGGGCACATAGCCACTGCACAGCCCCCTGCAGCCACTGCACCCTCTCTGCTGCATTCTCTACCTGGCTGTGCCCCCCATGCACCCGATCCCCAAGCCAATCATGGAGCTCCACATGGGGGCAGGCCAGGGGTGTTGTGGAGTGGCGAGCCTGCACTGTATGGCATTTACAACCCTGCAGAGTGCTGTGCATGGGGTTACCTGATCTGCATCTGGGAGGCAGCTGTAAACCACCAGTGCCAGCTACTCACCCCCAAGGGAGGCTGCCTCCGTACACAACAGGCATAGCGGGTGGCTTCAGCACCTGAACAAAGCTGCCCCTACTGTCAGAGCACATCTGGATCAGGTGGGCATGGTGACCACCCACAACAGTCCATTGGTACTTTGTGCACCTTCCAGCAATGTGGCACCAGAGGTGCTTAAGGGATTCACTGAGGGTCCCTGCCCAGGCAGCCGATTGGCTGCCTGCCATGATCTGTGCTCCACACCTGCCTGCACCCTAAAGACCTGTGTGCCTGGGGGGGTGGGGCAGTGTAAAGCAGCCAGGCAGGGGCCGGTGTTCATAATTGCAACCACCACATGGAAATCCCTCGAGTGTGAAGCTGTGCATCCCTATACATGCCTCTTGCATGTTCCTTTGTGAATAGGCCCCATAGAGAGAGATTTTTGAAGGATATGTTGAACCAACAAAATCAGACTCCACAAAAATGAATGGGCCAATTATTAAACTATCAATCAATCAAAGCTTTATTTTTTAAAAGTGCCTTTCCAAAACCAAATCGCTTTAACAATAAATAAATCAAATACATAAAATTAAAACAACATCCTAAAATCAATTAATAAAATATACAGTACTTAAAAATCCAGATATGCCAGACTAAATAAATGCATTTTTAAGGCTAATTTAAAGCTTTGAATGGTCAGGCAATCTCGCACCTGATGAAGTAGAAAAGTCCACAGGATTGGAGCCACAAAACTAAATGATCTGGCACCAGATGTCTTTAAACAAACCCTGGGAATCTTCAGCAATTCCTCATTGGTGGATTGAAGTGGTTGAGAGGGACAGTAGGGATGAAGAAGATCTTGCAGGTAGCTAGGTCCCTGATCATGTAGGGCCTTATAGGTCAGCAAACTGACCTTGAAGGTAATCCACCACTGTATTGGCAGCCAGTGCAGTCCACGGAGGACAGGCATTATATGACCGGTCCTAGACGTACCAGTCAAAAGCCTGGCCACCACATTCTGCACTAACTGCAAGCAGTGAATATCCACCCCCAGTAGCCCTAGGTACAGGGTGTTGCAGTAGTCTAGGTGAGAGGTAATGAAGGTGTGGACCAATGTTGAAAGGTTGTCAGTGGGAACCAGATGCTTCACCCAGGCTATATTCCTCAGATGGTAGAAAGAGGTTTTGACAACAGCTGACACCTGATGTTTAAGGGTCAGGCGATCATCAAATATAATGTCCAGGTTCCACACCTGGTCTGAAGTAGCTAACTGGGTCCCCACAAGCCAAAGACTCAAGGGTGACCCCATCAGCAAACCCACCCCCTGACGACCTGGATCCATGACCAACACCTCAGTTTTTTCTGTCAAATTACTTGAAAATGTCATCTTGTTTCTAAAAATTATAGATTTACAGAAACTTCACTTAGAGAACAAAGAATAAGGAGCTCCTCTGGGAACCAATGGAACAATAGATGCTGTTCATTTGAAGCTAGAGAAAGTAACTTGTTATTATGACTTGTGACTATAATGGTGCTAAATTATATTCATGTTGCATGTACTATGTTTTTTATACACTTTAGTTATGTTATAAATTAGTATACACATTATGACAATAAGGAGTTAGAAGTTGTTAATACAATAAGTGGATGTAATGGTGAAATATTGTATGTTTGAAGCATGTGTTTTTTGTATTGTGTAACAATTTTAATGTATTTCATAATGACACAACTTGTATACAATAAAGATTTACCTACCTACCTACCTACCAGTGCAAAGCCAAGCAAAAGAGGTCAAGGATGTAATAGTGACAGGAAATGCTCCCCCTATCATACAAATGACATACAGATTACCAGAGCAGTTAAGAATACACATGGTTGAGGAAATACAAAATAATCAAACAGTTGGGTATCATAGAAGAGTCGAGAAGTGCTTGGTCATCATCAATGGTGATTGTAAATAAAAAGAAGGGTGTGTAAGAATCTGCTGCTGATTTCAGGAAACTTAATTAAGTGTCCAAATTTGACAGTTATCCTATGCCCAGTCTGGATGATTTGGTGGACAGATTAGGAAGTACCAAGTACATCAGTACCCTCGATCTCACCAAGTGTTACTGGCAAATTCCTCTAGCTGAAGAACCCAGGGGCACAATTACATTTGCCACTCCTATTGGATTATATCAGTACACCATCATGCTGTTTGGTTTACAAGGTACATCCCCTACATTCCATCAGTACATGGACTTAATTTTAACTACTCACACTGGTTATTGTGCTGCTTACTTGTATGATGTCATGGTGTACATTCCAGACTGGAAAAGCCACCTGGAATGGTTCACCCATATCAGTGCAGCAGTCAATTTGTTGACACCAATGTGGGTGCAAGCAATATGCCACCCGGCATGTCTGCACCAGGCATTGAGGCTCCTGGTATGGAGAGGGACAAAGTCCCATCCCAAGAAATAGTCATGTTTTGCAGGGGCTTTGACCCCCGCACAACTAAATATAATCTCCTTTGGGGTGGCATGCCCTGAAGGGGGCAGAAATTGTTTATGCGCAAAGGGCAGCATGACTCGAGGGAAATCTGTAATCAAGATCTCCCTTCTCATCATCGCCTTTATTGTGGCACCCTAATTGCGGTGACAAAATTCAGTCATCATTTTAATGGTATCTGCCTGGAACATCTATGAGCAGTTATCCTATCTGTCAAGAAGGCAGGTCTGATGATTAATCCTGCCAAACCTGCATTGGGAATGCAGGAAACCAGATATTTAGGTTATGTTTTGGGAAATGGAGAAGTAAAGCCAGAGATTTTTAAGACAGGAGCCATAGCTAACAGTCCTATCCCTAAAACAAAGAAATATGTCAGGTCATTCTTAGGGCTGGCCAGTTACTATTGAAGATTTGTTCCCAACTTTGCCCAATTAACTACCTCCCTTACTGAACTCACAAAGAAATTGTGCCTGGATAATATGGAATGGACCCCAGAGTGTGATGAAGCTTTTCGGGCCATCAAGGCTGCAGTATGTTCAGCCCCTGTTTCAAGAATCCCAGACTTTGAGAAACAATTTTTGTTACAGATGCCTCAGAAGTAGGCCTAGGTGAAGTCTTGAGTCAGAATACAGAGGGGAAGGAACATCCTATTCTATTTATCAGAAGGAAATTCCATGATAAAGAGAAAAGGTAGCCCACCATTGAAAAAGAAAGCCTGGTGGCAAAATAGGCCAAGGAGTCCCTTAAGTTTTATTTGCAAGGAGCTGACTTTATTTTTATAACTGATCATAATTCTCTCTATTGGCTTAATCAAATGAAAGGTAAAAACTCCAGAAATACAAGGTGGTACCTAGCAGTACAGTCATTTAAATTCACAGTGATGTACAAATCTGGAAAAGAGAATGTCAATGTTAATTTTCTGTCAGGACCTGGATCAGGAATTGAGAATTCCAAAGTTTGAAAAAAAAAGTGTGGGTTTAAACCTAATTGTTTCTTTACTGATTTTTATGGGAAAAGGGATACTGCATATGTACAGAACTGAAATGGTAAAATTAGAAGAGAATTAAAAGAAAGTTTTGGAAACTTGGTTTCTTTTTTTCACCAGGTTCCCTCTTAAAGAGGGGGTATCTGACAGGATTGAATAAGACCCTGTCCCATTTGTCATGCAGAGAGAGTTAAATGGAAGGTTATGATCTATCCTCTTTTTTCCTGTTTCTTGTCTTTCTGATTGCGCAATCAAATTTTCTTGTGAGACCTAGGAACTAATCACTCTGACAGTCTCACAATTCTTCCCCTCCCTCTTTCTTCCTGCCTTTACTTACAGTTTCTATCTTTTCTCCCTCTTGCTTATCTGTGGTTGTGAAAATACATGCGGATCTTTATGTGAAATTGGGTTCTCTAGTTTGAAAATATACAGTATATAGCTATACTTTATTGTTGAAATAATTGCAAAAAGTTATTTAGAACTCACGGGTTTAACCTTGAGATGCAGTTTGAGCTCCACTAGCTCACTTGAGGAGCTGTCAACAGGAGATAATTTATGGAACACAATGTTCTATTTTGTTGCACCTGTAAGGAAAGAAACTGACAAATGTTTGGGACTTGTAATTAAATGCATATTTTACAGGTATGATTTATGTTATGTTATGTTATGTTATGTTATGTTATGTTATGTTATGTTATGTTATGTTATGTTACAAATACGACTGAAGGATGATGATAATTTTTAACTGTCTTGTTACAAATGTAATTGAACGTTTAATTTCTTGTATATTTTAAATGTTAAACTGTAAGTCTAAGTCTTCATCCAATTTTACCCCCCCAGGTCGCAACGGGAGACGAGCAACTTATTGTTCAGTGAGTCTTCCTGGTGAAACATTTAAATAAATAAATTAAAAAAAAATAAACATTGTGTGAAAATAGGACATGTATCTTAACAAGCTCAGTATGCAGAAGTTAATTGCCAGGAAACGACATATATAACAAGTGCAATCTTTTGTTGGAGACAGACTGAGATTTGAAATTGGAAAAAAAAACCTCAGATGAAGGACTTTGTTTTCTTTATCTGTACTGCCTTTGTGAAGAGTTATCCTGAACAATTTTATTTTTCTTTTCTTACTGTTATTCATAATGAAACACTACTTGCAAATTTTATAACTACTTCTGGTTTTCCTGTGCTTCCTGACCTGCGCCCCAATGACAAGGCCCAAAAGAGGCTCTATCAACATTTAAACTCTTGAAACTAGTCATGCATTCTAGATCTTCTTCTAATCTCAACCTGGTTCTGGTTAATTTGCTAGTCAAGTTACTCAAGATGTAGTCTGGGACCAGCCCTTCACAACATTTAAACAAAACCTAAAATATTTAACAGCCTGTGACTCTGTAGTTTTAACCACTTCAAATCAGAGTATAATAGAGGGTGGTGTATGAAACATGGGACCAAGAGAATGAAACGTACAGTCAATTATATAGTAGATCTACCTTAGCCTGTTCCATTCCTGAGGCCTCGCTGTAAAAGACATTGTTGTAGTCTATAATCAATATTATCATAGCATTTACTCTTTTTAGTCTTACTTTCAGGGCTAAATTCTTTCTTATTCTATATAGCATACTGAGTTTATGCCCTAGGCCTTTGGTCAAAATATCTACAGTGTGTGGTCTCTCCATCTACACTATTTGACCAGACAGATCCAGAGATATTTGTAGTATTTATTTATTGGTTTAGTCATTTACGTATTTCAAAGGTTTTATCAGGAAAGTCATACTGAGCAGATATCATCTCATTTCCAGATGTGTCTTAGGGGGGTTCACCCATGTCGGAATGAAAAATATGTTGCCAACATCAATTACAGTGCAAGCAACACACTGCCCAGCATTAGAGCACCAAGCATTATGTTTCTTGGGCATTACAGTACCAAAGCACCATATCAGGAAACAGTTGTCTTCTGTGGGGGGCGTCACTCTCACACCTTCAACTATATATAACCTCCTCTGGGGCAGGCATGCCCTGAAGGGGGTATAAACAGTGTAGGCACACAGGGTGGCATCAGTGAGGGGCAATCTAAAATCAAGATCTCCCCTTTCACTTTCACCCTTGTTGCAGCACCCTAATTGCAGTAACAATTTTAAGTAGCCATTCAAGTGGTATACTGTCTTGGAGGAGGGGAAAAATAAGAGAACAGTACAGGTACAGGTACAAGTACAATGTACAAAAATTACACAATATGGAATTAAGTGTAACAAAATATACCATTACAAAAACACGTAAGAATAAAATTGTATACCATAAAGTACTATACAGTAAACTGTTGAACTGGCAAAAGAACAGTTAAACAATGAGCAAAACCAAAACTGACTAGTGAGTAATAACCGACTAACTGGGGGGGGGTATTGCAAAGCACAGCGTGTTGTAGAAGGTGGGTGACCAGATTACACCCAATATCAGAAGCAACTACAGGAGTGAAATAAGAAATCACAGAGCAGAGATTTCAGAATGAGAAAGGAAGGAACAGACTGCATGGAAGGTGAGAGAGGACCCAAATGTTTAGGGAAGAGGAATGAGAAGGCAGCATTGCTGGCAGTAGATTTTAAAGGTTGAAGAGCAAGAGAGTGAAATCATGCATTAAGAAGGGAGTAAGAGGTAGTAAGGGGAGGGAAGAGAGAGATGCAACATACAAGGGGAGGGAGCCAAACCAAAATATGGAAATACAGGAGGCACAGTGGGTAAGGTGCCTGACATCAAGAAAGAGGCATACAATGAACAGTGATAAGTATGTAGGGGTTTGTCAATGGCAAATTGACAGAAAGAGTGATAAAGGGGGTCCATCTAGCAAAAGTGGACTCAGGAGCATCACTGTAAACAATGTCTCCATAGTCAAAAATTGGGAGAGTCATTTAAGTGAGGATTTCTCTGCATGCAGGAAGTGAGATGCTTCTCTTAGTTCTGTAAAGTGCTCCAAGATTGGGGTGGAGCTTCTCGTGGATTGCATCCCCATGAACAGAAAAATCAAGGTGGCATTCCACCCAGGCCATAAGATACTTGAAGGGGGAGACATCTTCAATAGCTGAACCATCAAGAGGAAGAAAGGAAGGAAGGAAGGAAGGAAGGAAGGAAGGAAGGAAGGAGGGAAGGAAGGAAGACTAGCAAGACTCTCCCTGGTACTAAAAGTCACAGACACTATTTTTTAGCATTGAGGGATAATTGATTTTCTCATAACCAGAGCTGGATGTTGTTAAGGTCCAGTTGGAGCTGGTTTGTGAGGTCAGGGGCAGAGGAACCAGATGTAAAGAGCTTCATGTCATCTGTCTGTGTATGAATGGACACAGAGGAGAAAGCAGTAAGAAGGCGATTTAGAAAAATGGACAAAAGAATTGGGCCAAGGACAGATCCTTGGGGAACACCTGAGCTGATTGGGAATGGGGAGGGGGAAGAGAAATCTCCAATATGGACAGCTTGTGACCTACCCTCAAGGTAGGAGTGAAATCACTCAACTGAGGAAGCAGAAAGTCCAGCTGCCTTCAGTTTGTCTAGAAGAATTGGGTGGGCAACTGTGTTAAAAGCTTTGGCTAGGCCAACAAAACTGGTGGAGGTGATAAGGCCCTTGTCCATGCTAGAGAGGATAGTATCAGTGAGGTGGAGGAGTGAGTAGGAGGTGGAGTGTGATTTTTATAAAGCCAGACTGTAAAGGAGTAAAGAAAGAGGTTCAGTCAAGAAAAGGGAATCATTGGGAGATAAGATATTCCTGGAGTTTAGCCAGTGAGGGAAGGAGAGAGATAGGACAGAAGTTACTAGGGGAAGAGAGGTCATCTCCTTTAGGAAGGGGAATGACAGTAGCCAGCTCCCAAGAGCAGCTGACACAGGAAAAGATGAAAGAGAGATTAAGGAGATAGGAATAGTATATGTCTGTACCTGCTGCAGACTGGCAACACCACATGTAACAATATCAAAATTCTCCTGGTGTCTGTCATTCCTAACCATTTGGTTAAACAGTATGATTTTTGATATCATGACATTTAATACCATCTTATAGTCTATAAAGTAGCACTAGAGAGAATCAAACCCTCTGAATAGCAGGCTGTATTTGGGCCTACGAGTTTCCTGTTACATATATACAGTAGTATAACAGTGGCTTCCATGTATAGAGGATCAGGATCACGAGAACAGCCACACAGGAGTCTGAGCTGGACGTCATTGTCCACCTAGGGACAAATGACTTGGCTCATCATGAGATTAGAGCAGTGCAGAAAGACTTTGTAGAACTAGGGAGGGGCCTAAGACAAGTAGCACACACAGTATCCTTCTCAGAGGTGCTGCCTGTCAATGGCATGAGTGAGGTGAGGGTACTTTGCACCATGCAGTTTAATGAATGGTTGAAAAAATGGTGTGGAGCACAGGGGTTTGGCTTCATTGGGGACTGGGGTTCCACCAGGAAGGACACCAGCCTATACTGGCAGGATGGTCTGCATCTGTCCAGGAAGGGAACAAGTCTTTTGAGCAATCGGTTTAAATGCTTCATTGGCAAGCTTTTAAACTAGTCAAGGAGGGAGGCACTGATAAGCACCAGGAAAATCCCAGCCTCTCCCTACAAAACAGGGTACTAAATGAGAAAGAGACCGAGGTAGAAAGGTCAGTGGGGGATGCTGCAACAGAAAGTAAAGCCATCAAAAAATGGAGAGCAATGAGTACCAATGCCCGTAGTCTGAGTAACAAGCTTCCTGAATTAGTGGCCTTGATGGAGGAGGAACATCTGGATATCGTGGCAGTCACAGAAACATGGTACATGCAAAACCATGACTGGGATGTAAACATACCAGGATACACTACCTACAAGAGGGACAGGGAGGGTAAAAGAGGAGGAGGAGTAGCTCTTTACATAAGGGAAGGAATCAAAGCAACAGAACAAAAGGGTAAACAGGGAGGAGAAGAAGCACTGTGGGTAAATTTGGAGACGAGCAATGGCACCACAATCCACACAGGGTTGTGTGAACCCCCCTTCTCAGGGGAGGAAATGGACAAGGAAATGATAGAAAGTATACTTAGAATGGCAGAAAAAGGGAGATATTGCTGATGGGTGATCTGAATATGCAGATGTTAACTGGAGTGCAGTTGCAGCAGCCACTTCTAAGAGTGGGGTTATTCTAGATGCCCTACAGGAGCATGCCTTGAACAACTAGTATTGGAGCCCACTCAGAGGAGCAATCTTAGACCTGGTTCTCTCAAATGGAGATGAAGAGGATCACAGATGTGAAGTGGGTAGCCATCTGGAGAACTAGCGACCATCGAACAGTATGGTTCCAATAAACACAGCAATAGAGTCAAGCCAAACAAAGACAAAGGTACTGGATTTTAGGAGGCTGACTTTGCCAAAATGGGTGAGTGCCTAAGGAATGCACTAGCAAATGAGCAGGAAGAAGAGGTGGAAGAACAATGGGAATAATAAAAACTGCCATCACAGAGGTAACAAGCCTTTGTGTAAAGCAAATAAACAAAACAAAACGAGGTAAGAAACCACTATGGTTCTCAAAGGAAGTGGCAGTGAAGGTTCAAGAGAAAAAGAAAGCATTCAGGAAGTACAAGGAATCACAGAAGGAACAGGACAGAGAACTGTATCAGTTAAAGCAAAAGGAAGCTGGGAAGGCAGTCAGAACAGCAAGGCCCAAACCGAGGAAAAGATAGCCAACTTGGTTAGAAGGGGATAAAACCTTTTATAGGTACATCAGGAGCAAAGGAAGACCAAGGGAGGGATAGTGAGGCTTAATAAAGGGAGGGAGGGGTGGGCAGAGGGTGACTGTGAAAAGGCAGAGATACCAAACAAATATTTTTGCTCAGTATTCACAAAGGAAGAGGGGGAGGTACCTAAAACAAACAGTAGAAACACTCTGGATACAGAAGTTGATACTAGTCCATTTACAGAAGAAAGGGTTCTGAAAGTACTCTTAAAACTGAAGGTGGACAAAGCAATGAGGCCTGATGGGATTCATCCCAGAATTCTAAGAGAACTAAGGGTAGAACTAGTGACACCACTGACTACCCTCTTTAACAAATCATGGGAGGATGGGGTGGTACCTGAGGACTGGAGGAGGGCAGATGTGATTCCCCTTCACAAAAGTGGGAGCAAGGCAGAAGCAGGAAACTACAGACCTGTTAGTTTAACCTCAGTGGTATGGAAAATGATGGAACCACTTCTGAAGGAAAGAATTGTTGAGTATCTAGAGGCCAGAGGGGCACAGGACCCAAGGCAGCATGGATTCACAGCGGGAAGGGTCATGCCAGACAAATCTGATAGATTTCTTTGACTGGGTGACCAAAGTAGTTGATCAGGGAGGGGCTGTGGACATGGCCTACCTAGACTTTAGCAAGGCATTTGACACAGTCCCACACAAAAGATTAATATACAAGTTAGCCAGCCTGGGAGTGGGTCCCAAGATGACAGCCTGGGTAAAGAATTGGCTGGAGAATAGGACACAGAGGTAATAGTAAATGAGTCCACTCTGAGAAAGGGGGTTAGTAGTGGGGTACCGCAGGGTTCAGTATTAGGACCGGTCTTCTTCAATGTCTTTATAAGCGACATTGCAGAGGAACTGGAAGGAAAAGTATGTCTCTTTGCAGATGACACAAAGATCTGCAACAGAGTTGATGCACAAGGTGGTGGAAAGGATGAAGGGACTTGGCAAGGTTAGAGGAATGGTCAAATGTATGGCAGCTTAGATTCAATGCTAAGAAGTGCAAGGTAATGCACCTGGGAAACAAAAACTCAGGGGAAGAGTACACAATGGGGGGTGAGATACTAACAACAACAAAAATGGAAAGGGACCTGGGGGTAGTCATATCAGATGACCTAAAGGTGGGCAAGCAATGTGAGAGGGCAGCAAGGAGGGCTGGGAGATACTGGGATGCATAGGGAGGCATCACCAGTAGAAAACAAGTTATTATCCTCTGTACAGACAGCTGGTGAGACCCCATCTGGAGTACTGCATGCAGTTCTGGAGACCCAATCTCACTAAGACATAGGATGGAAGCTGTCCAGAGGAGGGCAACTAAAATGGTGCAGGGTCTGCACGGAAGACATATGAGAGACTTAAGGAGCTTAATATGTATAGCCTCGAGGAAAGGAGGGAGAGGGGGACATGATAAAACTTTCAAGTACCTCAAGGGACTCAACAAAGTCCAAGAGGGTAGCATCTTTCAAAAAACGGTGTGCAAGAACAAGGGGCACAATTTGAAGATAGAAGAGGCGGCTCAGAGGTAATTTAAGGAAGTATTTTTCACAGAGAGGGTTGTGGATGTATGGAGCGGCCTTCCAGAGGAGGTTGTGGAGTCAAAAACAGTGGTGGAATTCAAGCATGCATGGGACAGTCATAAGGCAATTCTAGGGGGTGGGGGTAGGAAGAAGTAGGCTGCTGGTTAACTAGGATCTGCAACTTATCCATCAGGTAGGGAAATGGGCAGACTGGGTGGGCCAAGCGGTCCTTATCTGCCGTCAAAGTCTATGTTTCTATAGAGGAATTGGTACTGTATGATATGGAAAGGAGAAACATTTCATGTACATATTAAATAATAATGGGCCCAATATGGAGCCTTTTTTTTTGGACTCCTGATGCAGTTGGGTGTAAGCTTGAGTGGACCTTCTCTAGTGTTACCTGTTGTAAGAGCCCTGTGAAGTATTCCCTAAACAAACAAATTCTGGCCAGAGCCAATACGGCTGCAGCAGAATTTGGGGTAAACATATTGAAAATGAACAAAGCTATGAGCCAGCATTCACAAAATGTAACTTAGGCTCATAAATGTGTTGTTTAGTAATATTTTTACACAACATTTTTAACATAGTCTTGTTATGACCCTGCTTCATGAAGAAGGGTAGAGAAAATGTTCAACCCCTGCCCAAAAGGTGATTTCATGCAGGAACCGTAAAATCACCTTTTGGGACCGATTTGCCTAATGTCAGTGCAATTGTTCATCAGGTAGGTTCCCAAGAAAGGAATGTTGAAAATGGGGGCCACAAATATGTCAAAATATTCATTTTTATTTATTATACTTGGAAGACCTTATTTTTGGTTGCTTCCAGGCTGACATTTTCTGGAACTACAAATTCCAGAATATTCTGCAGCTGAAGTCACAGTAGAACGGCAGCAGTGGGAGATTTCACAGCCTGCAGTGCCTGTTAGAGCTTTTATAAACTCTGATCAGATGTTTGCTGGTCCAACTATCCTCCCAAGGCCATTTACAGTACTCTGTGACTGTACTTAGCCCAGAGCGGACAGGGGGATCAGCAAATAAAACATCAGAACTTATATACGTGTAAACTCTAACATGCAATGCAGGCTATGGAATCTCCCACTGCTACAGTCCTGCTCTGATGTCAGTTGCTGGGGATTCTGGGATTTATAGTTACATAAAATGTCAGCCTGGAAATAAGCAAAATCTGATTCAGTCTACCATACTACAGTAAACAGTAAGTGAAAATAAAATGTTTTTTTACACAACATGTAAATTGGGATCAGTCCCAAACCTGGGTGTGGAGCTCTCAGTGTTGACTCTTTTTTCTTTAATGCTTTTGTTGACAACCCAGGGAATCCAGTCTGTCCAACAATATGTTATGATTAAGGGTGTTGAAAGCCTTTGACAGGTCTATGAAAATAAGCTTCTAATAAATGTCAATACATTACAGGCCATGATCTTTGGTTCTGCCCCCTGCAAAAAGAAAGTAAAGACCACTCTTTCTGTGGTCTGTAGTAATGGTACCTCCCTCACCACCATGCCTTCCTTTAATTATCTGGGTGTTACACTCAACCTCTCCCTTGACTTCTCACTCCATGTGGCATCTACCTGTAGGGATGTCAACATCTGTCTAGGACATGCTTACAGAGCCAGCTGAAACCTCTCCGCTAGTGCCCGTAAAGCCATTGTCTAAGAAATGCTGCTCCTTAAACTATGCTATGGTCTGCCTGTCTTTGTTAGAGCCTGTAACTCAATACTGCACAAATGAGATGTGAGTTACAACCATGTGTGCCATTTTACCCCAGCAAGCAACCATTTATCCCACCACTGTTCCCTTTATGCTAAGCTCAGCTGGCTTCTCCCATATACCCTACGTGACCACTCCCTGGGAGGTATCATACATAGTGTCTTTCAAAACCAGGTTCCCACATTACTTGACTCCCTCCTTGTGCTTTGTATTAATTCCTACTCTCTCTCTCCAGTCCTCGACCATGACCTTCTAATTGTGCCCAGGACCAGGACCAAACTTGGTGACACTACCTTCTCTGTCTCTGCCCCCAAACTTTGGAACACTATACTACTGTTGCTAACATTCTGCATAGTACTGCCACCTGCACTTTTAGAAAGCAGTATCTCTCCCACTTATTACTGAAGGTTGTATGTACCTGCTCCTAGCTTTGAACTCTGACATACTTTTTTTAACCCAGGTTATACAAATTGCCTTTGCACCACTTTTTTGTACTATATACACAGTATGCTCCATAGTTTTTGTACATTTTGTATATTTGTTTATCGCCAGGATAACCTAACTTGTGGTATCTTTATTCTAATGTGTTATTATCATACACTAAATTGTCTCAGTTGTACTCTCCTGGGATATGCCTGAAAATAGGCACATGTTTGTCTAATGCTCCCTACCAGGTTAACAAACACTAAATGAATAAATAAATAAAGATCACTCTTACCATTAGTTTATCCTTCATGGCATTCTATATGTTTCCTAGAACTTTCATCAAGGCATCAAGGGTGTTATGTTTCTCTCTGAAACCTGATTGGTAGGAATTTAATTATTTGCATCTAGGAATGTATTTAGTTGGAAACTTACTTATTTTTCAAATATTGTAGATAGTATCAGAAGCAAGGAAATGTGTCAATAATTACGTATCTAAAATTCTGCACATGATTTGTACATGGGAATCACGTTTGTACTGTTCCAATATAAAAGGAATTCACCTGTTTCCAAAAATATGTTAAATCTGATGATTAAGGGACATGCAATAACTGACAGAGTGTATTTTAATAAATTTGAAGGAAGATGTTCCAATCCACCTGCCTTTGAGGTATCCAACTTTAATAGCTCAGACAAAATGTCTCTGACCTTTATTTAGTGGAATTCAAACAATTTTACTTGGTTAAGAGAGGGAGTCATGTTGCTGTTGAGTTCCTGTGTCTGTTAGTTGTTCATGTGCATAGTTTCAGTATCATTTTTAATAGACCCTACCTTGAGATATTGAGTCTATTGATATATGCATGCAAAGTTTCAGTGCCCATGTTAGTAAAGAACTAGTTAAATCAGCTAGCTATGTGTTGTTATTAGTGTCATCATTTTTATCAATTAAAAAGGCACTCAGAGGCTCAAAACACCCAATTTATTAGAATTTTTTTCATGAGTTTGCAGAAATCTTTCAGGTTAAGCTTATTAGTATCCTCCAAGGCATTCTTGTAAAAATGTTGCTTGGCTTTTCTTACTTCATTTGAATATCTATTTCTGGCCTGATTATACCCATCCCAGTCACTTTTGGATTTCTTTTGCTATCTTACAACATCTATTCCTCAAAACTTTTTATGTAATTAAATCTCCGTTATACAATGAGACATTACTTGATTTAATAAGATTCATTTGCAGAGCATTTTGATGATATTCAATCAAGAATTCTTCCTGGAAGAAACAGGCAAGGATCATTTGTTCTAGGAATTAAATTTGTTCTGTCCCATTGAAGTGTTTCCATATCCAACATAAATACTGTATAATTAGAATATTGTATGGCTCTATTAAAATCATATCTCACTTTGCCCAAGGTTTTATCCTTACTCCTTAAACAAACAATCCCTTGATGGTCTGAACAATTGTCTGGTAGGACAACACTAGTTTGGTAGTTTTCAGATTTAGAGGTGTCAATTCAGTTCAGTATAGTTGTGGCAGTAATTTCCCTAGAGTTAATTCAAGTATTGTCCTTAATAAACTGGGTTAATTCAAGATTCACACTCAGATCATGCAGACTATATGTATTGGATATGTTGCATGGTTTGCCAGGGTATGCCAGCCTAACAGTGACATTTCTATGGCAACAAGCATCGATATTGACAACAGCACCATGCCATCATAGAAGTGCTGATGGAAGGTGGCAACCACTTCCCCCCCGACCTGCACCCACTCCCCGAACTAACTCCAACCTGGAGTTAGAATCCATTAGTTTGGGGGGGTTAGGGGGCAATGCCCCCCCTATGTAAAAAACACATCCAAACTGTGTGGCTCCATGCCAATTGCAACTTGCGATCGACATGGAGCCTGACAATGCCGGTCTCAATGTTTTTTGTCGCGCCGGCATGGTAGAGCTGTTGGCCAGTGTTGGAGTGTGTAAACAACAAATAAAGAAAAATTGTAGTCTCTGACAGATACAGTAGCCTAGTCCCTTAAGCCATGGCAGGCAAACAGTGGCCCTATCTAATAAATGGAAAGTCTGTGTTGCGGGACCCGTGGTTCATGTTCAGTTACTCACAGTTACCCTCAGGCTGGTAGGCCTTGGTCTCTCACTGCTGTCCTTGATGACTGTATCTGCTCCATCCTGCAGTACTCTGACTTTACTCTGATATGTCCCTCAACTCTACTATGCCTGTCGTTCTTGCTGGTATCTCTCAGATATCATCTGGGCCATCACTCCATTGGTGTTTCAAGGTACATGTATGGATTTTTGACTTCTGTCAGTCCCCACTTGCAAAGCCCTAAGCCAGCTTCCTCTGTAGACTGTCACCTGGCTATGATGACTAGCATGGTGATTTCCAGGCCTCTGCCTGTTAGTTGAAGACATCTTAGTTCTGATTAGGAAAAATGCCTCTTGGTTGTACACTGAGACTCAGCTGCAGTGTAGCTTCCTCTTATGCCCTCAGCTGTGGCTTTCAGTCTCCTTCTGTTTGTGCTGTGAGCAGCAGCCTCTTCCTGTGTGGCTGATATGCCCAGTTCTCCTTTCAAAGTGTTTGTGCAGATTCTGCTCACCCTTGCAGATGGTAGGTCTGCTCTACTTCACTGTATCCTGAAACCAGCAGACTGCCTCCTGATTGGCTATCTTCTCCTGTCATTCCTTTGGGTGGGTCTTCTAGCTGTTCTTCAATGGCTGACTGGTTGTCCAACTTCCAGGGGAAGTAATGAAGTCCTTCTGCATCCCTGTAGGTCTTGGCTATGCATGAGTTGCCTACCCAGTAGTAATATTCATGTGATCTGCACATGAAAGACACAGTGTAACTTTTTTCAATTCAGTTTATTCAAGTGAATGTTAAAATGAATTATAACAAATTAACTACTCCAAACTGTCCATAAATAAGCATGTAAAGCTATCTTGGGATTTTGGAGACAAATATAATCCACCCAACTTTTGGCCTCATGCTTAATAAATGTCATCAAAAGCTTAGGACAGACTAATGTGGTTAGTGTCTTGCTAACCATGGTTTGTGTGAGGAAAGCAAGGGAGTTGCTAAAAGTGCCATAGTTAGCAAGGCACTAAGGCATCAGTGAGTCAGCACTAACGTATGTCAGGTGCCTAAGCAAACTACATGGCTTGTCTTGCATATAGGTGCTTTGCAATACTTAGGGGCTACTGGAGTATTAACGAGCAGTTAGTGCCACTCAAGTTAATGCCTCCACAACCTGGTTTGTTTATTGTTTATTGATAAATATTGGATAACACTTTTGAGTCAAAGAGTCCTTTACAAAGGTTCCACGTCATACATAAGAAAGAGACAATAGTGTACAGAGTAACAAATAACATAGTAGTTAAAGACAATGGTAACAGAATGGTTGCAGATGATTACAGAAAATACAAAATACAAAAATAGCAGCTGGGAATACAGGGTAACAGAGAGCAGCTAAACAAGGTGCAAAAGTGCAAAAAGGTTGCAGGTATAAGCATAGCATTTTAGGGTGATGGTGCTAGCCATGCCCAGGAGTTATTCGTTGGCCAAGGCTGGACAGAGATGTCCATTGTCATGGTATAGGCACACCCAGGGGCGGCAGACCAGAGTTAGGTCCATAGTCATGGGGAGCTGGGCGGTGGTAGAAATGGAGGGTCAGGTTTAGAGGCAGTCACATACTGATCCCTTGGTAATAAGGTCCCTTAGTTGGGACTTGAACCGACCAAGTTTGGGTTCAGTGAGGAGGGAGTTTGGGAGTGAGTTGAGCCAGGATGGGGCCAGATATCGAAATGTTCTTTGGCCAGAGGTACTAACTACATGCACAGAGGCATGACCCACCCATGCCTGATCCCTGTGCTGATTATACAGTTAAAAACCCTGGCAGTCTAGTGGACCTCTCCCCACCCAATCACTGCTCTTGTGTCACTATCCCATCGTCCAGGTAGTCTAGTGCCCCTTCCCTGTCCAATTTCTGTTCCAATATCACTATGCCATAGCCCTTGTGGTCTAGTGGTCTCCACATTATCACTGTTCCAATGTCAATATACCAAAGCCCTGACAGCCTAGTGCTCCCCAACAAATTGAACATACGAACATACGAAATTTGCCAGCAGATAAAGGCCTAGAGGTCTATAAAGTCTGCTTGAATGTGCAGCTAGCATCCCTTATTCTGCAGCTGCCCCTCCCTTCCACCCTTCCCCTTCATTAACCCTCCCCCTTGTCCTGTCCCATCCCCTTTTGAAGCAGTCCACTGTTCTACTGCATACCACTTCTGCAGGTAACGCATTCCACCCAGCCACCACCCTCTCTGTAAAAAAGTGTCTCCTCATCTTCCTCCTGAACCTTCCTCCCTCCAGTCTCATATCATGGCCCCTGGTGGCCCTCCCCTCCCTTACTTTGAACAGCCCATCTTGTTTATTCCTTTCATGTATTTAAAGGTTTCAATCATGTCACCCCTGTCCCTCCTCTCCTCCAGTGAGTACATGTTCAACTCCTTCAACCTCCTCTCATATGATAAGTCCCCCAGCCTCTTGATCATCTTTGTCACCCTGCGCTGTACCCCCTCCAGTAACTTAATGTCCCTCTTCAGATACGGGTGCCAGTACTGCACGCAGTACTCCAGGTGTGGTCTAACTAATGACCTATACAGTGGCAGAATCACCTCCTCCCTCCTCGAGGATATACCCCTTGCAATACAACCCAGCATTTTGTTGGCCTTTGCAGCTGCCTTCCTACATTGTGCTGAGTTGTTCATTGACCCTGTAATGAGCACACCCAGATCCTTCTCCTCCTCTGTCTGGGCTAATTGCACTCCCCCCAGCTGGTAACTCCTCCTTGGGTTCTTCATCCCAAAATGCAGCACCTGCACTTTTGGCATTAAACCCCAGTTGCCAGGTGTCTGACCAGGTTTCAAGCTTTGCCAGATCATCCTGCAACCCTGCCATCCCCTAGGTCATCCACCACTGCGTCTATAGTATCATCAGCAAACAGACTGATCTTGCTCTTGATGTCCCATGATATGTCTGCAATGAATATCCCAAACAACACTGGTCCCAACACTGAGCCCTGTGGAACACCGCTCGTCACTGCCCTTGGGTGTGAGAGCTCCCCACCCACCACCACCCTCTGTTGCCTTCCCTGAAGCCAGTTCCCTACCCAGCTCACCAGCTTTGCACCTGCCCCTGTGCCTACTAACTTCCTTCCCAGCCTTCCATGTGGCACCAAGTTGAATGCCTTACTGAAGTCCAGATACAGGACATCCACTGCATGGCCCCTGTCCAGTTGCCTAGTTACCCAGTCATAGAACTCTACCAGGTTGGTTTGGCAGGATCTGCCACATATGAAGCCATGCTGTCTGCTGTCCTGTAGTCCTTTGGCCTCTAGGAGGGCCACCAGCCTCTCCTTCAGGATAGTCTCCATTAGCTTACCCACGGTGGATGTGAGGCTCACTGGTCTGTAGTTTCCCGGTTCATCCTTGGGGCCACTCTTGTGGAGGGGCACCACATGAGCCATCCTCCAGTCCTGGGGTACACACTCCGAATGTAGTGAGGCATTAAATAGGTCTGCCAAAGGTTCTGCAAGGACCTCTGACAGCTCCTTCAGTACCCTGGGGTGGATGCCATCTGGGCCTGGCACCTTGTCCACCCTCAGTGCCTTCAAACCCTCTCGAACTCTGCCCTCCATGATTTCCCCATCTGTCACCACTTCCCCCCTGATTCTGCCATTTCTCCCACCTTGGGTATCACCCCCTCTTCTCTTTAGTAAATACTGAGCAGAAGTACTCATTTAGTGCTTCTGCCTTATCGCACCCTGCTTCCACCAAACCCCCGTCCTTCCTTATCCTTACTATGTGGTCCTTACAGCTCCTTTTCTCCCTGATGTACTTAAAGAAGTCCTTCTCCCCCTTCTTAATGCCTTGTGCCAGCCTGAGTTCCGTAGATGCTTTGGCTCCCCTTACTGCCCTTGTCACCTCCTTCAATTCTGTCAAGTACTCCTCCCTGTCCTCCCCCTCCCTGTTTTCTTGTACTTCCTAAAGGCAGCTCTTTTCCTCCTTACCTTTTCCATGACCTCCTTGCTCAACCAGCTCGGTTTCTTAGCCCTAGCCTTCTTGCTCTGGGCTTTGCAACAGGTTTTGGTTGCCTCCACTATCCCCAGCTTTATGAGCTCCCACCTCTGGTTAGTGTCCATACTAGATTGAATTCTAGCCAGGTACCTTTTACCACTTTCCCCATCCTCCCAAAGTCGGCCCTCCTGAAGTCCAGCACTCTTGTGCCAGATTCCCTCCTTCCTTGCCCATATCCAATGAGCCATACTGAGTGGTGGTCACTCCTGACAGCGGTTCCTCCACTGTGAGTTCTCTCACAAAGTCCCCATTTGCCAGCACAAGGTCAAGGGTATTCCCTAACCTGGTTGGTTCACTGACCATTGCAGCAGGAAGCTGTCCTGGAAGGCATCCAGCAGTACCTGATCCCTTCTGTTCCTGGTTGTTGTTGTTCAGTCCACTCCTGGCATGTTGAAGTCCCCACAATCACCACATACCCTTCTCACAGGTCCTCCTGATCTGTCTCGCTAGTTCCCTGTCTAACTCCTCTGTCTGAGATGGTGGCCTGTACACCACTCCCATTCTAAGAATCCTATTCTTGGAATCCTGGATTTGCACCCAAAGTGACTCTGTACTACCCTCCTCCTCTTCCTCCCTTACACACTTCAGTCCTTCCTTCACATAAAGTGCCACCCCATCCTTTCCCAATCACCCTGTCCCTACGTAATAACCTGTACCCTGGTACAGACAGGTCCCAGTCATTGTATTGGGTGGCCCATGTTTCTGTGATGGCTGCAATGTCCACCTCTCCCTCTGCCATGAGAACCTGTAACTCTGCAGTTTTCCTCCCAAGGCTCCTAGCATTAAGGGTAACCACCTTCCACCCTTTTCCCCTCCTCCCATCCTGCCCTCTTTTCCTAGCATCACCAATAGTACTTGCCATTTGTCCTTTGTCACTGTTATGGGGGGTAAGCTCATATGGTTTCCCAACCTGTGGTTTCTGCATATCTCTTCCCCAACTGCTAACCCCCCTCCTAGTTTAAATTCCCAACTTCCTCTATGTACTCCTCCATCCTCTGTTTCAACACTTTCTTTCCCTCCTCACTCAAGTAGTCTGTCCTTGGCATAGAGACTACTGTCCTCCGGGTCCCTCCCACCCCCAACAGCCATACCTTTAGCACAACACCAGGTTCTTAGCCATCCATTAAATTCCTCTATTCTCAGCTTTCTTGTTGTGCTTGCCTTTGGCACAAGTATCTCTGAAAAAGTTACTGATCTTCCTGCCCCCTCACATAATTGTGCTAGTTCCTCAAACCTCCTCTGGACTATATCTACTGTCTTGTCAGCCAGGTCATTTTTCCCAAGATGTATAATTAAATGAGGCTTGTCCCTACCCCTTCTAGCATATTTCAGAACAGATTGTCCCACCCTTTCCGCTATCATTCCTGGCATGGCCTCCACCCAAATGCGACTATGCCTCTCCCCCTTGCTACCCCACCTGACTCCTCTTAGTATTGAGTCCCCCAGAACTAAGATTCCACCCCTCTTACTCTCTGCTTGCTTCCATTCATCTCCCTCTCTCATTTCCAGCTCCTCTTCTTCCTCCTGCACATTATTTCCCCATTTTACCCCTGTTGCAATTCTCCCAGCAGAACTTCTCCCCACTCCAGTTTGGTCTAGCCATTTATCAATTACTCCTCTAATTTCATCATTTCCCTCCTCCACCTTCTTCCTCTCTAGTAGTGCAAAACTATTTTCTGAAGACCCTTCACAGATGCCTGCTCCCTCTCTCTTCATAGTAACCTGTTCTCTCATTTCCACTCCATGACTTTTGCCACTTCTTCGCCTCCCCTCACAAGTCCCTATCTCCTCCTTCCATCTGTCTTTTGTCTCCTGACCTGGTTTCCCTGGCAATCGTTCTTCCTGGCCTGGGCCCCTTTGTCTCTGCTTCCCTTCTTCTGACCCTCTCCTCACCACTGTTGGCTTAAATTGCCCTCCCTCATCTCCCCTTCTTCCTCCCTCCAATATTGGGCTAAATCCACCCCAATCTGCCTTGCCTGTCTTAGTTCCTCCTGCAGACCCTCAATCTCCTTTCTAAGTTTTTCTATGTGGTTGCACACTAAACATCCTCCACACTCCAGGCAATTTTAGAAAGATTGGTGCACCGCAGTTGTTGCAGCCTATCACCCTACCCATTGCTGTCGTTGCTCACCAGCACCCCCACCCTCCAGATGCAGGATGCCAAACACTCCCCAAGTCTCCCTCTCCCCTCTATCAGTGCAAAACATTTTCTTTATTTCCCTTACCTCCTTTGTTGCACACGTTTAGATATATTGAGCAACTGCTTTTTATATTCCTATCCTTCCTATCCACACTCAAAAGAGATTTTAAGTAGCCATTGCACAACCTTCTTCAAACTCCTACTCCTCCTTTCTCCTGCAATATCAATGCGAATAAGTAAATGAAAGCTCCTAGATTTGCATTTACTTCCCTTCCACTGAGATAGCGTCACCTCTTCACTTGCTGCTGTTCCTTTCCTGGATGTCTGGTTCTACTATGACAGGTGCATATCCTTTGCCTGTTTGAGGAAGTGATGTCAGAACCCTGGTATAAGAAATAATGGACCAGGGGTGGGTGGGGTGAGGGTTTGGGTGGGTGGGACCAGCCCAAGTCTTCCAGAAACAATCAGGTAGCTGAGACCTCTGGTCAGACCATTAGAACCCTTCCCCACTCTGCACAAAACTTTGCAGCTAGTGAAGCCAGCAACAATGAATCACCATGCTACTCAAAGCCCCAAAATAGGTTTGCTACCCAAAGAAACAGGACTCCAATTCAAACAGCTTCACCAACAACACATCAAAATAGGCTTGGAATTAGAAGATATATGTCTCCAATTCAAATAAACAGACCCAGTTAAATCACACCAATTATGTTTTAAAACAGAAGAAATAGGCCTCTACAAATGCAACCTGCCACACAGTGAATCAAACAAATGAGCTCACTTATAGCTAAAAAAACAGGTTTCAAAATTCCTACAGCCCCAAACAATACCCTGCTAGCCCCTTAGTAGTAAGAAATAAAAGAAATAGCCTTCTACCAAGTAGAATCCACAAAAAACAGTGTAAAAAAACAAGAAGAAGCTACTGTACTGTAGGTCTGATCCTGTCCCCCTTCTAGTTCCTTCCCTATGCAATTGTCAGTATCAAAATTCCCTGCCAATGTAGTGGCCCCTCACCCAATCCTATGCTGTTGTCAATACATTTATAATTACAATTCCCTGGCAGTCTAGTGGCCACCATGTCTCATCCCCATTTAAGTGCACCACTCACCCACACACACCTACCTGTCCACTGGTGTGGCACTGAGTTGGCAATTGGCACTTGATCATCACTCACTGCAACTGCCAGCTACCATTTACTGCACACTGTCTCTTCTAATGTACCTAAGACTCAATGCCGACCTACAATGCATACACACAAACTTAGAAATTATTCAGCCACATCAGTGCACTAGCCATAACTTTGACATCTTAGACCAGAATGACACCAAATCTGAAGGAGTATCTTAGATGCCATTTCCTCATAGACACATAGATGGGGCCCCTGAATACCTACTCAATATATAACTTTGATGCTCACCTAAGGCCATAATTTATGTGTCCATGAGAAAAGGTGATATCTAAGATATCCCATGGTTTAGTGCCATTTTAGCCTATGGTGCCAAACTTATGGGTAGTACAAAGGTGTAGTTGAATAATTTCTAAGTCCACATGCATGGATGTTAATTCTGCATCCAGACTTAGGTGCTTTTGAAGAAGCTGTGTGAGGCAGACATCAGCTGACAACTGGCAGGGGCAGTAAGTAGTGGGTCTGCACCAGCCATTGTCTTGATGCCATGCTGGGGAATGGATGGATGGATGTGTGGTATACTGTCATTGGGAGTGGAATGGGGACCACTAGACTGCCAAGGAATTGTGATATTGACAGTGGCATGAGATTGTGTAGGGGCCACTAGACTGCCAGGGAATTTTGATGTTGACAATGGCATGGGGATGAGATGGGTGCTTATTGAGTACAACAGCTTCAGTAAATTGACATGGGAGCAGTGATCATGTAAGGGGAGTGCAATGAGACTACCAGGGTTATGGGACAGTGACAATTGAACAGTGAAAATGGAACAGTAATCAGGCAGGGGAAGGGCACTTGATTGCCAGGGTTATGAACCTTACACTTGGCACAGGGATCTGGTGGTGGTTGGACACAATTCAAGTTTATTGCTCAAGTTTTTTGCAGGAAAAACTCCATTGAACAAGCTCATTCACAAGGAGGTCCTGGGTCATTTACACAGACGTGTGGACATTACATACAAGGTATCATTGCCAATCGAAATAAAGGTACATATAAGGTTCACAAATGCCAATTCATGATATGATACACCCAGGTATAGCAGGGTTCTGTAAGTCAAGTCTGATACTTTAACAGCAAATGTATGGGAAGAATTGTACTCATAATACAGATAAGTGCATTAAAGGAGAAGGTTATTGTGCAGGGATGGCAGGGAGAGTTTAAGAAGGAAGGTAGGGAGAAACGGTAAAATCAAGAAGATGAGGCTAGAGGCTAGAAGAGTAAAGGGGAGAAAGATGTTATGAGCAGATCTAGAAGTAAGGGGCAGTAAAAAGCAGGTTATGGGAATCAAGTCTATGGCTCTTAAAACTTAGTCTTAAACTTCCTGTAAGGTTGCCGACCTAATTTGGATGGAGCAAGGGCAGTCAGTGCATGAGTAACTAACGTAAGGGTGAGGGGGAGTTTTAGTGGCAGTGACAGAAATCTTTTATTTTATATGAAGATAAAGCTTTGCAGAGATTAATTGAGATGATGCTTGTTAGTTTCAGTATGGATTGGAGTTGGTTCCATAATGTAGGAAGTGCGAATGAAATGGCATGTTGTCCAAAGGTAGTATGAGTTCTTGAGACGTCGAGCAGGATGTAGTTTGATTTCCTGAGTGAGTAAGCACTGCGGGAGATGCAGATAAGAGATGTTATATAGCTTGGTAGTTTGTGAAGGAGTATCTTAAGGGTCCAGATCCCAGCATGGAGCAGGCGTCTGGTGGCGAGTGAAGTCCAACCAACAACTGTGTACAGGTCACAGTGATGGGTTCTGCGGGGGGCACTGGTGATGAACTGTATGGCACAATGGTAAAGAACATCCAGTTTACTTAGGCTTGAGATTGCAGAGGTGGTGTAGATGAAATCTCCATAATCAAGTAGGGGAAGAAATGTGGCCAGTACAAGCTTGGTTCGGGTCGCAACAGGGAAGAGAGACCTGTTTCTAAAGAAGCCTAGCCGTGCTTTGAGCCTTTTCAAGGAGTAATAGTATGCTTTTCAGCCTGTAATGAGGCAAGAATGTAATGCAAATTATCTCATAGTGCTTTGCCTATGTTATGGGGTCATTTGAGTTGGACGGTTGGAACATGGCAGATTGATCCACAGAAGCAATTGCCTTTTGTGAGTACTGTACTAACAGCTTATTTGCTTCTTGAATCCCTATAGCTCTTAACTGGACACATATCTAATTTGGCTAGTAGGGGGTTATGGGTTTAACAGGAGTAAATGGGTTAGTGCCTGCATCCATCAGCAGGTATTTAGGAACATGTATTTAGTACTCACAATGTGTTTCAAACATGTTCCAATATACCTGTAGTTTATTCCAGACACTAATTTGCTTCTAAGCATTTAGTGAATGCTATTTCTGAGCTTTGAATACTCTGGCCAATTTATCCGTCATACTGTACAACTGAAAATAAAACACAGCCTCCTAGTGTTTTTCACCATGTTTGTGCTTCCTGCTGTCTTCCCTAAATGACCCTGTCACAGCTAGAGACTAACTGTGAAGTGCTATTTGAGGTATTTCACATGGTGTTGTTCCATTGTAGATAGACAAAATGCTTCCTACTGTGCTAGTTACTGCCTGTGAGATTCTTTTAAGATATTTTCATGCTGTTGATTTACAAGGTCAATGGAATATTTCAAGATATGCAGAATGTCCAGGAATGACAGGCACCTGCCAGGTTTAGGAAATGAGTGTAAGCCTGTCTGGAATAGCTAAATGATTGGAAACTTCCTTATTTATAGAGGGGCAACATTATACATTATACTCTTCAGTATGGATGGCCTTCTTGAATCTGTGTATTCCTACAAATATCTCAGCCTGCTGCTTGACCAGCACCTTGACTAGTCTGACCACACCAATAGCTATATGCCCAAGTGTGTTGCCAAATGTTGGGTTTAATCAGAGTGAACACCTGCCTACCCCTCAGCACCAGAAAAGGCATTGCTGAACATATAACCTTCCTTCTACTAGAGCCTATCATGATGTGGTGTTCTCTGGCGCCTCCAACTAAGCCAGCTTCAAATTCACAACACTCTTCAATATCCAATGAAGATTCACACTGGCCTACCCTCTCACACCCATCACTGTATAATGCACATGAAGCTAGGCAGGATCCCTGCCTTGGTGAGGCACTGTCTTCATAGTGCCTTACTTAGTGCCAAATACTGGTTAGGTAAATATCCTGGATATCTAAATGGCATCTTTACTCTGACTTCCAACCCCTCTCACTCATGTGCTACAGGCATAATATGGGTCAAGCCTCCAAATAGGTATACACTTGTAAGCATTTGGAATAATACAGTAGCCTCTTCACCATCCTAACTACCTGTCACAGCTACCACTCTGTGAAGGCCCAGATCAAGGACTATGATGAGGCTCCTCTGACATGCCATAAATGCCCATAATGTGGTTACCCCTCACATTTATAAAGGGCATCTCGTGCATTTTGGTCATGTTACTGGGTCATGTCATTATAGATGGTGACTTTGCGTTGCTACACTATTCCTGCATATTTTCTCCTACTGCATTGCCTCATTATAATTTATAGATCTCTGTTTGCCTAGGCATATTTTTGAAATGCTGTCAACAGTATATTGTTCCTTCTTCTTTTTCTGGTTCCTGTAAAATTGCACCACCTCCAACCTAACTGCATTTATAGATACATATTTGTGTATATCTGACAGTGCACATTTTTCAACAACATGTACGGTATTATGGATTGCTGTCCTTGCTTCTGCCATGTATCTCCCCAGGTCACAACTAGAAATGAGCCCTTTCTGGGCACTGCTTGCTTGACTAGTATATTATGTTTCAAGTAAGTAAAACAAATACATTTTGAAGCCAATCCTGGTGCCCCTTCCTCGTCTTCTATGGGGCAGTCCTGAAGCTTGTTCCTGATTTCAAGAATTGCTGGTAACCACCAATAATTGAAGGAATTCTGGTTATATAACTTATTGGCAGCATGATTCTCACAATATGTTGTTAATATGAAAAGTTAGATGACTAAGATGAGCTTAAATATTGCTAATTAACAACTGAAGATGGTGACAAAATTCAATGATTTTAGAGGACTGTCTGAGACATCTATCAGTTTCACTTCAAACTAAAAACATACATTTCAAACCAGAATGATATCATTCACCAACACATTCTTCTAAAGGCTGTTTTGCTCATTAGTTTAGTTAATAAGGCCCCTAGACATGCTTGAGACCTGTATAATCTAAACCAATATCAGCTGGTAAAATTGGAGAGACAGTAATGATTAACATACTTGGCAGACAGAGAACAAGTAGTTTACATGAGCTATGTGCCTCTTATAACTGTCATTGCACTTCATTGTTGATGGCACTTAGGAACTATTTCATTATTGGCCTTTGGCTGTGAAAATGTTTAGTGACTAAATACATTTTATGTTTCATAAAGTAAATGTTGCTAATTACCCAGTGCAGATGGTATTTAAATTGTGTAGCTCTAAGGCCTGCCTTACATCAATTATGAATGCACTGTTTAGCATGGAAATGGCACATAATACATTTATTGGCAATAAGTATTTGGACATCTTTAGCTAAATCTGTTATCTAAAGCTAACTGCTTTATTTTGATCAAAGTTAAATAATTTATTGGCAGTAGTAAACGAAATTATTTACCCTTGTAATGAGCTAGTTCTTCTGTCTTGATTATTTCTAAAGAACAGGACTGGAAAAATTGAATGGCTGAAAACAATGTAACTGAGGACACAACTCATATCCAAGAAAGTTTCGCAGTGAGACTAAATCAGTCTTGTAGATTTGTGTGGATGGAATGTTTGCAAAATGCTTATCTAACACACTAGCAAAAACATAATCCATTTTAAAAAGGAAGCACTGAGGCTGCAGCCTGTGGATGATTTATGCAAGGCAGTTGCACACTGATTTGGTATTACACATCCTTTCGTATGTACTTCAGGTAGTTGTGTATAGCATTCTTGGATTATGATACAAATAATTTTAACTGCAGTTTTAGGAATTGTTAATACAATGGTTAATACTGCATAGAAAAGGCAGAAGAAGGCCATGGAACTCATCTGGGTCCCCCCCCCCACCACTATTCAATGCTAGAATATTAAGACGTCGCCCCAAGATTATAGTATTACTATGGTTCTTAGACAGTTTCCTATTTTTGCTGACCCAACTGATTAAAGCAAACCATTCCGCACCTCCACTACCTGTGGCATAATGAAAACCCTCTTGTTATTTTTATTAAAACTGTTATATTTCTGCTATTGATTCTGCCCTCTTTTTAATAAGGGTTCTCCCCTCATATTCATGTGGAACATTGTTTGAAGGTGGCTGTCTTTATCGATGTAATACATATAAACTACTGTAGAATGCTTCAAAAGTGTATATTCTCCAATCACATTAAGTCAGGTTTATCTAGCCTTTATCATAGATCACATTCCCCATTCCCCAATCAGACTTGGTTGCATGCCTTTGCACACTCTTCAGTCTAGTCTTGTCTCTTTTTAAGTATGGGACCCAGAACAGAGTACAATAATCCATGTATGGTCTCACCAGATTTACATACAGTGGCATCAAACCTCTTTATCTCTAAATACAAAGTTTTTTCCTACTGTGGCCCATGAATCTGCTAGCTTGATTTGCCATTTCAAGGCATTAGGAGGAGTACAGTTGTGGACAGTCACACCTTGTTTTCCACCTTGTGGCCGCCTCGGCAGATCATGGCACATCAAGGATTGGTGTAATTAAAAGAACAAAATGACCTTTTTTTCCTCTTGCTGTTGTTATTATTTGCTGCATTGTCTGTGAAACAATTTGCCAAACAGCCCTGCTGCAGGAAACAAACAACATACCATGGGCTTTAACTGAATGTAAGTTGGTTCTAGAGTAACAACTACTTCACTTCCTCCTAAATATTTTGCCTTTCTGTTGTTAATGCCAAGATGTAATACTTTGCATTCATCCCTGCTATGTTTCATACACCATGTTGTTGTCCCGTCTACTATCTTTTTTTACATTTTCTTGTAACACATCAACCTACTTAATTGCCATGCTTGAGATTGGTTACCAAGAGTAGCAGGCACAAGTGACCAATTTGGTTCTTGAATAAGGTTAGGAAGGCAGTGAGGGCTCACAAAGGGCCTTAATTAGATACAAAAAGAAACATGAAGACAAAGAATATGGTGAATACCAGCTAACGATGAGGGAGGTCAAGAAGGAGATCAGGGATGCAAAGGCAGACACAGAACTGCATTATGCAGAGGGGGGCATGAACAGTTCTTTAGATACACTAGAGGAGAAAAGACACTGAGAGGAGTAATGGCTGCAGGAGGGAGCAGGGTAAAACCGGAGGATGAGCAGGAGGCAGCCATTCTGAATGACTACTATTGCTCAATGTTTAGAGTGGAGAATAGTGGGCTCTTGCTTAAAAGTGGCATAAAGGCAGCTGCAAGAGGGATCCCAGAATTGGAAAGCTGGTGTTTATGGAAGAAAGGATCTCAAAACTGCCAGTAGCCCTGAAACTACACAAGGCTCCAGGGTCAGATGGGATGCATCAGAGGTAATTAGGAACCAGCATCAGAACTGGCTGAATACCTGGCATGGTTTGAAATACTGTGGTTTCCTACAGTTAGGTGTGGTTCTAAAAGTTTGGAGGGTAGCAGACATAATCCTGCTCCACAATGGAGGCAACAAAGAGCAACCGAGAAACTACAGACACATTAGTCTTCCCATCATAGCAGAAAATCTAATGTATACACTAGTCAAAGAGGAGATAATGAACTACCTGGAGAGAAACAGGCTTTAGGACAGTAAGCAACATGGGTTTGTGGCTGTGCGGTCTTGTCAAACCAACCTGATAGTATTCCTTGACTGCCTAACTAGGGCAGTGGTGGACAAGGACAAGCAGTGGATATACTCTGCTTTGACTTCAGCAAGGCATTCAACGTGGTGCCACTGAGAAGGTTGTTGAAGAAGTCAGATGATCAAAGTACAGTGGAAGATCTAGTTAGATGGGTGGGAAGAAGGCTGGGGAGACAGCAAAGGTTACTGATAAATGGGATCAAGTCAGTGGATAGGTAGGTCATGAGTGGGGTGCCACAGGGTTCAAGTTCTGAGGTCAGTCCTTCTCAATGTGTTCATCAATGACATAAAAAAAGGAATACAAGGCAAGATGTGTCTCTTTGTCAATGACACTAAGCTGTGTTGCAACGAAGATAGCAAGAAAGAGGTTAGGGTGCTGCAGAAAAACCTGTAAAGATAAGAGAGGTAGCATAAAGTTTGGCAATTAAAATTCATTTCCAAAAAGTCAAAGGTTATGCACATAGGGAACAAGAATTATAGGAAAGAATACTGGATGGGAATGTTAAGTTGGACATCACCACTGAAGAAAAGGACCTAGAAATCATATAATCAGCTCTCTAAAACAATCCAGCCAATGTAACAAGGCCTATAGCAAGTCAACCAGGATATAGGGGTATATCAGGAGTTTGACAGCAGGAAGAAGGAGAGAATACTGCCTCTCTATAGACCACTGGTAAAACCACATCTGGAATACTGTGTCCAGTTCGGGATCCCCACCTAAGAAAAGACAAAGATAGGTTGGCGAAGGCACAGCATCGTGTTACCAAAATGATTCAGGACCAGCAGAGCAGATCATATGTGGATCAGCTTAAGGTCCTGAATATGTACTCACTGGAGACCAGCTGGGAGAGGGAGATACTGTATGATAGAGGCTTTTATGTTCTTGAAAAGAATGAACAAGGTAGATTGTGGGTAAATATTCAGCAGGACTGTTGTATCAAGATCAGAAGGACATGCGTGAAAGCTGGCAGTGGAGAGATTCAGGAGGGGTGTGAGAAAGTTATATGCTTACAGACAGAGTGGCTGAGCCTTGAAACAGACTGCCTGTAGGAGTGGTGGGGGCAAGAATTATTAATAATTTCAAATACAGTTGGGACTGAGTAAAAGGTTTAATAGCATTGGTGTGTGGAACTTTCAAATTCCATTGCAATGAAATCTCATGGCATTTTCAACATTCCACTGAAATTCTGCCAGATTTTGTTGGAAGAGAAATGGCAGAATTCCATAGCAGAATAATGCAGAATGGATTTTCTGCTATATTTCAGTGGAATCAAATTCCACAGATCTCAATATTTTCTATGAAATTGATTGTAGAATAATTTTCCGCAGAAAAATGTTTTTCTGCAGAACATTATTCTGCACATCTCAACAAGCAGAATTCAGCAGAAGGACTAATACAATTCTGACAGAAATCCCACTGGCAGAATGGTCATTCCACACTAATTTCACATGCAGAGTTTCACATTCCGCACAGCACTACTTAACTGTTATACGGGTGAAAGCAGTAAGGCAGTTGGCAAGGGGGGAGGTGGAGGTAATAATCCAAACTAGACATTAAGTTCCAGGGTATGATAGAGAGGATGATGTATGGGGAACAGGTAATAACAATGCTGTGTACACTTTGAGAGGTTGCCATGACAACCTGATAGACCTCAAGAGCACAGCACGAGAGATTTATGGTTGTCTTGGCAACTTCAAGAAGTGTACGAAAAGTTATTGTTAATTGTTGCCCATACATTGTCTTGTATGGTGTATGGGACAACAAGTATGATTTTGAGGTTAAGCAAAATATAAAAAAAATAATCCACAGTACTGCATGCCATCTCCCCCATGACCCCTTACCTTACATACATAAATGTGGACATGGTATGTCATCTCGGCTCCTCTGTCTCCGCTGTGCAATACCACCTGTCCCAGGGCTCCATCTTGACAGTAAAATAACACTGTAAGTGAGCCTTTTTTTAAAACAAAAATCCAGCAAAATTAGATGTTGTGGTACAGTTCAGTACCAAATACAGCAGTCATGTTCATTTGTCTGTGTAACTGAGTCCAGCTCTCTAAGCTGCTCCATTTCCTTTTGAATTTCTCTGCTTGAATAGCGACAGTGTTCAGACACATCAGTAGCTGCTCATGCACGCATTCACTATTGTTGCACCATCATAGTGATATGCTCAAGAGGGTACAAAAACCTGTTGACATCACTAAGATGGTACAAAAACATTAGGATTTGCTTGAATTCTATATATAATAGTGCCTACACATACACTATATAGAGGATAATGTATGGGCAACAGTTGACAACAACGCTGTGTACATTTTGAGAGGTTGCCATGACAACCAGACAGTCCTCAAGAGCACAACTTGAGAGGTCAATGGTTGTCATGGCATCCTTGAGAAGTGTATGAAGCATTGTTGTTAACTGTTGCCCATACATTGTCTAGTATAGTATATGGGCCAAAAAACATTACTTTGAGGTTGAGCAAGTTATGAAAAAAAGAATCCACAGTACTTTGTGCCATCTCCCCTGCCCCTAACCTTTTATACATAGATGAGGAGATGGTAGGGCATCCTGGTTCCTCTGCCTCCCCTGTCCAATACCGCATTTCACAGGGCTCCATCTTGATAGTAAAATAAAACTGTAAGTGAGCCTTTTTTTAAAACAAAAATCCAGCAAAAGGAGATGTGTTGATACAGTTCAGTACAACATAGTCATGTTTGTTTGTCCATGTAATTGAGTCCCACTCGCTAAGCTGTGCTGCCATTTTCTTTTGAATTTCTCTGCTTGAATGGCAGCAAAGCATTCTGAGACATCAGTAGCCGCTCATGCACACATTCGATGTTGTTGTACCATCATAGTGACGTACTCAAGAGGGTACAACAACCTCTTGACGTCCCTGTGATGGTACAACAACATTAGGATTTGCTTTCATTGTATGTATAACACTGCCTACCCATACACTATAGGGTAAAACAGAGCAGACCCTGGATGGACCAAGTGTCTTCTTTCTGTGGACATTTTCTATGTTTCAGTGAAACCACGTTACCTCCTTTTTAGCATAATCTGAAAATTTTGGAAAACAACTGCTTAGGTTATACTCCATATTCATTATGAAAATGTGGAACAGAAAAGACCCCATCACAGATCCCTATGGCTCCACACTCAACACATACCTCTAACTAGAATATAACCCATTCAGACCAGCCCTCTGAGTTCTGTTTTTCAGAGAGTTTTCCACCCAGTTGATTATCTGGGGACATAATACCAATGTTTAAAATTTGTATAGAATTGCATTATGTGGCACAAGATTGAATGCCTTGCTGATGTCCAGCAGGAACATGTCTACTAGTATGTTATTACCCTGGTTTTTACTGATAGATTCATACAATATCATGAAATTCATGATGCATGAACTACCTACAGTAAAGTCGTGTTGTATTTCATTACTAATGTCCTTTTGCTCCAACTGTTTGTTTATGTAATCTTTGAAAAATAAATTCAAGGACCTTGTGTAGTACTGATGTCAGACTTATGAGTCAGTAGTTAGAAATTAGACTTGTATCTCCCTTGTTGAATTCAGGTACCAAAGTTGCTGTTTTCCATCAACCAGGACCTCTTAAGTCTGAACTGTATACAGTATATTGTCCCCTATTATTTTTATTTATACTACATCTACAGTTCATTTACAGTCCATCTGCTTCTCCTCCACTCCCCCACTGACCACAGCCACCAGGATCCTACAAATGCTGACAGAGACCCTCTCTGAATGCCTGACTACTTTCCATTGCCGGAGCAAATCAGGATGGCCAGTGGGCCAGGTACTGAAACCCCACCCATTTTTTTTAACTGCCAATGAAGAAACTTGCTAGTTTTGTTGTTTGCATTAGATTTCCTTGTTGTATCAAGATGGGGCTGTGAGGGGGGAGGTACCAAACATCTACTGCTCCTCCACCCCCCTGTAGATTGCCACCACTGGGACACTCCAAAAGCCAAATGGGACCCTCTGTGAAAGCCTGTCTACCCCACACAGCTGGAGTTAATCAGGATGGCCAATGGGTAGGGAGCTGAAAGCCCATAGTTTTTTGATCTGCTGCACTTTTCATTACTCATAAGCCCTCTATTTCAAGTAGTTCTCCATGCTGCTGTCCAGAGCATGAAGGACTGCAGTGCAAAGGACATCATTTGGAAGAGGTCTGCCTAGAATCAGTCATAAGTCAGCTGTCAGCCGACCACACTGTTCTCCAAGATCCCCATCCATCAAGCTCCCTGCATTCTCCCAGTTCATTAAGAAAGTCCCTGGCAAACCTCTGAACCTTTGTGGCTGATTTTGTTTGCCCTAATCTACTGAATCCATATTTGTTTATTAGCTTTTGGTAACCAGATAAGTGCGCTAGGCAAAAAAATGGCTATTTTTGAGCATGACCCGGGAGAGTGCAGAATACAGTGAAGCAGATTATAACAGTGAACAAAACAGTTACAAATTGGTACATCAGGTAACAGAACCCCAGACAGGGAAGGTCAGGGATGTAAAATTACAAGTAGACATGAGACACCCATGTAGGAGTGTGTAATCTTAGCACAATACATCAGGTAACAGGACCCCACATAGCAAAGTCGGAGACCTAGATTACTAGAAGACATAAGACACCCATGCAGGAGTGTGCAAACTACAACAAAGAAATGGTCATGAAGTACACAAAACGCTAGCAATTGCAGACATGGAAGGCAAAGAGCAGATAGGTAGTCCAGAACAAAAATTAAGAGCACTTGCAAGCACCAAGTGCACTCAGATGAGAGGAAAGTGCTTTCTTGAAAGTGACATTAGATGTGGAACACCTAATTCAGGGAGATAGGGAGTTCCAGAATTTGCGAAGTGGGAGAAGGCTTGCTCATTCATCTTTACTGAGCAAGGAGGAAGGGAGAGCAGAGGGGAGGCAGAAGACCTAACGGAGTGAGAGTAAGTTATCGGGTTTAACATAGCTTCAAGAGAGTCCAGTCAGGGTTGTCAGGTTAAGGAGTCAATAAAGCAACCAAGGGTGTAGGAGTGCAAGTCTGTGGGAGACAACCAGTGTAAGGAGGAGTAGAGTAGACAGTGGTAGGTAAAGCGAGGAGCAGATAAGCAAATCTACAGATATTGTTGTATGTGATATTCCATTTATGGAGAGTACTCACGTTGGCCTGAGACAGGACAGGTAGAGCATATTTGACTCGTAGGAGCAGGACACCATGAGCAACTGAAATCCTAGCCACAGAGAGTTAGGGAATGATACACTTTGCAAGCAACTTCAATCTTCGAGTTGATACGCTTATAGACCTCATTTATATGTGAGGAGAAGTGAAGAGATGGATCAAGTCTCACACCCAAATATTTAAAGGAGTCAGTATTTGATATAACTGTCCCATCATGGCAATGGACCTGCAGACGGGGGACACTATCTGGACTTTTCTAGATGACCCAAAGAGTATGGCCTGAATCTTGGGTAGATTAAGGATAAGATGATCTGAGGAAAGCCAGGATTGGATACATTGAAAGGAGGATGATAGTTGGTCACTTAGATCAGGGACAGACCTGGAAACAATGAATAGGACCAAGTCATCAGCATACATTGTAATCCAGCAGTGAGTTAAAGGGGAAGGAATATCATTAATAAAAAGGGAAAAGAGCAAGGGGCCAAGTATAGAACCTTGGAGGACACCGCAGGAGATGACAGCGAGGAAGAGAGGACTTTACAGAAGGAAACAGATTGCAAGTGACTGTCTAGATAGCTGTTAAACCAATATATGGTGGGTCTAGTAGCACCTAGCATTTGGAGTTTCTGTACAAGTACAGGGTGGTTAACCAAATCAAATGCTTTGGTGAGGTCGATGAATACAGCTCCAGTAATGAGTCCATTGTCCAAGTTAGTGTTGACTTTGCTAGTGAACTGAGTAAGGACTGTAGTGGTACTATGACCCAGATGAAATCCATGTTGGACAGGTGTCTGAATTTTGTACATTTGAAGATGTGTAGAGATCTAGCCATGGATTAATTTCTCAAGTAATTTGCTAAGAGTTGGTAGAATTGCAATGAGTCTATAGCTAGATAAGATCTTAGGGTCACCTTTTTTGAACACAGGAATGGTCCTGGAAGTTTTTCAAACCTGAGAAACAGTGGAAATGGATAGGTTAATGAGTCTAGTAATTGGTGTTGCAAGGATGAGGCCACCAGTCTAAGGATCCTTGGTTTGATGCCACCAGGCCTCACACTATCATGGCTAGGAATAGTTCTAAGCAAGTTCAGGACCTCATGACGGGAGACAGAGGCAAGCTTCAGTGGAGGGGGGACCTCAGTTGTAACTGGATGAGATGTCAGAGAGCCATGGGATCCAGAGGTAGACATCTTGGGGAGCTTGGTAAAGAGGGAGTTAAAGGCATTGGCTATAGTTGAGGGTTTATTATAGTTGATATTGTTAATCAGCATTTCTCTCTGTGCCTGTGACCTATTGCTCCCTAAGATCTCATTAATTTGAGACCTAGATCTCATAGGGTCAGATGTAGTGGAGTGGAGGAGTTCACGATAGTAGTTGCTTTTTGCTAAACAAATCTCCTTCTTACAGGTATACCTCAATGCATGATAGTTCTCATAGTCTAATGGAAGAGAGGAGGATTTCCATTTTGATCATAGCTTGTCCCTAATTATCAGCAGTTGTAAAAGTGGGTGATTAAACCACTTTGTGGTTTTACCCCAACCCTTCACATGGAGAGCGGAATATGCCACTTCTGTAGAGAGAGTAGGGTGCTGTTATAGTATTCAGCAGCATGATTGACATCACTGGTGATAAAAATGGGGGACCAGTCAATTAGGGACAGCTCACAAAGAAGAGCAACTAGCATAACATAGAAACATGGACTATGACAGACGATAAGGACTGCTTGGCCCACCTAGTCTGCCCATTTCCCTACCTAATGCATAGGCGCCAGATCCCAGTTAACCAACAGCCTACTTCCTCCTATCCCCCACTAGAATTGCATTACATCTGTCTCATGCATTCTTGAATTCCTCCACTGTTTTTGAGTCCACTAGCTCCTCAGGAAGGCTGTTCCATGTATCCACAACCCTCTCCATGAAAAATACTTCCTCACATTACCTTTGAGCTGTCCCCCTCTATCTTCAAATTGTGCCCCCTTGTTCTTGCACATTTCTTTTTCTGAAAGATGCTCCCATCTTGGACTCTGTTGATTCCCTTGATGTACTTGAAAGTTTCCATCATGTCCCCCTTCTCCCTCCTCTCCTTGAGTGTATTCATATTAAGCTTCTTTAATCTCTCTTCATATGTCTTCTTGTGCAGACCCTGCACCATTTTAGTTCCCCTCCTCTGGACACCCTCCATCCTGTCTATGTCCTTGCAGAGATGGGGTCTCCAAAACTGGACGCAGAACTCCAGATGGGGTCTCTGCAAAGTCTGTACAAAGGGATAACAACTTCCTGTTTTCTACTGGTGATGCCTCTCTCTATGCATCCCAGTATCCCACCAGCTCTTCTTACTGCCTTCTCACATTGCTTGCCCACCTTAAGGTCATCTGATATGACTACCCCCAGGTCCCTTTCCATTTCTGTAGTTGTTATTATCTCACCCCCCCCCATTGTGTACTCTTCCACTGGAATTTTTGTTTCCCAGGTGCATTACTTTGCACTTCCTTGCATTGAATCTAAGCTGCCATATATTTGACCATTCCTCCTACCTTGCCAAGTCCCTTTGCATGCTCTCCTCCCCACCTTCTGTATCAATCCTGTTGCAGATCTTTGTGTCATCTGCAAAGAGACATACTGCACAATTCCAGGGTTCATCTCAATTTCAGTTCAGGAAGATTAGCTGTTAGACTCCGGATGGTTAGGTGATCAAGAAGAGCAAAATTTGAGAAGATTAACACTTTGGGTGGATAAGAAGGGGGAGAGGCATCCCACACACAGTACATGGGACAGTGGTCACTGATGGAGTCTGCTAGGACACCAGCAGAGGTAAAACAGTCCTTCCTGTTGGTCAGTACCCAGTCAATAAGAGTTGGACTGGTACCATTAGAAGAGATCCTGGTTGGTGACTGGATGAGTTAAGCTAAGTTTGCCTTGCTAATGGATGATGCAAGGAGAGAGGTGTTAGGGCCAAGCCAGTCTAGGTTAAAGTCCCCTAGACAGATTACTTCATTTTTCAAGGTCACAGATGGTATTAGGTCTATGAGTTCCTCAAGACCATGTTTGATATCTCTAGGGGGTAAGTAGACATTAAAAATGTGGAGTTACTTTGAACCACCCAGGAGTAAGAGAGAATGAAGGACTTCACAATTGTTTAGTTGTTGTTTTGGCATAAGGGTTATGTTTAAGTGGGATTTGTGATACAGAGCAAGACTACCTCCACTTTTGGAGGTGAGATGGTTGACCCTGAGCAAGCTGAACCCTGGTATTGTGCATAATGAGTCAGGGACTGAGGGCTTCAGCCAGGTTTCAGATATATCTAGAATAACAGGATTATTTACTAGCACCCAAGCTTCCAGTTCAGGAAGATTAGCAGTTAGACTCTGGATGTTTAGGTGAGCAAAGGCTATGCCAGATAACTGTGTCAGCAGATGAGGGGATACGGGGGGATTGTTAATGCCCATCAGACCAGGGCTGGACTCAGTATCACCAGATAAGGTTAAGGATAGTGTTATAATCCATGTAGTAGTGAAAACAAATGAACAAGATGTGCGCCCAGGGTACATGAGCCTTATGCAGAGTAAGAACTTAATAAGTGACCCAGTGGGTTTGTTGGAGTAGGCAGAGTTGTCTAGGGGTGTAGCAGAATAGGTAGTGGTGGAACCAAGGATTTGTCCCAATGAATCTAGGGTCAATAACATGTGAAAGGAAAGGAGGCAAAAACTAAGTAAATACATTCTTAGTTTTATAATTACAGGAAATTTTGGGGTAGGAGGTAATATGAGTACAAACAGAAGTAGCAAGCACAAGTCCAACAGTGAGACAAAAATCCAATGTACCTGCTGATGGAAAAAAGAGAGCAGCGAGATGGAGACCTTTAGTGAACAAACAATATAACCTGCTGATGAGAAAGTACAGAAATAGATTTTTATGTTTAGAATGCAGTCAATGATTCACCTGATAAAGCCTGCCTATAAATTCAACATCAGCTAAGGGTGGGTGGGGAGCAGCCATATAGCGGCTGTAGGGAAAGCCTTTGAACCCAAGTAGCAGCTGGAGAGCCCTAAAATTAAAAGTCTAGGACCCACAGCCCAAAAAGCTGCTCCTTTTGCACAAATTAAATACTTGGAGCTCTGGAGCATAATATTAAAACTTCATGGAGCTCCTGGACTCCAAATTTAAAATTATGTCTGCCAGAAAGCTGCTCCGCAGCACCAATTGGAACAGGTAGGATTGGGGCACCAAACTAAGAACTACGTGGAGCTCCTGAGTTTGACATAAATTAAATATTTTTTGGTCCATTTGCGGTTGGGCTCCATCAGAGCAGGAGTAAAAGTAGTAATGCTCTGGGGTACACAGCCAGAAGACTGCAACAAAATTAAATCCTGAATTTAGGCTGAGACATTCAATAAAACCATAATTATTATTTAAATCAGCCAAATTGCAGTAGCATGAGTTCAGTGCAAATTCTCGCTACAACCTATCTGAGTATAGTCCCTTTACTAGTTTTGAGCCATAATATTTTGTTTGTCTGCATATTTTCCAACAAAGGTGACAATTTTTTTTGCTGCTGTCCTACTTACTGATACCATAATTGGGAACAAACCCCTTGTAGATTTAGTAATGTATATGGCCCCCAATCTAAAGCACAGAGGGTTGGCCTTTTGACCTCCCTACAGCCCTGTTTGATAACATCCAAAAATATTTTCTTAGGAGGGGACTTCAACGTTGGGTTTTATAACTTAGATTTATTAACCAAAGGGAAGAAAAAGTATTGTGAGTCTAATGCTTTAGAAAAATGCATTTTAACTGGTTACTTAGTAATCTGTGCATCTTTACAGACCTCTGGTCCTAAGTTTACTTATAGAAGAGGGAAATTTCTTTCCTCAATAAATCACTTTTTCATATCAAAAAAACATTAAATTGGTGTCTTTGCAAACCATTCCATTTGAATTTTTGGACCACCTGTTGTTAAAAATGATAATTAACAGATCCCAGTCTAGTTCTGTTAGAAAAATTGGTGGAAATTAAATTCTTCCATTTTATTTGATCCCTAAGTGCATGCAGGGATAACAAAACTTCTATGAGCAAGTAGTTCAGTTTTTGACCTTTATGACAGCATAGGTACTTGGTAGGCAGACACAAAAAAAGATATTCAGCTATGGTTTCAACGCTATGGCAAAAACAAAGCAGAATCAATTTTTTTTCATATTTAAAACTTCACACCCAGCTACAATATTTATATTCCCTAGTTTCCACCACTAGACATGACTATTTGGGCCATATTGAGCACATAAAACACCAAATGAAACAGTTTCAATACAAAAAAGCTACATCTATTACAGCTGAGCTAAAATATGGAACTCAAAAGTCACCTATAGGGGATCCCTACGAAGCCTGCAAAACAAGAAAAAAGTCTACTTCATGTTCTTGTTTAAGAAATAAAAAAGAGAATTTAGCCCACTCCGATTCTCAGCTAGGAAACTTTATCTCTGAACATTTACAGTTTCAACATGTCAACACCTCCTTTAGATTTGGACTTGGTACAGTACTTACATAATATTCACCAGGCAGTCCCTGTGGGAGAAGCCAGAAATCTAGAACTTCCCATTCAAACTTCAGAAATTGAGACAAAAGTTAATTCTCAAAAGCTAGGGGCTTCACCAGGAATAGATGAGTTGCCTTATGAATTTTATAAACAATTTTCTGGGATATCACCTGCTTGTTTAACAAAAGTTTTCACTTCATTTCTGCAGGAACAATCAACCCTTGAGTATTTTTCAACAGGCTTAATCATTTTTTTATTTAAATCAGGTGACAAATAAAATATTCAAAATTTGAGGCCTAGATACACCATATCTGGGTATAGCCACTTTGTTACTTTTATGTTAATGATATTTTGTTTTTATTTGCTCAGTATTTACAAATGAAGAGGGGGAGGTACCTAAAACAAACAGTAGAAACACTCTGGATACAGAAGTTGATATCAGCCCATTTACAGAAGAAAGGGTTCCGAAAGAACTCTTAAAACTGAAGGTGGACAAAGCAATGGGGTCTGATGGGATTCATCCCAGAATTCTAAAAGAACTAAGGGTAGAACTAGTGACACCACTGACTACCCTTTTAACAAATCATGGGAGGATGGGGTGGTACCTGAAGACTGGAGGAGGGCAGATGTGATTCCCCTTCACAAAGTGGGAGCAAGGCAGAAGCAGGAAACCACAGACCTGTTAGTTTAACCTCAGTGATAGGAAAATGATGGAATCACTTCTGAAGGAAAGAATTGTCAGTATCTAGAGGCCAGAGGGGCACAGGACCCTAGGCAGCATGGATTCACAGCGGGAAGGTCATGCCAGACGAATCTGATAGATTTCTTTGACTGGGTGACCAAAGTAGTAGATCAGGGAGGGGCTGTAGACATCACCTACCTAGACTTTAGCAAGGCATTTGACACAGTCCCACACAAAAGATTAATATGCAAGTTAGCCAGCCTGGGAGTGGGTCCCAAGATGACAGCCTGGGTAAAGAATTGGCTGGAGAATAAGACACAGAGAGTAATAGTAAATGGAGTCCACTCAGAAGAAAGGAGGGTTACTAGTGGGGTACCGCAGGGTTCAGTATTAGGACCGGTCCTCTTCAATGTCTTTATAAGTGGCATTACAGAGGGACTGGAAGGAAAAGTATGTCTCTTTGCAGATGACACAAAGATCTGCAACAGAGTTGATGCACAGGGTGGGGTAGAAAGGATGAGAAGGGACTTGGCAAGGTTAGAGGAATGGTCAAATGTTGGCTGCTTAGATTCAATGCTAGAAGTGCAGGTAATGCACCTGGGAAACAAAAACCAAGGGGAAGAGTACACAATGGGGGTGAGATACTAACAACACAAAAATGGAAAGGGACCTGGGGGTAGTCATATCAGATGACCTAAAGGTGGGCAAGCAATGTGAGAGGGCAGCAAGGAGGGTGGGGGATACTGGGATGCATAGGGAGAGGCATCACCAGTAGAAAACAGGAAGTTATTATCCCTCTGTACAGACAGCTGGTGAGACCCCATCTGGAATACTGTGTGCAGTTCTGGAGACCCAGTCTCCGCAAAGACATAGACAAGATGGAAGCTGTCCAGAGGAGGGCAACTAAAATGGTGCAGGATCTGTACTGGAAGACATATGAAGAGAGACGAAAGGAGCTTAATATGGATAGCCTCGAGGAAAGGAGGGAGAGGGGGGACATGATAGAAACGTTCAAGTACCTCAAGGGAATCAACAAAGTCCAAGAGGTAGCATCTTTCAAAAAGAGGTGTGCAAGAACAAGAGGCACAATTTGAAGGGGGCAGCTCAGAGGTAATTTAAGGAAGTATTTTGTCACAGAGAGGGTTGTGGATGCATGGGACGGCCTTCCGGAGGAGGTTGTGGAGTCAAAATCAGTGGTGGAATTCAAGCATGCATGGGACAGTCATAAAGCCATTCTAGGGGGTGGGGGTAGGAAGAAGTAGGCTGCTGGTTAACTAGGATCTGCAGCTTATCCAGTAGGTAGGGAAATGGGCAGACTGGGTGGGCCAAGCAGTCCTTATCTGCCATCAAATTCTATGTTGCTATGTTTCTCCGTTTGTCTGCCTAATTTCCATCCACTCAATCTTGGTCAGCAGTGACCCCTAGCACCCCCCTCATATATCTGTTTGCATAGATTATTCAGTTTGCTCACTTTACTACATGCCTGTGTGCCCTGACAACCCCTAACATTAGAGTATTCTAACAATATCCTATGTAGGAATACCCTATTTCCAACTGCCTCACATTCTGTTGCAGTGATTGGTTTCCTTTTTTTGCTTTACCACTGATAATTTCTTGTTTACAGCTATACTCAGGGTATCTAGTTACACCCATTCTTTGTACTGCATTGTTGCTAACCTCTGTTAAAGTTTGCACAGCACGGTTTCAGTACGCTACCCCTGCTGTTTTAATTGTCTGCTAGGTCTCATATAACCATGATACACCCTACCTGAGTATTGCCATTCTGCAGGGGACAATACATTTGCTTAATACAATTTTCAATTTATACTCCAATTGGATTCCCTGCCTTCTTTCTCTGCCTTCTCTTACTCTCCATCCTACTCTCATCCTCTTTCCCATCACCCCCTCAATACTCTTCCCCTCCTCTATCCCTCCGCCCTCCACCCAGCCACCCTTTTCCTTCTCCTTCTCCTCACCTCCTTCTCCATCCATTCTGGTCTCCTTCCACCCCCTCCCCAGTAAACCAAGAGTTCTTATCCCTTCTCCATCCCCTTCTAGCCTAGAGAACATAAGTCCTACTCTATTCTGTGCCTCCTTACCTTGCTTCTGCTCTTTTATGGTGATGTGGAATCCAACACTGATCCCTCACCCCCATCCCTTTTCTCTACTCCTAGAGGTCTTAGTGTTTTCCACCTCAGTGCTAGGAACCTCCTCTCTAAACTGGATCTTCTCAATGCATGGGTCTCTAAACACTATCCTGACATCCTCTGTATCCCAGAATACTGCCTGTCTTTCAAATTTCCTGATTCAAGCCTGACTATTCCTATCTACCACCTCTTCAAGCTGGACAGATGGGGGTGGCATTGCCTTATATGTCTTCCAGAGCCTCTCCTACACTGTCACTCTGAGGGAAGCTGTAACCTCCGCCCATGAGTTTCTCCTTGCCAAACTCTCCTTTCCCTCCACCTTACCCATCTTCCTTGCGGTTTTCTATGCCTCTCCAAAAAATCTCACCCTCCTCTCTGGTTGACTCACTCTGTCATCACCTCACAGTCCTCTTCTGGTGATTCATCATCCTTGGGGACTTTAATATTCATTGACTTTCCCCAGCCTCCATTAATATTCATTGGCCTTCCCCAGCTTTCTGGCTGACCTCAACCAAGATTGCATCCCTGAATCTCTCACTACTCATTACTGAACACACCCAGCTCAATCCACACTCCTCAAAATACACCCTTCTGGACTGGGTTCTCTCATCACACTTCCACTGTATTGTTGCAGCAGGTATTTTGCTAGACTCATTCAGTGACCACTGCATAACATTTTGTGTCAAAAAGTCCTGTGCCCTCCTTCCTCCCCCTAGTACATATGATTCAGGTCTCTACAGTCGCTGAACAAAGACACTCTACTGAGTGACCTGGCTGCAAGTAACTGAACCAACATTCTTTCCACCACAGACACTGACATGGTCCCTCTTCCTCTTCCACTCAAAGTTTTCTTCTGTCTGGGACAAGCACACCCCTATCTGGAAATTCGGGGTTAAGTCTTCCCACCACTCTTGGATTACCTATGATCTCATTGATTTGTGCAAGATACCTGATCAAGTCTGGGCATAGTACAAACTATCTCACTCCGTGTCTTCTTCTCTTACAGGACGTTTTTAAACATTTGAAGAAAGGCCATCCATACCACTAAATCCTATATTTTTGAAACATTTGCACCAACATCATCCATACCGTCAAATCCATTTATTTTAAGGCCAACCTCCAGAACAATTATAACTCCTCAGCCAAATTCCAGAAAGTGATTCACTCACATTTTGATCCCTCATCACAATCGGCTCCACCAGTCCTTTATGGTTAAAGGTTCACCAGGGTCTGACCCTGGCACTTACTGCTCACATCAATGAGTTCTTCACTACTTGTGCTCTTCCCTCTCACCGTCTCTTGCCTCCTCCTCCATCTCCCCCCTGCCACTCTCCTCTCCACCCCACCCCCTGTGGTTTCACTACCTCCCCATCACTACCTAAGAAGTCCTGATTGCCTTTTCCTCTCTCAACCTGTCCAGATCTAACCCAGATTGCAGGACCCTAAAATTCTCCATCTCTCAGCTCCTGCCATTACCTCTCCCCTTACTCACCTCCTCAGCCTTGCCTTCATGCTCTGTGCCATTCCTCTATTCTGGAAGATTGCCAGTGTTCTTCCCAGGACGAAAGACGCAATTCTTCCTCCATTCTCTTGAAAAGCTGAAAAAAGAAAGTGATTGGCAATTATATGTTTTTGGTGCAGTCTTAGCCACGTCTAAGCAATGTAAATCACAAATTATACAAAGAAATAAATAATATGACTTAGTGGAATTGAGCACAGTGTCATGGGTTGAGCGTACAGCAGAAGGTGAGGACACAGATTATATGGTGCAGCACATCTCAGTGTGGTTTTATTTAAGGAGAACTCATAATCAGCCAGTAAATCAAAACTCAAAATAATTCAAAATAAAAGATCAATAACATAAAAGTCCATCACACTTTCAGTTGCAGGTTAGAAGTCCAGTGAACAGTGAACATAAGAGTAGTACTCTCCCCTTGTTGTAGGTGTGACTCTCAGTTAGGCCTTCACACCTAGATCTATGATGCTCAATCCCTCCTGGAAGCAGTGGGAGAGGGACTGATATCTTACTTCTGCCAAGGCTAGGCAGCTACTGAGCAGATCTGATCTCTGCATCTTCCTTTGCTGTTTTTATACCCACCCTTTTGCTCACTAGATCTGCCCCTTCATCCAGTTTGGCTCTAAAGCAGAGGTAAAATGGTGATGCATAAATTCAAAGCAGACACACAAACAGCAGTTAGTACATGGGTCTCTTTAGACTGATACCTGCACTTTAAAGCATTAATGTAAAAGGTATAACAGCTCAATAACTATATATGTAAATGTTCTTTTTGTCCCACCCTGATCACTGCCCAGTGTTCAGGAACAGGCTTTCTGTAGGAACTATTACTAATCTGGAAAGAGGCCAACCCAACCCTAAGCAGCCATATTGCATACAGCATAGTGCATGCAGACATCAATTACCAGCAAGCAGCAGGTAAGAGAGACATAATTTCCTCTTTCTTTACAACACTGCTTAAACCAAAAAAAAAATAATAAGAGGCAGAAAATGCTTGAAACAGCTGTAATCTGGCAGGGTCAATTCACAGAAACTGTTAGTTTAACACTGTTCCTTGGCCCAGGTATAAGCTTGGGGGGTACAAGTGTTTGTAACAGCATGTTTGTTTGTTCAGGCCAGAAAACAGCTTAACCTTACAAGGACTCAACACATTGCTCAGTATGTGTTTTAGCACTGATATACTGCTAATAGCAGCGGGATATGCAACCACCTGTCTGAATTTCAGCTACAAGATCATTTGCTAGGGTTTCTTTTTATTGGTGGGGGGGAGGTGGTCATGTTTTCAAACCACCAATATGCAACTAAAGAAAATGTCCACAATGGAAAGAAAAAGAACAATGAAAGCTCTAGAGGGAAGAGGTGACTGTGAGTGGTTAGCCACAGCCAGAAAAAGAAAAGTTAGGACAGCAAAGGATGAATTAGAAAAGTGCTGTTGCAACAGTCTATGAAAATGGTTTGTTCATGAGACATCCCTACTTTGTTTACAGGTCCACAGCCACAGCAAGAGAAACTAAACCTCCCCCAGGGGCTAGAAAGGTACCTATCCTATCATGCCAGGCCCCCAGAATACTGTCCTGGTGCTCAAATCACTGAAATACAGGCTTACATGGTTTAACCTGGGGTTCCAGGACATACTTCCTTTCTTTGGTATTGCATAATGTATATGCAGGATATGCAATACCAGAGAACGGAAGTGTGTCCAGGCACCCCAGATCCAGCCATGACCCAGTAGCTTAGTGGTTAGAGCACAAGTACGATATTCGGGGGGCCTGGGTTTAATTGCCAGTAGGTCACATTATTTCTTTCTCACTATAATCTGCAATTTAAATTGCTTACCGGTGGTTAATATTGCACTAAAAACATCTAATTGTTATCTTGATTATTCTTAGTTGCAGGATATGCAATACCTGAGAAAGGAAGTGTGTCTAGGACTCCAGATTCAGCCATATGAATCTGTGGTTCAGTGGGTAGAGCACTGGGATGGTATTCTGGGGGCTTGGGTTCAATTCCCAGGGGGTCACATTATTTCTTTCTCACTACAGTTTGTGATTTAAATTGCTTAGCAGTGGCTAATACTGCACCAAAAACATCTAATTGTCATCTTGATTATTCCTAGTTGCTGGACATGCAATACCAGAGAATGGAAGTGTGTCTGGGAACACCAGGTCCAACCATGAGAGCCTGAAACTTCAGTGGTTAGAGCACTGGGATGGTATTCCAGGGCCCTGAGTTCAGTTCCCAGTAGGTCACATTACTTCTTTCCCATTACAGTTTGTGAAGAAACACTGGTCTATTCCAGGCTTGCTAACTTCCTCCACTCCTCCAACTACCACTTCCCTTTCCAGTCTGCTTTTCAGAAGCACTACTCCACTGTCTCCTCCCACCTACATGTCACTGACTCTGTCCTCTCTTAGATGGATCAGGGGCACATCAATGGCAGCTATTTACATCTGTCTCAGTAAAGTCTTTGATTTGGTGGCTCATCTGCTCTTCCTGGACCAGCTGAGTTCTGCTGGCCTCTCAGCCCCCGCTGTTGAATGGTTCTTCTCCTGCCTCTTGGCCTATCAGCAGCTGGTACAGGTAGGAAGTGTCCTGTCCCCACCACTCCCAGTACAGGCTGCAGTCCCACAGGGCTCTATCCTATGTCCCATCCTCTTTTCCATTTTCCTCAATGACATCCCCTCTGTCTGTGTCAACTCACATATTCTCATATATGCAAATGTCACAGGTTTCTACACCTCAAGCCCCTCGACTGCAGCTAAGACTTACAACAGAAAGACTTTCACAATGCTCTGCCCTAGTTCCAGTCCAACCAACGATGGGTCAGCAACAAAAACAAAGTGTCCATGACCTTTGGAACCAGCCAGACATTGGTCAGGCTTGCCTCCCTTCTTCCTTTTCCACTCTGAATAGTTCTCCCTTTAAAGTGTTTCACTCCTTCAACTGTCTCAGTGTGTTGCTTGACAGTAGGCTTGCGTTCTCTGCCCATATCAATTCCTTCCCCACCAAACTCTATACCAAGCTTGGTGCCCTGCACTGAAACAAAGACTGCCTGACTCCATGTGTCTGCTGGTAGCTGATTACAAAAACAGTGCTCTCAGTTTTCAGCTATGCTGATGGGGTCTATGGTACTGCTCACTCCTCTTCCCTTGCCAGACTGGACACCTTATGTAACACCTTCTGTCATTTTGCTACTAACTCCTCCCCTCGTATTCACTATTGCTCCCTCTCTATTCACCCTACCTTCCCGTCGTAAGTCTCACGACACCACCTTCACCTCCAAATACTGGTTTGGATCATTATCATCTTACCTAGCCTCACTGATCTCACATATTGCCTCTTCCTCATACTCCTTCTGCTCCAGGGATCCTAGCACCTTTTCCCTCCTCCACCCAAATTCTTCTACTGGGCTGTCAAACTTTTGTCTTTCTCTTCCTCTAGAGCTTGTTCCCTTCCTCTTTCCATCTCTCACCCTACCCCACTTCCCTCAGATGCCAGCTTAAACTACTGCCACCTATTTCCTGCTCCTGTCAGCACTCTTCCTGTCCTGCCCCTAGTGCCCCTTTACCCTCAGCTATGTTCCCTTTCAAGGGACAGCTCGTATCCCAACTTCTACTGCATTGAATTGTTCAACCTGTATTTATCCGTTACATTGAGCTGTGGTAATTGCTTCTAGCCTTAACCTCTGCCATCTACTGTTGCCATTAATATTTGCATTTACAAAATGTTGCACTGTTCACTGGTTGCACTGTGCTTTGTGGAACGTTGCTATATTACTGTATTTTAAAAGTTATCCTGCAAGTCTTGGGGAAGTGTGAGACTGTAAGTGATGCTACTTCCTACTTCTGGTCTCTGGCTACATCTGCTCAGCCCCTAGTGAGCAGAGGCATCTCCTGCAGAAATATTTTGTTGGCAGACACTTTACAAAATCTTTCCTCTGGTGAGAGGATTGGGACACTGTGTGCAGCATCACAAGCTACTTGTATTTTATTATACTGACTATCGTGGAAATGTGGAAGGGTGTCCTGTCCCTTTCTTGCTGCCAAGCACACACTGCCTGTGCTGTGCATCCATGGAGTCTGGAGGGCTAACTTAGCCTCCAGTACAACTCACTCCTCATGCCCTGTGGGAAACTGTGCACAAGGGTAGTGATTCACCCATATAGGTGATCACAAGCTCAAATCCACCTCTTGGTGATTATTTTATTGCATTTTAAAAGTTATCCTGCAAGTCAGGGGGTAGTGCAAAACTGAAAGTGATACTACTTCCTACTTCTGGTCCCTGGCTACATCTGCTTAGCCCCTAGCAAGTGGGGTGAGGACGTGCACAAGCCACTCACAGAGACAAGCACTTTCTGCACGTCTGCTGTGTCCGTTGGGGACAAAGGAATGAAGGAGCCAAACATCTGGCTAAGGTAATACTCGACTGACTTTTAACGAAATCATCACTACATAAGATAGTTCATTGAACTGACTGTATAGCCTCTATTCACCCCAATCTGTTATAGAGTTAAATTTACTTTGTGGTTCACCTTTCTAACAAGACACACACAAACAAACAAAAATCTATTCAGGGGGTGGGGTTCCTTTTTTAAACTCTTACATCTAATTAGAGACTCCTACCCTTGCTTGGCCAATACTGATAAAAGGCATCATGCATAACATCATGGGGATAATAAGCTCTGGGGAAATTGCTATTGCTTGTATACTCTGTGATAAATTTGGTCTGCCCTCTGACTCTGGTTTTAAATCATTTAAATGCTCTCAGTATAGAGGAATTCTAATGCTAAAGGCCAAAATTATTGAGCTTGAGAATGAAATAAATCGACTCAACACCATTCCTCAAGTTGATCCAGGTCAAAATATAAAACAGCTGGCTGTAGAAACTAAGAATAGTAAGATAACCAGAGGGGAAAGTAGCAATGAAGAAAATGAATGGGCTACTATGAAAACAAAATGCAAGCATAAAAGAGTGTGATGGGCCATGGGTGTTGCACTCCTACTACAGAAATCTTGTATCCACTGGCTTTATGGGGTGAGCAAGAGTTCCCTCACTGCCTAAATACTGCCCATGCTGAGCTAAACTGCCCCAAACTTAATAGTTCGGAACTTGCACTGATTTTGCCAATAAGGGCCCAGCTGACTCCAGTGATTCCACTGCATGTAAGCCTTCCAGGCCTGCCTTCCCAGAATGTTGTAACATTACCCCCCACTCTCACTAGAAGTAACTTACATTGTAATTCCATCCAGACTATGTGCAAATCAATATCGGTTCCAAACAAGGTAAATTTCACACCCTGTAGCTCACAAGTTCGCATTACTGAGGCTACTAGCACTACTTCCCCACATGCATCCATGGGAAATGATTGCAATGAGGAAAGCAACACTGGAGTGGAACAACAATCCATCCTCTGACACTACAGAGGCTAGACAAATAGTGGTGCTGGGGACTCCATTTTGAAATACACAGATGCTTATATCTGTAATTTGGATAAATATAACCAGATTTGTAGTAGCTTCCAAGGGACAAGTATCCAGGATATCAAACAGATGTCCCAGAATATCTTGCTAAATGCAGGTGTAAAGGCACTAGAAATTTTGTATGTAGGCACAAATGATATCAATAGATCAGCGCTGGAGGATATCAGAAAAGATTTCATATCCCTGGTGAATATGCTTGAGACATGTGGATGTGAGATTTGTATTTCTGAAGTCTTACTGGTTCCAAGGGTGGGCAGAGTAAAACAAAATAAAATAAAATCACTGAATGAATGGCTCAGGAAATGGACATTAAAAAGGGCAGCAAATGATTGTCCCATTGGGAAAGATTCTATAGCAATCATGGCCTTTTCAGTTTGGACAGCCTCCACCTGAGCAAAAGAGGGGCTTCATTGTTGAGTAAAACTTTTGCCAGCCTTATTACAGACCATTTAAACTAGCTAAGTCTGTGGGGGGGGGGGGGAGTATCCCAGAAAGCAGATGAATCAAACAAGGGAGGTTCAGAAAACAAATATATTTGTACTAGCTAATGCTAGGAGTTTAAACCCCTTAAAAAAAAGTGAGCTAGAAACTATTCACTCTGATTAACACTGATTTTGCTGCCATCACCAAAACTTGGTAGGACACAACATCTAACTGGTACAGAAATACCTCTGGCTACAATTTATTTTTCAAGAACAGACCTAATGGAAAAAAGGAGGGGAGTGTATATATGTTAAGAACAATATAGTGGCCTCCGAATTTATGCCTATGGAAGATCCAAGCTCACCCATTGAAAGTACCTGGGTACAGATTAAAGAAAAAAATGGTAAAAAAACTCATTGTAGGTAATTTCTATAGACCACCATCTTCAGCACAGGACTACAATTTATGTCTACTTAATGAAATAACCCACGCCTCCAAGCTTTCTGATGTACTAACTCTGGGAGACTTTAACACGCCAGGAATCCAGTGGGACTTGTTAACCAGTGACACAAACTTTGATTCAGCATTTATTGATACAGTGCTTATGGAAGGACTAGAGCAACTAGTTACTGGAGCCACAGGGGGCAATAATACCTTAGATCTAGTTATCACTAATGGGCCATCAGATGTTGCTGACTTAACATCAATGGCTCCATTAGGTAGTAGTGATCACTACACAGTGTTTTTTTTAACTTAATAATGAGAAAAGTTACATCCTCACATATATGTTTCAAGTGAAACTACCCTAGGGGTAATTATGCCCAAATCATATCCTTACAGCACACAACTGGGATACCCTATTTTCAGACCTTCCATAGACTTTTGGGATTTAATAAAAAATATTCTAAATGACCTAGAAAATAAATATATCCCCCTAAATCAGACACACAACAACAAAGGTAAAAATTCCCCCTTGGCTAACCCCTAAAGTCAGAAAACAAATTAACAAGAAGGAAAAAGCTTTCAGAAATCTAAAAAAAAGATATAAGAATGATAAAGCAAAATCACATTATTGGACTGTACTCAAAAAAAAAACAAAAGGTTTAAGAAAAAAGGAGAGGACCCAATTAGAATTCAAATGAGCACACATGACAGATAATCAAAAAGTTTTTTTTTTGCTTATATTAATAGGAACAAAGCCAGGGATACCACTATAAGCCACTTATGGACAATGGGCAGAAGTAAATGATCAACAATGCATGGTTGAGATGTTTAATAAATATGTCAGTGTTTAGCCCAAAAAATGGAACTAAAATTAATCACCACCCAGAACCATGTACTTTCAGTCCATTCTCTAGTGAGGAGGGTAATCAAGCTATTACAGTAATAAAGACTAACTCATCCCCAGGCCCTGATGGTTTTAATTCTTATTTTTTAAAGGAATTAACCCACCCACTTACTGTACCCTTTACAATACTGTTCAATAAATCAGTTAAACATGGTGTTATACTGGATGAATGGAGGACAGCCACTGTGGTTCCCATCCATAAGAAGGCCAGTAGATCACTTTCAGAAAATTATAGGTCAGTTAGCCTCACTGCAGTCATCTGTAAAATCATGGAAAGGCACCTAAAAAACAGAATAAAAAATGCTGCCCTAATCATGGGATTTATTGATAACACCCAGCATAGTTTCAAGAAGGGTAGATCATGTACTGTATCACAAACTTTATTGCATTTTATGACAGGGTCAGCTCTTGCCTTGATAAAGGAACACCATTAGATGTAGTATTTCTTGACTTCAAGAAGGCCTTTGATACAATCCCCCACAAAGAATTAATTTAAAAAATTGTCTGACATTGGTTTTGATAAGCATATCATCCAATGAACTTAGGAGTGTTTCTGTGACAGAACACAACAGGTTTGGGTGGGCAATACACTGTCCGTGGAAGCACTAGTCAGTAGCAAGGTCCCTCAGGGCTCCTATCGGGCTCCTATCTTGGACCCACCTTATATGGGATCTTAATTAGTGACCTCAACCTTTACATCCAAAATAACTCCTTAAAATTTGCAGACAATACAGTTCAGAAATTGATAGCAAGCTTGAATATCAATCCCTAATCAAGGACTTACATACCATGGAGGCTTGGGCAATATCTAATAGTATGACATTCAATGTGGACAAATGCATAGTCCTCCACTTGGGTAAAAAGAAACCACATAGAAATTACATCATGAATGGAGTATCCTTGCAATCAGTGAATCATGAAAAGGACCTAGGAATATTTACTAATTCAGAATTCTTGACCAGCAGTCAGGGCAGGAAATCCACCTAGACAACCAATAAGCTTATTCAAGAAATTCAAATGTCCTTTGTAACCAGAGCTGAAGCTTGTATTATTCATTCATTTATTTTATAATTGCAGGTTGGTACACTGGAATATAAAAAATACATGCGATCAAAGATATTAACATACAAAACTTACAATAAAACAAAAAAATATTCATCGATCATATCATTTTACACAGTTACACAGACAAGATTGAAATAGGTCGGTAATTACAAAATTCAGACTGTGACCCAGATTTAAGTATTGGAACTATGTATGACTTTTTCCATACCCTTGGTACAGCACAAGTCACATTAAACTGTTTCTCCAATGAGCTGTTTTAGCATTTCTGAATTAATTGCATAAGTGTTGCTGGATCCAGAACAAAGCTTTGCGCAAACTGTTTCTGAGGAGAAAACATGCAGTTTTTTATTGCATTGTGATTTGACTGCAGATGCATTCTAACTGAGTTGCAAAAATATTTTACAAACATTGCTCTTGAGCTGGTTAAGCACTGGAAAACAATGCAATATGAGTTGCCAATGTGTTGCCAACTGTAAAAAACAATGCTAAACCAACTCATTGGTGGAACAGTTTAATGTGACTTGTACTGTATTTGTCCTGCATGAAATGAAAGATTAAATATTATACTAATAGGATAAACTATTTTTGAGGCAGCAAGGACCAAATGTTTGGGCAGTAATGCATCACAGCCAGGTGCATTATCAGGCTTCATGCTTTTTATAATTTTAATGCCTCATAATTCCCCTGTATAAGTCATACATCAGGCCCCATTTGGACACTGCAGCTTCCTGTTGGTCACCATACTTGGTAAAGGACATACAAGTATTGGATTGTGTCCAAAGATGAGTTACTCGCCTGGTACCAAGGCTAAAGGGGATGTCATATACAGATAGGCTCAATGCACTTAAACTACAGGACCTCCAATTAAGAAGACAGAGGGGGTATACTTATGTTGTTCAAGGTCCTGCATGATGAAGAATTGACTAAGCAGTTTAATATCACACTGTTAGCATGACTAACAAACTTAAGATCACAAAATAAACAATTATAGGTTTGTCATGTATTAACTAAGAGAAGGGACAACTATTTTACAACTTGGGCTTGCAGACTGTGGAATAACCTGCCCCAGAAATTAAACACTATCCACATATTTAACAAATTCAGTTTTGAATTTGACAAATATTTATTTGGAACATAGTCCAATACACCCACTAGGGGTGGGACATAGTCACAATGGACTCAGTGCCTTCTTCTACCTTGACACTGAGAGTAATACTGTATAGGATTTATTGTATCCCCTTTCCTTTTTCCTGGGTTGCACCTGGAAATGAGTCTTGGCTTAGTGTGCCTTTCCTGGTTACCATTTTTCAGATAAATAAATATATCAATCATCAAGAAGTGTCTGGAGGTACTGTATGTTATCTGGCCAAGCTGCCTTGTTGTTCTTGAGACAGGTTATTTTTTTCTGTCACAGTATCCTTTGTCATTGTCAGTGTACCCTGGGACAAACAAGATTATAACCTTCATTAATCTTCTGTTGTTGTAGGTGATAATCTATAGATACATTACAAAATAAAGTGTTTAAGGTCTCCAGAATGTCTTTACTAGCTGAGAGAAATTCTCTTTCTGTATTGGGCTCACTGTTTTATCATAATTTTTAAGAAAGTTGGTATTTCTAAAAAACTGTTCACATTTTTTTCTTTCTTGCCAGTCTAAACTCAAGTTTTTTCATTTGTTGTTGCATATTTTTGCCTTGCACATTTTTGCAGTTTTTAAATATTTCTGTTTGGCTTTAAATAATCCTTTTTTATTTGTATAAATGTATTTTTTTGCATTAACTGTTTTATTTAACCATGGAGCATTTTTTCCTTTCTTATTATATAATTTTACTTTAGGGAAACATTTATCTAGTAAGGTAAGAATTTGATGTTTTAGGAATTTCCAAGCAGTGTTTGTGTAACCAAACAATGGATGGAGCTTTTAATCTCAAGTTGCAAAGCTATGCTATTTTTAATTTATATTTATTATGTGATAATCATAGTACTCTTTTATGCCACTCCCTTTTTCTATTTTTGTATTAGTGTTGAATGAGACTGTGTTGTGATCACTTGTAAAGAAAGGGTCACTTATCCTACATGTGTGTGTACCAATCTTTTCTTATTACTTATGATAAGGTCTAATTAAGCAATAAACTACAGCAGGGTGTGGGTTATACTGGGATTTACCCACACCTGGTGTGGTTTGGCAATGAGGCTGCAGACTGAGTGACCAAACCACACCAGACGTGGGTAAATCCCAACATAACCCACACCCTGGAGTGTTTTATTGTGATAATACAATGGGCAGGAGGTGAATGATTAAAAAAATATATTAAAAAGTTAAAAAAGCTACTTTGTTTATTTTAAAGTGTGATACTGTATATCCTTCCTTTACAATGAATAGTCCTCTGTTGCTAGGTAGAATATGTGTGTAGTAGACATGCTGCTGAGCTCCTCCAAATCCATTCCCATACACATACACAGTAGTAGCTGTTTGACTGATGCTATGAAACAGCGCAGTGTGAGCACTGAGATTCTGCCTGCATCGTTCAGTGTGTGGTTCTAGGTGAATATTGCTTTTACGGTCAAGAGGAAGTAATGGTTTGAGTCGTGAGAAAAGATCAGCAGGTAAAGAAAAAACCTGATTGTAGTAAAACATGCCTGTTACCAGACTTCGTTGGTTGTGAGCAGGCAGAATTTGCCTACAATGCACAAGCTCCTGAGGCTTTGGCAACTAAATGTATTGCCCCATAACAAGGTTATGCAGGTGATGTATGATTTTTAAGCACTATGAGATTTGAGTAATTTTGTTTTTGCAAGTCTCTACAGGGTTTTAAGATGAGCAGGGTAGCAATAGAAATGGTAACAGTTGCAGTGGAACTTTGGCAATTTTTTTAAATTCAAGTTTATTGAAACGTTCAGGTACATAAATCACGTTCATAAAACAATTTCTTAGAGTATGCATATTTTGTTCATCAGTATCAATAGGTTATACATTTTCATTAAAATATATTCACAGATAGCATGACCAGTTCCAGACAATTTACACCTGTAAGTTCCTCTTCAATTACTCCTTTCAAAGTCTTTACTCTGTCTGACTCTGCTTTAGCAGTGTTAGGCAGGACCTAGAATTGCCTCTGCAGCATGTTCCTTAAGGAACAGTCCTTGGCAACAGAAGCCATCTAGTCCATCTACATGTAACAACATGAGTCCTTAGATTTATTTTATATGTCAATTCTTCCATAACATGTTTTTCTTGGACTATGGACAGCCATTGTTGAAAAGTCAGTAGCTCCCTAGCCAGCCATTTTCTGGTGATGGCCTTATGCACTGCTGCCAGGAGGAGATTCCATAAGTATACCCCATCTGTTCCCTTGATCTCGGGGGTAGAACCGATATCAGCTTCACCAGTGTCAGTGGTGTGCAGCATGAGCACAGGCCAGTCAGTGTCAGGGTCACCTGTCTCCAGAAAGGCTGTAGTGCTGGACGAAGCCAGAAAATGTGTGTATGATGAGCTAAAAGTTTACTGCAGTACCTCCAGCAGCTCAATGGTGCCCCTCCCCCACTTATGCTGTATCACCGGTGTGTAAAAGTACCTTGTTCTTATGTTCCATGCAAACTCCTGCCACGGTGGTGAGTGTGTAGTTCTGTTGGCAGAGAAAAATATCCTATCCCAGTCTTCTTCTGTAAGCTGGATGCCTGCCTCTCCATCCCATCTTTGTTTTATCTGTTGAGTGCAGTAATCATAGAGGTGTCTAATGGCTTTATATAGGGATGAGATATGTCCCCTCTCGAGCTCTCGGTGTGTGATTGCTTGAATTGTCTTAAGCAGGTGATCAGCCTGTGTGGGTATGTTACTTAGTTTCCTTAGTGAATTTATGTATGTTCTCAGTTCTAGGAAGCAATAGTGGTCAGAATTTCTTAGCTGCTGTGTAACCTTGATCATCTCAAACTCCTGTATGGTATCCCCATCCATCAATTGTCTGAGCCAACAGAGACCAAACCTGAACCACTGTCTAAATACATGGTCCACCTGGGCTGGGAGGAAGGTCTTGCTCCATGCAAACCACTGCAAGGGCCATATAGCATTATCTAGTTTGTGCTTAGACCACAGTCTATGAACCATATTCAGGGTGTTCTGGGTACTTAGGAAGGGTAGGTCTCTTATCTCTTGCAAGTGAGGGGTCTGCCAATCTAGCTCCCAGTGGTGCACCCTCTGTGGAGTCCATCTGTATGGATTTCCAGTGTGCTTTGTACCCCACTGTGCTCCAGAGTAGGGCAAAATGCAGTTGGGCCATGAGATAGTAATCTTCTAGATTGGAGATTGCTCTCCCTCCCTTAAGTTTATCTGATTGCATGATTTGAAGTCTGAGTCTAGGTTTACCTGGTGCCCACATATATTGATTTATCCTTTTCTGCCATGTGTGAAACTGCTTTTTTGTTATGTTGAGGGGTAAACATTGAAACAGGTATAGAAACTGGGGAAGAATAGTTATGGTGACAGATTGTATTCTAGAGTGTAAGGGTAGAACTCTGGCAATTTAAGTGATTTGATTTTTTGGGGGGGGTCAGATTGATTTCTTTGATTGCAGATGCAGCTGACTGGGTCTTTATCCATCAGGTATGCTGGGATTTACTTACAGATAAAAGGCCCAGTTAGCCAATCAGTGCTCTCATTTTCAAACTGCCATTGTATAATATGTTATTTTCTCCAGTAGGATCCCTGTCTTAGTGGATTAAATCATTTTCCACTATACTGTTAAGTGGAGTAAATGCATCAAATGTTTAGGTGTCATTTGCATCCATATTTACTTGATATATCAAGTTGTGAATGTTTGAAATTTTGTGATATTTATATCTATACTATCTATTGTGCCTTTTCACCCAAATTGAACATGAAAAAGAACCTTTGCTCCAGTGATCTTACCCAATAAACACATTTCAAACAAATACATACATACATAAATAAATCAGATATAGAACATTCCTTTCTGGTAAGGATTAACCTGTCTTGTCCTCCCAGTCAATCTCCAGAAACTTAGTTTGCCATTATTTGAGCATCAGCCTTTACTGAGCTCCAAAAATATCAGAAACAACTCTGCCATAGAAGATGGTCTACAATCTTGGGGCCTATAACATGTACCAGTTTGCAGGAATTTCCCATCTTTATGGTCTATCCTTATCCATAGAGACTCATTTGCAGTCTCATTTTCCTTTGCAAAATTAGTGTAAGCATAACCCCAGTAAATCTCATACCAAAAAACTAGATTTCTACGTTACTTCATTTAAGAGTTATGAGCTATTTTGTAACCCTGATTTCACTACCAGTTCAAAACAGCCTATATCAGTGAAGAGCTGATGATGATGTCATCTCAGGACCTCACAGTCTAGTATTCCCTGTCAGTAAGCTTATAGGACCTGTTTCTCCAAAGTTGCAAAGATCATGTGCAATGGTTTTCACAAGTAAAACAGGCAGCACCAGTCAGTAAACTTGCCCTAAAAACTGTCTGTGTTTTTGTAATAAAACTGACAATATTTTGTTTATGTGCCTTTTTGTTGTGGTCCTTTCTTCCAGGGTTGCTGGATGCTGGATCATAGCACACTGTTGTGAGGTTTGGACACTGAATACGTTGCTGATGTGGTGAAAGGCTGAGATCATTCACACCTATCATTCAATTAGAGTGATTTCTAAGAATGGCACTTTAAAACAAATATTCCATCTCCTTGTCAATGGGGTTGGGAGAGGTAATGCTGTTTTGAAAACTTATTAGGAGTTTTTAATTTAGCCAGTATAATGTGTTCTCCCTGTTAGGTTGTTTTGATGTACATTCAGGCTCATCTATGTTCTATTCTAAGTTAAAAAGATAATGTTACTAGAGCCAAAACTTCCACCCCAGTAGGAATAACACTTGAGGCACCTATTAAAACATATAGCAAAGCAGACACTGACAAACAGCAGTGAAGTTACCAATATTACAATACTAGCAGTACAACTTCCTAACAGGCACAGTAGAGTAGCACTCCAAATGACTTCAGCAGCCTGGAGGCATGCTGAGTCAGCATCCAGCAACCCTTGAAAAATGGACCACACCAAAAGGCAATTTAAAATAGACAACACCCTCACCTTCTCTAAGCACATTGACCACATGATCAAAATGGCTAATATAAAACTGGGCATCCAATATCGCCACAGACAGTCCATGACCCCGGATACCTTAAAGTTAGTTACACACTGCTCAGTATTATCCATCGTAGACTACAACCTCATCATCTATGGCACTGGCTCTTTGTTAAAGAGAGTCACGACACTATTCAACAAGGTGTGCCATCTGGTCCTTGGGGCCAACCATCTCACCCATACCTGCACCCTATGCAAAGAAACTGAATGGCTCCCACTCAAATCCAGGGCCCAGTACCAGACTTGCCTGATGGTGAAAAAAATCTTTACTTGGCAAAACCACTGACTCAGCCTCCTTCCTGTTCAAATATAGGCATTCCAGTGTCAACACTAGAAGCACAGCTAAAAGTGGGCTTCTATTGCCTTTCAAGCACACCACACTGTCTCAGAGATCCATCTCATATCAAGGACCCAAATGGTTCAATGATCTGCCCTTTGCACTTTGTGACTGTGAAAAACTCAGTCAATTTAAATCTGGGTTCTGCTCACACCTTGCACTTGAAAATGGTTGTTTCTGCAATACATAACTCTAGGTAGTCTAAAGACTCACTATTAACATGCCACCTTCTACCTTTGGCCAACCCCCACTCAGTCTTTACCACCCCTCTCACACCTGACCTACCCTCTCTTACCTCCCTCCTCCCTTTTGCACCCCATCCCCTGTCCCTCCACCCACACTTCCCTGCCCTGCCCATTTGACTATACCATGACAATGCCTTCTATGGCTGCTCTTGCTCCTTCTTCCACTTCACCTGGAGGCCCCTCCTACCTTAATACCTGGCACTTACACAAAGGCTATACCACACTGAATAAGTGTTGTTTATTGCTGCATCCTTCAAGTAGTAGTTCTGCTTTCATTTGAAATTATGTAATATGCTCATTCTTTGTCAACAATTGTATCCCAGCAAGCATTTTTATTTGGTGATTGTTCCTCCTACTTGATCTGCAACCCATGTATTGTATCGTATTGTGTTGTGTTGTGTTGTGTTGTATTGTACTGTCTCTCTCTGACTTGGAACCTTTGTAAATGAGCCCAGGCTCAAAGGTATTAATCCGAATCTGAAATAAAAAAATAAATAAAATACAATTTTGTCAGCCTTGTTGCAAAACCTGAAACACATATAGTTTTTTATAGCAATGTTTTTTGAATGGTGCTGCCTTACTTTAGACAACTATTGCACATGACCTTCAGTTCAGTTTATTGATTGACAAGACAGAATTGTCATAACAAAATATTTGCACAATACATTTTAGCATACATAAACATACACATAACATTCTAAATTGTTAAAATCCATAGAGGTACAATTACCAATATACAGGGAAATTGAGTAGTACAATTAAATTGGTATTTCTACCAGTAAACTCATTCAGATGTTTATAATGAAACTATTGCACATCTCTACATTTAAGATTTAGTAACAAATATAAGCCTCACCCTTATAGTAACATATTCCTTACTTATAATATGCAGTTTCTTATGTTCTATCTTTTCACAGAACAATGCAGCACTTTCTAAACTCTCAGTGTTTTCGGATTTCAGTTATGCATTCACTTGATATTTAGGTTTCATGTCTAAAGTTAAGTATAGATTTCTTTCTTGAATATAAAGAGGACATAAAATCAATAGATGTAATAGGTTGTCTTCCCCAAGTTGGCACTTGCCTATTTATAGAATATTTTTATCACAGCACTCTCTCACATGATCTTTAAAACTTTGAAGAAACAGGTCGTATACGCTTACTGACAGGGAATATTAGACTGTGAGGTCCTGTAATGGCATCAGCAGCAGCTCAGGCAGTTTAGAACAGGTAGTGAAATCAGGGTTACAAAATAGCTCATAACTTTAAAATGAAGTAATGTGGAAATCTAGTGTTTGGTATGAGATTTACTGGGGGTATGCTTATTTGGTTCTGCAATGTTGCACTTTTCGCATCAGGGGCTCTTTCATCATGAGTGACTCATCCCAGCTATTTAAGGAATCGGTTACATAAGTGGTTATTTCCATACCTTTCTGATTTTGTCTATTATTGCAATAAAGTTTGCATCCAGAGATGTCTGTGCATTGTGAATCACAATTTAAATGAATCTAGTTACAGTTATTGGAATTCCAGAGTCTCCTGTTAACAATGATAGATCAGTTTGATCCACTATGAAAAATAGAATCTTGCTAGATCTTATTGAGTGCCAAATTGTAACAAACATCAAATTAATAACAGACACATGCTGATAAACATATTTGTTGGCTCTACACTAAAAATGGAGTCACATGCATCATATATAATTATATCAATTCCAAAATATCAGGACTTGACAGATCACCATCAAGTCCCTATTATGTTCAGGTGGCTCCATAAAAAGCTTGTCAATCTCCAAAAGCAGCAATAAGACTTTTTTTTTAATATAATCACGAAATTACTATCAAGTAATCCACCAAGAATATCCATTTACAATAATGCTATAAAATGCACAAAAACAGTTTGATACAAAAAATTGCAGCATTGACAAAAATGATTTAATAAAATATAAAAGGGGGGGCCAATATGATCAAAGGATATATATGAGTAAATTGACCACAATATCTTAGTCGATGTTGACCAGAGATGTCTTACAAATAAAGTTTTAATTCTGTTTGATCATTGAGACCATTTGGCAGAACTCAGGAGTGCCTGCAACATAAAAATTCAGAATTTCTTCCTTTGAAGGAGAAGGTGCACTCTATCTTCATATCTTTCTGGGGAACGTATATGTTCAAGTGCTCAAAATTTCAGCCCAGTCAGTTTACTTGTATGTGCATCCTTAAATGTGTCCCTATGGCATTTGTGGTCTTTTTATATAAAATAGCATGGATGTGCTCCTGAATCCTGCATTTTAAAGGATGTACTGTGTGGTCAACATTGACTTGTGCATTGAAACATCAGCGGACATATGCACAGAAACTGGTTTGACAATCAATAAGCTGAGACAATTTATAATCCACACCTGATTTAAGATGTGAAAATGCAGTGCCAGTAACAGCATATTCACATACATTACATCTTCTGCATCTATAAAAACCTGTTCTAATACCCTGTTGATTCATTTTCTGATCTGAAAAATTACTTTTGGTTAAATGGTTCCCCAGATTTAGTCCTTTTCTGAATGTTACTCTGGGCATGGAACCAAAAAGACTCCTCAAATCCTGATCTGTCCACAAAATATTGCATCTGTCTCTGATGATTTTTCTAACTTCCTGGGCCCTGCTGTTGTAATCCATAACAAATGTAACAACTGGATCTGTGTTTCCATTATGCCTCTTCCTAGTTCCTACCTCCTGTAAAAGATCCTTCCTATTTAAATTCCTGACTTTATTATATGCTGATTCTATTGAATCACAGACATAACCCCTTTTATTGAATCTGGCTTTCACCATTTCCACTTCCTGCTCAAATCTAATGCCATCAGTGCATTTATGGCAAATCCTCAGACATGCATCATAGGGAATACTATCAATTAATTGTTTGTGGTGGACACTATCGGCTCTCAGAATAGTGTTCCCAGCTTAAGGTTTCCTGTATGATGCTACCGTTACTTTGTTATTTGAGATTTGGAAGGTCATACCAAAAAAAATCAGTTTGTTCCTTATTGATTCTGCTGATGCAATGTAAATTTAAATCACTGTTATTCAACCAATCCACAAATAGTTTAGCCGATTCACATCTCCCACCCCAGACTCATATGATACCATCAATAAAACAATGTCAATGGAATATGTTTCTAAAGTGGGGGTTGGAATCAGCAAAAAACACCAATTTTACACAAGCCTTTGTGTGAAACAAATAAAGAAAACAAAGTGGAGTAAAAAACACTATTGTTCTCAAAAGAGGTGGCAGGGAAGTTTAAGGAGAAAAAGGCTGCATTCAAAAAGTATAAGGAATCACAGAAGGAGTATGACCGGGAACTGTATCAATTAAAGCAGAAAGAAGTGGGGAAGGCAGTCAGAATAGCAAAGGCCCAAACCAAGGAAAAAATAGCCAACTCAGTTAAGAAGGGGATAAAACCTTTCATAGATACATTAGGGAGCATAGAAAGGTTGAGGGAGGGATAGTGAAGATTAATAAAGGAGAGGGGAGGTGGGCAGAGGGAGACTGTGAAAAGGCAGATACACCGAATGAATATTTTTGCTCAGTATTCACAAAAGAAGATGAGGAGGAGTTACCTAAACCAGACAATAGAAACACTCTGGGTAGGGGGGTTGACACCAGTCCATTCACAGAAGAAAGAGTCCTGAAAGAACTCTTAAAACTCAAGGTGGACAAAGCAATGGGGTCTGACGGATTCACCCCAGAATCCTAAAAGAACTAAGGGAGGACCTAGTGACATCACTGACCATGCTTTTTAACAAATCATGGCAGGATGGGGTTGTACCTGAGGACTGGAGGAGGGCAGATGTGATTCTCCTTCACAAAAGTGGGAGCAAGGCAGAAGCAGGAAACTACAGACCTGTAAGTTTGACCTCAGTGGTAGGGCAAATGATGGAATCACTTCTGAAAGAAAGAATTGTTGAGTACCTAGACAGCAGCAGGGCACAGGACCCAAAGCAGCATGGATTTACAGCAGGAAGGTCATGTCAGATGAATCTAATTGATTTCTTTGACTGGGTGACCAAAGTAATAGACCAGGGAGGGGCTGTGGATATGGCCTACCTAGACTTTAGCAAGGCATTTGACACAGTCCCACACAAAAGATTAATAATGAAGTTAACCAGCCTGGGAATGGGTCCCAGGGTGGTAGCCTCTGTAGCAAACTGGCTGCACAACAGGACACAGAAGGTAATAGTGAATGGAACACATTCCAAAGGAAGAGGGGTTACTAGTGGAGTATCGTAGGGCTCAGTGCTGGGTCCAGTCCTCTTTAACATCTTTTTAGGTGACATTGCAAAGGGTCTGGAGGGAAAGGTATGCCTCTTTGCAGATGACACAAAGATCTGCAACAGAGGTGATACACAAGATGGGGAAGAAAAGATGAGAAGGGACTTGGCAAGGTTGGAGGAATGGTCAGACATATGGCAACTTAGATTCAATGCAAAGAAGTGCAAAGTAATGCACCTAGGAAACAAAAACCCAAGAGAAGAGTACACAACAGCAGGGGAGGTACTAACAACAACAAAAATGGAAAGGGACCTGGGGGTAGTCGTATCAGATGACCTAAAGGTGGGTAAGCAATGTGAGAAGTCAGAAAGGAGAGCCAGGGGGAGACTGGGATGCATAGGAAGGGGCATCACAAGTACAAAAAGGGAAGTGGTTATCCCTCTATACAGACAGTTGGTGAGACCCCATCTAGAGTACTGTGTGCAGTTTTGGAGACCTCATCTACACAAGAACATAGACAGGATGGAAGCAGTCCAGAGGAGGGCAACTAAAATGGTGCAGGGTCTGCATCAGAAACCATATGAAAAAAGACTGAGAGAGCTTAATATGTATACTCTTGATGAAAGGAGGGACGGGGGGACATGATAGAAACTTTCAAGTACCTCAAGAGAATCAACAAAGTCCAGGAGGTTAGCATCTTTCAGAAAAAGAGATGTGTAAGAACAAGGGGGCACAATTTAAAGATAGAAGGGGGATGGCTTTGGGGTAATGTGAGGAAATTTTTTTTCACGGAGACAGTGGTGGATACATGGAACCACCTTCCTGAGGAGGTCGTTGGGTCTAAAACAGTGGGGGAATTCAAACATACATGGGACAGACATAAGGCAGTTATAGTGGGGGGTTGCAGGAAGTAGGCTGTTGGTTAACTAGAATCTGTAGCTTATCCAGTAGGTAGGGAAATGGGCAGACTGTGTAGGCCAAGTGGTCCTTATCTGCCATCAAATTCTATGTTTCTATGTTTCTAATGGGACATAAACAAACTGGTATATAAAGGTTGCTACTATCACCCCCATAGCCATTCCTCTAAGCTGTAAATAACATTGATGATTGAAAATAAAGTAATTGTGCAGCATCACATATTCCAAAAATCCAGAATCAAGTGTTTTGGAGCAAGTCTGAAACTGGATTCTGTATCCAGAAAATACCTAACTCATGTAAGATACAGATATATAGTAATGAGATACCAGTTGCAAACCAACAATACTCTTCACTCCAGTGTAAACCTTTCAGTTTTAGAATGGCATCAGTCATATCCATTAAGTAAGATGGAGTTTTTACAACCAGCTGTTTCAAAAAATGATCAACAAATCTATATGGACCCCTCCTAAGAGATCCAATGCCAGAAACACTGTTTCTCCCAGGGGGTCTACCACAGACTTGTGCATTTTTGGTAAAGTATAAAATACAGGACAAATGGCGTGATTCTGTTAAAAAAAATGAACTCTCATGAGAATTTATATAACCTGCCTCTAATGCATTATCTACCAGATCATACAAGATGATTTTAAAGGGGGCTGTCAGATCCAAATGTAATTTTTGATACCAACTTATGTCAGAAATCTGTCTCTACTTCTAATAGATAGTTAGTAGTGTCTTGCACCACCACAGCACTACCCTTATCAGCCAGCTTTATAATAATATCAGACATTTGCTTAAGTTATTTTAAAACCTTCCAATATTTGACCAACATGTTGTGGTATCATGATGGCACAGAGCTGAAGGCATAATCTGGATATCCTTATGGATTAATGTCTTAAAAAGATCAGCACCATGTATGGGAGAATGTGGACAAAAGTGCCTTTACCTTTAAATTCTGTTCCCACTTTTACAATACACTCATTTGCTGTGGTGTTCTTCGACCTAGAACTCTTCATATCACTGAGTGATCTCACTTGTTAATTAATGGATGTGACATTTAAGTGAATGTGTTGTGTAGGAGCGCCCCCCCCCCCCCAAGGAATCCCCTTTGGGTAGTAATATTTAGGGTCCATTGCTATGTGTTTCTTTGTACCATGTATTGGATATTAATTTGTTTCTGAGCCAGTGTTGTGTGTGCTGTTTCCTTTTGTTTTTAATTGTGATTTTACAGCAGCACCTTTAGGAGGCAGGTGTGCTCTCCCCCTCTACTTTTTTAGGTTCCATAACTTCCTCTATTTCCAGACAGTCTGCATGTTCCTCCTCTGTTAAATGATCCTTGGCGATAGTCCCTTTACTAAAAGGCACAAACAAATGTGCAGTGGGGTCTGATTAAGGTCTCTCTTCAGGGGGAGCTAGCAGATCAGCAAGTATTCAAGTGCAATTTAAAGGGTAGGGTGCTCACAAAAAAAGAAACCCCTAGGGCAACAGTATGAAAATAAAGTTATTAAGAAAGATAATTTAGGATTGTAAAGTATTTGTTTTGTGTGTGCCCTCACCCCTAAATTGTACTTCACTGATTAAAGATATCCAGGGGCAGATCTGACTAACATATTGTTTAGTGGGCTGGACCATTACCTGTAGCACATACTTTGCATTGAGACATAGATCAGCAAATGGACTGGAAAGATCAATGGTGGAATAATATAATAATAATCTTTATTTTTAATGCGCCTTTCAAAAATCAAGGGGCAGAACATATTTTAAAATCAAGTCAGAATAAAACATCATAATAAAACCAATAAGATAAATAACGTCAGACATCATGACAAAACATTAGGATCCAACCAAGTCGGCATCGTCCCCAAATGCCTTAATCCACAAAAAGGATTTTAATGCTTGTTTGAATAATACCTCACCAAGTCTGGTTCATCATCTGATTGTTCCTGAACATCATTTTGAGTATTCTGTGTTGCTCAAACAGTTGTCTTATGTGTTCTGTTAAATCTGCAAATAGCAGATCTGGTTACTAGTGGTTTTGGGGTTCCACACTTTCAGCATCAACAAAGGGAATTAGTTGCCTGATGGCCAAAAAGTGATTGTGGTGGAGGGTTTTGATTCTATCCTGTCTTCCTACAGGCTGTACCATTTGCACAGGGGGCCACTCTGAATGATAGCCAACGTCCGACACCTAAGCATCAGTTGTCAAGCTGTCATCAAGAACAACAGCCAGATCCCTAACCTGAGGAGATAGGATCAAGGATAAGCCACCCAATTTCAAACCCAGGTCACTACCCTGTATCCCTTCACCTCGTTGATGACCCAGCTTCACCACCAAAACATCTGTCTTGTCTGGGCTCAGTCATAACCAGTTTTGCATCATCCAGTCCTGAATCTAGGCCAGGCAGGTGTTAAACACAGAGACTGCCATCTGGATTTTAGGTGCACAGGACAGGTATAGCTAGGTATCATCAGTATAACAATGAAAATCCAAGCCATACCTCCTGATAATGTCTCCTGAGGGCAGCATATACACCGTGAACAAAAGAGGCGAGAGGACCAGATTCTACAGAACTCCACAGCACAGGGGCATTGGGTCAGATGAGGATAACTGCCATGCTTTGAAGAGCCCCAACATAAGCTCCTTCAAGTTTTCCATTTGCACTTGCAGATCACTGATGGCTAATCCACTTACCTTCTTTGAGGTGGCATTGTTTGGTATGAAGCTCTGAGCCACCTTCAGAGGTGAATGAGGAGTCTTTGCTTTTGGAATCTGTTTTCCTCATTCCTGTATCTCTCATATCAGTTCTCAGTAGGATGGTAACTGATCCATACAGTCCCTCAGGTGCAAGTTAGTCAAAATTTTATCAGCGTACATGGCTCCTTGTAACAATTGTTCCACTCAGGCATGGTCCGTGTTTGAAGCTAACAAGCTTCATGTCTGGTGTGTCCTCTGCACCACTTTATCCATCCTCATCAGAAAGTCTGAAAGTCTTTTTCCTTCTTTTTGGTCCATCAAGATTAACTTGATCAAAGCTCATCCAGGATTCTCCACGCCCCACACATACCTTTCAATGTGGATAGATAGTCTAGTGGGATGGTGTTTTGTCTGGTAACCTTTAAAGCTTAGATGACATTTAATGCTGGTCCTCTCAGGCACTCACTCATCATGGTTTTCTTCTCCTCATTCAAGTACAGTAGGTCCTGCACCATCTGTGTAGTCTGTTCCATGCATGTGTCACAGTCCATCTCTGCACTGATGGTAGGCTTTATTCCTGAAAATGTATGGTGTTTCACATACTCCTTGTAGTCTCTTGGAGGTTTGTAGGCCTTCTTCTGCAACTCAGCTGGCATCACTATGCACCATGAATGCTTGGTTGTCCTGCACAATCTTGCTTTCACTGACAAGCACACTTTTAACTTAAACATAAAAACATAGAAGTTGACAGCAGAAGGAGACCACCAGGTCCATCTAGTCTGCCCATTGTCTTTTAGCCTAGGCTTCTAACTGCCTTTGGGTTTGAGGACTTCCTTGTATCTGTCCCAAGCATTTTTGAAACCTATCATTGTGCTTGCCCCACCACCTCTGCAGGCAGACTGTTCCAGGCATCCACCACTCTTTCTGTGAAGAAAACCTTCCTGGTGTTGGTGGAGAACTGTCCTCCTTGCAGCCTTATATCATGTCCCCTGGTTCTGCTGCCCTTCTTAAATTGGAAGAGATCATCTATTTGTACCTGGTTTATGCCTTTGATGTACTTGAATGTTTTGATCATGTCACCCCTCTCTCTTCTCTGTTCCAGGTAATACATGTTAGGTTCTTTCATTCTATCCCCATAGGATATCTTGTGCAGTCCCGGAATCATTTTTGTTGCCTTCTCTGCACCGCATGCATGGGACAGTCATAAGGCAATTCGGGGGGGGTAGGAAGAAGTAGGCTGCTGGTTAACTAGGACCTCCAGCTTATCCATCAGGTAGGGAAATGGGCAGACTGGGTGGGCCAAGCGGTCCTTATCTGCCATCAAATTCTATGTTTCTATGTTTCTATGTTTCTATGTCTCCACTCGGTCAATGTCCTTTTTGAGGTGGACATCCAGTTTTATGTCTGAGACTGATGGGGTGATCCAAGGTTCTGTCCTGTTTAATCAAAATGCCACTCTTCTGAATTAACCCCAGGACTAAACACTGTTGGAAATTTCAGTATAATATACTTTTCACTCTCAAATACTGCAGTTATCATTTTGGTGGTGAGATCAAAGGACAGCCAGTGGGAACTCAGTTTTCTAATCCCCTTTAAGTTCAATTTGTGTAATGTTCACAATGGTGGCTCGACTGACTCCATCAGGGATATTTGTTACCAGCAGCATGTTTTTGGGTCGATGCCCTCTGCAGAGCACCAGTTTGTGACCTTCTGGAAGGCCATGTTGAGCTTAAAAAAGGGGGAGGATTACAAACTGTACCTGAACCACACTAGTAGTTCGTAGGGGACTAGATGGTAAACAGAAGCTTCCAGTGGTGCCTCCAAAGATGTGGTTGGTTCACTATGGGTGTTAGTCATTAACCCTCTCTTACAGGCTCAAATAAGGTTTAGAGGTTTAGGTCAGTAACTCCTTAAGTTGTATGGTGCCTCCTCCCAAAGAAAGGTTAAAGTGGTCCTGCTGTGCCTATAATAGTATATCTCTCCCAGATGCAGTGACTATCCACCTCCCCACAAGACCACCCCACCTCTGAAATAACACAATGCAAGAACAGTTTCCCATGAATACATTTCTTAACCACTTTAATAATAATATGCACACAGAGAATAAACTGTGACACATGACAGGAGTTACTGGGGTATAGTAACAAGTCATTTGTGAAAGAAATGGTTACGCAAAGAACTAAAGCAGTAGGGGTTACTACCTAAGGAGGTTGTTGCCCTCTTATGCATATCCAACAAATATATAGTGCAGTCCACCCCAAACCACACACACACAGTACCCCTGCCAAGCTGTGCTGTTGGACCCAACTCACACCCCACTAGCACCAGTATTAAATAAAATACACATACTGGTAGTCCTTAGGTGGCTCTGTAGTGGTTCACTTCATACCCAGCCCTGGAAGCAGTGTAGGCCCAGTGATGTTGCTCATGAATGATTGGTGTTGGTGCACTTAAAATTATTAGCAACAACAAACCCAACATGAAACTCAAACCCAGATGGGAATTTGTAACATAGAAACATAGAATCTGTTGACAGAAGAAGGCCTGCTGGCCCAGTGTGTCTGCCCATTCCTACTTAACTAGTGTTTAATCAGTGAACCCTAGAAGCTCCTCAGTGCTTCTTTGTCTCCCCTCTTTTTTGGTGTAGTGTTTGCCAAGCTCCTATCTGTCTTACTCTCTTTTGATTCCACCACTGCACAGTCCACATCCTCTGGTGGTCTATTCCATCCTTTCACCACTCTCTCTATAAAAGTACTTCCTGGTATCTCTGTTAAACTTCCTACCTGCCAGCTTCATAGAGTTGTCCCAGATGCTTTATTGTCAATCTGTCTGAATAATTCCCTGCCAGCCACATTATTTAATCTGTAGAGGTATTTGGGAGAAGACACCAGGAGGAAGGAGTGCTGTGTGACTGGACTTCTCTCTACTGGGACTAAAGAAGTAGAACTCTTGTACTTGGACCTTAATTTAGGGTAAAAAAAAACTAACAAACAAAACAAAAAAATGTGTGTGTTTGTCTGAGTTAACTGAACTGAATGGTTATCTGAACAGTTATCTAGGTGTAAATCTCAGGTGACTGAATGGGCTTAATAGCTGTGCAGTTTAAATTACTTGTAGAAAGATCTAGTAAGTAGGGGGAGTGGCTTAGCTAGAAGGAAGCTAAATTTAAAGACTGCCTTAGAAAGATTCTGTTAGTAGCTTGGCAGGAGACACCAGGAGGAAGGAGTGCTGTGTGACTGGACTTCTTTACTGGGACTATATTGCACTTCTTCCCACCCAAAGCTAGTTCTACTTTTATAGTCAAAGGATTTGACTGACAACAGGAACTTCCTGTTTGGGAGCAGGAAGTGAGCGATCACAGAGCCACCAAAGACCCACCATCCTAGAAGGGCAAGAGTAGCTCTCCGGCCCCCTCTAGCTGCTGGAGGTCTGCCTCTGAGCAAGTAAGGGGTCTACTGAGAAATCTAGGATATTCTTGTCTCAGAACAGGACAATCAGGAGCTTAAAGGGCACAGAGGCAGAAAGTAAGTACAGAGAGAAGAGAAAGAAAAAAAACAGAGGAAAGAGTAAGGATTCCAAACAACAGTTAAGGGGCCAGAAATAAGGCATGATGGGAGTGGTGCAGTGCAGTGGCTGTGGAGCAGCAGTCTTCCGGGAGATGTTCTGGAGGATGCAGTGTTGTCCCATCTGCAGGCACCTCTCTGGGCTGAGGTAGGAGGTTGCTCATCTCCAGGCTGAGTTGGACAGGATTTGTGGGACCTCCTCTTCCATCCAGGGACCACCAGTGCCACTGCCGTTGCCCCAGAGGTAGGCAGGAAACAGGAGCAGATGGACCACAGTGGGCTCAGGGAGGGTGAGGGTTGTGGAACAGAGGTGCATCCCTTCAGTTGTACCTCTCCACACTTCCTATGCCATTCTGGCAAAGTGTGGTTCCTCTATGGAGGCACGTGCAGTGGAGTCTAAGGAGGATGCTGGGAACCTCCACAAAGGAGACCCACAGGAGGGTGGCATGGGACCCCACAGGGGAAGGAAACAACTCCTGGTGGGGGACTCCATTGTTAGGAAGGTAGAACTGGGGGAGGAAGGGGAGAGGGCGGTAAGGTGCCTGCCTGGTGCCATGGCTTGGAGGGACAGGGAGCGAATCCTCAGAATTGCTGGAGCAGCTGCACAGGGGAGGGAGCTGGATGTCATTGTCCACCTAGGGACAAATGACCTGGCTAAGAAAGGGATTAGAGCAGTGCAGGAAGAGTTTGTGGAATTGGGGAGGGGCCTTAGACAAGTAGCATGCACGGTAACCTTCTTGAAGGTGCAGCCCATCTATGGCGTAGAAGAGGCTAGAGTATTCCACACCATGGGATTCAATCAGTGACTGAAAAACTGGTGCTGAGTTCAGGGATTTGGCTTCATTGGGGACTGGGGTCCACCTGTAGTGATGTAAGTCTATACTGGCATGATGGGCTGCATCTGTTCAGGAGGGGAACCAGGATCCTAGGTGATAGGTTTAAATGCTTCATTGGCAAGAATTTAAACTAGCCAAGGGGGGAGGCACTGGAAAGGAGCAGGGAAATCCTAGCCCCCCAAAAAATCACAGTAGTGAGTGCGGTAAACACCAACATAGAGGTGGCAATAGGGAGACGGGCAGGGGTAAATGGGGAAAGTGACAAAGGCAAGAAGGACAGGGATGGGGCAAAAAGGAGTAAGGCCATCAGTAAATGGAGAGTAATGAGTACCAATGCCCATAGTCTGGGCAACAAGCTTCCTGAGCTGGTGGCCTTGATGGAAGAGGGATGCCTGGATATCGTAGCAGTCACAGAAACATGGTACACAGAGAACCATGACTGGGATGTTAACATACCGGGGTACATAACCTACAGGAGAGACAGGCAGGGGAGAAGAGGGGGAGGAGTAGCTCTCATGTAAAGGAAGGGATAAAAGCAACTGAACAAAAGAGTAAACAGGAAGGAGAGGAGGCACTGTGGGTAACCTTGGAGACTGGAAAGGGCACCACAGTCTGCACAGGGGTGTGTACAGACCCCCATGTCAGGGGGAGGAAATGGATAAGGATATGATAGAAGGCATTCTTAGGATGGCAGAGAAAGGGGAGATGCTGTTGATGGGAGATCTGAATATGCCAGATGTTAACTGGAGCACATTTGCTGCAGCCGCATCCAAGAGCAGAGCCATTCTTGATGCCCTACAGGTGGCAGGCCTCAGACAGCTAGTTTTGGAACCCACTCATGAGGGAGCAATCTTAGACCTCATACTCTCAAATTGGAGCAGTGAGAGGATCTCAGATCTAGAAGTGGGTTGCCACCTGGGAACAAGTGACCATCAAACAGTGTGGCTCACATTAAACTCAGCTATAGAGTCAAGCCATGCAAAAGTGAGGGTACTGGACTTCAGGAGAGCTGACTTTGGCAAGATGGGAGAGTGCCTCAGAAAAGCACTAGCAAACAGGCTAGAAGGAGGGGTGGAGCAACAGTGGGGAATCATCAAAACTGCCATCACAGAGGCAACAAGCCTTTGTGTGAAGCAAATAAACAAATCAAAATGAAAGAAAAAGCCACTATGGTTCTCAAAAGAGGTGACTGGGAAAGTCAGGGAGAAAAAGATAGCATTCAGGAAATATAAGGAAACACAGAAGGAGCAGGACAGAGAGCTATACCAGATAAGGCAGAAGGAAGCAGGAAGGGAAGTCAGAATAGCAATGGCCGAAACTGAGGAAAAGATAGCCAACTCGGTTAAGAAGGGGGATAAAACCTTTTATAGGTACATCAGAGAGCGTAGAAAGACAAAGGGAGGGATAGTGAGGCTGAACAGAATGAATGGTGGGTGGGCAGAGGGGGACAGAGAAAAAGCAGGGATACTGAACGAATATTTCTGCTCAGTATTCACAAAAGAGGAGGGGGAAGTGCCTAATCCAATTAACAGAAGTACTCTTGATAGGGTCAATCCCAGACCTTTCACAGAAGAAAGGTTTCTGCAAGAACTCCTAAAACTGAAGGTGGACAAAGCAATGGGGTCTGATGGAATTCACCCCAGAATTCTAAAAGAATTAAGGGGGGAACTAGTGAAACCACTGACTACTCTTTTTAATAAATCATGGAAGGATGGTGTGGTACCCAAGGACTGGAGGAAGGCAGATGTGATTCCCCTTCACAAAAGTGGGACCAAGACAGAGGCAGGAAACTACAGACCTGTCAGTTTGACCTCGGTGGTAGGGAAAGTGATGGAGTCACTTCTGAAGGAAAGAATAGTTGAGTACCTAGAGGCCAGTGGGGCACAGGACCCAAGGCAGCATGCGTTCACAGTGCGAAGGTCATGTCAGATGAATCTAATAGATTTCTTTGACTGGGTGACCAAAGTAGTAGGCCAAGAAGGGGCTGTGGACATGGCCTACCTAGACTTTAGCAAGGCATTTGACACAGTCCCACACAAAAGATTAATAGTCAAATTAACCAGCCTGGGAGTGGGTCGCAGGGTGGTAGCCTGGGTAAAACATTGGCTGGACAACAGGACACAGAAGGTAATTGTAAGTGGACTCCACTCTGAAGAAAGAGGTGTTACTAGTGGGGTACCGCATGGTTCAGTACTGGGTCCAGTCCTTTTTAATGTCTTTATAAGTGACATTGCAGAGGGACTGGAAGGAAAAGTATGCCTCTTTGCAGATGACACAAAGATCTGCAACAGGGTTGATACACAAAAAGGCGTGGAAAGGATGAGAAGGGACTTGGCAAGGTTGGAGGATTGGTCAGAAGTATGGAAGCTAGGATTCAATGCAAAGAAGTGCAAAATAATGCACCTGGGAAACAAGAACCCAGGGGAAGATTACTCAATGGGGGGAGGTAGTAACAACAACAAAAAGGAAAGAGACATGGGGGTAACCGTATCAGATGACTTTAAGGTTAGCAAGCAATGTGAGAAGGCAGTAGGGAGGGCTGGGGGTATACTGGGATGCATAGGGAGAGGCATCACCAGCAGAAAACAGGAAGTTGTTATCCCTCTGTACAAACAGTTGGTGAGACCCCATCTGGAGTACTGCATCCAGTTCTGGAGACCCCATCTCCACAAGGACATAGACAGGTTAGAGGCAGTCCAGAGGAGGGTAACTAAAGTGGTGCGGGGTCTGCAAGAGAAGCCGTATGAGGAGAGACTAAAGGAGCTTAATATGTATACCCTTGAGGAAAGAAGGGAGAGGAGGGACATAATAGAAACATTTAAGTACCTCAGTGGAATCAACAAAGTCCAAGAGGGTAGCATCTTTCAGAAAAAGAGACTTGCAAGAACAAGGGGACACAATTTAAAGATGGGGTGGGCGGTTCCAGGGCAATGTGAAGAAGTATTTTTTTTCACAGAGAGGGTAGTGGATGCATGGAACAGCCTTCCTCAGGAAGTTGTGGGGTCTAAAACTGTGGGAGAATTCAAGAATGCATGGAACAGACATAAGGCAATTCTTGTGGGGGGTAGGAAGAAATAGGCTGTTGGTTAACTAGGATCTGCGGCCTATCCTGTAAGTAGGGAAATGGGCAGACTAGGTGGGCCAAGCGGTCCTTATCTGCCATCAAAGTCTATGTTTCTATGTTTCTATTTGTATGTTTCAATCATATCCCCTCCTTTAATTTTTTGCCTTAAGTGTGTACATGTTCTGATCTGCTAACCTATCCTCATATGTACTTTTCTGCTGTCAGTGGATCATCTTGGTTACCCTCCTCTGCACTGCCTCCACCTTGTCTCTTTCCTTCAGATGTGGACTCCAAAACTGCAAGTAGTACTCCACGTGAGGCCAAACCAATGATCTATACAGAGACAGCTGAACCTCCCTTATCCTGTTGTCGATCCTTCTCCCTATGCACACCAGTATCCTATTCCCCTCTGCCCGCTACCTACTCCATTGTGCGGATGCCTTCAAGCTGTCCTATATTATTACTCCCAATCCCATTTCCTCCCTAGAGCTTTCCACTACTACCGCTCTATTCTATATTCAGTGATGGGATTTTTTTTGCCCCCAATGTGAAAAACCTTGCATTTTTTTACATTACATTTTAACAGCCATACCCTCAACCAGCTTTTCAGTCTAATCATATTCTCCTTCATGATTTAGACCCCCTTCTCACTATCCAACTGGCCACGACTCTTTGTATCATCTATGAAAAGGCATATCTTGCCCTGGATCCCAACCCCTGTGTCACACATAAAGATGGTAATGATTACTGGTCTTAAGACCGATCCCTCTGGCACTCCGCTAGTGACTCCCCTGAACTCTGGCTTTCCACCATTACCACCATTTGGATCCTGTCTCAACGCATTTCCCACTCACCTAGTAATTCATGCCCTACTCCATGTCCTGTATCTTCTTTTTTTTTAATTGAGTAAACTTTATTCGTTTACCACTGAACACTTTGGTGGTAAACATACATCTTTACAGAAATTCATGTATTGGTACAATGGCATGAGATCTCAACAGTGCAAGTACCAGACATTGATAACTTTATAGCTTACTCATCATACATTAAACACAAAAATAGGGAGAGAACCTCCTCATGCCATCCAGTCAAAGGGTATACATTCCCCATCCCTACTTCCCCCCTCCTGCTTCCCCCACTCCTATCTCCCCAGAGCCACAAATACCTTCACAGGTTGTGCCTTTTCCAGCTCATTTGTGAGACCCCTACTATTTCGTCTATGTCACATGAAAAAAAAGAAAAACGGCATCCTGGGATTCTTGCAGGATGGCCTACTAAGACCTTATTCCTCCCTAAGCTACTACACTGTTCCCAGCTGGATTTATTAAGAGGGAAGGGAGAGAGACCAAAGTGTGAAGAACTTCTCCCATCTAGATTTATACAGGGAAAGCTTACCCCATAAGCTAGCAATTGTTTTTTCAACTCTTAAGTTGCATAATAACTCCTTGACCCATTCAAGATAAAAAATCGCATGCTGGTCCTTCCAGTATCGAAGAACAAGCTGTTTGACCGTCAAAGAGATAATGGCCATATAGTATCTTTTCTCCTTGAAAGGGACAGTAGAGTAATTGCCCACTATACAAACCAGTGGTGAAAAATTATCCTGGAACCCCAACAGTAGGTCTGCCCTATCTTGAATAGCACTCCAAAGGGAGGCTACTTTGGGGCAATCCCATAATATATTAAGTAATGTTCTAGGGCCTTTCTCGCACCTAAAGCACATTTTACTCTGTGTCTTGCCCATTCCATAAAGCTTAGCCGGAGTGTAATAGATATTGTGCAATACGTGAAATTGCGTTAGTCTTAAATGATCGTTGGCAATATATAGGTGAACTCCCTCCCAGATTTTATCCCATGAGAAATTTTCTTGTGGGAAATGCCGGACCCAATAATTAGACTGGCCTGATGCTTCTGGATTTAATGCCACATATATCAGTGACATCATCTTGGATATAGCATGCGGTTGGTTAACACAGTCAAGGAACTGCTGAAGGGGAAGGGACTGCTGCGTGTTCCATCTTCCTAAGCCAAACCACTTTATTAACACATGCCTAAGCTGGAGCCCAAAAAAAGAGTATTTATTGGGAAGCCACAAAGAGGTTAATATTTCCAGTGACTCTTTTAGTCTACCATCAAGCACCAGGTCACAAACTTTAATTTGGGGATCAGAACATTCTTTAGGGGTGCTTATAGTTTTATCACCAATTTTGAAATTTGGATTATTGAACACTGGCTGTGACAAATCAATTTGGTTATTGTATTTCATGGCCCTGCAAAGTTATGAATGAACCTTTAGTGAGGTGTATAAAACTGTACCTTTTAAGTCGCTGGGTATCTTTCCTGGGCCGATAAATAAAAGACTCTCTGGGGAAAACTCAGCTAGTAAGTCTTGCTCCAGCTGTAGCTAGATAGGGAGATTGGTAACACAATCTATGTCTATTGGGTTAGCCCCCCAATGCATATACTTAGCCATATGACTGGCTAAGTAATAGTGATAAAAGTTGGGGAGTTTAAGGCCCCCCCACTGCTTTGGGGCACTTAGCCAATTATTTGCTCTATGTGGGGTCTTACCCCTCCATATAAATTGAGAGATGACACTATGGATTTTACGGAACCAATTCAGGGGAAGATAGAGATTCAACATATTGAGTGGAAAAAATACCCTCGGCAAGACATTCATCTTAATGACACTAACCCTCGCTTGAAGGGATAGATGCAAGGAGTTCCACCTATTCAGATCTAATCTGATTTCTTTAACTAGGTTATCTAGATTCAGCTTTCTCATCCGGGACACAGATGTAGAAAGTATTACACCTAGGTATTTGAATTGGGTAGACCACGTCATCGATAATGGAGTAATATCTTCCTTGGAGAGCAGGGGGTTCAAGGGCATTACCTCTGATTTACCAATATTAAGTTTATAATTCAATACCAAGCTGAACATATGGATTATCTGGAGGGCAGCTTGGGTAGACTCACAGGGGTTGGTAACATGAAGAAGGATGTCATCTGCATAAACCGATAACTTTAGGTGGAACTTTCCTATCTTGATACCTTGAACTACTGGTAATGCTTTTAGCTGTCTTATTAATGGTTCCAAATATAGATTAAATAATAATGAAGAAAGTGGACACCCTTGCCTGGTACCTGATTTTAAGGGAAAAGCTGAAGAAAAGACTCTGTCCTGTATCTTCTTAACCAACTGTCCCTGCAAGATGGTACTGAAGGCTTTATGGAGATCAAGGTACAGTATGTCCACCAGCTGTCCCTTGTACACTGCCTTTGTCACCCAATTGATGAAATTGATCAGGTTTGTCTGACACAACCTCCCCCCCTCCCCTCCATGAACCCTTGTTGTCTCTTTTCCTGCAATCCTTTCACCTCTAGGAAAGTTACTATAATTTCCTGTATTATGGTCTCTAGCAGCTCACCCACAAGTAATTTTAGGCTGTCAGGTCTGTAGGTTCCAGGATCCCTAGATCCTTTCTGCTCCAGGTCTTGTGTAGGGTGTTACATTCACCATCCTTCAGTCAGTGAGTACTGTCCCTGTCTTCAGTGAGCTACTAAGTAACTCAGTTAATGGTTTAGCTAGGACCTGCCCCAGTTCCTTAAACACACAGGGACGTATCCCACCTGTGCCCATGGACATATCCAGTTTATTTGTATGTAAGTCTTTTAGTACCATATTCATTGGAATGGGATCCACATGGACCCCTTCTCCTCCTGTCTTTGCCTTGATGCACAGTCAGGCATTGGTCCCTTGTCCTGCACTGTGAACATTAATCAGAACTATTTCTGCAGAAATATTTGTTCAAAATGCTTGCCTTTTCTTCATCTTCATCTTGATTTTCCCACTCCTCTCCTTGCTTCAGCATGACTACAATATTTATTCATTCCCTCATTTTTCTCATCCCCCTTATATAATGAAAGACTGTCTTATTGTCCCTCTTTGTACCCTCCAAAATTTTCAGTTCCATGTCCTTCTTAGCACTCCTAACTACAGTATCCTTTTGGCCTCCTTCAACCTGCTGTGAAACTTCACCCTGTCCTCCTCTGATTGGTCTGTTAATCGAGCTCAATATGTATACCCTTGAGCAAAGGAGGGAGAGAGGTAATATGATCAAAACATTCAAACACCTTAAGGGCATTAACAAGGTGAAAGAGTCTAACATGTTTAAATATAAAAAAAATAGCAAGACAAGAGGACACAGCATGAGATTAGAGGGAGGCCGATTAAGGGGAAATGTGAGGAAATTCTTTTTCACAGAAAGAGTGGTGGATGCATGGAACGGCCTCCCTCCAGAAGTGATGGCTATGAATACAGTGCAGGGCTTCAAACAGGCATGGGATAGGTGTAAGTGAGCAATACAGTTGAGTATGAATAGATAGGCCATTGACAGAGCAAAGGCCGATGGCACATTTATAAGGTAGAAAAAGAAATGGTCAGACTGGATGTGCCTTGTGGTCCTTATCTGCCATCAACCTCTATGTTTCTATGTTCTGTATTTTTAAATGCCTCTTTCTGTGAACTCATAGCCTCATTTACTTCCCTTATGAACCATGATGGTTTTCTACCCATTTTCTTTTTGACAATTACCTTTACACAAAGATCTCTGCCCTCTGTTATCCCATTTATAAAAAGTGGCACTGGTGACCCTCCCCCTTATCATGCAGGAAATTGTGTGTGTGTGGGGTAGGGGGCACAATGAAAAGTCTCTTTCAACTTCTTGCTTGCCACAATCTTTTTATTTGCATTAATGTAGCATCTGACCCAAAGTGTTGCCAAATATTGTCAGGCTGCATGCTGATGGAAATGCTGCAAAAAGAAAATTCAGCTTATGTGAGACTAGCAAAGAAAAAAAATGTGCAGAGCACGGATGTTCCAGCATGCAGTCACAGCATATTGCTAAAAAGAGAGTGTGCAAGATGATTTTTTGAAATTAAGTAAAGTAGTTTGTAAAAGCAAACTCCTGAAGTAACCAGAAATAGTGGGTGAAACAATTGGGTAAATGTCACATTAATTGAAATAAAAAGATTGTGGCAAGCAAAAAGCTGGAAGATACTTTTTATTGCAGGCCCCCCCCAACACACACACACACACACACACACACACACACACACACACACACACACACACACACACACACACACACACACACGCACACTTTTCTGCAGTTTTAAACATTGGAGGGCTGGCAGTGTGCAAAAGAGTGTGTACAGAGGCAATCATTTCCTGTGGTGTTCCCCCATTGGGAGAGAGAAAGTATTGTGACCCCTTTATCACATTGATTACCATAATAACTAAGTATGGCATCATACCCAGTTATTAAGGCATTCAGAGTGCTCATGCTTCACTTTCCTTTTAAAGATTTAAACAACGGGAAACTTGACTCACATGTCATAGTACACAAAACAGTCTCACGCTAACCTCTGTAGTTGACTGCAGCTGTTTTCTCACTCCTTGTTGAACCTGCTTATGTCCCTTCACTGGTTATTATGAAAAATAAAACATAATCGACTGCATGCTTATCAAGTTTTTTTTTTTTACACACCCTCAGTATGTGATGTCCACATAAATAGCTTGAGCTTTGTTCTTGAGATATATAGGACACCACACCCCTCAGGTGTGTAAAAAAAGTTACATAACACACAGTCGTCTGTGTATTATTTTCTACATTATCAATACCCATTTTGATTCCACCCCCTCAGTATCTTTTACCCCTCTAGTTTCTCTGGCAGAAGCTTCCTCATTCTTCAAAACCAGCCCTCCTAAAGTCCAGGACTTTAGCCTCATGCTGATGTTCCTCTTCCACTTGTTTAACACTGAACCAAACTATCCGATGATCACTGGTCCCAAGTGAGTCCAGCATCCTCACCTACCCCACACTGCCTGCACTGGTAATAATTAAGTTTATGATGGCTGATTCCTAAGTAGGCTCCTCCACTCTTTGTACTAAGAATGCATCCTGAAGTATTTCTGTCAGTTGTTGGATTATTGTAATTAATGCTGTTGTGATCCTCCAATCTACATCTAGCATGCTGAAGTTCCCCCATAGCAACACCTCCCAAATCCCTGCTGCCCTTTGGATCTCCTCTCCTAATTGCCCATCTGCTTACTCCTTTTCAGATGGGGGTCTATAAATCACACCTTTTCATTTTTTTATGATAACTTTATTAAGAAAATACAAAACATTTAATAATAAGAACTATAAAATTATAAAGAGCAAATTTAAAAACAAAGGCTCACAAAAGTTATTACTAATAATTTCTCCTATTACATCACACTATATAGGGTGCACTCAATAGGGTGCATAGAAAACATATTGATACATCACAAGTAACAGCCTAGGCTTATTACACAAAAATTGTCTAAAGAGCAAAAGGAAAATTATGGTGAAACACCAAGGAAAAATTAACTCTCAAAGGTAAAAACAAGCTCAAAGGCAGGGCATTGTCTACAATAAAAGAATCAGAGAAAAATAGAACAAAACCTCAAGTAGTGCCGATGTCCCGTAAGACAATTTCACAAACATTATAGAGGAAATCGTATTAAGGGACAAAAGCTGAATCCAACTGAACTTTATAAATAGCCCACTGTCTCCAGATCTTCTCAAAGATTGACATATGGTTTAAATAAAGGAAACTAAACCTTTCATGTCTATAAATAGTATCAACAGTAGCAATCCACTGTGAGACTTGTGGGGGATGTGATTTGAGACATAGTCAAGCAATAGCTTTTTTTGACACATGCCAAAAGAATCAATAATAACTTTAACTGCCGTCCCCTTATCAATTGATCAGCAGGGGGAATATGCAATAACACAACCAATAAATGTAGTGTGCACTGAAGGAAAAGGCAGAGATTTAAAGTTTTAAATTACCAGTGTGGTTTTTACTGAGTGCCACTAACAACAAACTGCAGGGATCCAGGGCATAACATTAACCCCTAACGCCTCGACTCTATGAATCTTCAACGGGATGAAATTACTGGAGCAGGATACTCTTTAAATGCAGAACGTGTCATTGGATCAAGTTGCGACATCAATGTTATAATCTTCCTTAAAGCAGTAATGTTATATAACAATTATTTTGAAAGGAATTCATCAAATATTTAGCTATGTACTTACAATTAGATTCTTTCACCTTAAATCCATATATACAAACAATGCTGAGGTATCATTATAAAAATTAAAAATAAAAATACATTTGTACAACAAAGTTTCTTATCTCGTGTGTAAGCAAATAGTAGTTGCATGCTCCCTCCATTGGCATCACTGCATGCCCCTTCCCAAAGGGGAAACCATGAAGAAAAATCCCCTCAGTGGCATGAAAGGCTGCCCGATGGTGCTGCCAGGGATGTACCCAAGTTAGCTCCCTCCTGGGCCCGCCATTCAGGTCTCCGCAAGTGGTGGAGAAAGTACACACTGTGATGCGGCTTGGGAGGGCTGAGGCAGGGAGGTCTGAGCTCTGACCATTTCCAGGGCAGCAGCTGTGAAGGCTGACTGGATGTGGGAAGGGGGAACCAAAGGTACAACCCCCCCAGCTGAGGTAATAAATGATATAAGGAGAAAAAAAAGTGCATGATCCACCCACAGCTCACCACAAGCCCTCCAACAAGCACTGAGGACTTAAGCAGGAGACAGAACACACAGGGGTCTTTAAAAAAAGTATCCTTCATTTTCAGGCAAATTATTTAAGATATGGGGCCATTGAAATCTTATAAGTGACTAGGGAATATTTCTCCCACTCAGCAAAACCGCATGATATTTGCATGTCAGTTAACCATTGGGTAAAGATAGAGGAAGTGGACTCTGTTGATGAAAAACAAAGGACAGAATAAATCATGCCAATTAGATGATCTTGGAGTCTACCATTGTGGTGAGTTATAATTAAAGTGATAAGTTCTGATAAAGTATCCGGGAGAAGCCTGCCCCGAGATTGTAATGTCTGTAAGTATGTTCAAAATTGCAAATATCGATAATAATGAGCTTTGGGTAGACTATAGGTAGTTTGAAGATCCACAAAAGAATGGAGTCCCCTAGAGTCTAACAACTGATGTAAATTGAGAAGGCCAAGCTGAACCCACCACCATAGAAAAGACTTAGAGATGGTCATAGGATTTTGTTGATTCCAGGCCAAAGCCATCAGATATTGATCCTCAACCCCCCATAAATGCCCCCGCATTTTGTGCCATGTCCATAGCACCTCAACAGTGAATTGAGAAAAGTTGGAAAAGGGTAAATAACCTGGTAGTGAGGAGTAGAGAATGCGACTGACATTATGGAGTTCATTTAATGTAAACTCTACGAGCAGGATTCTCAATCGCCCAGAAATACCTGCAGCTGCTGGTAAAACTCTGCGCAAGTCGGTGGCAACTTGCGGATCCACAGGTTACCCACAGCTGCGGGTATTCACAAAGTTGGAGCCGGATTATGACCGGCTCCATGATCTATGGCTGCCTGTGGGTGGGTCATCAGGGAGACAGCTGCAGCTGCGGAAATGGGCTACGGCTGCTGGAAGCAGCTGTAACTCTCTCCACAACTGCTGCGGCTATGAATAGGAACCGCCGCAGCTACGGGTGATTCCAGTCCACAGCAGCAGTTGCAGAGGAAAACTTTGTAAAATGGGCTTTGTGAATCCAGCCCTACATCTTTTCAGTGGGCCTGGTAAGATTCCAAGGTCCAGAAACAAAGAATGCACAGCTGGCAAGACATAGCATACCAACGGAGATTAGGAAGGTTTATTCCCCCTTGAGCTGGGGAAAGGTGCAATAGAGAAGTCTGAAGTCTAGGTTTGTGCCCTTTCCAAATAAAATGAGAAATTAGCCATTGCCATTCATGGACATAACAGCTAGGAGGGTGAAGGGGGAATGTCTGAAGAAAAATAAAATTTGCGATAGGACATTAAGGCAAATAACATCCACTTGTTGAAAAAAAGATATTAAAGGATATCAACTGCTAAGATTGACTACTATGTTGGCCATCAATGACTTGTAATTTAACAAATCAAAACAGTCCAGGGCCTTGGGAGTAGGCAGTCCCAAATATAGGAGGCAGTGTAGCACAGTGGTTTAACGCTCTGAGCTGTAAACCTAGATACCTGGCTTTGAATTCCACAGCCCCCGATTGCATACTGTGTGACCCTGAGCAAGTCACTTAACTTTCTTTTGCTCTCAGATCACACCTGTAAACAAGCTTCAGCTTAATGTGTCTCTCCTGGTAAAATATATATATATATATATATTTCAAAAAATTCCGATCTAAAGAACAGGTAACAATTCCAGTATATACGGAGGTAGAGAATAAGAAAAAGACAAATTTTTTGATTTCATTTTTATTTAAGTGAAATGTAGCCAGTTACTCAAATGTGTTTAAAATGCAGAAGACTGCCAGTAAAGATGTAGTAGGATCTAAAAGGATTAGAAGAACATCATTGGCAAACAATGTGGTCTTGTATTCCTGCCCCCCCCCCAGTGGTATACCATGAATGATAGACAAATATCTAATACAAGAGGCCAGCGGCTCAATATCAAAAGCAAAAAGCACTGGGGAGAGAGGACAACCATGATGAGTGCCCCTCTCCAAAGAAAATGGAGTAGAGAGTGACCCATTTACCTTAACAAAGTTGAAGGATGGATGATGTACCTTTTGCAACATGGTAATAAAATTTAAGGGAAAACAAAGCCAGCAGTGTTGACAAAAGGAAATGCCACGACACTCAATGGAAGACAAGGTCCTCTCTGCATCCAAGCTGGCCAGGACTGGAGGGACCTAGCACTGGCAAACATAATCTAAGAGTAGCAAAGTGCACTGTACATTGTCATGGGCTTGATGCTTGCACACAAAGCCAGCCTGGTCCCGGTTCAGCAGGACCGGGAGAAGACACTTGAGCCAATGCACCCAAATAGACATAAAGAACTTATAATCTGCATTCAAAATGGAAATAGGATGATATGAAGCAGGAAAAGTAAGGTCTTTGCCCAATTTTGGTAAAGTGGTGACGACCACATAATGCCAAAATGGAGGTGGCGCTAGCCCATCCTACAGAGAATGAAAAGGGTGAAGCAAGAGCAGAGTGAGTAGATTTGAAGTGAGGGAACTTTATAGAATTTGGACAGGAACCCGTCCGTACCTGGGCACTTACCAGTTTTAGCTGCCTGGATACAATCATGGAGCTCTACCACAGAGATAGGGGACAGAAATAACTGGGTATGTTCAGAAGAGAGGAAGGGGAGATGGGCTTGTGATAGAAAAGTATAGACTTGATGATCGGGAGGGGTGGGGATAGGGGCACTCAGAGTATAAAGAGAGGAATAATAAGGTGTAAATATTTTACAAAGTAGTTTGCAAAGAGCACTTACTCCTCGTATAAGGAAATTGAGTACCCAATGTCTTTATGAAGAGTCCATTTTATTGCAAAAACAGCCATGAACAAATGTGTAGCAACTCAACAGAATCACCAGGTAGTGGCAAGACACTACCTCCTTGCATTTCACCCCTATGTGTTTTGTCTGATGAAGCTTGCCACCACCTGGTGCTTCTGTTGAGCTGCTACATGTTTGTTCATGGCTGTTTTTGCAATAAAATGGACTTTTCCTAAAGACATTACATACTCGATTTTCTTAAGTGAGTGGGGAGTGCTGTTTGCAAACTGCTTTGTAAATTCATCAATTTCTTGGATGCATCACCACCCTTGAGCTCACTGCCACTTTACTAGCACAAGATTTAAAGATTGGAAAGTTCTTAGTGCCCTAATAGGTAAGAACACCTGAAGTAAGGTGACAGAGTCTAGTAATGGTGGAGGTGACTCTATGAACATGAAGATGTTGCGCCAGATACCATGCTTCATGAGGGCCCCTTTCATAGTACCGCTGCCTCAGATGGAATAAAGCTTGTTCCACCTTCCGGTTCAAAAGTTGTTGGAGTTGGGCCTAGGATTCTAAAAGAATTTATAATCTTAATTTTCAGTTGCCTGGTTTCGTCCTCCTGCATCTGTGCAGTTTGTAACAGATGAAGGGTATTATGCAATTCTTGGATCTTACACTCATATGCTCTATGCACTGCTAACGCATAAGCTGTGATGGTACCTTGTAAGAACGTTTTAAGAGTATCCTGAAGAATACTTGGGGATATATTCCAATCATTGTTTTCCTGAAGAAACTGACATGTCTGTTGAGTTAACTTATTGAGTAAAGCCTGGTCCCACATCAGGCCTGGGTGCAACCTCCAAAAAGTATGGCAAGAGGGTTTACCCAAAAAAGAGAAAAATTCCAAGGGGGGTATGATCCGAGAGATGAAGAGAACCATGTCCAACAGCATGAATGTAATCAATATGCTCAAGGGTTGTAAAACAATGATCTAGCCTATCATAGCTGCCATTACTAGGCACATAGTGTGTATAGCCCCAAAGAGAAGGGTGGAAGAATCGCCAAGTATCGGTGATTCCAAGATGCTGAAGGATTTTACTGAAATATTTATGAGCTGATGAGAAATGGTATGCCCCATGATGTGATGAATTTAGATCAGGATTCGTAGCAAGGTTCAGATCGCCCCCCCCCCCCCACCAATGAAGTTGCCCTTGGAGATTATCTAATAGCTTTAAAAGAGAAAGAAACAAGGACCTGTTGCACTGCACCAGGAGGAAAATATGTATTGACCAATGTAAGAGGGTGACCATAAAGTGTGCCAGTCACAATAACATACTGTATCTTGAGGGCCCCATCATTGATACTGGTACATGGTTCAAAGGGAAGCCCATGCAGACACAAAACTAAGACTTCCCTCTTATGACCTGCTTTATGAGATGAGTAAAACTCATGCTCAAAGCCAAACCTCAAGAATTTAATGTGTTCATCTGGGGACAGGTGGGTTTCTTGCAAAAAAAAGGAGATTGGCACCCTGCTGATGAAAGTATTGAAGGAGGTGAGAGTGTTTGATGGGGTTGTGAATTCTGTTCATGTTATAAGATATAATTAATAAGAGAGGTCATGGCACACTCCAAAGACAAAAATCACACAAAGACAGCCAGCTAGAAGTGGTGAAGGGAAAGAGGCTAAAAAATGCCCCCTCAGCACTAAAGAGACCATGCCCTGCCCTAACCACATATAAAATGCCATACATCCAAAAGTAAAAGAGCAATGCACACCCATTGTAATAATGTCAAAAGAGCAAAACAAAGTATAGTAGAAGTATCTGACAATGGCATAATGCAAAGAATAAACCAAAGACAAAAAAATTAATACATTCCATAAGGTATCCAAGTACACTTTCAAGAGAAATACCATATAACCCTTCAAGAATAACAGCCAAAACGAGAAGGTCTTACACTAATACAACAATATTAGCCAAGTAAAACCATGTGGCCTGCCAACTGGGTGGGCATAATAATCATCAACAAACAAGAACATCAACAAGTATACAAAAATATAGAAGGTTTTCCAAGGTGGGGAGCCAGAAACACATCACGGCTCCTAGGTAATGTTAAGAAATAAATTAATGCTACAGGAGTAAGATACAGCAAAGCCAAAAGCCCCCTGGTTTGCAAAGAACCGAGTACCACCAAGACATGGTCATAGTCCCTAGGGAATCAGGGTGGAGTCAGCCTTCAACCCTATGGAAGAATGCCCCAAAATAAAAAGTGAGCAAAGAGCATCCTTGAAATGACAAGTGAAGCCGATGCCAAAAATAAAATCATAAGGAACAAAAAAAAAGAATGGAGGGGAAGGATAAAATTTAGTTTAGTGCCCCAGCCCTAACCAAGTATACTTGTACCAGTTATATGTACTAGTGAATGGTACCAGGTCAAAACCTCTATACAGAAACAACTAGTCAGAAACCACTCAGTGGAGAGCATGCCAGCATTTAGTGTGACAGGAGTATAATAATGGTAGGGAATTACCACTACCCCTATTGTGATAGATGTCTAGTGAGGAGGGATCAAGTTGCTGTGTGCTGGGGTGCCTGGCCAAGCGCTCCCATGGTGAAGTGGCTAAGGCACCAGTGCACGGCAGGAATGGAGACCTGGGACCATGGTTTGGTTCCCCCAGGTATCTTGGTGCTGCAACTTTTTACATGTTTTGGTTTTTTTTAAATAAACTTTTCCCTCTCTCAAGTTTATCCCCATCCCCGAAGTCCACACACCCTCAGAGTTAGTTATTTATATTCTGGGGGGTGTGGGGGGAAACGTCCTCCATGTCGATGGGTGCAGGGGGCAAAGCATCCTACAAAAAAAAGTAAGTCCTGTTGTTTTTAATGGGGAACACTGTTTGTGTTGTGGTCAGTGTTTCTTCTGACCTTGTTTCAGCACGTATTATATTGCTTGCAGCAAGTATTGCCACACTGTATTGTTCGGCGACATTATGACCTCATGCCATAATCCACCTCTCACTTCCACAACAGGCAATCTAGACTATAGAATCTTGAAACTCACCACAGGAGACAGCTCCCCACTCCAGAGAAGTTCACCAAACTGATTCCATGGATTGAGCCTAACTCTAGATCAGGGCATGCACTCCCTGGTTATGGAGAACTAGATGGCGAGACCCCAAATGTATGTACCAGTGAAATCAAATAAACCTAAAGGTCTCAAGATGAGGAGGTATTGTTCGTTAGCCAGGTGTAAAACAATAGACTAGCCTTGCACCATCCCCCATCCCAGAGGAATGCCAGAATTTGATAAAACTCTTACAAAAGAGTATAGGGAACACCCAAAAAAAGAAGAAGCCATCCAGATGGCCCTGTACAGATATTGGCAAATCCAGAAAGGAGCATAAAAGAAACCAAGTAAACAATCCAGCTTTAGCATACAGTGATCTCCATAATGGACATATTGGAGCCCCACAAAGGAGCAACTGCAGGAGACAACTTCCAGGGCTATTATATTCCCACAGTTCCTCCAAGAAAGAAAAAAATGACATAGAAGCATTATAATGAAACATAAGGCCCCACTCCAGTCAAATTGGCCTGCATCCATGTTTAGCAATGTCAGAATTTTGGGGTAATCATGTGCCATCTCCCAACTCCTAGTAATTAATCCACCCCATGGCTCTGTAAACCTTGCCACCAAATTGGGGCCCCACACTGCAGATGCCATATATGCTATGGTTGGCAGGCCACTCCGAACTATAAACTGCTAAATGCACACTGAGTCAAAACAGGCCTGGAATCTATTTTCCGCTGAAAAATAAAACAGTAAAGAAGGGATAGATGTCCCCCCAAAAACAGATTAGTGTGGCTTGTAACATATATAAATAAGAATGTAGTGTCAGAAACTGTAAAGGAGACATGGGTGCACAAGAAATACACAAGCATCAGTCATGGTACAGATCATTAGTGAGACTGCACTTGGAGTATTGTGTGCAGTTCTAGTGCCCCTATTTAAACAAGGACATCAAACTACTGGAGGGAGTCCAGCACAGGGTGACAAAGATGATCCTTGGACTGGGAGACAAACCATATGATGAAAGAGTGAGGGAGCTCAACATGTATTCCCTGGAGGATAGAAGGGAGAGAGGGGATATGATTGAGACCTTCAAGTACTTTAAAGGCATGAGTAGGGTTAGTACTGAGGGCATTTTCAGACCTGAAGGGAGTAGGGACATGAGGGGGCCCAGCCTATAATTGGAGGGTGGAAGATTCAGGAGGGAAATGATAAGGCACTGTTTCACAGAAAGGGGTGGTAGCAAGGTGGAATGCACTGCCCGAAGAGGTGATATTGAAATCTGTGGGCCATTTTAAGAGGGGGTGGGACAGGGTCAAAAGTATGATCAAAACCGAGGGGAAGCTGGGGAGGGTGGAGTCGGCTAATGGGGTGATAAATCAGATGGACGGGAAAGAGATGGTGGAGGGCAGCTTCAGTAGAACAGAATGGGAGCTTTGTACTCAAGCAGACTTGATAGACTGCATGGCCTGTATCTGCTGGCATTTTTGTATGTTCATATGGTCACATATGTGTATGAGAGTATAACCCCTTAAGTAACAATTAACCAAAAAAGGGGAACTAGGGGAGATGGCCCCAGATGACTCCACACCAACTGGAGCTACCAGGTAGAGACTGCCAGGGAAATATCAAGCAAGTCATCAATGTCCTCATACCAGAGGATGAAACCATGAAATCACAATGGAGGGTTTGGCTAAGATCTGATTTTGAAGACAACCTCCATAATTACTATTGAACTGCCTGAAATTGTCTATTAAAAAAGGAGGAAAGGAGGAACAACAGAGCAAACCTAAAAAAAGAAAGGAAAATCCTATGCAAGATACAGCAAATAAAGACATGAACAATGATCATAGACAGCCGACACAAACAGAGAAATCATATCAAGGAAACAATTAAGGAAAGATCTAGAAGATAAAGGATAAAAACAATTACAGATCGATGGAGCGCTCCTGGCCAATTGGAGTGCTCCTTCCCCTGTGCGTGAGGCATTCTTATTCTGTGAAGAGTGTCTCACAATCAGATGCCCTGGAAACAGGACCATTCTGGGAAGTTTTTTTGAATTTTAAATATATTATTGATTGCTCTCGATCAATAATATATTAATACGTCCCCTGTCGCCACTCATTGTTGAAAATGAGTGGTTTCATTTGCCATCACTTGAGCCAGAACAGCTCAGCTTTGCTGCGCTGTTCTCGCTCAGCTGAAGGCATGTGAAACTACTCGTTTTCAGCAATGAGTGGCTCCAAGGGACGTATTAACACATAACCTAAAGGCACAGATGGTAATGCTCCAAGCAGCATAAGGAAATATATAACTTCATAAGGGAAGTTAGAATATGAGATCTGCAAAATACAGACACCGCAAAGCTTTATAAATGCACGGTGGGGGGTGCTACTCAAACGGCACAAGATATAGAAAACACCAAATCAATGACAGATACCTCCCACACCCCACTAATAAAAAACAAAGAGAAAATAAGAGCTCCTGAGAAAGAACCTAGAAAAGAAAGACACCAAATCAGCGCCCAAAAAAAAAAGGAAGAATGAAACCAAGAATCCATTACCGAGAAAGGTTGAACACTGAATGAAGCCTTACCAAACCCACAGAAAATAAAAGTACTACCAGAAATCCCCTATAGTTAATGACATATGAGCAAATACAGAGCCCACTCTCAAAGTCACAGAATTAAAGGTCGATATAAGATTGCCTTAAAAGTTCAAGAGAGGCATAGAAACTTCAGTGTAAGTGAATAAAGCTGGCAAGAATGAAAAACCATTAAGACTGTCCAAGATTGTTGAGAAATGTCACTGTGCTGGCTCTTCCTGATAAAAATCTTGAAGCGTTGCTTTTATTTCTTGCAAAGCTTCCTCCATATGGTGTTTCTTACTGTGAGGTGAAACTC